>CM034156.1:182743016-185599266 GCA_019776745.2 Taxus chinensis | reverse complement strand
TGGGTTGTGAAAGGTTTTTTTGATTGGGGTTTGACATCACACATATATCATTTAGTTCTACCTCATTTTCACAGTTATACATAATCCTTTTAATAGACTTATATCTACTTAAGTGAGGTTTCGAGGAATGAGGAAAAAATCATGGGAAGGAAAGAAACATCATATACTATCATAGAATCTCATAGGTGATATGGGATATCTTTATACTTCGCTAGTTTTCCTATGTCAAACTTACATATTCAAGTTCTTTTTCTCCTTGACGTCAAAAACTCTTAGTCTTGCCAATATGATTAGAGTGTCACGATTCCTCTAAAGATATTTTTTTCACCTTGGTGGTGTCCATATTTCCTCCTTTTCACATGTTTTTGCTTAGGAGATAGCCTAGATTCTATGTCTCTCCCATCTTGTTTGGATCTTTTTCTCCATTTCTTTTGAAATATGTTAGCCTTGTGATAGACATTAAGGTTTAAGTACATTTCCTTATACCATCCCTACTTGAATATCTTATGCATCTCAAGCCTTTCACAACCCTCTCTCTCAATCATCACTAGCTTCTATATTAGATTTATCCCACTTAAGGATTATATGTGTTACATTCTGATGACATGTTATTTGTAAGCATGTTATATTGGTTGATTTACTTCTCGAATAACACTTCACTACCCTCATTAGTCATAGGCTTGTTAGATCGATTGATTAGTTTCCGGACAATTTTTTTTTGACATGTTTCTCCATTCTTCTTAATCTACTTTAGTTTTCCCTTATAATACTATCTAAAATTTATCTAGACCTTTATATCACCATTTTATACCCTATTACCTTTAGGCCTGCTAAATTGGTTGATTAGTTTCCTTACTAGCAAGTTATTATCTCAAACATATTATCTAAAATTTTCCTAGCATCCTCCTATGAGATTTATTCCCCTATATTTTTTTACACCTACTTATTAACTACCTATGTATGATTGCATTTTTATACTCCCCTTGTTAGTTTTGTATCATCGATGTTTTTCAGTAGATTTGTGCCTTCTACGTTGAGACAAGAGGTCATGTGTACCCCTTGGTTGCATATTGGTAAGTATGAAGTAAGTATATTTCATTTGAGTCAAGCTCATATTTTTATCACTTATGTTGTTACTTCATTTCAATCATTTTTATTGCATTGGTGTATTTCTTTCCTTGAAGACCATATCATGTTACTCTTGTGACACATGATGATCTTTGGTTGGGGCATATGTATACGCCTTATTTTTCACTCTTATTTACTTTTCTCTTCACAAAAACTAGTGGTGCATTAAATCCCGCAAATGATGTCGTACGAGGCATTACCAGGAGAAAGGATAATCATAAACGATCAAATTGGTTAGTGGTAACCGTGATAGAAATTTGATGTGCAACCTTTGATCCATTTGATACCATATTTGTAACATCTCCTAATAATCCTTTTATGACCTCCTTCAATGTCACCTTACTATCCTCTCACTATCATGCCCTATCAAATCACCTTTTATCAACTTCCAAATCCTTTATCTTCCTCCTAAGCCTTCCCCTTAGACCGCATGCATTTTTATTTTCTAGAGCTAACAACATCGACTATGGTCGATACCGTCTGGTTGTATTTCGTCATGGAAGAAGGGTTTGGGAGGATGAAGAGGTATTTGAGGACAATTATAATGCATAAATAGAATTTTTTTTCTTGTAAAAATGTATAACCTTCTAAGTTTTGAAAATCTAAAATTAACAAATTCTCAACAAGGGAAATAAAGATGCAAAGCGGAGAATTCTTTGACCTCTTGGTGTACAAAACAATCTTTGGAATAAGTTATGTGATGAATGACTAGCCCAAGATATGAATAATTTTGTGGGTCAATTAGCCAAATTAATGAGTTGTAAATATTTGTTAGTTTATTCATTTTATTAATTAAATATTTAACAAATATTTAAATTAATACAAGGATATAAACTAGCCATGAGAAGGCCCAAAAAACGAGACTGGGTAAAGGGATCTAAGGAACTCGTCACTTGGGGCAAATTAATGAATATGTTGCACACAATTTTGTAAGTTCTATATAAGTTATTATACAATATTTTGAATGTTTTTAGGGTTATTTTATATTGATTAGTCCACCTCATTTTATCATATAATTTTTATTGAATGAGAAACATTATGACACGAGAGCAATAAAGAAAGTGTGCACATAGTTGAAAGCCATAGGACGAAACACATAAGCCTTTACCCGATGAGCCTAGTCAAAGGGATATGTACCAGTAAGATGTGTATTGTTTAATTAGCTGTGAACAACTAAAGTTATACAAATTATAACCAAAAGCACTCAAATAATTTGTAAATTATGTATTTGTAGATCAAGAGACCATCTATCATACCAAGGAGGATTTTGATTGCATCGATGGGTACTTTTTGCATGGGAAAGAAACCCATAGCCTGACACATATTTGTTTTGCATGGGTAGATTTTGATTCAGAATGAAGATGAGAACAATGGTGCTGACATCTATAATATAGCCCGACACATATTTGTTTTGTTTTGTAATTTGGAAGGGAACTTAAACTCATTTTATTCCCTCAATATTGTACTCTTATACTTTGTTGTATATACTTTTTTTTAATTTAAATCTTATTTTCTTTTATTGATCCTTTATAACACTTAAATTTATTTATTTTTAATTACAACAATGCTTGATTATTAATCTTAGTGAGTTTTTTACTCGTGTTTGTTTAAATCATTTCAAGATGACCTCCATCATTAGTGATTAACGTTATGACATTTTTCCTCATGTATTTTTGGCAATAATTATGAGGCAAAGTACCCCACTTAGCACATTGTTACCGTACACCTTTGTTATTAAGAGAGGAAGGATGAATGTAATCCTCCACTTTGTGTTTCTCACTCTCTAGCTTATTTCCCCATTTAAAACAATAATGTTGTCAAATACACACAATCTGTATATTTAAAACATAAAATAACAAAACTTATAACAATATAATAAGTTATATCATTGTTTACACAATATGAAAAAATTATAATATGATTTATATTACAAAATCAAATACTATATAATTATTTATAATATATGTTCATAAATATATAAAAAATGAAATATAATATAATTATTGGTAATTACAAATAGTTACATTGTATTTGTTTTTTTCATTTTTCCATATTGCATGGCCTTATTTTTAATCAAATGTACTTTTTTGTGGTGCAAAAGTGACATTAAATTTAAAATGATCAATAGTGTCATTTTTGCATTGCCAAAATTAACACATAAGAGAGATATTTTCGCCTCCCAAAACAATACAAAATGTCAATTTGTAGTGGAAATTCAACCGAATACATAATACAAATTACAATTCTTGTAATAGTGATCCATATTAGTACTATTCCAACACAAACATACTTAACCGTGAAGTTTTGCCAACAATCAAACCCACTTAGCTTGCTGCCCCATTAACAAAATCTAATTCCTTCCAAACCATTCAATGGAGATTCCCCCCAACTTTAAATTATATTAAAGTTAGCTTTGTGCATACCTTCTTGGACAATCCTCCCATGTTAGCTCAATCAAAGGGAACCGAAAACTAACTAGGATTGAAGTGTGGGTGGAATGTCATGGAATCTCCAAGACAATTTTGTTTGTAAGTTGTTATAACTGTACTTACCTGCTAGGACTATCATTCAATGTTAGATCAATCAAAGGGAACCACAAACTAAATAGAATTGAAGTGTGGGTGGAATGTCATGGAATCTTCAAGCTAGTTTCATTTGTTACTTGTTATAACCGTACATACCTTCTTGGACTATCATTCCATGTTAGATCAATCAAAGAGAACATAATGCTAACTAGAATTGAAGTGTAAATGGAATGTCCTAGAATCTCCAAGCTAGTTTTTCTTGTAAATTGTTAAAATCGTACTTACCTTCTTAGACTAAGATCAATTGAAAAGAACCAAAGACTTACTAGATTTAAGAGTATGTGTTGAATGTTATGGAATCTTCAAACTAGTTTTGTTTGTAACTTGTCATAACAATGACAGTGGCACGCCCAAAACAAATGTGTATAACATATCTTTTAAAAGTGGTCTGTTCTAAGCTATTAAACCTTTAGTGAGAGGGAAGCTCCAATATTTGTTCCTATTGTAAACATAAAATTAAAATATATTGACACAAACAAAGAACCATTTAGAACACTAAGATTCTCATAAAATATGTAGCATGCACTAAACCTAGAGATGAACGTAGCAAACAGATACTCTAATTTGGGCTTCCGTGCAAGGATAAATTGAATTGAAATATTTTAATGACGTCCATGAGGCCACACAACCTATGGGACCTTTAAAACAAAAACAAGCTAGCCAATTACACCAAAGAAACTGGCCCAAAGCCGCTACTTCTGCTTTTTCTTGGTTTCTTTGCTAATTTTGAGCCTTCTATTATGGGTTTTAGTTAAGTAATATGTTGTTTTTGCAATCTTATCATCTTCAAACAAGGTTGTGAGAGCTTCCTTTTTTAAAAAATCATCATAGCTACTCCAAATGTCCTCATATGGAACCTGACCTGCAAAACCGGAAAACTCTTTCAGACCATTCCTCTTTCGGCGTTGTCCATCTTCTTGTTTCACGTCAGAGATGATGCAAACTAGTTTTCAACTAGGAAATTAACATTTTAGGTTTCCACTTTATAACCGCCTCCATATAGTGCTTTTGCTCATGATCACATGTGGGGTTGAAGTTCTTTACATAATAGTCTCTTTTTCTTTCCAGTTGTTTCATCCACATGGTAGTTTTGACTCTCTCTCACATACTTTTTGATATCCCCATTAGTGTTAGGATAGTCCTACATGCTAATTCCCCAATTCTTCATCCACTTTTTATTTTGCTTCATCCAAGTGCACTTCCTTCTATTCCACTTTTCTTCCACTGCTATCTTCGGCCACCGAAGACCGTCCATGCTTTCCACTTTCTTCAAGTACTCCAAAAGCTGAATCAAAGTCACCACCTCCGTCGGGAAGGCTCTAACATCAACAAGAATGATCTCATAAGCAACCGTGAATTTTACTGTGAAGCTACTTGTGATAAAATGTTTTTGTAACCTTTATATTTGTCTCCATTTCATTGACGATGTGCTACTGCCCCAAACCTCAAAACCATATAAAACCACCAAAGAAACAAGCAACCCAAAAACAGTCAACTTGGCTTTCGAATCCCACGATTCTGTTGATTTACATATGCTTTAGAGCATATATAAAGCTTTCCACCCCCCGTGTATCCTCTTAGCTCTACATGCCTCCTAATAGATATTACTGTGAAAGTCAAGACCCAAATTCTTGTAATCATTTACCACTTGTAAGGGACCACATTCGAACTCAAAATTTATTTGCCTTGGTTTTCTTCTTAAATGAAAAAATCATTATTTTGGTTTTACTCGTGTTCACTTGCATCCCCACCTCTTTACAGAATAATTCCATAGCTCTCAAATGTTCTTGCAATCCATGTGTTGTTTTAGCCATTAGGATAATGTCATCAACATAAATAAACAATTTACCACATAAGAAGCTAGGTGAACTCCACTCCTCTAACTTGTCTATGTATAGCCCAAATAAAGTGGGATCTAGAGGACATCCCCACTTGACCTTGATGTCACTCCCAAAGCACTCAGATAAGCCATCATTCTTATTTTGGCTTGAACTTGATCATAAAACATATGAACTGCTGCCCTATACTTTTATGGTATACCCAATTCTTCCATTCTGGCCCAAAGTTTTCTTCTAGGCACCATGTCAAATGCCTTTTTGAAGTTAACAAAACAACAATAGACCTCTTTCCCTTGCTTGTCCCATACCTTTTCAATTAGGTGTCTGAGGGTGATGCAGTGATCTACAGTAGACTGTTTTGGTTTGAAACTAGCATGTCCTTTTGCTCTTTTACCTTCCTTTTCAGCCTAAATACTAATTCTACGTTACACCATACTACCATAGAGTTTTCCAAAAATAGGATTAATCATAATAGTACGGTAGTTTGATGGATTGTTGATATCACCACTTTCGTAAAAAGGAATGACAATGTTGGTTGTCTAGTTTTTCGAAAAATTGTACCGAATAACTCTATTCAAAATCTCTTTTATGTATGGCGCAATGTCATCCATACTCCATTTTAAAAATTCCACTTGTAGCCCATCAATATCTTGATCTTTTCCTACTGCTAAATTTTTGATTCCTTAACGTCCTTTGTAGAAAAGTGTTTATCCTTATTTTCAATTACAGGAGGGAGAGGATCTTTATTTTGATACAACATCTTTGCATATTCTAACCATTGGATATCTGTGATATTGTTCTCCACATTTGTTCTAGTCCGCTAAAGCTCTCTCCAAAAACCTCTCGGATTATTCTTCCCCATAGAAATCAGCTCCTTCCTCATCTTCATGGATTCTTCCTTTTTATCTCTCACTAGATTTTTGTATGCTTTTATATATGTTTTATCCTTTCCCAAGATACTCACCATTTTCTTTATGGCCTTGCAATCATAATCAAACCACAGATTAGTTGGGAAACTATTTTCGATACTTCTTATGGCTCTAGAATGCTTGCACTCTACGAGAACCCTGTGAATTATAATCATCAAATCCTCGTTGTTCATAGATCTTTTGTTCCCTTTCACACTGTCAAAATATTGAATTTTCTGAATCTGTTTTGTAATCATAGCTTTAAAAGTGTCTTGATTCTCTTGAGTCAAAAGAATTTTATTTTGAGTATTCTGATTTTTATTTGGATGAAGATTAGTCCTTTGCTAATCATAGTTTTTCATATTAATCTTCATAAGAATGGGGTTGTGATCTGATTTCATTTCAGTTGGGCAACTTCTTATCTCTACCTCTGATACTTGTGACATAATACTTTGTGAATAGCATAATCCACAACGCTTTGTCCATTGTGAGTATGACATGTGATGCTTCCTGAGTTTAGCCATGCTTTTTGCCATTACAAATGATCAAATTATGTAAACTGTATATCCCCAATAATTCAGCTCCAAAATGAGAGATACCACCTTTTTTGTCTTGTGAGATCTTTTCCCACTTCTGCTACTCATCTTCATCTAACCACAAAGGGTTTTTGTTCCACCCCTCCTTCATACCAAAGGTAAAGAGCCTGATTATTTGATGTTCTTGCATTAAAGTCCCCTATTGAAATGACCTCGCCTGTGGCATAAAATTATACAATATCTTTTTTCAATGCCGCCAAAGGATCTCCTCTATCTAGGTTCTTTTTCTTGTATGTTTTAGAACCATAGGGAACAAAGTAACAAGTTGCTAGATAAATTTTATCTTCCTTTTCTTTCAATTTCATCCATATGTATTGATTGTGCGGATCCTTTTTTCCCTCATTTATGACTCCTTGCCATGTTTCCCTAACCATTATCATTACCCTTCCATGCCCTTTGCCATTATTCACCAACTCATTCCAAACCAAGACTTTTACATAACCTTCAAATTCTGGCACTCTACAACCCTCATGCTCATGAGTTTCAACTAAGACAATAATATCCTTACCCTCTGCTATGGGCCCCAACACAAGACCCCTCCTCCAAGGGTAGCCTCTACAACTCTAGCTAACCAACGTAAGATGATCATGGGGGACCCCGACTCCCTATTTATTACGTGTTTTCTTATCAATAAACTAGTCTTTCCCCTTGTATACCCACACTTCTCTTTCTTACTATTGGAATTGCCCTTTATATTAATTAAAATAAAAGAGAGTTACAAAGTAAGGGGGCCCTTGAATAACATACGATCCCACAAAACGCCAAAAAAGGCAATCGAAAATGCCACAAGGGCACTAGAAAACGTCACGTAGGCTTACATTAACATGCCCATTGGGCAACCAGAGAGTAGAAAACAACTAGCATCAAGCACATGCCGTCACCACACTAGGAGGAGGAGGAGGATCGTCTTGGGGAGAGATGAAAACTCCGCTATTAGGCTCAGCGGATGGAGGATCCACCTGCCAACCTTCCTACTCGGGATACAACATTTAAAGAGGCACCATAATTACCCAATTGAGGGGCGGAGATCCAAGGAATGTCTGAGTAACAAGTGGAGGAGATCCCCATCGTGGAGTGCCAACAACACCTTTCCCCCATGTGGGCAGGCTCTAATGTCGTCTAAAAGAGGACAAGGTAGAAGGGCGGCCACTCAGGGATGGATAGAAGAGACTTCTTGAGTGGATCCTCCACCAAGGGGCAACAATAGGCGGCCATTAAGGAGGAGAGGGCCGAGGTGGCAGTAACTGAGGATCGGGTAGGACCCTGCTCATCATGCATGACACACTCCCCTAGTGGTCCAGGAGCTCCTAAAGGTGTGCAAACTCCAAAGCAACTTTTGTATCTTGAGCTTGAATCTGTAGGCGAACAATAGAAAAATTAACCACCTTATGATTAGTAGAAACATTTATAACTGAATGATCTTGCATGAAAATGATAGCATTGCAAGCTTTCTAGATATAAAATAAAATACATGCACGAAATAAATGCCACATATTAGTAATGTAGGTTGGTCATGGACTAAAGTCACCAAATAAAGCAAGACGTTAGGGGAAAAATTCAAGTTGATAAGGTTGAAACAAAGAATGGATCCATTTCCAGAGAGATTGGGCATGTGGGAAAAACCAAAAAATGTGTAGAAGGGACTCAGGGATGGAATAGAAAGGGAAATTTGAAGAAGGGATACCAATATGCCAAAGCCTTTCACCTGCAAGAAGCCCTTGATAAACAAGGCACTAAAGAAAATGGTTAACTTTGGGCTCTAGAAGAGGACTTCAAGAATGGGAAAGCTTACGGAGCCAGGTAGACAAAGTGGAATGCAACCTATCGAGCATTGAGTGTAACAATGGCTGGCGAGATAGGACAAAGCAGTTGGTAGATGGTCCGAGTGTTGTATCGAAGGAATGCAATAGCTTGATTCCACTGCTAGTCATACCACCAAGCCACCGGAGGTTGGAGGCCAAGTTTATGCAGCATAACATCAAGAAGAAGCTCTTGAATTTTTCAGATTGACGACATGTCTGAATTGTTGAGTTGAAATTTAGTTTTGAGCTCGGGCCAAGGAAGCCAGTCTCGACGATGCACCAGATCCCGGATGTTATGAATGCCGTTGTGATAAAGCCGAATGGATTTAATGCCAAGGATTTCCGCTAATGACAGAGAACCTTCATTGATAGTAGGAGACCACCAGATGTTGTGCGAATTAAAGGAGAGGTTAGTGCGAAAACCATCGCCAATCCATCTCATGAGTGGCTTCGCCTACTCAAAGGCCAGATACTCTTGACTACAAAGGTTCCAGTAATTTTAATTGGAACAAAAGTAATGATGAGAGAGTGTAGTCCAATTCTGTTCCAACACTTCTTACCATAGGGTGCTTTAGAAGAAATGCAATGTCTTAACAGAATTTTCCATGCTTGCGAGCCCGAGAGACACCGGATAATCCATTTGGTGCACAATGCCACACTTTGTATGTAAACATCAATAACTCACATACCACCTCGAACTTGTGGAAAACAACACACATCCCAGGCAACACGATGAAAGCCAGCTGAAACAGAACTTTTACACCAAAGAAAGTCCCGAAACAGCTTGGTGAGCTGGTTGAAGGAAGTGCGAGAAGGACAACATAAAGTAGAATAATAAACATGAGTACAACGAGGATCCTAGTGCACACTTAAAACTTACCAGCTAGCGAGAGCGGTTTGGAGGACCATTTGTTAACTTTCTACTCCACCCAGTTAAGAACATAATTCCACAAAGTCGCAAAGTCACTATCTAAGGAAAAAGGAATGCCAAGAAATTTGAACTGCTTGCCCCAACCAATCCACTCCCAGGGGTAAGCCTAAGCCAAGCCGGAAAAGGTAAACAACTATGACGATATCCAAGGGTTTTAGACAACTAAATATTGGATCCGGAAGCCAAACAAAAAGTTGTAAGAAAATAAAAGACGACAACAACATTCTGTTCCGACTCTGCAAGAGTAAGGAAGGAATCGTCTACAAAATGCCCATTGATAAATTGAGTTGCATGGTCAGGAAGGATAATACCCCAAATACGGCCCTGGGCAACTTGATGTGAAATTAAGTATCCCAAGGCATCAGCAGAAAACACGAACAAAACCGGCACCAGAGGGCACCCCTGTTTGATGGAACGGAAGAGGGCAATGGCAGATGACTGGAAACCGTTAATGGTGAGTTGAGCAGAAACATTAACGAAGAGTGTGCTCACAACAGACCAAAAGAATTCACCAAATCCTAAGGCTTTCAACATAGCTAAAATGAAGGGCCATTCAAATCGATCATAAGCTTTTTCAAAATCAATTTTAAGAAAAAGTAGCTTCTACGACGAGATACATGCCCATTCCATTCTTTTCCAAACGACAATAAGATTGTCCAGAATAAATCGGCCTTTAACAAAACCAATTTTCTCAGGCCAAACAATTTTAGGTAAAATATCAACAACCTGGAGAGCCAATGCCTTAGCAAGAATTTTGTAGGAGACATTTAACAGAGTGATCGGCCGTCAATTCTGAATCTGCTCAGGACCCCCTTCCTTAAGAATAAACTTGATGTTGTCTTGGTTGATGAAACTTCCTAGCGAGCGAGTTTGCAATGCTTCATTACAGACCCGAAGCAAATTAGGTCCAACAAAAGACTAGGTAGCTTTATAGAATTCACAATGGAAGCCATCCAAACCCAAAGACTTGTCATCTGCAAGACATAGCAGAGATACATGAAGCTCATCTAGAGAAAGAGGGGCATCACAATGAGCATGATCTCAGGGTGAGAGTTGAGAAGGCACCACATCAATACATTTATGCAGGGGAGTAGTTCGCTCAATTGAATCATCCTAAGCTTGAAAAACCAGATGATAGTGCTTAACAAAAGCATCAATGATCTCTGGTAGCTCAGTAAGCCGTTGGTGAGAATCATAGATAGCTTTAATTTGTTGTCAAGTATGTCAGGCTCAGAGGGATTTGAAGAAGCTTTTGGAGGCTTTTTCTTCCACCTGAAGCCAACGAATTCTCGAACGGATTTGAGCACTAGGGGCGGAATGAAGATTAATGAGCTTGAGCTTATGGCGGATCCCGACATCTTGGAGTTGAATATGAGAATCAAAAGGATTAGATTTGAGGAACAAAGTGATTCTTTTGAATTCTTTGTGCAGAGCCGAATCGGCCCTTCTTCGGACCCGGGCAACCTGTTTGTCAAACCGACCAAGGAACTTGGTGGTGTGCTGAATTTCCGCCTCCCACCATACAATCCAGTTGGCAGCATAAGGCGGATGAGGCACCATATTCCAGATTTTAGCGATGAGTTGGATAACTCCTGGGTGACTCAACAGAGACAAATTAAGAAAGAATTAAGTATTGTGCACCTTGGGAGGGTCCCCCTGCCATATAACTTTAAATGTGATCAAATAGTGGTCTGACAAAAGCACTTCTGGCAAGACCTTGATAACAGCAGAGTCATGCATGTCAAAATTAAAAAAGGACTACTATGAAAGAAGAGCATGATCAAGGCATTTTAATGCCCGATCATATCCTTTTCGGAGGTTGGTCCAAGTAAACCAAGTTTCGTCCATAAATTCCTACTGTTGGTTGAGAAACGGATCAGAAAGGTCCCAACAACTTTCAAAATAATACCCAGTTGCACGTTTGCCAAGACACCAACGCATTGGGAGTCCACCACATTTATTATCCAGGTGCTCCACCATATTAAATTCGCCATAAACCAACCAATAAGCATTAGGTAAGTTATCACCTAACAATCTCCATAATAAATTTCTATCAGGGCCTTCATTTGGTGCATAAACATTGAGAATACCAAAAGAAATATCATTAATATTCATAATCACCCAAATTTCCCCATTATTTGGGTTTTGTCCCAAGGAAACAATTAATGCCGAAAATTTCGGCGCAATGGAAATGCTAGCTCCACCTCTGCCATCAATGTGATGAGTATGGAAATGCACAAAATCAAGGGCAATACACATCAGCATAGTCTGAAGCAAAAAACCAAAAATCTTGATTTCCTATAAGAAAGTAACATCTAAATTGCTAATTAATTGGTAAGCTAAATGAACAGAGAATTTGCGTGAGGGCTCTATTAGACCCTAAACATTCTAGGACATAAAATTCATGAAAAATCAGACATGTCAAACTCCCCATGCCCATATGAAATTCCATCATCGGAGTTGAGAACGACGAAGTTGTTGGCAAGAAGAAGCTAGTCTTAATCATTTTGCTCAACTTGAATGGAGCGGCGTTTGACCCCATTTACTCCCCGTGTGTCACACACAACCTCCCAAGGAAGGTTACATGAACGTCACAACGAAAGAGAGGTTGATGCTACATTCCCAGTATTCTCTGAATTCATCATAATAACTTGGCTTTACGAGGTTGTGGAAGGAATGGAAATCGAAGGGCTAGGTTGCACCATTGGAGGCTAATTCTTGGATGGCGATGGAGAAGAAGAGGACGGAGGTAGATCTTCAACAAACGCCCTCATTCCCGAAATCTTCTGAGAACATACCACCTTCCAACCATCAGCTTGGGGACTAACCACAGTCTTCGGCTCTAAGGGTTGCACATGAATGGGCTAAAAGAGGACAATCCTGAATGCGATGGTCCAGGGCTTGGCAATGAAAACACGTATTGGGCAAGTTAAAGTAAACCAACTTTTGAGAGATTCACAAGGGACCCAAGTTGAATATCCAGATCGTTCCATAGATCTTTCGCCAGGTCCACCTCGATGCACACATGTTTATTCATGTGGGAAAAGAAAAAACGTTCATGTTCATGGCATATCACCCTATCAATGGGTTTGACAAGCTCTGGTAGAAAAGACCAGAGGTGCATAGGGAGGCCCGGAAGCTCAATCTAGACAGGGATTTTGAGCAAAACTTGACTATTAGGATTGAAGTCTGGGGTCCATGGAGATAACACAAGTATGGTGTTGCCTAAATACCGAGAGACTCCCAATGGTTTTTTATCCAATTATGCAAATAAGTTTCAAACGAGATGCGACCACAAAAGTAGGCAATAAGACAATGATTTTGGTACCACTTAACCACATGGTCTAAAAAATCCTCAGAAATAACATCAAGAGAAGGAACAAAGTCCATACCTCATCATAAACTTTCGGCAAAAACTTCCTTGCATGTTTGGGAGCCATTATCAGCAGTAGCAACAATTGTTGTACTGCGGGGTGAGTTGGCCATTTATAGGCGCTTCACCACCTTAGCAGTGGGAAAAATCTAGAAGGCACTATGATAAGATTGAGGGATGATTGTAAGTAAGGCTAAGGACACAGTTTCCATAGCGAGACAAGGCAAGAAAAAACACGAGAAACCAAGCAAGGAAACTAATACACTTCTCTTTCTTCCTTTCTCGCTGCCATCACTTTTTTCCCATTCTTTCCTTCTTTCTTCTAACTGTACAGGAGCTAGATCCTCATCTATATAGAATTATGTGCCTTTGAGAGACCGCTTGTTTCTTAATATTTTATTCTTATTTTCCACGCTTTTCAAGGTTATCTTTATATTTCTAGTTTTGCCCCCTTCAACCACTTTACCAATTTTGTTTGCTTGGAGAATATGCCCTACCCATTGTAGTTTATCTAGTAAGAAGTCATTTACATGTTTGCTGGTAATTTCTCCTTCTCCACGTTCTTTCAACCCCTTGATTATTATGTATGTTGTTTTATCATGACGATCTTTTTCTTTCCACATTTGTAGCTTGATCTGCTTATTTATCATCTCTTTTTGTGTTTCTGTTGGTTCTCTTACTACCTATGCCCATGACTCGACCTCTTCTAATTTTTCCAACATTTTATTTTCCTTGATTTCCATGTTCGCCATTGCTAATTGTATCTCTTTGATCTGCAGAGTATCTCTTTCTCCACTTGTTGAAGCTATGCTACTGTTCCTTCTTTGTTTTAGCTCAAGCTTTAATGATATTATCTCTTGCTACGTTGTTTCCATGATGTGTTGCAAATTATTTATCTGAGCTTTGAGTATCTTATTTTTTTGTTCTAATTTCTGACTGGATTCGGCAATCTCATGAAACTTAGTATCTTTTATTTGCTCCTTCATCTTAATGCTATCCACCCTTTTCTTAAAACTCAGTACCTCCTTAACACACAACTCTGATGATCATGTTAGAGATGTTGATATGAGGCTATAATCCCCTTGCTTTTTTTAATTTCCAACCTCTCTCTGTGTATTGAATTCCAAGTGTTTCCTGACCTCCTGCTGCTTCACTTCCCCTTTTTGCCAGTAAATTGTTTTTGAGTGATCACCTTGGTTGTTTACCCACATTTTAAGCAGTTCTTATGTTATATTTGCATTTGGCAAGGCAAGGATGCTGCTAGTAGACTTGGAATAAATTGTTGCAATTTTTTTACCTCCCAACTACTTTAGCTTTCTTGTTATCTTAATTTGTCTGTGCAACAAGATCTTTTTATACTGTTTGACATTCACATATGTTAGTCTCTCTCATGTCTCCACAAGTTTGATCTGATTGTCCTCATGCTTTTTAGAGTGAATAGGCAATGCTTCTATGTCTTCTATTGTGGGCGTTGTGGTTAGCCCAATATTTTGAAACATGAGTCAAATTATATGAGATTAACATGCTTGTTTGAGGATCCAAATGTTTAATATCTGAAACCACTTTTCCCTCTTGAATTTTTCGTTACCCTGTTCAGACACAATCTGTGTGTCCTTCAAATTTATGGTTACTATTTGATGTGGGTGTGGCATTCTCTTCCATGATTCTTTTATCCACCGTGCAGAAGATTTATGGTTGTGTCATCACATTAAGTCAATGCAGAAGAGATCATTTCATGCAACAATAAAACCCCCAAATGCATATGAGATGACTCTGTAATCAGAAGATTAACAAATCTCCGCAATAATTCTGTCAAACACTTCATAGACAACCTAGAATAACCTAGCGCATTCTGTCAAACAATTACCAATCAAACCAAAACACCCAACAATTTATTTAATGCAGCGCCTTCATGTAAAAAAGTGCGACCCATATTGAGGAGGAATAATGCTTTTTAAAGTATTAATTGATATAATTAATTCCTATTTTTAGTGGATGAGGTCAAAGCACACTGTGAAGCTTAAATGGACTGGAAGTAGTGAGCTAAAATTAAATAAAATTAATTTATTTAATGGCAGCCATAAGCATGCACAAAATACACGCCCCGGTTGAAGAGAAAAGCATGTTAATTAATTAATTAATTGTCAGGAATAAGAGGGGCAATTATTAATTATAGAATGGTGAATGTTATATAAGCATGGGTTGCCATAAGGATGAATTAATTAATTCTTTAGCAAGAAAGTGTAGCCTAGACAAATTTGGCGCCCATTTAAGGAGGAATTTTGCACAGAATAAGGTGTTTTTATTACTAGAAGTCTTCAAAGTTTGGCGCAAAGGTTTGAAGGAGTTTGATTTGTCTGATTAATTTTCTGCATAGTGGTACAAGTGCTCAGGTGAAGTTGGTAAAATTCATGCTTTCTTTGCATGCAAACAAAACATCAAATTTTGGGGCAACAGACTTGATATATGCAGAATTTTATAATTAAAATCAAGTGTTCATGTTCCGGTTGCCATCGTTGTCTGAATTAATTATAGGAGTTCATTATAGGGGTTTTTATAAGAGAAAGAGAGCTTAAATCAATGTCCAATACATTGAACATATCCTCCGAATATGAAGAAATCTCCAGATCTGCACCAGTTGTAAAGAATTCCGGGCGAATAAAGAGAAAAAGAATTGCTTAGACAAAGACAGATTCGGCCATTGCAAAGCGGGATGAAAAAGAAAGCACAATAGAGTCAGCATCACTTCTAAGTTTGATGACATTGGAGAAACAGATCTAGTTCCAAAACCTTTTTCTGAATCGATTGACAGATCCAGTGCTGGAAAGACTTCCCTCATGCGTGCAGTTAAAAGCAGTGGAATCATCTGAGCTGCAACATTTCCATTCACAGCCCAGTTGCCAGAATTCGTCATGGAGTGTGTTAGGTCTTACCATCCACTATCCAGATCAGTTTGAGATGTTGCGGGGAAGACAATAATTCGGCTAGACGCACAATTCATCAATTATTGTTTGAAGATTTCAGCACGACAGTTGGTGACTACTATTAGCATACAGATGCCGACAACAGGTGGGAAAAACATAAAGTTGACTGCGTTAGCATAATGAACAACAGATACATGAAGAAGCCTAGATCTCCTTCCAAATTCACGAGAAATCTTCCATGATCTAATCTGGTACAAGAGGTGGATGATATTGCCAAATTGTTATGCAAGATAAATGGTGAAGCGAATGTTCACTACTTCCACGCATGGATGTATGCTTTCATCAGGACCATTGAAATCAATAAAGCAGATTCAATAATCAATTGGTCGGAAATCATTAGTGACAACATTGGTGAGTAGCTCTGGAATGTGAGGCGTACTTACAGCTTCAAAATGACTTCGTATTTGGTTTATGCAGTAGCTTCACAGGGTGTTTTCTCCAAGCTAGATAGATGTGGTGTTCTTTCCAAGGACCCTATTTTCGAGTGCGACCCACAACTTATTATACCCGCATGCAATAAAAATTACAAGGTGATCAACGATGAATTCTTCTACGGATTCATTTGCAGGCTGGACGGCGATCTAAAGGCCAACAAGGTGAGCAAGGAAGCGTGTGACGCTGTGTCCAGGATTGGCAGTATTTTCATCCAGTTTGTGGATTTTACATACCTCAGGGTCACCAGCTTTTTGGGAGAACCAGTTAAGTTGCCCAGATACCTGAGTGATAGATTGGTCATTATGGAGTTGAGTAGACAACTCGTGGAGATGCATGACCCACAGTCGAAACGACACAAGTCTGCAGGCTTCTCCCTGATCACTGTGGGCCATTATAGCTGTCAGAGCATTCATAAGGCCTGAGGAATTGAAGCGGAGATGTTCTCTGAGTACGAGCAAGAGTTCTTCCCAACATGGTTGAACTTCGATCCATTTGGAGTGGCAAGTAAGACAATCTCCTAGGAGTACATGCATGTGCTTCAATTGGAAGATTTCTGGATGAAGTGCAGAAGTGAGTACGAAGTTAGAAAGAAAGATTTCAGTAGGTTATCAGCGTGACAAGTGTTTGAATTTGGATTAACACAGATACCTGTGGATCTTAAAGATGATAGGCATGTGTTACTTGACACATACCATCGGATGGGAGGAAATGGTGTTGTACTTCAGAACAATGTAGGTAGCTGCCATACGATCGAGGAAAGGTCTGTCGCTGTTCTGGTCAATACTTCAAACTAGTTGTTGACGAAAGGATATTGCCTTGATGAAACATTGATGAATCAAATCACGGGCAACTTCGACATAGGAGATTTCCTCAAGAGGAAGCACGAAGAAGAAAGCAACATAAGGCTTGAAAAGATTAAAGTACACAGAAGGTCTCATTCGAAGGAGAAGATCACCTCTACTGCTATGGTGCTAGTTTCAACTTCTCTAGCATCAAGTACTTCACTGACTGTCGCACCTCAACAAGATACTGCCATTTCTCCGTTGAATCTGGAAACATTTATCTTTTCTCCTCAGCCACTCCATTCAGCACCTCTTCCTGAAGAAACATTGCAGTTACATATGACAAAATTTGAAAGAGCTTTGTCTTTGGATATTTCAGAGAATGGCAACCACAACATTATAGTAGTTTCAGATGGAGATGAATCAGAGCACGAGATAGTGGTACACTCGGCAGCTTCTCATTCTCCGAGAAGCAATTTCTCATAATGGTTGGCTTTGCAGTTGGTTCCAGAGGCTAGAGAGGAAATCAACTTGGAGGAACAGGACTTGCAGCTGCTCCTAAATCTAGGGGGGAAAGACAGAAAACCTAAAGTTGCTAAGGTGACTTCAAAGTTGATTATTGAAGAGTCGGGACAGAAGTTCGCTGAGATGTCAGTTCCAACAGAAGGGAAGGAGGATAAACTCATGGCAAAAAATATAACAGTAACCAGAGTACCCATAGGTCAAGCTACCATAGAAGGATTGAAGCAGGACACAAACATTGATAGATGCTCTATTCTTTAGGCTTGACAAAGAAAAGGTGGAGAACGTTGAACTTCAGAAGCAGGTATCTCAGATATGCGAGATCATTGCCAAAGTTGTTAAATCTTCCACTCAGCGAATTTCAGCACAAAAGTAGGTGAGTGATCATTTGATGCAGGAAGTGGAAGATGCAAGTAACCAGGTTAAAACTATCAACGAATGGAAAGGTCTGATCATTCGTCAAGCTTCTGTACAACTTAGAAAGGTGCCAGCGTGCTTAAAGGTTATGAAAGATGCATCAGATCAGCTAAAGCAATTAGTAGCAAACACGATAGATATGAACACAGTTGCTGAGAGTAACCTGAGTACTTTGGCCGAAATAAATAAGCTGCCGAGAGAGGTGTTGATTGCAGAATGGATTGTGCCCGACGGATCAGTTGAGAAGGGGAAACAACTTGAGTTTGCAATATCTTTCCGTTTGGAGATTTACAGAATTATGTTGAAAAGGATGCAGACACTTGAGAGTATGGCATCATCTTTACCAGACAATGTCATTGCTTTCACTAATGAGAAAGTGGTCGGGAACTTTACTTCATACACAAAGACCATTCCTAGCAAAGTACCTAATTCCTTGGAAGGTTCTCTTTTGATGGTGCAAGAGAGAATTGATGGAGCTGTTAGGCCTTTCACGATGAATCCCATCAGCAAACTGATGGCACTGTAGTTGGATATTGAAAAGTTTGGGCCTAGTTTAGAGGATGTGGAAGCGTGTATCAGGGTATTGAATGAAGATTTGCTGCAATTCAAGACAAAAAAGGAAGCTGTGGCTAAGACAGATGGGAAGATGTCGAATTACATGTTCAACAAGTATATTCAGTATCAAAACAAAAAGATGTAGATGTTACAGCTGACGTGTCTTTCTTCTTCTATTTTTCATGTTGCCGAATATAATTGTAAAATTTTGACGTTATTAGTTTTGAAACCATTACTTTAAGTTATGTGGAACGATTCTATTAGTTAAGTGAAAGATGTGTATAAGTTTGAATATGGACCCGGATGCATGTCACTTGAAGAGGTATTAGAGGAGGATTGTCAGATGTTATCTTTACTTTTTGTTTATGTTCCATTTCAGTTGAGTTTCTTATTTGTATTTTCCCTTCTACATTCTATAAGTAGAAGAAGAACCTTCGGGTTAATGATCAAAATTTGTAAGCAACATTCTTGTATTCCAGACTTTGCACCGAAATCCCTGATAACTATTTGAAGCAAAGGAATAAAAAAGAGCAGATTTTCGGATAACTTTGTGTCACGGTGCATCTTGTTTCTAACTTTTTTATCTCAGATCTACTTATAAACTTTGGGTTATTTTAGATCTAGATCTGAAGTTACATTTGCTTATAATTTTGTGTGTTAATATCTATTGGTTTTGTCTATGTGCATGCAATTAACTCTATAATCTATTGATTGGGTTGCACATTTTCTCTATTTCTTTCATGTGTTTATATTATTTCTTTTTTTAGATATTTCCCTTTCTTTAAACCACAGTTTACTTGCTACAAAACTATATAGCTATGGTTCATGAGCTGCATGGTTAAAGTAAAACCGCTGAATAGATACTTACATATTTTATTGACAAATCTTACACAGGAGCCTCACCGGTAAATGAGAGAGATTTATCTCATGACTGCCTAGGTGCTCTGCTGTGCAGAAAATCTAGCCAACAACCCTGTGTGGATCCCCTTCTTGAAGCCTTTCCTTCACGAACTTTCGTTATAAGAGTTCCAAAGTTGTCGACGCCCCATGTAATTCATTTCACTCCATCCTAAAACCACTCACTGGATCGAATATACTAAAGAGGACAAATTAGAGATGGCCCATTCTCGGATGTGGTAGGCATGCCATCATAATAAACCTAATCCATGAGGAGAAGAAAATTGAGAGTTGCCCATTTATTTCATTCTTTATCTGCAGGACAGGATCCTAAATATATTGGGAAAAAATCTTTTCTTGTTTTGCACTGACCAAAGAATTATTTGTTACATTCGGCTGCTAATTCATGAGAAACCAAATACAGTCATGAACCAGACCATGTGCATTTTATGAAAATATAAAGAAGAGATTATTATATATGGTTTCTTTAAATGTAAATTCATAATAAACATTCTGACCACAAGTAGTCTTTGTTGTGAAACTCCTTACAGTATTCATGTATGGACATGCTCTTATAGCAACAACAGTATGCTGATATTTTCACTTCAATTATGATATAAATTCTAAAAATCGGAGCAATATGCCAATGCAGTATTTCAGTATCCAGCCTTGTATGTTTGGAGTGATTCCATTTTCAGTTAACAGAGGCTTCAACAATATATTCTTTTCTACTATGAGGCCACAAGGATTAGTATCCAATCAATTACCCATCACAACATTCTTTCTTTACAACTTACCACAACCAGTCTATCCAAACCTACAGTTGGAATTATTTTACATAAAATTGTTATCTATCCTGACCCGTTCTAGACAGTGGTCATTTGCATTGCAAAATTACAGATTACATCCACAGCATAGCCACACTTAAAGGTTCCCATCACACCAAGAGCTGTAGAAAAATACCACTGCCAGACTCCACCTACAGCAAAACAGAGACATATTCAGTATATGTTATATGCATATTTACAAGATTAGAAGCATGCCAGACACTGTAAAGACAGTAATGAGACCTCATTCAGTCACAAGAGGCAAAATAACCACAGGTCAAAACCAAACTACCATCAAAAACGGGGTGAAGGTGATATAAATGTTCTCTGTACAATATACACCTGTGTCAAAATCGTGAATTACAACACTAAAATAAAAACAAGACATTATCAGTTACTGGAATCAGGTTAAAAAATAGTAAATGAGATCATCATTTCATTTGGTGGATAATCAATACACTATTTGCTTTTAATTTTTGTCTTAGATTGTGATCCCTTCTTCATTGATACCAGATTGTGATCTATCTTTTACTCATAGATATTATTTTGTAGGCAAAGTTTCTTGTTGGGTTTCATATAATATTTTTTTAGTTGGTTTTAGATCTTGTAGCACATGAGATGTATTTGAGAGTTTACGCATACAATATTTTTCTTAGTTCGCTATTTGAATATTCAAGTATAGAATCTTCATTGTTTGAAAGAGAGTGTGAAACTGCTTTGAGCTCTACTAGGGTTCTGTTGGCATGCCGTTCACCTGTATGTCTTCTTTATATCCATTTCTTACGAATTATTGCGCGTTGTGTGGCCCTTTGGTGTAAGACTGTGTCTCAGGGAAAACTCTATTATAAATGGTCAAGCCACTGCTTAATGCAACAATTGTTGTACTTAAGGTTTAGCACAAGTTATAGAAAATCTCCTTTCGCTGATCTTGTTTTAGGCTTAGATGACATTGAAAAAGTTTGCAATTAGTATGAAAATTTGCTTTGACGACATATTAGGTGGGCCACATTTGTTTTAAGTCCATGCTCTAGGCTTGGGTGCAGTACAACTAGGAGCCTTATGGTGGTGAAATTGATGGGAATCGAGAATCTGACCAAATGTTTTTGTCTTATTCATTCATTGACCCAGTGATCTATGAAGTATCAAGAAAAACAACTACAATTGGAACAATCCACCAAGACACGAATTCTTCAGCTCAAACAGAGAAATTGTCAATCATGCTCTATAATAGTCACAATCGCACATGTAATAATGGCAGCTGCGCATGCGATACTGGCACTCCTGCCTAAATGTGTCAAAAATCAAATTTAACAGTTGCAAACATTGTCTCTTCAACTTTTAGACGATTGGGGTTCCTTTGGTATGAGATGGGACACCTCCAACATTGTATAAGAGGAAATGGGTATGGGATAAGCAATATGAATGTAGGAGTGTATGGATGTACGAGTAACCGATAGCAAAACAGAGCTGAGAGCATAACCAGGGCAGTATGATGTTGTTTTGTATGCTCTATTGAGGTCACTGTAATATGCAGCACAAGGAACAGAACAAGGTAGTTGAGAGTGATGCTCCATCGATCTCTTTGTAAGTTTCGCATATGATAAAGAGGAAAGGTGGTTTTGCCACTATCAAGCTTGTTTTTCCCCTTACCAAGGTTTAAAGGGTAAGATCTGTGTCACGTGTGGTTTTCTTCTATTTATTTCCAGTTGTTTATTGTTCTGTTATTTCTCTATCAATAATTCCGATTCTACTATTCTAATTCACTGTCATTTGAAGTTAATTCAAGTAGTAGCAGCAAGCCTAGTTTAAGATCTGAATTTATTTCTAATAAGTCAATTAATAGGGTAAATTAAAAATTGTGGTATCGGAGCAGCAAGTTTCTAGTGGCTTTTAGAGGATTTTCCAGCATAGTGGAGTTTGAAGCAAGATTGTATGCAAATTGTTGCACAGATTTGTGGTTGAAAAGAACAACCACGACCAATTACTCGAGGAGAAAGCTTGAGCAGCTCCAAGCTTGCCATATGCAAGTAAAAAGGGAGAACACAAAGTTGAGAATGACGGGGCAACACTTCGAAAAGGAGAATAAAAAGTTGCAATGTACATGGGCCATCCATGGAGATTTCAACACTTGGAAAAGGAGAATCAAAAGTTGCAAGTTACATGGGCCAGCCAGATTTCATTGTTGGTATCATGGGGGAGTTGCAACAAGACTTGTTATTAAAAAGGAATTGTTGGCATAGCTCCAAGATGGTGAACAAGTGGAGAAGAGAGAAGATTCTATCTAACAAAGGGATCAGCCTCTACCAGGATGCAAAAACCATGATGGAGGTATGTTGACTGGGGTTTTTTGAGAAAACAAACACAAATGACTAGAAGACCACAAAACATGAATGAGACATAGGCACAAGTCTACTAGAGCTGCAGAAAACACACTGAAGGGCACGTGACACCACAGGAGGCAAGGATTTGCGAATACTCAGGGATTGCAAATGCTCAGGTAGTGCTTGCCAACTGGATGACAACAATACTCCACCAAGGATTGAATATTCGTAGGAATATACTAGGAGGTCAAACACTATAAGTAGGGGGTCACAAGGACATGTAAAGACACTCACATAAACATAGAGAGATGCTGGTTTAGAAACAGATTGGGGTAGAGTGACATGGACGGACAAAGACAAATACGAGGACACGTATTTTTGGGCAATGATCAACGGAATCAAGGGATTTTGTGAAGATTGGTAGTACAAAAGAGTTGAAGATTGTAATGAAGTCTGGTGTGCATAATCATGTACAATATATGTATCTGTGATACATCTAAATATAATAATTTCTTTTTTTTTTGTTGTACATTTGTGGATAGCAAATGGTTATTGTTCATGAAAATAACATTATAACTAGCATCTAACCTCGTGATCCTCTCTTATATGAGGTTTTTGTGGCAAGTATGATTGTGCTTTGAGTGAGAGTGCAAGCTTGATTGAATATGTCAGCGTCAATGTTTTAAAAATCAGAACTGGACTTGGAACCAATTGAGGGTTGGACCGGACTGGACCGGAATCGGAACTGGACCGGTTCAAACTTTATGAACCGGTTTACTAAAAAACAATAAAAAATTACATTTTTAATGAAAACAATATATTTGAAAGATTAGAAACCACGATTCCAACAATTACACACAAAATATGCAAAGTTTACTCATGTATATACTATATAACATGTAAGAAAGGGGTTTATAGCAAAATGGCACGAAATTAGAGGTTAGGTTTTATTAAAAGCATAACTTTTAATTAAAAAATTGAATTTTTTATACCCAGTGTTGTATAAATGCGACTTGCCATGACTCGGCCGGTTCATGTTGGAACTGGACCAGTTCGACCGCTTCGGTACCAAACTAGTCGAACGGTCCGGTTTATTCACCGGTTTGTGCCTAAAGATGTTGAACCGATCGAACCGGCCGGTTCTGGTTCGACCGGTTTTTAAACCACTGGTCAGTGTAGGAAGAACATTGACTCGAGTGTAAAAGTTCAAACCCCACATGAACTAGGACAACATTTTCGTTCTGTTGCCAAGGCCTCATTGTATTGGTTGTGGGGTGTTATGGATGCTAGTCGTGGTGTGGTTGGAAGGATAAGTTACGATTGTGAGGGTGTGGCGAGAATTTTGGAAAACTTGTGATGCACAAGGACTAAGCGATGGAAGGGTTGGAAGTAGTGTTGGATCTTTGCAGGTTGAATAAGAGATGATGAAACCTCGTGTTGAGAGAGTTTTTGCACACAGTTCTAGAAAACGGGCAGGTTAGGGTCGGTGTTAACGACTTCAAGGAGGGGGGTGATCTTGAGAATGCCATTGAAATCCTAAGAGAAGAGTCGGTGCAAGACAAAATCACATTATGGTGGAAAATGCTCTGATGGAATTGTTTTAAGACAATGGAGGTAGAGGGCAGGAGAAAGAAATTGTCGTGGAAAAGACCACAAAATTGGAGGCATGTACCCCAACCTAACTGGATGTTGAAGCCTTTGTGTGTTACTTTTGCGGAGCGAAGGTTAGAAAAGAGCACGAGGTTAGGTAACGATAAGTGTAGATAAGAGGAATCTGTGTAAGGAAGATGAATTCTAGTGGGATGAGTACTGGAACTGCAACATTAAGTGTTTTTGTGGGAATGGCTTTGTGAAGACTTGTGATGGCCCAATCACTGGTAATGACCTTGGTGTATCTTGGCGTGGCTACGAAAGTGCCTGAATACCATTTTCTCAAGGAAAAAGCTGACCATGTGCATTGGTGCAAGATTGCATGGCGCACAAAAAGAGTTACTTCTTCTGAGGCAAAAACGAGTCAATTTGCGATGACCTTGTTTGGAAGGGCACACACTTGGTACAAAAAGTATGAACTGAATCAAGTTGTGGTTGACTTTGACAAATTGAAAATTGCATTCTTGAAGGATTTTACATTTCAGAGTTTGAGCACGAAAGTATTTCTACGCTGAAGGAAATTTGACAGGAGCCAATAGAGACTGTGCGGGTTTATGACATGTGGTTCAAAACCTTGCTATCCAAAATCTCTTATGATATTCACCCACTTCAGTATGCTCAGTGGTTTGTGGGTGGGTTACTAGCACTGTTCCGTAGATAGTTGGCAATGCAAAGTTTCATGGACCCCATGATGCCTTGGACATAACTTTAAGGATGGAATTTGCGGGTAGGTTTGACACCGGTGTAAGCCCATTTTTGTAAGCGCAAATCTCCATGAATGCCAACCAACCGAAGAAACTTGCAGCCTCTAGAAGTCATGCAGTGCAGGATCTTGGTCGGGTGGCGAAACGACACCTCCAATAGTGTCTACTAGCTTACTTGGATGCGAGTGCTGTTAGTTTGGTGCCACGAGGTGCAAATTGCAAAATATCACCCTTGACACCCTAACATTGAAGCAAATTAATGCTTTTCACAACGTTGCATTTGTTGCCACTGCGAGAAAACAATTGGGAGTTGAGAGAAATCGGGAGAGGCTTTTGTAGATTGACCTAATGCTAAGTTGTAGGCTCAGATGAGACATTCATAGGTGCCACAAATTGCGAGAACTTTCCTTTCAAAGTTTGACAATTTTTGCTCTCAGAGATCTTAAGAAACATCCTTTAACTGGTGTAGCTGATAAGGATTGAGATACTTGGGCAATGAAACAACCTCCAATAACATTTACCAACCTACCTTGACATGTGTGTGTTGTCGGTTTGCTCTGGATTGACAAATATCACCCTTGACACCCTAACACTGAAGTAAATTGACTTAATTGCCGATCAGAATTTAATGTTTTTTGCTCTCTGGGCTCTTAACAGAGAAAATTCATGCCTTCAATGAAGAATCATGTATGAACCTTCAGAGCAAGTACAACAAAATGAAGGAAAGTAAATGGAAAATCAAAGGAGGTGGTCTTAAACTAAAGGAATAAAAGGATCATTATAAAGCTTCTCTTCTCTTCTCTAGACACGACTGAAGCTACATTAATAACACTAATATGTAATGTCCCCTTTTAGGACAAGTTAGGAATTAACATAAATTTGATCACACAACTAAAAAATAATTAATATTCAAATCCCAACTGTTGCAATTTTCCAAAATTCATATCTTTGGCTAGAGAAGTCCAAATGAGATGAAATTTTGGATATTGGGCCACAAAAATATGAAGAATAATATTCCAAAATCAGATTTTGTACAGCCAACACGAAACCCTAATTTTTCCCTAAAAAGCAGGTAGCCCAACACATTTAGGGCATCAAATCAACTCCAAAAATTTTGAAATTGCTTTCTCCTTATTTCTCCTGATTTTTACAACCAAAACCAATATTAATCCGACCCCAAAACTGCAGATCTGAAATAAATATTAATTTATAATACCCAAATAGCTTGTAGACAACTGAAATCTTCTAAAATTCATAACTTGCTCAATACTCAATGTTTTTTCATAAAATAAAATGCAAAATGAACTAGAAATGAAGGGATTTCCAATGAACTATGAAACTGAATTTTCTAATCACAAAAACCCACTCAAAACTGCCCCCGAAATCTGTCTCCAAGTCGCTAGGGTTAGAATAAATGCTATAAATTAATTCTAGCTCATGCAACCCTTCCAAAACACTCAAACAATCATCCCTTGAACTGAAATAATTGGTTAGACACAACAACAAATAGATCTAGCATAAACAACCACAAAACATGATAGATCAAACCCCAAACCAAGTCGTTTCCTATAATAAATTGCAGCAGTAATAACAATCACAAAGTACCTCAAACCCTTCACAAAAATGCAAATTTATCTTCCAAACACATACGCCAACACCCAAGACCAAGTCGCCAAAGCAAAAAAGCATAGATCTAACAAAAATTGATTCCAAACCAACTTCAATTAATTGCAAGAGATCTTCAATGAAGAAACAAGAGAGCAAGAGTATCAAATTTGGGCATACATCCCTTTCTCCACGTAAAGAGAAGATTCTCCACGCAGGGAGTAAATTTCAATAATTCATTAGCATGCCAATAAAGGAAATGCGACCCCTCTTTTATAGAAATAAGAGGTGCAATATCCAATGACCAAACATTTAATGTTTTCTCCCTAAGACATAAAATAAAAATATTTAATGACTACTACCATATGCACTTTATTATTTTAATTAAATAATAAAGATAACTAGCCTAAGTGTACATAACTAAAGATCCCTTCAAGGGGTTACAAAATAGATAATAGACATCTTAGGACAAATTTCGTGCTCAATCCTCGAAATTGAGTTGAGGGTCTTCAAATCTTCAATGTGGAGAATGTCCCGAGAAGGGGACATTACAAATAGCAATATAAATAAATAAATACAATATAGAAGGTGAAATGCGAATGGTGAATCATTTTCATGCAATATAGAAGGTGAAATGAGAATGGTCTCTTGTTGTTGGTTTGTAAGTCCACACCAAAACAACAAACAGATTCCTAGCAAGGCACTTACTAATTTTTGATGTATTTTAACCTCTCTCAAGTAGAGATTTAAGCTTGATTTTCATAGACATGCCCCTTCCCAAGTAGGGTTCGATCTTGGGTCAAGTAACTCATCAATGTAAGTCCACGCCAAAATACCAAACCGGCTGCTTGGCAAGTTACAATTTTTTGATGTATTGTAGCCTCTCAAATGGAGGTGTAATCTTGCTTGACATTGTCATGTCATTCCCAATCGGGTTTCGAACTCGATCCAATTAACTTGTGTATGTAAGTCCATGCCAAAACACCAAACCGGGTTCTTGGCAAGGCACTTAATAATTTTTTACATATTTTAGCCCCTCTAAAGTAGAGGTTTAAGCTTGCTTGGCATAGACGTGTCCTTCCCGAGTAGGGTTCAATCTCGAGTCAATTAACTTGTCAATATAAGTCCACGCTAAAATACCAAACCAAGTGTTTTGCAAGTAATGAATTTTTGACATATTGTAGTCTCTCAAGTGGAGTTGTAATCTTGCTTGGCATTGTTATGTCATTCTGATCAGGGTTCGAACTCAGGTCAACTAACTTATGGATGTAAGTCCACACCAAACACCAAACCGGATGCTTGGTAAGTGGTGTCCCCAGATTTCACCTTGAAATCTGAGACTACCCCATGTTTAAAAAATTCGTACTTTTAAAATAATTGGTTGTTTTGTGTTTTTATTGCCAGAAAGTTTCTATATTATGTCAAGATATTCCCAAGGAGCCATATAAGCCATTTTCGACAAATACCCAGATGCCCAAAATTATTTTATTCCGTCGCTGGGGTTTGCCTATGGGAAAGTTGTATTTAATTCTTTTGAGCCCCGTTTGAGGCAAATTGAGCTTCAGTTTAACCCTGTTGTGATCGTACATGTCAATATTCCCATATACCGGTAGAGTTTTAACCAGGAATGAATCCTGGACTTTATTTGTGACTTCTGGCAACGTTTTGTGTTTTTAGTATTTTCCTGTTTCATTTTCTATGAAATTTCTCTGGATCAATTCATTTGCCAGTTTGGCCTGATTCTTGGCCTGGGGTATTTGGAGATCACATACGCATGTTGTGCCAGAAGAAATTCGCCATCGGAGGTCTGGTTCTCTGGGAAAAGACGAAGTCGTGCACCAAAAAACCTCTTCTAGGCTGGCCGCATTTTTGGAAAGGGAGGGTTTGAAGTGGATCATGGGATTTTTGGAGGCAGTAAGCAAGTGGAAATTTTGTATCTACCTAGCAGGGTACTTTTTCCCATGGAAGCAACGTCACTTAAGTCACAATGGAAAAATTAGAGGTAGTAGGCAGACGGGAATTTCTTACCTGCCTTGCAGGGTAAAAATTCCCATTGTGGAATAAAAGAAAAATCACTTAAGTGAATCATGGGATTTTATTGCCTGCCTTGCAGGGTAAATAATCCCATTGACATTTGACTTTTAAAAATAGAAATTCTTTATTCCAAAAAAGTGCAACCCACCTTGGGTGAATAATAAATGCATTAAATAAATATTTGTTAATATTTATTCACCCAATTTTGGCGCCCAGGCTTGTGGAAAAGTCAACAGAGGTAAATGGACAAAATGAGGTTGATAATAGACTGTTCTAAAATTAAATAAATAATATTTATTTAATGCAGCCCCTTCATGTCAAAAAATGTGCCCCATTTGGGAGAGAAATAATACTTTTTGAAGTATTAAATGATTTAATTAATTCCTATTTTCAGTGGCTAAGGTCAAAGCATACTGTGAGACTTGAGTTAACTGGAAGCAGAAGTCTAAAATTAGATAAATTTAATTTATTTAATGACTGCCATGAGCATGCACAAAATAGGCGCCCCATTTGAAGAGTAAAGCTTATTTAATAATTAATTAATTGCCAGGAATAGGAAAGACATTAATTAATTATAGAATTATGAGGATTATATAAGCAGGGGCTGCCATAAGGATGAATTAATTAATTCAAAAGTAGAGAAGTGCAGCCCAGACAAAAAGTGCACCCCATTTGGAGAGGATTTTTGCTCAAAAGAAGGTGAAATTAATGCTGAAAGCTTCCAATTTTGGCGCACAAGTTGAAGGAGGTTGATTTGTGTCTGGATAATTGTTTGCATAAGTGATACAGGTGCCCAGGTGAAGTTGGTAAAATTCGTGTTTGCTTTGCATGCAAATAAAACATCAAATTTGGGGCAGCAGGCTTGAATTATGCAGATTTTTATGATTAAAATCCACTGTTCATGTTCCGGTTACCATCTTTGTCTGAATTAATGGCAGCAATTCATTACAAGTGCTTTATAAGAGAAAGAGAGCTTAAATCAATGTCCAATGCATTGAATATATCCCCTAAATCTGAAGAATTATCCAGATCTGCACCAGTTTTGAAGAATTCCGGCAAGATAAGGAGAAAAAGAATTGTTCAGACAAAGATTGCTCCAGCCATGGCAAAGCGGGATAAAAAAGAAAGCTCAGCAGCATCATACATTACTTCCAGATTTGCTGACATCATAGGCCCAGATCTAGATCTCATAATTGCAAAAGCTTCCGGCACAAAGGCTTCATCCTCTTGTTTTGAACGCAACTCGTGAAGAAGTCAGTGCGTGGAAAATTCCTTCCAGGATCTTGTGCATGTGCTTTCGATCTTCTAGTTGAAGCCTTCATTGAAGTTGCATTCACCCAGAATGCTTTCCAGAATTTTTTATTGCTCATATGCAATTAAAAATAAAAATGATGAGTTATTTACAGAAGACATTGCACTCATGCATGTACAGGAGAAGAACTGCAAAAGCTTCAAGGATAAAAGAGAAGACAAGGCGAAGGCAAAACTCCCGACGCTTCCAGATCCAGCCGCTCCCAAATCCAGCTTGGTGAGAATCAACGGCAAATGAATCAACTACATGCAGAATATGAAAAAGGACAACATTGCAGCTTTCCTCTTTCTTCTTCTTTCTTTTATTTCCTCCGACAAAGTATTTGAGCGATCAATTAAATTATAAAACTTAAGTGATTGGTTTAAAAGCCATTACTTGAAGAAGTCAACTACTTGGAGAGGTGGCAGACGTGCAAAATAGAAGGTTCTATTTTCAGTTGCAAATCATGCATGTCATGCAAAGAGGAATTCCAAGAGGGAGATTGCCAGTTGTTTCCTTTTCGACTTACACATGTGTCAGTTCAACTAAAAGCTTCCGACTTGTAATTGCCCCTCTACATTCTATAAGTAGAGGAAGAACCTTCGGGTTAAGAGATCAGAATTTCTAAGCAGCATTCTTGTGTTCTAGACTTTGTGCTGAAACCTTTGAGAGCCACTTGAAGCAAAGGAATATACAGGAGCAGATTTCCGGAGAACTTTGTGTCACAGTGTATTTTGTCTCTAGCTTTCTATCTTAGATCTTTGAATAAACTGTGTTATTTTAGATCTAGATCTAGAGTTAACCTTGCTTATAATTCTGTGTTGATATCTATTGGTTTCTTCTATGTGCATGCAATCAACTCTGTTATCTATTGATTAGGATGCACATCTTCCCCATTTCTTCTTTGTGTTTATATAATTCCCTTCGTCTATAAATATTTCCTTTCTTAAACATCTGCTTACTTGCTGCAAAACTGTAAAACCCCATATAGATACTAGCATATTTTAATTGACAAATCTGACACGGGAGCCTTACCAGTAAATGAGGGAGATTTATCTCACGACTGCCTAGGTTTTATGCTATGCAGAAAGTCTAGCCAACAACAAGTCACATTTTTTTGACGTATTTTAACCTCTCAAGTAGAGGTTTACACTTACTTGGCATAGACATGCCCTTCCTAGGCGGGGTTCAATCTCAATTCAAGTAACTTGTCATTGTAAGTCCGCGCAAAAATGCCAAACTGGGTGTTTTACGAGTCACTTATGAATTTTTGACATATTGTAGACTCTCAAGTGGAGGTGTAATATTGCTTGACATTGTCATGTCATTCCCAATCAAGTTATAAACTTGGGTCAACTAACTTGTGAATGTAAATCCATGCCAAAACACAAAACCGAGTGCTTGGCAAGGCACATTTTTGACGTATTTTAACCTCTCGAGAAGAGGTTTAAGCTTGCTTGGCATAGAGATGCCTTTCCCGGGTAGGGTTTAATCTCAAGTCAACTAACTTGTCAATTTAAGTCCACATCAAAATACCAAACCAGGTATTTTGCGAGGCACTTAACAAATTTTTAACGTATTGTAGCCTCTCAAGTGGATGTGTAATCTTGCTTGGCATTTCCCATGTCATTCCCGATCAGGTTTGGAACTTGAGTCAACTAACTTGTGAATGTAAGTCCATGCCAAAACAGAAAACCAGGTGCGTGACAAGTCACTTACAATTTTTTGATATATTTTAGCCTATCTCAAGCAGAGGTTTAAGCTTGCTTGGCATAACTATGCCCTTCCCGGGTAGGGTTCAATCTTCAGTCAACTAACTTGTGAATATAAGTCCACACCACTACACCAAACTGGGTGCTTTGCAATTCACATTTTTTTGACATATTGTAGTCTCTCTTAAGTGGAGGTGTAAGAAGGGGATTAGAGCTTTTCCAAATTGTGTTGCCTCCAAATTCTCCTTCCTAACCCTTTGTTTTGTGTAGAAAAATGATTGGCATCTCAACGTGGGTTTAGCTTTTTGGTGGTAATGTAGGAAATTTATTACTTTATCCCTAAAAGTCCTCGATGAGTTCCGTATGGGTACCGATTTCAAATAAAAATGAATACTAAAATTAATGAAACAATAAAAATTCAAATACACTTAATTTAACCATACTACTTCAAAACTAACCTTACTAAGTCATACCAATAATTCTTTTGGATCAGCTCTCACTTTAAGGTTTCAAGCATCATTTTATGATCGACTTCACAAACTTTCCATAAATTTTTGTTATAAGGTTTTCCACGAAATTTAATCAACTTAATATTTGTAGCAATAACCAAATTTAAATAGTGAAGTATCCTCCTATGGGTTTTAAAGTCTTGGAACTACCATTGATGTACATTTTTATGAGGGTATCTTCGAAGCCAAGTTTTTGTGACAACCAAAAATCCAGTAGGATAAACTAGGTCTTCCCCATCTGACAATTGTAATTAATTTTGTTTTTGATTCTACACATCGACAAAGATAGTAATTTGTCCTCTCATCATTTCCTTCATCCACAACTGCAAAAACATGCCTTCAATTCAAAGTGTAACCACATTTTTTAGTACATTTACAAAAAAAAGTCAAATATCACTAATATGTAAGGTTAAATTATAATATACAAAATTTTACTTGGTTCCACAGGATCTAAGATGTGCTCAAAATCAGTTGATGATGTCATTTCATTATCCCCTAATGCTTGGGATGGCTAACCTGTCTCCATAGGCCTAAGGGGCGTGTAATGCCATTTATCAACCCATTCTTTTGACTAACACTCATTCCAATCAAAATCCTTACAAGATGAACAAAAACGTGGCATGATCCTAGTATAAATTGTCCATGAACTAGAATTATAGCTTCGAAATGACTGAAAATCATCCAATCCAATTAATGTGTTGCAATCTTCATACATCAATGCCTTGTTTTTTTCCTTCACTAACCAGAAGAACCTTTTCACATGATAATATTTTTTTGATCTACTTGACAATGTTTGACTACACCAATCTACAATAGTTGCAACATCAATTAATTTAGCAACATTATTGTACTTCAATTACTCTCTTTTTAAAGCCCTTTTTACACATGTTCTGGCACCATCATGCTCCCCTTTTCCATGCCTAGCCTCAAAGTAACTCCAAAAATGTTGAACACCAATTTTCACATGCATCCTTCTCAACCAATAGGACATGCAAAAATTCTTACATTGAGTTGCACAATTGTCTAACCAAATATAATGTTCATTGAACATGATATTTCTCACATTCAAATTCCCATAATACATTTCAAAACAACCTTGGACGACCTCTGGAAAATGTGATTTGTCATCACTAATATAAAAATGATACTTTCTCAAAATCTTTCTAGCATCATTTGTGCTATCAGATGCATATCTAAATGTAATATGCACAAATATGGAAACTTGAATTGAATTATAATACTGGGATTGAACCTCATTTTGTGGTTGCAATGTGTAATTTTTAGCAAAATTTACAACTGAAACAATGGTCCAAATTGGGAAGTTGTCCCTGTATATCCTAAATTGTCCATCCAACCATTGAGATCAATGTATATGTTTTGCATATTGGTAAATGATATTCTTGAATTCTACTATGAAATTAGATACAAGTACCTGGGTTGTAACTAACTCACATCTTGATAACTATCGTCCATTTTTTAATGCATACTTTATAGATTTGTACTTAACATCAATCAATTGCTTTCCAAATTTGAAATATCCCAACCAATTCCAACTCCAATTTTTTTTTTTTTGAGTTTTTAGTGCATTGACATTTCGTCAAACACTTGTCATGTCGTCTCAATTTCTGATATTTTTGTCGTTTCTCTTTACTTGAAAGAACACGGCCAATAGAAAGTCCCATAAATGATTGCAGACAAACATAACTCCCACAATGCATAAACAATACAAGTTTGATTGGAAACGAAAGGATTTATTTATTTATTTATGGATTCCAAATACAATGAAATTCATCTCTAAATTGCATACCCGCAAGTCCATCTTTGTGTGATAAAATGAATGGATATCAATGGTACTGAAATGATCATAACTCTCGCATGTGAAGGAGCCAATAGTGGCTGAACTTGTTACACAACTGATGCTAACACCCCTCTCACTCCTCTAACTATTGCGCTCTCCAAATGGGAAAGATGGCACCCCAATGATGGTAATAATATTCCTCTATGAGTAAACTGATAAACACACGCTGCAATTAACTGTAAAACAATATCAAAATGATCTGATGTGAAGCACAATGAAGACCCTGTTTGAATCTTCCTCCTTCGAATTGAGTTTCCGTCCAATCCGTAATCTCCAAGGGTTTCCGTCCTTCGAGAGTAATTAGCAAGAGCTACTCTGAATTTGTTTTTTGTTCAAAATAATAAGTGTCCCCAACAAATGGGCCAAATCCTCCTTTTATAACCTTTTTCGAGAATTTTCATTAAAAGAAAATATAATTAATAAATCAATTCATTAATTAATTACACCTTATAACTCCGGAAAGTGATTTATTTAATTAATTAATCATTCCTGGACCCCAAGGTCACTGAATTAGCATCTCATCATTTAGAACTTCACAATCTCTTTCCGACGAGCTATAATACTAAGGTGCTCTCCAATTAATTTGTACAAATATAAGCAACCTGAGTAAAATAATTAAAATAAGCCATTAATACTCCCAAAGTGTGGAAATCGTCGGAAAGCACCGGAATCGGAAAATAACTAAGCAGATGCAGCGCCGATGACGAATAAATGAGAAATGAAGTTAGTTGGGTGACTTACTATAAACAGATACTCTCTCCAAGAATCTTGGAGAACACACCAGAAATCGGAAATAACCTCGGAAAGTGTCAAGTGAGTCCTTACGACCAACTGAACTCATTGCTAACATTAAATAATCCACCAGATCGTCGATAAAACCCTTACTTGCTATGCACATCATCTCCAAAACAACATGACTAGCTTACGAAGATGACAAATAAGTTACCCACCAAGTGTCCAAGGGTCATGCCGGAAAGAGGGACATTACAAAATTCATGTGTAATTTCAACAACTAGACAACCATTTCAATGTGACAAGTTACCACAATTATTACTTATTCCATTTAGACATTTTTGGGCAAAATAAAACTGTCCATAGAGTCATTTACATGGAAGAATCAAGACTAATTCTCTTGCGGATTTTGGTGTAGAAGGCACCCTACATTCCTGCATAATATTGTCAGTGAGTAAAGTACAATGTATATAACAGAAAAATATTAAAATGCATGGAAAATTTGATTTGGACCTTATAACAAGTGTTGCGTGTTTGGTTTATTTTGACATAAAATGGCTTGCACATCTCAAATGACCTTTGGCTAATCCTCAATTGATCCTTATATTGTTGAAGAAACTTATTATAAAGTTCTATTTGAGTTGTTTTCAAAAAATGTTTTGGCTGTGGCTCACAGATGTTTAAACTTTTTTCTTCTTAATACATCTTTAAGATTAGGCAAGACCTTTGTGTTCTCATGCAAAAAAAATTCAATTAAATGTCTTATTGTTTCATTTAATACCTTATCTTTTCAATGTAGTCTATCACTAAATGCCCAACACTCCATGATTGAAGGATCATTTAATTTTGTTCTTCTTCCTACGGCTCTATATAAAGTTTTCTTATTCAATTTTAGAGTTGTACTTGTTTCACTTAAAATCGATTTATATTTGTTACCTTACTCAAAATAGTCTTAGTTAATACTCGTCTTGCAGCATTATTGTTTTAATTTCAGCTATTTTAACCTACTCTATTAAATGATTTACTTAGATTCTTTACAATAACATTATTTCTTCCCTCTAATTTTCTTATTCTCAACCCTAAAGTATGCATCGTAGCCTCATTTTATTTGTTTTCATATTATAATTTCAATAAATAATTGACATTGTTTTGTATGTGTTTTTTTCTCAAATGCATAGTTCCATACTTGTCTAACATGTAATCTAGCTATACATTTTGACTTTTTACCTTCCATGGGTTCAAATATCTTCTCAACTATTTCAATTAAATGTCTTGGTGTTCATATGATTATCTTAAATGGAAAGGTCAGCCTAGATAAGACAACATTTCTTATAAGTGTTGGTGTTATTGCTTTAACCATAAAAGGGGGGATGTGTGTTTAAATCAACATCAAACTCTATGGGGCTATTAAATTTGTCTTCATTTGAAATGAGTTCAATTGGAGTCATTATGTGATTATATTCACTATCATCATGCAAATTTAATGTATCATCACGCTCTAAAACTTCATTAGGCATAGACGTTTCACTACATCATATTTCTTCATGTGTTTCATCATTCAATACAATTTCCTTACCGTGTCCTATATATTGAGTTTCATCGATTGACAATAAATTTTCTTCTTTTATCTCACTTGATGTTTTTAAATTTAATTTCATTGAATTGGACATGTTATTCTCAACAGAAACATTATTTGTTGTGGAAGAAGTAATTTGACCTTCATTAGAAGTTTTTTTTTATTGCTCTCTGAAGTGCTTGTCTTTTTCTTTTTTTTCTCTTTGAGCTTCAAGTTCTTTATTTGTCTATTCCTCAATTGGTCTTTGAGGGCGACTACCAAACCCCATGGTCGATCTTTATGTTTTGTAATCAGATGACGATCAAAATTCAAAACGATGATCGATTTTGATGTTTGTAAAGGCAATAGGAATTTTATGATTTTGTTATAATTTTACAAAGGGCGTACGCCTTTACAAAAGTACTGATACCCTTTGAAAATGTAGGAGGTGACAACGGCATATAGAATTATTTGCAATTACCGTTTATAAAGGGCATCCACCCTTTGTTAAAAAAAAACTAATGCTCTCCCCTCTTAAACAACCTTGGATTTGTGATTAGAGATCCGTACCTTTGGTCTGAACTTGCATTGAATCAGCCAAGAAGGCTTTTTGAGGATTTTGAACATTTATTTGCCTTCATAGGCACAAAATATTCATCAGCTTTATGTATTTTTAATATACATACATACATGTGTGTGTGTGTGGGGTTTTGTAGAGGGGAGAATCCAATTTTCGAAAATATAAATTTATTAAGCTTAAATTATTATTGTCAATTTCTACATAACGTAACTCATTACGATTGATTCATTAACGTTACTAATAGGTCATATTTTTTTGACAATTAAACAACGTATTACAAATCTTATGTCTCAACAATCTACTCATTATTGGTTACCATTTAAAAAAAAATCAAATATATGAAGTTAAGCTCAAAATGTTGTGTTCGTACACTTGTGTTTTCATTTTACCTATTTTCTCAATTTGTAATTTTTTATATTAATTGAAAAAAGATTCTCAACAATTTTCACCATTTTATAAATCCTTGTATGAAATTTTATTTAAACATCCCATTTGTTTTCTCCAAAAAAGTGTCCATACACATGCACTTGTGTTATGTTTTCACAAAAACTTACTATGTCATTGTTAGAAATGAACAAATTTCACATAGCCATCATGTCTAAGTATTGCAAAAAATTACATATTTAGAAACTAGATTCAAAATGTTACATTTTTTTTACGTCATCACAAAATTATTTGACAAGGTGCCTCTAAAAGTCTCTGCAAGTTCACATATTGTTATTTTGCAGAAAAAAGTGGCCACTTATCCCTTGCTTTTGGCCCCATTATCCTTCATCTACCTTGTGGAGGGAGACTCCACTACTGAGGATAGACTGGAGATGCATGATGAGATGGTAGGACAAGCCACCCAATCACAAGCATTAGCTCGAAAGACAATAAAGCATGGACATTTTTCTCATCTTGTTGCAAAAGGCTTTTATAGGGGATAGATAAGCAACAGGAGAATACGATTATTTCCCCTACTACTCCAAAGATGGTTATTTCTCTTGATGCGGAGATGGTTATTACTCCGACTACAAAGATGGTCACTCAGTTGCTTCTCTCCATGGCACTCAATTTGGTTGAAGGGCATCTCAAAGTGCTTTCATCAATGTAGAATTGGATGAGGAGGTCAACATGGTGTTATTGGAAGGTGATCATCTAGATTGCAGATTTATCGAGTCCCTACATGGACTCAAGCAGGCTCCATGAGCTCAATATACTCTATTCAATCAACATCTCCAAAAAAATTGATTTCGGAACTCTGGAACATCAGAGGATTGCAACCTTCAAAGTAATATCTAAAGAGCAGCCTGTAGAGTTAACGACTAAACTTCTTGGTTTTTTTGTATTTGTAAAAATTTGAGACAAACATGTTGTCTCTAGTTTAGTCATTAATCAACTTATAACGAACTATTAGTTATGTATTAACTATTGTTCAGTTTTAACCTCCTCAACCATTTTGTAACTATCTCTTGCATAATAAAATGACAGGCACACAAACTACCAACTGTGCAATCTGGTTCTCTTCATTCTTTTTTAATTGACATCTTCTAACATCTCCTAAGGCTTCCTCAAATAGTGGATTTGGTACCAATGTTAGTTAAGGCTTAGACTAAGAATGAAGGGTAACGGAAGGCAAACAAAACATGACACACTTACATTGTGTGTGTCCACCATTTATTTAACATAAAAGAAGTTACATTTAGGTAAGTTAGTTACACGATGTAATGTCCCCTTTTTTGAACTAATTCATTTTGAAGACTTCTAGCCCATTACACTTCCTGTGGGTCAAAAGATGGTTAACAAGGGAAGTATGTGTTGACGTTTTTAGTCCTTTTCCGTGAGCATTTACATTTTCTTTTAGTGTTTTCTCTTATGAGGTGGGTTGGCTAGGTTAGAGAAATAAAAAGACAAATTAAAAGATAAATCAAGCTTCATTTTGAGGTCGGTTATGGGGGAAACTTTCTCATGAGGTTTGGCACCACCAAGAGGATATATAAGGGGTCGTTTGGGCTCATTTTAGGCATGCATCTTTATTAGAATTTTACACTACTTGGTTTTGGGGCTGATTGCTCAATTCTATTCCACTAAAGGGCAGAAATCCTTTGATGTGGCACACAATGAGGATGAAACCCTTGTTCAAGTTGGAGAACGAAAACTCTCCAATTGGTGGTTCCTAAGAGCTTCAAAGAAGGTGATCTTGCTGGTTTGCAACTAGGGTTTGAAGGAGAAAGAGCTAAGAAGGTTTCTACATTTATTTTGAACTCTCTCCTATGGCGGCAACTTGGGTGGAGGAATTTAGTGCTTTCTAGGGCACATTTCAGTATTTCGAGTTGATATTCTTGTTCCTCATATTTTATAAGGCCGGAATCTACATTTTGGTGATTTTTGGAGAAGTTTATCTATTATTTCCAGCCCTTAATATGAGTTGTACTTCAGTTGTTATTTATTTAATTTCCAATTGTGTTTAGAGGTTTACGCTTTGGTTTATAATTGTTCTAAAATATTCCTAAAGTGCCTCTGCATACTTCGGATGTTGTGAATGGTGATATATTGATGAATTAATGTTTTTTCCTTGTTCTAAAAATTAGACTGTTGTTTACTGTTTTATTTTTCAGTCGTATGATCTAAAAATTATAATATTTTCACTTTGGGTTTGTGTTATTTCATTGCTTTTCAGTTCGACCCTAGAAAAGGGCAATACAGTGGTATCAAAGCATAGATCCTCACATCCTAGAGGGTTTCATTCAAAAGGAGCAGATAAACGGAAAACATACATTTTGATGATGTTAGGATCGAGAGGTTTGCCCTAAGGCAAGAAAGATTTGCGAAGAAGATGGCAGAGTTGATCCATGTCATGCAAAACCTAAATGGCGAAGGAAGCACTACAGAGGCAAGCAATAATATTCGGCCACCAAGAATCGTGAGTGATTCCTCATCTAGGTCTTTCTGGCCTACCTTCGTCCCAATAAAGGAAGTCATTCTAGTGGTTGAAACACAACATTCAATGGGCTATAACATTGCAGCCAGCTATGAGTATAGGGCCCTTCCAATTGAGATTCGTGATGCCCCATCCCTTGCAGAATTCATAGGAGTGAACAGAGAAAGATTAAGGCAAAGAGCTAGGTCTCAGGCACCACAAAACAATCTTCAGCATGCCTGGAGAAAGAAAGAGGAGAAGAACCTCAAAACAATCTTCAGCATGCCTGGAGAAAGGAAGAGGAGAAGAACCTCCAAAGTGCAATGGCGAAGCAAGAAGAAAAATCAAGGCTGCAAGTAATGGAGAGAGAATGGCCCATGGAGGAATCTACCATGCCAAAGGAAAATAGGAAAGATGTTCCGGCCAAAGAGGAAAAGGATTCTCTCTTGATGATAAGGCTAGAAGAAGAAATCATAAAACAAGAACAAAAGAAGAACAATATGCAGCATGAAGGTAAAGAATCATTGAAAACAAAATGATGTTTTATTGATTTCCAATGATTGCATGTAGCGGCAAGATGGTCAAGAAAAATCATATCTACAAGAGGTTCATGAGGCTGAAATTCAGGATGACCCTGTTGAGAGGCATTTCCTTCAAAAGGAGGCCTCAACTAATACTCATGTTGGTTTTCAGTCTGCAGGAATTTACATATCACCAACAAATGGTAAGAAATTTAATTTATTGCATCACTCTCACACTGTGTATTTGCAAGGTTTTGATCATCATAAGAATTATTCTAACAAAGATGAGAGGATGAAGGGTACTAAAGGGAAAAAGGATCTTTTCCAAGAGGCACCTAACCATCTTCAAGCATGCCAAAGATTGAACAAAGGAGGGAAGAATTCAATTTGCATAGTTATGATAATGATGAACTTGCTAGAATTTTCAAAACAGTAGCTCATAAGAGACAAGTTGAGGGTGTTCATGACTTTAGAAAGAATCTGTGGTCACCCAAAAGTCGCACCCTAATAGAAAATGGTGCATGTACTCTCTCATGTTGACAAAATTGGAACACCTCAAGGTTGTGGGTAACTTATATTTGAGGTGGACCCCCAGAGAGGACTGGTTCCCTTGTGAATCACCTAAAAAACAAAAAGTTAGACAAGGAAAAGGCAAGTGGAATGTAGAAAATGGGGGGTGATACACCAATAATTTGATGCTTGTATGTAACTCTGAACATAAAGGATTTAAAGATTCACACACCTGTACAACTCTAAACTATTTTGCAAAATTAATTCAAGGGTTTTAGGAAAAGACAGCGGTAGAGGGAACAAATTCCACACTAAGGAAAACACAATGTCCTATCAAACACAACGAATAATAAGAAAACAACAGTATGAGAGGGCAAAACAAAGCTTTATTTTATTTAGAGGTGCAAGTACAATGGCTGAAGATGTTTGAACAAATCAACTGCTCCAAGTATATTTTTTTTACAATAAGAAATCATCCTATATCCTCATGAGTCGATTGTTGCCTGTTAATAATAGACTACCTTTTCTTAATTTTATTTAATTCATCTTCATGCTGCCAGCGCCAGATTTGAACAACAAATCCTTTTTTTATTTATATATTCCATGCACATGCTTGGCGCCACCTTCTATCTTTGAACAATTGCTTTTTAATTAATTTATTTGTCTTTTATCCTCTGGCCCATGGGACAAGCCTGCAATTATTTCATTTGTTTTTTCCTTATCTTCTACCACGCATCTTCCTTTTGGCGCAAACTTCTCTGACTTGGAACAACTCCTTTTTATTTATTTATTTATTTATTTGTCTCTTCCTCCCCATTATACTTTTATTGTATTTGTTTCTTGTCTCTTCCTCATCTTCCTTTGACTTGAACTGTTATTTGCTTTTATTTTATTTATTTTCCTTCTCCCTTGCTGGTGCCAAACTTGAAACATCAGTGTTTATTTTATTTTATCTTTTTCCAATCTTTGGCACCAACTCTATTTTTGGAACAACGATACTATTTTAACCATTTCTATTTTTATGCTTGGCGCCAAGGACAAACTAGACTGTTGTATGCTTTTCTTTATTTAGCTTAGCATCCCCCTTATCTCTTTTATTTTAATTCCATGCACCTCCATCTTATCTCTCCACTGGCGCAAATCCTTTGGCTATAAAATATGGTAACATCTTGGCGACCTCACGGGATGGTTTTCTTGATAAACAAAAAAATCAGTAGCCTTCTGCATCCATTGGGCCATGGAGCCACATAAATCTATCAACAACTTGTATCCTTTGAAACAAAACAATTGAAATACCCTCTTCAACAAAAGGAAAACATGTGCATGCAAACACTTATTGAAAGACAACTAACTATGAAAACTGGAAAACAATGTGCATGCAAGCACTTATTGAAAGTAAAATACTTTAATGATGTTAAATCCTCAATAGCAAGCTTTGAGGAGAATCCCATAAACCAAGATTGGTACCTCTTCGCCATTCAACCAAGATAACTAAAAAGCATTGTGAGGCTTGCAAGTTGAAATACCATATAGCCCACTCCAAATAGCGTCAAATTTGAATGTCCCCCTTTCGAAAATAACTATGTTGAAGACCCTTGGCCTATTTTGTCTACGCAACGGCTAAGGGGTGAACATAAGGGTGACTTAAGTCATAGTAAATTATTATAAAGTGCCAAAAAAGAAAAAGAAAATTATAAATCACTTATGATTAGTTATTATGACTTAATGACAAAGTGAAAATAGAAAGGTGAAAACGGGACTTAGCAAATGTATTTATTCTAGGGGAAAAATGAAACCACCCTTGGGGATGAAAACATGTGAAAGAGACATTAGAAAATTAGAAAATGCTGATTGGTTGTGGTAGGTGGCCATTTGGGTCCTTTATTCTCTTGAAAAGCAAGTCAACTTACTTTTGGGAACATCATTCTATTTTTACAAAATTCTGAAAATTTCTTGTTGGCCTAGTGCTTCCAAATGAAATTCTATGAGGACGAAAACCCTCATGAGATTGAAAAGAGGAACGAAAACTCTTCTCTTGGGATTTATCTAGCAGTGTATTGAATATTCAAGGAAGAATTAGTTTGTTGAAGTATCTTCATTTTTCCAGTTGGAGTGACCCATCTAAAGGACTGTTTTGGCATGATAGAAGGGTATAGAAATCAGATTTGAGTGTTGCTGCAAAACCTTGCTCTTCCAGCTGTATCTACAGGCAAGGGTTTGCAGATTTTAATAAATAAATTCAATCATTTTGGAGCCCTAAATTGGTACACTTTTTCTTGCTTTACCTTCTAAAAATTATTGCTCTCATTTGAATAATGAAAAACTATTGTTTGACACATTGTGGTGGATTTTCTATACTTGGTGCAAGTCGCATTTTTTTATTTTTATTCCAGATCTGCATTTAAGAAAAGTTTTATTGTATGTTTTAAGCTAGTAATTGGGGAAAAACTATTGTATGCTCTTATATGTCCTAAGGGGACATTACAGTCGTATCGGAGCAGTGATTCTCCCATCTTGTGAAGGGTAAATCAGACTTGCATGGACAGAGAGGACGAGGGTTTCAGATATCATTACTCAAAAAGAACTCCAAGAAGGGGAGAGATGGATGATAGAGAAAGACCTCCTCCTAATGATGAGTTGAGTTACATGAATGAGATGTTTTCTAGGGGTAACATAGAGTTGCAGAATTGTTTGATGTAGTCACACAAAGATCTAAGAGACTCCTTTATAGGAGCCATCGCTAATTTGGGCAGGTCCCTATAAGGGGTAAGTAATAACAGGAAAAACCCTCAAGGGAATCAAGGCATTCAAGGTGAGGGAAGCTCTTCTACTCATCATGCAGATATGGTTTCAAACAAAACTCCCTCCAAATTCTTTCGTGCAAGTTTCTTTCAAAGAGATGAGCCACAAGAGGAGAGAGAGCATCCACCCACTCACGGGTTTACTGAGGAAATAAACCTCTATGGAGATGAGTATGCATCATTGAATCCCCACACAAAGGATTTGCTTTCATTCAGAGACTTTTGCCAACTAAGGAGGAACGAAGGGCCAAGGAAGAAGGTGAGTCATCCATAAGAGCCAAGGAAAGATATCCAACATCGATTGGGCAAGATCACTCTCCCTACGTATGATGGTTCAAATAAATGTTCTATAAGAGCTTGGCTGCAAAAATTAGACACCTACCTATTACTAAATCCTATGTATGAAGAAGAGGCTCTCGAATTTGTCACCTTACACTTGGAAGGTATAGCTCATGAATGGTGGTATCATGGTCTTGTGTTGTGACACAAGGACATGGCTCCATTACTACTCTTGAAGAGTTTAGTCAAAGGTTAACAGAAAGATTTGACAGGAAGGATCCAGAAGTGCATTTTAGAGAGTTAGCACAACTCAAACAAGAGACATCCGTGGAGAGGTATGTTGTTAGTTTTCAGAAGTTAGCCGTCATGGTTTCATATGTAAGTGACAAAAGATTAGTGGTCTTATTCATGGAAGGCTTAACCGAACCTCTTAAGGGGTCAGTAAAGGTTTTGAGCCTCCCTCTTTCCAAGATGCAATAAAGAGGTCATTAAATCTGGAATTTACAATAGTTAAGGGTAAAAGTCTGCCCTTCGGCCCAAACCAAATTCTTTGGGGAAGCTAAGACACACATTTCAAGGGCAGTCAAGAACAGCCCCCATTAATCAAGTAAGAAGGCCATTTCAGCAAGGAACAAACCCCCAAAGTGAGCTTCCAAGGAACAAAGATGCTGAGAACACAAGAAATGAATCAAGGAGGAAGAATCTTTGCTTCACATGCAAAGATCCACGGACTCCAAGGCACCATTGCCTAAGCAAGGGCCAAGTACATTACAGTGAAGTGATTTCTGATGGAGAGGAAGAAAAAAATAAACAAGGAAGAAAACCATGAAGATGAAGAGCAAGAAAGAAAAGAAGAAGTTGATCAATTGGATAGTACTCTTGCCACACTGTCCGGAGCTCCAAGGTACCACCCTTTTCGTTGTAGAGGGGAACTAAAAGGTAAGAGAGTCATTGTTTTGATTGATAGTGGTGCAACTCATAATTTCATTGATGTTGATTTAGTTGCAAGATTGGGGCTGCCATTAGAGGATTTGAAAGGATTAAATGTGACAGTTACGGATGGCTTCACCATCCCTTGCACCAAGAAGATATCATGGCTAAAAGTCACACTTGGTAAACATATGGTAACAAATGACTTCTATATGGTGGGTATTGGTGAAACTGATATAGTTTTGGGTGTACAATGGTTGCATTCTCCTGGAGAATTCACCCAAAATTATCAGACAATGGATATGAAATTCAAATCAGCAGATCAAGAAATAGTGTTACATGGAATGGCAAATGGAGCTCCTATGGTGGTGACCGCAAAACGGATGGAAAGAGCCTTTCAAAGAGGGCAGATTGCTTGGGCAGCTGAGTGTCTAATAACATCTGCAGATCAGATTTTGGGACAGCAGGAGTATAACAAAGATATTCAAACTATGCGTGACAAACATGCCAAGGTATTTGATAACCTTCCTCACGGGTTACCTACAAATAGAGGATTTGAGCATACTATTGAATTAAATCCAGGTACTAAGGCTGTGATTACTACTCCATACCATCATCCTAGAGCCTACAAAGAAGAAATTGAGAAGGACATTAAGGAGTTGTTGGAAATGGGGCATATAAGGCCTAGCTCTAGTCCTTTTGCATCATCAGTGGTTCTTGTGAAAAAGAAGGATGGGACTATGAGAATGTGCATTGAACACCGTTTGTTGAATAGGACCATCAAAAATAGGTACCCCATACCTAGAATTGATGAGTTTATTGATGAACTACATGGAGCTATCTACTTCTCCAAGATAGACTTGAGATTCGGGTGCCATCAAATCCGGGTAAGAAAGGAAGATGTTTACAAAACTGCTTTTAGATGTCATTTTGGCCATTTTGAATTTCTTGTGATGCCTTTAGGGTTAACCAATGCCCTTGCTACATTTGAATCATGCATGAATCATGTTTTTAGAGAGATTTTGAGGAAGTTTGTATTGGTCTTTTTTGATCACATATTGGTCTATAGCAAAACATGGGAGGAACATCTTTAACACTTGGATATTGTGTTGAGCATTTTGGAGCAACAATCACGTTATGCCAAGGAATCAAAATGTGAACTTGGTGTGAATGAAATTTTATACTTGGCACACATTATCAATGCCAAAGGTGTTCATGTGGATCAACAGAAGATCATTGTTATCTTGGATTGGCCTCCACCCACCACCATGACACATTTGAGCGAATTCTTGAGTTTGTGCAGTTATTACAAGAGGTTTGTCAAAGGTTTCTCTCAATTTGCTGCGCCTTTGACTGATTTAACAAAGACGGGAGATTTCAGCTGGTCTAGGACAGCCCAAGATGCATTTGACAACTTAAAAAAGGTAATGAGCATATGCCCTGTACTCGTCGTTCCAGATTTTTCCATTCCCTTTGTTGTTGAATGTGATGCATCCGGTGAGGGTATTGCAAAACAAACACCCCATTGCATTTGAAAGTAGGAAGCTCAAAGAGATTGAGAAAAAATACACTATTTATGACAAGGAAATGTTGGCAATCATGTGTGCCTTGGTTAAGTTAAGACAATATCTAGTTTGTGGTAGATTTGTGGTGAAAACATATCACAATAGTTTGAGGTACTTTCTCAGCCAATCTGATTTGAATGATAGACAACAAAAATGGGTGAGTAAAATTCAGTCCTTTGACTTTGAAATTGAGTTTGTAAAAGGAAAAAATAATGTTGTAGTAGATGCCTTGTCTAGGAAGCCATATTGTTGTTCTATGTCTGAAATTGCAGCGGATTGGAGGGTTGTTATAACAGCAGAGTATGCAAAAAATCAGTTTGCTAGTGTTGTCCTAGAAGGTGGAATTGAAGATGAAAAGTATAAAGTGATGGATGGCCTTATACTCTACAAAAATAGGGTCTTTTTGGTACCTGAATCCAAGGTGAAACGTAAGATTCTAGAAGCTATGCATGATTCACCTTTGGCTGGTCATCCAATTTACTTTAAAACATACAAACATATTAGAGAGAAGTTTGTATGGAAAGGGCTCAAAGGGGAGGTACTCCAACACATAAGGGAATGTCTCACATGTCAACAATGTAAAGCAGAACATGAGTTTCCAGCGGGTCTTTTGCAGCCTCTATCCATTCCGAATCAAAAATGGGAGAGTATTTCCATGGATTTCATCACTGGTCTTCCCTCGGTGCAAGGTAAGAGTGTCATTTATGTTGTGGTGGATAGATTGACCAAGTTTGCACATTTTTTTCCACTTCCAACTAAGTATGATGGACCATTGGTGGCTGGAATATTTTTAAGTTTTTAGACTTCATGGGCTGCCTAAAAACATTGTGAGTGACAAAGACAGCAGATTTCTGAGTTCTTTTTGGCAAGAACTCTTCCATCTTACAGGTACAGAGTTGACCCCTAGCACAAGTTACCATCTACAAACGGATGGGCAAACTGAAATTGTCAATAAATGGATAGAGGGGTACCTAAGGAGCTATGTTACAGGGCAGTAGACAACATGGATAAAATGGTTATATTTGGGGGAGTTTTGCTACAACACATCTTACCATATGTCTATTGGTATGTCTCCCTTTAAGGCTTTATATGGATATGATGCTTTTTCCTTTGTGGATGTTGTTATTCCGGATAGTAGAGTGCTAGGAGCTAGAGATTTGGTGCAGCAGAGCCAAGATATTTTGAAAGCACTCAAGGATAACCTCTCACATGCACAAAATCAGTAGAAATTATATGCGGACCAAGGAAGGGTTGAGATGTCATTTGAGGTAGGGGGCATGGTTTTTCTAAGGTTGCAACCTTATAGACAATCTTCCCTCAAAGGGAAAGGTTCTTAAAAATTGAAGCCAAGGTTTTATGGCCCCTACAAGGTCATAAGAAAGGTAGGGAAAGTTGCCTATGAGCTTGAACTTCTAGCTCAAAGCAAAATTCATAATGTGTTCCATGTATCATGCCTCAAAAGGGCATTGGGACAGCATATCTCTCCTTCCATGGAGTTGCCCCATCTTGATGATGAGGTCAAATTTATATTAGAACCTGAATCTTTTATGGAGGTACGTGAAAGAAGGTTGAGGAATAGAGTTATCAAGGAATGTTTGATACAATGGAAGGGTCTACCCCTTGAGGATGCAACATGGGAAGGTGCAAAAATTTTAAAGCATTCTAAATCTAAAATTGCTTGTGGGCAAGCAATTTGAGGAAGGGAGGACTGAAATGTCCCCCTTTCTAAAATAACAATGTTGAAGACCCTTGGCCTATTTTGTCTACCCGACGGCTAAGGGGTGAACATAAGGGTGACTTAAGTCATAGTAAATTATTATAAAGTGCCAAAAAAAGAAAAAAGAAAATTGTAAAGTGCCAAAAAAAGAAAAACGAAAATTATAAAGCACTTATAATTAATTATTATGACTTAATGACAAAGTGAAAATAGAAAGGTGCAAAAAGGGACTTAGCAAATGTATTTATTCTAGGGGGAAAATGTGACCACCCTTGGGGATGAAAACATGTGAAAGAGACATTAAAAAATTAGAAAATGTTGATTGGTTGTAGTAGGTGGCCATTTGGGTCCTTTCTTCTCTTGAAAAGCAAGTCGACTTGCTTTTGGGAGGATCATTCTATTTTTACAAAATTCTGAAAATTGCTTGTTGGCCTAGTGCTTGCAACTGAAATTCTCTGAGGATGAAAACCCTCATGAGATTGAAGGGAGGAACAAAAACTCTTCTCTTGGGATTTATCTAGCAGTGTATTGAACATTCAAGGAAGAATTAGTTTGCTGAAGTATCTTTATTTTTCCAGCTGGAGCAACCCATCTGAAGGACTGTTTTGGCATGATAGAAGGGTATAAAAATCAGATCTGAGTGTTGCTGCAAAACCTGATTTTCAGTTATCTATCTTAGCTATTTTTCGAGTATTTCTTGGATCCAAAACCCTTCTTTTCCAGCTGTATCTACAAGCAAGGGTTTGCAGATTTTATAAATAAATTCAGTCATTTTGGAGCCCTAAATTGGTACACTTTTCCTGCTTTACCTTCTAAAATTTATTGCTCTCATTTGAATAAGGAAAAAGTATTGTTTGACACATTGTGGTAGATTTTCTATACTTGGTGCAAGTCACATTTTCTGATTTTTATTCCAAATATACATTTAAGGAAAGTTTTATGGTATATTTTAAGCTGGTATTTTATGGCAATTATTGTGAAGTACATGAAGCCACGAGGAAACCTTTAGCAGATTGGACTAGTTCAAATTTACACTTATTTTTAGTTATCATGAGTTAGATTTGAAAAGGCTTTTGTAAAAGCCTTGCACAAATGAAATTTCTAATCTTTTGATCGCTGTAAGACCATAGACGGGCATTTACCTTAACACTTGGCAAACCCTACAAAATTTGGGTGGCATATTCATTAAACTCATTCTTAAATTTCGAGTCCGGGGAAAGGTTGCACATGAATTACTCTTTTGTTGGATGTCTTGAATGTTAACAGAACTCGACTGCTCAGTTAATGAACTATTAGAGGGAGCTATTTGGGAAAAATAATCATTATTATAGTGGTTTTTGGTGGGAGAATGAAGCGGAGCTATATCCAACTCGCCTAACATATATGGTGTATCTCTTTGTTTTTGGATTATTCTTTTCGTTTGGAGGTTTGGACTGCGGGGATTTGGGAGAAGAAGGAAAGAGGTGGAGGGAATGATTTCAGGACTGGTTGTTGTTGCGATTTTTTTTCACACAATTGTGTTATTATTTAGGCATTAGCACACTCTTTCTTTTTCTTATCTTAGCTATCATGTAGCTATTATTGTTAATATCTTTGGCTGCCGAATGGATGCTTTTATGGTGATTTGGCTGAAGAGTAAACTTGAGTTTATATTTAATGTTGGAAGGCATTCAAAATGAATAATACCCTTTTGAGGGCTGCTCAAAATGAAAGTTTTAGGTTTAGACCTTAATTGTTTTTCTCCTCCACTGCCATGATATCATTTTAGCTATCTGTCAAGTTAACCCCTGAAGTTAATATTTTAGTGTTATTGTATCATAGAGACAGATGCGTATGTGCCCTTTTACCTCTAATGAGATTTCCTAAATCTGATATTTGGCACTTGTATATATTGAGGCATTATGGCTTTTACATGAAAAAGTTTTGGTTTTTCATCAAATGCTCCGTCGCCCCTCACCACCACTAAGGATAAGGGTGAAAGACATAAGTTGCTTGGTAATAAACCGTATCTATGTGTTAGTATTGTACATTAGCATCTATGCGGGCATATACCTATATGTACATGCTTGCTAGGTGCATATAGTTCTATGCACGTATAAATCTTGTTAACACCATTTAACGGAGATATTTTACTTGCTCAAATCTGGGAATATCTGAAGTATAAGACAAGATTTTTCTTTGGAATTGCAACTGTGTAATATGGAGCTGAGTGACGTCCATAATTCATATGACAAGCATTTTTTTGTCGAAAAAGAAAAACTAAACTGGCTATAATCTCTTATACTCTCAAATAAACTATTGAAATAAATAACTATATTGTTGGGAGTAGGTCGAAGAATCAGCAACTATGTCAATAGAGCATCCCCTACAATATGATAACATAAGCATGTGACCGTTTCGATTGTTGTGTACTGATGAATACGTACTAAAAGATAATAACATTGTTATAAGTTTTACTTTACCTTGCCAGATTTCAAATTCCTCGTGAGAAGAAACTTGCTTAGTTTTATCAATGAAATTGTTATTTTGTCACTTGCAAACTCTCGGTTGATGAGCAAACTTTCCATATTATGCTATTGGTGTCTCTAGATTTCATCCTGAAATCTGTGACTACCCTATTTGAAAAACTTTCGTACTTTTAAAATAATGGGTCGTTTTGTGTTTTTATTGTCAGAAAGTTCTTGTATTGCGTCAAGATATTCCCAAAGAGCCATATTAGCCATTTTCGGTCAAAATACCTAGATGCCCAAAATTGTTATATTCTTGTCGTCGGGATTTGTCTGCAGGAAATTTGTATTTAATTATTTTGAGCCCCGTTTGAGGCAATTTGCACTTCGATTTAACCCTGTTGTGATCGAACATATCATTATTCCTATATACCAGAAGAGTTTTAACTAGGAATAAGTTTTGGGCTTTATTTGTGACTTTTGGCAATTTTTTGTGTTTTTGTGTTTTCCCGTTTCGTTTTCTGTGAAACTTCTCTAGATCAGTTCCTTTGCCGATTTGGCCTGATTCTTGGCCTGAAGTAACTGGGGATCATATATGCACACTGTGCCAGAAGGGAGTCACCATCAGAGGTCTGGTTCACTAGGAAAAGACGAAGTCGCGCACCAAAAAGCCTCTTCTGGGCTGGCCGCATTTTTGGAAAACAAAGAATCAGAATGGATAATGGGAAAATTAGAGGCAGCAGGTAGGCGGGAATTTATTGCCTCCCTTGCAGGGTACTTTTTCCCATGATAGAAAAGTCACTTAAGTTGCAGTGGGAAAATTAAAGGCAGCAGGTAGGTGGGAATTTCTTACTTACCTTGCAGGGTAAAAATTCCCATGGTGGAATAAAAAAAATATGACTTAAGTGAATCGTGGGATTTTATTGCCTGCCTTGCAGGGTAAATAATCCCATTATGAAAGTCGAGTGACTTAAGTGAATCATGGGTTTTTCAGGGCTGCCTTGCAAGGTAAATAATCACATTGTCATGTGATTCTTAAAAATATAATTCTATATGTCAAAAAGTGCGTCCTCTTTGGAGAAGTAAAGGCAGCCTTTAAATTGATTAATTTAATTAATTATTCACCCAAAATAGGCGCCCAGGCTTGTGGAAAAGTTAACAAAGGCAAAGGACAAAATGTGGTTGAAAATAAATTGCTCTAAAATTAAATAAATTAATTTATTTAATGGCAGCCCCTTCATGTCAAAAAGTGCGCCCCTTTTGGGAGAAAGATAATACTTTTTAAAGTATTAAATGATTAAATTAATTCCTATTTTCAGTGGCCAAGGTTAAAGCACACTGTGAAGCTTAAGTGAAGTGAAGAGTGGATGATTAAATTGATTAAATTTAATTTAATGGATGGCTGTCCTTAAACATGCAATTTTAGCACACCAGTTAAAGAGAAGAGCATGTTTTTTAATTAATTAATTGCCAGGAATAGGAAGGACAATTATTAATTATAGAATTATGAGGGTTATATAAGTATGGGCTGCCATAAGGATGAATTAATTAATTCATAGCTAAAGAAGTGCAGCCCAGAGGAAAAGTGCACCCCATTTGAAGAGGATTTTTGCTCAAAAGAAGGTGAAATCAAGGCTAAAAGCTTCCAATTTTGGCGCATGCATTGAAGGAGGTTGATTTGTGTTTGCATAAGTGATACAGGTGCTTAGGTGAAGTTGGTAAAATTCATGCTTGCTTTGCATGCAAATAAAACATCAAATTCGGGGCAGCAGGCTTGAATTATGCAGATTTTTATGATTAAAATTCACTGTTCATGTTCCGGTTGCCATCTTTGTCTGAATTAATTGCAGGAATTCATTATGGTGCTTTATAAGAGAAAGGGAGCTTAAATCAATTTCCAATACATTGAATATATCCTCCAAATCTGAAGAATTATCCAGATCTGCACCAGTTTTGAAGAATTCCGGACAAATAAGAAGAAAAAGAATTGTTCAAACAAAGATAGACAAAGATTGCTCTAGCCATGGCAAAGCGGGATGAAAGAGAAAGCTTAGCGGAATCATGCGTAGCTTCTAGATTTGCTGAAGTCAATAGGCCCAGATCCAGATCCAAATCTCATAATGGCAAAAGCTTCTGGCAGTTTCGAATGCAGCCCGTGAAGAAGTTAGTGCGTGGAAAATTTCTTCCAGGATCTTGTGCATGTGCTCCCAATCTTCTAGTTGAAGCCTTCATTAAAGTTGCATTCACCCGAAGTGCTTTCCAGAATTTTTAATTGCTCATATGCAATTAAAAATAAAAATGATGACTTATTTACGGCGAACATTGCACTGATTCATGTACTGGAGAAGAACTGCAAAAGATTCAAGGCTAAAAGAGAAAACAAGGCGAAGGCAAAATTTCAAGCATTTCCAATTCCAGCTTGTTTCCAGATCCAGCTTGCTTCAAGATCCAGCTTGGTTCCAATTCTAGCCGTTTCCAATTCCAGTTTGTTTCTAGATCCATCTTGCTTCCAGATCCAACTACTCCCCGATCCAGTTTGGTGAGAATCAAAGACAAAAGAATCAGCTGCATGCAGACATGAAAAAGGAGAAGACTGCAGCTTTCCTCTTCCTTCTTCTTTCCTCCGACAAAGTAATTGAGCGATCAATTAAATTATACAACTTAAGTGATTGGTTTAAAAGCCATTACTTGAAGAAGTCAACTACTTGGAGATAGGTGGCAGATGTGCAAAATAGAAGGTTCTATTTTCAATTGCAAATCATACATGTCATGCAAAGAGGAACTACAGGAGGGAGATTGTCAGTTGTTTCTTTTCCGACTTCCACATGTGCCAGTTCAACTAAAAGCTTCCAACTTGTACTTTCCCTTCTACATCCTATAAGTAGGAGAAGAACCTCTGGGTTAATGATCAGAATTTGTAAGTTGCAACCTTGTGTTCCAAACTTTGTGCTGAAACCCTTGAGAGCCACTTGAAGCAAAGGAATATACAGGGGCAGATTTCCAAAGAACTTTGTGTCACGGTGTATTGTGTTTCTTGCTTTTTATCTTAGATCTTTAATAAACTTTGCGTTATTTCAGATCTAGATCTAGAGCTACCTTTGCTTAGAATTCTATGTTTATATCTATTGGTTTCTTCTATGTGCGTGCAATCAACTATGTTATCTATTGATTGGGATGCACATCTTCCCCATTTCTTCTTTGTGTTTATATAATTCCCTTTCCCTTCTTCTATAAATATTTCCTTTCTTTAAACAGCTGCTTACTTGCTGCAAAACTGTTCAGCTATGGTTCATGAGCTGAACAGTTAAAATAAACCCCCATATAGATATTAACATACTTTAATTAACAAATCTGACACGGGAGCCTCACCGGTAAATGAGAGAGATTTATCTCGTGACTGCCTAGGTTTTGTGCTATGCAAAAAATCTAGCCAACAGCTATAACTCCAGCATGGGAAATAGGGCTGAGGTTTAACAACAGGAAACATGAGTAGGCAGTTTTTGGGAAGGTAAGCAACAAGGCATATCTGATATGAAAAGTAATTGCAGGCTCTAATTATCACAAGGGTTGCGGTCTCCTGAATTATTTATGTTATGGCCACTTGAGATTTCTTTTGATTAAATAGCTTGGATCTTATGATTCTAATTACGAGATGCCTAGATGATTCTTGTCCATGTTTGAAAATGTCGACAAAATGCGGACATGTAGCAGGAGTCAAGAAGAGAGCTCCGCTCTTCATGAGGCCTTCTACAAGTCTGTAATCACTCGATGATTTTCTTAGGGCATGAAGTCATGTTTTGAGATAGTTGTGTGTGATCTGAGGACCTAGCCTCTTGTGTCAATGCAAACCTTGAGGTATTGAGTTTTTGCAACTTAGAACGCTTTGGTAAAAGTAATGTATTTTTGTATGCATTGTCTAATCACATACTCCTAGATCTGTGTAGTCAGAAAAATCATTATAAGGTGGGATATGTTGGATTCTTGTGAATTTATTTACATATAGTTGGAGTAGTTTATTTTACACATGGTTCTCTTTATCATTTCTATGTTTGAGGTTGAATGCTTTTATCTACTTCCTTCGTTAAGGGACAGGCCACCACCTAGTTAGGGAGGTGAATGGAGGATCCTTTGAGGTTTGTGGTTGGAGGAAAAGCACTCCGATGATGCTCTCCCTCTTCAACAGCTGCACTCTACCGAGATGAATACACAAAGACTTCAGATTATGTAGAGTTTTTCTATTATTGTTATTGGGCTGGCATGTTGCCCTTCTTATGTATTGGGTTGTAAATATGACCGTTTAATGTATTTTACTTGGCCTCAATCTTGTTGTACTCTATCATTTATCGTTGTATTACAACCAGATGTTGACAAATGTTATGCGGAAAACAGAAACTATGTGGTTGTTGCTTCATAAATATAAATACAAGTGAGACCAATTGTCTGTATTGGTATTCAAATTTGTAAGAACCTTAATATTCTGCTCTCGCCATTAAAGAAATTTTAGAGCTGCAGATCAGCGAGCACCATCTTATCTTACTAATCTAATTATGATGATTGAATTTTATATTAACTGAATTTATAGGAGTTAGGGCTTTAGTGCAACATGTGCAAATCTATCTATTATTGTTTTCTAATGACCATGAAGTGTTTATCAAACTAAAGTAATGAAAAACACTGTTTTGGTTTTTGATAATATTCATGTTACAATTGTAATGTCCCCTTCTCAGGACATTTTCCACATTGAATATTTGAAGACCCTCAACCCAATGGGTTCGAGGATTGAGCTCGAAATTTGTCCTAAGATGTCTGCTATCTATTTTGTAACCCTTTGGAGGGATTTTTAGTTAGTTAATGTGCACATAGGCTAGCTACTTTTATTATTTAATTAAAAATAAGAAAGTGCACATAGTCTTAGTTTATTAGAGACTTTATTTTATAATGAGAGTTTATGTTTTCCCTCCAAAAGGGAAAAGGTCGGTAATTGGATATTGCACCTCTTAACTCTATAAAAGGAGGTCACATTTCCTCTAGTGGGGTTATGTGGATTGAACTTTTGAATTTACTCCATGCTTGGAGAAATGGGATGTATGCCCTAGCTCTTGCATTGTGCTCTCTCATTGTTAGCTTCATTTGGATCCATTGTTGAAGATATTAGAGACTCCATTGTTCTCTTCATTGTGTTGAATGTGTTTTTGCATGGTTTATCCTTTCTAAGTGTTGGCGACTTGGATTGGGAATTGTTTAAGCATATTTGTGATGTCTCAAAATATATTTATGTTGCAGATCTAATTTAGTATAATTTTGTATGTGTGACTAGATTTGAGGGGTTTGGGAGTAATACAAGCGCTAGAATTAATTTATGTGCAAGGAGCAATTTATTTTGCCCTAGGCGACTTGCTATTTTGGCCATTTTGGGGGTTTAGCAACTGTTGTTCTAATTTGGTTTGGTTCATCTTGTACCTTGTATTTTTCCAATTCCAGGCATATCTTATTTTCCTAGATCGGAGTAGTTTTGAGGAAGATATGAATTTTTAAAAATTGCAACAGATTGGGGTTTAATTAACAATTGTTTTCAGTTGTGTATAATCAGATTAAAAAAATTTGATTTGTCTATTAATTATTTATGAGCAAGGGGAGTTGATTTGGAGTGTTTGGAAGCTTGGGGAAAGGCTAAAATATTTTTATTGATTTTATCCTAAACCTAGCGACTTGAAATCAAATTTCTTGGGTAGATTTAAAGTGGTTTAGTTGCTCAGAAAATTCAAATCCATAGTGCATTGGAAAGGACTTGTTTTCTAGTTTATTGTACAACTTATTTCATGCAAAAATACCAAGTATTGAAGGAGTTATTAATTTTTCAAGTTTCAATTGTTCTGGGTGCTATATTAATAAATTAACTGTTGTCAAAAATCAAATTTGGAAGTTGTTAGCTTTCTCATTAGTTCTCCCATCTAACCCACCACTTTGGCATACTCCAACACCATTTTGGGTTGTATTATTGCCAACATTGGGTTATTTGAGGTCGAACTAAGAAGATGTAATCTTCCTATGATCAATCGAGTTAATTAATTTTCATATTTATATTTTTCCTAAGAGGGAACATTACAATGGTATCAGAGCTACTTTCCTCTACTCCTTGTGGGTGTTGTTTGTAGAGATTGAATCATGGAGCTTGCTAGTGACAAAGATTTGAGGACCAAGTTCTATAAGCTTGGGAGACGGCTCAAGAGGCCTTCACTTAAGAAGAGTGTATTGTTCATCACTCTTGAAGAGGTGGCAAGTTGTCTATGTTTGTTAGAGCAATCAGATTTTGACACTATGTTTTCAGTTTTAGATTTCTTGGTTGCACATTTGGCTAGATCAAATTTATTGGGAATTGAGGAGGTGGATGTGAGACTCTTGTTCGTTACATGCATTAGTGAGATCACACGGATAGCAACTCCAAGCTTGCCTTATGATGAAATCATCATGGAGGAGATCTATGAGCTCATGGTGGGAAGTTTCCAAAAGCTTTGGGATACCACCAACCCTCACATTCACAAGAGGGTCAAAATTCTGAAGAACATGGCTAAGGTAAGGTTTTGCATTCCCATGTTAAATCTCAATTGTGAGGATCTCATTTTCCATATATTTGAAGTCTTCTTTGGTGTTCTACATGAGGACCATTCATATGAGATAATAGATGCCATGCAAACTATAATGACTCCAATCTTGAATGAATATGAGAAGCCTCCGCACTCATTGCCAGTGATACTTGTGGAAGAATTGAGACAAAATAATCCATGAATAGCTCACATCTTAGCAAGAAGAGTGGTGGAGCAATGTTCAAGCAAAATAAAGTCATTCATCCAAGGTATGGGCTCCCTTGTTTTTGATGATGAAATTTTGGCATCTAATGATTGTATGAAATTGAGTAGTTGCAAGGATTTGTTTGATGAACATGAAGGGGACATTGGTGTTAAACACATGCATGATAAAGAAGAACAAAAGAAAAATTCAGATCTGCACATTGAAAAGACAAGTTTGGTGGGTGAAACACCAAATGAGGATAGTGGTTTTCCGCTTGTTGTACATTCCGGATCAGCCACCCATAAGAAGCATACAAGTGTACTAAGTTTGTGGTTGTATGTCTTGCCAATTCAAATTTTGTTTTCATGATGACACAAAGATTGAGGGCAACAAAAGTGGGTAAGAAGATTCCTTGGATCGAAGTCCCATTAATGGCCACTCTAAGGTATGGGATCTGGGTGTTAATTCTGATTTTCTAATCACTGTGACTGATTTTCTGAGCATACATGCAAGTTTAGAGCTATTTTTGGAGGGCATGAGTGTTGGATTGCATTTGGGAGATCCACATTCTAAGCTAGAGGGCCAACACCTTCTAGATTTCAGTCAAGGCAAAAGTAAGGACAGCATAATCATGATCCCGAGATATGGTAAGTTACTTCATGTTGTTTTCCTTCAAATTACTTCTAGTAGCATCAATTGGGACAAGTTGTTTAAAGGAAAATTTGTAGTTGCATGGAAGGGTGATTTGTTGCTAGATAATGTGCTTGATAGGACAGTCATCTTTCAGTTTCATGTGATTTGTGAATTGTCTAACAAGCATGCACACAGAAGGGAGAGAATAAGTTTTGTAGGTGTTGTGGCAAAGGGAGTTGGTATTTGTGTGAACTAGCACTCTCTTACTTACCTTGTTGAGTGGGCAAAAAAGAGGTTTGTGATGATCATTGGTCAAAATGTTAATGCTCCTAATCTTGCTCCTAATCCTAGCATGCATAAGGACCAATTTGGCAAAGAGGAAGAGATGGCTGTAACTCTTTCCATGAATAAAAATCATGACAGTAAGCTCGTTGGACTGTGCATAACAACAGTCATTAGAGAGCAAATAAATGTGTTTTTTCATCCAAAACCGAGTTCCAAGGAAGCTCCATGTACATGTCAAGTAAGGGTACACGATTACAAGGTAAGAAGTGATGTTTTATGGCACAAAGAGGAGATGAACAGTCCCAATCTTGATGTTTCAAATTTATTACCTTCTCCCATAAGGAAAATGCATTGGCACAACCAAAGGTATAAGGCCCCTTGGGTTTCCTATGATGAGGTTTATGAATGCATGAGTTGTGTTTCTGATTTCTCCTTTTCTTATATGTATGATGTAATAAAAACAATGGGGTGTCATCTTGCACATATTGCTACATACGGTAAGGGGATAAAAGGATTTGAGTTTCACAAGTTCTATTCGGATACATGGATATCATTTCCTTTCTTTTTTCAAATAGTGCTAACCCTTATAGCCTTGGAAGCCTTGAAGGAAGAATGGATCACATGGACTACACATTGCATGGTAAGAGGTTCATTTCCATATTTTGAACAACAATTATGTTTAATTGATGTATTGGAAATGTTTGGTTGTTGGACTTCGATGAAAGGATTGGAGAGGATGAAGGAACATGGTATGAATTCTTCTCAAGGCATTTCATTTTCAGCTATGGATAGTTTTCAATTTGCTATTGTTGAGGATGAAATGGGAGCCACTTTCCTTCACAAGTTTGATGTTCATTCATGTTGAGGAAAATTCTTTGAAGTATGTTAACAATTGTTCCGTCATTTCTATGATTGATCTCATCATGATCAGTCCCTCTATCCCTTCTATAATTCAGATTTTTGCTATGCATTTGATGATATGGTTGTTGGGGATTGATTTTTGCTCATGGGTGAATACTTGGGGATGAAAACCAGCTATTCAAATTCTGATTTTTGAAGAAGGAATGCATCATTACAGCAGTGTTTGGGGCCACATAGAAGATTTTGGGGACAGCCCATGCATGGGAAAAAATTGGGAGCCATCCATGCCATGGAGACACAAAGAAGAAACAAGAAAAGTCTTTTTCAACACTTGTTTTCCTAATGAGTTTGCTTCATGTGCAGGTTTGCCGAAGAAGTTGCAATTGAAGACACCCCCAACTTGCAAGAGAAAGAGGCAACACAAGTTGTTGCAAATGCTTCATCACAGAGCACGGCTTTGGGAGTGCTACATCATTGCATGCACGAGTTTGATATTGTTTGAGGGGAAGTAATCTTGGGAAGGGAGGACTGTAATGTCCCCTTCTCGAGACATTTTCCACATGAAAGATTAGAAGACCCTCAACCCAATGGGTTCGAGGATTAAGCTCGAAATTTGTCCTAAGATGTCTGTTATCTATTTTGTAACCCCTTGGAGGGCTTTTTAGTTAGTTAATCTGCACATAGGCTAACTACTTCTATTATTTAATTAAAAATAATAAAGTGCACATAGTCTTAGTTTATTAAAGACTTTATTTTATAATAAGAGTTTATGTTTTCACTCCAAAAGGGAAAAGGTCCGTCATTGGATATTGCACCCCTTAACTCTATAAAAGGAGGTCACATTTCCTCTAGTGGGGTTATGTGGATTGAACTTTTGAATTTACTCCATACTTGGAGAAATGGAATGCATGCCCTAGCTTTTGCACTGTGCTCTCTCATTGTTAGCTTCATTTGGATCCATTGTTGAAGATATTAGAGACTCCATTGTTCTCTTCATTGTGTTCTCTTGTATTGAATGTGTTTTTGCATGGTTTATCCTTTCTGAGAGTTGGCGACTTTGATTGGGGATTGTTTAAGCATATTTTTGATGTCTCAATATATATTTATGTTGCAGATCTAATTTAGCATAATTTTGTGAGTATGTGTGACTAGATTTGAGGGGTTTGGGAGTAATACAAGTGCTGGAATTAATTTATGTGCAAGGAGCAATTTATTTTGCCCTAGGCGACTTGCTATTTTGGCCATTTTGGAGGTTTAACAACTTTTGTTCTAATTTGGTTTGGTTCATCTTGTTCCTTGTATTTTTCCACGTCTGGGCATATCTTATTTGCCCAAATTGGAGTAGTTTTGAGGAAGATATGAATTTTTAAAAATTGCAGTAGAGTGGATCTTGATTAGCAATTGTTTTTAGTTGTGTATAATCAGATTAAAAAAATCTGATTTGTTTATTAATTATTTCTGAGCAAGGGGAGTTGATTTGTAGTGTTTGGAAGCTTGGAGAAAGGCTGAAATATTTTTATTGATTTTATTCTAACCCTAACGACTTGAAATCAGATTTTTGGGGCAAATGAAGTGGTTTAGTTACTTAGAAAATTCAGGGCCATAGTGCATTGGAAAAGCCTTGGTTTCTAGTTTATTGTGCAATTTATTTCATGAAAAAATACCAAGTATTGATTGAGTTATTAATTTTTCAAGTTTTAGTTATTCTGGGCATAGTAGGAAAACCCGCCAAAAACTCGCCGAGTTCTGAAAAACTCACCAAAAAACAAGCAAAACGAGTAAACCGCCAGAAAACTCGCCAAAGCCAGCATTTCTTTCCTTTTTTGTCATTTCTTCCTTTTTGTGATTTTTGGTGAAGAAAACACAAGAATAGAATAAAATTTGCCATTTTTGGAAAGGGTTCGGGAAGATGTAGGAACAAAAACTTGCATGTGCCATAACTTTCATTCTGTGGCTCTGTTTCAGGTGTCGTTTTCTCTACAAGTGCATATTTTCTCGAGCTCTACGCATTGATGGCAATATTTTTCTTATTTTCATAAAATCCATTTTTGTACCTTTTTGGACCAAGCAGCTTCTCGCAATCTTCTGAAAGAATCATGAGCTTTGATCGCCTATAGACAAATTAGTAATTAAAAATACTGGATAGCTTTCCAAAACTCGGCGAGTATTCGCCAAAACTCGACGAGTATTCTCCCGTGCTCGGACTAATCATCCCACCTGTCAGCTTTGTCGAAAATATAATTTATTGTATATTGTAACTTGCATAGATATGAAATTTATGATGAATTTTTCAATGTCAATCATCATAAATTCATATTACTTATCAGCTGGTTGTCGTATTCGCATGATGATGTGATTTTGTATTGTATTTGTATTCAAATCTAATAGAAAAGACTTCTCCAACATTTTATGGGCTCATTTGATACATTTTGTAGCTATGTGTTGCTTAAAATTTATGTTTTTTAAAGAAATTTGAGTATTTTTTAAGTTGCCGAGTATTCCTGAGTATTGGCCGAATATTGGCGGGTTTTTGCCGAGTTTTTTTTTTGGGGGTCTGGCGAGTATTTGGATTTGGCGAGTATTCCTACTATGGTTCTGGGTGCTATATTAATTAATTAACTACCATCAAAAATCAGATCTGGAAGTTGTAAGTTTTCTAATTAGTTCTCCCATCTAACCCACCACTTTTGCATACTCCAACCCCATTTTGGGTTGTATTATTGTTGACATTGGGTTATTTGAGGTCGAACTAAGAAGATCTAATCTTCCTAGGATTGATAGAGTTAATTAATTTTCAGATTTATATTTGTCCTAAGAGGATACATTACAAAAATACAAAAAATAAAAAATTAAGTTTTTAACCTAACCTTTATATTAAGTGAAAAAGTTCGTTATGGGATCACTTCTAAAACAATACTGATGCTTTCTATTGTGTTTTCAATGTTGCATTTTAATAGTGAACTCAAATCATTCTACTTGTAAATGCAAATAGACACAAAAAGAACAAACAATGGTCCTTCATAGAAAAAAAATCACATTTAATTACAAAAGTGAGGCAACTCTAAAAATAAACGAAATACCTTAAATGTGCTTTGGAATTATAAGTTATGTAATGCCAAATGTCATTAAGCAGCCTTGGTCCTAAAGTTGTGATATCTCCTGCCAACGAAGATAACAAGATAAAATTAGATACAAGGAAATAGCAAAAAATAGGCAGACTGGAGAAAATATTGTAAAGTGGGAAACAAAAGCAAGACAGAATTTGGAATTCTAAAAAAATCATGTTAAGCAAAAGATAATATCAAATTTTCATTTAGTATTTACAGTTCAACATTTCCTTTTCTATTGACGATGGTTGTTGGTTTACCAACTTTTGTGTTTAGACGAGCTCTAGAAGCATTTTCTATCCGTATTTTCCTTCACTATTCCCTACAACCATTTTGGAGTTGCAATCAATAGTTTAATAGTTTAATCACATTTGATAATAATGTTGGGTCATTCGAGCCAAAGCAAGTTATGTTGTTGTCAGTTTAGTATTAAATATGTATGCGACATACATCTCGAGAGAGACACCCCTTTAATAAATAAATGTCACCATTAGTAGACCAGTAAATAACTAGTAATTATGTTTTATAGCTTGCCGAATATCAAACAAAAATTATAGATTTGGGAGTTTATCAACAAAACCATAGAATTTATTTTAAAATGTCCTCAAATTCGTACAGTCGCAAAAACCCTAAAAACAGTATCAATTCGGCACAAAAATTGTTTTAAACCTCATTTTCAATGTCAGACAGTCTATGAGGGGGTTTAGTTATCAAGAGGCTCCATATGTTATTCAATCACAAACAGTTCTCCGTCCATCTTTGTAGCCTTCCTTCTTAAGTCTGCAACATCTTTCTTTTCTATTGAAGCATGAGGGATGGTAGAACAGAAATGAAGTGCTAATGAATCAAGGCATTCAAGCATTTAACTATGCCAAAAGGTTCAGAACTTTGTTGTCTTCCACAATAGATTTAACCTATAAAATACGATCGCCCAGGCCTCATGGTTAGCACTTAGCATGGCTAGGTTTGCTTTTGTATTTTTTAATACTCTTTCATATATTTTAGTTTTAGGTTTAGATTTTGTTTTAGTTTCACAATTCAAATTGTTTCGTGGAGTTTAGGTTTAGGTTTACTTTGGGTTTTGTTTTAGTTTAGTTTTTAATGTTTTTGTTTTGAGTTTAGTTTTAGCTTAGTTTTTTTAAGTTTTATTATAATTTATAATAATGTGTATTTTTAAAATTAAAGATTTAGTTTAAGCTTTAGATTAAGTGTTTTTAATTATTTAAAACAAATAATTTTGTTTTGGCTGTTAGAAAACATGCACAAAGAAGAAATGAAGAGAAATTGGAATGCACACATGTTCGTTGTGTGTCCGTAATTTATTATGTAAGAGATGGTTACAAAATGGTTAATGTGGTTACAATCGTTTATTAGCTAATACTAACTAGACGAAATAGTAAGCCTTATATTTTAATAACTCCTCTTAAGGCTTTCACCACTGAAAAAGAAGATAGAATTACAATTTTCAGAGGCTTTTGTTTCGACTAATAGGTCTGAGACTAGGTAGAACTCCATCAAGCTACCTCCCTAACCCTCGTGAAGGTGTCAATTTGCGAGCTGAATTCCTGAGTTCCCGGCTTCCACCTCCACAAACTCCCGAATTACAGAATCTCCCAAATTTTTAGACCACCATCCATGGACAACCCTTCATGATTGTCTTGTGACCCTCATAAGGGTAAATTCCCAAGATCCATAAACTCCTAAACTATATCTAGACAACCATCTATGTTGAGTTTATCTACACTAAAGGATTTCTGGGTTCCTGTCAGCCTGAAAATACTGAGCTTAGATTAAGTATAAATCTTCTTCTTCATCAACAAAATCTTCAATAAATTTAGCATCTGGTGGATACTCAACAAAGGCCACATTTGCTTCATTCACGTTATCTTTGAGTTTTCCTTTGAGAACATCAATAGCTCGATTGCGATGATTCTAGGATGTACAACCTCTTCTCTTGAAATAATAACATTCAACTTGCCCAGTGTCTTATCTGATTTTCTGTGATTATTCCTCATGCAAGAGTGTGGTGCACTTTCATGTGAAGAATTACCTTATGTATTGTCTGCATGTGTTCTATTTTCTTCAACTAAGAGATAAACATAAAGATAATATAAATATATTAATGTCCGACAAATGACCACAACGGTAGGTCAAAGGGACTACAGAGTATACGTGCCAATACAAAGAAAACACATCAACTAGGAAAAGGAAACACATCAAATTTTAGTTATTAGCATGTTAAGAGGTCTAGATACAATGATAAGAGTGTTTGTAGGTCTTTAGACATCTCTATTTTCAAATTTTGACTTGAAATCAATTTTCTTGCCCAAAAAAAATCCAATTTCTCAAATAAGAAAATTGGGCATATTGTAGAATTTTGGTGTGGTAGGATAATAGAGGATTTTAGAGTAGGGTGTTGTGAACATGTTCAAGTGTCTTGAATATTTCCTAGAAAGTGAACTTGAGGAAATTCTGCAGCCTAACATCAAAAAGTTATATTTCCCCATTTTGGATTTACTTAATCTCTAAGTAGTCGTTAAGTTTTGGGTACAGGTACGGGTACAAAGTATCCGATACATGGATATGGCAAAACAAAATTGGCCCCGGATATGGCATTGGATACAACAATACAAAAAATATATAAAAAATTAAAAAATATATAAATTTCAGCCTACTAAATAGGAATTAAGTTATCAACCACATATTATGCATATGAAAGACAAAATAACTTTTAAGTTAAGCTAAATAAGTAAATAACCACAAAAGACAACTCATAATTTGTTAAAAACTTAAAAGCTTAGAAGTTAAATTAAGCACAATGTCATGATATATTACATTTAATTTATTAAATTCCAATGATCAAAGTTCAAACTATCTTTCAATATTCATCATATTCCTCTTCATCAAGAGCATCATCATCATTATGTGGTTCATCAGAACCACATGGACTCAAACAACTCCCACTAGGGCCACTACCAATTGCACCCTCTTGTGCATGTAGGTCTTGTTGTGCCAAAGAAGTCTCCAATCCCTCCTTATCTAATGACAGGTCGGAAATGGAAGCATCCAAGTCAACTATCTATGGATCAATATCCCAATGTTTTGTTGACCCTTGTACTTCGGCTGCATGTGGGATAAAAAGCGCAAGTTGGAATGTATATATACCAAATCTTCAGTCTTTTAAGCCCCCAACTTGTTGTGCTTCTATGATTGGATGAAGGTATATGTACTCCAGTTGCGCTCAGAGGAAGATGAACTTGCAACCTATTGAGGCAAAGTCAATGCAAACTTAAACACTCAAACTTAAATTTTAAAAAACTAAAAGTTACAACAAAAAAGGAAAGAGAATAAAAATATAAACTTACTTGTGCCAAGACCTTGATTGCAAGAGGCTGCGAGTAAACTGATGCATGACCATGGAGGTACCACCACATACGAGCATCCTTCTTGTATTTGCTCCGAAGAGTGAGAAGGCTATGACCTATTTCTACTATAAAATTGGCAAACTTTATCATAACCATGTCCTCGGCCTCAGGATCAGGGAAGAGCCTAGACAATGCCGCCATATATCCCTCACTAAATTCCACATCCTTGTATAGTGTCATCCTCCCCGGCAACGAAAGGATCTCTGTGCTATAGAATCTAGGAGTCAATGCAAAAGCAAGTAGATGTAGCGGGGTGGCCATCTTGTTCCACCACTCAATGACGATTAATTGTACTTCTTTGAAAAAAATCCTCAGGATCTTGTTCTTTTTCATTTATGATGGATTTTATCTTCTCAATCTTTGAGTCAGTACCATCATATATCTCTCCTAGACATGACCGATCCATGTCAGTAAAGCGGATCATGCTCATAATGTTCTCAGTAAAACTCAACAAATATTCTACTTGATCCCACCCAATGCCATCTAAGATCATTGCCTTCACTTTTTGAGCCCGTACAGTGTTTGATTGCCTCCATACAACCCATAGTTTGGAAGTTACCATCCTATTGAGTGCCTATCGTACCTTTACAAGTCATCTCAAGACGATTGTATGTGATGTGAATCGAGTCTCAATAACCTAATAAGAAATGAGAAACAAAAATTAAAAAAGAAAATCGAAAACTTTTGAATACTATATTTTAAAAATAAAAAAACTTATATTATTTATAAAGAAAATGAAAGGTCCCTTACTTTCAGCAGATCCAAATGTGAGAAAGATCTAAAGATTCCTTACGATTAGTGATGGTAGGTCACAAACATTTGGATCTCTTCACCCTCTACATACACTTGTTGAATCCACTCTAGTTTGCTGGCCAACTTTTTTAGCATTAAATTGAGTGATTGAATGAATGGACAACACATGGTGTCCAAAAATATGCCCATACCTTGGCTCAGCTAACATCCTTGCGGCTTTGCAATTCTTGGTGTTGTCCGTTATGACTTGGACAATATTTTGAGGCCCCACTGCCTCAATGGCTTCAAACAGGATGTTTGCAATGAATTGGGCATCCTTCACTTGTCCCTCACAATCAACTGCTTTCAAAAACATTGCCCCTTTAGGGCATACTGCAACCACATTGATCAAAGGGCAGTTTATTGCATCTTTCCATCCATCAGAAACGATGGACACACCTGTTTTGGCCCATTGGTCTCTAATTGGTTGTAAGGAGGTTTCCACATATTTTCTTTGTTTTTCCAATAGGGTGGTATAGATCTTCTCATAGTCTGGTGATTTGTACCCTTTTGGGGCCTCATTGATTGCTTTCACATCTCTTTCCAATATGGTGATCTCATAACATTGAATGACAATCCATTTGCTTACACACATCCTGCGATGTGCTCATCTGCAATATCCTTTCTCTCATTTGGAAAGGCCTTTTCCAATGGTCATTTTGTCCTACTTCTCTTTCGTGAAAGAGGTGAATCCTCATCATGCATGGAGGTAGCTATCACAAATGGATACGGCATGGTAAAAATTAGAGATTCAGTACGAGATGGGGGCAACAGGAGGCTTCCCTGATCGAGATGAATTTTTTTTGGACAATGGATGACCTGCTTTCAAAGCAAAAGTTGTCTTTGCATCTTCTTGTTCTTTGATATATCCCAAAACTTTTGTTGTTGGCACCCCTATGTTATTTTTCCCCTTGCATGTTCTTATACCATGGCTCGGTATTGCACACAAGTGGTTTTTCACCCAACTATAAGAGCCTTTGAATACTATTTCACACTCATTGCATTTAAACACAAAACACCCACCACCTAGAAGTTTCTCAAGTATTGTGACATGTCTCCATAATGGTGAATTTGGGTCAAATTCTTTGAACAAAGATTGCCCAAAAGAGGTGGAACTTGTTTCCATTGTACTTCTACCTACAAGTTTCAAAACCGACAGCATAAGCAAAGAAAACAATGGTTAAAAATAAAACTTTAAAGTTAAACCCTATGCCTTAGGGCATAGCATGTATTGAAAATTTCGAATTTTAAAAATTAAAATGAAAAAGGGGTTTAAAAATTAAAATTTCAATTGGAAAATAATAAAACAATGAACATAAACAAAAGCATCAAATGCGTGAAAGATTAAAAAACAAAACAAAAACAAAAAATGAAAATCAAACTTAAAAGATAAGTAATTGAACTTAAAACTTTACCTTCACTCAATAATCCACAAATCCTCCTCCTTTGAAGCTCCTCAATGACCTTGGAAGTGAATACACACTCGTACTAGCTTGGGAAAATGATTGCAATGTTTGTTGATGAAGTATCAAATCCTAGATAACCAAAATGGAAGTTTAGAGAAGCAAGTATGAAATGAGGAAGGAGATGTAAGTTTCTCTGCTTGAATGTTTTTTTTTATGTTTTATTGTTTCTATTTAAATTTTAGGGTTTTAAATAAAAGAAAGTTATGTATTTTATAATTAAAAATGCTTAGAAATGAGTTATACGAAAAAATGTGTTTGGGCACGGATACGTACCCAGGAGCGTCCATGGTACGGCCCAAGAGCCCCTGGGTTCACCCAGGTACATCTGCAGTACCATACCGGTACCAGGGCCTGTTACCCTGCCGTACTGGCTACTTACCTTGATCTTCTTGAGTAAAATGATCCTCAATGTAAAAACTATGAAGTATTGAACATGTGGTCGATGAAGAGTTATTTAGGGGTTCTTATTTTAATTGTAACAATCTGAGAAAAGAAGAATAGACCATATTCTTGAAAGGAGGAGGAAACTCTGTTCTGGAATGAACTATGTGTAACAGGATTAAGAAGAGAAGGCTATACTTTGCAAACTCGAGTTCTTTTATCAAAAATTGTTGAAACTCCCTGCATATTTGTTTATTCAGTGCTGTTAGGAGGTGATCTTGATTATTACAAAGTTTGGAAGGAAGAAAATGTGGACTGTTTGTACCTAAACCATGCACAGGCCTGTAGGAGGGGGAAAAACCCTGTTTTGAAGAGGTAATTTTGCTATTTCATGAAATATTTCAAGTTTTTCTCGTGGAAAACTGTCCAGGAATGTGCTAGGGGTCTATACAGACATTCAGGTGTAGTTTGGGGGTTTGAAGTTGTGTAACTTTATTTTAAGAAGATTTTTACCCTTCTCGGGTCTGCCAAAACCCTAGGTAGGGTTTTAGTCTAATTTGCTTATTGGAGGCCCTAAATATTGTCATTTCTACTGAAACTTCTAGTATACATTCTGAGAAGGGTATATAGGCAGATTTTGGAGGTTTTAGTAGTTTTCATTGCTCCTATTGAGTGCGATTCGTGACAGTCCTGTTCAAGAAGTAAAAGGCCTCAGATGAGACCTAATTGACAAAATTCACTTAGGCGAATTAAGGGGTTATATTCAGAGTTGAGGTCTAAAAGTTGGTTTGAAGCTTAAATTCCCAAAAGGGTATCCAGAACAAGTTTTAGTTTCTTCAGACTCACTGTAATTTATCTCCAACAATAAGACTTGTTAGTTTGGAGGGCTACTAGCCTAGAAGACGGTTTTCAAAGAATTTACTGCTATTTGACCAATCTACTCGTGAATCCTCCTCTCTCCATCACCCAGGTACCTACAAGTACTTGTTGTAAGCATTCATCAGGTTGTACAGTACCTCTCCCTTAAATCTCGTCCAGCTTCTTTCTGGCAGCAATGTTAGGGCGTAGCTCCTACCTCTCTCCCCTCAAACTCACACACTAATCCATGGTCAAGTTTAGCAATCTGCTGCCCCGGGTTATGATTCATTCATTTCTTTCTCTTAACAAGTCCAATACTCTACACTCATCTTTCTATCATTCAAGCAGCTCAGATATATCCCTGGAATCAGCTAAATTGCAATGGACTAGGGTTTCCTGCTTCCCAAAGAACAAGAGGTAGCCCTTTTGGGTCTCAAAGTGGAAGTGGAACTTCAAGTCCAAGACTTGACCCATACCTCATACAGACATTTCTTATAAGCACCATACAAGCTACTGAAGAAAGCATCTGATGTCTTGGTCAAAAAATTACTCGAAAGGGTTTTTCCAACTCTGTGCTAGGGAAATGTTTTCTGCAACACCTGGCTTGCCAACAACAATAGGACCAACGTATGGAAGAACAGGCAAAAAGCATGACCACCATTAAAGAACTGCTATCGACGAGGAGGCAAAGAAGAGCGCCTTGAAAGTGATGCAGGAGCGGGGTGTAAATTTTCAAAACTCTAAAAGGCAGGCCACTCAAGGCAAGAGATCTGGGATGGCCACCGTCCAATGTGAACAAAGAACCACCCTGATTTTCAAACCCCAAACGTGCTAGCCCAAACCTACTCAGGATCAGGAAACTATGTATGAGGGAAACAATCCCTCGTAGCCTTTCATGAAAATTCTGCTAGAATCCCACAAATACAGCAGGCTGTTTGAGTAGCTCAAAGGGGACACTGTTTTAAGTTTTTTGTGGATGGTCTTGATGAAGTACAGTGTTAAGAGAAGGGTGGGGAATTTATGGATGAACGACCACTTTGAAAGAAAAAGATACATGAAAACACACTACTTTAATTTACTTTCTAGCACTTTGTGTTTAAAAATAGATCTTGCAGAAACAGTTTACGGTTTTAAGATTGTTATGATATTCAGAAATGAGCAGGTAGGCATGTTAAATAATTTGCTCTCTTGTTTTTGCACAAAAGAAATCATGCAGAATTGAATAAACTTATGTTGTAAAACTAAATTCCACCGCTTTTCACAGATTTCCTAGCATAATTAATAGCAGGGGTCTGTTTTTATAATTATCACCATATAAATAGTAATATCAGACCTCGAGATATATATAGACACACACACAGTGGCAAATTGTAAGCCAAAAAAAAATTACTCTTCAAGAAATCAATAGACACAAACTAGCAACATTAGTACCTGCTCCTAAAGTGAGGATAACCACCTCTCCATGATAAGAAGGTATCTCACAAACTAGTCTTTCTAGCACATCATCCTGAAACATACATGATAATAATTAGCTCAAAAACTATTCTCTTGTAAAGTAGAAAAAGAAGTATATCGACTATTAATTAATAATTATTATAAGTGTGTAATTTTTAGTGGCAAAAAAGACTGGCAATTTAAAAAGTATAATGCAAATCAACTATTCAAGATTAAACAATATCTAGAGGAGATATCTTACACTTTCTTGTATAAATCAAACCACTTTCATTTCCTCATATTTGGATACATCTCAGACTTTTCATATAAGGCATTGTGCAGAGATAATTTTCCCATGGAAAAATGATCCTTTTTATGTGTTAAAAGTTTATTGAAAGTAAAATTCTTGCCAATAAGGTAAAATTTAAAAGTTGGTGTTAAGACAATATAATCTATCAAATTTAGTAAATAGCACATTGACCACTAGTAGGTTTTATGACGCAAGATTCTATGAAAACAACTAGAAATATAGAGGCCATAAAGGATATCATGCCCTAAGGAGATATATTTGCCTATATGGGTAACCAAATGACACTAATGCTACATCACAGCCTAGAATGCTCTAAGGAGATATATTGCTCATATTTGCTAACCAAATGACATTAATGCTACATTATTGGCAAGTAAAGATAGAGAACTTCTCAAGAGTTTGTGATAAGCCTTTACTTGGAAATGTCAAAATAAATTTGGTAGCCTAAAGCAAATGATTGGCTAATTGCAGTGGACCTAGTACATGATCTAGCCTCAAATTAAGTTGTAAAAAGATCTATTATGGATCCTAAGGAGAAGTATAAGTTGAAATAATTGGATCCAATATTGAATAAGGAGGAAGTTCTCTGATAAGATACCCATTAACAACATAAGAGTATATAACCCTCCCTCCATGCATGGATGGTGCACTTGCATCAAGTGCCCTTACTCTTGCAGGTGCCAACTTTTTATAGCTGAAGAAACATATGAGTCACGTGAAAAGCATTTTGTATATAGCTTTGTAGTTTATACCTAGATTGCCAGGGTATGGGTACAGGTACGGGTTCGGTACACTGAAACGGATTTTTTTTTAAAACCCCCAGGTATGATATGCTGCGGGTACATTCGTACAATATATTTTTACAAATTAAAAAATATAAATATATACGTGTCTGCAGCTACCTTCTCTCTAACCTGTCTGCAGCAGTTTGAAGGGCTTACACAAGGCACGCATGAGGCAATGTGCACTTCATCCTTGTCTTAATACATTCTCTCTCTCCTTTCTCATTTAATAACATTGGCATCAGAGCTGCCACATTTCAAGAGCCAAGAAAAGGGAGTTGGGGATCGAGAGGTTTTGCAAAGCCATTCAAAGCTTGAAGGCATTTGCAGAGTCTAACAAGAACAAAGGGCATTTGTAATTTTGAGTCATTGGTATTCAATCTCTAGCTCAATGAATCTGGTATTTAATTATACCTTTTGAGAATGCTTTAAGTCTGAAATATAATTTCTTTTCTGCAAACCAGTCTGCAAATTTAAAATATAATTTTGGTTCAGCAAATAATTTTGAAAAAATGTGGGTACGCTGTGGGTATGTAGTATGTACCCACAAGCCCTGGGTACATCCCAGGTGTGGTTTTCCGTACCCGGGGCCTGTGGGTACATACCCACAGCATACCAGTACCAGTTTCCGAACCAAGTACATTTCAGACTTGGTACGGGCTGGTACTGGACGTTTCAGCGCAGTCATGTTTATACCCTAAATCTATAAAGTACATCCTACAACTAGCCTTGTGTATCTGAAAAATTGCGTCATTGAAAAGCACCCTTAGGGAAACATTATAGAAAAGGATGAGGAATTCGAAACTGAGAAATTTCTAAAATGCAATCTCATTAAAACTAGGGGTATGTAACCCATTACATAACATGTTTTCTCGAACCATGCTAGTAAGGAAAGCACCATGATAATTGTAAACCTCTTTAAGGATCCCTACTATGGCTAATGGTGCGGCTTACACTCCTCACCACTTCCAATTTGGTAGTGGCTCACCCTTCCACCATATACAGTCCTTTATCAAAAATCAAGAGAGAGTAGAATCCATACCAAACTAGGAATGATGAGGTCTATGTCAAACTAGGGACTAATTTTGACCCTCTACCTCTAGTTATATGTCCATTACTTGTGCTAACTCCTTTGGACCTTGTTCACTAAACATGCATTAAACCATGCATAAATGTATGTGCAAGGCCTTTTTAGAAATTAAAATCTCATCCATACATGGCTTCATGGGTAATGAGTCAAGCATAATGCAACATGCAATGTGCAATATCCAATGTCATATGGAGTGTTTGTGTGAAAGACATGTAGTCAACCAACCATTAACTACAGTGATCGTGTCCATGTGACTAGAACAAGCCATTATACCCTCATGCAACATTAATGTCCTTCATTTCTCCTTTTCCCATTTCCAAGAAATTTCACCCCAATGTCTCTAAGCCTTATTAGTCAGTTCATGACTAAGGTACCACAAATGGATATGGAATGAAAATGGCAATACCACAAATCTGGAGGACACCTGATATGTTACATGGAAATTTTCGAGCAAAAATGTATAATAGATAAATACATATAATTAAATATTAAAAAACGATAAATCTTTTTGCAAAAAGTAATGAACACATGATAAAATGATAGTTTTAAAGAACATATATTTACTTGATTAAGATGCAAATTTATATATCATATTAATTGAATGGTACACTAATAGTCTAGTACTACACATCATGATCATATTGAGCCTCTACATCATTGAGATCTTGAGGCTCTCTAGGAATATTAGAGATAGATTTTAAAGAACTACATATATGTACTTGATTAAGATGCAAATCAGCATATCAAACTCATCAAATGGATCCCTAACAACCTAGTTGTACACATCATGATCATATTGAAGCTCTTCATCATTGATGTCTTGAGGCTCACTAGGAACATTAGAGCTAGATGGATCTTCTTTTAGAGCTAGATTTTAGAAGATCCCAACATGTGTTTTCCATGGAAGGAAAACATCATCATCAACCGTGCAGAGAAAACAGCTTAGGCTGAAGCAAGTTTTGGACAGCTATTGGAATCCTAAAGCTTCACTCCACCAATTAAAATTGTGAACATGGAGAGCTATACTGAGCACTAGAAACCTTCTATAAGATCCACGAAATGCTCCACAGAAAAATTGTCTGCATCATTCTCATAGCCAAAGGAGGAATCAATTTCATTCATTTGTTATTAATGAAGCATTTATTATGTTGACTGAATTGCAAAATATTTCTATGATTATAAATTATGCATTTGACTGATGCAAATCTTTATACATGATGGAACTATGAGAAATTCTAATGATTGCATTTGTGCACGTAATGAGCAACCTATTATTGAGTTTTTTTGGGGAAAAAACTCCATCTTATATTACAAAAATGAACAAGAACTCTACATCAATCAAGCAAAAAAGCTGCAAGCAAAGCACTTGGACCTATTCCCAAAACCCTTTCCTTGTTCTACTAAACTGAGTCCTCCTTCTTGGGTAGTAACAAGAAAGTAATGTCTAGGTTGGGTCTTTTTGAATGGTGATGGTGGAATTCTGTTTGGATTAACCTTACCTTTTATCACCTGTCTATACCCTGTTTCAGATCTGCTAAACACTGCATAATCATGAATGCTGGTGGTAATATATGTAGATGATGATATAAAGATGTTGGAATAAGAAATTGTCACTTTTAGTTTTTCACATAGTTACGCGGGGATGCGTCCCCCTCATTTTTGACACGTCTAGGACGTCCTGGGGAAGTGGGGGAAATGTTTCCCCCACATTTCCCACAATGCATGCATGATGGGAAACGTCCTAGGGACGTCTAAGGAGGTTGGGAAACGTCCTGGAGACGGGGAAATGTGGGGTGACGTGGTAAACGTGGGGGGGATGTCCAGAAAGATCCCAAACCCCTTTTACCCAAATATATTCAAGTAAAAGGGGTTTGGGATCTTTCTGGACATCCCCCCCACGTTTCCTATATATATATATAACACTCAGGTGTGGAGTTGAACTGATAACATCAAGCAAATCCATGGAACACAATTCTCATACTACATAAACAAATTAAATAATGCAAACCCCGCAAACCGGGTGAATATATATAAAGGCACCTAGGGTTTAAATGGCAGATGTCTTCATAAATAATGCAGCTGTATATTCAATATTGATTTTTGATGATAAATAATTAGGGTAAACACATATAGAAATCTGCAGATGAAATGATAACAAATATTGTCTAAAATCCACTGTAAATGCTCCAACCCAAGTCATTTTGATATATATTTGTGGCTGAAATATACAACAATAAACTGGCATGAAAAATACCTCAAACACAGCATAAATCAACTGCAGAATAAGTCGCCCCACTCTAGAAGCTATATAAATGCTCACTGCTGCAATTTATTCCTTCTTCTGAAACTGCTGAAATGATAAATAACCTATGTAAAAAATGAAGATCCCTGAGTGGAAACTTTTTTCACTGCTCCTGGGGTTTCCGTCCACAATAGGAATAATCAAGAGGGTTTCCGTCCTTGGATTTTGTTTGCAAAGCTCAAAGCTAACTGCCGGGAGAAAATAATAATAATCTGGAATCCCTTTCCCCAAGTCACATTTTTTCCTTATAGCCAAAAAACCCTCCAAAGATGCAAGTCGCACTTTTTTCCAAATCAACATAAATAATTTTTAATGATGTAATTTCCCCTCTTCTACGCCTAAGGCTAAGGGTCAAGTCGAGTCCAAGCCGGGTCATACCCAAGGGGCTGCGGACGTTGGGGGCTACTGAGAAGGGGCCACATGGTATTAATAGTCGTGTTTGGTGTTTAGGGGTCACTTTGGACCTTGGTGACTTAAATGGGAAAAAGTAACTTTAGTTACTTTTAATTTATTGACCCCTCTGTGGAATGAAACGCGACTTGATCTATTGGGGCTCTTTTGCCTTGGAAAGTATATAAGGAGCCGGGGGAGAAAGAGACGGACTTTTGAACATACATTTTATCGACCCGTTCATGTGCAGCTGCTGTTGTTGCACATATACAATGTGGAGTCAAATCCCACAGGGACCCTAGCTTCGGAGGTGAGAGACATGTCCCTAGCTAGCAGGGCATTCTTCGGTAGTGAGAGATCTACACTAGTCTGTCATTTTGGAGTTGCTTTCTGAGTCGTGTTGCAGAGACATTTCAGAAGGTACAGAGGAAGGGTTTTGAGGACTTTCGGCCGCACTTGGAGAGAATAATCAGTGGGCTCCAAATCCTAATCCCCGCAGCAGACCAGATCCACGGCAGCCATTTGGGCAGTGCGTGGCAGTTCGTTGGAGTCATCTCGTGAAGGATTTCACGGGTTTGAGGGCATGTGGGGAAGACAAGCAGAGGGGCCCAATTCTGACTCACAACAGCCATCTAGGCTGGGTGTGACAGCACGTGGAAGGCGCCTCCCTCCTTTCCTAACTCCATTCCTAACGTGGCGACTGCAACCTCTATTTGGGGGTTTTTCTAGTCGGCCGAGTCAGATCTGCAGGTGGCAGTGCTATTCCCTATATCTGCCATTGTTATTTTCAAAGACCCTTATTTTGCTCTTGTATTTAGAGGGTCACGGACCTCTGAAGTTGTTTAGCCGCCTAGGGCTTTCTGTACCTTGTCAGGCAACAATATATTATTTCATAAAATGTCTGAATAGTGCTTATTATTATCATTGCAAGCTTCCCTTTTAATTTCATGCACTGTGGGCAAATATTTTGTGTGATATCAATTCAATACCATTCGCTGTCCTTGCTGGACATTTTCATTAAAATCAGTATTTTACTTTGCTGCAAATTGTCTATATTTTGTGCGTTTTTAAGTGGTATCCTACAAGGGATATTTCAGTGGTATCAGAGCAGTTGTTCCTCCAACTTGTGTTGATTCAATATGGCAGTTTGGAAAGATCTCAAAGGGGGTTTTATGAAGGAAATGTTCACCAACATGGTGAAACAACAGGAAACCACTAACATTTATTTGAGTCATCTCACTCAGAATGTGAATCAAAGCAGACCTAGGGACACTAAGGAACATGGTGAGAACATTGATAGAGGGCGGTCAATAGAGGTGATTGATGAGGATTCTTGTTGGAGGAAGTACCAATCTTTGAGTAGGGGTTTCAGAGATAATATGCCATTTCCAGATTATTGCATGATGAAGATTGGTAGCAAGCCCAAACGATGTCATATGCCGGTACCTGAATCACAAAGAAACGCGTTTGTAGAAGAAGCTTCTAAACAAAAGGGTATGATTTCCATTGAGCAAAATAATTGCATTAGCGAAACTTCGCTTGTTAGAGAGATTATTCCAGCTCAAGAGAAGAAGCTTGTTTGTGCAAGCATGGAGGATGTAATGGAAACTCTTAAAAAGTGTGAGGAAGGGAATAGCAGAGCTAGAGCTGCTACGTTGATAGTGACTCAAGCAAGACAACACATACAAGAGTTCAAGGAAACGATGAGGGCCATTGATGCAAGAAAGACTACACCCTCGAAAGAAGACTCTATGGAGCAGCTAGCACATGAGGAGGAGCCTCACATAGACACTGGTGTAAAATTGCAGTCTGCTGTAATTTCCAAACCAGCAACTTTTGATCAACTTTTAGATACTTTCAACAAGCACTCAGGAATCAATATTGGGGGCAGCTCAAATTATGTCTATCTTGAACACACGGAGGACATTGATGGCCTTGAAAGGAACTCAGGCAACAATGTTGGGGGCAGCTCAACATATGTCTATCTTGAACACACAAAAAACATTGAAGACATTGAAAGGTATGAACAAACATGGTTGGTTGGTTGCAAAACTGAAAAAGATATTTCAATCCAAAAGGTACCTATCAATCCTCCAAAGAATAAGTCATTATCATATCGGATGGATTTAGCAAGCAGGAATGAACATAAAATTGTGAAAGGTGTTGATTCTTGTTCCACTGATTCTCCATCTAAAATCATGAATCACAATAGGGATGGTGTTGTTTTGGAGGTTTCTAAAGCAACAATAAAGGGTGAACCTTTTGATAATCTTCTTTATGAGGAGATACAAGAGAAGCAAAGATGGCAAACCTTACATGATACAAGGGCTCAGGGGCATTATAAGCTATGGGATCCTGGTAATATGTGGCAGTTATCCAAAACTATCAATTCTGATGTTGAAAACCTCGTGACTGATTTCATAAGCCAAAGAAGGAATTCAAATGTGTCTTTTGGGATTACAAGTGTTGGCAAGCATGTTTTCTTCATTAGAGACTCCGATGCAAGAAGGGAGAGTACATCTCAAGGTACTAGCAGTGGTTTTCTGATTCCAAAAAGGGGTAGGAGAATATTTTTTAATCATCTTCAACCTTCTGGACTGTGTATAACAATAGTCATTAGCAATATGGGACAATAGGGGCAAAGAGGTGAGAGTGGACATTCGGGGCAGCAGCCTCCCCATTCTTCTGCCAGGCCTTTGGGGCTTCACAAACGGTTTTTCTTTAAGGATCTGAAAGTTAACCAGGCACAGTAGCCCGTAGATATGTTGGATGAGGAGTCTTGCTAGGAGACGTACTAGACCTCGAGTGAAGGCCTTCGTAATAACATGCCAATCCAGGAATATTGCGAAATGAAAGTTGGCAGTAGACCCAAGAGAGATCAGCAGACACAGGTACCAGAGATGCAAAGGAGGTTGGGACAGATTTTTGTTCCACATTTCCACGGTTCTAAAAACTGTACTGCACAGTCCATGGTACAGAAGTCGAAGACATACTCCGACTCAAATCCTATGCACGAGGAAGATGCAATTAAGTTTGCAAGCTCGCATCTTGAGGGAGACACTCGTGATTGGTGGCATCATGGGCTGATTACACAGGGACACATACACATTACGACTCATGCAGAGTTCGCACAAAGGCTGGTGAGCAGATTTGATAGGAGGGACCCTGACAGGTATTTCAGGGAGTAGACTCATTTGAGACAAACCGGTCCCCTAGATCAGTACATCATAGATTGTCAGAGATTACCAGTCATGGTACCTGATGTCACGAAGAGGAGGTTGATTTCGCTGTTCATAGCAGGTTTGACGAATGCTTTCACTGGATTTGTGAAGGCATTTGAACCTTCTTCTTTACATAGGGCTGTTAGGAAAGCTCGGGACTTGGAGTTATCCACTCCAAAACCAAGGGCTCCACCTCGCGTTCAGCAAAGGAACCTCCATCTGGATCACACGAATGTCAGCAGAGGGAGCCTCGACCGAGGTAGGAGGTGGTTAAAAAGCCAATCATTTCCCGAGAACACAGAGATGAGTTGAGGCAAAAGAAACTATGTTTCAATTGCCACACACCTTGGATTCCAGGGCATGATTGCAGAGGTAGAGTGAAGGCTCAATTCATTGAAGTCTTTGAGGAGAGCAAGGGTGACAGAGGTGAGGAGTTAGAGACTCGTGAGAGGGATGATGGAGATGGGGTTGCGTTGGATAGTGTTGATGCGGGGCAGGAGGAGAAGACTCTTCCTCTGGAGATTATAGCCGCATTGCCTAGTACTCTGATGTACAAGGCATTTACGATTACAGGAGTTATGCAGGGTCAACGTGTTGGGGTACTCATTGATAGCAGGGCAGCCCACAACTGTATTGATGCCTCATTGGTTGAGAGGCGAGGACTACAGACAGAGGATTTTGAGTGCCTCAATGAGGTTGCAGCCAATGGAAAGTCTTTGAGGTGCACACGGTGGGTTCCCCAAGTGAGCATCACGATGGGTAACTATACAGTTACCAATGATTTCCACGTTGTTGGAATGGGAGTGACCAACATAGCACTGGGAGTGCGGCGGCTCCACTCTCTTGGAGCACCAAGGATGGTTACGGCTGAGGGGATGGAAAGGATGATCCGGCATGGTGAGGAGTTGTATTATTGCGGGTCGATGTGGAGTATGATGGATGTAGGTGTGGCCAGCAATGTTGCACATGAGACTGTTACTGAGGTCGGGATTAAAGGTTCAAATCATCTGGGCTTATCATTAGGTTGGTTATCTGAAGTTTCGGTAGACTGGAGACCTCATTTGTTTGTTGAGTACTCCAAGAACCAACACATTGGCGAGATTCTGGATGGTCACACATAGGATGACAACTACGGATTTGAGGATGAGATGATCTTCTATCAGGGAAGATTGAACCTTGTGCGTAGTTACCAGGTTCGGAAATCCGATTAAATTCGGAAGGGCAAAAAAATCTGAAAATTCGGAGTTCTCAAAAAAATACGGAAAAATCCGATTCAGAATATATATACTTATAGTATTATAAATTTATATTATTGTATACTTATATCATTATATATAGACAAATCATACAAAAAAGCATCCATCTACCATAATCATAATCATCATAATAATTCTTTCAAAAGATTGCAAGAAGTTGCTTGGTCCAAAAAGGTGCAAAAATGGATTTTATGAAAATGAGAAAAATATTGCCATCAATGCGTAGAGCTCGAGAAAATATACACTTTTAGAGAAGATGACACTTGAAACAGAGCCACATAATGAAAGTTATGGCACATGCAAGTTTTTGCTGCTACATCTTCTTGGACGCTTTCCAAAAATGGCAAATTTTTTTCTGGCAAATTTTTTTCTGTCCTTGAGACAAAAAATCCAAAAAAAAAAATTTTGCCAAAAAAGGAAAAAAAAATTCTGCAAAAAAATTGGCCGAACCGAACCGCATTTATTCGGTTGCTTAAAAAAAAACGGTTTGAACCAGATTTCATACAAATCCGGCCGAACCTGGTAACTATGACCTTGTGTCAGATTCATGGTTACGGATCGAGATATTGCGACATGTGCATTGTCCTTCCATGACTGGGCATTTGAGCTACGACGAGACCTATAGGTTCATGCCAGAGAGGTTCATATGGCACAGGTTGAGGGAGGATATCCCCAACTTTATACAGGCATATACGGTTTGTCACTATGACAAGTCAAAACCTGCGGGTTCATCATTTTTTGAATCGACATTGGATAACACTCCTATGTATTTTACTGCTTCTATGCCCGATGAGCACTTCACCCACGTGTTAGTCAATGGAGAGACATATTTGAGTCATGGTTATTCAGTAGGTTCACATTCAGTGCAAGAGATGGACTATGTGGAACCGATATTGTCGATTGACTGTCTACTGGAGTCTTGGGACTTTCCCTCCACGGGACACATTGAGATACATTATGGGGAGCCTTGCTCTCACATAGGTGTAGGTCATGTGGGAGAGTTAGCACAATTTGCACGTATACAGGTTTTTCCACAAGTGGATTCAGGGGACTCTGTGGGACCCAGAATGAACTTTCATACCCACAAGTCGATTGGAGAGGCAGTGAGTGATCACATGATGATAGCGCTACATTGGCAGGGATTGGATAGATTGGCACTTTCGGCGTGGGTACCAGGGGAGAGTCAGTGTGGACATCATACTACTTTAAGAGCAACATTGTTCTTCACACGGCATGGGGAGCATGATCACTACATCGGGTGTCTTGGTTACTTCGCATCACACCGATCATTAGTTGACTGCAGGGCGAGGTGGAGAAACTTGTGGCGTGGTATTCAACCTCTACAGCACGACAAGATAATGCTTGGGGTCAAACATTTCTCGAGAAGGGAGGACTGTAATGTCCCCTTTTCTACGCCTAAGAATAAGGGTCAAGTCGAGTCCAAGCCGGGTCATACCCAAGGGGTTACGAACGCTGGGGGCTACTGAGAAGGGGTTGCATGGTATTAATAGTCGTGTTTGGCGTTTAGGGGTCACTTTTGACCTTGGTGACTTAAACGGGAAAAAGTAACTTTAGTTACTTTTAATTTATTGACCCCTCCATGGAATGAAATGCGACTTGGTCTATTGGGGCACTTTTGCCTTGGAAAGTATATAAGGAGCTGGAGGAGAAAGAGACGGACTTTTGAACATCATTTTATTGACCCCTTCATGTGCAGCTGTTGTTGCGCATATACAGCTTGTGAAGTCAAATCCCACAAGGACCCTGGCTTCGGAGGTGAGAGACCCATCCCTAGCTAGCAGGGCATTCTTCGGTAGTGAGAGATCTACCCTAGTCTGTCATTTTGGAGCCACTTTCTGAGTCGTGTTGCAGAGATATTTCAGAAGGTACAGAGGAAGGATTTTGAAGACTTTTGGCCGCGCTTGGAGAGAATAATTAGTTGGCTCCAGATCTGAATCCCCGCAGCAAACCAGATCCACGGCAGCCATTTGAGCAATGCGTGGCAGTTCGTTGGAGTCATCTCATGAAGGATTTCGCTGATTTGGGGGCATTTGGGGAAGACAAGTAGAGGGGCCCAGTTCTGACTCATGGCAGCCATCTAAGCTAGGCGTGACAGCACGTGGAAGGCGCCTCCCTCCTTTCCTAACTCCATTCCTAACGTGGCAACTACAGCCTCTATTTGGGGGTTTTCTAGTCAGTCGAGTCAGATCTGCAGGTGGCAGTGCTATTCCCTATATCTGCCATTGTTATTTTCAAAGACCCTTATTTTGCTCTTGTATTTAGAGGGTCACGGACCTCTGAAGTTGTTTAGCCGCCTAGGGCTTTCTGTACCTTGTCAGGCAACAATATATTATTTCATAAAATGTCTGAATAGTGCTTATTATTATCATTGCAAGCTTCCCTTTTAATTTCATGCACTGTGGGCAAATATTTTGTGTGATATCAATTCAATACCATTCGCTGTCCTTGCTGGACATTTTCATTAAAATCAGTATTTTACTTTGCTGCAAATTGTCTATATTTTGTGCATTTTTAAGTGGTATCCTACAAGGGATATTTCAAATTAATTATTTCCTTCTCCAAGCAAGTCGCATTTTTGGCTTATTTGACCCTTCCCCAAGGCAAGTCGCATTTTTTGCCTAGGAAGGCACATTAAATAATTTATTAATTTATTTAAATGCACTTTCCTAAGTCAAAGTCACTTAAACAGTCTATTAATTCATTATATGTGCTTTAATGATATTTTACTTTATTTTGAGCACCATATAATAAAATTAATAAACCAAAGTCACCCTTGAAAACACCCTTTGGCCATCGGGTAGACAAAAAGGGCCAAAGGTCTTCGACCGAACTATTCGAGAAAGAGGGACATTACAGTCCTCCCTTCCCGAGATTGCTTGTCCCCAAGCAACTGTAGAGCTGGATGTTGTAATATAGACTCGCCCTCCCATGTAGCATCCTCTACTGGAAACTCTTTCCACCTCACCAGGAACTCCCGAATAACTCTATTCCTCAATCTCCTCTCTCGGCTATCCAAGATCTCCTCTGGCACTAAATCCAACCTCCCTTCCTCATCCAAGGGTGGTAACTCTGTAGAAGAAATAATGTGCTGCCCCAAGGCCTTTTTCAAGCAAGATACATGAAAGACATTGTGTATCTTACTCTCAGAAGGCAACTCTAGCTCATATGCCACTTCACCAACTCTCCTCAACACCCTGTATGGACCATAGAATCGCGGCTTGAGCTTTTCAACCCCACTCTTCTTGAGAGTACTCTGTCTGTAAGGCTGAAGACGTAGAAACACCATGTCTCCTACCTCAAATGCTCTCTCCACTCTGTGCCTATCTGCATACATCTTCTGCTGATTCTGGGCCCGCTGAATATTTTCCTTAAGTACCTTAAGGATGTCCTGACTATCCTGTAAACTCTCCTGAGCCTTGGGAGCTCTATTGTCCCCAAACGCCAAATCAACAAAAGATCTCGCATCATATCCATACAATGCTCGGAATGGAGTCATACCAATAGACATATGGTAAGTGGTGTTATAGCAATACTCACATAAATATAGTAACTTTACCCATGCCTTCTGCTGTCCTTGCAACATAGTTACGAAGATAACCCTCTATCCACTTGTTCACAATCTCTGTCTGCCCATCCGTCTGAGGGTGATAACTAGTGCTAGGAGTCAACTCAGTGTGAACCAAACAAAAAAGTTCTTGCCAAAATATGCTCATAAACCTACTATCCTGATCACTAACTATGTTCTTCGGAAGTCCATGCAACCTGAATATCTGATGGAAGAACAAATCAGCCACATGAGGTGCCTTAAAGCTGGTAGGGACAGCGAAAAAGTGTGCATATTTTGTCAACCGATCAACTACTGCATAAATGCGATCATTCCCTTGCACCACGGGAAGACCTGTAATGAAATCCATCGAAATACTTTCCCACTTTTGCTCCGGAATAGGCAATGGCTGTAGCAAACCTGCTGGGAAAGTATGTTCTGACTTGTTCTGCTGACAAGTCATACACTCGCGGGCATGGCGCAAGAAATCATCCTTGAGACCCTTCTAGGAGAATCTCTCTCTAATTTGCCTGTATGTTTTAAAATACCCTGGATGTCCTGCAAGTGGTGCATCATGGAAAGCATGCATAATCTTCTCCTTAAGCTCAGATTCAGGAACTAGGTAAATTCTGCCCTTATACAAAATCAAATCAGCTATTACCTTATATCGGCCATCCTGAATTTTTCCATCCATAATGTCACATGCCCAAGTGTTTTTGGAATACTCAACTAACAGTTGAGATTTCCAATCTGCTGAAATCTCGCTCAAAGAACATAGGGCAGCGAGATGGGGTTTCCTGGAAAGTGCATCAGCCACTACATTCTTCGTCCCCTTGACATACTCAATGTCAAAATCATATGCCTGGATTCTGCTTGACCCATTTTTGTTGCCTCTCATTGAGTTCCTTTTGTTCCAGGAAATATTTCAAGCTGTTGTGGTCGGTTCTCACCACAAATTTTCCACCCACCAAATACTGTCTGAACTTTGCAAAGCATGCATAATGGCAAGCATCTCCTTATCATAGGTGGAATACAATCTCTCATTATCTCTCAACTTCCTGGCTCTCGAAGGCAATAGGACGGCGATCCTGCATAAGAACTGCACCAATCCCCAATCCCGAAGCATCACACTCTAAAATGAAAGGCCGTGAGAAATCTGGAAGAGCCAAAACTGGACAGGTGCTCATAATTACCTTGAGCCTCTCAAATACTACCTGTGCCTCATCTGTCCAACTGAATGCCCCCTTCCGTGTAAGATCTGTCAATGGAGCTACCAGCTAAGAATAACCCTTCACAAACCTCCTGTAGTAACCACATAACCCCAAGAATCCTTGCAAGTCAGAGATATTCCTGGGTGGTGGCCAATCCTGCATTACCTGTATCTTCTCCTGATGGACCTTGACCCCATTGGCCCCAATGACATGCCCAAGATACAATATCTCCGTAAGTCCAAATTCACACTTGGACATCTTAGCAAATAAAGACTGAGTCTCCATTATGCTAAGTACCTCATCAAGATGCCTCAAATGATCATCCCATGTCCTGCTATATATCAGAATATCATCAAAAAATACCAACACAAACTGCCTCAACTGCCTATTGAAGAGATGGTTCATACATGACTGAAATGTAGCAGGTGCATTGGTGAGTCCAAATGGCATCACCAAGAACTCATAGTGCCCGTAGTGACACCTGAAGGCTGTCTTGTGAATATCCTCATCCGAACTCGAATCTGGTGGTAGCCTGATCGAAGATCAATATTCGAAAAGTAAATAGATCCATGCAACTCATCTAACAGCTCATCAATGCGAGGAATGGGATACCTGTTCTTGATGGTTTTCTTGTTCAGTGCATGATAGTCAATGCACATCCTCATGGTCCCATCCTTCTTCTTCACCAAAACAACTGAAGAAGCAAAGGGACTAGAACTAGGAAGGATGTGTCCCATTTCCAAGAGCTCTCTAATGGCCTTCTCTATCTCATCCTTATATGCCTTAGGATGGCGATAAGACGTAGTCATCACGGGTTTAGCACCCTCCTCAAGCTCTATAACATGCTCAAACCCTCTATTTAGTGGTCTACCTAGAGGAATGTCACCAAACACTGGGCCGTGCTTATCCAGTATGGACTAGATGTCAATATGAAAAGGCTGCTCACTGTTTGGAGAAGATTTGGATGAAATGAAACACTGGGCTGCCCATACAACCTCTCCATGTCTGACTCTAAACTCCATCTTGTGTGCTGAAACAACTCTAGGCCCACCATCAGAAAGAGCCCGAAGCACAATCTTCTTCTTACCCACCATACACTCCAACTCCACCCTTCGAAAATCCTACACATATCTACCAAGGGACTGTAACCACTAAATACCCAATACTGTATCAATCTCACCAAGTCCAATAACATAGAAGTCATTGGTTAATGTGTAGTCCCCCATCTGAATACTAAGCCGTGGAATCCTCTTAGTGCAACTAATAGCAAATCCATCTGTTACTCGTACACTAACACCCTCAAATTCCTCAACCTGTAATCCTCGCTTCACAGCCAACCCCTCATTAACTAAGTTGTGCATAGCTCCACTATCAACCAGACAAACAATCCGTTGTCCCTTAAGCACTCCCGTCAACCAAAAGGGATGGTACCTAGGAACTCCTGAGAGTGTAGCAATAGTGACATCGGATGAATCCAATGCATCACTCTTGCCGAGCTCTACTTGGGGCTGCTCCTCGTGTGCATCATGACCACTGCCCTCATCCTCTGCATTTATATATGGCGAATGATCATCATCCCCATCTGAAATCACCTCAATGAGATTCACCTTGCCTTTACCAAGGTAATGATGTCCAGGCTTCCAATGATATTTGCAATGAAAGCAAAGCTTCTTCCTCCTCAACTCTTTACGAGTCTCCTAATCCACCTTAGGAGGTGGTGCACTCTTCTGCGAAACGTTAGAGCGTTGAAATGGCCTAGAGCTTGTGGGAAACTTCTTATTGGGCTGATAAGAAGTGGGTTGATAGGAAGTGGGGGATGTGTCCAAGTCCAATGCCGTCTTGATGGCATCATGCAATGTCCTAGGCTTAAGAGCCTTGACCAATCCTCTCATCCTGTCATGAAGGCCCTCTATGAATAACATCACCACCCTCTTCTCAAGCATCTCTGGAACCATAACTGCTATACACTGAAATTCGTTGATGTATGAATCAACGTGTCCATGTGCCAAGTCCCTGTATAAAGCTCCACATCCTTGTGATCAAATCTCGCAATCAACTTCTCGCTGAAATCTGTAATGTCCCCAATGGACATTATTTTACCCCCAAACAGATTTTAGGCAATCCCAACTTTAAATATGCAAAATACAGACAAATTGCAGTCAAACAGAAATCTGATTTTGGCAGAAAATTAAATCTAGGGCAGCGAACAGAAAATAATGGATAACTCCAAAAAGACTTGCTCAAATCTCTTGAAATTTTAAATGGAGCTTGGTGATACAATAACAAATATTATAGAATTGTTTTTGGAATTTTTGGAATAACAGAATGCTGCCAGAAATTTGCAGCGCATGCCTTTTCCTATCCAATTGAAAACTTCTAAAATTGATATCTTTCTGCTAAAGAAGTCATCAAATGCAAGGTTGGCTGAAACTTTGGATCGTGGGACACAAAAATATGAAGAATAATATTCTGGAAAATACTTTTCGCATAGCAAACACGAAACCCTAATTTTACCCTAAAAATTTGGTCGCCCAACACATTTAGGGCATCAATTCAGCTCCAAACTTGACAAGCTAGGATAGATCTCTCACTACAGAAGAATGCCCTACTATCTAGGGATGGATCTTTCACCACCGAAGCTAGGGTTCCTGTGGGATCTGGACTCCACAAGCTGGATATTTGCAAACCACATCTATATTGCACATGAAAGAATATGCATAAGCTACAAGCTTAAGACACAAATTAGAAAATATCAAATGGTATGGAATATCCTTCCCTTCAAGTCGACTTCTCCTTATAAAGGAAGCAGAGACCCAAAACAACCTTTACAATATCCAATTAGTTCCCAAGGATTTTCCCTATGCAAGCATTTAGTATCTTTCCCATATCAAAATGTTTTTTTCCAACAACTTTTTCTCTCTTAATGCAAGTCACACTTTTCTACAAATTTAGAAGCATACATAGTAAAATGGGCATTTATCCTTTCTATGTTCCCATTCCCCCTTCTAAGGCAAGTCGCCTATTCACCTAGGATGGATAACAATTTATTTTTGGGCCTTTTCGATCCTTGATTTAATAATTATGCAAGTCATGGATAAATTATTATAAGTGCTTTGGATATAAAAGCTTTTCTTTTATTAATGGCACTTTATAATAATTAAATATGCAACTTAAAAAATGGCCACCCTTATATTTTTCCTTTGGCCGTCGGGTTTACAAAATAGGCCAAAAGTCTTCGAATGGGAAGGGGATATTACAATCCTCCCTTCCCAAAATTGCTTGCCCTCAAGCAATTCTCATCTTGCTTTGTCCAAGTGTCATGCACAATAGACAAAACATGCTGAAGTGATCCGCAAGCCTGGCACCTGTTCCTGTCAAGTGAACTAAATGGGGCGCACTTTTCCACCATATATCATCCACAAGATGCTCACAATACATATCACTTGGAGCAATGGTTCATCAAACTCCATAATGTAAACTTCGGCATAATTATCCAATGATGAAAATAAATAGGCAACAATAAATAAGACACATTAGTATGCTCTTTATACCTTGGATGTATCACCAACATCCTCGCCAATCTTGGTCTAAAAAAATTTAATCTTGACTTTGTTGCCCCAAAATCTGAGTATTCGTGTCTTTGAATGGGCTGAAATTCTTCATAAATCAGCTGCTGCAATAAATGAGATGGCATACTTTCTTCCAAACCATGCTTTAATCTGTGCAATCAGCCCTCCTTTGAAAGGTATTTCCATGCTCCCGGCTGCCCTCTCTTGAGAAATTTGTTGACATTCCTCATACCCTGCTGCCCACTAAGTGAAGACATCAAATATTCCTTGAACTCTTGTAGGTGTTGTCTTGCTTGAGTGGCTATCAATTTGGCAGCTTTAGCTCTGCTATTCCACTTCTCACACCTTTTTAGAGTTTCCATTACATTTTCCCTGCAACTTGCATATACAAATTTCTTCTCTTGAGCTGGAATAATTTCTCTAACAAGCAAAGTTTTATTAATGCAATTATTTTTCTCAATGGAAATCATACCTTTTTGCTCTAGAAGCTTCTTCTTCTTCAGCTTATGAATTCTTTTGGGAAAAAGTACAAGTACCGGCATTGAAAACCTCGCTTGGGCTTGCTGCCAATCTTCATCATGCAATAATCTGGAAATGACATATTATCTCTGAAACCCTTACTCAAAGATTGATATTTCCTCCAACAAGAATCCTTTTCAATCACCTCTATGTGCATGCCCTTTATCATTGTTCTCACCATTTTCCTTAGTGATCCAGACCTCAGATAGTGACTTCCTTGATTCAAACGTGCGTTATGTTTGAGCTGGCTCAAATAAAAATTAGTGGCTTACCTGTTGCAAAGAACATGTTGGAGAAATTTCCTTCATAAAACCCAAACGACTTTCCAAACTACCATATTTAACACGAAAGGCTTGCCAACAAGTCTGACACCATTTGTAATGTCCCCAATGGACATTATTTACCCCCAAAATCCTTCTAGGCAATCCCAACTTTAATAATATGCATCAAATAAAGTTAAAATTGCAGCCAAATTGAAATCATACGGGGCTTTGCAGAAAATTAAATCTAGGGCAAATTTCTCGAACAGAAAATAATGGATAACTCCAAAAAGACTTGCTCAAATCTCTTAAAATTTTATCTGTGTACCTTGGTGATACAATAACAAAGGCTAATAGAATGTTCTTTGGGAATTTTTGGCAATAAAGAATGCTGCAAGCAATTTAAGCGTGCCCTAAATGATTGAAATTTTAAAATTACGATATTTTTGCGGATAAAGTAGTCGTAGATGAGGATGAAACTTTGGATCGTGGGACACCAAAATATGAAAAATAAATTCCTCAACCTGTAGTTTTCGCATAGCAAACACGAAACCCCTCATTTGAAGTTGTACCCTAAAAATTTCAATCAGCCAGACAATTTAGGTCCCTTAAGCATCAATTCAGCTCGAAAGGGATGGTACCTAGGAAGCCTGAGGGTAGCTAGTCACTATCGGATGAATCTAATGGATCTCACACTCACCGAAGCTAGGGTTCCTGTGGGCTGCTTACCCACAAGCTGGATATTTGCAAACAGCAGGTCGAATATGCATAAACTACAAGCTTAAAACACAAATTGAAAATATCAAATGGTATGGATATCCTTCCCATCAAGTGACTTCTCACTTATCAAGGAAGATGAGACCCAAAACAACCTTTACCAAGGCATGAATCTAGGCTCCCAATGATTTTTCCTATGCAAGCATTTAGCTTTTTCCCATCCTTAAATGTTTTTTTCCAACAGTCTTTGATTCTCTCTTAATGTGGTGCACACTTTTCTAGCGGAGTGGTACAGCGCTAAAATGGCCCGCTTGGGAAATTTCTTATGTTCCCATAAGAAGTGGGCCCCCTTGAAGTGGGGGATGTGTCCAAATCTAATGCCGTCTAGGATGGCATAATGCAATTCCTATATCAAGAGCCTTGACCAATCCTCTCATTTAATGAATTATTAAGTCATATAAATAATTATCAAGTCTTTCATAGCATCTCTGGAACCATTAATGGCATCCGCTATAATCGTTGATGTAAAATCAACGTAAGCACACTGTCGGAGCTATGCCATTTTTCCTTTGGCAACGGGTTGACAAAATCAAGGCCAATCAACCTCTTCGAATGGGAAGGGGATATTACAAAATCCCTATATGACCATAGAAGTTAATGACCCTGTGTAACTAACCCATGGTGCCACCAATCATAAGCCACCCCCTCAAGGTGCAAAGTAGCGAACTGTATGGCCTCCTGCTCCCTCATGGGTTTGAGGGTAAGATAGGTGTCGAGCTTGTGAATCCAAGCCCTGGCACTGATCTTTCCACTACCATCAAAAGTGGAGAGGGTTACCTTATTGGTAACTTGCTGCAAATCCTTGTTCTTATTGCGCTCTAGGCCTCCTGTCCTATCCAGCCCTCATGCTATCTCTCCTCTGAGCACAATACTGTGGGGGGGGAAATACATTCCTCACATGTTGCGGCAAACTCCTCCACTCATCACTGACTACCATAATAGTATCCGGAAAAGATACTACTTTCGGTCGTCCCTCAATCTCTAGTGGGTCATCTCTAGGCAGGAAGTTAGGCTGCATAGGCCTATTTGCAGTCCGCATAGGTCTCCTCTCATCTGTATGAGTGTGTCTTCGCTCATCTGTATGAGTATGCCTCCGCTCACGGTGTGGTGATTCCCTAACACTCCCAAGCTCTGAAGGTGATCTGTTGTGATCCCTGTAACCACTGGCAACTAATACGGATCTATCCCTCTTGTCGTGCCTGTCCCACGGCCTATCTAGTGCCAACCTGTCCAAAGTAGTGCCCATGCGCTCCATGGTCTGTAACAACTACCTTGAGTGGCTGCCATATCCCGAAATAAAATTCCTATCTGGATCTGCATGTCCTCTTGAGGACTCTCAGGTCTCTCACCAAAATATTCCATTCTGTCACCTCCTACAATACCGGCTTCGAGTCGTGCCTCGTCTACTGAGTGTAGTATCTGTGTAGACCATCCTCTCTGTGATGCATTCAAAGTTGATTTCTGTTTTAATACCTTGTCTGCTTCCTTCCCACGCAGGGTGGGAGGATACACTGCTCTAATACCATTGAAAGATCCCAAACCCATTTTTGCCTGAATACTTTTTTTTTTTTTAACGCTCATTGTGTGGCTCAAATCTGAACTGATAACATCAAGCAAACTCATAGAACAACATTCTATAACTGCATAGATAAATTAAATAAAGCAAAACCCGCACAATCTGGGTGATATATATAAAGGCGCCTAGGGTTTAAATGGCATATTTCTTCATAAATATTTCATCCGTATATTCAATATTGATTTCTGATGCTAAATAATTACGGACAATACGCAATATAAATCTGCAGCTAGAAATATAACAGATTAGTCTAAAAACCCACTGTAAATGATTCAAATCCTAAGTCGATTTGATATATATTTGCTGGCTGAAAGTATATAACAATAAATACTATCATGAAGAATACCTCTGACACAACAATAAATCAACTGTAGAATAAATCGCCCCACTCTAGAAGCTATGTAAAATGCTCATTGCTGCAATTTATTCTTTCTTCTGAAACTGCTGAAATGATAAATAACCTGTGTAAACAATGAAGATCCCTGAGTGGAAACTTCTCTCACTGCTCCTGGGGTTTCCGTCCACAAGAGGAATAATCCAGAGGGTTTCCGTCCTTGGATTTTGTCTGCAAAGCTCAAAGCTAACTGCCGGGAAAAAATAATAATAATCTGGAATCCCTTTCCCCAAGTCGCATTTTTTCCTTATAGCCAAAAAACCCTCCAAAGATGCAAGTCGCACTTTTTTTCAAATCAGCATAAATAATTTTTTATTAATTATTTTGCCTTCACCAAGCAAGTTGCATTTTTGGGTTTAATCTGACCATTACCCAAGGCAAGTCGCATTTTTGGCCTAGGAAGGCACATTTAAATAATTTATTAATTTATTTAAATGCACTTTCCTAAGTCAAAGTCACTTAAACAGTCTATTAATTCATTATATGTGCTTTAATGATATTTTACTTTATTTTGAGCACAATATAATAAAATTAATAAACCGAAGTCACCCTTGAAAACACCCTTTGGCCGTCGGGTAGACAAAAAAGGCCAAAGGTCTTCGACCAAACTATTCGAGAAAAAGGGACATTACAAAAATGAACAAGAACTTTACATCAATCAAGCAAAAGAGTTGCAAGGAGAGCACTTGGACCTATTCCCAAAACCCTTTCCCTGTTCTACTACACTAAGTCGTCCTTCTTGGGTAGTAACAAGAAAGTAATGTCCAGGTTGGGTCTTTTTGAATGGTGATGGTGGAATTCTGTTTGGATTAACCTTACCTTTTATCACCTGTCTATAGCTTGTTTCAGATCTGCTAAACACTCCATAATCATGAATGCCAGTGGTAATATATGTAGATGATGATCTAAAGATGTTGGAATAAGAAATTGTCACTTTTAGTTTTTCACATAGTTACGCAGGGACGCGTTCCCCCATTTTTGACACGTCCGGGATGTCCCGGATGTCTTGCGGACGTGGGGACATGGGGAAAACATTTCCCCCACGTTTCCCATAGTGCATGCATGATGGGAAACGTCCTAGGGACATCTAAGGAGGCTGGAAAACATCCTAGGGATGGTGAAACATGGGGGGGACGTGGGAAACGTGGGGGGGATGTCCAGAAGTCCCCCACGTGGTCTGCCGCATTTTTCAATAAAAAACATAAAAACAACACTCTAAACTATATTATTTTTAATTGTAAATCACTTAGGATTCAAAATCTTATGAAGAAGCAAGTCACAGGCCTGTGTAAGTAATGATCAAGCTAATATATCCTAAAACCCTACTATTATTGTTTGATAGTCTTAGTCTGACTGTAGAATCTAAATGAGAACCTGTTTTTTGTCATTCTTTGTTTTGTCAGTAGAAGGTTGACGAGCAATTGAGGGTCAATAGATCACAACCGTCAACAGTGAACCATAACACTTGGTCATAGTTTGGGAAGATTTCTATCAGAGAATTGAAGGAGAACATAATAGAAGTTTATAACATGTTTGGAAAAGCTGAGTGTTTTGAAATCACAGTATCCTGTCTGTAACAATTCTAGGAATGTATTTGATGTTTATGAGTTCAAGTTTCACCTTATTTAAATCTCAAATGGTTTTATTTCAGCTTATTTATATAATTTAGTCACTATATCTTTATATTTTAAATATTTATATATTTTTTAATTAGCCGTCCCCAAAATTTAGAAATTTTTTGCCGTCCTGGAAACCCCATCCCCCCCAGCTCATGTAACTATGGTTTTTCAAGAAGTGTGGGGTAGAAAGTTGAGCAATTGAATGTGACACTAGTATTCTGTATACAGTTATTTTAGAAATAGTATTAAGGTAATTTGGTTGGTGAATGAGTTGAAATTGAACTATCGATGTCTCCGAACCTGTCCTACACTAAGGAATGCATGTGCCAGCCGGGAAGCATGGAGGAGAAATTCAAACCATCCCTAGACAATAATAAATTGTCAAAACAGTAAGGATTGAGGTTAGATATTTCTTAGAGCATCAAGGTGATGCGGAATAACCTTAGTAATCAATAATGTAGTCGTAGAAGAAGAAGATATTTTAATGTCTGTGAGGCTAACAAAGACAGCCTATGGGACAACAGATCTTGCTAAAGATCTTTCTAGCATTCAGATGTCCTGTTAGTGAGTTTAATGGTCAGCTCCCCTGTTTTTCCAACCATATTCTCATTAAAAATATCTTGAAAGGAGGCAGTAGCCGCCGTGCTAGCAAATTGGGCCCTAATGTCATTATAAGCATTACAATCCAACATGAAATGTTTCTCTGCTTCCACCAAACCAGACATGCAAAAGATCATTAAACTCTTCTTACATGATTGAGTATGTAGTATCAATGAGATCTTTCTTGTACCAAGACTAGAATACACTGCCCTGCAACTTGGACATTGGTAGACGTATGACTTGTTGACCACCAACATAGTGATTCTTCATTTGGCTGTATCTTATTATGGAATTCATTAAATTAAGGAGATGTTTTTGGGATTCACAACTCTTACCCAGAATGACTATAACTGATGTAACTTACAATTGATCAGTATTCTTAAATACCAATAAGATCGTGTCTCCTAATATCGCGATGATGAACATTTCAATAAGGTTGAGATGACTTTTCTGGTTTGCGCTTGCAAATTTGTAGCTCATTCCTTGTAGGGAAAACTTGATTGATGTTTTGGAGGAAATCTGAATGTTGCTAGTTAGAAATTAGTAACTTGTAACAAAGAAGCTTCCTTCAACTTGCTAGATGTAGGTTGATTACTTTTATGAATAAATTATCATGATTAATTGGCTACAATCCAAGAGTCAATAAGTAGCACTGTGATGACCAGGGGTCATTTCAACATTATGGAGAATAAGCCTAACCCATACATTTATGTGTTGATGTAAATGACAGCCTACAATGCTCTTATAAAAATAAGCTTGGGTGGAAGAGCCCTCCTCGTGGTTGACACCATAACGTAGTTGTATTGCCACTACGCATTTGGTATAATGGGTACCTGTCCCTCAATACTAGTGAAACTTAAAATGAACCCTATAGGATTGCTAAGGTCAGTTCCAGGAACTAGGGGTAACTGAATTATGTCAAGGTCAGGATAAAAAGGCATGTAATAAGTGATAAGATATCCTCATTGCAATTAGGAACCTTGCAAATGGTAAACCTTGTATTGCACCCTGCGAGAATGGGTTGACAAAAAATTCTAGAGATGAAACTAGCAGTTGGGATCGAAGGCTTATCACTATATGAATTGAGTATTGAGTTAGCGAGCAAGTCGATATGATCGAGTTCTGGTATTAGAATTTGATTGTCAATTGATCAACTCGATAGCACACAAGCGTGAAGCTGACGAGCAAACAGAGCAAGCTGTGCAGTGAAAGTGAAGTGGGTCCTTACCCACTGGCAACAAATGGAGATAAGCACATCTGAAAAGTACTCGAGAAGCAGCTAAAAAGCAGTTAACAACTGAACAACGTTAACTCACTTGAAGTGGTTAGTGAAGTTAATTGCAAGTGTTTTGGTTTAGTGAATTTTAAGAAAGATTGGTGAAGAGGTTTGATAATAGTTAACACCATTCTTCTGGTGGACAGAAAGTAAACATAGAACTAAAAAAATCGGATGTAAGAGGGGTCATTACAATGTTCAAGACCAATTTGCGTAATTTCAAGAAAAGGACAGTGCTGAAAGTCATCTTATGCTTACCATCTTGAAGATCATTTTCTGATCTCACCGCCACGACACCGTGTTACAAACCTAGAACATGCAGAGGTCATAAATTTTAAATAACAACTCAAAATTGAGTACCAAGTATCTTTGAAATTGGATAGCTTTTCAAGAAAAATGTAATAGTTCCATTAATTTCCCAATTAATGCAGGAAATCATCTCATGATTACCTTCTTGAAGACCATTTTCTGGTCCCTCAGCCACAACACCATGTCATAGACTTATAACTTGCAAATGTCATAACTTTGTCATACAGACTCAAAATTGGGTGCCAAATCATTTTGAAATTGTATAATTTTTCAAGAATTATGCAAATGGTTCCATTAATTTACCCATTGTATATGATCTCTCGCCCACAATCCCATGTGGAATCTTCTTGTGGTCTCTCGCTTGCAGTACCTTGTCGAGACCGTAACTATCTTATGCAGGCTCAGAATCAAGTGTCGTTTTCTTTAAATCACACAGTTTTTGAGAGGAATCCAAGGATGCCATCGAATACCCATGGTTTGTGCTCTCTTGCCTATGACACCATATCAAAGCTGATTTTGCAGTCTCTCATTCACAACACTCACCCAAGACCCCGTGTTAAATTCCTGAGTGGGAGAAAATAGACACTTGTCATGGTAATAACCATGTCGTGTATCATTCCCTATCAACCCTTCTCAGCGAACACTTCATGCAAACCTCCAGAAACTCATTTCTAGCTGTAGAAGCATACTGCATGCCACATAGTGATGCTTAGACACATGTTAGGAAATTAAACTACTCGTATAGCTCAGTTCATCCATCTGCAATTCTATAGCTGTGGTTTCAACACGAGACCCAAGATTTTATGATGGTTTGGATGTGAATTGTTTCATCTTCCCTGTTGGTTCCCTTTAGTAATAGAGAAGAACTAGGAAGATAATATTCAGTCTGAATTAGAGATAGGCTCTTTTTGTATTGAAAAGCGTGAAGCTGGTGAATTCAAGGAAGCTTGTAAGGAAGTGAGTGCAGCTTGTAAGAGATATTGCCAGAAATCCCAACAGTCAAGTTAGGTGTAGAGTGCATGTAATTTAAGTTTGAATATGGAAATTAGAAGTGTGCTTTGTTGATGTATTCTGCCAAAGAGTTGATGTAAGGACATATTGAGTTGTAATAGCAAATTTGAAGTGTGTTTTCTCTCCTAACTATCTGTGTATCCTTCTGCAAAATCAATAAAGAATACACTTTTTGTGTGAATTTTGCTTCCGTATTGTGTGTACTCTGGCCTGGCTAAGTGGTTGATGGATGTTCAATAGACCCTCAACCAGGCCATCAACTGCACATATATACATGTGCTCTCTCTACTATCTTCCTTATAAGCATCATAGTGTTTGGCTCTACAATTTATCTGAATTCTATTGCAATATAAGTAGGAAACTTATTGTTTTATAACCAAAAAGAGCATGAAAAGAATCAAGTACCAATTCAGGAATATATTCTGTTGATGGTCCAATAATGGATGATACAAGATCTTTCCCACTAATATTCCAGATATTTTTCTCCCGTGCAGCATAAACCTACCATAAATAATTGACTTGTCAAGATTTAGCCTCTAAACATGAACATTTTTGTCAAGAATGCACAGATTCCAAGGGTACATATTAAACCTTTGTAACAATTACACGGTCTGCGTAATTAAATGCTACCGAAAAATCTTGCAATAATCCTGCTAGACGGCTGCAACAGACAATCCATGTACAACACTATAGATCAATAAGAAACTTAGTTTTCCAAACTATCATAACAACATTATCTGTTTTTTCATAATCAAAAATGCCTTTTGACAGTGGATGTAGAAGTTTCAATTACTACAATCCAATCCATTGGTATCCTAGATTCCTACAAATTAAATTATTAGAATGGCCACAAACCTGTAGGTGTGAGGTTGAAAAACAACCCAAAGAGCTCGTTCAGAAAATCTCTGCCGAGTAGCCTGGAGAACTGCATGTACTTCAGTAGGATGGTGTGCATAGTCATCGTAAATATCACAACCTTGAATCTTTCCAACAAACTCGAAGCGCCTGCAAATGCCAATAAAGTTTCCTAAATGTTTGCTTGCAGCCTTAACAACTTCTTGTGTTGTTCTCAGTTCATTCCTTACATTGAAGTTTCTACTTTGTCCTTCAGCGAGGGATGCAACTGACGCAATAACCTGGAAAAGTTAAAATCTTCAATGATAAACCTTCGTGTTAAAATCAAAATACAGGATCCTAAGTCTCACAAGCTGGAAGTTGTAACATTTATCATACTACCAAGGCCCTACACAGAAAATATCTTTACTGCTGCAAATGCCTTTAATACTGGTCCTATAAAGTGGCAGAAAGGTTTTCTCATTAGGAAATCAATGTTCCCATATTTATATTCCAAATATTTTAATATACTCTGATGCAGTTAGGACAAGAGCCATATTCCTATGAAGCAATGTTAAACTCAACATCCACTTATGTAAAGACAAAGTAGGCCAATTGCATGATGAAAGGAAGCTCAAGAAAATGAAAGCAATAACCATAAGGCAAGAATGACAACTTGGTACTTACATAAAAAAACAAACTCCAATTTTGTAGCAAATTCTGTAATATACACCCATTAGGATGTTAATCAATGATAGAACAAAATATACCGATCTCCAAGAGTTTCTCCAGTCCTTTCAATAATTCCATCAATTAACTATATATACATAATATATATTGCTGAAGGTTTAAACTTTGAAAAATGGATATGATGTACTTCCCAATTTGATTTTGGGGAGGGAGAGAGAGTTATGATGTACTTCCCATTAAATGTTGGGTAAATTTGCAGTCAAAGATGCTAAGGATCGTGTTATTCAGACCACTTAATATAGTTTAAATTACTTGTTAATGAAGAGTAGGCATCATTTTATCACAGCTAAACTCTTTCATCAGCTTGTTGACAAGTACGCACTAAAGAAGCAACAATTAGGTGACACACTCGTAGAACATAATCAGGAGACGTAGGTGCTAGGATATCAAGTAAAGATCCATATTAATATGGCTAGTCCAATCAAAAGAAATGGGTTGGAATGGACGAGGAATCATGCATTCGTGAAGGCTGAATTATTGAATATAAAAGGATGCAGGGAGCGGTAAAACAGGTGGCAAACTTGAATCACTAGGATGTTGGTCTGAACCTCTGTTCCAGAACTCGGCGAAACTTGCCAATTACTCACAAGAACTCGTGAGGCACGGAGCAGATGAGAAATTGTCTTTGACTCAGCAAGCAGAGTCAGATGGGAAAACTCAGCAAGTTTTGCTGAGTAATTTTGTCATTACTCAGCGAAACTCGCGAGTTTTCTGTGTTGACAAACCATCATTTTTACATCTGAAGCCTGTGTTTTCCTTTGCAAATACAATGTATACAGTGAATTTGATTGGTTGGCACACCATTGGAGCTAGGGTTTTCAGCATATAAAGCAATACATCAGTGTACACTCGGTAAAAATAGCAAGTTTGAAGCAAAGATTCAGAGCATATAAGTAGGGAACGATAAGTTGATAACATTGCTCTCTATTTTTCAAAGTTTCTAGTTTCTTTTTTTCGTAGAATTTTCAACATTCCATATTCAATTGCTTAAATCTATTATTTCTTATATTGATTAGTAGCTAGGGTTTCCATTAGAAACATTTTTATGGGTTTTCATAGGGTTTCTATTGTCTACATTTATAAAAAAGGCATCCGATTCACTTACACTTAGCAAGCCTAAATCTGATGACCCTTGAGGCTCAAAGAGAGATGGCCACATACCTTGTGAGTTATGCAGAGAAAAAAGAGGAAAAAATGATAAAGCTGAAGCACTTGAAGCCCTAGTAAATAAGAGGGCAGCAATAGATGACTACAAGATTGAGGGCTCTTCTATTGCCCCAACTCCAGGGGCTCAAGGTCAGAGATGGGGATGGGGATGGGTCTCATCCACTGAATATAGTTTGGCTACTTTTTTTGTTCCACGAACTAGTCTATGATCATAACCTTCACACAAAGGTACCACTAGGAACGGGGAAGTTCACAAGGAAGCAAGGATAGCTGCAGAAAACTTTTGGTACTAAAACATTCCATTCAATGTGGCAAAAAATCCCATAGTGGGAGGATTCAATCACTATTGTTGCCAAAATGAGCTCCCTACATATGTTTTGGGCAACCGGATCATATTGACCCTGTTTTCTTCATTTTATAAATTATTTCACTGTCCTGTGGATAATTTCAGCTTGTTGAGGCTTTTGACAGTCTGAAGGGGCTCAAAAAAATCTAAAATTGGCTACATATTGGACATGTTAGAACAAGTTGGGTTTTCAGAGATTCCAAGCACAATCATAGTTTGCATGCAAATTGCATTCCGAACCTTGATCCCTGCTTTGGTCATGCCCCTTTGTTTGTCAGACTTTCAACAACGGGAAGCAGGCTTGCAATTTGCATGCAAATTATGCCCCGAAGTCCGAATCCCAAAAGGGTCAAATTCTAGTGCTTTGCGGATTTTCGGGGCTGTTGAGCACTTTCACATGCAAATTGCATGTGGAGTTCCAGATCCCTCTGAACTTTGCAGAGAATTGGAATGCACAAGCACAAAAAAACTTTTTGGTACATTATTGTGCACTTTCCAAGTGCGGAAGCAAGTCAAAAACCCGTGGCAATCTAAGGCATGGAAACCATGTGCAAAAGCAGCACAAAAGTCTGCCCAAGTCTAAAACGGAGATTTCACACATGCGAGCAACCTTTTGTATGTCAGACTTTCAAGAACTGAAAGCAGGCTTGCAACATGCAATGGAATTTCAGATCCCACAATCCCGACAAAGACCACGTCGGTGATTTCAAGTGCACAGGAAACCGAAAAAGTTCGTGCAAGTCAAAGGCAAACTTTTCACATGCGTGAGCAACTAAAAACCACAAAGGTCAACGGGGGGAAGAAAAATTGGCAGCCATGCTAACTTCTAACAATCCAATGAAAACCCGCCATGTGGCCCAATGGGAAAAATGGAGGGCGACTATAGTTGGAGCATTAATTTTTGCTACAAGTTTAACATCACAAGTGGGTGGTAAAACTCTACTTTTGGGGCCATATCCTCAAAACCGGGGCACCAAATCAAGCAAAGATGGATTCTCTGGAAAGCTCTCGGAGAATCTTATTGAATGGAACATATTTCAAGCCTTGAACCTCTGTGTTTTAAGAGCAGGTTGCAATCAAAGCCCTAGGGGATGTTGTTCTCATTAATATAGGTCAGAGGAAGATTTTGAGCTTGAATGGAAGAAGTTGAGCTCTTTGGCCCAAAAATCATTCGATTAGGGGTCCCATTCACCAACACACTACCCATTTGCATCAAGTTAGAAGTCTAACATTCCTATCATAGGGATTTTATAGTTGAGAGGTCAATTTGCAACATTCCCTACTTGTAACCTGTGTCACAGGGTTCGCCAAATTTCAATGTGAAAGTTCAAACTTCGGCGAATTCCATTAAAACAAAAAAAAATTATCCAAAATCGTCAAAAAATCCATATAATATGTATTTTCCCTTATTTTTATCTAGAAAATGTAAAAAATTCACTAAGACGAAGGTAGAATCTTTCAAACATGCTCACCTAAATATCACCATCTGCACACATGCTAGAAACAAGTTAACTTCCGTTTTCTCTACTTGTGGAATGCACTGAATGTTCTGTGCCCTAGCCACTCAGGGGTTTCAAAATGTGAACTTGATGAGCCTCCAAAGTCACCAAGGGTGATGGGGAAGACCAGGATGATGCGGGAGGGAAACACATCTTCAAACATCGAGTTTTTCGTTCTATGCTCATCTCTTACTTGTTTTACAGTGTATCGTAGCACACACTATTATAGGCTTTAGATTTATTTAAGATTTTAGGTTTTACATTTTTTGAATAAAACATTATGTTTTAAGTTTTAGGTTTTTTAACTTATTTTAAAGCATTGCACATTAGTTTTCAGCATATTCTATTTAGAATTAAGTTTTTATTAGTACTTTTTGTTTAGTATTAACTTTTAAGTATTACTTTTAGATATTAAATGAACTTTTTGGGTATTTTAATTAATGAATATTTTAGATATTAAAATTAGATTTTTTTTTTGGATTTTAATTAGATCAAAAGATTTAAGTATTTTAGTTAGATTTAGTTTTCATTTAAATTAAAATTATTAATTACTAAATTTATTTTATTATTAAATTATAATTTTTGAATTTAATGACAAAATTTTCAGGCCAATTTTTATTCTCTAGCGAATTCTTTTCAAATTTTATCATGCTCAAACACGAACATGAACATTGTGACTTACCTTGCAACCATATTTTGAATGGGATTTTGGATTCCAAAATTCAACTTCTCCATCTCTTTTCTCCCTCCCCTCTTCTTTGCTCTATAAAATGCAAGGTATATTCATTGTAAAGGGTTCCTCTCCCTTTGAATGTGAGGTTACTTTGCTCTTTTGAGTACCAAATATTTCTAAGTGTCTTAACCTTTGTTTTTGATTTCAACAAGGCTCCTAGTTCCTCTCTCGTGATTGTAACAAATTCTACATGCTCTAGAGAGTTGATTGTGGCTCATATATGCCATTTGACATTGTGTTCATGTTTTCTTACCTTCTATTCATTTTAGTGAATATAGTGTGGGTGGGTTACGCTTGCAAAGCTTTGATTCATTGTGTTGGAGGAAGGCTGAGGGAGACTGATTCCCAATTCCTCTGAAGCATCACCATCTTTTATTTCGATTTCCTCCTCCCTTTTCCCCTTGCCTAGTGTTAGTTTAGGAACATTTTAGTGCTTAGCATTTGAGTAGTTCGGATAAGAGCCAATTTTCTCTAGAGGTTTTCCTTCAAGGAGCCAAGGTCCCACACCTTAGGAGGCATTTTCAAGTGTTGTTGTTGAAGCATAAAATCACCATTTTGGTGTCCTTGGACGCACATTTCTGGAAGCCAAGAGATTTATGGCACAACTAGTGGGACCATTATTACTTGAAGAGGAAGTCAAATTCATTTTAAGTGCAAGAATTACTAATTATTTACTAACTAGGTTTTCATGTGTTCTCAATTACCTGGATTGTGAGCCATTTCAAGCACATGGTGACTCCAATATGCTTTGTTTTGTAGGATTATACCTTCATTGCAATATATGAAAAGCATCCAAGCAAGGAGAAGTATTCCAGAGGGTGAGAGCTTTGAGTTCTTGCAACCGTCACCAAGAAGGAGAGGCAAACCTATTCAAAGACCTGCATCCCCTCCCAGAACTCAGTCCACACCCCCACCAATTAGCTCTCCTTGCATCCCTCCGAAATTTTTTCATCCACTGACCCCTATGGCCTTGTAGAGAAACCAACCCTTTGTGGAATTTAATAGAGGCAGTCCTCTAGCCTTGATTGCTTCGAATGAAATCTCCAGCCTCAACTGTGAAGAGTGTATTCCATATTTTAGTGGTGAAATTGTCCTTACCCTTGCTAAACATATCAAGATTGTTGCCAATATCTATTATCTGCACCACATAACCCAAGATGACGTAGCTATTAGGCTTTTTCTTTCCTCTTTTAAGCAGAAATCTCTAGACTAGTATACGGGTTTGCCTCCTAATTCTATACACAATTGGGATGAATGAGGAGAACGCCTATGCAACCACTTCCAAGAAAGAGATGGCAATTTTTCATTGATGGAGCAGCTTACTACAATTAAGCGAGCACCCACAGAAGCAATGATTGATTTCAATTATAGATACCAAAAGACCCAAGATAGCATCCCACTCCTATTGAGACCATCCCCTCATACTGCATTCCTCTATTTTCTCAGATCCTTAAACTCTAAACACTTGTTGCCATGATAGAGTCCATGGGAGGAAGAGTATTTCCAGATGTTTATGCCACCTCCATCATAACTGAAAGCAACCTCATACAAGCAAGGAAACTGGCCCCAAGTCCTCCCATGCCTCTATTCCCTGAAATAACCCTAGTTGCTCCAAGCCATCCCCAAGGACCACCTCAAAAGATTACTGCTATCCCTGAAACATCTACAAATGAACTAGATGAGCAAAAGGCCTCATGCAGAACTATGGCCAATGAGCTTACTTCCCTTAAAAGGTAGCAAGCTCAATTGGCTCCTAGGCCATATCGGCTTTATAACCTTGTGTACTCACAAAATAGGATGAAGCCGCAAAATCAAATTACTCCTATCAAACCCCCTCTGCAGCACTTTCCAGCCATAAAAAAATCCAAATAGAGTTATGCTCTCAGTGCAGATAATAAGACACAATAAAATCAATTAAAATTTCCGACAAATGACCAAAAGGGTAGGCCAAAGGGACTGCAGAGTACACATGTGCCAATACAAAGTGGAAAAACCAAAAGATTTCCAAAAAGAAGTACAAAGCAAAAAGAAAAAGAAGAGCCATAGAAAGGTCGAAGAGAGGGAGAAGGCAGAGATGGAAAGAACAATCCAGAAACCCAAACCGAGGGGGTGGAAATGCCCAAGAAGAGAAGAAAGAAGACCTAGGAGAGACAATGAAGAATGCCTATCAGGGAGTGGTAGATCCAACTCTCCTAACATCCGAGGCCGACTAATAGAAATTTTGGATAGAATGACGATCAGAAGAGGAAGTGGTGAGATGTCGAGGCTGCCCGCCGCATTGTTGTTTGGACAATGTGGTATGTCGCAAGGACTTGGTGGATTTGGTCTCTCTCTTGGTGCTGGAACTAGTAAGGTCAGTCGATGAGATCTCGGGGAGTTGTGGATGGTCTCCCTGAACCGTATTGATCTGCAGAATATATTTAGCTGAGGAAATGAGGTGTTGCTACCCTAGTGCACAACCTCATGACTCAAATACGAGTCCTAATGGAACCATGGACCAAGTACTGACAATACAAGGCTCTTTGTTGGAGCAAGGTCAAGTTGCAGAACCATATCAGCCCTCTACGTTTGTAGTCATCCAAGAGAGAGTAGTTTGTTGGTAGAGGGAGATTTTTGTGCAGTCAAGCAAGGTGAGGGAAGCTTGACCAGACCCCAATTGCAATCAAGCTATACACAAGGGGAAAAAATAGGTTTTTTAGAGACAAACATGTGCAAGCCACTCAAGACCCCCATGGCACCACATCTAAAGACAGACAACCCTGATGTAGATGGAGGTCTGAAAAACCATCTGAAATGTGAGAAGGGCAGCCACCTATAAAGAGTTCTCAGCCCAATGTTAATCAGCCGACGATTGAGAAACCAAGGAGGGATTGAGCAGCCTATAATTTGTAGAAGTCTCTTCCTATGCCTCTGAATATTGTGGAGTAGATGAAGAAGACTAATGTGAATGTCACAATGTGGGATGCCTTGGCTATACCTGGCCAAATCAATTTACTATAGGAAGTTGTGAAGCAAGTCAAGCATGCTCCTAAGGCTCATAAGGAGCCCACCTTAGTCCCAACCACTTTCTATCAAACTAGTATGTATGAAGTGAGTAATTTTCCAAAAAACCCTCCCTTATATGTATCTCTCAATATTGGTAAGCACTTGGTCCACAATTGCATGATCGACTTTAGAACCAACATCTTTGTTATGACTAAACAAATAGTTGATGTGTTGGGAATCAAGTATGACCCTGTCAACAAAGGAGTAGTCCAGCTAGATGGGACTGCTGCAAAAGTTGTGGGACTCATAAAGGGCCTCAATATGACTTTGCATGCTTTCCCTAGCATCACTGTGTCTCAAGATATTTCAATCATTGACCTTCCTCCAGTGTTTGCTATTTGTTTGTCTAGGGACGTACGGAAAAGGTGGAAGGTTACCTTTCATCTGACTTATCTCGTATGCTCCTAAAAACAAGATATAGCACAAAAATTACCATCAAGGCAAAAACCATCTGCAATTTTTACATTGAAACCTTTGATCCAAGGCCTGCACGGGAAAAATGTGCCATTAATTTAGAAGCAGAGGAAAGGCTAGTACCCAAGCCTCTTGAGCCAAGGGGAAAAGTCCCTGATGTATGGATGGATGAGTGGGTTCATGAGCGATAGAATTTCAACCCTTATGATGTTTTTGAGGAAACTGGCCTTGGCATGTATTGCATTCAAGAGAAAAACAGTTGAACTCCTAGTTTGTTGAAGGAGGACTTGGAATGCATGTGGCAGCTATACTTTGAATCTGACGGATCCAAATGAAAAATGCGTGCAGGTGCAGGAGTAGAGCTAATTTCACCACAGAAGGAGAAGACCTTCTCTTGTAGACTCCAATTCAATTGCACCAACAGTGCTGCAAAATATGAGGCCTTGATTCAGGGGCTGCAAATTGCAAAAGGGAAGGATATTAAGTCGTTGCAGATCTTTGGAGACACAAAACTAGTCACAATGCTCTACAAAAAAATTGCTACTCAAAGCATAGAAGCATAGGGTTTTGGATCCTCTAGAACACTTTAATGCAGTCAACCTCCAAACTCTCCCTAGAAATCAGAATACTGAAGCTGATAGGATGGTGTTCATTGGAGCTCAATTCGACCCACCCAAAGACCTTGTGAGGAGCTCAAACCAGAATGTGAAGCTGATTATCGAACTTGTTGTGCTTGACAATGTTTAACATTGGCAGATCTTGGAGGGTGACCAGCAGCTTGTCAATTTTATACAGCAAGAGGTAGAGTTCTCCAAAGAGCTGCGGCCCAAATTACAGGAATGTTATGGTGACTGAATCATTCAACGGAAAGCAAACAAGCTGCCCAAGGGGTTGGTCACTTCGGAGAGGGTATTTACCCTAGATGATCAATACAGAGGTGAGAAAAGAAACATGAAGATAAAGGAAGAAAACCACCAAAAGGTGGACATTTCTCCAAGCAAGTCGCTCAAGCTTGACAAGGTATGCACTCCGGAGCTGCACCAGGCATCATCCACTTGTATCAAAGGTATGATGATATCATTGCTTGGACCTATGATGACCTTAAGGGGTACAACCCTGAGATCATCCAACATTTATAGAATTCTCCCCCGATACCAAACCAGTGAGACAAGGCCAGAGGCCTATCAATCCCAAGATTGAACCCCTCCCGAGAAAAGAGCCATCCAAGTTGATTGAGGTTAACATCATCTTCCCAATCAAACATTCCACTTGGGTAGCAAATTTGGTCCCTGTAAGGAAGAGAAATAGCGAGATCAAGCTATGTTGACTTCAAAGACGTTAACAAAGCCTTTGAAAAACCATTACCCCCTGCCCTCCATGGACCAAATTCTACAAATTGTGTCTAGGGCCAAGAGGTTTTCACTTTTGGATGGTTTTTCTGGTTATAATCAGATCTTCGTCCAAGAATCTGATCTATACAAGACACCCTTCACCACAAAGTGGTGTACCTGTCTTTGCCAAAATGCCTTTTGGATTGTCAAATACTAGTGCTACCTTTCAAAGAGCCATGGATTTGGCCTTTAAGAGTCTAATAAATGATATCATCCTAGTATAATTGGATGATATCATTGTTTTTCCAAGAGGCAAGAGGATCATTGAGATCATCTTGAGAGAAACTTCGACAAATCTAGGTTGTTTGGAGTATCCCTAAATCCTAAAATTTCTATATTTTCTATCCATGAAGGTTAACTTTTAGGCCATGTTGTGTCAAAAGACGGTTGAGCCATTGACCCTAAAAGAATTGAAGCCATCCTTGCCCTCTCCCTCCCTGCCTGTAAGAAAACACTTCAATCTTTCCTTGGCAAGATCAATTTTGTGAGAAAATTTATTACTAAGTTTTCAAGTTTGGTAAGGCCCATCACTCTAATGCTTAAGAAAGTTGTTGTTTTCTAGTGAACTTGAAAGGGAAAGGACAGTTTTGAGTAGAGCAAGCACGCCATCACCCAAGCTTCAACTCTTATCAACCCCAAATTTGAAAGGAACTTCATTCTTTATGCTTTTGGGGGAGAAACCAGCATTACTGCTATTCAAACGCAAGAGAAAAAGAACAGTTTGGAGCAGCCCATTGCCTTTGCAAGTCAGACTCTGAAGGACTATGAGCTGAGGTATAACTTTGTTGAGAAGCAAACTTACAGTCTTCAGAACTCTTAAAACATTCAGGCGCCTGGTCTTCAATAGCAAAATCAGAATATTGGTCACGCTCACCCAATCATCAAGCAATACATAATGAGTGCAGAAATCAGTGAAAAGAGTATGGCTTGGATCACCAAGATAATGTAATTTGATGTGGAGATTAAATCCACTGTAATGCCCATTACCGGGCTGAGCTGAATGAAAAAGAGAAATGGCACCAACCCAAACCACAGAAAACTGAAATTTATAACAGCAAGCTACAACAATCTGAAATCTTATGACAACAAGAGGGAAATTGCAATTATGCATCACCAACACCACATTTATACGATCCAAAACATGTAGGGAACAATAATAATCATTTTAGAGCAAGTACAAACCAAGGAATGAATTTTTAGAACACTAGCTAAAGTAGTGTAATTAATTTTGCAACAGCAGTGAACCCACTTACAAAAATGGCCGGAAATAATGATTCCAAGGCCCAACGTTCAATTTGTAAAATGTAATCAGCCTTATAAATTATGAGCAATCCAAATATCAACAAAGAAAGGAGTGTCATGCACTAGATATAACCAAAACCCTCCACCATGCAACGCCACCCTAGGAGAGGGTTTACAATGAGCTGGAAATGGCGTGTTCCTAAGGAAAAGCTGAATGTAGCCCAAGTGTGACCTCTGTATGAGATCTCCAAATGAAGAAATGAGGGGTTTCGTCCTCAAATCAAGTGCAAAGAGGGTTTTCATCCTCAATTGCGAGAGAGAGAAAGCAGTTTCGTGCTCCAACTCCAAGATAATGAATTCCAAAACAAGCATATATTTTTCCAAGCCAAGTAACCCCTTTTTATAGCCATAGGTGGCGCCAAAACCAAAATAGAATCCTCCCAAAGAGGACCGACCTCTTTAGTGACATATGAGTTCCCTTTTCTTTTATTTTTTTCAAGTGGCTTTTACACTTTTTCGAACCAACATGACCTCTAAGCTATAATTAGAAAATTACTTAAAATAATTCAATGCTAAAAAAGCAACTGAAAATCATGACACTCAATATTTCCCTTGCTCTTTCCCTTTAAGCCCGCGGAAAATGGAATGGGCCCAAGGTCTTCAAAATGAACTTGCCTAGAGAAGGGGACATTACATCCACCAAGTTGATTAAAGGGTGAGCTCTTTTCCAACACCTTGCTGAAGATTTACAAGCCTCCCACGAGGTTGTTTATGCCCGAGGAGAAAAAATTGCAATGGCCATAGGTGTGGAAAGCAGCCGATTTCAAAACGTGTCAAGGTATCTAGAGACAAGTGTGCTGCCCAGAGGCTTTGACAGGACCAAGAGGAGACATTTCTGGTTACAAGCCATCCCATATCAGTTTATTAACAGGTTTCTCTTCAAGAGGAACATGGATGGTGTGTTACTCATGTGTGTAGAACCTGAAAATATTGGGAAAGCACTTAGAGAGTTCCACCAAGTTTTTTCAGGAGGTGACTTTGCAGCCCAAACAACCGCGATAAAAATCATTAGGGTTGGTTACTTCTGGCCTACATTGTTCACAAACACTTCTAGATGGGTGAGGGGTTGCAAGGAGTGTTTGTTTTTCACTAGGAGGAAGAAGATAGCCCTGCCCCTTTTACCTATTGTTGCAGATCAACCCTTCTCTCAGTGAGGATTAGACTTCATTGGCATGGTGAATCCGCCTTCCAATGCCAGTCACAAGTGGGTGCTAACTGCCACTGACTATTTCCCCTAGAGGGCTGAGGTTGTTCCATTGAGAGAGACCACTGAAAATGTTATTTTAGACTTCCTTGAAGGCTAATCAAAAGGACTGGAGTTCCCCACACTGTAATTACCGATAATGCTAAGGCATTTGTGGGGGCAAAGATCACTGAATTTGCCTTGAGGTATGGCATATATCTGAAAACATCCTCTAATTACCACCCTCAATGCATTGTCTTAGCCGAATCTTCAAACAAGAACCTTGCAAGGATCATGAAGAGAACCATGGAGAAGAAAAAGAGACACTGGCATACCAAAGTTAGAACAGCATTGTGGGCTGATAGGATAACACCTCAAAAAATCAATTGGCAACTCACCTTTCATGTTGGTCTATGTTAAGGAAGCAAGGCTTTTACCCCCACTTTAACTCACAACCCTTGAACTAGCTAATAGTTTAGAATTGGACCATCATGAAGCAAGAACAATCAGAATTGCAGAACTTGTAAAGTTGGAAGAAGTAAAGGAAGGAACCAAGAACAAACTTCAAGATCACCAACAGGTTGTCAAAAGGTCGTTTGACAAGAAAGCTCACCCCCAAGAGTTCAAATAAGGAGATCTAGTGCTTAAATGGGATGAAGGTAGGGCTAAGCATGGGAGGCACCAAAAATTCGACCCACACCATGTCACAAAATGCAAGGAAAGTAATGCCTTTCAGTTAGAAAAGCTTGATGATGAGTCTCTGCCTATCCTAGTCAATGGGATATTTCTCAAGCAATACCCATGAGTCTACTGTAGGCATTTGTATCATGTTAGATTAGTTTCCCCTTTTGCATTGTTTCCCTTGTGTTATGTTTTCCCTTACTGGTTTGTTTGTTTTTGGGCCTACCTTGTGTGAACCTAGCGCTAGTACATTCTCTGGGCCTTTTCCCAGATTTTTCCAATCACAATGTTTTTCCCAAGTTGCTTTGCTTACAGTTTTCTTATAGGGCTCTGTGTTTTACATAACAAGTGTTGTTGCACACTGCATATTTCCCTTGAAGTATGTATGATATGTCATTTTGTACATAAGCTTTGTTGAGCCGCAGTTTAGAGAGCTATTTACATGTTGATGCTGGCAAAAAAATCAAAATAGGGAGGGTGTAAAGCATTTAAGGGGTTTCCAAGCTTCAAGTTGCAAAGATTTCAGGTATTTTATGCAAAACCCATGCCCAATGAATGCAAAGGATATTGGTCTTTTCATCTAGCAAGCAAATGACCCCTAAGAGTCACAAGAAATGTTCCCAAAATGAGCTCACTGCTTCATTCTTGAGCAACCGGATCATATCGACCCTATTGACCCTGAGGGTACAATTATCCAAACAACTCTCCTAGTTATTTGAATAGCTTATATTTTATTCTGAAATCTTATGTTTCACATTTCAGGTTGCGAGCACTCAAGCTTGCTCCCTTGGCATAATTTGCTTGGTTGCAGTTCTTCCACGCGCCCCGTGCACCTTGCTTCCTTGCTTTTTTTACCCTTCTCCCTGCATTTTGCTATCTCCTTCCATTTCCCCTTCGCGCCCACTTTCTTTCCTATCCTGTTGCGCACCCCTTGCGCGCACCTTTACAGACCTACCTTCCAGTCGGCTAAGTCCTTGGCATTCCTTTTGCGCACTTGTATAGACTCAGTTCCATCACACGCCCACTTTTCTCTCTGCTGCCGTACGCCCTTCCTTTGTTGAATGCTCGTGCCCTTCCCTATACTTGTCTCCTGCAAGCATTCCTCCCCTTCCTCCTACGCGCGCGCCTTCCTTTTACTTCCGCGCCTTGCGCCTTCTTCTGCGCCAATCAATGTGCCACATCATTTGTCAGACTTGAGTGTGATGCATGCAACCTATCAAGCGCGCCAACAGGGCGCCGAAACTGGCCAACCAACTGGTGCATGACACATGGCAGAAAAGACAAAATAATTGCACAGTTGGCCATCATTTCAGCCAATCCGCACGCGCCACGTGTTTTGCGTGCACCGACAACTCTGACATCTTCTGACAGTCATATCTTTTGCTACAAAGCTTCGATCGACAGGCACCTGGGCTTGTCAGACAACTGTTGACACAAGTTACATGTTGGACTATTCAAATTCAAATCTAGGCGGGATTTGGTAGGCGAAAAATAGGGAAATGTCTTTCTGATCATCAATGCACACATCTAATCGACCTCAACCACTAGATTTCAATCAGATCTTGTTTTCTTCCTTCTTCTACACGCCAAACAGACATGGGGAAGTGCATCTGACAGCCTTGCAGGCAAATTTGCAAGCATTTATCACTAGTTGTTGGTGGTTGAAGATTTGAATCCGAGTTTCCCTCTCTTTCTCCTTCTCTTCTCTCCTTCTATAAATAGCAGAGTTTTGCTTTGTAAAAAGGATCCCTCTCTATTGTAACGGCACCATGCCAAAATGGTGGCCGACTTCCCACGGGTCTCAGACTTTGGCGTGGTCTCTATAATGTATTCTCGCCTCCTGTCGTGAATGTACATGTCTGTGCATCCCTTTAGCAATAAAATCGTGTTTTGTGGAACTCTTGCCTTCCCTTCCTCGCTTTCATTGCATCTCGCCTCTCTTTTTGCATTTTTTGGCATGTTGTGCGTACTCCTGTGCTAGCAATTCCCATGTTCATGTGTTGCATGTGCTTGAAGACCAAGCCCGTGTGTTGATTTGTGGTGTGTGCCGTCCACCCTCTTCTTCTGCGGCCACTCTGTTTCCTTCGCCGCTCATGGAGAGAGATCGACCCTTTCTTTCTGGCACTATCGCCTTCCTTAGCTTAGGATTTCCCCTTTCTGCACATCCTTCTATCCCTGGTCCCTTGGCATGTTTAATCTAGGATTTGCATTCAACATTAGGAGTAGCAGTAGCATTAGAGGTAAGTAGAGGAACTGGCCTTCTCTGAAGATCCATCCCAAGCACGCAAGATCCCACAACTTGGGGACGGTTCCATTGTGGTCTCAAACACCTCAGCCCTTCTGAGATCCGAGAGGCAGGGGCACGTTTGAGAAACCAATAGGTACTAAGCAACAAACATTGGTTGTCAATTACTCTAATGTGAATCCACAACCTAACACTAGCAAAGGCAAAGGCCTTGCCAAGCACAAAGGTAAAGCACAACTTAAGCCTAAGGGAAATCAATTAGCAAAGCAGGAAATCAATTAGCAAAGCAGGCCTCCACCCAAAGTCAAGACAAAGACAAAGGCACTGGGAAACAGAAAGCCAAAGCTAACAAAGAATGTTGCAATTATTGTGGTAAACCAAGCCATGTTGAACATTAGTTTTTCAAGAAAATGTCATATCTAGAAGCAGCAATCAAAAAACACATCTTCCTCCCTCCAAGACAAGCATTGCTCTTTCTGCGGCTAGTGGATCAACAACAAATGAACGGATTTTGGATTCAAGGGCCTAAAACCACATGGCAAATAAGAGTTTTTTTTTTCAAATCCTCACGAAAAGTAACATGACAGAAATTTGTGGACAAAAAACTCTTCTTAACATTGAAGGCGAAGGGTCTATTGAGATGGCAAATGGCATGTTCACTAAAGTTCTCCATGTTCCAGGTTTAATTGCGAACTTAATATCCATTTGTTACATCACTCATTCAGGTGAAGGAAAAATTGTTGAGTTTACTGCCAACAATGATGTTATCACACAAGCTAAAGACCTATCTGCTATTGTACCCACTAGAAAGATTAAACATCAAGTCAAATTATACAAGTTTGACCATTTTGTGTTTGATCACCCTTCATAAATCATGATTGCTCATGCAAATGATTTAAAGAAACTTTGGTATGAGCATTTTGGTCATCTTAAATATCGCTCATTGCAAACTCTAAATAAGGACAATATGGTTCTTGGGTTGTCGAAGGTGTCCTTCACAAATGGAGTTTGTTCAAGTTGTGCACTTGGCAAATAACACGGGGGTCTATTTCTAAAAGGCAAAGCTTAGAAAGTCGGTGATAAATTGCAGTTGGATCACAGTGAGCTCATGTCATTTCCCCATGTTTCTTTCTAGAAGCATAAATATGTGCTTACTTCATTGATAATTTCTCTCGCAAAATTTGTGTCTACTTCATGATAAACAAAAGTGATGTCTTTGAGCACTTAGAAATTTTCAAGACCCTTATTAAGAATCTATCTAAGCGGAAAATAAAATGTCTTACAATTAATGATGGAGGAGAGTGTGTTAATAACTAGATGATTATCTTATGCGAACAAGCAACCATTCAACTTAAACACATTGTGCCCTACACCCCTCAACAAAATGGTGTAGCTAAGCGCAAAAATCGCACACTCAAGAAAATGGCTAATTTTATGCTACATTCCAAAGATTTGCCTCTTCAGTTTTCGGTGGAAGCTATTATGTGTGAAAATTACTTTCAGAATCACACTCCCCACTCAACAGTGTTTGATATGACACAAGAAGAAAAATGATCTAGTATTGAACACGTTGTTTCTAACATCAAGGTTTTTAGATGTAATGCATTGGTACATATCTCATATGACAAGTGAAAAGCAAAGAAAAGGAAGGATCGCCCTTGTATCTTTATTGGTCACTATAAAGATGTGGAGGCATATCGTCTTCTAGTACCAGGAACCACTAAAATCCTTTACCATTGGGATGTAGTGTTTGATAAATTGTCGCAAGCTTACGAGCCATCACCTACACCTTCATTGCAATTTGTCAAGTCAAACATTACTTCTGAAACTTTTTCTAATGAGCGAGATAGTTTTGAAGACTCTCATTTAGTGAGTTTCTACAATTCACGTGATGAGACGCACGAGGGACATCCAATGCCTCCACTTCCAGTGCTAGAAGAAATTCCAAATGCACCCAAACCTGCTCAACCTGCACAACTTCAACCAAAATGGATCAGCACAATAAATAATGAGGTTGGTGCCTTGGCAGGAGATCCTAGAGATCAGAGCAGGACGAGATCCCAACATCAGTATGGTGTTGCAAATTTGGCATATTTGGTATTAACACAAAAACACAAGACTCGTCATCAAGCGTCTAAACATCCTGAATGGAAGGCAACTATGGAAAAAGAACTCCTTTCGTTACAAAAGAACAACACTTGGGATTTAGCTCCACTTCCGAAAGGAAGAAAAATAGTGAGATGCAAGTGGGTGTACCAAACAAAATATGCAACAAATAGGTTCCTTGAAAGATACAAATCCTAACTTATAGCAAATGGTTTCTCACAAGTTGAAGGTGTACTGAACTAAATATGCAATAGATAGGTTCATTGATAGGTACAAGCCCCACTTGTAGCAAAAGGTTTTTCACAAGTTGAAGGTGTTGACAACCATGAAACCATTTCTCCAATCACCAAAATCAATTCTATTTGGCTAATACTTTTGTTTCTTGCAACACAAGGATGGGGAGTCCACTAAGTGGATGTTAACAATGCCTTCTTGCATGGTGACTTGCAAGAAGAAATCTAAATGTGCCAACCTCCATGGTTTTTTGATGTTGAGAACTCCAATTATGTGTGCAGATTGATAAAGTCCTTGTACACCTTTAAACAGACTCCTCGAGCTTGGTATGAAAAGATTGACATGTTTCTTATCAATTCTGTTTTTACATTGTGTTCCTCCAACCCTCATTATGGTTTGTTTTTACAATAAGAAAGTGGAAGGAAAACTCCTCATTATGGTCCTGTGTTGACAACTTAATCGTCACAGAAGCTTCCACACAATAAAATCATGATTTGAAACATGTTTGAAAGTGTTTTTTGGAATGATTGATTTGGGTTTTTGTAATATCCCTTTCCCATTTGAAGACCTTTGGCCTATTTTGTCAACCCGACGGCCAAAGGAAAAATATAAGGGTGACTTAAGTTATATTTAATTATTATAAAGTGCCATTAATAAAAGAAAAAATATATAGAGAGCACTTATAATAATTTATGACTTAATAATTATTAAATCTAGGATGGAAAAGGCTCAAATATAAATTGTTATCCATCCTAGGTGAAAAGGTGACTTGCCTTAGAAAGGGGAATGGGAACATAGAAAGGATAAATGCCCATTTTACTAGGTATTTCCCCTAAAAAAATGGGACTTGCATTAAGAGAGAAAAAGTTGTTGGGAAAAGCATTTAATATGGGAAAATATTAAATGCTTGCATAGGGAAAATCCTTGTGAACTAATTGGATATTGTAGAGGTTGTTTTGGGTCTCTTCTTCTTTTATAAGGAGAAGTCGACTTGAGGGGAAGATATTGCATAACCATTTGATATTTGCTGATTTGTGTCTTAAGCTTGTAGTTTTTGCATATACGCTTGGATTTTCTTTACCTTGTGGAGTAAGATCCCACAGGGACCCTAGCTTCGGTGGTGAGAGATCCATTCCTAGTTAGTAGGGCATTCTTTGGTGGTGAAATATCCACCCTAGTTTGTCATTATTGGAGTTGATTCAGGGCTGATTTGTTTGGGAATCAAAGTGGTTTGTTTTCTTAATTTTTGGAACTAATTTGATGCCCTAAATGTGTTGGGAGACCCACTTTTCAGGGAAAAATTAGGGTTTTGTGTTTGTTGTGTGAAAACTAATTTTGGAATATTATTCTTCATATTCTTATGGCCCAAGATCCAAAGTTTCAGCTCATTTGGACTTCTCTAGCAAAAGATATGAATTTTTGAAGTTATGTTGCAGACAGTTTTTAAATAATTTATTGCAGCCTTGTTTACATCTAAAATCTACAATTTTATACGTATTTGGGCTTTATGAATTAGTGGTACTAGATTTGAGTGGAAAGATATAAATTTAGAGTCTGATTGGTGTGGGTTTTCCACTCAACCCAAGTCGCAATTTCCTTATTTAATTCAGATCTGCATGATACTTGTTTGGTATTTTGTCTACAAATTGCATTTAAAGTTGGGATTGCCTAAAATCCGTTTAGGGGTAAAATAATGTCCATTGGGGACATTACATTTTTTCTTGGAACTTCAAATTTCACAGTCTAACAAAGATATTTTCATCCATCAATCCAAAAATGCTCAAGACATTCTCTGTCGCTTCAACATGGAAAACAAAAAGGTTGCATAGACTCCTTTTTAATCAGAGGTCAAGCTTTCCACCAAATGTTCTACTCCTCAAGTAGATGGAAAATTCTACAGGCAATTAGTTGGAAGCCTACTCTACTTGATTCATAAGCTTCCCGATATTTCTTTTAGTATGAATCTTGTATCTCACTATTGTCATGACCCCCATGAAAGCCATTGGAAAGCTACAAAACACATTCTTCAATATCTCTGTGAGACTACTAATTATGGGATTGAGTACAAGTCAGGCGGCACAACCTCAATTTCTGGTTATATTCAGGGGGGATAGCAAAGAATCATGCTCCTAAAAAAAAATAGTTGTAGGCTATTCAAATAGTGATTGGAATGGAGATACAAACATTCGCAGGTCAACTGCAAGATATATCTATCATCTTGGGGTAGGTCTCGTGACTTGGTCTTGTAAAAAGCATACCACTATTGTTTTCTCTACTACAAAGGTAGTGTTTAATGGAGTTGTTACTATAGGATGTGATTCGATTCAGTGTGGATACGACGCATTCTTTTTGAATTTGGGTTTACACAGACCCAACCCACAATGCTTTGGTGCAATAATCACAGTGTCATCCGCATCTCTCACAACCTTGTGGAGAACCAACGCATAAAGCACATTGAAATACACATTCATTATATTCGGCAGCTAATCCAGGCCAAGGATGTTGACCTTCAGTTTTGTCGAATCAAAAATCAGGTTGTTGCACAATTTGTCCAGCTCAGGGAACTTTTGGGAGTGATGGATAGTTTTATCAAGGGGGTGGGGCGGGGGATGTTCGGTGATTCTTCCATCCTTCCCTTCATCGAAGTACATCTTAAGGGGGGATGTTAGTGTATTTAATTTTCATACACTATTGTATATTTTTAAGATGCACTCGTAATATTAGTTTTAATTTAATATGTGGATAATTCATCCATTATTATACAGTTATCCACGTCTATTAATAGAGAAGAATATCAACTAGGTTGTTAAATTGTTTGAATTTTGCTAGTCTTTTCTACGACTTGCTTTGCAAGCTAACTACTCTCTAAACCCTAAGCGTAACCTCTCTTTTTTTAAGAGCATAGAGCTAGTGTGCGAGGCAATCATTGTGGAAGAGAACTCTTCTTACAATGGCGAATTCAAGCAAGGGTTTCTTAATAAAATTTTGATAATCATGCTACCCTTGATAAATTTGTGTTATGTATTTGCCTTAAGCTTTCATTGATTCACTATACATGCATGCATGTAGGCGTTTATCTTATGGATGTATACATTGAGTCTAGAGAATACAACCTTTAATAAATAGCAAAGATGGATGAGATTGCTTGAATGTTGGGAGCGGAATACCAATGAGAACAACAGTCTAGCTCAAGGAGATTAAGTGTAACTGAGAAAGGCGAAGAGATAGTAAAAGATAACATAGGTGAAGGAAATGTAGATGATAATCTAAGAGATAATGTAAGAAATGATAAGAAAGAATAGAATGTAAAACAAATCGAAACAAAGGGAGAAGAAGGCAGCTATGTAGAAGAAAGTAGGGCAAAGGAGATTAATAAGATGAAATAAATAGCAAGAGAAGCAAATAATGAAGAGATTACAGACAATCAAGAGACAAGTTGTTATATGGAAGACATAGGGATTAGTGGAGATAATTATGGGAAATTAGGAGAAGAGAATAACAGAGAGGATTATGGAAAAATAGAAAAAGATATTAATGAAGAAGAGGTAAAAGATAATCATGAGATAGGAAGAGACACCTTGTTCCTCCCTCTCAACTGCAAAAGACTATTTGATGATGAACCCATTGGACCAATTGCCATCTCCCATGCCGCTTACAAAACATAAGGAGGCAGCACCTAATGTTGAGGAAGTAGAAATAAGAATAGAATTGTTAGATAGTTCTAAGAGAGTAGAAGATGAGTGAAAAAATTTAGTGAGATACAGGAAATAAGTATTTTGAGACAAGTGAAAAGAGATAAAGGAGACACTCAGGAGTAGGACAATAGCAGGTGGAAAGAATAGAAGAGAAAAGGGAAAAAAGGAACAGCACAATAAGTAGCTGAAAGGGCAAGGAAACCCAGAAGCGATGGCACGGAATAACATGAAACTACCATTATTTGTTAAAGATACCAAAGCAGAAAAACATTTATTCATATTAGACTTATACTGGGGAAGCCATAATATAAATGATGATCAAACAAATTATTTGACTTTGTGGGAACATTTAAGGAATGAGACATTAAAATGGTACATGAAAGTGAATCCCAACATATACAATCATGGAGTGAATTGCAAAGAATGTTTAAAAACAATTTTCATTTTTTGGACATACCTACTAAGAGCATCAATAAGATGAGGGAGTTAATCCAATAGGAGGAAGAAACTATTAAAGATTATGATCAACAGTTTAGAACAATAGTAAGTAAGTTGGAAGAGCCACTAAATGAAAAGTTGAGGATTGAGTGGTTTGTTTCAGTTTTATTACCATATCTGAGAGCACCGGTTGATGGGAAGATATTCGTAGTGTGTGCAAAGGCACTAGAGATGGCCTCGAGATCAGAAGCACAACCCTGGAGGAGGGATGGAGGGAATGTTGTTAATATAGAGTAGGAAATATTACAACATGAATTAGCACAGTTGAGGTTGAGGAAAGAAATCCAGATGAAGGCAAATCTGAAAACAAAATCACCTACGTTCAGAGTGGCAAGACGAAAGATTTGGTGTACAATATATTGAGAAGGACACACTAGGATGGAATGTCCACATTTGGAGGGAGCCAGAAGGGCTAGGGCACTAAGAACAAATCCGGATGGCATGACGCCACAAACAGAAAATCCAATATTCACATAAACAATGTGGTGCAGCATTTGTAGACTGTGGGATCAACATGAGCAACATGTGTACCCTTTAGTATAGAAATAATGTTGCCCATGAACCAGCTAATGTATTGTACTGTATGTGGCTCATTTAACCAATTTTACCACACATGTCAAAGGAAAGACACCATGAAAGGAAAGACACGAGGGCGAAGAGGAAGAGGTTATTGGATCTCGGTGGAGATTATCACAAGCGGTAGGAAGAACAAGCAAAAACAATCACCGAGATGGACAAGTATGGCACCCTATTCAATAACCAATTAGATAAAATGGAGGCGGTGACTGCAGAGCAAGAAAAATACTAGAAAAATATAGAAGGCCAAGCAGCACCAACTATTATCGCTATAATAGCTACCAAAAATGCAAGGCTGCCATAGAGAATTGGTAAGGGGATGGCACAACTCGCCAACTGGGATTATTTTCAGAAGACCCTAACCTCAAAATACAAATGAATTCATCCACAAGGTCAAGTTGTGTGGAGTACAATTTTTGAAGGTTCAGTCAGACTGTCCCATAATTCCAGTTGGGCAAGTCTAGTAGGGGCACACCAAACACCTCATACCACATGTTTGATTTTATGGGGATTCTTAGAGAAAATAATGAAAATGAAAAGAATATAGATGTTTTTGAACGAATGATGGGGTTCTTCATCAAGCTTGTCTCGAGAATGAGACAAGGAGCCGAGTCTGGAGATTATGTTGGCAGGGTTCTGCCTGTCAGTTAGAATGATTGTAGAATATACCACGGAGGCCCAAAATATGTTGGGGAATCAGCAAAAATCGACAGTAAGCCAAAATGGAGCAGTTTCCTTCTTGGACATGTGTGGCAATATACAGTGCTGTGTGGAATAATTGAAGGCCCAAAGTGTATAAAAGAAATGTCCAAAAGAGATTCCCTTTAATATTGTAACATATCTAGGCAGTATTTACTCTGCAACTAGGATGGATTATAAGGTGTCACAAAAAGAAGATAGAGAGATACAAAAGGTTATGTACACCGACAAATCTAGAGAGAATATATGTATTAGAGGAGTGAGAGACAGTCAGATGAGAACTATTGATATTTGTAATGGAAGTTTATATGAGTAAAGAGGAGTAGATTACGACATATGTTATGTTTTATGTTATGTATGTGCAATTAAAGTAGAGGAACCACTTCGTTTTTTGTTAGAATAACATAATTAGTAATCTATTTTTCCTTGCATAATATCAGCTCTAATTAAGACCTGCAAGTTGAATAAGCAAGTACATAGTAATCGATGTAAACATTGAGCATCATTAATGGTAATGCAAGCACGAGCATCCTAAAAAATCATGTTGATGGTCTCCACAAACCTAGGGCCGAATCCAAAAGTTTTTAACAAGGGAAGAATAAAAGGCCACTCAATTCTGTCAGGATTTTTCAAAGTCAATTTTCACAAAGAGAACTTTTTGATTAGAGCTTTTAGCCCATTCCATGCCTTTGCAAACATCAACATTGTCCAAGATGTAACTATTGCAAATGAAGCTAGTTTTCTTAGGCCCAACAATGAGACGAAAGAGAAATCTCAATCGCGGAGCAAGGGCTTTTGACAATAATATTATAAGACACATTCAAAAGAGTGATTGGCTGCCAATTAGTGATGAGCTCCGGATCACCAGCGTTTGGGATGAATTTAATGTTTCCTTGATTGTTTGGGGACCCTCAGGAATTGGTTTTGACATCTTCAAGGTAGATGTGGTGCAATTTTGAGCCAATAGCATCACAGAGGATTTGATAAAATTCATAGGAAATGAAACACGTCGGGAAGTTTATCAGTCACCATTTTTGAGACTGCCTCATGAAGGCCATCAAGAGAAAAAGGGCGGTCACACACCACCCTTTGGGCATCAATAACATTGCAAACCAACAACTAAAGGCATTTCTTGAGGGCATTCTCGCAAGCCAGAAAAGATAGCTAAGAGGAAAAAACAGTATGCAAGTGGGCAACAAAATCCTGCAGGATGTCAAGTGGCCAAGTGAGCCATTGATTGGCCTTACAAATGGGACCCACTGTGTCTAGCCATTGATTGGCCTTACAAATGGCACTCACCGTGTCTATTTTCTATCAAGAATGGATAAGGGTGCTAAATTATTTGATAAACCTATCTTCAATTTTCAGCCAATGCAGTTAAGTGTGAAGTTGAGCACCGCGAGCTCTATAATTTGTTTCCACTTTGAATTTATATCTTTGATTGGATGGTTGCAACTGGTGGTTGTCGTTGAAGGGAGAAAACTCTGATTACAATGAAATTTGAAGAAATTCATGGTGTGAAATCTTGTGAGCCCGTTGTCTGAGATAGAGAATTGTTTTCCATGGACTTTGAGGAAGGTGGTGGTACAAGAGATAGGCTTGAACACCGAAGAATCCACCCAAGCTCCCCAAAAGGCCTAGGAACCAAGTTCCATATTCTTTTGATATGATATGGATCTATTCATTGCTAAGATGAGTTGCATTAAGATAGAACTGCGATCTGACCTTCTTTTCCCAAGGAAAAGACCATTCAATACAAAAACGAATGGGAGATGTGAAATGTCCCTCTTTCTAAAATAACATTGTTGAAGACCCTTGGCCTATTTTGTCTACCCGACGGCTAAGGGGGGAACATAAGGGTGACTTAAGTCATTTAAAATTATTATAAAGTGCCATAAAAAGAAAGGAAAAAAATATAAAGCACTTATATTAATTTTATGACTTAATAAAATAGCAAAATTAGAAAAGGGAAAAAGGCACATTATAATTTTTATTCCCTCTAGGGAAAAATGTGACTATCCTTGGGGTGGGAAATGAGTGAAAAAGGAATTAAAAAAATTAAGGAATGCTGATTTGTTGTGGTGGGTGGTCATCTTTAGGTCACTTCTTTCCTTAAAGGAGCAAGTCAATTTGTTTTGGGACAATTCTACTATCATCAAAAATTCTGAAATTTGCTTGTGAGTTGAGTGTGTGCAGTTGCATTCTCTGACGACAAAAACCCTCATGAGAAGTGTAAGGAACAACAAAAACTCTTCCTTTTGGATTCATCTACTAGTGTGTTGAATATTCAATGGAGATTTATTTGCTGAAGTGTCATATATTTCCAGTTGGAGCAACCCAATCTATAGACTCTTTTTGCGCAAAGAAAGGATATTATAATCAGATCTGATTGCTGCTGTTTAGAGCTGATTTCAGACACCTTTTCTGCTATTTTTTTGGAAAATTTTCTAGGGTCCAAACCCTCAATTTCCAGCTGTAACTGCAGATCAGGTTTTGCAGATTTATATTAAATAAAATCAGATATTTTGGAGCTCTATTTTGGTACTTTTCTCTTGCATTGATTCTCTGGAATTTATTGCTCACTTTTGGGATAAGAGAAAAGCTTTGTTGGTATCTTGTGATACATTTTTCTTCTTGGGTGCAAGTCGCATTTTCTAATAATAAATTCAGATCTGCATCCTTTCAAAATTTTAAGGTATATTTTTAGATCAGTTTGTGCAACAATCCACTGTATACTCTTATATGTCCATTTGGGGACATTACAAGATGGCCAAACAACACAACCGTGAACAAAATACTAACTGGGAAATCAAAGATAACGAATTAAAATAATTTTTTCTTTGGTAACAAAGATCACTCTATTGTTTTTAAGACACTATCATTAACTTGCCGAAAATTGGACCAGATGAACTGAGCCAAGCAGGAGCAGCAGAGGCGATGATTAGGGTCAAATAACCCTAGTTGGTTGTGCGTGTAATACCATACCTCTCTTTTGCTAGCATACTATCACATAGGAAGCAAGTCTTCTTTGTCTTCCTCAAATTCCACCATATTAAAATTACCACAAAGGATCCAATGGGCCTCAAGTAATGACTCAACAAGCCATCAGCAAAACGCCATCTGCTCCATAGCATCATTAGAGGCATAGATCTTGGCAATTCCATGGGAGTAGCCATCAAAATCAAAAAGCATTCACATCACCCAACGAGTGTGGTTAGAACCCCAACCTACAATTGTGGTGCCAAATATGGTGACAAAAATGTGACTACAAAGCCACAACCTGCTTCATGGTTGGTGGAAATCAACCAAATGGTTTTAATGGAAGACTGGCGCAAACTACTGAGATTTAAATTTCCTGGAAGCATAAGATCTTCATATTCGAAAATGACTGCCAATTGTCCCATACAATATACTTACAACACGTGTCAATGAGGCCTTGAACATTCCAAGAATAAACAATCGTGGAGAAACATCAAGGTTCATATTTGCATTGCCTTTCAAACTCTCTAGCGAAGTGTACCTATTTGTTAGAAATGGCTACTAATTGCCACGCATAAAATCCCCTAGTTCAAAGTTTTGTCCTTTATCTAGAATGTACTCACCATCTTTAGAAGAAGAAGAAGAAGAAGAAGAAGATATTTTAACGTCCGTGAGGCTACCAAAGCAGCCTATGGGACAAATGATAGTTCAAGCGTAGGAAGATGGACTGTGGGAGAAGCAAGTGATAGATTCGTGCGGGTAAGACACCGATTTTTCCATCGTACTCAATTTTATCACCTCCAAAGTGTGATGTTCGAGGGACCGAGACCAAGCTCTAAGAGGCTGATAAAATAGTAGCAGCTTGTGGGGACCTTGAAGGTGGTGGCGGACCGTTAGACGTGGACGATGCTGTTTAGTTTTCGGCCACAGCTGAACCTCCTATAGATTTGTAAATAGTAGTGGAGTTTTTCACCATACCTCGAGTTTGCTAGTTGGATTTCATGTTGGTGACTTTGGTCCAGCCATTAGGGGAGGTGGCAGTAGATTTATTGGTCTCCCATGAGACTTTAGTTTGTGGGTAAGGATGGGAATCAGCCGTGAGAGGATATTCCCATTTCTTATGGTTTGTAACTTGACATCAATAGCATGTGCTGGGAAGGTTAATATACAACATTCGTCTGGAAATGCGTTCATCACCTGTTTGAATATACAATGGTTTCCTTGAGGTTCTTCGAAAGGTCGAGATCAATACAAACATGGTTTTGGGGCCTAGAAGCATAAAACTTACTCTACTCATGAAAAATGAAATGCCCTAAAAGCTTGATAAGACAGTCATCCAACCCCCACAAAGGAAGGGGGAGACCAGGAAACTCTATCTAGACATGTATTTTAAGCTTGGCTTGTTTGGATAAATAAAAATCTCTAGTCTAGTGCAAGAACACAACAAGATTGTTTCATAAGATCCAAGGACCATGTGTGACTGTTGCAGCACAATGTTCAGAGCTAGAAAACTTACAAAGAAAAAAACCCTTTGGTTAAATTTTTCCCTCAAGCTTAATGCCATGGGTATTCTAATGAGAGTGCACCCAACTTTTAAGCATGCTTTTCAAGGGGATATGACCAACAAAACATCCTCCCAATGTAAAGTTTTCAAACTAGCGACATACATTATCAAATTCAGGCAATTCAAGAAAAACATCAGGCAACAATTCATGAGATTTTTCATTACCTCGTGAAACACTTTTGGTATGAACTTCCTTGCTATTTCAGTGCCATAATCACCAGAAGCTCCGCCAGTAACAATTGTATCTAATGATGCACATATCGTGGAGTTGACCATAATGTAGGCAAGAGAAGACTCACAGCCCAGTGGGCAGAGTAAAGGCAGAATCAGTACAATTAATGCATGATAGGACATTAAAAATTCCTGCCTATATCTATATTGATCACCAGTCTAACAAAATAATGGCTAACAAAAGGCTAAAACCCATGCAGAGCCCAACACATGCTTTCCATTCACTTCTTCCATTGAAAATCAAAATGTCAAATATTGAATTTCATTTTACTCATTAAGCCTTAGTATCTTGCATTAGTGTGATAGTCAAGGCAGATTATTACTCTGTCCTTTTTTAAATGTTGAAGTTATAATATAATTTTTATGAAATTTACTATCGGTGAGCTATAAGGGGTGATTTTATGAGATAAAGGAGACATTGTGATGATATGAGAATGGTATTATTAAATTATTGAACTATTTTTCTTAATTTTATTTTTGAGAGATGGTAAATGGCAAGTAGATGGCTAAGCCTGACCCTAGCTGAAAACGACAACAAACAAGGTACTTATAAATTGAAATTCATGGTAATATATTTACTCATTTTGTTTCCAAATAAGCATGTGACATATGATAAATGATATATATTTTCTTTTTATTCCAATATTAGTGCAATGATGATTCATTCTGAAAAACAATATTTGCACATTTTGCGTGTTAGAAATACATGCTAGAAAAGTTTTCAATTAAAATATATCTAAATCGATCCATTAAGGGTGTGTGTGTGTGTGTACACTGTTTATTAATCAATCAAAACAGCCAATATCACATACCGCCAGAGAATTTATAACATTGTGAGTTCCTGGTAGTTTCAAGCTCACTTTTGCCATCGGCATTCCTGCATACAACTAGAAACAACACAATTAACAGTAGAAATTATGGAAGCTCGAAGTGGGGTTTTAATTAAGTATAAAATGATTTGTTAGTGTACACATACAATTTTACAATCATAGACTGTACTTTGAATAGAATCCTATATATTGATTGTGAATTAATAAGTTCAACAATCAATTTTTGGAATGAATATGGAGGCATATAGAGGTGATGTTCAGATGAAAATATTAACTTTATAGTAAAGGAAACCAAACTGCAATATGAGAAAGATGAATTAATTCACTCGTTACCGACCATTGGACAAAATCTAACCAAGAGAAAACTTCAATATCTGAATAGCCTGCATAAACACCTTAGAAATGCTCACGACAACTCCTAGAGTAACCATTTAATATATTTTTTGGTGACTGTAGTTGTCTCCTTGAACATTGCATAGTCGGATATGTCAACTAAGGAGAGAGGTCTTTTCAAAACAATCAAGGTAGGCTTAGCATATGGCATGATTAAACCTGATGCAAAAAACTGTATAAAAGTTGAATTTGCACCTTAGTAAGGAGCATCATTTCATGGAATGAGGTTTCATGGTACTCAATTTGCTTTGGATTTAATATGTAGCTAAGTTTGCAAATTGTTTAGAACAGCTATCAAAATCAATTTCACAACAAGAACTAAAGTAGATAGTGGAAGAAACTTAGCTGAGTTTGCAAATTGTTTAGAACAGCTATCAAAAGCAATTTCACAGCAAGCAATAAAGTAGATAGTGGAAGAAACTTAAGTATACCATGATAGAGTAGATAAAGAGGGATTCCTCATCCTGTATCTGCTTATATAAGGCCATGGTCACATTTGGGACCAACAACATAAAAAAAAAAACTTAAATAAGAATAGACATAAACAAAAACCCTTGCCAAGAGTTCTACAACATGGATGCGTACAAAAGGTGCCAATAAGGGCAGCTAAATGTATCGGCTTCACTTACCAAGGAGATAATGCTTCCATACAAAGATGTGCGCATTGGTTTTTATATTCATAGGCATTTTTCCCTTTTTGTCTTGACCCCTTTTTCAAATAAAGTAAAAATAATAAAGTTAGTATTTTTAAGTTATCAATTAACTTACATTAATTAAAAAGTGACAACTTAATATTACTTTATTGTTATAAATAAAAAATTAAGGTGACTTTCCAAATTAAGCAAGTCAACATTAAATTAAAAGATGGAAAATTACTTTTGGGGCTTTTCCTTGGTAAAAGTGTTAAGTGAACTTATCAAACGGCGTTGGGGTGTCATTTAGAAGACATCTTTGGTCATTATATATTTTTACATTGAGAGTTTGAACTGGTGCTTCAACTTCTGCTTTTGAGGACCAAAACCATCCATTGCTATTAGATTTAGAGATGAAAAACCCTCCAATCTTTAGTGGTGCCTCCATCCAGGAGTTGCATTTGTGCCTCTAGTCAGAGATTTGCAGTTTTCAGTTCAGTTTTATCAGCTAGAGCATATTTTTAGATCTACGTCATCAGTCACCTTTCACAGCTAGGGCACGTTTTTGGTCATTCATCAGTAACCAAGACACGTTATGGGCATTATTGTCAGGATTCCCGGATTGGGTATCACCTGTTGCAGCTAGGACATCATCCCAAGGGTTGACGTCACATTTAAGACAGTATTTCAAGCTTGGTGCCACCCATAGTTGGCTTTCATCACCCATAGTTGGTTGTCGTCACTTCTTTCAGTTTGTAGGGCCGTCATTTGGTTTATTTCCATCTATCTAGGACACCATTGGTTAAAAAATTGTTGTATACATCCAACTGGTATTTTCTGGTTTTCAATGTAAAAAAGACTGATTTCAGTGTTTATGTTACAGCTGTCATTATACACAACAAATCTGGATTTTTCCTAAGGTTTAGAAATTATTTCCATCATTTTCCATCATTTGTTATTTTTTCCATAAGGGTTTTGCAATAAAAATTAGTTTTTATTAATCTTGCCCTTGGGGTTTCCGGTGAATCTAACATTATTTAAAAATGTCCATTTAGGGACATTACAATGGTATCAAAGTTGTGTTCTTTCCGGCCCGTGACTCATGAAGACAGTTCAAGAATCCATGTTAAAGATGTGTTGGCAAAGTAATTTGTCGCAAGGGCAAATTAAGGGCATTCACCAATGCTCCGGGACTAGGTCCCTCTACTTAGGAATGAGGGAGCTCCATTTATTGAAAACAAGGAAATATGTACAATATTAACCATCGGGGTTGGCCTTTCAATTAGGGATCACACAGGAATACTCCACTAAACCCGTGTGCAAAAGGAGGTGGAGGAAATATGTGTATGGAAAGAGGGGAGAAAGTGAGAAGGGGGTTTTATTCAATAAATAGCAAGTTGAGTTCATTGACATAAAACCAGAGCATTTCCAAGTTAACGATGAGAAGACACCAATATGCAAAGCAAGACAAAGAACACAATCAACACAAAGTTTAACTACATTATATTCATCAAAAGATTCATTCTTTCCTTGGTTGTGCAGGATTACAATGCTCTATTGGAGTAGTAGTTGAGATGGAGAGGAAAACATAAGACAAGAGGATAGAAGAATTATAGTTTCTTGCTTGTAGTAAGACCATGGAAGCTATCAACCTAGAAAATCTATTCTCAAACAAGAAAATCTAACCCCTAGCAAGAAATTCTAACCGTTAGGAATGGAGAGAAAATTACAATATATGGCCAAATCAAATGGCTCTTCACATTCCCATGTGACCTTTCAACTTAAAGTGCAATCCTCAATGAACAACTAGAAACCTTAAGTGACTTAAGTCACTTTTTACAAAAAATTATCCTCAACGAAGAAAAAGGATTCTAGAGAGAGAAAGAGAGGAGAAGCTCCAAGCTTGAATGAAGAAGGATGAAGAAGCTCCAGTCATGAAGAAAATCCACTCCTGGTCCTAATAACCTCTACAATAATGCTCCAGTGATAGACTCTAGATGAAGAACTTTGACCCCTCTGCACTGCGAGAAGCCTCCTCTTGAATGATCAACCATGTAACCCCGTTAGGCACACTGAGAGAAAGAGTGAGAAGCACTTGATGAGTGGACCATTGAGATCAATGAAGAATGTCTTTCCTCACTTGAACAAACTTTCCAATCCCTGATACACTGCCATACCTTCTTGATTAATCATTCACACGGAATGAACTCGAAATAATTGCCCGCATTATGAACTCGAAATAATTGCCTGCATTATGCAACTATGATGATCCTTGAATATGTCACCTTGAGAACATTGATGACCAATGAGATGCAAGACCAGATCCTTTTGACACAGAGGTGGAGGAAGGGGAGAAAGATTGAAAGCAATTTCATTCACCTTATGATCAGACACCCCATATGAGATGAAGTGAAATGTCCTTTGGGACCAAAATGCACTCTGAAACCAAAATTGGGAACCAAGAGGGCTTCCCTTCTGCTTGAGTCACAATTCAATTGTCATTCCTCTATAAGCATGAATTTGTCCTTATCACTCCTATGAGGAAAGCTTCTGAGAGATGATCATCATATAGTAACAGGTGGATATTTGTTGATATTTCCAAATTTGGCATGTTCACTCTAAGACACCTTACGCTTACCACATCCCGAAATGTGGGGATTTGCTTACAAACTAAAGATTTGACCTCCGTAAAGACTGAAATCAATGAAGCATGCAAGGGAGGAACATGAGTGACCATTTTGAGCTCATTCAGAACACTTACTATTTCTAATAAGTCATACATAGGTGTCTATATTTAGCAATTTTACCAATTTTCCATTTTTTGTGTTTTGTGTTGATTTATTACTAGATAGATCAACATATAATAGTGCACATGCTTGTGGCCATCATGGGGAACATTTTAATGATAAATCACAATCAAACAACTTGGTGAGGCTGAGTTTATTCAAAAAATGGAATTGCAAGTGCCCAATGATGAATTGGGATCCAAGCATTACAAAGGTGACATTTGGGGAAAGTCTAGACAATTGGGCTTGCAATTGCTTGTGACAAGAAATGTTTGGGAAGGGCAAACTCTTATGACGCCTTTTTCAAATAAAGTAAAAATAATAAAGTTAATATTTTTAATTTGTCACATAACTTACTTTTTATTAAAAAGTGACAACTTAATACTACTTTATTATTATAAATAAAAAATAAAAGTGACTTTCCAAATTAAGCAAGTTAACATCAAATTAAAAGATATAGAGTTACTTTTGGGGCTTCTCCTTAAGAAAAGTGTCAAGTGAACTTATAAAAAAGGCATTGGGGGGTCATTTGGAAGGCATCTTTGGCCTTATCTATTTTTACATAGAGAGTTTAAGTTGACGCTTCAAATTTCCTTTTTGCGGACGAAAAACCCTCCATTGTAATCAAAATTGGGGACGAAAAACCCTTCGATCTTTAGTGGTGACTCCATCAGGAGTTGCATTTGTGCCTCCAATCAGAGAAATGTACTTGTCAATTAAGTTTTATCAGCTAGGGCACATTTTCAGATCTACGTCATCAGTAGTCACCTTCCACAACTAGGGCACGTTTTCAGTCATTCATTAGTAGCTAATACATGTTTTGGGTGTTATTGTTAGGATTCTTGCATTAGGCATCACCTATTATAGCTAGGGCATCATCCCAAGGGCTGACATCACATTTAGAGCAGTATTTCGGGGCTAGCATTACCCATAGTTGGTTGCCGTTACTTCTTTCAATCAGTAGGGCCATCATTTGGTCTATTTCCATCAATTTGAGACGTCATTGTTCAGAAAATTGTTGTATACATCCAGCTCGTATTTTTCTGATTTTCAGTGTTGAAAAAAAAAAATTGATTTCAGTGTTTATGTTACAGGTGTCATTATATGCAACAAATCTAGATTTTTCCTAGAGTTTAGAAATTATTTTCATCATATTCCAACATTTGTAATTCTAGTCATAAGGATTTTGCAAATAAAAATCAGTTTTTATTAATCCTTCCCTAGGGTTTCTGGTGAATCCGGAATTATTTTAAAATGTCTATTTAGGGACAATACACTTTTAATGGGATTTATAAGAAGCATACCTTGGTTTATTATGTTCAACAAGATTTACTGCTTGGGTGTTGAGCTTCATCACATTGTTCATCTTTTTGATGTATCTTGTGCTATGATTCTTTAGGATTAGTCATTGGTGTTGCATGTAAGAAACTTAATCTTTTGAGCTCCCTAGCAGCACTTCGAGATTCATGATCTCTTAGTCCTTGTGAGCTCCAATGTCCCCTTTTTCGACTTGATCCATTTGAAGACTTCTTGCCCAATCTTCTTCCCGTGGGCAAGAAGAAGATGAACAAGGGAACCCTTGGATTATATTTTAGTCTTTATTTAATTAATAATTACATTTTTCTTTTGTATTTTCCTTCTTCAACAAGTCGACTGGGTTGGAAAGCTTTAAAGAAAGCTTAAAAAGATGAAATAAGCTTTTAAGGAGGTCGGTCTTCCTCCTTAAAGACTCTTGAAACCACTGTAAGGTTATATAAGGGGTCTCATAGGCTCATTTTTGGGGATGGTTTGGCTTATATACTTGGTTGTAGAGCTAGTTGCTCTATTCCAATCCACTAAGGGGCGAAAAACCATTAGTGTGGCAAGCAAGGAGGACGAAAACCTTCCTTGTTGAAGGTTGGAAAACGAAAAACTCTCCAATTTGGTGGTGTTGAGGATTTCTACAAAGACTATCTTGCCGGTTGGGCAGCTAGGACATTTAAGGAGAAGTATACCAAGGGTTTCTTCATCACTTCGGCACCCTCTCCTAGCATGGCGACTTGGGTAGAAGTATGTTTGGGTGCCTTCTAGGGCACGATTTGGCATTCCAAGTTGATATTCGAATTTCTCTATATTTATAAGGTTGATCTATCACTTATTTGTCATTTATTGGGGTTTGGGAACCTCACTTTCAACTCATTTTGTGGACTGTACTTCTGTTGTCATTTATTTAATTACAGTTGGGTATAGTTTCATAAATTGCACATATTTTGGCATTTGGCTTGGTGTTTATTCCATTAGTTGAATATAATATTTAGAAGGATTTATGCCCCTATTTTCAGCTTGTTTGGAGGGTGTTTGATGCCCTAAAAGTATAAAATCAGTTCACTGCTAGGGTTTTCTAATATTTTCATATCTGTTGTCATAAAAATCAGATTACTCTCAAGTAGGATTATTGTTATTTTTTTGTTTCTCGGTTCAGCGCAAGAAAGGGACATTTCATGAGCTCCCATTCTCAATGCCCATTTTTTGTTGGCATATGAGTCTCATAATCTACTTTTATTCCACTCTTTCACTCTATGGACCATTAATATAAAAGATAGAGAAGCATACCTTCTAACAGTCATCGCCTCAATGAAAGATGGAATTAGATTTTTGAAAGGGACCATTGGATCTCAAACAAATCCAAAATCCTTACAAGATTTTAAAATATGGCATTTGAAGTTTGAACCATCTAAAGATTCACATCAGTGATCCCAATGTGGGTTAGAATCCCCTCTTTCTACAACTTCTAGAGAGGAGAGGCTTTCAAAATGGTCTGGCATTCCTTAGATGATTTTGAAATTGAGGATAGCTGTAGCAACCTATTCAAATACTTGTGTAATCATTAACCTAGTGCAAACCCCATCAAAGTTTGTTATCCCTAATGCTAAGGACAACTCCCTTGAAAATGCTGATGTACTAACTTTGATTGCTCTGATAATGTTCCAATATATCTAGTTTAGATTAATGATACAGACTCACATGTACAAGAGATGGAAGGGAAGAACAAACATTGATAGATGTGTAAGAGTGTTCATAAGTAATATATGAAGCATTGTTGTTTTATTAATAATAATTCCCTACCACTTGTGTTATCTTCAATAGTCATCATTTATTATAGATTTTAGGCCTTTTGGATGCAGTGTAGATGCAGATAGGATGATGGTATGGGAACACCATTGTCAAAATGCAAATGCATTGGGATGAGGTGGTGCGTTGATATATAATTCAAAATATTAGCGAGGAGGGAAAGACAAGATTTTTTTTTTAGAAAAAACCATAATTATATTATTAGAAATAAAATATTCAAATTACAATGCCAAGCCATGATACTCGTACTCCAAGATATATCCTTGGAATTCCAACAGCAAATTAAAGAAGAAAGAGAGCATATCTACAATTTATCCATCCAATGATTGCAAGTGAAGGATCTTTTCAATCTGTTTCCGCTTCTCCGGAGGCCATGTCAACGGTAATGGGCAAAAGTTGATCAGATTATTATGATCCAAATCCCAATTAGCTAAAGCATCTGCCAACTTGTTCTGATCTCTAGGAACATGTTGATATATAATGGTGTGAAATTGTCTAGCCATAACCTTAATATTATCCTAAATTTTGTGATTAGCCAATTATTGGATCTATGTTGCGCTTGAGCTGACAAAAGGTTGAAAATAATCTTAGAATCAAATTCAACCATAGTTGGAATACTCACCGAGTACTCAAGCAATCGCCAAACTTTAATGCAAACGAGTAAATCACCAAAAATTAATTCGCCGAGTTTTGGAGAGTACTCGTCAAAACTCGGCGAGTACTCTCCAAAAACTTGCCAAAACTCATATGAAAGAAAACACAGGAAAAATACAAAAAGAAAGCATTAATAGCAATGAAAGAAAACGCTGCAAATACACGGTTTTGGCAAATTTATGTTTTTTAAAGAAATTTGAGTATTTTTTAAGTTGTTGAGTATTCCTGAGTATTGGCCGAATATTGCGGAGTTTTTTTTTTGGGGGTCTGTCGAGTATTGTCGAGTGCAAGTATTCCAACTATGGATTCAACTATAATTCTAAGATATCCAAATTTAGTTGCCTCGCGGAGATCTCGCTGAATTGCCAAGATTTCAATAACATTGTTAGTAAAGTGTCCCCATTGTTGAGAAAAGAAGAAGAAGGGAGTACCCAAAGAATCGTGAGCTATCCCTCCAATACTAGCTGGACCCGGATTGCCTCGTGCTACTCCATCAATATTTAATTTAACAAAGTCAAATAGGGGTGGTTTCCATTTTCTCAACACAGAGGACCTTGATAGTCTAGCTAGTATTTAATTTGCTTTCCTCCAAATTGAGTTTTTGAAGTAAATCTTTCCGTTTTCCAGGTAAGGGAGAGGGGATTTTCATATTATGCTCAATAGTTTCCACTATATTACTTCAAATTAATTCCTTAACATAGCAAATGTCTCTACTTTTAGATTTGAAGATTTGTCTATTTCTTTCTTTCCATACATTCCACAACATAAGAGGAAGAGCAATCCAAATTCCTTTGCTTAGGTCCTAAGTATCGGAAGCTGTGTTTCCAAAATCTCCTTATCTCCACGAGATTCATAGAAGAGTCAAAATTGACGGATAGCCAACCCACCAAAATATTCCATAGAGACATAACAAAAGGGCATTGAAGAAAAAGGTGGATCAAAGTTTCATCTACTTCTCTGCAAAGAGGGCACCAAAAGGGGCCAACCATCCCTATTTTCATCAAATTGTCTCCAGTAAGAAGCCTCTTGTATAACAAAAGCCAGATAAATAAGCGAACTTTAGGCCACAGAGTTGGATGCCAAAGATTAGCGAAAATATCCTTCCAAGGATGCGGATGTGTCCCTAACAAAGTACTATATCCTTCACCTACAGAGTAAATCCCTTCCGAATATTTTCCCCAAGCAAGGGAATCGGTTTCAGGGGAAGTAGGAAGCATTTTGTTTTGAAGAATAATCGGGAAAAATTGAATTTGACCCATAGACAAGTTGGTTTGCCACAGAGATGGAGATATCCACTCAAACCCCTGAGAAGATGATTGAATATAAGGGATCACCTTTTCCTTTCCTTTAATATGAAAAGTATTCATAATATTTCTAAAATCCGGATACTGCTCAATCACAGGTGGGTGGCCATCCCACGAATCTGTCCAAAAGTTAGCCTGATCACCTTTCCCAATTTTCGAAAAAAATAATAATAATAATTTCTTCACCTATTTTGAGGACCGATAGAATTGGAGATCCCTGAGAAGGTAAAAAGTGTTGTATGAACTCTTGTGGCATCATTCCTTCTACATATTTAGCTCTAATATTAATGGCCCATAGATGATATGGATTTTGCATCAGTCTCCAATATTACTTTTTGGCTAAAGTTATTATTCACCACACTGGATCTAAAACCCATTCCCCCATCTTTGTTTGGCAAACATAATGTTTTCCATATCACAAAATGTCATTTCCTAACCTATTGAGTTCCTATCCATAAGAATTTATGGCTGATGGAATCCAGCTGATGTAAGTAAGACTTTCGCAAGAATATTCAAAAGGGAAGAAAAATAGATAGGGATGGCCTGTAAAACAGCTTTAATCAAAGTAATACGTCCCCCTTAAGTTAACCATCTATGAGTCCATTTACTAAATTTCTGAAAAATATTTGCAGGTAGCCAAGTCCAATCAATTAATCTTTTACAATCCAAGGGGATACCCAAGTATTTTAGAGGTAACGATCCCTTTTGAAATCCTAATTTTGCCAAAATATCCAGCTCCATCCTGGGTGAGCAATGGAAGAAAATGATTTTTGACTTCTACCTGTTTAGATCTTGACCAACAGTCTTTGAAAAGAGCTCCAAGTTGTTGTGGATTTGGTTGGCCTCATTTAAAGATGCTTCTCCCATAATGGAGGCATCATCTACAAACTGAAGATGAGATAGAGGATCCACCTGTCTAGCCAATTTGATACCTTTCAACTTCTTCTGGTTTCTCATCCTAGCGAACAATCTGCCAAAAGATTCAGCGATTATTATGAAAAGAAATGGAGATAAGGGATCTCCCTACCTTATACCTCGAGAAGCAGAAAATCTAGCCGAAGCAGCTCCATTAATCAAAATTGAATAAGAAACTGAAGAAATACAAACTTGTATCCACTGAACCCAAACGGGGGAAAAACCAAACCTCAACAAGATTTCAGTGAGGAGAGACCAATTCACCCTATCATATGCTTTAGACAAATCCAGTCTCAAAAACATAGCTGGTTTTTTTGAATTTACATGGAATGAAGGACTTCCCGAGCCAGAACAATATCATCATAGATTTGTCTATGAGGTACAAATCCCCCTTGTTCTGGGGATATTACTTTAGGAATGATGGTCTTCATCCCTTCAGCTATGACTTTGGTGATTATTTTATAGAGCATGTTGCATAAGGCATTAGGACGATATTCAGCAAGGGTAAAGGCCTCTTCTTTCTTGGGAATCAAAGCAATATAAGTTTGATTGATGACTTTTAGGACAGTCTTCGCTTGTCTGCATTCTTCCACCACTTGCAAAAGATCATTTTTATAATGTCACAAAATTCCTGATAAAAATCTATAGAAAGACAAGATTGTTATAATAACTCCAACAATATATTAATATGACCTAAGAAGGTCAAACAACTTCTAGAAACAAGTAGATACCAAGGAAGTCCTTTTGTCAAATGCCCGAATTTCTGTGTCCTTTCCTTTTTTATTCTCACTAAGTGCATGTTTTCTCTAAAACAGGGGTCTTTCAGCCTCAACCTATATCCTTCGAATCATGCTCTCACAAGTTCAATCGAGGAATCATTGCTATTTGTACTTTTGGAGCTCTTAAAGAAGACCCTTAACTAAAAGGCTGCCAAGAATCTTTGCATCCTACATTGAACAGACAACAATCGCATATTTTGGTACACCCTATGGTAATGGATTATGAATTATTTACTTGATCTCTCAAGCTCTGCTCTGCAGATTTCTATGCATAGTCACCAATATGTGTATTGGAAAGATAAATAGTGGCAAAATGTAAGTTGGAATGAGAAATGGAGCTGATCTAGTCTCCAAATGGTGATTTCGTTGCAATCTTCATGAGTTTGGAGGATCACAAGAGGATCTTTGAGAATGGCCATTACTTTTGGAACATAGGGCTTGATCCCATAGATGAAAACCAATACATAAATATGGGTCTACCTCTACTTGTGGATTTTAAGCACAAGGAGATATTTGAGTCATTTTGGTGGGTCCTCAATGGGTGAGTGTTCCATAACCGCAAAGTGACTAAAGTAAGAAATATGGTCACTAAGAAAGAATATGCATACACATAGATCTCCACACATTATTAGTATATAATGCAATTTTTCACACATTACAATTACAAATGAGAACAAAGATTGGACCATAAAAGCATCCTATTTAACTGTGAGCTCTACCATGAATATGTTCGCCTTGCAAGAGCCTAACAATAAGTGGCCACGAAGGAAAACAATGCAAAAAGGGTGCTCAAGTTATCAAGTAAATAGCTCTTACCTGTCATAAGAGAAGAACAATGAAAACGGACAAGGGATCAAAATGTAAAATGAGATTGAAGTTATACAGGATGAGGACAAAAAAACTGATGCAAGACATTTAGATCAATGAGGCCAAAGAAAAACATCAAAATTTTAAGATTGTGGCCAACAACTTTCAGAAAATGAAGGTAAGAAACCATTGCAGGAATGATGCTTAAAGACAATGTAATAGGAGGTGAGCACGCCTTTATTAATTAGCGCATAAAGGAAACAGAATTGAGCTAGAAATGTAATGTAAACTGCTAAGACTCAAACCTTTAGCACTATGGATACAAATAACAACTCTATTAGTAATCCCTCAAAGTCATTTATGTCAATTTAGACCTTGATGTCGATTTGTCAAGATACGATCATGAACATGAACTAATGGACCTAGGCTAAGTCACAAGGTTCGAGTCCAAGTTCACATTCGATGAGGATAAAGTTCTGTTCAAGTTCACCTATGGATTAAATTCAAAAATAAAACATCTTTAAGTTTGAACAAAAGAAATTTTAATAATTTTAATTTTCTACAAAAAATCATAAATATGTTAAGAGGAACAGTTTGAAGAGAACTTTCCACCCTTTGCTTTCACTTGATATATTTGTGTGTGTGTGTGTAGTGCAAGAGTATGTCAAAAACTTCCCATGTAAAAATAAATGAGAAATTCTAGAGGTATGAGAGGGCATAATTCGATTTCTCAACATAGGGCCTAAACCGTGAGCCAAAACCACATTGTATTTTCAACTTTCAGCAGTTGTTCAAAATTTTGAAATAGTCAACAGAGCTCCTAGACGCATGATGTCAAATGATCAAATGATCATCCAAAGTCATTCTCAGGGTTGGAGTGACAATTCACGTCATAGAGAACACAGTCAGAACTTGACTTTCCCACTACGGGGTTCAGCGAGGTGTTTTGTGCATCATTATAAAATGGGTTTTATTAACTTTTGCAGGGTGATCAAGTGGCATATTTAACTGAAAAAATCGAGTTCAGCTTACCTATCTAGTGGCTTTAGTTATCCAGTCTTGTTATCTAAATTTTCCAAACGTCTCAAGATGTGGTTCGCGCGCATGGTTAACACTAAACAAGGTCATTCTAATTGTACGAAAATTAAGGTAAATCTTATCGTTTTGAGCTATAAAATTCTTTTTAATTAACTAAAACACAATCTTCATTCAATTTAAATTTGGTACCATCATGAAGGGAAAATTACCAACAATAAATTTATGCTAGAAGTGAGTGAGAAAACCATGCCTAAAAGCAAACGAAACAGGGGTATGTAGGGGCTCCATCCGGTCCACATTCACGACCCGCGAGACCACAATTCACTGCTGCATTTCGACAAGCAATTCTTGTGCCTTTAGTAAGTTTCCGCATTTCAACAACTAACAATTATCTACTTCCATTGATTGTTTGATGGATGTGCATAATCTGTTCCAAATCTCCCATTTTGGCACAGGCTGGGAGTATGCTGACAAATGAAGATTGATCAGGTTGGAGCTACATAGGGGCGTCCACATGAGAGGTTGTGAAATGTCCCTCTTTCCGGAATAACAATTTGAAAACCCTTGGCCTATTCGTCTACCAATGGCTAAGGGACATCAACAAGGTAGACCTAAGTCTTTTATAAATTATTATTAAGTGCCATTATTAAAATAAAATATTTTAAGCACTTAAGGTAATTTATAGGTCTTAATAAAATATTAATAGTGGTCAATATGTTTTTATTTCCCCTAGGAATTTTGGCGACTTGTTTTGGGATGTCAGGGGAGCCTTAGAAAGGATAAACAATGATGGCAGAAATTTTGTATTCCTCTAAGGGAAAATGCGACTAGGGTAGGATGTCTTTGGGTGCTTTGTGCATAGATTGAAAAACCAATTTTCATTGGTTATATCATAGGTAGCTTTTAGGGCCATTTCTTTTATATATTGGAGCAAGTCGACTTGGGGGTCATTCATGCTATCATTTTATACTTGCAAATTTGCTTGGAGCTGAAGCTATGCTACAGTTGTTTTTTTGAGGATGAAAACCCTCATGAAAAGGCACCGGAAGAATGAAAACTCTTCCTCTCTCATGAAGTGAACATTCAGATTTAAATCTGCATTTTTATATAATTTCTACTGGCTGGAGCGACCCAGTTTTGGGTATATTTTCATCTATTTGGAGCTGGAAAACTTGTATATTCATTTGCTACTGTTACAAGGGTTTCTTCAGGAATTAATGCAATATTTTCCAATATATTTCCAAGGGTTTCAGTCCCTCTTTCACTGCTGCACGTACAGATCAGATCTGGCGTTATTTACTATTGTAAATTCTGCATTTTTACTTCAGTTGTGAATGTTGGCACTGCCTTATATCTATCAAATATTATATCTTCCAAAACAAATCAGAAATTGTCATTTTATGGTATGTTCTTTGGTGTTTCTCTTCCATTTTGCAAATCACATTTTCCAGAAAATTCAGATCTGCAGTGGCATGCTCAGCAGTTAGTAGTATTTTTCAGTTGTGTTTATTCGATTGTGTTGAAAGCTTTCAATTAGACTGTGGGGGACATTACAGTGGTATCGGAGCTAGTATTCCTCCCATCCTATGAATGAATCAGCAGTGATAAACTTGAATGCAATCAGCCAAGGATCATATAGTTTATCATAGAAGGAACACTCCAAAAAAAGGTACAATGGATGAACATGGTCAGCGACCCCCTCCCAATGATGCTCTTAGCTATATGAACAAGACTATAAGCAGGGTTCAAAGAGAGTTACAACAGGCAATGAGGGAAAATCAAAGGGAAATGCGTAATGCTTTTACTAGTTCAATTCGTGACTTGGCTATGGCTTTACAGGGTAATACTACAACTCCTAATCATGCGAATGCTAATGCTAGAGAGGGCAGCTCTATGGGGGAAAACAGGAATGCTTCCAACACTTCGCATACGACCTTCAAAGCCAAATTTCTCCATAGAGAGGAACCAATTGAGGAAGTGGTACAAAGTGACGTGGACGATGTGGAGGCCTATGGAGATGAATATATGCAACTCAGCCTCAGGATAAGGGATATGTTACCTTTCAGAGATTTCTGTCAGCCTAAGAATAATAAAAAATACAGGAAGAAACAGGAGGGTCCAACAAGAAACACCAAGGAGAGATATCCAGCATAAGTTAGGGAAGGTAACTTTACCTTCTTTTGATGGCACTGAGAAATGTTCAGCTAGAGCTTGGGTCCAGAAACTTGATACATATTTTTCCTTAAATCCTATGTATGAAGAGGAAGCCCTCAAATTTGCAACTCTTCATCTAGAGGGGATAGCTCATGAATGGTGGTACCATGGGTTGGTAACCCAAGGTCACAGTTCCATTACCACTATGGAAGACTTTAGTTCATGTTTAATTGAGAGGTTTAATAGGACAGACCCGGATATATACTTCAGAGAGCTAGCTCAACTTAAACAAGAAGGATCATTGGAAAAATATATTTCTGAATTCGAAAGGATTTCAGTTATGGTTCCGGATATCAGCGAAAAGAGGTTAGTATTGTTGTTTTTAGAAGGGTTGGAAGAGCAACTAAAGGGGCTTGTGAAAGCATTTAATCCCCCATCTCTACAAGGAGCTATTAGAAAAGCTTTTGACTTAGAAAAAACAGTTCCAAAAAATAAAAAACTGCAGCAAAAATCAGCAGCATATGGGCAGCCAAAGGGGATATTTGGACAGCCAAAATCATCTTCATCTAGTGGGCAAAAGGCACCCAACTATGGACAGCAAGGCAAACCTTTTCAAGGAAAAACAGATTGGAACAAAAACAACAAGGAGATTGAGTCCCGAAACGAGCTTAGAAGGAAAAAGTTATGCTTCCATTGTAGGGATCCATGGACTCCCAATCATCATTGTCTCCAAAAGGGGGCAGCCCACTACATAGAGATTATTTCAGATGATGATGAAGAAGTGGGAGAACAAACAAAAGAAGAAAAAGAAGAATCCAATAATGGAACCTTGGCCACCATATCAGGAGCTCCTAGATATCATGCCTTTAGTATTAAGGGTGTTCTTCAAGGACAAAGGATCATAACTTTGATTGATAGTGGAGCTACACATAATTTCATTGATGAAGGTCTAGTGACAAGAATGGGGTTAAAAGTGGAAGACTTTCAAGGATTCAATGTGACTGTTGCGGATGGATACACTCTTGCATGTTCCAAGAAAATTCCTCAACTCGAATTTACTTTGGGACGATACAAGGTATGTGATGATTTTTATGTCATTGGGATTGGTGAAATGGATGTTGTTTTAGGGGTTCAATGGCTGCAATCTTTGGGTGAGTTTACTCAAAACTACAAGACCATGGAGCTGAAATTTAAGTCCCAAGGCAAGGAAGTTATATTGCAAGGATTGAGAGGTGGAATTCCTCAAGTAGTAACCGCCAAAAGCATGGAGAGAGCTTTTACTAGAGGGCAGATTTCTTGGGCTGCTCATTGCCTGGTAAGTGTCAATTCTGAATTTTCATCACAGCCATCATTTCATGTGGATATCCAATCCATATTGGATAGATATAACAATGTTTTTGCAGATTTACCTCATGGCTTGCTACCAGATAGAGGATTTCAGCATATAATTGAATTAGAACCCGGTTCAACTTCGGTCATATCCTCTCCCTACCGTCATCCTAGAGCCTTCAAAGAAGAAATAGAAAGGGTGATAAAAGAATTGTTGGAGATGGACCACATAAGGCCAAGTTCTAGCCCATTTGCGTCTTCAGTTGTTTTGGTTAAAAAGAAATATGGGACATTAAGAATGTGTGTGGATTACAGGTTGCTAAATAAGAAGACCGTCAAGAATAGGTACCCTATACCAAGGATAGATGAATTGCTTGATGAATTGCACGGGGTTGTTTTCTTCTGCAAGATTGATCTAAGATCCGGCTACCATCAAATCAAGGTAAGAGATGAGGACATAGTTACCAGGTTCGGAAATCCGATTAAATTCGGAAGGGCAAAAAAATCCAAAAATTTGGAGTTCTCGAAAAAATCCGAAAAAATATGGAAAAATTCGGTTCGGAATATATATACTTGTATTATTATAAATTTATATTATTGTATACTTATATCATTATATATAAACAAATCATACAAAAAAGCATCCATCTACCATAATCATCATCATCATAATGATTCTTTCAAAAGATTGCAAGAAGTTGCTTGGTCCAAAAAGGTACAAAAATGGATTTTATGAAAATAAGAAAAATATTGCCATTAATGCATAGAGCTCGAGAAAATATATACTTTTAGAGAAGACGACACCTAAAACGGAGCCACAGAATGAAAGTTATAGCACATGCAAGTTTTTGCTGCTACATCTTCCCAGACCCTTTCCAAAAATGGCAAAAAAAAATTCCATACTTAATTTGCCAAAAAAAGAAAAAAAAAATTCCTGCAAAAACAAGGCCGAACCGAACCGGATTTATTCGGTTGCTTCAAAAAATACGGTTCGAACCGGATTTCATACAAATCCGGCCGAACCTGGTAACTATGGATGAGGATGTACACAAGACAGCTTTTAGGTGTCACTTTGGTCATTTTGAATTTTTGGTGATGCCATTTGGGTTGACCAATGCTCCTGCCACTTTCCAATCCTGTATGAATCATATTTTTAGGGAGCATTTGAGGAAATTTGTGTTGGTATTCTTTGATGATATCTTGGTGTATAGTAAATCATGGGAATAGCATTTGAAACATCTTGATATGGTTCTAAACATTTTGGAGCAGCAATCTCTCTTTGCCAAATTATCCAAATGTGAGTTTGGAATGGAAGAAATTTTGTATTTGGGACATGTCATCAATGCTAAAGGAGTTCATGTGGACCAACAAAAGATCCAAGCCATTTTGGATTGGCCGACTCCTACTACCTTGACTCAACTAAGAGGTTTCTTGGGTCTTTGTAGTTATTATTGCAGATTTGTGAAGGGATTCTCACAACTTTCAACTCCTCTAACAAATTTGACAAAGCAAGGAGCTTTCACGTGGTCACCATCAACCCAACAAGCATTTGAGCATCTCAAAAAGGTAATGAGTTCTTGTCCCGTACTTGCTGTTCCAAATTTTTCAAAACCCTTTGTGGTAGAATGTGATGCATCCAGAGATGGAATTGGGGCTGTTTTGATGCAAAACAAACATCCTATAGCATTTGAAAGTAGAAAGCTTAAAGATATAGAGAAGGGATTATCTATGATAAGGAGATGTTAGCTATCATGCATGCTCTTGTGAAGTTCAGGCAATATCTTGTTTGTGGCAAATTTGTTGTCAAAACGGATCATAATAGTTTGAGATATTTCCTTAATCAAACTAATTTGAATCACAGGCAACAGAAATGGGTGAGTAAAGTGCAATCCTTTGATTTTGAAATTGAATTTTTGAAGGGAAAAAAGAACATAGTGGCTGATGCTTTGTCAAGGAAACCTTATTGTTGTTCTATGAGTGAAATCACAACAGATTGGAAGGCTGATATAGCAGCAGAATACGCCAAAAATCAGTTTGTTTGTGACATATTTGATGGAAAAAATAAAGATGATAATTACCAAGTGGTGGATGATCTCATTCTTTACAAAAACAAACTTCTTTTAGTGCCTGAATCTAAAGTTAAACGCAGAATTTTGGCAGCCATCCATGATTCACCACTAGCAGGACATCAAGGGTATTTTAAAACATACAAACAGGTGAGGGAGAAATTTGTACGGAAGAGGTTAAAGAAGGAAGTATTACAATACACTAGGGGGTGCCTTATTTGCCAACAAAGCAAGGCACAACATGAATTTCCAGCAGGCCTTTTGCAGCCCCTACCCATTCCAAATCAGAAATGGGAGAGTATTTCGATGGACTTCATTGTTAGTCTTCCTCCGGTCCAAGGTAAGACTGTTATCTATGTGGTAGTAGATCGTTTAACCAAGTATGCTCATTTTTTTCCTCTCCCTACTAAATTTGATGGACCTTTGGTGGCTGGGATATTTTTTAAAGATGTTTTTAGACTTCATGGGCTACCCAAGAATATTGTGAGTGACAGGGACAGCAGGTTCATGAGTTCTTTTTGGCAAGAGCTCTTTCATCTAACAGGCACGGAACTCACTCCAAGCACTAGTTACCATCCACAAACAGATGGGCAAACAGAAATTGTTAATAAGTGGATAGAAGGGTATTTGAGATGCTTTGTTATAGGGCATCAATCAGCGTGGATTAAGTGGCTTTATTTGGGTGAATTTTGCTACAACACCACTCATCACATGTCCATCGGTATGTCTCCATTTAAAGCACTCTATGGTTATGATGCAAACTCATTTGTTGATATTGTTCTTCCTGACAGTAGAGTACCAGGTGCTAAAGATTTATTACAACAAAGTCAAGATATCATGAAAGCACTAAGGGATAACCTTGCACATGCCCAAAATCAGCAGAAACTTTATGCAGATCAGCGAAGAATAGAGAGGTCTTTTGAGGTGGGAGACATGGTTTTTTTAAGGTTGCAACCTTACAGGCAATCCTCCCTCAAAGGGAAAGGATCAGAAAAATTAAAACCAAGGTTTTATGGACCCTACACAGTCATACGAAAGGTGGGAAAGGTTGCATATGAGCTTGAACTTCCAGCTCAAAGTAAAATACATAATGTGTTCCATGTTTCTTGTTTGAAGAAGGCTTTGGGACAGCATATTGTTCCCTCCATTGAATTGCCTCCTCTGGATGATTAAGGCAAACTTGTCTTAGAACCGGAAATCATTTTGGAGATACGTGAAAGGAGGTTGAGGAATAGAGTTATTCGTGAATATTTGATTCAGTGGAAAGGACTACCTATAGAGGATGCTACGTGGGAAGGTGAAAAATATTGGAACATCCTAATCTAAAATTGCTTGTGGGCAAGCAATTTGAGGAAGGGAGGACTGAAATGTCCCTCTTTCCGGAATAACAATTTGAAGACCCTTGGCCTATTCGTCTACCAACGGCTAAAGGACATCAACAAAGTAGACTTAAGTCTTTTATAAATTATTATTAAGTGCCAATATTAAAATAAAATATTTTAAGCACTTAAGGTAATTTATAGGACTTAATAAAATATTAATAGTGGTCAATATGTTTTTATTTCCCTAGGAATTTTGGCGACTTGTTTTGGGATGTCATGGGAGCCTTAGAAAGGATAAACAATGATGGCAGAAATTTTGTATTTCCTCTAAGGGAAAATGTGACTAGGGTAGGATGTCTTTGGGTGCTTTGTGCATAGATTGAATAACCAATTTTCATTGGTTATATCATAGGTAGCTTTTAGGGCCATTTCTTTTATATATTGGAGCGAGTCGACTTGGGGGTCATTCGTGCTATCATTTTATACTTGCAAATTTGCTTGGAGCTGAAGCTATGCTACAGCAGTTTTTCTGAGGACGAAAACCCTCATGAAAAGGCACCGGAAGAACGAAAACTCTTCCTCTCTCATGAAGTGAACATTCAGATTTAAATCTGCATTTTTATATAATTTCTACTGGCTGGAGCGACCCAGTTTTGGGTATATTTTCATCTATTTGGAGCTGGAAAACTTGTATATTCATTTGCTGCTGTTACAAGGGTTTCTTCAGGAATTAATGCAATATTTTCCAATATATTTCCAAGGATTTCAGTCCCTCTTTCACTGCTGCACGTACAGGTCAGATCTAGCATTATTTACCATTGTAAATTCTGCATTTTTACTTCAGTTGTGAATGTTGGCACTGCCTAATATCTATCAAATATTATATCTTCCAAAACAAATCAAAAAATTGTCATTTTATGATATGTTCTTTGGTGTTTCTCTTCCATTTTGCAAATCGCATTTTCCAGAAAATTCAGATCTGCAGTGGCATGCTCAGCAGTTAGTAGTATTTTTCAGTTGTGTTTATTCGATTGTGTTGAAAGCTTTCAATTAGACTGTGGGGGACATTACAGGTTGTTTGCAGGGGGCAGAAAGTTTGACCATCCTTCAACCATGGCATCCCATGAAAACAAATTTCTTTAAGGCATTCAAATCAGATTTCACATGCCTAATCTAAGCTTCCACGTATGCATCCATTTTTCACCTGGGTAGTCGCACTACAACATAGGAGAACTATGAACATTGGGGAAATTGTCTTGGAAACCTTTAACACATCAAAACACCTGCTCCATTGCAGCTTCAGGCTCATGTTACCCTTCTGACACCACTGCCTAAGTGTTGGTACCAGGCACAGGGGATCTATGCAAAGTTGGAGAAAAATTCTTGGGAGAAGAAGGCGCAACAGGTCTGTGCAAAGTTGGAGGGAAAAATGTCTTGGAAGTTGAATGTGGCACGGAGGATGTCGGCCAAGGTTGTGGAACTTGGCTTTACCCCAACCAATCGCATTTGTTTGAAAGATTACAAGGCCTTCTCAACAGACCCATTTTGTGCATGCCTGCAATCCTTGCGTTCCATGAGCCACATCTCTCTATGGCATTCAACACATAATTCGCATACCTTGTCAATGCTTCCACGTTTTGTAGCATGACTACCAAAGCAACAAAATCCACGTAACCACCATAGAATCCCACAGAGAGGGCGTTGGCAAAGGGTGTTGGAAGAAAAATTGGACTCTACACATGCCCTGCCGCATTGCTTGGGAATCCATACCCAGCACCAAAACTCCCATTCACCGGGCAGCTAACAGAAGGCAGGCGTATCCTCACAAAGCATTGTCACTGTTTTACCCAACCAATCAGCGGGCGTCCAAATTGATCAATTCACCTTTGCCCACACGCAAGCCAGGCATTTGCAATTACAACATCTAACAAGTCCTGCTCCTCTATAATGTCTCCTCTACTCATTACTCCAACCACTGCCCTTAATTTTCTTGATTTCTGTAATGTCCCTCTTTCTCAAATAGTTCGATCGAAGACCTTTGGCCCTTTTTGTCTAGCCGACGGAAAAAGGGTGATTTCAAGGGTGACTTCGGTTTATTTATTTTATTATATCCTGCTTAAAAAATAAAATAAAGTACCACTAAAGCACATATAATGAATTAATAGACTTTTTAAGTGACTTTGACTTAGGAAAGTACATGTAAATAAATTAATAAATTATTTAATGTGCTTTCCTAGGCAAAAAGTGCGACTTGCTTTGGGGGGAAATTAAATAAGCCAAAAAAATGCGACTTGCTTGGAGAGGGAATAAATTAATAAAAAAATTAATTATGCTCCTTTGGAAAAAGTGCAACTTGCATTTTGGAAGGGTTTTTTTGGCTATAAGGGAAAAGTGCGACTTGTGCCAGCACTATGCAGATTATTATTATTTCTCTTCCCAGCAGTTAGCTCTGAGCTTTTTGCAAACAAAATCCAAGGACAAAAACCCTCTGGATTATTCCTCTTGCGGACGAAAACCCCAGGAGAAGTGAGAGAAGTTTCCATTTAGGGATCTTCATTGTTCACACAAGCTAATTATCATTTCAGCAATTTCAGAAAGAGAAATAAATTGCAGCAGTGTGCATTCAGACATCTTCTAGAGTGGGGCGACTTATTCTACAATTGTTTTATGCAGAGATTGAGGTATTCTTCATGCTAGTATATTGTTGTATCTTTCAACTTCAAATATCTATCAAATCGATTTGGTTTGAATCAACTATGGTTGGGTTTTAGACAATATTTGTTACCATTCCATCTGCAGATTTCTAGTTGTATTTGCTGTAATTATTTATCATCAGAAATTAATATTGAATTTACGGCTGAATTATTTATGAAGAAATGTGCCATTTAAACCCTAGGCACCTTTTCTATATTCACCCGGTTTGTAGGGTTTGCATTATTTAATTTGTTTATGCAATATCAGAATGTTGTTCCATGGTTTCACTTGATATTATCAGCTCAGTTCCAAACCTGAGCAATCTAATATATATTCAGGCAAAAGGGGTTTGGGTTCTTTCAATTTCACTTTATTTCATTTTCCTACTTCCATTTATTTTATTTTATTTTCTTTAAAGAAAACTCATTTTCATTTTTTTGTATCTGTAAATTTAGTTATTTATTTATTACATTTCTATCTATTCTATTTTATTTTATTTTTATCATCTTTAATCATTTGATTTTTAATTCTTGATACAATTATTATTAACTCAAAATCAGGAATAAAATATGATCCAACATTAAAATCATCTCAATTTGCTTGGCAAGAAGTTTACAACTTACTTTGTCATTTCTCCAGCAAGGAAAACTCAAGTGAAATAATAAGCAGAAGTTTGTCAGCGTCCAACCCATTAGTGATGAGCCGACATAGGGCACTACACAATTCCAATGTTTAGCTTGAGTTTTTAAAAACTGAAGTTTGACGAAGCTGAACATTTTCGTACCATATATTGGCTTTCCTTCGTGCAACCACTGAATAATTTTATATCTAAAAGTGTCATCCTAGAGCCACATAAGCTAAAATCTAAAAGGAGAGTTAGGCAAGTGGGAGTTCCAGTCTTCCAAGTTAACTAGCCAATGATCTAAAGTCAAGTTAATTAGAATAGAAGATTTATAAATAAAACCAGAAGTGAAGAAAGCATCAAAAATAAAAAATTTATCTAGCCCTTCCATAATTCTATCATGACCCTATGTGTCCAGGTCCACACCCCATCAGAAGGTGTCATATCAACCAAACTTGGGAGCCTAATGTGTTCTAACATAAGAGTCACACTTCCATCTAAACATCTAATACCTCTCAGTTTTTTATCCAGAGATAAAATGCTATAGAAGTCCACCCCCAAGAAAGGTCAGGCATCTAGAAAGGAATGGATAATAAAAGAAATATTCTTCTACAGCTGCCTTTTATCCTCTATGGGAATGTGAAAGTAAATATTCAAGCAAAAAAATTGTTGAGAATAACCCCTGGTCTGAACCAAAAGCCCTAACACTCCCCAACTAGCCACAATATTTGGGACAGCCATTTCCTTCAGATTCCACATAGCAACTATTCCCCTTGAAGCTCCAGAGGATCCCAAATTTAGTCCCTTCACTGTGCGGTCAAATATTTTTACTACTAGCATCCATTTCTTCCAGTGAAACCTTTGTTTCTTGAATAAAAATCACATGAGGCTGATGCATCTAAATTAACCTTTTAATGTCATTATGCTTCGAGAGTCAACCTTCCAAGTAATGCAGTTCGTGAATTACTGTCTAAAAACATGGGCAAAATCCCTTACCTTACCCAACGCCAACAACTTTTCACCATCTTGTCTCACTAACTTTGATTTGAACATCTACCTAGTTTCTCATTGATATCAAAACACATTTTCTTAAGAGAGGCTTGAAAAATTCCATCAAGTTCTAGAGCACCCTCAAGATTTAGAGGTCTAGAATAAATTATTAGTCTTATTTGAGGAATCTCCTTCTCTCTTAACAACAGGGGGAGATTTCTCCTTAAAATCTAGCGTGTTCTTCTACTGATAACCTCTAGCTTTGATTTTCTAAATAGAGTCCACTTCGTCCATATTAGTATCCGTCTTTTTGGCTTCCATCACTTTCCTATTATGATCCACTTGAGTTGCAGAGACCACGGATACCATACAATTTGCTGCATCCTGCAAAGGGTCATCCACTTTTGAGGTAGAAAATCTATTCCCGGACAATATTTTGGTCTCGAACCATAGGTTTTCTAATATAATTCTTCTTCTTAGGCAATTGAAAAGCTTCAGGCAGCTTCTCATCCGGGCCAAGTTCTAGACTGATATGTTTGTAATCCCAAACAAGATGCCTATATTCATGACAAAATATGCAATGAAAAGGGATGTTCTCATAATCCACTTATTGCTCCCATTTATCCTCCCCAAAAGATAAAGTTACTTTTTTCGGAAGCAACGTATCAAAATCCATAAAAACACGGTCTAGCATAGATTATGTGTTCAAATTTGGATGTAGCATCAAATGTCGTCATATAGGTTCCTAAAGAGTTCCCCATGGACAGGAAGATTGCTAGATTCCAAAACTCAGTAGGTAAACCAAATAACCTAACCAAAACCAGGCCTTTGGAAGATATTCTTCGGCTTTAAATCTTGTGTGCCAAGGTTTCATAAAAAGCCCTACCCTACCATAAAACCATGGCCCCCCTTGGAAAACCGGTTCTCTATTTTCATTATTACTAAAAATCACAAGAAAATATCCATTGGAATACATAGAAGTAGTGAACTCACCTTTCACCTTCCACTGCTAAGTCACCCAAGTCTTAAACGCCATAAAAGGATGAAAACCCATCAAATGGAAAATCAGTCCCCGTGTTTCCATAACATCTATGTTGTCATAGATACTTGATTCTAATCTCGATAACTAGAGATCCACCTATCGCCCTCATACATCCTGACTCAGTCTTATGAGGATTGACCTTAGACATCCAAAGAGGCCCTCTTAGAAAATGGTAGTTGGAAATAGGACTGACACCTTTGACTACAACTCTGAAATTTAATTTTTTGATCTCGGTTAGACCTTTAGAAGAAGTAGCCCATAACTCCTCATTGGCTTTTTCTTTTCCTCCAATATCAGGTAGATTAGAAATAGACCGAGCACCCACCATGTTCAACCATTGTTGGGGATACTCGGTTTTGTCCCTGCTCATAAATTCTTCCCTTTTTCCAGTCTGAAGACCCTCTTAAGCCCCAAAGGCAAAAGCTCCATATTTGTTACATCTTGTTGGATGTGTTCCAGTAATATTATGCTCGAAGGACAGCTCAAAGAAGAGACAAAATTCCCCAAATCTACTATGGTGTTACAAACATCAAGCCCAATCAAAAAACCCAAATAAATAGTGGTAAATCCCTTATTTAAGATACGAAGCTCAAAAATACAGTAATAATGCCCTAATTTACAATCATGATGCCTTATTTTATAGTCCCGAGCACAAAAATGCAAAGCATTTCACATCAAAACACTACTGTGAGCCCTAAAATGCATAGTATTTCACATCTAAACACTATCGCAAGCCCTAAAATGCACAATATCAATTGTTGCAAACTCTCAACCCTGAATTTTTCACCTAGACTACTCTAGAAAAAGCATGATAAGTTGGATATTATACAATAAAACAAGTCAGCATTGAAAAATAGAAGCAAATTACTGGCTTTGCCATTTTAATCCAAATTGTCACCTTGGAACAAGTTGAAAATATTCAAATGAGCTTAAAATCTTCTTTTGAGCCCTCAAGAAACATATAGTTCTTTTAACGCAATGTTTGATTACAGCGGGTTTATATGTTGTTGATCATATATAGGCCCCTAGACATTACCTCATACCCAATCATCCATCTCCTACCTTAGTAATAAAAATCATACCTATTCCTCTATATTTTTGTATAACTTCAAGCTAACTCCCTGAAGGATGCTTGTTGAGTTGTATATTTTATTGGTGACATGTTATAACTTCTAAAAATACATATAGAACATTAGAATGTTTCATGCATGATAAATATTAAATTTTCCTACATCCATGGAACATAACATGAAATAACAATAAGTTACTGTAATGTCCCTTTCTAGGGCTGAATCATACAAACAGGGAAATCACACAATTCCAAACATGAATGAAATCTAGATTTTATAACAGCAATTCCACTATTAACTGAAACCCTAGCAGCGAATTGAAAATTGCACTTTAGGGCATCAAACACCCTCCAAACAAGCAAAAAAACAAGTGTACAAATCCTTCTCCAAATTATTTTGAATGAATGGAACAAACACCAAGCCAAACCATCCAAAACATGTGCCAAAATATGAAATAATACCTAGCTGCAATTAATTTTATGACAGAAGAAGTGCAGTCCACAAAATGAGCTAAAAGTGAGGTCACCAAACCCCAACAAAGGACAAATATGCAATATATCAACCTTATTAAACATGAGAAGTCCAATATATCAACCTTGGAATGTTAATTCATGCCCTAGAAGACACCCAATCACACTCCTATACAAGTCGCTCCCTAGGAGAGGGGCTCCAAACAATCCCAAAACCCTTGATGTCTTCTTCTCGATGCCCTAGCTGCAAACCAGCAAGATAGTCTTCAAAGAACGTCTTCAACACCAACTTGAAGAGTTTTCATTTTCCAATATTCCGCAAGGAATGGTTTCGTCCTCCTTGAATGCCACACTAATGGATTTTCGCCCATTAATGGATTTGGATTAGAGCAATCAGGCCTAGAACCAAGTAGATAAAAAGTATATGCAAAGTGATGCCCAAAATGAGCCTATGCAACTCCTTCTATACCATTATGGTGGCGCCAAAGGTCATAAAGGGCTAATTTCCCCAAGGCCGACCTCTTTAGAAGCTTGCTTTTAATTTCTAATTTGACTTTGAGGGCTCTCCAACCCAGCCGACCAGCCAAAGAGGGCAAAATACAAAGTAAAAGTATATATTTAACGAAAGCAATCTAAAATGCAACCCAAGGACTTCCCTTATTCATCTTCTTCTTGCCTACGGGAAGAAGAATGGGCAAGAAGCCTTCAATTTGGATTAATTCAAAAAAGGGGGCATTACAGTCCTCCCTCCCCAAATTTGCTTGCCCTCAAGCAAAATGCAAGCTCCTGGATCCCAAATAAATCTATGTGGCTCCTTCTTTGATGTATCTACACAGGAAGCAAACTCATTAAAGAAAAAATGTGTCCCTTCTTCATCCACTCATGCTTTGCGGATATGATGGCCAGCTCTTCTTCTTTTCTTGCCAAGGCCTTCCAATTACCATCCAATTGATGGATTCCCAATAATTTAGTAATGTTGTCCCAAGCACAATTGTAACCTTGCATTTTCTCTCAAAAATCAAAATGTTAGTGGCTGGAAACCACCTTAAATCAGCCACAAATATGCCAATGTTAGTAGTAGTGTGGAATTTCTTCAACCTTATAATTGGAGGCTTTGTTTTAGATGTCTCATAAGTAGGAAAGTAGTTGGAAAAGTCGTGAACAGCAAATGAAAAGAAGGTACAACAGCTGTAATCATTACCTCTCCCCGAAACGTTCCATACTACCCATGACATGGGGGTTGGAAACACCCCAACATTGATGGAATATGCCCCAACAATGCCCAAGAACAACCATTTACTAACTTCAAGGACTAAAACTACTTGTATGGCAACAAATATAAAAAAGATCATGTCTTACCCACTTTCCACATCAAATATCTCTCTGACCCGGTAATGGTGACTATCCTTCCATCACTGTTTTCCCAATTAGCTGATATATGAAAAAGAGAACAATAATGAAATTCCCCTTGCTTGGCTACCATGAATCCCTCCTTCAACATGCCTTGGCTCGGGGCTTGGACCAAGTTCCAATGCCCACTCTATCTTTTCTCCATCCTACAAACTCAGAAAATGGTAGGGCATCACGAATAACTTCCGAAAGAGTCATATACTCCTCATACCATGTAGAAAATGTTGTCTACTTTGGATGGCTGAGTATTTTTGACTTCCTTTGAAGAGTTCCTTCCACCATTTGGACCATGTATGGTATCGATCAACTGAGCCATTTTGGTGTTCAATTTTGCTTGCGCTAGGGCAAGCCTTTCGAATCTACCATCACCAAAAATTCAATCTGCCATTTTATTTTCTTGCATGAAACCCTCAGGATGGGAAGACCAAAGCTCTAATACGACTATAATGTCCCTTTCTAGGGTTGAATCATACAAACAAGGAAATCACACAATTTCAAACATGAATGAACTTTGGATTTTATAATAGCAATTCCACTATTAACTGAAACCCTAGCAGCAAATTGAAAATTACACTTTAGGGCATCAAACACCCTCCAAACAAGCAAATAAACAAGTGTACAAATCCTTCTCCAAATTATTTTGAATGAATGGAAAAAACACCAAGCCAAACAATCCAAAACATATGCCAAAATATGAAATAATACCCAGGTGCAATTAATTTTATGACAGCGGAAGTGCAGTCCACAAAATGAGCTAAAAGTGAGGTCGCCAAACCCCACTAAATGACAAATATGCAATATATCAGCCTTATAAAACATGAGAAGTCCAAATATCAACTCGGAATGTTAATTCATGCTCTAGAAGACACCCAATAACACTCCTATACAAGTCGCTCCCTAGGAGAGGGGCTCCAAACAATCCCAAAACCCTTGATATGTCCTCTTCTTGATGAACTAGCTGCAAACCAATAAGATAGTCTTCAAAGAATGTCTTCCACACTACCAACTTGGAGAGTTTTCGTTTTCCAATATTCTACAAGGAATGATTTCATCCTCCTTGAATGCCATACTAATGGATTTTTGTCCATTAGTGGATTTGGATTAGAGCAATCAGCCCTAGAACCAAGTAGATAAAATATATATGCAAAGTCTTTACTGATTTGCATGAAGATTCTACTGTTTCTTTTGTTTGGGAGAAGACCAAAATCAACATATCGGAAAGCCGGATGCATAAATTATCTTTGCCTCAAGAGCTTTCACCAAAATGGGTAAGCATTTGTCATCAGCTAAACATTGATCCCAAGGAAGTTTCTTCCTCTAGGTTGCAAAACAAAAAGAAACCTCTTGGGGACAGTCAAAGGTCGAAGCCTCCTCCAGGATATGGTAAGTTGAAAGCGGATGGGGCTTCCAGAGGAAATCCAATGTGAGTTGCTATGGGAGGCATTGATAGGGATGTTAAATGTGGGGTGCAGTTCTTTTTTGCTGAAAATCTTGACTCTACTACCAAAGATCTTGCTGAGGTGAAAGCTATTTACAAAGGCATCCAAGAGGCCTTGAAAATTGGATGGCATAAGCTCCAGGTTGAGTCAGATTCCAAACTCATTATACACTTACTTTCTGATAATAGATTGGGCTCCCCTCCTGGTTGGCATATATCCAAAGAGGTGTGGAAGATCAAACAACTAAAGGGAAAATTTCAGGAGGTCCACTTCAATCACATTCCTCGTGAGAGCAACAAAGTTGCTGATGGATTGGCTAATTCAGCTCTGGACAACAAGGACCTGTTTTGCTATGGCATGCCCCCTCTTTGGTGGCCAAACAAGCTTCAGGAGGATATCAGATATATTCTTAATCGTGATTCTCTATCATGATTATTCCCTCTGCTTTTTTGTTGTATAATGCTCAAGCTTGGACCAATAGCTTTCAAGCTTGGCACAACCAAATATGTAATTTTGAGTTTTATATAATATAAAGTTATGTTGTTTCAAATATATATATATATATATATGCAAAGTGATGCCCAAAATGAGCCTATGCAACTCCTTTTATACCATTATGGTGTCGCCAAAGGTCATAAAGGGCTAATTTCCCCAAGGCCGGCCTCTTTAGAAGCTTGCTTTTAATTTCTAATTTGACTTTGAGGGCTCTCCAACCCAACCGACCTGCTAAAGAGGGCAAAATACAAAGTAAAAGTATATATATTAACGAAAGAAATCTGAAATGCAACCCAAGGACTTCCCTTGTTCATCTTCTTCTTGCCTATGGGAAGAAGAATGGGCAAGAAGCCTTCAATTTGGATTAATTCAAAAAAGGGGACATTATAGTTACATACTTTTTTTGATAAATTTCCTAATTTATATGTTCCCCATTTCCTACATTGATATTTTCATACGATGGTGTATTTAGGCACAACACGCCTCATTAAACCTTCTCCTCTTTGTTGCGTTCAATGAATAAGGTAATCATGGAAATAATATTGAAAATCTCCACTTTTGTTCTTACCTTCATTATAAGAAAATGACAGGTACTATAATTACAACAGAAAACTGGAAACTTCTTAAATGTGAACACTTCTTGGATGAAAACTACACAAAATTTCCTTGATGATTTCAATTGTATGAGAAACTAAGATGATAAAATTATAAACAAAGAAACCTACCACAACATAATCCGTGCCACCACTTGCATTGGGCATTACTGAAACTGCACGCCAATCATTAGTCTCCTCATATCCATAAGTCATTAAACGACAACCAGAGTTGAAGCCCACCCGTTGTGTAGAAATCTCACTTGTAAGCCCACGTGCTGCCCACTTCTTTGGTTGCAATGTTCCTAATAAGGAACATACTCCTGGACTGCAAAATCAAAGGCTTTTTAGAGTTACGACTCTACAGGCTTCTACTTATTTTGTTACCTATTCAAAAGTATTAAGCTAACCCTTCATTTTCAACTATAAATACTGTAACAGAAAAATGGAAGAGCATACTAACAAGAAGATGACAAATCAAGACATATTCACGAAGAAATTAGAGCTCAGTAAATCAATTGAACTTTTTGGGGGTATTATCTTATGGTGATGGTGAAGATATGATGTAGATCAATATACCAAACTCATTAAATACATAAGCTAAGGAAGATCATAATTTTGTGAAACTCGAGATTGTTTCTTAGTTAAAAGTTTGAACCATTTGAATGATGTCCTGAATCCTGATACTTAAATGAGCATCTAAAGAAATTCAAAAATGTATTCCTGAAACTGAAATGACCATCTAAAGAAATTCAGAATTAATTACATAAAACGAAAAGCCTTGCTACTATATTCTAAACTAATATATACATTGTGAGTAGAAGCGCACATTGCAGACCATAGTCATAACTAAATGCCTTGTTTTGGCAGAGAACTTTGTTATGTTGTTAATTATCAGATTTGTGAGTATATATATTAGTTAAATTTCATAATGAACTGTTAGTGTCAATGGCAGTGTCTTTACAGACAGATTGATCTTTCAAATAGCAAGTTGCATACAGGAGAGGTGCTAATGTGACAGGTCCTCCATGCACCAAGCATTGTACTTTACAGTAACTATGCAATTAATATATTGTTCACTCCTATACTGCTGTGTTATGTTTAAGGTATGTATTTATAATTCTGTAACTGGTATTTTTTGGTAGTGTAGATTTTTGTAACAAACATTTTTCATGCCATTTCATTTGCAGACCTCAGTCAGGCTAAACTTGGGTGAGAGTGAAAGTTGATTGACAATAACTATTGATGATGCACATTACAAGATGGAAGTGAAACAGAGTGAATGGGTAAGCTAATTCAAAAAGCAGTCGAGACTAAGAAACAAAGAGAAGACAAACTCACTAGAGATTTCACATATATGTGGAATCTCTCAATACATGAACATCTCAAAGAATAATCCGAAAGGAACCAAGTGCCTGCAAATTCTAACTGGGGAAACTTGGCAGTGACCAAGGAAGATGATCACTGGTTGCATAATTTTCCCAGACTCCTCAATAAACATTATTTTATCTTTCAAGATCTTTGTGCTGAATGTGACCATGAAGCACAATAACAAATGATCTTACAATAGTACGAGGAGAAGCATTGTCGATAAGAAGAGGAAATATCTTAAGGCGGATGCTGAACAAGAAGGAATTAATGCCATAGAGACCAAACAAAGGTGGTAGAAGAAGACAATGCAACTAGGGAGAGAGCAAAGAAATCGAACAGTCTATCCTATTGTTGGAACAAGAGAAAATACAAAGTTGTAATGTCCCCTTTTTCGAACTAGTTCATTTTGAAGACTTCTTGCTGATTCCACTTCCGATGGGCGAGAAGAATGTGAGCAAAGGAAGTATTTGTTGAGTTTTTTAGTCTTTTTTGTGAGTATTTACATTTTCCTTGCGTGTTTTCCCTTATGAGGCAGGTCGGCTGGGCCTAGGAGATGAAAAGCCAACTTAAAAATAAAAGAAACATCATTATGGAGGTCGGTCATGGGGGAAACTCCCTCCTTGGTTTTGGCGCCACCAAAAGGGTACTGAAAGGGGTCACTTGGACTCATTTGTGCATCATCTTTTGGCATATAATTTATACTTGTCGTCTAGATTTTCTGCATAGCTAAAAACCTAGGCAGTCATAAGATAAATCTCCCTCATTTAACGGTGAGGCTCCGGTGTAAGATGTTTATCAATCTACTAAGTATAAATCCTAATAACTATTTGTGGGGGTTTTACTTTAATTACAAAGCTCGTGAACCATAGCTAAGCTTTTCTGCAGCAAGTAAGCAGCTGTTTATGAAGTATTTGCAGCAGGGAGAAATAATGAAATTTGGGAAAGAAGAAAGGAAGATATGTCATTCGATCAATAGTTTACAAAGTTGGTCTCATGCATATATATTAAATAAACAAGTAGATCTCACAATATTCAGAAGTAAAGGAAAAGAAAAACTTCTAATCTAAATCTCAGATAAGACAGTTTATCTAAAGATCCACACAGAAATAGGAAGCAAATGCACCGTGGACACAAAGTTCTCTGGAAATATGCCTTTATTCAATTCCTCAACTTTCACAAAAATGACATCAAGGCATGTAGCACAAAATCTGGAACTTAAGAATGTTGATTAACAAATTGTGATCCATTTAACCCAGTAGGCTCTTCCTCTATTTATAGTGTAAAGAGGGCAATTACAAATAGGAAGCTTTTGATGAATTGCCACATGTGGAAGCTATGAAAAGGGGAAACAACTAGCCAATATTCTTCCTAGAATTCCTCTTTGCATGACATGCATGATTTAAAACTAAAAATAGAACCTTCTATTTTGCATGTCTGCCACCTATTTCCAAGTAATTGAATTCTTCCAGTAACTTGAAGTAACGAATTTTATAGCCAAATACCTAGGTTTTACCATTTTAATTGATTTCTTAATTGCTTTGTCAGAGAAAATAAGAGAAAGAAGAAGAAAGAGGATAAGAAATTTGAAGAAACTGTGCAACGTTTCTCAGTCTTGTTCTTCTTCCATACTTTGCATGTTGATCTAACCTGTATTGCACTTTTGCTTCATTCACTTTAGCAATGAATGATCTGAATGATATCTCTACCTTGAATCTGAGATGCTTTTTTCTCCCATATGATTTTCAATCCTTTCCTTTGATTCTCACCAAACTGGATCTGGAAACAACTAACTGATATTTTCTTGCAGGTGCTACCTCTGAAATTTCTTCCCTCTTATCCTTGAAGTCTTTTGCAGTTCTTCTCCAGTACGTGCACTAGTCCGTAATGTTTTCTGTAAACACTTGTAGGATATTAATTAACTCATCACCCTTCATTGTGCCATTAAAAGAAAAAACTTTGTCTAAGATCTTATTTTTTTAATTTCTACCAGAAGACCTTGCAAATATGAGAGTTGGATCTATTTATGTAGAACCTGCAATTTCTCATTCTGATTGAGCCAAGATATAGGGTTTAGATGTATCTAATAGTTGGACTTTGCACTCCTTTTCACCAATAAACTTTGCAGAACCAGTGAAGTATTCAATGTATAACTGCTGAATTTGACTGAAAAACATGGAATCCATGGCATGAATTCTTACATTTATTCACTCTTTTATCTTGATTATAAAGTGCTGATAGTCCTCTATTTTTACGACTTTTTAAATGCATACCAAGCATCAGAATTTTCCACCCACTAAATACCCATTTAATTCAACCCTGTGCATCTGCACATCAACATGTTGGGATTAGGGAAAGAATAATAAAAAAGAAGCCTTTCCAACGCTGTTGGTGGCGAATCACAGCACCCCTGAGTGTCAATGCAACTTGCATGGGTTGAGACTCTGCAGTGCGATTGATCTATAACATGGAGCTTTAATCCCAAGTGTGGGACCTTTGCAAAATCACTACTAATAGCATGCTCCAGGATGAAGGCCGACTTCCTATTAAATCTGTTCCAGCAGTGCACACGTAAAAATGTAGCATGAAAATGGCTTCAATATGCTCCAATTAGAACCATAAACTAACTTGCCAAGGAGATAGGGTACCCCCAGATGCAACCTCATAAAATAACACCTGAATGCTTCATACAAAGGTCGATTTGCACCTTACAAAAATTCTGGAAATAAACACTTGTCTTGGGCACAATAAACACCTCCAAACCATCTCTAAAATTGCAATGTAAGCATCATGCACATATAACAAAAATTGCATTGAAATATCAGGAGGATGCAAATGAACACAGAGAGGGTCACTCCAGAACTCATCTACAGACATGCAAACTTATTTCCTCTCCCAAAGATTGATGACAATACACTACAAAATGCCAAGAGGGAAATGATTGCATTACAGTTATTAGATGGGAGGTTTGAATGGGCACAAATTCACCTGCACAAATGAGAAGAAGGGAGGGGCGAAAACCTTTTATTTCCAACCTTTAGAAAGGGCATAGCATCCCTCCTTCAAGCATGAAGATATAGTTTCATAGAACCGAGAACAGGTGAAGAGAGAGGAGTATCCACATCTACCCCAACCACCTCAGGTTGTATTTGCCTTGCACATCCTCTATTATGGTGGTAGGTGAGGACTTTAGCGCCATACCCAAAGAGTGGCAAACTGTATTTTCCATTTTTATGAACTTGTTCCCACCCAATTACAATATATCTAAATGCATAGTTGGATTTGAGGACCTCGTAAAGATTTCTGAATAATTCCAACCATGCTTACAGATGAATCCGAGTTATCCAAATGTGAATTAGTTAAAATGGCCATCTAGAATATGCTGACTTGCCGGGGTAACTTGCTTTTCCTGTACATCACTAAAAATGTTGCACCTCCTGAAGCTAAATCGCCATGGGCGCATCTTTTATATTTGATGTGCGACAGTAAAATCTATACCTTTTTTTTTAACGCACATAGTACACATCCATATTTGTGTCAACACTCATTTACCTGCGCCCTTATTCCTGCGCTATGGGCGCATTACAGCATATGTTGTGTCCATGAACATATTCTTACAAAACTCATCGCCATTCATCGTGCTTGACATCCATACCTTTGTGTGAGATCATTTTTTATTTCTACCTGAAGCCCTTGTGACCTACGCCATGGGCTGCATCCATATTTGTGTCAGACACTTGCATTTACCTATGCCCTTTACCTGTGATTCTAGGCACATCCATATTCAATGTGTCTGACACTCAATTACCTGCGCTTCTTTACCTGCGCCAATAGGCGCATCCAGTGAAGTATTCCTGTCAACACTTATTTACCTGACAAGCCTAGGCAGCATCCATATTTGTGTGAACATCTCATTTACCTCACGCCATGGGCGCATCCATAAAGTTTGTGTCGACACTCTATTTACCTGCGCCCTTTACATGCATGCCATGCAAGCTACATCCATATTTGTGTTGGACATTCTTCTGTACACTGCACCATTTTATTCTTGCAGTTTGTCATAATATCTAAAAAGGGGGGGAGATACCTTTACAACACAACCATAGGCAAAAAAACTGAATACTTCCCAGACAATTTAAAAAAAAAAGTTAGCTTTTAGTCATTTAGCTATGCTTGAATGCGTCACACTTTTTTGCTAGAAGTCATGTTAAAAATGAGAAGACAAGGAAGTGGGAATTTTTACCCTTCCAGGCAAGCTCCAAAATTCCCATCTTTCACTTTAGTGATTTAACTTTAATATGGGAAAAAGCAACCTTCCAAGAAGGCTCCAAATTCCTACCTTCCTTCCACCACCAAAATTACCATTGGCACTTAAGTGAATTAACTTTAATGATGGGAAAAAATAACCTTCCAAGAAGGCTTCAAATTCCCACCTTCCTTCCACCACGAAAATTCCCATTGGCACTTAAGTGATTTAAATTTAGTGATGCGAAAAAACAACCTTCCAGGAAGGATCCAAATTCCCACCTTCATTCCACCACCAAAATTCCCATTGGTACTTAAAATTTGTTCTTCCAAAAAATGTGACTTTCATGGAAGAAAGCTTCTTCCTAAAAAGTGTGACTTGTATTAAGAAATTGCTCTTCCCAAAAAGTGTTACTTGCATGAATTCTGCTTTTAAAGTTACGTGAAAACTCATTAGCAACATTTTATTTCCATTTTTGGATTTTTCAGTGAAGAAAACACAAGCATAGAATAATTTTTTCCTTTTTTGGAAAGGGTCCGAGAAGATGTAGCAATAAAAACTTTCAAGTGCCCTAACTTTCACTTTGTGGCTCCATTTTAGGTGTTGTTTTCTCTAAAAGTGCATATCTTCTCGAGCTCTACGCATTGATGGAAATATTTTCCTTATTTTCATAAAATCCATTTTTGCACCTTTTTGGACCAAACAACTTCTTGCAATCTCTTGAAACAATCGTGAGCTCTGATCAACTTTAGACAGATTAGTAATTTAAAATATTAGATAACTTTTCAAAACCCTAGGCCTGGGGAAAGGTCTGGCAGGAAGAATGAATAGGCTATGGGAATTGTCGAAGAAAAACAAACCAAAACACAAACAAAAAGAAATAAAACAAATAAAAATACGCTACAGGAAATTGCCCGAAAAATTTCTCCAATTAGCTGATCTGCAAGAATTCTTCCCCCCGAGTGAATGTTTTATGGCAATAATGATGGGGTAAACCAGTAAAGTGCTTTATATAACCTAAATCCTCCAATTTTAGTTCAATCTATTTTGACAAAGTCTGACGAAGGAATTAAGTGAGCTTTGGCATGTGGATATTTGTCGAATTTGGCTTCTATGACTCTCTGGGGATACCCTAGAGCAATGCAAACAATTGCAGGCAAAATAAACACAAAACTACCCGTTACTTTGAAATGAACGAAATTTTTTAAAATGGGTAGTCCCAGATTTGGAAGACTCAGTCAACCTTGCATCTCAACTCTCCCTTCTTAGTAAAAGATCGATAATAGCCAAATTTGTGGGTCATCGTCTGACGATAGAGGGCATTCGTAGCTGGTGTGACATCCAATGGGGAAGCAATCTCCGTATCCGGTTCTTGGATAAAGGCTTCTTGGTGATTTTCCGTAGTGAAGCGCAAAGGGACGATTTTCTGGCGAGGAAAGACTTCCTTTTCACAGAGTCTAGGATTCACCTATGAGAGTGGTCCGCCCACTTCAATCCAGAACAAGCTGAAATGGAAGGCTTCCATGTTTGGATTAGGTTGTACTCCATCCCAAGTGAGTTTTGGTCTCTGAATACCCTATCTAAAATTTGCTCTAGCTTGGATCGCATTATTCATATCGATCCGGTAACTTTGGAAGGCACTCTCTCTTCTTTCGCCAGGATCTACATTTTTGTATATTCCTCCAAAAAATTACAAGAGTTTATAGTTATCTCCTCCCCCTATGGGAAATGGGTCAAGAAAGTTGACTACGAGGTGGTCTCTAACTGTTGTTTCCACTGCAAACAGCCAAGACATTACCAGAAAGTGTGTAAAAACCCCTCCGCTTCCAGTGCTACTATTTGGAAAAAAAAGCTTGTCCAGTCTACAGATCCGAAGGTCACTAATCCGCAGCCCCTCGAAAAGTCTCTACTATAGCACAGGTTCCCTCTGGTAAAGCACTTGACCTAGAACCTTTGGATCTCGACCCAAACACCATCTCTCTGCTCAAAGAAACAGTGTCAGTGGTTCAAGACTCAACTCGTATTCTTTCTTTATTCTAAGAGGGCATCGCTTTGGGGCTTGGAGCGGATGCGGTTTCTTTGGAAATGTGGGTCAATGAGAAGGAAGAACTGATTTTCTCCAAAGAGAGTGTTTCCAGGGAGTTTAACAATGTTTTGTTAGAGGAAACTGGGTTAATCCCCATTGAAACCAGCCTGCAGAGCCCTATTCTTTTGATTCCAACCATTCTCAATATGGACTTGGGTCCGAAAACTCCTACCGAACGTCCCTCCAAAGACACTCTATCCCTTAAGGAGGTCGTAGCCGGCAGATAACTGTAACTCCGCTCTTTTTTCCCATCTTCAAGTAGAGAGGCCCGTCCTCTCTGAAGAAAAGATGATTTTGCTCTCATGGAACGTTAGGGGACTCAACGCCCCTAACAAACAGTGTCTTCTCAGACACTATGCTGCAGAACTGGACGCTTCTATTTGTTTGATTCAAGAAACAAAAATGTCAAAACTGGATTGTTTAAATGGTTGGTTTCGCAAATGGAAAGGTTGGGAAGGCAGCTTTGTTGATTCGGTAGGTGCCTCAGGCGGTTTGGGCATTCTATGGAAGAGTAGTAGTTGCAGTGTCAAGCTTCTCTTTGTCAATCCTAACTTTCTATGGTGCAAGGTTAGCCAGAAAGATTCAGACGAATCTTTCTTTCTCTGCAACGTTATGGCCCAAATAATCCCATTAAAAAACAGGACCCCTGGTCTAAAATTCAGGATGTGCTTGGCTCTACCTCGGACTCTAAGATCATACTAGCAGGGGATTTCAATGCTACTCTTTCGAACAAAGACAAACAGGGAGGCATCCAGTAGCAGCCTCGCTCCCAGGATGACTTCATCACCTTCGTGGACACTGCAAAGTTAGTTGATGTGGAACCCTGCTCGGGTTGGATCTCTTGGAACAACTAGCGCCCTAGGTTTAGCTCTATGGTTGTTCGGCTTGACAGATTTTTGATTTCTGAAGACTGGCTCCAGCATAACTTTCTTCTCAAATGCTCTTTCAATCCTCTTTCCGGCTCTAATCACTTTCCTATCTCCCTCAACATCTCTTTCGACCTTCTACCTCACCGCTCCCCCTTCAAAGTCGAAGCCATGTGGAAGTAGGATCCCTCCTTCCAGTCTCTTATTAAAACTTAGTGGGCTTCCTCCTCGGTGACTGGTACTTGGATGTTTATCCTATCTAAAAAACTTTCTTTGCTTAAAGCTCATCTGATCGATTGGAACACCTCCAGCTTCAAAAACATTTTTCAAGAAAAATTGAGAGTTGAGAATGATATCCGAACCCTCAATGAATCAGTTTTCATATTCGGTATGCGATAGGAAGACTTTCTCAAAGAAAAACCTTTGCTTAGTGAACTTGGTGACCTTTTAAAAGAAGAAACCTTTTGGAGACAGAAGTTGCATGAAGTCTGGCTGGCTGAAGGGGACAAAAACACTAAATTCTTCCACGCTTCGGTTAAAGCCAGAAGAAATGTAAACTATATCTCCTCCCTGAAGCTGGAGGACGATTCATTGATTTCCTCCCAACCCTAGATTAAAGCTGAGTTGGTGACTCACTTCCAAAAGCTTTTGAATGGTGACAATGTCTCCTCTTTGGACGTTCAACTTCCATTCTTAGCACAGATTCCTAAGTTGATTGATGACGATGACAATGATAAGCTCCTTTCCCCCATTTCCAAGGAGGAGGTCCGAAAGATTGTTTTCTCTATGCAAAGGGACAAAGCCCCCACTCCGGATGGCTTTCATGCTTCCTTTTTCCAAGATTTTTGGGATGTCATAGGGGACAACGTCTAGTTCACCGTGGAATACTCTCGTCGCTCTGGTAAGATTCTTAGAGCCTTGAATCACACCTTAATTTGTATGTTTCCCAAAAAGACTCCGGCTGAGAAACTGGATGACTTTCGGCCTATCTCCTTGTGTAACACTTTGTATAAAATTATTTCAAAAGCCATAGCTTCCAGAATGAGCCCCCTTCTTCATAAACTTGTTGCATACAAACAGAGCGGGTTCATTCCTGGGAGATCCATCGCGGATGGTATCATCATCTCGCATGAGTTAAATCATACTCTTCACTCTTCCTCTCATTCAAGCATGATGATTAAATTGGACTTTAGTAAAGCCTACGACCACATCAATTGGAGATTCCTTCTTAAATCTCTTCAAGCTATGGGTTTCAGTATCCATTTCTGCGACTGGGTCTTCAACTTCATTTCTTCTCCGTGCTTCTCCATTCTGGTTAACAGTTCAGCGGAAGGTTTCTTCAGCAGTTGCAGGGGTTTAAGGCAAGGGGACCCTCTCTATTCGTTTCTCTTCATCTTTGTCGCTGAAGCTTTGAGTCGAGGTATTAAATCGGCGATTGGTGTTGTCTCCCTTACGGAAATCTCTATCACAGCCACTCTACCTCCCCTCTTCGCGGATGACACCTTTCTTTTCGGTCAAGCTTCTATCCCGAAAGTTCGCAGTTTGTCCTATATTCTGAATTCTTATTCGAAAGCGGCTGGTCAAGTAATCAACTTTCAAAAATCTATTATCTTATTTTTCAATGTCTCTCCTCGTTTGCAGCCCAGAATCAAGGAAACTATGGGATTCGCAATGCGTTCCGTCCTCAAAAATATCTAGGAATTCCTCTTTTTTTTTGGTAAAGGTAAGGGTAATCTCTGGGACGATCTCTTCAAATCTGTAACATCAAGACTGCATTCTTGGAAAGGGAAATGGTTGTCTTTCGCTAACAGAGCTCTTCTGATTAATACAGTCCTCTTAGCTCTCCTGATCTACATGCTCTCAGTTTTGATGATCCCTAAATCAGTCCTAAACAAATTCAAAAAGATCATCAGAACCTTTTTGTGGCAGGGGAACAACGAAGATGGAAAATCTCACTTGGTTAATTGGGAAACTGTCAAACTTCCCAAATCCTTAGGCGGTTTGGGAATAGTGGACCTTGCTCTTCAAAAAATTTCTCTAGGTGCAAAACTTGTTTGGAACTTTATATCGGATGCCAAGAGGTTGGATTTTCAAGTGCTATCCCATAAATATTTGGAGGCTAGCCGTCCTAAACTTTTGCTCTCTAGCGCTTAACTCCCCAAAGGGTCCCATATATGGAACTTCATTTGCAACTGCAGATTTCTAATTGCGGACTCGGTCTCTTGGCAGGTCAATAATGGTAGGTTGACTGATTTTTGGGAGGATAGCTGGAACAGACAGCCATTGTTGCATCTTATTCCCACTCTCAAAAGAGTTATGAATGTTTCAAGGGCCTCATGGGGCAACACTGTTGCTGATTTTGGTCACAAACATCCTGATGGCTCGCCTTCATGGCTTTGGAAGGATATCGCCTCCCTCGGAGCTTCCCCACTTGAGTCCTCCTCATTCACAGAGGCTCTTTCATCCACAACTGCATCCTTTAAAGATAGCGAGGATCATTTAATTTGGCAGGGAGCTTCTATGGTTTCCTACTTAGTGAAAGAAGGATATGCAAAGCTTATTTCCATGTCTGGAAAAGGAACCCCTTGTTCTTACGGCTACTAGAACCCCTCTATCTTATCCAAAGTGGTGTTGTTCAGCTGGCTTGTTCTTAAAAGGAAAATTCTCACACAGTTGTGCAAAAGATCTTGGGGATATTTCGGTCCTTCTAAATGTGTTCTTTGTGGGGAAGCTGAGGAGGATATTGATCATCTTCTCCTCTTCTGCACTTTTGCTACAGAGAGCTAGAACTGGCTTTTAGCTAAGCTCAATCTTACCTGGGCACCGTGTAACAATATCATTAATACTCTCCTATCTTGGCCCACGATGGGACAAGTGAGCTCCCTTAGTTCTATTTGGAACATAGCTCCTTTCTTCCTAATCTGGCACATTTGGTGGGAGCGTAACAAGAACACAAATCAATATCTAGACTACCGATGGGAAGACAAATGAACTCACTGGTTGAAGTCTTTTCCAGCTATGCTCAAAGGGATAGCTATTGATTGGTATATGTGCAAGCCAACAAGTTACAAGTCCTCATGGGACAAATAGTAGATGGCACTTGAATAATTGTCATAGAGATTTAGAAAACTTGGTGCGAAAAACATGAAAGCATACGAACCTATAATAGAAGGCAATAATCCAGACACACATGTTAGGATCACATCCATGCCCCACAACAAAATTCTGCAAATAAGGGGAGATAGAAAGGACCACCCCTCCCCTTTGTGTACGGTCTGTAGCCCAAAAGAGACCTTTCCAACAATAATTCATGCGGTTACGAAGCTCAAATCCAGAAGATTTGACTTCCTACAGAAAGACCAAATATTGCGTAACTTTATGAAGAACTGCATAGACAAACTACTTACGGTTTGGGATCATCATCCCTCTTACATTCCAAGATAGAAGGGAGAGCTTCATTCGAGGAAGAGAGGATTGCCAACAAGCTGAACCTGTTACTTATCATCTTTGTCTGGGGAGAGTGTCATTGAAGGATTTCACTCAAGTAGCAGGACTCGTTGTTCTACCAGGGTTTTCTAGATGGGCGGGAGACAAGGCTTCCTTTCGCTTGTTGGATTTTAATTGCCAGCCTCCATGGAAATTGTACCATGTGACTGATCTTTGACACTTCCTGCAGAAGAAAGGATAGAGCTTTGGGTCCAACTACCCTCATCACGCTCCACACTAATTGCAAGATGGGACCACCAACACTCTAGGAAGGCTTCTTAATCAAACCCACACCAGCTCTACCAATAGTCTAAAAGGAATGAATCAAGGGCCCATTATTCTCTGCAAGGGGTCCATCCTCCTTGGTCAAACTCGCTGAACCAATCCCCTTACTTTCGGGCATAATTACCATGTTCAAAAAGTTCATATGCTTCAAGAATCAAAAGGGGAAAAACGTTCGAAAGTTTGGAATTTTTCAAAAGGTTCGGTTCAGTTTAATATAGAAAATTTACAAATATTAAATATATATATATAAACAATAAATACTATACATATATGATGATATTTGAAAAGAAAAACCAATTACACATAATAATAAATAAATGTATTATCTACAACGTTTTTCATTTACGTGCTTAGGTATTAGTGCTTCTTGTTTCGTTTTTGTTTTGTGTTAAAGTTCTTTTAATATAAACGCTTAAATTTTATAATTAAAAAAGAAAAAATAATATTTGACCGAACTTGTTCGGTAAGTTCGGTCAGACCAAAAAGTACGGTTCAAACCGAATTTTCACCAAGTTTGTAAGAACATGGTAACTATGCTTTCGGGTTCTATTGAGACTTGGGAAGCATGGGTATGCCCCCTTTCCCGAACCCCCTTGAATACGTACTTGGTACGGATATGTCTCGGGTACGTTCAAGTACATACCAGGTAGATCATAAATGTACCTGGGAAGTACCCTTTCACATGCAGGACATACCTAGAAGTTTTGGCATTGGGGTTTGTTAAAAAAACATTTTTCTGTTTGACTTAGCCAATGCACAAAAAAACCTAAACTCATAAATGGATAAAAAATAGGCTCTAAACTCCTCTAAAAGATATAAAAAGGCACTCAAGCATTACCAAAACACACAAACAATTTATTGTTGGTTTTTGCAAGTGTAAGAGCAAAGAGCCAAAGAGGAATTGAGGAGGCAGCGATTGGAACGAGGATTTGTTTGGAGGCAACCATTGCTTGCAAGGAGTTCAAGTTTGTTTAGAGGCAGTCACTGTTTTATTGATCATTCAAAGGAGACATCACATTTGGAGGCAGCCATTGTTTTCTATTTCTTATGGACTAAAAATGAGTAAAATGAGTGTGTGTATATATATATATACATTAATTTTTTTATTATATATGTAAGGACACATCCAAGATGTATTGTACACAAGGGTTTTTTAAAATCGATGTATCCACGTACCGAACCCATACCCATACCCAAACCCATAACCGTATCTTGGCAACATAGATCGAGACAGTTGTACCTGTAACCTGGGAGGCACTCAAAGAAGGTTTCCGATGAGGGCAATTGCGAATAAGGTGATCCTTCATCTAGCATGCAAAACAAACATTTGAAAGATTCAAGTATCGGACCTTCTATTGCCAAACATCTATCGTCATGATAGAGATAAAAGGTGGAACCTTCTTTTTCAGGTCTACTTCTACATAAAACCTCATATTAGCTCGTAATGCATTATGTCGTCCATCAAGTATAAGCACCTTACCCAATCAATTGTTAAGCAGATCTACAAATGCACTTAATTCAGCTAGATGAGCGGGAAACTCCAACCAAAGAGGATAATGTGCTTACCCCTAATCCTCTGGGGTAAATTTTGCCCTCCAAGATTGAACATAAACCAATGACCCCACGATGTTCCTAGTCTCATATTGCAATACATGTCGCGTTGCCGCATCTAAATCAAACAAAACAGATTTGAATCTCAACCTCTAGTAAAAAATTTTGAGAAACCCCCTTAGCTTACCAGTTTAATAGGCACCATTTCTTAAAAGCTTCTTCTTCTGGCATAGGGAAAACGACGAACAAGATTATACCACAGCATACCAAATTTTTTTGTTCTTCCAAACAATCCTTATTACTTACTAGTCAGAGAAAAGTTAAAGCCCCCGTCATTGGTCGGCAGTGAATGAGGGAAGTCCTTAATAAAAAAGTTGCTCTCATTGCCCAAAGTCTTTGCATTAGGAGGGGAGGATTTCTTCGTAGCAAAATTTTAAATCAAAAGAGTACCACTAATGTGGCCACTTACAACATTAATTTCAAATAACATGGGACCAATTTTTGGAGCATGATGATTCCTTTGAGATCAAGTTAAGTTCCTTAAGAATCAAGGCAATATCCTTTGAGACGCCTTCAACCTATTCTCATGAGAGGAATCATCCATCTAGAAGTTTGACTTTGCATTCAAACTTTAGGATGCTTAAAGTTAGAAATTCAAAATGTAGACTGTAACTTTATTTTTCTACACTAATTTGCGGGTTGGGAAGTCATATTGATGTGAAAATGGCATACATTCAAAACCTCATTATGTCAAAGATGCAGAAGTTGATGGGCAAAAACTATAATGTTTGGAGTCATAGGATTCTGACTATTGCTGAATATCAAGACTGTAATAAAATAATAATTGGCGAGGAAAGAAGGCGGGTAGAAAATTTTGTGGATTATGAAAAACGTCATAAGGAGGCTTTGTTGTTGCTAAAGATATCAATATCCGATGATTTGATACCAAAGGTCCAGAGTGCCATTGTGGTTGCTGAGTTATGGACCATTCTGAAGGACAAATACATGACTTCATAAAAGAGTAAAGTGTTTTACTTGAAGAATTTGTTGTTTTCAATAAGGATGCAAGGGTATGGGTCATTGTTAGATCACCTACATCGGCTGAAAGATCTTTGTGACCAGCTCACCTCCATTAATAAAAGGGTGGATGACAACGATTTGGAGTTGGTTCTAAACAATTTTCCATCCTCATATTACTCATTTGTAGAAGCCTTACATTTGATGGTTGTAAGTCAGACTTTGACTTTTCATCAAGTTAGTTCATATTTATTACAAAAGGAATGGAGACAAACCCAGACACTTGAGTTCAGTTTTGGACAATTAGAAAGTCCATCGATTGCTCAGTCAAAGGGGAAGTGGAAACGGCACTCTAGTGAATCTTCCAAATACCAAATAAAATGCCAATACTTTCATAAGGTTGCGCATCACAAAAAGGATTCCCAGAAGCGACAATATGATCTTTCCCAACAGAAAAAAAATCCATGAGATGAGGCAAATGTGGCAGCAATTGCAAATGAACGATATTTTGGGGAAGAGCATGCTCTCTATTGTGTTACAACATCATGATCGAATGACAGTTCTACAAGTTCCTAGATCATTGACTCGGGCTTAGCAAACCATTTTTCATGTGGAAGGGACTGATATGTATTATTTACTGCAGTAACAAAATGTTCTGATTCAATTGTATTAGCTAATGGAAATTCGCTTGCAATAGAGGGGATCGGAGATGTACGCAAAAATAATGCTCAAAAACTATTAGTAAGGGTTGTTAGGTATGTCCTAACTTGCTTAAGAATCTATTATCTATTCACCAGTTAACAGAGAAGCCCAATATTGATGTAAATTTCTCTGGGTAGAAGTGTCTTCTGTCAAATGTGAAAGAGCAACAGGTGATTGCCCTAGGCTGTAATGTCCCCTTATTCCAGCATTAATTAATAAATGCAAGTCGAAACTAAATTGGGGTAAAATCGATTTGCACATGCCGATTTAAAAAGTAAAAAATAAAATAACATTTAAATTGTGCAAGTCAAATTGGTAAGGAGAAAATCAATTTTCCTTAGGGTAATTAATTATTTATGGAGATAAATAAATAAATAAAGGCAAGTCGAATTCCATAGGATTATTTAATAATTATTATTAGGAATAAATCGATTTATTCTAAGCATGGGTAGATCCATATAGGACCCATTCGATTTAATTTTCCCATGCATTTAATATTTGTGAGTGTGTTTTCCAGGAAAATTTTAAATAAATATTCTCTTAGATTTTGGCGCCAAAAATGAAGGAGCCTTGGAGATTGAGTAAGGAAAAGATATAAAAGAAGATGATGGGCACTCCTTTTCGCATGTTAACGGTTATTGTAACTTATCTTCATACTTAAAGAGGGATGTATGCCCACTTGTGATCAAAAAACAAAAGGTGTTCCTCAACACCATCCTTTATAAAGTGTGTGTGCCCTTGAGAGCTTGAATTGATAAGTTATTTGCATTTATATTCAATATAAGTGAAGGCACCATTATTGAAAGAGTTTGTGAGGTTATTTGAAGAGTTTTCGAGCCATCATTTGGTCAATTAATTCTAGAAATTGCTGTTGGTTTTGTCATGATATAAATCGACTTTTTGAAGGAGATTTATGGTGTTTTGAATGTTATTTTTGCAAGAATAAAATCTGAATTGTTTTTGTTCATTATTCTATGATAAATGCACTTGTTTCATGATATTTGGAGCTTGTTAACACTGCTGGAATTTATTTATTGCAAGTTGACTTACCTGGGCATTTATTAATAGTGTTTTGAAAGGGTTTGAAGGGTTTTTCGATCTGTTGTTATAACTTCCTCATTGCAGATCTGAAACTACATTTATTGGGATAAGAAGTGAAAGAAAAAGAGTTGGAAATAAATTTAATTATTTCTCCTAACCCTAGCGACTTGTTCTACAGATTCGGGGGTTGTTTTGAGTGGGCTTCAGTGGGTGGAAAATTCTGACTATGGGTTCTTTTGAAAGCTCCTAATTTTATCTTCCATCTACATTTGGTCTCATGCAAAAAAAGTCAATATTAAGGAAGATATTAATTTTTTAAGTTTGCAGTCATTTTCAGAATTTTAATTTATTTTACTACTGCTGCAAGTTATTTGGTCAAAGAAGTGTCAATTCCGACTAGTAAGCTCATTTAAACCCTTATCTTGGCTCACTCCAACCCCATTTGGGTTATATTAAAGCCGACATTTGGTTAGTTGAGGTGAACCTCGAAGGGTTTCTCTTCTAAGTTTATTTCTTTTGCAAGTAGTTTAATAAAATTTAATTAATATCCCACAAGGGGATATTACATAGGCATTGGACATGGTGGCCAGTATAGATTAGTTAACTCTCTTATAGTCAACTTAAAAGCAAACATGGAGGGAGACTCCACCATATACGATTTACTCGAGTATGACATCCTCATATGAATGTTGACCCTACCCTGGTCAACCTACACGCACTAATTATGGAGGGAGCATCCACTAATTTATAGGAGACTGAAATATTTCATGTGCGGGTGGATGAAATGCCCAAATTTTAGGATGGTCAAGAAGCAGAAGGTGAGATGGCAAGAAAAGTCGCTCAAAGAATTGTGGAGGGAGACTCCACCATCCAAGATATGCTAGCAACACATAGTGAGATGGCAGAACATGCCACACAATTACAAGCACTTGCTCGAAGGACAGTAGAGCATGGACACTTTGTTCATCTTGTTGCAAAAGGCTTTTTATGACAAGGAGGTAGATGAGCAACAAGAGGATACAATTATTTCCCATACCACTACGAAGATGGTTGTTTCTCCGACATGCACTAATTGTGGAGGGAACATCCACTAATGTGTAAGAGACTAGAATATTTCATGTACAGGGGGATGAAATGCCCAAATTATAAGATATTCAAGAAATGCAAGGTGAGATGGCAAGAAAAGCCACTCAAAGAATTGTGGAGGGAGACTCCACCATCCAAAATACCATGTGGAAATAACTATATAGATGGTTGTTTCTCCTGCTGCAGAGTTGATTGTTACCATCTACTACAAAGATGGTCACTCAATTGCTTCTCTCCACACAAGCTCAATTTGCTTTGAGGATATCTCAAAGTGCTTTCCTAAAAGGAGAGTTGGATGAGGAGGTCTACATGGTGTTGCCTAAAGGTGATCATCTTGATTACAGATTTATCGAGTCCCTTCATAGACTCAAGCAAGTTGCACAAGCCTAGTACACTCTATTCAATCAACATCTCCAAGAATCTCATTTTGGACATCTAGAGATTGGGTTGAACCTCTCAGCCACTGGTGATTCAATACCAGTCAATGAGTCACTCGTCGAATATTCAGTGGATAACTTGCTATACCTCAAGTCCACACAACCAAATCTTTGTTTTGTTGTCTACTATATTTTTTAATCTCTATTGATACCAAAGGTCCTACATTATACAATAGCAAAACATCAAAGGACTGCAGCTTTCAGCATACTAAGGAGCAGCTTATAGAATTAATGGCTAAACTTCTTGGTTTTATTGTATTTGTAAATTTCGGGACAAACATGTCTACGGTTTAGTCATTAAGAGGGGGTGGTAAAATATATTTTTAATATATTGATTACCTCATAAAGAACTATTAGTCATGTATTAACTAAAGTTTGGTTGTAACCTCAACCATTTTTTTAACTATCTCTTGCATAATAAAATGACAAACACACAGTCTACCAAGTGTGCATTCAGGTTTCTCTTCATTATTTCTTTGTTCACATCTTCTAACAATAAGAATTATAGCCCCACTAAATGAGAGGCTCTTGGTATGGTGTACATTATTCAGAAATTCTAGTACCATTTGTTAGAAACTCTGTTCACATTTTATGTGGGCCATCAAGCCGTAATGTACCTAGTTACCTAACCTATTATCCAAGGTCGGGTAAGAAAATGGTTGATCTTGCTATAAGAGTTCATGTTCAAGATCATGGTCAAGTCAGACAAGAGTCATGTCATAGCATACCAACTCTCAAGAATCAAGTCGAGTGAGCTTGATGGTGTGAATGATAATTTCCCTGATGCTCATTTGTTTTAAATGGTTGTTGTACCATCATGGTATGAGAATACTGTTGATTATTTTTTAATTGTCCTCTCCAAATGACATGCAACTGAGTGTAGAACACTAGCACTGTAAGCCAAAACATTTCCCATAGTAAACGGGGTAATGTACAAGACAGGGCCCAATCAAATATTGCGGGGATGTTTGACGACGGAGGAGATCTAAAATATACTTCAAGAGGAGCATGAAGGTCTGGCTGGAGGCCACATAGGACCCAATGAAACAGCAACGAAGGTACTTCCTGCAAGTTTACAGAAGTCGACACTATACAGAGATGCAAAAGAATGGGTGTTAGGATGTGACACCCACCAAATTATTGGGAAGCCATTAAAGTAAAGACATTATGCCCCTCTAGCCATCTCAATCTCGAGAAATTTTTGTGGTCTTAATTTTATCGGTCCATTTCAAGTCGGCAAGGTGCATTGATGCAAGTAGATAGTACCGGCCACTGGATCGCAACAAATAGAAGAATGGATAATCAACTGGGAGCATCATTTAATCCAGCTTCCAATTTGCCTTCATGGCTCTGTGTGTATACAAGAACATACATATGGGAGATGATGAATATTTATCCTTTTCCGATGCAAATCCTTCTCAAACAGAGCCAAGTGACTCGAGGCCCCTGTCAACATGTTTGCTCCAATTCATCTTCCTCAGCCAGACAACAATGTCTCAATTTCTACAGAATATGGGGCCTATGGCACAGACTTTGCTTGGAATTGCACAGACTTTGCAAGGGATGATAACAATGCCACAAAAAACTACAGTAACAATTCAATTGCTGTACGGCCTGCATGGGTGGAAAAATTAACTAAAATTTTAAATAATTTCAGCTGAGAAATGGCTGCATGAATCAGGCTCTGATACCATATAGGTGTCAGGAAAACTCTCACTTCAGCAAGCCATTACCACAGTTAACTAGACCCCGGCCATGAACAGCAATATTCTAAATCTCTATACGTATATTCTCATGTGATAAATAATATGATGGGCACCTTGGAATATATAACCAAGGTGAGGTTGTTACACAGCTCAAGTGGTTGGAGAAATAGCTAATCAGGCACTAAAGAACAACTCTTACGTGCACAGCAAAAAGCCACATATATCTCACCAAATAAATAACAACTTGAGTTGATTTAAGCTTAATTCTCTTCTAGTGTGAACCTAGAAAAAACCAAGCTAGTTAGTTAAAGACAGCTACTAGCCTAGTGTGTACACACAACACCAACAAAGGGGATGTCGCCTGCCTATTGGGTCTGTCTCAGACATTTTGGGGACACAAGGACGTCCCCATTCACCCCTTCTTTCTAAAATTCTCTCATGTCTCGGATATGTTTCAGAACATTTTGACATACCGAGGACATTTTCTATTTAAAAACATTTATTTTCTACTGCTTGATATATAACAATCAGGCATTCATATTTACTATTTTCTATTTCTATTTCAATGTTCATTCAACTTTTTATTTCAATTGTCAATGCTGAATATTCATTGTTCAATCCTCAATTTCTTAGATGTTTTTGTTGTTTGAATTTTGGCTCTTTTGAATATGTAATGATGTTTAATAGTTTGACTATAACATATAGAATTAAAAAGCAATAATCATATTATTTTTATAATTTTCTTATGATACATACAGACATACATACATACACACACACATATATATATATATATGGCATCCCTCTGTTGTTGCCAAAATTCAGGAAAAAAAATTGTTGTTCCAAGAATGCGTCCCCCCGTTTTGCCAAAATTCAGGAAAAAATTTGGTGTTCCAAGAATGCATCCCCCCATCCCGGGAACTCAAAGAAACATTGGTATTTAATGCTACAGTATACTATGTGTGTGTAATGTGAACTCGAGAATGATGAGGCTACAGTCACCCTGAAAAATGAAGATTTGCAGAGTCAGGTGGAACCACAGTATGTAAGATTCCAAGAGAATATCTGCTAGCAAACCCAACTTACTCAGAAGCAAACTAATATGTCTGTTGAGCATAAGCAAGAGATGACACAGCTGAAAGCTCGGGCAGCTGAACTTAAGATGGTACAAAGTGAATAAGATCAATTGAAAGGTACGCTGCAAGAGGCCATTCATGTGGTCAAACCTTCAAGGAAGCGTGAAATTATAGCAGTCATTTGAAGACATACACTAAGAAGTTCTATGCACTTAGAGCTGAATTGAAGCAGCTGAAGTCAAGCAGAACAGACTTTTCAGGATCGTGCTCAGGTGGCATGGCCATACCACCAAGGACATCTTCTTCTTCCCCTCCACCTCATTCTTCTTAATTTTCTCTATGGGTTGTGCTCCGACTTGTACTAAGGGAGGAATAAATGTCAAACGTTATTATTAAATGCATTGTTTCAGCAGCTGACTTTGTTATGTTGTTAATTATCCTATTGTCGGCTTTAATTGTGTATGAACTAGTTTTAATTTGTTATGAACAGTTAGTCTCAATGGTTGTCTTGACTCTTGACTGACACATTGATCTTTCAAATAGCAAGATGAATGTTAGGGGAAGGGCGCTGAAGCAGCAAGACATCCCTTTACCAAGCATTGTACTTTACACTACATCCACAATAAAGATAGTATTCTCTCCTATTCTGCTTTGTTATGATCATGCCATGTATTTACAATTCTCAAAATAGTTTTCTTTGATGGTGTAGCTTTTTGTAATGAACACACATGCTATGAGAATTAAAGTAGACTGAATTCAGAGAATGTCTACTAATTCATTTGAGAAGCTGATATAAAGTTCTAGTCCGATAAGAATATTTGCCAAAATTTCATGGGTCACCCAAATTATGACTAGATTGTATGATTTGAGAAAACTCTACACCAGATGATTGGGACAACCAGTAAGGAATTGGGAGGTTAAAACTGGACAAACAGAAATCAGAGTTTTAGTAACCAGAACTCATTTTCAAGTTTCACATCGTTTTCTTATCCAAATCCGTTTGTTGTCATTTTCTTGTCGCCTCATTTGTTATATTAAACTAGGGTATGATTTCTTGATATTTTATCCTGATGAATTTCAGTTTGGTTATGTCCTATTTATGCAGACTAAGTAGACCTCATTGAGGTTTCTGTCTTGCATGTTCATTTCATATTGTAGGAAAGGAATATTTGATGATGTTTCAGTAAAACCAACCTCCTTAAAAGGTGATAGAGAAAAATAAGCATATCGTTATTGCATCTCCCAATATTCCCTTAATAATTCAACACAGTTGATCAACTACATGCTTCCAAATCAGGCAATTCAAGACATTTGGACTGTGGAAAACTGTTCATACTAACATATAAGCTGGGAATCATTACATATACATACGGTTGGTTTATTCACCTATCGCCACAAGCAATCAATATCCCACCAAGCTTGACTCGCATCACAAACCTCCTAAAAACCTCCCTTACAGAAGCCTGCTGGAAAAATCAAGAAATGATTAACATAAAGACAACTAAAGAAGAAAACCATCTTGATGACAAACTTAACACAAAATTCACAATGAATTGAAACATCTAACCTCGTTTTGAAAAAAGTCGACGTGTTCCCATTCAACATTAGTGATTATAGCCAAAGATGGAGAAATTCCTAGAAAGCATTCCTTATACTCATCTGCCTGCCAAAAACAGTGAGAAGCCAAGTTTACTGCATCCAAGTGGTGTAGCGAAGTTGTTTCATTTGAGTACCTCCTAAAACCAGTAGCCAGATCCAAAACAAAAGTCCAAAATAGAAAACACCAACATGTGACAAGCACCAGACTGAGGGACTAGTTAGTACCTCCATTTTGAGGTAATGAAGGGCAGTATCCAACGCATATATCTTTTACTTAAATTCTATGTTTAATAAAGGTACATATTTCAACAAATCTTGAAACGTTTTTCTATCAGTGTATTATAACTATAATCAAATATCCAATTTCATATCAATCTTCCCATGAGTAAAAAATGAACCAACGCCCTTTGAATGATTTATCTCCAGGGAATAGCTTAAACTTAAACATTTGATATGCTGTGCATATAGTTTTCTACAAGTTACAAATTTAGTAATGCATTCTGGCAGATTGTGTTCACCTAAACATTATACATAGGTAAGGTCAAAGAGCACGAGGAATAACCAAAACAGATATGAAATCTTGTGCAGTGGAAAATTAGTACAAAGGAATCCAAATTGATCATTCACAAGGGCTGCATAATGCCCAAAATTGTGATGGCCAGCATTTGTTTAAAAGGGGGCCTCTTTATAGTCTTCAAAAGCTTACCTGGTGTTTCCTAATAGGACCGAAAAATTGCAATACAGAAAATAGAACGATACAAAAATATACAAAGAACAACTCACAAAAATAGATGGAGCATTTTGCTCTTATTTATATAATGTGCAATGTGCACCAAACATGGAAAGCAAGAATACCAGGGGGAACGTAACTCATGTTCCAAACTAGAAGTACTGATGTCAGCCTAAGTGCTGTGTCAGTTGGAAAAACATTCTGCCAACCACCAATGGTTACAAACCATGACTAACCAAAAACAAAATTGTATGCCCATGTACACATAACTCATAACATAAAACCAACCATCTTATTCACAACATATACCTGGTACAAAATGCTTGGCTAATACTAGTATTAACGCGTATGACGTCTACATCTACTTCACAACATATACCTAGTGCAAAATGCTTGACTAATACTAGTATTAACACGTATGACACCTAAATCTACTCCATGCCTGCCTCACCCCCCCCCCCCAACCCCCCTCCCCCTTCCCACCACCAAAAGTCTGGCCATGTTCTTGTCAACGCTTAAGAAACACTAGAGAGTCTAAGAAAATAATAGCCTCCTCTAGCGGATCTAGAAATGGAATCGATGTCGTGCCAATATGTAGAGGCTGAGACGGGTGATTTGTTGAAGATGATGTGGACCTAGGTGACTCTGCGACCAAGGTCTTCAATCTCTTAGGACTGGCCTGCAAGCACACAATTTCCTCTTCAATTTTCCTTCTATCTTTGCACTTGCTATGTCAACACACATCATCGTCTCCATGGTTCTCTATAGCCTCTGGCGAAACTCTCAAATCTGAGCCTTTGAACTTTGTCTCTATGCATCAGTTTGTCCCTAAAGCTGCACAAACTCTACCTTATATCTCCTATAGCCACTAGTAGTTTCCTCTAATAAAGCACAATCATGTGCATACTTGTCCTTCCACGACTCTAACTCTTGTAATCATTGCTTCTCCATCAATATGCCTCTCACTCCTTCGGCCAACCGTCTCTTAGAAAAGATTTGTTCCTATTGTGTGGTCAACATGGTGTGAGGGTCAACCTGCTCCTCGGCTTGCATCAAGCCAACATTGTCTTCGACTAGCCTCTCCTCCACCCAATTGGCCCTCAAATAAGCATCTCTGCAGTTCATGTAAAGGAGGTGAATCTTTTCCAACACCCACAGAATGCACAAATGAACACCTTGCCGAGACAAGGAACCACATGCTCTGTGACCTATGGCTCAATTAGTATCGTCAAACAAGTCACAAAAATGAGCCTCTCTTGTTTGTATGAAAAACTCCATGTATGTCAATCAACATCATAAGTAACCCAGATCCATTCTTGTACCATTCCAATCTAGGATCCGAACTTCATTGTTGACTTCACGTAATGTTTGACCAAGTGCTTCTATGTGAGATGAACTCACGCAAAGTATCATAAGGATGTTTATTACCACGTGAAATGTGAATATGGGCATAATAATTGTCCATGTCCTCCTCTTGCTCATTGTTTGTGTTCTCGCCATAGTTATCATCTCCACCTATGTCCTAGCCATACTCATCCCGATCTTTATCCTACCCTTACTCCCTACTGCCATCTTCCTCATCGACATGTTCAATTTAACGCCTCTGAATTATCATTACAATCATGCAACTCAATGTCAATATGTGCCTCCTCCTCGGGAGTCCCTGTGTTTGTATTATTGCAAGTTTAATGTTGGGAATACCTAGCAAGATATCTGAAGCTAAAATCTAAACATCCCAGCTAGAACCCTAATCTACTATCTCTTAAAGCTAGCATATATCATTTAAGTAATAAGGTTGTGTGGTAACTTGAAACGGCTCCAATGTAATAGGGTCTTGGGATATTTGTGAACATACAAATAAAGAAGACGAGTTTGATGTACTAACTGCTAGGTTTATAGATTAAGAGCATGGGACTTATGTATTACTGAGTTGTTCTACAATGGCTAATACATCAACAAAATTATGAACGGGAGGGGTTATCACTTGAGCAAGATTCCTAAAGGGGTACCTATGTACCGTCATGGTGTTAGTCAAAGCTATGTTCATCCACCACTCCTAATCCAAGCTATCTTCCTGCACGTCATCTTGGTTGTTGTGTGAAGTGTTATGGCACTCCTCATCATCCAAGGAATCAATCACCACCTTTTTCTTCAAAGCTCATACCTTTGTTTTGGCCGATGGGGAAGTACCAAAGGGGGTGAACAATGACATCCCAAATGCACATTCATTCCATATTGATGTACTACCATCAAGCTACAATAATATTGGAAATTATCCATCAACCAGGTTTATTTTCCAAAGAATGTGCAGCTAATAGGGTAGAGAAAGGATAATACTGAAGCCAAATACAATCGAATTGATCAACAGGGTCTTGTACAAGATAGGAATGGACAAAGTATTGCGGTGATGCTTACCATAAGAAGAAACCCATTACACACTAAGCTAAACACACAAACGTGAGGCAGGAGGCCACGTGGAACCAGACTTCATTGCAAAGCAATTTCTTGCAAGCTAGACATAGTGGTCAACACTATTCAAAAATGTCCATGACAGGAACTAAAATTGTAACCCCTGATAACAAACACAGATTTCATTTTGGTTGTCACAAGTCCTCTAGAATGCACTCTTGGGTTAGGGAGAGGAAAGGAAATCCAAATAAGGGGGCACATTTCCACCCCTTGCTGAGAAGCGTTTATGGGATTTTCTATAAAATGGCAAAAATTTCCTCAGCAAGGACTTTTTTCTAGGTAGTCGAGTACATCCTCACATAGCTCAAAAATGGGTATGTGTTGTAAACATTAGGGATACAGCCCAAGTATGCGAAACAATACCTTGGTATGTTGTTTCAATGTACCCGCATGCACGTGGGTATTGTTCCATGTACCCCAAGCATATTTGGGACAAGGCCTTGGGAAAAAACAGCAGAAACATCTTCTGTTTTTTGGTTCAAAAAGTGAAAATGACTTTCAAAAAGCAAAAATACAAGTCATAACCGAGAGCTAGAGGGTACTTCGCATAATCAAGCTAGTGGAAGTGGCATTGCTACTCCTTGTGTATCTAACAAACCATGTGATGATTCTACTTCTACTTCTAATGAACCACATGATGGTTCTAAATTATAATGATACTCATCGAATGCACTGGAGAGCAATATGATTATAATTATAATAAATATGCTGATTTGTCTTGATTTTTGTGTACACATTGTAACATTTGCACAATGTACTTGTTCTAAGCTTGAAAAATGAAGATTTGACATTTGGTATTGAATTATGTGTATGTTTTGTGGTTATTTAGCTTATTTTGTTTACTCTATTCATAGTATATGGTTAATTTTGCTTATTCAGCTATATTTTTTAATATTTCATATATTTTTTGCAAGGCCATACTAAATCCGTACCCAAGCCCCTAGAAAATTGTTGTACTTGGCATACTGGGTCCCCATCCATGTATCCATACCCGAACTAGCTACCTAGACTTTTTCCCCATTTTCGGAAAGGAGCATACCAAGAGCTAGAGGAGAAACCCACTGCAATTGAAGGACATATAGGTAGGCTCTTGATCACCTAGGTATGCACATTGCATGTTTATTGAGATTTGAGGTGGATTTTGTTTCTTCTTTCTAATGCTGGTTGCAATCATGGTTGATGTCTCTTTGAGCACTTTATTTGATGAGTTTATATCTTGTTTCATTCTAAGTTTGGCAATGACATTTGTGGGTGTTTATGTGGCTGCAAAGCCTTCATTTGGGTTATTTTGATTGCTGCTCATTGCTGTTCTATTTCGTGAAAATTGAAAACCATTATTTTGCCGAAATTTGGCCAAATCATGTGTTTACTGTTGGGGGTGTAGGGCATGGATAAATAGGGTGTTTGGAGTTTGTACAAGTTGTGTGCCAACTCTTATTTTGCTTGTTGGGCTAGAGTTTGGAACTTGTATAACAAGTTGCGGGTTGACTCCCATCATTATTTGTGTATAAAGTAGTTTTCAAGATTGCAGCGAGATAGTGGAGAAATTCTTAGTCTTCATGATGAGCATCACTCCAACATGTGGGTTACCTTAGGGGGTTACCATGGTGATCTTTGTGGTGTTAGGTTTTGAGGGTTTTGGTATTTTGTGGTATGTGAGTGTCTCTACCTCCAAACTAGCTCGGTATCCTAAATCTGGCTATGCATCCAACCACACATCCAAACCAAAAGCCCAAGTTGATGTGAAGTGTAGAATGCACCTCTTACGGAAAACAAGACGGATCATTTCAAATTATCATGAATAGGGAGTAGCAAATGAGAGCTCTTAAATTGATCCCTCAAGGATTACGCAACAGACCTCTTAGGCTAGAGACAAAAAAGAATCTCTCTAGCATATACACAACAAACACTCTTAAACCAAAGACAGCAATGAGTTTGTCCAAGAGTTGCATGATAGCCTTTAGGCACTCGATCAATGTTAAAGTGATCAAGGACTTAGGGGCAAATTCATCAGCCTACATGGCTGATGTTATAAGGCCGAGGTCTTAAAGTCGGCCAAGTGCCCAAAGGACCTCTTCTTAGACCTAAAGGTCAAGACCGCATATGCTCTCTTGGTCGAGGGTGGACTACAGATAGTCAACCTAATGTTGATTGAGTGCCTACTATAGATAGTCAACCTCTCCCATTGGTCGAGTGGTTGACTATCACCCACACCTTGACCTGTTTCCTATCTCATTGTGGAGGGTCTTATACAGACTATGATACAAAGAATGGCCATTCATGTTTTGAAAACCTCTGCATAAATATCAAAAAAGCTTAAAGCAAAAACATGCAATGATAATCATGCCCGATTCATCTTTCTGCAAATGCGAAGCAGCCTAGTTTCAGCCAAAAGGACGGTAATAGAAAGCCAAAAAAATCACCTGACTAAAAAGAGAGATTATGACCTTAATGTTGTTATCAGACGATATCAGGGAGATAGATCAGTGTGATGCGACAAATACAGGCAACAAACGGCCAATTATCAGCTCTTTAGAGGATGCAAATAAATCATAATGTAGCAATAATTAGTTCTAGTTTTTGGTGGCAAATGCTTTTCAATGATGGCTTAATTGCCAATATCATGGGTTGTAGCAGAATCTTCATGAGGCTACAGCAATTTATAGTGATGCGGGGCTAAAATACATCCAAGAAGTGTTGTCACTATTTGGGAGTCGACATAAAACAGCTCTGCTTCTGAATTAGTTTAATGTAATACAATATACAATATCCACACAAAAAGGTTAACAGCTGGCTGCATTGTTTTTTCAACTCTTCCCAAATAACCTCACTGTTTTGAACGAGAAAATGTTTTGCAGTTCATATTATGATGATGTGGTTCTTGGGATATAACACAGACTAAAGTAAAAAATTTCATCAATTAGCATAGTGGCATACTTTGGGGTGACAACACATCTCAATTTAGCAACAAAGTGAAAAACCATAACTATATAACCAGGCAGTTGGTCTTTGAGTAATACCCTTAGTGCTTCTACACTGTGCTATTTTAATATACTCTTGGTTCTTCTACAATGTACTATTTTAGCCTACCATTTACTTTGGGCAATCGAGAACATATTTTTAAGTTATAAAAGAAAAATCAAAGCACTTAACATATTGGTAACTAATGTATCATTAATGATTACTGAAAGCAAACTCAATAAATCAAGTGTATCAATTGACAGTGGGTATGATCCATGTGATGATTAACATGTCAATAAAGTTATAATATTGAAATCTTCGTAAAAGGAAATATAACAATAGCATGAGTTCCTAGGGATATCAAACATTTGTGCTTAACTATTATAACTAATGGAATAAAACATATCACACCGCAAACTCTGGCTGCATATTTCTCTACAGTGCATGTGTGTTGAAACCACGTATGTGTGGCATGGATGCTAATTGTTAATCAATGCCCTAAATGGCACGGTAATCTAGGGCACATCACCAATTTGTAAACGTTGGTAGCATTGTATAGAAATGTCGCCACATGAAGAATCAAACTATAATGCTGGTATAACCTCACAAACTGTAAAAAGTGGATGACAGCAGAAACTAAAATGGACAGCTGAGAATACAAGTGATGATGCCAAACATGTTCATGTACAATCTTTATTATTGCGGAACAAATAGATTTACAATGATGAGATTAAGTGGATGTAAACTGCTCTTGAACTAAGCATGCATAGACACCTCAATCAGTCCAACTAATGTGCAGTGGTGAACTGTACATGTGCATGGACATCTCATTCAAGCTAATTGAGATGCAGTTGGTAAACTCTAGTGAACTGGAATCCTACTAAGACTAAGTTACATGTAGCAGGTGAGGCTCCAGTTAACTGGGTCAAGTGTGTACGTGAGATAATCACTATGAGAGTCAAATTTACAAGAAAGGAGATCACTACGAAACTGATTTGCATCATTTCCTCACTGATTAAAGGAAATTATCCCCAATTGAGAGGACAAATCATAACCGAGATGAGCCAAGAGAAAATGGAATTCGGCGGGACATTGAATGCATGCACACCATGACCAATGATGGAGTCCCAAGATGGATAGAACCCAAATGTTGAATAAGAGAAAATGGGAGAGTTGGGAATGACATATGTTGGAGATTGAAATGCATAGTTGATGCCAAAATAATCCTCATATGAAGATTCAAGTTCTGAAATTTGAGGACCTGCATGGAAGAAAACCTCCATACTGAGGAGATAGTATGGGAGTGGTGTAAGTGGTCGATCCAGTCTGTAGAATATTTTCATATGCAGAGGAAACATTGAACATGGAGCCTCTGCATGTCCTCCCAGCCTAAGAATGGAATCCTATTTAAGGCAGTGAAGCAGGAGAAGATGCCATCACTAAAGTTGTGAAAAGTCCATCTTGGAGTTGTGAGAAAGCTTGCTCAGGATCTAGTCCCACTATCAGCTGACGAAGGTGATTGGCAATGAGAGACACATTGAGGCTATCATTGGTCTTGTTGATTTTTAAATGTCCCAAGGAAGAAGAGTGGGCTGAAGTGAGATAGGAACCTGCTCAATATGGTGCAAATGGTCATGCCCTGTGGATGTAAACACTAAAGGAGGGAGCATGGTAGTGAGGTGTCGATAAAAAACTCACTTCGCAAGTGAAACCTGTTGTAAAAGAGATGTATTCTCTGAAACAATATCTTCATTGTGGATTGTGTGGCTAAACATATGTGGAGTGTTTGATGCCTCGTGGTTAGGAGGGTGAGGACCCTGTAGAGTGCTAGAGAAGGAGAATCATCAGATTCCTTGACGACTTCAGGAACTTAGTCAAGTTGCTAGGTATATCTTTATATGCCCTCGAATAGTCCAGTCCACTGAAATCAAGTTGTATCAGTGTGACAGGAATCATTGCGGAGCTGCCAAACGGTTGTGCCCATTGTTTTTTATCGATTGTTGGTATGTGTTCATCATTTTCTGCATAAGCTTGAGTTGAAACTCATTGTGTTGTTGTCATTAGTAATGTAGCTCCCATACAAGTAGCTAAACTAAATCAGGAGGTCGGGTCACACTTGAGGGACTTTCCAAATTGCCAAAAAGATCCATAACTCTATTTTCTTTTGTGAATACTAGAACAAAATACAACACGAGTAAAAAAATTACTCCTTGTTTTGTTTTGTCTTTTTGCCCTATCTTTCTTTTTTTAATGAAATGAGAACTAGAAGACACAAATACAGAAAACGACAGGGATTTATGTCGAATAGAAGAAAGCAAGAGAAATCAGAGAAACAAAATCCAACCTGCAAAATTTCAACTTGACCCAAAATATTGTGTACTTTGGCATGAATCATGAGACTTGAAAATATCTGTACATCAAGAAATTTTCAACTTTCTGCTGAAGAGAGATGATCTCCACAGAAAGATTTTTCAACTAGTGAAAATTTTGGACCAAACAAACATTTCTTATTCTAGCACGTTTTCCAGGCTTGTTCACAAATGTTGTATAGAAGAGGAATCTAGTTTTGATCCAGAAGCACAGAATTATCTACCTTCTAGTGTAATTTTAAGTTAAATGGAGAAAGTTGACCCTGACACACTTCTCAAGGGGAATGAATATTTGAAGAGAACCAGAATTGCACAATTCCAATAGGCTTGATCACAGGTTCTGATAACAATTGTTATAACCTCAAAAACTGCAGAAAGTGAAGGGCAGCACAAACTAAAATGGACAACTGAAAATACAACTGATAGCTGTCCAAACTGTTTGTGTACACTCTCTAATAATGTGGAATAAATAGATTTACAATGATGAGATGTAGTGGATGCAAACTGCCCTTGAACTGACCATGCATAGACACCTCAGTTAGTGTACATATGAGAGGACGCCTTGTTCAGTCTAACTTAGATGAGGTTAGTGAATTTTAGTGAACTGGAATCCTACTCAGTCAGTTAGGTTCCATGCAGCCAGTGAAACTCCATGAAGTGGGCCACTAATGTGCACATGAGATAATTACAATGAGAATGATACTTACAAGAAACAAATCACTACAAGAGTGATTATCATCATAGTCCTATGAGAGATTGGATAACCCACACAATAGACACTAAAATGTAGCCAATACATGGTTATATTTCAACAACCCTAGCTTGGTAAATATACTAAATGCCAAAATTTCCACATGCAATGCCATTTTACTAAGCATTTAAGTATGTCACTTTCTTGTAACTATTTATGTAAAGTGGTTAAATAAACTTCTATCAGCTATCTACAGGAAAACCAAGCTTGCTTGTATCATCACCAAAAACAAATCATGAGAGACTATTTTCTTCATCATGACTTGGCCTTCAGTCACATTGAGCAAGCAAGTAAATTTTTCTAATATTAATTTAATCAAAGCATTAATCTCCTTCACTTAAGACTAACACTCAAATCTCTATGAAATGCTTTCCTATGCCACATAAAACAACATTCTCTTTCGTGGGCAAATTGACTGTTCTAAGCCGAATTTTGCAAGCATCGCACATTTACTATGTCTTGTGCTGGCTTCCTTCTAAAACTCAGCTCCTCGGACTTGAAAAGATTCTTAGAACTTTTCTTTGGGCAAAGTATGGTGGTGCTAGAGACCTCCCCATGATTCCATGGTCAGTTTGCATAATGCCTAAGGAGAAAGGAGGGCTGGGCTTAAGAGATATTATAATTCAAGGGTACATTTTGTCAGAAAAATGGATAATTTGTTGTTTGGAAGGATCCTCAGCCTGGCTTTCTCATGAGACACAGGATACTCAGCCCAATATTTACGCAAGGTCAGAGGTAAATTAGATCTTTGTGACATTATTGTGGATCCAGACAATTTCCAGCTCCATGGATTGTTTGTTCTTTGCAGTATCTGGAATGCCTGCGGAAAAATCGCAGGATTTGTTCACGTGGAGGGTAGTTGGGGCTTGAATGGGATGGGACCTTGCAACAAGTCACTTTCATCTTGGAAACTTCCAGACGCGTCCATTGCTTCTATACCTCGTTTTCAGGTCCATAGATTAAGCAAAAATAGGAATCTTTGTTTGGAAAAACTTATGGGATTCTAATGCACGTGATTGGAAGGAGTAGAAGACATTAGCTAGAGGCTTTGAGTTTGCATTATCCACTGCAGACCAGCTAGTCGTGAAGGACATTCAAAGTCTTATCCCTCCTGAAGACATATTTAAGCTAAACCTGGAAATGAAAGGTCCCATCTGGAGAGATTGGAGATGGATGTTTGGTCATCCCATTTATCAGTATGATGTGCACCAGTTCTATCAGCTGCTACACCAGAAATGTCTTTTGGCACCTATCCTTAATCCTAGGTGGATTGCTTCTGATGCTGAATCCCTTTGGGTTCGTAGATTGCATAGTGTATGGGCAATAAAAGTCTCTAATAAATTAAGGGTGTTTGCATGCCTTGTAATCTACCAGGGGCTGCCTGCAAAAGCTCATCTATCAAAAAGTGGCTTTACAAACGGGCTGTGCCCCTAATATGCTAAACTAGAAGCAGTTAAACAACTCTTGTGGGATTGCTCATTTGCAAAAGCCCACTGGAGGTAAATTCAGACCAGAAAGACAGTAGTTTTCAGGGACATCTTCACTGGAGGGCAGCTTAGTTGGGAGATTCTAGGATGTTCGAGGTCCTTTCAAAAGTATATGGCATTGTATGCGGGTTTCGGTCCTTTTTATCCTCTGGAAACTCAGATGCAATTATGTTTTCAGAGAGCGTAAGGGAAAATTAGAGAGTTTTTGGCAGGCTTGGCAAGGCGAAGTCAGAATGCAATTGTTGGCGAAAAGTCATCTTTTTGCTTAAAGAAGCCAAACAGTTTGACCCCAAAGATTACTCTAATCTAGTTGTTCTTATAATTTTCTTAAGAAAATTGTGAATTTTTTGTATTTTTCCTGTACTTTTTCTGATTCTTTTGTACAGGCTTTTTATAAATATTTTTCTGTTAATATATGAAGAATTTATTCAAAATAAAAGAAAAACATCATCCTTTTACATGCCAAAATACTAGCATGATCAAGCAAACATTATATGTGACATAAGTATGTGTTATTATGGCAATGAAATCCAAACAAGTATTTCACGTACAAAAAATGGAATAGCAAGCATGCATCACTTCTAAAACGTATAGGTTTCACATGAACGAATAAACTAAACCTAAAAATGATAGAGAGAGATGTAATACTCACCTCCAAAACAAAACAAGAGCCATGGCCTGCAATCGCATTTCCACCTTCCGGGAACTACAACAAAGTAAAGGTTTTGTCAAAACCTTTGCTAATATTAGTTATCAAACAAGTTGCTTTCTATGTTTCCAACTTCTCCATGAAATTGCTTTTTGATTTGCACCTTATCATCTTTAAATATACTGGAATATTTGACATTTTTTATTGTTACGATTCATATTTGAAAGTTATTCATTTCAACCTGATAAGATTACCAAACACCCTGCAAAGATTAGACTCAACAGACTTTTCAAAGCAACATTTGCAATATACATGCCCATCGTAGAATGCTAAGAGGTTAGAAGGAAGACGGGGCCTCCTCCTGCTGTAGTAGCCTAAGCTATAGATCAGTTCCTTCATCAATTTATTATTACTGATATTGTACAAGGGTACTTAAGAGAATCTAATGAAGCAGCAGCAAGTGATCAAGTGATATTTGAGGACATGATTTTTAGTAAAACTGGAGGGTAGGCCCAAATCTTAGGAAACATAAAAAAATAAAATGGGGAATAAAGATGCCAAGGGATTACAACCTATCAAAGACAAATATACAACATACAAATGGGGACTAGGTAGGTTATAATGAAAAAGAATTAAAAAAACAAAAAAAAAACTCTCTTTGCTCAAAATCATTTGTCTCATCAACCAACCCTTGAAAAATTACACTAAGATCCCCAAAGAGCTTTAATGAGAATTAGATGGTTTCTGTCAAAGAGAGTTCAGAATTAGCATTTAAAGAGCTTGAAATGCTAGGAATTTCTAGGGACATCAAAAAAGTAGCACTGGAGGAACTAACCAACCTAGTACATTGCCACATGCCGGAATGCTAATAACATTTAGGATATTGACAATTAAATATCGAGTGTATCTTAGGTGATGTACAAGGACCGGTAGTTACAAAAAATTTGAACATTACTGCATTTAATATTAGAAATAATACATTTAACCTTATATTTTCCTTAGAAACATAAAACATAAAATTCTCAGTCACTAAGGGGGCATGTCAAGCTAAGCCAAGAATTGAGCCCAAGCCTGCTCCCGCATGCTAAATGTGTTATGATAGAAGATTTGAACAAAGGACTGATGAGAAACTGGAACACACATTGTAGATTGTGTTTCTGTCATTATATTATGTAAAAAATAGTTACAAAATGGTTGAGGATGTTACAACCAACCATTGGTTAATACATAACTAATAGTGACTTAATAAATGGTAAGCCTTATATTCTAATACCCCCTCTTATGGCTTACAGTATAAAAAGAAAAAAAACACATCGAGAAAAAATTAAAATAACAGAACCAAACAAAGTCATGCATCCTTCAAAAGCTTCTCCAACCAGGTAGAACTCCAAGCTGCCTCGTAACCCTTGTAACAATGTAGCTCCTAAGTTGAATTCCCAAGTTCCCAAATTCCACCTCCCCAAACTCTCAAATCACGAACCTCCCAAATTATTGGACAACCATCCATGTTGAGCTACATCCACAGTGCTCCATCAAGTTGTCTCATGACCCTTGTAAGGGTATAATTCCCAAAATCCACAAACTCATAAACTCACTAGGCAACCATCCATGTTGCCCTTCATCTACGCTAAATCCTTTACTGTCTTCAAAGTGTGGGGTTTTTTTATAGTACGTACTCTCCATCAACAAATTCTTCACCACTTTCAGCATCTAGTGGATCTTCAACAATAGCTATATTAACTTCATCACACAATCTACGACATGTGCATTTCAATTCCTCTTTATTATTTCTCTACTCACCTGTTCTAACATTGGTATCAGAGACATTGGTGCTCAATAGGGTTCGGACTATTAGGAAAAGGCTATGAAGGAGGAATTTGTGAGTAGATATTTTGAGGGCAAAAGTTGTTTGTGTGTTCCTAAGTAAACTTCGTGATTTCTGGCTTTTTGGAGGTTATCCCAACATTTCTAAAGGGCATTCTCACCTGTTTTAGTCATGGTTAGTCTGAAAAACGCTGAAACATGAATAAAATCACGAACAAAGTTGTTAGGGATAAATCGTGAGTCAAAACATAGTCGCAAGGCAGGAACCTGATGGGAAATATAGTCGCTAGGGCAATAGAATATTTGCAAATGCAGGAATATAGTCTTTAAAGGACATAAAGTGCATAATCATGAGAAAACATGGAATAGGGCACGAAAATAAGTTGTGATTTCTAAAGTATTTTTTAGCGTTGTTCATGTAGTTAGGGCATTAAAACAAGTTATTTTCCGGACAAAATGTGACAAGCAAAAAGCAGGAGCAAATAAAACATGATTTAGGTCACATTTTCAGCAAAAAACATAGTCCAGAATCACAAGAAAGGGAAAACATGTTTTTCAAATGTATTTAGGGCAAGACAAGGAAAATACAGTCACGCAATTCCAGATTTGTGATTTTTTTAGTCTTTCACTACTAGGGCATACAATTTGGAGATTTTCAGTCACCCTATCATCTAGGGCACAAGAGAAATTAAACTTGGTATTTGATTTCTTTTGTAAGGCATTAATGTTCCAATAAAACTATCATTATTTATTTGGTTATTTCTCTGTGTCAAATTGTTTGCAAATTGATTGTTGTTATCAAGACTACATTGATTTTTGGGTTAGAACTGCTGCATAAATTTTTGAGGAATTTTTTTAAGAATGGAAATTCGATTAAACAAATATTTTGGCCTCAAATTTCACACCTAGAAAGTAAAAATCCAAATACAACTGATGAACAAAGATTTTTGGGGAATAGTAAATGGAAAGAAACCACCTAAAAATGCAAAAATATTCTTGGATTGGGAGGGCATAGATGATAAAGCCAAACTCCATTATTGGTATTATTGAATGTTATTACTACAAGAAACGTCCCAAAGTGGAGAATTATAGAATTAGAGCAAATGATGTTAAAATCTAATTTTTAGATCACCGAAAAACTCTCCAAAATAGCACCCAAAATCTGCCTCCAAATCGCTAGGCTTAGAATAAATGCTATAAATTAATTTCAGCTCACACAACCCTTCCAAAACACTCAAACAATCAGCCCTTAATCTGAAATAATTGATTAGACACAACAGCAAATAGATCTAGCATAAATAACCTCAAAACATGATAGATCAAACCCCAAACCACTTCGATTTGCCTCTAATAAATTGCAGCAATAATATACCACAAACCCTTCACAAAAATGCATATTTATGCTTCAAATAAATGTGTCAATACCCAAGACCAAGTCGCCAATGCTAAAATGAATATACCATGCATAAACACATTCACACAAGAGAGCACAATGGAGAGAACAATGGAGTCCTCAATATTCTTCAATAAAGGATCCAAATGAGGGAGAAAGCAATGCAAGAACTAGGGCATACATCCCAATACTCCAAGCATTGAGTGAAATCAAATGATCAATCAACATAACCCTTTAAGAAAATGCGACCTCCCTTTTATAGAACTAAGGGGTGCAATATCCAATAAAAACCGACCTTTCCCTTTTGGAGGGAAAACATAAACTCTCATTAAAATATTTAATACTAAGACTATGTGCACTTTATTTATTTTTTAATTAAATAAATAAAAGTAACTAACCTATGTGCGCATTAAACTAACTAAAGAGACTCTCACTTGTAGCGCTAGGCATGCCAATGAAAAATAAATAATAAATAAAAAAGGAACATTACAGTCCTCCCCTCTCGGAAATTGTTTTCCCTCAAGCAATAGCAAGCTCATAGATCCATGCATCATGCCCCAAAGAGAAGATGTGGAGTGGTGCATCCAAAGCCTCGATCCGGTGCCTGTCAAGTGGCGAAGAGTTGGAAAGAACAAATTTCTTTCCCTCGTGTCAACCCAAAAAGATGGGTCATCAGCTCCATAACATGTGCTCCAAGAGATGGTATCATCAACATGGCATAGAGAGTCATCAAAAGGATGAGCTTTCATGAAATGAATAGGACAACAATCTTTCATCACATGTCTTCAATCTTGCACATGAAGCAAACTCATTAGAAAAACAAGTGTTGAGAAACACTTTTCCTGTTTCTTCTTCATGTCTCCAAGGCATGGAGAGCTCCAAAATCTTCCTCACGTATGGGTTGTTCCCAAAATTTGTTATGTGGCTCCCAACATTGTTGTAATCATGCATTCTTCCTTCAAAAATCAGAATTAGGATGGCTGGTTTCCAACCTCAAATAGTCACCCATGAGCCAAAATCAAATACCAACAACCATGTCACCAAATGTATGTAAAAAATCTAAATTTTGGAAGTGATAGTGGAGCTGGTCTTAATAGTATTATCCATAAAAATGAGAGGACAGCAGCTAACATAATTCAGAATTTTTTTCCCAACATGAATGATCATCAACCTAGTAAATAAAAATGGCTCCCATATAGCTGAAATTTCATCCTCAATCATAACAAACTGAAAATTATCCACATGCACAGCTGAAAATTAAATACCTTGAGAAAAGTTCATACCATGTTCCTTCAAACTTCTCATACTTTTCATTGAAGCCCAAAAGATTGTGGCCATGCAAACAACATCAACCAAACATACCCAATACCTATCCTTGGTTGATTTCACCCTTGGAAACATATCAATCAAACACTCAAATGGAAGACATAACTGTAGCTCAAAATCTGAAAATGAACTTCGTACCATGAAAAGTGTAGTCCATGTGATCCATCCTTCTTTCAAGTCTTCCAAAGAGATAAGAGTTAGCATCATTTGACAAAGAAAATGAAATAAAATTCTTGTATCCAAACCAAACTTGCAAAACTCAAATCATTTTATCCCCTTACCACATGAAGCAATAGGTTCACGATAACACTACAAATTTCCTCTTCTTCTATACTCAAAAAAAAGGAGAGAGTTGAAATATAATGCATGCATTTATGAATATTATCATAGAGAAACCAAAGAACCTTGTACCTTACTTTGTGTCAATGACTTTCCCTTATGATAGGGGGCAAAACACATGAAATCATCATACCTTTGTGCCTTCTAATGATGAATTCCTCGTACAGACTAGCAAGCTTATTATTATGGCTTCCATCATTAGGAAGAGTGATAATCACTCTTTCTCCTTTTCCATCATACTCCATATGCATCCAAATGTTACGAGTAAGAGTACCAACAAAAATGCAACCAATATGCTCCATGTTGCACCTCATATACATCTCCCTATCATGCTTGAAATCATACCCATCAAAACTCGACATATGAGGAGAAATAAAACAAGAAAGATCATACCTTGGGCTGCTCCCAACATCTACAAAACTCAGAATTTCTAAGTTTGGAACAACACTTAGTTCCTCACTACTTTCCTTGTCTAAACCCCCTTTGTCCTCCCCACAAGCATTCATACTTGGTGGGTAATGACTTGGAACATCCATGAGACTCATGCTCGGGTGACAAACCTCATTCAATTGACCATTAGGGTCCGTTGTTCGGAAAATTACAATGAACAGCAAATTACCATAAACATTCAATGATGTCCTTCCTTCATAAGCATACCTCTTCACAAACCCATCTTCATAGTCTTCTTGAAGACCTACTTCTTTTGCACTCATGTTCAACTTGATGTAATTAGTAGGCACTAATAATTTGTCAAACATCAAAATATTATTACCATGCAATGAATGCTTCAATATTTCTTCTTTTTGCCACATAGAAGTAGACACAAATAATGTATTATATGAATGAGTATGCCCTTCTATGGTGAGGTCATTAATCATGCCTTCTCCTTGCCCTTCAAATGGCTCATGGTGGGGGGAGTTGAACAACTCCCCTCAAATCTGATTTTTCCATCACATGTTCCCTTGGCATCATTTCTCCTTGATCATGCATATGCTTGACACTAATATCCTCTTCATGCCCATCAACCAAATCTGATTTCTCCTTGCACCCATTCAAACCCATGCAATCATTAGATGCCAAAAAATTATCATTAACAACAAAAGTTCTCATACCTTGGATGTATGTCTTAACTTTGCTTGCACATTGATTTACAACTCTTCTTGCCAAGGAGTGAGCAAGACATGACTCCTTTTGTTCCAATTCTTCCACAAGTATGGATAGCAAAGGTTGTGGAGGTTCTTCATACTCATTCAACATTAGGGACATTATTGTTTGCATAGCATTCATTACTTCATGTGAATGTTCCTCATATATAACATCAAAGAAAACCTCAAACATGTGCAAAATGAGGTCATTACAATCAAGATCTAACATTGGAATGCAAGACCTTACCTTAGCCATGTTCTTCAAGATCTTAACCCTCTTATCAAAGTGAGAGTTTGTGATATCCCAAAGCTTCCAATCATGAGCTCATATACCTCCTCCATAGTAGTATCATCATATGGCAAACTTGGGGCTGCTATCCATGTGATCTCACTAATGCATGTGATGACCAAAAGTCTCACATCCACCTCCTTATGTCTTAACAAGCTAGACCTAGCCAAGTGTGTCACCAAAAGAGCTACAACTGAAAACATAGAGCTATAATCAAATTGTTCTATCAAACCTAAACAATTCACTACCTCTTCAAGAGTGGAACAATACACTCTTCTCAAATGAAGACTTTTTTAGCCTTTTCCCAAGCTTATAGAGTTTGGTCCTCAAACCTCTACACTGACAAGCTCCATACTTTATTCTGCAGACAAACCCACAAGGATGGAAGAAGGTTGCTCTAATACCCCTCAAACAAATTGCAATAAGTCTGAAATTTTTTCCCAATCGCAATATGTCAAAACATAAATTTTTCTAAATCTGAAAATGGGATACTTACTATAAATAGTAAGTTCGTCACTATCCCTAGCTGAATTTTGAAAAATTGCATATCTTGCTCAAAACACCCCGGAATTGCATGAAACTTTGGGGAATGATAGATAATATTATGGAACAACTTTTCCAAAAGGAATTTTTTGAAAATAATTGATATTTGATTTTTAAAACCTGAAATACTACCAAAAAAAAAACAACTTCAAAAATCCGTATCTTTGGCTAGGGAAGTCCAAAAGAGCTGAAATTTTGGGTCTTGGGCCACAAAAATATGAGAAACAATATCCCAAAACTAAATTTTGCATAGCCAATACCAAACCCTAATTTTTGCCCAAAAAATAGGTCGCCCAACACATTTAGGGCACCAATTAAACTCCAAAATTTATGAAATTAATTTCTCCTTATTCCTCCTTGTTTTTGCCACACAAACCCTCACAAGAGTAGAGTAAAGAAGCTCTAATACCGATGTAATATCCCCTTTTGGGATATTATCCAAATATGCAAATTAAGTTATTGAATCGACTCTAGAAGGACTAAACCCTCCTAGTTCGACCTCAAATAATCCAATGTTAGCTTCAATACAACCCAAATAGGGTTGGAGTGAGCCAAGGTGGTGGATTAGATGGGAGAACCAGTTAGAAAATTAATCACTTCAAATCTGAAATTAATTACAATAGTAATTAATTAATAAATGCACTAGACTACTACAAACTTCAAAAATTAATAACTAGCTCAATACTTCATCTTTTGCCATGAAATAAAATGCAAAATAATCCATAATTCAAGAGTTTTCCAAAGATATTAAAATCTAAATTTTTAGATCACCGAAAACCCTCCAAAATAGCACCCAAAATCTACCTCCAAGTCACTAGGGTTAGAATAAATGCTATAAATTGATTTCAGCTCATACAACCCTTCCAAAACACTCAAACAATCAGCCCTTGATCTGAAATAATTGATTAGACACAGCAGCAAATAGATCGAGCATAAACAATCTCAAAACATGATAGATCAAACCCCAAACCAAGTCGATTTGCCTCTAATAAATTGCAGCAATAATCACAGTCACAAAGTACCACAAACCCTTCACAAAAATGCAAATTTATGCTTCAAATAAATGCGCCAATACCCAAGACCAAGTCGCCAATGCTAAAATGAATATACCATGCATAAACACTTTCACACAAGAGAGCACAATGGAGAGAACAATGGAGTCCTCAATATTCTTCAATAATGGATCCAAATGAGGGAGAGCAATGCAAGAACTGGGGCATACATCCCAATACTCCAAGCATGGAGTGAAATCAAATGATCAATCAACATAACCCTCTAAGGAAATGCGACCTCCCTTTTATAGAACTAAGGGGTGCAATATCCAATAAAGACCGACCTTTCCCTTTTGGAGGGAAAACATAAACTCTCATTAAAATATTTAATACTAAGACTATGTGCACTTTATTTATTTTTTAATTAAATAAATAAAAGTAACTAACCTATGTGCGCATTAAACTAACTAAAGAGACTCCCACTTGTAGCGCTAGGCATGCCAAGGGGTTACAATGCAAATGAAAAATAAATATCAAGAATGTCCCGAAAAAAGGGACATTACAAAATGGGCACGTGGCATCTTCTTGGTGACTTTCACAGTGGACTCGTGGCATCTTTTCAATGACTTTCATGGACACGTGGCTTCTTCTTGGTAATTCCAGAGCCTAACCGTCAAAGATCCTTTTCTAACTGTCGGTGGCCTCTGTGAAACTTTTTACGGTATTGCACCATATGGCACAATCCCGGAGTCTTCCGCTTGAACTTTGACCCCACCTTGGCTTGGGAAGTGAACCTGAGGCTTTCCATGATGGTGCCATGTGGCAACATCTCTAAGTCTCGGAGTCTCTGAGACTTTGGTTAATAGTTGGGTGCCTTCGTGCACACTTTCTTCAAGATTGTGTGCCACATGGCACAATCTCAAGTCCTGAACTATGGAACGAAAACCTTTTTGACTGCTTACCTCCACAAACTGAGTCTACATGATTGGCCCATGTGGCCCAATCACAAAGTTTCTATTTTTGTTCCTTTTGTTCAATACTTAGCTTCTTTTGAGTTCTAAAACAATGTGAGGCTGCCATTTGAGATCTTTCCCAAGCTCTTGAGTTTTTCTTTGGCCACTGACTGCTAGAAGACTTGTCCCCTAGGACCGTGAATATTATTGTCACCAAATGTAACTGCTTCGAGGCTTTAGACTCGTATGAAAACTGTGACCACCGCCATTGAAGCACTACAACCTTTGAGAGAGTCGTGGACTGTGAACTGTGGTCGTGGATGGAGAAAAGACACGTGGAGAAAGTGTGGCCAAGGACTTTAGTGAAAATATTAGTGCCACGTGCAAGAGAAATTAGAAAGCAGAGTCTTAGAGATCCTTTTTCATGAGAAAAAAAAGGGCGAGGAGAAAATAAGCTGGAATGTTGATGTTTTCTCAATATTTTGGAGGCTTTCAGCAGACATTTTTCTGCTAAGTGGCTAATCCACAAGTGCCTTGACTATTAGGCATAGGAATCTGCATGATAAACTTGAAAAGATCTAGAACCTCTCCAATTGGTGGCTATTCCGCATTCTATCCTCACTCTTTGCTTTGCTTCCGAACTTGCAACTCTATCTTGAATTACACAAAGTTTTACAAAGGGGAAAACACATGCACAAGTTCAAGTGAACCATACAGAGTGATGCAGAGCATCTTATTACGCAAAAATTAGAAAATCCTACTCTAACAAATCATGGGAAATACCAATCAAACAAAACCACTGATTGGAAAAGAGAAATAGCTGCCTTTTTTATTAGTTTTGGCTATGCAATCAACTTTAAGGCCATCCGCAGCATCTATCCATAAGAAGAAAGAAAATTAAATATTGAATCTTTCAGCTCCTCCTTTTGAAAAATCTACCTCATAATAGCTCTCCCAATTTTTGTGATCTCTAGCATTCTGTTCTGGTTCAAGTGGGTACTTGGGCTGATTTTCAACAAGTCGTAGCTTCTCCTCATGTTCTGAAATGAACATGAGTGGATGCTTCTTTGCACTGGATTCCCAAGAGGCTGGAAATATGACGGGATATTCATCTCTCAAGGGAAGGCTTGTGTACTCGGCCTCCTTGGCATGTTTTCTGCAAACACGCTCACTCTCAGCTTTCTGATCCCAATCAAGAAGTAAAATCTCAGTGCCTCGAAAAAGGGGGAAATAGCCTACCTCAAAGATAGAAAACAAGTCCATCTCACTGTCATCCTTCAGGTTTCCCTTCTTACAATCATCCTCTAAAAATAGGACCACTTCTTCACGTTCTAAGAGAGTATAGCCTTTGCTCAAAAGTGGAGAAAAGGTCCACTTCAAGGCTACCTTTGTGGCTCATTATATCCTCCTACATCTCTTGTTCCTCAAAACTTAGATGATTTTGCCCGTAGACATAGAATAAATCCACCTCAGCATTGTCCTATATTATCCCTTCTTGCTGCTTGCAACTAATGCTTGCCATCTCCATTTCACTGTGATTCTCTTCAAAGAAGGAAAACAAGTCTTCAGCAAAATCAGAGAAATTGGGCTCATGCTCTACCTGCTGAAAAACATTCTCCTCTTTCTCACTGTCAGTCCATTCTGATATTTCTATCAGATCAGCCTCCTAAATGTGGCCCTTTTTTCCTTGTTGGATGAAAACCCCATTGTTAACCCTGTCATTGCTTGTGAAATCTAGAGGTTTCAACCATTTTATGATTTTCTTGCCTTTGGGGGCCATAACAACTTGAGAGGGACTGATATTGACATAAGAGACCTCTCGTGCTTGTAGTGACATGTGGGAGGAAGCTTTGGCACGGCTTTAGGCTGGATATCTTGATTATTGGGGCAACAGGATTTTTTGGTGTTTTGGAAACTTCTCGGGCATTTTGAATTGAAATCGATCTTTGAATGCCAAGAACTCATGGGAAAACTCTCAAAAAAGCTTCCACAGATTAGCCATTGAGCTAGGACTCGTGGATTTAACTAGGGGGGGCTGAGATGGGATTATGGTTTGCTCGTGTGAGGTTTGGAAGGCTGGGATACCATACAAATCAGAAGATGAAGGTTTTATGGGCATGGGGCCAATTTGGCCTGGTTGTATAAGGTATGTTTCAGCTCGCACAATAAGGTCAAAAGCCTAAGGAAGAGTACTTCCTTCCTAGAGATTGGGTCATGACAGCATATCATATTCTAAAGCTTTTAAATAATGGAGGAATGCTGTACCTAGTAGGGGCCTAAACTCGGCAGGGATCATTCTCCAAGTCTTCTCAAATCTGAGTTTGAAATATATCATGTGTTCCATTGATTCCCTCTTGATTGTGCTTAAAATATCTACCAGATACAAAATCAGAAGATAAAGGCTTTATGAGCATGGGAGCAATTTGGTCTGCTTGTATAAGGCATGTTTCAGATTGCACGACAAGGTCAAAAGCCTGAGGAAGGGTACTTCCTCCTAGAGATTGGTTCATGACAGCAATATCAGATTCTAAAGCTTTTAAATAATACAGGAATGTTGTACATGGTACGGGCCTGAACTTGGCAGGGATCCTTCTCCAAGTCTTCTCAAATATGAGGTTTAAATCTCTCATGCGCTCCATTGATGTCCTCTTGATTTTTCTTAGATGTTCTATCAAAGACAAAACATCCACGTCGATGACATTTGGAATGGCATCTGGAGGGACCAAACATCACATCCATGTCAAAAGCACCCTCCCTAGTGGTCAGGGACTCGAAGTGAGCATTTCCTCCACATCCCCAAGTCCCCAACATTTATGGGATATCCTGAGCGGAGCCTTAAGGGCAAGAGATGCATCCCCGGAGTACTATATATATAGAGAGAGGGGGCGGTCATACAAGAGTAGAACATGTAAGTGGATCCTGAACTTTTGAAAGTACCTTCAAATCATGCCTTTTGTGAAATCTATGGCTATGAAAATGATATTTCAATATGCGGTAGGGATATTTAGGATATGACATCGTTTTTGGAAGATTATGTATGCACCTTTGATTAAGATCATAGCTTTTAACAAAAATAGACAAGTAAAAGCATTAAATAGCACATAAGAGATCCTACAAGTATTTCCCGTCATTAGCCTTTGTCTTACATTTAAGAGATAAAGGGTCTTTCAGAAATACTAATGATTAACATCATGATGAATCTATTGATTATAGCTTCCAAATCGTCACAACAATGATGAATGTAGTACTACAGGTGTAGGTGGAATAGCAAGATTCTGTTTATTCCTGAGCTTTATCGCAAGTTCAAAACCTAGGGGTACAAAATTTGAACAATATATAAGGTAACTGGAAAGAAATCCACATGTGCGCTTCCACAAAGTAGGATCTCATATGCCAAATTGGCATTTGGCTTGGTCATGACCTAGAAAACAACTTTATCTTTATAATGAAACCCAGTGTAATTATATCATATATTGCATATATGATATTCCGACTTCAACAACTTCTGAGTTGGATGTGACTTTTTTTAGGCAGCATTTTCCTCAATGCATCTCAATCAAGCTAAAATGATAACACTTACTAATTATAAATGCCAAGCCCTATAAAAATTTAACATTGTTGAATAGGAATGGGTCTTATCAATTGAACTGATTTGTTCGACTGGATTCCTAGTGTTGACACTCCAACAATATTGCTTTACTAACAGCTATAAGCCTTTTTGTGTGATTCCATCAACTAAATATCCTTGTGTTTACATTGTGCAATGTGAATCTTTATAATGTTTTAAACCTGCAATATCTTTGGAAAAACAAACACTTTGTTCTGATACCCAATAAATATCAACTCAGAACACTAGACTCAAGGCTATTACTTGTGGCACATTTGCGCCAACAATAGCTGTGATATCATCTCCCAAACTGTGCAGCACAAAAGCAAGCATTGCAGTCGTCGTACTTTTTCCTGCAAACAATGATGGTTTATGATAAGATTTCAATTACACACACATGTTCAACAATTTGGAATGCAAGATCATTCGTAAGGGCATTGTATTGAATTGGACAATACACAAAAAAGAAAACAAACCATGAAAATACAAATAAAAGAGAATTATGTCATCATACTATTTTCAAAGGACATACCTAACAATGCAATGCAATAAATTTATCCTCGAAGCATGATATGAGCATAATTGCAACAATAAAATGAATACAAAGAGATTGCTACAACTATACATGTTGTAAATTCATCTGTATTATATACATAAAAAGTAGAAAGGATGTACAATGAAGGTTCAAGAAGAAATAGCTTCTAAGAGAAGAACTATATACAACAAAGCATCTAGAAGAAATATTTAGAGATGCCGCACAACATAAGAATATAAAAAATGAAACAAAAAATCCCATACAGACATGTCTTATTATTTCCTCCTTGCTTAGAGGAAATTGTCCCCCAATTTCTGCTGGAGATATGGAAGGCATTGCTCAAGTGCCAATTGGGACATCCACCCAGCTTGAATTGGAAATGATTCCTCGCAATGTGGGTGCAAAAATCAAGAAGAGTGTCTTAATCCAAAGAAGGCTGAAAATATGGAACACTGACCTTAGGATGATAGAAAACCTCTTCGTCCAAATCTGGATGTTCATAAAGTTTATGTCGACTTACATGCATTATATCATGCATACCAAGCTGGGAAGGAAGACTAACCCTGAAATGATTTTCTTCAAGTTGCTACAAAATGGTATGAGGCCCATACTGAATAGGGCTGATCTTAAGATGCTACTGAGATTTAAATCTATGTTTATCCAAGTAGAGTCAAACTTTATCACCAATCTAAAAATGCGAAGAGACTCAATGTCGATAAAGGATATCTTTGTATTTTCCTTGAACCTTCAATCATGTATCATGAACCTGTGTAGGGACTTTCATTAAATTTATACAAAAGAATAAGCCTTAGCTTGTTCCTTTAGTTTATAAGATGAAGTGGGTAAAATACCAGAATTTCATAAAAAACAAGGGGTCGATACTCGTAACAAACCTTGAATGGAGAATACCCGGTAGAAACATGGATAGCTCTATCATAACTGTGTTGCAACATATGAACATAAGTGTCTCAATACTTACTCTAGTTGTGATAAATATAGAGAGCACGAACCAAGGAGCAATTAACTACCTCGGGCTAACCATTAGTTTGTGGGGGAACTGATGTAGAGACCCTCATCTGACAACCTAAAAGCTTCAACAAGTTGTTCCGAAATTGACCATGAAATCTTGAATCGTGATTGGAAATAATAGTGAGAGGTAAGCCAAAGTGGCACCACATTATCTCATAGGATATGGGATTTTGTTCATGGTGTAATATCCAATGGGTTCATCAAACACTAGGCAGTATAGACCATAGTCTTAAAAATCGCTATTAATCGCCCGATAATCGCGATTAATCGTTTCAGCCATGCAAAACGATAAAACATTCTAAAAATCGTGATTCCTGTTTGCTCGATAAACCGGCGATTTTTGGCGATTAAAATAATGCAAAATCGTGGAAAATCGCAGTTTAAATCGTGGAAAATCGTTGAGGAAATTGCGGGTTAGGTTTTAATGCGAAAAAAAGACCAAATCGATTTTGTTTTTTCTCTTGTTTTCTCCTACTCGACGCGTTTTTGCTCCAGCGACTCGTATTTCCTCCATTCGCAAGCATTTGAAGAGATTTCGTGGGCATTCAACCTGGAATCGTGGCATTCGACGTGATTGCGTGGGCATTCTAGGTGGTTTCGCGTTCTACCAAGGTGGTTTCAAGTTCAGCGAAGGTGGTTTTGAGTCTTTCCAGCCCTATTTTCTAAGCTCGTGGCCGCTACCAGGTAAACCGTAATACTACAGTTACACAGTATTTTTTTTTCTTTTTTTTAATACGTATTACATAATAGTTAATAACTTAATAGTACAGTATTACATAATACGTATATAGTATATACTATAAGCTATAAATTTATAACTATACGTTTAATAATTATATAATATATTACATAACTATATTTGTAAGTTAATAATTAATTATTATATTACATAATAGTAATACAATATGTATAGTTATACAGTATTACAGTCTATAGCTTTACAATATGAATAAAATATTTAATATATTATAGTCTTGTGTATATTTACTATATTTAATATTTAATATATTAATTAGTTTTGTATACATTTAATATATTACAGTATATATTTAATAGTTAACTGTTATAGTATATTACTATATAGTTATGCAATATACTATATAGTGTATAGTTATACATTTATATAAAATAAGTTATAATTTATAGTTAACTGAACAATATATATTCTTCGAAAATATGCATATGGGTCTATGGTATTCTATAGAGTCACTTCTCGCATCATTTAATATTGTTTTTACATTTAATTTAGTATAATTTATGAATTTAAATGTTTTTAAAAGTAGCAATAAAGTTGCCGATTCTCAATTTCCGATTCAAAATTTGGCCTGTCGATTAATCGCCGATAACGATTTTTTGAACTATGGTATAGACAATCAACTCCATCATGGTCCCAGCCATTCATGGTTGAAACCTATGTCACCACATTCGAATTCGTGAAGGATAATATTTGTTACTCAAAAAACCAGAGATTAAATTCGTGATGAAATTCGACCAACAAAAATATACTTGTAATTTGAAAAATATTATATATATATAATACAAATCTAATAAAAACATTAAAAATATATAATAAAATGTAAAATATAAATATATACTAAAATTATTATATATAAAATGTAAACAAAATAAAAACATAAAAAATAAAATCTAAACTATAAATCTAATAAAAACATTAAAAAACATATCATAAATATATAATAAAAATGTAAAATATAAATATATAATATAATTATTCGCTAGAAAACGTAAATATAATAAAAACATGAAAAATAAAACCTAAAATAAAAAGCAATGATAAAAAACAAATCATATTTTGTCTTAGATCACTGAAGAGTTTTAAAACTATACGTGTTAAGATATTATGATGTGTTATATAACGAAAAATAAAACATCATTGAGACATATACGCAGCTGCGCAACATATCCCATAATTGAGACCTCGATTGAGCTTTTCTCGGCAGAAGATATCAAGCAGGGCATAAAGAATCTGGCAAGTGGTAAAGCTCAAGACATCGATGGTTTGCAAGTTGAATTTTTAAAATGGGGGGTTGAGGTCCTCACGCCACACATCAGAAAAATATTCAATGATGTCAACCAGAATGGCTTTCCAACAGAGTGGACGACTAGCGTTGTTATTCCTCTATTTAAAAGTGGTGACGTTAATAACCCGTCCAATTATCGCACCATTATGATCAACCCTCTTCTTGGTAAATTATTTGGAGGCATGATAGAACGGAGAATCAGCAGCTGGGCCGAAAGAGAGGGTAAAAGAGCAAAAGGGCAAGCGGGTTTTCGACCTAAGCACTCAACAATTGATCATTGTATCACTCTTAGGCATTTGATTGAGAAAGTTTGGGACACCCAAGGAGAAGAAGCTTTTTGTTGTTTTGTTGATTTCAAGAAGGCTTTTGACACAGTGCCCAGAAAGAAACTTTGGGATAGGATGGAGGAACTTGGGATTCCAGATGAGTTTAGAGCAGCAGTTCATAAATTGTATGAGCAGGTCAGAGCTAAAATTAGAACCAGAGAAGGTATGTCCGAATGTTTCGGCAGCAACATAGGTGTCAAGCAAGGATGCCCTCTTTCTCCCACGTTATTTGGGTTATACATTGACAAGCTTGAAGATTGGTTAAACAAAACTGAGGGAGGAGGTATTCAGTTAGCAAGTTATGTGATGAAGTTACTTCTATATGCTGACGACCTTATCCTAATTTCAAAAACAGCCCAAGGTTTGAGGGAACAGTTAAAAGCGCTAGAGCTCTTTTGTCAAGAAGTCGGGATGCAAGTGAACACCAGCAAAACAAAAATCATGATTTTCACCTTGAAAAGGAATGAGAGACAAAACATCTTCCTTTTTTAGGGGAGCCCTTTAGAAATAGTCAATGAATACAAGTATCTTGGGATTGACTTTCACCACAAACTTAGCTGGGAGACTTGTAAAGCAAAAAGGATACAGGGAGGTTGGAAAGCTTCTTTCCTACTTCAAAACAGGTGCAGGAAAGCTGAACTTTGGGACTGGAAAACTAAAAAAACCCTTTTTGGTTTGTTGGTCACCCCGGTTGTTCTATATGGCTGCGAAGTTTGGGGAAGTAGCATGTCAAATCATGGGTGGAGACAGATAGAAAGAATCCAGAAACATGTAATCACAAGCTCCCTTAAAGTCAAATCCACTGTTCCTTATGAGATCTTGTTGGCGGAAGTGGGTTCTTTCTCGCTGGAAGCATCGGCAATAGCTCGGATGATAAGCTATCTGAAAAAAGTTGAAAACATGGACAACCTTCGCTGGCCCAAAATAGTTGTAAACGACACTTTGGAACGCAGAAAGAAAACATGGATGAATCAGAATACTAAATGGATGTACAAATGGGGCATCAACATGCAGGAGTGTCCTAACAGCAACAGGGAAATAAAAAATTATGTGATAAAAAAGTTCAGGACTGCCATGTGGACGGGTCAGATTGGTCGAAAGAAAGCGCATTATATTAGAGAATTCAATCTCACTAGGGAACATGATGAAAAAGCTTATCTAGGGACGGCTATCAAGGGTAAAGCAAAAATTCTAGTGGCGCAGTTAAGAACTGGATCACATCATCTTCGATGTGAAACTGGTAGATGGACTATTCCAAAGGAAGATTGGGAAAGGAGAATTTGTATCTTCTGCAGCAAAGGGGTCGTCGAGACAGAATGGCATTTTGTCATGGAATGTTCAGCATATGATGATATCCGTATTCAGTATAAAAACAATTTAAAGGTGGACAGACTGGAGGAACTCTTCGAAGGAACAAAGCTTCCAGCGACAGCAGGCTTTATCCTCAAGATTCACAGCCGAAGAGCGGATATTGAAAGGAGTCTGAAATCTGATTAAATTACTGTTTCTGTGGTCCCATAGACTCTTTAGTCTCGTGGACGTCATTAAAATCTTTCATTTCATTCATTTCATTTCATTTCACATCTAGAACTTCTGCGAAAGTGTGTGTCCTCATAGCCTGAAACTTGGCATAATCTGTCTTGTAAGAAATGTGGCACGGCTTTCAAATGTGTTAGGGCACATTAGCTCCCAATCACACTATAACTCTTTCCTCCAAACACAACAGCTAGGGCAAAATGACCTTACGATTAACATATGTTTGAGTTTTTAACACGGTTTTGGTAGAGGGGAATTAAAATCAACTGAGCCAAGCCGAGCCATCGATTGGTCCAACCGATGGATTGAGGTTAGGCGAATTTAGTATCCTCCTACTCTCAGTTCGGCAAATGCGGGGACTAATAGAAATCACTTCTTAAGATAAATCTCATGATGTAGTACCGCCGCTTGTCTATTTTACTGGCAGAATCTATTTCATTGATGCCGAAGTGATTTGCATTATGGATTTCATGACATGAAAGGTAGAAGGAGTTGTTTTACCTTGTAGAATCCGGAGTTGCTCTTATTACCGTGCAGCCTACCTTTCCTTCATATTGAATTGTGGAAATATGCCCTAGAGAAACCCTATTCGTTGTGGTTGACAGAAGGTGTTTGAGTCACTAAAACTTACTAGTAATGACCTTATTTGGATCCATTTCTTAGTCATTGTACATGCAACGTTTCTGCTTCTTGTGTATAATGGTGTCAGTTGTTATGAGTTAATATGATCTGTCATTACAAATCTAATATATTGTTTTGTGGTCTTTGTTTAGCATGATTATTGGAGTTCTCTGTCATGCGTTTTGATACTGTGTTTGAGTTGAGTCATTTTTTCTTTTTACGATGCATTTTGAATCATGTCTTCTGATATGGGTGCTACTCTTCCATTTATGTGCATGCCGTCCTTTATGTTCACCCTAGGAGGGGTAATCAGCAATACCAGAGCAAAGACGTGCAACCTCAGCTCCAGGATTCCTAGTCATCTATCTTATAATTCATGGTCATATAAGGTTTAGATATTGTTCATAGCCTCCTAGTTTGGATATTGGGCACACTGCCCAGAGGTAATTTTGATACCATGCACCCTAAATTCTTCAGTCAAACGAGCAAGTTTTGATGATTTTACCATAGGCATAACAAATAATGTTTCTGGGTCCCCTCGATTTTTTATTAACTCTAATGTCCAAGAAGTTAAGAGCAAGTTCTAAAAAAGGTTGAATATTTTTACAATAATTGTAGCTTGGGGCAGAAAAAATCATGATTATTGGCTAAGTCCTTGTACCATAGCAGTCAAATGGGACAGTTTTGAATTCGGGGCTTTTTAATCGGCTTTTAGGCCGCCAAGCAGTTTTTTCAGCAAAGGGATTCTATCCGGGTAGGTGTTGTACTAGCGCGGGACGCGAAGAGAGGCCTGAAGCGGCTTTGAATGTCTGAAAACAAAATTTACTAAGATGTCTGCTGCATGCAGCACGAGCTTTTTATAGTGGTACAGTTTGTTTCCTTAGGACTCGAAGGACTTTAACTGTTTCCGGATCGGCCAAAACAGAGTAACTTTCGTATGGCGGTATGTCTCTCCGGGCCAAAGTTTTGCGCGGGACGCATGACACAGTCGATTTTTTCGATGAGCCAATCACATCACGCCATGTGTCTGTCTCCTTTTTTCAAAGACATACATAGTAGGTTCTCCTTGTTTCAGGCGGATCCATAGCTCCTTTGCTTCTCAGACGGTTAGCTTGTCTACGGGGCCAATAGGGATTTCTCTAAAAGCCGGCAGGCCCGCATGTCGAATCTTAATATTGACACGTGTCTTCTCCAGGGCCTTAGGGTGAGTTTCGCTTCACAGGGAGCGAACTCTACAGTAGACTGTAGCTAAGTGTATCTGGAGTTGCAAACCTTTATCAGGGGATTGAAAATCCAGGCTCAGGGCCTCGTCAAATAGCACTCTTTAGCTATCCTTTTTTGCAACACAGCAAATAAATTCGGAGCTCGGGGAAACTATCCAGGTTTGTGCAACACAAAAATAGTCTTCAGCCACAAAGCTAAAAAGCATTGCCCTTGCATCTCGGGCTTTTTTCATGTTACCAATACCAACTGCCTGATGTAACGTGATCCCAGGTGGCTGTTATAGGCCACACGGACTGAACCCTAATGGTTGATATGTGATTCCGACTAACTGACAAACCTCATCCCTTTTCAAAGTCACTTATCTTTTGAAAAGGCATATATAGTATTACATACTTCCAATCAGCGCTTGCCATTTTGGCATCCGACCGGCAAAAAGCGTAAGACGATTTCAATGAAGGTTTCCATGAAATACAGGTAGAGTGAATACAACTTGTAAAATTGGTTGCTAAACCATTTCACAATTCTTATTTTACAGTTATAATGCACCTAAAACTTCAGTACCTTCATATCTTCTTAGGTCCATTGTGATCAGATTTGCAATGGTTCTTTGCACATCAAATTGGAAAGCTTATAAAATTTGTTATGACAGAAAGGCATGGAACACTTGGATGTCATGAATGGATGTTTCATAGAAAAATTATAAAATAAAAACAAATTCGAACCCAAGGTTAAATCTGGTAAATGTTGATGTGCTATTAGTGACATATTGAGCGACAAAAATAATGAATCACATAATAATGACGCAATCTCTCTCTCATCTGGTCTATATGACTTAGGGTATTGGCTTCTCGGAAGGTCCAAACCATGCTGATTTCCAGAAAGCATTTGCTGACAACTTTGAGGATATGGTATTTCAAATTTTTGTAGCATTTATCTCTGAGATGGGCTGGAAGCCTTGTCGAAGTTTTTCAAGCACTTAGATTTGGCTCATTTTGGAGTTAGACATTACAAGTTGTCCATTCTTGGCTGGACTTTGTCCTCCCTTAGATTTAGATAACTAGTCTCCTAGGGTTGATCATGAAGTGTGAACCTACTCCCTTGATTCTCGTACTTTGGATCAGAACACATTGTAATTGTTCTACTTGCAACGCCTTCTGGAGCTATGTTCTTTTGGTATAAAGCATGCATATATCATGTATAATAATAATAACAATTTATAAGAATTTGATTTATTTGTTCATTGTTCCCATTGTTCACCTCTCCTTGTTCAGATGGACAATATTAATAGAAGTTCAACATTCTCCTTCTCTAGTGTATCACCGTTTAGTGAAGAGCTTTTGTTCCATTTCCCTTTCTTCTTCTCTCAATAGAATCAAATGTTTTGTTTAGCATAATGATTATGACTATGACCCTCTAGGCCATGCACTGGAATAATTTCATGGCAGGTAAAATTTAGGAGCAGGATTTAGCTACCAGCCTTCTCTAGAAAATAAAAAATAAATATATATGCAAGTACCCACACTTGGACTCAAGTATATGTAATGATGCTGAAATCTTCACTGGATTCTTGTAGATCAACTTAGAAACCTAATTTGCATCCAGAATTTTGTGATCCTACACTAACCCAGATTGTCATGAATATGGGTTTTGAATGTTTTTTTGAGACACATGGATGGAATTTGTTATTTCCCATTTAGATGTCCATTCTTATGCAAAACATATTAATGACCTAATACAGCTGGACTCTACATGTTGCACTAAAGATGATAAAGCACGCTTTGGAATGACATAAAAGACATAGTACATTGTTCTATTCTAAATGCCTTTTCATATATATATGTATGTAAGTATCCCATTATAGTGTCATGTATGTATGTACGTGTATGTATGTATGTATAGTATGTATGGGGTGTATGTATGTATGATATATATATGTATCGTATGTATCCCCATATATAATCTTTAAACGTTATTTATTGTGTGTATGTGTGTGGTTGGTTTTTTTTCAGATGGTTAAGTATACAATAGGTGGATGTGTACCCATAGAGAACATGGTTAGGCCTATAGTATGTCATTGTGTATTGCAGGTAATATTATGACCCTCTAACTTTCAGTTTAGACTTTATGGATAGTTACTGTAATTAAACTTATACGTATTTAACTGTATATTTACATTGAATTGTATATGATATGAATGTTGAAAACCTTCAAAGTTTTGTATCTCTTACCGGTTGGCGTCATATGGTGTGATACTAAGAGTCGTCCCTAACCTATGTACTTGGTATCCAATTGCTATCACATGTTTTGGAATCATCTTGGATTTAGCATTATTGGAGCACATATCTTATATTCTTGCATTGTTCTAATTGTAGGTTATCATTGTGCTTAGAATGCTTCTCTTACTCAACTAGTCATTATGAGCGTGTTCCATGATGACATGCCCAATTGGACTGCCCTACGAAGTTCATAAAGAAGAGTTTTATTGTATGCAAATGATGTTACATTTGTATTGTGGATGTTGTTCAATATTACTGTCTATGAATTGTAATGCAATTTGGACTACCATACATTTTTAATAAATAAAATCATTTTTTCGTCCACACAGCTCTCCAATGTTGTAATGTTGTATTTTATGTGCAGATGTGGTTCCTTGATTCAATTTGTCAGTCACTTAATGTTGTCATTTTATGTTTCTGATTATATTAATAAAACTTATTATGGATGTACTATCTTAAAATTGTATTAAAGTAAAACAATATGAGATTATGTATTATTGTGAGTGGTGTGTGGTTTTTGATTTAATCTATGAGACCCTATAATACTCTGTATTTCATGTTTTATTATTCATATATTTTGTTTTTCTTTTTAAAAGAGCTATTTAAAAAAAAAAGCACAGAACCATATTCATATTAGATATGTATCAAACTATGCTAAGCCTGAAAACTATTTGTCCAAGCCAAAGCAGTATACAAGAAAGGATATTAGAAGTACTCATTGTACAAAATCTGATTGGAAAATATTCTTCATGTCTTATTGGATCTTGTTGGACCACCAGATAGGTGGTAGACCATAACAGAGAAGATTATGGTTATCCAGAGCCCAATTAGCCAGCCCATATGCCGCTTTATTTCTTGCTCCGGGAATATAGCTAAATTGTGCCTCTTGAAATTGTTGCTGCAATTTTCTTATTCTCCTAACCTCTCTTGCCATTTGCCAATTTGGATTGTGGACCGCTTCCGAACCAAATAGCAAGCTAACAATCACTGTGGAGTCCAATTCAATTTGAATTTTTTTCCAACCACTTTTCAATGCCTCCTACATGCCTTTATACACAACCTTGATCTCCGCAAGATTATTAGTTTTAGTACCCGGCTTTTCAGCAAAGAAAATCACCACCGAGCCATTAGAGGTTCTACCAATGCCTCCTATAGCTGCAAGGCCCGGATAGCCCCTAGAAGCTCCATGTGTATTCAATTTCCCATAGCCCATAGGGGGAGTGGTCCATTGACCACCCCTTTGGGATTTCTCTGTTTCCCGAAAGGCCGACATATTAGAATTTCTAGGTTGCATATCCAATTGTTTACAAAGATGCTCCCATGTTGGGGTAAGAATAGTAGGTAAAGAAATCTTGTGTTTGATACTTTCAGCAATATTAGTTTTTATTCAGGAGTAGATAAGATAAGATAAGATAAATACATTAATGTCCGACAACGAAAAGTGACCACAAGAGTAGGTCAAAGGGATTGTCGAGTACACATGTCACTAAGCGGGAAAACCAAAGGTTTCCAAAAGAAGTACAAAGCAAAAGGCAAAAGAAGAGCCATAGAAAGGTAGAAGAGGGGGGAAGCAGGGAAGGAAAGAACAACCCACAAGTCCAAACCAAGGGGTTGGAAATGCCCAAGAAGAGAAGAAAGAAGGCCGAGGAGAAGCAAAGAGAAATGTCTATCACGGAGTGGTAGCCCCAACTCTCCTAACATCCGTGGCCAACTAAAAGAATCTCCGGATAGAATGTCGATCGGAAGAGAAGGCGGTGAGATGTCGAGGCCTCCCGCCATACTGTTGTCTGCACAATGGGGTACGTCGCAAGAACTTGGTGGATCTGGTCTGTCTCATGGTGTTGGAACTAGTATGGTTGTGTTGATGAGATCTCGGGGAGATGTGGATGGTCCTCTTAAACCGTACTGATCTAGAATGTACCGCAGAGCTAGTATTAATTCGGTGCTTCGTACCTCTTACTGAAGAGATCACCGAGAAGGAGGTGATCCACTGGGTAGAGCTTGATTTGGAAGGGGTCTGAAGGGTGTGCCCACAAAGCCTCAAAGCCTCCTACATGTATAGAGCCAGACATTTCTGGTCATCATATCTGAAGAAGTTTGAAAGAGCCTGGGTCCCCCTAAAGAGGTGGTGAAACCTCCCCCTAATCTTGTAGTAAATGGGGTAGCGAAATATGAAGTGTGCTTCCGTCTCGACCCCCTAAAGGTAGTAAAGTTGGCAAATCCTGTATGAACGAACAATGTGGTGATTAGTCTCACTCTGAAGCCTTTGATAGCCTGCTTTGAACTGGCCAAGGGGGATGCGAAGAGAGTGCATCCAATGGCGAATTATATACTGAGGGTGGACAATAAGACCATCACTCAGCTCCAAGAAATGCTGGGCGGAAAAAGCCATCTTAGGGTGTAACCCACCATGAGGGTTCACCCAAGTGGTGTGAATAAATGTCCACAAGAGTAGGTCAAAGGGAATATTTTTAAAAAGAGAATATTTTATTTTATTTTATTTTTTAAAAAGAGAAGCTATTTTATTTAAGAGTAGGTGAGAATGTGACATCATTTGATTTCCAAACATAAACACTACAAATCCAATACTTAGCCTAAGAGGTGTAGCATAGAACTCTAGCATTCCAAATTCAACTAAGCAGTTTATAAACCACTATCCACATATACACATTCATTAAGAAATTACAGATTCCAAATCTCGATAACATCTAAAGAAAGAAGAGAGTAGATAACATCCTTGGTCTATGATTACCACCAACACGAGGAGAGACCATAACAAACTATATTGGATTTGTCATGCACCCAACTTGCCAAAACATCAGCCACCCTATTTTGATTCCTTGGGACATATCGAAAGTCTATTTTCTATCAGTTTTGTTGAATATTTTCCAAAGTATCCAACACTTCCCAATCTTCAATCCACTTAGCTACAAGGGGTAACATGTTGTAGATGCTTAACTCAAGAATCTAATGCCACTATGATATGTTGTCAACCTACCTTCATAGCCTCCTAGAGACCTCTCCAAATATCATATCCTTTCACCATATTATTGGAGACATTTTTTGCAAACAGGAAAATTGGAACACCATCATGTGACCTCCCTACTCCTATACTAGCTTTGCCAAGATTGCCTCTAGAGGCCCCACCAGTATTAATTTTACCTACCCCAAAAAGAGGAAGAGGCCACTGCCCATTAATATTTGTGTTAACCTTTCTTCTACCAATAGACCGTTTGGACTGAATCTGATCTCTGACTAGGTGACTAAGGGTGTGTAATCAAATCACAAACAGATTCTGTGATAATTGCTTGAATCTTGTTCCAAACAAAATAGATGTCCCTATATTCCTAATTAAAGATTCACTGATTTCTCTCCTCCATATATTCCATAGGAGAAGAGATGTGTTGATCCACATAATTTGACAAACATATTTATCGGGTTGAAGTTGATTAATCCAGTCCCTCCATATTTGGTCCATATTTCCAACCCCCTGCCAACAAATATCCAACAAATTCACTAAGTTGCGCCAAAGATTGATTGTAATCAGACAATCTTTAAAGAGATGATTAATAGATTCCTCACTAATCCAACACGTTTCACATCTAAAGGGAACTTAAAACCCTTACTTCAACAATTGTTCATTTTTTAGAATTTTGTGATGTAACAATAGCCATATGAAGAAGCAGTCTTTGGGCCAAAGGTTTTGAGACTAGAGAGGTTTAAAGATGACTTTTAGGTGATGAGGAGTGATTCTAGAAAGAGCATCAAAACCTCTAGCGATAGTGTAAATCCCCCTAACACCTCAACCAATACTATATTCAGCTTGCGACCAAGAGAGTGACCTCCTTTGGATTACAAAAAAGATGTTTCGCTTTTGATTATCTGCCAACTGAATAGGTCAATCATCAAAAGAAATCTACCTTCTACCTACTTCTGCCATATTATTCAATGACCTACAATAATGTGTCACCTTGATCCAGTTCTTGGAATGGAGGCACTCCATAATAGGTCTCCAAAGAGAAATTTGCTCGACGAGTGGAGCATGGCCATCCCAAGAATCCATTCCAAGTTAGCTCTCTGACCATTTTTACCAATCTAGTAAAGATGCTTCTTGAGCATATCCTCACCAACCCTTAAAAGTAGAAAGGATAGGAGAACCGTGACTTGGAAGATGAAGACAAGTAATCTGTTTCGCGGACCTCCCTTTGCATATTTGGCCCGAAGATTATAAGCCCGTAATTCATTCAGCCAATGTTAAATTTGTCAATAAAGGTTGGCCTGAACAGCCTTAGCATTCTTTGCTGCAGAAATAGGCTTTAAGATGGCATAAATTATCCCTTTTCACCAAAGCCCATTTCCATTTCTGCTGAGAGCCACTCCATAGGAATTAGTAACTAAGCAGCAACAAAAATATTTAATATTGAAGAGGCATAAATAGGGAGAACTTGTAAAACATATTTAACCAAAGTAATTCTACCTCCAAAAGATAACCACCTATTAGTCCATTTAGAGAGTTTATCTCTAACTTGTTGAATCAACCAAGACCAATCCTTTGGACACTTATCTTGCAAGGGAACACCAAGATAAGTAAGCAAGAGGAAAGCTTTGACAAAACTAAAGTTCTTCAGGATTAAATTCTCCTACCATTGAAAGAAATGAAAGAAAATAATTCTTGATTTATTTTCATTTACTAGTTGACCTGTAGCTTTAGTAAAAGTGTTAAAGATCTTTTGAAATCTACTAGCCTTTGTAACCTTAGCTTGCCCCATTAAAATAGAATCATCAACAAATTGCAAATGAGTAATTGGTTTAGCCCCTAAAGAAATGGCAATACAATCTAAAAGTCTAGCATCTCTATCTTTAGAAACTTTTCGCCCGAGACTCTCATCCAAAATGATGAAGAGATAAGGGGGGAGGGGATTGCCTTGTCTTATCCCACGAGAGGCTTTCAACAAATGAGTAGGGGGAGCATTAATAAGGACTGAAGGAGACTGAAGACATGCATTCCTTAACCCAATCCTATTAGAATATAAGACTTTTAAATTAACGTTATATTAATATTAGTTAAGTGTTAACTAATAAACAATTGTAACCACTTCAACCATTTTGTAACCATCTCTCACATAATAAAAGGATGGACACACAATGAATAACATGTGCATTCCAACTACTCTTCATTTGCTCTTTTTGTACATTCTATTATTTCTTTATTCCTTCTCTCTCCACATTCTAACATTGGTATCAACACAGGGCAAGGCAAGCAAGGAGAAAGAAAAGGGACGAAGTTTAAACTAGTTCCATTAAGGTAAAAGGACTAGTTCGAATGTTAGACGAAAGAGCAATATCGTAGGGCAGCAAGCAATAACATAGAGAAAACGTCATCAAAAAGGGCAGAAAACGATCCAATTTCAGTTCAAGGGCACTTACAACAAACATAACCACAAAATACAATTGACGCCACTGGGAAGTTACAAAAAAACCATGAAAACACCATTTGAAGGCACAATTTTGGCTATGTTTCCAGACAAATTTTAGGGCATTTCGAAGTGCTAGGGCACAAAAATAGAAATTTGCCATTTTTGAAGATTTTTTTGGGGTTGTTCGTGCAGTTAGGGCATGAAAATAAAACATTTTTAGGGCAAAACATGACGAGAAGAATGCAAAAGGGAAAAATGTGATTTAGGGCACTCTTTTGCATAAAACACAATCCAAAATCACAAGGAAGAGGGGAAAACGTGATCTTCAAAAATAGCTAGTGCAAAACAAAGAAAATACAGTCATACATTTCCAAATTCACAATTCTTCAAGGGTCATTCACTGTTAGGGCTCACAATCTGTCAATTTTCAGTCAGAGCCAGTCATCTAGGGGACAAACCTGCCTGGTATAGTTTCCTTTCTTCACTTTAAAAAAAAACAATTTTTAAAATCTTGCTACATTAATTTGCGGGTCATTCTATATTTTGGGAAAGGGTTATTTTCTTAGGTATTTTCTCTAAGAATGGAAATTCCATTAGAAAAATATTTTGGCCCCAGCTTCAATACTTGGAAAGTAAAAATCTAGAGGAAAGACAAATCAAATGAAGTTAATGTAGCCATTGTTGAGAATCCACCAGATGCTGAAAGTCATGAACTCACTAATAAAGAATACGTATTTTAAAAGAAGACTCACACTTTGAAGATAGTGAGGGATCCAGTGTAGGTGAAACATGGCATCGATGACTGCCCAGATAGTTTGGGAGTCTATGGATCTCGAGAATTTACCCTTGTGAGGGTCATGAGACAACTTGATGGAGCATTGTGGCAATAGCTCAATATGAATAGTTGTCCAACAATTCGGGAGATTCTGTAATTTGGGAGTTCAGGGAGGTGGAATCTGGGAACTCGGGAATTCAGCTCAGGAACTACCTGGGAATCTAATAAATTCATGGGCAAAGGTCTTTGAGAAATAAATAAGGATTTAGAAAATTCTTGATACTAAATACAGAAATTTGGGAAATACTTGAACATTATTAAGAATACGTTTTTACTCATTATATAGGAGATCTGTAGAGATCTCTTCTGTGTTTATCCTTCATCTCTCAGCATAGAGGACTGAGGGTGTGTTTTGACTTTAACTTGTTTCTCCTCTACATAAGTAGAGAGACCCGTGGGAAGGGTTTATGCTTAGCAAATGTAAAACCAGGGCTGATTTGATACAGTCCTATTGATCTTGAATATGTTAACCTATAGAGAAGGAAAACAGTAGACCCAATGGAAGCCAAAAACAAGAAATGATATCCTATGAATGGCGATAGTTTGTCACATTATGTCATATGGAATCATAAGGTAGAATTGGTTTGTTGTTTCTTGAATCTAGAGAGTATTGGTTTCCTTGAAACCAATCTATGATCATTACAAAACAATAGGAAACATCACCCCATTGTTTGTGAGAACTGTTTCATTGTCTTGAAAACTGCACGTAATTACACCTGTGAAACCCTTGCATGATGATTGGCCTAGATCATAGTCACACATGATCTTTACTCCCGATGTAAGTATGTGGGGTACTGGAGTGACCTGTTGGCTTTTGTGCGCTTACGGACTGATGAAACTGCAATTTAGTGGAGACAACCACAGTTAGTTCAGGTGAATGCCATGATGCTCTACTGCAGTAGCTTGATCAGTAGACAAATCAATTTGGGAATAAGAACTCTAATTTGAATTTTTATGTGGATATAGGTTTTTCTATAGTATGTTGTGTAAATTGATTAGACCTTTAAGTGAGTCCTAGTTCTAGTTCCAACGAAGTGATGTTATACTTGCATTTTCTTGTTTACTGGATTTTCTTGGTTGATGCATTTTTGTTGCCTACCTTGAACTGATAGATGGGACGGGTAAGGAATCCGTAATTGGAGGACCCAAGGACCCCAGTTCCCTCCTAATTCAGCGAGGTGCACGTGGTTTTGGAGATCTTCATGTTGATGTCATTAATTGGTTATTTCTGATCACTGCAGAATAGTTCACTGCTTTTTCTAATTGGTTGAGGATTTATTGTTAGCCTCCCTTACTCCATGTAATATGTATTGTTATTAAAATACGCAAAGAGTTGTATGTATTCTTGTTCAGAAGTGTTGTATAAAATTTGGATTGTGTGAAAAGGGATGGTTCAAAGCTTGGCAATAACTGTTTTGTTGTAATGAACACATGTTTTATAACTGCAGACACGGGATCTTGCTGTAGCTTTATGATTCAACTGCATCGAGCAAAATTTATGTAGTTCCAAGAAAGACTCTTGAGTTGTACACGCAGATTGTACCCACTTGGGAAGTATATTACAATAAAGTTGATATCTTCACAATAAGTATTTCATCCTTATTCCACGAAGTTGTTGTTGCGGAGTTTTTAATTGAATGATGGTAAGTAGGTTTCAGCTGAGTGGAATGTTTGCCTGTTAGCATGAGATAAAATGAAGTTTATTTCTACTTGTAAAATAGATTGTTTGCATACTTCATTTTTAGAGTTGTGTATTGAATATACTGTCTTATGCATGACAATTATTATCAGCATAGAAATGTCATTGCTTATAATGGACATAAAAAAACAGAATTGAGTAAGGTTTCTTGTGAGATAATTTACTTCTATTGCCTTAACGGCAGAAGTCTAAGATGAAGCAAAGAGATGGTTGAAGTGTTTCTTAAACTTAGGATGTTGTTCAGCATTTGGATTGTTTAACTTGGTTATAAATATAGGTAATCATGGGGTTCCAATAACATAGAGATTACCTAGTGCTGATTCAGCCTGTACTAGTTTTGATAACTAGAAGCAGCAGTCAAATGCATATAGAAATGTGGTTTTTCAATTATGCTTTAGTGATGAATTAAGATGTTCTCATTCTACATGAAAACAATGACAAGTGATTTAAAGGCCTTTCCCTTTTGCAATGGGGGGGCAACTCATAGGTTAAGAACTCAATCTTGATCGTTCTTGACTTCCGTTTTAAAAAATTATGTTAGTTTCACTCCTATTAAAGTGAAACATGTCCCTTTTTACAAAAGAGGAAAATTCGACTTCATATTATGGGACCCAATCCCTAATATGAAGAAGAGAAGGTGTTGAGAACATCCGTGGGCAAGTTGCCCTGTTTTGTTAACTTCTTGATAAAATTAATTGTCGTTCTAAGAGAAGACTAGTTTTAACTTTGACGCTAATAGGTGCATTAATAGAGAATAGTAAGTATTGACTATCAACTCATGCAAAATACTCAACAAGAACTCAATCCCTTCACAAGGAAAATATGTTTGTAGTATCCCCTTCTCAAAAATAACAGGTTGAAGACCCTTAGCCTATTCTTGGTTTCCCGACGGGTCAGGGGTGGAAAAAGGAGGGAAACTAATCCTAATAATTTAATTCAAGTGCATCGTAATTTTTATTATAGGCACTTTAATTATTTTATTATTGATAATAAAGTAAAGAAGCATCTTATTTTTATTTATTCCCCAAGGAGGAAAAAGTGAACCATATGGAGAATAGAAATGGGGGAAATAAAATATTAAAAGAAAAAGTAACACTTCCAAAGTGAGCGAACTCTTTGGGCCTTTTGTATGGAGCTTTGTGCCACTTCCAACCTTAAAAGGAGGTCGCCACACATGGAGGGTCATCTTTTTTTGGCTATTGTGAAATCTTTAGTTTGGTCTTGGGCGAATTGCTCCTCCAATTCCACCAAAGGACGAAACCCCTTTGTTGCAATTGCATTAGAGGACAAAAACCCTCTCTTGTTAAGGTTGAAGAACGAAAACTTTTCATCCTTGTGAAGATCATCCATCTCAAGAGTTTCTATTGAGTTTCAAGAAGTAGTTTCAGATTTCCAACAGTTATTGAAGACCCAGTATTGCAGAATCGTGACTGCTCTAGCTAGGGTTCGAAGACAAAAGTGTTGCGGCAGGTTTCTACCTTCATTTTCAGCCTTATTCTAGGGTAGCGACCCCCTTGTGGGTGAATTTTGACACATTCTAGGGCACGGTTGTTCCGGAACTCATCACCAACAGCCTTGCCATAATTTTGGAGGCCATATCAACTTTGTTTCAGATGATTTGGGCTTGGGAACACTTCTTTCCGGCTACTTTTTTAAGCTCTATTTCTGCATATCTATAATAAAATTCCAGCTCTTGTTTTGGGTCCCAAAAATTCTGTATTTTGGTATTCTTCTATGCATAATTCTTTCTGAATATTTTGACAAAATATTTGAATAATTTAAGATCACATTTAAGGGTTTTTGGTCTCTATAGCAGCTCGCCGTATCTAGGGTATTTCAGATCCGTATTCTGTGGATAAATTGCATTGTTGTGCTAATATTTCTTCGTCCAGATTGTTGTCATAAATCAGAATTTTCAGGTGTTCCTTTTTGGGTTATAAGACATCCCATTGGGGACATTAGAATGTTAAACCTTGTAAATTTGATAGAAGGGTGCAACAAGTGGATAAGTAGGCAGTTTGATTTCTAAATAAATGAAATAAGGAATTACACCATCATATGCCTGTACTATTGAAAAACTTGCTAGTACATATAGCAACACCTTGCTTATCAAGCTCAAGTAACAGCCTTGGTTCATAAGAACTAATCTAGCAAGCGAAGATAATCTCTTGAGTTGTTCTTTGAACAAATTTCCCCTTCTATATCTCTCTTTGTGTTTGATCTTCTTATCAAAGGATGAAATTAGACAAAGGAAGTGATTATTGTATTCATGGTTCAAAAATTAAAAAAATCAATTGTATTTTTGCAGTCTTTACAAAGCATTAGAGTTAGATGACTTCTGAATAAAATTTCATTGCCACTACCATTCTAATGGACGATGGTGTGGTCGAGGATCAAATGAACAACCATCAACCACTCACCCAATCACAATTCACAAAAAAACATTTGAAAACGAAAACATGAATGCATTCAACAAGTAATATATGACATTCTTCATTAATTTCTTACAAAAACTTAATACATCATGTATTTAGAAGAAATACACAAACACATCACACTTTTAGACTTTACTCTCAAACTGCAAATACAAAAACACGCTCAACAACTATCTCAAATTTTGACTTTCTGAAATATCTCTTGCAAGCTGCATTCACTCACGTCCTTGCAAGCTTCCCTCACATTGCAAGTTTCATTTTTCCGAATTCCAAAGGCCCGTACATATAATTCAGACTAAATATTTATTTTCACGGCTCTTGTCCATTATAGGAGGGAAGCATAACCAATGAGGAAGATGAACCAATTCACCTTTCAGCCATTACAAGATCTCAATCATTGAGATGAAACCCAAGCTATAAACTGCAAAAGGATGAAATGAGCTACATGTTAGTTTTGATATCTTGACAGATGGCAATCTTCTCTCATTTAAGTAGACGCATGGTGTCTCAAGCGAGTGACCCCAAATCAGCTTTAACATGGTGTGAAGGGTGTGAGACTGCAAAAATCAGCTTAAACCTGGTGTGATGGTTGAGAGACCACAAATCACAGATATATTGATGGAACCGTTGTGTTCCTCTCAAAAGTTTATGCAATTTGAAGAAAAAAGATGTTGGCATATGCAAAGAGAAGAAAGAATTCAGAGAAGGCTGAATGCACGCTCAAACAAGTGTGACAGCGTTTATTATATAATAAGAGGTGGTTACAAATTGGTTGAACAATTACCAACTGAATTAACTGAATAACTGCATTATATGCTGTATAATGCTCTATATTTTAACACCCCCTCTTAATGACTAAATTGGAAACAATACTAAGTTTATCCCGAAATTTGACAACTGTCCTAAAGCCCACATGTTTAGTCATTAGATCTATAGACTATGTCATAGGTATTACTTTGAAATTAGCAATCCATTGTTGTGTTGCGGTTGTCAAATGGAGGACCGCAAAACAAAAGTCGGGTTGTGTGAACAGAGGATATGGCAAGTCGTTCATTGATTCTTCATTACGTGATCCATTGACCGGTGATGAATCATCAATGTCTGAGAGTGTCAGTCCCATCTCCAGAGTGCTAGAATCAGAAACTCGGAGAGGTGGATTGAGAAATCTGTTCCAGGCTTGTGTAGCCTGTTGGAGTCTATACAGAGACTCAATTAACCTGCAATTTAAGTCACCTCGATGATGTCCTTGCAACACCATGTAGTGCTCGTCCAACCTTTTCAGGAAAGCATGGGGAAGTGCCTTCCAACCAAAGTGAGTTGTGAAGGAGAGAAATGTGACCATCTGTGTAGTGGAAGTTGAACCAACTTTGCAATATTAGGAGAAACAAACAGCTTCGTCTTGACAGTGGGAGAAATAACCATCTCTGTAGTGGTAGGAGAGAGAACCAACTCCTCTGTCTCATTTGTTTGCTCATTTATCCCCCTCTATTGGGAAAGATCTTTCGCATCACGATGAGCAAAATGTTCATGCTCTACTGTCCTTCGAGCAAGTACCTCTAAGTGAGTGGCTTGGCATGCCATCGCACCATGCACTGTTGGTGTATCTGGAATAGTGGAGTCTCCATCCACAACAAATTGTTTTTCAGAATGAGGAAATCCATCCTCCAAAGGCATGTCAACCTCTTGTACATCCTATATGGTGGAGTTGTCCTCCACACGTGCATTCATGTTGATCGTAGCAAGATCAACAAAGGCAATCATCCGTCTCTATTTCATATTAGAAACAACACACTTCTTCCCACAAAAATCCAAAGAAATATTGGGATTTTCAGTTAATTGACGAATAGATAGAAGATTCTTTTTTAAAGAAGGTACGTATCTAACATTCCATATCAAGATTTTATGAGCATTCAATATAATGCATATATCTCCTATCCCTTCTACAAGTGATTCTCCATCAGCTAGTACTACTGATTCAAAACATGTATTTGCAGTAAATGAAACATACCAATCCCTGCGACATGAAAAGTGTGTGCATGCGTCGTAGTCAATGATCCAACAACTAGTACCGTTGTCATGTGAGCATGATATCGTAAGACAATAAAGAGCATGCCCGTCATCTGAATCCTGTTCTTCTTCAATTGCTACCACATGTTCCTCATCACATGGCTTTTTGTTTTGTTGCAAAAGATCATAATTCCGCTTTTGACAATCCTTCTTAAGGTGCCTAACCTTGTGACAATAATAGCATGTGACCTAATACCGAGTGGAGGACTCACCAGAATGACGTCTCCACTTTCCTTTTGACTGCGTGACAAGAGCATTCTCTGATTGGTCACAACTAGATTATGCTTGAATTTGTCTCTGCTCCTTTTGCAAAAGGTAGGAACTCACCTTGTCAAACGTGAGAGTTTGACTTTCAACCATTAAATGGAGTGCCTCCACAAATGACTCATACGAAGAAGGTAAGTTGTTCAGAACTAGATCCACCATATCATTGTCGTCCACCTTTTTGTTGATGGAAGATAACTGGTCTCAAAGGTCTTTCATCCGAAGTAGGTGCTCAAACAGCTATCCACCTTCTTGTAACTTTACGGAAAAGAGCATATTCTTCAGGTATAAAACCTGACTCTTTTCTAACATCTGAAATTTATCCCTCAGACTGGTCCACAATGTGCTTGCCACAGTAGAATTCTGCACTTCCGGTATCATATCATCTGACACCGACAACTTGAGAAGTAATTGATCCTCCTTATGACGTTTATCATAATCTGCGAAGTTCGTCGTTGGAATTCACAATCACGAAATTCTGCAAGCATTAGAATTTTATGGCTCCATACATTGAAATTTTTGCTCGTCAATTTCTATGTCTCCAGCAGAGTGAGGTTAAAGATATTCGCCATTTATTACTCCAAAACAACAGAAATAAAAAATGTCTTGCCCACTCTAATAAATAGTATGAATTTATTATTTAAATGTGTTACACATGTAACGAACAGCAGAATCTAAAATACCCTCACAAGCATAACAAGCGTGAAATAGGTTTCATACCCTTAGAGAATATCGTCCAACGAATGTTAAAAATAGTCAATGTGCATTGACTGTTCAACAACTGTGAAAAACATCCAGTGTTTTTCTTTTGCCCTTGCTTTGTTGTATTTGTACGACTATGTAAAATCTTTTGTTGTGCCCTAGAAAGGAACGATATTCACGACTGGAGGATTGCAACTATATATTATCCTTGAAAAATAGTATTTTGCCCTCGAATGATCCTCGAAAAATAGTATGTTTCCCGTGAATGCCTTTGAAAGTCAGTTATTCAAGTCAATTATACTTCCCCTCGAATGTCAGTAGTCGCGACTATAGAAATGTGAAAACAGACCTTTGTGATTGTGCCCTTTGGTTCCACGGCTATGCCCTTTGGTTCCACGATTGTGCCCTTCGAAACAGACAATAAATGCCCTACGCGACGACTGTGCACGATTCTGCTACAAATCTCACGAACTAGATGCTGCCCTATGCGACAACTATGCACGATGCTGCTACAAAACTCACAAACTAGATGCTCAGGTCTGCACAACCTCCACAGGCTTCTCCTTGTCTGTACTCTTCCGCCAAGAGTTTCCTCAAACTGTGAATGGATTCTTTGTTCCTCGAACTACAAACCTTTGCTCTTATACCAATGTTAGCATATGCAAAGAGAATAAAGAATTCAAAGAAGGTTGAATGCACACTCAAACAAGTGTGACAATGCTTATTATATAATAAGAGGTGGTTACAAATTGGTTGAATAGTTACCAACTGAATAACAACTAAATAATTGCATTATATGCTATATAATGCTCTATATTTTAACAAAAGATACTCGATTCTAAAGCACTATGGGACCGTTAGGGCCTTGTCAAGGTGTTATTGGAACATGACCATGCGATCAACTTGCACATGCTATCACGTGTGTGAGATTCCATACTATTGCTGAAATCAATGATAGAATTGCATTCCTCTTGAATAATTATGCAAATTCAAAAAAAAGCCACTCAATTTCAATTTTGTATGACAATGTTATGACCTTTGCAAGTTGAGGGTCTTTGACAAGGTGTCACATGCACAAAAATATAAAATGATCTTCAAGATGCACATCATAAGACGATTTGCAAAATGATTATTTCTCAACTATCAAAAATAAATGGTCTTCAAGGTGGCTCGCATTCGTAAGACCTCAAAGTAGTCCCAAATATGTAGGATCAAGTTATTTCCTAGGGATGCTCTTAAATCAGATTCGTCTAGATATTTTTATTATGAGTATGGAGCTCACAATTTTGAATCTAAGGAAAAAAACGTGTCCAAACATCTTGACTATGTCCAACTTTTGATACCTTATTAAATTATTTTCACCCGTTAGCTTCCCATCATCAAGTTTCTCTATTAGGTTTTTGTTCCAACTTCATCTTCTCACACTTTTTTCCTAGACCACTTTTCAAATCTTCTTGTTGTTCAATATCAACCTTGAAAAAAAAAAAGTTGAATTAATGTCCACGAGTAACCAAAAATACGTTTGAATATAATAGAGTATGCTAGGGTAAAAGGGTCCTATGAACAACGAGCAACAAACTATAAGAAGACCAAAATCACTGCATGTTAACATAGGGTAAGCCCAATGCAGTAAACCTCACAACCCATGTGTTTCGGGTAACAATATAAGTACCCAGATATAACACTATGAAAGGCCAATACGAGATTTGAAAGATTAGAGAAAAAAATGCTCCACGGGGAATGTCTAGGGCTGAGGACTAGTTTGGGTAATCCTAGGAGGAAACAAAGTGCTTCCCCTAGAAACCCTCCTAACATCCAAGGACGAAGAAGAATCTCTCGTGGTGGAAAAGAAACTCATAATATATGCTTGCCTCCGGAGCCTGGGAGGTGACCACGAATAAGTAGAACCATGATGCCAAGGAGCAGATTCCTCACTAGGAGTGGAACTCCATCACTGAGAGTTGGTGCATTGGGGTATCTGAGGAGTGGTACCGTGCAGAAAATGAGCATTGCCTCACTCCCCTACCCCACTTAGTGTGTGAAGCCTTAGTATCTAAAGGATGCTTAAAGTCAACGACCTTTGTGAGGGGCTCTAGGGGATCCCTATAAGGACCTACATCGAAGGGTGACAACCTCAGAAAGAAAAAGAGCCAACACCGTTGCTCTAGGTACTGGAAAAAAGTGGACAGAGTTTTCCAAGCATCTATAGAGACAATGGCATCTCCCCCAAATCTCACAATAAATAAGGCATCTAAAAATGAAGTGTTCCTCACTCTCCGCCTCCTAGAAGGAGCAAAGATGACAACAATGGTCCCCACAAAAAATATGATGATTAGTCTAAACCTGCAACTAGTGTTAGCATACCTCAACTGGTCATATAGAAACCTTGAGACATAATACCAATGGCACAAGAGATAGTCAGGGCAACAAATGACACCATCAACCACCTGCAAGAAGTCCTCAGTGTGAAAGGCAAACTTGGGGCTGAGCGGTTGAGATGGAGAGGTCCAAGTGACCTGGATGTACTGCCTGTAAATATTTCACAACCTCCTCCTGTACTCCTCAAGCACTTGTTCTTGCCAATGTTCCACAGCCTCTAACAGCATTTGCTTCCTCCATTCTTTTTCCTGCCAATCTCTCTGATCTTCATATAAGATCATGGTTGTTCTCTACCACCCACTTCTCCTACCTCCACTTCTTTAAAATTGGAATAATTGATTTGGCATTTGGAACCTAAAAGACAAAATTCATTAATATCTTCAGTTATCTTCCTCCTCTTTACACAGCTGATTACCATATCATTGCCTCACTCTCTATTTCTTGATTTCTTGCTCATGTTCCTCGCATAGATTTTGTATATCAGTATATCTTCATGCAGGAAATTGACGAAAAAAATGTCATTAACTGATCCATGTGCTCATTCCCCACCAGGCTTTTATCCACTTCCTATTGAGTAAAGCATGGATCTTCGACTTCATGATCTATGAAGTTTTTAATCACATCCTATCAAAGATAAATGAAATCCTATGCTCATTCAATTTTTCTTTGTTAATTTTGATTCATTTTCTCGGCTTCTTGACACATTAACAATTTTCTCCACTTTTGATTTTCGACCAAGTTATGACTGCAGAATAATGGTGGCTATCATGCATCTAGAAAATAAAATTTAAACTTCACATGAAAGTAATGAAATAATAGCACTAGATATTAGATATACGATCTCATAAGGAAGACTTCAATCAGAAAAGTTATGAGTAACTATTCCACAAAAAATATATAATATCGTATGTAGAAATTATCATAGCATAGTATCAGAACAGGAACATATTTAATAATCCTCACTGTAATGTACATGCTCTCCAACATGTTGATGCCCGACTCTCACAAGGAACTCAATAGAAATTGTGGTGAAGAACATAGAATGATCAACCTAAGTGCTTATAGAGAGGTACACAGTAAGTACACCAGCTGACCCCAATGGTCTGCACATAACCTTACCATAACAATCCCTAAACCAGATTAAAATAGGCGTCTCAAGTACATTGCATACACCATTCCTTTATTGAACATATGCTTTATTCATCATTATGCATATATATAAGGATAACAGTGCGTAATCTCAAAAAATCTCTCTACATTCTCTTCTTCTGTAGGGTTGTCAGCTTTGCTGTTTGTGGTTCTTGAGAGCTTTTGGATGACCTCTTTTAGTTTCACCTTTGTAGTATTTTCGATTCCTTTTCTAAGTTATATATCTTCAACTAGAGTTACATTGGACTTTCCCTTGTAATTTTCTTAATTTGTGTAAATAATTATACTCACATTAACTGGTCATTAGTTGATAATGGACATTTATAAATAATAAATGTATCTCATTAGAAGTCAGTCCAACCAATGTGTCATTTTTTTCTCAACGTACATTATACCCTCTATTCTATGGAGAGTATCTATTTCTTCTGCCCCAAATAGTAATCAGACAAGGTAACTAAAGTGAACAAGTTTAGAGGATGCCTATGAAGCATCATTTCATAGAAAGCATTAAAATGAATTATAAGGGGAAAAGGGGGTAATGATTACCATGTGAACCACTAACTGCAACAACATTATATCTTTCTGTTATCTTTGCCAGCCAAGCATTTCTTTCATATCTGAAATAAAATAATAAAACTTCTTAAAGGTAAAGCATGTTTTCTGATAAGTGCACTCTAAAATTTTACCAGTCTTTGAAGATGCAAGAATCAATTGGTAAAAACTGTTCACAGAACTTAAGCGGTGCTAATTAATGCCTTTATCAATTTAACATTAGGATGAGTTATAAATAATCTATACAACATAAAAATAAAATAAAAAGCAGCAAACTCAAAGTAGTATCTAGCTATCATTTCTGTTCATGACATATCCTAAATGATTGAAGGTGAAAAAAAGTACAGATGAAGCTAGTACCAGGGAAACATTTAAATAAAAGAGGAAAATAAAGTAAATAAAAAAGAACTTAATTATAGAAACTAGTGCAATTAACCCAAGTATGATAGTTAGCTGAAACTAGTTAACGGGCTTGTATTATGATGAAGAGAGTTATCTATGTCTCAAAATGAGGTAGAATAGACAGGAAATGCATTCATTTATTAAGCTATTATAAACAATAAATGAGAGAGAGGGAAACGATCCAAAAGCTAAAATCTAGTCAACATCGTCCATTCCAATGGGAAAAAAGAATACTTTAGAAAAAGAGAATATTGACTTAGAAATGAGAATGATGCACATCATTACATTTTAATATATTGCATTTATTTTTTATTTGAATTTTGAAATAATAGAATGATGCTTAGTTCCTTAAAACGAATTTAATAACAAAATTTCATAGCCTTTTTTTATAAGTAACGAAGTTTTTTCCACAAACTCGAACACAATGACTGGATATGCTTCATTGATTCAAGGCCATCAAAATAATCACAACTCCATAAGTGCAAATTTAAAGCTGCAACTGATAAAAGTATCCCATACAACAAAGCTATTCAGAAATAAAGCTATCATATACATTTACAAAACTTAATAATCTATTGTTGATACAATTTAGACTTATCAACTCAACTTAGAGAACTTGTAAAGAGAACAATAAATTGATGGTATAGCTAAGCCAAGTTTCAAAGTTATTTGCTATGGCAAGTATCAAAGATTCTAATATTCAAGTTAGTAAATCACAATTTGCTACTATGTCAACTCTCGTCATAGTTACCATGTTTGAAAAGTTCGGGTTGTTTGGACAAGGAAAAAGGTTCAGAAGATAGGAATTTTGCAAAAAGTTCAGTTTGGTTCAAAAGAAATTATGAATTTTAAAAAAATATAAAAATGAATAATTATCCATACTTGCTTTACAAAAATCAATCACACATACAAATAAATAAACATACAAGTATACCAAATTCTAAAACAAGGTTCGTGTTTATGTTCGTATTCAGCCACGATTAAACTCGAGACTTACATATTCGTCCGACTCAATATCCTATAATAAATTCATAGTAAATTACAAATTGTATTAAAATACCCTAGCAACTGAGAATTTATAAATTAGCTAAAACTTCAAAGTTTTGAGCATTAACTATCAATACTAATTAATTAAACAGTTGCAATATTAACAAATAACACATTTCTACATAAAATTAGCTAAAAATAGCATTTTAATCTAAGTAATGCAGTATTAATAAATTTAAAGGAGGAGTGGTGGACCCAAACAAACCACATTAGAATATTAAATATTAAATTATTAAATAGCTAATTATCAATATTAAATTAGTTAAATAGACCAAATATCTAACTAAGTAAGCCAATACTAATAAATTAATAACCCCAAAATACCTTAGCAAAAACAAAATGATAAATCTAAAAAGCTAATAACAATAAACGTGCATGTGCTCAAGTACATCAAAACTAACCATGATTAATAACTTAAAGAAAGAAAGTAAAAACGTAAAAATAAAACATAAATTCTAAATATTAAAAGCTCGATAAATCTAATGTTATTTTAACCGAGTCCACATGTCAAAAGTTGATAAAGCATAAACAGAAAATTGAATCGAGCTCCACCTTTTACTGTGCAGATACTTCGATACCCTTTTTGGCACAACTTAAACTGTTTTCCACGCATTTTCATAAAATCAATTCCATTGCCCATGGTATTTCTAATTATACGGTTCCTACAAGCTTCCATTGCACGGTCTAGTGTCACAAACCCTTCAAGCATGGAATGAGGTGATAGCGAGGAACAATCCACAAACTTTCTTGACAAAGTGTGCAGGCTTCAGCGTGAAAAAACTTTATGACATGTACTTGAATCATTGTAGCAATTTCAGGCTGCCGCTTTAGCTTTTAGTTTATTAACTGTATTCTAAGCTCATGCTATTTTATTCTGCTTTAGGTACCATATTTATTTAGGCCTATTTACCAACCCTAAAAAAAATTCAAAGCTGAAAGGCCAGTTACAATCCACAAACTTTCACCGACACAGTGTTTAGATTTTCTAATACCCAAAATGGCATTCGTTCCTTCACCGTAAATTTCGATCTCCCATGTCCCAACTCGGAACGCAACTATGGTCCAACTCCATGACTAAGAGTTTTCAACGAGGTCCTATCTCACTAGATGTGCTGAGAGGAACTGCAACCCTGACAATTGATGATATCTTACTCCAACGTGTGAGATTTATGTCCATAAATTGTTGCAACACATGATTCTTAAGTGAGGATGAAGGACCACTACAGCTCCAAAAGTTTCACCTACAACCCAGTGGACAAAAAACTGGAAAATATGATGTTTTGAAAACTATTGTCCAAGTTAGGAGAACTGTCAAATGTTGGACAGGCCCTAGCTACTCAAGAAGTTCGATACCTTGGAGATTTGATAGACTTTCAATAACCTCAGTTCCACTTGCAGAACTGCTGTTGACTATGAGCAGACAATTTGAGGACCTTAGACAGTAAAGCCAGCAGACTCAATATCTCCTCTCCCTCAACCTGATTCACAAGATCCTGTGAAATTGAGGTTCTGACACGAAATAAGGGTTTATGACTGTGTATTTTATGTTTGAACAATCACACAGCTGACCTGTTTGTAAGCTGAAAACAGTGGTTGTGACAACCTCTCTTCCCATGTAGCAAGTCACTACCCCACCTATCCTGCCAAACTGCCATGCCTTTTCAAAGAAAGGATGCACTAAGTTGTTACAAGATCCAATATTCTGTCGTTATTGCCTTGCAACTCAACAAGGAAAATACTGATTCACAACCCCAGCACCCTTGATATGGATTTGGTCAGTACGCAAGTTGGACTACACTGATTTGTCTGGGATACCCTTAAAGCACTTCAAACACAATGTCATACATTAAGCCCAGAGACCCATCATTTCTTCAGCTGAGAGCAACACTTATGTGAAAACACTTGGTGTTTTTAGTCCCCTTGCATTGATTCAGGTCTCCCTCAGACATTTTGTTTCACCACATAGCTTTCTTCCTCACTATAAATGTCTTCACAATAATGCCTAATGATACATTTTTCTATCCGAGCCTTCAAGTTTTGCGTCTGAGAGTTACATTGGCTTGACCATGAAATTTCTTCAAAGATTCTAGTTACCCTCAGTTTCATTGCTTTCTCCATTTGAGATGTTTTTTATCTAATGTTGAAGTGAATCTAGGTCCTTCAGGCAGCTTTTTACCAATTAAGCTCACCTATGGAAAAGACTTGAACATGCTTCGTCTCTGAGTTCTAGAATCCTAGGTAGCAGTCCCTACACCGTCCTCTCTCATGTGCAAGTTATGGCATCAAGACCCCATTTTACACCCTTTTATTAAACCTATTCTAACCAGCTAGACCTGATAATTTACCTAATTTAGATCTAAGACTTGCCGATATTTTAAGAAACGTGGCTTTGGAGGAGATTGACTTGTAATGATCATCCACTTATGTACATGCTTGGAGGGACTGTCCATGTAGGTGTTTCATCTATTTAACGTAACATAAACATCCAATTGAATCTCCCAGGCACCTATCCAGAACCCAACAGATTCCAATATTCTGTACAAGGAGGCTCCTGCATCAAGTATAGCTCAACACTGAAGCAGCAGGAGGGGCTTCTCTGGTACATCTCCAAAATCATGGAATTCGTGGTCTTAGGGAGAAAGGCCGGCATTTCTCATTTACCAAGAGCCATCTCAAAGGACATCGTATTTATGTCTATCCTCAAAAACAAGATCAGAGATTTTTTGAGCCCCTAGGATGTATTCCGCTTGTTTGTGAGAAACCTAATCTCCACCTGTACTCCACTGTCGCTAATAAGTGGAATGCCCTAGATTGATGGGCTGCAATGATTCCGCATCGCCAGCTGTCATCCAAATTTACAGTAGTAGATCCATGTCTTTCACTGATTTAGATGGATCCCATTTTATCTTGCAATGGGCATCATTTATTTCCTAATTTCTACGAAGGACATCTTAAGCTGGAGTTCTTAGAAAATAGTAGTCCTGTTCTGTTGCATTTCCTCCCTCACACTTCTGGTTTGAAGGCATGAAGGGAGTCTATTGTCTGCCAGAAGACAATAACTCTTCATCTCTGGCATTCACTTCTTCATCAACTGCTTTACCCTCTCCTAAGCTAGCATCTCAATCACGGGTCCTAATTGCATGTACCCAGGACGATGTTTGGCACGAACCATCGTAAGGCCACGAGCTCCCAAAATACGCTTGACTTCTTCAACATCATTTGTATGTATTACTTTTCTTTGAATACTCATGCCATTATACAGAATAGCCGTGTCATGTTCATGAATTACCATCAGACCATAGTACAGAATATGCCAAGGACTCAAGTGGCTCAATACACATAATTACACATCTTTTCTTGGCTCTCATCGCCAATCAATGTAAAATCCCCTAAGATTAGGTTTTTCTTCTTATATTCCTATGTTGCCAGGAACGGAAACGGAAACAGAAACGGGTACGAAACGCGGAGAACGGCAATTCATCAAAAAACCGGCCACGCGAAACGTTTCCGAAACGTTTCTAGCCCGAAACGCCTACCTGCCCCGCATTTCCAAAGTAATCACAGTTATATTCCAAATCTTGTATCGTCGGGGGAAAAGAAAGCTCGACGCGTTATCCAAAGCATTTGCTATACAAGTACAATGTTAAGCAGAGCATTGAGGATACACTTAACAATTTTGCATTTCCCTTTAGTCACACATCACTAAGTACCTTCAATCCTAATCTTTGAGAGATCTGCTGCAACTGTTTAATAAGACTTCCAACACCATGTGACCTGCAAAATGTCTCCAAAAGATATGAGGAAGCATCTATCCATAGAGATTATATTTGACCTGTGTCTTACCAAAACAAAATTAGAATAGCACAGATTTGCAATAACTAGGTAAAATGTCAGTATCTGCGTGATCTCCAATATCGATTATCTCAAATGCATTTTGAACTGCTTCAATGAGAAATTTTCTAGTCATTGGTAGACGATGGTAACAATTGATATCTTATAAACTTTTGCTCTGCTAGAAACAGATACTCCACAGGAAGAGATTTAGGACAGGCTTTTGCCTAGGATCAAGCCATCCATCATTTACTATAGTGCAACCTGTTCATTTCCCAACTTAGCTTCAGTGTTCACCTATATCACTGGTTATTGGATGTTTACCACCTACTCTTCAAGAAGACTAGTTCTTAGTCTTGAACAGACAATGGCATTCTTAGATGGTGAGCTCCATTATAAATATACCTCTTAATATGGTTTTAGGTAATTGAAAGTTTGAAATGCTGGGGGAAACCAAAATTACATTGAGAAGGATGCTGGTGCCTCTGTAGTATTAACGATTTTGCTGCTATAGTGATCGTTTTCTCAACATAACATGTTTTTGTTGTGCATGTCTGCACATGGACGTTGAATGAACCTTGTGCCATCCAATTCTACTAAAACTTCCACTTCCTTGGGAAAATGGCCAATGGAGAGCAACTTGAACTATTTATACCAAGCGCAAATGTGAAAAAAAGCTGTCATCAAACAATATGATCTTCTTTGTTTTTTTCTCTAAACATGGAAACAAAAATACTAACATTAAATTTAGTCAAACCACAAAAACTGTATTCCCATGTTGCCTTTTGAGTACATTCGCTTCAAATCTGCAGCTGGGTCTTTCCTCCCTCCACACCAGCTTCCTGCAAAAGGCAATTTTTATTGTCATGATAATATAGTCATTGCAAAATTAAGAGTCTCATATTGTTTGATCTATCATCTCTCTAGCACAAAGGGGAAAGTTCATCTCCAAGGTACGATTGCTACTAGACATCTTGACCAACCCATCTTTCCCTTTACCGTCCAACTACCCTCTAAACCTGCGAAATTCAAATATTACAACTTAACTTTTTTTAACTAACAAATTAATAAATAACAATTATAGTTTAATTAATAAATAAATATTATTGCTTAATTAATAAATAAAAATTACAATTTAGTTAATATTTTTTACATGCTAACAAATAAATAAACAATAATTTATAATATTGATTTTAAAAATAAAATAAAACCTATTATATAAAACGCAACTTAAATTTATAAAACCTATTATATGAAATAAAATAAATACTAAATTAAGTTTTATAAAATACAACTTAAATTTATAAAACCTATTATATAAAATATAATAAATACTAAATACAACTGAAATTTTTTTATTTTAAAATTAAAATTAAAATAATAAAAAACTAAGTAGTAAATGATCCTAAAATAAATACAAAGTAATTTGTATTATTGTTCAATAACTTAAGTCGTATTTAACAATTTGTGGAAAATTTTAATTATTAAATTAATAAAATAAAATAAAACTAAGTTTAACAAAACACTAATAAATAATACTAAATGTTAAACCTAAAATAATAAAATTAAAATACTAAACGTTAAACCTAAGTATTACCATATTATATATTTGATATAAATATATTATGATTAATATATAATATGATATATCTCCTTCCAGCCAAACAAGGTGAATGTGTTTACATACTAATAGCCAATCAATAACTGAAATATATTGTTATCAGTATTGAAGATCACTTGAGATTTGATCTCATAAATAACTTGTACGGAGGCTCAGATATATGTTCAAATTTCTATGAATAGCTTCTTTCCTTGGCCAATTGCAATGATCCCAAATAATTACCTCAAACGTTCTTGATATCCTTTGAATATTTTATCTTCAACAAACTAGAGGGATTTTAAACAATCTCCAGGTTTCCTTGTGATTGCCATGCCCTCCTAGTCTAGTCCTCAATAAAACTGAAGTTTGTTTTTGTTAAAATAAATTAAAATAAAATAAATTTAGAGCCCCCACACTACCCAATGGTACTGATACTTTCCGGGTACGTCCCAGATATGTCAAAATGCACCCAGTACATACCCAAGACGTATCAATACCATACCAAGGACATATCTGTACCGGGTACGTATCCAGGGGATATGGGAGGGTGGGTGGCAAACCCTAGTAACATAGATTGTTGTACATTGTGGGAAAATAGCAGTTATGGGCATGCGGTGTAGTTGAAAAAACTAAGTTTAAAAAGAAGCTGATGAAAGTGATGTCGATAGCCATGTCATCCATAAAGGAATATTGTCTAAAATTTAAATATTATGCAAAATGGGTGAAATCATGTAACACGTGTCAAAGAATAGGGGAATTCGTCAAAGCAAACTTCCATTTTTTGCAAACCAAATACCACCATAGGAGTTGTTAAAAGATGAGGGTTATATTTTGTGGGTTCTTCAAACTTTGGTGGTCAATTGAATATTTAATGAGGTGGATTGAAGCAAATGCACTACCAAACAATATATTGAAAAGTACTGCACATTTTCTATGAGAGAATAAGCACCACATTTGGACAACCATTAAATTTAACTAGTGATCGAGGATCAATAATAAAAAGGCTGCAAAGAATTTTAAAAATTAAGCATGATAAATCAACAGCTTACTATCCTAAAGCAAATGGACAGGCTGAGCCTTCAAACAGAATAATCTTGGAAATCAATCACAAAAGATGTGGAATAGAAAAGCAAGATTGGGCACAAAAACTGCCAGCAGCATTAAGGGAATGTACAACATCATTTAAAGCAGTCATAGGGTTCGCATTGACACAGGAGGATCTGGGCCCTTGAGTGACTGGTGGTATTATGGCAGTACTTAGCGCCATGTGCCATCTTCACCAACAGCTTCAAGACCGTCCCAAGCACATGTGATCATACTGCGAAGTCTTATCTCCTCTCCATTGATGCTGCACAGCTCCAACAGTGTAAGTACTTTTTCATGAAGCTGCACAGCAGCGTTTACAGAAAATGACAAAACAAAGGTTAAGAACAGTTACGAAGCAGGCGTTCATCTTTCTGGTAACGGTTCAATCATCCGTTTGTCTTCCAAACCCATATATTAGTGTATTTTTCCTTTCTTTGAAAGTACAGAGATAGAATAGGAAGTACAGTAGTGATTAGACACCTTATAACACATCCAACTTTTCTGATCATTGTAAAGAATCATTGCATAATATAATCTGGAAACTTACAGTTCTAGCATATGTCTATTGTTCTTTGTTTCTCCTTGTCTCATATCACTCTGAGATATCTATCAACCTGCATCATTTCATATAAGCTTCTGCCATGGCACATTAATCCATTAAGCATGTCTGTCCAGCAAGTTCCTCCTCACCACTGGATCCCCTTTCAACTGATGTATGGAACAGAAGTCATGGTAGCTATGGAATTTTCCATACCATGCTTAAGAGTAGCAATTGAAAATAGCTTAGGAGATGAACGTTTACAGGAAAGATTGCAAATTTTGAATAAGCTGAATGAAAAACAAATTATGGCTCGGTGATCAATAGAAATTGAACAAATATGGGAACATTGGCATGATAACATATCAAAACAATGCAGTTTCAGAAGGGTATGTTTGTATTATAAATTGTTGAGAAAATTAATACTAAAGGGGAAAAAAAATTGGTTAATGAAAATGGCTCATTTCAGTTAGCAAATCTTAATGGACAGCTGCATCTCAAAAGCAAAGTATAGAAATCCATGTGAATTTATTGAAATTTAACAATACAAAAAGGAATCAAAAATTGAAATATCAAGGAAACAAGATCCATGAGGAGAGAGAAACAAGGTCAATCTTAATTCCAGGTGTACATACCTCGAAAGTGCTGACTGGTAAAAAAATGGATCAAATAGAAGCACATGAGCATTAAACTCATAAAAAGTGAACAACGAAGAGATTTGCCCTACTCAAACAGAACAAGTGCCCACTGGCACATATCTCATGTCAAAACAACCATCACGTGAAAGCAAGGTGGTGTCAAGAAACACCTCCTTGGTCAAATGCAACAATCATTCAGCCAGCCATGTGGAGGTCGATAATAAAGTTTCGACAAACACAACTTTGATAAATAATAACAAGAGACCAGTAGGTCACATGTAAAACGAGGCAAAACAAGAACAAACTCGCACAAAACACCGGGAAAAATACATTAATGAGGAAGGTTGGTGGGGAATTAATACTAAAATGACACATTGTCTTTCAATTAAAAGAGAAGAAAGTAAGCACTGTAATTATTGATCACAATCTAGCTTACAAAAAATTGTGAGCTCGGACAGGAGAAAAAAACACACAGAGGTCATCTGCGAGAAGGTATTCAGCTAGTTAGACATTGATCTGTAAAGTTTGTGAAGACTATGCTTGCTACAAATTCACAAGATGAGCCATATTACAGATTCAGTGAGTTGTTACTAACCAACATAAAATGCTGAAATATAGATGTGAGATGAAACAAAGAGCTGCCCCACACCTTATATACAAGAGGTTAGAATGTGTAAATGCACAAACAATTTCTACACACCCATATGAATTACGATTCCAGCTATTAATTCTAGTACAGGTGCTTAAAGTGACATTCCATTCCATGAGACCATTCATTCCATAACAATTAGCATGAACGACATGAAAACAATGGGTTTAACCATAAGACTACTCACAATAAAAAATTACACTAGAGAAATAGATTGTGGAAAACCTCCAGCATGGAAATGGTTGCCTGTTGGGCTAGATATTGATCCATGAGGATCTGGCACCTTGGATGGCTCACAATATAATGCCACGGCACCACACCATAACCTGATTACACCATCAGCTTTGGGACATTCTCAAGCATATGTGGTCACACCGCAACATCTGAAATCTTCTTCAATCTTGCGACACATATCTGATAGTGTCAGCCAGATTCCGTGCAGTTTTACCACAGTGTATCCCGATAAACAACAAAATGGAGAATTTGTACAGTCAAATGATGAGTGATTGTGCTACTTGTAACGTTACAACCATCTCTTATCTGCCATACTTGTATAATTATGTATTCTACCTATTCTTCGAAACAAGCATGCCAAGAATCAAAATTAGGAGAAGACCCGAGTGGCATATATCCAACCTCTCTGATCATTGTACAGAACTTTACAGAATACAATCTCACATTTACAATGCCAGCATGGTGTCTTATTGCTCTTGTGATTCTCTTTTTGTAATGTCCCCTTTTTTAAAACCCTTAGCCTATCCCCGTGGGTTTTTGGGATGTTGCAAGGGGAAAAGTAAAACTATGCTAGTAATTGAATGATATTGCCTGGAGACTGATTTTTAACATTTGACATTATAAAGCAATATTCATTTAATTATTAGTTCTCATTTAATTATAGATGCTAAGTAGTTTTTCCACCACCTTGTAGTATTGCTCACAAAAGAATATTTATGGAGCAATTAATGTAATTTATTATTTAATTTAATTCCCAAAAATACAAAATAAAAAGGGAATTAATTAAATAATAATAAAGAGGCTTTTAATGTCAAAAAGACCCTCAAAAAGGGGACGCCACACATATAGGGGGAAAATAAAATAAAAAGGGAAATTATAAGGCATCCCTTATAATTTCAAATTATGGTTTTCCCTCCAAAAAGGAGTCGCTCCACCTTGGAAGAAAACTATAAATCTATGTTTTGCCATTGAGGGAGGGGTCATGTTGATGAATCTATTGATTTCACTCCATGCTTGGAGTAATGGGATGTATGCCCTGGCTCTCTCTCTTTCATTGTAAGCTTCATTGGAAGCCATTGTTAAAGATATTGAAGATTCCATTGTTCTCTCCATTGTGCTCTCTTGTGTTGAGTGTGTTCTTGCAAGGTTTATCCATTCTAAATATTGGTGATTTAGCTCAAAGGATTGGCGCATTTATTTAGCGTGAAATATGCATGTTATTGATCATTGTTGAAGGATTTAATAATATTATATGAGCTGTTGTTATTGCTGCAATTAATAGAGCTATAGCAACTTGGATTGGGATTTGTTTAAGCATGTTTTGAGGCCTCAAAAATATATTTATGTTGCAGATCTGATTTAGCATAATTTTGTGTGTGTGACCAGATTTGAGGGTTTTGAGAGTAATACAAGTGCTGGAATTAACTTATGTGCAAAGAGTAATTTATTTTGCCCTAGGCGACTTGCTATTTTGGCTATTTTGGGAGTTTAATAATTGTTGTTCTAATTTGGTTGGGTTCATCTTATTCCTTGTATTTTTCTGAGTTCGTGCATATCTCGTTTTCCCAAATCGGAGTAGTTTTAAGGAAGATATGAATTTTTAAAAATTGCAGCAGACTGGGGTTAGATTGTCAAGTGTTTTCAGCTGTTTATGATCATAATAAAAATCTGATTTGAGTATTAATTATTTCTAAGGCAAAGGGAGTTGATTTGGAGTGTATGGAAGTTTGGAGAAGGGCTGAAATATTTTTATTGATTTTATTCTAACCATAGCAACTGGATTTCTGATTTTGAGGTCTGTTTTGGAAGGGTTACAATGGTTCAAAAATTCAGATTGGTAGCTCGTTGGAAAGCCATTGATTTATAGAAAATTTTGCATTTTATTTTAGGGCAAAATATGGAATATTGAGCAAGTTAAGAATTTTCTAAGTTTCAGTTGTTATGGTGCATTTTTAATTAATTCACTACTGCAATTAATTTCAGTTTTGGATAATATTGATTTTCCTAACTACTTCTCCCATCTAAACCCACTACCTTGGCCTACTCCATCACCATTTGGGTTGTATTAGTGCCAACATTGAGTTATTTGAAGTCGAACTAGGAGGGTTTAATCCTTCTAGGGGCAATTTAATATATTAAATTGCAGATTTGAATAATATCCCAAAAGGGGATATTACACTTTTTGTATAAGAACTCTCATATATTCAGACTTCTATCAGTCACATACATTTTCTCCATTCCATAACACTAAATTTGTTTGAGTGTGTTGTTCCCCAGGTCTCCTCCTAGGCTCCAAATCAGTGGTATTAGAGCATACACTTCGTATTAATCCCATTGGTATTGAACTTTTGACGAGAATTATTGATACTCGTACTTTAATTACTTCATGATTATCAGTCTAGGGCAGTGTCCACAGCTATTTGCAACAAACCGAACAATTGAAATTGTTCTAAGCATGTATTAACTACTAAATTCAATCAAAACAAATACTATTTCCAAAAGTATTTAAGAAATCGCATATATGATAAAATAGTGATTACTAAATGCACGAATTGAAATGATGAACGTGCCTGAATTCTTGTAACCAAGAAAATGTTGAATAAACGGAGATTTATCATTTGAACATACAACAATGCTTCCCTTCATGTTGGGTAGGATTGGCGCTTGCTCCTTCCCTCTGATCTGGTTTCAAGATTGAAAATTACACCAGGGGATTTAACTCAAAATCATGCACTTTATTGAATGTAATACAATACTTCTTTCATCAGCAACCAACCACACTAATCCTACTACAAATGCTTTTTATAAAAAAGGGCAATCCTTGTCATTCGAGAAGAGGACTGATTATTTGCAATAACTAACTAATAGTTAACTAACAGATTTCTACGAGAACTGCTTGTTAAGGAGTTACAAGTTTAACAGAGCAAGTGCATGTCACACTTTGGATTAGATTTCATCTTGTTAACTCAAAATGGAGTCCGTGATTAACGCTCGGCTGAGATGATTTAGCAATTTTAGAGGATGTCAAAGCTCATGCATTCGAATCCCTTGAGTCCTGGTGACTACCAGTTTGTGTTGTCCATTTGTTCTGTGTTTCCAATTGAACTTGATGTTAAATTGGACTCTCATAATCTACACAAGTCACATGATGGTCAGAGGATAATACACATTCAATTATCCTTTCATCATGTAACCTATGTGCTAACTAGATCAATTCCTTTCCTTATTGTATGAGTCCTTCGCTCCCTTCATATGAGTCCTATGCTTCCATAATGCGAGTCTTCCACTCTAATGTGAGTCCTACACTTTATGATATGAGTCTTGCATTGGGCTTGATGTAAGTCCTATGCCAATGCTTAGGTGAGTCTTGGGCTGGGATCTTTATGAGTCCTACACTAGGCTTAAAATAGGTCCATTCATTCACATTTATTATCACATATATCAATTTATTTCAACTCATTCAAAGAAGCATAGATAAGATGAAAATGAACAAGTTTTATGTAAAAAACTTCCTTTTAAAGATATTAAAATATTAATTATAGAATGCTAACATCAATCTAATACAAAATGATGATACATAAGTGGTGGTTTGGATAGTATTTAACAAGGCTCATCACTCCCCCACACTTAGGTATTTAAAGGTCTTCTTGCTATATGGTTTATGTAAAAGGATTATACTATTCTTGTGCAATTATATTCATTAGTGAAACTAAGCCAAGTTTCCTCTTCTGAATTGCCAAACCCACAAAATTTGATTATAATTTCCCTCCATCTTTTGTAAATCTCAGCTAGTTCCTCCTATGTGTTATTCCATCTAGGAACCAAAGATAGTATTAGTGGTAGTCTGAACCATATACCCACCCATTTTTCCTGCATTTCTAGCATGATTTTGCATAATTATTTTTCTCTCCTCATTAACCATCTGAGGTTAGTTAGAGACATGATGATGAGTTGATTAAACCATGTGTATAAACAACTAATATTATGTATTTTGTTTAACCATTTGAAGCCTTATACTTGTATTTCCCTACTATACCCCCTATTGAACATCATCATCATTTCCTAAACTTATGGCATAATAATAATTAATATAATTGTGACTAGTTATCTTTATTTTGTGGTATTTTGAGTATGTACTTATTATCTTGATTACAATAAGTTGTATGGATGATGATATCTATGATGCCACTCTTATTTGTAAGCAACTTGTTATATGCAGCAACCTGTATGTAGCAAAGGACCTGTTCATAACAACTCATATGTAGCTAAAGGGAATCACCTACTACTAAAGGACTTGTCTATAGCAACTCGTATGCAGCTGAAGGGAATCACCTATAGCCACATGACCCATTTGTAGAAAAAGAATGCCACCTATAATAAGGGACCCGTGATTGTGTAGATCTCTTGGAACGTGAAGGACAACACTCCAAGTCTGTACGTGTCGCGGAAGAGCCAGTTGCAAACTGGAACATGAGAATTGAAGATAACTCAACAATAGGTTTGATTATTCGTTACAACTAAATGAGGAAATGATTGATTGAACTCATGATTTGAGAGATGATTAATTGAATTGATCGGTTATTTAAGTTATGTTTTTGACATCTAAAAACTTGTTGATTGATTTTGTTACATGCATCGAATCTCCAGATGATCTGTTTGAGATCGTTTACTTGAAATCTCTGCTTCTCATATTCTACTGCAAAGAAGGAATATAAAAGAGAAGGATTAATGCTCAGAATTTAAGAGGATGTGTCGATGATTGAGGGTGGTATGGAGATGATTTCTTGTGCCTTAACTGATATGTTTCCACAAAATATTTGACCACTTTTGACATGAACTGAGGTCCTTGATATGAAATAATTGATATTGGTGCTCTAAATCACTAAAAAATGTGTTCATATAAGAAGTATGTTACCTTATTATCCCTTATATATTGGAGAGCTTGAACCTTGGCCCATTTTTTCACATAATATGTACATACCAAGATGTACTCCTTTCCTTGAGAAATTGGGTCAATTGGTCTAATGAAATCCAATCCCCACTTCTCAAATGGCTCTAGAACCACTTGAGGTTGGAGGGAAATCTCAGTTGTAAGTGTTGGTAATCCATACGCTGGAATTTATTACATTGTCACACATAATCTTTGAAATCCTTATGTAAATAAATCCAATAGTATCCAACCCCCAAAACTTCATGGATCATTATTTTGAATGAATAATGTCCCCCTGATTGTTCATCATGACATGCTATGAGTATATCAAAGATCTCATCTTTAGTTACACACATGCATAATACATGATCATGTACACATTTAAAAATCTCTCCATTAAACCATGTATATATCACACTTTGTTTAATTAATTGTTTTCTCTATTTATGTGTGAGGAAAGATGGGAAATTCCCTATAACTAAGTAATTAACCATATTTGCAAACCAAGGAGAGATGGTTGAAATTGTAAATAAATGCTTATATGGGAAATCATCATTTACCTGCATCTTTGTACCTGGAACAATTAGTCTTGAGAGAAAATAAGCTACCACATTTGATTTTCCTAGTTTATCAATAATCTTTATGTTGAATTCTTGCAATAATAAAATCCATCTGACAATTCTACCATGCACCCAAGGTTTATTCATTAAATATATAATGAGGGAATGATTTGTATGAATAATTACTTCATAACTTGTAACATAATGGTGAAACTTGTTAATTTCATACACAATTGCAAGAAATTATTTCTCTATGGTAGTCTAGTTTTCCTTCTTCTTGTCCTAAAACATCTCCTACTGCCTCATTAAAAGCCTCAATTTAGATGTGAAAGGGAACCTTCCAATTTGGACCTCTTAAAACTAAGGAATTTATTAGTTTGTCCTTGATAATGTCAACATATTTTTAACACACTTATGTCCATTCAAATTTAGAATCCTTTATTAAAAGGGAAAACAACAAAGAAGATATTTTAATAAAATCTAAAATGAATATTCTATAATAACTTGCATGTTCTAGAAAGATTCTTACTTCAGTTTGATTCTTGGGTGATGGAAGTTGTACAATGATACTGACCTTATCCAGATCTACCTTAATTCCCTTAGTCAAAACATGGTGTCCTAGGACTATCCCTTGTTCCATCATGAAAAGACATTTCCCATGGTTTAGAGATAAATGATGTTTCTCACACATAAAGAGTACTTTGTCCAAATGATCTATTCCTCTTGGAATGTTTCTCCATAAATTGTAAGATCAACCATATAAATCTCCATAGAATCACGAGTGAGATCAATAAAAAACTACTAACATGGCTCTTTGAAAATTGGCATGAGCATTATATAATCCAAAAGCTAAAACTTTGTAAGCAAATTTTACCCATGTGCAAGTGAATGTGGTCTTGTCTTGGTGTTCTAGTGCCACCATGATTTGATTGTACCCATTGAAACCATCTAGCAATGAAAAATACCTTTTCCCCAATAAATTATAAAAAACTTGGTCAATGAAAGGTAAAGGGAAATAGTCTCTATGTGTTTTCCTTGTTAAACTCCCTATAATCCATGTCGATGGGGTGTGAGTGGTTCTGGTCAAGTCACACAGTTGTGTGCTTTCCCACCCATGTTGAAATCCCCCCGAGGTATGATCTCTGAGGTGGTTTTTCCACTAGATATGACTTATCTTATCACTACAATCATAAAACATTGGTTTCTTCATTGGATACTATTGTAGTATGTAATTTCTTGCTTTTCTTAGGCCATTTCTTCACTTGTTGTGGTCACTGCATTCTTGTTCTCTTCACTCTGGAGATTGATTCACTCACTATGGATGCTGCATCATTTTTGCTTCACTTGGGCTATTGATTCACTTGCGACGGTCACCAAATTATCATTTTGGATTTACTCTGAAGATTGCTTCACTCACCACATATTTTGCATCACCATTTCCATTTAGAAGGCTACTTCATTCAGGTTCTTTGTGTTGGTTCCCATCATTGTAAAAAAGGTTGCGGATCCTCTAAAAAATCCTCAAAGATGTACAAGGATGTGGGTCCTTTCAAAACCCTCAAATTTACCCTCTATCCAAAAAAATCTCTATAATCCACAAAAACTCTCCATTTACCATTCTTATTAGTTAGTATAGCCAATGGGGATACCTACTGGCTGTCTAAACATTGGATAGATAAATCCTACGTGAAGAAGTTTCTCAATCTCAGTCTTTACAATATCTCTTAATGCAATGTTTATCCTCCTTTGTGGCTACATGACTGGTTTAGAATCAATTGTATAAATGTGATGCGTATAAATACTGGGATGAATACGCTTCTTGTCACTATATTCCAAAGCAAAATCTTGAGGATGAGAGCATAGAATCTTGAATAGGGTATTCTCCTCTTGACTAGTCAGCCAATTATTAAATGGCAACGTCTTTCCTAGGAAAATAGGTAGTTGTTTTATGTATGGGTAGAGAGAATTTACCACTGGATATTCTCTCAATAATGAATTCAAGGGGCATTTATGGGGAAAAATCTATGGATTTCAGTGATGTTTATGGAAGATACACTCAGTCAGATCTATGTTCTGTGCGAAAGGGTAGATTTTTGGTAGCATGTTTTCATGTATCATATCTTCCTTTATCTCTAATGGTTGTGACTGAAGTTCAAAAGATCCTAATTCTGGATCTGTTCTGAGTGTTCTTGTATTATAACCCATTACTAGTGAGGAAACAACATCCTCTACTTCCTTTGAATCATCCTTCCACCATTGTTTGTATGAAGTGGCGAAAGGTTTTACAACTAGATATATAGATAGTTTCTTTGAATCATGTCCATTTGTAATTATCATGTTTCATGTTCTACAATCAATAAGATCTGCAGTAATGGATAAACACAGACGTCTTAAGATCAGGGGATATCTAATTTTTTTGTTCTTTTTTTTACCAACCATAAAATCTACCAAATAATCCCATGCTTCAATTGTGATATTCATGTCCTCTATGATCCCTCTGGGTTTAACAACAATTTCGTTAACCATTTGTAACCCTATTGGGGTTGATTGTGGATTTGGAAGAGATAATGTGGATAAAGTATCAATAGTCATCACATTGATTGTATCCCTTAAGTCAATTAGAACATTTGGAATTTACACATCCCCAAACTATAACAATTGGACTCCCAGGGTCACCATATTTTGGAGGGGTCATATTCCCTTCTAAGATGCTAGTCATTTTTCCATTAATGTGTATTGTTCTAGGCTGATTTTTCCTTCCATCGAGAGTTTTAATACAAAGTTATTTGATATTTTTGTTTAACTTCTGGATATCTCTAAGATATTGTAATAGAGGGAGTCCAATACTTAATTTTTTAAATCCTTGAATAAATTCTAACTCTGGTCCCTTTTGGGTTACAATATTTTCTTTTTCCAAAAGTTTGGATGGAAATGGCATGTCTGCAAGTGGTTCAGATGTTTCCTTAAGAAAAGGTTTGGTTATGTCTCTTTTGATTTTTTGTCTTTAGGAGACTTCCTCTATATTTGGATATGATGGTTTTAAGTAATCTTCCCTGACCATAACAATATGTTTTTACAATCCACAAAATTTGCCATGGGAATCTTGTCGGATTCAACGGTGTATGTTGGGTTGCCCTACCTTACATTCTTTGGATTTTCCACACTTTTGGCTGGAATTTTTGGTTGGGTAGGTTGTTCAAATGGAGAAACAGTTGTAGGCATAGTTAACAAATCTTGTTGTCTATGGGGCCTTCTTAGATTATAATATTGTTGACCAAATCCTTGAGGTGTATTCCACTGTTGTTGAAATTATGGGTTGAATTATTGGAATGGTGGAATGTTTAAGTTTGGAATCCATGGTTGCGGATAATAATTTTGTTGTGTATTCAACCGAGGACTCCATTCTTGTGGAACTTGTTGATCCCAAGGTTGAGGGCATGACCATGGTGTTCTCCACTAGTTTGGAAACCATTGTGTTTTTGGTGCATAAGGATGGGGTTGTTTTTAAGGAAAATTCCCTCCCTACCTCTGAGCTACATAATTAACCTCAACTTCACTTTTTTTATTATGTTTTAAGTGATTCTTTAGCAAGGGAAACAATCCACATTGATCATTGGCATGCTTCAAATCATAGACAAGGTAGATATTTGTTTTATCTAAAGGACATTCCTTAAGCTCGTGTTTATTTCTACATCTTGGAAAATATATGAACAATGGCTCTGCATACCTATCTTTTTCCCTATCCATAGTTGTGTTAAGATGAACTAAGAAATCCATTCTTAAGTTTACAATCTCTTCTCTTAGTTTAGATATGTTGTCATTGGAAATATTTCTTACGTTTTCAAAAATTTGGGCGAGTTCGGGAATAGTTTCTACAGAGGTCAATGATATACATGAATTCCAGCTTGTTCATGTCTCCTTTTCCCATTATATTAAAGGCCTCTTATGTGTCTTCATCCAATCCTTTAAGGAATATAGTTTTTAAAAGAGTAATATCAAGACCTGTACCACACCTCCTGTGAAGGAAGAGGAATCAATCAAGATAGTCCTCAACACTCGCATCCTCCTTTTGTTGTATCCTAAAGAGTTCTTCCTTTCAGTTCCTAACCTATAGTAATATTGGTATTTATACAAGAATATTGTTTCCATCTCTTCCCATGACCAAATTATGAATAGACTTGGGGTATAGGCCCATAAACCACCTCATGGCTGTGTCATTTAGGTTGAGGGAAATAACTTTAACTTTTGAGTGTCTGAGCTATAATCATAGGTATGGCACAACACTTTGAGCTCAAATAAAAATTGGCCAGGATCTTCTGAGACTAGTCCCCTAAAGGTTGGTAAAATTGAGGGAGATATGTTCTTCATAGGGGCTTGGTCATTAGGGTCTAGTTCTATGGGATAGGTGAATGTCCTTCCTAGTGGAGGGTTTCCATTGTTTACACCATTGGGATTTTCCACTCCATCAACCATCCTTCCTTGTTGATCAAGTTGCTCCATAAGTTGATTTTGAGGGGGGGTTTTGTAAGTTTATTCTAATAAATATACCTCTATGATTTCTATAGGTCTAAACATAAAATCCTATCATACTTAATAAAAACATTCCTAACTATAAGTGTTTAACTAATTACTTGTGTTCCACATACTCCAAAGCATAGAAAATAATCTTGCATGTCACCACAAGATCTTTTATTTCGAAATAAAGAGTATGGAAAAGAGATTTCTAAATGGAAACTTACCAAGCTATCTAGAAGTATGCAAGTTAGTACCTTGATCTTTGTTAACACCTTAAAATCCCCTAGAAACGGTGCCAAAAAGTGACGAGTGTCGTTGATACTCGTACTTTAATTATTTTCATGATTTTCAATCCAAGGCAATGTCTGAGGTTATTTGCAATAAAGAGAACAATTGAAATTGTTCTAAGCATGCATTAACTACTAGATTTAACCAAATAATATTTCTAAACATGTATATCTAATAAATGGTTAATAACATAACACATAGATTCCTAAATCTATGAATTAAATTGTTAAATGATGTTGGAATGATTTGTCAAATTAAAATACTGTAATTCTAAAAAATAATTGAATGCTAAACAAACAAAAAAATTTTAACAAACATGCATTGTTTCCCTTCACATTGGGGAGGAGTGGCTCTTTATCCTTCCTTATGATCATGGTTTATACTTGAAAACTACACCAACAAGATTTAACTTAGAACCATACACTTTATCGAATGTAATACAATACTTTATTTCATCAACAACCAACAACATAATTCTAATACAAATGCTTTTTATAATAAGAGAAATTCTTGCCACTCTTCAAGAGGACTTATTGTTTACAAGAGCTAAGTAATAATTAACTAACAGATTTCTATGAGAACTGCTTGTTAGGGAGTAACAAGTTTGAAAGAACAAGTGCATATCGCACTTTGATTAGATTTATATTGCTAACTCCGAATGGAGTCCTTAATCAACATTCAACTGAGATACATTTAGATATTTTAGAGGATTTCAAAGCTCATGCATTTGAATCCCTTGAATAATGGTGACTGTTAATTCACTAACAGTTTTTACCATCCATTTGTTTCATGTTTCCAACTGAACTTGATGTTGAATTAGACTCTCATAATCTACGGAAGTCGCATGATGACTAGATGATAATACACATTCAATGTTCCTTTCATCATGCAACCTGTGTGCTCATTAGATCAACTCGTTTCCTTGTTATCCTAAGTCCTTTCACTCCTTCATACGAGTCTTGCACTTCCATAATGTGAATCCTGCACTCCAATGTGAGTCCATGAGCTTTATGTGCATGAGTCCTGCATTGGGCTAAAAGCGAGTCATGTGCCAATACTTAGGTGAAGTCTTGCACTAGGATCTATATGAGTCTTACACTAGGATTAAGATAGGTCCTTCATTCACATTTATTAGCGCATAAATCAATTTATTTCAACTCATTCAAGAAGCATAGATAAGATGAAAATGAATAAGGTTTACACACAAAAATTCCTTTTAAATATATTAAAGTATCTCAGCAGCTGGCTGAAAAAACAACTTTTGAGATGCCAACCTCAGAAATTTTCAAAAGATGATAGAACATACTTTGCAAAGGAAACGAGACAATTTGAAGCAACATTACAGCAGGACAAAGCAGGAATCATTGATCACTTCCCTCAACTTGTCCAGCAAGTTCAAACCACTCCTCCTAACGCGTCTATGTCAGTGAATTGACCTTTTCATGGTCAAACCCTGTAAAAGGTACAAGTGAGTTTGGACATCCCTATTTTTTAAGGAAAAATAGATGAATATGCACTAGATGGTTTAATGTTGTTTGCTCATACTACGCAGTTAATCAATTCTCTGACAGAGAAAATATAACTATATCCCTTCTAAGGACTTCCTTTTCCATGAAAAAACAGTTGGAGAACTACCAGGCACTTCTAAGTTCTCATGAAGACGATGACATAGGATATGTAGATACTCGGAATGGTTTTGAAGAAGCCTTAAAAGATACCTGTTACGCTATTGAAAACTATGATGAATAGTAAGATAAGTTTTCCCAACTTTTCCAAGTTCATGACCAATCTATTCAAGAATAAACTGACTTTTTCATACTTTGGTTTCTAAACTGAATGTTCAAGAAACATAGCAAAATCTCATTTTGAAGTACAGTTCAAGCCTCAGATTGTAAATCCAGACAGACATGAATTTCCTTTGTATATCTTCTTTAGGAGAAGCCTGCATATTTGCCTGCATGTGTAAAGCAAAATCCTGACAAAGAAGATTCAAAATCTCAGGATGAGAAGCAATCTAGGAATTGCAAGTCTGGAACCAAGCAGAATTCTAAGCAACGAAAAGGACCTTTGCATCATTCCCAGATGAAGAACACGCCATCAAGTGATAAAACTGAGCAGTCCAAGCCTAGCAAATGGTGCACAATACATAATTTCAGCAGTCACTCCATAGAAGAATGCTGCACCAAGAAAGAGTTAATTGCACAAATGGATACATAAAATCCTATCATTGCAACATAAGATAAGGGTAAGCAGATCATGGACTCTGAGCTCAATGCTATGATAGGTACTGCCAACATTGCCTCACCTTCCAATTCGAATCAAGACGAAAAACACTTGTTCCATTCACAAATGCAGTAAATTGTTGAAAATGGTAGTCAGAAAAATCTAGACTGGCCGGATACAGTTCAAAGATTGAATTTTCCTCTAACGCCTCGCCAACAGCCATAAATCCTTGAATGGTACAGTTTGGATTTTGAGAAGCACGGCACTCATCAATGTCACCTAGCATACAAAATCAAACATTTTAAAGATGCAGTCCTTTGTGATGTAGCACCATTAGAGGTATGTGATGCTTTGTTTGGGAAACCATATCTTTATCATTGGCATGCAAATCACAAAGCGAATCCCTAGAATGTTACTATTGGTGAACATGGAAACCACATACTGGAGATGGTTCCTAGGATTTCGCTTATCAGCGCCAAGCAATGCAAGAAGCTTATCAGTTCTAGTAAGAAATTTGTCCTCTTAAAAGTGAGACCCAAACATAATAACATCATTGCACCAGCATACCGTACCTTCTTTAGAAGAAATGTTGCAGTTGAAATGCAAGTTCCAGTCCCATGTGTTAAAATGCAAGCCCCGCTCCCATGGGATAAAGTGCAAATAATCTAATCAATATAGAAAATATATAGTATAACATATAAATTTTTGGTATTGGGCACCAATCCAAATGTTTGTGGCAAAACTATGCAATTTTGACATCTCCATTGTCAAAAACAACCTAGTCTACTTCAATTCTCCAATTTCACCTTATTCCTTATTCCTTAAAAGACGTCTTTGGGCATTCACCATTTGGTTTATTGTAAGCCAAAGACAAACAGCCGTTCAAACTTTAGGTGATGCTCTAATGCTTGCATTTCTTGCTAGCTTTCATTAACCCTAGTACCCTAGTGTATTTCATAACATTGAATGGTGAAGATCATAGTAGCATTTCTCACGTGTAATCACAGACCACCACATTTTCCATGACGGTTCCCAAGTTTTTTTAAATGTGGTTCTGAATTTAGTTATTTTTAAGTACTTTTTTGATTCATTTTCACACTTAAGCCAGAAAAATACAGAGCAATAGAAATCTGAAAATTTTCAGTTTTTTTACTATGAATTATTTTATTTTGGAAGTTATATTTTAAACCCTAATGAGGTTTTTTTGATTATATCCTAATGATGGTTTAGGTAAAAAACACAGAGCTGCCCCTACAATAGTAGGCCGTGGTCCACAATAGAACAGCCAACTATTTATGGGCCGCCCTTTTTATATAAACAATCTGAGGTAAAAGTAGATAGTTTTTAAACCCTAAATATTTTTGGTTATTAGAATTTGAAATGAAATAACAAAATCAGATTGTTTGCTCTACTTTTTACAAATATTACATCATTTGAAATGAATTCCGTTTACACTTTTGCTAGGCCATGTAAATTGAATGCTACTGTGGTGAAAATAAATGTATACCATGAAAGCTTGACCTCATACAATCTCTCAACTATTAAAGTCTTTATCTTACACTACCTTTAACTATCGTAAGTATCTCTCCACAGTCTAAAAAATGAGCAATTATTAAAGAGTGAGTCAGTAAATTAATCTTACCACGGAGACTTCAAGTTCGGTCAAAATACCAACATATAGCAGTCTGGATATTTAGAATGCAGTTTAATAGTCGAAAGATCTTCTTGCCTGTTCACCTTGCCTTATTATTTAAGGATGAATAACTTGTTTAGGCATATTTATGATATGAACAAGTGTAATTATAGACTCATAAGGAAAAAACAAAAGAGGAACATTATCAATAGCAAAGTGAAGGCAACATGATGAAACATCAAGAAACATGGGCAACAATGCTAGTTCATAACATATCCCAATACTTTAGGTTGAGATATAATTTACATGCAATGTTTCTATTTAAGTCCCATTCGAAATCAAAATGCTGCTTTTATTTCATCCATGAATTATATCTTTCAATACCTATTATCTTTCGATTCTTAATTGTCATTTATTGATTTTAAATTGGTTGAAGAAATGGAAATCCAAAGGCTTTAAGTTTGCACAATTACAACTAAACTAGTATTGGAAATGAAGTGTGGCAACGAATACTAACATTTGTATTCCCAATGTACGTGCAAATGATATCTCCTCATTGTCCTCTGGAATCGCGGCAGAGACCACAACAGCAACTGGGAGAGAAGCTTGCTTGTTCTTCTCCAGTAAATGGGTAGATGAATGACCTATATGTAATCTTGCCCCTGCTCTTTCCAATGCATTCATATGCATGCTCCAAGTAACATCAGAGCCACTTACTTTCCAACCCTATAAAATCATTCAATGACAGAACTTCAAATGTGAATTAGCCTCAATATACCAGTAGATAAGGATATTGATTCGATAAAAAGAGTCCATATCAAAATAACAAGATGTTGCTTCAACAAAGATGGCATGATTATAATAGCACCAGAAAACACTCAATCAATCAAGCAATTTGAATTTATACAATTATCTTATAGTTCCTTTTAAGAATTTTTATCCTAAGAATAGATATGAATCATGATTTTAAGTGGCAAAGTTATTTTTGCCACAAATTTAAATACTAAATATCAAGAATGTTGGAAAAAGTTAGATATAGAATAGAGGTGGTGAAATTTCGAACAAAACATATTAATAAATTATAGCTAGTTTTTCTTTTAGTTCTTTCAAAATCAATCACTAACAACTCCAAAACTTGGTGCTCCAAAGTCCCATCTCTTACCATGTGCAGGGTACACCTCGTCATCCTGGAACCATAGCCAAGTACTTTTCAAATTACTAGTACAGCCACATTAAGTGCACAAAGGACTTTAAGATGTAAGGAGATGTTATACGATTGTTAGCATCTCATACTAAGCCTACTAGACTTAGTAAAGCATAATATAAGAGAATAACAATCATTATTAGCCTTGGATGCCCTTCCTCAACACTGTGATCATGTAAGAAGATGGTTTTTGAGCTCGGCTAGGGTTTGCATGCAAGACTAGTGCAGCTTCCATTTTTCTACAGTGAATCTTCTCGAAAGCATCATGGAGAAATCTCTAGGGGTTCCAGGGAAAGTAAAGTAATGGAAACAAGGAAGGGGGGTAAGGTGCCCCCCAAGTCTGTCTTCCATCAAGCAATGACAGGAGGATGAACAGATATAAATTAGGAGACAACGGATGCCATTAATGCAAGGCGGAAACAAAAGGAAGCCATGCCCCAGAAATTGAATAAGACATATTTACAAGCAAGAAAGTATAGTCCGATCTTGGAGTTGGATGTGAGAAAACTAGAGGACAATATTCACAAGCTGGCTAAAAGAGGACTTATATATCAATTTCTTGTCATGCAAATAACAGTGGACGATATGATCACCCGAGCCAAGAAAAACTGGAAAACACACAGAGAGCTTGAAATAAAAGCATGTGCCAAAGGATACTTTACAGTAGTATTTGCAAATGAAGAGGATCTCGAAAGAATCTTCTAGGGAGGACCGTGGTCCTTCCATAACGTATGCCTATTCATGAAACACTAACATTTGTGCTTTATGCCTACAGAGGAGATGCTGGTCAGGGCACCACTCTGGATACTTCTATATCCACTTCCTCAAGAACTGCGGTTGAAGTGTGTCTTGAAATCAGTGGGCGACTTCATGAAAGGGTCCATATGTATGTCAAAAGGCTCAGCAGTCAAGGGAGCTTCAGACTTTGCACAGCTCTATGTAGAACTAGTACTAGACCAACCATTACCAAAACACAGAACTCTGAAAGCAGGGGCCCTCGTGTGGAAGTAGACTAGGGACTATGAATGTGTCCCCTTTAGATGCAAAGGGTACCATGAACATGGGCATTTGGCAAAAGAGTGCCCAGTGAAAGCAAATCCTACCACCTAGTCACAAGCCAACAACAGTGAACAGCCTAAGGAAGACGAATTCCAAAAGCCTAAACATAAAAAATATAACAAAAAGATGGGTCAAAGTGAATGAGACAAGTAACAAGGAGAAGGAAGACAAAATAAAAGCAAGAAAGCAACAATCAGAGTTTCAATAGAATACCAACTGTTTCATGAATATAGATTCCCAAGAGGAAGAGAGCTCTTCTGGAAAGCTACAGGTTCAAGAAGGATATTGAAAGAATTCCAGAGGGAAAAGGCACAAAAGAAAAAGATGGACAATAGGTCAAGTGAGAACAAGCAAAATCCAAGGAAACTCCATAGGAAATATCCTTCCCTTTTCCAAGGAACAGGGGAAAACTGGACCAATTACAGGTGGGGAGATAGTTACAGAAGAACAAAGTCCCACACAAGCCACAGAAGGAAAAAGCGACAATAAAGCAGGAAAAACAAAGGAACAGAAGAAACCTTGGCTAGTGGTCAAAAGCCAAAAGGGATAAGTGAAGAAGGCAACAATACGATTATGCAAATCTGAAGTGAAATGAAGGCGCACAATCTAAGGCAAAACAAGAGAGGGAGAAAGACATTGATTCATCAAAATTCTAGAATAAAACTATGGTCAGAGATTGCCAATTGATAATAACCTATCTTAGAGGAGGTACTTGAAAAAGTGCAACAAGAAAAGAAAAGGCTAAAAATGTTAGTTATATATTGAAACATTAAGGAGTGTGGGGGATTAGTCCCCAAGATATTGAGAATATAAGGGGCAAGTATGGCAATCTACTGGCAAGAGTTGAGATATACACAGTGGATATCCTCGATAGAATGGTGAAAAAAATCTGGAACAAAGATAGGTATTTGGGAGTCAATGTTGAGGGACAAGCGGGAGAACTGACCATTTTATATTGGAATCCATAAGTGGTTATGCATTCCCCCGTAAGACTAAGAATGCCAAAAGCTCTGGATTACATGCTAGAGAACAAACCAAGTATCCTTCTCCCATCTCTTTTATGTTGAAATATTTCTATGGTCCTTGGCAAAAAGAACACATGATTTTGGTACGACAACATTTGGTAGCTAATCTCCAAAACTATGGTCATTGGTGAGTCGATGTTGAGGGTCAAGGGATTTTAACTGGCCATGCTAATGGGATCCGGATTAGAAGTTGCATGCACAAGGAACTCCTCTTCAGGGAGATAAGATTCGATTACATCCCAAGTACAAAGCAATTCATCTCCCAGGGTCTTTTATGTTGACATATATCCCTCTTACGGATTTTGGTATGATCTTCACATATATGCAGGGTCAAGGGAGGACTGGCCATTTAAATGAAGATCAACGGAAGACGAGATATTGCATGGGCCACAAAGACTCTCTTCATTCAACAGATTTAGATTACATACCCTTACAGTAGGGAAAGCAATTCATCTCCCATACTCTTTTATGAAAGGAATAATTTCACATGGTCATCGGCAAAATGGGAATTCCACTTCAAGGAGGATATCTTCAACTCCTACCAGGAATTTGGGAAGCCCTCTTCAAATACTATGACATCACTTCGTAATGAAATTCATTGTAGGTTGGGATATCGGCACTCCATTGCTCTCTCCTAGGTGGGTAACACCTAATCCCAATGTAAGCTGACTCATTTCCCAATGTAATTGTATCCACAAGTTACCTAATTGACCACATATTATAACCATATAACTATGGGGGATTGTGCCACATGTCGGCATCTCTATAAACTGCTACATCCCTAGGTATATAACAGCTTTTTAACATGGAACAATTGGAGAATGGGAGGAGATCACAAATCAGAAAGACTATATAGATTTCTGAGGTCTATGGATTGGTTAGATCATGGTTTCATTCTAAAATTACAGTTTCTTTAGGATAAAGTCTCAGATCATTGGCCGATTAAGCTAGAGCTAGGTATACACAAAGATATTCCACCTATAAAAGAATACTATTTCAATTTCAAAAAAATGTGGCTAGATCATCTCGGAGCTAGTGGAATAGGATAAAGGCATGGTGGAAGGAAGGTGACGATCTTCAGAGCTCATATATGTTTAGATTGGCCAGAAAATTGCAGAAATTAAAATCTAAGCTAAAGGAATGGAACAAGGAGGTCTTCAAAAATCTTTTCGAAATCAAAACTCATTCTAAAAATAGAGCACTTCAAATGCATGACGAAGTTCAAAAACTCAAATTGAATGGGGAAAGGAAGGAACAAGAAGAAAACGACTAAAGAGGAGTTGAATTATATCTACATAAAATAGGAGATTTTTTGGAAATAGAGATCGCCGATAAAAAAATTTACCTCTCTAGAAAGGGGCAGAATACTTTGAAGATCTTCTATCTGAAGACATGGCTGATAGGGAGGAGGCTCAACAGGGAATGCTCGACAACATTCCATCGCCTAATCTCTTGCAATGGTCAAAATGATAACTTACTAAGACTAAGTTGTAAAAGAGGAAGTTAAGATGATTTTTCTTTGAAAAGAAGAGCGACATAGTGCTCCAAGTCCAAATGACTTTCCCTCTTTCTTCTTCCAACATTTATGGTACCTAATAAAGTCCGATATCACCATGGTAGTAGAGGAATCAAAGGCAACTGGAAAAGTATTGAAGGCTCTAAACACAACGTTCTTGGCTCTCATACCTAAATCGGAAGATGCAAGATTGCTTGAAAAAATTTCTCCTATGTCCTTATGCAATACAACCTACAAAATAATCTCCAAAATTTTGGCTCATAGGTTGAAGGTTGTGTTGCCTTCCATCATTTCTCAAGAGCAAGAAGGTTTTTTGAAAGGAAAACAAATTTTAGATGGGATTGCAGTAGTCCATGAGATTATATACTCATTAGATGCGTGTAAGAGGATAGGCTTGCTCTACAAACTCAATATCTCTAAAGGTTATGATAGAGTAAATTGGTTTTTTTTAGATAATATTTTGAAGGGGTTTGATTTCTCAGAGCAGTGGAGACTTTGGGGGAAGGAATGTTACACCAACCCTAAGTTCTTTGCTCTAGTGACTGGTTGTCAAAGGTTTTTTTCACTCTTCTATGAGCCTTAGACAAAGAGACCCTTCGTATCTATATATCATTTTGGTAAAGACATTGGGTAGGACTCTGAAGAAAGAGTTGGTAAGGAAGAAGATTAAAGGGCTCAAGGCTTGTGAGCTAGGGGAAGGGTCTTCTCATGTGGAATTTGTGGATGATACTATTCTTTTCATCTACCCATCATTGTCAGATTGCAACAATCTCAAAGAGATTCTAAGGATGTATGCAGTATTAAGAGAAGAAAATCAAGAGCTTTCTTTATTAATGTCCCGAGGAATTTACAATTGTACTTTTCCCACATTTTGGGTTGTGAAAGGGCCTCCCTCCTAGATGCCTACCTAGGAATTTCGGTGTTCAAAGGAACAAAGGAAAAAGATTCTCTTCAAGAAGGGTTGATCAAAAAAATCAATGGGGCTGGAAAGGGAAAATGCTCTTGACGGGAGGAAGGCTAACTTTGGTATAATCGATTCTTTAGTCTTTGTCAGTTTATTAGTTTTCGATATTAAAATCCCCCAACAAGATTATACAAGGAAATAGAAAAAAGCCTCCAAAATTTCTTCCACCGAGGGACAGGAAACCACAGGAAATATCCATTAGTGGCCTAACAAAAAGTGTGTTAAAAGATTTGGGAGGAGCGGGAGTTAGGAACAGCAATTGGGCGAATGAGGCCCCAAGTGCTAAATTACCATGGAAGATTTACAAAGAACTAGATAGTCTTTGGAGGAAAACTTTGTTAAAGAAATATTTGAACTCAGAGCAACCTGACAAAATCTTCAACCATCTTAAACCCTTGTCAAGGGTGGCCACTTTGGCAAAATATCTATAATTCTCAAAGCGTGGTAACAAGTCAGTTGTTCTTGAGATTTGGGGATGATAAGAAAAGTGTAATGTCCCCTTTTTCAAATTAATGGGCATTAATGTTTGGAAAAGCTGGAAGTGGAAGCTTATGGACGAAGGGTGAAAAATTTCACGTAGGTGAACCATGGAATCTTAGAGGGAAAGGAAGAAGATCTTCTGAGCTCTGCTAGGGTTTCCTCCACGCGCACATGTCATATCACGGCCTCTTTGGGCGTTGCGGGATAATATTTCTATCGATCTTTTTTAGGGTTTCTCGCCCTCTGGGCACGTCTATATAATGAGCTCTTCCACTTCACGCCCGGTTGTTGAAACCGCGGCTGGAGATAATGGAGCTTTAAATAATGGCACTGCCACCAAACGCCCTCGGAAGTTCGTCCCGAAGGTTTTCCACGAGGTAATGAATCTCCCCCTGATGTTGTTTTACCTATTCCTGAGTTTAATGTTGCATGTCAATGGTTAGAGCAGTTCTGTCTCATTGGGTATTTCATGGGTCGCATCCCCTCTGAAAGCATGCTCAAATCTTGGGTTAACTCGGCCTGGGCCACTCATGGCATCCGGCTCGAGAGCGTACAAAACATGACCAAAGGATTTTTCCTTTTCTGTTTCTCTGACCCGTCCAATGCCCCAACCATTTTAACATGTTCGGCCACTTGGTATGTTCGCAACTCTGTTGGTCCTTTCTCCATGTACCAAAGACTTTGTGGTCTCTGATTATGCAGCTCTGAAAGTGCCAATATGGGTGGAATTTCTTGGCCTTCCCTTACCTTGCGTTCATTTTCTGCATCAAATTGCCTCCTTTATTGAGCAGATGGTCTGTATGGAACCTCAGCATTTTTACAACGCCCATCCGCAGAAGCGTGTCTGGGTTGAAGTGGATCTATCCCATGAACTGAAAGAGTTCGTGGAGATTCAGATGGGAGACAATCGTTACTCCCAGCATATTTTATATATTAATCTGCCTAACACTTGCTTCCGGTGTCAAGCCTCTGATCACAAGATCAAGGACTATCCTCTTTATGTTCCTCGCAATCATCCAGCAGCCAAGGTGGCTCCAGAAGTGGCCAAACCCCCTCAGGAGGAGGGGTGGCAAACAGCTGGCGGCCGAAAAAATAAGAATAAACAAACGCAATCTAAGGCCTCTGGTTCAACTGGTCCGTGTGAGCCAACTGTTAAGGAACAACCCTGTAGCCCACGAACTAAGGAACCAGTTGTCTCTGCCGACTCACTTGTCTAGTTACCTAAATTCTCCAACACGCCCAAGGAGGCCTCGGTTCTCATGGACTAGATAAATTTTTGTTCGCAATGTTTCCATTCTTCCGCAGTCGCCACTGCTCTTAACCAATGGTTCACACGGCCCATCCAAAAAGGCCCGAAGTCCTCGCCACTCCCTGGATCATAGCCCGGCGCACAGTGTGGATTATGCTAAGGAATACAATATTGAATATGTCGAGCGAAAGAAAATTGAATTGCAGGACTTTCTGAAGCATAACAGTGCTCACTTCCTATAGAACCAGTTCGGTGCCTTAAACAGCTTGGATACGGACAATATGGCCCTTGACCACCGTTTCCCATGAATTGCATATCTTGGAATGTGCGGGGTCTTACAGACACCAACCATAAGTATATTGTTCGTGATGCTCGGCAAAAATTTGCCAACTTAGATGTGTTGTTTTTGCAGGAAGTGAAAATTACAGGTTGTCAGTTAGAGATGGTTTGCAAATCCATCTGGCCTGACAGCCTGGCATTCTGCAATAATCATGATGGGGGGTGTGGGGGTTTAATTTCCCTTTTTGCTCCTAAATGGAGGCCCTTCTTGATGGATCATGGTGTCGACCCCACCAATCGTACCATATGGGTCCTAATTAATATTGACGGCCGCCCTTTTGGCCTCATCAACATTTACGCCTCCAATGATGCGGCCGAAAGGGCCGATCTCTGGCAGTGGATAGCCTATACAATTCCCGATGCATATTGGGTTATAAGTGGTAATTTTAATATGGTCGAGCTGCCCACCGATAAATGCGGGCACCTACCTATGCGATGGAGAGCTGGCAAGAGAGAGGCGTGGTTTTTCATGAGCAATAAATTCGGGTTTTATGACCTTAATGCCTCTCGCACTCCCACCTCTGAAGCGTGGTTCACTTGGTCCAATCTTCGAGGAGGATCGGATCGGGTCCTCAAACGGCTTGACAGAGCTATGTTGTCAACTCAAGATTTTTTTGAGTTTGATAACACCTGTGGAGGTCATGCCTGATTTTGTCTTTTCAGACCACTCCCCCATTCGATTTTGTATCACTTGGCAAGATAGGCGCCCTTTTTCTCATAAAGGTCAGTTTTTTCTAAATACCACCTTGATGGAACATGGGCCCACTCTCAACCACATCAAGCGGGTGTGGAACCTGTCCCCTCGGCCAAATCATTGTCAACGCTTTCATCCACCTATGCATGTCAGCTGGACACAATGGTGGGAAGATGTTATGACTAGAACGACCAGATTCCTCAGAATCTATGGCCGGCAGTTGGCTAAAATTCGGCGCCGCTCATACTCCGCTACCACCTCCGCTCTTAGCCGAGCGGTGGTGGCACTCCAAGGAAATTCTTTCTCTGAAGCTCTGCAACTTCAAGTGGCAGAGCTTCGCTAGAAAATCCAAATTGCGGATAATTACAATGCCCGAGGAGCTCAAATTCATGCCCGCATGCACTGGCTTAAAGTAGGGGATCGGGTGTCAAAAGAATTCTTTCTTTCCCTTAAAGCCAAAAACCCTTCTCAGCAAATTCGTGCCATCTTTGATGGCGGAACTCGGGTTTCCAATCCCCAACTCGTGCTTCAGGCTTTTGTCCAGCATTATAAACTTGTGTTTCAAGCTCAAGTTCCCTCTGAAGAGCGACAAGCAGCTCTTGACCAATGTCTAGCTGATGTGTCGTGCAAACTCTCTCCAGCCCAAAAGGTGGCTTGTGACCGCATGCTCACCATTGATGATCTTCATGAAGCGGCCATGCAAATGGCTAATAACAAAGCTCCTGGCTGCGATGATTTCCCATGTGAGTTTAATAAGTCACTTTGGGACATTTGGCCCGGACCTCCATCAGGTTTATATAGAAGGTTTTCAGAACCAGTCGCTGGGCACGTGCATCAACAAGGGGAATATCAAATTCATCCCTAAACCAGGAGATCCCGAGCAAATTACCAGCTGACGGCCTATTACCTTGCTTAATGTCTCATATAAGATTATTGTCAAGGCCTTGGCTATTCGATTGCATCATATCCTTCCTGTTGTTATTCAACCGGAGCAAACTGGTTTCATTCAGGGGCACTATATTCTTGACAACATCATTGTTGTTTGGGAAGGCATGGAATGGGCTCGCAGATCTAATCAATCTGCCATGTTCATTAAAATTGACTTTGATAAAGCCTATGACAGGATTGAATGGCCATTTATTCTTGCCATGCTTCAAGCCCTCGGCTTTGGCCCCATCTTCATCTAATTTGTTTGAATGCTTTTCGCCAATGCCTCTGCCCAGATCACCATTAATGGCCACAGCTCTGAGCCTTTCGGCCTATTCCGCTCTATTCGCCAAGGGTGCCCGTCAGCGCCTACTCTTTATGTTCTCATAGCTGAAGGTTTTGGGTATCTTCTGGCTCAAGCCAAATCTCAAGGGCTCGTCAGGGGAATTGCACTGCCTTCTGCAAACAGCTCTCAACTTCTCAATGGTCACTTCGTTGATGATTCTTTCCTTACTCTCATTGAGGAAGAGAATAATGTCCGTAATGCAATGCATTGTCTAGATATTTTCTGTTTAGCTTCTGGATCTTCCATTCAATGGCTCAAAACGCAGTGCTACAGGCAGTCTTTCCTCCCTGTGCCCGCTTGGCTGGCCTCATTTGATTGGAAAATGCTTCGTCATGGCGAGATGCTTAAATTTCTTGGTATTTCCTTTGCCTTCCAGGCGTCGCCTGCGGAGCTATGGCAGTATGTGGTTCAACAGGTGGCCAAAAAGTTGGAATACTGGATAACCAGGCCTTTGTCGTTCGCGGGGAAATTCCAGATTTGTTCCAAAGTTCTCGAAGCCACCCATGTTTGCTACTCTTCATGTTGGGTTCCTTCCAAAGCTTCAATTTAGAAGTTGGAGAAGCTTCTCAAAGACTTTCTTTGGGCTAATGCCTCTTCTTGCAAAGGATTTCACAGAGTCGCATGGGAAACCTGTTGCCTCCCTCGTGACTCTGGGGGAATAAGTCTTATTGATATATTGTGACAAGGGCAGGCACTTTGTGCGAAATGGATAATTCGATGCATTGAAGGGCAAGAAGCATGGAAATTGCTTTTGTGCCATGGCATCGAGGAGGGCTCCCCTTATGGCCGCCTCGCCTGGAAAGGTTTGGGTTTTGCCAATCTTCTCATTGCTCCGGTTCCTATCAAAGTTGTTGGCACCTTCGTGCTTAAAAAAATCTGGAAAGCATGGGAATGCATCAAGTTGTGGCTTCAATGGAAAGGCAACGACTTCCGTAATGGCCTTTCCATCAATCAACAATCCTTGTGGTGGTCGCCTGTCATTCAAGTTCAGGATAGGTGTCTTGCAGAAGTCCCTGGAATTCCTGCGCTCAAGCTCTTCAAGCGCGGAATTTGGTCCATTCAAGATTTGTTTTGCAAACACACACAATCCTAGTATCCTTGGACTGAGTTCAAAGCTCGTTTTCGTCTCACCACCCAGGATCGTGCTAGTTTCATCAAGATCATTCATTCGATCCCCGATCATATGCTGCATAAAATTTATGTGCGTCCCTTCCGTCCTTGGTGGACAGACTGGACGTGGTTCGTCGATACCCCATTTTGGAATTACTCGGCTAGTAAGGGTTATCGCTGGTTATCCCCACATTTGCCCATGGTTGGAAAACTCAACACTAGGTGGGGGTTGCACTCTTCTCCTTCCTGTTGGAGAAAGAGATTTGACAGTCTGGTCTGCCTGTGTGGAGCCAAAAATTACACATTTTCTATGCTGTATTTTACATCAAGGTCTTTCGATAGGCTCCCGCCTAGTTCAAATTGGTGTTCCGGCCCTCGAGTGTCCATTTTGTGGCCACTTGGAAACCTTAATGCACTTGTTTTGGTTTTGCTCCAAAGCCCAGCGGGCTTGGAATGAAGTGTCCCTCTTTCTCGAATAATGGCATCGAAGACCTTTGGCCCATTTTGTCTACCCAACAGTCAAAGGGAGTGTGCAAGGGTGACTTAAGTCGTAATAAATTTTATAAGTGCCTAAAAGAAAATAAAAGAAAAATATTAAAGCACTTATAATTATTTATTTGGCTTAATAAAGAAATGCACCTATAAACAATTGTTGTAATCTCTAGGTGAGTGCATAGGGTCTAATATTATATTTGTATCCTCCCTAGGAGGATTGGCGACTTGTCTTGGGATAAATATATGGGCTGCCTAGAGAGAAATAGACCCAAAACTATTTTTGTATTTCCCTAGGTAAAAGTACGAGTTGGATAGATGTGTGTTGTGGGACTTTAGTTTAGAGATAATCACCAATTGTGATTGGTGATTTTGGAGGTTCCTTTTAAGCCATTTCTCCTATTTAAGGGAGAGGTCGACTTGAAGAGAGATATCTAATTCTCATTTTATAAAAATCTGACTTTGTCTAAGCTTTGAGATTTGCAAAATTACTCTAGAGGACGAAAACCTTCATAGAGAAGAAGATAGATTTCCATACAGGGAATCTTATTGTGCTTCAAAGGAACTTCAACTATTGATATTGGGTTTTTGGGCAATAAAGTGACTGAAGAATTAGTGCAGCTGTGTCATTGCATTTTCTTTAGATGGAGCGACCTATGTGGAGGCTGATTGGTATTGCATATGTGATATTTCAGGTCTGAATGGTACTTTCCTCTATTTATCAGTATTTCAGAGCTTTAAATAACCTACATTTAGTATTTTTGGAGCTGTCTAAGGTACCTTCTACAATACTCTTAAGTCTGCAGATTTCTGGGTGCAGTTTCTGCTTATTTATGTGCTGAAAATTCTTATTTTTACCCTATAAAACTTTGTTGTAATCCTAAGTTCTGTAGTGGCAATATTTAGTGACTGTTTGTATGAATTCTGACCTCCAAAGCTAATCGCCATCTCTGAAAACTCCTGGCAGCAGTCGAGTTACACTCTGTATGCTCTTATTTACCAGTCCAAAATCTGAACAGTGTCTTTAAACATCTGTATTTCATCATTGAGAGAAAGGAAGTATCAATTATGGTGGGTTGATAGGTGTGTCTATTGAAACCATAGTTGCATTTTCTCTTTAAAATCTGGTCTGCAGGGATACATTGTGATAAAATTATATAAAAAGGTTAGCTTGAGTGTTGGCATTAGCAGATTTCATTGAGGGCTCAAAGAGTCTCATTTTGGGGGACATTACATGGAATTGGATTCATTATTTTTTCTTCCCCCTCCAACCAGAATGTTTCACCTAGCATCATATTCTTTTAGGAGATAGCCCCAGATTACCTCACATGTTCTCCCTTATTTGGCATGCTTTCAGAGGGGAAATTTTGTTTTGGGTATGGAAAGAACAGAATGCTTTTTTCTTTGCTAATACTGAAGTTGATCAACAATTTTCAGTGTATAATAAATCGATGGTTATCTCCAATGTGCTTCTGCAGATTCAAGTTTTGGCCAACAAGGTTGCCCTGGAGGTGGAGCATTTACAGACTCTTCTGCGACATTGGGGTTATGCCACTTGTAATGTCGCTCAGAAGCCACCTTTGCCTTCTCGGCATTCTCCGCCCTGTGGTAGTCGCCCCCGTGGAGGTCGTCGGAGCCGCTCTCAGTGGCGTTCTTTCAGTCGTGCTCGTCGATCTCTGCGCAGTCAACCGTGGAGGAGTTTATCTCCCCCAGCTCGCCATCAGGGCTAGAGCTCCCCCTCTGCTCGTCAGCTCGGTTAGGGCTCACCAGTAGCTCCCGAGCCGCGCACCCACAACGGTTGGAGCCTGCCGCCTCCGCCACCTTCGGACAAGTTCCTCGGATTCCTCTTGCCATCTCTCCCACGCGGGTGGCAGCTGATAATGAAGAGGACCCTTCTAGCTCCGGTTGGGATATACCAAACGGTGGCAAGGACCTTCTTGGTCCTGGCAAGCCTGATGATCACGACCCCGCCTCTCTTGTATTTTTGTTATGGCGGCTTGACTTCGGTTCTCTTGTTTGATGTATTCCTAGGTGTTGCCTAGTGTGTTTTAATGCTTTCCTAAGCGTGGCCTAGTGTGTTTGTGGTTTTGGGGTGTGCTCTCATACCACCCGCTTTTTTGTTGGAAAAATCTTGTATCATGTTTCATTTAATATAATAGAAGATCTTTTTCATTTTAAAAAAAATGAATGGACATTAATATTATTTCTAAGTTGGGCCCAGTCAATTCATCATCTAGGGGCAGCGTATTAATATTATTATAGGAATAAAATGTATTTTTAAATACTGACAAGTAAGAAGACCCCTTTTTAGCCTATTTTCCATTGTATTCAGTCGGCTAAAGAGAGAATAAATGAGAAATTAATAATTTAATTTTAGTACTATAGTAATTTTTATTACTAGCACTTTAATTAATTATTAAAGGTGGGTGGAAAAAGTAAAGTATTATTAAAATAGAAAATAAAGTTGTTTTAGTAATCCCACATGGAACGCCCCACTTCAAAAATAGAGACAAAAAAGCATAAAAGGAGGTGAAGAGGGGTTCATTTGGCATCTTTGGTCATTTATCTAATTTCACTTTAGAGAGTTGAATGCATTTGCTTTCACTTTCAACCATAGAGGACAGAAACCCTCCTTGGTATCCTATTGGGAACGAAACCCCTCAATAGAATTCAGATTTGAGGACAAAAACCTTCAACATCTATTGGGTGACTTCATTCGGAGGTCACATTTGGGCGCAAAGATCATATTTTCAGAGCTAGGGCACATTTTCTACATTTTTCTCTTTAGATCTGCATTTCAAGCGAAGAAATTCAGCCAGTGGAGAGACATCTGCCAAGACTTCAAGCAAGAACAGCTAGGGCATGATTTGCAGCCATATCTTGGGCTATCTACACCCTGTGAGATTTCAGACTAGCGTTTAGGGCATCATCCGTGGGCATATTTCTTCGATTCCGGGTTGCATATTCATCATTTGGCCTCTTCATGCCACCCAGAGTGTCATTTATCAAAAAATTGTTGTAATCATACATGGGTTTTTTCTTGGTTTTTGGGTGTGAACAATAAATATGATAAACTCATAACCTTACTGAAAAAATTATTTTCATTCATGATTATGTTCCTAGAGGCTTCTTGGATGTTTTAAGCCTTCTGGGTATTCTAGATTATGGATATTATGAACAATAAATAGAAATTTCAGAAGTCTACGCTTTTTTTGGTATCAAGGGTTTGAAATAAAAATCAGGTCATTATCTTATTATTGGCATTAACTGTTGATTGTTGTCATAAATTTCAGTATGCTATTATATTTTTGCAAAAGGGTTTGTGGGAATCTGATTTTACCCTAGGCGCTAGGGTTTGGAGAATTAAATTACTAAATATTCATTCTTTTCTAGAATTTATTGTTAGCTAAGTTTGCATACTTTCAGATTTTATTTTTGGGGTTTTGGGGAAAACCTGTTTGGTACTAATTTTACCCTGAAAGGGAACACTACAAAAAGCCTCTTTTAGGAAGAGGTTTGGCTAAGGGAAAATCTCCTCTCTAGACATGTAGGTTTAGTGGTTGTGCAATTTGAAGCCAAAAGAGTATGGGGAGACAAAATGGAAAACTACTACAAATTTTTGAGAAGGAAGTCGGGAGAAAGAAATGGTAGAGTTTACGATTGCTACAAGTACCACATAATCAAGAAATTGATGAGCAGGAAAAAGCTCTTAAAATTTATAAAATCCCAAACTCCAACAAGAATGACCAACTACTTTGGAATATCAAAGGTAAATGGAAATTTTTAGTGAAAGAAGTTTATCTCTTTCTAACCATGAACAATCAATTTGCTCAAAACTTAGACATGTGGCAGAGATTCGGGGGGCAAAGGCTTGGCCAAAAACTAAAATTTTCCTCTTGATAGCAGTACAATACATATTTGGAAAGGGATCAACTAAAGAAATGAGGTTTTTAGGGCAATTCGAGAGGTATCATATGCAAAGAAGCTAAGAAGGATGGTAATCCCTTACTCCTTAATTGTTAGTATGTCCAAAACATATGGCAAGGAAGGCTAGAAAAGTTTCAAATGAAACAGGGATTCCACAAAGAATTTTGTAGTATGGTAGAAAGCGTGGACGTCAAGACAAATTTAGACGCTATGAAAAATGGTTCTAGCCATGGCTAGTTGGTCTCTAAGGATGAAAGGAACAAAAGAATTTTTTTAATATCTCTTGCTCTCTTGGTAAGTTAATCATTTTTTGAGCGAAAGGCTAACAAAACCCTTTACATATCTGAGTATCAACAAAAATAGGGAATTAGACCCTAGAGACCACCAAACCTTCAGAACTTGGGTGAAATCAGAGGTAAGGTGATCTCTACACAAACCAAGCTCAAAAGTAGTAGGCCTAGATAAAAGTGGAAACCCCCAGAAGAAGGTTGGTATAAGGTCAATTTTGCTACGGCCTCTAAAGGGAATTTGGGTCCGGTAGGAGCGAGGTGCTTGATCAAAAACAACGGTGGAAAATCCTAGTGTTGGGTTTATGCTTATGTTATGTTCTTCTTCCTTTTCTTCTTCATCGGATTCCTTTGCAGTTTCCCATTCATTGAGCGCGGGAAGTGACTTCACATCTAGCAAGTAGAATTTTTGTTCCACACACCAGTTACACAGTGTGTACTTGTTATCGCAATTGTAACATAATCCTTTTTCCCAATGGGCTTGCAACTCCACCTCCATTGGGTATTTCATTGGTATTATTGAATCGTTTGGAAATGTTGTTGCTCGTGTTGGTGTTGAATTCTTGAAGGGGGTTGTTTTAGAAGAGCAGCATTGAGTTGTGAACTTATCTTCTGCCAAATTGGCCAACCCATGGCTACAAACAATCCCCTGGTTTGAACATTTTGACCTCATCTCTAATGTCTTCTTTTAAGTTGCTTATGAAACAACTTTTGAATAATTCATCTATCAACCCTTCCATTTTGTTGGCCAGTTTTTCAAATTCCACCCAATATTAATGAACAAAACCAAAATGCCGCAATTTGGTTTATGTAGTCGTGAAATCTTCTTCATATGCACTTGGCCCGAATTCAACCTATAAGATTTCAGAAAAAATTGTCCATGACAACTCGCCATGAGTTTTTTGATAACATTGGTACCACTAGATGGCTTCCTTCTCTAAATTGAAAATACTGCTCTACTATGTATAGCCAACTAGTGGGATCTTTCTCATCAAATTTAAGAAAATCCAATTTAGGGCCAAGTGGCATTCTTCCTATATTGGTGTTATTTTTGGAATTGCTCCTGAACAGTTCGCGAATGTGGTTACTTAGGGCTGTGATAGTGTCCATTATTTGTGTTTGTTGGGAGTTGATGCCATTTATTTGTGTTTGGATTTTGGTATTGATGGCTTGAATCTCTGCTAGAAGTTGCTCCATTTCTTTGGAACAAGTCACTACCATCATATGGGCAGGTCTCAAGGTCTCCCAAAAAGTGTAGCAGAATTATAAATCAAAACGATTAGCTCGAAGAGATGATCGCATTCAAATAGGTGCCCCAATTACGAAAAAAAATCCAAGCTTTTTTAAACACCAAAATGATCGTGATGAAGGGAAAATAGATTTGCCAAAAAAATTGAATTGGACAGATTACCTTATGGGCTCCAATATTCTTCGAACGGCCAAGAAGTTTTTGACCTCTCTGTCCTCTTTAACTGCCTTTGTAACTGGCTCTGAATATGTCTTTTGAAACTGTCATTTAGAAAATTTTGATGCATGGGTTTATCACAATCAGGGTTATACCCAAGGAGGTTTGTTATAGGGTGTGTCTAGTCCATAGGCTCGCAAATATATTGATCTCGTTCATAAAGATTGTCAACACAATGTTTCAAAGTGCCATCTACAAAGGATCACCTTACCGTTGCCCACTATCCTGCCTCTCAAGTACGATGTCAGTAAGTTCCCCAAGCCAACCGAATACCAGTGCACCACAAATTACAAATGGTCAAAGTTTGTGTAGGCCTAGGTTTGGAAAATAAACTATGGGGCCTTCCTATATACTTGAGGGTACATGGAAGCTCATGTCTATATGTAGATGTTCTCAAAAAGCCTATGACAATGGGTCAAACCCCACCTCACTTTACCCATAGATCTCACACGTTTAGCCAAAAAAGACATCTTTTTGAGGATATTTTGAAACCCCGGCACAAGGGTTTCTAGCCTAATAATTTAAAAGAACTACGTGTAGGATAAAAAATGCCATATTTGGTGCTAAAAGCTTAGTGCCGCCACTTTTGTCAGCACTTTCTCATTGACAAGATCCAAAGTCGCAAGGTGAGAGCATGTGATGGACAGTCACTGAAACCCTTAACTACTAATGCATCTGCATAACACTACCCTCAAAGAGTTCTGATAAAATGTTATGATCCTTCAAACAAACAGATTAATCTAACAGCTACAAGATAGAAAATATGCACTCATGTGAAAATAAAGAACAATATTGTATTGAAATCAAATAATTGCATTACAAGTATCACAAGCCTCTTCGAAGGGGGTAACCTTCTTTGAGCAAATCTCACTACAAAATAAACAATGGATTACCTATTCCTCTTGTACATACTCTCTATTTAAACTAATCTATTCAAGACAACTACTACTTCCCATACATGTGGGATGATTATAAATTAGCTAATCAGATTACAAAGCATATGTGTTCAAGATTTTATTATTAGCACCTAATACAAAAGTACGGAATTAGGAAAAAAAGAGATCTAACATTGTGTGTGTTCAAAAATCCAATTTATGCTCACTATGGTAGATTGGTGTCTTTGGAGTGTTTTACACTTTTTGCCCATTTAGGGGGGCTTTTGGTGGTTTTTTGGCTCTTTTTCTAGCACAGGAGTTCTCTTTCTGCAGTAAAACTTGCATGAGAAAAGCACAATCATGCAAAAATCATGAATATTTCTTTTTTATGCATGCATACTTGTTCATAGATAAACATACAGGAAGAAAGCAAGATCGTGCTAAAAAGCATGCATGTCTTTTTTAGAATGTAGGCTTTGGTGGGATTAGTAAAGTATACCAATACAAAAGTTTTTTAATAAAAGCTAGATTTGTGCAGTGAAAGAAGGATGGGTAAAAAAGCATGCACGATAAAAGCATGATCATGCAAAAAATCATGTTTTTCTTTTGGAAAGTATGATTAGGTGGGACTAAAAAGAAAAAACATTTGTAAGCATGCTTTTAGGGGATTTTTTCTTACTTGCCAATCATGTATTGGAAATTGTTGCATGACTCTTGACACATAAGTGTGGGATTTGCTCCCCTATTTATGATAATTGATTATTTACTAATTTACACTTTATTGGGGGAGGGGGAGGGGGAGGTAGCGGAGGGGAGGGGAGAGGATGGGGGGTGATTCTATTATTAGCCTCAGGGACCGGACCATAGTAATCACAGATGTTGGCAGGCAAACCTGCAATTGCAACTAAGCATCCCAACATGAGAAGGCGTGATTGTCAAAGGGGCACTTGTCCATGAACAGGTTTGTTAATGTTTATCCAAAGTACTAAGTGTCCATGTTTTTATACTCCTGGTCATTATTAATCATTTTTGTTGTATCTTTGAATTTTGCCATTGTGATGATGTGAGGAATTGGACCAATCCCTAGCAGAAGAATTAGAGCTAGGAAGAGTCCTCCCCATAACCAAACTAGTGTAAGATTAGTGACACAAATCCATAGAGAATCAAGTAATTAACTTTACATGCAAAGAAGAGAACATGATATGTGATCGTGTCAAAAGACACCTAGAAAATAATAACCTCTCAATGTAGAAAACGAACACAATGAAATTGGATAATAAGGCGAGAGGCACGGTCTCTATTTATACACCTGTCAACATATGAAACAAGGGTAGGCCAACCCAAAAAAGGTACTAACTCTAATACACATATATCATTGACACAATCATAAAGTATACCACAAGTATTGGTAACTTGATGGGACTCGGTGTCAAGGGTTTTACACCTCCCCCCTACCCAACAATGACAGCATCTCTGCTAGAAGTTGCTCCATTTCTTTAGAACGGCTCACTGGCATCATATGGGCAGGTCCCAAGGTCTTCCAAGAAGTATAGTTGTCTTCTCGTAGGAGCTGTGAATCTGACAGAAAGAACTTTTGCGCATTTGCAGCCATGTGTGCAAAATATCGGAGATGGGAAGGTTGTTTATCATTCCAACAAGGTCACCCTTTTTCTATATATTGTCAGGCCGATATACCAAACCTCTCTATATACACGCCCTTGCAATAAACCCGTCAATACTTGGAAGAAGCTCGTCCTCACGATATATGGGGTCATACGTGAAAGAGACGTTAATGCACATGAAAGCATAATGGTACGTGGTACGTAAACAGTACGTGAAAAGGATCCGTCCGATCAATGACACCTGCTTAGAGGGAGATCTTTGTATGTAGGCAATAAGTCCCGATAGACTCGAATTTTCCCAATTTCAGGATTCACGTCGAACGATCATGGCGGATGGGAAATGGAGGGACAGCAAAATGAGTGCAAATGTCATTATTTTTCCCCAACAATTTATAGGGACAATGCCCAGACATCATTGTTACAACTGTGTTAGGCGTTAGATGCAATAGTTCAACACGACAGCATTACCCGTAAATGTGACCCAAAGGCACCATAAATACCGAACACTACAGATGAGATTAAAAGATATCGTGAGTGTGTTTTGGAACAATTTGGCAATTTATACAATTTTTACATTGGCATTTTTACAATTCTTTCAGTGTGTTGGACCACGATTGCCGTTAGACCAAAACCCATAGGTGTTAGTCTCCACTACAATCGCCAGAGTTAGGAACTACGAGAGGCGGTTAGTCCATGTCACGAAACTCACGGGGAGCGTTGGTCACACATGCCAACAATCTCCCCCTCAGCGTTACCCGAGTGAGTTTCGAACTCGTGACCTGTCGCTCTGATACCATTTGTTGGACCACGATTGCCGTTAGACCAAAACCCATAGGTGTTAGTCTCCGCTACAATCGCCAGAGTTAGGAACTACGAGAGGTGGTTAGCCCATGTCACAAAACTCACGGGGAGCGCTGGTCACACATGCCAACACAGTGGATATGACAACCTGCAAATTAGTACAATGTGATATACAAAGTACAAAAGAAAGAAAAAATCCCCTAGGAAAAATTGAAATTTTTGCAATTTTTTTTGTTATTGTAACAAAATGCCCTCGGACTTTTTTGAAAAAAATTGAATTTTTTTTTCTTGTGGTCACTTCTAGCCTCTTGTCAAAAAAAAAACCTTTTTCTTTCAATTACAAAAAATGTCATTTGTTGCGATAAGAAAATTGTAAAAGAAAATTTTGGTTTGGTCTAATTGTAGTTAGTTAGAACTATGGCTTTAGCTTTTTGTATAAATTTTCTAACTAAAGAAAATTGGACTAAAATTACTAGGCTTGAGGGGTAGGGGTGGATGTCGACCCCAAGACCTCCTCCTTTAGTATAGGTTTTCACAAAATTCTTCAACCAAGCAGGCTAGACAACCCACAAATATCATATGTGAGCTTTATTTTACTTAAGCTTTAAAGCCTACAGATTTGTTTCTAAAAAACAATGCAACACAAAGGCAATTGAGGTCACCCCCTGACCTCAACCCATGAGAGCCTTCACCACTCTTGGTTAGCCGACCAGGCAGATCTTTGTTTTGCCTTTGAAATGAAGCAAATGCTATTTATCATTTTAAAAACTGCAAATAAGCTTAAAAACAAATAAGTAACCGACCTCTTTGTTGTCAGTTAGGGCTCCGTTGTGCTTGATCTAGCTTTCTTTTTTGTTTGATTATCGACACTGCCGTTAGGTCTGGTATATGCCACCACCACTTTTTAAACTGAGTTGTCTTTGGCTTGCCTGCCCCCTGAGAGCTTCATTGGAGGTGAATCTGAGTCGGATTAGGATCGGCAGAGGTTTTTATCACTTGCCTTTTGTTTTGCACCGTCGTTAGACAACTGCCAATGGAAATGGAGCTTCCTCTTGCACCACCTCATGGAGCTTGCTCGTAAGTCTGGTTTGAGCTTTAAAACACCACCTTCAGGAAATGTGAACACCATTAGGAGTGGGAGCAGGGACTTCAACGCCACCAAGAGATTTTTCCTTTGGTTCTTTTTTGCCACCACCAAAACAGGCCTTCAGGGCCTGGTTTGCAGGTCTATTTACTATTATATTAGCTTTCCTTTGTCCATTGCCGCAGAGCTCTTTTGCCAATGAAACTCATAATCCGCGAGGCAGAGGATACGAGGGTCTATGGCTGAATTGGGCCTTCAACGTAGAGTTACATGAGCCACATTAGCATGCTTGACTTTTCACTGCCACCACTTTCAATGCTCCTTTAGGGATCCAATGCCACCTAGGTTGAATTCTACAATATGTATGCAAATCCAATAATCTCTTGTACAGATTTGAGGCAGTGCCTGGGGCATCCTCGGCAAAAATATTTTTAAATTTTGCAGCTTTGTGCAGCAGTGTAGGGGATGTGGACAGGGGATAGGGCTGAGAGGAAGCAGGAGGATGAGGGTGTTGCTCTGAGCTACTCCTCTTGTCTCCCTTCTGCACAAACTCTCCCTAGACCTTCCAAAACCTCCTGAAATTTTTCCAACATCTCCCTAACAGGTTCAAAAGCTCAACTGCTTTGATACCAAATGACATTGTGAACCAAATACAATTTGTATTCAACATTAAAAAAGGATTACATGAAGATTATTTAACAACAAAGTTGCACATAATGCACCCTATGAATTAGGGCGTGCAATAACAATGTTGTAGTTACATACTAAACTAAGATAACCCAACGATAGAAAGTAAAGTTGACAGCACAACTTTACGTTACAAGCAATGATGAATTAATTATTCATAACAGAAGCTCCATTGATGCTGGAACATCTAGAACAATCTCTTCATACTCTGAAGCATCCTCATATGTCACAGCTGAAGGAATCTCCAAACAGGAACTAAGTGTCTAATTCTCATCCTCGTCAATAATCTAGATAATATAAGAAGAATCATTGCACTCGTGCATCAACAGAAGTATCCATCTCATCAAAGATTCAACACCTCTCTGAATTATAACATCACACTTAGCTAGATCCCATAATCTGTAGACCTAGAAATCCTCTATATAGCCCACCATAATACAATTATATTTCTTGAGATGAAGCTCCGTTTTCTTTTCATTTGGAATATGGACCCAAGCAGCACAACCAAACACTCTAAAGTGAACAATAGTATACTTCCTACCACAACATTTCTCATACAGTGTAATATCCCCTACATTTTAAGTAAGAACCATGTTTACTATGTAATTACAACAACAAACAACAGTTTCAGCTCAAAACTTATCATGCATACCCTCTGATTGGAGTATACACCTTGCCACCTTAACAAAAAAATTGTTCTTTCTTTTTACTATACCATCCTTCTAAGGAGTAAAGGCCATTGTACACTTCCAGATAATGCCATGTTCAGTACCAAAGCATAATTGACATAATCTCCTCCACTATCCAATCTCAAACACTTAACAAGATGCTCGGATTGCTTCTCTACCATGGCTTCCCACTCAATGAATTTCTCTAATGCAAGAGAGTTGGATTTCAAACAATAAACCCATGTATATCTAAAGAAATAATCAATGAAAGTCGAAACACATCTCCATCCCACATGAGATGGATGATTTATAGTGCACATATCATAGTGAACAAGCTAAAGGGTCTGCCCTAGCAATGTCTTTCCCTTCTTGAAGCCTTCTTGTTGATGTTTATCAAGCACACATTCTTCGCAAACATCTCACGATGGAGAAATAGAAGGTAACTCATGAACCATATTCTTACGGCCCATCAATTGAATGCTTCTAAAATTCAGTTGACCCAATCTCTCATGCCACAATCGATTGTCATCATCAATTAAAACCCCAGGTGCATATGGACCTTGATTCTAAGGAACATCGCTGAATATTGAGAAGTTGTAGGCCTTTGCTCTCTTGTCATGCAAGCCATTAGCAACAACTTGAAATTTGTTATTCATATCCTTCGCAACAAATCTATTAGGCTAGAACTCAATTTTCTTACCTTACAGAGTTGGTTGACAGAAAACAGGTTCACACCACATGGTAAACATCTCTAATGACGTGGTAAGATATTCACATATAATAAATGAATAATTCGAACAATATGTAGAATATAATGAAGATCAACACAACATGAGAGATTTGTGGGCCAAGATGCCCTAATATTCAATATATTCATAAATAGAATAATACCCTTAAAGTAAGGCAACACCATACAATACTCCATAAGGAATAACTCAACAAGATCTCTCAATATGGGAAGTCTGCTTCGAGGGGGATACCTCCAACTCCTATCAAATAGAAGACTCTTCACATACATGACATCTCTCGCAATAGTATTCATCTCTTTTATATAGGCATACGTTACTCTTATTGGATGGGTAACACCTAATCCCATTGTCAGTCGGCTCATTACCCAATATAACTAATTCCATTAGTTACCTATGTGACCTCATATATTATAAACATAGAACTAAGGAGGATGTGTGCCACATGTCGACATCTCCATCAGCCCATATGAATTATAATATCATCTACTTAGGTACATAGCATGCCATCCCTACTTGATATGTTCCCAAAACATGAGAAGAAACCATGTAATGAGTGTGCTTTAAATCATTGCACACTTGTCACCATGCTTGATCATCCAACCACCCATATGTTATCTTGGTGGGTGATAAATTCTAAACCTAGTTCCATAATCCGCCACACTATTTTGATTCCAACCGTGACCATAATTGCTCCTCCTCGGCTTCCATGCATAGCCATAGTGATTATTCCTATGACTCCATGTTCCATAATTGTTGCTCCATTGATTCCAAGTATAACCATAGAGTTTGTTCCTCCAATGCCCTATACATGCATATTGGTTGTTCCGATGTGCCTAGACATGCCTCCATGATTGTTTCCTCTCATGATGATGTGGGTGTCTATATGTTGTAACTGTAGTATCCTCAACCTTTTCTTCTGCTTTCTTTGCCTCTTCCACCTTTTGATTTCTAATGTCATTGTCTCTTGAGTAGATGGTTTGTTCTTTTCTTCTTTTTCTCCATATTCTCCTTGTTCTTCTTTTGAGTCATCACCATTCTCTTCTTCACCATTTGCAGAATCATCCGCATGCTCTATCTTGACCTTTCTTTGTTTATCACTAAGTGTGATATCTTGCAAAGTGACCTTCTTTCTCTTGTACCAAATCTTCATGAACTTCTTTTGCACATTAATATTGATTGTTCCCAAGGTCTCTAACCAATGATATCCAAGAACAATATCCAATCCATCTATATCCAAAGCATAAAAATCTGAATGCAAAACATATTTGTCCATAGTGAGCTTCAAATCCTTAAAAACTTGAATATGTTTACCATCCACTTGAGCTTCCTTGATATTCTTTGCTTGAATATGTAGATGTTGAGCCACATCCATGTTGATGAAGTTATATTTGTTGTTGGGTTTATGGACACAATTACCTTCTTCCTTTGAATGCACCCATGAAACTAAAATATTGAAGCTTCCTTCTTTAATGAAGTTACATTGTTTGAACCCTTATCCTCTCTAATTCTTCTTCATCCAAATACTCTACTTCTCTTTCTACATCATTTGTAGCCTCTTCTTCATCCTCGTTGTCTTCTTCTTCTTCATAATTTGCATCCTCTTCCACAACATCATCATTATTTTCTTCCTCTTCTTCTTCTTCTATTGTGTCTCATCTAGCCAAGAAAACCCATTTCATTTCCTCCCAAGACCAATCTAGCCACCCCCTTTTCAACTAGGAAAGCCAAATCAATGTTGGACCACTAAGACAAAATGTCAATCTTGACACATCTGTTGGAAAATAACTATCCTTAAATTGGGGCCACCATTCTCTAGCATCAACCACACCATTTCCATTGAAATGTCGCATCCCCATGATGCACAAAAATTAGGGTTTCAAGAACAGACTCCTTTGACCAAGATTTGACCTAACAATTTCAGGAAGATGTCAGCCTTAAATCAGATTACACAAAAATTGACCTGCTGTAAACTTCTTAGTGCTTTCAGAAAATGTAAAGAAATCATAAAAATTCTAAATATTGCTGCCTGCGGAGTGAATTTGTGAAAAAAACTAACATGACAATAACTCTCGCAACACAGATCATAAAAAACTGAAATTTTGAGGGTAGCTTCATGTGATAATTTCGCAACTTCGGTAGAACAATTGCAGAAAAATTCGTAGCTGTTTGTAAGATATAGATGAATCTTTAAAATTAGGGTTTCATCCCAATTTTTGCCCGAATCAATGCTCTAATACCACTTGGTAAGATCTTCACATAACATAAATGAATAATTCAAAGAATATGTAGAAGATAATGAAGATCAACACAACACATGGAAGACTTGTGGGTCAAGATGCCCTAATATTCAATATATTTAGAAATGGAGTATACCCTTAAAGTATGGCAACAACATACAATACTCTTACTTCACAAGATCTTCCAATATGGGAATGCCACTTCGACCCAATATTTCTACCACAATAGAAGACTCTACATCACATCTCTCACAATGATATTCATCTCCTTTATATAGGCATACATTACTCTTATTGGATGGGTAACACATAAACCCAACATAGGCGAACTCATTACCCAATATAACTTGTTTCACAAGTTACCTATGTGACCCCATATAATATAAACATATAACTAAGGGAGATGTGTGCCACATGTCGTCATCTCCATCAACCTATATGCATTATAATATCATCTCCCTAGGTACATAGCATGATGTCATCTTTTACCACAATATCACCACTTCCAACAATAGAAAGTGTTAAATCGTCTACTATATAATCCTTCTTATCATTAGCTTTGTCGAGTTTATAGAAAAAACAACCATTCTTGGTCTTATGATAAGTGCAACGAGGGTAAGGCATCAATTTTGGCGGCTATAGACAAAAGTTGAATCGCATTATTCTGAAGTTACTGATGTTAAATTATTTTTTATTTATTCAATTTTATTCCATGTTTCCCGAGACATGCTTCCACCCCATACTTTGCAACTGTAGAGGACAACCAATGTTACTAGGCTTTCATTTTTTCCTGATAACAGATTTCAACAATTTTGTACATATTTTCTAAATTGTAATAGGCCTTCCAACCTGCATACATTAATTTTTCCAAACTAAGCTTCTAGTTTTAAAAAAAAAAAATTGCTTATGATCCCTAGGGAGAAGGGCCTAGCCTCAAAAAAAGCTTCCCACACCAGTCCATGATATATACAATCATCAATGGACTCTCAGGAAAAGTTTAAGGAATATTATCATGCATCAAAATACAAAACAGACATATATCTATATACTACATAATATTGGATATCCTCTTTACAAAAAAACCAGAAACTAGAACCCAGCAAACATATCCAACCCGAAAAAGCCCCAGCAAGCTACAATAGCAGATACCACTCCAACTCACACCTCCATGCCCGAATCAGACAACTTCTCAGCTAGTATTTCCACCTTCGAGTCGCTCTGAGGCTGCGAAGAGGAGGGAGAGTGATCCACACAGCATTCGGGCATCGACACTTTGGCCTTTTTTGGAAGCCGAAAGCCTTGATTCTCAGCGACAACCTCCAAACCATGTGAAAGGGCCTAGATCCCACGAGCCATTGCATGAATGTGATACTGCATACTCACCAGCCTTTCCTCCAAATCCTTCAACTCCTTATGCAGTATGAATTGGCTCGACAAGTTCGAGATGATATTCGCAGCGGTCAAACCCTAAGCCACATCAAAGACGTTTCACCTCCCCACTGATTGGCCGGGGTCCAGCGTAAGCTTCCTCAGTTTGTCGCAGATGACCATCTGTTCTTCTTCTGCGTCTACACCCTCTGCCACCGTCTAAACTTGCTCCAGCCAACCACGCATCGCCGCATTCTTAATTCTCCCGCTCAACCAGTCCGCAAAGGATTCCCCCAAAGATTCCCCAATCTGCGCTCGACGCCGCTTCCGACAAGACCTCTCCACCAGACCTTCCTCCGACGCCATGCAGACCGAGGCAGAGCAGAGCTAAGCAAAACAGGAAGGAAAACTAGCAGACAGGACTAAATAAAAGCATAAGGGTTATACATCCCTCACACCAACCCTCCTTTAATACACTCGCCTCCACCCAAACCAATAAATGCTACTCACACACCAATCTCTGCCCAAATCTTTCAGTTCAATCGACATCACACTATGGGTAGAGGCAATGAATAGAAGGCGGCCTTCATAATCCTTAGCAATCACCAACCGATGCCATTCGTGCGTCTCCTGCTAAAAGAACCTGGATATCATTGGGGAAGCCTGCCTCCCAAAAAAGGGAGGTTAAATGAAGATTATCCCATAAACCAACCCCTCTATTTGCTAAACCATCTGCCACCTTATTGCCGTCTCTTAGAGTATGAGATAAATTCACTTCTGAAAAGGAAGGCAAAATAGACATGATATTCGAGCAAATGGATTTCAATTGCCACGCCTTAGGGGCCCTTCCCTTAACCATATTGATTATAGCCAAAGAGTCCCCTTCAATCCATGTATGAAGCCAATTCCTGCGCTTTGCTTCCAATAAGCCAAAGAGAAGAGCCATACCTTCCGCAAAGTTATTAGAAGAAACTCCACAGCCCAAAGCCTTAGCCAAAAGAGGCTGACAATCTGCACTCCTGAACACACATCCACACCCTGCATTACCAGGATTGCCTTTTGAGGCGCCGTCAAAATTTAGCTTAATCCATCCCTCAGGAGGAGGCCTCCAATTAACCACTTTTTTTTCCTTACTCCCCTTATCAGGAGATTCTAGTTTAAATTATTATTATTATAAAATCCTAGGTATTTGTAGGAAAGAACAAACTCTACTAGGTGATTGTTGAAGGAAATTATAGAATGAGTTATTTGACTAATTTGATAATCATTTTAGCAACATTAAACATCAAGATAGACATATCACAGAATGTTTAAAGGACCCTTAATTGTTTTAAACTTTTACCAAGTCTACAAGGTGCTTATCAAGAAGGATGATATCATTGGCATATAGTAATAATATAATGGTCCCAATTGCAAATATTAGTCTCAATGCATCCTGCCTTTTCTATCTAGTTTTCTTAACTAGCTGTGTATATTCCGTAGAGAGTAGGGGATAAGAGGATAAACTTGTTTAACTCCATATTCAAGTGTATGTCTTTTGACCTAGCTCCATTGATTTTGAATTTGACAACAACTCAGTCATTTAATCTATACCATTATTCTTTCTTCCATATTGTAGTAACAGGAGTCGCAATCTTATCGCAATTACTCTTGCTTTAAATGGGCACAGCGATTTTCTTGTGTGAATTTGAATTGTCGAACGAATTGGCAGTCAAACCTTGGAATAAACCAATCAATTGAAAAATACCAGCAAGTAATTTAATAAATTCGGATTGGGAGTTAAACCAAAAAAAAAAAACATTTTTTATTTTCCTCTTTTTTACAAAAATAGATGCCAAGTTATCCTCTAGGTCTTCTTGTTTTAATTCCAAGTAAAAGAAAAACACTTACACTCTAGCCACGCCATGCCATTGCCATGTAAGAGGCGTACTATCATGTTCCACACATTTCCAAAGATTTCCTCTAAAGACTGTGTCACTAGTTTTTCTAAACTCCCCGAAGCAAGAAAAAATATTTTCATTTTGTCAGAAAGTCTTCAACACTAAGTTGAAATGTGAGAATATAATCAACATTTGGATGTTGGATTTAGAAGCGAGCTTGCTCTTTAGCTCTTTTGTTGGTGGAATCTAAACATGGCTTCTTTTCATTTCTAAAAGGTTCCAAAAGCTTCGGTGAGTAACGGGAAAAACATTTTAAGTTGTAGTTCGGTAATTAGAGAGATTGTCTTGATCTCCAGCATTGAAGATGGGAATGATGGAGCTCTCCATCGACTGCTTGAGAAATTCTTGTTTAACTCCACGGTTAAATAGGATTTAGATACGTGACAGTCCTCCCAGGTTTAAGAATTTCAGCTTGCTAACCATTTCCCTTCGGACTCGTTTCTTTAACCCATTTTTTTAACATCATCCATTACCAAACGTTTTGCTCGAGTGGAGGTATTGTAATGATTTGTGTCATCTGGGTATATGCATTATTGTGGCTTGTGGACACTGAACAGAAAAGCTATATTGACAGACACTGAATCTAATGAAATTGCTAAGAATGTCAATGCAACGTTGGAGAGAAGAAAATCGTCGAGACCATTTATCTCAATTTATGCAGGGAAAGTCCAAAAAGAAAAGCTTACTTGTTTTAAGGCCAGCATGGCAAGTGCTGAAAGCCCACTTCCACCAATTCCCACAAAGTGTATGCGTCCCTTCTCCTCTTCGTCGCTACCCTCATTGTTGCCATTGTTCTCTCTGGTTGAGTTTGCTCTACAGAAAGAATTTGGCCTTGTGTAGCGATGTCCCTCTTCTAGTTGGTGGGAGACAGAGGATCTTCCTGAATTCCTGTGCCCACCTCCTGGCTTACTTTTCGATTTGAAGTGTAAATTTGGTGTGCGTGCTCTGTGAATAGATTTTGGGTTGAATAAGCCTGAGCTTAGCACTTCCATTGTCATAATTGAATGTTTTGATTAGTCCAAATATTCTCCTTCCACCCAGGCTTATATATAATATATTTCTTGTAGCCGAAGCCCAATAAGCATAGTTCATGTATGAACATAATGTCAAAATAAATCGAAAATTGTGAAAGTGAGTATAGTTTGTGTGTGGTGGGGGGGGGAGAGAGGGGGGGGGGGGGGGAAGAAAGAAAGAAAGAAAGAAAGATTTTATTGACATCCACGAGACTGAAGAGTCTATGGGACCACAAAAAATAGATATTTTAATTAGATTTCAGATTCTTTTCAATATCCGCTTTTCGGCTGTGAATCTTGAGGATGAAGCCCGCTGTCGCTTGAAGTTTTGTTCCTTCGAAGAGTTCCTCTAGTCTATCCACCCTTAGGTTGTTTTCATACTGAATACGGATATCATCATATGCTGAACACTCCATGACAAAATGTCATTCTGTCTCGATGACCCCTTTGCTGCAGAAGAGACAAATTCTCATTTCCCAATCTTCCTTTGGAATAGTCCATCTACCAATTTCGCATCGAAGATGATGTGATCCGGTTCTTAACTGCGCTACTAGAATCCTTGCTTTACCCTTGATAGCTGCCCCTAGATAAGATTTTTCATCATGTTCCCCAGTGGGATTGAGTTCTCTGATATAATGCACTTTCTTTCGACCAATCTGACCCGTCCACATGGCAGTCCTGAACTTTTCTATCACATAATTTTTTATTTCCCCGTTGTTGTTAGGACACTCTTGCATGTTGATGCCCCATTTGTTCATCCATTTAGTATTCTGATTCATCCAGGTTTTCTTCTGTGTTCCAAAGTGTCGTCTACAACTATTTTGGGCCAGATGAGGTTGTCCATGTTTTTAACTTTTTTCAAATAGCTTATCATCCGAGATATTGCCGAAGCTTCCAACGAGAAAGTACCTGCTTCAGCCAACAAGATCTCATAAGGAACAGTTGATTTGACTTTAAGGGTGCTTGTGATTAGATGTTTCTGGATTCTTTCTATTTGTCTCCACCCGTGATTTGACATGCTCTTCCCCAAACTTCGCAGCCATATAGAACAACCGGAGTGACCAACAATCCAAAAAGGGTTTTCTTAGTTTTCCAGTCCCAAAGTTCAACTTTCCTGCACCTGTTTTGAAGTAGGAAAGATGCTTTCCAACCTCCCTATATCATTTTTGCTTTACAAGTCTCCCAGCTAAGTTTGTGGTGAAAGTCAATCCCAAGATATTTGTATTCAATGACTATTTCTAAAGGGCTCCCTTCAAAAAGAAAGATGTTTTGTCTCTCTTTCATTTTCAAGGAGAAAATCATGATTTTTGTTTTGCTAGTGTTCACTTGCATCCCGACTTCTTGGCAGAAGAGCTCTAGTGCTTTTAGTTGTTCCCTCAATCCTTGGGTTGTTTTTGAAATTAGGATAAGGTTGTCAGCATATAGAAGTAACTTCACCACATAACTTGCTAATTGAATACCTCCTCCCTCAGTTTTATTTAACCAATCTTCAAGCTTGTCAATGTATAGCCCAAATAATGTGGGAGAAAGAGGGCAACCTTGATTGACACCAATGTCACTGCCGAAACATTCAGACATACCTTCTCTGGTTCTAATTTTAGCTCTGACCTGCTCATACAATTTATGAACTGCTACTCTAAACTCATCTGGAATCCCAAGCTCCTCCATCCTGTCCCAAAGTTTCTTTCTGGGCACTGTGTCAAAAGCCTTCCTGAAATCAACAAAACAACAAAAAGTTTCTTCTCCTTGGGTGTCCCAAACCTTCTCAATCAAATGCCTAAGAGTGATACAATGATCAATTGTTGAGTGTTTAGGTCAAAATCCTGCTTGCCCTTTTGCTCTTTTACCCTCTCTTTCAGCCCAACTGTTGATTCTTCATTTTATCATGCCTCCAAAGAGTTTACCAAGAAGAGGGTTGATCATAATGGTGCGATAATTGGACGGGTTATTAATGTCACCACTTTTAAATAGAGGAATAACAACGCTAGTCATCCACTCTATCGGAAAGCCATTCTGGTTGACATCATTGAATATTTTTCCGATGTGTGGCTTGAGGACCTCAACCCCCCATTTTAAAAATTCAGCCCGTAGCCCATCGATGTCTTGAGCTTTACCACTTGCTAGATTCTTTATGCCCTGCCTGATGTCTTCTGTCGAAAAAATCTCAATCGAAGTCTCGATTATGGGAGGAATATCTTTTTGTTGAGGACGTTTATAAAGGGTCCTTGCATATTCTAACCAATGTGCACCTGTGATATTATTTTCTATGTATTTTTTCTTTTGTTGTAGCTCCTTCCAAAAACCTTTGGGGTTCTGTTTTCCAAGAGAAATTAATTTTTTCCTTCTCTTGCACACATAGCTTTCTTTTTTGTGTTGTACCAATCTCTCATAAGTCTTTTTATTTTCTTTGTTCGTCCCACTTTCTTTCAAAGCTCTCTTGGCAGCTTTACACTCTTCATTACACCACGGGTTTGTCGGAAAAGTATTTGCCCCTCTCTTTCTAGGCTTAGATCTCTCACAAACACTTAGAGCCTTTTGGATTAAGGATATTAGCAGATTACTACGTATATAACCACTCATTCCCTTGGACGTCATGTTCTCTATATCTTTCCTCATTATCTGAAATTGTTGCTTAAGGGCTGCAACAAATATTCCTTGATTTTCTTTATTGAGAATGATTTTTCCCTGTTTTTGAGATGCCTTTTACATGTGATGAGCCTGATTCCTTTGTTGTTGATTGAAGACAGTCCCAAGCTTTACCAAGAGAGGACTATGATCTGATTTTAATTCGATAGGACAATCTCCAATTTCAAACTCAAGAAGCCCCATGGGGCCCCTAATTCCTATTTCCTGTTTGATAAATGATCACTGATTTGGGCTTTCCCATTTCTCATTTGTGCCCATTTTCCTGCTTCCCTTGCTTTTCTCACTTTCTCCCATTCTTTCCTTCAGTCTTCTTGTTGAGCGAATGTCAAATCCTCATCTAGATATATGCGTGTGCCTCTAAGAAGTCCCCTGTTTTTTAGGATAGCATGTTTGTCTTCTATTTTTCTCATGACCACTCGCACATGTCGGTCCTTTCCTCCCTCTGTTCTCCTGCCAATCCTGTTTACTTGTTGTATGTAACTTGTCCACTTCAATTCGTCTTTAAGAAAGTCTCTTGCCAATATGTCAATTCTCTTATTTTCACCAAAATCTTTTAGACCCTTGATAATAAAATTTACTGCTTTGTTTTGTTGATCTTTCTCTTCTTTTATATGTGTTTTGATGTGTTTCTCCATGACTTGCCTTTGTTCATTTGATGATCCACTTACTAATTGAGACCAAGTTTTGGCTTCTTTTATCCGATCCTTTAGTTGATTTTCTTTTATTTCCATGTCTTTAATTGTTGATTAGATCTCATCTATCTGAGTTGTTTCCTTCCCTTTTACCATTTCAGGTCTTTTTTCTCCCCGTATTTTCATATGTCCTAGATCTTGTTTTAGCATGGTTAACTCTTGTTGCCCTCTTTCCATGAGGTTTTGAAAATTTAGAACCTGTTCTTTGAGAATTTTATTTTCTCTTTCTAACTTGTATTTGACTTCTATGAGTTCTTTCCTCTCACTATTTTCTTCCAATTTCGAGTTTTCTAAAATTCCAAGTCTTTCTTTCATGTTCATGAGTTCCTTCACATATAGTTCTGAAGACCACAAAAGAGGGGTTGAAGTAGGACTATATGGGTATTTAGAGTCCTGGACTGCGTCTTCCCTTTCCTCCTTGTATGTTGCAGTTCTGTCAGTTTTGTTCAGCTTTGGTTCCTTCTGATTTGATTGTTTTTCTTCCATTTTATGTTCTCTAAAAACAAAATTCTCTTTGTTGTTTGTTACCTTCGATAGAATCAGAGTGAGGTTTTTCTTCTGGGTTCTTCTTAGTTTTTTGGCCTGTCTTCGCCATAAAATCCCTTTGTATTGTTTTGCATTCACATATACCAACTTTTTAGCTGTACCCGCTGTATGATTTTGGAAGACTTCTACCTTTCCCCAAAATTTGTTTTCTATTGTTGTATGTGTTTCTGGGATAATAGATCTCTGTAGTGCCATATTTGGATTGTCTTTGAAACCCTCATGTTTAATCATGGTTTGCATGTCTTTAATCATGGGAAATATTCGAATTTTGTTTTTAATATCAATTTTATTCATTCGGTAGGAGTTTAGAAGTTATTTTTGCTGGAAAGTGTCAAAATCTGGCAATGTTTTCCTAGTAGATTTTTTTTTGCAATATTATTTTCTCCTATGCCAAAATAAGTATAAAAATATTTAGATTCTTTGCGGTGTAATTTGCAACTCTTGTGCAATTGCTATTATATATATAATTGAAAACAAGGTTGTGAAATGGTGGATCATGTCAAAGAGCACTCATAAATATTGTGAATTCTTTTATCTATCAAGTATCAAATTTAGTTGGAACTCATCGATAATTATTTTTCAATATTACATCATTGTATCGTCTTTGAAATTAGCTTTCCAAATGTCCTCCATAATCTAAAATTGGAGGAGCTAAAAGTTATGACCCAAAAACCTTGTTTGCCTTATCATTGTGTTTCCCCTATATACATCCATACTTACAAACAAAATTGTTGACAAGCACATTGCCATGTGTCACCATATTGTATTCACAACCATCACCGTATTACACATAGGGTTTATCGCACATATTGTTTTCTTATGGAAATGTTTTTTTATAATAACGATAAATCATTCAATGCAACCTATACATATCATTTTTTAACACGAAGTATTTTTTATAAAAGCAATAAATCATTCAATGTAAATTTTAAAATAAACTTTGGTTTTTTAATTAAAACAAATAATATGAAATAGAGTGTGGCATTGACATTCAATGCAAAGTGTCATGCCCTAAAATTTAACATGATTAGACAAATATTATGTAAGAGGTGTGGGGTTATAGCATATAGTTTTCTAATTATGTGATAAAAAGATTCATGTGAAACTAATTTGTGATTGTCGTTGGAAGAGTCTCCCTAAATGTTGTCCCTCAGTTGTTTTTTGGGAAAAAGATATTATGATCCAATTCAAGATGGAACTTATAATGAGGTATGGTGCCATAACACGGAATGGGCTCCTACGAACCATCTCAATTCACTTTATAGCTCAACAAGAACCCAAGGTGAGTATGGGCATGAGTCCCAAGGTGAGTTTCATAAAATTTTGACTAGCTACAAACATGACTTGTTTTCACTTAATAGGCTTTTAACCTCAAACAAGCCCTAAGCAGCTTCAATCACCCTTAGGCCCTTAACTACCTACAACCCTTTAGGGGCCATGGGGTGCACGACATTCGAGTGGCCCAATAAACTTGTAAAACCTATTTAGGTACAAAAATTAACCTTGATCAACATGTCAACGAATCCCAAGTGGTCAATTGGTCTAAACAACTTTGACACCCACAATGATCTCAGAGGGTCATGTGCTCACAACAATGTCTAATAACTAGGTCATGGGATCCTAAGAGGTTACACATGAGTTAGGTTCCCTTCAGATGCAATAATGACATATTATAAGATTCGAAAGGTTTTGGTTTGGTTTGATTTTGACTTATATTTAAAAGTCGTCTAAGTCCAATTTAATGTTCGCTTTCAGTCTAAAGTTCATTATGGAGCTCTACTTAAGTGACCCTAAGTCCAATTTAATGTTCGCTTTCAGTCTAAAGTTCATTATGGAGCTCTACTTAAGTGACCCATTTTTTATGTGAGACATAATGTAAAACATAAAAAACCCCTACACAACTTAAATATAAAGGATTATTAGAAAAAGGTAAGGTCAAATTTTAAAACATCTCCCCTTTAAAAAGTGGAAGATTTTTTCAATTTAAAAAAAAGGAACATTTAATCTCCACCATTGGATTGGACTTATCATCACTCTTAAATTAGAAGAACCATGAATAAGTATATGGACAAATAAAAGGGTATTTCAACTCATTTGAGCATGTTTTAATAGCCTACATGAAACAAATAAGGGGGGGATAGAAGAAGAAATTATAGGTCCAACCCAAGACTCAATAACCATGCATTTGGAGTCTCAACTTTAAGAATTGATGGAGTTTTCTTCTTATTTTTTAAGGCATTTACAACATGTTTTCAAAGTGCATTTAATGAGTTTTTGAATTCAACACTTTTGGTTAGAGCTATAAACTAGATATATTAATCATAAAAACATTAATTATAATAACAATGTTACCACAAGGGTAACAAACAAACAAAATAACCCAACTGTATTATATCTTAAGATAAAAGTTTCCCAAAACCAAGGAAAACAAAGAAGACAAATTTTCCACAACAAAACATATCTTTTACAAAAAAAATAACAACAAAAATATTATATCCCACCCACATAAACCCATCCAAATTTTGCATTTAAAACCCAAAAAACATTAGTAGCCATATACAACCCAAAAATAGACTTTTGCAACACAATTTTTTATAGCAAAGGCCAAAGAATTTTGTAGCCAAGATAAACTCCATAGGTTAACACAACCGCAAACCCAACCATATTTTGTAGTAGAAATAAAGTCACCATCAACATTATCTCAAAAGCAACAACTACTATACTAGAAACCTAACCAACATCGGTAGTCATATGCAACCTCAAAACAAACTTTCACAGCATAGTCTTTTACAGCCAAGGCCCAAGACTACTGCAACCATACCAAACTTCGAAATAAAATACTAATAAATGGCATAAAGCATAAATTCCTTCCAAATCCATAGAGGAGTGAATCCGAAATAAAAATAGAGCTAGAACCCAACCATCTTCCATAGTAGAAATATTGTATTCCACAACAAAAATATAGTATTTTGTAGTACAAATATAATCTTCAGCAATAAAGGAAAACAACTCCACAAGTTAAAAAAAGACACCAACCCATCTATATTTTGTAGCAAAAATACGCTTACCTTCGACATCATCTCAATAATAATAACTTCCATCTTCTGCAACATAAATACAATTTTCTACAATAGAAACGTCGTCTTTTACAAAAGGCATACATTCTTTCACATAGTAAATTACAAACCTATTCAAAATCAATAACCCCATTAGAATGAGACTTATTGGGCTCCTCCATTTCCTTACCACCATCAACAACCCACTTATTGTGACAAGAAAGAATAATTTTGGAGGAGGCCTTTCCCATCAAAGGAGCTTGCATCTCTTACTTTTCACCAAAACCCACACATTGTAGTCCTCCAAGGAGGAAGAGGAACCAATCAAATCACACTAAGAATGACTTATCAAATTATCATTAATCTCCAAAGGATAAACCTTGGGGGAACCCTCATCAACTTTGGAATTTGAAAAAAGAGGGCCCAAAGATATAGATTTAGAGGAACAATGATCCAACTCCATTTGAGAAACATACATCAAAGAAGAGGGTTTAGATTTATGTAAAGAAACAATGGAATTAAACAAATCATTTGACATAGAATATACTATGTATTGAACTAATGAAACATTGCATACATGATTTTGAACCAAATTAGCTCCATTCCACTAAGAGGTTTGTCTGCTCCTCAATACTAGAGAAGAGGCCTTCTTCTTGGGAAAAGATTCAACCAGATGCTCCACCTCAAAATAGGATTTGCATCTAAAAGTAATCCTCTCATAATCCAATTGTTGAACCCAAACATGATTACCAATCTTTAATGACATCTTTACCCTTCAACCCTTTGTATAGATCTATTTCTACACAAATCTAAGCAAAGGTAGAATGGGTGCGGTATTTCATCTCAAGAGGAACTTAAATGTGTTTCCCTAAAGAATCCTTGGTAGCTTTAAGATAGAAATCACCCCAAAAATATAAGGGAATGTTGGGAAATCTCACCCAAACATGAGCCACTAAAAAGTTAAGCATTGTAGGGTGGAAGTATGATAACCAAGGCTTCATGCATAGTAGATGCACGCCCTAAGACTAAGGTCTTGATTATTAAATCACCTCTTTGTCCTCCTCTAAATCATAAACAATAATGAAGAATCCTTTTGCACATGGATAAATAGTAATACTACCTACTAATAAGGATTTCCAATGTACAAAAACCCAAGAGTGATGATTAAGTAAAGATGACCATTATTTTAACACTTAAAGATAATCCTTAATTCCAAATAGCACTCCTCCAAGTCTAGCACCTCCTATAACATAGACTCATTAGGGGAAAAAAGCGGTGTAAAATCATCCATCGTCAAGGAGGAAGGAAAGGTAGGAGAATGAGTCTACATGCCCTTCCCACCATCCTTTTCATATATTGTATCTAAAACAAACGTTTTTTCCCCATGACCCCTCTTGAACCCTTAACCTTTAGGGGTGTCATCCCATCAGATCCCAACCCTTGATCCAAATCTATATCCCCAAATGTATGTCAATTCACAACTAAGAAAGAGTGAAAGTGCCTATATTAAAAAGGTATACAAAAAATCCCATGTCATCCTAGATCCACATTCATTTGGATCATTTTATCAGCTTTCATGATAAAAATGACAAGTAGTACAACGCAAATTGAAGAAATGCAAGAAATTTGAACACAAAAAACCTATTAGATGGAATAAAACACCATTTTCCTGCCTAAAGGGTGATTTTTACCCCAATTAAATTTATAGATCTATGCAAAATATGTAGAACTACCAAAACGGTAGGAAGTTACCCAAAAATATTCTCGCAACAGAAAACTTAACAAAGTTCTAAAGGGAAGAAGTGAACCGTAGATTAATCTTTGTTATTAATTCATTTCTTAAACCAAATGAATAACACTTAATAAAATAGGTAAAATGAGCATTTTAAATCTATTTTCATCCTTAAAACTATAAGATGCTTTGCTCCTTATTTTTACATTAGGCCATAAATCTACTTCTTACATAAATCCTAAACATTTGTCCTTCCTTTATGACCATAGTAAGTAAAAGTTTTAAACTTCTTTCTTCTGCATTTATTTTTCATTTTTCATTATAAATTAGTCTTATATGGAACTCTCAAAACACAACTTCACTACATGCATGACCATATAAACATTTTCATTTTCCTTGAACAAGAGTAGAGAGCGAAGAGAGTAGTTGAGAAATGAGGGATTCTCAAACCCGAAATTTTACATTCGATTTTTCAACATAAGAACATCATTTTTCTCATAACATGGAATTCCAAGTCAAATTAAAAAATATGTATTTTTTGAAACAATAAGCTTTGCTTTTCATTTTCTTTCTTCACATCAAGATATATGATTAAATTCATTGTATTCTTAGCATTCATCTATACATTCCTTTCTCATTGAGGCATCTTTTACACACAACATAGATTTCAAATTAGATTTAAAAACATGTATTCGTTCAACAAACAACCTTCACGGGGGGGTTCATTAGCTAGGCAATATCCTAGCACGTGGGTTCATATTGATGTGATTAAAATTAATAAAATTAAAGTCAATATACCGGTAGACATGAGGGGGTGAAAGGGTTTAATTTAGTAATGTTTTGAATCAGGTATTGGGGGTAGGTTAGAGAGGTGGGCCAAAGGAAAAGGAGGTTGAATTTTAATATAAAACTAAAACATTTAAACCCTAGTTTTTAAAAGTAAATACCTTAAAATTGCAAAAGGAGTGTGGTCATAAATTAAATTATAATCTTTTTTTAATAAAGAAATCTAGATTCTTAACCAAGAAATAATAAGATGGTAGAAAACTAGGATTGAGTATGTTTTTCAACACAAGTGATGTTATTTCATCATCTTAATTATTTGAATAACTATTGATAAATGATTAAAGCTTAGCACATATAAGGTGATTTGTAATAGGTCTTCAATGGCTTCAAACTATCTTTCGAGAGGAAATTCACATTAAAAAAAATTGAGTGAGAAATATAATATATATTTTTTCTAATTTATTAGGGCAGAAATAAAAAGGGGTAAATAAAATTGTAATTGTAAAATGGGTAAGGTACATGGAAAAAATAGGGGGTATTTTCATTCTAATAATATAACAGGAGGGGGTATTATCAATTGAATAATTAGAGGTAGAAACTAGAATTAAGGGTATTCTTTAATACCCTTCGAACGCACGTGTTATACCATACTTTTACTAAGTGAACCCCCTGTGACAACCTTTACCTTTCCTTCATGAGTAATATTCAGAGGGGAAAAAATTCAAATGTATTATTTTGTTGGCATTACACATGAATTATCATGTTTTAACTTCATCTTTCATTTTCCACTTCGTATATGGACATTCAAGCCAAGATTCGTGACTCGTGGAGTATTATAATACATTTCAAAACTAGGAAAATAGAGTAATTCATCAACCCAACACTTGCATGTTGAAACATCATTTCACATGAGCAAGCTAAAGCTTTTATAATGTCTCTAAGGATGTGAATATTCACAAACAAGAGTGTTTGTTGGCTGCATATACAAAGCTCCAAGTCTTAAACTTCAAATAATTTGTGCTCTAAGGGAAAATAAACCTAGGGAAGGGGTGTTTACTTCCCATATATCATAGCTTTATGTTGGTTGGATATTTTTCCAAGACAAAATATGAGGTTCAACCACAGTACGTGGGATTGAATCCCTCCTCAAAGACATGTGAGGCTGCCTGTTTATTACTAATCTAAAACACAACAGAAATGATACGTACAATATTTACACTAATCTAACCATTGGGGTTGGGATAGAATCCCAGAATCCATACCCACAGTAGATGGAAATATTGCTGCTTTCGAAGTAAAATGGATTGGAAATAATACACAATGGAAAGGAAATGACAGAAACCTATTTTCTTTTGAGCAAACATAGATCACAAAATAATCATACACGTTCTAGATAACAAATGTAATGTAGTGTTTGAAATGCTTAAAATGATTGAGAATACTAAACGAAGAATAGCTTAAGATCCTAAACATAAGAACAGTATCTTAAGATGGATGAATCCCACAACACAAAGTTTGCAAAAATAGCATCGATTTCTATTCCTTGAATGATTGAAAGAAAACACAAAGTTCTTCTTCTTCACAATAGCCCTCAATATTCCAAAAATCTCAACCCTTTGGAATGCATAAGCATCCCTTATTTATAATAAAAGAGTAGAGAGAAAATAGGATAAACCCTAGGAAATAGTCTTTAACAAGAGTTCTATTTTGCTTGACTCTCACACAAGAGACCAAGTCAAAATTTGCTTCCTACATGACGAAATAGAAATGAAAAAGAAGTCAATTTCAAGATTGAAATGACATGTTCCATTGTGCCTAATTTGAATCATCATCTTTCTTTTCTTCCAACAAAGCTTGTTTGTTTCGAAATTCTTGGAATTTTTAGATTATACCTTGCATTTCATTTTCATCCAGTGCGGTGGAATGATCACTCAGAACTTCACATGTTTCCTGAGTATCGCTAGTGTTACTAGAAAGCTTTTTTAATTTCTTGTTGAGTTTCCTCAAGGTCTCCAAAGAATGCTTGATTTTTGCAAACCTGTCAATGACTTCCATACCGAATCCATAAGTTGGCTCATGTTGAATTGATTCTTGGATTTTCTCGTAATGATCATCGACAGGTAGGATACCCGAGCCTTCACTCAACACTTTCACACAGATCTTGACCAGCTCTTCTTCCAAGTCATTCTTGCCATCGACTAATTGGTCTCTTGATTCTCTCAGTTTGCTGCAAGCTTCGTTGAGAATCTTTATTTTGAATCTGATGGCTTTGGTTAGCTGGAAATGTTTATCCGTATGTGGGATGATGCCCTCTTCAACCAAGATGCGGGATGGAATTTGTTTCAGCGTTTGGAGAGCTTTGAAATTCAACTCCAGGTTTCCAATTTCTTAATAAAACTCATCATCCATCTTTTCCCCATCTTTCTTTATATCTTCCAAAGATTTATAAACTTCCACAGTATCTTGGATTACTTCTTTTCCCTGCAGGAGCAGCCTTTAGGTCCATTCATCGACCACTCTCCCTTTTTCGTTAATATTTTCAATCATGAGTACCGATGAGAAATCGAACCCAATAGGAGTAGAGAATACTGGTACTGACTCAGGGGGCTTTGAGAGCTTAAGTAATACTTTAGTCAATTACTCTACTTTCTCCTTAAGCTCATCCATGCTTTCCTTTAATTCTTTTAACTTCTGACATAGCATGTTTATAGCATCTTGTGCATCTTGTTGTGCTCCTTCTACCATCACCTTCCCTAGATTGACCCTGGTTATCTGATAGTCAGAGGCCACTATGTCCTCTTTGGTCTTGGCAGTTGCGGGAGTGGCGATCTCTGCAAACTTGTTGAATAACCACACAGACCCGCCACACTGCCCGTGTTTGAGGACTTGTAAAGCACCTGTTGGAACCTGACACACTGGAGAGAATGCGTCAGAGATTAGGTCTTGTTGGACACTCTACAAACCTTAACAGTCAGCCGTGTATGTCGAAAAACTGAGGATGTCAGACACTTGATGAAACTCGAAATACTACGGAAAACTGAGGATGTCAGACACACCGACAGGCCCAACACACTGAAAGTCAGATGCAGGAAGATGTTAGATACCCAATACTCTGGAAGACCTGACACATTGTGAAAAGTGGGAGATGTAAAACACCCTGCAAAACCTGAAAATAAGGGATCGGGTTTTTGAGATGTCCAGACATGAATTTTTCCTGCCATCTCAACAATTTGGATTTTTGTCTTCTTCTTCTCTTCTTTAAATTCCAAAAGGCATATTCCAAGGAATAAAAATAGGCAAAGCCCCCTAAGGGTGAATTTTTAATCAATTATTTCTATTTGGAACAGAACTTCAAAAGAAGAAGAAAAACCTAAAACCAAAACCTAAAAAGAAAACAGGAAAGAAAGGAAAAGATGCAAAGGACATCACAAAAATATTTCAACAAAACTTCACAAACAAAAGATAGTAAATACCTTCAGCAAATTCAAAAAATAATTGAAAATGGATCACATGAGCGAGCACAAGATTAAATCGGGTTCAGAGGCTGAGAGAGCACGTAGGAGAAAAATCCACACAGCCAAAAGCACAAAAGGTAAAAATGACGTGTAAATCCAACTATTTATAAAGACATGCATTTATTACATTTCACTTGACACATGTGCCAACTATCCTACAACTCAGCATGAATGCCATGTCATCATGTTTGGATTATCCGGAAACCTGACACACTGCATGATATGTCGAGATGCTTGAAGGTTTCGCAAACCCGACACAAGGGAGTTGATATGTCGAGATGTTTGAAGATTCCGCAAACCCGACACAAGGGAGTTGGTATGTCGAGATGTTTGAAGGTTCTGCAAACCCGACACAAGGGAGTTGGTATGTCGAGATGTTTGAAGGTTCCGCAAACCTGACATAAGGGAGTTGGATTGGGTTTCGAGTTTCGGAAGTCATGTGACATGAAACATGTTTTTGAACACACATGTTCCGATGCTCAGGAGTTCCGAAAACTTGACACAAGGGAGTTGAATCAAGTTTCAGGTTTCGGGAAACAATGAGGATCTTGCATGTAAATAACTTGTTTGCATGTTGTTGAAACCCAAAAACCTGAAATACTCTTCAAACGAGTACTTTAGTCAATTTTTTCAAAAATTTCTATGGTTATCCTCGTTTTAGCTGGAATCACTAAAATGCGATAAAACTTTATCACATGGGAGACACAAGCCTCCCCTTATGGTAGTTATTAAGCAAGCCCAAATGTAGACATAATATCAACAACTAATAAGTATTGTGGGGGATGAATCAATCAAGGGAGATCAAAAACATTCACAAACATTTCACATAAACAAGCCCCTAACATTGACGTTCACAATATAAAAAAAATCTTAAGGGAAAGGAGTTGTTTATGGTAGATTCGGTTCACTCGTTAGTATAAAAACATAATCTCTAAAACTCAAAAAACAACAAGGTTTAACAGTACTTGCACTGACAACGCAATGTCAAGATGTAGAGATGTGAAGGATGTCATAGATTCATCTTCTAATGCGTGAAGAACTTGTATATACACAGAGGAGTAGACAAGATAATGATTAGATAAGGATATAATGACTTGCTCAACAGAGGTCGATCCCAAGAATCTAAAGGGATTCTTTGAAGGGTGTCAACTCGTTGATACAATAAAGTGCTAATGATAATTGATAAAAATATGATAATATAAGGATGATTAGAAATCCAAAGGGATAGAGAGATCCTGACCAACATAGTAGATGGCCCAAGCTAGGGCTACGAAAATCTTGAACTCCTTGAAGTATTCCAGCCACTCTTGTCTAGCGGTGTCCTGCTCTTCTTGGATGATCTCAAGTTGTTCCTCGATCTGCTCAATGTCAGGTGTCAAAGTGATGGCACAAAGACTTAACTCGTGCACGATGGCGAACTACTCTTAGAAGAGGGGTTGTTGAACGATCAAAAGATCATAAATGTTGGTGATGTGATGTGACTCGCCTAGAAATGTCATCTACAGAGGGGCACATATTGAAAAGAAACATATTAGACTATAAAACAAAATGATAAACTAATTTGAAATGTAATAAATATGACAAAATAATGAAATGACAACGATCGCTAGTGATTTTATATGATCGCTAGAGATTCATAGGGAATTGTTGGTGATTCCTATAAAAAGTTTAATTCTCTAATAAAGTTCATATTTGACACAGAACAAAGACTTAAATGATTGATATGTCTTTAAAAGTGATGTATTGATGAGAAGATGACAAAATAAGGAAATAAAAACTCGCCTTTATTGGTAAATGACATCAAATGATACAATGAGGTTCTTACAAGATTTACAAAGCTTCTATCGATGTAACAGATGTACTAGGGATATCAAAAAATTTATGTTAATGTCATCTTGGTCTCCAAATTAATAGAGTTTTGTTACAGACATTATAGGATCCATAAACAAGGAGTTTGATGATTCTTTTATAATCATCAACGATTCAATTAGAATCGTTGGCGATGCAGGAAAAGTGGAGAAACCCATTTGGAAGTGGTTTCAACCACTTCAAAAATGGTATTTTCGGGTGTTAGGACGAGGGAAGATGGTTAAGGATGTTTTGGGAGAGTTGGGAGGTTGAATGGTTAGGGTTTAAAATAGGCTAGGTTAGGTTATAGGTGGTTAATGTGGTTTAGGGTTAGTAAATAGGATTTCCTTGGGGTAGAAACGTGTTTTTATTAGGGGTGAAGTCATGGTTTAGGCTAATGACATAGGTTTAGGATGTGAGGTTGTATCCGAACAATGTAGGGTGTCAAAATCAGGTGTCTAGATTTTCCCCTTTTTTGTCAATTGGTTTGTGATAAAAGATCTGCTAGAGAAAAATGAGTGGAGTATGATCAATTTGTATTAGATAGGTGGCCCCCCCGCAAACTAGGGGTCATTACGATGAAGTGCGATGATCATGAGTTTGAATAGGTTGTTAGATGAATGGATGAGTTATGGAGATAAGTTTTTTTGTAATGTCCCACTTTTCAAATTAAAATTAAAATAAGAAAAAAATCAATTTACACATGTGAGTTAAAAGAAATAAAATATAATTTTATTGTGCAAATCAATTATAAGAAGGAAAATCGATTTACTTGGGATTATAAATATTTGTTCTAGAGGAAAATCAAGTTACCAAGCAAGTCGCATTTTCTAGGACCATTTTAATAATTAATATTTGGATAAATTGATTATCTCTAAGCATGGGTCGATTTATTTTGGCATCTTTTAATTTCAAATCCCTATGCATTTAATATTTGTTGTTGAGTGTGACTTTCAGGCATTTTAAAAATAAGATTCCCTCCTAGAATATTGCGCCAAAGATGGAGAAGGACTTTGGAGGATGTGCAAGGAAAAAGATAGAAAAGAAGATGTGGATAATCCTTTTCACATGTTGACATTTTATGAAACTTATCTTCATGCTTGAAGAAGGCATGTATGCCCACTTATGATAAAAAAAATAAAAGGTGTTCATCAACGCCACCCATTTGTGAAGTGTGTGTGCCCATTTGAGCTTGAATTAATAAGTTTTGCAATCATTTCTCTATATATATGTAAGTCACCATTTTTGGGAGAGGACATAAGCTTGCTTTGAGAGAGTTTGGATTGAATATCATTTATTAAATGTTGTCGGTTTTCCCTTGATGAAATCGACTTGCCTAGGGCAATTTTAGAGCTGGTTTGAAAGTGTTTTTGTTCCCAAATACTTGTTCATTTTTAGAATTTTTGTAAGCTCAAATCGACTTGGTATGAAGCATTTTGGTATGATTTTATGAGGTTGCAGATGGAGGTTATATTTTGATTTATTTATGCTTCTAATTGGAGCATATTATGGCCATTTTCATGCTAGTTTGGTTTATTTACACTACTGAAATTTATTTAATACAAGTCGACTTACCTGGGCATGTATTAACAGTGTTTTGGGAGGGTTTTGAAGTGTTATTAAATCTATTGTTATAGATCTGAAAACTGCATTTATTGACTTTTAGAGTGAAGGAAAAGTGTTGGAATTATTTTGCCCTAACCCCAACGACTTGAACTGCAAATTCAGGGGTTGTTTTGAGCGGGTTTCAGTGGGTGGAAAATTATGATGTTGGTTGTATTTAAAAGCTCATAAATTTATCTTTGTACTACACTTTGTTTCAAGCTAAGAGAGTTAATATTGTGGGAGTTATTAATTTTTAAATTTTTCATATTTTACTTCTACAAATTTTATTAGTTAAAGGAGTGTAAATTCCAACTAGATAGCCCATCTGAACCCTTACCTTGGCTCACTCTAACCCTATTTGGGTTGTATTGAAGCCAACATTGGGTTATTTGAGGTGAACCTAGAAGGGTTTCTCTTCTAAGTTTACTTCTTTTGCAAGTAAATAAATAATAATTAATTAATATCCCACAAGGGGATATTACAGTGGTATCATATCTTCTTTCCTATTTTCATGTGGGTGTTTTTGTGTATGCAAGGTGACAAGAAGTTTCAGTGTTATAAGAGGAGAAATAAAGGGAACATGGATGAAGGGGTATTAACACCAAACCAAGTAAAATTTCTACAAGAGCTAATGTAAGGGTGTGGTTTGGAACTTCAAAAAACCATGAGTGATCAAATGACCAAACTCATCATGGAAGCTTTAGGAAATGGCAAGACGCCAAACTCCAATGGAGAAGGGAGTTTCCATAGTGAGGAGAAGAATTGAACACAATCCCCTCCTAAGTTCTTTAAGGGTATTTTCCTTCCTAAGGAGATTCATGGAGCATTTGAAGAACCATCAATGGTAGAAACCATTGAGGCATGCAACAAAGAATATGGCACTTTGCATCCAGCCGCTAGGGCCATACTTACTTTTGATGAGTTTTGTGTTGTGAAGATTGGAAACAATACCAAGACAACCCATAAGCAACCCCATACGGATGTCCAACAAAGATTGGGCAAGGTCTCTCTCCCAAGCTTTGATGGGACCAACAAGATCACAGTAAAATCTTGGTTACAAAAGATGGAGACCTATTTCTCCCTCAACCCCATGCAAGAAGAAGAGGCCCTCAAGTTTATTACTCTTCACCTTGAAGACATGGCTCATGAGTGGTGGTTTCATGGTATGCACACCCAAGGACATGACTTGATCCATACAATGGAAGGATTATGGAAATATTTGATAGGAAGGATCCGGAACTTCATTTTAGGGAGTTGGCCCAATTGAAACAATTGAGTAGTGTTGAGGAGTATGTAGCATATTTTCAAAGGATTGCAGTGATGGTACTAGATGTTAGTGAAAAAAGGTTAGTAGTCCTCTTTACAAAAGGCTTGATGGAGCCATTAAAAGGTTTGGTAAGAGCTTTTAACCCCATTACTTTGCAAGAATGTATTACTAAATCTCTAGATTTAGGATGTGCAACTTATAGAGGAGATTATGGGCCTAGAGGATAGCGTTCTAATATTCCACAACCGTTTCCCAAAAGTGGATTTAGAGTGCAGCCAAGGTCTGATTTACAGCAGCCCACAAAGATGCATGGAGGGCAGCCCCTTGGGTCATCAAAAGAGGCCCCAAAAAGACCAAAGCAACCCTATATATGTCCACATAGAAACCAACTCCAAAATGGTATGCAAAAAGATGAAAGAGATGAGCTAAGAAGAAAAGGATTGTGTTTTTATTGTAAGGCCCCATGGGTAAGAGGTCATAATTGTAAGGGTAAGGGATAAATCTATTTCATTGAAGTAATAGATTCAGATTTTGATTCAATTTCATATTCTAATGATATTATTAAAGTGGTGAATGAGTTGAATGATGAACATGTGCAAGAAGTGGATGAGGAAGAAGTTGAAGGAACATTGGAAACCCTTTTCGGCACTCCTAAGTGTCTCCCTTTTCAAGTGGAAGGTATGATATGCAGACAAAAGGTAATCATTCTCATTGATCGTGAAGCCACTCATAATTTTATTAGTGAAAGATTGATAACAAGGTTTGGAATATGCAATGAAGTTTTTCAAGGTTTCAATGTTACCATAGTTGATGGATATATTTTATCATGCTCTAGACATATTTCTAAACTTTCCATCACCATATAGGATTATGAGCTTGTTGATGATTTTTACACGATTAATATGGATGACATGGATCTTGTGTTAGGAGTGCAATGGTTGCATTCTTTGATGGATTTCACCCTCAATTATAAAAACTTATTGCTCAAATTTGTGATGGGGGAAAATAACATCACCTTCCAAGGTATGACAAGACACTCTACTCTTTGTAATCATCTTCCAAGGGAAGTAGAAATCTATTCTATATCTTTTATATCAACTGATTGGAAAGACTTAATCACCCTTGAGTATGTAAAAAATCAGTTTTCTACTGATATGATTCAAGGGTTGATTGTTGATGAAAGGTAAAAGGTTGTAGATGGCCTTATACTTTACAAAGGAAGGGTGCATTTAACCCCAAAATCCAAAGTTAAAAATCTGATTTTGAACTTAGCACATGACACTCCTACAAGTGGACATCAAGGATACTTCAAGACCTAAAAATTAGTAAGGGAAATGTTTACTTGGAAAGGTATGAAAGCAGATGTTCTTAAGTATGTTAGAGAATGTGTTGTGTGCCAAAGGAATAAGAATGAACATACTTTTCCAGCTGGTATTTTGCAAACACTGCCTATTCCCTCTCAAAAATGGGAGAGCGTATCCATGGATTTTGATACTGGTTTGGCCAATGTTAATGGTAAGACCTGCATGTATGTAGTAGTCGATAGACTCACTAAGTATGCTCATTTTAATCCTCTTCCTACAAAAGTTGATGGCCCTATGATTTCTGATATATATTTCAAAGAAGTTTTTATATTACATGGTGCGCCTAAGAACATTGTGAGTGATAGGGACAACAGGTTTATGAGTCTCTTTTTGCAAGAATTATTCCGGTTGGTTGGGACTGAACTCACTCCAAGTAATAGTTATCACCCAAAAACAGATGGGAAAACTAAAATAGTGAATAAATGGGCAGAGGGATATTTGAGGTATTATGTTTCAAGACAATAGTTTGCTTGGGTAAAATGGTTGCATCTAGCTGAGTTTTGCTATAATACTACACATCATATGTCCATTGGAATGTCCCCTTTTAAGGCTTTGTATGGTTATAATAGTAACTCTTTCATGCATGTAATGATGACAGATAGTAGAGTGCCTAGTGCACAAGAGTTGGTGCAACAAAGTATGGATATCATGAAGGCTCTCAAAGAGAATCTGCACCAAGCCCAAAGTAGACAAAAATTGTATGTAGATAAGCACAGGAGTGAGAGGAATTTTGAAGTGGATGATTGGGTGTTTCTTAGATTGCAGGCCTTTAGGCAATCTACTCTCAAGAAAAGTGGCAAGGAGAAGTTGAAGCCACATTTTATGGGCCCTACAATGTTACTAAAATAATAGGTGAGGTGGCCTATGAATTGGAGCTACCCGAAAATGGTAAGATTCATAATTTTTTTCATGTTTCTTGCATTAAAAGAGCACTTGGGAAAAATGTTGTTCCTTCTTTGGAGTTACCCCCTTTAAATGAAGAAGGGAAATTGATTTTGATTCCGGAAACCATTACGGAAACAAGGGAAAGGAATTTAAGAAAACGTGTCATCAAAGAATATTTGATAAAATGGAAGGATCTACCAATAGAGGATGCTACATGGAAAAATGGTTCAATCTTAGGGCATCCAAATCTACAATTGCTTGAGGGCAAACAATTTTGGGAAGGGAGGATTGTAATGTCCCCCTTTTCAAATAAAAGTTAAAATAAGAAAAAAATTGATTTGCACATGTGAGTTAAAATAAATAAAATATAATTTTATTGTGTAAATCAATTATAAGAAGGAAAATTGATTTACTTGGGATTATAAATATTTGTTCTAGAGGAAAATCAAGTTACTAAGCAATCACATTTTATGGGACCATTTTAATAATTAATATTTGGATAAATTGATTATCTCTAAGCATGGGTTGATTTATTTGGGCATCTTTTAATTTCAAATCCCTATGCATTTAATATTTGTTGTTAAGTGTGACTTTCAGGAATTTTTAAAATAAAATTCCCTCCTAGAATATGATGCCAAAGATGGAGAAGGACTTTGGAGGATGTGCAAGGAAAAAGATAGAAAAGAAGATGTGGATACTCCTTTTTTGCATGTTGATAGTTTATGAAACTTATCTTTATGCTTGAAGAAGGGATGTATGCCCACTTATGATAAAAAATAAAAGGTGTTCATCAACAGCACCCATTTGTGAAGTGACTATGCCCATTTGAGGTTGAATTAATAAGTTTTGTAGTCATTTCTCTATATATATGTAAGTCGCCATTTTTTTGAGAGGACATAAGCTTGCTTTGAGAGAGTTTGGACTGAATATCATTTATTATATGTTGTGGTTTTTCCCTTGATGAAATCAACTTGCCTAGGGAAATTTTAGAGCTATTTTGGAGGTGTTTTTGTGCCCAAATACTTGTTCATTTCCATAATTTTTTTAAGCTCAAATCGACTTGGTATGATTTTATGAGGTTGCATATGGAGGTTACATTTTGATTTATTTATGCTTCTAATTGGGGCATATTGTGGCCATTTTCATGCTACTTTGGTTTACTTACATTGTTGGCATTTATTTAATACAAGTCGACTTACCTAGGCATGTATTAATAGTGTTTTGAGAGGTTTTTAAATTGTTATTAAATATGTTGTTATAGATCTATTGATTGCAGATCTCAAAACTGCATTTATTGACTTTTACAGTGAAGAAAAAGTGTTGGAATTATTTTGCATATTTTGCCCTAACCCCAACGACTTGAAATACAAATTCAGGGGCTGTTTTGAGTGGGTTTCAATGGGTGGAAAATTTTGATGTTGGTTGCATTTAAAATCTCATAAGTTTATCTTTCTACTGCACTTTGTTTCAAGCTAAGAGAGTTAATATTGTGGGAGTTATTAATTTTCAAAGTTTTCAATCAATTTCAGCAGTTATAATTTATTATTTTACTTCTGCAAAGTTTATTGGTTAAAGGAGTGTAAATTCCAACTAGATAGCCCTTCTGAACCCTTACCTTAGCTCACTCAAACCCTATTTGGGTTGTATTGAAGCCAAAACTGGGTTAGTTGAGGTGAACCTAGAAGGGTTTCTCTTATGAGTTTACTTTTTTTGCAAGTAAATTAATAATAATTAATTGATATCCCACAAGGGGATATTACAGTTTTGATTTAAGATGCCCCAAGACTAGGCATGAAAACAAATTGCCACAGAGGTGTACTTGTGTGATCATCGAATCAACTGATAAGAGGAACCAATGGGATCTCAACCTATATGCGTATGATTCGTAGGAAGTAGTTGTGGGAAAAGGTTCTTGAAAGTGTATAGTATCCACGAGAAACATATGTTCGATATAGTTTGATTGAATTTTGGATTTTGAAAGGATATTGGGGCCCTAAAGAGAAGTACATACTTTGAAAATGTGCAATTATGATGTGGGATGATTAATATTTTAAATTTGATAAGGTCTCAGGGTCAAAAATGTATGTTTTAGATAAGTTGAGGTAATCATTGGCAATTACCTTTGGGTCATTGGTAATTCGAACAAAATCGTCGACAATCATATTAATCGCCAGCAATCGGGTATGCGACAAAAAAAATGATATTAAAAGTGATTTGAAAGGCTCATTTGTTACTATTGTGATTGAGAGCCTAAGATACCTAAAAAAACCCTAGTTTCTGAGTTTTTCGTGATTTTCAAGTGATATGGAGGCAATTAGAAGTGCACAGAGATGACGGAGGCCAACATGTGTTGAGGTAGGTAGTGTACTTAATTTTTTGTGATTTTCCTATTAAATAGTGTATGGGGACTTATGAAATGCTGGTGATTTTTTATGAAATTATCGGTGATTTATTATGAAATTGCCAATGATTCCTTGAATTGATGACGATTCTATAGGAATCACCAGCAATTTGGTAAAATCATTGGTGCTTTAATGTATGTTGATAAAAAAATGATAATGCTAATTTTATTTACATTATTTGGATGGATTTTGATGTTTGATGCTTGATTGTTGTTTTTTTGAATGCAAGTTAGAGATTGATTAACCACATGGAATAGGATCCTGAAGATTTTGGATGATATTCGCTCACTATTGTTAGACAATGATTGGGGTCACCTCGAGGAGGTTGGATTGGCTGGGATGTGTCATTACAGACACATCCATAAGGACATGGGATTATTTTTAGCTCTCTTTGAGAGACGAGATCACCTCATGGGAACATTTTGGTTGCATATTAGGGAGATGACAGTGACCCTGGAGGATGTACACAAGATTATGTGCCTCCAAAATTAGGGTAGGTCTCCATTATTGATGAGGAAGGTAGGGATGTTGCAATGCGGTAATTATATCGAGATGTTGTTAACATAATGGCTTATACCTCTTGGGGATTTTCATATGGAGTCATGTTTAGTGATAATGAGGAGGACCAAGCTTTGTTGACCATGATGATGATGGATATCAACTACTATACCTTACCGGATTCATCCAGGGGGCATTTTTCATGGATGTTGTAAGGGGTGATGGGGGACATGTTACAGTACATGATAGTTTTTGCTTGGGCCCCTACCCTATTGGCACGGTTATATAGGGAGTTGTGGTAGTGGAGTACACGATGCATATTTGGTATAGATGTATCATTTTTGTTAGAGTGTTTGGCGTATGACCATATTGCAATGGCTCATTCGTGGGGAGTACCATGGTTGAGGTGGGTAAAATTATAGTTTCCAGTGGGTTTCGTGAGATGGTGGTTTGATTTTGTAACCACCGGGCCTGTCAAAGTTGAAAATTACTACAAGAAGCTCTTTGTCTAATTATAGGATGGTGATGTCATATAGAGGTCGTATACATATTTTCCAGTATAACCTAATAGGAGGGGGAGTTATTAGTGATGAAGTCGAACAAGTGGGTGTGGGGAATGAGGGAGGGGGAATGAGAGTTGGTTTGTTTTGGCCGTGTGAAATGATAATTTGGATTGGTGCAGGAAGTGCCTGAGGCAGAAATGACTTATAAGAGATATGATGCAGAGACTGATGTACCACTACTTGTTATTTGAGAGGAAATTACTATGGTGGGTGAGGTGGGCTAGAAGTAAGGGTAGATGTGTAGGGATGCAGATGGGGTATGACGATGCAAGTGTGATAGAGGCCTACGTTACATGGTGGCATGAGGGAGGTAGATGGTTTTCATAAGAGGGTATGGGCTCATGTGGAGGCGACACCTTAGGAGGGTGGAAATGATGGTAAGGGTAGAAGTGAGGAGGATCGAGTGGTGGTATTGGAGGCCATTATAGAGCATCTATAGGTTGAGAAGACCACTATGTAGATAAATCTTACCCAGGTGAGGGATGAAAGAGATAGCGAAGCCTTGCAAAAGGCCTTCGGAGTGACAAGTCCCTCTATCTTAGGGGCCAAGACACAAAATATTATAGCTCAGACTTACAGTTAGATGGGACCTCCTGGTAGTGTGGGCATGACCAACTACCAGGCACTATGTGATGATCTGAGATATTATGAGGACACAATATGACAAAGGATACCAGATGAGCCTTGATATACTATATTTTTGGTGCAGAGATATATGACTTTGTCGGGTAGTGTAGCTAGCGTGGGTCAACCACTATGAGGTGTAGAGGGAGGAGCAGGTGGGGATTCATGTGGATCTCAGAGGATCAGCGCAAAAAGGAGTGTTTGTTTGATGAACATTCAGTTCACCTGGTAATTTTTGTACATATGATTTTGATGTATGAGGATCTTTTGAATCCTTTATTGATGTATAGATGTATTTTGATATACGGGGTTCTCAAGCCCCTTGATGATGTACATAAAATTTTACATATATGTATGATTTTGTTGTTGATTATGATTTTTGTTATGAATATGATTGCAATGTGATGGATTTAGATGTGTTTAATGATGATTTAATTGATGATGTGTTATGATATGATGTTTGTGGAAATATTGAAAATGTATGGTTTAGATGTTAGATGCATGTGTTAATATCATTTTGATGATTTTATACTTGTATGTGAAAAATGATGATCTTGTTATATGATTTAGGCACTTATAGGATGGATAATATTAATGTGGAATGTTTTCTTATTCATTTTCTTGGACATATGTATGATGTATGATTGTAAGCTAGTTTAGACTTAGAATACTACAAATGTACCCTTATATTAGAGTTAATGTGAGACTCATAATAGTTAGCAATACTAAGATCATCAATAGATGTGAGATAGTTGTATCTTATTCTTTTCCAACACAAGAAAGGTTTTTGTGTGTAGCGAGAATAGGGAAATAGGTTCTTTTTTTGGCAGTTCAAATGATTTTTCCCCAGCTTTAGTGTATATAATACAAGCTGATCGATGTGAGAAGCTTTTGTTTTGGGAAATTTTATCAATGTGGGAAGCTTTCCTGGGATGGTTTGTAATTTGATACGAGGGGTGATCAACACGGGAAGCCATTTTTTATAGGAGGAATGATCAATGTGAGAAGACCCTTTTTGATATTTAATTTGATTGAGTAGTCATCTTTCGAGGGAGCGGTCTACGATTTTTATTGACTTTCATTTTATGGTAGTCATCCTTTGAGGGAGTGGTCTACGATTTTATTTGACATGTTTTTTATTTTTGATTGTCGTCCTTCAAGGGAGAAATTTATATTTGATTGAATCCATCCCATAGATATTTTGATTTTGCTAAGAGCACCCGTGGGTAAACACTTGGAAGGATATAAATATAAGGGTGCAAGCTACACATATATCCTTGTCATGTCATTAATCAAGATAAGATGGGGGATGGTGATAGTAATGATCGCAAGGTTCCTTAGTTATGCAAAAGGGACTTGTCCTTAAGGAATATGTTGCAATCAAATATGTGGTGCTCATGTTTAAGGTATTAGTAGGTATGTTGATAGAAAACCACATGATTCTAAATCATTACAAGAGTGATAAGATAGATGGGTAAGTTGATGGATGAAGATCTTAGTATGACTAAGGTCTCATGAATTGATAAGTTAATAGTAGAACGACCACAATTATAGGGAGTTGAGAGGATATTTTTGAATTTTACCATCAAGAGAAGGTAAATGACAAGCCTCAGACCCATACCTGTGAGTGATAACATACAGTCTAAGCCAGCTAGGAGAAAATTTTCCACGTTTACTCTTTTCCATGTTAGTGACATGTTGATTTTCTTTGAGAACAAGATCACCAACATTAAAGTCGTGTTGTTTAAGATGTTTTCATAAAATCATTTGATTTTTTCTTGATAAACATTGATGTGTTTGAGGGAAGTTAGACTATTTTCATCTAACAGTTCAAGTTGTGTTAGATGTTCTTGACAATAGTCCTCATCAGAGATTAAATCTCTGAGAGAAATGCGTAAGGATGGAATTTTATCTCCAAGAGGAAGGACAAGTTTAGTTCCATAGAATAAAGAGAAAGGTGTAGCACCTATGGGAGTTTGAATACTAGTTTGATAGGCCCACAAGGTGAAAGGAATATGAAGATGCCAATCCCTTTGAGCTTGATAAAAAAAATTCATGAGGATTTTGTTAAGTGTTTTGTTGTATACTTATGCTTGACTGTTTTCTTATGGATAGTAAGGTGTAGAAAATTTAATTTTGATGTTGTAAGTGTCACAAAGTTTTGAAGGATTTACCATTATCTATGATGAGCTTAGAGGAATACCAAAGCAACAGATAATGTGATGATGGATGACGTTGAGAATTTTATCTACTTTAGTGGAAATGAAGGGGATTAATTCCACCCATTTCATGAAATATTCAGTTGATGTGATGATGGATATACATCGTTGTCATGAGAGAGGGTTGATACGGGCAATAAGGTCCAACCCCCATTGTGAAAATGGACATAAAGCCTATGTTGGTTGAAGAATGTGATTAGGAACATGTGTAAAGTTGGTATGTTGTTGACACTTGACACATTTCTTAATGCACTCACAACAATATTGATTAAGTGTAGGCCAATAATATCCTATATGTAAGATGTGTTTAACAATAGCTAAACTTTTGAAATTTCCACCACATATGCCATCATGGACTTCTTAGATAGTTGAACAAGCTTCCAGCATTTTCAGGCACTAGAGCAGGAGGTTGTTGAATCCTCTTTTATAAAGGATACCCCCTGAGATGACATAACAGGATGCACCTTGTCGATTTTTTTTTTACCATTTCTGGATAGATTTGGAGGTAGATTTTTGGTGGAAAGATAGTTGTATGTTTGATTACCAATTATCGGATGAGACATCTTCTATATGAAAAATGGTTAGGAGATCAATATTGGTATAAGATGGTTGATTGAGTTTGTGTACAATCATAAATAACTTGAAATCATCAGGTGATAAAGGAATGAAAGAGATAAGAGAAGTCATTGTGTCTATAATTTTTTTGGATGAAAGAGGTGTGGTTTGGATTTCATAATGGTGAAAGAGGTGTAGAAGATATTTGACGATGTTTTTGTACTTCTAAAGGATTTCATTTTTACATTGATAGATTCCTTTGATCTGATTGATGATGAGTTGTAATTCATTGTAGATGTCAAGGATTTACACACCTAGAAAGGTAGCGGGTTGGAGCCCCATGATGAGGGCTTCATATTATGTCATGTTATTAGTATATTCAAAGTTTATCTTGAATGATAACAAAATAGGAGTATCCAAAGGTGGTATTATGATTATTATGGCACCTCCCCCTAACTGCATTTAGAGCCATCAAAAAACAAATTCATTTTGAGAGGGACGTTCTCTTAATCAAGGATGTTGATAGAATCTTCAGGGAATTTTTCACAGGGTAATTAATAGGTAGGAAGGGGAGATTCAATGAGTTGATCAATAATGACCTTCCCCTTAATAGATTTTTGACAGATGAATTCCAGGTCAAACTCAGTCATGATCTTGAGCCATTTAGTGATGCGATCATTATGATATGGTTTGGAATGCATGAATTTCATTCCATTGAAATTTTTGACCACATATCTTTTTTGATTAAGTAAATAGTGATGGATTTTAGAAGTTGTGAAGTAAAAAACACAACATAACTTTTTAACTGCTGAGTAGTAGGTTTTGTAATTATGGAGGCTACGGCTTATGTAATAGAAAGTATGTTATTTACCTTGTTAGTTGCGATGTGTAAACATGGATCCAAAGGAATGGTTAGTTTTGGATATATAAAGATAGAATGGATTCCCCTCATGTATAGGTGTAAGCACGGGTGACGATAATAAATATTGTTTGAGAGCGTAGCAGGCCTGTTGACAATTATCATCCCACTTGAAGTGGATATCTTTTCGTAGAGGGCAGTGGAAGGGACAAAAATGATCAGATAGTTGAGAGATGAAATGACAGATAGATTGAAGTTTACCTTGAAGACTATGAAGCTGGTTAAGATTAGATGGTGGAGGCATTTCGAGGATGGATTTAAATTTGGTGGGGTCAACTTCAATTCCCCTAATAGATACGATGAGCTCGAGGAGTTTTCCCGTGAGAACTATGAATTCACATTTAACAAGGTTTAGACGAAGGAATAACTATAGAATACGTGTAAAGATCAAGTCAAGAACAACTAGGTGGTCTCCTCGGTATTTGGATTTACCTAGGAGATCATTGACATAGTCCTCTACTATTTTTCTAGATGAGATCATGGAAGATGTAGGTCATAGCACGCTAATATGTAGCTCCTGAATTTTTCAAGCCAAAAGGCATTACTCTATAATAGAAGGTACCTCATGAAGGGATAGAGGAGGTCTTGTGTTGATCCTCTAGTGTGATTAAAATTTGATTATAATCAAAGAAGCCATCCATAAGAGATAACATTTCATGTCCTCTTGTTAAATTGATGAGTTGGTCGATGTAGGGTAAAGGAAAATTATCTTTAGGGAAAGTGATGTTCAAGTCTCAAAATATTTGTGTAGATGTGTAATTTTCTGGTAACTTTGGTGATGGGTTCAATGTTTGAAACCCATTAGGGATACTCAATAGGTAATATGAATTTTGCTAAAAGAAGATGTTGAAGTTCTTCTCTGACTAATAGGATAATGTGAGGATGCATCCTAAATTTTTTTTGCTTCATAGGTTTAGCATCTAGGATGGTGATAATACTATGGATGATGATGTTAGGGCCTATGCCAAGCATATCGGTGTAGGACCATGCACAAGCTTGACTATATTTGGATAGGAAAGTAGTGAATTCTTGGAGTTTACGGTTATTTAAGGCTTGGCTGATTTTAACATTGTACAAATCTTGTATTGTATCGATGTTAATGTCGATAGTGGATTCATTAATGAAGATAGATGTGTCAGATGGAAGGGTCTTCTAAAGATAATGATCTTTAGCACCCATATAGGTTTGGATAGCGTCGTCATCATGACAGTAGAGAATATCGATAGTCACAGAGTCTTCCTTTATCATGTGAGGTAAGCTTAAAGGGAAGGATTCAATTTTTCCGTTAACTTGATAAGTTAATGGTCGAAGTGTGATAGTGTTGACTAAAAATTTTAGGAGGGATAGATACGGTGTCATCATTATTAGAAGTGGATTTTGACGTAGGTGACAATGGGGATGATTATGATTTTGGTGTTGATGTTGATTGATTGGAAGAAGGTGATTTAAATCTGAATCCAAATTTCTCATAAAGCTTAAGGAAGTCCTCAAAGGGGATGTCATGGGGACCTTTTTCATAACCAAGGCTAAAGCCTTTGTAGGCACAAAAATGAACATATGTCTGTGAAAATTGAGGTTTGTCCAGGAACGAGAATTTTGTGGTAAAAGGTTTTACATGCTATTGATTATCGAGATTGGTTGAAGGATAGTCAATGCCTCCGTACACTAGTTATGTTTGAAGGAATGGGGGCTGAAGGAAATGACATATCCTACATTAGGCTCATAAAGTGGTTTTTTGTCATGCCTCCCATATGTTTTAGGTGTGGGAGGTGTGTTAAGGGATAGGAGGCGGTACTCCCCGATTTAATATAAATAGAATTAAATATTAATTTTAGAGTAACTATTGTGATAAATGATATATATATATATATATAGTAAGATAGAAAACAAGCATATACAATGTGAAACCCTATGCAAAAGGAGATAAAGTGACTTAGCTCGTTTCTAGGTAGGTGAAATAGATGAAAAATATTGAGAAGAGTGTCTTCGATACTCGTTGGAGGTTCAGAAACTCAGGAATGTGCAGGACATAAGCGCCCATAGGAGGATAGGAGTGTCCAGGCGCTGATGACTAGATTTAGGCGCTAACGTCTAGACAGATGCTCAGATTATGATATCTTTTGTGTAGGAGGGGCTATACTAATAATATTTGTTTTTCACTCTGGATTCACTCCTAGATCATCGAATGTACCTGTAACTTGAAAAAAAATTGTCTACTTGAACCTGTCCACAAATAACATGAAATCTAATAAAAAATAATACAAAATGTGGAGTTTGACTGACCTCGGTAGTCACCCAAAGAGTGAATTTACGACAAAGCATTGCACTACATCTCAAACTCCATGTAGTTCTATGTGAATGTGTGTGTGATGATGCCCTAGGATGCCCTTGTGCAAGTTGCAAAATGATAGCGGGCTTGATCTAGAATGTAGCAAATGTATAAAATGCATGGGATGGAATATAATAGACTTCCCCTCCTATGTTGTGTATACAGAATTGATGCAACCCTTGTCCCTTGAGTGAATGTTCTAGATGGATGCGTTGAAGTGCCTTTAGGCCTTTAGGTGCAAGCTTAGGTGATAGTATGTAATTCTTAGTGCTTGGTACTTTATTTGAGAGCTATAACTATGTGTGTGTGTGTGTGTGTATAATTCCCTTATTTGAATTTTGTAATTGATAACTGGAAGGTTGACCCATAAGTGTAAAAGATGCCCAAAAGATAAAATAGACCCAAAAGAGTGAGAAAAGGCTAGAGAGGGTTAGGAGTGCCTAAAAGGGACAAGACCACTTGGGTACTTCTTTCCTAAATGGGTGCTAGTGTTCAAGGCCATAAAGGATAAATAATTCAAGTATCGATTGAGATGTAGGGTGTGTAAGGTCAATAAAAGTATAAAATACAAAACAAAAGACCAAAAAAACATTGTCAATTACTAGTTTTATTTCTTAGGAATCATGTATATAATAGTATGCTTTAGGACCTAAAAACTGTACCCAAGTGCATAGATTTTGTGTCTACATTTTACCCCCACTTTAGTTTGCTAAGTGAATACTTGATAGCATAAAGTAGTTAAAAGATGCGTACTTTGTTATCCTATAGAGAATGTGGTGGATAACATGCTGAGTGGACAAGTGAAGCGTGAGGTAAAGCATGGAAACTAGGAAAGGGAAATAGACCCTAGGGGTGAAGTGTATGTGTGGATTGTACCTATTGTTATGAGCTTATGCTTGTTGGTATGAGTTGTTTCTTGTTGTGTATTAAGGACAAGCCTGCAAAAGAAGAGCAAGAAAGTAGTCAAAGTTCCGTATATGAAAAGTCAAAGTAATGCATGTATAAGTAAGTAAAGAGTGTAAAAGTGTGTAAAAGGAAAGTGTGCACATGATATGTAAGAGAGTATGAGATAGAAAAAATGTTCTATTTACTTGGAATTGCTGAATTTGGATGCCAATGGTGAGGTTTTTGGGTGATCTCACGCCGAGAGCAAGTTTTTTGGGTGATCTCACACCAAAGTAAATTTTTTTGGGCGATCCCATGCCAAGAGAAGAATGTTGAGGAGAGAGGTATAGTTTTTTCTCTCCTTCCATGACGCTTCCTAAATAAGTACCAATGTAGATGGTACATCCCAACTTTTTATGATTGTTCCGATTATAACTGATAGATTGAATTTTGTTTCTAGAAGTGAGTGCCTGCTACTGTAGAACTGTTCTAAATTTTTTTTTGAACTATGCTGGAGTGAGAAAATGATTGTATTTTTCCCCAGGACACAAGTGACCAAGGGGGACACAAGCACCCACCACTACTGTCCATGTCTAGGCCTTAGTGTCTACTCTGTTTTTTGGGCCCAAGTCTGATTTCGAGCTAGTCTGTAACTATGTTCCTGTGCTGATTTTGTATTATATTGTGTTATTATGAATCTCTGAGCTATTATAGGAATGATTTGTTCACCAAATAGATGCCCCCTCATTTGGGGTTCATGTGACAACTGTAGGTGGATGTGGCCCAAATGAGAGGACCTGATACTAGTATGTATATCTAAAGTGGATACATGCACGGGTAAGGCATGTGCATGGTAGAAACCAAGGCATGTATAAACAAGACATGTTAGTAAACAAGTGTTAGCTGTAAAAATAGCTAGCATGTAATGGAATGCAATGTAATAAACAACTAGGAAGACAAGATGCTCTTTGAAAAGTGGGTTTCAAACATGGGACATCGCTCAAAATTTCACAAGACAATCAATGTCGAAGCGTCCAAAACCATACAATGATAAAACAAGACATAGGGCTTAGCCCACAAATAATGATCAAACAAGAAATAGATCTTAGCCCACAAACAATAGCAAACAATAGAAAATAATAGAAAGTAAGAAGTGAAAAATAGCCATGGGTGTATTGATCATGCAAGAAAAATGCTACACATGGAGCATGTGTTAGAATGTTAGAGATATGAATAGTATGTCAAAGCGTGTGAGATCAATGAAAAGTAAAGTGGTAGTAAAGTAAATGATGTAACAATAGAACTTATGATATGTAGAATATAAAAGTAGATGCCCCCAGGAGCCTCAATAGGACTGGTAAAGAGTAGTGTTGAGCATCCTGCATCATGTATGGATACGTGATAGGTCATGTATTCACCTTAAGATACCAAGTGAACACGTATGTGTATATAGAAAAAGATAATGACATACTAAGAATTTGTTTAACATAAGAAATAGAGTGTAACATGTAAATAATATGAGTTGGCAAGAGTAAATGCAACTAAGATATGCAAATACTATATGGGTGTGATATGCAAAGTGTGAAGATGATAGGAGCAACATTGCCCCCCAGCAGATGTGTATGAGATGAGGTTCATTTAGAAATTCCCCTTCAACAGTCAATAATGAACCATAGGACAAGAGTGTGTCATCTGAAAATGAGTGTGTTGTGTGAGAATAGATGCTAGAAAATATGTATCATGAAGAAAAAAGTGTGAAGTGTGGATGATGTGAGGTTCATTTCTGAATTAGACCTTTAATAGTCGAGTATGAACCATGGAAATGGAACAATTCATTGGGAAATGAGTGTGTTGTGTGAGGATAGATGTATCATGAAGCATAGAGCGTGAAGTGTGGATGATGTGAGGTTCATTTCTGAATTGGACCCTTAACAATCAAGTATAAAATGTGGAACTAGAGTGTGTCATCAAGTAATGATGATACAACGTGTGTAGCAAAGAGTGTAGACATGCTTAAAAATATTAGACATAAAGCATGAAGTGTGAAATCTAGTAGTAAACACTAGATACAACAGATAGTATTAGAAGGGGGGAGAGAAAGTGTGATGCCCCCAAACTATGTAAGGGATAGAAGGTTATCCGACGATAGTGAAGGGAAAGGACCCTCCACCCGATATCCAAGGAGACAAAGGCATGTGACAATGCTCTAAGATTGGTGTTGTAGGAGAGTAATTATGTGCAAGTGAAGGAGACTAATGTGGTGAAGCAGGTAGAGAACACCTATGTGAATGAGTTTCTCGAGTAGGGGGACTTAGGCCAGCGAGGTGGACTAGTGGACCGATGAGGAAAAAAAGGTCGTGATGTAGGTTGTGTATGAATAAGAGAACTGGGTGCAGAACTAGATTTAGATTTAAGAAGTACAGAAGGCCACATACAATGAGGAGAGGTATTTGTAGGGATGGAACAAGACTTGATCCATATAGGAGGAATACATGTTGTGACTGGTGCAATAATAGGTTCAAACATGGGCCGAGGAAATGGTGTATGTGGTGGGATACCTTTTATAGTGACAACTTGTTTATTATGGATGTACTTAAGACACACGTGATGCATGGAAGGGATTTCTTTGGTAGCACAAAGCCAAGGAAGAACTAAGAGCATGTCACAACCAACTATTTCAATGGTAACTAGGAATTGTGTATAGATGGTAAGAGACCCATCTGTAATGGGGATAATGAAACGACCATAGGAATTAGGAACCATAAATGTAATTAGAGATGTTCGAAATTTGATAGCTAAAAGAAGTGCCACAAAACATGCATTGGTAGGTGTTGATGGATAAACCATAGTATTGTTGATGATATAAGTATTGATGGAAGCATTGATATGCAATGAATCAGAAGATAATGTAGCAGGTTGATCATAATCTGAGAAGGTGACGACCGATAGGTGTACATCAGGAGTGGAAAAAATAAATTCAAGAGGCCTCGATGAAGGAGGAGGCACAACACGATATGTATTATTGGTAGAAGAATAATTAGCTTGCTTATCATGTTTCGACAATGGGTTATTAAATATTTTTAACTTTTGATTATCATTGACCAACTTAGTAGTAGATGGCTCAGGGAGCTCAATTACATTATTATCAATAAGATCTTGAATAAGGTGTTTGAGTTTGGAGCAGCGATTAGTAGATTTCTCAATGCATTGGTGGTAGTCACAACATGCATTTTCATCATAGTTACAAAGACGTGGGAGAGAAAGATCAATATTGAATAGTGGTGGAAGAGTAATTAGATTTCTTTTGATAAGTTGTGGTAATAGAAGTTGAGGTTCGTAAGGTAGCTTGGTAAAAGTACACTTTGGAGGTTGTAATTGAAGCTTGTCAGTTGTAGAAACAACACTAACAATGGCCTTAGCTTTAACAGGCTTAGGAGATGGTTTGAAATTAGATTTAGCTTGAAACCTTTTAGAGGATGAGGATGAAACATTATCATAATATTTCAATTTTTCCATAGATAAAAGTTCTACTTCACGCATTTTTAGTGTATGACATATTTAATCAAAGGAGGGAGGGGTCTCAAAGATGACACTCTCTTGATGTAGAGGCAAAAGACTTTGAAGAAAGAGATATTGCAATTCAAAATATGTTAGTACATTAGTCATTTTAACAAGTTTGTTCTTATAACGTAAAACATAGTCTGCTAGATGCTCATTAGATATTTGTTTGAGTTGAGCAAGTTGTGCATAAGAGATCTTGGTGCAGATATTGATAGAAAAGTGAGCAAGGAAAGCATCGACTAGGTATGTAAAATAAGTTACCAAATGAATAGGTATATCATATAACCAACGTTTTGAGTAGGAGAAATGGATAAGTATGGGCCATGCACAGAGGTTTGGGGTCATTCCCAAAGGAGGTGTGAAGGGGCGCGCGCATGAAAATTGAAACAATGTGCAAAGTTTCGTGCCCGACCATAAAAATTTTGGGACTCAGCCACTTTCTTCAGTATGTGGCTAAAAATAGAAAAACAGAGGAGTGTCGACTAAGCAAAGGATGAAATTTGATGACTTGGCGGTCAAGAAAAGACTATTTTTGGAGAAAGGACATGCAGACCAGGGATAAAAGCACATGTAGGAACCAAGAGAAGATCATGCATAGGTTTGACTAATAACATGATTAAAAAAATATTTATCTTTCGATTAATCTATTATTAGTGACTGTTGTAAAAGTATGCATGCTTTATGTATGGTTATTTTGGAATGTAGTGCAAGCTGTCTACTTTTGAGAGCACACATATTTTTAGGAGAGTGCATGGGTGGTGAAGAGAAAGTCTCCACCCCTATTTATTTGTGATGTATGTATTGATAGAAATGACGGTGTGGATGTGATACAAGGTATGCATGAGTATTAAAGAGTCATTATCATGTTATAAGGTTTTTACACATTGATCTACGTACTGTGGTATCAATTGGTTATGTCTTCAACTTCTATTATACAATGAATTCTGATTATAATGTATAATTATGCCTAAATATTTGTTGTTTGTGGATCTGCATATGGTGAATTAAGAGTGCAATTTGTGTTTATTATAGTTTACATGAATTAAGTGTTTCGTTATTATATGTGTTGTCAAATTTTTGTGGTTAGAATGATTACATATGCATGAATTGTTTCTTGGTTAATTAATATATTGAATATGCATGCTAACTTCCTATCAAGCAACAGAGAGGAGGGACTTGGTAGCTGCGGGTGCTTTGGGTGAGCATTTAGATCTATCTGAATGAAGTTCCATTGTGCATACACTATGTCAGTGCAAACTAAGGACTACATTTTGGTTTTGTTGTTGGGACCTCTTTTCAAGTTTTCTGTCAGGATGTTGCATGCAAATGGCATACCGACTATCTTTAGAGAGTATTGAGAGATAGGAGGAAGACAGACAAGATAATTTTGCATAGAGGTATAACACTAGACCTGATTTCAATGCACGAAATTGGGTGTAGGATAATCTTTATGACTGCCTATATGAGACATTATTTAGTTTCTTTCTGGTAGAATTATACTAGTGGTTGGTATCTTTCGAAGCAAAATGAATTTACTATCCTAGACCGAGGATTTAGACGTAGGAATATTACCAGACTCTCTTTGATGCAGATGAGGAGTAAACTAGATATGTAGATCGCTAGTGCGCATGCATGTTGCATAATTATATGTTAAAATATGTAATTTTGATGTATTCTTGCCCTGAGGAAGTAGACTTTAAGTTCTTGCGCAAATCGAAAGGATCTTATTTTCACGTGAAACCCTTAGCTATTAAGATCTTGACAATAGAATTGGGATTGGAAAGATTACCTATGGCTTGTTAATCCCCATTGTGTGCAGGGGTAGGAGTAGGTGTGGAGAAGGATGGTGACGACCCAGGTAGAAGATAGGTAGAGAGAGGAAAGATGACTCAAGTATAATGAAGTGCAAGATAAGGAGATTAAAGAAGTGCTAAAGTTAAGAAGAATCATGGCTCTCAAAGGTTTTGAGACACTCGTGGAAGAAGAGGAACCACAACATCATGTCCTCCTGATATTGGGGAAGTGTAGTACAGAGACTCCATTGACTTATGAAGAGAGCGTGCCAGAGGAAATAATGAGGACCATGGGCGTGCATCTAACTCAACCTATCTACGTACCCCTTGCGCTAGGTGTTCGAGATCTAGAGGTAGTTGTTGAAGGGCATCATAGTGAAAGTAAGTAGACAATATACCCACATGGAAAATGAGATACTGGTAGATATAATTTTATGTTGAATTAGGAAGTGCATCAAACTAGGAACGTGCCCATGGTAACATAATAGGCACCAATGTTTGGAATTTTGGAAGCGTAGTTGGAGGATTATTTATAGGCGTATCATCTGGATAACTGTTGGCACATAGACTATTGGAAGCAATTCTATAGGTGCTACAACAACGTAGATAGTGGGTGTCTAGTTTAGTATACAACTGGGACACAAGGAAATTCATCAACTCGACCACAACTCATAGCATAGGGCACTAAAGGCTCAGGAGGTTCAGGTCAACAAAAACCTAGAGGAAATACCGGTGGAGGATCTGGGTCTAGTCCAAATCTAGGGCAAGGTCTACCACCACAATAGGCACCACTAAGACAGCCTCATTAAACACCACCTTAACAATTGAAATGGAAACCTAAGTCTATTTTGAGATGTCACTTCACTTATTAGAGTACAGAGGTGCGGAATATGCAACAGAGCACATGCACAAGTGTGAACTATTATGGTGTGCTAAAGGAAATACAACTTAAGACAAAAAGGCAAGTTAGTTTTTGACCATGCTTTAAGGGTGAGCACATAGTTGGTATAGAAAGTATTATCCACGTCAGACTGTCAGGGATTACGATGCTTTGGGAATTGTGTTTTTAGCTGATTTCCACATTCTAGAGTTTAAGTAGCAAAACATCAACGCGCTTATAGATATTAATCAGGGTTTTTCTGAGAGTGTGTGAGAGTATGACACATGTTTTAAGGCTCTATTGTCTAAATTTTCTTATGATATTCATCTAAGTCAACATGCACACTGGTTCGTTGGAGGATTATTGACTCTGTTTCGAATGGATTTATCTCATAATACATATGCGGATCCATGCGAGGCCTTGAAATAAGCTCCATGTGTTGAAGCAGTTAGGAGTGTTGATAGTGGTGTAAGAATTTTTTTGGAAGCATAAATAATAGCTATGTCCAAACAATTAGAGAATATATTTTCCAATTAAGCACACAAGATGTGCAATGGTATATGGTGCACTGATTATGAGGGTGAAGGACATACCAAGGATAGTTGTCTATATAAGATGGTGTATGCATTGTTATAGTCTTATGAGATCTATTATAAGAATCACGATGTCTGGAATTTTCCACTCTTTAAGTAAGTGATAATGAAGAATGTATCCATGTACTACAGTATTTGTGACGCATACACTCATGATATAAAGGACTGTCTGCTGATAGATCAAATTCATGAGGCATGCAAAATTGGATTACAAAAAACCACTGTGGAAAACAATTCTCAGGTACATGAAACCTAGCCTTATGAGGAACGTAACAATGGAGGAGGTGGATTCTTTGAAGGATATAGGAGCAAAGGTCGCAGTGGTATAAGTATATTTTTGTGCGGGAGTTGTTATACTTGTGGGTCCCTTGATCATTACCAATGTGATTGCCCCCATAATATAATATGTCCCTTTTGTGGAAAGAAGCATAAGGTTGGGGATTGTCCTGAACTTTATGAACATATGTGCAAGAACAAGAAAAAATACAGGAGTGCATGGATGATCAAGGTATAGTGCACGAAGAGTGATTAATGGATACCAAAGAAGATTCATGATCTTGAGTTACAATCTTTATTGGTCACTACTTGCGCCGAAACAACGCGGGCGTGCGAACCTCTTAAGGCTAGACCACTCATCATGAGAGAATAAGTTATGCATGCCAAGTACCCAGATGTTGCTCATCAAAATGAGGTAAACCAAAAGACTATGGAGGTCATTGGAGATTTGCAGGGTGAGATACAATGCTTGAAATAACAAGTGCATGAGAGAGAACGTACAAAGAATGTCGAACTACCATAGAATGATGTGGATGAATTGAAGGAGGAGTATAAGATGTTACGCCAAGAAAATATCATCCCATTGTTGGGAGAATGGTTGTGTGAAAAAGTACTGGGTGTTGGAGTTGAGTTTGAGTGATAGATACTACATGTGAACTTACCACCACAAAACCGTGAGTATGATAAGGAGATCACTTTAGATGCAGTGATTGATGGGTGGTTGGTGAGCAATATTTTGATAGATAAACACACTGAGGTAAATGTGATCACTCTGTATACATAGAATCAGATGAGGAGACCTACATTACAACCATCTTCAAATGTGTTGTATATGGAAAACAAAAGGAGGGCTATGCCTATTGGGGATTTGAAGGATGTTTTCATTACAATTCAGGGAGCCAAGTTTACTGGAGACTTTAAAGAATTGGAGTTGGTTGAAGTAGATAATTTCTAAGCATTACTTGGACATCCTTGGTGTTATGTGAACAATGTAGACCTACATTTAAATAATAAGTACATCAGTTTTGAAAACAAGGATGAGCACATGATTATACCTCTAGATGAACCAAAATTTGATCATGCTTGAGTTGTTTGAAGAACTTGATACTGAGGCATGCATAGATGTAGAGAAGATTGATGAGATACAAATGGGTTGTGCCTGGAAGGATAAAGAGAAAGGTAACATGGTGCACCTCATTGATGATGAAGAGGTCAAAAATTTAGATATTTACCATATATAAGGTGTGTGTGAAGTAATGGACATTGTAGATGAAAAGGAACGAGCGTACCATACCCCCATGAAGACAAAGAAAGTAAACATTAGTACTAAAGATACACCTAAAGAGGTACTTATTGGTGATTATTGGTCAGAGTAAGAGGTAACAAAGATCATTGAGCTCTTACACGAATTCCAAGACTTATTTCCATGAGGCTATCATGAGTTGAAAGGAGTACACCCCTCATTGGGAGAAATGAAGATAAAGCTAAAAGAAGCTGCGCTTCAATTTTGGAAGAGACTTTACAGGATGAATCTGAACCTCCATGTGAAAATCAAGGAAGAGAGAAATAAAACACTTACGTCTGGGATCATTGAACCAATTGAGGAGTTTGAATGGGTTAGCCCAATGGTAATCAACATCAAGAAGAATGGGTGGATCAAGATCTGTGTAGATTATAAGAAACTTAATGATTCATGTGTCATTCATCCTTTTCTTACACCATTCATAGATGAAATCCTTGAGGGAGTAGCAGGGCATGAGATTTACTCCTTTACATATGGGTTTTCAGGCTATCATTAGGTGCACATTGCGCGTGAGGACCAGGACAAGACTACCTTCACCATTGAATGGGGAAGTTTTGCATACACCATCATGCCTTTTGGATTGAAGAATGCGCCACCAGTATTCTCACACATCGTTGTGCATATTTTTCATGACTTTATCCATAAGTTCTTATAGGTTTATCTAGATGATTGGATTGTCTATGGGTTTGTTAAGGATCACTATGATAATTTGAGGCTGATGTTTGAGATATGCATGAAACTGAGCATTTCTCTTAACATGAAAAAGTATATTTTTGCTACACCTTTTTGCACTTTTCTTGGGCACATTATTTGCAAGAAAGGAATCTTGGTAGATCTGGAAAAGATAGCAGTAATTTTGGGACTAGAAGAACCTACCAACCAAAGTGAAGTGCATGGATTTTTGTGGCATACTGTTTACTATAGAAAAATTATTAAAGGATATGTGAAGATTTTTACACCCCTGGATGAATTTATCAAGGCTAAAGGAAAGTTTTATTGGGGAGACACACAGCAACAAACATTTGAGACCTTGAAGGAAACATTGACTACTACACCAATCTTAAACTTTTCTTCTTGGAATAAACATTTTCACGTACATGTAGATGCCTTTTGTATGGCTATTGGTGCAATCTTAGCGCAACCTGGAGAGCGTAATGTGGATCACCCCATATGCTCTGCAAGTAAGAAGTTGATACCAACATAATAGAATTATACTACAACTGAGCACGAGGCATTGTCTATGATATACACACTTCATAAGTTTCGACAGTACTTGTTGACCAACCCATTCATACTTTATACATATCATATGACATTGGAGTACTTTGTCAAAAAAACTATTTTGCAAGGACGCATCTACCAATGGATACATATTTTTCAAGAGTTTGATTTCACAGTAGTTATAATACTAGGAAAGAGCAATTCAGGGCTTGATAATCTATCAAGAATCAAGAATCAACTCTGGCGAGGATGTGCAAAGTATTGAGGACACTATGCCTAATACAGAGTTGTTTAGATTAAATTGTGCACACACAAATTTGGAAGATATATCAGTATTTTTATGCACTGGATTGGAACCAGAAGGAATGAAGTCCCTTGAAAAAAAGTAGTTGGCTATTCGAGCCACGCTATATCAATTAAGTCAAGGGGACTTGTACAAAATGGGTAGAGATGAAGTCTTGTGCCAGTGTGTACTTGAGCATGAGCGCAAATCCATTATGGAGGAAGATCATGGAGGTATTATAGGAGGACATTATGCATAAGATGAAACAATGTGCAAGATAATTTTAGCTAGACTTTGGTGGGAGACCTTGTAGAAAGATACTAAGGCATTTGATAAAGCATGTGATCATTGTCAATATTAGAAAGCCTGGAAGTAAGGATGAGATGCCCTTGAGACCAATTGTGACTGCAAAACCTTTTGAAAATTGGGTTGTTGATTTTATTGGATCTATTAAACCACTTGTGCATAGGGACGAAGCACACTATATAATTACATGCACAAACTATTTGAAAAGATGGGTAGAGGCCGCACCTACAAAAAATTCAGTGCATCCACAATAGCAAGGTTCCTTTAGAAAAATATCATTAGCAGGTACGACTTTCCATTAAGCTTGACCAGTGATAGAGTAACTACTATAAAAGAGAGCATTGAGAAATGAATGCACTAAATGAGCGGCATGCCATTGTGTATTGGATCTAAAAGACTGAGAAGGCGTGATAGAAGGATTTTCATGATAGACACATTAAGAACAAGTCATTTTCTATTGGTAAGAAGGTACTTCTTTATGACTCCAAGTTTATGCCGCCCAGGAAAGTTGAAAGTGCATTAGTTGGGACCTTTTGTAGATTCTAAGACACTTGAATTAGGTGCATGTCAATTGCAGACATTGGATGACACTATGTTTCTTGGTTACTTTAATGGGAGTAGGCTGAAGCCCTACTATAAATAAGCTTCTTAGTATTTGTAATAAGGTAGTATTTCCACTTATATTAGATTTCCATTTAATGTTTTGTTTTGTTTTGCTTTTCTTTTTTTGTTGTAATAAGTGTGCTTGCGCGTAGGAAGATGAGTACTATCTTTTGATTCCATGCACAGAGGACCACAAATACCTTTAGTGTGGGGTGGAAACATGTGCCTATTGAAAAATAAAATTTGAGTAGATAAAACAACGTGCATGATATCTATGAAGAAACAATTGCTTGGTGAATAAAAACTAGGGATACGCGAAAGCTATAAAAGGTGATACATGTGTCTAGCTATGATGGTGCAAAAAAATTGTTCAGAGGAAGTCCATGCAAGTAGGAGGTAGCACAATATAACATGAGGTAGGAAATAACAAGATATACTACTTGGAATATGGCACAAAGGAAGATGGGTTACAACGCAAGGAAGTACATGCATAAGTATCTTCAGGCTTGGGAAGTAGTTGACATGCCAGAAGGTTATGACTACTGTGCACATGAAGGAAAGGCATATAAGGAAGTAAAAAATTCCTTCGATGGAAAAAAGGCATTTTAAAAATAAGAAGAGTACTTTAAATATAAAAAGCTAGAAAAAATGTCTTAAAGTGAAAAAGTAAGGCGATGGAATTTTTAAAAGTAAATAAAAACTAGAAAAGGGGGGAAATAGAGTCATTTGTCACCTTGCATTCGAAGTGAATTGAGCCACCGCGTGACTTAGAGTGAAAAATTTAATTGAGTGACAAGAAAACCTAATCAGTGTGTAGAAAACCTTAGGGCAGAGCTCCTTGTGAGAAGTTATAGTGGAATAGCAAGCACATACATAGTAGGGTTTGCAAGGATTGAAAGTTAGGTGGTTAGGGTTTGCAGGGCTCAAGTGTTGCGAAAATTATAGAGCAGGATACCTATGACATGAGTTTGCAGTGAACAAGTGACAACAATGACAACTAAGAAAGTAACTTTAGCATCTCCTAGAGGCAAGGGAAAGGGTTGAACACAGAGCGTTGAGGTTAAGGACCCATTAGAAGAAATATACTTTGAAATGTAGTATCCTCCTAGAGTAATTATGGCACAAACATGGAAATCGTAGCTCACAAAATGTAAAATTAGTGAGTTCAATCACAAGGTACGATGACATGGAGTGACTTTAAATGCGGATATGTTACGGGATTTTCCGTAAAGGAACATAAAGGGTCAGGTACTGGTGGATGAATCTATGAGAAAAACCCTCAAGAATGTAGGGATCCTTCAACTTTTTGAACTACCTTTCTTTGCAAAACTTTAAAACCTCTTCCAAAGGATGATGTCGAGGGTGCATGAGGATTACTTCTAATTTATACGCTAAAGAATGAGGGTCACAACCCGATTGATTGGACAGGTCACATGGTTACAAAGACTGGAGAAGACCTAGAACTGGACCTATGCGATGATACAAAAATAGATGAGTTGGCCGTCACATTACAGTATGAAAAGGGGGGTGGCTATGAAGGGTAGTGGTCAGGATCGTTAGTTGCAAACTTGGAACTTTGGAGAGATGGGGTGGCATGAATAAAACAATTCTTGACATTGCACATAAAATGGCTCACAAGACACAATATAATATAGCACAGTACATCACCGATGGGATTATTAAATAGGCGAGGGCACAAAATGATGAAGGGGAAAAGATTACTTGGGGCTCAATTCTCATACTGATTGTTTTCTGGGAGATTGGTGTCCTAGAAGAGTCTAATGAAGATATGTGGGTTAACCCAGTGGAAAACAAATCCCTCACAACACAATTTGTAGGTTATACATTTGAAGGCGTAATTAATAATACATAAGGCCAGATTAGACAAGTGGTATACTAGGATGCGTGTAATATTTGAGAATGAATAGTGCATACCACGTGAACTACTTGAGGAGGTTGGAGAACATGAAAATTCTGTAGTAATGAAACATTATAGCCGTGCATGCTTCATGATGGCAAATGGGGAAATGGGGTCATGGTGCAAAATTTTGTTTACATTCACAACTAAGTACATCAAGTACATGGTGAATCAGATTAAGAATGCGTAGAGCATGATTTTTTACGTAGAAAAGGTAGACTCAGACTGACATATGTTACACACCACCTATGAGTATGCATATAGGTTTGCATACTTAGAGACCACCGACCCAAATACCTTGGTTTTGAACCCATAGTTGAATGTCATAATTAAAGGGATGATATGCAAAGTGTTTGCGGTAATGCATCCAAGGAAAAATGACGTAGTAGAGATAGAGGTTTGTGCCACTTACTTACCACAACCCAAGAAGAGCACTATGCACTATCCCAAGAGGATTCATGAGGAGTCTATAGTTGAGGAGGAAGAAAAAGATGAAGATGAAGGTGGGCTTGATCAAACACACATAAAGGAAATGTACTACTATAAACACCTAAAATTGGTATCTCTACCCTTGTCTATTTGTTTGTGTGTGCATATTTTGTTAGGGTCGTATCTAGGTTCCTATTCAATTAAATACATCCCTCTTGATTTAATCAAAATTCCCTTCCCATCACCTTTAAATAATTAATCAATATTCACATCATATAATGCCCTAATCTACTTTCTATTTAGGATGCTTTTATCCTAACCTACACCCCCTTTCTTTTCTAAGCTTTTTTCATATCTATTTTTATGCCCTAACTACCCATGATTTATCCCCAAGAAATCTAATCCCGCACAATGCTATAAAACACCCTTCCAACTCTTAAAAAAAAAATCACGCTAAAAACACAAAAATCTTGCCCATTGGGGAAACTTTCCCCGTGGTCGGGGGTGACCACATCCCAGTCATCTGTTGACCCTATGAAGCTAACTTCAAATCCTTTCCATAGGGATAAATCATAAATAATTAGATGCATGCAAATTTTGGAGCTCTCTCGTGACTTGTGAACTCAATCTCATGCCTGATTACTCCTGCAATAGCCACAAACCTCCCAGACCTCATTTCGACACACTTGCATCACTCATGTTCATCCTTCATGAGCTTATCATTATCTTGGTATTACTTTAATCATACTTTTTATCATATTATCATTTATCTTCTTCTAGCTTCTAATGTTTTATAAGTTCTAGAGTCAGTCTCTACAACACTCAGTGATCTTCTTCAACAACCTTATGTTTCCAGTCTCTCTGCTTATAGGTTGTCTTTTTCTTCCATTTATCCTTTAGCCTTTTCACAGCTCTGATATAGTTGGCATTTATCCCCTTGGTCGTCCTCAACCAGGGTCTTATTTATCCAACAACCTATCCAAATATTTTCTCTTTGTCCTTTTCTCTGATTTTCTGTCTCAGAGATAATTCTCCAAGTCATCCTTTAGCATCCACATGCCCAGGTTGCCATCTAGCCTCCCTTGCTTCCATTTTCTGTCTTTCTCTGGTTTTCACTCCTTCAGATCCCCTCTACAGGTTAACTACAAGCATACACAAGGATCTGTAGCTTCCAGATTACATCGAGATTCTGTACAGGGTTTGTACATATTTAGCTCATATTTTAGATCCTCCTACCTAGGTCATTGTCGTCATGCCTCTGCATGGTCTAGGTTTTCTTCGACCTAGACCATGTAACCTTTAATTTATTGTTATTCCAGTCATATCATCTTCTACATCAATTTTAATCATTTCTCAAATTCAACAATATTCTATTTCTCTGCATGTTATCTACTATGTTCATCCTTTATTTCAATCTTTCTTTACAAATGGGGGTTGACATCTGTGACCAAGGAAGCTAATCACTTCTTGGATCCACGTCATTGTTCGAAAGCTCCTCGCATAAATATATCTAATTAATCCCATTTCAGTGTATCTTATTTACAGTTCATTATCTATAACAAGGATTCATCATCACTCCACACCCGTTCATCCATCACATCATAGTTATGAGGTACTATAAACCCTCCATGTTAGGATTTGTCTAGTTGCTTTTAATAGATAGTGCATTCATTTGATTAGGAACAAAGAAACGTATGAAAAAAAATTCTGGCACGCACCTAGTGGGACCACCCTTTAGGTTATCATTTTCTTTTCTATTTTATTGTTTCTTCTGTTTTCTACTAAAAATGTAGTGTAAGGCCCTGCTTCTTTCTTTGCTCATGTTTGGTTCAAAATGCTTGATTTTTTTTTGTTAAAGTTCAGATAGAAAGGAAAAGCTTTATCCAAGTTTTCCTCTTTTTCCTTATTTGATCCTTTCTTGCATCATATTTCCCTTTCATGTGTGTGTCATCATTGAAAGATAACACCTCAATTTGGTTTTAAAAATAACCTTTCTTTTCTAAATCCTTCTTGATCACATAGTTTAAGTAGGAGGTTAGATTGCTGCATTTCAAAATCCTCACACATAACCTGAAACTCGCAAATCAATTAACACATCAAAACAATCTTCTACCCGACAACATGATTGGGATTTCATTACCCAACATGAAACCTACCTTGAGAATTTCTAAGCCAAAACAATCCTAAAACCAGACATTAGACTACCTTCTTTTAGGTACCCTGCGTTATCCATTCCTTTTTCTATTTTTCACATTTTCTTAATTAAGAACAATTTAAAAGAATTGTTTTCTTGACTTTCTTGGTTTAGTTAGCATAAAAAAATTTGTTGTTTCATGCCCACAATTACTCACTTAGCAGCCAGAAGAATGGAACAAAACTTCCCTTCAAACATTTCCACCTCGACTCAACAGATGTCTACTACAACAATTACTTCATCCATACCCTTAATTACCTCTTTCATGAGTACTAATCCTATCTTTAGTGTTTCTTACCTAGGATCCTTTGTTCAAACTACTACATTAGGAGAAAATAATCCCTTCTTTTACGATCATTTTGTCCCATCTAGACTAGGTACCCCACCATATACTAGAACAAAACCTTTTGGACCCCCTCTTATCCCTCGTGGTGATACACAGTTCTACAAGCTCCTTGATGCCAATCTAGTGGCTCCCTAATACTATCTCCTCAAGAAATCAAATTAGCTTCCCCCAGATGGTCCACTACTTTAGCAGATCTATCTTTATCAAACCAATCTTGACACTAATAATTTTTTTTAAGTAAATGAGCTTACCTTGTCCTCTAATAATCCACCACCCCACCCAACTGCTCAGCTAGTCATGTCCATTCCATCGAATCTTCATCAAATCAATAAAACCATCATGACTACCCTTCTTATTTCCTCTTCGGCCATAATCTCATGCCCCCTATTTGGACAATATTATCCCCTCACATCACACATACATACCATGGATTGCCTAGCCACCTCTTTTGGGTGTCCTCTACCTTATTTGATGTCTAACCCCTTTCAATGATAATTTCATCCCAGCTTATACAGTCATCAAGCACCTACCAAATCTCAATAATCATACAATATTCCCATGGCACAACACTAAACATTCTATAACTCAACCTCTAACTTACGTTCATCAAGAAATCCCCCAAACAAAAATTCAATCTCACCAACAATTTTATCAAACTCCCTCACAATTTGTACAACCACAACCTCAACCCGTTAGTCACCTCATAAAATGATCCTATGCATGCTATCATGATATAGGTTAGCCATCCTTGAGGCCACCACCCTAGGGCCTAACGTTACGTTATCATATGAATAAATCTACAACGAGCCAATCCATCCCTCCGTGCCAACTAATTTGTATCTTCCACATTGGGAATTACAAAAATTCATGAAGTTTAACACCAAGGAGGATCCACAACAACATCTTTGTGCATTCAGGAATATGTGTTATCTCATTGCACATGATCAAGACTTGATGCTCCATACTTTCCCCATGTCTTTGGCTGGTCCAATGTTAGACTGATATAATAACATCCCTCGATATTCGATATTTTCCTTTAATCAACTTGCACAATTGTTTGTAGAACATTTTTAGATCAACATTGTGCATAAGATAACGGTCAATTATCAATACACCATCAGATAGTTTTAAGACAAGTTTATCACAGACTTCATCGCACGATGGCACAATATTATAAACCAACTATCATTCACCCTTCCACAGACTGAACTCATTGATCTCTTCTCACATTCATGACTAAAACATATATCTTCTACCCTAAAAATCTAATCCTTCCAAATCTTTGACAAAGCCTTTACCATGGGTCGGAAAATTGAAACATGCAACCTCAAAGAGGGTCATTTAAAACTAAAATCGAACAAACCTAAACATGAATTCACAAAAACCTCCACACCTAACAAGAAATTAATGGAGTGGCCAATGTTGTGGTCATCAAATCTTCTTCTGCACCATTATCTAGCACGTGGACTCAACAACGAGCCCCACGACTGACACCCAAGTAAACTCCCCTCGGGCAATCATATGCATCTATCTTTGACAACTTGATACCATAAAATCTAATCACACTACCACCTATCTTACCAATTGATGAGTCAATACCAAAACAAGTGTGGTATCGTGAAGACCATTACTGAAAATACCACCAAACCTGAGGTCACGACATAGAGAAAATTTGAACTTTCAAGGATTTGGTTTAAAGGATCATTGAACAGGGTGACCTTTAGGTTAAGAATCCTAATGGTTCACCCAATGAACTGTTTGACATATTAAAACAACCTTTCACAAATCATGCACCAAAAGTTCAAGCCATCACTACTTCCACAACCTGGACACCTAATGCCCATACTATAAATACTTTAAACAACAATGATCAAGAACCTACAATATCTCTTCCTTCATCGCCAATCGGATCAACCCCATTTTATATTATTCCTACATCTACAAATCCATTAACACATGTCCCCACAACCACACCAATCATATCTACATCTACCTCAACATCCATTCCTACTAGTGGGACCCCTTACGCAAACATATCATTGTTGCCCCTAAAACAATTTATGAAATGATCATTCCAAACCTACTTCTAGAGTTGACGCCAGTTCCACATCTACTATGTTACATATTATATCCATTCCATTACATACCACATCCACTTTAATGGACCCGACTATCTTACCTACATCCATCCCACTTCTACTTGTTATACCATCCTCCAAATTAAGATCAATGCCTCTTTTAAAGCTTTTACCCACACCCACATCAACTGTTGAAAACATATCCACACCACCTTCTCCCTCTACACCACCTCCATCATTTGAAGAACTATTGGAAACACTTCAATCAATCTTAAATTATTATCCTACCTCATCAACACAATCAAATAAATCTTCACCTCCTTTAGCTATCAAACCAATGTTGTTTCCTGCCCCTATACCAACTATGACACCACCTTTGGATTCTCTGGTGGAAATTGTTGTCGCTTCTCCTAAGGACACACCCTTAAAAATGAAATCCAAAATCATTATTACATTACCTCAAAAATATCTTGTACATTCCTAGAAGAAAATTGACATCTCTATCTCTAAACCATCCAACACAACAACTTATTCATCAAGAACATTTTATAAACCCAAACTAAAATAACCCAACATTAAGACATTAACCTATGCCAAAACTGACCCTAGACCATCGATACATCAACATACTCAAGATTTATCATCTCATACATCCATTTCTTCACCAAGACATTCCACAAGGGCAAAACACCTCCTAAGGATTTGGGTGAATCGTATGCTGCCATTTTTCAACATTTATTATGAATTTCCTCAATCACGCTTACTCCTATTAGGGCCTTTGACCCGAATAACAAGAAGCCATTGTGGTTAAATACCAACCTTTTTTGCGCATATCACCATGCCCCTGGACACGACATTGAGCGTTGCAGAGCATTCCAAGCCGTTACCCATGGATTTATTAAGAAAGTATACTTTCTGCATAAATCAAATCAACCTCTTCCTTCCTCTCCAACATCTCTACCTTCAACCTCATCCATCCAAATACAAAAGTCTCCCAGTTATTCACAAACTTTGGTAGCCATCCCATATTCAGATGATTATTATTTCGAGGATAACCCCCTTTTAGTCATTGACATTGTTCGGGAGACCACCCGGTCCGATAGACATGAGCTTAAATCAATAGCCCAACCGAAAGCTAAAACCTTTTTTGTCATTCCTCCTCCTAAGGAATTAGCTACATCATCAACACCCAAGGTTTCCATTTTAACAACACATAGGTCTATTGAACATAGTATAATAAAAAAAATCCACCAGGACCCAGTCAAGATGTCACTATATGAGCTCACCCAAAGCTCGCCAAACCATAGACAAGCTCTCACTGAAGCCTTAAATTACATTCCCACATTCAATGGCGAGGATCATCCCTTCACATCCCTTGTAGAAGCACTCGTAGCTTCTACTACCATTTCATTTGATGATGCTAAGAGTTTGAATATCCCATCGGAAGAACATGATCTTCCCCTCTTTATCATGGTTAAGATTAATGACATGTTTATCCGACAGTCCATGATTGATAGTGGAGAGAGCATCAATATCCTCCCATCACATACTTTGGATCAACTTAAGATACCAAAGGCCTCTGTTTCCCAAAAACCCACAGTTCTTTATGATTTTAATGATTATGTCAATCCCTCCTTAATAACGGTTGTTCTTCCTATTCATGTTGGTGAGAAGCTCCTCCATGAGGTATTCTACATCATAAAAGGGGAATTTCAATACAATGTTCTCCTAAAGTGACCTTGGATTTGCGATATACATTATGTCCCTTCTACAGTCCATCATTCCCTTAAATATGAGCATGAGGGGAAGGTTTTGACACTTCTCGGGGATGCTCCTCCCTTCTAGATGTGCAATGTGACTTATAGACCAAATGACGTTCTTTTTTCTAAGGACGATCTATCTGCACCATCCACTAGTTCACTCCTCCCTTCTTCCAAATTCTCTAGCAATGACTCCTTAGACAACGTGATGGACAAACTTATGATGGGGGAGTATCGTCTCCTCACACTTTATACCTTACCCACTCCTCACTGTCTTGATAGGCTTGAAAAGACACCTATGTACTGACCCAACGTCAAAGATGTCATTCCTTTCAGTCCACCACATCTTCGCACCAACCTCATATATGGTGGTTTCAATACCCCTTCCTCTCACATCAATGATATTCTACATGATAAACCTTATATTGGTGGTTTGGATTCCTTAACAAACCATATTTTTCCCACACCTATCTCCATCATTGCATATCGAAAGGGTTTGGCATGAGACGTTATGAGCATGGGCCACATGGCCTTATAATTGATCATTGCCAAAAACCTCACAAAAAATTTGGGTTAGGATACCAGGAGCATTCCCCTAACCCCATTCCACCATCTAAGATACTCATGGACATGCCTTCTCTACCTCCTCAATATCTTGTAACTCTCGAAGACATGGACATGCCTTCTCTATCTTCTCCATTCTTTTTAACTCCTGAAGACATGCACACGCCTTCTCCACTTTCTCCATATTTTTTTACTCTCGAAGAGATGGAATTGGATGACACTATTTCTATTACTTCTAACTTTCTTTTTTAGTTTCTACCATCACTTTGGGGCCGGTCACCTATTAGTGTGAGAACTAGACTCAGTCTTTTCCCCTTAGCCATCTATAAATGGTAGAAAAATACTCTTCTACCATTGATTTTATTCAATGCACTAACAATGACGCCATTCTTTCTCATATGGGGGAAAAGGATTCTTATCTTCATAAGACCTTACCATATGAAACATCCACTCTTCTCAATGAAGCTACCATCAACGTTAATATCGAGACTCCTCATCCTCAAGGTAGTTCAATATCTTGACCCACATGAGCTTGAGTCTTTTATGACATTTCTCTCTTAGCATATCCAAAAATTTTCATGGTTTTATTTAGACATACCTGGTCTTGACCCTTCTATTGTCATCCATGATATCGTCACTTACCCTAACGTGAAATCGATAAAGTAGAAACTTCACCACATGCATTCCTGAGTTGCTCTCCTCATCAAAAAGGAGTTGTAACATCTTCTTTTTTCCACTTTCATCATCCCCATTGACTATCCCTAATGGGTTTCCAACATCGTTCCTGTCTCTAAAGCATTGGGAAAATTTTTCATATGTATTGATTTTTTAGATCTTAATCTCATTTTCCCTAAAGATGACTTTCCTTTTCCCAAATTTGACCAACTTGTAGATCTCACCATAGGCTATGAAATGCTTTCCCTTATAGATGGGTTTTCTGGATACAATCAAATCATCATCGCACAAGAAAATCAACATAAGACTTCCTTCATCACCCCTCGGGGGACCTTTTGCTACCTTGTTATGTCTTTCGGTCTAAAGAATGTTGGGGCCACATATTAGTGGGCCATGACTTATATCTTTCACGATCTCATTCACAAAACAATAGAGGACTATGTTGATGATCTTTTGGGTAAATCTAAACATCAACATGATCATCTTTCCATTCTCGAAGTTCTCTTCAAGCACCTTATTCATTTTTATCTTCGCCTGAATTCGACCAAGTGTGTATTCAGAGTGCTAACTGGAAAACTCTTTGGATTTATCATTTCCATTAGGGGAATTGAAGTTAACCCTGTAAAAATCAAAACAATTATCAAAGTTCCACCTCCTTTCCATCTTAAGCAACTCTGAATTCTTCAAAGCCGACTCCAATCTGTTCACCGTTTCATCTCACAACTTTCAGATTGTTGTCAACCCTTTCATCATATTCTTCGAAAAGACATAGAATTTGATTGGGATTAGGATTGACAGAAGGCCTTTGATGACCTTAAACAATATATTTTGTCTCCACTAGTGATTACACCTTTGTGCGAGGGAGACCCCTTTTATCTATATATTTCTGCCACCAATCATGCTCTAACAACCATGTTAGCACATCGTGATGACCAAGGTCACAAGAAATTTGTTTATTGCATCAACCACACCCTTTATGACTATGAGACTTACTACACTTAAGCTGATAAGCTATCTTGGACTCTCTTCTTCACCACCTCTAAACTTTGACACTATCTTCTCAATCATAAGACTTATGTCGTTACTAGCTTTCATCTTCTTAAGACATTGCATTCTAAACCTTATCACAATGATCACATTACTTGATGGCTCATGCTCATGACTAAGTTTGACCTTGAGTTTATTCCTCAAAAATCCATTAAGGGCCAATATATTGTTGACCAGTTAGTGGAAGCCCCTCTTCCTATTACACATCACCTCATGAGAAATTCCCAGACGAATCAATCAATCATTTTCACCACGGTTATGGCATTATTAAGATGACCCTCTTCTTCGACGGTTCTAATTGTTAGCAAGGGGGAGGCATAGGCATAGTTCTCATTCATCCTTGGGATACTCCTATTCCTCTTGCTAATAAACTCAATTTTGAGTGTAGAAATAATATGGCAGAATACGAAGCCCTTATTTTAGGCCTTAAGACCGCTCTCTTTCTATGCATTCGAGTCCTTGTCATATATGGAGACTCTGAACTTATCATCAAACAAATCACAGGTGAGTATCCGTGTAAAAATGATACTCTTCAAAAATATTGCAACATTGTTCATCTTCTCCTATAAGTCTTTAATTCTTATACTATCCAATTTGTCCCTCAATTGACCAATCATTTTGTTGATACGATGACATCTCTTGCAAATCTCATTCCTTACACAACAAAGGAATCCAAACTTTCTGTTGTCATTCATAATCGTGATCGACATTTTCATGAATTACCCGAAGTTAATATTATTGAATCTAATTCATCAGATCTTTGGTATTCCCAAATCTTTGATTATTTATCCAAATCCATCATTCCCCTTGATCTATCCAAAAACATGAAGAGATCATTTCTCGAGCGTGCTAACTGCTACGTTATCCTAGGCAACATTATTTACGAATGTGGATTTGATGGTATTCTTCTTCAATGTCTTAAATCCCATGAATCTCCTCGTGCTATCTAGGAATTCCATGACAATATTTATGGCAGACACTTTAGGGGCTTACCCGTCGCTAAGTACGTTCTTCATCTTGGCTACTATTGGCCTTATCTCAATCAAAATTACTGTGAGTATGTTAAAAAATGTGAAAAATGTCAACAACATTCCAATCTTATTTGTATTCCTAGTCAATCTTTGCAGCTGGCTCAAGACCTTTGGCCCTTCTCATAATGGGGTATCAACCTCATCAGTCTTATTAATCCTCGATCTTCATAAAAACATCATTCTATCATCACTAAAACTGAATATTTAACTAAGTGGGTAGAAGCAATTCCACTCAACTCAACCAAATCTGGTCTAATTATTAACTTTATCTATCAGTAGATCATTTTCCACTTCGGCGTTCCTCACAAACTTGTCACGGACAATGGAAAGTCCTTTAAAAACAAATATCTTAAGAAACTTTGTGATTCTTTTAATATTTAACCCAACTTCTCTTCTCCATACTATCCTCAAGCTAATGACGAAGCTAAAACCACTAAAAGAACTCTTTGAAACATTCTTACAAAGACTATTGACCAGTTAGGATGTGATTGACATTTCCATCTCCTTTTTTCTCTTTGGGCTTATCGGACTAGCATCCATACATCCATTGGGGCTACACCCTTTTCACTTGTGTACAGTTCTAAAGCCATTATTACTCTCAAAGTTCAAATTCCATCTTAACACATGTCCCATCATGAATTCATCTCTAATGAATACTATCGCCAAGCACGTCTAGCATAGCTTGAGTTTTTTGATGAGTGCCTCCTTCTCACTCTTGAACATCACCATGTTTATCAAGAGCACATCAAATGTTCTTACAAAAAGTACATAAAGGAATGTGATTTTAATGTCGGTGACCTCGTTCTCAAAGAAAATAAAAACATCACTACTCTAGAAAGGATCCAACACATAAATTTTTCCCTTAACATGATTAGACCATACATCATCACACAGAAGTATGTGTCAGAAGCCTATCAATTGGCCTCCCTTGATGGCAAACCAGAAGAGGAACCTTTTAATGCATTACACTTGAGACCATTCTATTATTAGTGTTTATCAGAGAATACATGTTAGAGAACACACAAGGACTCCGCGCGGGAGAGAAGGCTAGGTTCAAGGGTGTGGAGGGACAGGAAGGACCCGCGTGTGAAAGGAAATTTCAGCATTAAGGACTTAGCCGATTTTGAACATGCTGACCTATTTTTAAAATATGGCGTGTGGAACACACCAATGATGTAGAGACGTGCGCGTCATGCATTGTCTATCTTTGGAGGATCAGATGGAAGCGTTTTGCATGGAGACGAGCTCAGAATAGGATTGACACTTTAGTTAACTATAAGAGGTCTATAGATAACACAATTACATGTTTGGCTATGCTTGTGAACTACGCATGGCTATTAATAGCAGGTGACCTATTTTTGGAGTAGATAAGTGATGAAGGGAAAGTCCCCACCCTATATATATTATGTGAGGTACATAGTGGTATTATATTAGTGTGAGGGATGTATGGAGGTATAGAGATATACGCATATGACTGAATTGCTTTATCAGACCCATATGTGCATTTGTATAGATTAGCATTATTGTAAGGAGATTCTGTGTTTATTAATAGATGGAATATATTGGCTAAACCTAAGTGTCATTCCTGTGTGGAATTGAGTAGTACATGTTATTGCTTTAATCATGATTATTGTTTAAAGCTTGTTTTGTCATATATCTAAATGTAGCATACATTATAGAATGATAGATTAGTTATGAATGTATATGTTTCTTCCTTCATCACACTAACGTCATGCTATAGTAACCCTAAAGAGGGACTTGGTACCTTTGCGTGCTTCGGGTGAGCGCTCAGTTAAGGCTGAGTGAAGTGCCAACATGAATAGGGTGTTATCTAGAAAATTCTATGCTACAAGATTGGTTCCGTTGTTGGGACCTCTTTTTTAGTTGTTTTCAGGATGGTTCACAATGAAGACATATTGGTCAACTCTTAACAAGTATTGAGGAATGGATACATGATCTAGAGGAAGAATATCCACAGCGGTTCAGCAGTGGATCTGAGTTTAATGCACGAACGTGGGTAGAATAGAATCTATATGACAACTTATATGAGATATTTTTCTCCATCTTTCAATAGAACTATACGAGTGGCTTACTTCTTATGTATCTCAGTGAAATTGGAGGTATCGCGCACTTGTTTGGACATAAGAAGAATTTCAGGCCCTTTATGATGCATATCTGATCTGGACTCTCGCTGTGGATATACATGGTTTCGTGGTGTTCTAAATAGTTATATTCTGGAATATTCGATTTTGACGTACTCTTGCCCAGAGGTAGCTGAATTCCAATTTTTACGGTATCCAAGAGGAGCATATTTGTGAGGTATTCCACTGGCAATCAAGATCTTGATAGTAACTTTGAACCTAGAGAATAAATCAATGGCTAGCTAAACTTCACCATGCGCGATGGTAGGAATAGGTTTAGTGAAAGAAAACAAAGCTAGCAACAGAGAGGCAAAGAGAGGAAAGGCGGCTTAAGTATAATGAGGCACGTGAGAGGGAGATAGAGAAGTAATGTTCTATTGTAGAAAGTATGGCATTAAGGAGCAATATGGCTCATGAAGGATTTATAACTCACGTAGAAGACGTGGAGCCAGAGCATTAGGAACTCCTCCATCTTGGAAAACATGAAAGAGATCCCCCCTTAGCATCAAACAAAAGTTTTCTAGTAGAGACTACCAAGACCATGGGCGTGCATCTTAATCCACCTGGTGACCTAGCCCTTGCACTTTGTTTTCCAGTATATAGTACAACACATAACCGACAAGCTAACTTGGGAAGTAGGAGAGTAAGAGTAAGTCAGGGAGAAAGTACATCAATGGAAGGACAGATGACTTCAATGATATTTGGAGGATCATTCTTAGGCGCTTCATCCACACAGAATGTGAGCACGCAAAATGTTGGATTCACCATTAGAATTGGAACTAGCTCAATGATTGTAGGGGTCTAGTATAATACTACTGTCAGAACACAGGGGAGTACATATACAAGTCCTATTCCTACTGTAGGTGGAGGATCAGTAGGTATAGGTGGTTCTACTTCCCATGGATCTAGTGGTTCTGGAGGCAGAGGGAACACAAGAGGTTCTGGATCAGGTGCCAAGGTTTGTAATAACCACATAATTTTTATATGGAGACGTCTCTTCATCTTCTAGAGTATAGAGGTATAGAGGATGCTACCGAATATGTGCATATGTGTGAAATATTATGGCACACTAAAGGGATCATGACTGTTGAGTGTAAGGCAAGTCAATTTGCTACTACATTATAGGGACGTGCACACAGCTGGTATAGGAAGTTTGATCCTCATCAAAATTGCGTGGATTATGTAGCATTGAAAGATGCTTTCTTGAAAGAGTTCCATATCCCTGAGTTTGAGCAGAAGAGTATAAATGCGCTCAAGGTTATCAAAGAAGGCACTAATGAGAGTGTACATGAGTATGATGCTCATTTTAAGAAACTCCTATCTAAGCTATCTTATGATATTCATGCTACCCAGTATGCACACTGTAAGTAGCTTTACGTACTGAGGTAGTTGGGAGCATTGACACTGGCATTAGTCCATTCTTAGAGGCATAGATTGCAGCTATGACAAAGCACTTAGAGAAGCTATCAGCAAATTCAGCCCATGAAACGCACTCAGGAATTTAGTGTACAGATTGTGAAGTGGAAGGTCACACCAAGGATAGTTACCCTCGTACATCTATATGCTCATTACTGTTGGATTATGAGATCTGTCATTTGAATCATGATGCTATTCATTGTCCTTTGTTACAACGCATGATAAGGAAGAATGTATCTTTCTTTTGCAATATTTGTAGTTTTATGACCCATGATACTGAGGATTTTCAATTGATTGGTCAGATCCAGGATGCTATAGACATTGGGGTGCGATAGACAAGTGTAACAGATAATTCTACGGGTAATAATGAGCACCAAGATTAGGATCATAATCAAATGTGCTATGACAAGAATGAGGGGTAGTTTGAAGGAGGTCGTGGAAGGGGATGTGGATATCATGGTGGATATGGAGGATAAGGCCGTGGTGGAGGAAGAGGTGAGTTCCCTCGTGGAACATGTTATACATGTGGATCTCCTGACCACTATAGGTGTGAATGTCCTTAGAATATTGCATGTTCTTTGTGCAAGAAGAACCATAGCTATGAAGAGTGCCCAGACTTATATGAGCATCTGAGTAAGTAACATAAGCAAGAAAACAAAGGCGTCGGGATGGTTAGAATCTAACATGTGGTAGAAGATCAGTCGATGCCCAAGATAGTAGAAGGAAATGAGGCATTGACAGTGAAGATTACTACATGCGCTGAAGTGACACATGTAAGAGAAGCATTGCGCCAAAATCCTGTGATCACCAAGGAGGAGGTTTTGCATGTAAGGTATCCAGATCCTACTCATCAGAAGGAGGTTTACTAGGATACCATGGAAGTGTTAAGGAATCTTCAGGGTGAGATACAATACTTAATGGAGGAGAATAAAACATCAGAGATAGTCCAAATTGATATCAATGAGCTATGAGAAGTGTGAAGAATATTGTGCCAAGAGAACATTATCCCACTATTAGGAAGTTGGTTAAAGGGGAACACTCCCCGCGTAAGTCTTGAGACCAGATGAAAGATCTTGCATGCAAATCTTCCCCCTGATAGCATTGACTATGAAAAGGAAATTAATCTGAATGCTATTGTGGATGGGTAGTTGTTGAGCAACATATTTATTGATACAGGTGCAGAATTAAATGTGCTTACATTAGATGCATGGGTATAAATGGGGAGGCCTCCATTGCAACCATCATCTAATGTGTTGTTTATGGCAAACTGGACTAAGGCCACTCCTATAGGAGTTTTGAAGGATGCATCTATAACCATATAAAGGGCCAAGTTCACTGGGGATTTTGAGATATTAGCACTTGCAGAAGTAGATAATTTTCTAGCCTTGCTTGGACGCCCTTGGTGTTATGTGAATAATGCTGACTTGAGATTCAATAAGGTGTATATCAGCTTTAAGAACAAGGAGGAAAGGGTTGTGATACCATTGATAGATGGGAAGTCTACACCATATGTTGAACCTCTAAGTGAGGAGGACTTAAACCAAATTTATGCACGTGCTATTCAGGACCCAGAGGTCAATGAGCCATCAAAAGAAGGCATCCTACAGTGGGAGGATTCTCATTCTATTAGTGATACTATGAGTATTTCTTGCAACAATTGGGCTCATGGTACATATGAATTAGTAGGGCGTGAAGTAAAAAGCGTGGTTACGTGCAAGAATGGACTTAGTTCAGTTTGACGAATAGGTAGCAAAATACCTTGGTATACAGGGGTAGAAGATCTTCCTGCATTTTTGAAAGCCATGGAAACACAATGGATAAATAAAATTAAGAGAAGAGCTATGTTAGTATATACCTTGCGCGGGACAACAACGCGCTGGTGGGTAGTCCATAGAGATACTCTTATAGAACGGGAAGATATTGGAATCACCCTATCTATTAGGTTTGTAAGGAACAATGAACCTACACATATCTGTACTTATCATGGTGATCAACCTATTCAGCATCACATTCAACAGTGTGAGAGACTCTGGACAGCAGGACAGGAATCATTACCACCTTCACTCTGGGTGCATAGATTTTACTCTACGTTACAAGGATGCACATTCATCTAGTATGTATATGTAGAACTACATCGAGAGACTGGAAATTGACAAAATTTGACTACATGGATGATCTAGACCTTTGACTACTTTCCTTCTCAACCTCCAATAGAAGAGGCATTAAAATTTATCAAGTGCTTAACCATGGGAGATAGTGCAAAAGAAAAAGAGTATATTTAGAAATTATTTGGTGAGATAGAGTCTGGAGCACATTTTGGAAAGGAAGAAGAAATGGACTTCATACTACTTAAATGCACTTGCCTTGAGAAAGAGAAGGGAAAGATGGTTTACATCGTGGATGATGATGAAGTTGAGAACCTGGATATTGAACATTCACAAGGGGTACGTGAGGTCTTGGATAGTGCAGATAAGGATACGTGTGCCTATCATGAACCCATGAAGACAAAGAAGGTGAATATAGGTTCAAAGATTGAGCCTAAGGAGGCCATAATTGGAGACTACTGGTCAAACTTGAAGGTAGAAAAGATCATTGAGTTACTCAGGGATTATCAGGAAATATTCCCTCGAGGGTATCATGAACTAAAATGCATGCATAAATCACTTGGGGAAATGAAGATAAAGCTTAAGGATGGTGCATGCCTAGTTAGAAAGAGGCCTTATAGAATGAATCCTAATTTGTGCAAAAAGGTAAACGAAGAAATTGATAAAATGTTGAAATATGGAATTATCAAACCCCTTGATGAGTTAGAATGGGTTAGCCTAATGGTGATCAGTATCAAGAAGGATCGATGAATTAGAATATGTGTGGACTACAGGGAGTTGAATGTTACATGCATCACTGATCCATTCCCTACGCCATTTACTAAGGAAATACAATAAGGTGTTGCAGGGCGTGAAATATACTCCTTTACAGATGGGTTTTCTGGGTATCATCAGGTTAGGATTGCTCAAGAGGATCAAGAAAAGACAACATTTAATATTGAATGGGGCAATTTTACCTATACTCTGATGCCTTTTGGATTGAAATATGTGCCTACTGTATTCTCGCGCATAGTTGTTCAGGCATGCAAAGATTTTTTTTACAACTTCTTACAGGTCCACCTAGATGATTGGACAATATATGGGCTTGTGAAAGATCATTATGGCAATTTGCGCTTAATGTTTGAATGATACAAATAGTTGAGTATCTCTTTGAACATCAAGAAGTGCATATTTTCTACACCATTTGGAATACTGTTAGGACATATAATCTGCAAGGAAGGTTTGCTCGTTGATCCAACTAAGGTTGCAGTCATTTTAGGCCTGGAAGTGCCTACCAGTCAAAGCGAGGTGCATGGATTTTTAGGTCATACAAGATATTATAGAAATTTCATCAAATGGTATGCCAAAATTGCTACACCCTTGGAAGAGTTACTGAAGGGGAAAGGTACATTTTATTGGGGATAACCACAACAACGCACGTTTGAGATTTTAAAAAAGAAACTTACTACCGCACCCATTCCACGCTTTCCCTCATGGGATAAAAAATACTTCTTGGTTATTTTCACTATGCTTTTTCAATTTAGTTGTTGTTCTTGTGTAAAACGTGCTTGTGCGTAGAAGATAATTACTATGTGAAGAATGTTTATGCATAAAGGACTAAACATACCTTTAGTGTGGGGTGGTTTTAGTTATCCAAGTAAAAGATCGTGGGACTTGAAAGGTGACAGGAATAAGCTGTCACAGGTGTGTTTTAAGTCAAAAGAAGATTTCTTATTAAAAGTGACCTAAGATGGAGATGAATGAAAGGACAGTATAACGTCAAGTAAGCAGAGGCCATGATAACTACTAGGAGAAGGTACAATGATGAGGTGCTCAGGTGCAAGGGCATGTGCTAAAGATAAGTTTGTGACCAGAGGGTAGGAAGGCGCACTAGAAGTTTATAGCTGGGGAGCGAAGATGTATCATGCGAAATGAATGAATTTGGTCAGTAAATGAGAGGATATTTGGGAGGTGAAGGAGCAATAAATACATCAAAATTTGGAAAAAAAATATAAGGATGGGATGCAGATTCATTTTTACCATTGCGATTAAGAGAATTTGAGGAAAGAACCAATTGCAAAGAGTCGAGTGATCGGGTTAAGGTACGAAGGGTGTGAAACCAATTGTGATAAACAGATCTGTGCGAAAAGAATCATGCGTCCCCATTGGTGAAGGGTTTGAGGGAAGCAAGGAGGAAGAGAGGAGTTAGGGAAGGAAGTTTCCACATAGGGCATTATTGAATCAAACTATGGATTGATTCGCAAAGTTGCAGAGTTAAAGAGGAGATGTTTGCAAAGGAAAAAAATGGCACCCAAGAAGGCATCTGCAACAACAAAAAAAGGAAAGAAGAAGGTGGTTGTTGAGGAAGAAGACATGACACCCGAAAGTGACTTTTTAGAAATGCAATATCCAAAAGGAGTCATCGTTGTCTAGGAGTGGGATTCACCCATCAGAAAGAGAAAAGTGAGTGAATATAATCACAGGACTACGCAGAATAAGAAGGAGCTCAATTCCTTGCTCACTGCTAGGATGAAGAAGTGTATGGCAGATGACATGCCACTTTATGATAATGCAGGTGATAAGCTTCTGAAGAGAATTGTGGTCTACCAATTATACAAGCTTCCATATTTTGGGAAGTATGAGCCCTTATATCAGTGGCTCATGAGAAAAGTGCACGAGGACTTCTACTTTGTAGGACACAGAGTTAGAATCTGATCTACACTTATCTCATTAGTTACAAGTTTGAAGGCCATATGAGAGGACATAAAGAATGATTTCACAGATAAAGCTGTAATTTTAAAGACTAGACAGGAGTTGGGGTACCTGAAGGGTTCGCGCGGTATGGATATAGACAAATTGAAGAACTGTCTGGTTACGCAAACAGCAACACACCTTGTTACAAAGTTGAATGATCAAGAGTGGTGGTCACAGATAAATACTATGTGGTTACACGTTACACGTAAGATGTCAGAAGGAGAAATCTACAATATTTTAGGCTATATTGCAGAAAAAATAGTCGAGGAAGTGCACACAGGAGGGAATATCAGCTTTGGGACTGTTCTACTATCACTAGTATCCATGGAATTTGGAGTAACAGACAGGACAGAAGAAAAAGTATGGGAATACCCCATGAAGAATAAGTGACCAGCTGAAAGGTTCAACAATTATCTATGTAAAGGGGCCATGACAGATGATGTAAAGAAAAGGGTGGAGAAATGGTATGACAGGCTCTGCGCGACATTTCGAGAAGAGTGGCGCATCCCAAAGGACCTACCACAAGTATTAGGGAAACAAGTCCAGTTTGTTGTATATCAGCATTTCTTCATCACATGCTTCCCAATGAAAGATGGAGTCTGGAGCCCTTGGTGTAAATTTCCTTATGCATTCACTACAAGGTATTTCCAAGCATCTGTTCACAGATTTACATACACGCATTGACTGCTATTCAATGCAGATAAGGTAGACTGTGACTACTACACGTTGAGAAAGAAGTATGTGTATCTTGGAAGAAGTGCCTTCATCAAGAGGGTCAATTCAGAGGTGTTGAATATCAAGCCAATAAGTTTGGTTAAAGCAGATGTAGGGGCAGCATTGGTTTATCTTCAACTGAAGCCAAAGATGGAGAATAACAAGTATGTGGAAGGTGAGTTCGCACTTCCAACACCACCAAAGGGAAAGCATACAATGGAGAACATCCCAGTGCCTAAGCCCACAAAGCTAATTAAAGTAGAGGATGAGAAGGAGGAGCGTGAAGATAGTAGTGGTTTGGAGTATAGAGGTAGGAGACATCCTACAAATAAGGGTGAAGTTGAGTGCGCCATTATACCACCTCATCCAAAAGAGGGGGATGATGAAGACTTGAATGCAGTCTAAGGGGAGTACAAATTTAAGAGGGTGTTTAGGAGAACAAGGACCGAAGGTACTACTCCAACCCCGGTGCACAGATCACCCAGAATCTCTCCACAGAAGGAGGCAACCATGCAAAGAAGGAGGAAACTGAAGTTAAATGAGGAGGCAGAGGAGTCACAGGAAAGCACACCTGATTCTTCCACACTTCTAGATAACATAGAAGAATAGGGTGAGGAATCAAAGGGAAGAGAAGAGGATGAGAAGGGACCAGAGGAGATAGATGTTGAGAATGTTCAGGACTGGAGACATAAGTCCCAAATTTGGAAGCTAAATTCCCTAAGCAATAATGGTCTAGAAGAACAAGTGGAGAGCACATTCCACTAGCCATAGGGTATGCAAAGGACATGTAAAATTTTTCGTGCTCGCTTCTACAACACGATAGCATAGAAGGATTTATTTGGCTGGGAGGTAATGGATGATGATATGGTAGCTGTGTGCACTCAAAAGTAACTTTCATGGTCAATGCACACCCACATGGATGAGCCTGACTTTGATGTATGCAAAGAGTCATGCGTTTCGAGATGGCTGAAGAAGGCACCCCAAGCTAGACACATGAAAGTAAATCCTACTATCATGTCACATGAGTAGGTTAGCAACACATTAGTGAAGGTTTCTGCTGAAGTGGATAGAAGAAACATGGACAAAGTTGCAACAATCAGAGCGCAGCGTGAGGAGCTGAAGACAAAGGATGCAGAGATAACACGCATAACACAAGATATGGACTTCATGCAGAAGAAGAACAAAGTATTTATTAGCATCGTAGAAGAGATTGGGGACAATGTCATCAGAGCAAGGCCACACTTGGAGGCCAAGGTACCACATACGTTTCCTTCAGTGATACACTATGTAGGAAAGTTGGTGGACTTGGTACTTGAAGATGAACCTCTATGCATGACAGCGCCAAGGAAATCAGAGCAAGATGTAGAATGAGAGAAAGCCTCAGTGATGCAAAAGATTGCATCTTATAAAGGGATACTACAAGTGTTACAAGAATTATTGAAGAAAGTAGACCAGGCTTTAAATATCTACACAGCTCCAGAGGTGCTTATCAGCATAAATACCCTAGAAGAAAATAATGAGGTCTAGAAATCAATGAAGGATGAGACATTGGGCCACTCAGAAAGATTTTCAATAGTAAAGTAGAAGCACGAGGCCCTAATAGTAGCACAAGAGCCACACAAGATTCGGTTGGAAGAGCTTGGGAAGCTAATTGTGCAGAAGATGGATCTTTTAGAAGGAAGAATGACATCAATGTCCATCGTTGTGTTCGTTCTAAAGAATGAAAAGGGAGAGATTGTGAGGGATGAGTTGGAATCCATTACTGTGGACATCCAAGAAAAATTAGGACAAACACTCACTGAATGAAAAGTTTTGGAGGCCGAAATAAATGAGTATCCAGAATTGATACTTCAAACTGATACAAAGGAGGTTGTCTCATAACCTCATAATTTTTTTTTATTTGTCTACATTCTTTCATTCTTATTCTTTCCATTATTCTATTCTTTACTTCAATTTTTGGAGGAATACCCATTGTCAGGATGACAATGAGATTAGTGTGGGGTAATGTTGATTAGAGAATACTTGTTAGAGAACACACAAAGATCTTGCACAAGAGAGAAGGCCAGGATCAAGGGCGCAGAGGGACACAAAAAAACCGTGCGTCGAAGGCAAGTTCAACATTTAGGACTTAGCTGATTTTGAGCATGACAACCTATTTTTAGAAGATGGTGTGCGGAACACACCAACGATGCAGAGACGAGCGCGCCATGCATTTTTTATCTTTGGAGGATTGGATCAAAGTGTTCTACATGGAGACAAGATAAGAATAGGATTGACACTTCAGTTGAATATAAGAGGTCTATAAATAACACACTTGCATGTGTGGCTATGCCTATGAGCAACGCATGGCTATTAATAGCATGCAGCCTATTTTTGGAATATATAAGCGGTGAAGGGCAAGTCCACACCCTATATATATGATGTGAGGTACATAGTGGTATTATATTAGTGTGAGGGATTTATGGAGGTATAGAGATATACACATATGATTGAATTACTGTATCAGACCCATACGTGCATTGGTATAGATTAAAATTATTGTGAGGAGCTTATGTGTTTATTAATAGATGGAAGATATTGGCTGAACCTAAGATATTGAGTAGTACATGTTATTGATTCAATCATGATTATCGTTTAAAGGTTGTTCTATCATATATCTCAATGTAGCATACATTGTAGAATGATAGATTAGTTATAAATCTATATGTTTCTTCCTTCATCATGCTAACATCCTGCTACAACAACCCTAAAGAGGGACCTGGTACCTTTGTGTGCTTCGAGTGAGAGCTCAGTCAAGGCTGAGTGATGTGCCAGTGCGACTAGGGTGTTATCTGCTAAATTCTAGGCTGCAACAGTTAGCATGTCTACTAGTGTGCTCTTATTCATATTCTTAGATCATCCCTCCATCGCTAGCCTCTTCTATATTTCATCATAATGATTTGGAACTATGTGGTCATCTGTCACTTTCATATATGTGACCTTAAATAATGAGCACCACGGCTCTACTCGTAGCATATTCCTTACGGATAGGTTCTCCCTTTTGGTGAGAACACCACGATCATTATATCCATCACCTTCTCATTCGCCTATTGAAACCATGCAAAGGGTCCTAGGGTATCTCTTGTACAATCATTTCCCCCTCCTAAGTGGTCTACTTAGCTATTTTTAGCTCTTCCTGATGTCAAAAAAATCAAAATCAAAGGATGCTCTAATTAAAAGTTAGAAGTTACCAAAAGAAAAATGCTCCCTCGAAGGACAACTGCTCAGTAAAAAAGAGAGAAAAGAAATCAAATCAAAGAAATAGACCAATGCCTCGAAGGATTGCTATCATATATAATTTTATTGCCATCTATATTATGTATAAAGTAGACTATATCCTCAAAGGATGACTACTCTTTTTATCATGGCATTGAAGGATTCCCGCATTGATCAACCTTCCATTTTATAAGCATCCTCAGAGAGCTTCCTGCATTGATCAACTTTCTTCTAGCATTACTTTTTTCCCTTCCCAGAGCTGGGGCATAGATTTAAGGAACACTACCAATGGAAAACCCTTTTCCTGTGTACAAGTTACATCTAAAACCCCTTTATGGTGTTGACATTCGGTCTATGAGTTCACTCCATCCGTTATCTCTTTATGATCTTTGATATGACCAATTGACGTTGGTTATATTCTAACACATGTTTTGGTCACATTTTCCTTGGGTTATTAAGATCCCCTCTTGTTTACCTCCAATGCAATTAGAGGCATCTTTTCTTCATGTGTTCCTTAATACGACGTAGTGTTGTTCATACCTATAGGTCTCTATTGTTTGGTTGTGTTATCACTTCTCAATCTATTTTTCTATCCTCAACACATCAATCTTTGCTTATATTAATTGATAATCACATCTACATTACTTTTTCATCCACATCACATTGTATCCATTCATCTCATCATCATGGTTAAAATAAAAATGAACATGTAATCCTAATCCTAATTAACCATATAACAAATCCACATCATCAATCATCCATACATATACAAATCCAAAGTAGCCATACATAACCAATAAACATCATCATCATCACTAGAAATCAAATGATCACATTACATAATATAGATATATCAAATCACAAAAAAACCATCATATCAAAATACAATGTTTCAATACATCATTGCCCTCTAATAAGGGTCTCTCAAAGTAGAAATCTCAGTGAAACCCAAAAAGTGAATATCAGAGAGTTTGATATCCTCCCCCTACAGGGAAGATCCCTCTGTCTTCCTATCTACCTTGATGCCTCCCCCTGGCCATCTCCTTGATGTGGTTGAGCCACACTCATTGTGCTCCTTGGTGACCCAACTCCACCTGTCGTTATCTTCTGCAGATGCTCCCAGTATTGGAGTGTCTTTGACATCTTCTCGATCACGATTCCCTCATAATACTTAGCTTCTATAGCTAAGGCTATGTACCTATCAATCAAGATCATACCATGGGGTGCCATATCTCCTCCTCCCTATGGTGCTACTTGTCCTCCACACGCAATCTTGGTAGTCAATATAGTAGAAAAATTTCCAAATTAGAACCTGTAAGCATCCCTCTTTTGGCGGTATCAATCCCTTTCCTAGATCACAACGTCTCTTTCCACCCTCATCTGATCTAGCTTAGCATGAAGCCATGCTAACTCTCATATCTCCTCACCTCCAGCTCCTTCGTTTCTGCCTCCCAAAGCTGCCTCTACATCTCCCCCAATCTCCATCTCCTCTACCTCCTCCTCTCCTCCCTCGATAACCACCCTTGTTGTCTAGATAGTAGTCATCCAATGAAAAAAATATATCCCTGACTCTATTATCAGCCAATTTTGACTTTGTAAAATTATTAAAAATAATTAAAAAATGAAAAATTTGAAAAGTGTTACTTTGCATGGTTCATTTCCCTCATTTTGATCGTCTCATTTTTGTGATCGTTTCGGTGTTCGTTTCATCCCTTTTGGGCAAGAAATCTTCCCACCCAGGCTTTAAATCACGTTAAAATATGTTAAAATTAATTAATTTATATTTAATTAATTAATTGCTTCTTGTTTGATAAAATTGATTTTTGAATAACTTGAGAAGTATTTAATTAAATAAATATAAATTAAAAGTTCATTTGACAAATTTTATTGCCAGGGAAGTAAGCTTACGCTTCCAACTGTCGGGAAGCCAATTTGGATTCCTAAACCCAGAATTTCCCCTTTCCCTGGAATCTTCTTCAAATTTCCCGCATGCGGGATTTTCTCCACCAATTTCCAAATTCTGGATTGGCTAATGGGCAAGAAATTCCCCAATTTCCCACATGGGGAAATTGAACGGGGATTGCCAACCCACTCTGCCATTCCCGTTGGAAATTGTCCATTGCTTTCCCCATTTCCCCCCTAACACTTAAGCCCACTACCCAGGAAGAGGGAAAGTTGGATTAATCCCCATAACTTCCTCGGTCAAACTCATTGGAAAAATTCATGTGAATCTTTACTTCTTATTTCCTCTGAAGGACATAATATTTTGTCATATCCCACAATACGACACACACATCCAAGGAAATAATAGTTCGCACAGTCAAAAGGAGCTTTCCACACGCCAAGGAAGAGAAGAGGCATTTGTTTTAAACCTACGCATGTTAAGGAAGTAGAGACAAAAAAGGCCTTTTTCACTACCATTTGGGAGGCAGACGCCTTGGTCAGGAAGTCAGGAAAATGGTCCAAAGAAATTAAAGACATCAAAGTCATAGTTTTCCATGCACAACCCAAGCAAAATTTTCCATGCGCCTAGGGGAAATAAAACAGTTTTTAAATATAAAAGAAAGTGCATGCCACACCTAGGAAGAATAGAAACAGTCTAAAGGAAATACATGCACCCAACAAGAGGAGGTGCACAACCCAAACAAATCTCCCACGCATGGCAAAAAAAGGAACAGTTTTTAAAACAAGAAAATTAAAATTCCACGCCTAGCTTGAAGGAGACACCTTGAGGGAGGAAAAAAGTATCAAAGAGCAACATAAATATTACCCACGTGCCCAGGAAGGACAGGAATCCCACGTGAAAGGAAGGAGGCACTGATCAAAGGAATACAAAGCCACACATTGGTCAAATAGACTTAGGAAAAGTTCAAGGCGACTCGGAGGTAAAGAAAAGACCAGATCCACGCATACCTAGAGGAGAAAGAAATGTTCACGCATTTATTACTTCCAAACGTAGTCGAAAAGCAGTCGATGGAACTAAACAAAGATTAAAATCCACACAAATGGTAAGAAGAAAAGGAGGCAGTTTACACACAACTGTCAACACAAGATATATGAGTTTATTTTGGCAGGGAGCTTGCAGCCCAAAGTAATTACAACACACCAAAGCCCACACACTTCCACGCCAAAGGAGAATAAATGCCATACGCACCAGTCAAAAGAAGAGCCCACACATTGGCCAAGATAAAATAAGACAGTCCAAAACATTACCACGCATGCATCAACTCACCACACAGCCAAAGAGGAAGCCCACGCGTCCAAGAAAGGAGTAGTTCCATGCATTAGAAAAGGAGATCCTCCATGTCAGCAAAAGGAAATACAACACAGATCATTCAAGCTTTTATCTGTGTTTTATTTACATACAGTCATGCAGGTTTAGTGGATGAGGGTTGTAAATACTTCGTTGGCATGGGTGTCTCTTATTGCATTATGCCTGCAATGGATCATTATGTATGTATAGCTGATCTTCTTGGCCATGTTGGCTATCTCAAAGAAGCTCTAAATTTTCTCACCAAAATGCCAATTAAACCTACAGTGGTTGTATGGATGTGTTTGCTTGGTGCATGTAGATCACATAAATATATAAGGCTAGGAGTATATACCAAAACACTCCTTTTTGATCTGGATCCTAAAAATCCTACACCTTATGTTCTTTTGTTAGACATTTATGTGGAAGTGGGTAGTTGGAGTGACATTCAAAAGGTAAGGAGGTTGATGGAAGATGAAGGAATTACAAAGACACTTGGATGTAGTTGGATTGAAGACCATAGAATGATTCATACTTTTTGTGGAGGAGATAGATCACACTAACAATTACCCACGAGATGAAGGCAACAAGGTATTTTTCGATTCAGATTCCTGAATGATGTTCATGAGTAAAATAACCATTCCTCTGTCACATAAATGAGAAGTTTGCATTGCCATATTGATTGATAAAAATGTTTCTTGGAATAACTATTTGACTCGACAAGAACCTTCAATTGTGTGCATGCTGACACACTGCAACCGAGTTTGTTTCCGAGATTGTTGTGAAATATGAGAACTGCTTCCATCATTTCAAAACAAGGAAAATGTTATTTTTGGTGATTATTGGTGATGTTAAGTGAACCAATAAAAGATAGGTTGTGCAGTGAGATGGAAGAGTCAGGTTATTCAATTTGTAGAAAGTGTTTGCAAAGCTAGACAATGCTTTCAACTTCATCAAATCAAATGTATAGTGCAAATAACTGGTTATATTTATTCATGGGGTGTTTGTTAAAGCCATGTTTTGTAATACCATTGGAGGTGTCATGACATTCAACTATTTTTCAAGAAGAACTGTACACCAGATGATGTTGTTTATAATACAATTGTTTATTGGTTGTGTAAGAAGATGTTTGAAACTTTGGGAAGGTTTAGATCCTTTCAACTGGAAAAAGCGGCAGATCCTAATTTCACCGGTGGTGTAGGGAGTTGATTTTCTTGGTATCTAACAAAGTGGGAGAGTCCATTTCTCATACGATTGAGATAGGCGGACCCCATTTCAATGGATAAGGCACTGGTTATTATTGTATATTTTAAAAGGTGTTGTTATTTGGGAAATAATGGTTATTTTAAGTGGTTTCTATTTTTAGTCACTTTTTAAAAGTTGGTTGAAAAATTCAAAGTCACTTAAGTGCCCTATTTAATGTGCATTTAAAACCCTAACTACTTTGTAACCAAATTTTGGGTTATAAAAGGAAGTGAGGGGCTCATTTGTAAAGGGTGACTTTGAGAGAGGAGAAGAAAATACTTTTGTGCAAGCTTTGTTTCAGGAAGAAACTTTGTGTTCTTTTGTGAAAAACATTTTGGAGTTAATGGAATGCGAACTTTGTGTCTCATTCATTGTCTCTTTGTAACGTTTGATGTTCTTATGTTCATTAGATGTTAGGTGTTTGAATCTTGCATGCAAATATTATCTTTGATCTTATTGTCAACGTTATTAATCAGTTGTTCTAGTTCACAGTGATCAAGATCTGATTATCTACTTGCTCATGTGTGTTCCCTTTTACACGTTCTTGTTTGGCTAACTCAAACTCCATTTTATTTGTGTTGGTTATTCATCTTTCCTCTTCATGCAATATTAGGCTCTGTTTTTACCTAACTCTTGCATGTTCTTTCAGTTCATTCCATTTCACTCCTTTCCTTCATTTCTATTCCATCTCCCTCATTCACTTTTCTTTCCATTGATGTTCCAAAACACCCCCCACATACAATTTTGAATGTACAGATGTAAATACAGTTTTGGTTTTCAATAAAGGCAACCTCACCTTCATTGAGGAGGGACTTCATTCCCACACTGTTGCATGTCATTTACATGTGTGCAAATCCATATGCTAACAGACTCCTACATTGCCACCACTTTCCTATGGTGTAGCCTCCTCCCCCAATGGATCCACCATAACAAGGCTCAGTAACTCCTTGTCCACCTCCTCCCACCTATACAAAATAGGACCATATGGTATGGTCTGTAAGACCCCAAAATGTCATCAAACTCAATCAAACTAAATGGCCTGGATCATCTCCAACTATCTCCCCTGTATCCACCTCATCCTCCTCATCCCGGCTAGCTCTGCATCTACTCTTGGCCATGTAGGGAAATCCCTATACGACTGTCATATGATCATATCACTATCTAACTCCACAAACCTATCGACATACCAATCCACTCATTTGTCCCCTATCTTTGAAGGCCTGGTCAGCCCCCGATCTCAAAAATCCCACCTCTAACTGAATACGGTCCTCAGTGACCCATGGAACCCCTAGTGGCTGAATCACTGCTATGTGCTCATATGCCCAGTAGTGTAATAAGAAACCAATGTCTAGTCCTATCTCTGCTCTGCCATGTATATGGAAAGCTCATGGTAAACCTGAGCCAACAAGGTAGTTCAAAATGAGAATATTGTTTGGTGTTCCACTATATTTGTAACTACACCAGCAAGTGGTCATGGAAACTGAGCTCCATTTGAATTTAAAAATTCATAACATGACATAACCATCATCACCATGCATATCGATTGACTGCGTGACACCCCAACCTCATTTCTTAGCTCATATGAGAAATCCCCTAAAGGAAACCTGATGTGGGGTGCATCGGCTCCAAATAACCGCGTCAACACTGCCAATCTCTTATCACTGGTAATGAGAACTAGCTTCTCCCCCTGTATGGGCAATCTGAGAATCTGATACATATCCTCCAAGGTGATTGTCATCTCCTTTATCCTAAACCAAAAGGTACATGTCTTCTTGTCCCATCTCTCCACTAAAGCAATCATAAGCCAAGCAATCATAAGCCCCACATCCTGTGGGATCCTCTGATAGTATCTGAAGCCACCTAACCCCATTCCATGTAAGTGATCTCACTCAGAATCTATCATATCTCCTCTAATATGCTCATATAGAGTAGGCACTTGTTCTCTCAAATATAAGGTCTCTCTAGCCTGCAATCACAAATAAAACATGGAAACATCATATCCAAATCCATAATCCACTCAAAATGCATTAAATTTCATAAAAATCCATTTAATCCTGAAATTATCCAATCAAACCCTGTAGACGCCGACCTAAGTTGGGTTGACATGTTTCAGGTCAGATTGTTGTGCCTTAGGGCTTAGTTGATGTCCACCTGCATGGGTCACCACCAATTTCCCCTGACGTCATAAATTTTTTCTTAAAAAATGTAAAAAAATAAATAAGAATAAAATTAAACACGAAAATATGCTTGTGTTTTGTTACTCACCATGCTCGGTACCCTTTGGTGTTTCCTTGCAGCTCCTGCGACCTTCATTTCTCAATATTCTCTTTAATCCCTCTGATCTCTCTCATTAATTTTGCATGTGAAAATGAGCATCGTTAGTCAACCCCCAGGCTTATATAGCCACCAACACTTGGTCGCCATCAACTCCCTTGGGTCATTGTTGATCGGACTTAGTCGCTATTGACTGGCCTTGGTAGCCTTCACTTTGGCTTTCCTGATCTTTGTTTATGACCTCTTCTCGGGAATTCTTCAAAGTCCATCTTCATGTCCATACTTATCCCCTATTCGGGCATTTTATTTTTCAATATTATTCAATTTGTGCACAAAGTCCGCCTTCGTGGTCATACTCATCTTCCCCTTTTGGGCGTATTATTTCACCTTTCACCTTTTTGGCCTTTTCCTGTGTCCTGTGCTAGGGCACCATTATTTTCATCATCATCCTTTGCACATGCATAGATTTTCGTTCGATTCCCCATGTACGAAGGATTTCACATACTTTTTGCATTTGGTTGCACATACCTTAATGCTTACCTATGACCCAGTGATCATTTTGGCTTGCATCTATTTGAGAGCTTTCCCATTGAATTCTCTCCATTTTGCAGTGATTTTTACCCACTTTTTGGTTTGTAGAGTATTGTATCTTGTCTCCGTTGAGACTGCAATTGTCCCTCTACCGATGTGATATTGGAGTCACTATCGTGATTTTCATTTTTACTGTCATCCTTTTTGTGTGGGGAATCTTGCCTTGCGCTCTTTCTTCACCCACCGGCACTTCATCATCTACCTTTTTTTAAGCATATCATCAATTTTCTCTAGCGTCATTGATCCCCCATTTGAGGGGGAGCCCATCAGCTACCTTATGTCAATCCTCAACACACTCCTCTCCTTACTATTTTTGTCTCATAACTTTCTAGCGCAAACCACTCAACAAAAGGGGAAAATGTAGACACCTAAAATCAGTATCTCTACCCTTGTCTACCTATGTGCACATATTTTGTTAGGGTCCTATCTAGGTTCCCTTTTAATTAAATACACCCCCCTTAATTTAATTAAAATTTCCATGCCATTACCTTTAATTAATTAAATTAATTAACTCCTGTTAATTAATTAATTAATTAATATCCACATCATATCATGCCATTATCTACTTTCTATTTAGGATGCTTTTATCCTAACCTACACCCCCTTGCTTTTCTAGGATTTCTTCCTTTCTATTTTTATGCCCTAACTACCCATGTTTTATCCCTAAGCAATATAATCCCACACAATGCTTTAAAGCACCTTTCCAACTCTTAAAAACACAAAATCATGCCAAGAACACAAAAATCTTGCCCATTGGTGAAACTTTGCCCGTGGTCAGCAGTGACCCAGCCTAGTTGCCATTGACCCTATAAAATTAAGTTGAATTCTTCCAAAAAGATATCAGAAATCATTAGATGCAAGCGAATTCTATATCTCTCTTGTGATTTTTGAACTCACTCTCATGCCTGAGTATTCCTACAACAATCAGAAACTTCCCATACCTCCTTTGGACATGCTTGCATCACTCATGTTCATCCTTCGTGAGATTATCACTATTTTTGTATTGCTTTAATCAACTTTTTATCATATTATCATTGCTCTTCTTGTATCTAACATCTTGCAGGTATAGAGGGGTTTCTGCAAGATCAAGTGATCACTTATCAGCCTTCTATTTTAGCTCTTTTTTCTTGTAGGTTATCTTTTCCATCTGTTTTTCCTCGGCCTTATCACAGTCTGCTACAATCGTCATCGATCCCCTTGGCCATTGTTAACCAGGGTCATCTAAATAATTTTCCTTTGTCCTTTTCTATACTTTTCTATCTCAGAGATCATTTTGAAGGCCATCCTTTAGCATCCACAGGCCCAGTTTGCCATCCAGCCTCCCATGTTGCCATTTTCTATCATTCTCTAGTTTTTGCTCCTTCAGATCACTCTATAGGTTGACTCCAACATACTCAATCCTCTGCAACTTCCATATTGAATCCATATCTTGTAGGGTTTTCATATTTAGCTCATATTCTAGATCCTCCTACCTAGGTTACCATCAACCTGCCTCTAGACAGTCTGGGTCGCCGTCGACCTAAACCAGTTAACCTTTATTGTTGTTCCAATTATATAAGTTTTTAGATCAATTTTAATCATTTATAAGATTCAATATTTTCCTATCTCTGCATGTTATATGTTGTTCTTGATTTATTTGACTCTTTCTAAACAAACGGCTATTGACATCTATGAACGGAAGCTAATCACTTCTTAGAGATGGTAATATTCGGGAAGCCCCCGCATAAATCTATCTAATCAATCATCTTTCAATTTATCTTATTTGTAGGTCATCAGCTACAATGAGGATTCATCATCACTTTACGCCCGTTCATCCATCACATCGCGTTAGAGGTATTATAAACCCTCCATGTTATGAATTGTTGTTTTCTTTTAGTAACTAATTCATTCATTTGATTAAGAATGAAGAAACTTGTCCAACAACTACAAAATAACGAAGCACGATGATGACACGATACATTCTCATCCAGTTAAGGAGACTTCATTGAAGATAGAGACAAGGTGTGGAGGGGCTTAAGAGGTATCTAGTGACGAAGTTGAGGAGAAGGTGGTAGAGGATTTGGAGTGTGAGAAGGTCAACCAGGAGACAAAAAAGGAGCCACCTATAGATGTAGAGCCTATCCTAGAAAGGGGGATACATCATGAGAGTCCATGTAGGGAGAAGTCATCGATGCGTGAGGAGGAACATGAAGAGTATAAGGGGGCTGATGATGCCTATATGATAAAAGAGGATAAGGGTGTGGAAGGAGAAACTAGTACATGTCTATTTACATTGAGGAAGCTAAGGACTGAGGCCAAGGAAGTGAGGAAGCGAAGACCCCCACAGTCCCTACACATGGAATACATCAATGATCCCATGAAGGTGTTGAGGGAACAATTCCAGAGCATGATTACCATATAATGTTTTTATGAATGGTACCTATTGGACAAGAGATGAGGGTTCTCATGCATGAAGAAAATGTTATCCCGGAACATGCATCCACACGCGAAAGAGCCAAAGTTTGAAATAAGCAACATATCCCTCACCACTCTTGAATTGAAGAAACAACCAGTGAAGAAGTAAAAATATGTTGACCCCATATACTTAACTGATGAACAGGTGTGAAACACATTGAATAAAATGGCTGCTGATGTTACATGAAGAAATCTAGATTAGGGCGCTACTATGAGGGTCATGGTAGAGGACAAGAAGAATAAGTAGAAAGAATTGGAAGGCTTGAAAAATGACCTCAAGGGGGAGAAAAGGAGCACCAAGGAGTCATATGACAAGGAAGGAGCACTGGTCAAACAAATAATAGGTGCATGCCCCTCCCTTGTAATCCAGGTTCGCATGGATTACAATGATGAGATGGAGTATCTCAAGGATTTGGTGGGAATGATAATTTTGAATATCAAGAGTGGTGTGGGGTAATCAGCTAAGGATTTAGCAAAGAAATGGGAAGAGAACAAAGTGGTTGTGGAGGCCAAGGTTTCTGAATTTGAAGCAATAGTCACACAAGTCAGGGAAGCTATCAGCAAGGTATAATTAGCCTTTAATAGGTGTCAAAAGAGTGAACCTATTGTCAATGCATGGGTTACTAAGGAAGAGGCATAGCTCAAGGTCATTCAGGACAAAAATTAACTAATAAAGTTGAGTGAACCAAAATTATGGTGGAGATATCAGCACAGAAAGAATTAATTAAGGCTATAAATGATACAATGGAGCTTAGAATCTAGCAACTACAACTATTAGTTATAGATTGTATGGACATGCTAGAAGGGGTAAGTGCTGATTTGAATATGATTATCAAAGAGTTTAAGGAGCGAGTGGAGGAGTTAGCACTTGATCAAATCCTAGGTATTGTACAGACAATGCCAGGAAAGGCTGCAAAGGAGCTCACAAAATGGCCAAAGTTTGTAGGAGAGTTGAATGTAGAGTTTACGGAGCTCCTCTAGCAGTCTGGAGTTAATGTGGCTGGTGTATAGGTGGGTATACATTATTTTGGGCTAACATACCCTGATTTTATTCTTTATTCTTTGGAGATTCTTTAATTTATTCATCGCATGGAGGAATATGTTAGGCTACACATTATCGTGGATGTCAATGAAGTTAGTGTGGGGTAATATTGAGCAGGAGAAATGGCTAAATATGGGCCATGTGAAAAGGAGGAGTGAAGGGGTGTGCGCAAGTAGATTGAAACAATGAGCGAAGGTTTGCACTCAAGTAGAAAAATTTTGGGACTTAGCCAATTTCTTCAATATGCAGCTAAAACTAGAAAAACGGAGTTGGAGTGCCGACCAAGGAAAAGATGAAAGTTGATGACTTGGTGGTCAAGAAAAGGATATTTTTGGATAAATCACATGCGGATCAGGGATAAAAGTAAATGCAAGAACCAAGATAAGATCATGCACGGGTTTGACTAATAATATGATTAAAAGTAAGATTTATCTGTCGATTAATCTATTTGTTGGCGAGAAAAATTTTCGGGTCAACAAATTGGTGGATATCTTGCCAACACTCTGGTACTCTAGGTCCCTCTGCTTAGATGTTCCAGCTCTACTTTATTTTAAATGAACAAAAAGGGAAAAAAATTGATGGCCAAGAGGCTGAGGATTCAACATGCACACTCCAATTTACTTGCAGGTAAATTCTTACAATGATTTGAAAGGGAAGAATTTTATTAATGATGGGGAAGAGGGAGTGAGAAATTAGGAGAGGGGGAATTAGTATTGCAAGTAGAAAATCATATTCTTGCCAAATATAATTAGAAGTATCACATTCACAACTTATAGGAAAGAAAAAAAAAATGCTTAGAACATCAACGATAAGAGGAAACCATGGACACAAAGTTACACACATTCATGCATCATGAAAAGAAGAAAATCCTTTCTTTCTTGATATCTTCACAAGTTGTACACTGCTAGATAATGGAAGAAAAGAGATGGGAAAATAGAAGAATGTTATCTCTTTTGCCTTTCTAAAATAGATCTATCTCTTGAGTGCAAAAAATTGACAACCTTTAAGAAAGAGGGTGTCATTACATTATATAGACCAAGAAACGACTCTTTGCATACCCCACATGTGTCTTTTCACTAGGCTTTTCCACTTGTGACTTTTTGTATTCCTAGGAGAGAATATTAAGTCCCCTTTTATAAAATAAGGGTGACTTAATACATTTTTAGACTATAGTCACATTAATAAATAAGACAAAAATAAAAAGTGCAACCCCCAATGAATCATTAGAAGGTGAAGGAAGGAGGGGGAGGGGGAGGGGAAGGAAAGAGAGAAAGAAGGAAGAAGATAGAGAGGACTGTTTTGATGAAGATCCCGCCACTGAAAAACTCATGGAAAGCTTTGTAGGTGAAATGTCAACAACCTTGAATTCTTTACTGAATCTTGCCTCCACACATGCCACTTTTCAATCCTAAGCGATGTGAATGAAACATACTGACTTGATCTAATTCTCCTCGAGAGAGTTGATAGTAGTACACTTTGAATATTGTTGGTTACATAAAAATGAATAAGTGTTGGGATAGGAAGAGACGTGCATGCACACGGTGATAGAGGTAGCATGTGGGAGAATGAACAGGATAGGCACGTAGATGCACACATAAAGATACTAATTTTCTAGGGACAAGCTAACAATAGACTTGGAGTACACGACACACAATGAGACTTTTGGGCCTAAGAAGAGTCTATTTTTACGATAAAAGCACATGAAAGAGTTCAGATAACAATAGGATTGAATTGAAGTATAACTTGATCACAATGGTCTTTCTCCACATCAATCACTTCCCATGTTGAGATTATCTTCATGGTAGTGGCATCCATTTAATTTTACAATTTCAACATATCAAATAGCAAAAACTTCCCTTTCTAGAGAATCATACTCACCCACTTGTCATTTTCCTTTACTTATATGGTGAATCCTTGTGTTTTCCTGATGGAGTGACTTGCTTAGCCAAGAGAGCATTGGAAGCATTTGGATCTAGGTGCAATTAAACATAGGATGTGAGAGTTCCAATGTAGTCTTCTGCTTAATCTAGCTTCTCTCTATATTATTGAATTCTTGCGACAAGGCAAGTGGAAGACTCTTGAAACAAGTACACATCACCCTCATTTGATACCGGTCCTAGGGGAATTGTGTTCATCTCGTAATCAGTCGGGGTCATTTCCTCAATGTGTGTGATGACCTTTGAATTGACCACCTCTATATATTGGTTCCCCAAAGCACCATAGAAGAATTGAGAATCCGCTTGAGCTAATCTTCCTTTCTTCTGTTTGACCATCGAGGTAATAGCTGCAAAGTCAAGAATGGTCACTGGTTGTACCATGTGGGTTTATATTGTGATCATCTCCTGCACGCAAATGAATATCTCATTGGTCTCTAGCTTGGCACTTGATAACATCGCAACTTCTTTCTCCATATGAGAAGGTGTATCCTGTATAGGTGGGTTGGTGTAATAGTAGGCGATGAAGGACTCAGATATTCTTGTGGTGCAGAGAGGCTAGCTAGGTCAATTTCCTCTTGTTCAAGTTTCACTACAAGTTCTTCCACCGTTCTTTCTTTCTTATGTAGTCTCATGTAGTGAGTGAACTCAAATTCCTCTGGTTTCCTCTTTGAGATTTCTCCTGAATGAGTTGAGTTGAGAGACTTATCCTTGGCCTTTGAGGAGGAGTCATAAGATGCTTATTTCTAGAGGGACAAAAAGTTTACTAATGAGATGAGATCAAATCTATTTTTTTAACCATTCTTTGGACCTTTTGATCACTACATGTGTGCACTCTTTAATGTCTCTAGACTCATGAACACTCCAAAGCACCTAGGGAAGAGGAGAAACCTTCACTGTGGGATATTCCAGACCAAAATTGTCTAAGCCATCCTCATGTACACCATCTTCATACAAATCAAATATGATTTCCCTCATTTGATTCACTTTATCCTCTTATGACTAAATTTCCGGACCTCATACTCATCAACACAATTTTCCCAAAGTCTTCAATTTGAGGTACATGGCACAAGTCAGGAAACTGAAATGAGTCTGGATCTTTCCTGATGTCAAAATCTGACCGAGAGGTGTATGAATGCATATTGATAGGAGATAGAGAAAATTCAATTTTGGCAGCATCATGGGCACTCTTACAAGTGGAAATCCCAAGTGAGATGGGGAAAGGAATATGCTTCTTCTTCCTGTTTCTCAGCTTACCATTCACCTGTAATAATTGTATGCATAGTTCCATCAACAATACCTTGTCACTCAGATAGCGAGGCAACCTCCGTGGCACAAGATCAAAGCTTGATACTCTGGTATAAGAGAAATTTGAAAACTGAATGAAGTATGAACCATACCTCTTGAATAGGGAAGTGACTTGACAACACATCCTCAAATGTTGACTTCCTTCTAGCAACTTGACCATATACATTGTGAATGTGTCATACACCTTGGAAAAGTGTTGGTTACTCTCCTTCAAGACCAATTGTGGGTATTTCTCTAATGTAGGAGCCTTTTGAGAGACATTCTGAGAAGGTGTTAGGCCCCTGAAATGTCTTGTGTTCTCCAAATCATTGACCCGATATGAGGTCATGAAGAATTTATTTGAAGTAAGTACTTGGAGTAATTAATGGTGCAAGTTGTCGCTGATGAGCTGCCCCCAATCAATTACCTTATTTCCTTCAAGGATCATGAGGATGAAAAGTGCCATCCAATCAAGGAAAATCTTTATGTTATCTTTTCCCATTACTTGGCTTAAGATAATGATGGCATCAGAGAAACCTTCATGGAACTCACTGTGGGAAAGAGTCTTTGGTACTATTACCAGCTAATTTTGACTGCGCAAAATTAATAAAAAGTGAAATTTTGAAATTTTTCAAAAGTGTTACTTTGCGTGATCTATCGCTCTCATCACGATCTTCTCATTTTTGTGATCGTTTTGGTTTTCGTTTCATCCATTTCGGGTGAGAACTCCTCCTGCCAGGTCTTAAGCTGCGTTAAATATTAATTAATTAATATCTAATTAATTAATTACTCTTTGTTTGATAAAATCAATTTTTAAGAGCTTTGGGGTTTTTAATTAAATAAATATTAATTAAAATTCATTTGATAAGATTTATTTTAATTGTCAGGGGGAGAAATAAGCTTCTGCTTCCCATTGTCGGGGATGCCAAATTAGACTTCTCCTGACCCGGATTTCCCCTTTCCTGGCAAATTTGTTTAAATTCCCCGCTTGTGGGATTTTTTCCCTCGATTGCCAAATAAATGAATTGACAAACGGGAAAAAAATCTCTCGATTTCCCACATGGGGAAATAAAATGGGGATTGCTAGCCCGCCTTGCCATTTCCGCTGGCAAATGGTTGTTTATTTCCCCACTTCCCCCTGGACAATTAATGACACTACCTCGGGGGGGGGGGGGGGGGGGGGGGGGGGAAAGAGGGAAGTTGTTTTAACGAGACAAATAAGAAATGGTTGTGAGGAAGCTTCCTAAATCCTCACAAAATCCTTCTGTCAAACTCATTGGAAGAAGTCTTGCCAAGCTTTCCAATTTCTTCTTATTTCTTCTGAGGGAACATCTCAGAGAAATATTTTGATCACATCCCCAAAAAATACCAGTTTACTGTGAACGCCAAGTTGTGAATACCTCAGCAAATCCAACGCATTTTGCAGACACAAGCCTGATTTTGATTCAATCCATCAAATCGTTCCATGCAAGAGCTACATAGGAATAGCCAGAGAAGGGAGGAAGAACAAATTTCCACGCAGGTTAGCAGAGAAAGAGTATCCAACGCAAGAGGTAAAACACAGGCCAAAAGACCAAGTTTTGCCAGAGCAAACTAGGAAGCTCCCACGCAGCCAGGGGGACGGAAGAATGTCCAGTTTTAACGTCCAAGGAAACGAATTTTCAACACAGCTTAGCAAAGAAGAAACATCAGGGACTCTCCATGCAGGCATGCTAGCAAAACAACAACATTCATTAGGAGGCCACGCATTCATCAAGGAGTAAAATCCAAAATAGTCTTGTGAAAGGTGAACAATTTTCCACACACCAGAAAAAAGATATTCATTCTCAGGCATTTGCCTCAGGGAAACAATCCAAAGCATTTATTTATTTATTGTTGGAGATCATGTGAAGAAATAAAGTCAAACAACAAACAATGGAGTCCAGGAAAAAGGAAGACAGTCTCCACGCATGCACTTGGACTCTCCATGCATAGCTGCATGTAGGGATTAAGAAAGCAAATATTTCAACACATTTTGTCGTGTAAGACTTAAAAACATGCTTTGGAATACGGGCTGTCCACGTTTGAGGAGAAGTATATCATTATATAAATATTTGTTTCTATTGTTTTCTTTATATATATATAAAAGCAAAATCCCACGCTGCCAAAGGGGGGAGATCCATCACGCAGGTCAATGGAGGAACGAATGACAAGGCTTTTGCTTGAAGCATTAGTGTGACGACTTTTTCCACTGGAGTGTGCAAGATAGTGCATTCTCGTGGGTTACAAATCTGTCATGAATTTGGCATTCTTGATGTGCCAAATTTCTGGCATGAGCTTTCAACCCGAGAACAACACATATATTACCAAATCCATTTGGTCAACTTTCCTGACTCAATACTTTGTAAAAGAGCTTTGAAAGATCTGTTTGCAAAGAAGCAAAGCTGCAAAACTTGATTTTAAGGAACATAGAATTGAGAACTACTGATATTGTCATTGTTGCCTGATAACGACTCTTTGTATGGAGACTTGAAGAGAATATGTGAAAATTCATGCATCTTCGAACTGTAGTTTAGTCAGGATGTTGCCTATACAAAACACGTGCTTTGAAGATGAGAAAAATTTTCAGTTGATGGACTGTCATTCTTTAACCAAGACCTTTGTTACACATATGCAAGATGCACACATCTCTGTATCTATCAGTTCCTCCAACAGTACTATGAATCATCTAGCTGCTTTTTGAGCATCGGTTTTATTTAGAGCTTGATACATTGGACTAGTGGTTCCTTGTACTAGATGGTCTTCCTGGAGGTCGTGCGACTCCTGGTGAGCCTCAGGTTCTCGGAGCACTTGTGTACCAGCTGGAGCAACCGTTCGTCCATTGCCAGCTCTCAAGGAAAATGTTAAGAAAGTGATGTTCTATTGTTGAATACTAAATTTTCCCCATAACATTTCCTTGTGCCAAGATATTATACGTGAACATGATTTAAATGTTTGAAAAGTTTATAGTATTTCAATTTCTGGATTATGTAAACAGTTGCATGGCAATCCCCTATGTGCAGGATCATGATTTCATAACTTAACAAACCCATGATCGTTGCCACTTTCTAGTAAGAATGTGATGCTGTGGCAAAGGTGCATTGATGTAGCATGATTTTCAAAGTGATGTAGCATGACTTCAAATGATGTAACATGGAACTTCAAATGATCATGGGGAAGATTTATCACTCAAAAAGAAGAAATCAGTCCAAACCATACCTTGTTTTCACAGCCAAATATAATGACTGGATACAATATTTGCGGAAAGAATTATGATTTTTGCCGTAGGTTTGTATATAGTCGAAAGTAATCAACTTTGGAGCTCGATATCTCGAAGTCGGAGTGATCATCGAGAAGAATGGTTTGGTTTGTGAATTATTCCCATCTTCGTATACTCATTTGCCAATTTTCAAATGCACAACACCTCATTTGATATTTTTCACGAACCCAAGAAAAACTCAGTTTGCTCTATTTTTCCGCGTGCACAATTTCAGCTTGACAAAGGGCCTACTTTGAGAATTCGTATCTCAATCCCAGACAATTTTCAAGATAAATGGTTTTTTTTTTGAATTATTCCTACATTCATTTACTTATTTTCCAAAATTCAAATTTGCAGCACCTCGTTTGATATTTTTCACGGAGCCAAATAAAACGTAATTTGTTTGATTTTGCCACGTGTGCAGTTTTCATCCTGTCAAGGTGACTCACTTTGAGAGTTGATATTTTGAACTCATATGATCTTCAATAGAAAATAATCATTTTTCTCAATTCTTCCCACTGCCATATACTCCCTTGCCAAGTTGTAGATGCCCAGGGTGACGTTTGGTATTTTTTCCAGGCTAAAACTAAACGAGATTTTCACAGTTTTACATTTGCATTTTCCTAGCAGTTTCAGAAGAGTCAACTTTGACCTTTAATATTTGACTGAAGAATTTGATTGAGAAAAAAAATCCTCTGATATGAAAACTTGTGGTACCTTAATATACTTCCTTCATCTAGTGAGAGTTTCTTAGAATAAGATTTGTTATTCTTCCTAGGGCAGTTTCTGAGGCGATTTGTGCAGTTTTGTAAGAATGAAAGTAATACCCTGAAATAATGCTTCTTTCACAATCATGTCATCTTCAAACAAAATGATGTTGCAGTATGAATTCTAGGGCATTCTACTCGCCTCGTTGACTCCATTCAGAGTATGAGAACATCGTCGATACCAACTTGGGACACGTTGACGTGGGTCGATTTGCGATCACATATTAACCGAAGGCGAGTCACAATTTTCCTGATGCTTGTTTTGAATTGGTCATCACTTGCATATATGCACCACGACACATGTATAGTGTGGCGATTTAACTCCAATGGATCCAAAGCAGAAGCAACCTCCGACTTTGTCATTATGCGGTATAAGTCATTGCTATTGGCATAGGTCTCTTCGGAGTCAAAAGCCATTGTTATCGGCAGATATCGATAATGGGAGAATCTTGTCTACATCAATTGTTTTCACTTGATTGTTGTATGGATCTATTCACCAAAAAACCAGGACCAATGATAAGTACAATTATGCAGATCATCCAATAAGGCCACATCATTCAAGCGTGTCCCCATCAGCTCTCAGTTAGAAGTGGGCACAATACTTCATTGGTCAGTCTTAAAGTTGGAGCATTCTCGAATTGGACGATCATGAGTGGATCAGAATGGCAACACTTCGGGATGGTGAAAAAGACAAAAGACATAAATCCAGGAAGTGAATTGCAATTTTGGCTCTTGAAAGATCTTCTCAATGGTGAAAGATCAAGAGCTGGATTCTGACAAGCCAAAGTGGCATAATGACTTCGATCTCATGAAAAATGAAGAATTCACCATGCAAAGGTATCAAGAGCATGTGAAGAATTGTATGTAATTTTGAATGTGAATACGAATGAGGACAAAATGGCTCACACTAGGATGTTGCTCAAACGAAGAGGTGGATGAATTGCTCAAGTTCCAAACTTAGCTCTCTTGTCATTTGGAGGATTGCTGAGCATGGTCAATGAGTTCATTCCCGTACAACCGGGGATAGGCGGACTCTTGGCCCAATGGATAAGGCACTGATCCTAGGTGTCTTGATCTAGGTGGCATAATGCTGACTAGGATGTCTATGTGTATGTCCAAGTCATTTAAGTGGGGTCCACACATATCTGTTTCTTTGATTTATGTATTTTTCCTTAAATCATTTTTTAACTTAAGTGATTGCGGGGCATGGTCAATGAGTTCATTCCCATACGATTGGGGATAGGCGGACTCTTGACCCAATGGATAAGGCACTGATCCTAGGTGTCTCGATCTAGGTGACATAATGTTGACTAGGATGTCTATGTGTATGTCCAAGTCATTTAAGTGGGGTCCACACGTACCTATTTCGTTGATTTATGTATTTTTTCTTAAATGACTTTTTAACTTAAGTGGTTTCTATTTTTAGTCACTTTGTAAAAGTTGGTTGAAAAATTCAAAGTCACTTTAGTGCCCTATTTAATGATGATGTAAACCCTAACTAATTTGTAACCAACTTTTGGGTTATAAAAGAAAGTCAGGGGCTCATTTGTAAAGGTGACTTTAAGAGAGGAGAAGAAAATACTTTTGTGTGCAAGCTTTACTTTAAAGAAAGAAAATTTGTATTCTTTTGAGAAGACATTTTGGAGTTAATGAAATATGAACTTTGTGTCCCATTCATTTTCTATTATAGCATTTGATGTTATTATGTTCATCAGATGTTAGTGTTTGAATCTTGCATGCAAATATTGTCTTTGATCTTATTGTCAACGTTATTAATTTGTTGTTCTAGTTCATAGTGATCAAGCTCTGATTATGTACTTGCTCATGTGTGTTCCCTCTTACACATTCTTGTTTAGTTAACTCAAACTCCGTTTTATTTGTGTTAGTTATTCATATTTCTTTTTTGTGTAATATTAGGCTCCGCTTTTACCTAACTCTTGCATGTTCTTTCAATTCATTCCATTCCACTCCTTTCTTCCATTCCATCTCCCTCATTCACTTTTTTCTTTCCATTGATGTTCCAAAACACCCCCCCACATGCGATTTTGAATGTACAGGTGTAAATATAGTTTTGGCTTTCAATAAAGGCAACTTCACCTTTATTGAGGAGGGACTTCATTCCCATATTGTTGCATGTCATTTGCATGCGTGTAAATCCATATGCTAACAGGTACATGAGAGGTATTTATTTCATGCTTCAATAAGGAGCCATGGGCGACGCCTTGAAGATAAGACTTATTATTGGACCATTTTGTAGATGCGAACTCCTTAGTGAATGTGACCATGTCTTTTTCAATGGGGATTTTCATTCCTTAGGATATAGATTTTGGAGTGAACACTACTAAGACTAAATTGTCATAAAATATTATTGTCTTTGTGGTAGGTTTTTCGTGTTGGGAACATCCCAACACTAATTCAATGTTTTTCGAGGACATGGGATGACCACCAGTTGTGTATTGTCCACTGGCAAAGATATTTTCCTCATCAAGTTCTCTCGGTCTGCTCAATATTTTGTTCTTGAGCTCCTCTAGGTCCATGTGAGCAATATTTTTGTCACCAACACTCAAGAACTCTGATGTGAGAGCCAAAATGGGATTTGGGCTAGTGAATTTGAAATTTATGATGCCAAAAAGCAATGATATGAGTCACCACAGAGTTGATAACAACATCTTGCACTTGAAACCATAAACTACTATTTTTAGACCATGGGTTTCAGGAGCTACTATTTCTAGAAAGGTTGCCTTTGTTCTTCATATCAACACCAAGGGGTTCTCACCATGGTTAGTGAACATTTACAAATGTTTTATGGCCAATTTGAAGCACTTTCTTTTTTTTTTAAAGTTACCTTTTGCTTTTTTGCTATTTTGGCCTATGTGCCCTAGTTTTCCATTTATGTGATTTTCAATGTTTGCTTCTTTAGAGGTTTTTACTATTTTGGGAAAATTACTATAAATAATAAGTGTGAACTAGTGGCACTTACTATTTTGAGAATCTGGTCTTCCCCTCATTAGTTTGGAGAAAAATAACCGTTTTTGTTCTGGGTTTTTTCTCTGGATGCTGAGTGCAAAATTTTGGTTCTATTCGCTTTCTGGATCAACAACAATTTGCAGAAGAAGGGTTTAGGGCACAAAAATTGAAATGTATGGTGTAAAAAATATGAGAAAATTTTGTAATTTTCTTTTTTTTCAACATCAAGGTTCCTGGGAGAGGACGATATGCTCAAATTTTCACCGAATTCCGCCCCGGGGTTTGTGAGATAAGAACACTTCTTTGTTTTTTCTCATGGGAGTTTCTGGTAAAATTTGGGCATTGTGACGGCTGAAAATTAAATTTTTCAAGGTGGTAGTAGAAATTTAAGATGAGGAAAGGATGTGGAATGCAATGGTGGAGGAACGGTAGCAACAACAATGGAGGAAAAAATGATGAATTTCGGAAATGAGGGTTTTTGTGCGTACGTGTAAGAAGAAGTAGAAGCAACACCCAAAATTAAAAATCTTGAAATTTCTTCAACTTGAGAACAAGTGCACTTTTTTGTCCTAACCGTTTCAAAAATTTGGGATGGTTGGTTCAAAAATGTGCGCCCCTTACCCATTAGTCCAAGTGTCACTTCTTGATTTGTTGTTGAGAATGTTCCCAAAAATCACTTAAATCACCCAGAGATCAAAACAAGGTCACATGGGTGACCTAGGAAGCGGTTGATCATGGGTGGAGAAAAGTGTCCCAAATATCCCAAACATTTGGGATGGTTGGTGTAAAAATGTGCCCCTCTCCCATTGGTCCATGTGGTGGGATGTGATTTGACAAGGCAGAAGGGTGAGGGGGCTACAAAAAACCTCATAAACAACTTTCCGGGTCACGTGGGTGACCAGAGACCAAGATGGGACGTGCCTACATTTTTGTGTCTCAAACATCCCAAAAATTTGGAATGGTTTATGTAAAAAAATTCTCCCCTCTTTGATTGGTCCACTCAGAACTCTATGGCTGGGGGCTAGAAAACGGTGCACAAGGGCTTAACTTGTCATTTTGGGCTTCAAGATGGTCGTATCATGGTCCAGGGGATGACATGGGGTTGGGCACACTTTTGTGTGCTAACCGTTCACAAATTTTGGGATGGTTGGTGCAAAAAATTATGCCACCATCTTGGCTTCACACATGTCCACCCATAAATTTGGCTAACTACATGATTTTACCTCGAGGAATAAGTTGACGGAGGCATAACTTGAGCTCCTAGATGAATATTTCCACACTTATTTATATGAAATTGACTATAAATGAAAATTTAAAAATAATGGGAGGGGTATCATACCTTTATTATTCATGTAACATTATAGAAATAGTATTTTCATTCGGGCTCATAGGTTGTGCATGCTGAAATTAGGATGTGGGAAATCTTTCTTAAGTCTTGTGAAAAATGTGAGACCACCATCCTTTATATATCTGAATTATCTTTTCAAAGATATTATTTTAGCTTCCAACTCTTCACGGAGCTCCTAGGATCATTTCCTGAAGCTTAGGGGTTATTTTTGTATTACAAGTTGCTTCACCATCCATGACCTGTTTTTAATGAAAATGTCGCAAAACCTTTGAAACTTCCCAGAATATTCCAAAACCAGTTGAAAAATATTATTATCTCTTCGGTACACATATTTGATGAGTTTTATCTTTTCATTCTTCTCAGGGGGGTGCACACAAGCTTTAGGAAGACCATAAACTAGCCTTTTTTAAGCTTCTCAAAGAGCTTGTCATGATGAATCTTGTCTTGAAAGTACTTGAATGGAATTTATATCCATAATCACCTATGGAAATAATTACACAACACATTGGACTTCTTAGAAGGATAAAATAGAACTGATAAGGGGGTTAGGATTATCTAGAGGAAGGTTTGGGGTGATGTTCAAGCAAAAGTTTTCATAGTAAGGTATGGTTATCATGCTTTGAAGTCAAAAACTCACGACAACACCATTATTAGTGAATGTTCTAAAATCATGCATGCTTTATGTGTGGATATTTTGGAATGTAGTGCATGTTGTCTATTTTTGAGAGCACACTTATTTTTAGAAGAGTGCATGGGTGGTGAAGGGAAATTCCTCACCCCTATTTATTTGTGATATATGTACTGATAGAATCAGCAATGTGGATGTGACATGAGGTATACATGAGTAGTAAAGATTCGTTATCATGTTGTAGGGTATTTACACATGGATCTGCGAACTGTGGTATCAACAAGTTATGTATTTAGCTTCTATTATGCAATGAATTTTTAGTATAATGGATAATTGTGGCTGGATATTGGTTATTCGTGGATCTAAGTATGGTGAATTAACATCACAATTGGTGTTTATTAAAATTTACATGGATTGAGTATTTCCTTATTATATGTGTTTCCAAATTAATGTGGTTAGAATGATTACATATGCATGAATGGTTTCTTGGTCAATTAATATGATGAATATGCATGTTAACTTCCTATCAAGAAACACAAAGGAGGGACCCAGTAGTTGCACACACTTTAGCTGAGCATTCTGATATGTTTGAATGAAGTTCCAGTGTGCATAAATTATGTGTGTGCAAACTAAGTACTACACACCACATGGTGTAATCTTGTAAGCTTCTAGGAAATAATTTAGCTAATAATGTATGGTCATCTACATAGTCAAGACATGCCACATGGAAAGATCGAAGATTCTATTAAGGGTCACCATGGCGATTAAAGGTGGGAAGTTTTGGTACAATGAAGTTGGGAGGCAATTGATAAGAAGATATGGCAGGTGCAAAAGGGCTATGGAGAATAAGGGAGGAATCACAAGATTGAGAGGTATGTGAGTAGTTTGTTGTGATTGATGGATTTAAATTTGTAGATCCTAGTATAAAGAAGCTAGGTCTTGAGTGCTTGAAGAGGAGACTTGTTATGTGTGAGAAGTAAGATGTGGGGTGAAATAATTAGTAGGAGTAGGTATAGAAATGGGAATAATGGAGGTAGGTGGAAGGGTAGAATTAGGAGGTTGTATCGTAATAGGAATAGAAACATTATTAGAGACAAGGGGTTGAGCTCAGCTAGGTTAGTGGCTTCCTCACGAGCAACGAATAACAAGAGATCTAAGTCTTGAGGATGTTCAACAATATGGGCTTGAATATCACAAAGGTCATCATCAATAAAGGGTTCATCGGTTTTAGCCATTGAAGAAAAATCAAAAGAATGCCTACAAGCAAGGTTGGGTTCAAGCGAGCGGCTTCACCAAATTATTTGATATAAATAGAATTAAATCTTAATTTTAGAGTAACTATTGTGATAATATATATATATATATATATAGTAAGACGCAAACAAACAAGCATGTACAATGTGAAACCCTTAGAAAGAGGAGAAGATAAAGTGACTTAGCTAGTTTTTGAGCAATCTGGAAGTGATCTGGGCAGGTGAAATATATAAAATATACTGAGAAGAGTATCTTTGATGCTCGTTGGAGGTTATGAAACTCGGGAATGTGCAGGATAGGAGCACCCACGGGCGGATAGGATTGTTCAAGAACTGGTGACTGGATATGGGTGCTAGTATCTAGAAAAATGCTCAGATTTTGATATCTTTTATGTAAGAGGGGATTTGTTGATAATCTCTATTTGTCACTTTGAATTCGCTACTAGATTTCCGAATGTACATGTAACCCAAAAAATAATTTTTCTACCCGCACCTGTTCACAAACCACATCAAATATAATTAAAAAAGATGAAAAATGTGGATTTGGACTAACCTCGATGAAAACCTGAAGACTGAACTTACGTCAGAGTGTTGCACTACATCTTAGAGTCCATGTAGTTCTATGTGAATGTGTGTGTGATGATGCCCCAGGATGCCCTTGTGCAAGTTGTGTAATGATAATAGGCTAGATCTAGAATGTAACAAATGTATATAATGTGTGGGATGGACTAAAATAGACTTCCCCTCCTATGTTGTGTGTGAAGAATTGATGCAACCCTTATCCCTTTAGATAATTTTATAGATAGATTCTTTGAAATGCCTTTAGGTCTTTAGGTGCAAGCTTAGGTGATACTATGTAATTCTTAGTGCTTGCTCCTTTTTTTGAGAGCTATAACTATGCATATATATGTTTCCCTTATTTAAATTTCGTAATTGACAATCGGAAGGCCAACCCATAAGTGTCAAAGATGTCCAAAAGATAAAAGAGACTAAAAAAAGTGAGAAAAGGATGGAGAGGATCAGGATCACCTAGGAAGGATAAGAGTTCTTAGGCGCTTCTATTGTAAATGGGTGCTAGTGTATGAGGCCATAAAATATAAATAATTCAAGTACCGACTGGGCTGTAGGGTGTGTAAGGTCAATAAAAGTATCAAAGACTAAGCAAAATACCAAAAATACATTGTCAATTACTAGTTTTCTTGCTTAGGAATCATGTATATAATAGTATGCTTTAGGACCTAGAAATGTACTCAAGTGCATAGATTTTGTGTCTACACTCCCCCAGTGAAAGGAATTGCAGGACATCATTGAAAGACTCATCATTTGGTAGTTTGGAAGCGGGAATTGAAGAACTTGTGGAAGCCTCATTTAAAGATGTATAATCTTGAAAAGGAAGCGACACGTCATTAGGTCTATAGATCATGTGGCAGACTTTAAATGGGTTTGGATCAGCAGAGATCATGACAGTCTTACCTTCGTGTTCATATTTTAGACATCAATGTAGAGTATATGGGACATAACACATTGCACATTTATAGGAACGTCCAAGAAGAATATTATACTGGAACTCTCCTTCCACAAGATATAAGAGTTCATGGAGGATTTTTGGGCCTATTTTTATGGGAAGGATGACTGTGTGCAGGGTAAGAGCAACAATGTCATTAAATGCTTGTAAGACAACGAGTGATTGAGCGATAATGGTGTCTGTTAACAAGATTTGTTTGAATATGGGATATGATATGATGTTCATACTAGTGCCATTATCAATCATAACTATTTTAACAAAAGTATCATTGATTTGGGCGGTGACGAAAAGGTGAATATTGTGGTCTTTAGGTTAGAGTGATGGAATCTCAGACTCATCAAATGCAATGCTAGCCAAAATTTTTAGGTCACCCACAAGTTTGGAAAAAGGTTGGGGCTTGTAGAAAGGAACTGATATTTCTTGGAGGGATTTGATCATGACTTAACGATGTTGAGGAGAGATATGAAGGAGCTCATAAAGGGACATTTTAACAGGAGCTTGATGAAGCTATTTAAGAACAATGTTTTGGATTGATATTGTGGACTGGTTTTGAGGGGATATAAGTACATAAATTTTAGATTTAGATGTTGATGGATTTGGTGAATCAAAAGGATCCATGGAGATAGAGACTTTGTGCCTATCTAGATCTTGGGCCTTGAATTCATATGTGCGGGCTATGATGGTTATGCAGACAATGTCAATCTAGACGCGTGGTGGCTTACTGGAGGAGGCCATTTTTTTATCAAAAGGATTTTCAAATTATTTATTTGGATTATTTGATTTAGGATCCCTAGGTGTAGGGGTGATGTGTTGTTTTCATTTTGTTCGTTTGACATATGGAATAGGATGATTTTTATTGACCATAAGGAGTCATTAATTAGAAAGGATCTAGATAACTGCGTGAAGGGCTTTGCAATTCTTAGTGTGATGGCCTACTATTTTATGGTAAACACAAAATTCCTAGTAATCAAACCAGGAAGGTTTCCATCCCCGAGGATCAAATATTTTGATAGGCGGTAGTGTGATAGTTGGTGATCAAATGAGCTATTCAATGGTTTTAATATAATACCCAATTGGAGCTTGTTGCAATGATCTAGGTGTAGGTTCGTGAGTGTCATCAGATGAGGTGAAACATTTAGGTATTGTTAGAGGGATGAGTTTTGATTTTGTGACACTGATTTTGAGCTTAGAGGATGGATGGGGCCCTAAGATATAGGGTTAGGGGGTCATGTTTGTTGGGAGACGATCTAGTGAGGGTTTTACCTTATCAGATGTGTGGGTGAATTGTTTTGATACAATATCGTTAGGGTTTTTGATTTGGTGTAGGGAGACATGGTTGTTGGAGGAGCTATTATGGATCTCAATGACTAGTTTCTTTTCTTGTGATTTTGAATGTTTAGTATTGGATATTGACATAAAATATTATGTGATGGGTTCTAAATATTGAGACATGGATGAACTTGAGATCTGTGTCAAGATGAGATCTGAAGGACTTGATTATTATGTTGGGGTTTTAGTCATGGAAATAAATGATGTGTTTGGTATGGGTGAAAGTTCATTGACAAACATTGATGATGTAATGAGAGCCTATAACATTGGTTTGACGTTGGTTGCTATTTGGGGGATGATTTCGAAAAGGTTATTTGAACACATCCAAATTTGGATTAGGCGGCACATTCGGGTTATAAATTTTTATTTCAACTTGGTCAATGAGATCCCGAAGGAAATTTATAAATGAGTGAACCTTTTGATGTCATGTCCTCTGACTTGATGATATTTATAGTAATCATTTTCTTTATACCAAGAAGTTTTAGATGTGGATGTATTGATAGGGCGAATGGGAGGAAGTTTGATTATGCAAACGAATACACCTTTATCAAAGATAGAGTTTTATGATTCCCCTAGGGGTGTATATTTACGTTGTGGTCAAGATTTTTTGGTTTCTAAATGACTCTTATCTATGTAGTTTTTAGAACAGCTTCATTTGTGGAGCCTTTATATTTTTTAGTACTAGAGGAATCCTTGAAAGAGGAACTGGGTTTTAGTTTCTTAGATCAAAATTTTACCTTACCATCTTTGAGGGATCAAATTTTCAATTTTCAAGCCATGGCGAAGGCTTCGTCAAAGGTTTTGAATGATTGAATTTGTAATGTGGATGATATGTGTTTGGCACAGGATCGAGTGAACAACTTGATTAACTCAGTCTACGAGAGAGAAAAGGAGATTTGATTGATAATTCCTCGCCATCTGGAGAAAAAATTTGCAATGGAATCATCTTTGAATTTCTTAATGGTGTACAAATAAATGATAGATATATCACATACAATGTTAATAGAGAAATGTTCTATATATAACTACACAAGTTGTGTAAATGAGAAGAGGGAATGTTGAGGAATACTATTGTACTAGTGAAGGGCAGGGCCAACAAATGATATGAGAAAGGTCCTCAACATTAAGTCTTGATCACGAGAGATGAGGTAGTAGGCATTATGAAAGGCCCTTATGTGGTGTTATGGATCCTCTTTACTGTAAAATTTGATAAACTTTGATAGTTCCCATTTAGGAGGGTAGGTTTTAAATGGCACAAATGGATCGATAGGTTCATTGTATATTTTTTCACAAGAAAGGGTGCTCTTAGGTCCCATGGTATCATCTTTGAGACTCAAGATCCTACTTATCAATGCTTGCATGGGATCATTTTTAGGGGGTTGTTGGATATTTGAAGAAGATAGATTGGATTGATTATAGATACGAGGAATTGACTATTTATATATGTGATAGGGTAGGATATGATGTTGGAAATGAGGAAGACCCCCTGAGATGTTGTGAGGATGTTGAGAGATCATATGCTGTGAAGATGATTGGATATACTGATATGGTATAGGGATAGATTAATTAAGATAAATATGGGAATATATGCCTAATCTGATTTTTATTGTAGTAGTAAATGAATAATTAATTAAATACAAATATTAACCCAAACAAACTAAGCCAAAATATATGAAACCCTAAGTGAAAAGAAAAGGTAAGATGACTTAGTTATTTAAAAATTATTCCTAGACTGTGCTGAAGTGTTGACCAGATGAACAGAGAGACATAGCCTCAGAAAGTGTTTAAGTTGATAATCTTCCTAAACTGGAGCATCTGGAGAGAGACATGGGCTCCTATGGGAACCCTATACCTGTTTCAAGGTGCATATGTCTGCATAAATGCTAAAAAACATCCTTTGAGTGGTCGCGAGGTATTCACAATTCTTTTCCTTTTGTCATTATGAGGTTGCATAATGATCATCGAAGTCATTGGAAACCTGCAATGAAATAATGACCTACAAACCCTCATAAAGACATCAAATCCTAAAAAATAAAGATGCAGAATGAGGGTTTAGAATTTCCTCAGCTATCACAATGGAAATCTTATGACTGAACTCTGTACTACATCTCAGACCCAATGTAGTTCTATGTGTGTGTATGGAATCGTGCCCTAGGTGGCTCTTTTGTGTGTTGCACTTGATAACGAGAAAAGTAACTAGATGTAAAGAAATGTAATAGATGTGTGCATGTAATAAAATGAACTTCCCTCGTATGAAGTGTATGTAAAATAACCAACCCTTATGTCCCTTGGATGGTTCTAGATGGATGCTATAGAGCTTTTAGATGCTTTATGGATGTAACCTTAGGTGGTGATAGCTAATGCTTAGTGCTTGGTCCTTTATTATGATCACATAACTTTATATTTATATGATTTCCTTGTTTGAATTTCGTAATTAACCCCAAAAATTTTGACTACCAAAAAGATGAGATGCTCAAATGGATAGAAAGGACCTGAAAAGTATTAAAAACGTATACTGAGGTCGGGAGCACCAAGAGGGGACGAGGGTGCCTGACGTTGGCATCCTGGTTGGGTGCTGGTGTCCAAGATGATAAATATCAAGGTATAAAGAGAAAGACTGAGAAATTAAGGGTGTATAGAAAGCAAAGAAAGGTGACCAAATACAATGATTAATTAGTACTTTTCTTACTTAGGAATCGTATGAATAGTAGTATGCAATCAGGATTAAATAGTTACCCAAAGCGCATGATTTTTTGTCTACATTTTCCCCCACTTTATGTTGCTAAGTGAAACCTAGATAACATAAAGTATATAAGAGATGCATACCTGATAAGCATGTAGATCAATGAAAAAGATGTGCCAAGGGACAAGACAAATTTTGGAGTGATAAAAATACAAAGCGTGGATGTTAAGAAGGAAAAAATGCTAAAAGTGATGATAAAAGTGACCCTAGGGAAAAAAAACACATGTGCAGATGTCGTGATGTGCTTGTTGTCGATGTCAATTGTTGTTGTGATTGGTGTTTTTGATGTTGTGATGTGATGTGACTACCACTTCCCATAAGGATGGACCTAAAAAAGAGAAGAACAATCAAGTACTCAAATACACATGTATATAATTGAAAATGTGTAAAACATATGTAAAAGAAAAAAGAAAAAGGAACATGTGCACTTGATCCATGATGAGTAAAAGGGTGCAGAAAGGATCTTGAAGATGTTATAGAAGAACAATTGTTTTGGGTGATCTCACACTAGTTACGTTGATCGCGAGTTTTTGGGGTGATCTCACACCAAGTCATGGAAGAAGTGTATGGAGAAAAGTCTGGTGTTATCCTCCAACCTTTAACTACTTCCCACAATGTATAGCACCATTTCATATGGTGTGTAAACATTTTACCCAACTTGAAAGTGAAAAGTGTTGTGTAGTACATGCACGTCGAATGCAAAGGACTATGTGCCCTGTAAAAGCAATTGTGTGGAGTTCTATATGCCGTGTTAAATTATCAAATGTTGTGTAACTGCCTCCTGGTCATAGAAATCTAGGAAGGGTTAGGAGCACCCAGGAGCTACTGTCCTAGTCTAGATGGTGGTGTTTGTGTTGTGTTAAGGACCCAAGTCTGATTCTGATCCATGTCTGATATTGTCGACTGTGTTGTACCAGTAATGTGTTGTGTTGAACTGTGATAGTATGACGTTTTATGGGGTGATGCTAGAATTAACAAGGACTGAGAGGGGAGTGAATCAGTCATGTGATTAAAACTTTTTCTTTTCAATTTCAAATAATGAACCTATAACCTTATCTTAGTACTTGATCACAATTTCATTGCATGCATATATGAAAAACTTAGAACCTTTCTTTTATAGATATTTAGAACAAAGTACAACAACAAGAACTCAATAGCATTCAACCAAAAAATAGTAAGAAAATTATCCTTCATCAATTTGATATTACAAAGACTTTATCTTCAAAAATTCACTACAACCAGCTATATGCCTAGAATCAAATTCCAGGGGTTTTGGGCTATGCCCAAGAGTTTTGCTTTTCAGCAAGGGTTTTCTTCAAATGAAGAGAAGGGGGACTTTCTAACTACTTGTATCTAATTACTTAGTCCATTTTATAGACATTACAACTCCTCACTTGGCCATTCAATTTCTGAAGCCTTTTAACTTGTAGGAATTTTGGACTTAATCAATTTCTCACCATACATACTTTCTCCTGCACAATATGACATTGTCACTAGGGTACTAAGGGTTTAGTTATTCTTCTTCCTTATGCAAAAAATTATCAAATTACCTCTTAGAAATTCAACCTCCATTTGATAGTCTTCTGACTTTTTTGATTTCTCTTGTCAGTCTAAGAGCTCTTAGCTTATTTTTGAGAAACAACTCAATGTATTTCTCTTTTCCATGTTAGGCTCTGAAGACATTTCATGAGATTATACCTACTATGACTCTTCAAATAATAATATACTTTCATTCAACTCAAGTTGAATGGATTTGAACCCCTTTTAGCTATGATATATTTAATGAATTCAATTTCAGTCTATGCATAGTGTACAACATACTTTGTGTCTGATGCCTTTTGCATTTCTCTCAGAAGAAACTCATTCAGTCAAGCTAAAACAACCTTCCACCTTCATTGAACTCATTCAGATCAATTTTTAGCAAGAAATGAGACTTTTGAGATTCAAAAAATCTCATATAAATTATTTGACAATCAAATCATGAATTTGAAGAGGACTATTAACATTTTTCTCCTTTATTTCTTGAGAATTCATCGTGAAACTTATTACAATAGGTTTGTACCAGACTGACAATCACCACTACAAAGAATTAGATATTTTTATTGGATGAAGATTAAGAAATGAGCAAAACTCAACCTAGAAACCCTATAAACTGGATTTACATAGAATACATGCCCGAGAACATAAAACGTTGGCTTCCTTGATCAAATCTTGTTGAAACTTAAAATTCCAGTCTTCTGAGGTTGTGTTAAATGTCAAATAAACACCATGAAATCCTTATTTTTACTCCGAGTAACCAAGAATCACAGTGCACAACCTGATAGTATTGTAAAAGTCAGTCTGCACAACACTTTCAATTCTATTTTGGGAAGGGATTAGGTTATTGTAGAGCATTTACCATTCATCAGAGATGCCTACTGCTTCAACTTTCTCATCCCAGTTGCTATGCTTGAACCAATACAATGAAACCATTATCTCAACCTCACCACTTTGAATTTTGTTCTAATGATTTTTGTAATGATAGGTGAACACCAAGATTTTTATATGAGCTACCTTTGTCCTTATGTATCTATAAATGTCAGGAGCACTTTATCACTTGACATAGTTCATAATGGCACCCAGTCCTTTCTTAGGACTTTCAACAAGAAGATTTGAGGCAGGAAGGATCTTAAGATCTTCCCATACCATACATACTCTTCAAATAGGTGAATGCACTCCATGAAGGTGATGTAGACCTTGGAAATATTCAAGTTCAGGTAGTTTAATTAAGCTATATGGTGTAGACAATGATACTTTGTAAACTTGAGTGGAGCTTATCTCACCAAACTCAGCAATGAACTTGATTTAGCCTAGTCAACAACTAAGACAGTGAAGAGATAAATTTATACACTTATCCTATCAAATACAATGATTTCACACCGAAGATATGTCTATTTTATTATGTTTGATCCTCTATGCATGTTTTTCACCTGATCAGGACTTGCAACAGAAATATAGGCTCTTGGGACAATATTTTGAAGTTGCATCAAGTCAAGATGCATTCTTGACAGATGAGCTCACAAGAACCATATTTAAAACCATACCAAAAAGAGCTTGTAGAATCTTTAAAAAAATATAATCCATGTGGAAGAATTCTAACAATTATTGGATCAATAACTCCAGTGACAAAAGTTAGGACATTCACATACCTGGAGCACTTACACCAAGAACAATGATACAAGAAAGACTATGTACCTTCATGAAGAAAATTATTAAAATTAATTTTGAGCACGAGAAATTTCATGAATGAGCTAATAATATACTATAAAGGTTATGAAATAAGACTTGGAGTCCAAATTCACATTTTTTCTCTTATCGATTTGGTGCACACCTAGGAGAGAGGAAAATTGCTCCACCAAAATGCTCATAACTTTTCAAATACACCTCCTTTTGACAATTCACTTTTTGCACATGATTTATAGGAAAATTTACTCCAAAAATTCCTTCTATGATTTATTCTAAGGAGAATATATTAATTTTTTGACCTCTAAGAAGCCAGGTAACTCAAAATGAGCTTTTTAATAAACCAATTTTGATAAAACTCTTGTAACTTGAATATAAATGACCTCAGAATGACCTAAAATTTTGCATGAAGCACTAGGAAAACTTCCTATATTATCTCCTAAATTTTATATAAAAAAATAGTTCTACATTTTTCTATCCCATCTCATTTGCAGCCATGAACATTGTCAGTTCTCAACAGTATTTCTGACCAAAATACAATGCTAACTCCTGGAATTGAGCTAAGTCTAAAATTTTCTCATATATGTTGTAGATTCTCTCTTACCACCTCTCCCATGCCTATACCATCCTATTTCACTACCACTCAAGTGCCAAATCCTTTCCTTCTTGAAACCACATGAACTCATCTTGAACCTTTGAGAAACACTTGAGAAGCCTTCTCTTGCATCACAAAGACTCCTAGGTCACCTAGCCAACATACCTAGATCACCTAGACAACATGTCTAGGACATAAATGTACATGACATAAATGAAAACACAACTGACACATTCTTCCAACAAACTCCCCCTTTTTCCTTGACGACAACTACTTAGAAACATTAATGACACACACACAAAAATTTATTTCCTTCATTTGCATGTTTCTTTTCACAATCCTCCCCCTTTGACATCTATGACAAAGGATGTTATGACTCCTAGATTCTCTTCAATTTGGTCTTATTTACTCCCTATGACATTTTGAGAGAAAATATCACTTACTCTTCCCTCAATCACTCAAACATTCCTGGAAGATATCTCCCCCTGACTTTTTCAACTTTATTAGACCTTAACACTCTGATTTCTTGCATCCTTAGCTACTATGGCAACATCAAGTCATGATGACCATAAAAAAGTTTTGTCTCTATCATATGTAGACACTTTTGTGTGTGATCAAGAGCAGAAATGATCTTCCCCTGCACTTAGAACCATTATGAGTTCATTAACATATATTTCCACTTTCATCTCAACTTGTCCATAAACTATCATCAACAATTAGTTCTTTAGGTGCATACCTAGATTAACATATCAATTATTAGATCTCAACCACTCATGGATGCAAGACATTCACTTTGAATGATCTTGAGATCACCATTTCACCTCCTTGGAGTGCAACTATGCACTCCCCCTATCTTGAAGAGCCAATATACATCTCGAGCAACAACATCTCCATTCACTGTTAGAAGGACATTAACAACATATCAAACCATATCTCTATCTAGAGGAGCACTGAGATAGTATTCAAAACACCTTCACCATCATGAATTAGGAACATAACCAAACTCCCCTGTCATTTAGAGGCAAAATACACTCACTTCTAGTCACCTCTCTACTCCAGGGTACTGTAGCACTGTCAAAGTCACCTTAATAAGGATGAGAGACAAAAATTAGGCCTATTTTACATCATTCAAACTCATCTAATTACATTACCTTTGAGGGTAGTCCTATTTTTAACAAGCCTCAAAATATATAGGTCATTTTATTCTTCCTCAAAATGCTCTATTCAAGTTTCTAAAATTAGATGTGTACAGTCTTGCTTTGAGTTTCATCTTCAATAGATTCCAAACATTATTCTAAAAGTATTTAACACCTTGTATGTTGGGGTTAGCACAAGGTTGTACAGATAATATATTAGATCTAAGCATACATGCAAAAAAGTAGATATTCTTCTAGAAGAAATATACAAAACTAGAGATATAAATCAACACCAAATTTAACGTGGTTCACCTAGTGTGGGCTACATCCACCAAGAAACAAGCCAATCTATTATCCAAAGCTTTCAAAAGATATACAATGAATATTTACAATGTTCCACACCTCTCATGATGTACAATACTTTATTTCTCTCAATTTTCTCCTTCCTCTCTAAGAATTCTCTCTCTCACAATTATTTTCACAATAATAATTAACTCTCTCTTCTAACCCTAGCTTTCTAGCTTATAAATACCTTATACAAACTTAGGTCACTTAGCCATGCAATTACAATCAATAGATCCGCTTTAATACTAAAATTAGATCTAATTACCGTGAGTTAAATAAAACACTCATGCACAGGTAACTGACACTGGTTATCCCTAACTGATGTTGGTCCCTTCATAATCGATGGTGGTTATTGTGTTTTCCAGAAAGTTGATATAGCATGCTAAACTAAAGTAATTGAGCTTCACATCTCAACAATCTTCCACTTGGAGATAAATTATTGCACTATACCTGTACAACGTCATTCTTGGATCCTTTCCTTAGCTTTGTTTCTTCCTCTTCAAATATGAAACTCGAAGACCAACAAAAGTAGAGTGTAGCTCCAACTTCTCTTTTTCTAATGGCTTCGTTAGCATATCCGTAGGGTTTTCACTCATATGAATCTTCTCTAGTTTTAGTTGCCCATCCTCCAATACCTTTTGTATGAAGTGATACTTCAACTAAATGTGTTTCATTCTAGAATGAAACACTAAGTTCTTTTCCAAATGAATTACACTTAGACTGTCACTGAAAAATTTACAATCATCTTGCTCCTTTCCCAAATCTTCCACGAACCTTCTCATACATATCATCTCTTTTCTAGCTTCTGTAGCTACAACATACTCTACCTCAGTAGTAGACAAAGCCACAACCTTCTACAATCTCAATATCCAGCTAATTGTCGTCCCACCTACTGTGAAAATATATCTAGTAGTGCTCCTTCTACCATCCAGATCTCCAACCATATACGAATCAACATAGGCACATAAATAAATATCTGAACCTCTATAGCATAACTGCATGCTACATGTTCCTCTCAAATACCTGAGTATCCATTGGACTGCTTTCCAATGCTCTTTACTTGGATTGGCCATAAATCTACTCATAACTCCCACTACCTGTGCAATGTCTAGTTTGGTACAAACCATAACATACATGAGACTCCCAACTACTGAAGCATATGGTACTCATGTCATGTATTTGACCTCCTCATGTGATGAAGGATATTTTATTTTCTCAATTTGAAGTGTCCAGCCATAGGTGTACTTACAGGTTTTGAATTCTACATTTTAAACCTTTCTAACACCTTGTAGTTATAATCCTCCTGAGACAAATACAATTTATTATTCTTCTTGTCTCTGTGTATTTGCATGCCAAAGATTATTAATTTAGCTCCTAAATCCTTTATAGAAAATGTGTGAGCTAGCTTTCCCTTAAGCTCACCAATGTCCTGCATACTAGATCTTGCAATAAGCATATCATCCACATACAATAACAAAATAATATAGCTCCCATTTTCAGGCTTCTTAAAAAAAAATGATTAGATTCACATCTTAAGTAACCATGCTCATGCATGAAACTATCAAACCTCGTGTACCGTTGTCTTGGAGCTTCCTTGAGCTCATATAGACTCTTTCTAAACCTACACACCAATTTCTCCTTACCCTTGAATTCATACCCAAGTGGTTACTACATATAAATATTTTCATCCAAATCAATATGAAGGAAAGTTGTCTTCACATCTAGTAGCTCTAAATGCAAATCATCTATTGCAACTATACTCAATACAGTACGAATAAAAGTCATCTTTACAACAGGATAAAATATTTCACCAAATTCAATACCCACTTTCTGTGTAAATCCCTTTACTAAAAGTATTTCCTTGTACCTTTTTTTGTCCACCCTCTTCTTCCTTGATCTTGTAAACCCATTTTTTCTACAATGTCCTCTTACCTGCTAAAAAATTAACCAAATCCCAAGTTTGTTTTTGTTCTAAGGAGTCCATCTCCTCATCTATGTCATGCTCCCACTAAATGTGCGTCTCATATTACATTGCTTCTCTAAAAAATTTTGGTTCACTATTATCAGTCAACAAATAAATAAGATAAAGAAGGTTTAAATATTTTCGGAGGTTTACTTACCCTTTGTGACCTTCTCACAGAAGTTTGGGGTACCAAAGGCTAATTCTGGACCCCCTGGACATTTGTTTCTAATTTTGACAGTGACTAATTCCAGTCACCTGTAGTTGATGCCAGTTCTGCTAACGGATGCTAGTTTGGATATTCTGTAATTGATACCGGTTCAGCTAACCGATGTCGGTTAGGGGTCAACCAACACCGACTATTGTGTAACCATGTAGGTATGACTTTTAAATTTGAGATTTCATTTTCATTCACAAAATTCTCAATTGGTTCATCTTTAGGTACCAAAATTTGATCCATGTACATTCTCTTTTCATTAAATTCAATGTCACAACTCCTAATAATTTTAGAATTATCTAAATCACAAAAATGGAATCCTTAATCACTAGATCTATAACATATGAAAGTGCATCTCTTGGATTTTGCATCCAACTTATTTCTATTTTCCTTATCAATATGCACAAAAGATTCTGAACCAAAAACTTTAAGAAAAGAAAGATCTACCTATTTTCTGGTCTAAGCTTCCTTTGGTATTCCTCCATCTAGTGAACTTGAAGGCCCATGGTTAATCAAATAAACCATTGTATCAACTGCTCCTACCCAAAACTGCAACAACAATTCATGATGTATCCTCATACTTCTAGCACGTTCCATGATTTTCATATTCATTCTTTTTGCAACACCATTCTCTTGTGGTGTTCTTGGGACCATCCTTTCTCCATGTATTCCATTCACTGAACGATAATAATTGAAAGCCTTGCTATAGTATTCACCACCACTATCAAATCTAAGGCACTTTAACTTTGAATTTGATTCATTCTCGATAAGGGATTTCCATCATTTAAAAGTCTCAAAAACATCATATTTATGTTTAATAAAATAAACCCATACCTTTCTTGTAGCATCATCAATGAAAGTAACGTAATATTGGGATCCTCAATGAGAAGCTACCTGGGCTGGTCCCCACACATTAAGTGTACAAGCTCTAATTTCTTCTCCTTCTTAGTTGCCCTAATTTTGAGAAATCTCACTCTCTTTTTCTTTCCAAAAACACAATGCTCACATAAATTAAAATCTAAATCTTTCAAATCTGATAACTTACCCTTCGCCTTTAAGATTTGTACTCCTTTTTGAATCATATGACCCAACTGATTATGCCACATGCATGCATCTAAATCTAAAGTAGATAACACATAAGAGGAACCAATAACACAGGTAGATAAATATTACATTATTACCTTATTGACTCTTGCCACAACAAAGGCACCCTTGGTGAATTTCTAAGAGTCTATTGTGAATGTAACCATGCAACCAACTTCACCTAGTTGCCCTGCAGAAATAAGATTCCTCTTGAGGCTTGGCCCATGCCTCACATATTTCAATACCCATGTATTTCCATTTTGAAATTTTAGATGAACTTCCCCTTTACCAGCAATACTGCAAGGTTCATCATCACCCAAATAAACATGCCCAAAATTTCCCTAGACATAATTTCTGAAATAACTCTTATTACGGGTTGCATGGAAAGAAGTTCCTAAATCTAAAACCCACGAGTCTATTCTATTATCCAAAGAAAGAATAAGAGCATCTTGCATTACCTCTGCTGTAGTATTTGCCTCTTTATTTGTCTATTCACCTTTGTATGGGTGTTGGTTCTCTTTATCCTTTGACCAACAATCTTTCTTTGCATGTCCTTTCTTTCCACAATTCCAACAAGTTATTCCCTTAACTTTGGATTTAGATCTATCATTCCTTTAATTTTATTTCCCATTATTATTACTCTTGGATCTCTTCTTTTGCATGCCTCTACTTTCTACATTTAAAGCATTCCCAAATGATGATTCCTCTATAATTTTCCTATGAATTTCTTCATCCAAGATTATACTAACCACATCATCAAAATTCAAAATATTATTAGCAAATTTTGTATTACTAACATCCATTACCAAGTTATCCCAACTATCAGGAAAACACAAGAATAAAAGTTCTTTCACTCCATCATCAAACAAAATATCAACTGATTTACAATAGATTAGAAATCATTCAAATGACTAGATGCAGATCCACCTTCATGCATCTTAGAACTAAATAGTTTCTTCATCACATAAAATATTTTTGAAGCACTAAGTTTTTTATATAAATTAGCAAGAGATTTCTTTAACTCTACCATAGATCTCACTTTTGTAATATTAGAAGCCACAGATGCTGTCAAGTTCAATCTTATAGATCCGAAATCCTTTCTGTCAAGAATCTTCCATTCTTCATTAGCCATCTTCGTAGGTCTAGAATTTTCATTCAACAGTAAGTACAAATATCTTTGATACAAATAATCCTCAATCTGCATCTTCCATGCTTGATAATTTCGGCTGTCGAAATTCTCTACCTTGTATTTGTTTTCTTTTTCCATTTTTGTAGCTCCCACTCAATCAGAAAACCCTTTGTAATTAAATCTGTCAACACATAAAACCATGAAACAAATATATGATACCAGTTGTTGGGGTTAGCACAAGGTTTTACAGATAATATATCAGATATATGCATATATGCAATAAAAGTGGATATTATACCAAAAAGAAGATATAAATTAATACTATATTTATCGTGGTTCACTCAGTGTGGGCTACATCCACCAATAAAAAAACTAATCCATTATCCAAAGCTTTCAGAAGATATACAATGAAGATTTACAATCTTCCACACCTCTCATGATGTACAATAATTTCTTTCTCTCTCACAATTATTTTCACAATAATCATTAAATCTCTCTTCTAACCCTTACTTTCTAGTTTATAAATACCTTATACAAACTTAGGGCACTTAACCATGCAATTACAATCAATAGATTTGCTCTAATACTAAAATTAGATATAATTCCCGTGAGTTGAATAAAACACTCACACAGGTAACTGACGTCAGTTAGCCCTAACCGATACCAATTCCTACTTTCCTAATTGATGCCGATCATAGGTGAATGATGTCCATCTCTTTATAACTAATGTCGGTTACTGTGTTTTTCAGCAAGCTGTTATAACATGCTAAAATGAAGTAATTGAGCTCCACATCTCAACATTTTACACATTATTACCATTATATTATTCCCAATTAATTCTTGAAACAATTCACCATAACACAATATGATCAAGCATTAAATTCTCATACCTCTTGAGGTCAGGGTACAAACTATGCATAGAAGGGTTTACTGTCATGTTTTTGATTGATAGGTTTCCTTTAACAAATTCATTATATCTTCAAATCTTCCCAGGGCTTCAACCACTCCTCATGCCTCTTTTAGGATGTCACACACTGGAGGCACATAATTTTTGAATAACACCAATGCTTCAGAGTTCTAACAAAGTGTTCCTTTTCTTGCAATACTGAGACTTTTTACAATCAGTCTTATCCAACTTCTTCTAGAGATCCATATCACCCATCCGTGTATTGACATTACATGATTCTTATGAATGACTATGCTCCTATTATGGACTTCAAAACCTTCCTCTATCTTTGAATCTTTTAATGAAGTATTGTAGCTTCTCTTCCCTGTATGCGTACTAAGGCCTTCAATGGTTCCTTAAGCCATTTCCATGAAAAAAAACCTCTTCATCATACACTATCTTGTAGAAACCTTGAGATTCATTTGGCTTACTTTGCAATCTTGTAGCATGTTTTCAGTCTAAAAAACACATAAGTCCTTTAAAGGCATGAAATTACAGTCTTGGGTACATAAGAGCATTGATACAAGCTTATGTCCTTATCATAGACCTTATAACACAATTGTTGACAACTGCATACCTGATCATGAGCCCCTCTTTACTTGGACTATAGCATACTTTTCTTAACAATGAATTTAGATTCTTTTAGATTTACTGTACCTTGATGAGAAACACTGGAGTATGTTGTCTCAGACTTAACAACAATATTCTTCCTCTGCCACTGATTTCTCAATCCTTAAAGAATATGAATAGACTTAAGGCCATCTATTGCTCATAAACCTGTCTTGGAACACTTGGATGAATTATGATCCCACTTTACACACTTTTTATAATTCCATGGGCATCATACATTGACTACAACACAGATAAATCATCAGGGTTTTATGTTATAAAACCCTAACATACTCTCTAGAGGACCTTATTTGCAACCCATGGTCTTTCATGACTGACACAATCCACAAATGCTTGTGATACAGCTCTTTTTTACAACTCTATGACCTTCTTATAGCAACCTCTAGAAATTATTGAGCCTTTAACCCTTTGTGAGACCATACTCTTGCATATAGATATCATTTGGAAACACATACTAAGACTTATGCACACTTTGTAGAAGAAAGGCTCTTCTTCAATAGATAATACCAAGAAAATATAGTCTTAAAGCTTAGAAGTAAAGTCTCATGAGATTAACATATGATGCTTACTCAATCCATGGAAAAAAATGAATTATTATGAAATATGACCATTAGATCCAAACATGCATTTAATACCTTGGAGTTACTCTTAGAAACCAAAAACTTCACATGCGAAGCAAGCATAACTCAAACCTTCAACTTATAATGTCATTGGATATACCTCACAGTTTGATTTTTTATCACAAATCCTTGACACATTGACTCTTTGTAATATCTCCATTTGCTTCAAGTTAAAAGTTTTTATTGACCTTAGCATGCAATAAAAATTTTGATACTATTTTCTTTCATTTGCATGTACAATGATTACTTCAAGAAGCAACACTTATTTCTATCATAGGCTTAGAAAACCTTTGTCAAACACGAAAGTCATGTCAAGACTATATCCTCATGATCAGACTATAGCTCAGACTTCTGATTTCTTCCTTTTCACAAAATGAATGACCATGTGGATCATATATAGCCTTTTGAAACCACTTCACACTTTACATGACAATACACTAATAATAACAACAAGAATATGTTGAACACCTTGTAGAGACATACCTCAACTCCATGGAGAAGATACACAATGACTTAAACATCTCCCCGTAACTCCAATGCTTCATTAGCAATAATAGAACATGGAGGGGCTTAAAGAGAGAAACTTAAGGTCTCAAACCCTCTTCTTAGACCTTGATTGTCTCCTCTTTGTTTGATTTATCACTTCTGGACTCAGTCACATTCTTGGAGTTCTTTTTAGAAATTTGAATTGCTTCATCCTTCCTTTTGTATGATTAAGCTTGTGGCTTAGATATTTGAATTTATTTCTTCAGTTGTCCTACATCAAAGAACCTTGTAATGAGCACTAGCCTTGTGAAACCTAAAGCATTCAACCTACCTCCCTTTTCACTCAAAATCCCTATGTTTCAAAACTCATTAAAAGTATAGTAATAGCCATTAAATTTTATTTCATAAATTCTTGTGTTTGATGGTTCATATTTGCATTACTTTGCTAGGTGTTCTTTTTCATGAAAAGTGATAACATTTATCTTTGTATCTTTGTCCTAACTTTTTAATCTTCCTTCTTTCCTTTGTTCTTGAGTTTCTTCTTTAGAATTTTCATTATTTTCCACATGAGAATTACATGCACTAGCCATGTGGTCCATAAGCACAACACTTGTAGCAATTAATATGGAAAACATACCATGTTTAAATGAATTTGGCTGCCTAACAAATGCTATCTTGTATGAGATGAATACATTAAACTATTTCCATTTCTTGACAACATTTTGCTATGTTAGAACATTGTATTAAATCCCCTTCATTATTATCTAAACTCTATGAATATTGTGTGAAACCCAGTCCTGTTTTATCACCATCTACTGCTTTGTTCTTCCTAACATCTTATACGAATTTTTTTGAGTTTTCTTGAAAAGATGATAACTTACTTGTCATAATGCTTAGCTCCTTTAGTTCTTCTTTCTCTTTCTTCAATTCTTCTTTCTCCTTCTCAAATTACTTTGTTAGGACCCCTACTATTTCTTCTCTTCCAACTTCATGTTTGATACATTCTTCTCTCTTAATTCTCATCTCAGCTTGTGCCTCCTCAACTTGAACTTTCATGACTTTGTTAATTTCATCTTGAGTTTCTGATATCTTTTCGATCACATAACCTTTCTCACCTACCCATTTCCTTACCATAAAGGTATAAATCTAAATAGTATTCAAATATGTAGGTACCATCCTATCACCAACGATATCCCTTTAGCCTATTAAGTCCACTTCTAAGGGTCTGCTTTGATACCAATTTTTAGAATTGATAGGGAATGAGTGGGGGCATGAATCATTCATGCGATTAAAAATTTTCTTTTCAACTTCAAACAATGAACCTAAAACCTTATCCTCATGCTTGATCACAATTTCATTGCATGCATACATAACAAACTCATAACCTTTCTTTTATTGATATTTAGAACAAAGTAAAAAAATAAAAATTCAATTGAATTCAACCACAAAATATTAAGACAATTATCCTTCATCAATTTGATATTACAAAGAATTCATCTTTAATAATACACTACAACCAACTACATGCCTAGAATTAAATTCCAGGGGTTTTGGGCTATGCCTAAGAGTTTTGCTTTTCAACAAGGGTTTTCTTCAAATGAAGAGAAGAGGGGTTTTCTAACTACTTTTATCTACTTACTTAGTGCATTTTATAGACATTACAAACTCCTCTGTTGACCACTCAACTTCTCAGGAATCTTAAATTTTAGGACTTTTGGTCTTACTCGATCTCTCACCACATATACTTTCTCCTACACAATATGACATTGTCACTAGGGTACTGAGGGTTTATTTATTCTTCATCCTTATGTAAAAAAAATTCTCAAATTACCTCTTAGAAATTTGAGCTCCATTTGATAGTCTTATGAATTTTTCATATTTCTCTTGTAAGTCCAAGAGTTCTTACCTTATTTTTGAGAAACAACTCACCATCTTTCTCTTTTCCATGTTAGGCTCTAAAGACATTTCATGAGATTATATCTGCTATGAATTTTCAAATACCAATAGACATTCATTCAACTCAAGTTGAATGGATTTGAACCCCGTTGAGCTCTGAGATATTTAATGACTTCAATTTTAGTCTCTACAAAATGTACAACATACTTTATGTTTGATGCCTTTTGCACTTCTCTAAGGAGAAACTCATTCACTCAAGCTAAAAAAACCTTCCAAATTTGTTGAACTCGTTCAGATCAAGTTTCAACAAGAAATGAGACTTTTGAGATTTAAAGATTCTCATAGAAATTATTTGATAGTCAAATCATGACTTTGCAGAGGACTACTAACGTTTTTCTCCTTTGTTTCTCGAGAATTCATCTTGAAAATTATTACAACAGGTTTGTACTAGAATTGACAATCACCTCTACAGAGAATTAGAGATTTTAATTTGATCAAGATTAGGAAACAAGTAACACTCTACCTAGAAACACTAGAAACATGATTTACAAAGAATCATGACCGAGAACATAAATAGTGGATTATTTGATAAAATATTGTTGAAAATTCAAATTAAAGTCTTATGAGGCTGTGTTGAATGTACCTCCACATTTAAAAATCAAATAGACACCATGAAATCCTTCTTTCTTCTCATAGTAACCATGAATCATAGTGCACAACATGATAGTATTGTAGTAGTCAATATACACTTTGCATGTTGTTCTTAGAGTATAATTAAATTATATTTTGGGAAGGGATTAGGTTATTTTAGAGAATTTCTCATTCATCATAAATGCCTATTGCTTCAACTTTCTTAGCCTAGTTTTTATGCTTACACCAGTACAGTGAAACCATTATCTAAACCTCGGAACTCTGAATTTTATTCTAATGAAATTTGAAATGATAGTTGAATACCAATATTTTTATATGAGCTACTTATTTCCTTATGTATTTGGGAATTTCAGGAGAAATTTACCACTTTACAGAGTTCATCATGGCACACAGTCCATTTTGAGGACTTTCAACAAGAAGATTTGAGGCAGGAAGGATCTTAAGATCTTCCCATACCATACCTACTCTTAAACTAGGTGAATGCACTCCAAGAAGGTGATTTAGACATTATAAATATTAAATTTTAGGTAGTTCAATTAAACTAGATGGTGTAGACAATGATACTTTGCAAACTTGAGTTGAGCTTGTCTCACCAAACTCAGCCATGAACTTGATTTAGCCTATTCAACAACTAGGACAATGAATAGATAGAATTTTATACTTATCCTATCAAATAAAATGATATCACACTAAATATATGTCCATTTTATATTGTTTGATACTCTATGCATGTTCTTCACCTGATCATAACTTGGAACAGAAAGATAGGCTCTTGGGATGGTACTTTGAAGTTAAATTGAGTTAATATGAATTTTTGAGAGATGATCTCACAAGAACTACATATACAACCATACCAAAAAGATCTTGTATAATATTAAACATAATATAGAATGCCTATTGAGAAAGTATAATGCCTATTGGACTAATAACTCTAGTAACAACAGTTAGGACCTTCACGCACCTAGAGCACTTACACCTTCAACAATGATATAGGAAACACTACGTACCTTCATGAAGTAAATTATTTAAATTCCTTCTGATCATGAGAGATGTCATGAATGAGATGATAAAATACTCTAGAGGTGACGAAACAAGACTTGGAGTCCAAATTCACATTTTTTCTCTTATTGATTTGGTACACACCAAGGAGAGAGAAACACTACTCCACCAAAATGCTCATAAATTTTCAACCACACCTCCTTTTGAGAAAATTATTTTTGTGCATGATTTTTATGATAATTTAATCAAAAAAATTATTCTATTATTTATTTAAAGGAGACCATATAATTTTTTTGGGAGATAGGAAGCCTGGAAACATAGAATAAGTTTTTTTTAAAAATATGTTTCTACGAAAACTCACATAACTTAAACAAATGACCTAACTTTGACCTAAAATTTTGCATGAAGAATCAGAAAAAATTCCTATATTATCTCCCAAAGTTTCAAAAAAATAATAAGTCTAAATATTTCTATCCTATCTTATTTACATATTATAACACTGCTTGTTCTCAACAATATTTCTAACCAACATACAAAATTGACTCCTAGAGTTGAGCCGAGTCTAACCTTTTATCATTCATGTTGTAGATGATCTCTTACTACATATCCCATGCTTGTACCATCCTATTTCACTACTTTAGGTTCCTGAAACCATCCTGAAAGGACACTACCACTCAACTGAAAAATCCCTTCCTTCTTGAAACCACATAAAATCATCTTGAACCATTGAGAAACACTTGAGAATCCTGATCTTACATCACAGAGACTCCTAGGTCACCTAGAAAATATACCTAGATCACCTAGCAAAGATGCCTAGATCACCTAGACAATATGTTTAAATCACCTATCCAACATGACATCAATGGACTTGGCATCAATGAAAACACAATTGACACATTCTTCCAACATGTGAGTGATTCACTGAAATGATGCCCCCTTTGTTTAGGGTGTATGTGATGTCATTGAAGGAGTATGAAGCCCAAAGGAGGAACAACCGTTGTGCTAAAAAATTTCCCTATAGGGGGAAGGGAATGTGCTTGGTAGAAACCAATGCACACACAAAGAAAGTGGCTGGGAGACAAGTGTTAGTATAAGCAAAGACAAATGTGCATGTAGAAGACAAAATAAAAGCTAAGCATATAATGTGTAAGCTAAGACGCAAGAAGACAATGTAAACACACAATAATATAATATAGACCACGAAACTAGGTTGCAAACATGGGACATCCGTCACGATGTAGCAAGACAATCAAGGCTGATGAAGCCAAAAGAAGACAATGTGCACACAAGACAAAGGCCAAAGCCTGTAAACAATGAAAAATAAACACAAGCGAAGGTAGACAATAGTAAACAATATAACATGAAACCATAGTGGAAAATATACCTTCAAAGAAAATTTTGCACATTAAGTACCCGTTAACATGTTAAAAAGATAAATAAGTATGTCAAAACACGTATAAGCTGATAAAGTAATGTGTTGTAAAAAATGAAACAATAACCGTTGTAGTGTACGAAATTGGATGCCCCCAAGAGCTTCTGTGGGACTGGTAATAGGTGATACACCAAGCATCCATGTTGTGTGTAATAGATCTCTATAATATGCAATCACAACTAGAAAGGAAATTGAATACACATGTGTATAGGATAAAGATAATGACATACAAGGTATCTATCTAGCATGTGTAATAAAGTGAACATGTAAGCATAGGTAAGCAAGAGTAAATACAACCAAGATATGTAATATGCCATGGAGCATAAATGGAATGAAATGCAGAGTGAGTGTGATAAGAACATGCCCCTTGAGTGAGTATGGAGGTGTATGAATGTGATGAGGTTCATTTATATATGCCCCCTTAGCAGTTAAGAATGAACCATAAATGTGAGTGTGTCATCAAGAAATGGTTGGAATGTGCGTGCTAGAAAGATGTGATCATAAAAGTGTAAAGCGTGGAGAGTACGTGAGTGAGTGAGTGAGGCAAGGTTCATTTTATATTGAAACCCTTAGCAATTGAGTATAAACCGTGGAACTAGAGTGCATCATAGGAAAGTGATTGCAACACATAAAAGTATATTGAGAAAGATATAATGTGAATGTGTAGTATGAATAGTGTGTATAGTATGTGATAAATTCTTCGAGAAATAGGTGTGACCAGCTCATGATGTGTGAAGAGTGTAATGTGTAGTGTGTAGTGTGTATTGTATGATGCATAATGTGTGAGGTGCATGTATATAATATGCCCTTAACATTCAAGTGTGAACCATAACATGAGAGTATGTCATCAAGAAATAATGATAAAAATGTATGAGTATGTGTATGATGAACATATCAGACTAGATGCGACACATATAAGATGTAAGACAACTGAAGATGCTAGGAAGTGGGAGGGAGATAAGTGTGATGCCCCCCAAGTGTGTGCTAGTGAGTGTGTTATTCAATGAGTGATGTTTGGCATAGATAGGTGATATATGAAGATGATGAAGGACAATAGATGGTGTATAACTTATTGAGTAATGTAATAAGTGATGACAGGTTGTATTGTATGTGTGAATAATGATAGATGGTAATTTATGTATATATGTATAAGTGAGTATGTAATAGATAGATATGTCATTGAAGCATGTGATGTGAAGGTTAAACGAGGTTCTTATTAGATCCCTCAACAGTCATGTAAGAACCATAAGAACATGAGTGCATCATCAAGAAATGAAGAAACAAGTGTAGCAATTAGTTTGTATTGATTCTTAAGAGATATTAGACACTAAGCGCAGAGCAATGAATGCATGTGATGATAGAGATACTTGATAGCAATGCAAGGGGGGAGAAGCTATGATGCCCCCCAAGTATGTAAGTGATGTAGATATAGTCAATGATACTAAGTAGATTAATGTAACGATTAGTTTCCTTAACAAAAGTGGTTGGAAGCTGAAGTGAGAATTTACAAGAGGCCTCGAATTATCGTATTTGAAAGAGGCCAGCTAAATACTTTTCATCTTACTTAGTGAGTGATTGATTTTTTGGTAATGTTATAGAAGAGTTGAGTTGTGTAGTTCAATTTCTTCACAAATATCATGCTTTATTAACTTGTTGGAATACACAGTAATCGACATCGGTGGGGTAAGCGTCATTGATCACCTGGGGACCGACATTGGTCATGCAAGTAGGAACCAGTATCGGTTAGGGTAACCAACATCGGTTACCTGTGCGTGATTATTTTTATTTAAGTCACATGAATTAGATCTAACATTTGATATAATGGTTGTAATTGCATAGTTAAAGTGCCCTAAGTTTTTATATGCTTATATAAGCTAGAAAGATAGGGTTAAAAAATAGAACTCATTAAGATTTTAGAAGAATTAGAAGAATTTTAAAAAGGAATTCTTAGAGAGAGAAAAAGAGAAGCTTGTGAGGAAGAAAATACTATACATCCAAGAGAGGTGTGGAAGATTAAAAATCTTCATTGTATATCATCTGTGAAGCTTTGAATAATATATTGGTTGTTTCTTGGTGGAAGTAGCCCACACTGGGTGAACCACATTATATCTTGTATAATGTCTATTCTGGTTTATTTCCATATTTATTTCTTGTATGCTTAGATTTGATATATATCTATACAAATGGTGTGATTAACCCAAACAACTGGTATCAGAGATTTTTTGTTTGATAGATTTACTCACAGAGGGATTTCTAATTGAGTGGGAGCTACAATAATGGTAGAAGATGGAAAGTACAGAGTTGAGAAATTTGACAGCCATAATTGTCAATTATTGAAGATCTAGGTGGAAGATTATTTGTATCAAAAAGATCTATACTTATCGTTGGATGAGAAGGAAAGACCTACAAAGATGACTAATGAATAATGGAAAATTCTTGACAGATAGGCTCTAGGGTCTATAATATTGAGTCAGAAGCATCTATAGCTTCGAATATTACCGAAGTAGTAACCACGATAAAGTTGAGGAAATATTTAGCTAATTTATCTAAAAAAACTAGTGCATCAAATAAAGTTTATTTGATGAAGAAATTATTTAATTCTAAGATGCAAAAAGGTGAATCTGCATCAAGTCATTTGAATGATTTCCGTTCTATTGTAAATCAATTAAAATTGGTTAATATTCCATGTTTGATGATGAAGTGAAAGACACCTTTATTCTTATGCTCTTTGCCTAATAGTTGGGATAACCTGGTAATGTATGTTAGTAATACAGCGTCGGCTACTAATATTTTAAAGTTTGATGATGTGGTTAGTATAATCCTGAATGAAGAAATACAGAGGAAAATTATAGGAGAATTATCATCTGGTAATGCTTTGAATTTAGAAATTAGGGGAAGGCATAATGAGATATCCAAGAGCAAGATTAATTGGAAATCAAAGTCTAAGAATGACATATCTAAATCCAAAGGTAAAGGAATAACCTGCTGGAATTATGGAAAGAAAGGACATGCAAATAAGGATTGTTGGTTTAAGGAAAACAAAAAGAATGTGCTAGAGAAAGGTAAAGAGGCAAATGTTACATATTCTAAGGTAATGCAAGATACCCTTATTCTCTCTTTGGATAATAAAATTAAATCATGGGTTTTAGATTCAAGAGCTTCTTTCCATGTTACCCCTAATAAGAGTTATTTCAAAAATTATGTCCAGGGTAATTTTGGGCATGTTTATTTGGGAGATGATGAACCATGTAATATTATTGGTAAATGATAAGTTCATCTAAAATTACAGAATGGAAATACATGGATATTGAAATATGTGAGGCATGTGCCAAACCTCAAGAGAAATCTAGTTTCTATAGGACAAATAGGTGAATCTGGTTGTATGGTTATATTCACAACCGACTCTTGGAAGGTTACCAAGGGATCTCTTTTTGTAGTAAGAGGCAAGAAGCTAGGAACATTGTATTTGTCTACTTGTATTACTAATTCCTTTTCTCTGATATCTACTTCATATTCAAATGCAAGCATGTGGCATAATCGCTTAAGCCATATGAGTAAAAAAGGAATGCAAATCTTAAAGGCTAAGGGTAAGTTATCAGATTTGAAAGATGTAGATCTTGATTTATATGAGAATTGTATATTTGGAAAGTAAAAGAGAATGAGATTTCTCAAAGTTGGGGCAATAAAGAAGGAGAAAAAATTGGAGCTTTTGTACTCAGATGTGTGGGGACCATCCCAAGTAGTTTCTCATGGAGGATCCCAATATTATGTGACTTTCATTTATGATTCCACAAGAAAGGTACGAGTTTATTGTATTAAATGTAAATATGATGTTTTTGAGACTTTAAAAAGATGGAAAGACCTTGTGGAAAATGAATCAAATTCAAAGTTAAAATGCCTTAGATTTGAAAACAGCGGTGAATACTACAGTAAGAATTTCAATGATTATTGTTCAATGAATGGAATACACAGAGAAAGAATGGTTCCTATAACACCATAGGAGAATGGTGTTGCTGAAAAAATGAATAGGAAAATCATGGAACATGCAAGAAACATGAGGATACATGTTGGATTACTCTTGTAGTTTTGGTAAGAAACAATAGACATGATGATTTATTTAATTAACCGTGGGCCTTCAAGTGCACAAGATGGTAGAATACCAGAAGAAGCTTGGATTGAAAAAGAGGTAAATCTTTCTTTTCTTAGAGTATTTGGTTCAGAAGCCTTTGTGCATGTTGATAAAGAAAATAGAAAGAAGTTGGATGCTAAATCTAAGAGATGTAATTTTATTTGTTATGGATTTGGTTATTTTGGATTCTATTTTTGGTATTGAGAAGATTCTAAGATTGTTAGGAGTTATGGTGTTGAATGGAAGGAAAAGAGAATGTACATGGATCAAGTTTTGGCACAAAAAAAAAACCGGTTGGAAATTTTGTGGAAGAAAACTCATTCTTGAATTTAGAAAAAACATCTACAGGTACTGGTGTTGGTTAGACTAAACTAGTATCGGTTGAACAGATATGGTGTTGGTCACCAGGACTGATATTGGCTACAGAAGAGCATGACTATCATCAGTTAGTTGAGCTGGTGTCAACAAGAGGTGACCGACATCAGTCATTATAAGAGGTGGATAAAAATGTACAGGATGTAAAAATTGAGCCTTCGACACCCCAGATCTCAGTTATAAGGTCACAAAGGGTAAGTATACCTCCAGAAATATTTACACCTTCCTTATCTTATTTATTATTGGTACATAGTGGTGAAGCAAAAAGTTTTTAAGAAGCGATGTAGGATGAAACCCAAAAGAAGTGGGAGCATGGCGTGGATTAGGATATGAACACCTTGGAACAAAACCATACATGAGATTTGGTTAAGTTGTCAGCAGGTAAAAGGACATGGCAAAACAAATGGGTTTACAGGATCAAGGAAGAATAGGGTGAACAAAAAAGATACAAGGCAAGGCTTGTGGTGAAAGGGTTTGCACTGAAATAAGGTATTGATTTTAGTGAGATATTTTCTCCTATAGCAAAAATAACTTCTATACATATTGTATTGAGTTAAGCTGCAATAGAAGCTTTGCATTTAGATAAACTTGACGTCAAGATAGTTTTCCTTCACGGTGATTTAGAAGAAGAGATTTATATGTAGCAGCCACTTGGTTATGAAGGCAAGGGTAAGGAGGAACTTGTGTGTAGGTTTAAAAAGAGTTTTTATGGGCTCAAGCAAGCCCCAAGGAAATGGTATATGAGATTTAATAGTTTCATGCATTAGCATGGTTATATGAGATGTGAATCTAACTATTGTGTTTATTTAAAGAAGCTTGGAAATGGAAGCTATATTATTATTTTACCGTATGCGGATGATATGCTTATTGTAGGCTCTAGTATGCAGGACATTGGTGAGCTTAAATAAAAGTTATCTCATACATTTACATTGAAGGATTTGGGAGATATAAAGAAAATCCTTGGCATGCAAATACACAGAGACATGAAGAACCATAAGTTTTATTTGTCTCAGGAACATTATATCAATAAGGTGTTGGAAAGGTTTAATATGCAGAATTCAAAACCTGTAAGTACATATATGTCTAGACACTTTAAATTGAGAAAATGTCAATGTCCTACATCACATGAGGAGTTTGAGTACATGGTACAAGTTTCGTATGCTTTAGCAGTTGGTAGTCTTATGTACGCTATGGTTTGTACTAGACCAGAAATTGCATAGGCAGTGGGAGTTGTGAGCAGATTTATGGCCAATCTAGGTAAAGAGCATTGGAAAGTGGTCCAATGGATTCTTTGGTATTTGAGATGGACATATAGCATTTAGTTATGCTATGGAGGGTCAAATACTTCATCATGCGGCTATGTTGATTCAAATATGGCCGGAGATTTGGATGGTAGGAGAAGCACCACTGGATATGTATTCACAGTAGGTGGGACGACAGTTAGTTGGATTTCTAGATTACAGAAGGTTATGGCCTTGTCTACTATAGAGGCCAAGTATGTTGTAGCTACAGAGGCTACCAAAGATATGATATGGAAGAGCAAGTTCATGGAAGAGTTGGGAAAGGAGCAAGAGGATTGTAGATTGTATAGTGATAGTCAAAGTGTGATTCATCTAACAAAGAAATCATTGTTTCATTCAAGAACGAAACAAATTTAGTTGAGATATCACTTCATATAGCAGGTGTTGGAGGATTGGTAGCTAAAACAAGAGAAAATTCATACGAAAGAGAACCCTGTAGATATGTTAATGAAGCCATTAGAAAAGGAGAAGTTAAACCTACACTCCAATTCTATTGGTCTTTGAGTTTGAGACTTGAAGTGGAAGGAACAAGCCAATGAAAGGATCCCAAAATGGAGCTTTATGGTATACTGCAACAATTTATCTCCAAGTGGGATATTTTTGAGTTGTGGAGCTCAATTTCTTCACAAATAACATGCTTTGTTAACTTACTAGAATACATAGTAACCAACGTTAGTTGGGTAACCATTGTCAGTCACCTGGGGACTGACATCGGTGAAGCAAGTAGGAATCGGTATTGGTTAGGGTAACTGACATCAATTACCTGTGCATGATTGCTTTTATTTAACTCATGGAAATTATATATAACCTTTGATATTAAAGTGATCTAATGGTTGTAATTGCATAGCTAAAGTGACCTAAGTTTGTATATGCTTATATAAGCTAGAAATCTAGGGTTAGAAGGTAGAAATGATTAAGATTTTAGAAGAATTATAAGAAGGAATTCTTGGAGAGAGAGAAAAAGAAGCTTGAGAGGAAGAAAATACTGTACATCTGAGAGAGGTGTGGAAGATTGCAAATCTTCATTGTATATCCTATATGAAGCTTTAAATAATATATTGGTTGTTTCTTGGTGGACGTAGCCCACAATGGGTGAACCATGGTATATCTTGTGTATTGTTTCTTCTGGTTTATTTCCATATTTATTGTTTGTATGCTTACATATGATATATATATCTATACAATTGGTGTGATTAACCCCAACAACTTGATAGGAGAAGGATTGATATTGAGATGTGGTTTCTTAGTTTGACTTGATGATGCGAAAAATGACTTGAGATGAGGAGGTGTTATTGATTTTTAGAGGTGGTTTCTTGGATTGTGCTTGACTAATCAAAGAAGGAATGTTATAAGTAATAGTAGTGTGCTCATTAGATATAGATGAAGCAGATTTAGGAGCCCATTTGGGTGTAGCATTTGTAGATGAACATGATACAGGATGTTGTGTAACAAATGAGCTAAAGCCTTGACGCTCAAGATGCTTGATTCTTTATTTAAAGCATAATATTCATTGTCATTATGTCCATTGATTTGATGATAATTGCAATATGGAAGGTCCTGATATTTTGCAAGACCATAATGAGGATAGCCATGAGTAGATGGTAAAGCGATCAATTGATGACTAAGGAGATAAATAAGAATTTCATTTTTCTTAACATTGTGATTAAAAGTGAGAGGCTCCGGTAATGAAAATACTTGAGGCTCACTGATATGAGCACATGTAGAAGACATAACATGAAGATTGAGATGTAGAAGGAGAACACACATGATCCTAAGAAGTGTCTTTAAGCTGTTGGGTTTTAGATGAGATATAATCATGGATTTCATACCCTAAAATTTGTTGTAAAATAAAGAATGCAAAGCTTGAATTGAATCCAATATGGGTTTATTGAATGGAGGATCATGAAGGCTATGGTCATCAGATAGATGATGGAAAATAGGAATTATTTTGTGTGGCGGCATATCTTTAGGAAGACACATGGATTCTAAGGATTTTTGTAGAACAACATGGCAGTCAGGATGCATTTTAAGTAAATCACACAAAGGAATTTGAGGAGCTTTACAACCCACGATAAAAGAAAGATGAGGATCTAAGAGTATTCAACTATGTCGGGTTCACCAAAATATTTAAGCTAAATATGGGAATATATACCTAATCTGATTGTTATTGTAGCCATAAATTAATAATCAATTAAATACATAGATTAACACAAGCAAACTAAGCCAAAATATATGAAACCCTAAGTGTAAAGAAGAGGTAAGATTACATGTCTATTTTGCAATTATTTCTAGACTGTGCCGAAGTGTTGACCAGATGAATAGAGAGGGAGAAACGTCACATAGAGCCTCAGAAAAGTGTGCGAGATGACGATCTACCTAGACTGGGGCACCTAGAGAGTTACATGGGCACCCATGGATGCCATAGACCTGTTTCGGGGCACCTATGTCTGCGTAAATGTTCAAAAAACCTCCTCTAAGTAGTCGCAAGGTATTTTTTGTTGTTCTCCTTTGGTCGTTATGATATCACACAATGATTTCCGAAGTCGCTAGAAACCTGTAATGAAATAATGACCTATAAAACCCCCAAAGAGACATCAAATACTAAAAAAGAAAGATGTAGAATGAGGGGTCAAACTATCCTCAAATGTCACAATTGTGATGTTACAACTGAGTGCTCTACTACATATCAGACCCAATGTAGTTCTATGTGTGTGTGTTTGGAATTGTGCCCTAGGTTACTCTTGTACGTGTCACACTTAATAGTGAGAAAAGTAAGTAGATGTAAATAAATGTAATAGATGTGTGCGTGGAATAGAATGAACTTCCCTCCTATGAAGTGTACATAGAATAAACAACCCTTGTGTCACTTGGATGGTGCTAGATAGATGCAATGGATCTCTTATATACTTGATGGATGCAACCTTAGGTGGTGATAGCTAATGCTTAGTGCTTAGTCCTTTATTATGATCATATAACTTTATATATATATGATTCCCTTTCTTGAATTTCGTAATTAACTTTGAAAAGGCCGACTACCAAAAAGATAAGATGCTCAAATGACTAGAAAGAACCCAAAAAGTGTGAACAAAGTATACTGAGGTCAGGAGAGCCCAAAGGGAACTAGGGCACCTGATGCTAGTGTCCATGATGATAAATTCCAAGGTATAAAGAGACAAAATGAGCAAGTAAGGGTGCAAGACCAAAATTGGCAATAGAAAGCAAAGAAAGGTCACCAAAGACATGGGTTAATTAATACTTTTCTTACTTAGGAATCATATGAATAGTAGTATGCAATCAATACTAAATAGTTACCCAAAGTGTGTGATTTTGTGTCTATATAGATGTATTGATGAGAGGTTGTGTTGACTGTGGTATGTATTGAGAGGATATATAACTGTATCGTGGGATGATGGCAGTGGATGCTTGCTGTGAGAATGTGTGAGAAGTAGTGATGGAACTCGTATTGACAAGTGGTATGGATAAGACCAAGTTCTAAATGGTGGATGTGGGATGTCGATATTAAAGTGGTTACGAAATGATCAATGGAATAGTAGTGAGAGGGATAATAGATGAGATGGAAAGAGGAGGGAGAGTTATAGAGGTTGTATGATTAGATGTAGATGGTGAGATAGTGATATAGATTTGTGTAGTATGTGGATCAAATGAAGAGATCAATTATTCAAGATCTTTTTGACTAGTTATGTTTTATGATGAAATGGTGTTGTGATCGAAACTAGTGATGGGAGAGGATGAAGTAGGGGGATGATGTCCTCACATCACCAGAGGTGGGATATGGATTGATTTTTTCTATAACAAGCTAGTAGTTGGGGTCGATAAGTCGGTAATGATCAAAGCTAATGGTAGTAATGGGAGGTTTATATTTTGAATTTGGAAGTCGGAGGAGGACACATTGAGAAGTGAGGTAACCATTAAGGGCAACCGAGTTAGAGCTTATAAGTTATGTGAAGACTCGGTCACTAATATTGAGGAATTATAGGATGGATGAATATGGAATTTATGATGTTTCTAACTGAGTAATAGGAAAATGTGTTGGTTCTATATCTATTTCTAAGGATCGTTGTAATGGATCGATCATGCTCAGAATGTTTTAGCTACAAGACTGGATTGATTCTAAGGATTGGTTAAGCAGATTTGTCATATTTAAGAAGTTTTGAAGGTGAGATTGGATTGATTCCAGGGATTTTGGAAGTGGGTCTATCAAATTTTTGGTGTTTTGAAGATGAGATCGATGTCTAGTTAAATTCATGAACTAATAACACAATCAACAAAGAAAAAGAAAAAAGGTTGTTTAAAAATGAATGAAAACAACACACGCACACAAAATCTTTTGGGTTATCTTGATTAGTTAAAAATATGTGAAAAAGAAAATATGGTTAATGAAGATACTATGGAAGAGGCTTACTAAGGCTAGTTCTAGGTAAATTTAAGGCTGAAGTCCTCGATATAACCGAAGGTATGAGAGGCCTAGATCTATGTTGGTGTTTGTATGAGGCATGATATTGGGGCCTACCCCCTCACTTCATAGTCTCGTAGTGATAAGGGTGTCAAGTGTTTAGTTGATATACTACCCACCAAATTTTTTATACTCGGCCAAAACACCAAGTCGACTTCCCTCTTCGTGATGAAATGAAAGTAGGTAGACCTGGAAATAATTGATTAGATTAAATTTTGATTTGAAATGTGATTTGGTTATGTGTGAGGGAATATTGTGAATGCAATCATTTAACCCATTAATTAGACTATATGATTAAGTAGATATGAAGGTTCTTTTTAAAATCTAAAAGGAAATGTTAATTTTGATGAAAACAAACACACAAAATGCAATGCTAAAAAGGAATACAAGATAACAAAAGGTGTACCTTAATCGCTAATTTTTCCTTTTTGATTTTATGCATTTTTAACAAGTGATAGAAAAGCACTCCAAGATGAAAGGTTAGGTGATTTGACAAGAAATAGAAACAAAAATATATGGAATCTAAAGAAAAAGGGACTTTGGTACCACCGGGGATACTGAGAATGTTTACAATAGATTCAATTCACTCCTTAGTATAAAAAATCTTCCAAACTCATAAAACAACAGGGTTTAATGATACATGTGCTAAAAATGCAATGTCGAGATGTGAAGGATGCCATAGATTCCTCTTCCAATGCACAAATAACCTACACATACACAAAGGACTAGACAAGATAATGATTAGATAAGGATATGACAAGTTACTCGGTAGAGGCCGATCCCAAGAATCCAAAGGGATTCCTTGAAAGGTGTCAACTCATTGAGACAATCAAGTGCTAATGATAATTGATAAAATATAATAATACAAGGATGTTTATAAATCCAAAGGGATAGGGATATCCCACTCAACGTAGTAGATGGCCCAGGTTAGGGCTACGAAAATATCAAACTCCTCAAAGTATTTCAACCACTCATGCTCCATGATGTCTTACTTCTCTTACATGATCTCCAGTTGGTCCGCAATGTCCTCAATGTTAAGTGTTAAAGAGATGGCGCAAAGACTCAACTCATGTGCACTGCTGAACTATTCCTAGACGAGGGCTTGCTGAATGATAAGAAGATCATAAATGTTGGTGATGGGATGTGACTCACCTAGAATTTTCATCTACATAGGGACACATCTTAAAAATAAATATATTAGACCAAAAAATATAATGATAAATTGATTTGAAATGTGATAAATATGACAAAATGATGAAATTACAGGGATCGTTGGCGATTCCTATAAAAAGTTTAATTCTCTAATAAAGTTTAGATTTGACATAGAACAAAGACTTAAATGATTGACATGTCTTTAAAAGTGATGTATTGATGAGAAGATGAAAAAATGAGGAAATTAAAACTCACCTTTGTTGGTAAATGACGTCAAATGATACAACGAGGTTCTTACGAGATTTATAGAGCTTCTTTAGATGTAACAGATGTACTAAGGATATCCAAATGTTTGTGTTGATGTCGTATTGGTCTCCAAAGTAACATATATTTGCTTTAAAAATTCAAGGATCCACAAAAAAAGAGTTTGATGATTCTTTTATAATCATCGGCGATTTAATTAGAATCATTGGCGATCCGGGAAAAGTGGAGAACCCCGTTTGGAAGTATTTTTAACCACTTCCATAATGGTATTTTTGGGTGTGAGGACAAGAGAAGATGGTTAAGGGGGTTTTGGGAGAGTTGGGAGGTTGAATGGTTAGGTTTTAAAATAGGATAGGATAGGTTATAGGTGGTTAGGGTGGGTTAGGGTTAGTGAATAGGATTTCTTTGGGGTAGAAACATTTTTTTAAGGGGGCGTGAAGTCATGGTTTAGGAAGTGAGGGCGTAGTTGAACAATGTAGGGTGCCAAAATCAAGTGTCTACAAGAGGCTCACCCCAATTAATAACCAAAGGCTCCTTATTTAAGGATGAATAAGGTTTCCTAAGACCAATACAAGGACAAATTAGGGGTCACCTTAAATAACAAAATCTTTCTAATAAACATCTATCTTCCTTAGTTTCTTCTCACACATGTTAGTGTATTTAATTATCCATACATTATTGTATAATTTTAAGTTGGAATTGTAATATAATTTGTGATGATGAGATAATTGGTGCACACGTATTCACGAGCTATTTATAGAGAAGAGTATTAATCAAATTATTGTCTCGATTGACTTATGTTATCAATAGTATAAATCAAACTTGTTCTGCAAGTTAGCTACTCTCAAAAACATAACCCTAACCTCTTCCTATTTTTACAAGAGTATAAAGAGATAGTATTTGTAGTAATCACCATTTATAATAGTTTTTGTTATATTGGTGAAATTATACAAAAGCTTATTAAAGTAGTATTCGTGTTACATGTGATATAAATTTGTGCCATGTTTTTATTTTAAGTTCTTGTTAATTCATAGTATATGCATGTTTGTGGGTGTATGTATTATGGTTATTTATAGTAATTTTAGGGAATACCCAAAAAGATTAATATGGTATTAGATAAGTACAAGCTTTACCTCATATAACATGCATCTATAAATATTAAATCTAAAAAATTATATATTCATATGTATTGCACTTTTATTTTTTTGCAAGTTTGCATCTAGCTTTAGTGGCCTACTCTAAATAATCAATATTATGCTATCACATTTCCCTTTGTGGAATACATGTTGATAAAAAAGGTAAATGGTTTGATTATTAAGAATTAAATCTAGTTTTTTCCCTTATAAATTCCCTATGTTAAAATTGTGTTTTGGAACTCAAAAAACTCGTAGGAAATATTGTTCTAGGAAAAGTGACCATCAATTTTACATAGTTTGTCGTGTGAGTGGTATGGACCCAATACTCAAACCATTAGACAACATTGTATACAAATTTTAGATTTCACGTACCTCATGATATATAGGAATCACTTGATATTTTTTTCCTTCTTCAAATAGGAATACTCTCATATATTCAATTTCATGGTACACTAGCAAGTAGTAAGACTCAAGAAGTTAGCCTCTAAGTACCTCAACAATAAGATGGTGTGTTTATGAGAATGGTGGAATCATTTATATAGTTAGTGGTCTTAAACATTGGTCTAGTTCACTATTTATGAACAAGATAAATATATCAAAGAGCCTATGGATCAAACACTCCTTATCCTAGTTGTTCCAAATCAGTTTTATGTCCTTTAGTTAGATCAAGACATATTTTTTGTTTCAGTGCCACCTTTTAGCGTAAAAAATAATCTCTCTGATTGACCTAAAAAACATTATCCAAATGTATTTCTTGGCCTATGTATCAAAGTGTGATTTTCCATTGAGTGCTAAACCAACCTCTAAATAGAAGTTTTAGGCTACCTTGGAATTAGTGGAAAAAAAGAGCTCAATTTGATCTAATATTTTTACCAAAAGGTAGATCTCAACCAAAAAAACTAGCTTTCCTTACGTTACAAATATTTATTCATTTTTTGCATGGTACTTTTGGGTTGCCTTAGTAATAGTTAAAAAATTAAAGTGCACCATTTGACCTGAAATTTACTTGAACATAGTTATCTTCCTCCAAAATAGAAAAAAACTTCTAGGTAAAGTGTTGATTCAACATCTAACTGGTACTTTTTTTGACCTCAAGATTTGAGGAAAAACATTGCAAAAACTATATAATTATTTACACTTTTTTGGAAAAAAATTCCATACAAAAAAATGGGCTCCTTTTTGACTTGTAGTAAGTTTATACATTGCACAAAGGATGAATCTAATTATATTGATCTTTTAACTCAACACAACTATCACTTATAAGATAAAAAAAAATGAAACAATTTATAAAATCTAAGGATTTTTGGTTTATGTTGAAAGATACACCTTCAACCTTTCAAAGGGAATATGAAAAATTTGTACATGAGAACAAAATGATGAAGCCATAAAGCTCATCAAAATGCATCTTTCCAATAATAAATTGTTTCACATCATGGAATGTACCACTCTAAAATAACATTAGACAAATTTGAACAATTATTTATGAAAATAAATGAATTCACAACTTTACACTTGGATGCATGATCACCATCTCTTTCACCTATAAACTTTCTTTCTACTGAATATTTCCTATCAAAGTTTAAGTTCGTTCTCTCATAGTTTTTTAGCTTGTGGTTAAGAAAATAAAGATGAAGAATGTGTTTTTATTATTTTATCTAAGCTAAAGGGTACATACCAAGTTTTTCCCTCTACCTTTTATCCCACCATGGATTTATTAATTCAAACCTTTAATATGCCTTATTTTAAGATCTTTTGTGAATGTCTCACTCGAAAAAAATCAAAAAATTCACAACTTGATTTCCTTCCTAGTTTAAAGGTAGTAGTGGTCCACACTAAGAACAAAAGTAAGTCAAATCCAAAGTTAGAACCCAATATTAATCCAACATTCACTTAACCTTATTTTGAGTCCACATATAAATCCATCAATCCTACTTCATATAAATATAAAGAGATTTCCTTTGACAACAAAAACAATACTTGTATGAAGTGTAGCTTTTATGATAGATCAAGTCATTTAGAGACATATTTTTGGCATAGAATAAAAGCATTAGATGAATAATTAAAACATAAAAACATTATGACGTCCTCTTCTTCTTTCAAGAAAAAAGGAAAAGGAATTTCATATCACGCCTTAATTAAATTTATAGATAGTTAGATTCTAGATTCATGTGCTTCTCATCACATGACACATAAACATGAGAATCTCACTATATAAACTTGTAATAACACTTCACATATAAAAAATAGGCCTTCTACAAAATTACATGTTTCATGTTCATACACTATTTAGATGCATAATGGGTACATCTATAATGTACTATCAGTTCCTAAGATCTCAAACAACATTATTTCCATCTATCAAATTTTTTCATTTTTAAAGTGGAAATAGTGTGGAGCTCTCTCCTCCTAATGTTTTGATAAGAGAATCATATATTTCAAAGGTTGTGGTTGTTTTAGGTGGTGTTGATCATAGTTCATGCCTAATATTTTCACCCTAATCAAATTTCTAAGGTGTTGTTGGTATAAAAAAATAAAAAGGATAAAATGGTTTATAACATGTAGAATATTATGATCTGTTGTCTTGAGTTTTTGCAAGGGAAAAATTTAAACTTGAAAGTATGATAACCATACCCTACTGTGAAAAATTTTGTTTACAGGTCACCTCAAGCCCTCTTCTAGATCATCCTCACCCTTATATCAGTCCTATCCCACCCATCAAATTAGTCCAATTTTTTGTGTCATTATTTCCATAGATGATTTAGGGATATCAAGTACATTCAGGTACTTCTAAGACAAGATTCATTAAGACAAGTTCTTTGAGAAGCTTTAGAAAGGCTATTTTATGGTCTTCCTAAGGTTGGTTTGCACCCCCCATAGTGGAATTAAAGGTTAAAACTCATCAAGGAGGTGTATTAGAGAGATAATAATGTTTTTCAATAGGTTTTGGAATATTTTGGGAAGTTTTAGAAGTTTTGGGACAATTTCAGCAAAAGCGGGTCATGGAGGGTGAAGCAACTCGCAGTGCAAAAACACCCCATGAGCTTTGGGAAATGATTCCAATAGCTCTGTGAAGAAATGGAGGAAAAAAAACATCTTCGGCAAGGTAATTCAGATCTCTAGAGGATGGAGGTCTTACATTTTTCACAAGACTTGGTAAATTTTTTCCACAGCCTGATTTCAACATCACAATCTTTGAGCCTAAAGAAAAATCCTAAGGTTTTAGGAATAATAAAGGTATAATACCCCTCCCATTGTGTTAAAAATGTAATTTATAGTAAATTTCATATAAATAAGTGTGGGAAAATACCTCTATATGCCCAAGTTATGCCTTGGTCAAGTTTCTCCCCAAGGTATGGTCTAGGAGTTAGCCAAATTCCCAGGTGGACACATGTCAAGCCCAGAAGGTCGAGATTTTTTTATCCTAACCATCCCAAAATTTTGGGAATTTTGGGAAAAAAAGTTTTCCCAGCTCCCACGTATCCCCCTGGACTATGATACAACCATCTTGTAGCATAATTTGTCCAGTTAAGGTCCTATGTATTGTTTTCTAGCCCCTAGCTTCATCCAACCTCAAAGCACCCCATGGACCAATCAGAGAGGGGCACACTTTTGAGCACAAAATTTCCCAAGCATTTGGGATGGTTGGTATAAAAAAAAATTCCTACCTTCCATTTTTTCTCTTGGTCACCCACATGACCCCAGAAGTTGCTAAGGAGCCTTTTTCCACCCCCCCTCTCTTCTGCCTCAACAAATCATGAGTTGACATGTGGAATAATGGGAAAGGGGTGAAATGTTTTACACCAACCATCCCAAAAATTTTAGATGGTTGGGACAAAAAAAATTTCCCATGCTCAAGTTGGAGAAATTTTAAAGTTTTTTTGTTTTAACTGTTGCTTTTTGTTGCTTCCATTTCTTCCCATGTGTGCACACAGGAAACCCTCGCTACCGATAACTTGCATTTTCCTCCATTGTTTCTTGTTATATTCCTTTTCCATTACATTGAGGCATGATTTCATAATCCTCCACTACTACTACCACACAAAAATATCTCTTTTCTAGTTGTTACCATGCCAATTTTTGCTAGAAACCCTCATGAACCAAAACGAAGAAACGCTCATATCTTACAAACCCTAGGGATAAATTTAATGAAACTTGGAGCATATCTTCCTCTCCTAGGCACCTTGATGCTAAAAAATAATTACAGAGGTTTCCCAAATTTTTTATGGCATCCATTTGAAATTTTGTGCCCTAAACCCTTCTTTGCAATTTACCATTGGTCTAGAAAGTGGGTAGAGACGAAAATTTGCATGGAGCATCCAGAACAAAAACCCAAAACAAAGACTATAATTTTTCATCAAACCAATAAGGGGAAGACCATATTATAAAAATAGTAAGCATCACTGGTTCACACTTACTATTTATAGTAATTTTCCCACAATAGTAAAAACCTTTAAAGAACCAAACACTGAAAATCACCGAAATAGAAAACTAGGGTACACATGCTAAAAAGGTGAAAAAGAAAAAATAAAAAAGAAACTTTCTAAAAATAGAAAGTGCTTAAAATTAGCCATAAAACATCTATGAACATCATTCAAACCCCTCAATGCAGATATCAGGACAAAAAAGCAACCCTACCCAAATAGGAACTCCTGAAGCCCAGTGTCTAAAAATAAAAGGTTTTGGCTTCGAGTGCAAGAAGCTTATGTCACCTCTATTGTGACTTATATTGTTTCCTTCCATCATCATAAAGTTCAATTTCACCATCCTGGAGCCCATTTTGGATCTCAAATTATATTTCCTGAGTATGGGTGACAATAATGTTGCTCACATGAACCTAAAGGAGCTCAAGAATAGAATGTTGGGCGGGCCGAGAGAACCTATTGAGGAAAATAATTTCACTAGTGGACTATACATAGCAGGTGGCAATCCCATGTCCTTATAAAAAAATTGAGTTGGTGTTGGCATGCTTCCAACACTATGAACTAGACACTAGGACAATCAGGGCTAATGACAATTCAACCTTAGCCATGCTCACTCCAAAGGCCATATCTCAAGGAATTTAAATCCCAACTGAAAAGGATATGTTCATGATCACTAAATAATTTGCATCTTTTGAATGGTCTAAGATTGAATCCTATCTTCAATGCCTCTCCCTTGGATCCTGGTTGAAACATGAGAGAAATATCTCTCGTGCATTAAAGAATCTTTCCCACAGTGAGTTTCATGAAGCTTTCTCCAATGCCATAATTCTCTTAAGTCAGATAATGGGAGAAGAGAACATAAATATTTTCCATGATTGGATGGCACTTTTCATCCTCATGATTCTTGAAGGAAAGAAGGTGATTGATTGGGGGCAGCTCATTAGCGACAACCTACATCACCAATTATTCCAGGTCCTATTTCTAATAAATTCTTCATGATCTTATACCTTGTCTACACCTTGGCGAACACAATACCATCCAGGGGCTTGACAGCTACTCAGAATATCTCCGAAAAATATATTGCATTCAAGAAGTACCCGTAATTGATCTTAAAAGAAAGCAATCAAAATTTTGCTAAGGTAAATGATGCATTCATAATTTATGTCATCAAGTTGCTTGAAGGAAGCTAACATTCGATGATGTCTTGTCAAGTCACTGCCATAGTCAGGAGGTATGGTTCATAATTCATTTAGTTTGTAACATTCTCTTACATCAGTGTGTCAGGGTTTGATCTTGCTCCACAAAGGTTACCTCACTATCCAAGTGACAGGGTCTTGTTGATGGATCTATGTAGAAAATTGGTGCATGTTGTTGGACCCTAAAATATTGGCTAAGTACCAAGAGGCACACATGCAGGACCAGTGAGAATAAGGGTGTTCAGGGGAAAGTGTGCAAGACAAAAAGGTTTAAGAAGGGTTTTCGGAGAAGTCAGGGTGCGCGTGGGAGGCAGAACATGGGTTTAAAGGACTTAGCCATATTTGGCATTCTAGAGGCACTTGAGGAAAAGCGTGAGGACCCAACTAGGTGTTATAAGTGGATAAGGTGCCATCCTGAGCCTTGGAGGCTAATTAAAGGATATTCCTCGTAGGGAATATTCCTTATAGGGAATATTCCTAGAGAGATCATTATAGAGAGTGGATGGTTTACAAAGGGATAAAAATTCACCAATGGAGGACCACATCGACACTTGACACACAATCTACTCAGGATGTAAGGCAGGGAAGTGGGTGTTGATACTATAAAAAGAAATGCTTGGGTCAGGAGAAAACACACAGACATAAAGAGAGGTAGATTGATATGTGAAGGTCGAGCAATGAACTACTGCATAAATATTTGGTTGCACTAGGGTTTAGGATTCAAGGTACTAGAGAGCTATATAGAATTTCATTAAGTATTGGCATTGATGTTAGGGTCTGTAAATGAGTTATAGTAAGAAGGGCATATCCAGGAGCTCTGTTCAGAGCATGTTGTACAGGCTGGACTTCTATCACTTACTGTATATGGTCTGAGATGACCCTTTTGATTGTAATGTGGCTACCAGAACTCTTTTAAATCAATATAAATATATGGGTTCATTCTATATATCTTGTTTATGGGTGTAAACCCTTTTTATATTTAGCATGTTATAGCTCAAATTTGGCTTATTATACCTCTTACAATGTCATTTAGCTTCTATGATGCATTAATGTCTAGATTTGTTAGTTGCATCTTCTACCTTTTTAAATAAGCGAGTGTACTTCTATTTCTGAAACTAATCCTCCATTAATAGTGGAACCTTCTCACAAATCTCACATAGAAGAGGGGCTTGGCGCCTACGTGTGCCTCAAGTGAGCACCCAACACCTGCCGGGTGATAGGCCAGTGCGCTTGGGGTTAAAAAGAATTATTAAGGGTAAAATAAATGACTACACATGTGAACAACAAGATGAAGAGTAGGAATAAGAAACAAGCTTCTCTCCCTATATCACTAAGGATTTTCACATGCAAGAGTTCCCATGATGCCATTAATGTTGAAGTTTCCCTATCCTTATTAATATGCACTCATACATCGTTAAAGAGGAATTTGATGTCAGAGAATATCCAAACTCATTTCACTTGTTTGACTTACGCCATATACCTCATATTGAATATTTTTGGGAAAATTATGTTGATGAGTATGAGGTCCAGCAACATGAGCATAAAATGATGACAATGGATCAAATGAGAAAATTCAAGTTCGATTGGTAGGAAGAAGGTGTCCAAGAGGATGGCTTAGAAATTTTTGATCTGGAGTACCCTATAGTGAAGGATTATCCTCTTCCCCATGTGGTTTGGAGTATTCATGAGTCTAGAGACATCTAAGGATGCACACATGTGATGATAAAAAGGTCCAAAGAGTGGTTCAAGAGAAAGATATCTGATCTCATCTCATCAAAAGAATTTTCATCCCTCTAGATACAAAATTCTTATCACTCCTCCATGTCCAAGGACAAGGCTCCCAGTTCAACTCTTTAAGGAGAAAGTTTGAAAAGGAAACCAAAAGGACCTGAGGCCCCTCCCTCCATGAGATTTAATAAGAAAGTGAGAATGGTGAAAGAACCTGTGGTTTATCTTAAAGAAGGGGAAATTAATCCAGCTCATCTCTCTACCCCACATCAATATCGAAGACCCTTATCTCCTACTATTGCACCAACCTCACCTGTACACTATGCACCTTCTTATCTAGAGTAACAAGTTGTAATGTTATCCACTTCTAATCCAGAGACCAATGAGAGCTTACCCTGGGTGCAAGAGATGATCACAACAGAAACCCACATAGATTAGTAGGATAACATTCTTGACTTCTCGACTATCACCTCAATGGTCAAATAGAAGAAAGGAAGATTGGCTCAAGTGGCTTCTTGTTTATTCAGTGGCTCTTCGAGGAACCAATATATAGAGGTAGCCAAGACAAAGGTCATCAAGCCCATTGAGGAAATGACCCCAGATGATTACAAGATGAGCACAATTTCCCTGGGACCGGAAACACACGAGGATGATGTGCACTTGTTTCAAGAGTCTTCCACTCACCTAGTTTCAAGAATTCAAGAATACAAGGAGAAGCTAGATCAAGAAGAAGAACACATTTGAAATGTCACATATTATGTCCAAGTTCTCCTGGATCTAAATGCAACCAATGTTCTCCCAACTTAGTAATTCACTCAAGTGAGTAGAATCGATCCCGATTCCATCAGGATAATGTAAGGATTCACCATATAGGGAAAGGAAAATGACAAGTGGGTGAATATAATTATTAAGAAAGGGAATGTGATGCTACCTGAGATCATGAAACTGTATAAATATATGGATATCATGGCCATGAAGAGTCTCTCAACATGAGAAGTAGTTGATGCGAAGAAAGAGCACTGGGATCAGGTATATCCATTGGTCATGGAGATGAGAAAAGTCAAGTCATCCCTTCTAGTAGCCAAAGGTGTGTTCTCTTTGGCATCAAAGGACTTATCTCAAGTTTGGGATCATACTTTGTTTGCTCAGTATGAATTGATAAAGCATGTTATTGATGAGATTGACTCATATGAAGAGGTGGTTGAAAAAATGTAAAAGGATGTTGATGCTTAAGTGCACAAGCTTGGGGTGCTAGCTGCGAACTTAGATACTTCAATAGATGATCTATTAAAGGCTTTCAAATATTGAGTCAAAAGAGAGGTCGGAGATGCATTTTCGTTCAATGAAAACACATTAGAATCTTTGGCATAGATAAGAGCCATCATATCCAACACCACATAACATCACCAATATTGGTATTCAGAGTGCAAGAACATCAACCCTCTCACAAAGAACTGGATCAGGTCATTTGGTTTCATCCACATTCCCCAAGAGTGAAAATTGGCACCGGTGGTGGTGAGATTCAGTAAAGAATTTAAGGGCATAGAAATTTCACCTGCAGAGCATTCCAAGAGTCTGTCAATGGCGGCATCTTCATCAGAATAGTTCGCTTTCTATTCTTCCTTTTTTCTCTCTTTCTTTCCCTTCCCCCTTCTTCCTCCATTTTCTAATTCTTCATTGGGGGGTTGTCCTTTTTTCATATTATTTACTTTTGTCTTCTTCATTAATGCGACTATAGTCCAAAAATGTAATAAGTCACCCTTATTTTATAAAAGGGGACTTAATGTTTTTTCCTAGGAATGAAAAAGTCACATGTGGAAAAGACAAGTGAAAAGAAAAATGGGGGTATGTGAAGAGTCATTTCGTGTTCTATATAATGTAATGACATCCTATTTCTTAAGGGTTGTCAATTTTGTGCACTCAAGAGAGAGATATATTTGAGCAAGGAAAAAGAGATAACATTGTTCCATTTTTCCCATCTATTTTCCTCTATTTTTTAGCATTGTACAACTTGTGAAGATGTCAATAAAGAAAGGAGTTTCTTCTTTTCATGATGCATAAATGTGTGTAACTTTGTGTGCATGGTTTCCTCTAATTGTTTATGTTCTAAACATGGTTGTTTCTTCCCTATAAGTTATGAATGTAAAACTTCTAGTTAACTTTGAAAATAATATTATTTTCTACGTACAGAGTTAATTTCTCCTACCTAACTTGTCACTCCCTTTTCCCCATCTTTCAGAAAATTCCTCCCTTGCAATTCATCACAAGCATTTTCCTTAGGTACAGTGGAGTATGCATGTTGGATCCTTGACCTCTTGGCCATCAGCAAATTTCCCTTTTTGTTTATTCACAATAAAGTGCAGATTTACCACAGGAGCAGAGGGACCTAGAGTCCTAGACGCATTGGCAAGATATTCACCAATTTATCTACTTAACAAATTTTCTCGCCAACATGATTTAATTACCTTCCAATATTAATCATTCATAATCATAATAATACATTCATACATTTAACAATTGATAAAAAAATAAGTAATTTCTTAAATACATAAGAAGGGAGATAAAAATTAGTTATACATGACAAAACAAGGATGATTTGGATGTGTAAGATAATGGAAGAGGTTAATCAATAATTGTACAGAAAATGAAAGTTATGGAGTTGGAAACCCAATAGGGATAGGATATTACAAATATTTTATGGTCCTAACATGATATATACGGTCTTAACCTAGAAATGTATAATCTTAGACCCTTTGATAATTTGGACCTACAAGGTTGTGCATGCTTCACTTATATGTTAATCATCTTCAATATATATCACTCTTTCTCACTTAACTCTGATATGATTTGTAATTACTTGCAACAAAGTGGAAACCCTAACAACGTATAAAAACCTTCATCAGATAATTAACAAACCAAAAGGATAAAAATGTGTGTGTGGGGAGGATGGAATACCCTTGGTGGTCATAGTCACAACTACTAAACTATTCCAAGTGTTACACTACATGCCCTAATTGTGGGATCAAGCCTCATGTAGTTCTCTTAAGTTATTGTGTAAGTGTGAATAACTAGCCAACCCCCTAGGGGTGCCCTTGTGTCTCTTGACATAAAGATAATATGTTAACTACGTAGTATAGAATATACCTAATGTAGTAGTAATGAGATGTGGTGTGCCTCAACTATGTGACAAAAATATTTATTAATTGAAACCCTTATGCAATGCTTATAGTGACTTTAGTCTTGATAAATCATGGTTCTATGATATTTTCATGCTTGGAAATAAAGGAAACTCAACTCTCTAACGCAGTTGAGTGTTTTAGACTCATAGTAGGGACTACTCTAGATGATGTGTACTTTATTTAGGAACCCTTTGAGTGTTTGTTTAAGGATATTTTGAATAACATCTTATAAGAGTGTCAAATTAGGTATAAAGTGACAATGACTTGTTTTTAGAACCTTTTATATGTGAAATATACTACTAAGGCAAACCCTAGGAAGATGAAACAACCCAAAGAGGAATTTTAAATTGAAATCAAAGTGAGTAATGTGAATGGGTGGGACCGTATAAGTTGGCCAAGACCAAAATTTACATCCCAACCCTTCCATACATTTTCAAATCAAAGAAATAAAAACTAAAACTAAAAGTTATGTCATAAATATCAAAGGTTTGATATTGGTTTGATCAAATAATATTATCAAAAAAAATGACAGAGCAAAGTGTAAAGATAAACAAGTTGTAGAAGAGCCAAATAAATGAGGTGATTGAATTATGTATGTGAGCATTTATCTTATCAAGGAAACATGGTCAAACCTGGCATTTCACAATGAAAAGTTACTAAATTTTAGTGTCTACACCTTTATATGTTTGATGGTTTTGAGTCTTATTCATGGACATCACTCATTGATCATGTTGATTCATTGAGAAAACTATAACATGAATGGTTTAAAAACTTAAAATATATATTTATAACAGATGAATTCATAAAATATGGTGCTTGGTCTGCATAATATGTCATGTATAGAGGTGTTTTTATAGTTTGTGTGCTTAAAAAACTTATTTGAGAACATTTTCCCAAATGTAAGGATTTCTGAGCTTCAAATCTTGTTGAGTTGGTGTATAGTGACCTCAGTTCGTTTCCTGATCTCTCTTTTTGGGTGTCATGTATGTTATCACTTTCAATTATTACCTCTCACATCACATATGGGTGTACTTTATTAACTACTAGAGTGAATAATTAAAACTCTTCAAGGACTTCAATAATTTTTTTGAGAAGCAAATCCTCACTTCCAATTAAGAAGCTACATACATATAATGGGGGAACATATCATTTAAGTCTTTTTTATAATATTTACAAAGCATATTATTTAACATAGTTCCTATAGTCCCCAACATAATGGCATTATTGAGACCCAAAGAGGAATTTTAAATTGAAATCAAAGTGAGTGAATGTGAATGGGTGGGACCGTATAGGTTGGCCAAGACCAAAATTTACATCCCAACCCTTCCATACATTTTCAAATCAAAGAAATAAAAACTAAAACTAAAAGTTATGTCATAAATATCAAAGGTTTGATATTGGTTTGATCAAATAATATTATAAAAAAAAATTACAGAGCAAAGTGTAAAGATAAACAAGTTGTAGAAGAGCCAAATAAATGAGGTGATTGGATTATGTATGTGAGCATTTATCTTATCAAGGAAACATGGTCAAACCTGGCATTTCACAATGAAAAGTTACTAAATTTTAGTGTCTACACCTTTATATGTTTGATGGTTTTGAGTCTTATTCATGGACATCACTCATTGATCATGTTGATTCATTGAGAAAACTATAACATGAATGGTTTAAGCACTTAAAATATATATATTTATAACAGGTGAATTCATAAAATATGGTGCTTGGTCTGCATAATATGTCATGTATAGAGGTGTTTTTATAGTTTGTGTGCTTAAAAAACTTATTTGAGAACATTTTCCCAAATGTAAGGATTTCCGAGCTTCAAATCTTGTTGAGTTGGTGTATAGTGACCTCAGTTCGTTTCCTGATCTCTCTTTTTGGGTGTCATGTATGTTATCACTTTCAATTATTACCTCTCACATCACATATGGGTGTACTTTATTAACTACTAGAGTGAATAATTAAAACTCTTCAAGGACTTCAATAATTTTTTTGAGAAGCAAATCCTCACTTCCAATTAAGAAGCTACATACATATAATGGGGGAACATATCATTTAAGTCTTTTTTATAATATTTACAAAGCATATTATTTAACATAGTTTCCTACAGTCCCCAACATAATAGCATTATTGAGAGGAAGAAACATACTTCTAGGGAGATGGAAAATTCGATGACCTAATATGAGAACATGGAGCCTACATTCTAGGCCAAAGAAGTCAATTATGTAAAATACATTAAAAACTATATACCCCACAAGGTAGTGGGAAGCATGACACTTGAGGAGGATTCTCCCATACTACGCCTAATGTTTCCACATCCTAAGTTTTTTATAGTGAGGCTTTGGAATTTGATCCTAATGAGAAATACAAAGCTATGGAGAAGAAGAGTCAAGCAATCACTTTTTTTGGCTATTGTGAGGATGTGAATGTTTAACATTTATTTAACCTAGTATTTCATGATGTTCAAAATTCTATTTTTATGATATGTCTATTTTGATTAACATTTCACCTCTTTAGAGTCTTCACCTTCATCTTCCTTGTCACTCCCTCCTCATCCTTCTTCACATATTGAGTAATCAACACTTATCGATGAAGTCGATGATGTAATTAACAATTCGAAACTTCCACCATCAGTGCTAGAAGATATTCAAAATACACCTACACAACCACCATAACCTTTATTGAAATGGATCAACACACTTGGAACTAATACTGGTGAAATGGTAAGGGATCCAAGAGATCCAACAAATATGAGATTGCAACATCTATACAATGTCACACATTTGGCACATTTGGCATCAATACAGGATCTAAATACTTATCATCAAAATTCTAAGCATCCTGAATGGAAGGAAGCAAAAGAATTTAATTTTTTGAAAAAGAAAAATACATGGGATTTATTCCCTCTTATAAAAGGAATGAAAATAGTGAGGTGAAAACATGTATAACATGCTAAGTATGCAAAAAATGGGTCCTTTAAAGGCACAAGTTTTAACTTTCAGCCAAAAAAATCATAGGTTGAAGGTGCTTATAACCATTAAAGCTTTTCTCTAGTAGCCAAGAAGACTTATATCTAGGTGTTACTCTTATTAAGTGTAAAATATAGATGGTAATTCCATCGTATGCATGTCAAGAGTGATCTCTTGCATGGATACTTGAAGGAAAAAATCCATGTCAAAACCTCTATGGTTTTTTAGTAGTGAGAACTCCATTTATGTGTGCATATTGAAAAAATCCATGAATAAATTGAAATAGGATCTTCAAGCTTGGTACAAAAATATCAACATGTTTCTAATCAGTTTTGGTTTTATAAGAAACCCCTTTGGCCGTATAGTCTATGCCAAGAATGCAAATGAAAACTTATGATTTTGCTCCTCTATGTTGACAACTTAGTCATCACAAGAGATTTCAAAAAGAAAATCCATGTATTGAAATGATGATTAATGAATTATTTTGAGATAGCTCACATGGTTTGTTACATATTTATATTTCATAGTATAAGAAAGGTATTTTTTTTCCATCAATCCAAATATTCTCAAGAAATTCTACGATGTTTCAACATGGAAAAATTCAAGTATGTAATAATTCCTTTTCAATTTGGGGTCAAGATTTTTGCCAAAGTGTTCTTATACTTTGGTTAATGGTGCACTTTATAGAAAATTGGTGAGAAGTATACTATACTTGAATCATACACATCTTGATCTATCTTTTTTTTGTGAATCTTATATCATGTTTTTTCAGGCCCCCTTGAAATCCATTAGTAGGATGTTAAACGTATTTTGTGGTATATTCATTATACTACTAATTACACAATTGAGTAAAAGTAAGGTGGAAAAGTCTCAATTTTTGGTTATGCCTCAGGGGATGAAATGGAAAATATTATTTCTCCTTCTGATGGAAAAAATATGGTTGTAGGCTACCTAGAAAATGATTGGGAAAAGGATCCATATGATTGCAAGTTAATTGCTTGATTCATATTTCATCTTGGGTCATGTCACATGACTCGATCTTGTAAAAAATAAACTAATATTTATTTTTCTATTATAGATGAGTATATTTTATATGTTGTTGTTGGTTGCGAGTCAATTTCAATTCAATGCATTTTATCTAAGTTTATATTTTTGTAGATCCAACCCACAACATTTTGGTGCATTAATTAAAGTGTTATCCACATCTCTTGTAACCTAGTGGAGAATCAATGTAAAATTACATTGAGATTCATATGAATTATATTTAAAATGTTATGTATTACAAGGTCATTGATCTTAAGTTTTTCCTAATATATGATTAAGTCTGAAACATCTTCATAAAAATTCCTTTCTTTAGTCCCATTTTGTTTAGCTCTGAAATTTTTTGAGAGAAAAGGTAGGTGTCATAAAGGGGGGATAGTTCAGTGATTCATCTATCCTTCCTTCATCTAAGTACATCTTAAGGGGTGACACTAATGTATTTAATCATCCATAAGCTATTGTATTATTTTGAGATTCACTTGTAATATAATTTATGGATAACACACTAATTTGTGTGGCGATCCGTCCTCTAGTTCCCAGAAAAATACAATTGAATTTTTTTTTCTTTTTTTTTAATATTTAATTCTCACCAAAAGACAAGTATTACTTATCCTTTAATTCTCACAATTGATTCTGTCTCATAATCCTTGGTATAGACTTGTTGTAAATAAACATTACCATTCAAGAATTCATTAAAGTATAAACCATGTGCAATGGTACTAATTCAATTTATTTAATCTTCCATTTATTCCTCCAACATGTTCCAAATCAAGTCTTGTATAATAATATCCATTCTTTAGTTATTCTATAAGAGTCATATTGTTTATCATCGAATCCAATGTATCTCGTATAAGAAAACAATTCAGACTTAAGGTTATGAGGTAAGGGAACATCAGTAAATAAATTCAACCAATATAATTCAAGGTGAGGTTAAATTATCATTAACACATATGACTTCTTCTCATTAACCTCTGATAATATAAGTGAATTCCAAAAGCTTAAAGATGTAGCTTTAGATACTCTCAATTTACTTCCCAATATTACAGGTTACCAACACTTCTTATAGTTTATGTTACTAACTTTATTCCTTTTAGTAAGTTTTAATTTGTAATCTTCACCTTCAAATAAATAACATTACAAAATATTTTCCTTCATATGCAAATTAGAAATTGTAGGATGTAAATTCCTCAATGACACCCAATTACAAATTCAACTAAACTATTAACTCAGTCTAATTAATTCACAACTTATCTTTTAAAAACACTATATGTATGATTATTGGAATCAACTCATTTTAAACTTGAACCATTGATCCAAGTTACAAGTTATAAGAGCATTCTTTAGTGCTTACCAAAAAGCTCCTAACCCATTTTCACCTCCACTAAAAGTACTTCTTCAAATATTTAGACTTAACTATTAAATTGTTTCCTTCATAAAGATATCTTTTTAAAGATGTTTTCCATTTATATTTAAGGTTTTCACTAAATCAATATCATAAAAATGTTTTCTTTCATTTCTTGAACTAAAGTCTATTAGCCTTAACAAATTATATTCCTATTTGTCTCATAATAAACTTTTAGAATATTGATTCTTTGAAGTGAGGAGAACACTAAGCATTAGATGACGATTACTAAGTTCCAATTATCTTGCTAAGAAATTACCTAGCGATCGCTAGGTTCCAAATACCCAAATGTTGCATTAGCTAGCAATCGCTAGGCTCTAAATGTCTTAATGTGCATTCAACTAGTGACAGTTAGGATTCAAATATCATATTGTGCATTCAGCTAACAATTGCTAGGCTTCAAAAATCCTATTGCACTATAAGATAGTGGATGCTAGGCTCCAAAAATCCTATTGTGGCGTAAGATAAGGACTGTTAGGATCTGAAAATCCTACTCTATCATAAGCTAGTGGTTGTTAGGCTCCAAAAATCCTACTGTGGTGTAAGCTAGCAGCTATTAGGCTCCAAAAATCCTACTATCGCATAAGCTAGTGACTGTTAGGCTCCATATACCCTGTTTTATGGTTTAAAACTCCTTGCGAGTATAATATTTTTCTAAAAGTATTACTTTATAAAACCTTAATGTGTCTCTTATACATCTCCATTCCATTCAATAAAAGAAAACAAATTTACATCTTTTATGTCTTAATTCATTTAACTTTTATTATATGTTATAGATCATCTTGTCAAATTCACTATTAGAGTTATATTTTCATAGTCTATTCTTCCTCAATTTGTGGTAAGGTTTCATCATGTATTACTAGCTTCTATTGCAATTATTTTATAGATATATCAAAAACTTCAACATGAGATTATAAAAATAAACAAACAAATATTATTCCTTCTTTTCCAACAGTCTCGTAAGAGGACAATAGATCAAATTCAAATAATTTTTTAAAGGAACAACTTTTACAATTTGCACCCAAATACATATACTAATTTAGTTTTTTTTTTTTCCAGAGTCATAGGAAACATTGTTGCAAACTAGAATAACACCTTTCAAGACAGATTTTTCATTGATACCCCCACATCTTCTCATAAAAAGAATACTAAAATAGAAAAGCCTCACTTCATAATTCCATTAGTACCTACAAAAATTGTTAGGATTTGTGTCAACATAAAATGCTGCCATGGTGAACATTTCCCACAACAAACCCATATAGAAGTATGTATGTTTCAAAGTAAGAAAAAAAAAACCCATCAATTCTTTTATTTGCGTGTACTTATCAATTAAACATACATCAAACAAATTTAAAGCCAAATAACTAATCATCATTCTGAATGGGAGAAACTAGACAATCATCATTCATAAGCCAAATCAAAGCATAGTAGAGTTCTTATTTTTCATAGTTAAACACTCATTTCAAACAAAGAAGTAGAGAAACAATTTTCCATACCAAACCCCCAAATAACATGCAGTCCAGAAAAACACCCATAATGCATATGCCTAGATGTATGCACAATAACTAGATATGCTAAATAATAACAAAAAATAAGTATTAAAATTCATATAACTATGCAAATAAACACATTTTTTCAGACATCGATCATCTATTCTCATTAAAACAAGCACCTATCCATAGATTTTTATTATAAGGAAAAGAACCACATTCCTGTGAACATTCGAAAAAATCTATTTCCATTTTGTTTCCAAGCTTTTTGCCTTTGTTCTAGTTGCATAAATCAAGTTCTCATCTTCCCAAAACCTCTTCCAAAAAATATCTCTTCTATGTTCGAAATGGGCCATATATATTTTTACATCTTCCAGCTCAAAACGCATGCAACCCAAAAACATTCATGCAACTCCAAATTAACAACCACTTCAAAAATTAATTGTTCTTAATTGATAAAAATAGTCTCCCATATTTTTATTCAACTCCCTGATTTTCATGCAACTCTTTTTTAAAACCATGCAATTCTATCAACAGTTGTGAGCTCCCAGATTTTTATGCAATTCTTTTAAACAACCATAACAAAACTACTCTTAACTTATAAAAACAACCTCCCATATTTCCAGTGTCACCATAGCCATGCAAACTTTTAATTAGGGTTTCCAATCCTCCACTCAACTTACCCATGTCAAACAATAATGATTTCTCTTAAAAAGTCAAAAATCCTTGTAAACGGATCTAACCCCTTTTTTTTAATTACAATGTCCCATAATTCATTTCTCATACCAAGTCAAACACTAATAACCACAAAATTAATAATGCCATTTTTAATTTTCAATTATTACGTTTCCAAAATTTTCCCCTTAACCCTATATTCATAACATAATCATTTATAAATCCAAGTTAATCAATAATGACCATTATTCATATAACCAACATAATTATTAATTAAGAAATTATATATGTATATATATAATATTGCTTCCAATCATGTTCCAAGCACTCATGACCCACGAGGGGTTTAAGATATATTTCCATTTTTAATTGTCAATTCAGCAAACCACCAAGCCTCTTCAAAATTCAACATCAATGATAACGCCTTTCATAATTCAACCAAATATAATAACATATGTCCTTTTATAATAATACTTAAAAACAACTAATAAAACGTATACTATATTGCCAAGGTTAGCAACTAGTTAAGCCTCTATAGGAATGAGGCCTAAGCCATTGATATGCAAGCTTCATTCTCATGGTTCCCACATAATCTGATACAAGGTTCCACTTGGTTCATAACTTCACCAATCCATTCCGACCTTTTTACGGCCTATGCGGACACCAATTTTTTGGGGTCAAATAACGGGATGTGACAATATATGTGCACTTATCGATAGGATATTAATAGATAACATTATCGATCAAGTGATTGACTTGATTACTTATAAAGATAACTTATTCTGCAAGTTAACTATTGTCCAAGCCTTAAGCCTAACCTCTTGTTGCCTTTATAAAATCATAAAGCAATAGTGTTTGAGGAAATCATCATGGATAAGAGCTAGTGCTATACTAGAAAATCTATGCCAAATATTTTAACAAGAGGTAATCATGTTACATGTGATATAAATACGAGTTTCATATTTATTTTAAAAATTCATTGATTTATAATACATGCATTTATGCATGTGTGTATATAATGCTTTTTTACAATGATTCTAGATAATACCTAGTCACTTTAATAATGGATACACCCATATATCCATACTTATTCTCAAAACTCACCCCTCACAAAAAACCTAATCTCATCCCCACACATAAATATTTATTCCTTAAACTCAAACACAATTCAAAGTTCAAAAAATCATAAGAGTGGATTGGTTGCATATCTTACCCATATAATCCCCACTCTTCACCCAAAATAAGCTTCTCAAAGAAACAAAAAGGAGGTGACCACATTCCTCAAAAATACTAAAAACAATCTCGTCTTTGGCCACTATCACAATACTAGTTTCTATTTACACAATTGTAGTCCTAAAGAAACAAAAACAACTTGGTAAATTCTCTCCCCAAACAAAGATAAGTCACAATAAGAATTCTCTAAACATCCCCATAATTTTTCTCCATAATACCCTAGGGAAAACAGCACACTTTTGTTAAACAAAATAATGACCAGGTATTTTACTCACATAAAAAACATATTAATATTATTTTGAATAAATGGGAAATATAAGAGTTTCACAGGGTAAAGGGCCTATATTAAGCTCTTGTGATAATTCCAAAACTACACTAAGCCCTCACCTCTCGCCTTAAATTGTTTCCATCAAAACCAAAGTGTAAAAATCAACCCTTAACTAAGCTAGAATTTCATGCTTGTGTAAAAAATCCATAACTCTCCTTAATCAAACCCTACTCGACACATGACATTATCTCTCCTTCTAAAACATATCACTATCTGCTACATTATAATCAATACACTTAAAATTCCTCTATTCAAAATGTTTAAATCCTCTTCTCAAGGCACTTACAAATATCTTCTACAAAACCCTTACAAATCACTTTTCAAAGGTGATTTTTGAATCCTTATGCATCCTAAATGAAGTTTAGAACCATTGGGGATGCTCATTTCCTAAATAAACTATGACATTGGGACCTATAAAACACCTATAAAATATTCCACTTGTCTTATTCACCTTCTAAAATTAATTCCAAATCCCAAATCTAAATTTTAAATCATAAAAACCAAATTTAGTCTCTTAACCCACCCCTTTGACCTTGTCAAGAACATTATGATAGGTTAGAATCAAATGGGAAGAAGGGGTTCATCATAGGAAAGGTATGTTTACATGGCATAAGGATGACATATCCCACTAAAATAGGTACACTCACCACATATGTGTCACTTTTATTAAACTAAATAAATGCAACAAAAACTGAAAATCTAAAATAATAGATAAAATATAAATCACAAAAACTTGTCTCAACCATATTTATAAGGTTTTCTCACTTAAATCTTGTGTTTTGTATTCATTTACTTTCATGGTTTTGAATGCAATTTAATATCTAATTCATTATGTCATACAATTTACTACAACTTGTTGTTCAATCATAAACTATAATTCTTGGCTTGTTTATTTTGGTGGATAGATAAATTTGTAATATTATTTATCCCCACATTTCATGACAAGAAGAAATGAATTATTGTTAGGATAAAACACAAAAAAAATAAGATTGCACATGTATAATTGGTCAAAACATGGGATGATCATAAAGATGATATGTTTTTGGACATGTGTATCATAGCTAGACGTAATGCAGTGGACTGTTTACAAGAATGGGAAATAATCACACCACGTAATACTTTTTTAAGTGTACAAGAAAAAAATATTTGGCAGTGTATAAAAGCCCTAATTAGGGAAATACCTAATAATATGATCTCTTTCCATGGGATAGTAATTGCAACAACAAGTGATGGCACCCTGATTAAGCAAATATTGAAATAATTAGATGCCAAATCTAAATATGTATGAGCACAATGATATAAAAAAAAATTAGTACAAATTTGATCCAAGCAAATAACCAGTTTAAATTTGAAACCCTAGTTACAAATGAAGAGATAAAAAGACTTAGCTGATACGTAATGATCCTGAAGGTATGTCGAGATGGAAAATTGGTGAACAAGAGGAGAGAAGTGTTGCATCAATTCCTAGAAAAATGCATGTGTTGGAATAAGAAGGGCTAGGGCACCTGGACTGGGTCAAGGGCGCCAGGGGCACTGCAGGACTCCTTTGGGCGCATGTAACTACTCAGAACCTCAAAAAATGATATTCACAAGGTCACATGATGTTCGCTAATTTTCACCTTTAATCTCTTGTATGTTGTTGCACTTTATTGTTATTAACCTAAAACTTGAAAGAAGAAAGAGCACCTGCAAAATCCTAAAATACATCATATCCTAAAAATAAAAAAGATGTAAATGGGGAGTCAAACTGACCTCGACGGTTACCTGATTAAGTGAACTTAGGATCCAGGTGCTGAATTACATTTCAGACTCTATGTAGTTCTATGTGTGTGTGTGTAGAATTGTGCCCTAGGTGGCTCTTATGTGAGTCGCACTTGATAGCGAGCAATAGCTAGATGTAGAAGATGTAGATAGATGTGTGCATGGAAAAATGAATTTCCCATCCTATGAAGTGTATGTAAAAGAATGCATTCCCTTACCCTTGTGTGGATGTAAGATGGATGTTTGAATGCTCTTGTAAATGTCTTTGGATGTAACCTTAGGTGGTGATAATTAATGCTTAATGCTTAATCATTTATTATTATCACATAGCTTTATATTTATATAATTCCCTTGCTCAAATTTCATAATTAGCTAATAAAAGGTAGAATAGTAATAAATAAGATGCCCAAACATCTAGAAGAAACCCAAAAGATGTGAGCAAAATACAAAGAGGTCAAGGGTGCTCAGAGGGGATGGGGGTGCCTGGGTGTTGGTGTCTTGGCTAGATGCTTTTGTCCAGAGTCAATAATTCCAAAGCATGAAAATACATACTGGGAAAGAAGGTGTGTGAGACCAAAAAGGAAAATAGAAATAAATCAAAGAGGCCCAAGACAGTGGTCAATTATTACTTTTCTTGCTTATGAATCATATGAATAGTAATATGTGATTAGGACTATAAATATACCCAAAGTGCATGATTTAGTGTCTACACACCCTACTTGGGGTAATTTAAACTATAACACATCTATAGGGATTCTTCAAATGAATTGATGAAGTAATGACATATTGTAACTCTTGTAAAGAAGGCTTAGAGTTCTTTCGCAACTGTAAAAAATATAAAATTTATTTTAAAAAAATAAGCTTTTTGTAAAACCCTAATTGCAGAGTAACTGAATGTAAACTATGATATACAACTACTAGATACAATTTGACACAAACAATAAGCCAATAAAGTATTAAACCCTAAGTGCAAGTAGAGAGAGGGAACGACTTAGCTGATTTTCACTTGATTTGGGATTGATACCGACTAGGAAAACTGCTAAAAGGAAGATATTAGTGTTGTAATTTCTCAAGATAAATCTTGGAACCATCAGACGGAGTTGGACTAGGGAACTTGGACTGGGGTGAGGGTGCCCAGGCATCAGATACCTCTACTGGGAGTCGTGACTGCAATGATGGTCAAAATCTAATTTTTTTGGTGTCACACAAGTGTCATTGATATTCATTATTAGTCGTATGTGTGTCACACCTTGATCACTGGATGTACCTGTAACCTACAAAATAGATGTTCACATGTAAAACCCACAAACCACATCAAATCCAAAAAATAAAGATGCAATATGGAGAGTCGGACTGACCCTGGCGGTCACCCGATTAAGTGAACTTACAACCAAGCGTTGCACTACATCTTAGTCTCCATGTAGTTCTTTTGAGTGTGTATGCGGATTGTGCCCTAGGATGCCCTAGTGTAAGTTGCACTTGATAGCGGGCTAGATCTAGATGGAGCAATGTAAATAGAATGTGTGGATGGAATAATGAAATTCCCTTTTCTATGCAGTGTATGCATAAAATACAGTCCCTTGTCCCTTGTATGGATGCTAGATGGATGTCTTTGAGTGCTTTTGGATGCACGATTAGGTGATAAATAATAATTCTTAGATATTAGTCCTTTATTTTGATAATATAGATATGTATTTATATGATTCTCTTGGTTGAATTTCATAATTGACAACTGGAAGGTCGACCCATAAGAAAATAAGATGCCCAAAAGATAAAAGAGGTCCAAAAATAATGAGTAAGGTAGAAAGAGGTCAAGGGTGCCCAGAGGGGATGAGGGTGCCTAGGCATTGGCAACCTGGATAGGCACCTGTGTCCAAAGTCTATAAGATAAGAAATTAAAGTTCTCACTGGGCTGTAAGGTGTGTAAGACCAAATAGAAAATAAGAAACACAGACAAAATGCCAAATATAGTTGTCAAATACTAGTTTTCTCTCTTAGGAATCATGTAAATGCTAGTATGCTTTTAGGATCTAGAAATGTACCCAAGTGCATGATTTTGTGTGTACAAAAATACATCCTAAAGTGTGTAACCTTACATATGATGCTTCATAGAATTCACATATCTCAAGACTTATAATCTCCACTAGCTATGTGAGTTCCACCTGTATAGATTGTAGAAAAGAAGTATATTTACTATGAACAAACATTTGGTAGGTGAATTTGGAACACAACTGTGTAGTGTAATCAATGTATTTGCAATAAAGCACACATATGTTTATAACCTAAAATGGTGATCTATGATGGATTTCCATAGATTACAAACCTAAAAGGGTGGTCTGTTCAAAATATTACTTAATGGAAAACCAAAAAGGGAAAATAATTAGTGCATAGAGGATGAAAACTAGTAAATGATGTTCCATGTGGTAATTATAAAAAGAGAAGCAGAATGCATAGAGGAACAAATACCACACAAGGATGGAGAAAAAATATAAATTACCTCCATGATATAAAATCTCATTTAGTCTCAGGACAAGAGAACTAGTTAATTTCAAAAAAGTTTTGGATGGTTATTAAGTCTTAAAAATTAACTTAATACATTTTGTGTATTTTATATATTATAGTAAAATTATGTAATATATAGTGTATATGCATAACATATAAAAGATAAGATAGAGAATATGTAAAAATCCTATAGCTTAGGAAAGGAATATAGAAAGTTCATATAGCCTAGGAAAGTAATCTGAAAAACTTATTTAGCATGAAAAAAGAAGATGAAAGGACTACAAGGTTAAAATATCACCTAAATTTATTTTAAAATATGTAAGGAATGTGCACAAGGGTTGGATTTTCTAGGTATTGGTTCATAAACTTAATATAAATTAAGTATCGTGTGTTATATTTCTCTCTAGCTTACATGTTTCTAGTTTTGTGTTTTCCCATTTTGTAGCTTAGTATGCAATATATAAAATGTGATGGATTGTGAGATTAAGTGGTATTACATACTATTTTTAAGGTTTATGAATGGAATGATCTTATAAATTCCTTAGACTATAACATTATAATGTCAAGGATTTCTTGTAACACTTACTCTTACGTCTCGTGCCACTAAAAAATGTGTGTCTCACAAATTTTCCTCATCCTCAATTTATTTTTATTTCTCTCACTTTTTTATTTACTAAATTTATCAATTGATCATTCAATTCCCACTAATACCAATTACATATATCTAATATAGCTCTTAACCATGTTATTTTTAATAACCTTTCTACTCCTTGAAACCCTAATTCTCAAGCTCCAAGATTGAGAAGTCCCAAAAACACAATAATTAAAACTATGACAAGGTCTAAGCCCCTTTGATGTTTAAAACCATCACATTATTCCCTACGATGCTTCATGGTAAAAAGTGACAGTTGTCACTTTGAAATGCACCATTTAGAGAATGGTGTGATAACTCTCCTTCTGATTGACAAAATGGAAACACTCTTAGGTTGTGGGTGACCTGTATGTTGGAGTGAGTATCCAGAGAAGGATGATTCCCATAGTGTAACACCTAAACTATTTCTATCTCTAAGGCTATTCTATTCTACCGAAACCTACAAGGAAAAGGGAGAAGGAAAAAATAGGAAAAAATGGAAAATACGGTGATACATAAGAATGTTTTGAGGATCTCGACTTATTATAATTACACAGATGAAGCACATGAGCCACACACACCATACACTAACTACAATTGACTATATAAAAGTAAAATAACTTCATGGAAGGATTTGGGATGAGTTATGACAAGATAAAGAATGCACAGTAGATGGATCCACAACCAAATCCTACATAGAATTTGTTAAACACAATTTATGACCTACAAGTTTACACAAGGCTACATATAGGCATGAAGGTTAAACTAATAAACCAAGAATAATGTGTATCATGAAGATACATTCAATTTAAAATAGATTATGCACTAAACATAGATTGTAGAAAGGTAAAAATAGCTCTTTTATAGCTCCAAGAGGTAGAATAATCATAGAGAATCACTCATGATCCTTGCTTTCTCACCTAGAAAACTAAATTACTCCAGGGAATTATGAATGAAGAAATAAAGATATGTTTTGCAATGTGTTCTGGAAGTTTTATAAAAAAAAATGAGAGAGAGAAAGAAGGAAGAGTGCTCAAACATGTAATTCTGAGTTCTAAAAATAAGAAAATCATGTGTGCCTTGTTTTCCTACACTAAGAATATCTTTTGTGAGTGAAACACGCATGTCTTGTTTTGTTCGATTTGATTTTTCTCTAAAAATAACCCTTCAGTTTTCTTTTATCTAATTTTGTGTTAGAAAAAAAACTACACTTCCAGAAATTGGAGAAACAATTTTTTTTTTGCTTTTTCATGTTTTGTTCTATCTTTAGAACTTCTGAGTGATGAGATCAACTGCCCTTACACACTTTCATCTATTTTTCGCTTGTTATGCATCATCCTTAACAAGTTATGCTAAAACTAGCATTTCACGTTTCAAAATAAAGTTTTTGTGTATTGATGTGCCCCCAATTTAGGTCATTTGAGGGTAAACTTTACAATATTAATTAGAATTTGGATTTTGTGCAATGAACAAATCATGTTAAGTATCAAGATTTGGTTTAATTGAAAAAAATTCACTTTCTTGATTGAATTGGAAGGATAATTATGTGTGACTACCCAAATATTTCCCCCCTTACGGAAAGAGGGTGAGATGTGAAGGATTGAAGGATTGAGTTGAAGAGAGATATAGAGTACTTAAATGGTGTGAAATCCATAGTAAGGTACTCAATAGTAGAAAAAAGATTGGGTAAGCATTAAGTGTTTCAGATGAAATGATTGAAACATTAGAGCTGGTTGTAACATGGATGCCTTAGTGTGGTAGATGTTGAGAATGTGGTCCTAACGCCGCAAAAAACAACAAAAAGTAATGAACTAGGCTCAAGATATGGGATACAAGGTGAGATCATATTAGTTGGTGAGAAGGTGACTATAAATAGTATAGTTATATAAGGATCATGGATTTTCTATATATAGTAAATAGTAAAATGTGAATAGTATTTTCATTTTTTACTATGAGTGATTGTGTTAGAGAACTCTAAGTTGTGAAAATGTTGCATGTGAGAGACGTGATACTGACCAAGTTAGAGAGAGTTGTAGAGGTCATTCAGAGCCCAGACAACATATGAGTTGGTAAGTAGCTTGTTTGTGAGTACTGGTATATAGTTACTAAAATAGGATTTATATTGAATCTTATTAAATTTTCAATTTTTGAATTTTTTCCGTTGGTTGACCCTTCATCTCTCCCTTTTGGTACAGTAACTTAGAGGCACTCCTACCCCCTCACCCTCTCCCCAGATATATTATAGGCCAAAACAGGGTTGTAGGGTGTGGTGTGGCCTCAAGGACGCTATTGTAAGGTTTTATATGGTATGGGTCAGAATCTTATGCTATGGTCCTATAGATCTCATATGGTTTGGTCCATGAGCCTATACTTTTTGTTGTTTTGAATATTTGCATGATTTTTTCTGGATATGAGGGACGGATACATGGTTTGTTCAATCTGTTGTGTTTGTTTTTTACAATGAGATGTGCATGCTCGGGAGTTTCATGTGGTCCCATGCCACATGACCATGCTTAGTGTCACTGGGTCATAGAATCATGCATGGGTGTGATTTTCTGGATAGAGTGGGCCTACAACACATGGAAATATTGGAGGAAGTTCCCCCCCAATATGCATATGATTATTGTATTTTGTGAGAGATGGTGTGTACATATTTATATATTATGAATCCCAATGAGAGAGATGATTGTGATGCTAGAGGATGTATATCACATCCTATAATTTCCTATTGTGTGTGTGAGAGAGAGAGAGAGTCCAGGTGCTTCCATCGAGATGTTCCACATATGGATGAGGGACGCTAGAAGATATTTTGGGTGGGTAGGTCGAGGTAGGGAAGATTCAACTTTTTGCACCTAGATGAGATTGTTATAGCAACAATAATTCTGTGAGTTTGCAGAAGTTTGTAGTAATGGTATTGGCTTAATTTATAGTAGTGGATGGTGGTTGGGTTGTGATATCCCATCGTATGTTACAGATTTGTCCATAATATAGAAGGCATGGTATTAGATATGCATGGGGATGATGTATAGCTAGCCCATGTATACATAGCGGACTTGATATAGATTCACCCATATGAGGGTCATGGAGGATGGATAAGAGGAGTAACATATAGTTATATATGTGGGCATATGAGCACATAGTCGTGTTGAGACCCCTTGGTGGGCCTCATGCCAATTGGGCATGAGCAGATGATTTTTGTTGCGAGATGGACATAGATGCAGAGGTTATGGCTATGATACTGATGACCTATGGAGATCATTGATAGATAAGATGGGCCTGTGGGTAGTTATATGTATACCATATAGATGTCTATGTGAGGATGCGATCGAGGATGGGATAGAGCTAATCATCGTATGTCATGATTCTATGTGGCTGAGAGGATGGATACTCATGGACAGGTGGAGCTGTTTTAACATGAGTGGGTGACCCTGTACCATTTGGTGTCACTTAGGAGGCATGCCCCCTGAGCCATATATTTGGCAAAAAAATCACTTCATGTAGATAGAAGGGTAGGGACTAGGCTAAGGGCCTATAGTGGTAAGAGATGCTACCACCACCAGAAAATGAGGTAGATCTAAGAGATAGTCCCCATTCAGGGGGATGATGAGGGTTGTACTCCCAGTATACATCACAATTGTGGGTAGAGCATCAATGGGTGCTTCTATTTATAATTATAGTTGATGATGTAGGTGGGCCACTAGGTGAGTCCAACAGTAGGCTAGGGAGGATGAGGAGAGGGCCTTGCCCCAAGTATGATGTCGTGGCAGTTTTTTTGTTTGTATGCGTAGCGTGAGTATGTGAATGATTTTTTTGTTCTTTTATGATATTGAGTAATTGCTGAATATATAGGATTTTGATGATAACGATGTGCTAACATTGGGTTCATATGATGACATGTAGGTGATGTTTATTAGACCACGATTGTAGATTTTGTAGTGTGCATTTTGACCTACAACGTTCCACTAGATGTCATTTCGGGTGGTGGAATATTATAGCATGTATAGATGATATTGTGGGTGAGCATGCCCGTTTATTTGATCCAGTGGTGATGGAAACAACCACCTATGTGGCTAGTATGGGATGAGAGAGACAAGGAAATGGCCAAGATAACAAGTGTGAGAGAGGCCATAGGAGGAGGTAGCCTAGCACAAAGATATCTTTAGATGGTATTTGGAGCTACGTACTCAACATATCATGCTTATGGTTGACGAAACAATGTTATGGTCTCAAGTACAGGAGTATCAAGCTCGATCACAAAGAAAAATACTTAGTAGTGAAGTCTTGAGTTTGAGAGCTCCCACAGTTATACATAATAGTAGTAATGAGGAGGATTGAGGGCATTGACCCAGATTTTATTAAAACATTTTGTTCTATATATATGATCATTTGGATTTAGCTTTTGTTATCATGTGTATGGATAATTTGCATTATTTATTATTGATGATTAGCTTAATGTATGTGATGAAGATATGTTATTAAGTAGAGTTTAATCATAATAATGATGATTGTTTATGTTTTGCATTAGGTATTTGATGTTAGAATAGATGATGAATGATTAGCTGTAGTAAGATGTGATGATTTTTACATCAGTTAGTTGGTGTGGTTAAGAAATGTGATTTCTTATGAAATGATTGAAATATTCACTTTGATAGTATAGAAAATGATGTGTCATAAACATTTGTATGTGGTCACAAACCACAAGTGATTGGTGAGCAAGAGTACAAAGAAACCCATGTGTAAAATGCAGGGAGGGTGATTCACGTCATGTCGACAATCAATCATGAAAAGTAATCTACATATACAGAGGGCCACGAACATAATAATCAATATTAGAATCTATCTAGAGGTGATTCAATGGATGAATTACATGAATGGCAAGTGCAATGTAAAATGAAATACAAATGAAGAATAAATGCCTAATGATCTATTAGAATAGTAGTATGCAACAACATTTGTCAATATTAGGATGTTGTAGTACAAAGTCGTTGTTCTTTCATAATCCATTTGAGATTAGTGTTGGTAATGGGTTGTGCATTTAGATTTTCTTAAGCGGTCAAATTTGACATAGTAATCCGTAGAACCAACTTAGTATTAGGATGATGATCATGCAAGGTGATAGATGTCAATGAGCAATCAACATCGTGGCATTAGGAGAATAGTGATTGATCATGATGTCTTGTATGAAAGGAAATAATACCCTTATCTTTGGAGTAGTTTTAGATTATCACGAAGTGTCATAAGAATCATTGTCCTAAATCCCATTCATACTATGGAAGCTGTAGAAAGATTGGTTATAATTTTGTTGCAACCGATGAGGAGGGTGGTGACTGATTAGAAGGTAACCAAATCAAATGCTCATCAATTAGCATGTACAAAATATCATGTGGCCTAGTAGAATGAGAAAAGTACAATGAGTTCCCTCCTGATGAGGAGGAGTGAATCAAGAGTGGATGTCTACATGGATGTGCACTTTAATGTGAAATATGTATCACTACGATGAAGTACCTTGACCCCATGGGGATGGGGGGATGAAGAACATGAAGCTATTGCAATAGGATTCCAATGAATGAAGCTTGATTATGTGCAAGTTTAGTAGATGTAAATGTGTGGTAGGTGTGGTCATATGTGGGTGTAATAGACGTGTGGATTAAATATCTCCTTTTATGAGTCAATAACTTGAAAGACAAGGTGTTGTAAAAGATTCACATGTGTCATACAATAAATTTTTCTTAAGAGGAAAAATCAAGCCATGTCAAAATATATATCATTGCATTTCTAAATCAATAAGATGTTATGTTAAATTATACATGCATAGGATTTGAAAGGAAAGATAGTAATCACTAGCAGATTCAGTTCTTTCCTTTATGTAAAGATGGTAAACCGCTCTGTATGTAACCTTAGGTCCATTATTAAAGATAAACCACACAATAAATGTTTCTACCATGTCAAGAGAAGGATGTATATATAGACTCATAGTCCTAAAAACAAGAGAAAACAGGATAGTCATAGAGATTTAAACATGAGACACTCACGGAATCACAAGACAGTTAAGGCACATATGGCACAATAGTGAAACAACCAAGTAGTAACACACATAAGCAAGTATGCATGAAAAATAAAAGTGTCAGAACATGATGATATGATATAATAGTCAATATAGGTGAACATCTATGAAAAAATATATATCAACATTGAATGTAGTGTAAAATAGATACCCCCAGATGTATAGAAAGTTTGGGTAAAGGGCCAACCAATACCTATCATCGTGTAGTTATTTATGTATATCTTATGTCAAGATCAAATTACCATGTGAACACATGTGTGTAAAGAGTAAAAAACCATGTTATCTATCAAACCAAAGTGACAAATAACATGTATAATGTAAAGTGCTAACAACTCAAGTGAACTATAAATGTCTTGATTTTGCATTTTTTTCTTATTTAGGATAAAGGTTTTTTGGCTTGGGACCCTACCCAGTTATAAAGATGCTAAAGCCCAGATTAAGCATTACATAGCCCAAAATTACAAAACAAGACTGTATCAACCAAACAATCAGCATAAGACCAAAATACAACACAAAATAAGCCCAAAGTAAACACAAAGTAAGCACAAAGTCAGCACAATCATAACAGATAGTGAACCATAATGCCACAAAAACACAAAAGAGTCTAGAACCTAGAAATTTTTTATTGCATTAGCTTCTGAAAATTATTTTTGATGTAGGCAAGTCCCTTGTTGATCTCATTAATCATGTATCCTTCTTGAACTTCTCTTTCCCTTTGTGATCTTCAATGTGCTTGGTGATGAGTGAGAGAGAGTCAATGATGCATTTGAGGATTAATAGAACATCACCATGCTTGGCTCTTATGGTTTTAAGTTCTTTTTCAATCTTGGAGATGTTCAAACCAATGTCCTCAGTGATGGTCTTTCCTGATTTGTTCTTCCCTTTGACATTGTTAAAGTTTTTCAATATCTCGTTGAGTTCTATGACTTCAAGCCTGATACAATTGAACCTACTTTCCAAATCCTCGATGTAGGTAGATTGAGAGGGATTGTTTCCCATAAATAAGATCCTAATAACAACTTCACCCTCCTCCCGAATGGGTTGGGAATGGGATACTTTCTTTTCAATAAAGGGATTGTCCCAATCCCTAGTTCTCTTGTGAGGAGGGGGGCTAGAGGAAGAAGGCACCAAGGGAGGTAAAGCTGAGCTGGAGAGGGAAGAAGTGGGAGGGGTAAAGAGATGGGGAATGGGTTCATAAGATGTAGGGTTGGGGGGTTAGAAACATGAGGAGGAAACTGGGGGAGTAGGAACAGAGGGATGAAAAGGGTGGGCAACATGGGAATATGAAGGAGGGATAGTAGAAGGCTGAGGTTGGGGAATGGAGAGCTTAAAACATCTGTAAATAAGAATAATCCCCACATGGTGAAGTAGATACACTATTTTCCCTCCCTTAACAAGATTAATGGATTGCTTAAGGGAGTGCAAAAGGAAAAAAGGAAAATCAATAGGGTATTTCCTACTGAAATGATTGAGGAAAATAAAATGGTAAGATGAAATTACCTGAACATGCCCCTTGAGGGTAATGTACTTCATGACGAGTAATCCAATAGTGTTGAGAGGCCATGGCAAAGAGTCCCTATAGAAACCACCCTTAACATGCTTGATAGACTCATCTTTATCTAGAAATTTGTTCTCCTCCATAGTAGTATCAACATTGTTCTTATAGAACCTTAAACCTTTCGATGGAGGTTGGTGACCCAAGAAAGGGCATCATCAGAGAACTCAAAATATATTCATTTGTATTTTACTCTCCTTCTTTCTAGTTTTTGGCAAATTCTAGTGAAAGGTGAAGGTCATGGCCCTTCGTACACTCTATGAATGTAGAGAAACCCCCTTTTCTCATAATGCTCCATAGCTCACCATCTTGCTTCCACTCTTCATAGCTAACAACTTTGGCTCTACACCTTTCACCCCCCATGTTAAGAAGCTCAAAAAAATTCTTACCTCTGTTGTGACTTCTTCCAACAATGACAAGGTCAAAAAAGTGAAAATGAAGGTTAAAAGCACAAAGTGAAATCCTTAACACAAAGGAAATCAAGATCACATGATAATTAAATGACTTGTTCATTTCTTAGACATGCCTCAATAATAGGAGCAATGTTATCATTTGCTTCCTAAATTTGGTAATCATTAGGGTTAATACATATATTTTCCATCAAATCTGCCACTTTATTTCCTTCACAAAATGTATGTTGGATTACTTTATTGGAAAAAATATTAATGATCCGAATGGCTTCCTCTATAATGTGTTTAATTTTCCAATTGACATGGTTAGTGCCATTAAGATAATTTTTTATGTTGAGAGAGTCTCCTTCAATGATTAGGTTGTTGATGTTAATGTTTTTTGCTAAACTAAGACCCCAAAGTGCAGCAAGAGCCTCAGAATAATTATTCAAGTTGAATCCCATGGATCCAACATTTAACATAATTATTTGACCCTTTTATTTTCAAATACATCCCCCACCACTAGATCTTCCTTGATTTCCTTTTGAGGCACCATCGAAATTGAGCTTATGCCAACCAATAAGAGGGGGTGTCATATCACATGATCTCTTCTAGAAACATCCTCTTGTTGAATGTTATTTGAGAAAATGTTCAGTTTCCATTTTTCTAAAATTTAACAGTCATTTTTTCTTTGAGACATCTTTCTAGGTGGTTTGAAGGAAATGATATTTTTTCTTATACTATCAACAAGATCATTCAAGATTCTGAGTACAGATGGTTTTTTGTCCTCAAATATGGCAGAATTATGGGCATTCCAAATGGACCAAATAATATGAGGGAAGGCAATGTTCTACAATTTCTTGATCACCAAATTTTTGGAAGGATAAAACCATTGGTTCAAATAATCATGAAAGATCCAGGTGATGCCCATGTAGTTGAAAAATAAGTTCAAAATCAAGGGAAAAAATGAGCAATGCAATAACAAATGGTTAACATTTTCTTTTGATTTTTTGCATAGGATGCATATACTAGGGAAGTGATGGCCCCTCTTCATCTAGTTTTCAATTATTAGCATCTTATTATGCATCACAATCCAAAATAAATGTTTAATCTTTGGTGTTAATTCCTTCATCCATATGATTTTCCAATTAAAATGAAGGAGTTGTATTTCAGAGAGGATGAGGTAACTAGACCTTACCAAATACGTGCCATCAAATTTATTTTACCAAATAAAATAATCCTAATTCTCCAGCTAAGAAGGATGTTGACTTCTTAGCAACTTTTGAATCCATGTTATATGATGATATAGCTCTAGTGGGTCATCCTCATTATGAAGTTGGACCCAAGATTTATTTCTGATGTAGTAACAAACTTTTTCTCTGAACTAAACTTTGTAATGATCATACATCCATTGCCCACCATCTAATTCACAAAGAGGAAGATGTAAAAGCCATTTATCTTTCCAAAATAATATTTCTTTATCATTCCCTAACTTTCACTTGTTTCCTTTGAGAAGAGTATGTTTGCAATTTAAAATAACATTCCAGAAAGTTGAACCATATGGTAGGTCATCTTTGGAGAGCCAATTGAGATCATTAGAAGCACTAAGATACTTGTTTTTTATGATAGAATTCCAAGGAAGATCCTCTTTGATTAGCCTACATCCCATCTTAGCTATCATAACATTTTTCATCCACCTTAAGTTCTTAATTCCTAGACACCCATTTTTTTGGAAGACAAACTTTTTCCCAAGCAACAAGAGGGATCCTGTTGATCTCCTCCACTCTCATCCAAAGAAATATTTTTTGGATTCATTCTATTTTCTCAATAACCATACTAGGAATATTAAAGAGAGATATAAGATATCTGGGGAGGTTATGGAGGGTACTCTTGATGAGTAGACATTTACTGGCTTGAGAAAGAACAATACCCTTCCATCATTTAACTTTTATTTGAAATATCTCAATAATTGAGTTCCACGCCTCCATAGGAACTTTTCCATTGAATTGGGGCATGCTACAATAGGAAGAGGGAATTTTTTTAATGTTACATCTGAGAATTTTGGAAATCTTGGTTGTTCTATAGATAGGAGTGTTAAGGAAGATTACAGAGCTTTTATCAAAATCAATCAGTTGTCCACAAACTTCCTCATAATCTCCGAGAAGGTGTTTGATTCTTCTAGATTCCAACACTGAGGCTAAAATTATGAAGATCATATGATCAGAAATTTTTTGATTGCATACCTTTAGCTCATCCGAAGATGGCTTGAGACCTTTAATATATCTGGAATTAACACATGCTACAATTTTCCTGTTAAGGATTTCAGCCATTAGAATAAACAACAATGGAGAAAGGGGATCACCTTTCTGGATACCTTTGTTGCGGCTAAAGAAACCTGTGGATGTTCCATTTATAATGATGGAGAACATTGGAGTAGATATGCAGGTCCTCGGAATCTTTCTAAAGTGGCCATAAAACCTGAATTTCTTGATGACTTTGTCTAAAAAATTCCAAGAAACTCTGTCAAAAGCCTTGTTCATGTATAACTTAACAATCATACCCTCTTTTTTACTCTTATCCATCGAGTGGATTGCTTCATGCACCAATATAGTACCATCCCGAATAATTCTTCCTTTCATGAATACCCCTTGTTGGTTTGATATGAGTTAAGGAAGAAGATGCTGAATCCTGGAAGCAATGGTCTTTGTGAAGATCTTGTAGATTTTGCATTTTTGTAAATATGTGAATGTTTTCACATTTTAAAATTATGTTAATGTTTTTGTATTTTTGAAGTGATTAGTTATGTCGAAGAAAGAAATGTAACATTAAGATACCCAAGGAGAACCTTCCAAGGAGGTGGAGAAACTAACAAAGGGGATGGAGGCTCGGGTCTCGATTTTGTGGAAGGAGGTGACTTAAATGAAAGAGACATAATAGTTGTAATGTTTTATAAAGAGGTTCTAGAGGATGAACGAGATGTATGAGGGGTGTGTGGAGGAATAGGAGAGAAACTACTCCTAGACATACCATGGGAAATGGTGGAGGGAGCATGTACATTAGAGGACCTATATAAGAACATGTAAGGGGAAGAGCCACATGTAACTATGTGAAATTGCAAGCCTATTAGGATACCTAAGAGAGATAGAGCCATGAGAGGAAGTGTGTGTAACCAATGGCCTATCACGAGACCTAGGTGAACTAGATCTGTGAGAGGTAGTGCATGCAACCAAAGGCCTATCAGGAGATCTATGAGACTTGGAGATGTGATAAGTAGCAAGTAAAACCACAGACCTAGGAAGAAACCTAGGAGGGTTAGAGCTGTAAGATCCATTGTGTGAATTCAAAGACCTATATGTACATGTATTAGGTGTAGGAATAGGAACTGTAGAAGACTAAGTAGCTAAACTAGGAGGAGTTTGAAAGGGAATACCTCTAGTGATGATAACCTACTAGTTATGAATAAACTTAACACAGTGGTGGATGAAAAAAGGGATAACTCTAAGTGCACACATCAAAGGGAGACTTAGACATAATGCATTGTAACAACAACCAATGATGAATCCAGAGTAATGATAGAACTAATAGTGATAGGTAAAGTAATTTTTTGATATATAGTATTAGTGTTAAATGTGAGATTATATGTAGAAATGCCAAGAGATTGAAGTTACGTGAGAGAGTATACATTATCTTTTTTGTGTGGATAAACCAAAACACCCTTGATAGATACTCGATTAATAGAGACAAAAATAGATAGATTATCAGAGATGAGTGTGTCATCTATATCAAAGTCATCAAAACTGATAAGTGGTACAAATGATGATGTATGATTGATAGCTCCAAGCATTACATCTATGGGCGATCATAAAAGGGTAGTGGTGGCACCACACAATAAGTATTGTACACTCGGAAGTAGATTTGTTATTGTTATGCTTGGGAAGTGGATCATTGAATATTTTTAGTTTGGAGTTATCATTGGATGGATTTGAAGATTTCACGGGATCATCCCATTCGATGGCATTGGAGTATATGAGATATTAGATGATGTGGCAAAGCTTGAGACACTTTTCAGTGAGGTGACCAATACATCAATCATAATCCCACTAAGCATTGGCATCGAAAATCTTACTTTGAGGTTTGTTTGTATCAGTCTCAGATGGAGGAGGGAGAGACACAAGATTATACTCAAGTAATTATTTTAATACAATGTATGGGGAAAAAGGTAAGTGAGTAAATTTTTGACGTGTGGGTTGAAGTTTTAACTTAGTTTCTTAAGCAATAACATTGACAATGTCCTTATAAGTAACCTTAGCATCATTAGTCTTTCCTTTAAATGTGGATTTTCTTGGAAATTTTGAAATAAATGTAGTAGAAGTGATAGCAATGTACTTTAGTTTGTTCATATGTGTTGGTGAGAAAAAAATTCGATTAGAAAAATTGGTGGATTTCCATCGATGCTTTGGGAGTAGGTCCCTCTGCTTGAATGGGGCAACTCCATTTATTATGTGTGAATGAAAATTAAAAAATTTGGTTGGCTTAGAGTTTGGGGATCCAATAACAACACTCCATTGAACTTGCAGAAAATACTTGTAATTTCTTGCAAGGGAGGAATTTTCTAGATAGGTGGGAAAAGGGAGTGGGAAATCAGGAAGGGTGATTAATATTGTAGGTAGAAACTAAGATGCCTACAAAGATTAATCAGAGCATTTAAACACACATATTTAGAAAGAACAACAACCTCATTACCAACACCAAGACAAGATGGAATTATGAACACAAGGTCTCATTAATTCCCTCATCAAGAAAAGCAAGAAACTCCTTTCTTATTTATTGACATTCTCACAAATTTGTACAAAGAGAGGAATGGAAGAACATATGCGAAGTCGAATAGAAGAAAATAACTATCTCTTTTTCTTATCACAAGTAGTTTTCTACTCTTGAACATACAAAATTGACAACCCCTAAGAATGGGGAAGTCGTTACAATTTATATATTTCAAGAGGACTCTTCACTCACCTATGCCCCACATGAATTTTTGATTGCTCTCCATAACATGTGTCTCTTTAATTCCCTGGGGATGTAATTAAGTCCCCTTTTATTATTTGAGGGTTACTTATTACAATGTCAACTATAGTCACATTCAATTGCATAGAGAAAATTCATGATTGTTCACAATGGAGAATTAGAAATGGGGTAGAGAAGAGGAGAAATAATGAAGAGAGAGAAGAGGAAGAATGCTCCAAAGCATGGATGGGGATGTCTTTTCCTTCGGTGGAAATATTTTCCAAGAAACTTTAAGGTGGAAATCCAACCTCTAATGACCCTCCACACAGGTACACTGATGGAAAGTTATGCCGAAGACCACTTGCAACACCTTTGCCACTTTTGAAATCTCTTGGAATGAGGAACCTTTCCACATTGCCTTGACACACTAAGAAGGTGATGAGCATTAGTAAGTATGCCATTGACAACACTGAAGCATGCCTTATTTTACTTGAAATGATCGTTCCAAACCATGAAAATAACACCATTCCTTCTTGGCCAATTATGCATATGAATGAGAACCTGAAATAATTTCTCATACCATGCAACCATGATATTTTTTTCACCTTGAGGAAATTGATGGCAAAAAATATGGAACCAACCCATATGAGTCACAATTCATCTTTCACTCCTCTATAAGCATGAATTTTTTGTCACCATTCTTGTGAGGATATCTCTAGAGAGATGGTCACCACTTAGTGATAGGTGGAGAGTTATGGGAACTTCCAATATTGACATTTCTTGTTTGAGACATCATATGCTCACCGCACCCGTGAATGCAGGGATTTTCTTATCAGTTGAAGATTTGACCTCCATGAAAGCTTGAATTAACAAGGCATGGAGAGGAGAAGCATATGTGATCATCTTGAGCTCATTTTTATTATTTACTATTTTTAGTAAATTCACCATTATGGTCCCATTTAGCCATTTTTTTCCATTTTTGTCAATCTTGTCAATTTTAGAGTGTCTATATCACGAGGGAGTGAAATAAGGAGCGCGAATGCACATTTTTTCTTAAAATTACTATTTATTGGAGGTTCTCCTCTAGATAATTACTAAAAATATAAATTGGTCTTCCCGGTGTCGGATTCAAAAAAATCAATTGTAAAATTTTATATGGCTCATTTCGAAGCTCTGCTCCAATTTTTGCGTGATTGTGCCCATTGGAACCCGAGGAAGTGAAGAAGTACCTCACTTATTTTTTAGTGCTAAGTCATAACAGCCATTAATGGATTCCTTGGGATTTTTGTAAAATGTTCCTTCCCACCTCAGATTGCAATGAAATCAGCTTCACTGGGATAAGTCTTTCATCTAGACTTTGTGTTCAAGTTTTTAGCTTGATTCATCTGCTAGAATGATGGGAAATTGAAGGAATGAAAGCTAGGACAAAAAATGAGGTTTTTCACCATTAAAATTTTGGACATCATTTAATATGCTGTCACTTTATCCTTGAAGGTTTTCTGAAATGAAGAAGATTGCAAAAACCCCACCTTGATATGTGCACCAGTTTGTGAGATATGAAAAATTTAACTTATTGGGTACGAAGTCATTTAGACGATAAAATGCACATGGAACCTTTACAAAAAAAATTAATTTTATGAAATATCTTTGTTGTGATCGTGGAAACATGGAGGGAAGAATGGAATATAAAAAATGGAGGCCAAAGATTATAGAAAAATAAATCTAGAGTTTTGGGTACATTTGGAGCGAAATGGGGGGAAGACGAAAAAATGGTTAACTCTTGGTTTTTATGCCTTTGGTGGCGGGGCACATTTTTTTGTCCCCTTGGAAAGGGATGAATGTGACACAAAAGTGCACCCTATCCCTAGGAGGACAAGTGACGAACATGCAATGGCAGAGGAGAGAGAGGAAAGGGCTTAATTTCAACACATGGGAGCCAAACTTGGTCATGTGAGGAAACATATGGGAGCAAGGTGCAGAGTGCATTTTTTATATCCCTCTTGTCCCTTTGGAAAGGGATGGAGGGGAAAAAAAAATACATGTCAGCCTCATGGTGACAAAGGTGGGCATGCATGGCATGGAACGGGGGCTAGAAAATTGCCAAAAGGTGCTTACTGAAGCCTCCTAGGGTCATGTGGTGGGTCCAAGAGGTCTAAGGTGAGGGGGAATTTTTTTTCATCCCCCTTGTCCCCTTGGAAAGGGATGAAGGGGAAGCAAAAGCGTGCCTCATCCTCATGCTGCCACGTGGCATTTAACATTTTTGACTAAGGACATAACTTGTACCTTGGGAAAGAACTTGAAAATGATGTTGTTAAAGCTTCCAGATGAATGTTTGGGCCCTTCTTTATATGAATTTTACTGAAAAATGCATTTTGAGAAGCATGGGATGTGAATAAATTTCTGATTCAGCTTGAAACCTCCTCAAAATGGCCTTTTTGTATCTAGATCATAGGTTGTGCCTGCCAAATGAGATGTGGAAAGAAATGGATGGGCCTTGTGAAAAATATGAGAATACCACCATGTAGGGAATTGAATCATGTTTCCATTGATATCTTGTTTGACCTCTAACTAATTATGGAGCTCCCGAATCATTTTTTAAAGCTCATGTGTTCTTTTGCAGTGCACGCTCCTTTTCCCTCAAAAACCCACTTTGGTTGAACTTGCTCCTAAACCTCTAGATCTTTCCTAAATATTCATAAATAACTTGTAAAATGTTATTATCTCATCAATACCACTCCCTAATGAATTTGGGCCTTGAAATCTGCTTTGAAGAATATGCACCCACCTTAGAAAGGCTAAAAATAGTCATTCCTAAGCCTGTTGAAAGACTTGCCTTGAAAGACACTCTCTTGGAAGTGATTACATAAAATGTGGAATAATAGTAGCTAATCTAACTAGGAACAATAATAAAACAAATACTAAAATGATGTAAATAATAGTTAAATGAATATAAAAAGTGACCCAAGCAACTAGGCTAATGAAAATAGAAACCCTAATATGTAAAGAAGGGTTGGAAGGAGCTTAGCTGATTCAGTGAACTTGTTGGATTGTGTCGTAGAGATAATTAGAGAAACAGGAGGAGGAAATGATTATGCCAAGTCCATAAACTTGCAAATCCGGGCCATTTGAGTGTACTGGGGCACCTGAGAGAGTATCAGGGCACCTGTGGGTGCCCTAATCTACGTTCTAGGCACCTTGGTCTTTGCAGGAGGTCCTAAAACAAGATTTGTAGGGTCGCTATATGATCTGAATCCTTTTACACATGTCGCACTAATTTTGCTTCACTGCACTATATGTCATTGATAATCAATGATGAAGAATAGACCTACAAAACCCCAAGACAAGCATCAAACCCTGAAAAAATAAAGATGCATATGAAGGGGTTGAATTGACCTCATCTACCACAATGGTGGACTTACCAGTTAAGTGTTGCACTACATCTTAGACCCGTTGTATTTTTATGTGCAAGTGTGTGTAATCATTCCCTAGGTGATCTTGTGCCAGTCACACTTTGTAAAAGTAGCGAGCAATAACTATGTGTAGAGAATGTAATAGAATGTTGGATGGAATAGAATAAAGTTCCCTCCTCTGCTTGTGTAATGCATATGACCCAACCTTGTGCCTTGTGATGGAGTTATATGGATTCAAATGGATTCTTTAATGGATGCAACCTTAGGTGATGGTAGTAGTGACTAGTGTTTGGTCCCTCATTATGGTTTCATAACTTTATATTTATATGGTTATCTTGTTCGAGTTTCGTAATTAACCCCGAAAAGACCGACCACAAGAAATATGAAATGTTCAAATGGCCAAAAAGTGCCCAAAAAGTGGCAGGAAAGTGGAACGAGCATCAGGGTGCCCCGACTGGGACCAGGGCACTTGTTGGCACCCCAATACTAGCCTGGGTGCCCCATTTAAATGAAAAAACATCAAGGAATGACATAAACAAACTGGGTATGCATGTGTGAGAGGTCGATAGTAACGACAAAAAGGAAAGTTAAATGGCCAAAAGATGGGGGTTAATTAGTAATTTCTTCACTCAACAACCATATGAATAGTAGTATGAGACTGGGACTAAATAATGTCTAAAGTGTGTGATTTTGTGACTTTAGGAAGAATCTTATGAACTTGATTTCCTCTTTCTAGCACATGGGAAAGGTTGAAACAACACATATGGATGTTGGAAGGATGGGGATAGGCCTGACACATGGGATGAACTAATCTGGGAGAGTTCCCGGGAAGGTTTACAATCAAAAATTTAGACACTGGGGTATAGTTTTCATGTTTTCAAGTGTGAATTTTACCCTTACAAAAAATCATCATGACAACAATATGTAATAACATAGGTTCACACTCTTTGAGTGTATGATATAGATGGTCAAAGGATCAAAAATTGTCGAATAGGACCAATTCTTGCAAATGAGAAAGAAATCTTTATGTAAAGAGGTCTTGTAATTCACTTTCAACAAATATATTGCCCATTTTGGTAAGTGTGGCCTTATATCATAAGACATAATCTTTCATTGGTTCATTAGATCCTTGTCAAAATTTATATCTAGTTTTGCATAAAAAACTTTGTGCCCGATGTTAATAGATAATTGTGCCAAATTTGATTTGTAAAAGAGGTAAAAGAGCAAACTGAATATGTGGGGAGATGATAGAACCATTACAATACAAAATCCTTAAGACTCTTAGGAAAGAGCTTGATGATCAAGATGTCATTAGAGGGATAGTAAAAGAAAGCCACATCGAAGGAACATAGGTGCTCGGTACGATCCCATTTTCCATCATAAATAAGGATTTTAGGAGTAACATTACTAATGGGAAAAGGGTAAGAAACCACTTTAGGTGCAATTGGATCGTAAAGCAGCTAAATAGAAGCCATATCATCAGCAGAAGTGGATGAACCTTGTTGTAATGGTAATATTTGAGCTTGTAATGTATGAATAAGAAGTTTGAAAACCATTAGGATTGGATATAGGCTATCTAGTAGAAATCGTAGTTGTAGGAAGAGGTATAGAAACATTGTGCATTGAAATATTAGGTTCCCCTAAGGATATAGGCACTATAAATTTAGGAATAAAATATATCTCTCTATGAGAGAGTGAAGCATGCTTAAGTTGATATCTTGCAGCATAGAGGAAAAGATCAATATGAGTGGAATTCTCTTTTAGGAAATGTGTAAGGTGTTGTGTCTCATCTTTGGGAAGATCGTGAGAGTGAGTAGCCGAATTATTATTGGAACCTTCACCTTGGATAAGATTAAAATTGATGGTTAAAAAGTATTAATAAAGATATCAATTTTAGAATAGAAGCCTCAAGTAGGGGTCATGATGCCACAATGTATATTGTCATAAGGGGAATAATATCTCCCAGTGGTGGTGGATTGAGAACCCCTAGGTTGAAGAAAATTTTGTACAAGAGCGAAGGATTAATCATGATGATATATAGACAAAGAAATACAACACCAAGGGTGAAAAGGAAGATCATAAACAAACCTTAGGGAAGATAATGTGGATGCTAAGATCAAATCACGAGTCAGGATCACCAAAATATTTACACCCTAGTTAGATTATGGGAAATATAAGATTAGTGAATTAGTTACATTAAAGGATGTAAGGGTTAGCTATAAGAGGTTATTTTGATTAACTAACTTCCAACATAATTACCAATATCATATTAACGCATTAATACTTGCAACTAATGTACTAAACAAGATATAAACTTGAAAACGTGAGGTGATGAGTGCACTTAGTGTATTATAGATGGTTATGGGAATTTTTGGTAGTGCAAACTGTTAGAACAAGGAGATATAGTACTGATGATGCTTTTTTATGAAATTGTGACTAAAAATTGACCTGGTGTGAAACGATACACTTCTGCCAGGGCCATACCATATGGTCTTGAGTCTTGACCCTTATGTATAGATTTGAACCTACTTAGAGTCTAAGTTTACAACTTCCTGAGAATATTTGTGATTATGTAGTGAAGCTCTCTGAACATCCTGAATGAGGTCTCAAACCCTAACCATGGGTTAGGGTTTGAGACCTTGCAAAATAAATTTTAGTTGGCTTGTAGACACCCCCATGCACCATTGATGTTGGTACTACTATGAAAAGGCCTCAAACTACATGTTTTTCTCCACATGGCATGTGATATCTAAATGAATGCAACTAGATTTGGTAACCATGTTTAACAATGCATGAGTTGAGTTTGGCTCTTGCTAAAATACTTGTAGAAGGGATACTTGAGTGTTTGTAGGTTAGACGGGTTGACTTCTTGACATGGTAAAAATATTTAGACTTGTAGACATTACTACCCTAATGGTTGTAGATTTTCTATTGTGACATTTAGGGAGTACTGAGTGCATTTTGCAACTGTTGGAAGTGAGTGTATCAATGTAGTGTCATAGGATTTCTATGGTTGGAAAATGGGGTAGTGTTTACTTACTTATATAGGGTTATGTAGGTGATTTATCTAAGAAATATTGGCCTAGAGGAATTAAAATACCAAACAAAGAATATGAAATAGAAAGAAAAGTTGGAAAACATATTGATGCAAGACCGTACAAGTTATCCATGACTAAATATAACATCCTATCCAAAGTGTATGATCTTTGCCTAGGGATGGAAAACATGCAATCTAAAGTTTACAACTTGTAAATTGATGTTTTCCTATGAATTTTATGTATTGTAATCTCATAATTTGAAGGCATGCCAGTGTGTAAGGATAAACAAGATAGACAAGATAACTTGGAATGTGCTAAGCGTGAATGGAAAGGTTGTGTTTATCTTAGCAAGAGTGCATTGTCAAAAAATTGCAAAAGAGTAAATTTCCAAATTTGAGTGCCTACAGAGACCATTGACACAACTGACAAAAAACAAGATAGACAACAAAGAAATGGATCTTGTTGAGTGAGTATTCATTTCTTCAATATAAATGAGATCGTGAATAAGCTTTAAATGAAGAATAATTTCATATTTTCAAAGTCAACAATAAATAAATCATATAGACACAAATATTAAATATTTTTCTCCTATAACTCATTATTGTTTTTCAAATGAACTAAAATCCCCTATTTTAAAAATCTATTCTCTACTGGACAGTTAAAAAAGCACAAGAGTATAGAGTAAAAAGATATAATAGCTCACTCTACTAATCTAAAGCCACATAAAATGCAATGTGCATTAGATTACTTACAAAGAGATGTTTTTGTCGATGAACTAATCATGTCTTGTTCATGTAAAGGTAGAGGAAGTGACTAAAGTAAAAATAGAAAACAATATGATTGTTCATTTAAGGTTTGTGGAATAATGAACAAAAAAGGAAATGTGTACTTATAGACTATGTGTTACCCATACTATGTTTTATTAATACTATTAGAATACCTCTTTTGAAATTACACACTTTCATCTGCAACATTTCATGTATAATTTTTGACAAACTATTGTAGCCATTTATTATCTCTAAAGAAAGTTGTATTAGCCTATGTTTCAAAGTATCTTTCACACTAGGAGAAATTCACATTCCTCCTACTTGTTGTTTGGTATATGGAGGACTTTCAAAAAACATATTATTTCATATCATATTTATGGAGTTGATGGTGGGATGGCCAGGTTGAAAAAATCAACAACTCCAAATTTAATTATGTTCCCCAAATCATGTTACTTATTCTATAATAGATAATAATTCAAATTATGACCCCATAAGACTGTTATTTCAACTTTACAATTGGGTTATGTTATAAGTACTTTCTACATTAATACAAAAGTTAAAATGAGACCATTTGCTAGACTTGCAAGACTCGCATGCCAATGCTCCAATATAAAATGCATAGTAAGTTTTATTATTTCTTTGGATCCTGATTTTGCATATTCAAACCGCATAAAATAATTTATTGATAGGAAATTTATAGGGTTTCTTAAAATGCATGGTTGAAGGGACAACAAACAAGGCCATGACATGGAAAATATTGTCGAAGGGAATGCATCAAGGGGTCTACAGGAAAAAAAATTGGGTGGAGATGTTTGGATGGAATGTAAATGGAAGCAATCTTGTAAGAGTTTTGGTGTGTGGCACTAAATTTAGTGGGCATGTAAATTTGTTTTTTTATATTTAAACCACATAAAGTACTTTCTATAAAAATTGTGGTCTTTAGCCAGCGGCTTCCTCTCACAAGCCTCCCCAAGGTCCTTAAATGTGACTCCACGCATCCTTGCTCTTCGTCTTCCTTACCATGTGACTAGGGGATGACCCTGTACAAGGCCAATTTTTTGTAGCTTTTGAAAATACAAAAAAGCATTAGAGTTTGTGTCCTTGACTATCAATCTTCCTGATATTTTCAAATGGAGATGATTTTTTCTTCTATAATTTTCTTACTCGAGAAATAATGAAAGCACAACTCAATGTGATTCGATCTTGTTCTTTCATGGCTAGTGAAACAGTCATAATGGTGCTCGACGTGTATTTAATTATCCTCTAATGCAACCAGGCTTTATTTCTTGTCAAATAATATTTTAGTATAAAGGCGGTATAACAAGAGGTGTACCCCAAAACATCTGGTAACCTTGATGATCAGTTTATGCAAATGCCAAATTTGTAACTAGGACATGCAAGGTATTAACGCATCATATAAGACCCCTCCTTTGTAAATAGTTGTCACTCAAACTAATAATGAGTCTTGGGTAAGAGTCCTAACATTCCAGGTCTGTCGAGGGGTATCGTATACTGCCTAAGCTAGTCCACTTTTGATAATCAGATTGATTTTTGGGTATTTTCTCTTACTATGGGACTTTCTCAAGTGAAATATGCACATATTTTTGGATGTTAACATAGACCTTACTTATCTAATAACAAAATATATATATATATATATATATATATATATATATATATATATATATATATATATATATATATATATATATCAATGATATTTTCAATGGATGAATAAGACTGATTCTTGCGTCAGTAAATGCCGAGAATAGAATATTTGCAATGAGTGTAACAATATAGTTCGGTAATGAATCGCACCAAGAAAAATTGGGCATGTAGGGAGTTCAATTAATCTAGTTGAGAGAGTTTTTGCATGATCAATCAATCCCGTATATTGCATTTCGGAAGTAAATAAAACATGAAATATTTATGCCTAAACACCAGTTAAAAAATCATGTATCAGTTAAGAAATAAAATTGAAGCAAATGTAGATTAGAATATTTTTCTCTACAATCTAAAATCGCATCCAAACTTATGAAATTGTATCTGTCAAGGCAAGAGAAATCATAGACATAGCACTCGTATTCAACATATAGATGGAATGAAGTATTCATATGTCTTATAAAAAATTTAAGTTTTCTCAATTTCTAATTTCCATCTAGAAGAAAAGCAACAAATAAAGATGGATTGTATTATTTAACTCACCTCTAAAGATTTTAAAAAGGTCTTCAATTATAATGGCGATAACAGTCGTCTGCTGACTTCTGGTTTTCAAATCTCATGAGGATGCTATAGCGATCAGCGAGTCCATCATATAAGATATCACAAACTAAAAAATCGTGAAAACAAAATATACCAAATGTTCTGATTCGCAAATTGTTTAGAACCATAATGCCATCACAGAATCTTGAAAATTGGTCTAACCAAAGCAAATTAACAAAGATCAAGCTACAACTATACGTTGAAATTGAGTTGGTGTGATATTTTCAAAAAAAAATTCTTACAATTTAGGCCCATCGAATGCTCCAAATGGGAACTGCCCCTTTGTCGTGTTTCTTCCGAGAGTGATAAGGTCCATATCCGGACTTGCTTTATAAGAGCTCAATTTTGTCTGGTTTGGATCTTTTGATAGCTTCTATATGTTCTCTGCAACAACCTGGGCATGCTTCTGCGCACACATTCCTTGCTTCAATTCCTACACCCGCACCTCAAATCATAAGTTAATGAAATCCAACACTGTAATATTTAACATATGACTGTGTTTCAAACAGGTCTCTGAATATATATGGAAAATCCATTGCTATCTCTCCAGCCAACTCCACTCCAGTGGGTCATCCTCCAATTATTAGAACTGTCTTGGCATCCTTAATCTTCTTGTTGTTTGTAATATAAAGGACATAACAAAGATAAGCAATTGTCAAAGATGAAACCCAATTCATTCATTTTCTGAAACCAATGGGGAGATCGTATTTATAACCTGTCTAATACTTGAGTAAATAACTGATAAATGTACCTGATTGAAAATGTTTGATTCGTGCTAATTTAGAGGAAGGGCCATCGTAAGCAGTACCAGTGTGGCGAGCACCAGATAATCATACTTTACGCGTTCCTCCGATGCAGTCACCACAGCTTCCTATGTAGCTTTTGTTACAACAGATATTATAAATTTAGAAGTCTTCACATACTCGTTGTGCAAAACACACATCTTTCCCCAAAACTTGGCTCCGCCATGCACCTCAATTTCGCCCATGGGATCTCGAAATGCTCCTTCCTATTATATATAAATCAGGGTAAAAAATGAATCCACGTCATAGACTGATCTTGATCGCTGCTTAGATTTTCGTTTATCATGACATTTTCGCATAAAATTAACATCAAGATATATAACTTAGGAATCAATGAGTGTAAAATTTACATAGTTTTCACTGTGTTGGCTCCTGCAATTCCACCTCTCACAACTACCACCTGCTTCTTCTAGTGCACTTCTGCCACTAGCACTACAGATATTCAATGTGTATATACTTACCTCCTACAATCATATAGCTAATGCATGAGTTACCTATACAACATTAAAATGCGTGTTCGACTATTATTAGCACTACTCTTATTTAAATTTAAAATGGGGTCAAAAAACTGATACATGAGGGAACAATGATGTGCCACTAAGTGTACATAATGCTAGAAACAAACCGTAGCAGAGTATGTGCAAACACGATGGATCCCATAAGCACCAAAATCCGTAGCACATTCTTTGAGTGATTTAATGGCTTTGTAATCTTGAGCCTCTTGCAGGTTCAATTTTTGCTTTCCCTCTCTCCCATCTACTTACTCTACACGGGCATTTATATCTGTGGCTATTTTCTTTGCGGCCGCTGAGTTTTGAATCCCCCGCCAATGCGAGAGGACACGTCGCAACATTAAGCTGTCCTCCCAATGTTTTTCCTCCCACGGAATTAACCGTGGTGCAAAGTGTGTCAGGTACAGGGTCTTGGTCATGGCGATTCAACGGAGATCTTGACTGTCTAACGGCGATACACATGGCGGAAATTCGTATAACTTTTTGGATATGGGCTCCGGCGGACGTATAGGTAACCCCCGAAGTAAACCACATTATATATTGGCTTAGGGTCTGCCCTTTAGTCAACGTGAGTCAGCGGTCAATTTCATCCATCTAATAGTGGGCACGTGACACGATTTTGCCACTTTCTATAGCGATATGCTTGGGCGGACTTCAACCCCCTAGATGAATCAGAGTCTATATTATTTCGGGTCTGGATTTGTTGTGTGTCATGGTCAATAAGTATGTACACATATGTATACATATATGTATATGGATACATATAGTACATACACATATGTATACATAATATACATATACATACACATGTATACATATATGTATACATGTGTATGTATATACATATATATATATATATATATATATATATATATATATATATATATATATATATATATATATATATATATATATATGTATACACACATATATATATACCACGTGTGTAGTTTATATATATATATGTGTATATATACACGTGTATATATAGGCTGTATTATATACTGTGTAAACATATATGCGTATTATATACACACATATATACATATATATGTATACACAACATATACATATGTTGTATATATATACACATATATATACATATCTATACACATATATATGTGTGTATACATATATATATATATATATATATATATATATATATATATATATATATATATATATATATATATATATGTATATACATACACATGTATACATATATGTATACATGTGTATGTATATGTATATTATGTATACATATGTGTATGTACTATATGTATCCATATACATATATATATACACAACATATATATGTGTACACACACACACACATATACATATGTATACACACACACACACACATGCAGACTCTAGTAGAATAGAACACATAGTAGAAAAGAAAATAGAGAGCCGCAGCTCGAAGAATATAGCAGAGAAAATGTTGCAGCATATAGAAAAATAAATATAGAGAAAGAATATAGAAGGGGGGATATTGCAAATAGATACGTGCAACATCACAGAGAATTTTTTGTAAGAAAAAGAAACAAAACGATGACACAAGAAGAGAAACAAAAGAAAATACAAAGTAGCAGCTCTAAGATTATATGAAGTTTTAAATCGAATATTATATATATTGTGTGTGTTTTATATTGTTCTGGTTGTGTCTTCCCCTTTGTTAGTTGTAGTTGGCACTATATTTTGCCAACATCTTGGTATCAAAGCTTGAGGTTGTTGAATATTTTGAGTCTTATTTTCTAGGTTGAGTTGTAATGGTTTCTAGTAACAACAACCCCCAATATTTGATGGGAAGAACTATGATATATGGTGTATTAAGATGAAGACATTTTTCTCCTCTCAAGAGCTATGGGAACTAATTGAAGGATCATATGTAGAGGTGGCAAACTAAGTTGCTTTCAATGCACTGACACAAGCCCAAAAGAATGATTTGAAAGAAAATAGAAGAATGTTTTGAAAGAAAATATAAGAAAGGATGCAAAGACTTTGAGACACATTCAAAATGTTGTCACTGATTTAGTTTTCCCAAGAATAGTAGCAACTATAAACTCTAAACAAACATGGGATACCTTACATAATGGTTATTAAGGAAGTGACAAGGTGAAGGTGGTCAAATTGTAGATGTTGAGAAGAAACTTTGAGACCCTTCTCGTGAAAGAATCAGAATCAATAAATAATTTTTTTACAAGAATAATGACCATAGTCGATCAGATGAGGACTAATGGAGATGTGGTTGAAGACCATAGGATCATAGAGAAGGTATTGAGGGTTCTTCCAACTAGATTTGATCTAGTTGTGGTTGTAATAGAGGAGTCCAAGGATTTGAGACAAATGATAGTTGATGAGCTAATGGGTTCTTTGCAAACCTATGAACAAAGGACGAGCAGGTCAGTCAACTCCTCCAAAGAACGAGCCTTAAAAAAAAATACAAATGTTACAGGAAGGGGGAGAGGAGCCTACAACAAAGGAAGTGGAATATTTAACAACCAACAAGAAGGTGGAAGAAACAATCAACAAAAGCCACAAGAAAGAAGAAGGAGTAGTGACACTTCCAAAGGTGGTTCTACACAAAGGCACGAAAAATCAAATGTACAATGCTACTATTGCAAAAAGTATGGACACTATGCTAGTGAATGTAGAAAGAAAGAATATGATTTGAGAAATCAAAATCATAATGCAAGATGCTCTAATGCAAAAGAAGCTGAACCTAAAAAGAATGAAACTTTCTTTCTAACTTGCAATGTAACTAAGAAAAGAAACAAGCAAATATGGTATTTTGAAAGTTTGTGTTATTATTTTGATAATGGAATGGATGTTTGCAAGAATTTACAATAGTTTTTTTTCTTCTCTTGTTATTTCAATGTGAAAGTGATATCTAAATGCTTCAGATTTTGTTACAAGTATATTGCGAATATATTTTTATGAAAAATCATTTCTTTGATGCCATGGTTTTAGAAAATTGCTTGCAAGTGCAGTAAAGTTGAAAAAAGGTTTGAAAAGATGAAACAAACCACAAGTGGATGAGTAAATAGAATATCCGATTAACTAAAGGTTAAATTGTAATAAAGACATAAATTTTTTATGTGAATAAAAGGTATAAAACAACATGGAGGAAAGAAGCAAGCAAGAAAAGACAATATTATATTTCAACCCAAACTATGAGCATACTGAAAAACACATATATGGACTAAAATTAAATGGAGATAAAAAATCTCCATTGCTCAATTCAGGAATAGCTCCCATAGGCTTACATATGAGGCGGGGAGTTGGACACTTTCTAAGGAATAGTGGGAAAGAGGGTTATTTTTTTGCACCACAAGGGCAATCAAAATGGAGGAACACTTCATTCTTGAATGCCCGCAACACATGGACATACAGGTTCTAGCACATGGAAATGTTAACAGTGGGCTTCATAATTGAACTATTTGAAAAGAAAATGATAAAAGAGTCAAGAGAGTCGCTAACTCAAATTAGTAGAACAAGGAACCACCTTGAAAAGAATATCATGTTCTTCAAGTATCTTTAAGAGGGGAAACAATTTATGTAATCGGTGATCTCATAAACTATCAGATCTTGTAGACGTAATTAAAACTATTTCATGCATTCAATCAATTAAATCTAGATGGTATATATACCAAATGCACGTTTAAATTTAATTAGATAAGCCACTGCATATATGAAGCCATTATGATGATAGGCAATGTAGTTGTGAACTGTTAACTATTACACAAAATTCTAATATCAATGAACGTGTTTTGATTTCTAATATTCGTTTTTGCATGCTTTTTTTGCAGCTTATCATGGTAATTAGAATCTCTTAAAATACCCATATCATTTTTTTTTCTAATTTTTTACCAATTTCAAAGTAAGATTAGATTTCAGAATATTTATTCACATAAAAGTGGGAAAAGATTTTAAAAATATGAATTAGTGGGAAAAGGTTTTGAAATGAAAATATGAATTCATAACATGTATTCACTCAAGAGTATGAAATCAACATATTGGCATTATAATTTTCACAATAATAATTTGGAACAGGTATTTACAAAAAAATAGGAAAAAACTTCAATGTGTTTGAGAAAAATCTTATCATACTTATTGTTTACATAGTAAATTTGATGCAACCAAAATATATATATAAGAATTTTTTGTTAATCCAAGAATTAGAGTAACTAAGGTGATGTCTCTGTTTTGGAAGAAAAGTATTGTGTCCATGGTTGTAACCTTGTGTGAAGTGGCCTATAATCTAAAATTTATTAGTCAACGAATATGTATAATTCTTATGTTGCAGCCCATGCAAGCATGTCTGAAATGGAATTCTGATAAATACAAGTATGAACCCCACTTTTCAAAACCATGAAGAATTCATAAATGCATTTCAAACTATAATAGGGGCTTCATCATGTCTTCAATAGCATAATTAATCAGAAAATTGGTGCCCTATGGGGGTGCCTTTTCTTTTATGTTGGTAATGATGTTGTTGTTTTCATTGTTGTGAAGAAGAAGAAGTGAACTCTCCATCTTCCAAGGCATGAGAGTTCACTTCTTCTTCTATTTGGGTAGAGAAAACCCAATATTTTCAGTACCCACTACTGTGAATGCGAATTTGAATTCGTGTTATTATGGTAAGACACTAAATTTGAGCTAAAATAAATGATGTTAATCATCCTTCCTTCTGTGTTCTTCTATAGGTCCTTATATGCCAAGAAAATATGTGGTAAATTCATCTATGCCATTTTCAATCCCACCACAGTTTTGACATGCATACTCGTTCTTCAATGCATCACTTGTTGTTCATGTTGTTTTTGAGCTCACCCAACATCCATTGGAGATTGATGTAATGATGGCTAATTGATATCTTAAGAATTCCTTATTCTCTCGTAGCTGGAATCTACCTGAACTGGATGTTGTTTAAGAAACTTAAGAATAATCCATCTACAAATAGTGTGTTCGTCAAATAATGTAGCCCAACGTTTTCTAAGGGTCTGAAGCACATTGAGTGAGGTACAATCATGGAGTCCAAGGATCAATATGGATTGGAACTGTGTCATGACTCTAGACTCGAAACCATGCAATTTAAACGATCTTGATTAACAAAGTCTTTCCAGGATAAACCTAGTCCCACATTATGAGCACATTTTCTGAACCAACCATTACCAATGATACAAACATCAGTGGGTTCCTCGTTATACCTAAGCGTAACTAGCACGCAACAATGACATCAATGCCTGCCTAAGGTCAAAAGTCAAATGCCAAAATGTTAAGCATTATCCCTGTCAAGATTCAACCCCTGAACCTACGTCCTTTCTGGGAATAATCCACCAGCATCGCCACTGATAGCGAGTTCATCAAATAGTGTATCCCAACTCATTCTAAGGCTCTAAAGCTCCTAGAGTAAGGTACAATCGTGGATTCCACTTATCAGTAGGGATTCAAATTGTGTCACGACTCTAGACCTGAAATCATGTAAGCTAAACGATCTTGATTAACAAAATCTTGCCAGGATAAACCTAGTCCCACATGATGAGCACCTATTTCTGAACCAACCATTACCATTGATGCAAACATCAGTGGGTTCTTTGATACACTTGAGCATAAGTATCATGCATAAATGACTTCAAGGCATATGAGGTCAAAAGTTGAATGCCAAAATGTTAAGCACTATCCTTGTCAAGATTCAACCCTTGGACCTACCAGTTTCAATCGTGGTTTCCCCACTAATTCACTTGTGTGCATTTCATGGATGGAAGATGGAGATGTCAATTGTTAATGGTCAACCTACCACGTTGGCACCTCGAAAAAACACACCGTCTAGGTACGCTCAGCGTAGATTGACATTTAGGAGAGAGGGGCTAATACTTGAACATGGTCCAATAGTTGACTTGAATCTTGACCATGTAATACCCAATAGTTGTTATAATAGCACCTCATAGTTTTCATAATACTATCTAGTGGTTATTTATTTTTGAAATAATAATTATGTAGAGTATCCAATTACATCATGACATGTAAGACTTACCACCCATGTTCAAGTATTGGTTTCCACTATGGTTGTAGCGTAACTCAAATTTATTATTTTAAATCAATTCAAAATATAGTTTTCCCTCCAATTAAATATTCCAAAGAAAAAATATAAGCTAAGAAAATCTTGAGCTATATGTTAAAGAAAAAATCGTGCTCCCACATGAAATACAATTTATTTTGTAGACCCCTTAACTTAGGGTGTACTACTACTAGCCCCTCTTACATAAAAGTTCATTGGGCTCCAATTGTTTGTCATCATGTTAAAAAAATTAGGGGGAGTTACTTGCACTTATCAATTACATGGATTGCATAAAAGGCCGTGATGAGTGAGTTTTCCTGAAAAATGGATCAACGTGTTTGTTCTAGGTTTTATTGAAAAAAAAGAAAGCATTCATAATCTGCACTGTCATTGTTAAATATTGATAATTTAAAAACTCATCTCAAAAGAGGAAGCATTCTTATGAGAATGGAAGGCAATATTTGAATCCATCACCAATTCAAATGTCACATGAGCATAACATTTGTATACACAAGCAAAAAAATAATTACCGAAAAGTATACAACCTTTGTAAGTTTTTTATAATGTATTAGTTGTAACAAGACATCAAAACACGTTTATTGATATTAGAAATTTGTGTAATAGTTAATAGTCCAAACTACACTTCTTATCATCCTAATGGCTTCATATATGCAGTGTCTTATCTAATTAACTTTATATGTGTATTTGGTATATATGCCATCTAGAGTTAATTGATTGAATGAATGAATGAAATGGTTTTGATTACGTCTACAAGATCTGGTAGTTTATGAGATCACCGATTACATTAATTGTTTCCCCTCTTAAATATGCTTGAGGCACATGATATTCTTTTCAAGTGTGTTCCTCATTCTACTAATTTGAGTTAGCAACGCTCCAAAATCTTTTATTGTTTTCTTTTAAAATAGTTCAATCATGGAGCCTGTTGTTAACGTTTCCATGTACTTGACCTGTCTGTCCATGTGTTGAGGGCATTCAAGAATGAAGTGTTCCTCCATTTTTACTGCCCTTGTGATGCCTCCTGAACACCACATTTCCTGAAGGAAAATCGTAATCATTTTTGTTGGATGGGGATAACTCAGTAGAAAATTTAATATGACTTGTTAAAAAAATCTATTTTCTAATAGAAAATTTAATATGACATGTTAAAAAAAAAAATATTTTCCAATGTTTTTCATCATTGGTAGTTCCAAAATGTTTTTTATTTTATTCTCCTTAAAAACTACATTATATTTTTTCTAGTTGTAATTTAGCACTTAGTTTAGGGAAGCAATAACTTATGGTTGGCAAATTCATTTTTGTCTAAATCATATCATGTAAATTCAATGTAATTGTTTTGAAACCCACAACTTTGTTTATATGTAATGCTAAGTAAAAGAACACCTTATAAGTCATTTTTCATTTATTTAGATAATTTTATAGTTTTACCTTTCTTGAAATGTTTGTATATTTTTTCCATGATCTATTTTGTCATATGTAAATGTAATTGATACAAACAAATTTTGTATTCTAAATTCATATATTTGTGCACTAAGAACACCTTAGATGAGAATTTGGAGACAACTATGTGAATATTTTTCCTGCGAGAGTGACAAAGGTTTGAGTTGATCACGGGAATGGGTGTGTATTCAAGGTGGAAAGGGGACTTGAAATGTAAATTTACAGGTATTATAGGGAGGTGTGGCAAAATGTGGGGTCGTATCAGATGGGGAGCTGCCAAATGGAATTCATAGACTCAAGAGATGGAAGGAATGGAAGGACTGTGAGTGATTCCATTGTTTTTCCCAATGTGTTGAGAACCAATCCAATGATAACCATACACCATATGTTTTCCTCTACACTCACGTCTCACGATTTCTCTAATAAACAATCATATGGATATCATATAGAATGTCTATGTGGAAATATTTAGGAAACATATTCTAACGGTATAGGGAGATTTTATTCAAAATATATTTTTACGCCGATAGGCGTGTTCTCTGTGAGAAACTCCCACCCTCTCTGACAATGATAGAGATATCAACGGATCAGATTTCTTGGTCGACGAAGCACGGATCTGAATGGCCCCTACACGTGTCCACGAAAGGTAGGAATGTCAGATCGTAGCCTTTGAAATCTCTGCGTCATTGACAGGAGGGTGGAAAATGAGCGAGTTGCTGTGGAAATGTCGTATCAACCATAAAGAAGACGACTCTAGCATGTTTTCAGTCACCAAACAGGTCTTACGGACTGCAAACATTCATGGCACTATCTCCTACCAAGCAAGGGGTTACAGCCACAGTGATCAATTGTATACACATGGAATTTTTATCACTGTGTGGGAGTGATTATATTAAATTCCATGAGTAACGTGCAGCAGCAGTGGCGAGATATCTGATGAAGCGCTATAGTGCATGGTGGCACACGTTCTGTCGCTCGTCTGAAAGAAAATGGTATGATATGGACACCTTGGCACAGAAACATCTGACCATGTCATTTTTTTATGCCTTCTTCTGATCAGAAACAAAATGCTTGAGACATACAGGTAAATAAAACCAAGAGAGGAAGATACGGGTCTCCATGCAAGAAAATACCAACATAGCAGGTCGGCTCTTGGTTAGGCACATTAGTGTAAGTATTTACTGTTATACACATTCCCATCTACCCCTGCCTTCATGAGCATGTCGTTAGCTTATTAATACTGAAGATGATTAATGGCATGTCAGGATTATAGTTACAATGCAGATCTGTAATACCTTGAAACTTAGAGCTCAGATATATATCTTAAAAAGCCTATGGTGCTTGATTTTATTTTCATGTGGTTGTGTACAGGAGGTCCTTAACAAGTATTACCACAAAGGAGAGGAAAAAATATTGCATGCAGACAAACTATCTGCTAATATGTCTTAATGTCGTGTGGGCGTGTCTTGCCTTGGCCAAGAGGAACAAAACAGGTCCTAGGGTAACTAAGCCTGTGTCAATCAGGTTGAGTCCTCGCAAAGAAAAAGATAACATGCATTTGAGATTAAGTGATGTATAGGTTAAAAGAAATGACCTGTCTTTTTGACGCATAAAAACAAATGCTTACTAAATATCCTGCACGGCACTGGCCTTACATGGAAAACACAGTATTCACACATTGGAGCACATTATGTTATGGTAATGAGCTTTCTACTACCATCCACTCTTTCAACTATTCTTACAATAAGTACAACTGATTACAGTATTTATAGCTATACAACTAGCACAACCCCATATAAACTCTTGCTATCAGATCTCTAATTCTTTCACCACAGACTCAATGATTTCAACCCTGAATATAGAAAAATTAAGGGTACCAACAAATTTTTGACTCTTTGTGCAACTTCTTGTCATATAAATTTCTCGAAATCTCATGCTTTTGCTCTTGAAACGCCTGTTCCCCTCTTTTTGGTGGTTGTATTCTTGAGAATCTGCATTTATATTTCTTGTGGTTAGAGATGCACTGTCATACAATAGTACTAGATTTAAATGTGTGCATATGCCAATGAATGAATGAGGTATACCCAAGTGGATCAAAAAGAATCCAGAACTAAAATAAATGTGAGAAATGTTAGGTTTTACCTGTCTGAGCATATGATTTTCATTCTGTAGGGTAGATACTCTTTCTTCTAACTCAGAATTCCTTTTCTCAAGATCTTTGACCTTTGTTTCTAAGTCATTCAAGTAAGCTTTCTTTCTTTCTCTTGCCTACTGTGCAGACACTCTATTCCTTAGCAATCTGATAATGCCAAACAATAAATTGATCAGTCAAATTTACAATGAAATTTAAAAGGACAGCAAGCACCAATATGTATTTAATCACGTCAAGGAAATGTTGGACAAGTCAGGATTTGAACCCGAAGAAACTTGCCTCTTGAGGTGCTTGTGTTCCTTGTCCATAGGGGTTCTTCCTCTTTTTCTCTGAACACTGGCACCAATTGTGGGTGGGGGATTATCCACCACTTTTGCAACCATAGACGTAGATGGTAATCCTACTGGTTGTATTCCTCCTCCCATTTCAGGAACTCTTGTGATATCTTCATCACTTTCATTTGCTGCAATAACATTAATATAACCAAAAAAATTACAAAGATACTCGTCAAGAAGAACAATATAACAAAGACCCCTACTCTTCAAAAGAGAAAAAAACATGAGAATTTCTAAATGACAGGCCTTATTCAACTGCCATTTAGTCTTGACATCCTCCTCTGAGATACACTATTACAATGTTTCCTCCTTGGTACTATTTAGCTGCAATAATTAAAAAAAATCATATAGTGGCAAAAACCAAATATCCGAATACAGAGCTATCAACTGTTCATCCAGATTATAGTTTTGCAAACAACCAAACACTTGCTATTCTAATATATACTTTGGTATGGTCAATGCCAAGCTTAGAAAATTTGGACGACTTGGTTCACCACCAGTACACAGCTAAATGATAATACTACTACCACTGCTACTATGAATACATAAATACCAAAAACCTCCATTAAAAGGTTGAAACATAACATTCTTATCCAAGAATACCATACTTTATCACTGTAAGACTTATATGCCCTCCACACTTAGACACATTATTCAGGGCAAACATATGACAAAAGTAGCAGTGTCACAAGGAAGGAGGATTTGGCATACCATCTTTTCCTTGCCCCAGTGGGCCTCCCACTGAACTTGAAGACTTTTCACTTGTAGACTGTTGCTGAACAGATGTGGAGATAGTAGCAGAATGCTGCATTTTGATTTGTATAGCTGGATCTGATCACACCCAAACTCCTAATTTTTATTCACTTGTTAAGAACACCCTTCACATGAAATTCGTTATTCCTCAATCCCAGCCAACACCCACCACATGAAATTACATAATCACCAATCCCAACAAACACCCATCATAACAGATCTAAATCTCTGATTGAAAACCGTTGTTTCTACCACACCCATCGGCAGAAATCAGCCTTCCTATCTGAAAACATACAAATTCGGTATCTATTTAACAAAACTGAGATCTTCGTGAAATCATCGACACCCAAGTCAAAAATCCTCTTATCTTTATCTTCTTGAAATGTTATATAACAGAGGAGAATCCTTCTAACCATGTCATAACATCTCTCGTCAGGGTAGGTATAAAGAATAGTTAAACTGTCAAGTTTGAACCCCATGACTCGAATTAATCAATCACTTTAGCTGGTGTATGTGCATAATCAGAGTTAACAGAGTAAAGTTACTGCGAATAAGTAGTATTAGCTGACAGGCTAATCAAGCACCTAAAAGAGCCACGTAGATATCTTCAAATCCATTACATTTTAGGTAGTTCATTGCAACTCTTCTCCCACAAAAAGAAATTGTGAGAGAGAAGAAAAAGGATTTTTAAATTGAAAGATTAACTGAGTCTCATGTATAACAAAATCACGTGTAATTCGTAATGGTGTTAGTTTAAATATTATCATATATATAACATCCCTTTAGGTTTGCAAGCATAATCTGCACATCAGCCATCCCTACATTGAGTCTCCAGTGTTATCTACTTCTATACTCGATATAAAGCCGTAAACATAACATACTTGCACTCCTCTCATGAAGGTCCAATTCAGTCCATCGAAGGTAATTTAGGGAATGAAAATCTTGAGAAGCATATGTTTTTACATTGTACAGTGCAGTTTGTAAAGATAGTTTTGGAATAGGTCACCACTGCCCAGTTGTCGTTTGCATTACTGGTTCAAGCCTCTTGTATAGGAGTGTAGCTTTTGTAGGTCAAATGAAACTTTTGTGGTTCTCATGGTTCTGAAATCTTGGAGTGTATATGACCAAGATTTCAGACTTATTCTTTATGGATGTATCTCCAGTACTACTCTGTAGCTTCTTGATGGGTTGATGGTTTAATTCTTGCAGTTTATTCATCATAATAGGATCTTCTGCAGCCTTTCCAACAGCTTCTTCTCCAAACAATATCTGTTTTCTGAAAAATCGATGCCCATTTTGTAAAACAATCTATGTTACAAGTAGAAGGGATGAAGGATAATAGGTGCTCCTCACACATTTTGATATAAAAACCCTGCTGCTGTTTCGCATGCATTCCTGGAAATAAAGCTTAAATTTAAACATTTAAAGGGAATGTAATTATTTCCATTTGCTACTATGTAAAAACCAGCAGTAGTAAATGGTACCAAACATACTGTTCACCACAAAAAAAATCATAATACTTTTGCATCCTCTTGACTAATAAAATGTTGGAGCTATTTCAATATATTTACCTGAATCATGTATCGTGTCTTCCTCTTCCTTTTGGAGAGGTAAATGTGAATATATTCCTCCTCCAGCAATATCCTTTCCTGAAACAATCATTACCATGTTAGAAGCTGCCAAAAATATCTGAATTGCGATATATTCCTCTTCTAACTCCAGTTTCTCAAAAGATGCCAAAGTTTTTTGTGAAACATTAAAGATTACTCATCTAATCTAATGTTAAACTGCAGTAGTTCAGATTGTATTACATTCACCTCGTCTAGAATCCCTTGAAATAAAAGTTGCCTTTCATCCCATTAAATTTGATTTTGTAGTTTCTTTATTCATGCCACTCGCCGCCTTTTTCGTGCCATGCACACCAAGCTGGTGCTGCAAGAAAGAGTTGAAATCGGTTTGGCTAGGATCGGGTAGATCTAATGGCAGCTGTATTATTTTTCTCAAATACTTGTCTACCATGTTCTGATCAAATTTGTTGGATTTTATTTTCTTTTTGCCATACATTCGTGCTACTGCATTTTCTATCATACTCTTTTCCATGGCCATTACGACGTTGATCTTGCAAATGGACAATACCAAATTAATTGCAGACAATATCTGTAATTTATACAAGACTTTAGAGTGAAACAAGAATTCATATTAATTGCTGCAAAGAAACCCAAAATTCAAATTTATACCTCGAGAATCACTTTATCTTGGCATCGATCTAGATCATCGACGAAAACCACCATCCTAAGATTTTTGTGGGATGTCGGTTTCATCTTCGGAATCATTGTTTCTGGGATATTGTTATTCCATGAACAAAATATAGTGGAACACCATATCAAAGAAAACATATTCCAGAACAGGGAAGATATTTGGTTGAGTTTCTTTTTCAGAAAATTGGTATCATTAATAACCCACTGCTGATAGCCTAGCTCTTGGCTGTGGTTTGGGAAAGATAAATAGTCCACTACATTAGAGTTGATCGGTTTCGCAGCAGCCATAACTGATGTCGCTGCTGCCCATGAGAGTGGAATTAATGTCAACGAAAAACTTCTGTATTTAAAATCATTTAAATGTTTATCATTGGCTCTATCTAGCGCAAAATACAGAATTACAAAGACCGAAAAGGCTATAATGACTGCAAGAAAACATGCCAACGGCACTTCAATGCAGATAGCGCGTTTGCGAAATGTCCAATTATATTTCCAACCACTACTGAGCCTCTGGTCCACGGTCATTGCTGCTTCCAATTCTTTTATGATTTCTACCCCGAGGCACTTCGATCTTGCTATTGTGTATGCTATCTGTATAACAAGTATTTTGAATTCCTTTGTAAACTCCAATATACATCAACTTGATCCATACGCTTCCATTCAGACTCCCATGAGGTTTTGATAACATTAATAGTTGATTTATTGTTTATTTCTTTTAGCATATAAAAAGTTCCTACGTATCCATTTGTTATTAGATTGGATACACAATACAATCTTAGTTTAGATATCCTATTCTATTGTGTAATGAATATGCCTTTGGTCTGTTTTATAAAGTTTAATAAAACATTTTGACTGTAGTTATTATGCAACATTGCTTCTTATGATCTTGTGAACCTTTTTTTAGGTTATTGGATACTAAATTATACTACTGTAAAGTAGGAGTTACAGCCATGTTACGAAAACATGAAAGCTTATTAGATGCTTAATTATGCTAGGAGATCCATCCATTTTAAGAAGACATGGAAGCAGCTCCAGCATCTCTGTGATTAGGAAATTAAGATTTAGGAAATTAGGACACTTTGAATTTAAAAACTCGTGTAGCAGATTTATTTTTTGTGGATAATTTGAGAGCATTGCTTGTTTTGTGCACTGCTGGTATTAGAACAGAGTAATGTTGTTTTCAAATGGATATTTTATTTATCAATCACATATTTTTGTTTCAAAAAATAATTAGTTCATATTTTTAAGACATTTCATTTCCAGAATTTATAGGTTTCACTTTAATTCATTACAGTATTCATCAGAGCTATTTGATCAATTTTTTGTTAGGAAAGTGAGATTTCTCTCTTTATCTCTTTGAGGATATTATGCTTGTTATTTGGTCAAAAAGTAGTATTTCCTTTTTGCTGCGAATACATTAATTCCTGGATATTATGCCTGTTATTTGGTCAAAAAGTAGTATTTGGTTATTGAAAATGTGTTGTTTTTTTCATTAATTCCCATTTACATTTTCATGGATTCTTAATAATGTGGTTGAAGTTGTCTATCTTTAATTATCTTATTGTTGTATGTCTTGCATAAAGAAAACTATTTTTTTCTTTCAGTCTTCAGCCACGGCATAGAGGGGCAAGTGCCTTTGCCATTGGCAGGATTCGGTGTGTGCTGAGGGGTTTTTGCCCCTAGGATGCCTCATTGAAACACCCTTTGTTGGGCGTTAGACTGTCCATTGGCAAGGCTTTTAAAGCTGCCTGCCAAAACAGACAACACCCAAATATGTCTTTGATTCCTTGTTTGTGCTTTGCAACAAGAAACAATGTATTTAACTTCCATTTCCAGTGTAGAGCTTATCGAGGTTCATATGGCATCTATGTTTTTTTTTTTTTCGTTTTTATTGTTTTTGGTTACTTGTGAGCTTGCAACTATGAAGACTCGTAATACAATTGTTGTCCCTCCGCACGGTGTGACAATCACCACTCCGTACTTGGAGCGGGAAGATTCTTTCACCCGGACAAAGTTTGTTGTCAATATACTCCATTGTAGGAAACTGAAGCCAAAAAAACCTGTGATCACTGATTTGGTTAGAGATCATCTCCGCTTGCATCCTTCCTGTTCTCTTTATCTTTCCAAGTTCCATACGGTGGGCTTCAACTCAAGGGGATTTGGATTTGTATATGATCGCCCCGAAGATGCTGTGAAATACGAACCTGAGCACAAACTAAAAAAGATGGGGATAACTGTAAAAGCTATACATGTTGGAGGGAAAAAAAAACATGGTGCTAAAAAAATTGCTAATGTCATCAAGGGAAAAAAACGAGAAGCCAAAAAAAAATGAAAAACTTTAAGGGCGTGCTCTGTTGAACTTATGTACATAAGTGTAATTTAGGTGACTATATGGTACAAACATCTACTATGTTGTCTTTTAGTTGCTCGATCAAAATAAGAGTATGTTATGTTTTTGATAGCTCTTGCTCGCTGGAGTTTGAGACTTGCTTCATTGTACATTTGCCATTTTGTCAAACTTATTAATATCAAACAAACTTTTAATAGACAGATTTCATACTATGTTTGGTTTTGTATTCAGTTAGCTTTCCTCTCATCATATTATCCATCTTGTGAACGTATTCTGTTTTGGGAGTACTGAATACATATCAAGTAATGCGTACGGCTCATTTGGAGTTCACCTTGTGAGTACATAGGAGATATTTCAGTGGTTTGGATTTTGTTTTGGCAGCTAACATTCACCAGAATTGAACCATATAAATTTATCTCTTATTCATATGTTTGACTCCCTTAAATTATTGTTCAACATTATGACAAAATCAACCTAGATCATGCTTGTGGTTTACAAATGTGGTTTGCGTCAGTTTATCCCTGTTGGCTTTTCATCTTGTATATATATTCGCTTCTGTGACCTCTTTTATTTCTATTGTTGCGGGAATGTTTATTCCAAATCAGTAGTTTTTATTAATGGAATAGAGTTTGTTTCACCTATATGTTAATGTAAGGATTGTACGCTTTATGTAATGATTTTGAGCTTCAAATGGACAGGACAATTTTAAAGATTTATGTGACAGAGGCATCTTTGTGCTGCAATGAATGTAATCTGTTTCTGTGTTGTCACAAATGTAACGCATTTCTGTACTGTAAGCTATGGCTTTTATTTGACACTGGCCAACCATTATCAATGAGAAAAGCAATGATTACCTCAAACTTGTCAAATGTTAAATGTATTAGATTTTGTAAATATTTATTGTTTTTGTTTTGTAAACTCTTCTGTACATCTTTTTCTTAGAATTTGGAGAATACTTCCAACTGCCCCCTTTTCCCTATGATTCGAGGGATACTTCTGGCTGCCCCTTTTCCTATGGTTTGAGGGATACTTCCAGTTGCTCCCTTTCTACTACAATTTAGTGGATACTTCCAGCTGTGCCCCTTTTTCCATCCCCACATTTTATCATTCCTTTTGGAGAGCATAGTCAATAATTATTTGGATTCAATCATATTGCTGGTTTTCCATAGCATTATCGCAACTAGAATTTTGTATGTTCCTTAAATTTTATTTAAGTATATGTATTTTTGTCCTGGACAAATCGACATTTCACATCTGAATTCGTTTGCATGTGAAATTTGGAAACTGGAGTGATTTACTGGAAATGCCTTTTTTTTCTTTGTAATCTGCCATGATGATTATGATGCAACTATTGTTGAAGGACAATGCTGCATTTTGAAATTTGAAGTGATTATTTTGGTAGATGTTAATGAATATTTAACTGATATTTGCTTTTTTTAGTTTTTTCCTTGAAAAGTATTTGATTCTATGGAAGATTATAGTAATTAAAGCACAGTACAGAGTAGGTTGACCAGTCTTTTAATTATTGTGTGTGGGATTTGGAATGCAAAAGGACACTTAAGCTTGTTCGGGCTAGAATGAGTGAAAGGAATAACAATTTAATGCTCTTATGACTCTCAATGGTTTCCTGTTTGTTCGGGGATAATTATAACCAACTCCAGTATAAGTTTTTCATAGTAAGATTAGCCTTCTCACCTCTATTTTGATCTTGTTATCATGGAAGATCATCCACAGAAGCTCATTCGGCTCTACACATTTATTTTTGTAATTTTTTTTATGAATTTCGAAAACTTTCAGTGTAGATGCCATTTGTAAGGGGTATCTCTTACACCAAATTGACTGAAACTTTACAATTGGCCTCATCTATGTTACATGATATGCCAAACTTTATGGGAAAAGATTGAAACTCGCTGAACTTATCCTTGTCAAACATGAACTCAAACTTTATTCATTTTTTTAACATGGGAAGTTTTGACATACTTTTGCATTATTATTATTTTATATAGATGTGCATATATATACGAATTCCGACCGAAAACAAAGAGCTAAAATATCTTTTCTGGTCTCAACCTCCAACATATTTATGCATTCATTTAAAAAAAATTAAAATGATTAAAATATTTCTATTGTTTGTGTTTTCTTTGCCTTTTCAAATTTTATCCATTGTTGAATTTGAACCAAACCTTATCCCCATTGAACATTAACTTTAACTCAAACTATATGACTTAGGCCTCATCCATGGAGGTATGCCTCACACAGCATGTTCATCAGGAATTTTGACTGACAAGTTCCTAAATCCCGTAAATTGTATTGTATGGTTTAATCGTCGTTTTAATTTTTTCTTTTGACTTGTCAAAAGTATTCTGAAGATTTCCAAATTCCTTACACACACTCACCTCTATCGAGACGCAGTATATTGCATTTTCTTAAGCCCCCCTGCCTGTTCAACAACTATATGATTGGCAGGTTTTGGCTCGATTCCGACTGGGGAACACTTCTCTCCTTGACAGCTTGCAAATGTTGGGCCTTCGTGAATTTGACACCCTGCACAATTGGAGTGCACATCGAGTTCCTGTTTCTTTGTAGTCTCTTGGGGCCACTTTCATAGAAGACAAAAAGGCAAAGCATATTTCAACTTCCCTCGTCGACAGATACCACACTCCAACTTCAGGTTTATCTCCAGAACAACAACAAGCTTTCGACATAGTTATTCAACACTTCGCTCAAAAATCCAACCTTCCTCCACTGAGACTTATTATACAAGGTACTGCTGGTACTGGAAAATCATTCCTCATTAACATTTTAAAGTCTTCATTTGCATCTTCATCCATCCAAGGCCTTTCACCTCTCCTTCTACTCGCCCCAACAGGGGTTGCTGCTTTCAACATTTCAGCTTCAACAATACACGCAAGCCTCCGAATTCCCATTAAAGAACTCAAACCCTTAGAGGGCCAAGCTTTTTCATCTCTTCAAGACTCCCTCAAGAACACCGAATACATTCTAATTGATGAAATGAGTTTCGTCGGGCCAAAGTTGCTTTCCAAAATCGACTATCGTCTAAGGGAGGCTTTGCTGCACTTCAAGAATTCTACATTTGGAGGCAGATCTATGATCCTTGTTGGAGACCTCGGTCAACTTCCTCCAGTTATGGACATTCCTCTCTATGCTAGCAAGTCATACGGAGCTACCCTTTGGAAAGAATTAAACATATCTGTCTGCCTCCATTTAATCTTCCATCAACAAGGTTGTGATCCAGCACAGGCATCGTTCCGTAAGTTACTGCTCAACATTCGTAACGCAGTACCTCTACTGCAGGACTGGGAAGCTCTTATGTCAAGATCTGTTTCCTCCCTTTCCAAACAAGAAAACATTGATTTTAAAGATGCCCCTCATCTTTTCGCTCAGAATGACCTTGTGGACTCCCACAACCTTATTATGTTGAAATCCCTTAACTCTCCTATTGCCAGATCAATTGCTGAAAAAACCAGACGTTCTGCATCAAGTGACACAGAAGATGATCAATTAAAGCCCAAGGTTCTTCTTTGCATCAACCAAAAAGTAATGCTTTCCGCAAACTTGTGGTTTATAAAGGTCTTGTCAACTGTGCTACTGGTTCTATCATCGACATAGTCTATGAGGAATCATCCAGACCTCCTGGTCTACCTATTTTTTTCGTCATCAAGTTTGATCGTTACACAGGACCTCCCTGGGATTCGAAAAACCCCTTGCATGTTCCTATTCCTCTGATTTCTAGAGGGGGTTGTAGACAACTACCACTCAAAATGACATGGGATTTTTCCATCCACAAGTCTCAAGGACTTACATTAACACGGGCTACAATCAACATTGGCGGAACTGAATGACAAGGCCTAACATTCACTGCTATCTCAAGAGTTCCGTCTCTTTCTTCCCTTCGAATTTCTCCATCATTCTCTTTCTCCTGTTACTCTCGCATGTCCTCCACTCCCCTTCTTCAATCCAGGCTACAAGAGGAATCTCGCCTTCACTGCCTTCCATCTTCTCTCCCACACCTCCCCCAACACTTGTCTTAACAACTTCACCTCTTCCACCTTTCTCGATCTACAAACTCCATCGGTGCAACAACTTCCTTATAGCAAGATCACATGTACCTATCGCGTACATTTTGTATCTAATTCCCCTTTTTTCCATGAGTTAGCTATGTCTGTAACTACTTTTAATGCAATATTTAAACTATGTTCCTTAACTTTAGTTTTCAAAAGTTTTTTTTTGGGACTGTACTGCTAGCCGATCTACTGAAACTTATACTTTTGAATTCACTCCATGTCGTTCTTTTATAATTAACTTTCAAAAACACGATGCTTTTGTTTTGTTTTCACATTTTCTTAATTTGCTCTCTTTCGGCGTTTCCATCGCACACATCACGTGTGATTTCTAGTTTTTATTTGAAGGTAAGGAGAGGAGTGTTACCTAAACAATGCAATAAATATGACGACATAATTGTAAATCCCTTGAATAAAATCAGATCTAGTTGCATAAAAGAATCTTCTTAAAGGAATAATAATTGATGAGGGGGGTTTTAGACTAATATCTTATTTATCAAAATTATGAAACAATTGTTAGAAGTAAACAAGTGCTACGTAATGCATCATTTTTATTAAATATATTATAGTTGAAGTTGAAAATGTTTAATTTTATTCAATGGATGTTATATTAGTGGTTGTCCTAAAGGTGCAAAGTATGTTATAGGAGATGTAATTTTTTTAAAGGGATACAAGTTCCTATATTTCTATTAGTAATTTTCTACATTATATAAGGTACAAATTACATATATAAAAACTCCAATATATCACAATCATTATGCCAATATAAGTGACATCACAATAGCATTATCCCTCTTACTAACATAATGCTTAAAATTGGTTGCATGATAAGTATGTTTAATTTTTCATCCTTCCCATATCCTCCTCTACAACTTTATAATTCCAAAAAAATCATATACAATTACCTATAAAGATGTTTCTTACTACCCCAAGTCGGATATGCCTCTTTAGTACATTTTGGAATTACTTCTAAGACTCTAAAAATCCTCATTGAATCAAAGAATTAATCCCAAATTGGGTGGTTAGAGGGATCCACAGTAACATATAAATTCCAATATATCATGATCTTTATGCCAATAGATGTGTTTCCACAATGGAAGTGGCCCTATTACTAACATAATGGTTGATTAGTTTTAGGATGAGTATGTTTTCTTACTTGAACTTCCAATCTCCTCCTATATGGATTCATAATATAAAAAAAAATGTCAAGTGAAATTTCCTCTAAGTACATGCCTTGCTACCCCAAGTCGGATAGCTTCAATGACTCTAAGAATTTTCAATGAATCAAAACATTAATCCCACATGGTTGTTTTTTTTGTTTTCAATGACATAAATCCTAATATATATCATGATCCTTATTCTAATAGGGTTGAAACCATAATGGAAGTGGGCCTCTTACTAACATAATGGTTACTTGGTTACATGATGTGTATGTTTTATTACTTAGCCTCCCCATCTCATATGTGGCTTTATAATCCAAAAACATATAATGTAAATTACCTCTAAATACGTACCTTACTACCCCAAGATGGATATACCCCTTTAGTGCACCTTGGAATTACTTCTCTGACTCTAACAATCCTAATTGAATTAAAAAATTAATCCCACATTAGTTGGTCATCTTGGTTTGTATTAACATATATAAACTGCAATATATAATAATCCTTATGCCAATAAAGGTGAAACCATAATGTAAGGGAGTCCTTTTACTAACATAATTGTTTTAATCAGGTGTGGGTTGAGTATGTTTTATTTTTTGGCATTCCCATCTCCTCCTTCATGACTCCATAATCATATAAACTATCATATACAATTGTCTCTACATACATGTCTTATTACCCCAAGTCAGATAAAATTCGTTAGTGCATCTTGGAATTTATTCAAAGACTCTAAACATCCTCATTAAATCAAAAGAATAATTCCACATTGGTTAGTTGGCTTGGTTTGTGGTAACATATAAACCCCATTATGTCATGATCATTATGCCAATATGGATGACACAAAAATACAAGTAGCCTTCATACTAACATAATGGTTGATTGGTTACATGATGAGTACATTTTATTACTTAGTCTTCCATTATCCTTCTTTTCGGCTTCATAATCCCCAAAATATATATGTGTAATTGCCTCCGAATACATGCATTACTACCCTAAGTTGGATATATCTATTCAATGTGTATTGGAATTGCTTCTATGGATCTAAAAATCTTTATTGAATCAAAAACTCAATCCCTCATTTGCTGGTTGGCTTGGTCCATAAAAATATATAAATCCCAATATATCATTATCCTTATGCCAATATGGGTGACACTATAATAGAAGTGGATATCTTACTAACATAATGGTTAATTGGTTGCAAGATGATTGTGCTTTCTTTTTTGACCTTTCCATAGCCTCCATAAATTGTTTTATAATATGAAAAGATAACATATACAATTTCCTCTAAACACATGTCTCATACCCGAGGTCAAATATGCCCCTTCAATGTATCCTCAGATTACTTTTATAACTCTAAAAGTCATCATTGAATTAAAAAATTAATCCCAAATTTGTTGGTTGGCCTTATATGTGGGAATATATTAAACCCATTATATTGTGATTTTTATGCCAATACAGGTGATGTCATAATGGAAGTGGCCCTCTTATTAAAATAATGATTGATTAGTTGTGGGATGAGTATGTTTTTTTCTTGGCCTTCCCATCTCCTCCTCTACAATTTTGTATTCCCAAAATATATCATGTATAATTTCCTCTAAATGGATACGCCTCTTCAGTTCATCTTGAAATTGCTTCTACGACTCTAAAAATACTCATTGAATCAAAAAATTAATTCTACATTGGTTGGGTGGCTAGGTCTGTGGTAGCTTATAAACCCAAATCTATCATGATCCTTGTGTTAATAGGGGTGACACTATAGTATAAGTGGCCCTCACTTTAACATAATCATTGATTTTTTATGATATATGTTTTGTTACTCAAGCTTCGTATTTCCTCCTCTATGGCTTTATAACAAAAACAATATCATGTGCAATTAGCTTCAGGTGTATGCCTTACTACCCAAAGTCAAATATGCCTTTTTTGTGCATCTTAAAATTGCTTATACGACTCTAAAAATCCCCATTGAATCAAGAAATCAATCCCATATTATTTGGTTGTTTTGGTTTGCGGTAATATACAAACCAAAATATATCATGTTATCCTTATACAACTAGGGTTGATGTCATAATTGATCTTTTTGTTATGAAATTTATACTTTAATATAAAAAATACATATCGACTTGTGAATATATGTGTTTATTTTTTGGTTTAACAGTGGATAATAATAGGGTGAGGAACATCAAGATCTCTTTTACAATAGTCAGGGTACTGTACGTACCCAAAATTGTAGGGTATTACACCGCCGGAACAACATTACACATGCCCCAATGATGATACAGGTCTCCTCCCAAGGTGTTTAGGATCCGAAAAAGCTCTCCAAGTATGCGTTAACATCCCGCATGTCTTGCTTAGCCCCTACGTGCTCTGTTTTTCTCTTCTCCCCTCTTTTCTTTGCGTTTTGGTCTTCAGTTACAAAACCACTGCCCTGCGTGGGTGGCGGTCCTTCACGCATTTTCCAAAATGTTCTTTTTAAAGCAACTTGTGTAAAATTTCAACGTTTCCCAGATTTTTTCACCGCCTTTGCTTGTATTTATGATTCTGGTTCCCTGGAATAGTGTTTTTTCATTGTTTATGGTTAAAGAGTTCAAATTGGTTTTCACCTTTGGGTAAATGAGGATTCTATAAATAGCTGTTTGATCTTCAAGCAAAAGGCCCCTCAAAAAATTGGCTCTCATCTTCTCATTTCATAGTTTTAGTCTTTCAGTTCTTAGGAATTCATAGTTTTCAGTTGTTACATGCATAGTTAGTATCGTTTTGCTATTTAGAAGCCACATAATCTTCTTGTGCTAGTGTTGTTACTGTTTCATAAAATCAATTGAGATAGGATAGTGTTATTTTTAGTTAGAAGCTATTAAAGTTGCAGGTTTTATTCGTCAAACAAGATAGTTTCAGGTTATGGACGTTTTATGTTGTATGACTCGCAATAAATCCCGCTAGGAATTGCATAAGCCAAGCTCTGTTCTCTTGCGATATCCCTCTCCTACTCGCATTGTATTCAGTATGCATCCTAAGTTTCCACTGTCCCAATACCTACTTCTATTGGTGCTAGCATTACACGCTTTGCTAGATTCACATGAGCACAAAGGAACGAGGAGATCACACTGAGGGGACAAAGCCACACACAACCGGATTCACCACTGTTCTGCAAAATCCAGGTTCAAGCTATCAAAGTTCTAGTTAAAACATATCAAATAGAATAGTGAATCATTTCATTTCAGTTAATCTCACTTTCGATATTGCCGGGGAAGCTGTGGGGATTGATAGTTTCTGAGAAGCCATGATTCACTCCTCACTTCTGAGGTAGGATCGAGAGTCTTTCAAATAGATTAGATCAGTTATTCGGTTATTTAGAATAGATTTACAACTGCACAGGCAAGTAGCTATACTCGGCTGCTTTTATTTGTTTTAATTTCATTATTAGTTTAGTTGTCAATTTCTAGATATATTAAATAATTGCTCTTTCAATTTTGTTCAATAGTTTATCAAAAATACAAAATAGAGGAATATGATGTAGATATACTTTACATAGTTAGTTTTACTTTGCTTCAGTTAGATTTACATTGTTTCTTTTGTATGACAATCACGGGACCTAGAGAGCCCAGAGAATATGTATTCGAGTCAATAGTGCCTCAGCCCAATCTTGTCGCAACAATAACTGATATAGCCCAGAATCTCATAATTTAGGTCTTCCAAGTAACAATAGACCTACAAGAAATCAGCTCACAGCTAAGAGGACTAAACATAGAAGACGACAAAGTGCATATGTTTTGGTCAAACCAGCCAAACTACAGATTACCCTAGATAAAAATCCGCATGACTGTAGAAGGACTTGAAAGAGAGCAAACGTTCGGTTGTGATCCTTTGGTCCCACAGCTAGACACAAGAGACATTATCACTGACATAGACACTAGTTTAAGAATTCAAGTTGCAAGAACACCTATAAGATACTCTGAGAAGATTACACAACTGTTAATTCTAAACATAGAGGCCGAAAAGGCATATGACTACTAGATACTAGGGATTAGGGATTGATTCCGCACATGACCATAGGAGGTCCACAACAACCACGAATCTATGGTTGTGATCCATAGATCCCACAACCCAATGGACCCATAGGACAATCCAACGTTGATGTGGTTTACGCACATTAGTATTTAGATCCACTCCACTTCCACCAACCATTATCGCACAGTTGTCCTTATTAGATATAGCAGCTAACGACGCTAAGGAATTCTTGACTAGACCAGAGAATCACCCTTATAATCCACTATATATATCCATCATCCATCTTATGACCTTATCTGGAGACATACACAAAACAATCCCAGGTAATTTTCCTCATATCCCACAACCTATAGATCAGATCACACTAGAGCTCGATATTGATTAGAGCCTTCGAGCAGTCATCCTCACCGACCGATCTATCGCACCAGTTCAGGTTAGGAGGGCCTTCTTTGCCTTAGATTTTCAGATTCCATTAGTGCATGTCGAAGATATAAGATTACCTAACTAGTTTTCCTATACCCCACATATATTTCATCCCCACCAGCTGTCTCAGCACGACCTCGGGAGGTCGGGTGCGAGGAAGAGTTACTTATAGATTCCCACGCTCGCTTGTCACTTTTCCATCATACAGGTACATCTATGGAAAGTTCCTATATCATGAGCATGCTCTTGATTATCACTTAAAATTCTTAGAATTGCACTAATTAGGGCCCGTGACACTTCATTGGTGATTTAAGTCCTTGATTTATTTTTCAAGAAATCTTGTATGCTACAAAACATTTCTCCATTCATGTAAAACAATCCACCTCAGAATATATGTCACATAGAAAGGAACAACTATAAAACACATAATTAATTGTATTTAGCTTAAATAAATGTTCGTGGTTTAATTAATTGCACTCATATCAAAGCTTATCTCAAATTTTGGATCTTCTTAAAAAAAATCATGTGTGGTAATTCTTCATAATGAATTTTTCCTTCAATGGCACAACAACTCTATTACATGTCTTGATCTTCTCTTTTCCCTTGTACAATCGTTCCCTGTATACATGCTTCCACTAAATATATGTATGACCTTTCTATTTTGCGCTAACAAAATTGACTCATCTTGAATCTTACACACTTTTAAACTCAAAATATTAATATAATCGAACTACCCAAACAATCAGCCCTTTAATATTTAATCCTCCAGCATAAATATGAATATCCAACTTACGTTTACTTGTTATTCTTATGACATATTTTAGAAATTTTTCTTCATGTACTTCAACATCTTCTTCATCCATTTTAGGCATTATTGGTGGCTTCAATATCACTTTCATGAACTACAACTTGTTAGAAAAAAATTCCTCAATTTGGGACTATTCTCATCTTTTGCAAGGTTTAAAAACACCTTCTTCATCATGAGTGCTTCTCTAATTTCAAATTCATCAGAGTAATGCATTGATGTAATACCTTATTCATTTTTTTGTGTAACTTGCACACTCACACTATCATGCTTACTTTCATCAATATGAAATTGTGAATAATCAAATTCTCTATGCTCAACTTTTCCATACTAACAAATTTGGAAATGAATTTATTTCCATGCCCTTGAACTATTCCTCTAAAATTGCCTCTACCTATTTACACAACATCATCAAATGGTGAAATATTTGAGTCGGTTTCAGTAGAGTCTTATAATCCTATAAGTTTATTTAGGATCAAGAGTCCTCACAATGAATTTATTTGAGGATTGGTGTAGAGGATTTTCTTTCAATATAAATAATATTGCAATGTGTTATTCCTTTTCAGTATTTTATCATCATTTTTTAATAAAAGTAATTATTGTTCCTTACAAGTTACATGTATATATATTTTCATGAGCAAGTTCATATTGTTGTGTAAATTTGTAGGTTGCATGGTCTAAGATAGTCCTTTAGTTTGAACCTCTAACCATGAATACATCAGACACTCGATAGACAAACACGCTAAAAAAGGTTTATTGTGAAAGTGTATATGATTGATAAAGGCTAAATGATATATGATAGTGTGTTATAAAAAGGGAAATGATATAGAAAAAAATATAAGTACCAAATTAGAACTATAATGAGAATACTGTTTTAAAGTTATACACATTTTTTGATAATTTGGGAGAACAACATTAGAATCTCTGTTAGGTCATTTATGGTTTGCACACCTATTCTACACTTCCAGATTACTTCCTTGTTTTAGTATTCAACTTATAGACACAAAATCATGCACTTGGGTACATTTCTAGGTCTTAAAAGCACGCAAACATTTACATGATTCCTAAGCAAGAAAAATAGTAATTGACAACTCCTCTTAGCCAATTTATTTGTCTTTTTGTGCTTTTATTGGCTTCATACATCTGTTGCTTCTATTGGCATTTGACTATTTTACTTTTCTATGGCTTTGGACACTATCACCCAATTCAGACAGTAGCATTAAGTGCTCTTGTCCTCCTAGGCACTCATGTCCCTATTTATCTTTTTCCTACCCCTTTTAGACCCCTTTTGCTTCTTAATTACATTTTATTACCTTGGGTTGGCCTTTTAGTTGTCAATTAAAAATTCACAAGGGAATCATATAAATACATAGTTATGTTTTCAAAATGAGGGACCAAGCAGTAAGCATTATTATTACCACATATGCTTTCATTCGAAAGGTACCAAAATAACTTCAAATCATCCATCGAGCATCCATTCAAGGGACAAGGGTTGCATACACAACATAGGAAGGGGAATTTTATTTTATTCCATCCACACATTTGCATCATTGAGCAAATCTAGCCCACTATCTAGTGCATCTTGCATAAGGGCATCCTAGGGAAAAAAAATTGCACACACACACACAAGAACTACATGGAGTCTGAGATATAGTGCAATGCCCGGTCGTAAGTTCACTCTTTGGGTGACCGTCAGGATCATTCCGACTACCCATTCTGCATTTTCTATTTTTAGGTTTGATGTGGTTTATGGAATTATGTTGGTGAACTTCTCTTTTGCATGTTACAGGTATCATTGGTGATTTCAGTGTAAATATCAAGGGATCAACGGGGGACAATAGTGACACCCTAGCAACACAAAAAATTAGATTTCGATCTCCTGCACAGTCACAAGCACCCAATTCCAGTCTCCAACACCCAGATGCCTTTGTCCTCATGTGGGCACCCATGTTTGGCATTGTTCGTAGATTCCATATTTTACAGTGACTAGTGATGACCCTATTTGCAATTTTTTCAATTGTCACAACTACCCAAATCACTTTTTGTCTATTCAGAAATCAATTAAGTCCTCTTACCTTTTCATCTTGCTTAGGGTTTCATATTTTACATGCTTTATTGCTTATGTTTTACTGCATTTTAGCATTTGAATATCATACATTACAGTAGTTACTCTGCAATAATATTTAATTAATTATCCAAATTAAATTAAATCATAACTAATTGCGTCCTTCCTCTTGTGATTTAAGTAATATTATCTATTGTTATATCTTGCAAATTTCTATAGATAGTGTATTTTGATTTTTTCATTAATGTTATTTAATTAATCTAAATATATTACCTATTTATAACCCTCAACCTAAAATTAAATAAATAATAACCCATTTACCTATCACATACTTATTTAATCATCCCATTTACGGTTGAATTATGTGATTGGTTATTCCCTTTAACCTTACTAATTTACACATGGTAAATTCATGCATATGATAAATGACATCCTTCAATCATTTTTGTATTATATTTTGATCATGTCATAATATGTAATGTAAAACATGGGATGTGATAGATGTTTTTATTTAAGTTTAGTTTAATAAAGAATTATACAATGTCAGGCCACCTATAAGCATGTCTTAGTATTACAAAGATACTCAATTCTTACGTAGAATTTTTTCTTGCAAACAATTCCATGAAGTCTAATGTAATCCTTCCCAAACCTTTTCATGATGCACTTTTAATGCCTAAAAACCTTATCATGAGTCATTGCATGTCTTGTGAGACTATTATCCTTGTAGAGCTTAATTTGAAGTATGAGATATCATGGAAAGATACCTAAATAATGAGTAGAGAGGATCAATAGGGATTAGGGTATGTTGAGGAATATTTACTTGCAAAGGTATATGTGTTCTATCGCTCAATGCATAGTATAATTTCATGAATATAAGGGAACATAAGTATAAAAGGCATCAAACCATCTTGAAGATCACCTTTCAAGGCATGTATAATTTATCAACATCCAAACATAATGTTTTGGGAATCATGGTTATGTAGAACTTGCAGTGACGTGTCCTTAGTAAACATGTCCTTCAATCTATTAATTTCTTAACACTCAACTTAAAATGCATATGTAATGCATGAGACTATGCATGAGACTATGAGACAGTGCTTACCTAGTGTTTCTCTCAAATGAGTCTTTGGAAAGGTGTTCTATCATATATTAAATAGGTCCAATCTTACAAAGAAATATTATTAAACATTTAGATATCCTCAATTTTTCTACCAACTACAATGGTGATGTAGGGTTTTAGAGAACCTTTTCATATTAAAATAGAAGGACAACTATTTATGATTCAAACTCAAAAATCTATATACCTAAAACCAAATATTAAAAAATTAAACTACTCAAACAAATCGATGATAGGAGGTTTAAAATATGATTGTTTTGATAAAATCATATAAAAAGAGGACATTAACACTACTAAAATTGGGGGGTGGGGAGTTCTGAGACAATGTTGGAGACAATACTTAACCAAAACATATCAAATTAAGACAATAAAAAATTTATATATTGTTTTAAAGCGGGTGTCTCTAATTATTGTCACTCTAGAGACAATATAGATTAATACATATTTTGTCTCTTTGAGAGACAATATTATTTTTGTCTCTCTAGAGACAATATCAATAGCAGGATATGCAATATAGGCACAAAATGGATTTTTTGAAAAGGCTTTATAGATTTGGAAGAAAATGCAATTAGCAGGTATAAATCCAAATTCCAAAAACTTTGCTTATGCTTTATGTACATGAAGATACACAGGTTTAGTGGATGTAGAGGGTTGTGCATACTTCAATCACATGAGAATACCTTATTAATTTAGACCTACAATTGATCATTATGGGAGCATGGTTGACCTTCTTTCCCGTTTTGGCTATCTTGATCAGGAAACCCTAAAATTTATAGTTAATATTATAGTCAACCTTGTGGAAGTGTTTTGTCGGGGTCAGGAAAAAGGAGAAGGTGCACCCTTTTTACTCGAGTTTGATTCACTTCTGAAAAAATAAGAAACATCCATTTGCAGACAATGGGGTTAAGATTTGGTGTACAGTCACTTTTGTAGCGAGATATTAGAATGGCTTGAAATACATAGTTAAATGAACGTGGCTTACCTTTTCTAGTTGTGCAACTCAATGATAAGGGAGATATATTGGAATGGCCTGAAATAAAGAATCTAAGAAAAATTCAATTGAAAACAAATAAACGAGCTTAGATATTCGAGCCATATACTACAATCATTGGTGTCCATGATGCAACATTTTTTTTGGGTGTTTTTTCCAATAGTTCACATGTCAGTTGCATGCTCGGACATTTTATATACACATATAACAGAGTAATTACAAAGTGAAGTAAAGGATATATTCATAGAAACATTCAAAACCCAATTATATATGCCAAAGGATTCATAACACAAATCCATGAAAAACAAAACAGGTAAAAAGTGAAGGATTTGATACATGTTCAACCTCTTGTTGCTCACCTCTTCTTGCAGTTGGTTGTGGTTTAGATCACATGAATAACACTAATCTATAATGCATCCCCCTTTTCCATGAAATGTATGTGGTTTTCCATTGCGGCGGCTTGCACCAACCCTTCACCTACCACATTCAATACATTTCCCACTTGCAATATAGTATGGGGGGAGATCATTTTTTAATAAAAAAATGTTATAGGTAAAGGGTGTAATTTCATGGGGGAGTATTCAGAGACAAAAATATAATTTTGTCTCTAATTAATGTCTCAAATCACCCCCTTGTAGTAGTGTAAGAAGAGCGACATATTATGAAAATCTAGAAGTACGCCAATGGCGCTTGATTTGTACTAACTATAGAGATCTAAATGTTGTGTCCTATTCAACCTTGTAGTGATCTTATAGTGCATTATGATGTTCTAAAACCTGCTTGGCTACTTCTATTCCAATTGATTGTTGTATTTTAGTAGAAAAAGTACCACCTAGAAAACTAGGGGATCATTTTGTTGAGTATTTTCACTAAAATTAAGAAAGAGGATGTGATTATGTTCAGTTGAGATGAAATTGGTAATTTAAGGTGGATTGGGGATGAGTTCTAATTTTTTCTATAAAAATTTGAGAATGATTGAGGGCAATTTTCACAAAATGGTGTAATTTAAGAACTAAAAAATACCAAGTGGTATTTTTTTCATTGATATTAGACACATCCACTTTTGATTTTCCTCTTTATATTTAGTTTTAGTTCAAATAGTATTTATTCTTGAAGGTACTTTTTTCATTACACTAGTATACATTCCTTTATTTTGTTTTGATGGAGTATTATTGTTGAAATAAAAAGTTATAAAAATAATTTTAAATTATTTATAACTAGTACATATTTATTAAATAAAACTATCTAAAAATTTCTACAAGATATCAATCTCAAGGTTGTTATCTCGGATTTTTAACATACTGGATAATTATTAATGATTATATCATTTTCTTCAAAAAAAAAAATTAATGGCGTCAATCTAGCTAAACTAATGTGTTAGTATTGAAAATATTTTTGGAGAAATAAATGGGCTCCAAAATCCACAGTATTGTCAAGATATTATCATGTTTCTGTAGACTTCTCCAAGGCAAAAACATTGTTAGTAAGATTTAAGTGGATGTCAAATTTAAAGTTAGAATTAAAAGTGAACACACTCGTAGGCATTACAACCTAATAGCATCCCCTACTTGATTTTTATGATTTTAATATGTTTTTGCACTTTTCAATTATTAGTTTAAATTGGGCATTATTCCTACATTTGTCGACTTTAGATTATGATCTTTGTATTATATTTTATTTCAATGTTTATTTTTTGATAAAGGTAATTTATTCCATATCACTTTTTTTTTAAATCATAGCTAAGGGTGGTGATGGACTACAATATCATGTTAACACATAATTGTTAACCTTTCATTTGACATCTATTTGATCATCATAACACAATTTATTTCTGTTTTGAAATTTTTTATTAAAAAACTATAATATTTTGGGTATAAGGTGGCTCGTTTGGAGTTTTTTTCCATAAATATGAGTTTGACATAGTGATGCAATTACTCAACACTTTCCTAACGAAAACTTTAAACAACTTCTACATAATTTTTTTTGAAGATTCAAGAAATAAGTAACGGAGGAAAAATTAAGCCAGAGCTTAAGTATTAAATTGAAATATACATGGAGCTTTGAAGTTCTAAGATACACCATAACTACGAAACTTCACAAAACATAAATCCGAAAACAAACCAAAAAAATTTCAAAACAATCCAAAAAATATCGGCACGATGAAACCATTAAAGACTCGGAGTAGAAAATTCAAGCCTCCAAATTAGTATAGATCCAAATTAGTCAGTTAAAAAAAATAAATAAATAAGTAAATCTTAAGATATCACTAGAGACAGAAGATTAAATCCTATTTTCGGCTTTAACAACGAACGCTACCAGTTGTAAAAAGTATGGGTTCGCACTGCGATTGGCTTGAAAGGAAAATAATCACCTTGATAGATCAAAATGTGATGCTCTAAAATCAGTATTGACCAAGAGGCCCACAATAAAAATTCTAAGCTCTGTATCCTGACGAAGTTGAACAATTAGGGGGCTCTATTGGGTCTAGTAGAGAATAGTGAATTAACTAGCAGATTACACATAAGTTGCAAATTACGCCAGATAAGAATAACAATTTTAAATTTGTTTGAGTTGTAATTTTTGGTCAAATGTATGTTATCTTCAATTTTTTTAAGTGTGTCGATGGGGAGGAGTGAACAATGTAGTATGACTACAACATTTAACAAAAAAAAACACTTCCTCTTTTGCCATAATATTGGATGTCCATACCCTATTGTGAAGCTCTTGATTTCCAACGCATACGAGTAAGCTGACAAAGTTGATTTGATCGGGTTGAATATTTGTTGATTACATTTGGTGAAATAGTTTCGATGGCTCTTGAGGATGATATTGTTAGAGTTGTAATATGTGGTGAAATGTGAATGACAATGTGTATAATTATTGTCCACATTGTAATTACATAAGGTTATGAGGTCGAGCTTGGAGGCATAGTCAAGGTGGGTGAGGATTTGGGCCATCTAGGTGTAGCCTATGGAGACGAGGGATTCAAACATAGGACGTGAGGATGACATGGGAGAGCGGATGAAGGAGGCATTGTCATCCTCACGCACATGGATGGCCATTCGAAGAATGAAGAGCACAACAAGAGAGTGGAAGCAGGGTACCAAGAGCGTGTTAAAACACCTCAACAACTTGAGCAATCTAGTGTTGCTTTCCATTATCTCCATTGTGGTTGCAAGGAAAATAGAAATGAATTACTAGGTTATATTTTCATCATCTGACAATAGAATTCTTGTCTAGATTGTTATGTCTTAGGGTCAAAATTAGTATATAAGCTAGTGATGCAATTTATAAGCATAAAAAATGATGGAGAAATACATTTGTTAATGTAAATGGAGGCCCTCATGTAACATTCACAGCCAAGCAGTTTTTATGGATGTTTTGGTGTTATTCTACACATTATTGCTCTCTATTTCTATTACTCTGCATGTTGCTTCCGCTAATTTTTACACAGACTTTGACATCACATGGGGAAATGATCGGGAAAAGATATTAGAGAATGGAGAGCAGTTTTAGTTGAGTCTAGACCACACTTTAGGCTCAGGGTTTCAATCCAAGCAGGAATACTTGTTTGCCACCATTGATATGCAGATTAATTTGGTCCCTGGAAACTCCGCAGGCATAGTGATGGCCTACTATGTAAGCCAATAATCTCTCTCTACTTTCTACTCTCTGGTATTGATATTGCTTAGTATGTCATTTCTTATTTCTGAACAACTCTTTGTGTTACAACTTTCTTCTTAAGGCCCCACCCACAACAAAATAGACTTCAAATTTTTGGGTAATCTGTCGGGAGATCCCTATGTTATGCACACCAATGTGTTTTCTCAAGGCAAAGGAATTCGTGAGCAGAAATTCTATTTGTGGTTCAAACCAACCATGGATTTCCACACTTACTATGTTTCAAGGACTCAACGCCACATTATGTAAGCATGTCATTCTACTATTTTATTTGCAACTCCCATTAATTTAGTGATTGCTACACCAGAAGATCAACTCCCATTAACTGCTTTGGTGATTGCAAATTTTCTATAGATGGGAGCCCTATTAGAGTGTCCAAGAACAACGAGCGGTTGGGTGTTCCTTACCCTAAGAAGTAACCTATGAGAATCTACTCTGGCCTGTGGAATGTTGAGGACTGGGAAACCATAGGTGGCCTCATCAAGACCGACTAGACCAAAGCCACCTTTCTCACCTCCTTCTGCAACTTCAACTTCAAACCACATACTACTTCTTCTTACCGTGAGGAGAAGGAAGAGACACAAGCACAACCTTTGCATTACACCTAGACGTAGAGGCTCAATTGGGTGCGTAAGAACTATATGATCTATGATTATTGTGTTGACACAAAGAGATTTCCCAACGGCCCTCCACCAAAATGCACGCTTAATTCCAAGCCATAGCATTCTCCACCATTCTTTCAATTATTCTAACAAAATTTGAATGCCCTGTTAGCACCTACAACGGCAAATGATCGGAGGTTCTTCAAAATGTCTCAATTCTTTCATTCTTTTCTCTCTCTCTTTAAAAATCCATTGCACATTGTAATGACCTGGTTTAATTGATTTAATGTACTCTAAGAAGAAATAGGAGGTTACATTGGGAACCTCTTGCTATTTTGCAATACGAAAATTTACTCTCTCCCTGATTTTTTAAAATTTTATTTTACTCCACCGTTGTCATTTCTATTTCAACTTCGGAAAATATACTACCTACCAATTAGTAACATGCACTCACATGAAATGGACGCTGAATATGAATGTGAGGATGACCTATAGTCTATGTTGCCTTGTGGGTAATTTCATTTTAGCTTGAATGAAAATCTCTAACAGTATTGAACCAGAATAACATGTGTCATAATTGCATCGTTTATACATTTAAAACACATCGTGTTTGCACTAGAAAAGACTTTGCTTCATTAGGTTTTACATCTTTTCAGAGGGAATACCATTTTATTAAAACGTAATCATGACTCCATGGAAATCTAATTTTCTTAAAACTGCCTTTGCCATCCGTTTAACGTCCAACGCCTTTGGCTTTTTGAGATCACAACCGCTCCAAGGTTAATAAATATTCCCCACATCCAGATATCTACTAGTGGGGGTGGGGAACCGGTTCACTATTATTGTATTATTGGGGTGATGAATGGGGTGGTCAACGGTTTGATCTTCGGCATTGTTTTTGAGTGCCCAAATGAAAAATAAAAAAACCATTATGAGCAGTTTTTGCACTAAGAGGAATGATTTTCAAACCAGAGACACTGAGAAAATTTAAAACTGGATCTGATTCTTCTATCCAACGACATGCACAAAACCCCATGGTTCAATTTTGTTCTCCTTGTCTTCAAATCCATCATTTCCTAGTTATTTCTAGCCAGAAAATGTGCATAAATGTGCGAATACGATAATTGTCAGCTAGAAAATGTGTGAATATGAGGGTTTACAGGTAGAAAACGTATAGTATGGGCGTGGGCGTGGACAAGATCACCAACTTTACTGATCATCATTCCATTAATGGGTCGATCATGTCTATGTTTGGAAAGGAAACGAAATCTTTGCATCTAATTCTGTCAGCGAGACTGACAGTCAGTTTGAGTCCCTCTCCTAATTTTAACAGAGCTCGTGGACTTCATCAATGGTGGTCACCGGACCTCCAATTTTTGTGTACACAATTACCCTGTATGCCTCTAAATCATGATGAATATTTAGGATAGGAAAATACCCAGGACTATAGGAAAATATGAGGACTGTAGGAAAATATCAAAAATCTGGCAACCTGTAAAGTTAAAACCTCCAGAATTAGACACTTTCCAACAAGAGCGTCCTCAAAAATGGACACATACCAGCAAAAAATACTTCACAACAAAATTAATGGTGATGGATAGTTTATATTGCACCATGTTTGGAATATTTTGACTGAAATAATAGGTCCCACTTGCCTTGTCAACATTTAGTTGAACACATTGGCTAGAGAATCTCTTCTACCTACAGGTATCATACATTTACCTATATCATGATCACATAGAACCACTAAGCATAAGTAATTGGTACGTTCACGGCCTCTGCTAACTTAGCATTTTGACATTCCATTAGTCCATCTACTCCTGTCAGTGGTTAAATAACTATTTATTATTTGTTCCAACAATATATATATATATTTCAAACTTGGCAGTTGGCACCCTCTTCATGTCAATCATATGTGACTTCTATCCATATGTCATTTAGTAAGATTTGAAATTCAAATATTACACCTCTCTTCCATCTTCAAAATTCCCCCCAATTTATAATTTGTTTATATTCTTGAATTCTATTTTCAATTATTCAAACATTAGCATGAATTTTTTAGCTAGATAATCTCTTCTGGAAGCCAACCATGGATTTCCTTGTAGGTAGGTAGTACTCACCCAACTATGAAACTTGACCTGTTGTTCCATTATTTTGTAGTGAAGGGAGGCATGATAGATTATTTTGGCAATTACACAAGAGTGTGTGAGAGTTTTTGTATAAAGGTTTGTAGTGCGAAGTGCACGCAAGAATTAGTGTATAGAGGGATTGCGAAGAAGGGTAAACATATATGATAGTGTGCAATGATTTTATCAGAGGATAAACATATATGAATTTTAGAATGATGTAAAGGTGGCACGTGTGGATTATGCAGTGGATAAAAAAGGGGAATACAAAAATCCTTATCACAATTCAATACACAGAAATAAGAAAATGAAGGATTGTGTAGTAGATTGAAGGAACTAAATGATAAGTCCCAAAAATGAAAAAAGGAGTAGGTGAGGATTAATGGTCAAGCCACATGTTAAGAGGACAAACCACCAACTAAGAAGATGACAAGGATGCTTATGGAAGGATTTCTCAACTACCAAACTATGGTAGTTCAATGGTGTCATTAAAATACACAATTTAAATTTAAAATTGAGCAAGTTGTGGAGAAGTTTCTAGAAGGATATTTGAAATGAGGAAAGAGAGGAAAAGGGCATGTATAAGAGTAGAACTAGCATTCATCTTACAGTTATAAGTTTAAATGTAATACATATTTTTCAATGAGTTTTACATTCATTTAAATTTAATTTAAATAAGTTGTGGGTAATGTATTCTATTAGTTGTGAAGACCATTTTTTGTATTTCAAAATTATATGTGATTTGTTAAGAAATCTCACATTAACATAAACAATGATACAAACAACTCTCATCCTTCTATATTTTGGATATATATTAATATACCACTCGACATCTCATTAGAATTATGTCCACAAAAAATGATATCTAACAAAAAATGCTTGATGGAATCAATAATGTAGTATTGAAGAGGAAAACAAGAGATGAGTATATATTCCTTGTATATGGTTTACAGGTAGGGGTTAAATTTGACGACCGTTTACACGTTTTTCTTGATTTTAGCTATAAAATACTTACATTTTTTTTCAAAGAACCATAACATATGGCTTGCATATTTAAATTATGGTCATCATTTTTTATTTAGATTTATATTCAAATTATATAGATATAGGTTGGACCTAATAGATTTATTAGGCTTCTTTAATTTAGAGAAACTCTTTGATCATGTTTGATGATTTCGATGAGCTTATAGACACCAAAATCGGGTCACACTACCCTTGATCCCTAGTAAGATAACCAACCTAAACATACACATCTAACCATGGCCCCTTCCACCCCACATCACCATTAATTAAATTAATATATATCCTCACAATATTCAATATTTAATTGACCTAATTTCCACCTCACCTAGACACCTCATCTAGCCACCTCACCCTAGACCTATTCTTGGCATGTTTCCATAACTAACTAAGACCTAATATTACTTTCCTTAATGAGCTAAGATTTGGTCCAACCCTAAAATCAATCCCTAAAATCTCTCTAACCACATTCCTGCCCATTAGAAGGGAATTTTCCGATCTAATCCATGAGAAAAAACTAACTGGGCCCAAGAAATTAGAAATATCTACCCATTTTAGTAAACCTAAGGAATCCCTCTTTAACTGACGCTTGTCAACCTAGAACTGTCGTCGGTTACCATTTATTCATCCAAACAAACTTATTTTTGGATTGACATATTCTGAGTGTAAGAAGATGAGAAGAGAGTTGTATGCAAGCAGAACCAAAGTCCTTTCACGCATCCAGACATCCAGAGCCATCACCAGGACATATTTTGGAAGCATTGCACTCACGGTAATCATTCTGGGAGCCACTGCTATGATATCCAACACTATTCTTCAACCGATCAACAGTAATCTCCATTCATCCATCAAAACCTACATCACAGTAAGTACATCTCTACCAACATTTTCTATTTCAGCATAGTTAACTTTTGTCATTCATGTCATTAGTTTATACTTTGCATGTTCATTCCTCCATTTCTTATTAGCTTGTAATTCAACCACTTCCCTTACCCACACCACCAAATCACCATTCTGACCTAATATCTATTTCTGAGCATACCTAAGATCTCCACAGACCTTCTCATCCACTCTCCCAACCTCATTTGACCTCAGATCAGCCCCTGCCATTTGATCTATTCGAGTTTCTTTTACCTCGACCATACTAACGCCGGTTATCCACAACCATCATCGATTCTACCTAAACCAACATCAGTTATACCCAACCAACATCGGTCTTTGTGTTTTATACCTTGACCAAGAACATACCCAACAATCATCTCACTAGTTGACCTAAACAACCCAGAATCAGACCTTGACTAGTCCCAACACCCTGACAACCACCTACCTTTCTGATCTGACCATAGCCTAGCCTGTTATGTTAATATTTTCTTATTGTACTTGAATGAGAAACCTAAATCATATCATCTACAGTAGGATTTCCTTTATTTCTAGCATTAAATTGTTTTAAACAGTGGATTGACAACCATCTAGGAAGTATCACACTTCCTAGAACTAGCATACGCTAGGTAGTCCACTATCATATATCATTTAACTATCTTTTGTGGTCTTGTTTTCTATTATAGTTAGTCCCTCCTAACCAAAAAGAATCTCTTACAATCGACATTGGATCAAGAAGTCAGAACGTGCGCAACAACCATCAACCAACCCATTTAACAAGTATTCCTCCTAGCCCTTACCCTTATCTGTTTCATCATTTCGAAAACGTAAAGAAAATGGTGAAACATTTTGGCACGCCCGGTGGGACCCATCAGGGGTTCTATTGCATTTTCTTCATTCCTAGGAAAAGGTTGTGTGTTTGTTTCCCTTCAAAAAGCTTACACATTAATCTTCTTCCTTGGTAATCTTCTCTTCTTTCTAATTGCTCTAAAGGATACATTTTCTTTTGGTGCATTTAAAAAGAACCATTCTTCTTGCTTTTTGCATTTAGTGAAAGAGCATACCCTCTCTTATTCATCATTTGTGTCATCGAACATAATCTTTCGATTTGGGCTTAAAATTGGTTGCATTACATTCTGATTTACTGCATTTAGCTCACATTAAAATGAGGGCAACCTATATGCTGGAAGTCATGCCCAGCTGATGGTTGACACAAAGAATCATAGAAAGCACATTTTCTCTCTCTCTGTGTCTTACCAAACTTGCATAAAATTTGAAATATACACATCTTTCTTAAACAACATCTTACCTGGGAACACCTGTCTGCGATCACATGATCAGATTGGCAGGTACTCCCTAGCTCATTGCCTCTGTCAAGTCATCATCTCAGAGGATGGCCCACCCCCACCATAACATACCTGAAACCTCTCCTTTTAGATATCTTTCTTTGTAGCAAGCCTTCCTCACCAAAAAATCTATTCTAAAATTCATGAGTCAGTCTTATAAATAGCATAAGCTCAATACATTAAAAATCACTTGTTAGGAGCGTGTTTTTAGTGTTTGATTGACGTGTGTTTTGAGGTGTGAGGATACACTTCTCCATTTTTTTATTTTGTTTCCTTACACACTCCACAATCACAGTTGGAGTATTTTGACTTCCTCTGAGTGTGTTAGGACTTCATTGCATCATCTCCAGACCTCTAGGTTGGTGGTTTATCTCATTAAAACTCATAACAATCCATATTTCTACATATTTCCATTTTTCAGTAACTGGCATTGGTTACCCCTGACCGGCATTGGTTTTATCTTAACCGACATCGTTTTGTTGTTCTTTTGGGTTAAATTGCCTAAAAGAGCCCTTATTTCATTTTCTTCAGTATCAGAGTTCCTGTGAGTCCTTGTACTCTCTCTGTTTTGGTCAATAGTCATCATTTAGCTTATTCATCTGATCATCAACAATCTTTGCTTCATTTGATAAAATTGTTCCTGTTTCATAGTAACCGACCTCGGTTACCTCTTAATCGGCATCAGTCAACCTTAACTAGCGTTGATTACCCTGTATTGAACATCAACTGATATATTACCCAAATCTACCTATAGACACTTGTTTTCTTCATTCTTTTTTATCCTGCTACTCTCTATGTTATCTACAAAATACAGTCTTACCAGGTCAGTGCTTGTTCACATGGTGCTAACTCACAGCCAGACTAACGGCCTCATATTCCACGTTAGTCATCAACCACTCCCGCCTAGTCCTTCGCCACCCTCTGTCTTATCACCCATGAATCCTACTTAGCCTATCACCATTGCCACAGGTGACGAAGAATTTACACGACTCCTTGATCAGAATCCCGAGGCCTTATAGTTCTACCTTTCCCACTCTTCCACCCGAGACTCCTCAGGTCAGTTGATATATAGCATGCCTGTATCTATCTCTCCTTCCCTTATTCCTACTTCTGCATCGGCTCCTAATAATATGGCGTTACCCTCACCTGCTTCACCCCCAGTAGTTTTACAGCTAGGACCCATACCTACCATGACCGTTGCATCTACAGTATTGCTCGCGCCTATCATATCTATTGTCCCCTCATCGACCACCCATACCATAACCCAGTCCACACCCATTGTCTCACAATACCCATTGCAACACAACCGCCCATGGTGTCGGTGACCCCTACTCCATTCCAGAATCTTGTCCTCTCCATCCCACAAACATTACCCCCAATCACTACTAGAGTCACCACGACCATCCCACCTACATACACATACTATCAACCACCCCCTATCTCATCTATCACCCATTTGGGATATGTGCCTTCTATGTCGGTGCCCTATTCTCAACCTCCCTATCAGGTTCAATATCCACCCCCTTATGCCACATGAGGTGTCTCTCCATCACAACCTACCAATGACCTCATCAAGTTGATGATGGAAAATATGCAGACATTGGAAGCATCAGTTTCCAGCTCACATAATTCCCTCACCTATGATGAGATTTGTAATGAGCCTATTCACCCATCCATTCCTATTCAACCATACCCCATACATTGGGAAATGCCAAAATTCAACCGCTTCAATAGCAAAGAATATCCACAACAACATTTGCGGTCCTTTAAACATGGGTGTTACCTGATTGCCCATGATGACGCTTTACTTTTGAGGACTTTCCCAATGTCCCTGACAGGACCTACATTAGACTAGTACAGTGGGCTACCAAGACATTCCATCTACTCATTCAATCAAGTAGCCCAGGCCTTCTTAGACCACTTCTCGATTAATATTGTCAAGAAGGTTACCATGACTGATCTTTATTCCACTCGACAATACGACGATGAGTTTATCGCTGACTTTGTCACTCGTTGGTGCAACCTAATCAATCAAATCACATTTCAACTACCTCAAACTTAACTCATAGAGTTGTTTACTCGGGCCTATGCTAGACACATCTCACCAACCCTGTAGGTGCAAACCTTCCATACTTTTGACGAGGCATTCACCATGGCAAGGAAATTGGAAATTTGTGCTATCGAAGAGAAGAAAATTCAGCTTCGTAACAAGAACATCACATTCAAATCAAATGATGCTTCTTCATCTTCAAAACCCCAAAAAAACTATTCAAAACCCAAAGGGTCTACCAACGTTGTAATTCTCAAAGCTGGCCCCCCTCATCAATCAAACCCAGCCAAACCTCCTTCTAATCTCTCCCCCGTCCAAGCTTTCCAGTTCAGACGAGAACGTCGAAAGTACACGTTGATAGGAGAATCTTATTCTTCTATTTTGGAAAATATTGTTAAGGCTAGTGCCATTACACTCCCACCCATAAAACCACATATTGGTTTTGAATTTGAGCAACCCTTGCCCGCATGGTATAAAGAACATGAATTTTGCAACTATCATCGTGTCAAAGGTCATAGCGATAATAACTGCATCACCTTCAAGAATATTGTCCAAGAAATGTTAGACAATAGAGATCTAGTATTGGATAGCCCGAATGCACCCGCTAACCAAAATCTACACATCTTCAAGAAGCCATTCCCTAATCATGCCCCATCTTCCAACCAATCTGGTGACACCTCAAACAATGATAATAATATCTACGAGGTCCATGCTATTTTTGATGACATACCAGTTGCTTCCCAATTGCCTCATGTTCCTTCCATAGATGAAATCTTAGCCCGAGCTCCCTTACTTGCACAAGAACCAATTTCATCTACTCCTCCACCCATAGAGGCACCCCCTTCATTTCTCCTTCACCCGTGGAAGAGCCTATAATTAGCACGACGCCTTTGACCCCTCAAATTTCTGAAGAATTGTCAGTGACACCTCTCCTAGTCATAGAAGATGTAGGTCCAGCGCCAACACCAACACAAGGAGAATCCACTTCGGCTGGCCCATCCTAGAGGATTCTATAGGAGTACCACTACCTTTAGATGACCATTCACCATTAGACTTTCAAGATCCCACTAATCTACTTTCAGCTCTCTTACCCATAGAGTCCGAGGCTAGCCATTTCCCTATATCTCAAACATATTTTATGGGGATTGCCACTCAATCCATGTTGGCCCCACCTACGTCAGTACCATTCTCAAGCTTGGTCGATCACCTGATATGTCGATAGAGCCTTACTTTGGGGATGCCTTCTACTTCCTTTTTCAACACAAATGCAGTTGTCACTCACTGACACCTCCACTATCTATCCAAAGGTGTTTCGAGTGACCAAACCAAACACAACTACAACTATGGCAATACCTTCCATGTCGTCACCCATGGCCCAACTCACACCTCTGCCCATAGCCCAACATACATCTACACCCAAACACCTACCCATGCCTATTTCATCTCCCTTACCTAAACCTATCACTACCTTAGGGGTCATACTGACAGCTAGCCTTACTCACCCACCCATCAAATTAGATTTAGCCACATCCTCCAAAACTGACACTAAACTCACCCCGGCCCCTAAAAAGAAGACCCAACCTCCTAGACCTCATACATCGACCTCTCCTACCACACCATTATCACCTTCACCCCTGTTGTCCATCCTAGGACCTCACCCCTCGACCCTGGCAAAACAACCCCTGTCCACCGGTAAACCAAGAACGCAACAACCCACCTCCTCATCATGAACCTCTAATGTACCCAAGAGACCCACACAACCTCCACCATCACCCATAACCTTCTTACCACCCATACCACCACTATTTTCCATAACTGCTTCACTACCCATAACATTTCCCTCTCTTTCACTCACACCTTCTTCCCGACCTCTACCAACCACCTCCACAGCAACTCAGTTACCCCCATGGGTAACCCATCCTCTTCCACCATCTGATTTTCCCTCTACATCTCATACACAAGTGTCACCTTTGCCCCAAAAGGTGTAACCTAAAGTTAAGAATTTTCTACCTTCTAATAAGGTAGTTAAACCAATCAAGCCTTCTATCACCAACGCTTCTATTGTGCCCCTACCCAAGAAAATACGACAAACACCTAAGACCACACCACACACCAAACTAGTGGACCAAACCGTTCCCCCACCTGTAAAGTCTCTTCCTCTACAATCAGCCACACCTCTACCCAAACCCACATTCACCTCCCATTGTGATCCACTAGCAGGGTCCTACGCCAAAATCTTAACCAAAATTCCTCGAAAATTCCGTCATCACATTACTGCCTCTTAGACCTTACAACCCACTCAAACCCAAACCAAAAGGGTTTGATGAAACCAAAATCTGCGCCTACCATCGTGTGTCAGGACACAAAGTATAGAATTGTAAGGCTTTAAAAAATGGCCTTATCCAATTGTTTCCTCCTCAAGAAAATTTCGACGATGACGATCTTCTTGATGAGGAGCCCATTTCGCTGTCACCACTTTCCTTGGATCTCCTTTCATTACCTACTCAGCGACCAAAATCACCACCCCCAAAAATCTTTGATCCACACCTGAGATTTGAGATTAACATGGTTCGTATAATAGAGTTGGCCAAACCACCACCAAAATGCCAATGCGCCTTACTCATTTCACAAGGATCGTGTCCCCCACTAGGGTTCTTTTCCTGATGCCAATATACCTTCCATGATACACCTTCTCCATTTACCCCCTCCCCTCATATTAACATGATCAACATTGCCACCCATGCCCAGAAAGACAAAGGCAAGGAAAAATAAATTGGCCCATCAACCAACCCTATACCCAACATACCATCCGCACCCATACCCTAAGTCATCATTCGAGGTCTTGCATATCCTATTTCTGATGGGATCACACATCGCACAATGTTAAAACAACTACACCAATCCCCCCTCAAAATGTCTCTATATGACCTCATCCAAACCTCAGAGTCACATCGTCAAGCCCTCATAGAGGTCCTTCAATCTATTAACATCTTACCAAATGACCCCACACCCATAGCCTCCATCATTACCCCTCACCATGTGGCCTCTCTCACTAGGTCTTCGCCTTCCTCTACACCTCCACCTACTTGCCAAGTGGTCGCCCTCAGCTTTTCAGATGAAGAGATTGCTCCCTTCCAGTTTGATGACCCCGACCCTGCTCTTTTCATCTCCATCTTTATCGATAATATACGCATACGACGTGTTATGATCAATGGTGGTGCTCACATTAATATCATCTCCTCCCATACATACGACCAAATGCAGATACCTGCCAATTACATGAATGGTAATCCTATTATGTTGCGTTCCTTCAATGACGCCATGACCTCTACCCTGGGTACCATTATTCTCCATGTCCGCGTGGGCCCCTGCACCATCCCAAAACTTTTCAATGTTCTACAAGGGGAGTTCAAATATAATTTGCTATCTGGCCGACCTTGTATCCGTGCTATGGGTTGTGTCCCTTCGACTTTACGACGATGCCTCAAATTTGACACGAGGGACATAATTACACCATCCCTGCTGACCCCTCACATTTCAAGACTTGTAAGATGTTATATCAACCCAATGATGTGCTTGTACTGGTGAAGGCATCTGCCACTTTCACCACTTCACCTTCACCCACGAGCCCATCCACCAAAATTTCCACTACTTCTAGTGCATCTAACCTTGTTATCCCCATTACGGCCATAGCCTCTACCGCTGACGCCCCTATTTCTCCATCATCTAGCAAGCCATCTATACCTGCTATCCACATACCAACTACTGATCCCTTAGAAGGTGTTTTCAATTCCTCACTCTGGGGGAATACCGCCTATACAATATCAATACCTTTCTCACTCCACAAGAGTATGGGAATCGGTGTCAACACCCCAGCTACGACATCCATATCAGTGACATTTTCCCTTATGGCCCTCCCCACCTTCACACCAACCTAACATATGGGGGACTTGATATGGCCACCTATAAACCCAAACCTCCATCCCAAACCCAACCATTTTCATCTGACCTACACTCCCTCACTAACTGCCGCTTCACTCACACTTTCCTCCACTGGTGTGCGTGGAAAGGATTTGGCTTTAGTTTTTATGAACAAGGCTACCATACTGTCATTTCCTGTACCTCTCGTAAACACAATAACTATAGTGGCATTGGTTTGGTATTGGTTTTGATGCTCCACCCTCCAAGAAGGTTTGTGTCGACCTTATCCAGGACAAGAAATCTTCCCCCCCTCATTCACCCACATTAGCATCCTCACCCACGGAGTCCATAGATACTAAATCTATTCCTTCTAACTTTTTTTTAAACACCATTTCCCTGGGACCACTAACCTATCAACGCGATGGTGAGGCTCCCTCTTCTCTCCCATTCCTATATCCTGACATGATCGATGACAATACACCTTCAATTAACATTGTTCAATGTTAGGACAATGAGTCCATCCTCACCTACCTTGGTGCAGAAGACTCTTATATTCATCAGTCCTTACCCTCTGAGACACAAACCATGTTGAATGAATCAACCATCGAAATCAACATTAATACTCAGGGCGACCCGCACATTCTAAAGATTGGCCAATCCTTATATGCTACTGAACAGGAAGCCTTTACCCCATTCCTTCGGGACCATAGCAACGCATTTTCCTGGTCCTATGCCGATATGCCCGGTATTGTCCCAAAAATCATGGTTCACAATATCGTAACCATTCCTAATGCCAAACCCATCAAACAAAAGTTGCAAAAAATGCATCCTCGCATTGCTCTTCTGGTCAAAGAAGAGCTTCAGTGCGCACTCTTGGTTTCCTTCATTCTACCCATTGATTATCCCTAATGGATTTCTAACATCATTCTTGTCCTGAAAGTGACAGGGGGACTCTGCATTTGCACGGATTTGCATGAGCTCAACCTCACCTATCCCAAAGACAATTTCCCACTACCAGGCATTGACCAACTATTTGATCTCACTATTGGCCATGAAATTTTATCGCTCATGGACGGTTTCTCGCGCTACAATCAAATATTACTAGTTCATGAGGATCAACAAAATACTGCCTTTATCACCCCTTGGGGGACTTTCTACTATCGAGTCATGCCCTTTTGCCTCAAAAATGTTGGTGCTACATATCAAAGGGCCATGACTTACATCTTTCATGACATCATGCATCGCATATTGGATAATTACGTAGATGATCTTCTTGCTAAATCCAAGCATCGAACCAAACACCTGCCCATTCTTAAAGTCATCTTTGACCGCCTCATCAAGTATTGTGTTAATCTTCAACCCAAAAATTGCATCTTTGCGGTACTTTCTTGAAAACTCCTAGGTTTCATCGTTTTTTTGGGTGACATAGAAGTCGATCCTACTAAAGTAAAGGCTATTCTTGAAATTCTGCCAACCACTAATCTTCATAAACTCCACATCCTACAAGGAAATTTGTAATCAATTTGTCATTTTATCTAGCAACTTTCTGACCGTTGTCAACCATTCCATCATCTTCTCAAGAAAGACATTTCATTCAAATGGGATGATGAACTCCATAAAGCCTTCGAAGCCTTGAAACAATACCTCCTTCAACCACCAGTGTTCATTCCTCCTAAGGATGACCATCCCTTCTACCTATATATTTCCGCCACTAACCATTCTCTAGGTGCCATGCTCGCACATTGCGACAACCAACACCGAGAGCAATCGGTTTATTACATAAGTCATACCCTTATTGACTACAAAACTAGATATACCCACACCGAAAAACTTTCTCTAGCCTTAATTTTTGCTGCCACCAAACTCCACCATTACCTACTACACCATAAAACCTTCGTCATTACTAATACTGACCCATTACACTATATGTATGCCAAACCTTACCAAAATCAACGTGCCACACATTGGCTTATGCTTCTAGTTTACCTCGATCTTGAATTCATTCATCAAAATTCCATCAAGGGCCAAGTTATCTCCAACTAACTGGCTAACACACCTATTTCTGGGAATCAACCCTTTAACTTTGATTTTCCATACGAGTCTATAGCTAGCCTTTTCCTGGATGAACCCGCTTACCAAATGATGCTCTTCTTCAATGGCTCCAAGTTTCAGCATGGGGCTAGGGCTGGTGTTATCCTCATTCTGCTTGATGGTGAATCTATGCCTTTGTCTTTCAAACTTGATTTTGATTGTACAAACAATATTGTTGAATACGAAGCACTCGTATTGGGTCTCTAGGTTGCTTATGCCTTAGATGTTAAGTCAATCAACATCTTTGGTGATTCTTAGTTGGTCATAAACCAAGTCAATGGTATATTCCAGTTTTGTAATGAGATACTTCAAAAGTATAAACATAACGTAGACATACTTTTGAACACCTTTGATCATTACGCACTTCAAACCACCCCACGTTCTACCAATAAATATTTAGATACTGTACGTACCCAAAATTGTAAGGTACTGTACTGCAGAACGGTGTAATAAGTGCCCCAATGATGATACAGGTCTCTTCGCAAGGTGTTCAGGATCCAAAAAAGCTTTACGGACATGCGTTAACATCCCGCATGCCCCGCTTAGCCACCGCGTGCTTTGTTTTCCCTATTTTTCCCTCTTTTCTTGGCTTTTTGGACTTCAGTGACGAAACCGCCGCCCTGAACAGGGCGGCGGTCCTGTGCGCATTTTCCAGAACACTCTTTTGACACGACCCGGGTGAAATATCATGACTCACCAGCTTTTCTTGCCGACTTAAGCATGCATTAATGTTTTTGGTCCCCTGGAATAGTGTTTTTCTTTTGTTTAATGTTTAAGAGTTCAGTTTGGATTTGATTTTTGGATGTTTGGATTCCTATAAATGCATGGTTTGTGCACATGCAAATGGCTCTGAATTTTGCTCCAAAGTTTGCTTTTGAATTTCTTGTTACAGCAGTTTTAGTTTTCCTTTGCTTAGGATTCTTAGTTTTCTCATTGAGTGCTTTGGTTAGTATTGTATTGCAGCTGGTAAGCCACATATCCAACTTGTGCAAGTGCAAACATTATTTGGGCCACCATTTTTACTCCAATTTTCATGTTTTCGGTGTTGTGGTCCTTTTAGTTTGCTTAGGATTGGTAGCATAGTTTGTTGCAGGTTTATTTTAGCTTTGTGTTACTGTTGGTAAGCCACAGATCCAACTTGTGCAAACAGTATTATTGTTTTGGAGTAAAATAGTCTAGGCAGCCATTAAAAGTTACAGGTTTTGCTCTTCATACAGACTAGTTTCAGGTTCTGGACGCTTTTGTTGCATGATTCGCAGTAGACCCCGCTAGGAATTGCATAGGCCAAGCTCTGTACTCTTGCGCTATCCCTCTCCTATCCGCATTCTATTTTGTCTGCATTCTGAAGGCGGTCCATTGATCCAAATATCTATTCCTGTTGATGCAAGCATTCCACGCTTTTCTGGATTCACGTGAGCACAAAGAACGAAGAGATCATACTGAGGGGACAAGAACACACACACCGTCGGATTCGCCACTGTTCTGCGAAATCCAGGTTCCATCTTTCAAAGTTTTAGTTAGAACTTATCAAATAAAGTAGTTAATCAATTTATCTCAGTTATTTCTATTCTCGATATTGCCAGGGAGGTTGTGGGGATTGATAGTTTCTGAGAAACTATGATTCATTCCTCACTTCTGAGGTAGGATCGAGAATCTTGCAGATAGATTAGTTATTTCGTTGTTTAGAATAGATATACGAAATCACACAGACATATAGCTACACTCGGCTATTTTGTTTGTTTTTATGTTGTTAGTTTAGTTGTCAATTCTAAATATTTTTAAATAGCTGCTTTCTTATAAATTGCCAGAAAATACAAAAAGAAATTATATATGCTAGAAGTGCACTTAGATTTTACTTTATTATAGTTCGTTTCATTACTGCTTTTGCATGACAATTATGGGACCTAGGGAGCCCAGGGAATACATTTTCGAGCCAATTGTGCCCCAGCCCAATACCGTAGTGGCAATAACTGACATTGACCAAAACCTTAGGATACAAGTCTTCCAAACAACGATAGATTTTCAACAGATCAGGACACAGTTGAGAGGGTTAAACATCGAAGACGACCAAGCACATCTGTTTTGGTCAAATCAGCCAAACTACAGATTACCCTAGAAAATACCCACATGACTGTAGAAGGGCTCGAAAGAGAACAAACATTCGGGTGTGATCCTTTAGTTCCACAGCCAGACGCTGGAGATACCCTAGTAGATATAGATACCAGCTTAAGAATCCAAGTTGCGATAACGCCTGTAAGGTATTCTGAGAAGATCGCACAACTGTTGGTTCTAAACATAGAAGCTGAAAAAGGTTACGACTACTGGATACTAGGGATCAGAACTTGATCTCCTGTATGACCATAACGGGACCGCAACAACCAAGAGTCTATGGTTGTGATCCACATATCCCACAGCCTAACGAATCCATAAGAGAATTAGACATAGACACTGGCCTACGTAAATTAGTATTTCAGTCTACTCCGATTCCACCTCTCATCATTCAAAAGTTATCCCTACTAGACACAATAGCTAACGAAGCTAGAGAATTTTGGACTAGGCCAGAGAATCGTCCATAGAGTTGACCATATTCACCATATGACCCTATCAGGAGAAATACACGAAACCATCCCGGGTCATTTTCCACGTATCCCACAACCCATAGATCGAATCACGCCAGAGCTCGATATTGATTGGAGCCTTCGAGCAGTCATCCTCGCTGATCGATCTATCACACCAGTCCAAGTTAGAAGGGCCTTCTTTGCCTTAGATTCGCAAATACCATTAGTGCGTGTCGAAGACATTAGACTGCCTAACTAGTTTGCCTGCACATTCTACCCACACCGGCTGTCTCGGCACGACCTCGGGAGGTCGGGTACGCAGAAGAGTTACTTGTTGATTCTCAAGCTCGCCTGTCACTTTTCCGACGTACAAAATTGGTGAACCCGACGTGAAACAAACGAAATTAGTAAAGCTGACGTAAAACTTCCTACCTTCTCGTTTGGAGTCATAAATATCACGTTTCCCTTCACAAATCACCTTCGCTCCTTCCCATTATTCTGCGGGTATTCATATACCCCCCGAATATGTCGGGATTCGATGCATATGGCAGACCCCTCCTGGGTCTTGAGGCATACTATGCCCAACAGAATAGGGAGTCATCACCCTCACTCTCAATGTGGGGCGACAACTATTCAACTAATCAGTTGTCAACACAAACACCAAGGATTAGATATAGTTCGTCCTTCCAAGCAGAGGGGTTGGAGCAACAACTCGCTCAAACACAAACAGAGCCTTCAGGCTCAAACAATATGACATTGACTGGAGAATCTGCTTCATCTCCTCAGGTGCTACTTAGACCACATATTAGTAGACAATCAGATCCATACTCAGTTCTAGATGACGAGTACTCAATACGTTATCCTAGGAATGAACAACGCTCTCAAGGCATGTACCCACCTGTAGGAATTTTACAAATACAGCCCGAGTTCTCTCCTCAAGAAAATACCTCTATGCCATCACGTATAGAAAATACTCTCAGAGAAACTTGGCAAGATAGCAATCAGTTCATGACAGGCTATCACATGCCTATACAACACCAGGATATACAACAAATGCCACCAAGGCACGATATCGTGACTTTACCAAACGAAGTCATTTCAACGCTAATAGAAAAGGTTAGAGGATTAGAACTTGCCCAAGCAAATCAAAATTTGAAATTCATACAAACAGGGAGTTCCAATCCTCCGCACCATCCTAGCCAAGTAGATCTCCTCACAGGAGTAGGCACGTTAGGTATGACTCCTCAGTATTCACAACAAGTGCCAACTAGACCCACTATCGCTAGCACAGTTCCTCCTGGTCCAGTACAGAGCAATCCATTCCTGGATAGTACCCCTTCATACTTAAACATGTATTCCAAATCACCACAAGGGGATATGTACTCATCCCCCGGCATGTTTACTCAAATGCAGGGATTGCCTTATGCCCCTGCCAATGCGTACGTTACGCCATATCAACAACCCGTTCCACCACCGCCTCCTCAACAGACACCGTCAATGGTTGAGACGTATGCGATAGGGACTTATTCAGAATATTTAAAGGAGCCCTTAGATTTCGCCATACGAAGCGTTATGCTTCCAAGGCCTCTTCCCGATTTGCCCAAATACAAAGGAGAAGGAGATCCGAATGCGCATATCAAAGCTTACGCTACAGCCATTCGAGAATTACTCCCATGGGATGGGGTCGTTGCTAAAATATTCCCCAAAATGCTGGAAGGCATTGCCCTCGATTGGTATTACAGAATACCTGAAGCTTCCATACATTCATTCAAACAACTCGTGTCTGAGTTCATCAAAGCCTTCGACATGAACAAACTACTAAGGACAGGAATCAGGGAGTTCTTGCACATCAAGCAAGAACATAACGAGTCTGTCGCCCATTTCATCCAAAGGTGGCGCACAGTCCTTTATTCCTCGGCAAGCGCTCCAAACATGGATCAGATGGAGCTATGCGATTTATTCCTTCATTCTCTTAGCAAAGAAGTGAAGGAAGAAGTCCAGAAGTCCCACTAAGGACTTATGACAAGGTACTTGAGAGCGCTCTGCGAATTGATCAAGCAGCGATAGATAGTGGCCGTAAGACGTATGGAGCAAACGGGAGGTTAATCACCTCTACTCAAAATACTACAACTCCCACAAGCGTCAATCAAGGACCCAAAATCCTTAACAAAAATCGTGGGGTAACAACAGATGGGGTAACTGACCAACCCAAGAGGGTAAATGTCGTTAATACTCCGTCACAAACAAACAACCAAAGAAACAACAATTTTACCCCGACGATCAATACGGTGGATTTTAATAATCCACAACAACAACAATGGCGAAATCCCATACAAGGACCAAGCCAAAACTCCTTTGGTTATCAAAACCAAAATCAAAACCAGAAACAACAAAACTTTAGTCCTAATAGGCAACAGTTTGATCGGAATTTTAGGCCACAATACACACCAAACCAACAAAACGGGAATTACAACCCCAATTCTTATTGTGGTTTCCATAAAATTCGGGGTCATGACACTAGAACGTGTCGTGATTACAACAAATTCATGCAACGCTTGCCAAATGAACAAAAACAATTTTTTATGGATATGTTCTTAACAGATCCTACGTCACCAACGGTAAATACCTTCACAGGGGCAGTTTCCCCTCAGAATGCCCCTCTCAAGATCTTTAATGATCCACTCCCAAATCATGATAGCGATAGGTTGAAACCAACTGGAACAAACAAAGGTGCAATAACAGGAAACAACGATCACGAGGCTTCAACTTCGCTAAATCCGTTAGTCGCGCCACAACTAGGAAGTCAACCACGACCTAAGGTAGTTGGATTAGTAGAGTTAGACTCCGAATTACCCGTTGAAGCAATTACGAGAACACGAGAGTATTTCTCTCAACCAAGTCCAAGCCACCTGCCGGAAACAGATAACATCCAGCAAACCGTAGCAAAACCTATGGGTGCTTACGATCTAATTAATGATCTAACAAAAACCTTCTCGCATATTTCATTCCTTGATTTACTAAAGAATTCCCATGCTCACAGGGCTGCTCTTTTAGAGGCGTTAGGTTTGGGTCATTTAGTTAGTATCACTCCACCACCGGAAGCGCAAGTAAATCATATAGACTTTGATGTTTATCCACCAGGACAAGCGGATAGGGATGTTGAATTCATATTCGAAATAAGTAAAATGCCTACAGATGCTGAGATCGCACGCCGAGGCGATCCAGCCCTACACTTGCAAGTACAAGTTTATAATAACTATGTAAAATGGGCAATGGTTGATGACGGGGCTGCAGTTAACATAGTCCCTTTCTCTTTTCTCCAAAAATTGGGATATGGAGAAACAAACTGTTCTACTACACGAAATACCTTGAGGGGCTACGATAGCCTTAAAGCCACATCGATAGGAACTATAATACTACCGGTCACCTTAGGACCTAAAACAATCCTGACTGAGTTTTATATTATAGATCGGGAAACTAACTATAATATGATCCTCGGCCGGCCCTGGATACATCGAATGAAGGCAATCCCTTCCACGCTATTTCAAGAAGTAAGATTCCTGCATCTGGGAAAGGTATTTGTAGCCAAAGGTGATCCAAAGCCGTTTGACGTACACCTAGCTGATTTAAAGAAAAGACCAGGTATACACTCAGAATTCGAACTTCCAACAAACCAACTTAACAAACCCTCTGACCCAAAGCCAGAGGAAAAGTTGATACCTACGACGGATCTTGAAACTACCAACATAGCCAAAACAATTCCAACCCCTAAAGGTAAAACTAAAGAAATAGTATCATTAGGGACTACTGCAAAGATCGTTGAGCTGATAGAACAAGATTCACCAATGTTCTTACCATTCGATTCAGTAGGTATCGGATTTTCCCTAGGTGTTGGTTCCTTGCCAGCAGAAGATCTCTGTATGGTAGAAGTAGAGTGTGCAAACACAGCAGATACACCTACATCCATACTCCCGGCTAAGTATTGGACTCTCCATTTCGATGGAGCTAAATGCCGTTATGGAGCGGGGGCAGGTATAATTCTTACCTCGCCCGAAGAGAAGGTCCTCCCATTCTCTTTTAAATTAAACTTTGAATGTACAAACAACGGCGCTGAGTACGAAGCCCTCCTCCTTGGCCTTACCTTAGCCAAAAGAATTGGTATTGATAATATCAGAGTTTTAGGAGACTCGCAATTAGTGGCAAACCAAGTTTCAAAGGTATATGAAACTAAAGCCGAACACTTGCAACTTTACAAAAACGCTGTATTAGATTTAAGCAAGGCATTCAACTTCATATCCATTGAAGCAATCCCGCGAGAAAAAAATCTTCTCGCCGATTCAATAGCAACCTCAGCATCACGTTTTACTCCAAACAATGAGCTAGAAGATACTCATTTTACAATATCCATTCGAAACGAACCATTGATAAAAACAATGATAGATCCTCTTTCAAACAGAAGTGAATCTACCATCCTAGACCATGTTGGAAACGATGCGGCTACTTTGGATTACTTAAATGCCTTTGCAGCACTACATCTCTCCTATCACACGCTAGATTTATCCCTGATCCCGCATTCATCTTCCTACTTCGGAAATCCTGTAATGAATCTTCCCTCACAAAAAGAACCTAATATATACGTGGTGGAAAACGGGGATGATATAGATCTACCTCCGGCACCACCTGAGTTCGAAGAGGGTAATGCCTCTTTAATTGAAGAAACAATCGATGTCAATATCGGAATGGAAGATGAACCAAGAATTTTAAAGTTAGGTTCTTCGTTAACCCCAGAGGAAGTGGAAATACATACTCAGGTTCTCAAAGAACATCAAAAGGCATTTGCATTTAATTACAAAGAGATGACAGGAGTCGCACCCCACATTGCGGTACACAACCTCGTCACTAGATCAGATGCAAAGCCAATTAAACAAAAATCAAGACCCATAAAGCCCAAAGTAGCCCTCATGGTAAAAGAGGAGGTAATAAAACTCCTTCAGGTAGGATTCATCAAGCCAGTTGACTACTCCCAATGGGTATCCAACATCGTTCCCGTTCTCAAGAAGAATGGAAAGATACGCATCTGCATAGATTTTCGAGATATCAACAAACCTTGCCCTAAGGATGACTTCCCATTACCATCCATAGACGTTATTGTTGATGCAACAGCAGGTTTTGAACTCTTGTCTCTCATGGATGGATTCTCGGGATACAATCAAATCAAAATATCCGAGCAAGATCAAGCTAAAACCACATTTATAACTCCTTGGGGAACCTATTGCTACGCTGTTATGCCATTCGGTCTCAAGAACGCCGGTGCTACATACCAGCGGGCCATGACATACATATTTCACGATTTAATCCATAAAATCATGGAATCCTACGTAGATGACTTGTTGGCTAAGGCCAAGAAGCGTTGTGACCATCCTGAAGTACTCCGCATCATCCTTTCACGCCTAATAGAATATGGAGTTACCCTAAACCCAGAGAAATGCGTCTTCGGTGTAACAGGAGGAAAGCTCCTAGGTTACATCATATCGTCACGAGGGATCGATGTTGATCCAGCCAAAATTCGGGCTGTCCTCGAAATGGTCCCACCCTCGAATGAATCTGGAATCAGATCATTTCTCAGAAAGTTGGGTGCAATCCGGAGATTTATCCCGGATCTAAGCTTCGTCGTTCATCCAATCAACAATTTACTCAAGAAGGACTATAGCATTGATTGGACTGAAGATTGCAATGAAGCTTTTGATGCAGTCAAGCGTTTCCTTCTATCACCGCCTACGCTAATGCCACCAAAGCTAGATCGCCCTTTAATTTTGTACTCACGGGCTACCGATGTTTCGTTAGCTTGCATGCTAGCCCAAGAAGACGATGACAAAAGAGAGCGTGTGATTTATTTCATTAGCCGAACATTGCTCGACTACGAAACGCGCTATACACAAGCAGAGCGAGAATGTCTTGCCATAGTCTTTGCTACTAAACGCCTAAGACACTACATGCTAAATCAAGAGACAAGGGTCATAGTAAAGACGGACCATTTACGGACTTTTCTCACACAAGGGTCCTTGTCCAAAAAAGCTGGACGTTTTATAACCTTAATGGGAGAGTTCGAATTAACTTTTGTAAACCAAAAGTCAGTTAAAGGGCAAATCATCGCAGATTGGTTAGCTGATAACCCGCTAGACGGAGGTGACTTAGTAGACTTAGACTTTCCAGATGAGTGCGTATACTACGTCGAAACCCGACCTGCTATATCTGAGTGCCCTTGGTACGCTGATATCATCAGCTATATCATGGACCATAGGTATCCAGAAGGAGCTACACCTCAACAAAGAAGACGGTTACGCATTATCGTAGCTAAATACGTCATTATAGAGCAGGTGCTCTATCGGAAAGCATTCGATGGAATGCTCTTAAGGTGTGTTGACACAGAAGAGTCCAAGAGGATTCTCCATGAATCCCATAGCGGTATATGTGGAGGCCACTTCGGTGGCCATGCCACTGCTCGAAAAATACATCGAATGGGCTATTTCTGGCCCACTCTAGAACATGACACAATAGAGTTTGTACGCAGGTGTCATAAATGTCAGGAGTTCTCTCATGAGATCCACATGCCGGCACAAGCTTTGCAACCGATCGCTACTCCGTGGCCCTTTTCTACATGGGGCCTGGACTTGATAGGGAAATTCTCTCCCTCGTCCACAGACGGCCACAATTTTATAATCACGGCCACTGAATATTTCACTAAATGGGTAGAGGCTATGCCTCTTACAACTGTACCTGGTTCCGTAATCGCTAAGTTCATTCTGAACCAAATCATTTATAGGTACAGTATCCCGCAAATCATTATCTCAGATAATGGAACTTCTTTCAAAAACGAAGAAGTTTGTGAGCTATGCAGTAAGTTCAAAATAAGCCATCATACGGCTTCCTTATATTATCCCCAAGCCAATGGGCAGGCTGAAGCAACAAACAAGACGTTGAAAGCCATTCTCCTTAAAACGGTAAAAGAAAACAAACGGGATTGGCATTTAAAGTTATATCCGGCCTTGTGGGCCCACCGAACCTCGATAAGAACACCAACAGGAGCAACTCCTTTCTCATTGGTATTTGGGTCAGAAGCAGTTCTCCCACTTGAAGTTGAAATCCCCAGTCTCCGCATTTCACTACAAGGGATTTTAGATGAAGATGCTTACAAAGAAGCACGTCTTTCCCAACTAGAAAGCCTAGATGAAACTAGGTTAGATGCTGAACAACGACATAGAGTCTATGCCGACCGGATGTGCCGGCAGTACAACAAGAAGGTCTATGAACGTGACATATACGAAGGTGACCTAGTTCTAAGGTTAGACAGCCGGATCGACAAGAAGACCGGCGAAGGAAGGAAATTCTGGCCCAAATGGTTGGGCCCGTACCGAGTCACAAAGGACTACGGAAATGGTGCATACCTCTTATGCACGCTAGAAGGTGAGGAGTTTGGCGAAACAGTCAATTCTCTCCACCTCAAGCGTTTCTACGCGTAAGCAGCTAACGCTACCTATATAACTATCTACATTGTATTTTCATACAAATTAGGATCATTTTGTCCACTTGTTCTTACACAAATTGTGATCAGGGAATCTATTCTCAAAGAAATTTATTTCAAACTCATTATGTTTCTGGCATAAAGTTCTTTAATCATACTTCTCCGTCTTCGATATCATCAATCAACTCAGAATCTTTTATCAAACAAAATCAGACATGACGAAGTCCTAACGGTAACCATACCAAGATCTGCAAGTTCGTTCTCGCTTTGATTTCTTCTTAGGATAGGTGTCTTGCCTATGGTCTGTTCTAGAAGCTTCATGGTGTCGCATCTATCCCATATACACATCTCTTTGGAAAAAAAAGCATATACTGACATTTTACTCAAATAGACAAGTCAAGAAGTGATTAAACAGAAAATTTTATTTTTACACATTTCCTTGCCCCACCAACCTTCGGTGATGAGCTTGCGTCTCTTACTAGTGACGTAGGGTTGGGAAAGGATGGAAATGCCCTTACTCGCCTATGCCTTGCCCACGGTGATAAACCCATGTTTCTTACAGGTAGCATGGGGCAAAGTGTAGGGGGTCCTCTAAACAAAGTAAATGTTGAAAGGTCATAAACAATCAATTCAAACTTTGAGTCAATAACGAATGAATCAGATATTCAAAATTCCAAAAAGAGTTAAAAATCCTAAAAACCCAGATTTTGTCTACTATGTGGCCATCTACGGGTCTAAGTCTGGATAAACTGCAAAGCAAGTTGCATCCAAAACTATGAAGTCATTCAGGTAGAATAAAGCTTGTAGTTTTCATTTGGTTCCACCAAAGCTTCGTCTGTCTTTCACCACTATCACTTCACCATATTCCATAACTTACGCCCTTCTTGGCTCTTGGTGATGAGCCCTCGCATCCTACTAGTTGCGTGGAGTTAGGAGTGGGGCAAGTTAATCTGTTCATCATACTGATTATTTTCATCACTTTGCCAAAACAAATCATGAGGTATCCATATTGCTCACAGAAACTAAGATTTAAGATCACAATATATCTACAATATCATGTATCAGCATCATGAAACACAAAAATAAAGCAAACATTTGCATCATCTGTTTTCCATTGCATACATTCTAGAAAGCATATGAAACATACATCGTAGTATACACAAAAAAACTGGAAACAGAAAGTAGAATACAAATGACAAGTTTTGATCCAAAACCGACGCATATATATAAATAATCAAAGTTTATATACAATGCCACCATGCACTAGGCATGGTCAAAACGCTCAAAGAGCCTGTAATACACAAAAGAATCTAAATACAAATACAGAAAGCCAAGTGGCCTCTCAACCCCTGCGCGATCCCGCTGAAGGTGCGCGCCCTCGCCTAGGACTCCGGCTACGCTGGCGCTCTGAATGGACGGAGGGCTCGGGGTCCCTAGGGGCAGTCGTAGTCTCACCATGAGAGCGTCTCCTCATAAGACGCTCGGCTGTCCTATAGCCTGCCAACTCTGTACGGAGAGTTGACACCATCTTGGCCACATGCCAAACAGGAGCGAAGACATCAGTGTGCCTGCCGGCTGCTGAGGGCTCCCCGGCATCCACAGATAACTCCGCACGGGTCTTATCCATAGGGATCATCAGAGAATCGACGCAAACCCTACGGATTAGATCCCGCCACTCATCAACAGTCTCTGCAAAGAAAAGAAAGAAAAACGAATTAGGAACTAGGCAAGAGGTTAAAGTGTACACAATACAAATATAAGGAGAGTTAACATTCAAAGACAAATCCTAAAACAAACAAGCATTGAAAGGAGGAGAGGATAACTTACTCGGATCACCAGGCCTCCAAGATGGGTCACCAGGGCCAGCACCTGCTGCTGATGCCGCTGCTGACTGAGGGGTTGCTCCTGTGGTAGGGGCAACATGGCGCCCCACAACGGACTCATCGTCTCCACCATGGCCTCGGGAGAGTGGCTCCTCAGAAGCCACGGTCTCTCTCTCTGCACTCTGCTCCTCCCTCTCTTCCCGCAGAATGTCCTGAGTATCATGCCACTCAGGATCGCTCTCGTCCGTCTGCTCCTGTGACCCTCCCTCTGTGTGCTCCTCAGAATCAGAGTCAATATCTATGGGGTCGTCACTGCTATGAGCAGGACCTGCAGCAATATGAAGTAATGGTTCCTGAGGTGCACCAGCTCTCCCTCTGGCCCGAACTATCCCCCTGGCTGTAATGAGGAATGCCAGGGATAACCACTGTCCAACACACGGCCTCTAGGCCCCCTCCTCTAAGCCTCTCGGACTGATCTATAAACAGGTGCTACTGGAGGAAGCATAGCCGCCGCGTATGGGAGGCCAAACTGCTGAGGAACCCTGCTGAAGGGATGTACCTCTACCCCGTCCCACACTGTCGATAAGCTGCCCTGTGTGATGGCGCAGGAGAACCAATGTCGTGGTCCTCCTCTCCCCATATAACCCATCCAATAGCTGGTATCGGTGTAGCTCCATTGCTGCCGGGTAAAGGGTTGGCCTACTGGCTGCGAGGTGCTCTGAGCACTGACATACCTGACCATCGGCTTGCCTACCGCCCCCGGATCTTGACACCTCCACGCCTCTGCCATCGGAATGAGCGCTCATTACACCCAACTCTGACAGAGGGGGTGGCTCAAGGCCCTGTCCCTGCAATCGACAATCTGACCACCCTGTATAAAGTTCATGGTGGTGGTCCCCAAAATGTCCCGTCACCCAGGGCGTAATTTCGGCCATGTCCCTCTATCTGTGCAATGATGGGCCATTGACCAAAACCTTAGGATATAAGTCTTCCAAACAACGACAAATTTTCAACAGATCAGGACATAGTTGAGAGGGTTAAACATCGAAGACGACCAAGCACATCTGTTTTGGTCAAATCAGCCAAACTACAGATTACCCTAGAAAATACCCACATGACTGTAGAAGGGCTCGAAAGAGAACAAACATTCAGGTGTGATCCTTTAGTTCCACAGCCAGACGCTGGAGATACCCTAGTAGATATAGATACCAACTTAAGAATCCAAGTTGCGATAACGCCTGTAAGGTATTCTGAGAAGATCGCACAACTGTTGGTTCTAAACATAGAAGCTGAAAAAGATTACGACTACTGGATACTAGGGATCAGAACTTGATCTCCTGTATGACCATAACGGGACCGTAACAACCAAGAGTCTATGGTTGTGATCCACAGATCCCACAGCCTAACGAATCCATAAGAGAATTAGACATAGACACTGGCCTACGTAAATTAGTATTTCAGTCTACTCCGATTCCACCTCTCATCATTCAACAGTTATCCCTACTAGACACAACAGCTAACGAAGCTAGAGAATTTTGGACTAGGCCATAGAATCGTCCATAGAGTTGACCATATTCACCATATGACCCTATCAGGAGAAATACATGAAACCATCCCGGGTCATTTTCCACGTATCCCACAACCCATAGATCGAATCACGCCAGAGCTCGATATTGATTGGAGCCTTCGAGCAGTCATCCTCGTTGATCGATCTATCACACCAGTCCAAGTTAGAAGGGCCTTCTTTGCCTTAGATTCGCAAATACCATTAGTGCGTGTCGAAGACATTAGATTGCCTAACTAGTTTGCCTGCACATTCTACCCACACCGGCTGTCTCGGCACGACCTCGGGAGGTCGGGTCGGGTACGCAGAAGAGTTACTTGTTGATTCTCAAGCTCGCTTGTCACTTTTCCGACGTACAGATACCATGGCCTGCTTGGCTTCTCAGATACCCGCTTCGCCCACTGACTCTAAAATATTTGTCACCATATAAAGGCAACAATCACCCTCTTATTTTCCTCGTGAAGTTTACTCTGTCGAAATCATTGACCCTAACCCACGTGACCTTTGGTATAAGCAATATGCAGACTATCTTTCCCTTTCCATTCTACTCGTTGATCTCACTCGCAATAGACAATGTGCCTTTCTTAAAAGTGTCTCCAGTTATGTCCTCATGGGTGGTCTTCTGTATAAGTGTGGCTTTGATGGCATCCTCTTACGATGCCTTACGAGTTCTGAAATTCCCTACACCATTAAGGAAGTCCATGATGGAATTTATGGAGGTCACTTTAGTGGTTTAGTCGTCACAAAGTGCATTCTTCGCCTAGGCTATTATTGGCCAACCCTAAACCATGACTGTTGTAATTATTTCAAACGTTACATGAAATTCCAACAACATGCTAATCTTCATCACACACCTAGTCATGCCTTACAAGTCGTATGAGACATTTGTCCTTTCTCTCAATGGGGTTTGGATCTTGTCAGCAAGATCAACCGCCATTCTTAACAACGCCACCAATGGATCATAACCACTACTGAATACTACACTAAATGGGTAGAATCCATTCCCCTCATTTCTATAAAAGCCAATAAGATATGTGAATTCATCAACCATCACATAATCTATCACTTTGGTGTCCCTCACCGCATTATCACTGATAACGGAAAACAATTCAAAAATAAAACCCTCCACAAACTATGTGATGATTTTGGCATCCAACTCAGTTTTTCATCACCTTATTACCCACAAACCAATGGTCAAGTTGAATCAACCAATAAAACCTTGAACAAAATTCTTATGAAGGTAGTCAATGATATTGGGAAAGATTGGCATACGCACATTCCTTTCACTTTGTGGGCTTATCGCACTAGCATTCACACTTAACTGCTACCACCCCCTTTTCTCTAGTCTACGGTAATGAGGTTGTCTTACCTCTTGAAGTCCAAATTCCATCTCTTTGCTTCTCACTACAAGACATGCTCAAAAATGATGACTTTCACCTGGATCGTTTGGCGTAACTTGACTTATTAGATGAGTGTCATCTCAACGCTCTTGACCATTTACAAATCTACCAAAAATGTATCAAACGTGCCTATGACAAACTTGTTCATGAACAAACCTTTCAGGTCGGTGACCTCATCCTGAAGGAAATACACATATAACCAAAGAGGAGAAAAGTAAACAAGGAAAATTTTCTCCTAATTGGATTTGACCCTATATCATTACCCATGCCTATGGATCAAGTGCTTATTGTTTGTCTTCACTCAAAGGTAAACCCAAACCTGAGCCCCTTAACGCCTTACATCTTCGACCATTTTATTATCGATATCAAGTCCTGTATCACTTCTTGTCCATTGATTGCTCGTCCCTTGAGTGATGTTCCCCTTCCATATTACCCATTTTAAAGATACATGACTAAACAAGAATCATGTGATTACCCATCACCTTTTAGCCTTTTCTTCAATATGAGTACCACAGCTCTACTCATAGCATGATTCTCATGGATAGTTTTCGTCTTCTTCAAGATGGTCCCATGGTTGTTCATCACTTGAAACCTCATCTTCACAGTTAATCTTTGTGTGTTACAATCTTGCCTTCTAAACAAGAACCTACTCGTCCTCTATAGTCTTATCCATGACTTAAACGTCTAAAAACAAAAAGGGATACAACTCCTTGAGTCAAACTTCCAGCAAAAGATAACTCCCTCAAAAGGGACATCTCTTCTTTCTATTCTACCACTATGAATAGACTGCTCCATTGAAGGACAGCTATATAAAGTCATTACAAAAATATAATAAATATCTAGAAGCTTCCTGCATCGATCAGCTTCGACCTCAAGGAGATAATATATCCATCCCATATAGACTTCTCACATCGATCAGTCTATTAAAAACAAACAAACAAAATAACAACTAAAGAAAAATATGAAATTTTTGTCATGGACTTGCCTATTTTGGATTATGGGTTTCTTGTTCTGAAATACACGTTGTTGCACACTAATTTATGCTAAACCTCCCATTCTCACCTCCTTTACTTTTTTCAACAAAATCCTTGTTCCTCAAGGGACTTTTCGCGTAAATGTGACATTTCATGATCATGTGATTTTTCTTCACCCTTAAAATAGTCCATTATGTAAGGCCTATAAGGTCTTACATTCATAAGCCCATCCGGAGTATGGTAGACTCATTCGAGTTCTTATCAATTAATCAGCTCTTTTACCACCTCTTACCATTCTACCTTACTTTTATTACTTATTGGTTATCCTATAATAGGACCAGATTCCTCGAAACATGTATTTAAAAATCATTCAACCATGCCTACAACCTAAACTCAATCATGCCTATGACCTACATCACCCATGCCTAGACACCTATTAACCCATTCCACTATTTCACCCTAATCTTCCCTAGCTTATAGGAGAACTACATTGACCTGAGGTCCCTTTTCGCCGAGACTATGTAGGCAGCACTCCAAGGGCATGGGGCCCTTGGAGGTTAGCTCGGCCACTCTCTACCCTAATCAATTCCCTCTCCCCCTTCCTTATTCACATTCTACCCTAGTTCAGTTTACCTTTTTATATCAATAATTGGAAATCAAATCACACAAACAACAATTTCTTAACATATTTACCATCATCAACTTACACATTCATTTCATCTTGTCTACCATTTCTTTACCGTTATCATGCATTTCCCTACAAATCATCTTAACATGATCCACATCATCATTAATTACACAAATTAATGAATTAGAAACTCACCCATACCTAACCAACCTGACTCAACCATGCCTAAGCCAACCTGACTCAATCATGCCTAAACTAACCTAACTCCACCATGCCTAACTCAACCTTACTCACCCATACCTAACGGACCTGACTCAACCAAGCCTAAGACTAACCCAACTCTAATCCATGCCTCTGACCTGACTGCCTATCGATACCTATGACCTAACTCAATCCATGCCTATGACCTTGACTCAATCCATGCCTAAGTCAACCTGACTCCATCTATGCCTAAACAAACATGACTCCACCATGCCTACACTGACCTTGACTCTATTATGCCTAATCTACTTGATTTCCACACACACACTACATATAACAACGAAAATTAACACATGTACACCAATCAATACCATAAACACCATCATCTATAAATCAAATAGTCTATATAAAAATACATGTGAACACATATCCTAATAATAATCACAATCATCTAAAATCATTCATGATACATCCTCACCATATTCGGACACGCAAGCCAGTATATCATCAAAAAATCTCAAAAACTCAAAAAATCTTATGTACATCCTCACTCTCTTTGGTACGCAGGCTGCTATATATCAAAAATAAATGACTATACAAAACAAGATGTCCATATGGCTATCAGACATCACCATGTTGGATATCCTCCATATATGTCTCACTTGTCTCCTCCTCCTCCTCTACCCCCCGCACGATGTCCAACTAGCATCTCTCCACCCATCATCATGTCTTGGTCGGATCTCAGCTAGTACCTCAACTAGGGATGGCCTCTCGTAAACTGGTGGCCTCAGTGAACTGGTGGCCTCACCCTGACCCTGTCTCAGGGCTTGATGGCCCCATGTGCACTCTCTACAGTATGGGTACATGACCTGGTCCTCCTCACTCGAGGCCTGTTGTGCTCTATACTCCCCATAGGATAGAAAATATATCCCTGACAGCCATCAAAATATCTTGATAATACCTGAGACCTCACCCAAGGCATCCCTCAACTGGCCTATCGGTACTGTATGGGGTAGAGCCATCAGCCTCGGCCCCTATGCCTGTCTCTTAATATCTTGTCCCATTGGTACCTGTAAAGAGGGACCCTATCCCTGTGCCTTTGCCTATCCTGAGGGACCCTGTCCCGCTTCTACCTGTATCTAGGCCTGAAGGGTCGTGTAGCATGCACTGGTGCAGTGGCCAACTGGCCCTGCAAACCTCTAATATCCGCTTGTAGGGTGGTCTACTTATAACCCATCTCTATCTTCATCTCTATCTCCACCCTATGCAGGCACTTATCCCTGTGCTACCTGGCTTGTAGAGTCGCCACATGTGCCTGCAACATAGTAACTTATGCCTCTGAGCCTATCAACTGCCCTTACACTATCCCCAACTATGTAACCAGGGTTGCCACCTGCTCCTATAGGGCGTATCTCTACACAGTGATGGTGGCTAAATCTAGTTGCACCCGCCCTCAGGTGGTACTACTTGTAAATGTGCATCCCACTATTGCCTACATCTATCTGTAACCCCGGACATCATTAATCCACGTTGGTGTCTCACCTGCTCCTCCTACCCTGTCGGCACTGTCAGATGTGGTAGAGGTAGCATGGCCTCTCCACATCCATACCTCTTGTACTGTGGGAAAGGTGGCAATATATCCTGAAGCAGCCCGAACTGTTGTCTAACCCTGTCTATAGGTTATCATCTCATGCTCTCCTACACGTCACCCCTCTATCCACCGGAGTAGCTGTAGGTCCTGAAAGCTCCTCTGCCATCCACCCATATGATGGAAAAATCACATAGGGCCTACCAAATGATGTCCACCCTGGACAACCCCTCTAGTAATTACCTGTAATAGGCTACATCGTGTGTAGCTCTAGTAGCTCGGCACTCCCCAATCGCAAGCACCCATTGCTTGAAGCCCACCTGAACAAAATCTCGGCTCAAATGCATCATCTCGGGGCATACTGAATGGACACACACACACAATGTGCTCATATTCCCCAGCAATGAAGTAGGAATGTAAAATCACAGGCTAAATCTTTGTAACCGCCCATAAGCCCATAACTCTCTATATAGCTAAACTAGGAATGCGGGCGCCCATCGCAAAATAGGTTCTGTCCTACACCATATCATGGAGAACCCCCATCAAGGATCGTGGGAATCCCCCACCCTCTACATCTGGTAGTGCAAAGTAGTAAACTACCTCCATCATCAATACTACCAACTTCATCTCCTCTAGATGTGCCCAGTATATATCTTTATAGCTCATATTGGCACTATAGAATCTCATCTCTGCCAACCCCTCACAAAACACAATCAACGTCAACTCCTTAGAGGCCTCTAAGGAAATAGAGTACACCTGAATCCCCACTATCAGTAGATGCAAGATCTGATATACATTCTCCAGGGTGACTATGATCTCACCCGTCAAAAAATTAGAAGGTATCGGTCACTAAATCCCATCTGCCAATGAGAACGATCATTAAACTTAGCTACCGGACCACGTTCCGGTAGTGTCTAACCCCAATCAAGCTAACCTCTACAATAAGGTCACCAGTCATCAGCTGTCGCACCCCCTTGCACCTTCACGAGAAAGGGAGGTACCCTATCTCGCTTCCATAACTAGTCACTTACCTGCACCCAACAAGACACACTATTTTCAAAACCTTACCATACCGAACACACCCCTTACCTCATAAACCTCATATCCAACCCTCACTTCTTATCATACCCACCCAACCACTTACCCCTTGCTAGACCAATATATTCATGCCATTTATACCTACTCCCCTATTTTTCTCTCATGAAACCTACCCTTACATCTCCTGACATATCCTTACCTCTTACCCTTTCTCTCTACTACCCTATTTTCCCATAAAGCCAGCCAACACCGGTCAACAATGACCATTATCGGTCATGTGTAACTGGCATCGGTCACCCATTACTTGACCGATGCTAGCCAAATACCATTGACATTGGCCAACACTTGACCAGTGTCAGTCACTTTCGTGACGTCAACAGCCGCAAACCCCTACCCTAATTTTCAACAAATTCCCAACATCTACCCTAATCCTCCACTCTAACCTACCCAAACCTAGCCTAGCTTTATTCCCAATCCTATTTCACCTACATTGGACCTTCCCACCCCTCATTTCCTTCCTTCTTACCCATACATTCCCAACAATAAACTTACACCCAAATTTTCACCCAACCCCATTTAAATAGCCTATTTCCATCACAAATACAGGATCGGATTAGACTCCTACCTCATCTCGATCTCGTCGGTGCGGTGGCACATTTGGTCGTTGTGTCGGTGGTCCACCTAAACCTTCTCCAACCTCTGCCATGTCTAATCACCAAATCCAATCCTCCTAACCTCCACCCAATCACAATCGATCCCCTTGTGCTCGTGGACCCGTCTACCTAGCTTCTCTAACCAACTGGATCTCCCCACCTCAGTAGTATATTGTCCCTCGTTCTTTCCTCCCGAAAAAGCACAACTTGTTCAGCGCTCTGTCATTTTCACAAAATCCAAACCGTACAAATGAATCCATATTATACAGTTTTTTTCTTTTTATATACCCACGTCGACCTGACCGATGTCAGTTATACCTAAACCAACATCGGTCATGTGCCCTAGCACACCGTGGTCGGTTATACCCAAACCGACATCGGTCATCTACCCTAATAAACCATGATCGGATTACCTAGACCGTCACCAGTTACGTATGATTGGCATCGGTTACCCATCATACTCTTGCCCATACCCTTTCCCCATTTCCGACCAACACTTAACCAAACCGGCCACCGTTTGACCTTACCCACCCTTATTGCAACCAACCTCCATGCCTACCTTACCTATACATGTCCTTAATTGCATTTTGGGACTTGTTATTTTACCCATACCTCGGCCTTACCCATGCCATGACCTAGCTACCTGGACCTAGAACATTGTTATTGACCTATGACCTCATGTGCTCGTTATACCTTACAACATTGTTACCCGTGTTGTTTGACCTAATGACCTTACCTTGCCTATTGTCATGTCGTTTATCCTGACCCAACCTTTGGTGTACCGGAACATACCTAAACGTTCATGCACCTGACCTGCGATGTGCTTCCGCACCATATCCTATACCTTGGATACCGGAATCACCTCAACCTTGTTTGGATAAACCTATCAACCTTGGACGATGTAGAGTTTGCATGCTCTTCAACTTGGTACCGTGCCACAGTTTATACGTGTGTGTGCGTTCAACTGTCACTACCTTTGACCCTAACCCATTACCTTGATTACTTGATTGGACCTTTACCACATTACCCCTGTTGTCCACCTTCCTCTTCATCACATCCACCTTTATCAAACCACTCACCGATTCTATCGGTCTTCTACCTCATCAGTTCCTAGTTTGAGGGGGATCACCTTCACCCACACATGGGGAAACCACATCTTATTTTTGTCTGCATCGCTTACCAATACAAGCTACAGCAACAAAAAAGGGGAAAAATGTAGACACCAAAATTAGGTCACACTCCCCTTGGTCCCTCGTCAAATAACCAGCTCAACCATACTCATCTAACCATGGCCCCTTCCACCCCACATCACCATTAATTTAATATAATTAAATTAAATTAATACCCATCCTCACAATATTCATCATTTAATTACATTAATTGACCTAATTTCCACCCTCACCCAAACACCTCATCCAAACACCTCATCCGACCACCTCACCCTAGACCTATTCTTGGCATGTTTCCATAACTAACTAAGACCTAATCTTACTTACCTTAATGAGCTAAGATTTGGTCCAACCCTAAAATCAATGCCTAAGATATCTCTAACCACATTCCCACTCATTAGAAGGGAACGTCTTCCATTCTAATCCACGATCAACAAATGAACTTGAGCCAAAGAAATTAGAAAGATTTGCCCATTTTAGTAAACCTAGGGAATCCTGCCTTAACCGACGCCGGTCAGATCTAAACTGACGCCGGTCAACCGGAACCATCGTCGGTTACCATTTATTCACCCAAACAACCTTGTTTTTAGGGTTGGCACATTCTGAGAGCAAGAAGACGAGAAACATAGCTGTATGCAAGTAAAATCAACAGTCCTTTCACGTATCCAAACATCCAGAGCTATCACCAGGATAGATTTTAGAAGCATTGGCACTCACGGTAACCATTCCGGGAAGCATCACTACTATGATATCTAAGCACTGTTCCATCAACCAATCAACAACCACCTCCATTCAGTCATCAAAACCTGTATCATAGTAAGTACATCTCCACTAGCATTGTCTATTTCAGCATAGTTAACTTTTTTCATTCATGTCATTAGTTTATACTTTGCATGTTCATTCCTCCATTGCTTATTAGCTTGTAATTCAACCACTTCCCTTACCCACACCACCAAATCACCATTCTGACCTAATATCCATTTCTGAGCATACATGAAATCTCTACAGACCTTCTCATCCACTCTCCCAACCTCATTTGACCTCATATCAACCCCTGCCATTTGATCTATTTGAGTTTCTTTTACCTCAACCATACCGATGCCAATTATCCACAACCATCATTTATACCCAATCAACATCGGTCTCTATGTTTTATACCTTGGTTAAGAACAGACCCAATAATCATCTCATCAGTTGACCTAAACAACCCAGAATCAAACCCTGACCAATCCCAATACCTTAACAAATACCTCATCTTTCAGATCCAACTATAGCCTAGCCTATTGTGATTGGATTTGCTTATTGTACTTAAATGAGATACCTAAATTATATCAACTACAATAGGACTTTACTTATTTCTAGCATTAATTTATTTTAAACATTGGATCGACAACCATCTAGGGAGTATCACACTTCCTAGAACTAGCATACGCTAGGCAATCCACTGTCATATATCATTTAACTATATTTTTGTGGTCTTGTTTTCTATTACAGGTAGTTCCTCCTAGCCAAAAGGAATCTCTCACATTCAGCATATGGATCAAGAAGTCAAAACGCGCGCAACAACCATCAACCAACCCATGTAATAGGTATTCCTCCTAGCCCTTACCCTTATATGTTTCATCATTTCCAAAACGTAAAGAAAACGGTGAAACAGAGCTAGTTTGTTAAATGTGATTAAGTACATCTGACTTACATATTGCCAAGAAAAGAAATTGATGACGATCTTGTAAATAGATGTTAAATTTGACATGCACTTATACCTCTCAAACAAATTTTAGGTGAGAGAAAATTTTTAATATTATCCTTCAAAAATATAAATGAAAAATTATTTTACTGAACCAAACATTTTTATTTATATAATAAAATATTTTCTTAATCTTAATATTGCCCTTAAAAAATATAAAATAAACTATTTTTATACATTACTAACAAAATATAGGGACAATTTTTTAATGTTATGAGGTAATTGAAGTCAATTCAAAATTCAAGAGAATAAGAGAAATTATGTTAAATAATTGGAATTATTGCACATAACAATGCAAATGGAAATAAAGACAGGCATAGAGTTAATAAATAGAAAGATGGATAGACACTAAACTAACGGAAAGTAGGGTTTATATATAGATTTAGTTTGACCAATGGGGGGACCATTCAAATGCGTCATAAAATATTGAAATGTACTAGTTAGATAAGGCACTTCGTCAATTTGTGGGTTGATACTCACTCATGAATGGTGTACTTGGCCAAACTCAATCTATTGTTTTTACAACAAACACAAATCCCCCTACTGTGTTATTGTTTATTGTTTTCCATATTCTAAAGTACAACATGGTATAAATATTCTACATCCATTATCCATCTTGCCAATTATATACATGGAAGTTACAAACAACTTCCTCTATAAATGCTATAGGCTCTAATGATACATAAACATATGGACTAATATTGTAAAAGGTAAAATTGACATTGATATTATTGATTGTCATGGCTTACTTTTAAAACACTCTCCAGAGTACATATCTTCAGGGTATTTTTATCTCTCCAACTTTCTCATCCTAACAACATGTAAATATGGAAAACAATGTATATGTACAAACAAGAAAGAAATAACAGTGAATATTACTCTCACTCCACAACATAGTTCCTTTATAGTCTACATTCATTACTTTAGATGCTCGGTAAGGTATGCACCAAGAAGATCAAAATACCATTCTTTTATTTTTTTCCTTTCTATAATTAATATTCAATTTTGTGTACTCCAACTTCCATTAGGTTTCTTCCCAACATGATTTTACAAGGATTCCTTTCTTCTTGCATTCATAGTTTTTCCCTCTAGCATTTCCATGACAACCTCCAGTTGCAATTGTTAGTTTTATGGTGTCAATGCAAACATATAATTGTATGTTTACGGATTAGAATTACTATATAATAATCAAATGTAATATTATTTAATATTAAATTCATTTCGTGGTAATGACTATCATGTCCTTCACATCCACTAAACAAAAAAAAAAACAGCTTAAACCATTTATCATCTCCAAAGAAAGATACATAAACCTTTATTACCAGTTATCTACCATGCTAGAAGAAATTCACATTCTCTTGTTTTTCGTCTAGTATATGAAGAACTTCAAAATGCATCTCTTATGCCACATCATATTTATAGAGATGATAGTAGGGTGGTCGGATTGAAAAAATTAACTGCCCCAAAATTGAATATCTTCCATTAGTTTTGATGCTTCTTTTGCTATGAATAGTAATTCAAGTTTTGACTCCACAAGGCTATTATTTCAAGTTTTGAGCTTTAGGGATCTATTAGAGGTATGTTGGTGAAATAATTTGTCACTAGGAAAAATTAGCTGATTTTCACCAACGCTCTGGGACTATGTGCCTCCTACTTGGAAAAGGGAAGGCTCCATTTTATACAATATTTGACATTATTTTTCCTTGCATATATACAAGTGGATCTAAGTGTAACCTATGAACTTATGGTTTATTTAGGATGAAATACAAAGTATATATCGTGGTTATTTATTTATAATTTATTTCTATCTTTCTGTTAGCTAATTCTAATGATTATTGGGAAAAAGATGTCTATTTGTGCATATGCAGTTCATACTTTTCTATAATCATTGAATAAGGAATATTGAGCACTAAGTACCAGCTATAACCAGCCTTGGAATATCTCAAAAATATCTTATATCATCTCCAGATATTTTTATTTCATCATTATTAGCTTCAGATGTTCTTTCACTATCTCTAGAGATGTTCAGCAATTCTATGAGTGGATCCTTAAGCATATGTTTGGGAAATAGTGAAAAATAAACATCAAGAATATACTCAAACCCAAATCTGATTGCATATTCAGATTCCTCTGAAAAATTATGCAAGTTAAAAAAAAAATCATCTTGATTCAAGTTCGTATGCAAAATTATAGCCATTTAAGAATTGCTTCAGAGTCTTCCTAAAATGCTCTCAATCACTTCGGTGTTCTTAGCTTTCTTCAAAGTCTCCATCTCGCTTCAGAGTGTTCTGTCTCATCTCGCAACTCACTTTGGAGTGTAATCTCTTTGAAGTGTCAACTCTTTGAATGCTTCTTTGAGAGTCTCTTTGGGATCGCTTCAGAGTTGATCATCATAGCTTCAAAGTTGGATATTAGAGCTATGAGGATGAATATTAAAATTACAGAGATGAGCATAATTCCAAGGGTGGTATTGTGATCTATTTTTGGAAGTCATTCTAAAAATGGATATTTCTATAAGTGTTTTATTATTTGTAAAATAAAGAAGAATTGATATTCATTTTGATTCTCAACAATAAAATATGAGAGTTGGATTATTGGTTAGAGTTAGATAAGCTCTCTCCATATTTTGTGGAGATTGATGCTTTTTGGATAGATTGTAATCTTAGTTGATAAAGATGTATTCCTTAAAATAAGGAGGTGGTTGGAAGCATGTAATTATAAATGCAACCTCCCACACCATTGAATGTAAACACCATTTTTCTGATCAATTCTAAGATTCCATTTTGTCCATTTGTAAATAATGTAAATTAAAATTCTCTTCTGACAAATGAGCTGAAAACCTATTCAAAGGAAGATGGACCTTTATGTTTATATTTATTTATTTATTCCATTCTATAATAATTATTTTTTTGTGTTTTTCTTTATACAATGTAATTATTTTTGTGATGTATAGTTTTTTGTAAACTTGTAGGAATGTTTTATGTGTTTTTCATTTCTTTTCAATTTAACAATTTCTTTTTATGCAAGTGTGTTTTCATTTCAAGCAAGTGTTTTTAATTCCTGCAAGTGTGAATTTAATTTCATGTAAAGTGTGTTTCAATTTCTTGCAAGTGTGTTTCTGCAAGTGTGTTTCCTTTCCTGCAAGTGTGTTTCCTTTCCTTCAAGTGTGATTTTATATTTCTGCAAGTGTACAATTCCCGTGTGGATTTGGTAGAAGGGAACACCAACAAATGTTTTTTTCTCCTTTTGCATACAGCCTTCGGACACCAACCCTGGATTGACATTATTTAATGAAGAGGATTGACGACCCTCATCATTTTGGCACCATTTCCGGGGACACAATGTTATTAGGAGATTCATAATTTTCTAAGAGAATTGTCTAGTGATAGTACATAAACAAGTTCCTAATGAGAGGGAATGTTTCTTAGAAAATTTTGTGACAGGAGATACTTTGTGATGGTTTCTTTAGATTTAATTTCCTAAAATAGATTAGAATTTATTTTCTGCAAAAAAATAGATTAGAATTTATTTTCATGCAAGTAGATTAGAATTTATTTTTCTATAATTAGAATTTAGAACAAAAATTTCCATCCCATACTAACCCAATTGTGTAGAAAATTTAACTGTTAACATCATTATAAAGGAAGAATTGCATTTTGATGCAGGTTGGATGAAGGAATTTTATGGAAGATGATGGAATTGCAATGATCAAAGATACAAATGCTCATTTTTCGGAATTAAATAAGAAGAAAATCACACTACACCAAATGTTGATTTTTGCTAAGATAGATATGCAACAGAATTCCTGTAACTGATTCAAAGTCCAGAGAAATGTGGGTATTGAATCCTTCAGGTAAGAGCATTCAATTTTTTAGAAATCACTAGCATAGATCCGTTGGATAAAGTAATGATTTCATATTTGGAGAAAATATGTTGGGATAAAAATAATTGAATCGCATCAAAATAAGACAATCTGCAATATGACATTGCAACATTAAATTATTTAAAGCCATCCATATAAAGAGGTATGATTGATGTTTTTGCAAGGTTTCATGTTGTCTGCATTTTTCCTGAGAGAAATCAGATTGGAAAACTGTTCTTTTTAATTTCCAAACTATTAAAAATAAGATCACATCCAATCATATAGTTAGATTTTTGAATTGCATGATAACAACAATCATAGAATATTTGCATGCGACTTGGTTAAAAAACTAATTTGTACAAAATAATCACTTCATGCAAATCATGCATTAGTTGTGCTCCAATTTAAAATAATCAAATAAAATGATAAATGTTCTAGGAAAACGTGGAGACATAAACATGAACCACATGCTGAAAAAAATATCATTGGAATCGGAAATAATGTAAGAATGTGGAAGAAATAGATCAGAAATATTGCATGCAAAACATTAGCAAATATAATGCTTAAAATAATGTGTTATTAAATAAACAAATGCAAATCTCTAAATTGGTCGAATATCTTGCATGGCATATAAACAACTTCAAATATTGCATGAGAAAATAAATTACATCTTGGATATTGATGGTAAGTCCTATGTGTCACTTCCATAGTCATTGATTTTATTGTGTCTATATTTAGAGAAATTGCTACTTTTAACACCCACAATTTTTGAATTGTTTTTCCTACATTGGTGGATCATAATTTATGACAAGTTATTTTTCTATTGGTTGCTAAGTTTATGCAAATAATTTTGAGATTATTTTTAAACTTACAGCAATAATACAAGATAAAAATAGAAATATATTTGTTTACATATAAATCAGCCAATGTTCTCTGAAAAATTTAAATTTACTTAGGAATTCTAACAATATGGTCTCTATTATAGTTCTTGATTTTGTTTTCTATGTTTTAATTACGGTTAATTTGCATGGGAAGTTAGAGTGCTTTCTTTTTAAAATGAAGACGACAATAGTCCCAAATAATTAAGACTTACATCCCAAGCAAAACTGACCTACAAATCAGAACACAAAATCTTATATATATGATATGAAACTATGCAACTAATTATTTTTGAGTGATGGGGATGCCATAATTAGCAGGAATTCAACATTTTCATCAAGCTTTTCAAGATAACACAAAATCAGAAAAATATCTTCAATGATAAGCAAGTTTTTGGTTAGAAAAATGGTAATTTGGGCTTGGCTTTGAGGGGCACTGCCCCTCGACCCCACCCTATATCATGACAGGGAGTGTGCAAGGGGCTTCCCCTTGACCCCACTAGGGACTGCCACTCCTAGACCCCCACTTTTTATTTCCCACCCAAAGAAGAAGATGGTGAAGAGCTTACAAAAATAGTAGTGTTGTTTTCTTAACTCTCTTTCTGAAATTTTCTCAAGTATCATTATTATTATTAATTATTGGGTAAGATTATCTAATATCAATATTCTTAGTAGGTTTTACAGGAAGAATGAGTGATATAACAAGTTGATCATTGTTGTTGTATAAAATTTAAAAAATGATAGAAAATATAGAGTTTGGAGTTGCAAGAACCATGCAAATTTTATTTACAACTCACAAAAACATTGACCTTCAAATTTTAAAATTCAAGTATGTTTTTCAACTCTATATTTAGTTATATTATTAGTTAGTCATTTCCATCATCTATTCCAAATAATTAAATTTCAAGTCATTATTAGAAACCACCATCCAACATTAGCATCCATATTTTCTAGATTTCACCTTCCTTGTATAAATAACATGTATTTTTTCTACAATTCATGAATAAAAATATTGATTAAATTTCATTTTGTTTCACTCCATCCATATTCAGGAATTAGTTGAAACCATATGCATCATCATAATAAGAGAACTTTCTGAGGGAGTTCTCATTTTTCACAATAACATTCCATTATTAATAATAGTAATTCCTGAACCATCAACCATTCTAAATTAGGATGAAATAATTTCTTCCATATGTATGTTGTTGATAATTCATTTATATGGTTGATATTATGCTTGGAAAGGTTTTTTTTTTATAGGATAATCCCATGATAAGGAATGCTTTTATAAATCATAATGGACATATTTATGTCCATAACTTCATCAAGTAGAGGGCACCTTATTTGGAGCTAGCACAAACAAAAACAAGAAGCAATATCAACATACATCGGACTAAGGATGAAGAAATATCAATAATTTTTCTACATTTGAAAGCAGTATGAGGATGTATTCAACTTGTTAATATTTCCCATGTCATCATTTCTCAAAAGTTTTAAAAAAAAATTTAAAACATAAAGATTAAAAAACCAACAATGAAAACCCTCGGGTGTTTTTGGTGGTCTTAGTTTGAAAACTAGCTTGATGGCAAACCAAGTACTAGAAAAATGAGCCTTAATTAGAAAACCAGACTTGTTGGTTGATCAAGGGAAACAATAAAAAAAGGAAAATTTGAAAACCAACAAATGGTGGCTTTTCCAAATAAACAATAAAGTATCTGGTTGTTCTTTCATGCTCTTGTTTCTCGACATAACATGACTACAATTTTATTAGCACTTTTCCCAATATTTCTCACTTTTGTTGACATGGAAGAGACAATGGAGACTGAAGTATACCAAGGTATTTTACTCTTCTATTTTAGTTCTAAATTTACTTGTAAGTTTTTTTATTACATAAGGATCCACTTTTACATCACATGCATGAGATTTAAGATGAAAAATAAAGAAAAAGAATTGGGCATTTTTGGTATATGATTATGACGATGAAAATCATTCCTTGAAGCCTATGTTGGAAAATTTCAAAACAACAAGATTTGTTATGAGATCCTTTCTATATGGATTCATTTTCTTAAAACAAAAGAAAGAGAAAGGAAACAAAAGTGAAATGTTGTTTTACAGGGAAAAAAATTGTTAACATAGCAAGAAACTCTCCATGCAAGAACCTACTCTCACAAAAGAAAGAAAAGATTAACAGAAAAATTTGCACACAAGAACCTACTCTAAAAATTTTAGCAGGAGAAATTCCACACAAGAACCTATGCTAAAATCTATCAAGAAAGATAATAGGAAAACCTCCACACATGAACCTGCTTATGAATCAATGCAAAAATAACAAGTAAGAGGAGGGGCTCCACACAAGAACTTGTCCTTCAAAAGAAGAAAGCATAATTGTAAAGGAGGAGGATGCATGAGATTAGGCATGGGGGAGATAATGAGCCCAAAAATATCCCATTTTATACAAGATTTGACATTCTTTTTCCTTGCATATATAAAGTGGATCTAAGTGTAATATCTGAACTTATGGTTTATTTAGGATGAAATAGAGAGTATATATCATGGTTATTTATTTATAATTCATTGTTATCTTTCTGTTAGCTATTTCTAATGATTATTGGGAAAAATATGTCAATTTATGCATATGCAGTTCATACTTTGATATCATTGTTGAATAAGGAATTTTGAGCACTAAGCACCAGCTACAACCAGCCTTGGAAGATCTCAAAAATATCTCATATCATCTCCAGATATTTTTATTTCATCATTGCATTAGCTTCAGATGTTCTTTCACTAGCTCCATAAATGTTTAGCAATTATATGAGTGACTCCTTAAGCATATGTTTGGGAAAAGTGAAAAACAATTATCAAGAATACACCCAAATACAAATTTGATTACATATTCAGATTCCTCTTGAAAAATTATGCAAGTTAAAAAAACATCTTGATTCGAGTTCGTATGCGAAAGTTATAGCCGCTTTAAGAATACTTCAGAGTCTTCCTAAAATGCTCCAACTCACTTTGGAGTTCCTCTAACTCCTCTTTCAGAGTTTCCAACTTCTTCAGAGTCTCTTTTGGAGTTCCTCTAGTCTCACTTCAGTAGTATCTTTGCAATGCTTCAGAGTCTCTTTGGAATGCTTCGGAGTCTCTTTGGGATCGCTTCAGAGTTGATTATTATAGCTTCAGAGTTGGATATTAGAGCTCTATGAGGATGAATACTAGAGTTACAGAGATGAGCATAATTCCAAGGGTGGCATTGTTATCTATTTTTGGAAGTCATTCTAAAAATAGACATTTCCATAAGTGTTTTATTATTTGTAAAATAAAGGAGAATCAATATTAATTTTGATTCTTAAACAATAAAGTAATAGAGTCAGATTGTTAGTTGGAGTTAGATAAGCTCTCTCTATATTTTGTGGAGATTGATGTTTTTTTGATAGATTGAAATCATAATTGATGATATTTGATATACAAGTATGCCTTAAAATAAGGAGTTGGTTGGAAGCATGAAATTATAAATGCAACCTCCCACACCATTGAATGTAATCACCATTTTTCTAATCAATTCTAAGATTCCATTATGTCCATTTGTAAATAGTTTTGATTAAAATCCTCTTTCTAGGAATGAGTTGGCCACTCATTCCAAGGAAGATGGACATGTATATTTATGTCTATTATTTTTGTTTTGTTTTCTATGTATAATTGAATTACTCTTTTATTGTACATTTTTTTTGTGTTTGCAGGTGTTTTATGTGTTTATTTTTAATTCAGCAATTTACTTTTTTGCAATGTGTTTAAATTTGTTGCAATGTGTTTTTTTCCCTTCATGCAAGTGTGTTTTCATTTCAAGCAAGTGTGTTTTTAATTTCCTGCCACGTGTGCTTTTTAATTCGTAAAAGTGTGTTTCTAATTATTTCAAGCGTGATTTTTATTTCTACAAGTGTGTATTTTTGTATAAGGGACCATCAACAGATATGTCTTTCTCCTTTTGCATACAACCTTCAAACACTAGCCCTAGATTGACATTATTTAATGAAGAGAATTGACGACCATCATCATTTTGGCATCGTTGCCAGGCACATGGTGTTATTAGCTGATTCAAAACTTTCTAAGAGAATTGTCTAGTGGCAGTAGATAAACAAGTTCCATGTGAGAGGGAATGTCTCTCAGAATATTTTGTTACAGGAGATACTTTGATGGTTATGTTAGATTTACTTTCATGCACGTAGATTAGATTTATTTTCCTACAAATACATTAGATTTATTTTCCTGCAAATAGATTATATTTATTTTTCTGTAAATTAGATTAGATTTATTTTTATGTAAGTAGATTAGAATATATTTTTATGTAATTAGGTTTTAGAACAAAACCCCCATCCCATACTAACCCAATTGTGTAAAAAATTTAACTGTTAACATCATTATAAAGGAAGAATTACATTTTTTATGAAGGTTGGACGAAGAATTTTATGGAGCATGATGGAATTGCAATGATCATAAGATACAAACGCTCATTTTTCAGAATTCAAAAAGATAAGAAAATTACACTACAACCAAATTCTAATTTTTATTAAGATAAATCTGCAGCAGAGTTCCTATAACTGATTCAGAGTTTGAAGCAATGCTGTGTATTGAATCCTTCAAGTAAGAGCATTGAATTTTTAGAATCACTTCATAGATATGTTGGTCAAAGTATGATTTCATATTTGGAGATAACACATAGGGATAAAAAGAATTTGAACTGCATTGAGACAAAGACAACCTGCAATATGACATTACAGCATTAAATTCTTTAAAGCCATCCATCAAAAGAGGTATGTTTGACGCCTGTATAAAGGTTAATGATATCTACATTTTCCTTAGAGCAATCATAGTGGGTTGAAATTGTTCTTTTTAATGTCCAAACCATTATAAAGAAGAACGCAACTAATCATATAGTTTTATTGTTGAATTACATGATAACAACAATCACATGAATATTTGCATGCAACTCAGTTGATAACTAGTTTGTAGGAGATAATCACTTCATCTGAATCATGCATTACTTGTGCTCTAATTTGAAAAAAATCAAACAAAATTATATGTCCTAGGAAAACGTGTATACATAACATGCACCACATACTAGAAAAAATCATTTGGAATCTGTTAATAATGTAAGAATCGTGGAAGAAATAGATCAGAAGTATTGCATGCAAAATGTTAGCAAATAAACTGCTAAAAAATAATGTGTTATTAAATACAACATATCATAAGCAAGCATGCTCTAAATTTGTTAGAAATATTGTATGCGTATAAACAACTTCTAAATCTTACATGAGTAAATAAATTACATCTTGAATATTGATGGTAAGTCCTACGTGTCACTCCATAATCATCAATTTTATTATGTCTATATTTAGGAGAAATTGCTACTTTTTAGCACCCACAATTTTTGAGATTGTTTCCTACATTAATGGATCTACATTTGTCAAGAACTATTTTTCTCATTGGTTGTTAGGTTATGCACCAATTTTGATATTATTTTTAAATTTTAGCAATAACAGTGGATAAGAAATATAAATATATTGCATATAAAGAGCCAATGTTATGTGAAAAAAATTTACTCAATAATTCCAACAATATGGTCTCTATTATAGTTGTTGATTTTGTTTTCTATGTTTGTTATTAATCTGCATGCGAAGTTGAAGTTTGTCCAAACAAAATGACGATAGTCCCAAATAATAAAACTTACATCCTAGGAAATACTAACATGCAAACCGGAACATGAAAACTTACATATAAGACTATTTAATTAATCATTTTTTAGTGATGCAAATGTCAGAATTAGTAGAAATTCAATGTTTTCATCAATCTTTTCAAGACAACACAAAATCAGAAAAAAAAAATCTTTAACAATAAGTAATTTTATGGTTACAAAAGTGGTAATTTGGGCTTGGCGTGGAGGGGCAACGCCCCTCAACCCCACCCTATATCATCATAAGGAGTGTGCAAGGGGCATTGCTGCCACCTTAAGACCCTTGCTTTTGATTTCCCAGCCAAAGAAGAAGATGGTGAAGAGCTTGTGGAAAATAGTAGTGTTGTTTTCTTAACTCTCCCACTAAATTTGCTCAAGTATTATTGTTATTATTAATTATTGGGAAAGAAGAACTAATACCAATATTCTTAGTAGGTTTTACAGGAAGAATGAATGATCTAACAAGCTGGTTATTGTTGCTCTATGAAAAAATAAAAAATAAAAAAATGATAAAAATATAAATTTTGGAGTTACAAAAACCATTAAATTTTTTTTTAAAGCTCATGAAAACATTTCCCTTCAAAATTCAAAATTCAAGTATGTTTTCTAGCTCTATATTTAATTATGTTATTACGTTAGTGATTTCCATCAACCATCTATTCCAAATAATTAAATTTCAAGCCATTATTGGAAACCACCATCTAACAATAGCATCCATATTTTCTAGATTTCATCTTGCTTGTACAAATAACAGTTAGTTTTTCTACATGATCCATGAATAAAATAAATGATGACGTTTCATTTTGCTTTCATTCCACCCATATTCAGGAATTATTTAATACCATGTATATCACCATAATAAGAGAACTTGTCTAAGGGAGATCTTATTTGTCACAATAACATTCCATTATTAATAATACTAATTCGTGAACAATCAATCATTCTAAAGTAAGCTAAAATAATTTCTTCCATTTGTATGTTGTTGATAATTCTTTTATATGATCGATATTATGCTTGGAAAGGTTTTGTTTATTTCAACTTTTTACAAGATAATCCCATGATAAGGAATGCTTTTAGAGATAATAATGGATAGATTTCTATCCATAACTTCATCAAGCAAAAGACACCTTATCTTGAGCTAGCACAGGCAAAAACAAGAAGCGATATCAGCATACATTGAACCAAGGATGAAAAAATATCAACAATTTTGCTACATTTGGAAGCAATATGAGGATGTATTCAGCTTATTGCTAATATTTCCCATGTCATCATTTCTCAAATAAAACAAAAACAAAAACAAAAAAAACCAACAATGAAAACCCTCGAGTGTTGTTGGCAATCTTGGCTTGAAAATCACCTTGTTGGAGGACCAAGTACGTGAAAAAAGTGCCTTGATTAGAAAACCAACTTGTTGGTTGATCAAGGGTAAAAGTTAAAAAAATGGAAAAGTTGAAAACCATTAAATGGCATATTTTCCAAATAAGAAATAAAGTATCTAGTTATTCTTTCATGCTCTTGTTTTTTGGCATAACATGATTGTAATTTTATCGACACTTTTCCCTATATTTCTCACTTTTGTTGACAGAAAGAGGCAATGGATACAGAAGTATACCAAGGTATTTAATCTTCTATTTTAGTTTAAAATTTACTTATATGTTTTGTTATTACATAAGGATCCAATTTTACATCACATGCATGAGATTGAGGCTGGAAAGAAAGAAAAATAATTGGGCATCTTTTGGTATATGAGTTTGATGATGGCAATCATTCCTTCAAGCCTATGTTGGAAAAATTCAAAACAACAATATTTTTATGAAGATACTTTTTGTATGAATTTATTTTCTATTAAAACGAAAAGGAAGAGAAAGGAAACACAAGTAAACGTTGTTTTATAGAAAAATAAAAATTATTATCATAACAGGAATCTCTCCACACAAGAACCTACTCTCACAAAAGAAATGAAGAGTAGCAACAAAAATTACACATAAGAACCTACTCTCACAAAATAAAGAAAAGAGTAGCAAGAGAAATTCCCCAAAAGAACCTATTCTAAAATCTATCAAAAAGGATAATAGGAAAACCTCCACACAAGAACCTGCTTATAAATCAATGAAAAAAAAAAGACAAACGACAGGAGGGGATCCACACAAGAACTTGTCCTTCAAAAGAAGAAAGCATAATTGTAAAGAAGGATAATGACATGCATGAGACTAAGCATGGGGGAGATGATGAGCCCAAGACAAGTCCCATTTTATACAATATTTGACATTCTTTTTCCTTGCATATATAAGGTAGATCTAAATGTAATTTTTGAACTTATGGTTTATTTAGGATAAAAAAGAGAGTATATATCATGGTTATTTCTTTAGAATTCATTGTTATCTTTTTGTTAGCTATTTCTCATGATTATTTGTAAAAAGATGTCAACTTATACATGTGCAGTCCATACTTTGTTATAATTGTTGGCTAATGGATTTTGAGCACTAATCGCTAGCTATAAACAACCTTGGAGGATCTTTGAAATATTCATATCATCTCCAAATATTGTTATTTCATCATTACATTAGCTACAGAGGTTCTTTCACTAGCTTTGGAAATGTTCAACAATTCTATGAGTGGATCCTTAAGCATATGTTTGGGAAACACCAAAAAATAGTCATCAAGAATATACCCAAAGCTAAATCTAATTACATATTCAGATTCCTCTTGAAAAATTATGCAAGTTCAAAAAAACCATCTTGATTAGAGTTCGTATGTAAAAGTTATAGGTGTTTTAAGAATGCTTCGGAGTCTTCCTAGAATGCTCCAACTCACTTCGGAGTTCCTCCAACTCTCTTTAGACTTCCTCTAACTTGCTTCAGAGTCTCTTTGGAATGTTTCAGAGTCTCTTTGGAATGCTTCAGAGTCTCTTTGCAATGCTTTGGATTCTATTTGAAATGCTTCGGAGTCTCTTTGGGATCGCTTCAAAGTTGATTATTATAGCTTCAGAGTTGGATATTAGAGCTCTAATGATGAATACTAGAATTACAAAGATGAGCATAACTCCAAGGGTGACATTTTTATCTATTTTTGTAAGTCATTTTAAAAATAGACATTTATATAAGTGTTTTATTATTTGTAAAATAAAGGAGAATCAATATTCATTTTGATTCTCAAACAATAAAGTAATAGAGTTGGATTGTTAGTTGGATTTAGATAAGATCTCTCCATATTTTGTGAAGATTGATGCTTTTTGGATAGACTCAAATCATAGTTGATAAGATTTGATATATAAGTATGCCTTAAAACAAGGAGTTGGTTGAAAGAATGAAATTATAAATGCAACCTTCCACACTAAAGAATGAAATCACCATTTTTCTGATCAATTCTAAAATTCCATTATTGTCCATTTCTAAATAATATTTTTTTAAATCCTCTTCCAAGGAATGGGTTGGCCACTCATTCCAAGGAAGATGGATATGTATATTATTTTAATTATCTTTTTTGTGCATAATGTAATTACTTTTTTATTGTATAATTTATTGTATGCCTGCAGGTGTTTTATGTGTTTATTTTCAATTCAACGATTTACTTTTCTACAATGTGTTTAAATTTCCTGCAATGCATGCTTTTCCCTTCATGTAAGTGTGTTTCCTTTCCTACAAGTGTGTTTTAATTCTAAGCAAGTGTGGTTTTAATTTCCTGCAAAGTGTGTTTTTTAATTCATGCAAGCCTGTCACTAATTCTTACAAGTGTGGATTTTGGTAGAAGGGACCATCAATAGATATCTCTTTCTCCTTTTCCATATAGCCTTCAGACACCAGCCCTAGATTGACATTCTTTAATAAAGAGGATTGACAACCCTCATCAGTAGGAGTGAGAATTTTGAGAAGGGGTTTAATCTTGTAAATAGGCTGAAATATATTTTTATAATATACTAACCATATTTCATCCACACATAATTAGAGGAAAAAAAAATTTTCTAGTTATGACAAGACAAAATTAATCATGAACATAAAATTTTATTCATCCATTCATCAAAATATTTTACACCCTTCTTGGTTATTTGTCTGTTGGAGAAATTAACTAAGTACCAAAGAATCATAGAGGTATACACACAGTAATGCACGTGTGCAAACGAGAGCATGCAGGATTACGCATGCAGATGTCAAATAGGGTAATCTGTGAGACTACGCACACATAGGAAGTAGAGCTAGGACTTAGCCAATTTTCCGATTTAGGCTAAAAATAAACTTGGAATGTGGATCAAGGAAGCATAAAAAACACATGCAGAACACGTTTGGTGGAGGCTTTTAATAGTATTAAAGAAAGTATTATATTTAGGATTAATCTATTATTAGTAGAAATTGTAAACATATGTAATCATTGTATGCATGGCTAATTTTAGCATGCAAAATATTTTGTAAGCACGCCTATTTTTAGGAGAGTACATGAGCAGTGAAGGGAAATTCCCCACCCCTATATATACCTAATGTAGGTCATTGGGCTAGTAGTTCTGAGTTCATATATATTCTAGCGAAGTGATGATGTCATATTTAGATCTAGGGTTTGATACTTGTGTGCATTGGTCCAGCGTATCACTGTGTTGAATGATTTTGTCTGCAACTTCCTTGTTATGTAATGAGTTTGAATTATAATGGATAATAATATATGTATGTTAGTTATTCACGGATCTGAGTGTGGTGACATAACAGTACAACTGATATTGATTATAGTTTACATGGATTAAATGTTTTCCTTATTATATGTGTTGCTAAATTGTTATAGATAGAATAATTACATGTTCATAAATGGTTTCTTGATTAAGTATTATGATAAACATGCATGCTAACTTCCTGTCAAGCATCACAAAGGAGGGACCTGATAGTTGCATGCGCTTCAGGTAAGCATTCAGTTTTGACTGAATGAAGTGTCAACACACATAACATTAGTATGCAAATAAAAGGCTACATTATTCAATATTGTCACATTCATAACGTTGCAAGAGAGAGAGAGAGAGGAAACATATGAAAAGGGAATAGAGAAAATGCTATATTTGGTTGTTTCTTTGTAGTGCATTAGCTATCTACTCATAGACTCACAAATTGAAAACCATTTGAAATGAGGGAGTCATACAATATATGTTTTTTCAAATGACTCTTTTCCTACCCCCCACATGACTTTTCACTTACCTTTACAACATGTGACCTTTCGTATTCCAAGGAAATAAATTGAGTCCCTTTTTTATCAATTGGAGGAAACTCATTACAAAGTATAACTATAGATGACATTTTAATCAATAAGACAAAAGTGAAAAGTAAACCCCCCTAATGAATAAATAGAACATGAGAGAATAGAGAAAGGGGAAGGAAAGAGATAAGAGAGGAGATAACTACTCTGAAGAAGGTGGTGCATTTGTCAATGAAGATTTTATTGCTGACAGATTCTTGGAGAGTGCTTCTGGAAATATCTTGATGACCTTGAACTCCTTGTTAAATCAAACCACTACAGGTGCAACCTTCACTACTTGAGGAATGTGTACAAAACTCATATCCTTGAGCTGATTCTCGGAGGTGTTATTGATACTTTTGCATTTTATGAACCATGCCTAATGTTCTTTTGTGGTGTTGGAGATAAAAATTTTGATCTATTCAAGAGATTTCAATGTGTCTTAATTAAAGGAGAATGGATCTCCAACCTCTTTCTTAATCAACTCTTCGAATGTTTCAAAAGATCATTCACTAAAGTTTTCTCATTCACCACAGGTACCCCAATTATCTGCACATCCACATTAAAATCTTCGTGCATTTTTTAAGTGTGTTCATCATACAAATCCAATTCATTAAGAGCATGATTTAGCATCTCATATCAAGCAACAAAAAAATTGGCCCAAATTTAAGACAAGTCTTTAGATGCGGAGTTGAATACATTTCTTCCCACTAATACAAAAGAGTTGATTTTGCCCATAACAGTCACTAGTTGAAACACCTTATCCCAATATTTTTTTACCTTTTTAGATTTCATCCCCGATAATATTTACCTTTGCGGTAGTTGTAATCACTTATTCAAACAATGAGATAATTTCTGGAAGCAAAGTCCTCCCTTTTTCAAGAATTTTACTCACCCACTTTTCATTGGCCATGTCTTGAATTGCGAAGGCATGCGCCTCTTGATGGATTTTGTATCAATGTTACTGATGGATTCTAGATCAATACTACTAATGGGAATGAATTATTTAGTTGGGAGAGAGGGGATGTCATTTTTATATGTGAAGGATTGAACATACGAAGAGATATTTCTTACGTGATCTTCCAGTTGTTCAATATTCTCCTTATATTCCTCATTTCTTACAAGAAGGTAAGTGGAAGATTGTTTGAACATATGATCATATCCTTCATGTGTTACCGGCCCTAGAGGAATGGTACTCATTTCATATTCAGATGGGGTCATTTCAGAAAGAGGCTTGACTACCTTTGGTTGAGATATTTCTACATATTGATTCATGAAGCACCATTAAAGAAGTGGGAAGCAACTTGATCGTTCTTACCTTTCTTTGTTTTCACCGTCATTGAAATGGTTTGAAAATTGGGCACCACTACTTACTGAATTATAAGGGTCTTTCCTCTTATCATATATTGTACCCATGGGAATGTTTTAGTTGTTTCAGGCTCCACACTGGGTATGATTTTTGTTTTCGTATCTGAGTGAGAGGTTACATCTTGCATTGATTGAGTTGGCATAAATGCAAAGGAGGAGATACTTAGAGACCATCAAGGGATCGATGTATGAGATGGATCAATTTCTCCATAATCCAAACCTTCAACATGATCTTGGATTTCTTTTACTTTCTTGTGCAACATCATGTAGTGGGGGACCTCAGATTCCATTGAATTTATTTTTGTGAGCTCTCCTGAGTGAGTAGAGCTTGAATTATTCTTGGTTTCCTTTAAAGTGGAGAGGTGAGATGTTTTTCTTCTGAGATTCTAGAGACCTCCTGATTTGATGAGTGTATATATCTTCTTCTTGAACCATTCCTTAGATCTTTGGATTACCACCTCAATTCATTCATTGATGTATCCTAATTATTGAATGCTCCACGAGACCTGTAGAAGAGGTGAGACCTTCACCGCTTGATACTCAGGATCATAAAATTCAATTCCATCATCTTCAACTCCATCCTCGAACCAATAAAATTGAAATTTCTCATCTATCCAACCGTCATTCTCATGTGATCATACTCCCTAACCTCAAAATCATTTGAGCAATTCACCCAATAATCTTTTATTTGTGGAACATGGTGAAAATTAGGAAGATGGAAAGTTTCAGGGTTGCTTTGAATGTTGAAATCCACCCTTGGTGTGTATGAGTAGAGGTTCAAAGGAGCGAATGAAGCTTCCAAGTTTGAGGCATCATTGGCATTCTTACATTAGAAGATTTCAAGAAAGATAAGAAACGAAACAGTTTTCTTCTTGTGATTCTTGAATTTTCCATTGATGTGAGCAAGCTACTTACACAACTCAAACCTCACGATCTTATTGTTGAGGTACCTTAGGAGCTTATGCAGAGTGAGATCAAACCATGATACTCTGATGTATGAGAATGTTGAGAACTAAGTGAAAAAGGATCCATACCTCTTGATCAAAGTGGTAACTTGAGAAGACAGTCTTGACTCAGGATTACCCTCTAGCAATCGTATGAAAAACATAGTGAATGCATCATTCACTCTTGAGAAATGGTGGTTTCTCTCCTTGAGGGTTTGTTGCGGATACCTTTCATAGTGGGGGCCTTTTGAGATATGTTCTGAGTGAGGTTCAAACCTCTGAATGGTCTTGTACTCACAAGAGCATAGACCAAGTAGGATGTCATTGAGAACTTCTTGGTAACCTGCAACTAAAGAAATTGTTGATGAATGTTGTCGTTGATTATATGTCCCTAGTCTATCATTTTTTTTCCTTAGATGATGATAAGGATGAATTGTGTCATCCAATATTGAAAATATTTCGTGGCCTCTTCTCCCATTACCCTACTCAGTAGGATGATTGCATCAAAATATCCTTTGTGAAACTCACTTATGGATAAAGATTTTTGGCATGTGAGATGGATTCCTTCCTTGTTTTAACCATGACCCCAATGCAATACCTTAAAGGTAGGATTATTTTTTTCGACCATTTTCCTGATGCAAATTCTTCGTGATGATGACCATGTTGTTCCATGTCGAGATTTGCATACATTGTGAAATTCCCTTTGGAGTGAGCACTGCCATTATTGAGTTGTCATCCACCCTTATGATTCTTGATTTCATCTCTTAGTGCTGAGCACATGCCAGTACCAATTTTGTACTCTAAACTGACACTTGATGACATCTGGCAGCATACAATCCACTCATGAAAACCTTGTATTCCACTGGTTCCCTAGGACCTCCAAGCATTCAATTCTTTAGATCTTCTAAGTCCATATGAGCAACATCGTCATCACCCACTCCTAGATATTTTGATACCAGGGTAGAGATAATCTCTAGAACATAAAATTTGAACTTCATGATTGCAAAAAACAACAAGATGAGAGAAAATGAATAAGATACAAAAAATTGCAACTGAATCAGAGACTTTCTATTTTTAATAGGTAGGGTTCAAAAATTATTTATTTGGGAAAAAGTGCTTTTTTGCTCGAATTCAATTTTCTGAAACCCCTAACCTGCTAAAAATACTTGCATTGTTGTTTCCTTGTTGATTTTTTTAAATTTTCTATTTTTGGAAAGTTGTTTTTTATTTTTTGAGAAAACTGCCAGTTTGACCTAGTTTGTCAACTTCATTATTTTTCAAATGCATCGATATGAGAGAACTTAATATTTTTGGTAATTTGTTATTTTTAGTAAGTGAAACACCAGATAATTACTATTTTTAGAAATATCACTTATCCATGTTTGTTTGCAATGAAAATGTCTTCATTATATTTGGCTCGTCTTCGAGACCTCGTGCTCCAAATTTCATTGTGATTCGTCTGTCGACATGCTTGGAAATCGAAAAAGTAGCTTTTAGAGACATAAATTAGGGTTTAATGCTATTAAAAAATTAGGGTATCATTTATCTTACAATTGAAATCTTCTTGAAGGTGCTTGGAATGAGGAACTGCTGAGAAAATTTAAATGGATTCCGCTTGCAGGTTTGAGAGTTATGGATTTTTCTTGGTTTTAATGTTCAGGACTTCCCTAAAAGAATTTTGACAACCTGCCTTGTGAAATTGCAAGTTTTTTTAAGTTTGAATCATAAAAAATGGAGGTATTTTTCACACTAGAAGTAAAATGAGGTTAGCAGTAGTTATTTTAAGTTTACTAGCTTCCTGATAGTGTATTTTCAAGTACGAATGTAGTAATAACACTTGGTTTAAAAGCTAGTGTTTTCACTTCTTTACTTGGGGTGCATTTTTTTTGTCCCCATTCTCCCCTTGGGAATGGGGGAAATTTGGGAAAGAAAATGCACCCTCACCTAGGCTTGCCACTTATCACTTTCAAATTGCACGATGGGGAAATGGAGAAAACAACCATTTAACACCTAGGAGCTGAGATTGGGTCATATGGAAATCCTTGAGAGAATATGGAGTGGGGAAATTTTTTATGTCCCCTCTATCCTCTTGGGAATGGAGATAAGAGGGATATAAAAATGCACCCTCACCTAGGCTTGACAAGTAGTGGAATAAGATGAAATGAGGGGGAGATGGGGAAAAGTTAGATAAGTGCCGAGAAACTTGAAAAATAGTCACATAAAAAACTAGAGGAGTTTCTAGAGAGTGGCACATTTTTGTGTCCCCTATATCCCTTTGGGAATTTAATAAGAGGGATGATAAAATTCATCCTCACCCTATGCTGCCAAATGTCACCTTAACATTGTGATATGGAAGGGATAGAAATAAACCAGATAAACCCTCTGGAGTGCTTCTTTTGGTCACGTGAAGAACATGGAAGAAGATTTGCGGAGGGAAATATTTTTATAACCCCTCTATCCCCTTGGGAATGGATATAAGAGGGACACAAAAATGTTCCTCACAAGGAGGTGAAAAGTATCCTCACCCAAAAATGGTGAAGTATGAGAAACGTACCTCGTGAGAGAGAAGACTTGTCGAAGTAATTGTCGGAGCTCTGAGAGGTATTTTTTGATGAATTATATATATTATTTTTACTCCAAAAATAATTCTAATAATAATGGAAATGGTTTAAGACCTCAATTATTATTGCATCATCAAATTTTTGCTCCTTTTTATTTGGGACAACAAGGCGAGTCTTCCAAAACTGATTTGTCATGAGAAGCCAACAGGTGTAGTGAAATATTTTATGATTTCATCATGTAGAGGGTTCATTAATATTTCATATGACTATTTTTTTGATTTCCAATTCATTATGTAACTTTTGGAATCCTCTGTCAGAAGTTTAGGTACCGTTTTAGACTACATGCTCCTTACCCCTGAAAAATCCGCTTTCACTACAATTGTTCCTAAACCTACAAAAATTCCCTAAATCTTCCTAAATAAGTTCCTTTACTTTAAAAAATATTAAATAACACCTTTGTATGGTTGTGGGATTTCATATCAATCCTAGAGGATGCACACCTACCTTGAAAAGGCTAAAATTAGCCTTTCTAGGCCTACCAAAGAATTCACCTTTGGAAGCACTTCTTTGGATGAACTAAATGACCCTGTCATAATATTTCAAGCACTATGGAAAGTATGTACAACACATTATGAGGACCTAAAGGTTAGGATGAAACATAGATAAAAGGGAAGACTAATCCAAAGAGGGGTTCAAGAGGGTTTTCAAGCAAGTTTTTGACACTTAAAATTAGTTGTCACGATTCAAGTTTGAATTTTTGACCTTGAAAAAACACATGAAAACAGTTGGCTCTCACTTGGAGACTTATTCTTGATTGAATGTAGCGAGTAAAAGACAAACATGAACTCCAAAATCTTAGGATATAATATAGATCAATGCCTTATCCATTGTGCTATAGAGTTTTATTACAAGAATGGACAACATATATGAATGGAACACACAACACACACACACACAACACACAGGAAACACACCACACTGGAAAGGGAAAACACACACAACATGAAAGATAAACATACAACCTAAATTCACCTATGATACAAGTAGGGGATAACCTAATTTCATTGTTTGTACAATTTCAACTATTGCCCACTGTGAGGAAATTCCAAATAGGTACCATCTATATATGAAAGATAGAAAGTATTTTCTCCACAAGATTCCTAGATCTTAAATGGTCCTAGCCATAAAGATTCAAAATCTCTGTGACTACCCTTTGGCTCTCTTCTTTTATCCCATAGTAAGACAAGATCACCAATTTGGAAATCTCTTACCTTAGCCTTATTATTATTTTTTTCAATCTCAATTGATGTTCTTTGATTTGATCAACCACCATTAACCTATCTTCACCAAGTTTCTCAAGATACAATATTCTCTTATCAAGAGAATCATGGAATTGACCGTCTTCAACTGCTCTAACCAATTAAAGAGATGAAAATTCAACCATGACGAGAATCTTGACATTAATACCATAGAGTAACTAGAACGGTGACATACAAATTTATGTTTTTCGTAGTGATTATGTCTACCCACAATGCATCATAAAGCTTCTTGTTCTGATTTCTCTGATTTTTATCAACAAGCTTACAGATAATTATCAATTTGTTCTTGTTGTTAGATTCAGCCTAACCATTCCTTTGTGGGTAATAATCTAATGTATGTGAGAGTGACATTCCATAGCTATATCAAAACTTAACCAACTCCATATATGAAAATATGTTGCATTATTAACCACCACCTTTTGACGTATTCCAAAATGGATATGATGTTCTCTTTGATGAAGTTACATACCATTTCAGAGTTAGCTTGTTTGATAGGGATGGCCTCCACCCATTTGGTGAAGTAGTTTGTAGTTGTGAGCACGTAGGCATGGCCTGCACTCAAGTGAGGATTAAGTACACCAATAAAATCTAGGCCCCATTGTTGGAAAGGTTCCTCAATGACCACCGGTCAAAGAGGAAGTGCAGCAAGTTGTGGTCTTCCCATAAATTGTTGACATGGCTCACATTTAGAAACCCATTATTGAGCATCTGAAAACAATGTAGGCCAATAATACCTACCTTGAAGGATCTTGTGAGTAGTCGCCATGGCGGAGAAATGTCCACCACAAGCTTGGTCATGGTAAGCCTTCAACAAATTTTCTTGTTGCTCCTTGTCAACACATCTTAGGAAACATCCATCTAGTCCTCTCTTATATAACACATGATTCCAGATGACATAATTGGCTGATTTTAGCTTGAGAGTCCACCTTTTCTTATAATCAAGGTGTGTCAGGAACTCTCTATAGGTGAGAAAGTATGCAATATCAGAATACCACTCATTGGTGGTGTTTACAAAAATAACTTGAGGCAAGTCCTTACTTAGGCATCCATAGCATTGACATTCATTTTCTTCATTTTGAGTCATGAGAGACTCATCTTCAGCCATTAACCTACACAAACCATTTCCTCGAACTAGATTTGATGGTGGGATATCCAAATCATACTCCTAGATCTTGGCCACCCAGTTGCCTCTCTTAGCCACCGGATCATGTTGAGTTAGAATTAATTTTATTGTAAACCCCAAAACCATCACCATAATGTGGGAGTTGAGGATGTAGAATCTAAAATTCTTAACTATTTTGACCATGACATATGCATGCTTCTCCATTTTATTATACTTCAATTCATGATATTTCAATGGACAACTCATGAAGGAAATGGCTGCTTCAATACCTTCTTCATTCTTCTGAACTAAGATGGTCGAAAGAGTATGTTCCGAAGCATAACAGTCCAAAATAAAATATTTGTCAAAGGTCGGGCATACCAGGGTAGGATCTTTAATAATTTCTTCCTTGATTCCATCAAATGACTCCTTTCCTTCCTTACTCCACCTAAAACTTGCTTGAGGTTTCATCATGCTAGTAATGTGCTTTGTCAATTCAACAAAGTCTAGAACAAAATGACAAAGAAATTTTACCTTTCTGAAGAAAGAATGAACTCCCTGCTTTCTTGTAGGCAAGGAGAGTGCCTTGAATTTCTTTATCCTTTCAGGATCAATCTTGGCTCCTTCCTTGTTCATGATGTGACCAAGGATTTTCCTTTCTGTAACATCAAAAATGCAATTTTTAGGATTTAGATAAATCATGTGTTGTTGACACTTGATCAACACTTGTTCCAAATGTTTCAAGTGATCTCCCCGCATTTTGGAGAAGACCATGAGATGATCAAGGTAAATGAAAATGCAGTGTTTGAGATATTTGAAGGAAAGATCCATTTCCCTTTGAAAAGTTTCTCCAACATTAATGAGGCCAAATGACATTCTGCTATAGGAAAAAGTTCCCCATGGAGTTGTGAAAGCCATTTTGTGTCTATCTTCTTCAGCTACCTCAACTTGATTATATCCAGAGAAGCCATCAAGTAATGAAAACATCTCAGATCCCATGACTTCATGTAGGATATGGTCCATGATAGGAAGAGGGTAATTGTCTTTTAATGAAGCCTGATTCAAATTTCAAAAGTTAACACAAATCCTTATTTCATAATTCTTCTTTCACACTGGGAAAATATTGGCCACCCATGTGGAGTGGTGAATAGGAAATATGATTTTTGCATTCAACATTTTCAGCACTTCTTCTTTGATCATGTCAGCAATCTTAGGGTTATATGGCCATTGCTTCTTCCTGAATGGCTTGGATTTGGGCTTGAGTGGTATGGAGTGATGCATTTATTTCATCTTGAAGGATTTGAGCTCATCATATGAATATGCCAGTACATTAGAGTATCTCCTCAACAATGAGATGAAACTCCTTTTCTCCTTTGGTGAACAACACTTTCCAATATTGACCATTATTGGTTATTCTGGGGTACCAATGTTCTCCTTTTCAAACTCAGAAGTGCATCAAGAAGATATTTTGCACTTTTTCTTTAATAAACATGTCATGTTTATTAAACAGGTCCTCAAGAAAAACAAGACCTTTTGGAATCTTATTTCCCTTTATTCTGATGATCCCTTCTGAATCAATTATGTCTATCTCACACTTATCTTCATCTATCATGAACTCATTATTTGGAGAGTTACTTCCTTCATAGAAAAAATTGTTGAAGTTATCCCTTTTCTCTAGGAAAGAGATAAGATGGTTTTTTTCATTGAACACATGTCAATGATTGACATTATCTAGTACACTTAGCCTGAAAATCATCTCAACTATCACTTTTTCCTTGTAGAAATATGGGTGTGGGATCATTAGACAAGATGAGACTGTTAGAGAATCAACTTTCTCATTTTTCTCACAGGGAATAGCTTGAATTGAGAAATCATCAAAAGACTTGATAAAATCCCATACTCTGTTCATGTAATGCTTGAGCCTTCGGTTCTTGAATTGATATTGATTTCTTACTTGTTTAACAATCACTATGAAGCATCACCAAGACATTTCAAATTCTTAATACCCATGGATTCAACTACATCCATCCCGAGAAGGAGGGATTCATATTTCGTGGTATTATTAGTGTTCTCAAATTACAATTTATAAGAAAAAGGAAACAACTCACCCGAAGGAGAAGTTAGTACAACACCGACTCCTAAACCAACACTAGAATGGCTTCAATCAAACTCCATTGTCCACAACTGATTCTCATCATCTTCTATGAGGAAAGGCATATTTTCATCTCTTTCTGTAGTCAAGAAGTAATTACCAAGTTCACTGTCTTGAAACAATATATCATCCCTTTGGATCCTCTGATTTTATGAATGTATACTTCATTTTATCATGGGAAACAACTTCCTCATTTATTCTTTTATTGGAATGGTTGTGGAAGACCAATTCATTATAATCTTGCCTCTCAAGTCCCTATGAAAAATTCTTCTTAAAAACATTCCAAAAGATGTCTGGATGTCAACTACTAAGATGGTCAGAAAAAAATTCTTATCCAGAAATTCGGCGAGAGCCACCTGTGCATCCTTGATTCATTCTACCAATGTAACTTCCTTAGACTCCATGGAGTAACAAGAGCCAATGGCTATCATGTCAAGGTAGGTCCAAGAGCATTAGAAACTTTTATTTGCATCACATTATGAGAAGCTCCTGAATCTATTATGCAATTGTTCAACTAATGGTCTTGGATAAGGAGGGAGAGATAGAATGGCTCAACTTTGTTGGTCTTGGATGTGCTCAAGGAAAGCAAGTTTTGTGATGGAGGAGTAAGTGGTGTTGGTATTATTCCTTTGGAATTGTAGATTACAATATTGGGATTTGAACCACTGCCCTTGATGTAGCAGACAAGTCTTTCAAATTTTTTCAAATGGGTTTGTAAGAATTCGAATTAGGAAATCTGAACCTTGGACTTGTTCACATGCTCAATGATGTCAAATGGAGTAATAAGGAGATGAGGTAGTACCCCCAAGGTAGTGGATGCTTTGGGGGCAAAGGAGGTATTACTTTAGAGGTTGGGACAATTTTAGTAATGGGAGTATTTGATTGGGAAGCAGTGGTTGATTTCATAGGAACATTTGAATATTTTGAAGGATTTACATTTGTAGAAGCATAATTGGAACTAGGAGAAGCATTAAGAGACTTACTTGAGACAGTATACAACTTCTTACTCACCATGAGGTCTGGCTTCTCTTTCGCAGACTCCATAGAAGGCAAGAGTGGAGATCCTCTATTGATTATTTTTTTTGTAGAGTTACCACCTGAGGATCTTCTTTCTTCTTCTTTTTTGGGCAGCGAAGGATGAAGTTCATTTTTTAGATTAGAAGTAGGTGAATACTGTACACGAGAAGTTGGGTGCATCTTCATCATCATCATCTTATCTTGATTTTCTTCTTTTAGGAATACTCAATGAAATTGAAGGTGCCCACATAATCTTCTACTTATTTAATCTTCTAGGATGTTATTGTATCATGGAATTGTCCAACTACTTCTTATTCCTCTGAGAACCTCATTAGCATCAACTTTTGAACTAATGAGTTTATAGGTGCTTCATTTGAAATTTGTTTCGGGAGGTGGACGCACCTTTTTTGGTATTTCTTCCTACATGATCAAGTTCATGGAAGAGTGTACCAATTGACTTTTAAGAAAGAGAACATTTTATGAACTTCTGAACTAATGATTCATTGTTCAGGACTTGAAATTTTACCCTTCTCTTGCATGAAATTTTTTTATTTTTCCTGACAGATCAAGTCATTATTAGTGAAGAATATTAACTTGTTATCCTCTGTAGGTCTAGGAAGATTCAGGGATCTTGTAAAGCATTCTATTGAATTTGACAAAAAAAACTCCCTCATGGTCTCATACGATTCTTTCTTCATCTAATACCATTGTGTAAGAAGAGCATGTGCATATTCAATAGGTTTGAACCTAGATTCAAATTTGGTCTTCATATCATTCCAGTTAGTGATAGAAATCCTTTGTAAATGGTAAAATAAGTATGAAGCCACATCTTGCAAGGATTATAAAAATAGACAAATACACATATCTTTTTATCCAACACCTAGCACCCCACAACTAGTTATGAAAGATGCAATATGGTCATATGGTGTTTCTTCCCATCACCATAGAACTTAGGAAAGTTCTTCTGATATCCTTTAGGTAATTAATGTAAAGGAGGAATGAGAGCTAATGGGCCCATATTTTCCCCAAGGAAAAGGTTCTTACTGAGCCATATGGGGTTCCTCTTTTTCAACTATTTCTTCTTCTTCAACTCTTTCTATAACTTCTTCTACAACTTCTTATTCTAGAGGAATGTAGTTCAATGGTTCAACTGTTGATCTGTCAATAGAGTATTCAAGAGACAAGGTAGGATCAAATTCAGGGAATATTGTTGACCTGTTCTTCTTGAAATTTGATTGATAGAAAGTCTGAAATCAGATTGTAATTGTTCTTCAAAAGTTGGGTCAGTCACACCACTAGCTCTTGAGGATCTTGTATACCTTCTTTCTTCCATCTTAAATGCACAATTCAAAATGTTCTTCTAATCTCTTCTTTATTGATTTTGAGCTTGTATCACACACTGTAGGGCTTGAGCAATTTCTTCTTCAAGGTCCAAGATTATTGAAGATGTGTGGTAGTGATTAAATCTCTCTATTATTATGCCAAATGTAATTTCTTAGATCAGATGAAAGGTATTCTTGGGTATCTTCAAAGAAAAAGATATTATGATGCAATATAAGATTATTTCTAGGAATAGCCATGCAGGGAAAACTATTGAGCATACATGAAGACTCTTATGAATTTAAATATTTGATTTTTTTGTATTTTTCATCTATTTACTTTTTATGGATTTTTTGGTTTTGATGTGTGTAGAGACAACAAAATATACCCCACATGGGTATCAAAAAATTGTTGGTGAAATAATTTGTCGCTAGGAAAAATTAGCTTTTTTCATCAATGCTCTAGGACTATGTCCCTCCTACTTGAAAAAGGGGAGGATCCCTTTATTGTATGTGAATAAAACAAACTTTGTGGGTGGCCAATAGGATGGGGATCACACAGGCACACTCCACTGAACCTCTGGAAAATTCTTGCACCTCGTGCAAGGGAAGAATTTGTAAGGAAGGTGAGATAGTAGGAGTGAGAATTTTGAGAGAGGGGGTTAATCTTGTAAATAGGCTCAAACATATTTTTACAAGTTATTAACCAGATTTCATCCACACACAATTATAAGAGAAACAAATTTTCTAGTTATGGCAAGAAAGAATTAATCATGAACATAAAATTTCATTCATCCACTCATCAAAATATTTTACACCCTTCTTGGTTATGCAAGATTGTCACATTCATAAAGTTGTAAGAGAGAGAGAGAGAGAGAGAGAGAGGAGAGAGAGAGGAAATATATGAAAAGGGAATAGAGGAAATGTTATCTTTTCTTGTTTCTTTATAGTGCACTAGCTATCTACTCATGAGACTCAAAAATTGACAACCCTTTGAAATGAGGGAGTCATACAATATATAGTTTTTCAAATGACTCTTTTCCTACCCCCCACATGAATTTTCACTAACCTTTACAACATGTGACCTTTCATGTTCCTAGGAAATAAATTGAGTCCCTTTTTTATTAATTGGAGGAAACTCATTACAAATTATAACTATAGATCACATTTTAATGAATAAGACAAAAGTGAAAAGTAAACCCCCAAATGAAGAAATAGAACATGACAGAAGAGAGGAAAGGGATGGGAAAGAGAGAAGAGAGGAGATAGCTACTCTAAAGAAGAAGATGCATTTGCGATGAAGATTCACTTGTTGATGGAATCTTGGAGAGCTCTTTTGGAAATATCTCAATTCCATTTAACTCCTTACTAAAATGATATGCCATAGATGCAACCTTCTCTGCTTGAGGAATGTGTACAAACCTCATATCCTTGAGCCAATTCTCAGAGGTTCTATTGATACTATTGCATTTTGTTAACCATGTTTGATGCTCTTTTGCGATGTTGGAGATAATAGCTTGATCTCTACAAGAGATTCCAGTGTGTCTTCATTGAAGGAGAATGGGTCTCCCTCTCTTTCTTAACCAGCTCTTCAAATGGTTTCACAAGATCATTCACTGAAGTGTTCTCATTCACCATGGGTACCCCAAGTTTATGTACTTCCACATTGATATCTTCCTAAATTTTTGAAGTGAGCTCATCATATGAGTCCAATTATTGAGATCATGATTTAGCATCTCATATCATGAAAAAGAGTTCTGGACCAAATTTGAGACAGGTCTTCAGATGCGGAGTTGAACACATTTCTTCCCACTAATATAGAAGAGTTGATTTTTCCCATTTCAGTCACTAGTGGAAACACCTGATCCCAATGTTCTTTCTCTTTTTTAATTTCATCCCTGGTCATCTTTACCTTTTGGTGGTTGCAATCATGTATTCAAACAATGAGAGAATTTCTGGAAGCAAGGTCCTACCTTTTTCAAGAATATTTCTCACCCATTTGTCATTGGCCCTACCTTGCATTGTGAAGCCTTGTGTCCTCCTGATGGATTCTAGATCAATGCTACTAATGGGAGTGACTTATTTATCTAGGAGAGAGAGGATGGCATTTAGATCTATGAAGGATTGAACATACAAAGAGATATTTCTTACATGATCTTCCAAGTTGTTCAATCTTCTCCTTATACTCCTCATTTCTTGCAAGAAGGTGAGTGGAAGATTATTTGAATAGATGGGAATATCCCTGATGTGTTAGTGGCCCCAAAGGAATGGTGATTATTTCATAGTTAGACATGGGGTCATCTCACCAATAGGCTTGACTACCTTCAGCCGAGCTACTTCCACATAATGATTCCCTGAAGCACCACTGAAGAAGTAAAAATCAACTTGAGCTTTCTTACCTTTCTTTATTTTCACCATCATTAAAATGGCTTGAAAATCAGGCACCACTTTTTTGAACCATGTGGTCTCTCCTTAATCATCTCTTATACCCATGGGAATATTTCAGTTGTTTTAGGCTCAACATTGGGCATGATTTTGTTTCCTTCTCTGAGTGAGAGGGTACATCTTGCATTGGTTGAGTTGGCACAACTATAGAGGAGGAGATACTTAGAGACTGTCGATGGACTAATTGATGAGATGAATTAATTTCTCCCTGATCCAAACCTTCTATGTGATCTTGGATTTCTCATTTTTTTTTGTAACCTCCTGTAGCGGGGGATGTCAGATTCGATTGAATTTCTTTTTGTGAGCCCTCCCGAGTGAGTAGAGCTTAAAGTATTCTCAGTTTCCTTTGAAGTGGAGAGGTGAGATGTCTATCTTTTGAGAGTCTGGAGACCTCATGATTCAATGAGTGCAATTTTCTTATTCTTGAACCATTCCTTGGATCTCTTGATTACCATTTCAGTTCATTCATTTATGTCTCCTGACTCACGAATGCTCCATGAGACCTATGGGAGAGGCGAGGCCTTCACTGCTTGATACTCAGGATCATACAATTTAATCCCATCATCTTCAAATCCATCCTCAAACCAATCAAACTTGAACTTTATCATATGTTCAATTGTCATTCTTATGTGATCATGCTCCCTAACCTCAAAATCATTTGAGAAATTCACCCAACCATCCTCAATTTGTGGAACATGGTGCAAATTAGGAAGATGGAATGTTTCAGGGTTGCTTTGAATGTCAAAATATGCCCTTGGTGTGTATGAGTAGAGGTTCAAAGGAAAAAATGAAGCTTCCAAGTTTGAGGCATCATTGGAATTCTTACAGGAGAATATTCCAAGAAAAATAGGAAATGACACACTTTTCTTCTTGTGATTCTTGAGTTTTCCACTGACATGGGTGAGCTTCCTGCATAACTCCAGTATCACAATCTTATCACTGAGGTACCTTGGAGCTTACACAAGTGAGATCAAACCTGATACTCTGATGTATGAGAAGGTTGAGAATTGAGTGAAAAAGGACCCATACCTCTTGATCAAAGTGGTAGCTTGAGAAGACAATCTTGACTTAGGATTACCCTCCAACAATCATATGACAAACATAGTGAATGCATCATTCACTCTTGAAAAATGGTGGTTGCTCTCCTTGAGGGTCAGTTGTGGATACCTTTCATAGGTGGGGGAATTTTGAGAGATGTTCTGAGTGATGGTCAGGCCTCTGAATGGTCTTGTACTTGCAAGAGCATAGACCAAGTAGGATGTCATCGAGAACTTTTTGGTAACCTGGAATTGAAGCAATTGTTGATGGATCTTATTATTGATTATCTGTCCTCAGTAAATCATCTATTTTCATTCAATGAAAATAAGGATCAATTATATCATCCAATCTTGAAAATATTTCTTGGCCTCTTCTCCCATTACCCCGCTCAGTAGGATGATTGTATCTGAATATCCTTCGTGAAACTCACTTCTGGACAGAGCTTTTAGCATATGAGAAGGCTTCCTCTCTTGTTTCAACCATGAAAAAAATGCAATACCTTGGAGATAGGATTCTATTTTTGACCATTCACCTGATGAAAATTCCTTTGTGATGATGACCATGTTGTTTCCATGTCGAGGATTTGCATACACTATGAAATTCCCTTTGGAGTGAGCATTGCAAGTATTGAGTTGTCATCTGCCCTTATGATTCTTGATTCTAGCTCATAGTGATGAGCACATGCTAGTACCAATTCCATACTTTGAAAAAACATGGGATGACCACCTACAACATACAATCCACTCGTGAAAACCTTGTCTTCCACTGGTTCCCTGGGACCTCCGAGCATTCGGTTCTTCAGATCTTCTAAGTCCATATGAGAAACATCACTTTCACCCACTCCTGGATATTTTGATACCAGGGATGAAATAGGATCTAGACCAAAAAACTTGAACTTCATGCTTGCAAAAATCAACAAGATGAGAGAAAATGAAGATGATAACAACTTTCTGCAACTGAATCCTAGACTTTCTATTTTTAGCAGGTAGGGTTCAGGAGCTACTTTTTTGGGAAAAAGTGATTTTTTGCTAAAATTCAGTTTTCTTAAACCCGTAACATGCTAAAAATACTTTCATTGATGTTGTTTTGTTGATTTTTGAAATTTTCTATTTTTGGAAAGTTCTGTTTTTGTTTTTTTGAGAAAATTGTCTGTTTGACCTAGTTTGTCATCTTCATTGTTTTTCGAATGCTCTGATATGAGAGAACTTACTATTTTTGGTAATTTTATATTTTTAGTAAATGAAGGCACAAATACTTACTATTTTTAGAATTAGCACTTATCCATGTCTGTTTGCAATGAAAATGTCTTCATTAGATTTGACTCGTCTCCGAGATCCTGTGCTCCAAATTTCACCGTGATCCATCTACCAAAATGATTGGAAAATGAAAGATTAGCTTCTAGGGCAAAAAAAATAGGGTTTTATGCTGTTAAAAAATTAGGGCATCATTCATCTTGCAATTGAAATCTTCTTGAAGGTGCCTAGAATGAGGAATTGTTGAGAAAATTTCAATGGAATCTACTTGCAGGTTTGAGAGTTATGAAATTTTCTTGGTTTTTGTATTCATGGCTGCCATGGAAGAATTTTGACAGCATGCCTAGTAAAATTTTGCAGGTTATTTGGAGGTTTTGAATCAGAAAAAATGGATTCCTGGGTCGAACTTTGAGGAAGAAATGAGGTTAGTAAGTAGTTATTTTAAGTTTCTAGCTTCCCTGACAGTGTATTTTTGATGGTTAATGGATGAAGTAGCAAACACTTAGTTTAAAAACTAGGGTTTTCACTTATTTTCTTGGGGAATTTTTGTGTCCCTATTTTACCCTTAGGAATGGGTTATAATGGGGGAAAATAAAATTCACCTCACCTAGGCTTTCCACTTGTCACCTTCAGAATTGCACGATGGGGAAATGGGGAAAACAACCATTTAACACTGAGGGGTTGAGTCTGGGTCATATGACCAACCTTGAAAGGGGCTAGAGTGGGGAAATTTTTTGTGTCTCTATTCCCTTGGGAATGGGGAAAAGAGGGACACACAAATTTTCCCTCACCAGATGAGGAGAAGTGGCATGAAGATGCGATGAGGAGGAGATGGGGAAAAGCTAGTTTTAGCACTGAGGGCTTGAAAATGGTCACATGAAAAACCAGAGGGGGCTAGAGTGGGGTGAAATTTTGTGTCCCCTCTATCCCCTTGGGAATGGGGGATAGGAGGGATAGAAAAATTTCCCTCACCCTGTGCTTGAACAAGTGTCACCTTCACATTGTTAGATGGGAGGAGTGAGATAGGCCAGATAAGCCCTCTGGAGTACTTGTCTTGGTCATGTGAAGAACCTGGAGGAAGGGTTGAGGAGGGGAAAATTTTTTTGTCCCCTATATCCCCTTAGGAATGGGGAAAATAGGGACACAAAAATTTGCCCTCACCAGGAGGTGACAAGTGTCCTCACAAAAAAATGGCTAAGTATGAGAAATGTACCTCGCGAGAGAAAAGACTTGTCAATGTAATTGTCGAAGCTCCAAGAGGTATTTTTTGATGAAATACTATATGATTTTGACTCCCAAAATAATTAAAAAAAATGGGATGGGTTTCATACCTTCAATTATGCTTGCATCATCAAATTTTTGTCCCCTTTTTCTTTGGGACAGAAGGGTGTGTCTGCCAAAACTGAGCTTCCATGAGAAGTAAACATGTGTTGTGAAGAATTTTATGATTTCATCATGTAGAGGGTTCCTTAATATTTCCAATGAATATTTGTTTTCTTTCCAATTCATTATGAAACTTCTGGAATCCGCTGTAGAAGTTCATGTACCATTTTAGACTGCATGCTTCTTACCCCTAAAAAACTCACTTTCACTGCAACTATTCGTAAACCTCCAAAACTTCCCTAAATCTTCCCAAATCAGTTCCATTACTTTTAAAAAACTCTCTAATACCACCTCCATATGATTTTGGGATTTCAGATCAGTCTCAGAGGATGCACACATGTCCTAAAAAGGCTAAAATTAGCCTTTCTCAGTCTATCAGAGAATTCACCTTTGGAAGCACTTCACTGAATGAGATGAATGACCCTATCAAAACATTTCAAACACTAGGGAAAGTTTGTACAACACATTGAGAGGACCTAAAAGGTCAGGATGAATATGATATAGAGGGAAAACTGATCTAGAGAGGGGTTCAGGAGGGTTTTCAAGCAATTTTTTGACACTTGGGTTTGGTTGTCATGGTTCAAACAAAAAATAACCAAACTTACTCCAAAAGATAGGGACATGCAAATTATCTGGTATACAATTTTACTATATTGTTGTGGAGTTAAAAAATGGCAATGGATATCCTTGAAAAAATCTAAAACCAAAATAGTATTATTGTTAACAAAATAATCAAAGTATAGGTTACGCTGGTGTGCTCATTTTTTATTAACTAAGCTATAAATTTAAAATAATATCTACATAGCTTCAAAAAAAAAATGCTAATTAAACAATGAACCATCAAGATAAGAGCTTAAAGGAAATGCTTCTTCAATGCATAAATGAAACTACATGCTAAGCTATTTCCTACTCTCTATGATTGCTAACTTAAACTATGAATCTATGAAGAACATAAGCAATCAAAGTGGATTGTTGCTTGATCTCAAGCATTGAGAATGGAATCTCACCAAGAATGGCTACAAAGCCATTTTGGATCTTCCCATATTACTCAATTTTGAGTGAAAGGATGCAAGATGGAGAATTTATTTCTAGCAATGGAGAATGGCTCAAGATGAAAATGCTTATAGTTTGCACTATTCAAAGCATGGTGCAAAAAAAAAGGTAAAAAGAAGGGTTCCTTATATAGCTTTCCTAAAGAGGCAATGATAACAAATTGATGAATGTGGGATAAATGTAAAACAAGATTAGGAATGGATAAGGTAGCTTAATAAAAGGTAATCTTGATTTAGAAGAGTTTAATTTGCCATTAATAAGTCATGGGAGTTGGGGATGTTTTAATTAATCAAATGTGATTAAAAACTAGGTAGAGGTAAGCTTCTAGAAGCTAATTAGAGTAAAATTAGTATGATTTGTGGGATTAAGAGAGGAATTTGATCCTATAAATGGTAATTTATTGATTTAGAGTTGCGAGTGTAATTAATTAACCCAAGTAGAAGTGGATATTAATTAATGAAAGGTCATTAAGTGACATCCTTAATGATAGGAATACTAATTAATGAATGAAAGGTCATTAATTAACGAATATGAAGAGAAATGTTAGCTAATTAGTGGAAAAGCGCTAATTATTATGAAAATGATAAGAAAGAGGATAATTAGTGTAGTCTTAGCACTAAAGCCTGCGTAAGCGGATTTTAGGTGTCTACATTTTCCCCTCTTTGGGGTGACGTAAGTGACGCCACTTCAAATATAGTAGACAAGTAAAAACAAATAATTTTTTTGAAGAGATAGAAGAAAAAATTAATAGAATGAAGGATGCCCCCTCTAGTGTCAATGGGCTGATGAAAGAGGGTGATTGACGATCGAAAAGATGAAAGAACATAATAGAAGAAGTAGAATAATTGATCCCTATTGCCCTAAGTTCCTTTTGAAGAAAAGTGTTGATAGAAGGAGAGTGATATGGAAGAAAAATGAAGATGAAAAGAGATGGATATAGCTATCATCTTGCCTATGTAAAAACCAACTTTATTTCATCATTTTTCTTATGATCGACGTCATTGGTCCTTATTAAAAAGAATGAACAGAAGTGTAGTATGACATGAAAATTCATATACGAACAAATGTCCATATCTAAAAACACCAACTCCATGCAACATACAAAATGCAATATAATACAAGAAAGTAAAAGATGCCTAACTCTCTGTAACATACATGATGCAATGCAATACGAGAAATTAAACAAGCTAAGCTAATAAAGAAACATAATGCAATGTTTTTGTTATCAAGCTTTGATTCCAACCTATGTGAATTAACGACAAGGGTTAAAATATGGTTCCCCAAGCAAGGATACATGCAAGGGGAATAACAGAGGATACTTGGGTCCTATGAAAAGTAGTGCACTATGAAACAATACCAAGAAACTCATTGTGCCCTAGAGTATAGACATAGCAAGCAAACAAGATTTGTTAATGGAGGTAAATAAAGATGATCCACGAGTCACACATAATAACAGGTGAGAACCAAAGAGCAATGCTTTGTAGGATGATTTATATTGTTTTTTATTTTTCTTGAAAAATATTTGAATGTTTTTGTGATTTTGAACATATTTGAATGTTTTTTATTTTGAAAGTTTTATGAAACTATGTACAGGAAATCAAGAAACATGGATGCCCCCAACGATACATGGGATATACAAGCGCAGAATGCCACATGTACGAGAAAGTGAAGATGTGACATGCCCCACTGATTTGGTAGGAGTGTTCAAAGACAAACTCTTCACATGTAGAAGGGGGATCAAGGCCAATATAAAATAGGTTCAATCATGAGGGAGCAAGGATATCCCTAGTGTAAGCTAACCAAGAAACACATGAGAGAAAGGAAGTAGAAAATTGTCTTATTAAAAGGGGACAAAGGTGCCTGCAAACATGGAAAAGAGGACATCTGATACACATGGATGTTCTAAACAATTTTCGAAGAAAAAAAGATACTATGAAAATATTTAGAAGGTGGTCGATGAAAAAGTGATTAGCCCAAGGTACAAATCATGAGACAAAACATGCGCTAAAGCAAGGGTTTCAACAAGGTCCAAAAAGTAACATGGTGTCCCCAGATTTCACCCTAAAATCTAGGACCACCCTATCTGAAAAAATTTCATACTTTTAAAATAACCGTTCGTTTTGTGTTTTTATTGCCATAAAGTTCTTGTATTGTGTCAAGATATTCCCAAAGAGCCATATTAGCCATTTTTACCAAATACCCAGATGCCCAAAATTGTTTTATTCTGTCGCTGGGGTTTGCCTACGAGAAATTTGTATTTAATTATGTTGAGCCCCGTTTGAGGCAATTTGTGCTCTAGTTTAACCCTATTGTGATCGTACATGTAAATATTCCCATATACCAGTAGGGTTTTAACTAAGAATGAATCTTGGGCTTTATTTTTGACTTCCGACAATGTTTTGTGTTTTTTGTGTTTTCCCGTTTCATTTTCTAAGAAATTTCTCTGGATCGATTCCTTTGCCGGTTTGGCCTGATTCTTGGCCTGGAGTATTTGGAGATCACCTATGCATGTTGTGCCAGAAGAAATTTGCCATCGGAGGTCTAGTTCTCTCAGAAAAGACGAAGTTGTGCACCAAAAAGCTTATTTTGGGCTGGCCACATTTTTAGAAAAAGAAGACTTTAAAGCTACAATGAGATTTTTGGTAGCAGCAGGCAGGTGGGATTTTTGTACCTGCCTAACAAGGTACTTTTTACCATGGAAGTAACGTCACTTAAGTCACAATGGGAAAATTAGAGGCAGCAGGCAGACGAGAATTTCTTACTTGCCTTGCAAGGTAAAAATTCCCATTGTGAAATAAAAGAAAAATTGCTTAAGGCATTGATGGGATTTTATTGCCTACCTGGCAGGGTAAATAATCCCATTATGAAAGTCAAACAACTCAAGTGAATCATGGGATTTTCGGGGCTGCCTTGCAGGGTAAATAATCCCATTGCCATTTGACTTTTAAAAATAGAAATTCCTTATTCCAAAAAGTGCAACCCACCTTGAGTGAATAATAATGCATTAAATAAATATTTGTTAATATTTATTCACCCAATTTTGGCACCCAGGCTTGTGGAAAAGTCAACAAAGGGAAGTGGACAAAAGGAAGTTGGAAACAGACAGTTCTAAAATTAAATAAATATTATTTATTTAATGCAGCCCCTTCATGTCAAAAAGTGTGCCCCATTTGGGAGATAAATAATACTTTTTTAAGTATTAAATGATTAAATTAATTCCTATTTTCAATGGCTAAGGTCAAAGCATACTGTGAGGCTTGAGTTAACTGGAAGCAGAAGTCTAAAATTAAATAAATTTAATTTATTTGATGGCAGTCATGAGCATGCACAAAATAGGCGCCCCATTTGAAGAGTGAAGCTTATTAATTAATTGTCAGGAATAGGAAAGGCATTAATTAATTATAGAATTGTGAGAATTATATAAGCAGGGGTTGCCATAAGGATGAATTAACTAATTCAAAGGCAGAGAAGTGCAGCCCAGAGGAAAAGTGCGCCCCATTTGGAGAGAATTTTTGCTCAGAAGAAGGTGAAATTAATGTTGAAAGCTTCCAATTTTTGCACACAGGTTGAAGGGGGTTGATTTGTGTTTAGATAATTGTTTGCATAAGTGATACAGGTGCCCAAGTGAAGTGGGTAAAATTCATGCTTGCTTTGCATGCAAATAAAACATCAAATTTGGGGCAGCAAGCTTGAATTATGTAGATTTTTATGATTAAAATCCACTGTTCATGTTCCGGTTGCCATCTTTATCTGAATTAATTACAGGAATTCATTACAGGTGCTTTTAAAAGAGAAAGGGAGCTTAAATCAATGTCCAATACATTGAACATATACTCTGAATCTGAAGAATTATCCATATCTGCACCGGTTGTGAAGAATTCTGGCCGAATAAAGAGGAAAAGAATTGTTCAGACAAAAATTTCTCCAACCATGGCAAAGAGGGATGAAAAAGAAAGCTCAGCGGAATCATGCATTACTTCTAGATTTGTTGACATCGGAGACATTGATCTAGATACAGATCTCATAATTGTAAAAGCTTCCAGCAAAAATTCATCCTCTTGTTTCAAATGCAGCCCATGAAGAAGTCAGTGCATGGAAAATTCCTTCTAGGATCTTGTGCATGTGCTTCCAATCTTCCAGTTGAAGCCTTCATTGAAGTTGCATTCACTCAGAGTGCTTTCCAGAAATCTTCATTGCTCATATCCAATTAAAAATAAAACTGATGAGTTATTTATGGCGGACATTACACTGATGCATGTACAGGAGAAGAACTGTAAAAGCTTCAAGGATAAGAGATAAGACATGTCAGCAGTAACACTCACAAGAAAATCACAGTCACTTGCTTCTAGATCCAGACACTTATAGATCCAGCCACTCCTAGATCCAGTTTGGTGAGAATTAAAGGCAAAAGAATCAACTGCATGCAAAATATGAAAAAGAACAAGACTGCATCTTTCCTCTTTCTTCTTCTTTCCTCCGACAAAGCAATTATGTGATCAATTAAATTATAAAACTTAAGTGATTGGTTTAAAAGCCATTACTTGAAGAAGTCAACTACTTGGAGATAGGTGGCAGACATGCAAAATAGAAGGTTCTATTTTCAGTTGCAAATCATTCATGTCATGCAAAGAGGAATTCTAGGAGGGAGATTTCCAATTGTTTCTTTTCCCACTTCCACATGTGTCAGTTCAACTAAAATCTTACGACTTGTAATTACCCCTCTACATTATATAAGTAGAGGAAGAACCTCCAGGTTAATGATCAGAATTTGTAAGCAACAACCTTGTGTTCTAGACTTTGTGCTCAAACCCTTGAGAGCCACTTGAAGCAAAGGAATATACAGGAGTAGATTTCCAGAGAACTTTGTGTCACGGTGTATTTTTTTTCTAGCTTTCTATCTTAGATCTTTGAATAAACTTTGTGTTATTTTAGATCTAGATCTAGAGTTGCCTTTGCTTATAATTTTGTGTTGATATCTATTGGTTTCTTCTATGTGCGTGCAATCAACTCTGTTATCTATTGATTGGGGTGCACATCTTCCTCAGTTCTTCTTTGTGTTTATATAATTCCCTTCTTCTATAAATATTTCCTTTCTTAAACAGCTGATTACTTGTTACAGAACTGTACAACTATGGTTCATAAGCTGAATAGTTAAAGTAAAACCCCATATAGATACTAGCATATTTTAATTGACAAATCTGACACAGGAGCCTCACCGGTAAATGAGGGAGATTTATCTCATGATTGCCTAGGTCTTATGCTATGCAAAAAATCTAGCCAACATAACACTTGATAACATACTAATCTTGTTTACTCATCGAGATCCCGTGTGTGCATGTGGAAATGAATTACCTCTTGAAGGAAAGAGTTGATAGATAATAAGTGAAGACACTAGCCAATGTGTAGGAATGATTTAGTTTGAAAGGTGATTTTGGAATGGATTGTGGAAGGAGAACCATACATTTCACTGCTACCAGTCAGGCATCTATAGCCCTAATGGAGATGTATTTGTTTCTAATCATAACATTGCCCTACTGCTAATCAGGCATCCATAGCCCCGGTAGAGATTATTGGAAATACCCCAAGAGAGAGTTATATATCAATTTCTTTTTGCTTTTAGCTTTTGCTTTTTGATTGATTGATTTTGATTCTTTTGCTTTCTGAAAACTTATTTCAGATCTCTTGTTTAACAAGGGGTTAAGAACCATTGATGGCTTCATGAAAGGATGTGGAATTGATTGTGATGATGACGTTGTCTAGTGTCAACAAATACGCCCAAAAATTCTTCCCAACAAGTTTATTATATGTAGATAGTGATATGATCTCTAAGAGGTCAGTCGTTCTTTAATTTACCAAGGTTATGAAAGACCAAGGCCAAATGGATACCATAGAGATAAATGTCGCAAATGTGTACGAAATAAGCTAACCCAAAATATCATTGAAGGGATGAAAATGGTGGATGACTTGTAGAGGAATATGAAAGAAAGGGAAGAAAGAACATCCATGTGTACGCAATACCTAATTACAATGTTTGATCTTTGTACCTTTGATTTTTTTTTTTTGTAATGTTTGAATGTTTTCTTTTTTTTGTATTTTTGAACTATTTTATGATTTTTTAAGATTTTTTCAGTGTTTTGGGAGATTGGTACAAACCATGTCACTCTACATGATAGGATCCAACAATGATGTTCATGATGTCCTTTATAAGGGATACTAAACACATTTGTTTATCAAGAGTGATATTATCCTTGATCTTGATGATCACGGTGAGTTCACACTCAACAAATGACTGTTATTTGTTTTGAAACATGGGTTTCGCATGTGGGAGCTTGAGTTCCATATACATAGGTTTTTGCACTTTGTGTCATACTTGATGGGTACCTTGGTGTGCATTCTGGAATCACGTTTGATTTTGAATTTTATAATTGTTTGAGTTGTTGGGAACTTTGAAGCTCTTCGGAGTTTTTATCTTAGCTTGATAAAGAAATTTTCTAGGTTTCTTATAAGCTAATGCTTGACTTTTCTGATCCCAAGAAGTGGGAGGAGAATGTGGATGTTTAGAATTGATATGAGAAATGATAATGGGATTGACACAATCATTGGTAAAAGGAGAATGTGATGGACGAAAAGGATATGGTCCAAGAATTGAAGAAGATGGGCTACCAGGAGGTGAGCCACAAATAGAAGATGGAAGGCTACTTGGATGTGGCCCCAGTATAGAGGAAGAAGGGTTACTAGGAGTTGAGTCGTAGATAGAAGATGATGGACTGTTAGGACGCAACCCAAGAATAGAAGATGATGGGCTACTAGGAGGTGTCCCATAGATAAAAGTTAATGGTGGGATATTATGATGTGGCTCATGAATAGAATACAAGGGGTTAGTTGGTCGTGCCCCAAGAATAGAAGGTAACGGGCTACCCGAAGGATAGCCATAGATAGTTGATGAAGGGTGGCTTAGAGGTGGCCCATATATAGAAGACACAGGGCTAGTTGGATGTGCACCAAGAATAGAAAATAGTGGACTACTTGAAAATGTCCCAAAAATAGAGGAGGGAGGGCTACTAGAAGGTGACTCACACCTATACGAAGATGAATGGCTACTTGGCATTGACCCTATAGGAGATTGTGATTGAGGAATTGTGATAGACAAAGAGTGATTGCGTGATGAGAAGATAGGTCGTGGATCAATGTAAGACCTAGGAGTTTCATCATGTAATGAAGAATGTGAAGATGGAAGAATAAGAGGAGGACCAAGTCGCATGATTTGAGGCTCTTCCTCTGTTTCTTGATAAAAGGAACCAACTTTTTCCTCATGATATGTGGATGCATCGAAGTCTAAAGAGAATCCTTTTTCATAATCTGTTAAAGGAATATCTTTGTGTGCCCCTATAAATGCCTTGATTGTTGCTTCATTCTGAAAGAGGTTAATCGGTATGAGTTGTTGATCGACCACAAGGGGTTGAGTGGAAGAAAGAGGTTCGATTGGTGTGGAAGACTTAGAAGATGTTTGATGATGATTGATAGAAGAAGATGACATGGAGGACGAAGAATATGTGGAGCTAGATGTCTCAGGAGTAGAAGAAGGGGGTGTGCACCTACCTATACGATGGTATATTGTCTGTAAACTAATAGGATTAAGTCCAAAGTTTGTAGATTATGACACATGGGTCGAATCAGATGTTTGACTAGAAAGAATTTGAGTCACACGAATCTTCAAAGAAGGAAGACTTTGTGGGGGTGATTGATGAAGAAAGTCTTGCGAAGAAGGGGAGGGTCGTGATTCAAGAATCGCATTGGATGAATAATAACAAGGGTCCTATAAAAAAAAAAGATGATCATGATTCAAGAATTGTATTAGATGTTTAATTAGAGGGATTTGGATTCCTATGAATCTTCAAAGGAAGAAGACATCATTGAGGAGACTGATAAAAGAGGTCTTTTGAAGAAAGGGAGGACCGTGACGTAGGAGTCACATTAAATGTATGATGAAAAGGGTCCTGCGAAGATAGGGAAGACCACGATGTAGAAGTCACATTAGATGAATGATGAAAATAATTTGTGGCGACTCAAATCTTTAGAGGAGGAGAATGTTTTTTAGGTGACTGATAATAGAGGTCCTACGAAGAATGGGAGGACCGCAACTTAGGAGTCGAATTAGATGAATCCGAATAGTAGTTTGGATCCAAATCATAAAAATAATCAGAGGAAATATTTGGATTGGAATCCTCAGAAGAAGAGGAAATGTTTGGATTGGAATCAAAAGAAGAGTGGGGGGAACCCGAATAATAATTTGGATTAGAAGTGTCCAAACCATACCACCGACTATGAGATGAAGGTGAGGAATGGGTTACTCGGATGGGTTCTCTAGTGTGAAGAACTAATCGAGGTTTGGTCATGATGGACATATTTTGATGTGAACATTGAAACTTTGATTCCTTATTGTTGTATGTATAAGGGACCTTGTGATAATCAGTCTTTGTTGGTGTTGTTTGATACAAATGCCTAGACCTAGATAGTGTGATTGAACTTCTTCAAAGTGAAGAATGTTTCATGTTGATTTGGGTAGCATAATGACAACCAACTAGACATTTGGTAAATATGGGGATGTTTGTGTGATTTTCCAAAGGAGAACTAAGGAAAACATACATCGTGATGACTCAAGATTGATAATCAAACAAGGTTTGGACAACAAGTTTGGAGGTTTAAATGTCAAAGGATTGATCAAAAATTTAGCAACATAAAGGATTACAAAGGAAAGATTTCCAATGTTTGATTGATGCAAAATTTTCTTGATAGGAAATGTCTTTGCCAAGGTTTGAAAGATATGTTCAAAAATGACCATGAATTTAGGAAAAAAAAAAAGATCAAGAGGATCAAAGACCCAAAGGATTGTCCTAGAAATGAGTTTATAAGATGGATAAACACAAGGAACAATCACACAAGTTCAAAACACATCCAAATTAATGATCAAAGAATAATGAATGATAAAGAATCAATGGATCAAAGTGATTGTCCGAAATGGATAAGTCGATGTGATAAATGAAACACAATCACACAAAGTTATTAGTAAACCAATTAGTAAATTGGTAGTTGGTGCTTAAGATGATTAACAAAATTTCTCCACTTATGTCAAGTTCAAAGAGATGAACAAGGTGTAAGTAATAACAAAAAGTTAATACAATCTCCAAACAAAGCATACTAAAAGCGAGCTTGAATCCAATCAAGACCTATATCTCAAAAAGTGGTAGTTACAATTGTGAGTGACACAACAATACCACTAAGATGTATTAACCAATTTTTTTGGAAAAGTAAGGTATTAATATCAAAATGATATTGATATAATGCGCACAGATGGTAACACTCAACACTTTTCAAAATCAAGGCAATGATTGAAAGCAAACTAAGGCTAGAGTATATCAAGGAATTGTTAGAGCGTGTATAGCATAACATCACAATATAGACACTTAGGCCAAGTTTATAAGAAACAAGACATAAGTACCAGAATTGTAGTGACTCGATATAAACAAGATAATAGTTCAAAGGAGATTCAAGCCTAACTATGATGACGATCTTGACTTGGATATCAAGATTAAATAGTTACCAATGATACGAGTACGTGCCCACACACTTTAAATGTTTAATAACCCAACCGCAAACATGGATGAGCGTAAACGGACATAAAAGTAGTTATGCCATTAGTTGGCAACACATGTGTGGTCACTCCTCTTTTGATCAAAAAAGTATCAAAAGAAAGTGAAGGAAGTAGTACAATTGGGGATGAAAAATTTTGGCCTCACTTTGGCAGAGTTTTTCCTCGCCTTAGGGTGAGTGAAAAACTAAGAAAAAGTAATGCTTCACACATTTTGTGATGAATGTTGGCTCTTTACAACAACAATTTGGTCAAGTTGGCTCCAAATACTGAATGACTTTCCTAGATGGTTCACTCAACTAGATTTCACAAGTTATCTAAGAGTGAACTCGGTTTCCCAAGGTTTCCCAAGGATTATCTCAGCTTTGCTTTATCCCCTTCAAGCATAGTGGACAATAAATATGTCCATCATGTACTCTCACTGGGGTCGCGATACAAATAACCTTGACACTAAATCTCATGTGTATACTAGACAAGTAGGTGTGCGGAGCACTTCCCGTTTCGTCCGCAAGGTTCTCTCTTACGTGGACTACTTTGGGGTTCCTATGACCACCCCCATTGTTGTACCCTTATCCGAACCTACAAATCAAGTGTATTGAATGTGACATTTTTTTAATCTTTTAGACTTAATGTGGTTTAGTCATTCGTCGTTTGGTAACCTGCAACACATGTGTAGTTAGAAAAGTTTGTTTCAAACTTCTTTCTTTGACAAGCGTTTTTAGGTCTTGCACTCAAGCATTAGTAGTTCTCCAAGTAAATCACATTATTTAAAATATGATTAAGAGTTGATTTTGATTATCAAGATCATCCAAAGATGTAAGAGAAGAGCATAAACAACAAATAATCCAACTAAAAAGTAAAGGAAATCTTCGCAATTAATGAACCATACAAAAATCTTTATAAATGTTCATTCCCTTAAACCAAAAATGAAAGATGAAGTTTCCAATTAAACAAGTGTTAGAAAATAAAGACTAAAGCTGATTTTTATTCTCAAGATCACCCTAAGGTGCAAGAGAAGAGCATACACAAAATTTAGCCCAACTAGATAGAAATGGAAAATTTCAAATCAAAGGACCATACACAAATATTTTGTAAAAGCTTCATTCCCTTAAGAAAAATGAATAATCAAATTTCCAAGTTAATTCAAATGTTAAAAATATAGAGATAAATTTTGTTTTTGATTCTCAATATCACCAAAAGGTGTAAGAGAAGAGCATACACAAGCTTTGGTCTAAATCAAGTAAGCATGGAAATACAACAATCATCAAAACATTAGACATGTTAGAAAATAATCAGTTTTACAATAAAGAGAATACCTGTACATTCTATAAGTATAAATACTAAATTTATGTTTTCATTGCATATTTCATTTCAATATCTTTCCAACGCAAAAAAAATGGAGTCATTTCGATTTCGGGAGAAAAATTTATGGCCTTCGAAAGATGGGTTACAGATGCTCTTATGCTCACGTGTATGCAGTTAACATGTACCCAAAAAATGTCAAAAAAACTTCCCTTTATCTACAATATGGTCACATTTTTCCAACCAAGATTCAATTTTGACAACAACCCATCACATTAATATATGAATAGAAGACTCGATGCTATCAAACATTAACATTCATGATCAAAAACTTAACATTTTCAAGAAATAAACAAAACTAACATGTAGATTGTTGAAAAAGTAAGCTCTAAAAATGAAAACATGATGAAAGCTTAAATTTTTCTGGCCAAGATTCAATTTTGAAAATAACCCACCACATTAATATGTAAATAGAAGACTCAGCACTATCAAACTCTAACCTACATGCTCAAGAATTTAAGATTTTAAAGAATTTGACAAAACTAACATGTAGAATGTTGAAAAAGTAAGCTCTAAATATGAAAACATGGAGAAATCTTAAAATTTTCCTATCAATTCCAATTTTGACAACAATTCATCTCCTTTATATCTATAAGGAAGACTCAACACATGCAAACTCAACAAAACAAGTTAAGAAAAATAAGTTATGTCAATATATGTAAGAAGATGGTTAGTAACCAAAATTGAAATTTAACTAGAAAAACTTGAAATTAAGTGCAAAGGAAAATGGAGTAAGTCCCACTGGGCATGCCAAATGTGCTCATTTTTTATTAACTAAGATATAAATTGCAACTAATATCTACATAGCTTCAAAAACAAATGCTAATTAAACAATGTACCATCAAGATAAGAGCTTAAATGAAATGCTTCTTCAATGCATAAATGAAACTACTTGCTAAGTTATTTCCTACTCTCTATGATTGCTAACTTAAACTATGCACCTATGAAGAACATAAGCAATTAAAGTGGATTGTTGCTTGATCTAAAGGATTAAGAATGGAATCTCATCAAGAATGACTACAAGGCCATTTTGGTTCTCCCCATATTACTCAATTTTGAGTGATAGGATGCAAGATGGAGAAACTATTTCCAACAATGGACAATGGCTCAAGATGAAAATACTTATAGTTTGCACTATTCAAAGCATGGTGCAAAAAGAAAGGTAAGAAGGACTCCTTATATAGCTTTCTTGAAGAGGCAAGGATATCAAATTGAAGAATGTGGGATAAAGGTAAAACAAGATTAAGAATGAATAAGGTTGCTTTATAAAAGGTAATCTTGATTTAGAAGAGTTTAATTTGTCATTAATAAGTCATGGGAGTTGGGGGATGTTTTAATTAATCAAAGGTGATTAATTAATAGGTAGAGGTAAGCTTATAGAAGCTAATTAGAGGAAATTTAGTATGATTTGCAGGATTAAGAGAGGAATTTGATCCAATAAATGGTAATTTATTGATTCAGTGTTGCGAGTGTAATTAATTAATAATAATTAATTAACCCAAGTAAAAGCAAATATTAATTAATGAAAGGTCTTTAATTGACATCTTTAATGATAGGAAGGCTAATTAATTAATGAAAGGTCGTTAATTAATGAATATGAAGAGGAATGTTAGCTAATTAGCGGAAAAATGCTAATTATTACGGAAATGACAAGAAAGAGGATAATTAGTGCAGTCTTAGCACTAAAGCCTGTGTAAGCGGATTTTAGGTGTCTATAGCTGGAGAGAACCATGTAAACATTGTACATTCATTTATAAAGAAAATTCCCAATTCTATAGAATTGTGATGAGATTTTTTTGCCATAAGATAATTATATGGAATTGTCTTTTCTCGCTATAAAATGCACCTACGTGCATAGATGCCACATCACTCCATTTGTTTCTTGTCAATAAACGCGATTTTAAAAAATAGTAGTGTTTTTAACAAAAATATCCTCACAACCAATGTGATTGAAATGAAAGATTTTAATGATGTCCACGAGACCAAATAGTCTATGGGACAAAATCTGCAACCCTAAAATATTTTCAGATTTCATTCCATATCAGACCTCCTATAATGGATCTTGATAAAAAAAAACCCGTAATCTTGTTAAGCCTCACTTCTTCAAATAACTCACTTAGGTTGTCTACTTTCAGGTTACTTTCATACTAGATATGTATATCTTCATAAGTTGTGCATTCTATGATGAAGTGTCATTATGTCTCCACCACCCCCTTACTGCAAAAAAGACAGGTCTCCTCTCCCAATCCTCCATGGGAATAGTCCATCTACCAGTCTCATACCAAAGATGATATGATCCAGTCCTCAGCTGAACAACTAAGATCCTTGCTTTTCCCTTGATGGTCACACCTAGATATGTTTTTTCATCATGTTCCTAGGAGGAATTGAATTATTTGATGTAGTGAGCCTTCTTTCAGCCAATCTACCCCATCCACATGACAATCCTAAATTTTTCTATCACTAAATATTATATTTCTTCATTGGTGTTAGGATGTATTCTTGCAATTCGATGTCCCATTTGTTCATCCACTTGTTTTTCTTTATCCAACTTTTCTTCCTACGTCCTAATTTCTCCTCCACAACCATTTTGGGCTAGCGATGGTTATCCATGGTTTCAACCTTTTCACATAGCTTAGTATTTGAGTTATTGTCGATGCCACCATCGGAAACATCCCTACTTTAACCAATAAAATATCATATGGGACCGTTGTTTTGACTTTGAGGGTGTTTGTAATTAGATTCTTTTGGATTTTTTCTAACTATCTCCATATGTGATTAGACATGCTACTTCCCCAAACCTCACAGCCATATAAGGTAATTGGCATGACCAACAAACCAAATTGGGTTTTTGATTAAGCAAGTATTGAAATAAATAGATGCCTAATACTAATTATGTAACAACACTAGATATATGCAATGAAGTTCATAAATTAACCCAAGCAAAATAAGCTAAAAAACATGAAACCATGGTTGCAAAGAGGAGATATGAGCACTTAGCTAATTCACAAATAATAATGGGTTGTGCCTAAGTGAAAAATTGATGAACAAAAGGAGAGAAGTGTCGCACCAAGCCTTAGAAAATTATGCGACTGCGAGATCTTCCTGTACTAGGGTCCCTGGAATGGGTCAAGGGTGTCTACGGGCACCAGAGACCAGCTCTAGGCACATGTGACTGCTTAGAACCTCAAAAAAACAACTTCAGAGGGTCACGAGGTGTTTGTTGTCCTTCACTTCCTATCGCTAGTATGTCGCATCAAGTTCACATATGTCGCCTTTAACCTGCAATAAATGTATGACCTACAAAAAAACCCTCAAAAGCACATAAAATTCCAAAAAAGAAAATAATGCAAATGAGGGGTCAGATTGTCCTCGATTGTCAAACAAGTGAACTTACGATTGAGTGCTACACTACATCTTAGACCCAATGTAGTTCTATGTGTGTGTGAAGGAATTGTGTCATAGGTGGCTCTTGTGCATGTCGCATTTGATAGCGAACAAGTAGCTAGATGTAAAATATGTAAATAGATGCATGCATGAAAGAATGAACTTCCCCTCTAATGAAGTATATGCAGGAAAATGCAGTCCCTTGCCCTTGTGTTGATGTTAGATAGATGCTTGAATGCTCTTGATAATGCCTTTGGATGCAACCTTAGGTGGTGATAGCTAATGCTTTATGCTTGGTCCTTTATTATTGTCACATAGCTTTATATTTATATAATTCCATTGCTTGAATTTTGTAATACCAAAAATATAAGATGTCTAAACAGATAGAAACCACCCAAAAGATGTGAGCAAAGTATAAAGAGGTTAGGGGTGCCCAGAGGGGATGGGGGTGCCTGACGCTGACATCCTGGCTAGGCGCTGGTGTCCAGAGGGAGAGACGACGAAGTGTGAAAAGACAGACTGGGCCAGAAGGAGTGTAAGATCAACATATGCTAATAAAGCAAGTAAAGATGGCCAAAGACATGGGTCAATTAATAGTTTTCTTGCTTATGAATCATTTGAATAGTAGTATGTGATCAAGACTAAATAGATACACAAAGTGCATGATTTAGTGTCTACAGTTTTCTTATTTTTGTAATCCCACAGCTTAACTTTCTTACACATGTTTTGAAGTAAGATGTTTTCTAACCTCCCTATATCCATTTTGCTTTACACATCTCCCAACTGAGTTTGTTATGAAAATCAATCCCAAGGTATTTGTACTTTTTCACTATTTCCAATGGGCTCCCTTCAAAGATAAAGTTATCTCAAGTCTCTTTCCTTTTTAGAATTTTTTTTTACTTTAGTCTTGGTAATGTTCACTTGTATCCCGACTTCTTGGCAAAATAGTTCTAAGACTTTTAACTGTTCCATCAACCCATGAGCTATTTTTGAGATTAGGACAAGATCATTAGCATATAGGAGTATTTTCACCATATAGCCTTCCAGTTGGATACTCCCCATCAGTTTTACTTAATTATTCTTCAAGTTTGTCAATGTATTAACCAAACAAAGTGGGGGAAAGGGAAGAACCTTGCTTGACACCAATGTCGCTACGAAAACATTTGGACATACCCTCTTTAGTTCTAATTTTAGCTTTGACCTGCTCATATAATCTATACATTGTTGATTCATACTCGTCCGGAATACCAAGTTCTTCCATCCTTTTCCAAAGGTTGTCTCTGGGAACCGTGTCTAAGGCTTTTTTAAAATCCACAAAGCAACAAAATGCTTCCTCTCCACGAGTGTCCCATATATTGTCAATTAAGTGTTTAAGGGTGATATAATGGTTGATGGTTGAGTGCCTCAGCCTAAAGCTTGTCTAACCTTTTGCTCTTTTACCCTCTCTTTCGGCCCAACTGTTGATTCTGCCTTCTATCATGCTCCTAACGAGTTTACTTAGAAGAGGATTTACCATAATAGTCCGGTAATTGGATGGATTATTGATATCACCACTTTGATAGAGAGGAATAATTACTCTAGTCGTCCAATCCGCAAGTAAGCCATCCTGGTTGATGTTATTGAACATTCTTTTGATGTGTGGAGCAAGGGCCTCAACTCCCCATTTCAAAAATTCAGCATGCAACCCATATATGTCTTGTGCTTTACCACTTGCCAAGTTCTTTATGTCATGCTTGATATCTTCCACCGAGAAGAGCTCGGTTTATGTGCTAACTATGGGAGGAGTGTCCTTCTATTGGGCCCACTCATAGAGAAGCCTCACATATTCTAACCAATGGGCATTCGTGATATTATTCTCTATGTGTTTTTCTTTTGCCATAGCTCCTTCCAAAAACCTTTGGGATTGTGTTTTCCGAGGAAAATTAATTCTTTCCTTCTAGTGTTTACATAACTTTCTTTTTTGGATTGCACCAATTTCTTATAGTTCTTATTGTTTTCTTTGTTCCTCCCACTTTCTTTGAATAGTCTTTTGACAACCTTGCACTCTTTGTCATACCGCGGGTTCGTCGGGAAAGTATTTGCTTTTCCCTTCCTAGACCAAGATCTTTTGCAAGCACTCAATGCCTTTTGGATTAAAGGGATCAAAAAATTACTGGAAACACACCACTTTCCTCCTTGGTTACCTTGTTTCTTGTGTTATTCCTTATCACTAAGAGGTGTTGTTCAAGGGATGCAATAAAGATTTTTTGATTTTTCTAGTTGAAAATGATTTTACCCCGAGGTCGAGTCTTTTTTTGCATGTGGCAGATAGAACTTATGAAATAGTTTGCAACCACAACAAATAAAAACTTGTTTTGAGATGACATGACAATTAACAACATGTGAACCTTGTCACACTAATCTCATGTATGTATGTGCTTTATGCATGCACATAGGTGCATTTTGCAAGGAGTGCACATAAGTGCATTTTGTAGGGAGTTTAGCCAATACCTAATTATATCTAGTGTCAATGTAAACATATAATTATATGTTTCCAAATTAAAATTAATATATAATATAAACAAATGTAAATGCCTTTTGAAATGATTTTTGTATAATACCATCTGCATTTTCATTGAATTTCATTTCGATATGATTCCTCCATATCGACACATCGCTAATTATCCACGTCATTCTTACATTTCTTGGGAAATGTTAGTTTAGGTCTTACATTATCATTGGGAGAGATTGACTGTGCGAAGAAGATTGATTGTGTGGCATTGCAAACAAACACATACTGTTTTATTTAATATGATTTTTTATGACGATAACTTAAAACACAAACCACATTATAATACACATTGTATACTGGCACAAACTTATGTCAGAGTACGATAAAATTTCTTTAGATTTTTATGAAGGAAATAACATACCATGCAAGCGTGTCATGCACATTGTCACTAGTACAAAAAGATTCAAGAAAGTACTTTATTTTTTGAATATTTTAAAGTCCATATAGTCGCCTCATTATATTCTTCGAAAAATCAGTATAAAAATTCGACGACAAATATTTGCTCCACCATCATTGTCTTCTTTGGAATAAACATCAACAATAACTTTTGTAGAGGAATTACACTTGTTAGCCATCCGATACGATTTGATAACCTCGTAGCCTTGTGAACATTAAAATATCTTCTTCTTCTTTGAACACGTGACGACATAATCCAAGAAACGAGAAAAAAAGAATTGGGAGGGATACTACCTAACTCAAATCAATATAGGAAATATACGTACCGAAGTGAGTGTGAGATAGTGCCTTTGGTCCAAGGAGGGTGAAGGGCTTCATTTAATGCTGCCTTGGGAAGGAAGTTGAGTCCAAGAGATGATATGATGCTTTTCTGACCAGGGAGGACGATAAGTTTTAGGTGTTCTGTGGGTAATAGAAGGAGTGAAATAAACAGTCGCTATTGGCGTAGGGCCCGCGTAGCATAAAAACAACTAGAAATGACAAACTCACACGATCGAGCCTCTCCCGGGCCGGCATTACCGCTTCAACACAAAAGTTAACAAATAATATAAATTCCGATTTTGCTAAGTAGAAAAAAATAGATCCCAAAGACTGTCTATTTTTCATCTCGATGAAACTTTTTCTCTTCGGATTGCATTTCCGCAGCTTTTGGGAGTGAACTTGTGCCATCTTCTTTTGTCACATACGTTATTCCTTACTTCTTATCGTACACAGAATCTACAGTTTGAATTCGACGGGCAAAACATATTCCCGTCTTCTATCAGAGAGGCCAATGTTTTTATCTCTCCAAGTTATGGATCGAACCTTTACAATTTCTCTCAACTTTGCAGGGGTGGATCCGAGAATTGTTTGTAAATGTGAATGCCTACATAATTGGGCGTCAATAGCAGCATGAATTGTTTGTTTGCGTGTGGAAGAGGTTAAATCGACTGCACGTCTGTGCATGCATTGTCGGTTCGAGTCCGCATTTGTTTAGCATAATAGCCGTATAGCTGCCCGAGTTCCTGAGCATGGTTTTATTGCTTTTTTTCACGCCCACATCGATTGCCCATGGCCAAGCGAGCTTATCAAGTTTGGAAAGGCAATAACGTAATGCCCATAACCCTTCTCAATTTATTTTATCTGTTTGGCTCCAGCATTGTTTTTTAAAATTTTTGGCAAGTTTTAGCACAAATGGTTGCCACGACGTTAACTCACTTTAATCTGCCCTGCACTGGTACAGTAAGTATTCCTACATTTTTTTGTTTTATGTACACATGATTATGTGCAATTGGGAGGAGAGCCTGAGTCGAAGGAGTTGCGGTCTAATGGTCATGGGGAGTACTTGTAAGAGCGTGACCCAGGTTGAAATTCCTCAAACCTAACCTATAGTGGCGAGGTGGCTGTGGTAAATTCTGGGGGATATTCGAGGCAGACCTATGTTTGCAAATCTTTAGATTGTGGTCGTTAGAGCGTGACCTAGGTTAACCAGTCTTTAGAAGCGATCCAAGCGTACCCTCACTCAAGGTTTACAGGCAGTTAATAACAAGAATAGTTGAGTACATACAGGACACTTTTGGGAATCTGATTACCATGATGCATATTTAAATCCTGCAATTTGATTGAGGATAATGATGCACATCGAAATCCTGAAATTTGACGGAGGATAACTTGAAGGCGAATTCTAACAGCAAAAATTGATATCTTACATTTTGAAACAAATTGACTTATCAAGACTGCTGGAAAATTACTGAGGGTACTTTGGCAGCAAAGGAAAAAGAGGGCAGCAAAGGAAAAAGAGACCAAACTCCTGAAAAACCAAACTAGAACTTTCCTATATTTCGAACTGCATTTTTATGCAGAATATTAGATAAAAGGTTAATTTTCCAGAACAGAGTTCCAACTTCAAACCTAAGACATGACAAGGACAGTATGGTGCCACGCTAAGCAAAAGACTGCATCCACAACAAATAATTCACTGAAAAACTTTCCAAAAATATCTATCTATAGTTACACTTTTCCTCTATTCCGTATTTCTTTTTGAATGTGGCATAAATAACATTACACAGTTTTTGATTTGGAAAATTCCATTTTACGGGTTAATCTTCAGCTATCGTCTGTTGGGGCATGCCATGTTCAGTGAGTTAGATGTGCTATTTTATCCAATTTCAGCACTTCATCATGTCTACAGGGAATTTGAACTCTAGGCTCTGATTTGGAAGCCCCAATGCTTTTACCACTTGAACTCATCTCTCATCCCATTCGACTTAACACATTTAATTTTATCCTGCTATACTTATACATAAATATTCTCTTATTCTAAGGCTGACACAATTTTCACGCTCTTTCTAAGAATACTTGAGTCCTTTTCACAAGCATTTATTCATTCTTGGCATTTTTTCTCCATGGATTTGCTTTGCACCGTAGCAATTGAAGTGCTAGATGTTGAAGTATTTCTGGGCCTTTCCATGTAGCATTCTTTAAGGTAAGGTTCTTCCACTAGATTAGATTTTTTGAATTTTTCTAAACTCTCGTCTTGAGTTGCTAAAATGCATTCCAAAATTATAATGAAACAGGCTTTATTGTCTAAAAACTAAGAGGTTACAGGGTATTTGGAATTTTGATATTTTGTCATAACATAAGACTTGAAAGGCATCACGCACTCTAGTGGCATAAAAGTATATGCAGGTGTCACTCTCTTTCTATTATAAAGCATGTATTGTCGAGTATTCCTAATAAAAATCAGTTTCATACTTCAAATTCTCTCACACTGCAGTGCTGGTTATGCCGGTATTCCATCTTGTCTTAGTCCAATTTGAGATTCTTTCAATTGTTTCAACATGTATTGGCTCTCATGGAAATTATGGATAGCTGGTGGTTGTACATCTTCACTGGTCCATGACTTCATTCAATCAACAAAGGAGGGTCACAACAATAAAGAACCTTAAATGGCAACAATTTGACAGATGCGACATATGTTCTACAGTACGAATTTTCCAAATGCAGATATCTAATGTTCTAACTTTGAAGTACAACTATGACCATTCTTATTTCAATCTAATACGTTCCCTCAATGGCCACATCTGAGAAGGCACCAAGTTCATCCCCAATTCGATTGACGAGTATGTTTGCAGTATGTTCCTAGGTGTCTCAATAGTGGAGTTCAATTTTCCTTCAACAATTTGTATGATATAGTGTTGATGAACTTCGACATGTTTATTCTAAGTATGATATACTGAAGTTTTGACGAGCTTCAGTACATTTTGATTCTCACAAAAGAAAACTATTACCTTGATTTGTGTTATCTGTAAACCATTGAGTATTTTGTGTGTCACGCTTCTCGAGCAGCATATACTGCTGCTTTATTTTTTACTTTAGTGGAGAAAAAAACAACAATAAATATCTTTTGCTTAGCCATGATACTGTACCTGTACCTAGGTTGAAGGCATGACCTATCATTAATTTTCTGTCAGCTACGGAACCCTCTTGATCTGAATCTTTGTAACCTGCCTATTGCAAAACCTTATTTTTGCTCCGTTAAGTCTATTTTTATCTTACATTCCAATACTCAGTCTTCGATGCTGTCATAAATCTGGATATATAGCTTACCGTTAAAAAAGACCAACTGAAAAGCTGTAAGATAAATGAAAACAAATTAGTACTTGTACATTAACTTAATAACTAGTTTGAGTAAATGTCGGCTGAATATTTCACCCCAACCACCAAATTTACAATGTGTAAGCGAATTTTCAGTCAGCCATACTAAGTTTTCCTAAAAATAGTTCAACATACTTTGTTTGTGAGACAGTATGTTGCTTGTCTATCTGCCAGAATTATACATCCAGGAAGAGGTTTAAATCTCTAATGTCAAAAGCATTACAAAAATCTGGTTTTAATTATTAGTTTGCCTAAACGTCATTAATAGTGATGATAAGATCATCCACATGCACCACCAGAATAGCAAAATCAACACCAAAGCGTTTGGGTTAAAAGGATTCCTGAATCTGGCCTGTGGGGGTTGTTTTAACTCATAAAGATCCTTTCACCAGCTTGTGCACTGTATGTTTCTTACTTTTGACTTTAAAACATTGTGGCTCTCATAAAAAAATATTCCTCCAAATCGTCATTTAAGGAAAGAGCTTGTCACATGTGTTTAACAGATCTTCCACTTGAACATGCTGCAGTGGCCTCAACTATTTTGATATTGACCATCTTTGCAGTAGGAGCAAAAGTATTCCCATAGTCCTTTATAGAAATCCCTATGCAAGTAACCTTGATTTATATTTATCTAGGAAGCCATCTGCTTTCTATTTGATTCTATACACCCCATTCTAACCAATGAATGACTTTGCAGGTGGTAACTCTGCCAAAACCAATATCCCATTTTCCTGAGCACATATTTAGCCTCTATTGTCATACTGCATCCTTCCTTTCCCTTAGCCTCCTCAAATTTGGTGGTTCAAAGGAATTCAAGGCATCATATGTTAAAGCATAGTTGACACATTGAACAAATGGAACAACTTGCTTACCTTGTCTTTGTTGTGTAAGCCTGACTTGTTTCACCTGTTTGCTTTAATTTATCATTCTGCACCCCCTGCAAAGTGGTATGGAACCATTTTTAACATTTGTTTTCTCTTTTGTCAACTTGATGGGTTGGATACACAGCCTTTTCCAATGGTCATCACATGCCAGTGCAGACTGTTTCCAACCAGTATTGGCCTGCAAAAATGGTGTTTCTCGATACTGATCTTCAATGGGAGAATGACAAGGTCCTCTTCTCAAACAATTTTTTTGTCATTTTGAATAGATTTTTTTAATAATGTTTCGTCAATAGACATCATGTGCAGTGTGCGCATTGTAGAATTTATTGACTATTGTGTCAAACTTATTGACGCGACTATTGATGTGCCATTATCTTATTTACCTCAAATGATAGAAATTGCGTGTTTGCTTTCTAATAATAAAAAACAATAGATGTTCTATTATTTGTGTTTATGTTTTGGTTATCTCCTATTAGTATGCAATAATGCTACATGTATCATGTATGGGTATGGTTTTGGTGAATTCCGATAGCCATGTTTAATCTGTTATGATAATTGAGCTATTAGCAATTTGTGCTATTGGTGCATCTCAAATAATTTTTAAATGATTCATACACATTTCTTTTGTGTGATTGGTGCATCTCTAAGAAATTTGTAAATCATTCACACACATCTCTTTTGTCAAAATCTCCACAACTCCATTTTTTGTTTTGTTGTCATTTTTATAACATTTCCTGTTTCTTGTTTAGCAAGTAGCAAAACAGATGAGATGACCATTGCAAAACTAAATTGCAATAATGAAAGGCCAAAAGAAATAAACTGCAATATAAACATCAGTCTAGGCCGCTTTCTTTCTTTTCCTGAATCTATAGTATCTAATATGATAAAATCGAGCACTATTTAGAGGAAGAAAGGTGTACGGTTACTGATTCTGTTAGGCTCATAACCATCTTCCATCACTCTCTTGAAGCCAAGACAACAAAGTTTCCAAGACAACTCAATCAATGTTTGAGCACAAAGAGCCAAGGATCATCAATATTTTGCAAGAACAACTAACAGCTCAACCACTCCAAGAAGGTTAACATGCAATCCCAGTGTCAAGAAAAGCATCCGCAAAATCCCCCCAACTAGAAGCCTAGGCTAGCAACTGCGAATTATAAGAGTCCAATAAAGAGCTAACTAAGTTCCTACTTGAACAATATTTGATCCATCATATAACATCATAAGCCACTTGAAGTAACTAGGCCACATTTGTTGTAAGAAGCAACCCCATAATTGGGGGTCCCATGCCAAAGGAAGCCATACAAGTGCCACAGTTGAGGAATTGGTGAAGAGTTAATACAAAATAATTTAGAATAAGGGCCAATCCTATCACCAACACTAGTATCAAAACACCCCATCATGATTATCTTAGGAAGTCTCCTATAGCAATCAGACTCGAAAGTAGTGTATGATCATGAAGAGGTGATTGTAGGTGTAAAAGCAAGCAATCTATAGTTGTCAATCAACCAAGAAAGAGATAACATTTCCAAAATCATCCGAGTCATCCTCAAATTAACCAAGAATGACAAATCAGAAGCAAGTCTTTAATCTCAAAAGAAGAATAAAAACTACAATCACCAGAACCATCTACATAACAACTAAGGATGGTATTATCAAATAAAGTCATCAATACAAGAAAAATCATTTAGCATTGCTTCATTAAATATTGTGAAATTATAGAGCTCTTCACTATGATCAGGAGGGTTAGAAGCAACATCTTTGAACGTGTTCTTAATATCTTTGACCACAATTTTTTTGGTCCATATTTGCAAGTCTGAAAGAATGCTTCTGAGCCACAAAAATTCTCTGGTTGCCTTTGAAGCTGCAATGTTATGCTTCTGCTGAAGATATTGCTGGAAAAATTGTTTCTTTGATTTCTAGCTAATCATTGTTGTTCCTAAATTCATAAAAAAACCCAAAGTGGATTTCCCATTTTTATGACCTCCACCATAGTCAGAATTGGAATATCAAACTAGTTTGAAGTTTTCTGCCTTGGAGTATTTGAGCCCAAAATTCTATGTTCCTTTTAGATATCGATTCTTTTTGCTGCTACCTAGTGACGTTCTCTGGGTTGTTGCATGAATCCAGAAAGAACACCTACAACAAAGGAAATGTCTGGTCTAATTGTGGTCACATAAATCAGGCTTTCAATGAGTTGTCTATATTTAGTGGCATCAACAAATTCTATAGAATCTTCTGTGTCAACTTCAAATTCTGTTTCACGGGCGTACTAGGAGGTTTACAATTTGTCATTCCAAATTTGCCTAGAATTTCACATAATGTTTTTGCTGTGTGATGAAGATGTACTTTGATATTTGAATTACTTCAATGCCTAAATAATAATGAATATTTCAATATAACCCAAATCTGTCATCTCAAATTCCTTCATCAGCTTTGCTTTGATATTTGCATGTGTATCTTTCATTATTACACGTGATGAGCAAATCATTCACACACACCACCAAATATACAACTGTCTTGTCAACTGTTTTGACAAAAAGATTTGTATCTTCAAACTCAAAATGCTTGAAGTTGATGTTCAGAAGGTGCTCAATGAGCTTTTCATACCATGTTCTAGGGGCTTGTTTCAAACTATACAACATTTTTTTTAGTTTGCACACCTTGTGCTCTTGGCTGTCAATCGCAAAACCTTTAGGCTGAGTCATGTACACTGTTTTTTGAAGATCACCATTCAAAAAATCAGTTTTCATGTCCATTTGATGAAATTTGCACCTATTTATTGCTGCCAAAGCCAACAAAGTCCAAATGGTAGTCCACTTTTTCTGTAGACTCAAAGGTTTCATTGTAGTCTATGCCTATTTATGTTTGTTAGGTGAGCCATCTGCCTTGTACTTATTATGAAAGACCGGGTTGCAGCCAATTGGTTTACAATTTAGTGGGGAATCGACTAATTTCCAAGTTCCATTTTTGACAAGAGCATCAAACTATGCCTTTATAGCTTTTCTCTAGGCCGAACTATTCATAGCTTGTTTGTATGAGGTTGGTTCTGAATCGAATGCAACATTGAGTTTTTCTTTTGGAGGATCATTCGAGGGGAACTGTGCTAGCTTGTACTAGACTTCTTCAAGGAACTTGTATGCTTCTTGTTGTTTCTAGGCACTTCAAGAGCCCATTTTTCCTTACCCATTTTTCCTACTTCACCAGGTTTGACATCTTTCAATGTTTGAGTGGCCCTTTTTGGAGTCTTCTTCTGTGTTCTTTGTAGCGCATGTGTTGCCTCAATTTCTTGATTTGAAGCTCCTTCATCCTCAACTTTTTATCTTGTGGCCTTTGTTCACTTTTTGATGAAGTTTTACTTTCTCCTTGAGGAATATCATTTTCTTTTATAGGAGACAAGATGAAATCAATTGATTCCCAATTGCTAGACCCCCCCCATTCAATATTTGAAACATCTAAATAAACCTCCTTATACACATTAAACTTGGCACACTTCTCCAGTCGACTCAATTGACGATTAATGCTAGCCTCATCTTTTGCAGTTTCACGGAAGTTGACATCCCTTCCAGTATGCCTTGGAGAATTCCGAATATCCTAAATGAATGCATTTATGACCCTTGTGGTCCAACTTATTCCTTTTCTCCTTTGGGATCAATGCGCAACACGTGGATCCAAAAAACCACAGATGACACACTGAAGCAAGATGACAACACCGCATTTCATATAGAGTCTTCATTTGAATAGCTGATGATGGTGACATGTTGTGGAGATATACTGTTGTTTGAGTTGCCTTTGCCAGAAATGCAAATTTATCCCTTTGAAGTGCAACATTTCTCGAACCATGTTCATCACAGTTTTGTTCATTCTTTTTGCCACTCCATTTTGTTGAGGAGTACGTGCAACTATGAGAGGGTTTTTGATTCCATTTTCTTTGAGGTACGCTTCGATGGATTTTGAAGTGTATTCACCACCATTATCTGATCTTAGAGTCCCAATGCGCGTTTGAGCTTCATTTTCCATCATCATTCAAAACATTTTTCTTGTCTCGAATGCTTCAGATTTATGTTTAAGGAAATAGATCCAAGTCACTGTGTTGTACTGGTCGATGAACAACATGAAATACTTTTGACCACCAACAAAGAGAATTGGTAGAGAACAAAAGTCTGAATGGACCAACAACTTTCTCTTGGCTTTCCACTCTGACTTCTGGAATGATTCTCTTTCATGTTTAGCCAATATGCATGCTTCACATTTTTCTAGTTTCATAGACAAGGTAAACAATCTTGCTACACCTTTCTTCCTTCTATATCCAGTGAATGCTTTCATGATAGGGATGCCCAAATCTTGCATGCCACTACATACTTGCAGATATACCTTCTTCAACGAGATGAGCAAAATTCCTTGACATTGATGGCTCACCCCCGAGTTCTAACAATTTGCCTATCTTAAATCTAGTCAATACCACTGCATTGTCACTTTTTTTTCTGACAGTGACCTATCCATTTTCTAGCCAAATGGAGTGCCCTTGTTGGTGAATGAGCACCAAGGACAACAAGTTTCTTGTCAATTGAAGAAGGTACAGGACATTTTGGAGAATGGAGTTTGGAAGGCCCATGACACTTGAGTCTTGTTGTCCCTTTGTCTTCTGGCCGTAGACTTGATCTGTCTACTAAGTATATTGGATTACAGCTTTTCTTCATGGAACTCCTCAAAGAAAGTTCTTTCGGAAAGTCATGTGTTGAGTGACTCCAGTATCTAGGACCCAAGCATCAAACCAAGTGGTACTAATTGAGACTTTATTTGCTTCATCACAATTGGAAAGCACATATTCACTAGTGAATTGAGCTAAGTTTGGCTCGTTGGTTTATTTCTTTTCTTTTCTTTTCCCTTCTTTCTACTGACAATAGGCTTCAATCTTCTCCCATGAAATTTTACATTCGTGAGCCTCATGGCTCCCTTTTCTGCCACAGCATTTGCAAAACAAATATTGTTTGTCATTTTGCTTCTGCCCATTGTTATTGTTATTTTTGCTTCCTTGACCCTTATTCCTCCCTTTGTTCTTCTGTTGGACTTCATTTTTAGAAAATGAGGCCTTGAAGGAAGAACCCTTGAAAGATTTGTCTTTTTGATTGGCATAACATAAACTTTCTCCCAATGACTCAATTTTTCATCCTTTTCTCTTCTAGCCATCTTTTCAACCAATTGATCAAAATTTAGAGTCTTCAACTGATTGCTCGCTTGCAAGGACTCCAAGTAGGTTGAGCAAGTAGAAAAAAGGGCCTTTATGAAAGCAATCATATATATATGTCAATTTGTATTATGCTTAATGGCTTCTAAGGCCAAACTCATGCTTGATTGCACGAATTTCTACATAGGAATTCCAAACTTTGATCATAACATCACCATTAAATTTCCTAACTCATAGACTGAACAATTTTAATCAACTGCAATGCTTTCTATATGAACTCCACGCTCTCGAGTGAGAATCATACAAGTCCTTCAACTTATTGAATCATGCTTCCCATGCAATATCAGTGACGGGGCTCTTTTGAATGTGACTCAAACCCAAACCGAGATTTTGCATCAATGGTGGGAGGCCTGGTGTGCGGATTAAGTAACGCCAGATGCTTACACTTACAAATTATTTTGCTTCTAGATATTGGCTTCTTTTGCATTTGTAGGCGGTGTTGGCTTTGTGTCCTTGTCACAAATGTCAAACCATAGATCATTGAAGATAAGTGTGTTCTCCACTTGTCGAGACCACTCTAACTAGGTATCTTTGTTGGTCAAAGTTGTGCCAACAATTGATTTTTTTTAAGTCATTTTGTACCAGGGAGATGGAGGGGTTTCTTATCACTCCAACAGGTTCCCTTTTCAATATACCACCGACTAATATACTAGAGATCTTGATATACTGCCCTTCCTATATACCTGTCAGTACGTGGAAGAAGCTCGCCCTTTTGATATACCCGTCAATATGTGAAAGAGGCCTTAAGATACGTGAGAGTATAATGGTACATGGTACTTATGCAGTAAGTGAAAAGGATTCACTTTGTCAATGACACCCGCTTAACAAGAAAACCTCATACATGGGTGTAACTTCCCTATATACTTCGTTTTTCCTATTTTTGGGATTTATGCCAAACAACAAATGTGAATGGGTAACAGAGGGAAGGGAAATGAAAAATAAATGTTTCCTTATTACTCTTCGGCAGTTTATAGAGACGATGCCACAAACATCCTTGTTGCAGTTATATTAGGATACAATTGTAGTAGTTTGCAGGTGCAAACCAGAGGCATCATTAATACTGAACACTGCTATTTGTTTTGAATTAGCACAATAAATTGACTTATTTTTTAAAGTGTTTGAATTTGAAAAAAAATCAAATTGTGATTGATTTGGGAAACTGCACAATAAATAACTTATTGAGTTTTTTCAAAAATTAAAAATTCCCTTGTTTAATTTGAGAATATCCTCCAAGGCAATTATAACTTCATGTTTTCTCCCCCCATCAAAAAGCAATTGCTTTCCAATAAATAATGCCAAACAATCAATCGATGCCTGGCCTGATGGAATTGGAATCAATTCTTTATGAAATGCCATTTTCTTAGATGCAGCCCATTTTTCTTCATTGCAATTGAAGCGCCCTGCAGCCAAAGCTACTACCATGAAGCCACTTTCAACGCATTTGCAAGAAAACAAAATAAAACTCCAATGTATCGAGTGGAATAAAAAATTGCAGCTGCCAAAATGCCTCCTTAACAGCATCATGGCTTCAAGTTTGAACAGCATGTACGGTGAACTAATGAAGTTTGACAATGCCAAAAAGAAAGCACTGCAGGGTTTGAGTCTCCTTCTGAACTAGCGCAGGTCTACTCAGATCATTGCAACGCTTCAGGTGCATGCTTTTTCAACCTAATGGTGCAATGTAGATTCAGAATTTTGGTGTGTTAACAGACAGAGAAAGGCATAGACCAATGCAACTACTGAAGGTTCTGGTCTGCAAAGGCGATGGTTCCCATGCATAGAAGACCAGGCAGGATTTCAGCATACGTAATGAGAACTAATCAACACACAGCTCCACACTTTGAAAATAAAATGATCAGAGTGAAAAATGCAAGCACTCTTTTGAATACAGTACAGTTAGACTCTGGAGAATAAAATGCTTCTGAAAAAGAATGAAATTTTTAGCTGGAGTGTAAGAATGACTGGGAAAACTTTTGCAGCAAGAAAAAATAATGGAGGATGAAATAATTGAAAAGCCCATACCCTCCATACCAATGCCAGGCCAAGAATTGGATGGACTACAGAAGAGAATAAAATGGAAATATAATGTGCAAACCAAACTTTGAATTATTAATTCAGCATAAACAATTGATGGGATTTACAAATATAAAGCCATCAGAATGGCTGTTACACTTCATATTTTCCATGACTGTTCATATTCCAGAGAAGACTCTTCACCTAGCACTACGGGACAAAAGAGATCCTACCCTAGGATTAACAATATTGTGTAAATAATATTGCACTTTTTAGATTGAGTGATTTGAAAAATAGAAAACCAGTTTGTACTCAAACCAGGAATGTGATAAACATCATTAGTCGTGCATTTCGAACATTTGCTTTCCAAACACCAAGAACCCATGATCCACTCATTTGTAGAATAAAACTTGAGTTGTTCCTTGTTAGAATATGCAGAGAGAGAGAATAGACAAAAGGTGGATTGCACTCATTTGAGACTGTGTGTCCGTCTATTTATTATAAAAGAAATAGTTACAAAACGGTTGATGTAATTACAACCGGTTACAACCAACTTGTAAAGAGACACCTTATAAATATGCCTTATATTCTTATACCCCCTCTTAAGGCTTATTCTATATAAAGCAAAAAAACAAACAATCTAACAAAACTAGAACAAAAACAGAACTACGCAATCTTCAAACACTTTCACTTTGAAAGCAATACTATGATAAGGTAGGGGTCCATCAAGCTGCTTTGTGACCTTCGTAAAGGTGTAGCTCCCGAGCTGAATTCCCGAGTTCCCGGATTCCACCTCCCCAAACTCCCGAATCACAGTTCTCCCGAATTATTGGACAACATCTATACTGAGCCATCCACAAGCTCCATCAAATTGTCTCATGATCCTTGTGAGGGTATAATTCCCAAGATCCATAGTCTCCTGAACTATCTGAGCAACAATCCATACCGAGCTTCATCTACTCTGTATCCTTTCTTTTCTTCAAAGTTTAGAGCATCTTTATAATGCATATTCGTCACTGTCCTCACTACCTTCTGCATCCGGTGGGTCTTCAACCATGGCTATATTGGCTGTATTTGATATGACTTTACCCTTGAGCACATCATTGGCTCGAACACGACAATCCCATGCTGTGTGACCTCTTTTCTTACAATAATGACATTCAATCTCTGATTTATCTTTATCTGATCTTCTATGATATTGTCTGGTTCTAGAATAGAATGCACTTTCTTGCTGGGAATGACCTTCTGCATCCTCTGTGGTTCGTTTTTCCTCAGCTAGAGGAGCTGCTATCATATCATCTAGAGATTGAGATTGAATTTGACTGAGGGTAAAAACTAGATTGCTATATTTTGAAGATAGACTATTTAATAGGATAGCTTTGGCATCCTCATCCTCAATCGCAGCTTTGACTTCTGCTAGTTGTCTGATCAGGGACCTTAGATTATTGATGTGGCTTGACATAGAGACTCCATCCATTTTGAACCTATATAAGTGAAGTTTCAGGGAAAATTTGGCATTGACTGCTTTCGCTCCAAATAATTTATTTAGAGTATCCCAAATTTCCCTCGATGATTTGTCTAGGTCTACATGATGAAGTTTAGAGTCAGAGAGAGCAAGGCCAATAATAGCTTTCGCTCTATCATCTCTACTTTGCCATTCTAACAATTTCAATGCATCGGTAGGTGTTGTCTCTTTCCCGTTTACAATGCCCCACAAATTTTTATTCATAAGTTGCATTTGTATTTTCACTCTCCATGTATGAAAATTTAGACCAGAATATTTTTCTATGGGCATTTCCATTTTAATAAAATAGAATAAATACAACTGTGTATTTTGGCAATGAATAAATAAAATAAAATAAAATACCAGTTGCACAGTTCCGTGCCCTAGTGCAGGTAGTCTTTTTGCTTCTGCGTCTTTCCAGCCTTATGTTTGTGAAAAATGTTTGTGCCCTAGCAATTCGTGACTGTAATAATGCACCATATTAGCGCAAATCGTGACTGTAAAAATGTCTAAAATCACAATTTTTCGTGGCTATTAAAATCTGACTATTTGTGCTCGAAAATGCTGTTATTTTCCTGAAAAACGTGCCATTCGCGACTGTATTTTCGTGCTCGAAAATACAGTTAATTTCCTGAAAAACGTGCCATTCGCGATTGTATTTTCGTGACTTTTTTTTTTAATTGTTTTATGAAAAACGTGAGTGTATTATTCTGATTCGTGACTGTACAGCGTGATTTTTTGTGCCCTAATGGCGTGCCCTTGATTTCTGACTGCAGCGTGCCCTAATGGGACTCACGAAAATATCTTTCTTCCGCCCTCTCTTTGCTTGCCCCACGCTCTGATACCACTGTTAGAATTTGCGGAGACAGAGAATAAACCGAAAAAAAAAAAAAAAAGTGCTATTCGCGACTGTATTTTTGTCACTTTTTTTTTTTAACGAAAAAAACGTGAGTGTATATTCTTCTGATTCGTAATTGTACAACGTGACTTTTCGTGCCCTAACTGCATTTTTGAGTTGGACTCTTCTCCTTGCCCTTTCGTGACTTATCCTCACAAAAACGAATGTGTCTTGTTAAAAAAACGTGACTGCCCTCCAAGACTGTGTTCTTCTTTGAATCGACTTATATCTCTGTCGAAAATCATAAACGAAAATGTGTTCCTTCTTCAGCGTGCCCTAATGGGACTCGCGAAAATATCTTTCTTCCTCCCTCTCTTTGCTTGCCCCACGCTCTGATACCAATGTTAGAATATGCAGAGAGAGAGAATAGAGAAAAGGTGGATTGCACACATTTGAGATTTTGTGTCCGTCTATTTATTATAAACAAAGAAGTTACAAAATGGTTGATGTAGTTACAACCGGTTACAACCAACTTGTGAAGAGACACTTTATAAATATGCCTTATATTCTTATATTCCTCAGCATCATCCATTCTTCTGTTGCATCTTTTGTTGCTATGACCTGATTTGCTACATTATGAACAAATATTCCCCTTTCTGTGTCTTGATTCATCATGTTTGATCTCCCATTTCTCATAGCTCCTTTTCCCACTAAATTTCTTGTCCTTACATTTGATGTAATGAGCTTGGTCATTGGATCTTAGCTTGCTGTTTTGAATCGGAGTGATATGTTCATTGACGAGACTAGTAGAAAAGTCATCAAATATCTGATCCTGCTGCTTATCCTTTGGCATTAGGTCTTTTGATGTAAAAAAATGGAACAAAATATATCATAAGGTGCCCTTAGATTTGATACATGTAATGTCCCTTAAGGGCACAAAATAATGAATTCTGGATGTTCACTTAAACCCTTATAACAAATATGCAACAAACAGATTTTTATTCAAACCCTTATCAATACAAATTACAGCAATCTGACTTCTTGCTCTTATTTATGGGAAATCAACAAGTAGAGATACCCACAAGGGGCAAAGCCTTTACAAATCCACTCGGCACATGAATATGGAAGTAAATAATTTTTTACAATCAGCAGATGAATTTATTTCAATTTTTTTTTGAACTGAAATGATAGAGGAATACAACTGACCGTTTAATGCCAAATCTGAAGAGAGAAGGGCTGTAGTTTCTGTCCTTGGGCAGATTAGGGTCTTGTGCAAGTCCTACCACCAAATGCACCACCCAAAACTCTTGCCATAGCTCCCACAAGAGTTCGATCCACTCCTTTAGGGGTTTTCCCAGCTCAAAAAGACCTCAAAACACTCTCAAAATGCCCTCCAGTGCTGCTACCACTGAGTGATGGCTGCCGTAGTTGACATAAGACTGAACATCTGATCTCTTGTGGATGCCCTAGCTGCCAACCACTGAAGTTTCACCTTAGATCTGTGCCCTAGCTCTGATTAACTGAAATGAAAATCAAATGTGACCTCTCTATGAAATCACCAAGGAGAAATTGAGGGTTTTCGTCCTCAATAACTGACTACACAAGAGGGTTTTTGGCCTCTAATGCAAAATTTGAAGCCACAACTCAAACTTTCAATGGAAAGATAGATAATTGCCAAAAGATGATCTCAAATGACCCCCACACTCTTTTTTTATAATTTTTCCTGTCACGTTCCATGATGAAAGAGTCCCAAAAGCAACTTTCCCTTTTCTATTTCCTCATTGATATTGCTTTATTAAAAAAGTAACTTTTTATAATAATAAAACTTTATCAAAAGTTACTTTTTTATAATAATAAAACACAAGTGTCTTTTCTATGGTTACTTTTTGACACTTAAGTTATATTATTAATTTATTATACTTTATTCAAAAAAGGGACATGACACAACAATTTTAATCTCTTGTGAATCCTTTCTATAATGTTTGCCACACTTCTCCAATTGTGATTGAATCATTTTGATTCAAGCCAAATAATCCTCTATCTTGTCAAAGCTCAAGGGATCAAGTTGTGAAAGCTCATCGTATAATTTGACAATCTTGGCTTCATTCGTTTGGTTGAAGAGTAGCTTCAATTGGTTCCATGCGTCCTTTGGAGGCTTCTTTGCACAAATATGGAACCTCAGCTCCTTGGAGATATGAGAGCTTATGAGACCAAAAGCTTCATCAAGGCAGTTAGTGTACTTCACAAGTCTGTCCACATCTGGTGGAGCCTTCTCTTTCCCTTGAGAGATCCTCAACAAACCCTTGCTCATCAAAAGTTCCTCTATATCACATTCCCGTAATCCATATTTCTGTCCATTGAGAATTTGAACACTTGTATTGGAAGCCATGCTTTATCCTTTAGGCAATTTGCAACACTTGCTCAAAAACTGATGCAACATCCACCAAAGTGTAGAGCTCCTCGATAGCTTTACAATGGTTTAATTGGGGTGTAAAATGGAGCACGTATGATTTGGTTATCGCCTATTCATTTGCCATAATGATACATGTATGATGTGTTGGCATATTTTGGTGAATCCTGATAGCCATGTTTAATCTCTTATGATGTTTGAATCCTTGGCAATGTGTCTGAATCTGTTCACTGCATCTCTAATAATTTTTTAAATTTTGCACATGTGCACGTGCATCCACACGCACACGCACTTGCACACTCATACATGTACACCCATATGCATGTGTGCACACATTTTGTGTGTCAAACATCAGATTACCCTCTTTCTTCTGATCTATCCGGTATCTATGATGATAAAATCAAGCGATATTTAGAGGAAGAAGGGTGTAGTGGTACTAATATTGTTGGGCTCATAATCATCTTTCTTCTTCATACAGAAAATATAGTTCTTGCAATAAATATCATTGACCTCCGAAAGCAGCTAAGATTCTCCAAATTTTTGCTAAAAATATAAGCTTACCATTAATGTTGAAGAGACTAATATAATGGTATTTAACTATAAGCTGAGATTTCATCCTGTAATTGCTCATAGTAATAGCATTCTTGAAGAATTTCACTCCTATAAATACTTTGTTATTTGATTGTAATTGTAATTAAGCTAGAATGGAAGTTTTAACCAAAGGATAAATGGGCCCTGAATTGCCTATTATGGTCTTCAAAACAAATGCAGAATTCTGGGACTGGGAAAAGAAAAATATTTTCTTCAACACTTCTCCCATCTTTGGCATTTTGTTATGGATGTGAAAAGAGGTTTTGAACATTTCTTTGAACTTGAAGAAGAAATTACCAAATTAAAAAAAGAAGCTCTGACTTATAATTTTAAAATCAAATGTGGCATTTGCTTTGCTGCTCTCTTCATGGAAGCTTATTGCACATACGTTGAATCTAAGGCTGTGATTGGGCATATAGAATATAAGCATAAAATAACTAATATGAACAAGGAAATGCTCCTCATTATTGCTTCTAATACAAGAAGCAGTTACCCCAGAGTCTAGACTATATAAGGGTTGGGGTAAGGACTCTTAAGACCTGCTTAGTGGTTGGGCTATAAGATAAGACCATTAAACTAGTAATTTGATAATATTGAAAACAATATCCTACAAGGTTCATGTAAAAGCCTAAAAGGCTTACAATGCTGGTGAAATTGGCAATTAGAAGAGGCTGAGGTACTATTAACATTGGTGAAATCCCTTCAAAAGAGGAATTTAGCATTACAGAAAGTATAACTTTTGTGAATGACCTAGTGAATTTGGCCATTGAACAAATCCTGATATGCCTTTGAAAGAGTGAATTTGCAAGCTTTGTGATACCAAGGAAAATGAATGAATAATTTTTTTTTGCTAATTTTCCCTTGTCTGATTACATTTGAACTCACGTTTTTGATTAAGAAGGTTGAAGGGATTTATAAACTCCAGTTGATGGGTTGGTCAATCTGGATCTTGTTGCTTCGGTGAAACACCCTTACAATTTTACATTGCATTACTACCTTGCAAAATCTACTGATTTATGAGAAGCAAAAGGATCCTAGTGATTTTATTTTCAATAACCTCATGTACAGAATAATGCTTTAGAGCATAAGTTATTATTTGTTTTATAGGTTCAATAGAATGGGTTGGTGTTAGTCGATGGTGCAATTCATCTTCATCATTATCAGAGTCGAGACTTTTCGAATTGGCATTTTATTTTACTACTTCTCATTTTACTTTTTTTTTAATCATAATCTAATCATGAGTCCTGCTAAGGAAAGACTACTATGGATAAAGGCCAAGAAGTGTGTATTTAATTTTCCTTCCATCATTCCTTTGCGTGGTTATTATTCTGTCTTAATTGTTTAACTTTACTCTGAATTTCTCTATGAGTAAGTTGGCAGTAGTTTCAATAAATCATATGCAGTTATCAAAGAGTTGAGGTGAAATCACTGCTACTACACTGTATTTGTACAAATATGCTATATATATTCACATTCTTATTGTTTGGGGGATGTCTTGTACCCTTTTTTTGGTTGCTTAGGTACAAGAGGTTTTGATTTTTAAATTAGTATTTAGCCAATTTGGCCGATGGACAAAAAATTGGCATCGACACTGACATTTCACCTTAGTTCCTCCATCATGTTGCATGAGCACTTGATTTTTACCTCCATTTATTGCAAATATTATATTTATGACATAAAACAAAAAAGGTAGCTATTTTTTTTAATTGAAAGCATGCAATAATATTCATCAACGAAATAAAAACAAGTACATGCCCAATCAAAAAAGCAGGTGGTAAAGGATCACACCATGAAAGTTCACATTGGGCACAAAACCCTAGAAAACGTTACAACCAAAGGCCAAAGGCCACAAAAAACATTAACAAAAAAATATCAAGTATCAGTGTGCCATTAGGCACACTCAACTAGTAGTAGGTAAGTTTTTGATTCTTGGCAACTGCTGAGGCTCACCTCTTTATTGCAAATGAATTTAGAATATGTTTTGCCACATACCACTGGAAGCAATGTGCATATTTATTTGGATGCATGCGACCACTGATTGCGTGGTGAGATTAGTCACATATGCATAGAAACTTCAAGTTTGTTGATGTGTATTTTTGCATCAGAGTCGTGGTGTTATTTGGCTTTGGACATTTTAAAGTGTGACATTTTTAGCTACACATATTGCGTAGATATACATAATAGCCATGCTTTTATGGTGCAAACTCTCTCTTGTTTTCAATTGTTATTTTTGTGGAAGCTAACATATTATGTTCTCTTGTTTGTCCTTTGCAGAGGTTTTGCCTGGGTGGAAGAGTAGTCTTTGGACCTGATATCAGGTCATTGGTCACCACAGTATTTCTAATATTGGCTCCTGTAGCGATCTTCTGCGTGTTTGTTGTCAGGCATCTTTTACATAAATTCCCACAATACAATAGTGGTTATGCAATTCTAGTGGTGACAATTGTATACACATTCTATGTTAGTTTTCTTCACCTTTTGCCTTACAGTTCCAGTAAATGGTCATGTATTCTGTGTTAAGTTTGTTCAATTTTTAATCTCATGTTTAGGGAAAATAAAATTTAAAGACTACATTTCCTGAGAGATAATTTCGGCAAGTTATCTTGAAATATATCCATTAATTCTTCCTTGTATATGCATCTTATGTTAGTTTTATTCATATTTTTCGTTAATTCAATTGAATGGTTGTGCATTCTATATTTTAGGTTTGTTTATCCTTTAATTCATTAATTGTTAAAGATGAAATTTGAATGACACATTTCCTCATAGGTATTGTGTGCAATATTTTTAAAGATTATAATGTTTTGTTTCTTATAATTGTTTGTTTTGTTTCTTTGCTACGCTAATGGGGGTTAGGTGAGTTCCTTGCGCTTCGGGGTTTAGATGAGTTCCTTGTGCTTCATTAATCCAAAAGAAACAATGTCACAATAGGAGATACTTAAAGCGCCAAAACGTAGTGGCATCTATGTTCCAACTGGCAACAACAATAGCTACCAAAGCTAAACCGCTATATCAGCGACAAAGAGTGACTACTACCTTAACACATCATGATTACAACAAACGAGTAAAAACCAGAGACAGAAAATAAAACCAAGGATACAGCCAAATAGTCGAGAGACGAAACTGAAAACTGAACAACATGAATTTTCGCCGAAATTGAAGAGTACCACACAAGCTAATTCCCAAATGGCCCTTGGGTAGGGATTGCTTCATCTCTCTTAGCTCCAAGGATGGATTCAACATGGATTCTAGGATTAGGGATTCCTGTGCTCTTTGTAAAATAACATCCCGAGTCTAAGGACAACCCCGCTTCCATTTAGGAATGGTGAAGGAGGGAAAGGCTTTGTTGCCAGGTAATTTAACCCAAAAATGAACAAGTGTGTATATAAGAGTGTTTACTTATTCACTTTTAGATTAGGGTTAGAAAGAGGAGATTATTCAAATTAATTAATTTAATATCAATGTTCAGATCAAAATATACCTATTTTAGCAATGTGTAAGATAAATCGATTGAAACAAGTGTTAAATGCGATAAGGCACAAGAAGGGAGATGTATTTAGATGATAGGATGCTTAGGAATATGATTTGGTAGCGACAAAAGGGTGAAAAGATTGGGACTGATCTATAAGTGTTTCATTTTTGGATTTGGGAGTGCAAACTGAACAGGGACGAAACCAATGGAACCGCTTGGTGCTTCTGTACGGAGAGTCACTGGTTTCCTGTAACTTTCTATGCTTGTGTGAACCTTTGAAATATTATTCGCTATGAAACCCTAGGTATCGCAAATGTGCAAAACCCTTTGTATGACCCGAAATAGCTTCAAACCCTAACCACGGGAAGGAGGCCTTGCAAAAAGGTTAGTGGTTGGGTTGAAGTGCGATTTGTACAATGCCTATGTTGGCAATACCTTGAAGAGGCCTCAAACCACACGTAGTTCTCCACCTAGCATGTGATACCTATATGGATGCAACCTTAGTAACCACATTTGCCTAATTTCAAGTTTGAAATTTGAAATTCGGTAAATCTTAAAGCACAAGAAAAGATTCGCTAGAAATCACAAATTTATTCGGATGAAAAATTTCATCAAGATTCATTTGTAAATATCTTCTTGAAATTTCTGTTCAGGGTTTGTTAAGAGGGTTTTTCGTTTTTCTCAATCTTTGGGTGTATATTCACTCCTGCTGCCATTTAAGAGTATACACTCTTTGTCGCCTCAGTTGTGCATGCTTCGATTGGGGCAACATGAATTTGAGGCTTGGATCAACGAATAGGGCCGAATCAGTGGAGGAGCTTGTGGAAAGCATGTGTAAGAGATTGCCACCATAGCCTTAAGGAATATCCAAAGGACTAAAATAGTCCATAGCTGCCATCCCTGTTCAATGCCTAAAGCCAGTCCAAAATAGTCGGTTGTCGAAGATGACTCCAAGCTTATTAAAACTAAAAGTTACACATTATTTTTTTGATTATTTAATGCTTGTTTGTAACTTTGTAGATTATCAACTATTTTATTAAGTTTTAAATTAATGTATAGATAACATAAGTCTCCAAGCGAGGACGTGAGAGGATAGCATACACGGTTTCACATTTGAGATGAACAAGCAACAAAGGAAAACACACCAAGAATTAGGAAAGAGAGAATGAGGCCGAAAGAACCGCGGCATCCCCGTGAACCAGAACGGTCACTTTTTTTGAACTCGCGTCCCTCCAACGGTCTCTTGGCTACGCCCCCTCGTGATGCGTCAATGGTGCATCCGGCAGGCTAGGGCCTGTCAGAAGCTCTGCAAAAGAGACTGGGTCCCCGCGGTTCAAAGACGGATTCTGTTTAGGAGGACAGCGACAAACCCGTCTCTCAAGACGGTATACCCAGTGTGTCCTTGGTGGAAGACGTCACTTTTGCTGCTCAAATTAAGTGTTTTTATTCGCGAGCTATTTTTGCAAAATTTATTGGTAGAAAGTTATCGATCTCAGGCATTCAAAACTGGTGCGAAACATAGTGGGGCAGCGGCCTGAGTATTCGATTCCTTGAAAAGGGTTTTTTCTTTGTGTTATTTCGGAGCGCAACCCAGAAGGATGACACTATGGCTAGGAAAGATTTTCTCCTTTTCGACTCTGGCTTAGCGATCCGCGAATGGGAGCCTCATTTTGACTGCAACAGAGCGGATACTGAAGGGTTACAAGTTTGGGCTAGACTCTACTCCCTGCCTTGTGAGTTTTGGTCTGCTCCTATCCTTACTAAAATATGCTCTAGTTTGGGTCGCGTCATTCACATAGATCCTGTCTCTCTAAATGGTACTCTCTCCTCCTTTGCTAGAATTTGCATTTTTGTCGATCCCTCTCAAAAGCTTCAAGAAGTTATCCATATCTCCTCTCCTTCTGGACTATGGAAGCAAAAAGTGGAGTACGAAGGCGTGTCCAACATTTGCTTTAAGTGTAAAAAGCCTGGACACATTTGCAAATTCTGTAAAAATCCCCTTTACAATAGCGCTCCGCAGTGGAGGAAAGTATCTCTTCCCCCCTCTGCCCCCTGTCCGCCTTCCCCCCCCCCTTCCTTCCCCCTCGCACTCCCCGCCCTTGGTTTCCCCACCTCCCCCGTCTGTTCCTAAACCCATTGCTCTGGACCCTGATACTTTTTCTCTTGTTAAAGAAATGGCTGCCGTTGTAAAGGACTCCACGAGGATTCTGTCTCTGTTCCATGAAGGCATTTCCATCGGAATGGGGGGTAATTCCTCCTCTTTAGAAAAATGGATTATTGACAAAGACGATCTTCTTCAGTCTGAGGATGGCGACCATTTGAATCCCCTTGAGGAAATTTTCGAGAATCACTCTTCCAATAATTTGTCCCTTGGTCCGCTTCTCCCAACTCCACCCTTAATATGGATTTAGGTCCGAAAAGTATTCTAGGTCGTCCCAACAAAAGTAAACTCTCTCTGAATGAGGTTGCCACTGGGAAGCAACTTCAACTGCGTTCCTTCTTCCCGTCTTCAAGTAGGAGAGGCGAGTCCTCTCTGAAAAACAAATGATCCTTTTTTCATGGAATGTTAGGGGCCTAAACGCCCCTAACAAGCAGTGTTTGCTTAGACGCTATGCCACGGATGCAGATGTCGATATTTGTCTGATACATGAAGCTAAAATGTCAGAAGATGGCTGCTTAAACGGATGGTTCCGCAAGTGGAAAGGATGGGATGTTTGTTTCTCTAATTCTATTGGTGCTTCGGGTGGTCTAGGTATTTTGTGGAAAACTAGCTGTTGTGCTATTGAGCCCCTTCTGGTGGACTCGAATTTTATTTGGTGCAAAGTTCAGATTAAACACTTTGATGATTTCTTCTATATCTGCAATGTCTATGGTCCTCCTACTTCGATTAGAAAGTGAGCTTTCTGGAATAATCTCCGTCTGATCCTTAATGCCGAAGCGTCTTCCAAAACAATCGTTGCCGGCGACTTCAATGCCACCCTTTTCGACCGTGATAAGCGCGGAGGTATCCAATGACAACCATGCTCTCAGGTTGATTTCACCACCTTCGTCTCTTCCTCGCATTTAGTTGATGTGGAGCCCTGTAAAGGCTGGTTCACGTGGAACAACAGGAGGTCTGGGTTCAGTTCCTTGGTGGTGCGTCTTGACAGATTCCTGGTTTCTGAACCCTGGCTGCAAAATCACTTCCTCTTAAAAAGCTCTGTTCTCCCATTCTTCGGTTCAGATCACTTCCCAATTTCTCTGGACTTAAATCTGGATCTTCCTCCGTGCCGCTCCCCATTCAAATTTGAGAACATGTGGCTTCATGATTCCTCTCTTAAGCCTTTGGTTAATGCCTGGTGGGACTCCTTTAATGCCAAAGGGACTTGGATGTTCCAACTTTCCAAAAAGCTTTCTCTATTGAAGGACAAATTACAATGCTGGAATTATTCGAATTTTAAAAACATCTTCCAAGAAAAACTTCTAGTCGAGAAGGATCTTCATCTTCTGAATGAGTCCATTTTGGCCCACGGGATGTTTCAGGAGGACTTCCATAAAGAAAAATCTCTCCTTAAGGATTTGGGCGATCTCCTTCTAAAAGAGGAAACCTTTTGGCGTCAAAAATCTAGAGAAACTTGGCTTTCTGATGGAGACAAGAATACCAAGTTCTTTTTTGCCTCCGTCAAAGCCAGAAGAAATTTCAACTACATTTCCTCTCTTAAGCTCGAAGACTCAACCCTTGCTTCTAACCAAGTTCAGATTAAAGCTGAAGCAATGGATTTTTTTCGGAAGCTCTTGAATGATTTGGCCTCTACTTTAGGAGGGCAATCTCCTCTCCTTCTTCAGATCCCAGTTGCTGTTACGGACGCTGACAACGACATGCTTCTATCCCCCTTCTCCCTGGAGGAGGTTCGGAAAACAGTTTTTTCAATGCAGCGGGATAAAGCCCCTGGTCCTGATGGCTTCCCAGCATCCTTCTTTCAGGATTTTTGGGATGTTGTCAGACTTTTTGTCTGGAAAGTTGTCGAAGAATCCAGGATTTCGGGGAAGATCTTAGGTACTCTCAATCATATGTTCATCTGTATGTTTCCCAAAAAGTCTTCGGTTGAGACAATGGATGCCTTCAGACCCATTTCTCTTTGGAACACCACCTATAAAATCATCTCCAAAGCCATAGCTAATAGATTAAGCCCTTTGCTGTCCAAACTGGTTGCTCAGGAACAGAGTGGTTTTATTCCTGGCCGGTCTATCACTGATGGAATCATTATCTCGCATGAATTGATCCACTCTCTTCATAACTCCTCCAGAGCGGGTATGATGTTGAAACTTGACTTCAGTAAGGCTTATGATCGTGTCAACTGGAGATTCCTCCTCAAATCTTTGCATGCCATGGGTTTTTGTAACCATTTCTGCAATTGGATCTTTACCCGTTTTTCTGTTTTAGTCAATGGTTCCGCGGAAGGCTTCTTTCAGAGTAGCAGAGGTATCAGGCAGGGAGACCCTCTCTCCTCTTTCCTTTTCACTTTGGTTGCGGAAGCTCTCAGTCGCAGCATTAAGTCCACTATTAAGGATGGGTCTCTCAAAGTTCTTCTTATCACATCCAACCTTCTACCACTCTCTCATCAGCAATTCACGGACAATACCTTTTTATTTGGTCAAGGGTCCATTCCTGAAGCCAAACGTATTTCTTCCATTCTGGACTCTTACTCTCTTGCTGCAGGTCAGGTTTTAAACTTTCATAAATCTGTTATTTTCTTCTTCAACGTGGCTCCTAGACTTCAGCGCAGGATTAAAGCGATTCTCGGCTTCTCTTTGGGTAACCTTCCTCATATTTATTTGGGCATTCCACTATTCCATGGCAATGGTAGGGCGCATCTTTGGAACGGCCTCCGGAATGCTCTCTCCACCAAACTCCTTTCTTGGAAAGGTAAATGGCTTTCTCTGGCTGGCCGTGCTCTTCTAATAAACTCGGTGCTTTTGTCAATTCCAATATACATGTTATCAATTTTACAGATCCCTAAATCTGTTCTGCTCAAAATTGAAAAAGTGGCGCGCACCTTTTTATGGCAAGGTCACAGTACCGAGCGCAAATTTCATCTTGCCAATTGGGATTTGGTCAAGCTTCTAAAGCGGCTGGGCTGCATGAGTATTCAGGATCTCGCTCTCCAAAACACTGCCCTTGGGGCTAAGCTGGTGTGGAACTTCATTTCTAATGCTGATAGACTCGCCTTTCAAATTCTCTCACACAAGTATCTAGGTGGTCAAAGCCACGATCTTTTCTTATCCAGTGCCGAGTTGCTGAGAGGTTCACATATCTGGAACTTTCTTTGTAATTCCAAATCTCTAATAGCAGATATGGTCTCCTGGAACTTAAACAACGGTTTGTGCGTCTCTTTCTGGGATGAAAGCTGGAATGGTTTTCCGCCCCTAAATCTTTCCACTGCCCTCAATGGTGTAATGAATTCTTCCAAACAGACCTGGGGCAACTTGGTCTCCAACTATGGTAGTCAGCACCCTGACGGTTCGCCCTCCTGGCTCTGGAAAGATTTCTCTTCTTTAGGAGCCTCTGCTCAAGAATCCTCCTTCCTTTTAGATGCTTTACGGGTCAGAAACGCCACGTATTTCAATAAAGACGACATCTTACTTTGGCTTGGGGATTCCACTGGTTCCTTTTCGGTAAAAGCAGGCTATAATACTCTTATTTCATATTCCGGAAAAGGGACGCCTTGCTCCTTTGGCTGTTGGCATCCTAGCCTCACTCCGTAAGTTGCTTACTTCGGCTGGTTAGTTTTGAACAAGAAGGTTCTTACCCATGCCAAGAGGCGTTCTTGGGGCTTTTTTGGTCCCTCTAAATGTCTTTTGTGCGGAGCTACTGAGGAAGACTTGGATCACCTCTTTTTGTTTTGTCCTTTTGTTTCTCAATGCTGGGATTGGCTTTTCAATAAACTAAGTCCTTCATGGGTCCCTTGCAATGGTATTGTTGCGAATCTTTCCTCTTGGCCGTCCTATAAAGCCAAAAGCCTGATCAACTTTATTTGGCATGTCAGCCCATACTTCTTGCTCTGGCATATCTGGTGGGAACGTAATCTTCGCCTCTTTAGAGAGCAAGCTGCTGATCTTTCCACCTTTCTTAATAAGTTCGAAGTGGCCATCTCGGAGCGTGTTAGCGTTAATTGCCTCTCCTATTCCACCTTCTCTTCCAAGGATTTCTCTATCTTACATTTCTGGCCCCTCATCAAAATCCCCAGACTAGGATCAATTGTTAAAAAAGGGCTCACACAACTCAAAAAATTGATTCAAAGGAAAAATACTAGATGGCGTCCTCCTACACAGGGTCAATGGAAACTGAATTTCGACGGGGCTTCTAGAGGTAACCCAGGTAAATCTGGAGCTGGCTGCATTCTCAGAGATGATCACGGTGGTCTCATTAGAGAAGGCTCCTTCCCCATCAAAGAGGGCACTTGTAACTCTGCGGAAGCCCATGCTTTACTTGAAGGTGTCAAGATGGCCGCTAATCTTGGTTGCACAAATCTCTCGATTGAAGGGGACTCCCAAATTGTAATTTTCGCGGTCTCCAGAGGTGTCTCCCCATCATGGAAACTCAATCTTTTCATTCCTCAAATCCTTTATTGGCTGGGCAAAATTCACTCTTGGTGCATCTCTCACAACTTTCGAGAAGCTAACCGTGCGGCAAACTTCTTAGCTAACTTCGCCATTGATAATCCTTCGGCTAGCATTTCTTCCCGCTTGGCCCATGATTGGCACGGATTTCCATCTCTTCTCTCCCATGATCGAGTTGGTTTATCTGTGTAGCTTGGCTGGGCCTTTTAAGCGTGTTGCTGTCCTCTTGGTGCGATCAGTCCATTCCTCGACTTCTCGGCGGCGAATCTCTGTTACACTCTCGCTTGCAATCCTTCTCACGCAACCCATGTCTTCTCTGACCAGTTCACTGGCCCCTTTCCGCCTCCATTTCTTCTGGGGGTCTGTTCCCCCTTTTTTTGCACGGGTTCTGTTCTTCTTAAGCAGCCTCCTCCTTCTCTGATGTTACCTTCTAAAAGGTTCCTGTTTAGTGTTGTTTGCTTTACCACAATGTCGTTCGTTGGCTTCCCTTTCGTGGTGCTTCGAGGTCAATTTCGTGAACTGGCCGATGTCTCTGCCATTGATAGGCGTCGGCTTGCTGTGGTCTTCAAATTCTCTTCGTCAGAAGAAGCCGAAGCTATTGAAGCGATCCTCGGAGACTCTTATCGTTTTCATTCCCGCCATCCTCGCACTGATTCAGATATTGCCTCGGTGTTTGTTTCCTTTTGCCTTCTGCTTCATTCGGATCCAACGGATGTTGAGCGGGTTGCCATCAACCAGATTTATGCTGTTCACCGTGTCGGCCCTCATGACCAACTAGTCGACTACTCTCCTCCGGATCCTCTCCTGTGGGTGGAGGAAGTTGACGAACTTGCTCTCGGACCAGGTCGTGACATTCGGTGGCTTTGCGGCCAATACAGAGATTTAGTGACATTCGCCCAAAACTTCCACCCCACTCTGGATCAACGTTTTCTCCCGGTTGTAGACGTCGATGCGGCCCTATTTCCTGTTCACTCGGCGGTTGACCAATTGAACGCACTTAAAGACCGAGCCAACTCGGTCTTCCAAGTTCTGCTTCAAGCAGCTATTTCGCGGGCTGGCTCCTCTCTGGGTTAATCGTTAGGCGCTTATGCTGTCTTCCGGGTTAGGCTGAAGTCCCCTTCTGGTTCGATGCTCCTCTTCCTTTCATCTCTTCTTCCTCTCCCTCCGTCTCTCCGCTTTCTCATTCTCTTCTTTCCGCTGTCTTCTCTCTTACTTCTTGTTGTCGGGCTGGGGCCCGTTCCCCACCGGTTCATAGCTCCGGTCAAAAGCGTTTATCAATCAAAAAAAAAAAAACATAAGTCTCCAAGCTTATTAGAACTAAAGCTTAGCCCTTTTTTTATTATTTAACGTTTGTTCATAACTTTGTAGATTATTTACTATCTTATTAAATTTTAAATTAATGTATAGATAACATAAATTATTAACTATTATGTTATTTATATGTAAATGTATATTTCTTATAGTCAAATTTAATCACGAATTTTATGGTTGATTGTTTTAGAAATGATTTTTTCTCGAATTTTATCCTTGGCGAATTCAAACATGAATGCGAATGTGGCAACTTAGGATGCAACTAGCTTTGGCAATTTGATCTCTTGATAATGTAGGCAATGGCTTGGTGTGCTTTGCTTGACTTGGCTTAGATGGTCTCTAGCTTGGAAAGTCTGATTCTAAACTTGGGTGAGTGCTTCAGACTTGTGTAGGGGTTGCTCCTAATGTGTGTTGTTGCTTCAGGGGAATTTAGGAGAGCTTGGAGTGCTTTTGGAATGACATTTTATTGTAGTGCTCTTAAAAGTGCTAGGTGAGTAAATGAGTGCATTTGACTTGCTTATATAGGGATTCATGGGTATAATTTCACATTAAGGCTGATCTATGAGGAAAGTACCAACCCATAGAAAGATATCAAATTGAGAAAGTGATCGCTGGGTGGCTTGGGATGAAACTGCGAGTTTTAGACCTAACCATTTGGTCGTTTGGTCCCTGTTTGGCAGTCTCGTATGGGCGGGGAGTGAGGTGTTGGAAAATTTTGGGCATGACACTTAGAGGTGATAGACTGTTGTGGACTGATGTAAGCACTTATGTGAGTGAAAAGTAGTGTAATTGAGAAGAGCAAGTCATGCAATAGGACTAGGAATAGGCAATTGAGCTTGGAATGTGTGCACAAGTCATGATTTAGAGATTAATCCAGTACTAACATTTTCAAGTGATAAATTTAAAATTTAGGTGTTTACACTAGGGAGGGCAAGAATTGAGCTTTACATTGACATTTGAGGGATGACCATGTTGGGTGAAGAAAGAGCTATATGCTCCTCGTTAAAGACAATCATCTTGCCCATTGCCCGTTTCTAGCTTTCGAGTTTTGCCTCAGGGGATAATTTATGAGCCTTTACTTTTAGCAGTGAATTGCGGATTAAGGTGTTGTGCCATAGAGGATGACACCTAACTATTGCACTTTGGCATAAGAACATGACACAAGTAGTTGAAAGCATTTGAATCTTTAACCTTGTTGTTCGACCGCTTGATGAAAACCTCTTGATGTTCTTTCCTTGACTGTTTGAAGCCCATGCTTTGAAAATGTAGGACTTCATGCAAGAAGTGCATGTCCGAGGAGCCAAATACATTGAAAGCATCTTTGCGCTCACTTGTTGAAACAACTCAGTTCAAACGCTTAGTCAAGGAGACAAGGGAGGCAAATGACTTTGGAAGAAAGGGGAACAAAGAATGGAGGGTGAGACAAGCTTCCTTCGATATCATGCAACTGCGTCTTAAATTGGCAATAATGCCAAGGAGAGCTGAAAGATTCCTCAATTTCCATGGACATTGCCACACATGCATCATGTTCAAGCTGTCAAATAAAAACTATTTGCTTTGGATTACTGAAGAGTGATATAAATGGGCAATGGGTGGGTGATGGAAATCAATCTAATCTCACCCTCAAGTGATTGCCATGCTTTTTTAAAGGAAAATTTCTTCCAAACCCGAGCAAAACGACAATAACTGATGGAAGAGAGTGCCTTGAGAGTGATGTTATGGCTAGCAAGACAATCAGTAGCCCGATTACCTTCCTTGAAAATATGCTTTTAGAGAATATATTCAAAAGATGTTTCCAACAAATGCTGTTCTTCTAGGATGGAATTGAGCAGCTAGTTCTGACATTCTGTAGACTGTCATTATGAATAAATGTATCGTTTTGTAGCTGACCTTGTTATGTTAACCTTTTGTTAGCATTAGGTAGTGGTGTAATGACATTATGTTTGGTTGTGACATTATGTTAATTGACAACCGTTGAGTTTTGACATTCAAATAGCATTGTACATGTCAGGGTAAGGGCATCAAGTATCAGGTCCTTGTACCGAACAAATTGTATGGATCACTACTTATGAAATAAAGTTGTCATTACTCTCATTTTCTTCTTTGCTGCATTGTGGTATGTATATGCTTTTCTGTGATTGATATTCCTTTGGGAGTGTCTTTATATACAAACAAACATCCATCTTTAGGCATGGCTTCAATAATAACTTACAAATCACCTTCTACTACAAGCTTTGTGACACCTAATGATTTAGCCATTTTGAGGCCTTCCACCAGACCAAATGCTTCAGCCATATGTTGGTTTTTGAGTCCAATTTACTTGAAAAAGTGTATAACCCTGAAGGGCATTTGATGATACTGCGCAAGGCTAATATTGCCTCTGGATACTTCATCGACATCGAGCTTGTTGAATTGAAATTTGTGGTTAAGCCACCAAATTTTGTTACTTTTAGCTGCTTTGCAACTTACCCTGATATAGGGACTTTCTTATACTTAGTTAATTTTGAGTTTTCTTTTCTTTAAAATAATTCATCTTTGTTTTTCGGTACCATTTTGATGTGGTCAAGGAAAAAAAGTGTCAAGTGAACAACCACCTTTTCCTTGCAGCAACCAAATCACTTAACTATGAACATACACACAGATATAGTCAAGGCTAAAGGCCAATGGATAATAACTTTATTCTACCAACCAAAGTGAACCATCAAATTTGTTGAAGAAATTATAGAAGTTTAGAAACTCATTCCTCTCTGCTATATTTTTTTACAAGAATGAAGAAAAATGTCTCTAAGGCTATTTCCTGATGGACCTGACCCTGATCTCTCTTCCCTTAGAAAAAATGAATCGAATCTCCTTTGCATCATGGAGCCATCCCTTCAAAGTCCCAAGGTTTCTGAAAAACACCCAAGATGAGAAAAACAAACCGTTCAAGTGACTACACCGATTGTTTAACCGACGGGAGCGAAATCACAACTCAATGCATACCAAATATTACATAACCACCAGGGTGGTTTCACAATTACCAGTTAATGCAAACTAGTGGTTTTGCTACTACCCCTGCAATAACCGGTGGTTTTGTCACCATACAGGGAGTACTCAATTTCAGCCTTGTTTGTTGAATGAAAATGATTTCTCTTTGGTCCATGGAGCTTGTTGGAGTTCTGATGTTTCCCATGAACGAAAAACGATCTCTTTTGTCCTTGGAGCTTGTTGGAGTTCTGATGTTTCCCATGGATTCCTATGGATCAACTTCCATAATACAACTCTAACACACACCTACAAATTCACCATGACATATTACATTTTTTGGTTGATGCAAGATTGCATTTCTTACCTGAATGCTCCTGCATCAAATACCTAGGGCAAGTGAGAAAGTCACACCCTACATATTTTTGGTTGATCATGAGCTACCCACTCACGAACCTTGATTGAGCTCTTCCAGCTTTTGTTATACTTGTAAACCTCAAATGCATTCACCCAAGTCAATTCTTCCACTACTCTATCCTTTCACTTGATCAAAATCTCCACACTATTTACCTCTAGTCTTCTTGATGATCTGGGAGAGTTCATGATTACTATCTCAATTTCTTTTCTTTCCTTTCTCCGGTAGTTGATTGACTCCAATATGGAGTTGGAGAAACTAAACCAAAATCATCCTCAAGTGGTTTTCCTTCATAGAGAGGATACATATATGCTATGTTGAAGATGGGTGAGATGTGAATCCTATCTGCTAGCTCTATCTCAATAGGAATTCTTTGAAAATCCGCTTGAGTATCTTGAATGATCAAATCTTTTTGCACTTGAATTCATCGTTATAGTCCCCCTTGGGAACCCTTTCCTTCCTCAAATGTGCCAAAACGAAATCTCCAATCTGAAATTCCTTCTCTCTTCTCTCGAGATCTGCATGTTGTCTTGTATCTGACGGTGCTTAGAACCAACTTTTATCTCGCTTTTTGGTACACCTCTTGCACATACTCTGTATAGTCCTACAGATGCAGTATTATTTCCACTTACATTATTGATGTTCCACAACTCTATGACACCTCTTGGGCTGCACAGTCATACACTGTTTGGAAATGGTGGCTTCATTGTACTTACCATTAACCGAAATTGTTGTATGCAAACTCTACTGTATGCCAAAATGAAATCCCATTGTTTTGGTTTATCTCCCACTAAACATCTTAGCAAATTACCAAGAAATCTTATTTACTACCTCTCTTTGCCCATCCGCTTGTGGGTGGTATGCTAAACTAAAACTCAATTTGGTACCAAATTTCTTCCACAAAGTCCTCCAAAACTGACCCGCAAACTTGGTATCTTTATTTGAAACTACACTCCAGGACGTAATCCATGCAATCTAACCACCTCGTTGAAAAATGAATTGGCAACATTCATTTGGCATCGCTATTAATCTCCTTACATTCAATGAAGCGTGCTACTTTCGATAATCTATCAATGGCAATAAAGATGGTCATTACCCTTCTGTGCCCTTGGCAACCCAAGCACAAATGTTCATTACCCTTTTGTGTCCTTGGCAATCCAAGCATAAATTCCATTCTAATGTCATCCCATAACCTTTCGGGGAATGGTAGTGGTTTATACAATCCCATAATCTGAACTTTTCGCTTTGCATGTTTGAAAACTCTACAACTTTGCCCAAATTTCTCATACATGTTTGCACTCATCTTGGGAACAGTAATGGCTCCTGCTCATTCAACTTTGCCAAGTGTCTTATTCATGTCAAAATGTACATCTAATCCACTACTATGCTTCTCTTTTATCAAGTCCTCTCTCATTGATCCTTGTGATATGCACAATCCTTGCCATTTGAACAATAGCCCATCTTGTAAAAAGAAATCCAGCCCTGGTATTCTATACATGTTCGTTGGGCTCTTGCATACTGTCCATACATCTAGAAAAACCCCACCCCTCTTGATATAATTCCTTCAAGGAATCAATCCAAAGCATCTGCAACTTTATTAGATTTCCCACTTGTATGTTTTAAGTTGAACGAGTAACTTTGAAGAAATTTAAACCCTTTCATATACTTTTGCTTCAACTTGCCTTGGCTGTTTATAAACTGCAGTGGTCGATGATTTGCATACCAGACAAACTCCTTTGCAAGCAAGTAATGTCTCCATTTTTTCAGAGCTTGCACAATTGCATAGATATCTTGATCATACACGGTGTATTTCCTCATGTTATCATATAATCTTTCATTATAACAAGCTACAGGTCAGCCCTCTTGACTCAAAACTATCCCTGTTGCTGTCCACTAGCATCACAACCAACCTGAAATGCCTTGTTGAACTTCGGCAATGCTAATACTGGTTGTTTGGTTACCTTTTTCAATAATCCAAGACTCCTCTTAGTTGCAAATCTCCTTTGAATTCTTTTTTATCACCTCTCATTATAACAGTTATGGGTGCTCAAATCCCGTTGAAGTTTCTAACAAACTTCACATAAAAACAAGCTAACCCGTACAACATCCTAGCTTCAAACATTATTTTTGGTGTTGGCCACTCCCAAATGGCTTTCACTTCTTTTGGGATCCATCATCAGTCCATCCTTTGAGATCACAAGGCCCAATAAACCAATTCGGTCTTTATTAAATGACAAGTCTTCATATTTATGATTTATAAGGTTCTCTTCTCTTAATTTTTGGAACTCTCGCCTCAGATGCATTAAATGCTCCTCTTTTGTCTTACTAAAAATTAGAATATTATCCAAATAAACAAACTTACCGAGATATGATTTCAACACTTCATTCATGAGTCTCATGAATGTACCCAGTGCATTTCTCAAACAAATGGCATCACCAGCTACTCATCTAAATCTTTCTTGGTTTTAAATGTGGTCTTCCATTCATCACCTTCCCGAATTCTTTTTTGGTAATACCTACCCTTCAAAACAATCTTTGTGAAGTATTTTGCTCCACTCAGACTTCCTTCAAATCATTCATTTGCAGTAATGAAAATATGTACTTGATTTTTTATCTTTTTCATGGCTCTAGAATCTGTACAAATACACAATTCTCCACCTTTCTTGGGTAACAAACACTGCTGGAACTGCACATAGGTTCAAGCTTTCTCTGATTAAAGTCTCTTCCGACAACTCTTGCACTTGCCTATTTACTTCTTCATTCTGTGTGGGTGTTAACTTGTAGGCTGCATTGTTTGGTAAGCTAGATCTGGGAACCAAATTGATGTGATGGAGAATGCACCTCATGGATCGCAAACCACCTGATAATTCATTGGAAACGATATCAGCATATTCATCAGTAATTATTTCACTCTATGTGGTATTTCACTTGTCTTATCTGCTGTCCCAACTTGCATGTGTTTAGAAAGAAAGCAAAGTAGGTTTTCTCTTTCTTTTCCACTTTCAAAAACTGTTTTCCAGAAATAATCAGAATTTTAGGACTGCTGTTCACTTCCTCCTTTTTGTCCTTCAATTGGCTCAAGATATACTTCTTTCCATTTTTCTCACGTGTGTAGGTTTTTTCCCTTCTACCATGTATGGATTTCCTGTCAAATTGCCATAATATCACACCAAACTCTATAAAATCCTATTTGAAACATTGTTTCATTCACCAAAATTTGATGCCTTTTTTGCAACATGGCAAGATATACGGATTTTGGGTGTGTTAATCTTTTCTGTTAGAAGACTTGAACAGAGAAATAGTGAAGGATCAAAATGCACACATTGTAGATTGTGTGACCGTTAGTTTATTATGCAAGAGTTAGTTACAAAATGGTTGAAGTGGTTACAACCATTCATTAGTTAATACATAACTAATAGTGATTTAATAATAAACTATAAGCCTTATATTCTTATACCCCCCTCTTAAGGCTTATGCTACAAAAAGCGAAAACAAATATACTTACTAAAGATCAAAATAACACAGCTAAATACAGTCACACATTCCTCAGAATTTCTGTTTGAAAACAGTTATTTGACTAGGTAGAACTCCATCAAGCTGCCTCGCAAACTTTAAGGTGTAGCTCCCGAGTTCCTAGATTCCACCTCCCCAAACTCCCAAATTACGAACCTCCTGAATTATTGGACAAACATTCATATTGAGTGACATCCATAGTGCTCCATAAAGTTGTCTCATGACCTTCGTAAGGGTATAACTCCCAAGATCAACAAACTCCTAAACCAACTAGGCAACTATCCACACTGAGCTTCATCCACACTTGATCCCTTCCCATCTTCAGAGTGTGGGGCTTCTTTAAAATATGTATTATCCGTCAATGAATTTTTCACCCATTTGGTTTGTCTTTGATATTTCCCTTGTTGTATTTAGAAGGCAAACTATTTAACAAAATAGCTTTGGCATTTTCGTCATCTTCCGTAATATTAGATCTCGAATTGTTTATGCGGCTAGATATTGTGCCTTTTTCATCCATTTTACAAACCAATTTTAATTTCTGAACCACAAATTAATGCAGCAATTGACGACAATTTTTTTAAAAAAAATTATTAAAAACTGACTGATTTTGTATTGCAAAGAAAACAATGTACCAGGCAGGTCTATAATAATGTCTAAATGATGCCCTATAATAATGGTGAAATGATGCACATTCATCTACATGACTGTAATGATTTTGCAGATTTCAATGACCAGCAATGGTGGAGACCTGTGGTTTGTGTCCTTTTTCTGTCAGATCTGGCAACTTTCAGACTGCGTCTTCAAAATGCCATAGTTTTGCATCTCTTTTCCCTGGCTAATAAATCGTGGTCATTTGTGCCGTTTGAACTCTAGAAATTGAGTGCCCTATATGAGTCTGCAATTTAGCAAAGCCCTATTGTTGCCTATTTTAAGCTCGAAGTTATGCCCTAGCAGATATTTTCCTCCTGTAGTGCACAACTGATAGTCTCCTTCAGATGAGTTTGGACTTCATGTATTTAGGGTTACGTGTGCATGTATTATCCTTCAAATAGGATTGAACTTTACGTAATTGTGATTTTTAACACTTCAAGAAGCCTTGAACAATGTACTCCACGAATCTTCTTTTAAATCTGCAATGGTGTCTGGTCAAAGTACCAATGGATCTGATGGACCAATCCTTAGAAGACTGTGAACAGATAAGGATCTTCTCCTGAAGCAACCACAACTGTGAACAGACACAAACTTCTCTAGAGTCTGTGTGTCTATCGATGTCCATTATCTATGCCAAGAGATAGCCTACAAAATGGTTAAGCCTGGTTACATACCATACATCGGTTAGGATATATGAACTAATAGTGATGAAATAATAAAAAGTTGGAATGCCTTATATTCTAGATAAGAGTGTTCCTCAGATTTGCTAATTGGCCAAAATTATAATCTACTAGAGTCACAAGATTATAAGTGATTGCAGCCGTTCATTAGGACTCTGATTCAAATCATTGATACAAAACTGGAGTATGAGACCTGATACCAATCTATGTTGACTCTTCTATTGTTGAAATTGTCTCTTTCCAATAATTTAATCCACTGAGGTCCAAGATGCCACTATGACAAGTGACCTTTGCTACTAGTCTGTCGAAACAATGACTATGCAGAACTTACCTGGAGAAAATTTGAGACATGGTACAGGAAGAGATTGTTCCTTTAGCAAGGACGGATTGAGGACGGGTCCTTGAGTTTAGGAATACACTCTTTATCATGAAAAATTCTCTGATGTTCCAGCTCATTGTGTATAAACAAAAGGTCGATGTGACGATGGCTGGTTGCATCGGCTTGTATCAAAATAGTTTACTGACCCTCCTATGAAACATTTGTGGAGGCCTTGCACTTGATGGTGGAAAGCTAGACTTTTGGGCATTTGATCAGGTCTAGCTGACTAACTTGCTGCCACAACTGAAGATTGTACCCTAGAATCCTCTGTCTTGAAGGGTACGCTCTCCCTCTTGGTGCAAACTAAAAGTGCAATTGTTGCTCAACTTCAAACTGTGTTTTGATGCCTCGTAGACAATCTATCCCTTTGCAAGCTTTCATCTTCCAAATACCAACTGTGACCATGCTATAACTGTCATATAGTCGGGCATCCTGAAAAAGCATTGTCGGAAGAAACTTGTATTATATTTCCTCTTGGTCAAAAAGTCATGGGGTGAAGCAAACCGTGGGAAAGTCCTCGAAATGTAATGATATTCTCAAGGAAGATTATACTCTTGTGGCATCATACTTGAATGACAGCTGCTTTACCAATTGTTGGTTCAAACTGATAATCCAATGCAGCCAGAACATTTACATGTTTTTAAGAATTGGGATGCAACCATTCTATCTCATAAAATAAATATTCTCTTTACCCCTTCAATTTTATCTAGTTGTTGTGGACTTCCTTCTAGCAATAGAGGCTGATAGGACATTCGCTCACTCGGTGAATAATGCCGCCCCTTACTCATAGTAAGGCACGTTCACCCATGTTCCTAGCAGTGAACTTGAAGTATTCTTTCATCTTGACTAAGCTCAATTGTTCGTAAATTTCTTTGGCAAGAAGTGTCATTGTGTCCTGATGTGAAACTTGGAACTTCCATAGTTGGTTCCTAGGCATTGGGCAAGGTGGCTTGAGATAGGCTCTATTGACCTTTATCCTCACATTGCAACAGACTAATGCACTAGTTGTCTTGGTCTGGAAATTTTACTATCCGCTAATGTGTAGGAGGATGAAGTTCTTCAATCAAATCGCTCACATCTCTAGTTGTGCAGGAAAAATCCACTATACACGATGTGCAGGAGGCTGAAATGCCTCAACCAAATGTACTAGCATAATTGTGTGAGTAAATCTACAATGCCTCAATCAAAGGCTTCTGCCACATTGGTAGACTAGAAACATGGTACCTCTAATCTAGCACAACATGTTCATTTGCTCTCACTTCTGACCCTTTTATGGAATCTTGAACCTACTGATGAAATATCTGAAGCAAAAGGCAAGTGTACCGCTAGGGAGACACTCACCAAATGCAAGTCAAACCAGCTATGACGCCTTGTGATGAAGTCAACAATACCTAGGAGTCAACTAGAGACAATAACCTGTTAGGTGAGTTGGTGGAATTACCCATTAATCACTCAACTATGGTACATGTTGGAGCTCCACAAATGTAGTCAAGCCCAGAGGCCAAATCAGAATGAAACTTTGGGGCTTCTGACGCAGCCATGGTGAACTGTCATCCAGAGTTGTGGAAGACCTTACAGAACTTGAGATAGACTTCTGGAGAAAGTTGGCTTCCTCTGCTATATTTCTACTGCCACAAGATACTCCTAAGCAAGCAAATGCAACAATCTAATTCTACTCTATGATTCCAAGGGACCAGGGTGAGAAGGAGATCTCATGAAATGAAATCCCTACAGCTAAGGGGAAGTGATACGCACCAGAAAGATGGGGATGAACACTGCTCAAAGATGGGTGAAAACAAGGGAAAATGGAGACCATTAAGGGCAGACTATGCAATTGCCACGAGTCCAAAACCAGCTCTTCACACACTAATTTAGTCATTGAGCACAATAGAAAAGAAACCTGCAAGGGATCATAAACAATGCACAACATACCAATATTGCAAAGTGAACCAGCAAGATTTGATGCAATAAAATGCGAGCTAGGGCAGAAGATTAGCCACAAAACAAAACTCTGTGTGATATGCTTTTACAAGAATGATGCACAATCAAATTACAACGGTGGAAAGAGGCAAGAATCCACATGCAGCTGACGACCTAGATCTCTCTTCCCTAAGCGAAAATGAATTGAATGCCAAGAAACAATACTTTGAATAATGCTCTTACAATCCAAGAGAGTCCAACCTTTATAACATGAGCATTAGATCAACAATATACTAGAAGAATGGGGAAGAAGAGGAGGGAAAAGAAAGGGAAAACTCTCAAATTTCCAGATCAGCAACCACCAACATCACTGTAATAAATGCCTGCACAATCCACATGTAGCTAATGTCAGATCTGTCTCTTCCATATTAGCTAGCTTGTAGAAGACCGAAAAGGAGGCGATCATCATACATAGAATATCCAGGTGGTTGAGTCAACCGGAAGTGCTGACATGTAATGGCCCTGAGTAGCTTGTTGGAGTTTTGATGTTTCCAATGGATTCGTACAGATTAATCTAGCCAAAATCCGATTTTGAAAAGCTCTAGAATGTAGCCCACTGATCAGCAACTTTCCACATGAGACCAGGCTTTACATGATTTTGAGCTCTATGGAGGAAGTTCATGGTGATTTGAAATATCATACAGTGCAAGAGGAACACTGCAAGACAAGTGACGTGTTTCTGATTGGTTTCGTGGAATGTACCAGCTGATTGTCTGTTGGTTTTGTCTAGTGCCAAGTGTCGCAATCACGTCATTCGCCATTAGGATTCGGTGAAGCAGCTGGCTATAACTGATTTTTAAGTCATTCTATGTTACAGTGCATTTCTTTGTCATGATGAATTCCCAGAATTGGATCACGTATGGTTTGCGTTGTGATCGGGTTCGTGGATGTCTCACAGTCCTTGGGTGCAGTGCGCGGGAGGAGGAGGCACGAGTTACAAAGAATGCAGAAGTCCGTCGACGCACGGTAACTGATAGTGCGCGAGGGGACAGCACCCCCAAAGGAGTGCATGGATATGCAATGCTAAGAGGAAGGTCAGGTGTGGAGCGTAAGGATGCTGAAGAAAATGTAAGAGCTGTAAGAAAGGGAGCGCGATAGCACAATGTGCAAATGGGAAGAATGCAAAGAGGATCAAGTGTGTGCACAACGATGCGTGGGACTCAGGGACAAAAGACATGCGCAAGAAAAGCATGATCGGGAACTTGATCAAAAATGCTGATTTGCAAGTCCGTAGGTGCGAAGCAAAAGAGTGTGCGACGACTGGGAAATGAACTGCGAATGCTGTGAATGTGAGTGTGCACGGAGGGAGAATGGAAGTCATGATTGCAGAACTACACTGGAATGGAAAGCGAGAGCATGCAGAAGATGTGATGGAAGAAAACAAAAGATAGGGGAAATGCAAAGGAGAAGCAATGAAAAGCGTGCGGGGACTCACACGAAGAACTGCAACCATTTAGCAAATGGGTTGCCAATCGGAAGAAAATCAACAGATGCGTTTGCAATTGCCTCCAAAGACTTGAAATTTTCAGAGCCAGAATGGACACTGCAAGTTGTCAAAATAAATGAAGGGGAAGTTACCTCTTGGACAACAATACAATGCAAAGTCAATAGTATTGTTAGTGCAAAATCACAGCACCCCCAAATGAGTTATGGATCTGCTTTTCTACGGCAAAGTCATTTGGTGTGATTGCACAACATTGAGCTTTCCCATAGTGTGGGACCTTTGCAAATGGGGAAAGCTCTCCAGAGAAGGTTGGTTCCTCCTCTGTCCTAGGTGTATGCTGTGACAAGCTATTCCAGTGCAGACAGGTTCTGATTTTAAATTCCTACTATAAAACTACCAAGGAGATAAGAAGAGTTGAGAGAAAACATGGAAATGGAAACAAAACTAGAGCAAAAACTAAAACGGTGATACACCAGAGAAGGAAAGTGTTGATCATCTATCAAAACTGCTTTGGAAACAAATTAGAGGTGAGCACATGGAGATCATGGAGAATTGCATCACAGACCAAAGATGGATTTCACACAGAAAATGTTCCAAACTCCATGAACATAGCTCCAAAACCTGCAATGAACATCCAAACATGCACAAATACCATGTATTGAAGAGAGGTAAGGAAAACAACAAAGAAAACGAGTCAAGGATGAACAAATGCATTACAAAAACACGTTTTTTTATTGCTCAGAATTTGATACAATGCATCGTTCCATTGGCGTAAGAGGCAAAAAACGCCAGTTACAGATCTCCATGGGAGGAGGTCTAAAATTCTACAAATTCTACCTACTAAGGAAGAAAAGAAGGGAGCTTGCAGAGAAGCAAGGGGGTCCAACCTTTTACAAAATGAGCCAAAACTGGCTTTTAACAATCGAAGCAAAACGAAGGAAAGGTGAGAAAACGCGGGCAAATTGATTCGACATCTCCGACCACCGACAAGATTTGTTAAAACAACAAGGGCACCCTCACAAATCCATTTTTCGATGCATTTGGCCATGCTGGAGAAGAAACAAACGCCATACTTCATCAATTTTGGTGGTTGGGGGGTCGGTTTTGCATTTTTTCCCGTGCCAGGGACATTTTCCCATTTTCTCCCACAAATCTCCATCAAAATTTAAAATTGAATAGTCCATCGTGTAGAGGATTTCAACAGCTTTCCATTGATACCAAAATCGTGAAAAACCGAGCTTTGGTTCGAAAGATATGGCCCTTTGAAGATTTAGGGCAAAACTGGTAAAAAACAGAGTCAAAATTGGGGGGCGGGGTCAAACTTAAATTTTTTCCTTTTTGGAAAAATTCCCCAAAAATCTTTGCGGCCTCTCGACACGTGGCATCTTCTGGATGATCCGCTGCTTCAAAACAATCATTTTGCCCCTTTTCGCGAAATTGGAAAATTTTTCAAAAAACCTCCGCGGCCCTACTGCTCCGAGACACGTGGCATCTTCTGATTTGCTGCGGAGATGTGGTTCCATTTTTGCCTTTTGTGTTTTTGCAACTTTGGGGCAAAATTTCCTAAATCCTCCCCGCGCCCCGATCTCCGCCAATGAATGGACACATGGCACTTTTTCATTGGTGCGGGGGCCTTAACCAATTTTCCTTCCATTCTCCTTTGCGGGCTTCCGGGCCAGATTTTGACTTTAACCCTTTTGCCCCAAAAGGCTAAGTGGCGAATTTCTCTCCGCGCCTCCGTCAACTCGCCAAATTCCTTGGTAAAATTTCCTTCTCTGCTCCACCGGCCCGAGCCTCTTTGGCACAAAACTTTCCCAAGCTCCGTGGGCCCGCCTAGGGAAAATTTCTCCTCCAAACTCCGCCGAGCCATAACTCAAAAAATACAAGGAGTTAGGACGATTTCTTCCCCTTTCTAGAAAGGGGAAGAAAAATCCCATCTGATGAAGCCATTTTCAGAGTCCTTTGAGTGCTTGCAGTGTGTGAAAATTGAAGTTGAAGCACAAGGAAAGAATGAAGGCAAGTTAGCCAAAATAAGCAGGGGCTCATTTTGGATAACAGTAACACGATCTCATAGTTATTTGCTTGTTAGCCAATTTTCTTTTTTGACTGGCTTCCATTTATATTGCTTTAAGCTTCTATATTTTCATGTCATTTACAGCTTCAGTTTTATGCTTTTGTAAACTTTGATGTCAAGTCAGGCAGATGAGAATGACTTAATAAACACTAGCTGGAGTGTCTTGTTAGATTAATAGCAGTATGATGTTTGCCTTCCCGGATCTTAATGTATCACTACAATCCAAAGCAATAGAAATATTTAGGATTGCACCGTGATCTGTTCTTCTGACAGTCCCCTCCACAAAATAATGTCATTTAAACAATTATTAGAGTTACCTCTCTACAAATGCTGCCATACTTTTAACTTCAATTTATATATCACTATCTTTTTGCTAACAGTACATGAGGCAGAGATCAGGGTCGCGATCTGCCCACAGAAAGGAAAATGATAATAAAAAATTCCAGTCCAGGTCCACAAACCCAGCTTGCCAAGTTACCTGCATTGCTGATTTTTTTAATCTGCCAATAGGAAATAAAAGAAACCATATTAATGTCCAAGAATGACCAAAGTAGTGTTAGCATATGCAATGAGAAGAAAGAATGCAGAGAAGTCTGAATGCACACTCAAACAAGTGTGACAATGTTTATTATATAGAGAGAGGTGGTTACAGATTGGTTGAACAGTTACCAACCGAATGATAACTTCATAACTGCATTACATGCTATATAATGCTCTATATTTTAACACACCCTCTTAATGACTAAAGCGGAAACAATACCAAGTTTGTCTCGAAACTTTACGAATGTCGTAAAGCCCATATGTTTAGTCATTAGATCTATAGACTGTGCCATATGTTGTACTTCAAAATCAGTAGTCCATGATTGTGTTGCGGTTGTCACAAGGAGAAGAACCACAAAATAAAAATTTGGTCATGTGAACAAAGGATATGGCAAGTGGTCCACTGGTTCTTTGTTACGTGAGTCATTGACCAGTGATGAATCATCAATGGTTGAGAGTGTCAGCCTCATCTCCAGATTGTTGGAATCAAAAACTCAGAGAGGTGGATTAAAAAATCTATTCAAGGCTTGTGTAGCCTGTTGGAGTCTGTACAGAGACTCAGGTATCCTGCAATCAAAGTCACCTCGATCATGTCCTTGTAGCACCATGTAGTGCTCATCCAACCTTTTCACGAAGAGAAATGTGACCATCTGTGCATTAGGAGTTAGGACCAAATCCGCAATAGTAGGAGAATGTAATGTCCCCAATTCCGAACAGATAGCCTAAGAGGTTTTTTATTCATCTTAGCCTTGGAAATACTCGAGGGGCTAACGACGTTGGAGGCTAGTGGGTATGGATGACTATTACCACCTTTCTTATTTGTTATATTTTTGTGTTGACATGAATATAAAGTGGCTTGGTGTGAACAAATGTTACGTTTTGTCGTTAAGGGGGGGACTCATAGCACTTTAATGTTATAATCTTTCGTTGGGGGTCACTTAAGTACCTATGGCGACTAGGAGGGGAAAAACAACTTAAACATAATTGTTTTTGTGGTTCTCCCTTGAAGGGGTTGATTGGGGTCTTTTTAGGCCTCTTGTTGCTTGGGGAAATTATAAAAGGAGTATGGAGAAGTAATAGAGCTCATTCTTGCACAGTCACATATTTTTCTCATTGAACAACTGCTGTTTGCAACCTTTTAGCTTGTGGAGTAAGATCCTACGGGAACCTTAGCTTCGGTGGTTAGAGATTCATTCCTAGTTAGTAGGGCATTCTTCGGTGGTGAAAGATCCACCCTAGTTTGTCAATTTGGAGCTGATTCAGGGCTGTTTTTCAGAGATAATTTTTGGAGTTTCCAAAGAAGGGGTTTTGAGGTTTTTTGTGGAGAAGAATCGAGGGTTTCTAGATCAGATTTATTGCAGCAATCAGAGCAGGGTTTGACGCCATTTCTGGAGACATTTTTGAGGGTTTTTGGCCTCTTCCTTAGGGGGACGTCTCACTTTGGGATTTTGCAGCATTTTTTGGAGTGTTCTCAGATTGCTATTTCCAGATTTGGAGGTTGGGCTTTCATTTGCATTATTTGTAGATGTTATTTCTAGATTTTCACAATTTTATCATTTGTATTTGAAAATATATGAATTTTTGAAGATTTCCAGCTGTCTAGGGCTTTCTGAAATTTTATGGCAGTTTTATATTATTCAAAAAATTCCAAAAGTATTTTTCTAGTGTTTGTTATCATTGTTGCAAACACTCTTTAAATTTCATGCATTTTGAGCAAGTATTTTGTGAGATATCAATTAAAATCAGTTTGCTGCCCTAACTGGTTATTTCCTGCAAAAATCAGAATTTTTATTTGCTGCAATTTCTATATATTTTGTGCATTTTTGAGTGGCATCCCACAAGGGATAGTTCAGAGAAATAACCATCTCTGTCTCATCCGTCTTAGCAGTCGGAGAAATAACCATCTCCGTAGGAGTGAGAACCAACTCCTCATCTATTTGCTCATTTATCCCCCTATGTTGGGAAAGATCGTTCACAACACAATGAGCAAATTGTTCATGCTCTACTGTCCTTCGAGCAAGTACCTTTGAGTGAGTGGCTTGGCATGCCATCTCACCATGCACCATCATTGCATCTGGAATAGTGGAGTCTCCATCCACAACAAACTGTTCTTTAGAATGAGGAAATCCATTCCCAAGGCATGTCCGCCTCCTGTACATCTGGTATAGTGGATACTCTCTCTGCAATAAGTGCATGTAGGTTAACTGTATCCAAGTCAACAGATTTGTGAGGAATGGCTTCCTCCCAAGGCACTGCAACCTCCTGCACATCCTGTATGGTGGATTTGTTCTCCACACGTGCATTCATGTTGATCGCAGCCGGATCAACAAGCTGATACTGACCACCCACCCCAATACCAAGGGCAATTATCTGTCTCTGTTTCACATCAGAGACAACACACTTCTTTCCACAAAAATCCACAGAAATATTGGGATTTTCAGTCAATTGACGAATAGATAGAAGATTCTTTTGTAAAGAAGGTACATATCTAACATTCCCGTACCAATAATTTATGAGCATTATTCAATACAATGCATATATCTCCTATCCCTTCTACTGCAAGCGATTCTCCATCAGCTACCAGTACTACCGATTCAAAACAAATATTTGCAGTAAATGAAACATACCAGCCCCTATGACATGAAAAGTGTGGAGACACACCAGAGTCAATGATCCAGCAACTGATACCATTGTCATTTGAGTATGATGTCGTAAGACAGTAAAGAGCATACTTCGTCATCCGAATCCCGTTCTTCTGCAATTGCTGCCACATGTGTCCTCATTACATGGATTTTTGTTCTGCTTGCGAAAGATCATACATCCGCTTCCGGCAATCCCTCTTGAGGTGCCCAACCTTGTGACAGTAATAACATGTGACCTGATACCGAGTGGAAGATTCACCCGAGTGACGTTTCCACTTTCCCTTTGACTGAGTGACAAAAGCACTCTCTGAATGGTCACAATTAGATTCTGCCTGAAGTTGTCTCCGTTCCTTTTGCAACAGGTAGGAACTCACCTTGTCAAACGTGAGTGTTTGACTTTCAGCCATTAAATGGAGTGCCTACACAAATGACTCATACGAAGAAGGTAAGCTGTTCAAAACCAAAGCCACCATATCATCGTTGTCCACCTTTTTGTTGATGGAAGATAATTGGTCTTGGAGTTCTTTCATCCGAAGTAGGTGCTCAGACAGCGATCCACCTTCTTGTAACTTTACGGAAAAGGGCATATTTTTCAGGTATAAAAACCGACTCTTCTCTGACGTCTGATATTTATCCCTCAGACTAGTCCACAACGTGCTTGCCGCAGTGGCATTCCGCACTTTCCGATATCAAATCATCCAACACCGATAACTTGAGAAGCAATAACGCTTCCTTATGACGTTTGTCATAATCTTCGAAGTTCGTCGCTGGTCGACTTTCACTCACCCTTGATTATTTTATCACAATCCCGAAATTCCGCAACCGTTAAAATTTTATGACTCCAAACATTGAAATTCGTGCCCGTTAATTTTTGTGTCTCCGACAATGTCAAGTGTGATATATTTGCCATTTTATTATTCCAAAAGTAACAAAAAATAATAAAATAATAATTTGCCTCACACTTAAAAATATATTACTTTTCCCAGCAAATAATATTAAATGAATTAATACTCTTCATGCAAAACAGAAGGTGAATACCTTTGTTGCTGAAAAAAATAATATTATTCTGCCCAAATAATATTAATCTTCCTTCGAACCCTTCGAGAGTATTTAACTCACGTTTTTCCTGCCCTCGAAATCGTAACAAATAGCAGCAACAGTGAACTGGTTATGGCGCTGTTTCATTCATGACTTGCTCACGGATATGGTTGTTGTGATTGCAGGTGCCCACGAGCTGTGTTTTTTTGCTCCACGACTTTGCTGGTGCGATCACGACTGTGCTATTGCCGAATCGGATTGACCACAACGTCTGTCCAACATTCTCCAGCGATCTGTCCCGAATTGTGCCCGCACGTTTTTCCTTGTTCTGCCCCGCGCCGACTGGATTTTGCTCTTCTTTCCACGACTTCAGGCTCTCAACCCGCTGCCCTCGTGACCCACGTTGTGCTTCTGCGACCCGTGCGTTCTTTGAAACTAGAAGTCTTTTCCTTTCTCGTGAGCCTTTCTTCAATAAGCGAACGAACTAACTCCTCCAGTTTGTGCCCTAGTAGGGCTTCCTCAAACTTCTGAGTTCGATTTCCCATACCCTTCAAAGGCTTCCTCAAATTGCGAATCAACCGCTCTGATACCAATGTTAGGAAACACAATGAGAAGAAAGAATTTAGAGAAGGCTGAATGCACACTCAAACAAGTGTGATAGTGAAATATCCCTTGTGGGATACCACTTAAAAATGCACAAAAATATTGAAAATTTGCAGCCAAATAAAATACTGGTTTTTGCAGATTTTTAACAGTTAGGGCAGCGAACTGAAGAAAATTAATATCTCCCAAAATACCCACTCAAATCACTTGAAATTTTAAAGAGAGCTTGCTAATATTATAAGGAACATAAGAAAAACTATTTTTGGAATTTTTCAGATAATAGAATGCTGCCAGAAAATTACAGCGTGCCCTAGACAGCTGGAAAACTTCTAAAATTCATAACTCTCTGAATACAAGTGCAAAAATTATGAAACTTTGGAAATAAAATTTACAAATATAGGGGATGATATTCCAACCTTCAGATCTGAATTTGTACCATTGGAAACCCTCCAAATAAAGGCTGCAATATTCCAAACAAGTCACCTAGTTTGGAAATGGTTTGGAAATTGATGAAAAAGCCTTCAAGGTGATGCCAAATGCTGCCCAAATGGCTGCCGTAAATCTGATCTGAAAACCCTCTGATTATCTTCACAAAATGTCTCAAAAACCCTCAAAACTCTTCCTCTGAAACCTCTGAAAATATCTTTGTAAATTAGCCCTGAAAACAACTCCAAAATGACAAGCTAGGGTAGATCTCTCACTACCGAAGAATGCCCTGCTAGCTAGGGATGGATCTCTCACTACCAAAGCTAGGGTTCCTGTGGGATTTCACTCCACAAATTGAAGATTTGCAATAGTAGTTGCACATGAAGGAAAATAATTATGTATGCAAGGATGTCTTCTATCACTCCCCCAAACCTCCTTTTATAACATCTCATTACCCTTTTTTCACGTTGGGAGTTCCATGTGGGACTAAAAATGACTTAAGTGACCCCAACGAAGAAATAGAATAATAAAGTGTTATGAGTTCCCCCCTTAACGACAAAACATAACATCTTATCCCTCCAAATCACTTTATGCCATAGTTACCTGAGACGGGGGGATGGAGTTTCCGGGACGGCAAAAAATTTCTAAATTTTGGGGATGGCGGGGGAACGGCTAATTAAAAAATATATAAATATTTAAAATATAAAGATATAGTGACTAAATTATATAAATAAGCTGAAATAAAACCATTTGAGATTTAAATAAGGTGAAACTTGAACTCATAAACATCAAATACATTCCTTAATACTCATGATTCTTTTAGAAGTTTGCAAGAAGTTGCTTGGTCCAAAAAGGTGCAAAAATTGATTTTACGAAAATAAGAAAATTACTGCCATCAATGCATAGAGCTCAATAAAATATGCACTTTTAGCGAAAACAACACCTGAAACGGAGCCACAAAATGAAAGTTATGGCACATGCAAGTTTTTGCTACTACATCTTCCAGGACCCTTTCCAAAAATGGCAAATTTTTTTCTATCCTTGTGATTTTCTCACCAAAAAGCAAAGAAATGCCAAAAAAGGAAATAAATTCGTGGGGGACGTCTGGACGTCCCCCCCACGTTTCCCACGTCCCCCCACCTCCCCCCCACGTTTCCCCGTCCCCGGGACGTTTCCCAATGTTTTCAGACGTCCCCAGGACGTTTCCTAGAAAAAAAAAAAGGAAACATGGGGGAAACGTTTCCCCCACGTCCCTGCGGCCCCAAGATGTCCGGGACGTGTCAAAACAGGGGGGGACGCGTCCCCGCGTAACACTGCTTTATGCTCATGTCAACGAAAAATTATAACAAATGAGCTAGGTATTCACACCCAATAGCTCCCAGCATCCCTAGCCCCTTGGGTATGACCAAGGCTGGGACTCGAATTGGCCCTTAGGCCTTTGGCGTAGGAAAGGGGACATTACATCTCAAGCCTTGCAAGTCCCACAACTTGAGAGATGATCCAATGTTAAACAAATTACACTGAATGCCCCACTCCACAATCAGGCCATTCGTGGGTGTTGTAATTTCGTGATAACAACTCCATACAGAAGTGGAGGAGGTTGACTTGGTTAGAGGGGTCTGTATGGAGGTGGATGAGGTTGACATGTAAAACTTTTTCATGGCGGTTCGTACTGAGGTGGATGAGGTTGACACAAAAAAAGTTGAAATCGGATTTTTCGAAAAAAATTGTTTAGATGTCAAATATTTATTCACAGTTCTTCCCAAAAATCTGATTTCAAGTATTATGCTCTGTGCTTAAAATCTCTTAACAAAATTTTTTGTTATTGGGGTATCTATAGAAGTGGATGAAGTCGGCACAGAAATCAAGGGAATGTAACACTGGGGTAGACTGACAGTGTTGCCAAGGTGACAGAGACATCTCTCTTTGGGGACATGAAGTCAAATTTTCAAATTTCCAGTCAATTTCATGTTTTAAAGAAATATTTCTGGGAAAATTCTAAATTTTGAAACTGATTTTGGTTTAATTATCTCGAAAAAGGAAGAAGTGCGAAAATTCTAGAGTCGGTTGGGGAGGGGGTTGGGAGCATGCATGGTCTAAAATAAGTACATTTATGTTTGTACTAGAGTTTAGTTGGACATTTTTCATTAAGCCCCCATGTTATGTATAGATGCCATATTTCTTTATGTTTCCAGGATGTGGGGGCATATTTCGGGTGCAAAAAAAAATATTGCTGAATTTTGGTGTTGCCGAATAATCTATAAACATACATGTGTATATATAAGTAAAAAATACACTAAAATTCAATTTTTTTTTGAATAGGATTTTGGTCACATAATTAACTATAATAAGAGTGCCCATTCAATGTCAAAATATGATCAAGACTAGGTCATTATCTTGGATTATAATTTCCGAAGGTGTAAATTTACATCCTATCTATCAGCAATGCAAGATTTCAATTTCAAGCAAGCATTGATGGAGACACAAGTGATTCATTGATATAATTTAATTTAATCCTATGCAACAACTAACTTTGAAGGTCTAGGAGGCTTTATTTATAAAAGAAAATGTTATCCTTAGTTTCTTCTTGTTTGTCGTGTTCAGAAATTATATATATATATAGTTTCCATCCTCACATCTCCGAATGGTTGGGGAAGTCCATGTGCCTCCCAAGGGCAAGGGACTCTTCCTCATGGAGCACTAGTAAAATGGCTGAGTTATGTGTAAAGGTCATGGGCATACTTCGAAAAATGGCTGGTCGCAGTTGGTATCCATTGGGTGGTGGAGGGTTGTTCCGACACAGCTCTCAAGATGACATTAGTACTTATAGTATGGACTAAGAGTTAGTTAGGAAGTTTGCTTGCGTGTATATTCTCACTGTTATTCTTGTTGTCCATGATTGGTGTACATTGCAGTGTATGAATACAAGTGAAGTGTTCCATCTAGTTCTGCAAATTGTTATTTCTGTATTCTACATTGTTCAGTTTCTTGCACTACAAATATGGTTTATTATTATTTGAATCCGTATGGTTTATTATTATTTGAATAATACATGTTTACACTACATTTTTGACCATTGGAACTCCCCCATGGGAGCCACATTCGATATTTCCTTACTACACACCCTAATTTCTCTGTCTTTATAGATCCTCTTAATTTTTCTCTGCCATGTTTTTTCATTAATAACCCCTTAAATTGACCCTCAAATTTAATTTGGTACCATCTTTATTTATTTAAGCTTAGGCTTATCTCAAAACATAATATGGCAAGTAAAATCTGAAGTAATTTTCGATTTAATAGTACTAAAAATTGGGTTTTAAATATGTTAGCAGTATTCCTATTAGCACCAAAAATAGACTTATCAAAAGTTGAATTAAAGTATGAAAGATGACTAGCCATGAAAACCATTAATGCCATCTCTAGAGATTTTGTTCCATGGTATACGCGCTAGCTTATCACCTAAAAACAGAAAGGATAAGCTAGGTTTGTATATAAGCGAGGTCTAGCAGTTTTTGTTTTCTCTGCGTGGATTTGTTTTCTCTGCGTGGACAATTGGTCTTGTAAGGTCTTTTTCAATTATGTAGCCTTCAATAAGACGAATTCATTTTTAGACATCTACATTTTCAGAAACTGCAAGATTGGTATTTCAGATTCTTTCATCACAGGCATCACAAGGCTCTATGAGATGGTTCTTGGACAATTTCAAACTTCACATGGTCTCGTTAACTCTATTAAAATTTAAGCGTACCATGGGATTCAAACAAGGGCGCTTGCTGTCTCCAACCCTTTTTGTTATTTACATAGATGAGCTTGAATAATTTCTTCAACAACATACTCATGTTGATGATGGTTGTATATTACATCACGTCTTGTTTGTTAGATTCTGTTTTGTTGATAATGTGGGCCTCCTTGCTTACTCTCGTGGTCTACAAAGGCAACTTGATGTTTTACTCATTTTTGTATGCATCGCAAGCTTGTAGTCAAGATTAATAAAACTAATGTCAGGGTATTCAATATCTCCAGATACACTCTTTCTAGATTATTTTTTCTACATAGCAGAGCCAGTCGCAATCACAATATTTTATAAGGAGTTAAGTTTGATGGACCATTTTCAGGACATCCTTTCGAAGATGTGCCACGGTTCTTTATAGGTCTGAGGTTTGGGGCCCCACTTTCAGATCTATTGATTGGGCTCATATTGAGCAGGTTCACACTTTCATGCTTCAGCTAATGATCTGTTGAAAATGGATGGTCCCTCAATACATTGATCAAGCTGATTTTGCTGACAAACCCTTTTTCCTTGAGAGTACCTTTAGGCTTACTTTCTATATCCATGTACTCATGTCCCCAGGCGATTCTGCCTCAGGCTGTGCAAGGTACCCATACTTGGCATTTTTTTCTTAAGAGAGGACTGGCCTGTTTAGGTCGCATAGGGAATTAACATCCTTGGTACTTTGAGACCAGTTTACATATAAAATCTATTCGCACAGTCCTTGGATACCGCAACCTTCCGTCTTCCCTCGAAGGAGGTTGTTAATAGAGTTGTCATAGAGGATATATATCGACAGTACATTCAAGACTAATCTGCTCAACACCAAGCTGGCTTTCTATGTTGAGCATTACTTATAATTTGGGGACAGCACTGTCATTTGGCATGGCTATTCCCAATATCTATGGTCACAGACTCACACGGTTTGAGGATGTAGACTGACCATTACATTTTGTGTACAGAGAGGATATATGATTATATCATATATCTTTGTTCCCCCCATGAATTAGAGACTGGGGAGCCCTTTATTTTCAGGTGTTTCTTTTCTATAAGGTTCAAGGAAGGTATCATTGTCTGTTTAGCAACTCAGGCAGTTTTTTATCCACCTTCTTCCTGTACCCATGAAAGGGATATGGATTAATCTCCTCTACCTATCACGACACAAATTCAAAGATATATTTAAAGTGACAAGTAAACAGAGGTAATGAAGTTATTAATAATTGTGGTATGCTAAAAATCTAAGATAAGAGCATTGCGATTGTTATCTCTCGGCATTTTTTCAGATAGATGTATTTAAGATATCTTTACTAGTTGTAATTACAGACATGAAATTTTTTCCTTAAATGTGTGTCTTGCATCATCTTGTGGAGATGAGCTTGAGTAAATGAGCTCAATGTAGATATAAATGGCAAGATTTTATTCATTGTCCAAGCCTTTCACACAATCATCTCTTATTAACATGTTTACATTCCTAGGAAGGGGTGGGTTAAGGATTTTCTCTATTCTGCCCTCATATATTAGCTGCTTTATCTGCCACTCAATTGCCCCTTCTAGAAACATAATAAAGTAACCTACTGGCCCATGGAAGAGGGATTCCAAAAAAAGTTGAACGGATGCTGTTGAGAAGTTGTAGGATGTTTTTGCGGGAAGATGATTGTGTGGGAGATGGTATTATCAGATTCAGCCACAATGTTTTAAGAATCTAGTTTTAAAACAGTTGTCAAAAATTTATAAAAAAAAATCATACAACAAATTGTTGCTGCCACGTGGCATTAAACTTTCCCAAAATATCTTGAGTGGGCATGGGAAAGTTTGAGCATTCCTCTCCCCAGCACTGCTCAAACTTTCTTGCAGAAAAATACGGCTGTCCATTTTCCTCAATTTTTCACGGGATTCCTTGCACAGTAAAATCAGGCATCATGTCCCCTTCCAAGGGATCCCGTCCCAACTTGACCATATCAAACTTGCTAAGAGTGGCTATGTTATCTTTGGGTGTTTTTGAGCAAGTCCTACCAGCTGCACCTACCTTTCTAAACTGTTTGAATATCAAGCTTTGAATTCCCTTATATTTGCAGAAATTTAAATCCTTATTACTGTGCAATTCTCAGACCATTTAGTAATGTCAGGTGTTTGGCCTTATTTTTGGTAGTATGGCCTATATGAATAGCATAAAACAGTATAGGGATACCCCTATAATCTCTAAATATCCCAGCATCACCGGCACCTACATAATTTCTTCAAGATGTTCATTGAAGTTCAGTCTTAATGTTCTTATCTACCTTTTGAAACTGCTTGAACAGAAAGCTTTGAATCCCCTTCATTCTGCAGATATTTCCATCCTTATCCCTGTGCGATTCTCAAACCATTTAGTAATGCCAGGCATTTGTCCACCTTATTGGTAGCATTTCCTATATTTATAGCATAAATGATAAAACATTAGTGGGACACCCTTACAATCTCTGAATATCCCACCACCACTAGCATTTCCGGGATTTCTTCTAGATGTCCCATTGAAGTTATTCCTTTAGGCTCCCAAGCATTGACCAATTTAGACAAACTTGCTTCTATTGTTATCCAAATAGCTTTGTCTTAAAAAACGAGTTACTTTCAATCCAAATGATTGAGACAACCTCGACAGGAACAGTATTCGAGAGGATTTCCGAAGTCTTACCAGCAATCTTCTTTTGCCAAGAAGTCAACCATTGCTGCACTGTTTGAATGCCAACCCAGCTGAGTTCCCATTTTATGAAAGAGTACCCCTACATGTCCCTTGCACAGGAGCAGTGGAGAAGGAGATGATCGACAAGGTCATTTTTATTGCCATTAAAACCTTTTTTCATGGTTATCTGATTCATGGACATGGGGGGACAGAATTCTAGGATGGTGAAAAAAAATCCCAGATTTTGGGGACAGCTATAAAACAATGCATAAAAATTAATATTTAAAGTGTTGGGGCGGCGGGGGGAGGTGGGGGGTGTTGAAGGTGTCTGTTTGAAGATAATAGTGTCAGAAAAAAAAAAAAAAAAAAAAAAAAAAAAAGGGCATGTCCCCTTCCCTTCCCCAAGTTCCCCAAACATCACTAAAATCCAAGGGACATGTCTCCACTTAACACTGCCTTTTTTAGTCAAAATGTTGCAGGTGAATATCTTCTGTTTAGTGGAATGTGTTGTTCTTTGCAATGTGCTCTTTAATCTAGCTTTCATAAAGGAAAAAAATTAAACTACGATTTCGTTCCAGAAAAGCTGAAATCTGTCAATCTACAAGCAGCTTTAACAATGAATCTCCCATATTTCCCTTTTTCTCACTTCAGACTGTTGTTCCCAGGTAGAAAGTAAGATTTGCAACTGCCTTACGGATTCTATGTAGAAATTATCAGGCCATTGCAGCAGTCTCCAAGTTTTCCTTACATTTTTGTCAATCATGTCATTGCTTACCTGCTGTCCCCATTGATTTACCACATAATCCCTAAAAATTTTAGAGAGGCCATGTTTAGTCAAAGTTGTGGGAAGGACCCAAGCAACCTTCTAAAATTTAGCCATTCCACCATTTCTGGTTTCCTATATAAGATGTAGTTTTATCAGCTCCGCAGGGGATCTAGTACAAATACAGACTGCATGTCCCCAAGGGAGAACATATGTACTGAATAGCATCTCCCTAGTAAATTGTTGTTATTATCTATTTTGTTTATATTTAATTATAAATAATCTACTTGTGTTTATTCTATAGTTCATAAGGCATTCATCTTGAATTCTAATCACCTTGTATTCTTATGGGGAGCAACTTGTGTATCAAACAGGCATTTGCAAATTTCATTTTTAGAGATTTTTTATTTTTCCTAGAGCTCTTGACATCTTAAAACTATTACAAGTGAAATTTCTTGTCAATCAGTTCTCTTGTTTGTTTTCCCTCCTTCTATTCATCTTTGATAATAATTGTAACACCCCTTCTGTTGTGCAATTAGTACCCTTGTCAATTGTAGGGTTTTGGATGGAAATGGTGTTTGTATTCTAATATGCATTACGGAAATTGGGTCATCTCCTTAGTATTGTGTAGTTGCCATGATCTTCCTCGTATTGATTTTATGCTTGTTGAGTGTCTTGTGGGGCCCTTGTTGTGATTGCTAGGTATTAACGTTTGTGATAAGTTTTGATAGAATGTTGGTTGCCTTGGAGATCTCTCTCGGAGTTGTTCATCCTTGCAGCTAGACTGACCCGTGTCCTTAATCTTATTAAGGGTTGTATGTAACCTCTCCTCTATGTTTAGCTTAGTTTTGATAAATATTGTTGATTGTTCCTCCCATGTGGTCATTCTTTGGGACACATTTATCTTGTCTAAGGAAAGTGGTCAAATGTTAGCATTAATTTCCCTCTTTACCTTAGCAAGTTGGTATCTCACATCGTGTGAGGTTGGGTTGAATGTATTTACACTTAATTTGAATCAAGTGTTATTAAATTATAATTAATGCTAATCAATTAGGACTTAATTATCCCAATCCAAAATTTGGAAAATTCCCTTGCATAGGATGTTTAGTTCTTAGGACATTTGGAAGGCTATGAAGCCTAACTAGTATGGGCTAGCTAGTCAATGGTGTATTCAAGCTACCTCTTTCCAGATATTTCATGGGGCCTAGGGTGTAGGGCAGGTGGAGCTGTGCAAGGGGATTGGTTGTGTGGGAGTGAGTAAATGAGCTTGTAAGAAGTTATTTGAAGTGTAAGAGAGAGTAAATGAGAATTGTAAGAGATGCCAACTTGGGTAAGAGTTGTAAGAAGGAGAGCAAATGGGGTTTGAGAGAATCCCCATGACTTGTAAGATCACTTATCAATTTGTAAGAGGGATAGTGACGTCCCTTAGGAGCGAGGTTGCCATGTGGCAGGCCTCCGTGGGATGAGAAACTTGAGTAGATTTCTATTTAGTCTTCTCGGTTATGTCTTGTGAGAGGTTTGTGCTTTTCTATTCTTTTGCTTGGAGGAAGGATACGTGTGCTTTGACAATGGAGGTGATTGAAGGAGCCACACATTGAGGAGGTCTTGACCAGGCATGGAATGGAGGCAGGTGCTTTTGTCTTGAAAGGGGATTTTGGGTTTGGATATATCTTGATAAAGGGTTGATTAATTTGGGGGTTTGTTACCTTGTTGCTTGGCTGGTATGTTAAGATGTTGTAATTGTGTGAGTTTAAAAATGAGTTCTTATTGGGCCTTGGTCAAAGAAGACCTCACGAGAGTGAGTAAAGCATCGTAGAATTGAGAACTGAAATTTGTTCTAGGTCATTTTGAAATAGCTTTTCTTTGCATATCAAAAGTCTTAAACTAGGAGTAAATAAGAATTAGGGTTGCATTGGAATCTTGCTCAAGAAAAGTATTTGGTAGGAGGATCTCGAGTAAAGTATGTTACTTGTAGAAAGGATATCGGGAAACTTAGTTAACTCGCAAATCTTGAAATAAAAAATAGTATGAGAAGAGTCTTGGTTTATTTGCTCTTGCTTTTCTTCCTTATTCTTACTTCCAAAAGACTTGATTTAGGTTCATGCAAAGTAGTTTGAGAAGAGAGTTGGTTTATTCTCTTGCTTTTCTTCCTTATTTTTACTTCCAAAAGATTTGATTTGATGTATCAAGATAAAGAGTGTTGATTAAATCTCATCTAAACTGAATCTTGACCAATAAGAGTGTTTGAATGAATGTACTAATGATTATGGAGCCTTGGTCATGATTTGATAAAGAAAATGGGTTTTGTGCTTGAAGGTTTTAGAGTTTTTGGCAAGAAAGTAAGGGTTAAACAAGAGTTTCTAATGGAGGAAATCTTTTAGTGATTCATGTGAATTTTAGGGTTTAAAATATTTATTTTGTAGGCTACTTTATAAGCCTTTGGTTTGTTAATTCATTGCAAGTAAAATGGAAATCAGGATCTAGGGTGGAGTTTTGGAAGAATTGTATGCTTTGTGGCTTTATGGTTAGCTTGGGAAAAGGACACCTTAGGGTTTTAGGAAATTATCGGAGTTCAAAGATATTTTAATACCTCTTTTCTCTTGCTCTTTTATGGTGTGTTATGTTTAAAAAAATCAAAGAAATACAAAAAAAATATAGGGAAAAAGGCTTAGGGTGGCCTTCTAGCTTTGTGGATGTGTGGGACTCCCTGATCAATAAGGTTGGACACCTATTTTGTTAAAGCAAGGACCTCTCCTTAGCGGAGGAATGCCTTGTGGTAAGCCTAACAAGCACCGATGCATCATAACATGTGTGAGACAAGTGGCACAACCCCATACTAATTTGAGTTTTGACACGACAATAAAGATAGGTGGATTGCCTTAACTGGGGTCAAATGACATCGCTGCACTCCACTCTCGCTTATCTCAGACTGGGTTGTGAGGGCTTGACACTCCCTTCTTGTGCTGATGACACTAAGTGAGAAGCTTGTGGGCAATGGAGAAGGCTGACCTTTAAGGGCCAACATTGTGTTTCTTTGACTCGTGCGGTTTGGCGGCATAACCTGACTTGTGACATGAGGTCTAGTTACCGCTCTTTGCAAGGGTTTAGGACATGAATGGCTAGAGAGACCTTGGGTTTTTTTGGAGCCGTTGAAGCCTTGAGGACCTATTATCGCGCAAAAGTAGCACCCTAGGATTTGATCATGGAAGATCAATACTTTTGGCTATCATGGGATTGTCTCCAAGTGTGGGACCTTGCATCTTGAGACAAACCTCTAGAGAAGGCTGGTTCCTCTACCTATTCTAATGCTAACACTACTACAACTTCAAAATGCAACTAAACTAAGCCTAAACTAGTCATTCACAGGGACCAGAGTTAGAGAGATGCATGGAAATCAAAACCTAAGTTAAGAAAGAGCTGATGACACCAAGAAAAGGGGGATAGACACTGTCCATGAGGGAAAATAGAAGGAAATGGAGAAGGAGAGGGCAAACATTTGTGCCACACACCAAGACTGCATTTTATCGTACATTTCTCACACAAAACACATCAAAAATGGAACTTACAAAGGAGAAATACATGCACAACACACCGTAACTATAATATAAAGGCAAAGAATGCAATAAAACATAGGTTAGGATAGAGAAATAACCACAAAACATGATTTCATTGCCAAAGGAGTATGCATTGTGCATTAAATCTGAAGTAGTTTGCACACAAATACATTATAAAAGACAAATTTGAGGTCTGCACTTCCATGGAAGCTTGGCGCACCATTTTGGCATGGTGCCTTTACATTTTAGGGCATCCAACCCTTTACAAATGAAAGATTTTGCAAAATATATAGAGAAAAGGGGAGAGAGAGAGAGAAATGCGCCATTTTGAACCCAACCACCAACAAAATGCGATAAATTCCTGCAAGACCATGTGGGCGCCTGTTAAAGCCATTTTCCCACGTCATTTGACCTTCAGGACCGAGTATGGGTGCCATGATGTAATAAATCTGGGTGGTTGAACTGCCTGGAATTGTTTAAACTACACCTTTCACCTCCAAATCTAGTGTTAGCATTTTTGACCCTCAAAACAACATCATTTATTGCATTTCTTGATGCCAAAATGAAGCCCTTGACGAGACGGTTCCAACGCCACCAACATTGTGCAATGTAAAGCTCTAGATAAAAAGTTATGCCCAAAAAACCAACTCCAGTCGGACTAGGCAGATTTTTTGAGAACTTGTGGAACATTCCATTCGAGCGGTAAATTTTAATGTTTTGTGCCTTGGATTGACGGAATGGGGTTGTCAGGGAAGTTGTGGAACAAAAGAATAGTTCCATTGGTGCTCGTCGGGGCCGATGTGCCGACTATATTGTCTTTGTGCGGGGAATGCAGGTTATCGTGGGTAGTGATGGAATCGAAAAATAGTGCCAAAGGTTTCGAGCGGGCTTGACTTCACTGCAATGCATTGTTGTCGGCTATGGCGGGTGGGCGGTGAATTGTTGGAACATGGGAACGTTCAGGTTGTGACCTTCGTGCCCGATTTACTTGGTTCCACTTCGCTCCTCGTTCGCCCTGTTGTTTAGTCGACCGACCGACGAAGTAAAGGAACATTTGAACTGTTCCATAAGTGCTTGGAATGTCTGATAAACCCGATGCCTTTCCTTGTTTTCCTTGTCGGCCGATTGACGAAGTCACGAAACACAAGAATAGTTCCGGAGGTGCCTATAAAACCTGACATTGCCGACTCCTTGCCAATGTTTACCCCTTTGTCAGCCATTGCGGGTTCGCGGGAAACCTGTGGAACATCAAAATTGTTTCCTTAGTGTCAATAAAGACCGTTTAACTTGACTCCATATTGTTATGCGGCCTAGGCGGTAATGCGGGGAACAAGAGGAATAAAGGAACAGTTCCTCGTGTTCCTCCAAAGGCCGATTTTGCCAATTCCTGCCCTGTTTGACCCAAAATTTCCCAAATTTACGAACTCAGACAGTAAGGTTTACCAAGATGGAGAGCAATGCTTGAAACATTGTAACTTGCCCCAAAACATTGTCACTTGTCCCAAAAAATTGAGATTTGCCCAAAATTGATCAATTCCCTTCTCAAAAGGCTCAGAAAGAGTGTTGGAAGATGAAGGTTTTGCCCATGACTTGTAAAAACACTCAAAATGGCTTAGGGGGCTGATTTTGGATAACAAGACCATCTTCCCACCACCTCAAACAGATAAAAACCTGCAATTTAATTATCTTAAAGACACTTAAATAATGCATGGAGATCAAACCAAAATGCTAGTGTTCCTTAGAGATAATGCCCCCTTCTTGTGTCTTGCCTTGGGTGCATGTAACCCTATTCTTTGCTCACCTTCCTCTTCTTCCTGGCTACAAATGAGCTTCAATGTGTAGAGATTCCTTTTGTAGCCATAAGGATGTTTAGGGTTTTGTTATCTCCAATGGCGGAGATTGATATGCTCTTTACAACTAAAGTTATGGGTCCTACTTATGTTTTTTTCTCGGGGTTATAACTTAAAGCAACCCCAAGTTGACTTTTTAAAGTTTAACACATTAGGGTTCCCCTTAAAATGTGGGTAAATATTAAATCAGAATTTTGAGACCTGAGGAAGTGATTTTTAATGTTTTAAGGGGGTCCAACACTTGTGTGATCTTTTGGGACCTCTTGGCCTAGTGAACAGACTTTGCTTCTCATTTTAAGATTGTTTGTTTTGTCTTGGCACCGGATCTCATTTGGGATCCTTCGGCCACCTAAGATTATGTTTGTTCACATGGGATTGAGTTGAATAACATCCTATTTGGGTTTTTGGGATTAGTTGGGTCATCAAAACCCCTGTACCCCCGTTTTGTCCTCTAGGGCCTTTTAAATCATTAAGGGTCGTTGGGCCATTTGGGGGTTGCTTTGACGAACGATTTCAACTGAGTTGTTGTGAACCTCTCAAATAGGTTGTCACTATTGAATTCATGTACCTTGGGATGTGTGCCATCATTGGTGGTTGTGCAATCTCTCCCACTATAAGGCCATTAAGCCGGTCACCCCATAGGGCCTTGGAGGGCCATTAGAGGTCGTAGCACCATTGTGCGCTAATCGAGTCTAAGTGGGTCAAGGCCATGCTACACCACAATACGTTGATTTCTGTGCCACCCCAAAAGACTCCAAAATTCGGCCCCCCTTACAAAATGATGTTGGGCCATTGCTTAGGGTCGTTCTCCTTCATTGTTTTCTTCTCCATTTGTAGTGGTGAGCCCCATTTTCTGGGATGCTTACGACCACATGACCTAGAACTCGAATTCTATGTTTGGAAAACCCTTCGGGTACCATTTTTGATATGTGGTGTTCTCCAAAGTTGTTCTCCTTTGCGATCCCTTGAACAATATTCAAAGGCTATTCTCTAATTGAGGCCTTTGCGACCTTCTTAACTACCATAAGATCCTATTGTTGTTAATTCTTGGTATGCATGCCCAGATCTGTAGGACATTTGACTCATGTTTGATAATTACTTTTCATGGGTTTTGTTTGTTAGTTCAAGGATGGGTGGCTCCTTGTTTTAGGGCATAGTTACCAGATCCAACTGGATCTGTATTTTTCAGTTGGAGAGGATAAATTTGTTTTGGGTTGGTCTATTTTTTTCCATATTTTTTTTTCGATTTTTTGTGATAAAAGACTCCCAACACCCTCATCAATTATTTAATAAACATATTAACATTTTATATTACGTTATTACGGTTTTTCTCTGTATTTGTCAATTTTTGCATATTTAATATGTATATATTCTTCATCAAATTTATCAGAACTTTTTCAATACTTTTGGATTTTCGGATTTTTTTGCCCTCCCAAATTTTTTTCCTGACCTAGTAACTATGGTTGAGGGCCTTGTAGATTAGTGTAAGGCCTTATCTTAGGCCTTATGGTGGCCTCTATCCAATAACCTTGAATGTGTGCTTCATCGTGAAATGATCAGACTATCTAGGTTGTCATTGCCAGTGGCTCTTTGTCTCTTGTGTAAACTTGATTAACCTAATGGAAACCACGAGAGGGTAAAGGTCTTTGTGAGAAAGCAACTTAGTTGTTAAGGATTAAGTAAGATTTTTTAGGATGAAAGTCTTGGTATGTCCCTTCCTTGATTGTTGTTTTGGGAAGTGTTGTGTTTGCTAGACTCATGAGATAGTGGTAAGAAACTTATTGAGCAATGGCCAACTAGTGGCTACGAGAAGTTATCCATGGGGTTAGCTAAGAGAACTAACTATGTGAGTTCCGAAAGGAGCTATGCCCTTAGCTGCGAGGAATTGAACATGTGCACACATGAAATAACTTTAGTAGGCCTTGATTCCTTTGATATGTAGGCATCTTGGATGAGCTAGAGCCCAAGCCCATATGACTAAAACCTAGCATTTGTCCCTTGTGTGTTCATATGCGCCTTGCTTCATGTCCAACTTGGATGAATGTTAAGTGAACATTAGGGGTTGTCTTCTAATTGCTAACAAACTTCCAACCTTTTAACCATGTTGTTTTTAAAATAAAACTGGTTGTTGCTTCAAATGAATCATCAAATGAAAATCTTTGTAATGATCAAATGATAAATGAACCTAAGGAAAAGTGTGGATTGAGTAGAATCCCCTTGTTAGCAATAATGTTCCTCAATGAATGAATAACCCTTAGTTTGTCAAATGCTTCCTAGATGTATAAAGCAACTTACTTTGTCTTGGATGTTGTGAATCGGTCCCCAAGTGTTTTGTTAGGAAAACCAGGTCATACTGTGTATGGCTGTAATGTCCCTTTTTGGGGGACCTCAGGAAATGGCCAAAAGCTCTCAAATCAGATTTACAGAGCTGCTGTTATAACCCCGCAAATCCGTAAATTAAACCCTGTTCTAGGGCAGCGACTTGATTTGGGGTTTCAACCCCACTTTCGAGCCTTCAAAACCCTTCAAATTATCTTCACTTGAATTTCTAAAATTATAATATAACCTCAACAATCATGTAGTGCAAGAAATCTGGTTTTTAATACCCTAGATATGGAGATATGAATTTCGCGAAACCCTTGTCTGCAGTGTTATTTTTAAAAATTCATAATTCAACTTAGAAAGCACCAAAAATCTTGAAACTGGAGATATTGGTCTTATGAAATATAGAGAATAAGGTGATAATTTCAGATTTGCCGAAATGTCACCGCACACACCAAAACACAACCTCAATACAGGTTGCCCTACTCGAAATAAAATATAATTTGTACCAACCAATTGATAAAATGGAAGATTTCACCTTTATAAATCATAGGGAGTTCAACCATGCAAAGAAATCACATAAAAACCAGCAATATCCTTGAAAACACCTCCAAGCAAGTCGCTTAGGGCAGAAATCTGTTATAATCACCAATAGAGAGAAATCCACCAAAGGGTAGTGTGGGGTTTCGTCCACACCACTTCTCCACAAGGGTTTTTGTCCTTGGAAGTGCCTCAATCAAGGGTTTTCATCCTTGAGAGAGAGGAAAAAGATGCTTAACAAGCAATCCTTTACCAAAAATGAGAAATCCACATAACATAATCCTCTAATGGCCAAGCAACCTCCCTTTTATAACCATAAGGAAGCTTATATTGTAAATGATGGCCGACCTCTTAAGAAAAGCACTTTTTAATTTCTAATTGGTAATTTTGGGAGCCTACATGCTCAGCAATAGCTTTTTATTTCTACTTTATTGTTGGGCGCTAGGCTCACCAACAATTACAATGCCAATTAAGAAATGAAACACATGATGACATTGCTAGATTCCTCTAGCTTGTTCGCTTGGACCCATGAGGAAGGAAAATGGGCCAAGGTCTTCAATTGGAGTTGGCTCAAAAAAAGGGACATGACAATGGCTTAACCCTATTCTAAGTGTGTAATACTTTGTATCGCTACTCTTTTGTAGTGGAAAGTAAATGTGGCGTGGCCTTGTTGTTGTTAACTGCTTGGCTCTTCTTGTGCATGGGGATACTTTTTGACTACAATTGATGTTTGGGGACTTGGGTGACTGTGTGTGCTTGTTGGGCTTGTGTTCTTGATAGCTTGTTCTTCCCCTACTTGTTGTCTAGTCTTGGTGGACCCTTGACTACTGTTGTCATTCTAGAGACCTGTGTAATTGGGTGAGTTGTGTGTTGGGACATGTACTTCTCTATAACCTGTCTTGCTCCTATTTTTGTATCCAAGTGTGAAGTTCCATGCAGTTTGCACATGTGGTTGTGGCATCTCTGGTAGTGAATGCCTTGTAAGATCGTGTGATGTGAATTAGATTTTGGGACAGTTCACCATACCCTGTATTGTGAGGTCTTGGTTGTTAAGGAAATTCAGAAGGGATCCCGTATGGTGGGTTGTGTGACATTCTTGGTCATTGGGTTGTGTTTCTTCCGCTGTGTTTGTTTAGGTTGTTTTTGTGTGTGTAGCATCCCCTTGTGATTGAATCTTGATGCTTTATATTGCTATCAACAGTTGAGATGCTTTGTATGGGAATTCTGAGATCCTAAAATAAAAAAGAATCATTTGTGTTTTTGTTGGGATGTTTGGGTGAAAATTTTGGGCATTACAATAATCACTCATATATTTTCTCATGAAGTTGGGACACGTAACAAACAAGGCATTTGCACATTTCATTTTTAGTGTAAATGTTTTTTCCTAGAGTTCTCGACATCTATAAGCTTTTGCAAGTGAGAATTCTTGTCAAGCAGCTCTCTTGTCCGTCTTCCTGTCGCCTATCATTTTAGTTTATAAATCTTCTATTCTTTACTGTGCATTTATCTGTTTTGTTTTTTATATTCTTAAGATTTAGATCATTTTCCATTAAGTATTGGTGGAACCCCAAATAGGTGTTATTTTAGGCCTTGTAAAGGCTATTTGTTAATGCTCTCAGTTGCATTCTTTATTCTGTCTATTCTGGATGGAATCTTCAAAAAATACTTGTTTGGTTTTTCTATTGTGTATGGGACATTTTCCATTTGAAGTTTTTTAAGGATGTATTTTAATAACAATCTCAACTGTCATGAATGCCTTTTCTTTTAAATTTCTTCATGCTTGCACCAAATTCAAGTTTGAATCTTATCACTTGTAAGCATAATGAATTCAATCATTTATGATATTTTGAGGTTTTCCAAACAGGTGCTTCTGTTGCTCTTAATTACCTCTGCCAGGGATCCTGGGATTGTGCCACGTGCTCTGCATCCACCAGAGCCAGAAGATTTAGTTGAGTCTGAAAATTTAGCTGAACATGGTAGTGGACAGACCCCACGTTTATCATTTCCACGTTTCAAAGATGTGATTGTAAATGGAGAGATAGTAAAAGTGAAGTATTGTGAAACATGCATGGTATATCGTCCTCCACGCTGTTCCCATTGCTCCATATGTGATAACTGTGTCGAAAGATTTGACCATCACTGCCCTTGGGTTGGACAATGCATTGGACAGGTATTTCAACTCATTATCAGATTTTCATTTATTATGACTCTAGCAATCAGTTTTGCATTCTCTTTCCTTTATGTTCAAATGAAATGTCCTTTGAAGAAAGCATGGTAGAGTCCTCTGATTCAAAGAACATTTTGTTTGAGTTGTCTGTATTGCGAGATCAACTATTTTGGCCTACCTTCAAAACATGTTTGGAGTCCATCAATGCATGATTGCTCAAATAAGTTATCATACCTCATCTTACTGAAGCTGTGGGCACAAGATTCATGTTTCCATGCAACGAGTCCTTTTCAAAAAGTATATTATAGGATTGACTTTCACACAAATCTTTAAAATAACAGATAAATATTCTCACTGCAATATCTGCAAGACCCGTGAGTTAGAAACACACGTAACAGAAGCATTTAGCTCCCTAGTATCTATCATTGATAGTAACTCTCCTCGTAGTTAAACTAGTATTGCACTCATAACATAAAAAACAAATAAGTCTATAATTGTATACTCCTCAAACATGATGTATTTACTATTTATATATATTGCAATTGCTCCAGTTTTTATTTTTTGTGTTTAAACTTTTTGTGCATGATTGTTCTTTATAGACTGCTTTCATATACCACAATACTGACTCAAACCATTTTTCATACGTAATGTGCACTCAGTAGTAGTTTCTAAAAATATTAAAATTTGGTTTAGAAAACTATGATATATGTATTCACTCAAGTATACAGATGAAAGATTTCAGTAGTGTCTGTATTTTCATCCCAATTGTCAGTAGCCAGCTCGCCGATGGATGTTTTTGTAAAAGGAGCAATTGAGGAATTTAGAGTTGTAAAGTGTGATGCGTAATTATCTACAGTAGTGAGCTCAAAATTTGTACCTTCTGTAGTGACTTCTTCTAAGTTATATGTGACCGAGGCAGAGCTATTCTTCTCACGTATATTGGCTGCATATGCCCAAGCACAAAATCTCTTTTTGGCAGAGAGATACAAGATTTTATTAGCCATTTTTTTGCATGTACTCACGTGTATACAATGTATAAGTATTAATAGTAACCTGTATATGCATGTAGATGTTTAATTTATTCTGGGAAAAACCTATGTAATAAAAGAATATATTATCTATTGGATGTTGGAGCATAATATCTGTGGGGATCCACACCTAACAATGATGTCCCTAGGTTACATAGAAACGGAAACGGGTATAGAAATGGAAACGAAATGCAGTAACACTGATTTTGAAACTAGACGAAAACATCCGTGCAATATATTATAAAAATATAAATATGAATTAAAAATGCATAATACTCAGTTTAGTCCATAATAGACAAAATACTAAAAAAATATAGTATTCATGAAAGTTCGAAACATTCACATGCTTAAATACATTATATTTTTAATATTTTGGAAAGTTTGTAAAAACTGAAATCAGCAATGGGATGAGTGTGTTTTGTAATGGGCCAAAGGTTTGTTTTATAGCTTTTAAAAACTGTGTTTAGTAAGTTTAGGGTTTTGACTATTTTTTGACTTATTCGGCGACCCGTGCCACTATAAATGAGACGGAAACATTTTGGGTTTGTATTGGAAGCGGCACGAACCTGAGACAAAGAGCTATGATGTGTTTCAAGGATGCCTCCTGATCTGTTTCCATATTGAAAATGTCAGGACACGAGTACACATTGCAGAGGCATTTCCTTGCTACATAGCAGTGCCCCCCAAATATTTATAAGGCTCCCTTTATAAGGGTGTTTCTTATTATAGTAAATAATATTATATAACAGCTCGAGTTTTGCATCATACAATAATAACTATCATGTGTGACATGTGATTATTGCATTATTTAATCATAACTTCCATGTGTGTAGGTGATATTAACCCTAGGGAAATTATAAAGGAAAACTTTATAATATCTGAATTTTATTTAACTAGATAAATATAACTTTTATATAGTTATAGGTGAGGGGTCACGATCCCACACCAACCTAGGATCGATGATTGTGACTCAACCATTTCTATTTAGGGGTGATCCCTAAATAACACAAGTACCAAGTTTGGCTGGCTCTGAACCAAATTTGGTTTGATTTGGATTTTTCAAAGCTTCCGGATTTATCCAATCCGGTTTGGTACTTCATAGTATTAAAAAAAAGTGAAAAATAAAACCTTAAAAGCAAAAAGGTCTAACCCTAAAAGATGAACAAGAATTGCTTATTTAAGCAATAGAGCAGAAAACGACAAAAGTGATCCAAAGCTCAAAAACGAAGGGCAAAAATAAAGTTTGACTATTTTGTGATTCACAACAACGATTTACAAAGCACAGATAGAGGCATTTGAGGAAAACATGTTCGAGGCAGAGGAGTTAATGGCGTTTAAGGCACATGTGTTTCCATTCCATGCAAGAGGAGTTCACACTTTATACTCCAACATCTTGTAGGTGTTTGGCTCCTTCGGCTCTTATAGTTTGTGACAGTTCACAGGGAAGTCATTAAAACTTAAAAGTTTTTCATTTCAATAATTAGGATTAGGGTTTAAAATCTATACGTTTTAAATTTTATATTGTAAATCAGTTTATATTGTTACTAAGTAATAACTAATTACTATTATTTAGTTATTAACGCTATTTAATTTATGATGTTTATTACTAAATATTATTATTCAATTATTAACTTTTGTAATTTTTATGTTTATTTTTAATAATTTTTTTCTTTTATTATGTATTACAAAAAAATATTTTAAAATATATAATAAAATTAAAATCAATGAAAGTTTATTGTTTTATTTTTAATAGTTTAATATTAAATTCTAATTATTGCATTGAGAAGCGCTCTACAATCACAATAGGGGGGTTGGCGGGCTGTAATGTCTGTGACTCCATGAGTATGTTTTAATTCCGATCTTAAATTTGCTGTCCATTTGATCGCCAATAATATTTTTTTTCCTAGTATTTAATATATTTACTACTTTTAGTTTGTATTTGTTAGTTTATATAATTTAAAATAAATTAATTTGTTTTTTACTATATATTAAAAAACAAATATATTTATATATATACATACTAAATATGTATTTAAAATGCTTATAATTTTTTTGTAGGGAGGGTAACCTATCAACATGAGCATGGCAAGTCATCTGTTAAATATAAAATTCATTGTACAACGAGATGCCAATCCTAGACATATGAAATGCACTCTATGTGTTTCAAATAACACAGGGACTACAACAAGGGTTTGGTACCATTATAGTGGGGGTCCAACTGTGAAGGTTTGCCCAATAATGACAAAACATGATAAGATAAATCTATTAATGTACTGCTAATGACCATAAAAGTAGGTCAATGGGACTGCAAATTACGAAGGTATCAGCACAAAGCAAGAACACCAATAAGTTTCCTATAAAAAGCAAGATGTTAAAAGAAAAGCAAAAGCAAAATGAAGTAGACATAAGAGTGACACCTAAGAGAATATGCAGATTTGAAGCAAATATGAATTAAAGACACTTGTATCAACATCAACAACTTAAAAAAGCCAAAAATCCATTGCAATATGACAAAAATTAGATCTTTTAATGGCTCAGCCCTTTTCATCAACATTTCCCAAGAAAGTAAAAATGCACAAGAGATGTCTGAACCTCATTGAAATCAATGTGGAAGCCATAGGAAAAACATGAGATTGACAAATAGGTGGGTCAATTTTATGCAAATGCCATCCGTTCAAATTTTGTACAGGAAAGTTATAGAAGATGGGATTGCACATTTTGGGAAAGGTTACACATTGCAAGATTTTGAAAGGCTGAAAACTAGTCTGCTAGAAAAGGAGGTGACATCCATATCTAGTAAGCTAGACAAAATGAAAAAGAACATGAGAAAATTATCACACCCTGCAATTAAATGGTTTTTCTATTGCCATGGTTGATAATGGATGACTTAATTAATTATAAAAGTTGATTTAATAATTATATTTATATTATTATATATACAAATATATACATATATGTATATACGAAAACATATACATATTCCTATATAGATGTATATGTAAGCATATATGTATACATATAGATGCAATTATTATGTTGGCATGATTATTTCGTTTTAATAGCCATCTTTGGATTGCACTATTGTTCAACATTGATTTGTTGGATTTGTTAGACTACCACTTTTTGGTTAATATCGTTACATGATAATGATTTGTATTGACTTCATTACTGGTTGCAAGTGTTATCAATATTTGGAAAAGGTATAAACATGAATGTTATAATTGTGAGGTTGAACCTCCTTGGCATTGTGAACATGGTCATGGACCATTGATGAGGTAATAAGTGTAATGTTTATTGATTATTGGTTTATTGCTATTGTTGATAGGTCATAGACCATGGAGCAAATTTAAGGTTATTGACTAATGTTTATATTGTACATTAACTTACAAGGAACAATGGTCATTGACCATAGTGTTGGCATGTAAAATTGATGGATGCTATTGTCAAGCAAAGGTCATCAACCTTGAGGTCATCAACCTCGGGGCAATTAGATTAATTAAGGTTTATATATTGAATGGTCATTGACCAAATGCAAGGTAAAGAGTTATGTTTAAGTTATATATAAAACGATCATGGACCGAGGGAGCAAATAAATTTGTTTGTTTAATGGGTCGTAGACCACATTACTTGCCATTGTCAAAGTTTAATGTTATTGATTTTTGTTTATATGGCCATCGACCATAGTACAAGGTGAGAAGATAAAGTTTGAATTAATACTATGGTCACCGACCATAAGGCAAGTATTAAGGGAATTTATGATTGTTAAATGTGGAACCATGGTCACAGACCATACGCATTGTATGTAGTGTTGGAGATTTTGGAGGGAATGACAAGTGGACTGCCAGTTATTAAATGCATTTAATAAAACATGCACGGTTTTTGGGGAAGTGGAAGCTTGCTTGGCAAGCCAAAATACATGCAAGCCCACATTCTCTCTCCCACAGTGGCATTTTTTGGTTTTGCTTGGTTATTTTGCTATGTGGAAGTTTTTGCATGAGAGAATAGTGGGAGTCTATTGTGGGTGAATGCATGCATGATGGAGCTCTATTTAAATGGTGAGTTTGTGTTTATTCTTGCTATTGTGGAAATTTTGGGAGCCTTTGTTGGAAATGCGAGTTACAGGTTTCAAGAGAAAGAAGAAAAAAGGAAAGCAAGGCAAACCAAAACTAGGCATGAGGTATTCTTTCTCACATTTTTGCCATCTTTATGTTGAAATCTGTGAATGTGTCTGGGGTTTTTAATTGATTTTTAAAGCAAAAAATAATGGGTATCTTGTGAAAATCTGTTTGTTGGTTTAATGGAAATTGGGCATAAAATTTTAAGAAGTATTATGGGTCTGTTTTCTTGCTGGGTAATACGCAGTTTATTTTCTATAAATCAACTCGAATTAAGCTTGTTTATGGTCGATTTGACACAAAAATAATGGTATGAGTTAGCTGTTTTAAATCTAGAAGTTTCCCTTTATTTTCTATGTGAAAATCTTAGTGAAAAATAAGGCAAAAGTAAAACGAAATGGGTTTGTAAGGCACTTGGAAATTGTTTGTTGAGTTTGATGGCCGTCGATTGTTAAAAGTTATGTGCTTTTGACTTTGTTGATAGTTCTGTTATCTTGCATAAAATATGTATATATACAAATTTTATTCTTTCATGCAGCTTGCATAGAGCTTACTAGTAGTTGATTTGATAGTGTGATAATTGTTAGACTTTCCGTTTTAAAGACATGAACTGTTCTTTTGATTTGATATGAAAAACTTTTGATGAAAATGGAGAAGAGATTCCGTTTTGGGTTTCCGGTTCTTGGGCTATTATATTGAACTACAACTAGTAACCCTGTAGTGACGAGTTTTTTTTCCTTTTTGTTGGAAGTTGAAATGGTCATTGGTCATTGTGTTATTGTATGAAATAATTATTTTATCCCATTACGGGATTAGTTGTTTAAATTGCTTCTGCTCATTTCGAGCTCACTTGTGTTAATAGTAATCTCGTTTTATTTTTTGATAAGCTCTCAAGGAGCTGGGTAACTAATACCGTTTATTTAGAAACGTATATTGTGTGTTGCTAAGTGAAAATGTTGGATTCTATGACTTGATGATATACACCTCTTAGAAGCGCAAACTTTGTTCCTTTTATTTAGTAATGAACTTGAATGTTGAGATTCTCTATTGGTGAATAAATTGATCTCTTTTCTTGGCGTTAAATCATTGTTAGGGTACGGTAAAGGAGAAACAATTTGCTTATTAAGTGTTGATGTTAAGTTCCTTGAGGATCATTTATGTTGATAATGATTGTAACTAAAGAATGGAAGTCGGAAAGCTATTGGAAGTGTATGAATTCTTGTAACAGTGATACTATTCCATCTTCTTTGTATTATTTACAAGAACTGTAATATTTTGTAATAACTTATTAAGTATTCATGTTTGTGACTAAGGATTGTTTAATTAAACAATTTAATTGATCAATTATTATGAAAGAGAATAATGAGTTTAATAAGCTCATATATTGGATTATAACTGCTGTACTTTGATGAAGCACATCAAGTCAATATTATTTTTGTAATATAGTCTGAAGAATTGGCTGTTGTTGATATAAAATCCTGATTTGGTTTGTTGCTATAAAAAATTGCATCATAAGTTATTTAAACTAGTCTAAATGACATTAATATCAGTTGGGTTCTTTGTTAGCTTGGGAACATAGCTTACAATATGTAGTATCACTTCATTTGATTAATGATATGTATACTTAATAAATGTATTTTGAAGATTACGAGTCATCAGTTAAGATAACCTTAACATATTCTTTTATTTCAATTTAGGACAACATGAATATGAGTTAGATAACTCATGCCAGCTCCTAGAACTGACCTTATATACATTTATCTCTCCTACAGTGTGCAGGACGAAGTGACAATTATGAAATGATTAACTGGATAGTTACACATGATTTCTTCATGCATTAATTGTTTAAAAATCCGTTCAGGATTATTGTATTTAATTATAATGTGAAAGTATTATTTCCGCAAGATGATTGAAGGCATTTGCCTATTGTACTATCATGATTTATTGTAAGTCAATGTTTTGGAAAAATAAGGATTTATCCTTATTATGTTAAAATAAATATACTCGGTGTTTCATATCACTTTTTTTGAGATATAAATGAGTTGTTAATGTTGTTTTACCACAGAGTATGAATGAAATTTATTAATATTATGTTATGAAACTATATCTGGTTTATTGATTCATTAAGGATGAACGTATATGACGATTTGCAAAATACAGTATGATAAGGAAAACAGTATAACGAAAACAACATTATTACCCTTATTGTACGTTATTAAAATTAAAGTGTTTAAGTGTAGTTTTAACAACAGTGCATAAACATAAGTTATTGATAATTGATAAGTAATCATATCTGATTTTATAGTTTCATCATGGATGAATAAATGTGTCATTAATGAACATAGTACGTTATGGAAAATGATACAACGTAAACTACGTTACGTTAATATGGTACCTTACTAAATGAATCGTACAATTCATATCAAATGACGCTCAAATGAGATTAAGTGTACCTTTCTCAATGAATGATAAACTTATGATATTAAGACCAATACTAATTAGGAGTGATTGAATCATTTAAATGCAAGATATGGTTAAATTAATCTATTTTGAATGGCGACATTAAGTTGTGATAAATCGTGAAGAGGTACCCATAAAGGATAGTAACTCTATGAGGTACTATAATCCTCTATTTTGACATAGATAATGTGAAGCGATGCAAAACAACATAACGTAAAGACAATCTTATCTACTTAACCTAAATAGATGACGAATTTGTAAAGAAGTGTAGATATCCGGAATTGCTATTCTTATCGACAAAATCCTAATCATGCTAGCTTAGGATGGCTATGGGAAGGATATTGAGTACGTAATGACGAAAGTCATTACGTGGTCTCTATCTTTCCCATAGGGATCCTAAGATGGGACTGATAAGATCCTTTTGATTAGGAGGATGAGTCATGATTTCTACTTTTTCAAAACTAAACTTAATTCTTAAACAACGAAATGAGATCCAGATAACTGTGAAGAAATGGTTGTGCAGTGACGGGTGCAGTCACGAAACTAAGCTTTCAAAGCAACGCTTGAAACCTTAGCCAAGTAGTGTGGCTAGCTAATTACATTGTTTGTTCACCTTACCCCTAACTTGATGTGTCAGATACCTGATGGATTTCAGTTTATCTGATTTCTAGGTTGACACTTAGGAGTTGCATATAGTTCTCAAAACATGTTATAAAGGTTTAACCAAAAGTATACTAGTTATACTCACTTGGTTAGAGTAAAGATAAGGGGGATCGGGTAGATCTAATTGACCCTTACAGCTGCACATGATTATCATTTTTTATTAGATGGATTGTAAACATTTAATTATGCTAGATTTTAATAGTTGTAAGTTGAAAATCATTAATGGCATTAATTGCGATTAAGGGGTTTGTTTTAATTTTTTTCCCCTGATTTGGATGATTAATAACATGGGTGTTACGAAATTAGGTTGCATTGTGGTAAGTCATGGGTGGTACGATACAAAATGAAGGACCCTCCTAAACAGTTTGACACAATGCCCAAAAGGTGCTATGTTTATCAAATCGATTAATACAAAGAATGAGGTGAAAACTGGAAATTTAATTTTCAAATGCATTGAGTCCGCAATTATACAAATTTTAGAAAAATATGTTGTTTAGGTTATTGCAGATAATGCAACAAATTGTAAAGTTGCAAGTGAACTTCTTATGGACATGTTTCCTCATCTATTTTGGACCTCATGTGCAACTCATGTTTTGGATCATTTGCTTTAAGATCTAGCAAAGCTAGAGTAGATAAATAGTGTTGTGAGAGAAGGGAAACAAATTTCCAAATTTATACTTAATCACCGCTTGACCTTGAGCCGATATCACTCATTAGCAAAGAGTGAACTTTTTTCTCCTGCTAAAGCAATGTTTGCATCTAAAATTATCACTTTGCAAAGGGAGGTGGAGGAGAGGACAACTCTAAGAAAAGTTATGGTTAGTGAAGAATGGATGCATCTAAGCTTTCTAAGAAAAACCTTGCATAAGATATTGAAAGAATTATCTTAGGAAGTTCATTTTTGGAGAGTGTTGAGAAGGCCATAAAGGTGTTTGAGCCATTTGTTCAATTGTTGAGATTGAGTGATGACATGAAACTTTGCATTAACTTTGTGTATGAGGGCATGGAGCAAGAAAATGAATAAAGGAAAAAGTACTAGCAAAAGATGTTGAAGAAGTTCAACATATATGAACATTTGATGGATATGTTACATCGCCTTATACATGCATTTTGTTGCTATTTAAATCCTAGGCTTATAGAGGGGGTCATGATGCAAAGGAGGAGGTAAAAAATGTTATATTGGAAACAATAAACAAATTGGTTTGTGATGATGATGAGAAGGCTAAGGTGAGAGCATCTCACGACATTGGAGAACCAAGAGGGCATGTTTTCTTGTAAGGAGACACAATAAGACATCAACTGCATGGATCCCCATTTATGGTGGCAGACTTACGGGTTTTCTTTTTCAGAGCTACAAAAGCTTTCTGTGCATACCCACAACCAATTTGCCAGTGTTTTTGGATGTAAAAAAAATTGGGGTACGCATGATTTGATCCACACTAACAAGAGGAATCAACTAGGAGCTAAATAACTCATCTTGTGTTTGTCTACAACAATTTACATCTGCTTGAAAACAGTCTTACAAAAGAAGATGACAATTCTCACCTTGGAGAACCATCCTTCGAGGGAGCTCAAGAAAATATTGATAGTGTTGATGAACATGATAGAGTATTAGATGATGGCGCCAGTGCTAATTTTGATTTTGAAGAAGGTTTTGATGGTGAAGCAGGTTTTGATGTTGCAAATATTTGAAACTTTTGAGTCTCCTTTCATTGTTGAGCTTAGGCTCTAGACTATGAATATTTTGCTCTCATTTAACGTTATCAAATTTCAAACTTGTGCATTTCTCAATTTTACAGCCTTCAATTTTATGCTAGATAGATATATTTTTTGCATGTTTTACATATTTTTTTTGTTGTGTATCGATATATAATATATATTCCAAACCAGATATTTCTGAACTTTTGAAGGAATTTTGGATTTTTTTGCCCTTCCAAATGGATCCGGATTTCCGAACTTGGTAACTATGCTAAATAGGGTAAACGAGTGTAATGTATGATGATATCATATGATCACTTAAAAATACATGATTATTGCATTATGCAATAATAACTATCATGTGTGTTACACACGATTATTGCATTATGCAATCACAACTGCCATGCGTGTGCAAAGTGAATGAGATGGAACGACAAAAATATGCATTATTGTATAAAGGACATTGTAAAGAAGGTTTTCTGAATAATGTTTAAACCTATATGATGATTGCTAATTGATCTTATTTCCATGACATGGTACATAGCCTTGCTTTGTTTGGTTATCATTTTACAGTTTGTTGACCATGGTTACTAAAGAAAAATGAAAATTCAATGGTGTTTATACTTAAAGTATGGGCACAATGAAATATTTATGTTTTGAAGTTTATCATGATTCTCTGAAATGATGCTTGGCTGGATGAATATAGTGCCATTCCAGTATGTTTGGTGTTTCAATTTTTGATTGCCTTTTCAAACCATAAACAAATACAAATCTTTCGATTTGAGGACTCATTTAATATCATTTCTGCCAAATCCCTTGGGAGTTTCTCACATTCTGCATAATTGTTGCAGTTTTTCTCTACATTAGACCATGTTCAGTGTCTGAATCGTATGCCTGTAATACATTTACCCATAACACAATTTATTACAATGTTCAGCAAACATAGCTGCCTTTGGTGTCTATTCTATCTTGTCTGGTATGAATGTCTCCTCATAAAAAATGCCGGCATCTGGCCTATCAACCCTCTTCTAATTTTTTGGTTGCCCTCCTTATCGCTGCCTTCAAGGTTAAAGCTAGAAACCATGCTCAGATCTGCAACTTCACCAACAAGAATCATGCTCAGACTGCTTTCAAACTATTATGCTTCATCTTGGCTTGGGTGCTTTTCTGGTGGGTATGTCGGCGGCCTGGCAGGGAGCTTGGTCTGCTGCTAGTTGTGGAGTTTGTTAGGTGTAAAAATGAATGTCATTTTCATCACGCCCCTTATCCGACCCGTGAATTTTTTTTTATTTGGATAACTTTGCCAACCAGTATGTTGTATCGTGGAAACCTTGGCAGTCTGCACTTGACTATGGGCTGGGAAATACTGAGCCAATAAATTTCTGTCCACAATTGCTAATCAAATCGTGACTTTGGTAGCAGATAACAATGCTCATGAGAGTAAGGTGTGCCATCACCTTCAACATATTATCAGCTAGAAGATCAGGATTCATTTTTCTTGCTAGCCGATTATTTCTGTAAATTTCCCAAGCCTTACTGGCTGGAATAGTGAGTTTCACTTCCACATTGAGAGCTCTCATGACTCTCTCTTTATTTGGAGAAGAAAAAATGCAGACAATCATGCTAACAACAAACAAGGAAGCATGGATTTATAGCTCACATCGGATATATACTATAAGAAAAAAATAATTTGGCAAATGATCATTGGTTATATCATGATTTGTTATAGTTTTAGAAAGTAAATTGGATAGATATGGAAGGAAAACCACCACATAAAATAACAGGGACAGTTTAGTTCCTAAGCATATTCGTGAGAAACTTCTTTTGAGGTAAAGTTGGTACTTTTGTATTATTGTTGTGTTTTCTAACAAAATCTTGAGTATATCTGTTGACTAAGGGTTGCCATAAATTATAGAGGGTTAATATTACACACCTTTTTTCGCTAAAACTGGGTGCATTGGAATATGATTCCTTACATTTTATAATGCAGTTTGTCCGTTACAAAGAAATGATTCATTTCCAACTTTCAAACTTTTACTTTTCAAAGAAATGATTTATTAATTTCCAAATATACATTGTATTTTGTCCATTTTTACCTCGTGGATTTTTTTTAATAGTGGATTTAAATTTACCAGTCAGGTACACATTTTTGGTATTTCTAGCTGTAATATACTTGCAAAATTTTGAGATTAAGTCCTTTACACATAAAATAAGATGAAATAAGGCTATTTTGGATTTTTATTTGTCTTATCGGCAAGCAGCGACGTGATTGGGCTTGTATTAATGTAGAGATCCGGGTTCAAACCCAACATGGACACGACTCTAAATAAATTTTGTATATATATGAAGCATATTTCCAAATAATAATAACTTTTTAAAATGGATTGTCTATGGGATTAAAGCTTTGATATCAACTTCCATTATCTCGTTCAAGATGAGATTTGAGGTTATTTGGTTCAAAATAAGTTTTTACTACGAATCATTACATTATAATTTATCTTCCAATTAAAAGTGGCATAAGGGATCACTAAGTAGTTAGATTTGGCATTTTTTGAACTAAAGTTTTAGAGTTTATGATTTAAGGTAATGTCACAAAGTCAAATTAAAGCCATGTCCTCAGCTTTAAAATTAATCAAGTCTATTTGGAATTGGTTTAAAGTTATTTGAGCATTTACCTACAAATAATATATAATTCTAGAATGAAATCATTGTATTTTATTTAATTTTTTTTATTTATATGAATGATTGAAATCAATATTTTGGATTACACTTTGTGGCTATAGCATAGATAAATGGATTTCAATTCAATTTCAACACAAATATTTTTATTTAGATTTAACTATAGATAAACTAGTAGAGACACTTTAAATATATTTATTTGGAAACACCGATAAATATCAATCTCAAGGCCCATGTCTTGGATTTGCCACATAGTTTCTCTCATTGATAGAGTCCAACAACAAAAACCCTAAATACATGCCTTGCTATCCTAAGTTGGATATGCCTCTTAATTGCATTTAACTAACATTTCTCTACATTAAAAAAGGTAAAATAAATCTTTGTGGTGGTGCAGAAAGCTAATTAGGTTAAAACACAATATATTGGCTATCATATTTGGAGCATAATTGTTCTCTTAAAACAGAGAGTTGACTGTATATGATTAACAAAAAGCTCTATTGAACTAGAGATAATGGCTCTAATATATTAGAGAAAGTTGATGTGTTATACTATTGAAAATAGTGACTTTTTTTAGGAGAAAATAGTTGTAAGCATGTATAGAAATATGAGACAAAAAAGAAATCAAGTGTTGCAATAGAGTATAGATGTAATTAATATAGAAAGAACCTTTTAAGAGGAACTACATATCATTTTCAAACCAAAAGACCAAGGTGTGCTCTTATAAACATAGCAAGGTAATCAAACTTGATTCCATGTAACTACTCCAAATTTGATAAGAGAACTATTTAAATTGATAGCAATTGCAGAAAGTTAGTAAGATTGTAGCATTAAACAACTTGTTGATTGTCATTGGCTATACAAACTAAAGCATAAATCTATTGGTGAAATTTTTAAATATAAAACAAAGTTAGTTGCTCGAGGTTGTATTCAGTGACATGGTATTAATTATGATAAAACCTTTGCTCCCTTTGCAAAAATGAGCACCATTAAGATGTTTCTACACTCACAACCCAACATAATTGGAAAATTCACTAGATGGGTGTTAAGGATGCTTTCTTGAATAGTGATCTTGTTTTTTTCTAAACTTTGTGTAAAACTGATTAAAGAAAAGTATTAGATGCTGAGTACGTGATAGTTGGGGATGCTCATCTTGTTAATATTGAGGACGTCCAATAATGACTTGCATCCAATATTGAGAGGACCTCATTGTTATGTGACAACCAGAGTTGTCGAGCTCTTGCAAGTTTTGCAAATTCAGAGCAATGCTAAGCCTTAAGGAGTTTCCATTGATTGGGAATGTATATGACGACGACACATCCTAGTGGCCAAATTGATACATCTACCATTGGTCTCTAATGGTTAGACAATGGTTGTACTTCTCTATTGCAAAAGTATTACAAATATCACTAAGAAGAAGAATGTGGTTGTGCACCAACAATTAAAGCCAGGTTCTTGGGGTCTGCTCTAGTTAGACAATATTTATGAGTTTCCTCATTAATGAATGATGTAGTTTGTGGGCTTATTTTTTGGAAAGGGTTTTACCTTTTATTATTTGTATAAAAATATTGTATATGATTTTGTAACAAGAACTTGAGGAAGCGTTGTGTTTTGTGGAGATTCATTGTGTTATAAAGGGTTCCAAAGACATGTTAATCTTTCTTTGCATATTAAAGGGAAACATGGGATACTATCATTGGACAAATGATCTCACAAACATGCAAGTCAATGAAGTCCTATGTTGTGGATCTTCAATCGAACATTTATTCGACAAAAAGAAAGTGATGGCATGTATCCCCACTAAATATGGAGGGAGATTGTTGGAGCATAATATTCATGGGTATCCACACTTAACTATAGCGGCCCTAAATATTTTTAAGGCTCCTATATAAGGGTGTGCCTTATAATAAGTAATATAATATAGCACAACATATGCAATAGTTTAGTAACTACAATGTGTGTGACATGTGATTATTGCATTATGCAATCATGGCTTCCATGTGTGTAGGCTATATTAATCATAGGGAAATTATAAAACAAATTTTAATAATATCTATTTTTTCAATTAGATAAATATAACTATAATATAGTTATAGATGAGGGGTCATGACCCCACACCAATCTAAGATGGATGGTTCCAACTCAACCACCCCTATTTAGGGAGAATCTCTAAATAGGGTAAATGGGTGTAAGATATGATACAAGATATCCTATGATTACATAGCAACACATGAATATTGCTCTATGCAATAATAACTACCTTGTGTGTGACACATGATTATTGTATTATGCAATCATATCTTCATTGTGTTTGCAAAGTGGATGAGGTGGAACAACGGCAATATACATTATTGTATAAAGGCCTTGCAAAGAAGAAGTTGTTCTTAATAATCTTTAAACCTATACGATGATTACTGGTTGATCCTATTCCCCTGACATTGAAAGGGCCATGCTAGTTAGTGAAACTACTGATTACAGGTCACATTGGTATGAGAGTGATTTCCTAGGTCTTGTGAAGGTTGCCACTCATCAAAGTTGGCTAGCTGAAGATTCCATACCTTTAAGGTAGTTGCCCATGAAGTTAACACCTTGAAGGTAGCTAATTAAAAAGTCCATACCTCAAAACTTACTGGTCAGAATCCATAACAGGAGGTCATTACCCATGTATTGGGGGCATTAAAATTATTGGACCATAATGTGGAGCAAGAAGGATACTAAGTTGCACAGTTCAACAACTTTCCACCCACTTGCAGATGAACAGAATGAAGTAATAATACAGATAGTGGCGTTGAAACAGGGGCAGCTTTCATGCGATATTAAATGAAATGGAGGCAAAAATATTGCAATTCTAAAGCAACTAGATCTAATTAGATCATGTATTTGATTTGGTTAAGTTTTGGGGGCAAAAATCCTTCCCATTTCGAGGTATGATACAAAATGGATCTTGGAAAAGATTCTTTGGAACAAAATCAATGTTGGACATGGGAAATATATTCGGCGGGATTGGATGGTTGGCAGAAATGAGATAAAAAATGCTGGGCAGAGGAAATGGCAGGGTCAAATGACTGTCAGAAACATTTTGGCGATGGAAGAGAAAACTGCCGAGCTTGGCACATAGACTTTGTGACAAGCAACCTCCATCCATTGCAACGCACTTTTCGTGGTGAAAATACATCCTTCGTATGGCATACTAAAGGCATCACTTGACAAGAAGGATCTAGTTGCAAGAAAAGGTGTCCATTGATGATAAAATATCTGTTGCAAGAAAAAGTCAGTAGTTAATCAAAAGGCATCCATTTTCGAAGAGGGATTTGTTGTGACGAAAAACAATCTATCTTGGTCCATCAAATGTGCGACAAGGAGTAACCTGTTGGCAAGGAAGTCATTTTGTTTTTGAGGACTTTGTGATGAAAGTAAAGTCGTTTGTTTATGACAATCCTTTGATGGAAGTGAAGTCATGTGTAAGAATTCATCAATGGAAGTGAATCTGGTTGTTGGCTAACAAAAGGGAAGTCATTTTGTTTATAAGAGTTTGTCAACAATAGGAGAGTCATTCTTCTGTGAAAAGAAAGAGTGTTTCTACAAGCACATTGAAACCGAGTAGAGGAGATTTTATTCATGCAACTCATGGAAGATGAGTATACCTTGTAACCAAGGAAGAGAAGAAGATGTTTTAACTATTAAATTAATGGCTCGCTTTCCAGGAATCTGAAGCAGGACATGTATAAAAGTTATCCACCCAGTCATTCTGAAGTAGGGAAGGAGCTCAAAGAGAAGAGTTCAGTCCATGAAAAAGGATGTCACTGTAGCATTTGGTGAGGAGTCCGAATTGCAGTATTTTCCACAGAGAGCACTACTTGGTTTTCATAGACGAAATATCTATACTGGCATTTTAGTTTTCTGAAATCACGAGATCACTGTAGTACTTCAGAGACAGATGGTATGTTACAAAGTATGTGTGCCTAAAATGTGTTTTAACTTGTTCCAGATAGAATTAAACAATATTCGAATGCTTTATCTGTAGAATATAATTCCCCAGAGAGTTATTCCATGTAATACTGATGTCAAATTTGTGGCTGAATGCTTTGTTCTTGTGTTTTTCCTTTCTATAGCTGTAGTCAATTTCACGCAGGGATTTTCATGTATGACATGCACTAACATGTATAGATTGTATAAGAAATTGTTGTATGCCTATGTATATAGACAATTAAATTTTTAGGGAAAAATCCTTCACAATTAAAAATTATATGGTCTATTTGAAACATGGTGCTAGTTCATTGACTTGTTGGATCACAGATCATCCAACCAAGTCGTTCGCCAAAATTCAGGTTGCTAGGCCTAAAGGTGTTCAAACCTGAGCTGTTGTGCTGCGAATAGCATGTTGTTATGAAGAGCAATGGATGGGTTTCATCCACCTGAACCCCCACAAGAGCCAGAACACCTATAAATCAAGATTTTCCCAGTTGGAGCTAGGAATATGAATTTACCCATAGAATCTCTCTAGTGCAGCGATTTTTTAAAACTTTATATCCACACAAGCAATTATGAATCTCCACAAAGAACTGGAAATAAAAAAATGTCACATGGCAATAAAATTAAGTAATACACATGTTCATCTATGAATTGACACCATTCTTCTAGTAATAGTATAGGAGATTTGGTGAAATGTGAAATCTGCTAGCCCTATGCAATATTCATTTCCAAAGCAAAGCTCCTTAAAGTGGCTCCTTAGAACTAGGACTACGACATGACAAGGACACGGGGATAGGAAAAGGAGATTAATGAGTAGTATGAAGATACCCTTCATCAAAATAACCTTGCTGCCAAGTTTGAATGAAATAGCTCTTGCCTACTGTTGGGAAATAAGGGATAAAATATGCAGTTTAATCCCTCACAGAATTGCAACAGTAGAAACTAATATGCAGAATAATAAAAGAACAACACAAAGAGACAATATTTAACGTGGTTCACCCAATTTGGGCTACGTCCACCAAGAATCACTTACTCAAATTTTATTACAAGCTACCACTCTCTCAATACAATACTCAGATCTGTTTGGAGCTATGCTCAACAAACTCTACATAATTCAAACCCGAATTTAGACACATCTGCAATGTTACATTATACCTACTATATGCACAAAACCACATAAGTAGACAATTGCTTCAGCAGTTTTACAAAACCATGGGTATCAAAACTATGGGCCAAAACCGTCCCATAAACCTATGGGTCAAAAATCCCGTCCATATGAGAAAAACATGTTTCCCAGTATATTGGGCACATTTTTCGAGGCAAAGTGCTAAAAATAGCGATTGGCCAAAAATAGTTGGTGCTTAAAATAACAATTGGCTAAAAGAGTTTCGCTAAATAGGTCTTATTTTTAGCATTTTTTGGTAAAGCAAGCTCGTGCTATTTTTAGCTTTTTGTTATAGATAAAGGATACGAGTATGCAGCAGCATATTGACTTATAGCCCATGTGCCAAAGGAGAGAAGGATAAGGAGGAATTAATTCATTAAATAAATTGCAAGGCTGTTGTCTACCATCAGTTTTGGCGCCGAGGAAAGTGAAGGGTGAATTTATTTAATAAATTATCAGCATGCAATAGCTGGTTTTGGCGCGATGGGGAAGAAGATTAATTTATTTATTAAATTAAGTGCAACAGCATGTCGGAGGAAAAAAATGAAATAAAAAAAACAACAATCTCCAGCCAAAGTCTGCACCAAATGCATGCATAGAAGAGGACAGAAAGAAAAAGAACAAAGGCAGTATAAGACAAAGTTGGGGAAAAGTGTATAGGACAAAAGAAACGATGAGGGAATAAATAATAAAATATTGCATGCAGCAGTTTGGACGCCAAGGATGGAGTTTGAGGGAATTAAATTAATAAACAAATTGCAGCAGACCTCTGATTTTGGTGCAACAGCCTTAGGAGTCTGATTATTTTATTATTTTATCATCATGCATCCCCCCCCAGGGCACAAGGAAGATTAAATAAATAAAATAAAATATTTTGCATACACATGAGGGCTGAAATTGGGACACAACAGTCCATATAGGATGTTGTTTGACATGAAAATCAGTTAGACACTACTTCTAGCTGTTTTGCTTTTGTAATCCTGGCTTGTACTTGCATCTCTGAATAAAAAAGCTCCATTTTGCCTTCTCATATCGCCGGTTTCATGAGTTTTCATTGTGTTTAGCAGGGTATTGTATTGCTTTGGTGTGAAAATTCTTCCCTCTACTGTTGTCCTTCAATCCAAACCTTTGAATTAATTTGGAGATTAACTTAGAGTTGTGCAAGTGTGTGGATCTTTGTATTTCCTGTATGCAGTAGTACGTAGGTGTGTCAAATCATTGGTGTATCACCTCAATTTTCCTTTTTCCGCATTCCTTCTCCCTTTTCCTTGTTAAATTTTTAGTTTTTTAGGTGATTCACAAGGGAACTAGCCCTCTTTGGAGGTTCACCTTAGCCATAGGTTACCCACAGCCTTGAGGTGTTCCAATTTTTTCAACAGGAGAGAGAGTACATACACCATTCTCTATCAGGGTGCACTTTTGGGTGACAACAGTTACCTGGGGACACTTCCCCTAGATTTGGGTGATGTATTGAACATTTCATTGATATGGGAATGTTCCCATTTTTTAAATAAAAAAAACTTTTTTGATGCTTCCACTTAAAAAAGCTTTTTTTACCAAATACATCGACCCCTAATCCTGAAATTACTGTAAAAAACATTAAATACAGTTTAAGCCTCTAAATTTCATTGAATAAAGTTAAGAGTTGTGCAATTAGTAGTCATGCACGCATTCACACAATGTGCATCGTCACAACTTGAGTAATGAGCTATTCATCACGTGTCTACTTTCAAAGTCGTTGACTCTTGAGTAGTGGTTGTGAACCTGTGACTTGAATCTTCATGCTACATTGGCCATTTGAGATGTGTCCTACATCACACGGAGGCAAGTCAAGGCTCGAGCTGCCTCATTCATAGTTAGTGGTGGCAGCAAAGTTTAATCCTTGCATAGTACAAACCAGTCGAGCCGTTTGAGCCCTAGCAGAGAAGCAACGTCCATAACGTATACGTAGTGGAATGAAAAGTTAATATTCGATTATTGGGTAAGAAGTTTATTTAGTTTATATCTATTAGGGTAACTTTGTAATATTTATTAGTTTTAACTTTTATTTATTTGTATTTTAGTCAATAGCTCAAGATTTTTTAAATTTGTATTTAGTAGATTTTTCCTTAATTTTAAATTTTGTATTATTTTATTTCTTAAACTTGCACTTTGTTCCATTTTAAATTTATGTTATAAACAATTAAAACTAGAACGTATAAAGTATATTTATTATTTGATGAGCCTTGCAAATTCCCATTCCAAACCTTGTTTTTGTTATCATCGCTTTGTATTAAACTAATATTAGCATTATTGTAAATAATACTTTTATATTCTTAAAGAGATGTTTTTGTGCATAAATCTTGTTTATTTTTCATCTTTTATGTGCTTTCTTAGATGGGTTGATATAGATTGGTTTTTGAGATAACAAATGTGAATGAAAGACCTTTTATAAGCCTAGCACAAGACTCACATAAATCCTAACATATGAATTACATAAACTAGCACAAGACTCACATAATAGAGCACAAGACTCACACAACACAATGAGAAACTTATCCAGTCAGCATATGAGTTTTATTACTTAAGGAGCGTCTAATTAACATCAACATCTAGTCAGCACATGACTTGCACAATTAGTGGAGCAGCTAATCAACATTAGTTCATTTTGAGACTTAGATTATTTGGGTGGAAATTATCTTTTAAACAAACAGATTATCTCCTTCAACAAGAGTAAACTAGCATTTGCAAATCCTTATATGCAAATAACTCAAGTACTTGAGTTGTTTTAACTTTAGTTATCTCCAAATTATCATTTGGATGTTGTTAATAATGACTCCACTTGCATTTAAAAGGAAAATTTTGATCAATAAGTTACATGTAGTTGTTACTTCAACCTTATGGCTCCCAGTTATGTTGTTGTTCTCATACAAATATGTTAGTTAACTGTTTAGGTAACTTTTGCATTATTATTAAAATAACAAGTTATCTTGAAGAAAAACTTGAGTTTTCCTGTTAGATAAGGTGTATGTATTAGGATTAAAAAAGGTTAGCATTTTTGGAAGAAAGATGATTGTATTAAACTATTAATCAATAAAGGGCATGATTCTGAGTTGAATTATGCTTCTATAATTAAAACGTTGCAACCAAATAAGAGGGAAGGGGCAAGGGTCACTCCTCCTTAATGTGAAGGGAAGTGTTATGTATTTGTTTAATTATTGATTAATTATTAGTTTGATATCTTTCATACATTGTAGTATTTACAACATTTAATATTGTCTTTCTATTTCAGTATGTTTTAATTATTTTAAATCATAGATTTAGGAGTCTCTGTTTATTTCATCAAGATTTGATCTAGATAGAACAGGTTTTAGGAATAATAGTTAGTTAAATTCTTAAGTTAATGTAGTTGCATGCTCAATACAGTTTCAACCATGCGTTGCTGCAAATAGACTCAGACACTGCCCTTGTATTGATAATTATTGAATGATTAAAGTATGAGTATCAACGATGCTCGTTACTTTTTGGTGTCATTTTCGGGATTTATAAAGGTGTTATAAAAAATCAAGGTACTAACTTGTGTGATTTCTGATAACCTAGTAAGTTTCCATTTTGAATTTATTTTCCATACTCTTTCTTTCAAATATAAAAGGTCTTGTAGTGACAACAAGTGTCTTTTCTGTGGGTTTGGAGTATGTGGAACATGATAATCAATTAAGCACTTATAGTTGGGGAATTGTTATTAGACATGATAGAATTGTATGTTTATACCTAGAGATCATAGAGGTAGGGTTGTAAGAGTAAAATATAATAACCCCCCTCACAATTTACCTTTGGAACCAGTTTAGCAACAAGGAAGGATGGTGGATGGAGTGGAAAATTATAATGGGGGAAAACAATGGTAATCCACCACTGGGAAAGGACATTCACTTATCCCATATAATTGGATCCTAGTGACTAAGGCCCTATGAAGAATATACCCCCCTCTATTTTAACAACTTTTAGGGGATTAGTCTTGGAAGATCCTAATCAATTTTTATTAGAATTCAAATTATTATGCCAATCCTATGATTATACCTCTGACACTCGGAAACTGAAGCTATTGTCCTCAATCTTAAAAGATACAACCATGAGATGGTTCATGGGCCTAGCCCCCAACTCTATCCATACTTGGGAAGAGATGGAAACAATATTCTTGGAAAAATACCAAGATTATTATAGGGTTAGAGACCGTAGGGAAGAACTCTTTAGGATACAACATAAGGAGGATGAGTGTGGAAGATTATTTAGATCAATTCCTTTTCCTTCACAAGAGGTGTGGTATAGGTCTTGACATTACCCTTTTGAAAACAATATTTCTTAAAGGATTGGATGAGGACACTCAAGAGGCTTTTAACTTAATGGGAAAAGGAGATATGAACAAACTAGAGTTTACAAACATCATTGATCTCTGTAGAAATTATTCTTGAACTTGCCCAAATCTACATAAACATAAAGGCAAGATTATTAATGGAGACATATCCAAACTAAGAGAAGAAATTACAAACTTAAGAACGGATCTCTTAATACAACTTAACATTATGGTGGATAAGGAAAAAGCTAAGAATATAGAGTCATTGTTCATATATTGTCCTAGATGCAGGGATAAGCATGGTCTTAAGGATTGTCCATTAGATAAAACCAATGTTTGTCTTGTTTGTGATTTGAAACATGCAATTGACCAATGTGGATTGTTACCATTGGTAAAAAGTCATCTCAAACAAAATATAAAAAGTAAGCTTGAGGTTAACTATGTAGCTCAAAAGCAAGGAGGCAATTTTGCTTTAAATGAAAACCAACATTATGTCCCAAAAATCCAATGGTTTCCAAATCAATGAAACACACCATGATCCTATCCTCAACCTTGGAATCAACAAGTTCCTCAAGGATGGGGTTGACAGCGGAATGTTCAACCAACGTATTATCAACAACCATGGACTCCAAACCCAAACATTTAACCATCATTCCAATAATTCAACCCACAATTTTAGTACCAATGGAATGCTTCACAAGGATCTAATCAACAATTTTATAACCAAAAAATACCCTAGGGACAACAACAAGCTTTGTTAACTGGACCCACAACTAATGTCCCAACTGGACAACCTACCCAAACTCAAATCCCAGCTCAAATTGTGGCCAATCTAAAGAATGTTAGGCAGAGAAACCCATCATACACTATTGAAACCAACAAAATGCCCATAGTAAAATTTGTTGATTGTAAAAAACATATTGTTGCGCTCAAGAAAGATCACTTCCAAAACTTCATCCCCAATCATATAAGAAGTTTCATAAGACAAAGAAGGACCAAAGGAGACACGTCCTAAACCTTATTTTGAAAAGACATCTGAACCACTTTCAAAAATACCATTCCCATCCATATTTTTGAATAAGGACAATATTTCAAACCAAGAGGGACCTAAGTCATATTTAATATAGGGATTAAAAAAATTAAGCATTGGAATCCCTCTTTTGCAAGCTCTTAGAGATATCCCAAAGCTAAACAAAACCATCAAAGAACTATGTGTCAAAACTCCAGGAAGGAAGAAAAACCAACCAAGGAAAATACACGTCGATGGAAAATTGGCCAATATATTGTAAGGGACGATGAATCCTCCCAAATATGGTGATCCTAGAAGTCTAATAGTCATTGTTCGTATTGGGAATGTTGAGATTCCAAATGTGTTGATTGACTTAGGAGCTGCAATCAATGTAATGACTACAAATACTTTGTCAACATTATCCCTTCCTGATTTACAATCAACTCCAGTAGTCTTACAAATGGCTGACCAATTTGTTGCTAAACCAAGGGAGTCATAGAAGATGTGATAATCACAATTGAAGCATGTGATTATTCAATAAAATTCATGGTTATTAAAATAAATAAAAAGAAAATTGGATATCCCTTAATCCTAGGACGCCCATGGTTAGCCACTGCTGCAACACTCATTGATTGTAGGACATGAGATATGAAAATTACTAATGGACATGATTCAAAGAAAATATCTCTATACCCAGTTGCAAAACCTTTTTCCATCTCATGAAATCCATGGTGTACAAATGATTCAGAGGAGATTGAGGATGTTGTTTCCTCACTGGATGTGGTAATAATACAAGAACACTCAAAGCAGATCCAAGATTGGGATTCTTCTGAACTTCATTCACAAGCATTAGAGGCAAAGGAAGACATCTTAGATGAAAATATGCAACCAATAATCTGCCCTTTCACAAGGAACATTGACCATTGATTGAGTGTATTTTCCATAACATCTCTAAAATCCACAGATTGATCCCTCATAAATTTCCCTTGAACTCATTACTAAGAGAGTATCCAGTGGTAAATTCTCTCCACCCAGATATAAAATAGTTACCTATTTTTCTAGGGAAGACATTGGCAATTAATAGTTGACTGACTAATCAAGAGGAGAATACCTTGTTTAATATTTTATGCTCTCATCCTCAAGCCTTTGTTTAGGAATACTATGATATGAAGGGTATTCATCCTGACATTTTCACACATCACATTTATACCATTGATTCAAGACTAGTTAGGCAGTCCCAGAGGATGATAAACCTTGCCTCAAGAGACATTGTAAAGACTGAAATTGAGAAACTACTCCAGGTGGTATTTATCTATCCAATCTCAGACAGTCAGTGGGTCTCCCCATTGGTTATAGTGCCCAATAGAAATGGAAAATGGAGGGTTTGTGTTGACTACAAGGAATTGAACAAAGCTACTCATAGAGACTATTTCCCTTTACCCTTCATTGACCAAGTTTTGGATAACCTATCAGGGAAGAGATATTTTTCATTTCTAGATGGCTTTAGTGGATACAACCAAATTATGGTAGCACCAGAAGACCAAGACAAGACCACATTCACATGCCCATGGGGGACATTTGCTTATAGAGTTTCGCCTTTTGGTCTATGTAATTCTCCTGTCACTCTTCATAGAGCCATGCTAGCAATTTTTTTGATCTTACACATGACTATGTGGAAATTTATATGGATGAATTCATAGTATATGGAACTACGTTCCAAGAGGAAATAAATAATTTGGATAAAGTGCTCTCTAGATGTGAGAAACATCAACTATCTCTCAACCATGAGAAGTGCCTTTTTATGATGGAACAAGGGGTAGTTTTAGGACACCATGTTTCAACATAGGGAATTAAAGTATATCCAAATATAGTCAAGATCATTGTATAACTCCCATCACCCAAGAATCAGACTGAGGTACGAAGTTTCTTAGGACATGTAGGCTATTATAGGATATTTATCTCTGACTTTAGCAAAATAGCCTCTCCACTGTTTGCACTTCTAACTAAGGATTCTGAATTCTAGTGGACAAAGGCTTGTCAAAAGGCTTTTGACATTATAAAGAGAAACTAACTAATACTCCAGTTTTGAGAGGTCCAAATTGGAAGCTGCCTTTTCATATCCAAATCTAATGCTTCTAATGAGGCAATAGGGGCTATTTTGGGACAACAAGAAGAGGGAGAGGCAATGCATGCAATCTATTACATTAGTAAAAATCTCTCACCAGTTGAAAGAAACTATACTACCACAGAAAAAGAATTTCTTGCAGTTGTTTATGCAATCAACAAATTTCACCATTACATCACAGGGTATGAAGTAATCATTCATACAAACCATTGTGCCATTAGATATTTAATGAATAAACACTTGGTTCATGGGAGAGTTATTAGATGGATGTTATTATTGCAAGAATTCAATATTAAGATTCTTGATAAACCTGGTAAAAAAATATGGTAGTTGATCTTCTTTTAAGATTAGTTATTTTACGTACAAATGAACAAGTGAATGATGATTTCCCAGATGAGCATTTATTTAATGTTTCCACCAGCTCTCCTTGGTTTGCTGATATGGCTAATTACTTGGCTACAAGGAAGTTTCCATATTTTCTCACACCTAAACAAAGAAAACAATTAATTAAGCAGAGTGTGATGTATAAGTGGTTAGATGGAATGCTTTTTAAATGTGGACCTGATTATGTACTACGCAGGTGTGTAACTAAAGATGAAATCTTTGATATACTTAGAGCATGCCATGATGAACCATCAAGAGGGAATTATTTAGTCAAAAGAACGATTCATAAAGTTCTAGGGGTTGGGTACTACTGGCCTTCAATGCACAAGGATGTCAAGAAATATGTGTGGCAATGTGATAAGTGCCAACGTATGGGAAAACCAAAACTGTCAACGGAGATGCCTCTTCAAACCCAGATAGTTTTGGAACCATTTAAAAAGTGGGGATTGGACTTCATAGGACCAATTGATCCACCTTCTCAAGGGAAGGAATATATCTTGGTATGCACAGATTATGTAACAAAGTGGGCTGAAGTAAAAGCTCTCCAATATGCTAGAGATGAAAAGGTAGAATATTTCTTGTATGAACACATTTTTCAGAGATTTGGAGCACCAAGATCAATTGTCTCAGATCAGGGACCCCAATTCATGTCAAATGTGATCAACTCTTTTGTGGAAACATATCAGGTAAGAAACAAGAAGTCATCTCCTTATCACCCTCAGTCTAATGGTCAAGTTGAGGTTACCAATAGAGAACTAGAAAACATCTTGACCAAAACATTAGATGTTTCAAGAAAGAATTGGGTGCGGAAATTGCCTAAGGCAGTACGGGATTACAATATAACTTGGAAAACAACTACAAGATTTACTCCATATGAGTTGGTGTATGGGAAGAAGCCTAACTTTCCCATAGAGTATGAGATTCAGACATTAAGGACAATTGCTGAAGTAGGAATTGAATTGTCTGAGGCACATAAATCAAGAATTACCTAGTTAAACAAGTTGGATGAGATGAGATTAGAAAAATTGCATCAATTTGAGGTAATCCAACATCAAAGGCATATGTGGCATGACTGACACATCAAATAGAGGAAGTTTCAAAAAGGAGATTGGGCTCTACTATTTGACTCAAAATACAATAACTTTAAGGGAAAGTTACAAACAAGATGGATGGGCCCATATCAAATTGAAGAAGTCTACAATAACAGTAATGTGCAACTTGTTCCAATTGATGGTGAAAGAAGGGTGATGTTGGTTAATGGTCATAGACTACGTTTATACCAGAAACCAACATCCAAAGAAGAATTTAAAAAAGGTGTTGCAAGTCAATTCAACTCTGAATTGCTTGGATGAGGTCTCCTTGTCTAAGTTAATTCAAAGTTAAATTGATTCTTGAAAATGTGAATAAATAGGGGATGGTTGAAAACCAGAAATGGTGGCCATCTTCCTATGAAGGAATGGTTGAAAACCAAAAATGGTGACCATTCCTTCCAAAAAAAGAAAAAATTATGAAATAAAATAAAGGTGGCTGAAAACTAGAAATGTCGGTCACCTCATAATCATGCCATGTAGAATTTTATGAGAACAACAAGAAGAATATATAATGTTGATGGAATGTGTGACATATGATAAGTGACAAGGTATGTTCCATCACTTCTTTTCAAGTTATTAAAAGTTTTAATTATGATGATGTTAATTGTTAGTATTTTTCAAAGTGATGATTACCCGCTTCCCATGACCTCTCACACGCCTCCCACACTTCCCAATTATCACTCACACATTCCCCATAAATTCTGCATTTCCTTTAACATTCCAACAAGGTGGTTACATCCGTATTCAATTCACTTTCACCTATCATTTTAGCTTTTGCAAAACCATGAATTACCGTCATTCCTATGTCCTCAACATTTTCATTTCTAAGTTGTTATTCCTACGCCCTCAATATTGTCATTCCTATGCCCTCAAAATTTCTATTTTTTCACCATTGTAAATTTTGTTTCTACACCAAAATGGGTATCAGGCTCCACCATGAACCAACAAGCTTTGTAGACTTATTAGCAGACTCCAAGTCCATTAGCTATTTTTGAAAAGATGGGATGGATGGATTTCATGATTATGTATGAGGAATTCAACCCAAAAATGACAGAGGAGTTTTCCATCAATCTCGATGAGGAATATTCACAAGTGAAAGGTACAAAAATTATATTCAATTCCTCCATTATTAGTGAAATTTCTAGCATTCCACAGATAAGACAACTAGTAAATACTAGAACTCCTTATTATGAGATAATTAAGATATTTTCTGTGGGAAGAAAGGAGAAATTAGAATTAGTTTTCGATAACAAGAGAAAATAAAAGGCATAAAGTGAACCAATTTTCTTGAACCACAAGTCATTGTTGCAAAGTGGGTTATTAAGTATTTTACCTATAAAGGCTTATATGAGATTATCCTTGGTCTTGTTTTAAGAATCCTTATACAATTACACCATGGAGAGGCCAAGGAGCAGAAAAAAATCGACCTTCCCCATTTCTTGCATGACTTTGTTTCTTCCTCCACTGAAAAATTCCATTGGGGGTCTACATATTTGAAATTTCAGGGGTTAATCCATCTCATTTGCAAACACCATTTCATCAAGAAACACAATGGGATGAAGAAATGGCTTAAGTTCCAAAAGAAATATGCCCTGGAGCCTAAAGTTTAGCCAAAACACAAAACCCCAGGAACAGAGCCCTTGATTGAAGCAAGGCCAAAGAAGAAACTAAGGTCCTCCCAATCATCCCCGACTATTGTTGAACATCAAGTTGAGGATGTCCCCTCACTAGAAGACCAAGAAGCCTCAACCACAATTAGGGAACTGAACCAAACATCCCAGGCTTCCCCATCTGCATATTCATCTCCTCCAAACCTTGTTTCAGATGAGCAAGTTATGGAGACAATGCCCATTACTGAAGACCCCTTATTGGCTGATAAAGGAAAAAGGCCTATGATTGAAGGTGAGACTAGCTCACCCAATCATGAAGAATCTCTTACCCCTCAAGTTTTGGCCATTTTCAAAGTTGAATATGAACTGCAAAAAAAAAGATATACTACACAATTTACAACTTGTCCTTCAAGGGAAAGATGAATATATCTCCCAATTGAAAACAGAGAAATACTTGTTGACTCAACCACTCCAACATTCATTAGAAGGGAAAGATCAGATGATTCAATAACTCCAACAGGCATTGGAAGATAAAGATCATATGATTCAACAACTCCAACAGTCATTGGAAGGAAAAGATAAGAAAAATTCAGGAAATACAACACATAACTGATAACTTGACTAATGAACTTTCAGTGTTAAAAGATGACAAGGAGAAAAAAAACTCACCACCACCATAAACCAAATGTCTCAAACAGATTTTGTGTTTCCTCAAATTGTGGTATTAAAAGGAATGGTCAAATGAACGAATCACTATTATGAGTTGAGGAAAGTGGAAGATGAAAATAAAATATTGAAAGAAGAAAAGAAGGTCTTAAAAGATAATTTGGCAATGATTGGCCATTTATATGAGAAAGCACTTGCTTGCAGATCACCTTCAAACTTTTATGCTCTATTTTTGAAGCAACAATTTACAAGTGACAAATTTCTAGGGTTCGCTCCAACTGAATCCCTAGAATTTGAAACTGATAGGCAATTCATGGGAACACATTCAATATCAGATACAACTGGGAAGAATTTATTGTGTGAATTTTATGTTCACAAATTTCTATTACCTGAGCAAGTAGAGATCCCCATAAATTTGTATGTAGGGGAGGTACAAATAAGGTCATTTATCTCCACTCTAAGACACTAGACAATTTGGAGGGATCAAAGAGGAGATTACACAAGGGAGGAAACCAATGCAAGCCTCCTAATGAGGCATGATCTACCGGCTCTTGAGAGATTCTTGCAACGTTATCAGGCCCAAATTCATTGTCTTCAGCTAATAAACCGATATAAACAAAGCATTTCTACATGTGTAGCAGATTTCAGGGCATATGTTTTACCAAGTTTCAACATGGCATTCTTTGCCTGCCACCAGAGATGGGAATTGATCCTAGAGATTTACAAGGGGTAATGTCTCCTTCTAACCTCCAGTGGTCATTAAGAAGTGCCAAAGAAATATGCAGGATTATGTTGGACATGTAGGAAAATTGAGTAGGCATGCGGTTTAGGCCACTTTTGATATTGGCACTAGCCCCTCGGTGGAACAATGAACAAGACTAGCTGGCGGCAAGCTACAACAAATGGAGAGAAACAGTGATTGAGTTCAACGGGTACCACAACCCAAAAAATGAAACATAGACTACCTTTACTAACGAGTACAACTGTACTAGAATTGTGGAATCCTTAAATAAAAATGGTTGAATCTATAGCAAGAGGACTTGCTAATCCTTAAGTTCAGGGGAGCGACGAGCCTTGAAAATTCCCATTCCAAACCCCGTTTTTGTTATCATCACTTTGTATTAAACTAATATTGACATTATTGTAAATGATACTTTTATATACTTAAAGAGAAGTTTTTGTGCATAAATCTTGTTCATCTTTCATCTTTCATATGCTTCCTTGGATGGGTTGATATAGATTGGTTTTTAAGCTAACAAGTGTGAATGGAAGACCTCACATAAAGCCTAACGCAGGATTTGCATAAAGCTTGGTGCAGGACTCACAGAATGGAGCGCAAGACTCGCACAATGGAGTGCAGGAATCACACAACGAAGCACAAGACTCACACAACACAATGAGGGACTTATCCAGTCAACATATGAGTTGCATAATTCATGGAGCGCCTAATTAGCATCAGAATCTAGTCACCACATGATTTGCACAATTAGTGGAGCGCCTAATCAACATTAGTTCCATACAGGACTCAGACTATTTGGGTGGCAACTGTCTCTTTAAACAAATAAATTATTCCATTCAACAAGAGTAAACTAGTAGTTGCAAATCCTTATTTGGTGGTAGGCACTACTATGCGAAGAGCTCAAGTACTTGAGTTGTTTCAACTCTAGTTATCTCCAAGTATTAGTTGGATGCTGTTTACAAGGACTTCACTTGCGTTTACAAAGATAAAATCTGATCAGCAAGTTACATGCAGTCGGCACCTTGACCTTGTGACTCCCATTTATGTTGTTGTTCTGTTTAGTTAACTATTTCATGTAACTTTTGCATTATTATTAAAATAACAAGTTCTCTTGAAGAAGAACTTGACTTCGCCTGGGATATAATGTGTATGTATTAGGATTAGGAGGAGGTTAGCATTTTGAGAAGAAAAAGATTGTATCAAACGATTATTGATCAATAAAAGGGCTTGATTCTGAATTCAGTTTTGCTTTTGTAATTAAACGCTGCAACCGGATTAGAGGGAAGGAGGAAGGGTCACTCCCCAATGTGAAGGGAAGTATTATATGTTTGTTTAATTTCTGATTAAATAGCAGTTGATTTCTTTTAGGCATTACAATATTTAAATCTTTCATTCTGTTTCAGCATGTTTTAATTCTTTTAAATTGTAGATTTAGGAGTCTCTGTTTCTGTCATCAAGCTTTGATCAGATAGAACAAGTTCTTAGGAATAGTAGTTGGTTAAATTCTTAAGCTAAAGTAGTTGCATGCTCAATACAGTTTCAACCATGCTTTGTTGCAAACAGCCTTAGACACCGCCTTGGTATTGACAATTATTGAATGATTAAAGTACGGGTATCAAGGATACTTGTCATTATCGGTATAGTATGATAATTTAACTTTTTGGTATATAAAAATGGTATTTTTTTTTGAACTGAACTGAACCGAACCTTTTGCGAAATTCCCTCCCCTTCTAGATGACCTTAACTTTTCGAACATGATAACTATGGCCAGAACATCTTGACGTATAAAAACCGTGTTTCCTTTTTGTATACGTGCCTTATGTACATATGTTTGAGGGGCTTTAAACTCAGGTTTTACAATGGAGATGAATCTGGAGAAGGTTGCCATGATTTTATATACCTATAGGCATTATGTGCGTTAATGGGCATAATTGCCTGGTTCAAGTAGTGCTAGGTTAGCTTTAAAAGCTTTCTGGGTTCCTTGTTGGCCCTTGTACAGGGTTTCTTCATTATTTTGTGGCTTCATATAATAGGAAATTTCAAAGGCCAGGTGAGCAGAATAATTCACTGTTTGATCATTGTCATTTTTTGATACCTGAATGCTTCCAGATTCACAGAACATAATATTCTATCATTTCTTTTTCATTTGTAGTAGCAAACCTGAGGCACTAAACCCATTGAAATGCACCTAGCTCTATAATCAAATAACTAGTAGAACTGGGATTTCAAGATATACAAGACGAGATAAAGTGCAAAAAAAAATCCTTTAGAAAAGGAAAGACTCGAAACCACAAGGATAATATGCCAAGAAAAAATCAATACTCATACAGTAGTCATCATCTTAGGATAATTAAAACTAACTCAAGTTTACTGAGCATGGACATAATGATGAAGAGGACTGGAATCACTGGTAATACTTATGTTCAACACCAACAATAAGAAACTGTGTTACATATATTTTGTAGTGCAAACTTGCTAGAGAGTTTTGGCTCTCGATTCAAGCTGGAAATGGTAATTTTAATGGATCTTTTTTGTTGGAAAGGAATTTTAGGCGATTCCTGGATGATTACGGGCCATTGAAAAGAAATATGATAACCATGGACTTGCACAAGAAGATACACATACTTTTATAGCACAGCATATGAGGCTTGTTTTAGTTCTAAGAATTTTATTTAATCTTGTCTGATGTACATGTCCATGTGTCACTCAAGGCAATATCATACTCATTAAGTCATCCATCTATAATGTGGCCTACCAATCATTCGATGTTATACGTGGCCTACCAATCATTCGATGTTATATGTGGCCTACCAATCATTTGATATTCAACTTTTTCTAACAGGATCTACCTTGTGAAATTGGTCTATGCATCTCCACGGGTGTTGGCAGATTGGTAAGGCCTGGTTTGTCCTCAAGCTTTATCATGAGGTCAAAACTTGAGGGGGTACAAAATCAAAGAAATATGTGGGTAAAGAAAAAAGTCTCCTTGTTCACCAAAGGGGCATCCATATTCCATATCTGGTATGCTGGCCAGGCTTTGACCTAAAAGAGTCCCTTTACCTTTTTACCTGTATATATATGTGCGTCTGTGTTATCAAGGACTTGACATATGAAAAAAACCTTTTCACCGATGGCATTTTGAAAAGCTTGTTTTTAAAGGTCATTTTCCTTCTCAGGTCATTATCCAAGATTCCAAACCATAGTTAATGAGATCAAATATAACAACTATTAGATGGACATTACAAATACCTGGGCTGTAATGATCTTCTTGTAACAATGAGTTAATTAAAAACTGTAAGTTTTGGTCATCAATTTTGTTATCTGTTGATTGAGGCTTGGTTGAGGATCATTTTCCTTCTCAGGTTACCGTCCAAACGACAGTTAATGAGATCAAACATAACTACTATTAGATGGACATTACAAATATCTGGGCTGTACTGATATTCTTGTAACAATGAGTCAACTAAAAACTGTGAGTTTTAATCATCAATTATGTTATCTGTTGTTCGTTTAGAAATACCACGATGATTGTCATAACTTTTTGTACTGCATGGTTAAAGACGTGTCTCTGTTCTCACTTTTTTCTACTTATCCATATTCATCTTGGCCTGGAGAAGATAACCATTATACAGGGGACAGTGACAGCAGGTATTATCTATTCATTCTTAAAGGGATATTTTATTCTTTCTATAGATATGTCAGGCCTCCTGAACATCTGAGTTCTGTAAGCGACTTTGGTTTCTTGCTCTATAACAATGGCATGTCATCTTAAGAAATAAGTCGTGACACCGCCAACAGGCAGCTGTAATAACTTTTGAATTGCAACTGACTTTTGAATATAAGTTTAACCAATTTGTTATTTTAAGCCAAAATAACTGACCTGCGAAAGTGTTGACTGTGCATTATTATCTCTTTCATAATCATATTTTGTATTTTGATATCCTTATTGGATTAAAATATATTATATTTTGTATTTGGGAACTTCATTGTAACTGTGCTTGTGGATACAGGGTGAAAATTCCCTTGTTATCCATTTGCCTATGCAATAAATGTTTTTTTATTCTATGGTGATGGGTCACCGTCATAGTTATCCATCGAACAACATAGCTGCATTAGAATGAAAGTTAAAAATCGAACTTAATAGGAGGTTGGCTCTGTTTAAATTCAAATCCTTCTGTGTAGATTTAGCTTGATCTATTTACCCAACCTGTTCCTAATTTCACATGCAATTTCTTTTTATTGAGTGGGTTACATACAACATACAGGAACACGAGGAATAAGAGAAGAAAATTAAGACAAGATTGGATGCTCAAAATATGAAACAACTGTCCATACATTTGTATTAAAAAATATATGTCAACTTCTTGATCACTTGTACGCAAAATCAATTGAATTTTGCTTCTGTTTGTCCTGCTGTTTGTCTTTATGTTTTTCTCAGTGTGGATGACATGGATTTGATGAAATATGTGGGGTAGTGCGTCTAACTCAAAAAGTATGACTGTTTTCAGATGATAACCATGATCTCCATGTAAGTTTATTATATTTTACTGCTGCACAACTTGTTGATATTATCAGTGATCTGAGATTGATATCTTTGTTTTTCTGGCAGAGAAATTATCTCTTCTTCTTCATATTTGTTGCTTCAACAACTATTCTCTGCATTTATGTATTTGCAATATCAGCCTTGTATATCAAGTTCATTATGGATGGTGATGAGGGTACTGTTTGGGAGGCAATGAGACAATCTCCAGCATCTGTGATACTTATGATGTACACATTTATTTCCGTTTGGTTTGTTGGCGGTCTCACCATCTTTCATTTGTTCCTAATAAGCAGAAATGAGGTGAGTTTCAGCCTAATTCACATGCAGGTTTAATCTAGAGTGACTTTTGACTAGATGAAAGTTTTATGCATTACATTTCAAACTGAGAAGCTTTCTACAACGTGAGCAGCTTTAGAGACCTGAATGATATTTATTATTTTCAAATCATCCTGTTTCTTATGTTAACACGATGCTAGATTTTCAATAGCAGAAATCCATAGGATGGACCAACTCACATAAACAACAGCAGCAGGAATAGACAAGGAGTAGGCCAATCACATTTTGTGACAATAACAAATCCATTTCGTACTATGGTGTGTTGCTTATCCTTTTTACTACCTTACCTAAATTGGGGGCTTGACTCCCACTTTATGGGTTTGTTCAACCACTCATCTTTGCTCCATAATTATTATTTGCCCTTATCCTTCAATCTGTGGGAGGTTGTTTTATGAGTGGGAGTAGCATGTTCAATTGCTGCTTTTGTGTCTTAATAAGGACATTAATCTTTTGCAGGGTGGTTCTTGGGTTGGTGGGACTCTATGGGTTGTGCAGAAGGATGGAAACATGAAACAGTTTTAGAGATCGGTAAATGAGAATTTTTAAACGAATTAAAAAATATCTTCTTTGATATGCTGTGGAAACATAGATGATAGAACATTTGATATTTTGCATAAATGAGGTTTTAAAATAATCCTGTTTTATAAGCTAACATTATACTAGACATTCGATTACAGAAGTTCAAAGTATAGAGCAAGAAACATAGACAACACAATCAGAAAAAGAAAAAGAACTAGCCAAGCATGTTTATTAACAAATTCATTCCCTGCCAAGGGGTAAGATGGGGCAGTGATTCTCCTGTATGCGTTTTTACCACTCACCTTCGCTCCACAGTAATTATTGTTTTCCCTTATCCATTCCTTGTGATAAATTGTTTCATGATTGCTAGTGGTATGTTTGATTGCAACTTTTGTGTCTTGACCACGATTTCATTGTCTTGCAGGCTCTTTTTTATTTTTGATTCTGTTGGTGGTAGTTTATGGGTTGTACACGGGGCATTTCTGAAGTTGAAAATTAATTATAGTGATTTCTTCAAATCTGATTCTGGAATCGTAGAACACAACTTATTAAAAAGAAAAAAATGCTATATAAAATCTTTTGTTTTTAACCAAACACTTACTTATGCCAATAGGTGTTCTACCATGGCTGCCAGGGGTGGTGGTGGATTGTAATTTTCATGAGTTGTTAACAATGAAGTACGACCTTAAGTTTGATGTCCATTTGACCATTGCAAATTTTTCTTTTTTCTTGGAGAAGTCGATCGAAAAGTCGTAATATCTTGGCCATATGGTGGAGTTTGAAGCCCTTCTTGTTTGCTGGAAAGATTTATTTCGATCTTGACACTTTGGTGTTGCTAGATTCACACCATCAGTCGCTAGTTAGTGGGAAATTTGTGATGAAGGAATTTAGGTTATTAATATTTTTTGTATGTGAAAAATACAAGATAAGTGCCTTCAGATTGATATCTCTCGGCATTTTTCAGATATACATATTTAATATATCTTACTAGTATTACTTCTTTTGCCTTCACATTTCCTTGGTCTGATGGGGAGTGTTTTGAGATGTTTCAGGCAAGTTCTGTTTGTGTCAGCTTCTAGTGGTTCACCCCTGCATTTTCAAGGGTTTTAAAGACCTTGGTGAGGGTAGGGTGTCTTTTTAATTTGTGAATTTAAGCATTTTCATGGACATATGAATGGATCCTTTCTTGTTCGCAGCTGATTTGAGCTTTGTATAATCATTTTTGTTTCCCTCAAAAATCATCTTCCTCAAAAGCTTTGTCCGAAGAGATCGATTTTGGGTTCTCCGAGTCCTTTTTATTTCCTATTGAGATGGAACCATAGTTCGCTCCCTCCTCTTTGGTGACCCTCTTAGTGGCTTCTTATGGAGATTTAATCATCTCAAGGATTTATCTTCTTGCCTCGAGTCACTTACATAGCTTCTCTATGGTTCTTTTGTTGTTCAAGAGTTTGGTCTTTGAAGGTTGAGAATAGGTTTTTTGTTTTTAATTTTTCTTTGTTCATGCATCAACGGTTTTCTCTCACCTATGGACCCTTCACATCCATTGGAACAAGGGTGGACTTTGGCTTAAAGTTGGTGCTGTGCATCGATTCTTGTAGTCTTAGTGAAAGGGGGAGAGAGCACCAATAGACCCCAGGAGAAGGGGAGGCCAAGGAAGTTTTCCCCCATGCATGATGAGCACGCTGAATACCATGTAGAGGAAGCAAAACCAAATAGTTCGACACTTAAAGTTGGAGGACTAGAAGATGGGATAATGCAAAGGACCCTTGCAAAGATCGACAGAGTGTGCCCCGAAGTTGAGCCAGAGTTGGCCTTTTTTGGAGCCGTTACCCATCATGTGTATTTTAGATTGTGAACAAGAAGAAATTATTGTTGTGATGTTAGGACAATTGGAATGTAGACATTGAAGTAAAGGATTCTTTATTGGAGAGTCTTAGCGTTCAGGAGTGAACCACGAGAACGAAAAATTGAAGCAAGTAGTAGCGCTGAAAATGACGAATTTTAATTAGAATTAATAGAACCAACCAACACCCTCACCGCTTCCACCCCCACCCTTGTGTCATTAGTATGACATTGTTATGGACCATCATTTAGTTTACTAGAATATTGAGACAACTAGGAGCATGTGGAAAAATGAGAAATCATATGGTGTGCTAAAGGAAAAATACTTGTTGCGAAGAAGGAAACTCAATTTTCCTCTAACGTATATGATTCAACTCATTCTTGGTATGCAAGAACAATCCAAACAAAATGTGTATTGATTATGATGCTTTGAAGACAATGTCCTTGAATGAATTCTAGTACTTGGAGATGAAGCAATGTCACAACGCGAAGCTAAAAGAAAATAGGGAGAAGGCTACTTAGTCTATGAAAGAATATGATTTGCACTAACAAGCATTGATGGCCAAGCTTCTTTTCACTTAAACGATGAGAAATACAAGGAATATTTTATCAAAGGCCTAAGTTTGAGAATTGCCTTGTATATAGAGTCCAATTGGTGAAATATGAAACAATTTGGGTACAACACACGCATGTAAGATTAGATTGCGAAGTTGGCACAAATATTGGTGAAGCTGAGTGTTATACAACTAGCAATGGTGCAAAAAAGTTGTATTGTTTTGTGAGATATGCATTGCCTATGACCGCAATGAGAGTCATTGCCCGCTAGTGCAGAAATTAAAGCAATGAGCGATAAGCGAGTGGTGAGTCATGTGAAGACAACACCCATGACACCAAAAACTGCGTGCTTTCGAGAATTGTGAAGGACACCTAGGAAAGGAATATACGATAGCTCACCATGGTAGAATGGTGTGAAGGGCGCAATTTAGAGGAAAAGGTCGCAGGAGAGTACTTGTTGGTAGTCATCATTTTGGATGACGATGAGGTGGATGTCTTAGTTGTGGGGATCCAAATCACTTCTAGTAGTGCCCATAGTTTAGGTGAGTGCAAAAGGGACCATTAAATTGGGGACTGCTCGGATCGCTTTGCCAAAGTTTTAGAAAAGTAGCAACAAAAGGAAGCAAGAATGTTAAGTGGACCCGGAGAGTCGAAGCCATAACCACCAAAAATCAACATAGTCCTAGAAGGACAACAAACTTGATTTGTTTGTTAATATAATGACTCGGTCGGGTGCCCCTCCTAGCATCCCATCTGATGAGTTGGTGCCTAAGTTGGTGCCTAAGTTGGTGAAGTTACTCTGTATCTTGGAAGTTTCTAAATAATCGAATGCCAATCAACACATGCCAACATAAGGAGGGCTTGTGAGATGTGACTTATATTATAAGGGAATTGCAGAGAAATGTTATAGTTGCATGAGAGTTGGAAGCAACCCAGAAAAGTGTGAGCACCTCAATTGTTGACAAGCCTGAACTTAGAACATTGAAAGATATCAAGATGTTGCTAAAGGGTGGGATATTGATAGCTTTCAGAGACATTCCGAGGGGTCAAACGTAGAATGACACGTGAGATTAAATAGATTTTCCCCACGACGAATCATGTTGAAATAGATGTAGGTTATGATAAGAAATTGATAACAACGTCACATTACATGGGTACAATGTATGATGTACTTGTTGACATTGGCACAAAAGTGAAATGTTGACGAACGAGGCTTGAGTTATGAATTACTTTATATTGAGTGTTTTTTCCACATGTTATTCATGGAAAATAAGACAAACACAAATCTTGAAGGACACAAAAGTAGATGTACTTGGAGTTGAGTTTAATGCTGACTTTGAGGTGACTGAGCTGGTTGAGATAGAGGATTATCCTATGTTGTTTGGTAGACCTTGGTGTCATGCAAATAATGTCGACATGTGCTTGAAGTAATGTATTATGAGTTTTTTAAAAGGTTGATCCCCTTTGATCTAAAATACAAATTGACATACATTGAGACCATTCACACAAAGGAGTAGCTTTTGAATGAGGTTAACAAGGTGGAGGATTATATCTAGCATAACGTGGAAGGGGAGCTACATTGGGTGAACCAAACATTGATTGGTGACTTTGAGCACTTAATAAGATGGGTTGTGAGAGAGTATGAGTTTTCTGATCGATTGTTTGTCAATACTAGTGCTACTCTAAAGGTTCACCCAGTAAGGAGCCCATTGACTGGAGCTCATTCAGAAGTGTAATGACAGCCTAACATGCGTACCATACACAATCAACACCAAGAAGGATGTGGGCTTGTAAAACCAAGATAGGATATTGGATAATGAAGATTCTTGGAGTAGGAAAGATTCTCATCCCAAGGGTGAGAAGAGAAAGTAGATAGACAAATATGCTTGTTGGTGGGCTAAAGTGAGAAATGCAGGAGAAACATGTATTTAATGTATTGATGGCGACACTTTAGTGCCAAGGAACTCAATGTTGCCCATATGATATCTACCAAAGGAAATGATTGAGTGGGACACAAAGGAAGCTGAAATAGTGTCCACTTTTCCTAGTGCCATCCACGAGCTTGCCTATGTGTAAGAAGAAGATGATGCTGCCATTGTCTCCAACGATTCCCCACATAACATTTGCGAGATTGATCGGCTCATTAGAGACATGCCAAATGTAAAAGGACTAAGGACAAAAGAGTCAGGGACTGAATGTCATAGAAAATTGGAGGGAGAAGAGACATCTAAAGCTATGTTTGCATTGCAGTACCAAGGAAGGTGTGTGAGCCAAGAATAGAATCCTCGTTTGTTACCGGGAGGAAGGATTTTGGTGTTTTTCTCAAAGAAGAAGCAAAGGTGACGAGGCACATATTGAGCTGTGACCCAAGTGAGTTGTTGATGAAATACCATCCCTTGACATGGAATGCCCTAGATTATTGAGCACAATGCAAATTCCTCGACTTTGGCTTCTCAGGTCTATGGGAGGTGCTACATGAAGGTGTTGGTGAAGAAAGAAGCAAAAAATAAGGTTGGATGACTAAATAGAAGTACGATTAGATGTGGTGGATTGTTTTCCTTTCTTAGGAATTATGATAGAACACAACTCTGGAAGATTTTTGAAGGATAAATAATTTGGAACATTTGCATTGGATGATCACAAACAGGGAAAAAGATTTCAATAAATAAATATGGGCAGGTAGAGATGAGCAGAACATGGAGGAAAAAAGGGGTTGGATTGAGCGAAAAAGTATATCACCATAGGAAAGATGATGGACTTGGTGATAAAAATGGATCTTGCATGAGGGAAACAACTAGAAGTTCCTTGTTGGATGGGACCATGAAGAGGGGGAGAAAAGAAACATTGTGCATGCACATGGAAGCAAAGAGGACGGACGAGTGGGTTCTACATTGAAGAAAGTATGCTAGATATGCTTTGGAAGAACATAGTAGTGGAGAGCACCACCATTGGTGCAAAAAGAGATGATGATGTGTTGAGTGTTGGGGTGAAGCGTGCCTACACTACCAAATCATTTATTAGGGTTTGTACAAGAATTATGGTATGGTCTATATAAAGGAAGCTTTGGGTGAGTCATTTTTACTTCACAAAAATTGCAAAATTGAGCTTTGAAAGTTGCCCAACATTAAAGTTGGAGAGCTTAAAATAAGGATTTGCAAAGCTGAACGAAGACAAGCCCCTAGAGTTGGAATTTGAGAGAGTAGTGGTTGTAAGGATGAAGATTTCAGCTAAGAGCAACAAAGAGCCAAAGGGAAGGATAGTAGTGCAAGAGATATTGGGAAAGTGCTAAAGCAACACGAACACAGGTCCTAAACAAAAGAAACACACACTTCAAAATAGGAAAGAAAAAGCAACTTGTGACGACGATTGTGGAACAATATGAGCCACCACTACCAAAGGTACTAGATCCCATTGGAACATTCCAGATGGCGAGATTGAATTGTCACATGTGCGTATTGAGAGAACATAACTCCCAAGGAGGATAGTGTGGGGAAGTCTTTAGAGTAGATATGACTTATGCAAGAGGAAATTGAAGTGCTAATAAGAAAAGGAATAAAAGTGGGTGATAAGGTGGAAGGTGACTCAACGACATGGAGATTATGAAGATCTTTAGGGTTACGAACAATGGCTGTTTGAATTAACAATATTTATCCTAAGTAGAACACACCAAGGAGTTCTCTACCTTGGTGTACAAATGATTGAGCTAGACAAGGATGGGAATGCCCGATGACAAGGAGGATCTTTCAAAATCCATGCAATAAAACGAGAGGTGGTGTGTTTGCAATCAATTGTTGCGAACAAAGAAAGGAGGAAGATGGATGATCGTAGACATTGCATGCCTCTAAAGCGCATGTCGTCACTTGGTTTTTACCATCTAGGTTCCTAAGAAGACAAAACTTTGAAAGGATCACTGATGGAGGAATTTTTGTCACTCACATGATCACATTGGGTACCCTTTACAATTACGTTGCGTACTTGGAAAATTAGATGGATGCCAATGTATGGAGAGTGCAATAACCACCTAGAAAGGAGTATTGGTATAGCTTCTTGTTAATGGCCATGCTCACAAAGTATGGAAGGTCAAAGTAAGGAAAAGTAGTGTGAATGAAGGGTTCAAAGTTGGCACCAATATTTTGGTTTGGAGACTTGGACGGGGTTAACACTGCAATGCTAGGAGTGAAGTATAGGTGGGATGTTATGTACTAGAATTGATTAATGTAAGTGATGACTAGCAAATCAACCCTAACATAGTCAAGGAACTTTACCCAAGGTTTTTCTTTTCTTGTTGGACCACATGTCACATACATTTGCATTAATACTAAGGGACATTAGTGTTGGATGACCGTGGTGACCAACTTTATGATAAACGTGGAGAATATTTTGTATGTACCATTAGAAAAGGCGCTTTACACCTTTGAAAAAACCATTCACTTGAAGTTGGTAAAGAAAAATGCAAAGTCAATGGTTAGGTACAAAGAGCATATATCATACATCTTGGTCGTTGAAGGAGGAGATGACTGATTGACGTTGAAGACAATGGTAGAAAGCCAAAAGAGCATAGAGCTTGCTGATAGAGGAGAGGCCGAGAAAGGAGTACACTACGTGGAAATGCCATAAAGAAAGAAGCAAGTGGAAGGAGTAGGATGCCAAAGAAGGTGTTAAAAGGAACATTCCCTTGCGACTAGAGACAAGTTCCCTTGCAAAATACACATATTAGTTGAGCAGTAGGAAAACATTGTAGATGGAGATTTAGAGTGCCAATCTCCCTACAAAAGTAAAAAGAGGCAAGCAAAGAAAGATGCATATATAGGAAAAATTAGGTGCGGGACTTATGGGAGGCATAGGATGAGAAGATAGTTGGGCGTAGCTTGAACAATAAGGTCAAGAGAAAATATGATGGGCCGGTCAACAGAGGATACAACCCAAAAGAAAGAGTCCCCTAGAGAAGGAAATGGAAAATATTGGAGCATCGATTATCTTGAATTTGATGCATTGGAAATCTTGTTTTGGACTTGAGTTTCGAATTACAAGGCATTACTCTAGGCAAAGCTAAGGCTACCCCTATCTCACGAGCAGATGAGCTAGGAGATTCCTCTCTTGTCGATGAGTGAATGATTTTCTTGGAGGTGTGTCTGCACTAGAGTGTCGAGGAAAAGATTAGTGTCCCATCCATCACTATTAACTTAGGAAACTATTAGTGCTTGACATGGACTTGGACCATGCACAAGAGAAATGTGCATCCTTGAGGACGACCTATGGTTTATTGGAGATCTCCATGTTCAAGAAAGCACCAAGAGAATACACAATAGAATCAAGTTGTGTTGCCAAACATGACGAATTTGAACCAGAATCATTAGAACACACCAGCACCTCCACCCCTACCCTCATAACATCAATATGGGATTGTTATGGAGCCATTCTTACCAAAGTACAAAGGGTATGCAAACACCGAGGAACATGCCCAGAAGTGCAAAATCAGATGGCGTGTCAAAGAAATGATGGCATTTGGAAAGAAGGAAACTCAGTGTGCCGCTACCCTATACATTCAGGCTCATTCTTGGTATTGCAAGTACGATTCAAAATGAATGTTTATTGATTATGATGTGCTCAAGCCAACATTCATGAATGAGTTCCAGTATTTTGAGATTATGCAATATGTTGCAAAGATGAAGGAAATTAGGAAAAAGGCTATCAAGTTTGTTAAAGAATATAATTTGTGCTTCAAAGTTCAAACCTTTGATGGCCAAGCTGTCCTTTGATTCAAACAATGACCAACTCTAGGAATGGTTCATTAGAGGTCTAATTATCCCCATTAAGCGACAACTTAGTTAAAGTGTGTATAACACTCTACACCAAAAGCTCTAGAGGCTGCCTTGCATGTAGAATCAAGAGGCAAAATAGGAGACAATATAATTATTACCATAGGTATAGATTGAGGAGACGGCATAAATGTTAGAAAGGCTGAGTGCCGTACAACAAAAAAAGGTTTGGACAGTTGTATTGATTGTGAGATATGCATTGCCCACAACCATGATGAGAGTCACTACCTAGAGGTGCAGAAGTTAAAATCTCAAAGAATGAGGGAGTGGTGTGTCATATGTGAAGACAACACCCACAATGTCAAGAACTTTGCATTCTTGGGAAATATGAAGGGCGATCGGGAAAGGAATATAAGACATGCCGCTATGGTAGAATGGGATGGAGGAGCATAGTTTAGAGGAAGAGGTCATGTAAGAGTACCTATTAGTGATTATGTTTTGGACAATGATGAGGGGTGAGCAATTTGGGGATTTGGATCACTTCTAGTGCCACTGCCCAAACTTCTTCAGTTGAGGTGAGTGTGGAAGGGATCTTCAAATTGAGGATTGCTTAGATTTCGTGGCCAAATTTCTAGAGAAGGAACAACAAGAGGGAGCAAGAATGATAAAGGCGATATAGAGAACAACTACAACTGAAGTTGGACAAGTTTTGGAGGACATGCGTAAGTTGCTGGTTAATATAATAGCTAGTATGGGGTCTGCCTTGGTTTCCTATTCAAAGCGCTGACACTTGAGTTGGTGAAGTTACGCCATAACTCGGAAGTTGTTGAATGACCAAACATGTAACCTGACTTGTGCCAATAGGAGGAGGTCTTGAGAGGCACAACTAATATTATAAAGGATCTACAAGGAGATTTGATAAGTGTATGGGATTTGGAAGTAGCTAAGAAATGAACGGTCTCACAAGTCATCTTGCATCAACCAAAAACAGTTAGTAGGATTTTCATGTTTTCTAAGTGTTTGTGATTTGTGGGATATCTAGAGGAGTTCAATAGGTGCAGAATATCTTCTAGAGTTCATCACATATTTCAGAAGTTGGGGCAAGCATTTTTTTAGTGTCACATAGAAATGCGTTTGTTAGTAGAAAAGGCCGTGCACATGAAATGGAAGGTGAAAATGCATCGTTGTATCTTTGCGGTTTGTATACATATTCAGATTGATGGTGTAATAATTTAGATGCTTGGTGCGAGGTTGAATCACTTGGCGCAAGACCGGGAAGCTTCATATAGTTACTTCATGTCACCCTTAGACTTGTGCATAGAGAATCACTTCTTTTATGCACGATGTCACATACTTCATCTGTAGGGGTTTGCATTACTAGTAGAGCTTCATCTCAACGGTGCACCCCTATCTTTGAAACCACAAATCCATCGGAGTCCATTTGTGAAAGTGCACTGGGATTCATTGGAAGGCTAATGCACAATGTTTTACATAACGGTGTAAATGTGTGTGATCTTTTGAGTTTCTAATGCAACATTGTTTAATAAGGAGCCAACAACGATTCACCTAACCCATAATTGGAACTGTTGAGCTGACTTCTATGCATCGAGTTGTGTTATGGATTGTAAATGCATTAAGAACATTTGGGCCTTATCTTGCATAGTGCATTGTGACACATTTAATTAGGAAGGCTTTAGTAAATGTCGTATGCATAGCTTATAGCCTTAAGGTAATATTGAAAGGATGTGGTTTTTGGCTTTGTAAGAACTCATCCTTACGCTTATGGGGTGAGTGAGCTAGGGAGTAGAGGCTTGCTGAAAAAGATGTGTTAGAGGAAGGCTAGCAAAGTTGAGAGTTTGACACATGTTTAGGAGATAGAACTACTTAGTTCTACTCCAGAATTGTTGTGAGTCAACTCGGGTGATGCTTTGGATTTGTTTAGTTGAGTTATTAGGTGTTGTCATAGTTTGCCCTACTGAGATCGACATTGTTGTTGTGTAAAGACCGTATCTTTGGTGATTAGTCTAATGTGTTTTTTGCTGATGATCAATTAAGGGAGAAAAATTAATTCACAATTACTTGTGCACAAAGGATGCAAGCAGTCATGTCATATAGTTTCATAATGTTGCATGGTCTAAGGCAGTTCTTAATTGGACTCCCTACCTGCAATTGTATCGTTTTGTATCAAAATGCAAGGTTCTACCCTGTGAAGTCAGCACTAACATTCTGCTTTGCACATTTGCGAGTATGGGTAGAAAGTAGTTGAAGTTATCTTCTAGTGATGAAAGTTCGGTAGAAGGTGTAGAAGAGTACCATCATTTAGTATCAATTGATTATAAAGAAATGGCACAAAGAGGAGGTTTCGCTATAAGAGCACCCAAAGCTCCAAGCATTGCCAAATTGGTATAATTGATGAGAGGAATGCAAACAGGATTGGAGGCTATGGAAATTTCCCAACACTGAGATTTTGTGGTAGCTGAAGATGAGTGATGATAAGTCATCGTGGAAGCAGTTGAAGAACAAGATGTGGGAGAACATATTGACGAACAAGAAGATGGATTTGTATGTGCGATTGCGAGAAAGGAAAGTAAGCCTAAGTTGTATATTCTAAGTTATTTTGGAAGTTGAAATACTAAAGAGCTCATTGAATGGATCATTGAGTTGGAAAAATACTTAAGAGTATGAAAGCATGGAATTCCATGAAGGTTAAGTTCGTTTGTACTAAGTTGAAGGGTCACACATCTCTATGGTGGGAGCATGTTCAAAATGAGAGGGAGCATAGAGGTAAGGACAAGATAACGAATTGGGATAGACTGGTTATGAAGTTAAAGGTCAAATTTATGCCTACTTTTTACCAAATAGGTTTGTACAAAATGTTGTAGAATTTGTGGCAAAATCACATGTGTTAAGAGTACATTGATGAATTCTACAAAGTCACTATTAGAGCGTGTCATGTTGAGGATGATGCTTAGAAGATGTATTATGTGAAATAATTGTGCATAACCATCCAAGATGAGTTCAATATGATCCAAGTGTGTCCGTTGGAGAACCTTGTCAATGTGCGTTGAAGGTGGAATAAAAGTTATCCCGTTGACAACGAGGAATAATGCTATGGTGAGGGTAGTTAGCGCGTGGTTGTGGACAAGCTGGCGATAAAAGAATTTTTGTGCAAGAACATGAGATAAGCACATCTTAGTGCAATGATGGTGCATATAAAGGCAAAGGAAACTCTAATAGAGAGAGGATACTATGGTTGAGGCCACAGACATGGATTCACAAGCTCATATTTCAGGTGTGGAGAATGTGGGCACATAACGTTTGAGTGATTGCACACATGTAGTGATGGCGATCGAAAGAATGATGCCAGTGTGCATGTTGCGCAAGCTGATGCGAGTGTTACATCAATGCATCAAAGGTAAACCAAAAATTGGAGGAACTCTAATGATGAAGAGTGTTTGGTTGAAACCAACGAAGGAATAAAATCGTCCTACATAGTGGAAGAAGTTGTTCATAACCTCATGCAAGTTTAGAGGAAAATTTTGCAAGTTATTTGTGGATAATGTAGTACCGACAACTTGGTTGCAAAAGAAATGGTAGATAAATTAGGTTTGAAGAAGATGTTGCTGGAGGGATATCAGATCTTGGTGAATGGGCAATGCCTAGTAAGTTTCCAGATTGGTGAACATAAGGATAAGGTGATGTGTGATGTAACGCCTATGGATGTTTACCAGATTTTGCTTTGTAGACCTTGGCAGGATGATAGGGAGGCACATCATGATGGTCGTGCAAACACCTACACATTGATTAAGGATGGAGAAAAGCATACTCAGACTCTTTTGAAGGAAATGACGGAAGAGTTAGACAAGAGATTGCAAACCTTGGTGATTTTGGGAAAGAAATTCCCGAGAGAGACAAACAAGGAGAGCGCTTGTTATGCATTCATTGCTAAGCTTGTGCAAATTGTGTGTGCAACGACAGGAGAGGAAGAGACGCTTCCGTGAGAGGTGAAGGATTTGTTGAATAAGTTCACATAAATTGTTTTAGAAGATTTGTGAGATGATTTATCCGCACATAGGAGTAGAAGTCATTGCATGGACTTGATTCCAAGTTCAATTTTTCCAAACAAAGCGGCATGTAAGTTGACACCACTAAAGATTGCTGAAGTACAAAATCAATTCTAAGAGTTGTTAGATAAAGGGTTGATCAAAGAATCTTTAAGCCTGTGTGTGGTACTAGTGGTGCTAGTGCCAAAGAAATATCGAGAATGGAGAATGTGCACAATCAATAGAACCATAAACAAAATCATAATCAAGTAGAGATTCCCATTGCCACAAATGAATGACATAATGGAATGTCTCAGTGGATCATAATATTGTTAAGTAACTCATTGAGTACTTTGTTGTAGTGGATATATTTTCGAAGATGACACACTTTATAGCACATAAGAAAAGCGATACAACACATGTTGCTAACGTAATTTGCAAAGAGATTGTAAAGCTACATGGTTTATTGTGTAGCATAGTTTCAAACAAGGATGTAAAATTTGTTAGAGATTTTTGGAGGACATTACGGAAGAAGTTGGATATAAGGTTACAAATCGATTCAACTTCTCATTCATAGATAAATGGACAAAAAAGGGTAGTGAATAGAAGTTTGGGTATTTTTGTAAGATGTTTGGCTGGAGATTAGCTAGGAACATGGGGATTCAGTACTGGCGCCACCAAAGTTTGAATATAACAATTTAGGGAATAGAAATATTGGGAAAACACCATTTCACATCGTGTATGATAGTAGTCCAAGAGGAGTTGCAGAATTGTGCAACATAAATAGTGAACAATCAAGGAGTGTGGAAGCTGAAGATCTTGCAGAATGCATGTTTGAAGTGCACCAACAAGGGTGCAAGGAGATGGAGAAGAGTAGCACACGGTATAAACAACATGTAGAGAAGACGATTTGAATTGAAGAGAAGACGATTTGAATTTGAGGTTGGAAATATGGTCCTAGCATATTTAATGAAAGAGGTTTCCAAAAGGTTCATATGATAAGCTAAAGTAGAGGAAGATAGGACCATATTGAGTGTTGAGGAAGTTTGTACCCAATGCATATGAAATTGAGCAACTAGAAGGCATAAATATCTCAAACATTTTCAAGCGGCTGATTGATATTGTTACTTTGAAGGACAAGGTAGTGAAGAAAGCATAGATTCAAATGCAATTGATCGAAGATCACATATGCTAGAGAAAGTACACAAAAAAGTGGAGTGGATAATTGATACAAGGACCAAGACAACACGGACATGAACTGCAAAGAATATTTGTTTGAATGGAAGGGCCAAGATATTGAACACGCAACATGGATCAGCACAACTGAACTAACAAGGCATGGCTTACCAATCATAGAGCTTGCATTACCAGGAGCTCATGGAACATTTTCTTACCCGATGTGTATGATGCAAGAATGTACGAGTACACAAGTCATATTGCATCAACAAAAAATAGTTAGAGTAGGGTTTTCATGTTTTTATAGTGTTTGTGATTTGCAGCATATCTAGAGGAGTTCAATAGGTATGCAATATTTTTTAAGTTCAGCACATATTTCAAAAGTTGGTGTGACCAAGTATTTTACTAGCACAACATAGAAATGTGTTTATCAGTAGAAAAGGCCGTGCATAAGAAATGGAGGGTCAAAATGCATCACGGTATCTTTGCGGCATGCATACATCTTTAGATTAATGGCGCAACACTTCAAATGCTTTTGTGCTAGACCGGGAAGCTGCAGACACTTACTTAACATTAACCTTAAGAGTTGTGCATGGAGAAGCACTTCTTTAGTGCATGACATCACATACTTCATCTTTAGGGGTTTGCATTACCAGTAGAGCTTCATCTTAATGGTGCACACATATGTTTGAAACCACAAATCCATCTGAGTCCATTTGGTGAATGCCCAAGGATTCACTGGAAGGCTAATGTGCAGTCTTGTGCACAATGGGGTAACATGTGCATGGTCTTCAAAGTTTCAACTACAACATTGTTCAATAAGGAGCTAACAAAGATTCATCGAACCCATAATTGTAATTGCTGAGCTGACTTGTATGCATCGAGATGTGTTATGGATTGTAAATGTGATAAGGAACATTTGGGCCTTATCTTACATAATGCATTGCGATACATTCAATTAGGAAGCCTTTAGTAAATGTTATATGGGTAGCTTGTAGCCTCAAGGTAACATTTTAAGTAGGTGGTAATTGGTTCTATCAAAACTCACCTTTACACTTGAGGGGGAAGCAAACTAGGGAGGAGAGGCTAGCTGAAAAAGAAGTGTTAAAGGAAGGCTAGTATATCTGAGAGTTTGACATATGCTTAGGAGATAGTACTGCTCAGTTCTACTCCAGAATAGTTGTGAGGAAGCTTTTGTGATGCTTTGGATTTGTTTACTGAGTTGCTAGATGCTGTCATAGTTGGATCTACTTTCTTCTTGTTGTATAAGAACTATATCGTCGGTCATCGATCTCATGTATTTTCTTGTTGATGATCAATAAAGTGTGGGAAATTAAATCACAATTGCTTTCGTGTGCAAAGGCTGTGAGCAGTCAAGATTGGTATTGTTTTATAATGCTGCATAGTCTAACGCAGTTCTTAATTGAACTCCCCAACCGTGATTGCATCAGCAAGCACCTCGATTGTTGACACACATGAACTTAGAATGCTGAAAGGGATCCTTATGCCACTAAGGGTGGATGATATAATGATGGATTTCAGAGACTTCCCGAGGGGTCAAGTGCTGAATGATGCGCTAGAGCAAATTCGTCTCACCCCATGAAGAATCAGGTTGACAAAAAATGCAGGTTACAATAAGGAAATGATACTCGATGCGACCATAGATGGGTATAATGTGTGATATACTCGTCAGTACTGTAAGAAGTAGCTCAGAAAAGAGGCTGCACCTCGATTGCTGACAAGCACGGATTTAGAATGCTGAAAGAGATCCTGATGTTGTTAAGGACCAGGTGGGATAAGATTGGATTTCAGTGATTTTTTGAGGGGTCAAAGTGTAGAATGCCATGCGAGACCAAATAGATCTTGCCCCACGAAGAATCGGGTTGACAAAAAATGCATGCTATGATAAGGAACTAATAGTCAAGCCACCATAGACTAGTACAATGTGTGATATACTCATTGACATTGGTGCCATATTGAATGTGTTGAGAAAGTAGGCTTGGGCTTCTCTAAATCGAGCATTTTACTGAATGTGTTGAGAAAGTAGGCTTGGGCTTCTCTAAATCGAGCATTTTACTACATGTGTTGTTCAAGGAAATAAGAAGATTGTGCCAACCGTAGGAATCCGAAAAAGTGCAGAAGTAGTCGTATTTAGGGTCAAGTTTAATGTTGGCTTCGAGGTGGTTGAGGCAAAGGATTTTGCTACTCTAATCGGTAGATTTATTTTTTATACAAATAACATTGACATGTGCTTTGACTAACGCATTATGAGTTTTGAGAAGGGCGCTCACAAGGTAGTGATCCCCCTTGATTTGAAGTAATACCATCATTCTTGAGACCATTGGCACAAAGGAACAACAATTGAATGAGATTTTTAACGTTATAATGCAGGCGAATGACTACAACCAGCCTAATGTGCAAGGATAGATGCATTGAAAGAGTTAGATGTTGATTGATGACTCCAAGGATAGGAAGATGGGTTGCAGGAGATTATGAGCTTTTTGATTGACTATGTGCCAATGTTAGCACCCATGCAAAGGTCCAACCAATAAGGATCCTATCACTAAGCATGTTGTTAGCCTAGTGCTTATACCTTACTCAATCAACAACAAGAAAGATGTGGGTACATAAAACTGAGACACGATCCCAAATAAATAATAACCTTGGAGTAATGAAGGAATCTAAGCCCAAGGGCAAGAAGAGAGCAAGTAGACAATTTTGCTGGTTGGTGGGTTAAAGCATGAAAGGGAGTAGAAACATGGCTTGGATATATAGATTGGAAACACCCTAGCACTAACGAACACAAGGTTTTCTATGAGGGAGCTGCTTAAGGGAATGACTAAGTGGGACACATGAGATGTTGAAGTAGTGTACACTCTACCTAGTGGCACTCCAAGTTTGCCCATGTGTCAAAATAAATGTAGTCATCAACTCTAGCCATGCTCCAAGTAGTGTTTGTGGGATTGTTTGGTTCTTTAGAGACACCCACAATGTAGGACCAAGGACAATAGAGCTAGGGATTGACTTTGATATAGTGCCAGAGGGAGAGGAGACCTTAGAAGTAGTGTTTGCAGTGGAACGCAGAGGGAGGGGAGCGAGTGAACCAAGAACAAATCCTCACTGATTGCCAAGAGGAAGGCATATGGCATTTGTTCCTAAAGAAGCAACAAAGACGATAATGCACATAGCGAGATTTGACCAAAGTGGATTGTTGATAAAGGATCCTTGGACACATTATACCCTAACTTATTGAGCCCAATGCAAATTGCCTCAATCATACGTATCAGGCTTCTGGGAGGTTTTGTGCTAAGGCACTGGTGAAGAAAGAAGCAATAAGGTTGGATGACCTAATAGGAGTAAATATTATAGATTGTAGAGAGTAGGGAAGTCATTAGAGCAAATATGAGGGAGGAATTGGAAGTGCTCACAAGAAGAGAAGTAAAGGTAGGTGATCAAAGCGTGGAACATGCACTCAATTACATGGAGATTATGAAGGCCTTCAACTGTTTGAGCGTTGGCTTCCTAGAGCAGTTAGCAAAATTCATCCTAAATAAAACACACCAAAGAGTTCTCGGGCTTGTTGCCCACATGTTTGAGCTAGACACAATGCTAATGTGAAGTTGAAGGTAATGCTCAATGAGAGTGTTGGAAGATAATTGGAAGTGGGATGTTTATAATCAAAATTTGCTAATAGATGAAGAAGGATGTATGATTGCAGGCCAAACTTGGATTGAGGCACACATTGTTGCTTGGTTATTGGGTACAAGGTTCGTGAGTGAGAAAAACAGTGAAAGGAAAACTGAGGAATCTATCCTGCTCACATGATCATGTTGGGTACCCTTTACAAGTACGTTGTGTACTTGGCAAAGGAGATGAATGCTAATGCAGGGAGGGAGCATCAACAACCTTTAACGGAGTTTTGGTATGTCTGCTTGTTGATCCTGGCCAGGCTTACAAAGTAGGCCAAAGAAAGGTGGAATGAGAAGAAGAGTGGAGAGATGGCACCAATAATTTGGTTTGGAGACTTGGAGGGGGATAATGCCACATCGAAAAGAGTGAAGCCCAAGTGGGATTTTATGTGCATGAATTTGTTAACTAGGTTGGCAACGATTGATGGATCCATCCTAACATAGTAAAGGGATTTTCCCAAGGTTTTCCTTTTGTGTTGGACCCATGTCACATACGCTTGCATGAATATTAAGGGATGCCATAGTGGGATGACCTTGGCGACCAACTTTGTGCCGATTGTGGAATAGGTATGTACTATCCAAAAAGGTGCCAAGAGAAGTTGAAAAGCCAATTGACTCGAAAAAGAAAAATGTGAGGTTAATGGTTAGATATGGGTAGCCTACACCAAACATCTTATTTGACGATGAAGAAGAAAAAATAGACAACTAGTTTACATGGAAGAAGACGACATCACCACAAGATTAGAGAGATTTCTACTAGAGGAGAGGCCAATAAAGGAGGACCATAGGCTGAAATTCCATAGAGGACAAAACAAGGGGAAGGAGTAGGAAGATAAAAGACAATGTTAAAAGGTAAGCCCTTACTTTTTTGTGACTATAGAATTTCTTCCTTGCATGAAAGTACGTATATTATATGAGCAAGAGGAAAACATTATTAGTGGAGATTTAGAGGAGTGCGGATCTCCTTTTTGAAAGAAAAAGCAATAGATAGAGAGGTGCATCCTTAGGCATAGACTCGCTGAAGGGCCAAAGAAGCCTATTTTGTAGAATTAGATGGACTTATGGGAGGCTTAACATGAGAAGACAGCTGAGTGCAGCCTAAATAGAGAGGTGATGTGAAAATATGGTGTATCACTCAGAAAGGACAAAAAATCAACAATAGAGGCCCTTGGAGATAGAACTATAGAACATTAGAGCACCAACTCCCTTGAATTCAACCCCACTTTTTGCCATTCATCTTTTTTGTTGGGAAATTTATTGTTTGTGGGTACACTCTTAATATGGCCCCACCCACATATACATATTATTCTTAAGTTTTTTGACTTATAAAATAAGTTAAAACCAATATATGCTTGACTAAATTTAACGTAGTAAAGTTAAATTAAAATGTCAACTATCTATTAAGTTGAATAGGTGCAACGGTACAACCATCCTAGGTATAACTATTCAGCTTTCATTAAATTCCTTAGCATAGATTCATTTGATACAAATAAATGATATTTAGGTTTGAAGTATAAAGTAGTTTACATAGGAAGTGAGAGGAAGATGAATCTAGGTTCTCTGTAAAAGTTCCTATTATCAATAAAATTGACATTGCATTCTTGGTGTGGGGTTTTTCACCCAAAAGGGTTTTCCCCACATACATATTGTGTTCATCGTTCATTTATTCTGTAAGTCTCTCTTATATCTGTCATAACTACTTGGATGCTTGCATTCTTGGGTTACATTTATTTCTCTAGCACGGTATTAGAGTACGAAGACATCTGAGTATTATGCGGAATTCATTAGAGTTGAAGAAAATTTTCTACCCCAAAAGTGAAACTTGAGATCTGCAAATTTCAAGGTTATAGAGTAGTTTTCTGGAATTTTTATCGTGCATAGTTTTATGAGAAGATGTTGGGCCTTTTCATCTACCAATGCCCCCACCGACCCACCCCCCCACATGTGAAGAAGATTAATTTGAAAAGTTTACAAGATTGACAACATTTACATTGAAGGAAATAGAACATTTGCATTAAAAATATAACAATGTAAACATTACATTGTCGATAAGGCATTTTATCGAAGCGTAATATTGAGAGGACATCAAGCTTGGCATTAAGAAAAATATAAAGAACCTTGCAATCCCTTGAGAGGAAAAGATAAAAATCTGATCAACATTCAACTTAGTCCATGAAGTCTGATCAACATTGCCTCAGTTTTATTGAGCTCCTTGTCTCAGTACGACCCAGACCGCTCACCTCAATACTGCGAGCTCCTACAAATTTGGTTGCAGATTTGTTGAAGCAAAGACCCTCCTCTCTTGACAAAATCCTTAGTTTGGCTCGGCATAAGGCTTTCTTCACAGGCAGTTGCTTCATGCCCACCTTTTCTACAACCAATGAAAGATTATATAAAGCGGCCGAGAGTGTTTCAAAATTCCTAACAAATTAATATAAGCCTCAAGCCTCCAGTGACCTAAAAAAATGCCAACCCTAAAATCAACGCTTACTGCCTTCTAGATGGTCAAAATTCGACTAGTTTACTTTTATAAGTAAGTGTGCACTTAAAGTTTAAATCTTATATTAAATATCACTCACCTTTGAGACCGATGACACCAATTGGCTCAACTGGTTGAGTTGCACGTCTTAAGTCTAAAAAGTGAGTGGAGATCGTTGGTCGATCCCCCACTCCTCACTCTTCTTTTTGGATTTTAGTTAACTTAATTGATAAATATAACATTGAGACTTAACATATTCGGTGAGGCATGTAACTTGACCAGTTAGTTGAGACAATGGTAGGTTTTTTGGGAGCATGAGTCTAGTGTTGGATACCTCTCCCACCTACGAAATTTTTAAGCCGATGCTCTGACATAAAACATTAAATCTAGACTTTCACATAGTTAGCTTTGATAAACTATGTAGCCAAATTGGCTATAACATTATTTTATGAGAATCCTTTTTTGGGCCACAAGGTTAGGGGTTCAAGATCCCTAACCAACATATTTTTTTGTTCTTTTCTAAAAGAAATATTCTTTAGTTTCTTTGTATATAAAAATGATATTGTTTAATTACTTTTAATTTTTTTGGAAAATAACTTTATTACTAAGATTTCAAAAATCAATCATTTTTAGGCCCTTGGTTTTCTTTACAAAAAATAATCAAATCAATGTTTTTTTCGATCCCAATGTTAAGCTAAAAATCTCAGGAAAATTAAAAAATGGGGAATCAATTTTTTGATCAGAAGTATAAACCCTGAAGTTTTATTTAAAAATATCTTGAAATTCTTCTCTGGTTGTTTTTGATATATTTTGAATAAATAAATGAATTGTAGACATAGCTTCTTCTAGCAATTTCATTTTAGATAAGTCGCAATTGTTAAATGGCAACAATAGTATCTAGATAATTAGAGTCAAGGCCAAATTTTTGGCCAAAAAATTGTGGGATTTAGTCAATAAAACAAAAGAAATACTTATTGGTAGGAATGATATTGCAATTATGTAATGTCCCCTTTTTTGAATTGAGGCCCAATGAAAACTTCTTGCCATTCCCTTTTCGTGGCGAAGAAGAATAAGTGAACAAGGGAAGGAATTGCACTTTGTTTCAGTTTTTCGTTTATTAGATTAAATGTCTTCTTTTAGTTTTTTCCTTTAGGAGGCAGATTGGCTGGGCTTGGAGGAATTAAAGAGGCAATTACAAGTTAAAGCGAAACTTAAGAGGTCGGTCCTCATCTAATTGGCCTTTGGCACCAAGTAAATAGTATAAAAGGGATTGCGTGACTTCATTTGCAAACCATCTTTGGCGCATTTTACATCTACATTTGGTTTGTTGGGCTAGTTGCTCAATACCATTCCATTTGAGGACGAAAACCCTCTTGTGTGGCATCCAAGGAGGACGGAAACCTTCCTTGTGGCTTGGTGGAGAATAAAAACTCTACATGGTGGTTGGTTCTTTGAAGACATCTCTTGAAGACTTGCTTGCTGATTTGGATCAGAGACATCAAGAGGAAGGATTATAAAAGCTTTGTATGATTTTCGGAGCTCTACCCTAAGGGAACGACTAGGGTTTGGTGCTGGTTCGATGCTTTCTAGGGCACATCATTCATATATTATTTCATATTTTTGATTCTCCATAATTTATAAGGCCGGAATCCATAATTTGGCTATTTTTGGAAGGGTTTATCTATTGTCTTCAACCCTTGTTTGTGGCTGCCTTGCGGCTGTCACATATTTAATTACAACGTATCTTCGCTGATTTTCTCCATTTATTTGTTGCAAATTGGATGGATATTGGTTGCCGTAATTGAAATAATTTTTTAGAAGTAATTTCAAGTTATTGTGCATGGTTATAGGGTGCATTTGAGTCCCTATATAGTTTGCTGCTACGGGTTTAAAGAATATTATAGCTGCTGTTATCAAATCAAATTTTACTTCACTTGGGTTTGTGTGGTTTCCTTCTTTTTCTGTTTCAGCCCTTGAAAGGGATATTACAAATTAACTTAATCACCTTTCAGCAGAAATCCCATGAAGCTATGCCCATTATTCTCAAGAGTGTTAAGGATGAATTCCTGCTCCTCATCAGACATCAAGAATTTCCTAACAAGGCCTAAAAACAACTTGAATTTATGCACGAGGGCACTAGACTCTCCAATATCACTAAACTCAAATTGGAACTCATGACCACTCATATGAGAGGAGATGAGAAAATCGTAAACTATCTCACAAAGGTCAAATACATCGAATCCTAGTTGGATGGTTGTAACTACAACCTAATCCAAGATAAACTCATGTATCTCATAATTCAAATGAATACTCATGAGAAATTCAGGAACTTTATTTCTATTTTAAAGTCAAAATATCAGAATGAAACCAACATTATTGATCTGAAAACCCTATCTGCTCTTCACATCTAGGAAGAACGGGCTATGACTAACTTTGATTTAAAAGAGAATGCCGCTTAGGAACTTCTCTCTCAGAATAAGAAAAATTTTGCTCCTAAAAAATTTGGAAATTCTTAACCTAATTTCAAATCAAAATTGAATTCATCTAACTATAACAAAAAGAAAGCAAACAAAACCAAAACAATAATTATAAAGTCCATTTTGATGGCAACTGCTCAAAATGTGGCAAGTTTGGTCACAAGAAAGAAGATTGTTACAAGAGTAATAAAAAATTTGTAACAAAAACCATACAAAATGACAAAGGAAAAGAGGTTCAACAATCAAAAATCAAATTAGAACCTAATCAGATTTCAAATCAAAATAACGATAAAATGATTGCACTTTACATCGCTTTGTGTGCATCTAATTACAATGAATGGATCCTAGATAGTGGTTTCTCAAGACACATGACACATGTGTGAAATCCTCACTGATGTCAAAAAATGTCGTGATCAAATCTATCTAGGTGATAATTCTATCTTACAAGCTCAAAGTCAAGGTAGAGCTAAAGTTTTCAATGGTTTAATTAACAATGCTTTGTATGTTTCTAAATTGAAAATGAACTTGTTATCTTGCTTTCATTTAACTCAAGATAATTTAAGTATCACCTTAAAAAGAAGTAGATGGTTCATAAAAGATCTAACTCTATTATTGCTAAAGGCATTCAGAAGAATGACCTATACATTTTCAATGGTTTTTCATCTAAAATATGTCTTTCTTCTTGTATTAAGAATGAAACCCAATTGTGTATGAAAGACTTTGTCATCTAAATTTTAGGAGTCTTTCTAATATGTCGCGTCTTGATATGGCACCGGGTCTTCCCAAATTTAAAACATGTCATGCAAAATGTGAAGGTTGCTTACATTGTAAGCAACATATTTAGTTTTTCCACAAGTATCATGATGCTGACTCCTCTCATCCTCTAGAATTGGTTCACAGTGATTGTAGAGGACCACTCGAGGTAGCATCACTAAGTGGTGCTCTATATGTTGTAACTTTCATTGACGACCACACTAGGATGATCTGAATGTATTATATTAAGAAAAAGTTTTCTGCATTTGTTAAATTCAAAGAATTTAAGGCTCTAGTTGAAAACTTCTCTAACCTGAAAAATTACAAGATCAAGATTTGACAATGGAGGGGAATATGTTGATAAAAAGTTTGATGCATTTTCCACCTCTTGTGGAATTCAATGAGAGTTAACCACTCTGTACTCTCCACAACAAAATGGGATCACAAAAAAGAAAAATATGACTATTTTAGAGATGGTTAGGACAATAATTCATTTTTCCCGAGTCCCTAAATTTTTGTGGGAAAAAACTATGAATATGGCTTTCCATATCGTAAATAGGGTTCCTACAAAAGGCCTACATCAAAGCGCACAACTAGAAATGTGGTCGAATAAGAAAACAAATGTTTCCCATCTGAAAATATTTGGTATCCCCACTTCTATTTTCGTTCCTAAAGTTAAAAGGAAAAACTTGATCCTACCTCCTAATCTTGCATATTTCTTGGCTACGGAGGACAAACAAAATAATTAAGGGTGTATGATCCATATAAACATGAGATCATCGAAAATAGGCACGTTCATATCCTTGAAAAATATTTTTGTTTAACCTCCACCGAATCCTCTTTTGTATCTCATTATGAAAAAACCTATATCTTAGGGGAGGATCCTATTTTGGACTCTTATGTTCCCAAGGTTGGGGAAATATTGCAACATGTGCTTCTATATAATTTTTTTGAATGGGCTCAATCTCCAATTGAGGATTCTTTTTGCGATACACTTTCAAAAATGACTAGAAGTCGACACACTTATCATGCCTTGATGACCTTATATGAGTGTGAACTATAATTTTTCAAATAGGCAAAGCTAATACAAAAGATGGATAGAAGCCATGAAATCCGAGTACAACACACGTATTAAAAATAAAACTTGGGATTTTGTCCCTTGTCCATCAAAACAAAGTATCGTTGGATCTTAGTGGCTATATAAGATCAAATATAATTCCACAAGTGGAATTGATAAATTCAAGGCTAGGTTAATAGCTTGTGGGTTTTTCTCGGAAACCGAAGATTGACTGCATCGAAACCTTTGCTCCTTTAGCTAAAATGAGCACTATTAGGATCCTTTTAGTTTTATTTTCTCTATATGGTTGGGAAATACACCAGATTAATGTGAAAACCACATTCTTGAATGGTGATCTTAAAGAGGAAATCTATATGACTCAGCCTAAAGGCTTTGAAGAACCTGGAAAAGAAATTTATGTGTAAACTAATTTTTTCGTATGGTTTAAAACAAACTCCTCGAGCTTGGTATGCTAAAATAAACAAAAATTTTCAAAAATATTGCTTTCTTTAATTGCTCTGTCGATAATGATTTATTTGCAAAATTTGAAGACAATTGTATCATTCTAATTGTTCTATATGATGATGATCTTTTTATCACAAGAAGTCAAACTAGTCTTATTCTCAAAATTAAAGCTAAATTAACACAATAATTTGAAATGACTGATTTTGGTTTGTTGCATCATTTTTTAGGATTGTTGTTTTCTAGGATTATAGCTCTATTGTTGTTTCTCATTTTCAATATGCTTCTAATTTACGTAAAAGATTTAACATGATTGATCAAAAACTTGTGGCTATTCCTATTGAAGTTGGTATAACGTTTGATCTCAAACCTGTATGTGCCAAAACAAATTTTACCTTAGACAGGCAACTTGTTGGCAGTTTAATCAACTCAACTATTACTAGGCTTGATATCTCTTATATAGTAGTTAATGCTTCTAGATTTATGCAAAATCCATATGAGAGTCATTGGAAACTGACTAAGAAAATCTTAAAATATATTAAAGGTACAATTAGTTATGGTTTATATTATCCTTGCTTTAATGATACTCATATGGTTATTGTGATTCTGACCATGCTGGTGATGTGATAGATAGAAAATCTACGTCTGGATATGTGTTCAAATTTGGTGCAGGTGCTATCACTGGGAATGTGATAGATTAAAAATCTACTTCTGAATATGTGTTCAAGTTTGGTAAAAGTGCCATCATTGGAGCAACAAGAAACAATCAACAATGTCTATCTCTTCTACTGAAACAAAGTATATAAGTTCTATGGAAACAACTAAAGAAGCCATGTGGCTAAAAAAATTGTAGGGAAAACTTCGTATAAATGTCAAAGGAAGCACTCCACGCCTGTGTGACAGCCAAAACTTTGTAACTCTTGCGAATGATCTACTTCAACATCAATGAACAAAGCATATCAAGATTCATATGCATCTTATTCGAGAAAAAGTCCTCAATGGTGATATTGATCTCCAATTTTGTCCTACTAAAGATTAAGTTGTAGATATCTTTATGAAGCCCCTCTATGTTAAGAAGTTTTGTGAGTTTCGAGCAATGTTAATCCTTTTAGAGTTGCCACCGAGGGGGAATGTGCATGATAACGTCACCTCCTAATGGTCATGTTACATCTTCCTTCTCTATACTTCTATAGTGTAAATGACATTATAAATATCACTTTATGTATTTTTTTTGTAAACATCTCCTTATGTGAATTCACAATAGAACCCAAAGAAGTGTTGGATATGGAGATTCCTTGTATTACAAGGGCTGCAAAAATTCATGTAGGACTTCATATATTCACTAGTCATAAGGAACGAAGGGATATGTTTTTTCCCTTTATAACATGCTAACGTCATATCATTCTATATGTCTTGTCTTGTCTTGTCATGTATTTCCTTTTATAGAAAGGTGATAACTGTAAAATCCTTCCATGAAGTGTGTTTGTAGTTCCTCTAATAAAAAGGTGGTAATGGCATATTTCTCCGCTAGACCTTAAGGAGTTTTGGAAGATTTAATGTTAGTGGCCCCACTCACATACACACATTGTTCCTAAGGTTTTTGATTTATTTTATAAGTTAAAACCACTAGATGCTTGACTACATTTAAATTAGTAAAGTTAAATTAAAATGCCAACTACCTATTTAGTTTAATAGGTGCAACAGTACAGCCGTCCCCGGGATAACCGTTCACCTTTCTTTAAATTCCTTTAGCAACGATTCATTTGATACACAAAAAGGATATTCATGTAAGAAGTATTATGCACTTTACACAAGTAGAAGTGAGAGGAAGATGAGTTTGGGTTCTTTGTAAATTTCCCATCATCAATAAAATAGAGAACATTCTTGGTGTGAGGTGTTCAGCCGAAAGGGTTTTCTCCATGCGCATACTATGTGCATTGTTCATTTTTTCAGCAAGTCTCTCCTACATCTGTCATAACTACATGGATGCTTGCATTCCTAGGTTATTATTTATTTCTTTGACATTATTGTGGGCGGCGTGAGTACCCAAATACAAGAAATTACTTTGGGTAAAGGTAAGGTTCCCTTCATCTCATAAATGAATAGGCAAGGCATTTTGTTTTTTGTAATGAAGGAGCCAAACCCTAGTTTGTCAACACCATCTTACAAATGAACGATGGAGTTCTTGGAGGGGCAACTACCATAGGCAGAACTTTCATCGAGAATAGAGCAAGGGGAAGGAGTAGGAAGGTTGAAGATGATGTTAAAAGGAAAATCCCGTTTTTCTCTGACTTGAGAAGCTCTTCCTAGAAAGAATGTATATTATATGAGTGAGAGGGAAACATTATTAATGAAGATTCGGAGTGTGGATCTCTGTCATGCCCACATTTTCAAACCCAAAACACAGTTGAAACCAATTTAATTTTCTTTTCATGAACACAACACATGCTTTCTATGCAAGACAACATCACCGAGTTCATTGTTACAACCCACACTTAGTACAAGAGTAACAAGTTTTCTTTCACAATACCATGTAGGTGTAGCTCACCACATACACATTACCATGTTAATTGCAATTTTTAATTCATTCAATTTGCACCTTCTAAATAGTACTTTAATTCCCTAATTTTGGATGAAGAGCACACAGATTCATTCTTACTTAACCACACTTTAGAACGAAAAAATTTATTTGGTTTGCTTCCACAATATTACACAATTAACATTCTTATCAACTCTAGCCATTCAAGAAGCTAATTAGTTTACATACCCAGGGGACATTTTACTACTTGGTTATTCTTTCTTTGAGGAACATTCAAAGTGCACTAGGATATTGATAACACTCGTTATTGGTTTAGGATTCTATCATCAAGGTTAACGTGCTTCCCTCTAGGGGGTACCACACCTTACCTTCATTCACCCATCACAAGGTTAACAAACTACGAGTATTAGGCATTACCAAGTTCGATCACATTAATCTTAAGAAGATATTGATCCCATAACTAGATATTAATTATGACAGCTCCTAAATTATTTGTTATACATTAGGCTACCTTTTTACACAAGGTTCAATGAGGTCTTCCCATAATTTTAGACATAGTCTACACATTTAGTTACTTAGACTACGTGGGATATTAAGTTCATTAAGAGAGAGGTTTCACCTTTAGTATTGTCTAGCACAAACATCGAATTATCCTTCACAAAAGTCACGAGTAATCTATTTCACGCAATGTTTAGAACTTAGATTGTAGCCATTAATAGCCAACCAGAAACATTTCAAGCTGAGTTTTGAATAAACTAGTTCAATTATGTTGCGAGTTAGTGTTTTAGTACTTATCCACATAACTGAAAATGCCTCTAAACCATTTAATTATTACAATTACAAATACTCTAAAAGTAATTGATTTACTTAGATGCAACACACCATACAAGTACATGATATCAAACATTTCATTTTCTTATCAAAGGTACTAAGGGTATTGTTCTCAAATAAGTACTCATGCTTATCTGGACAACTTGCTTCAAATTCTAAACTTATGTGGCTTCATGTACAAAGATGCGGAAGGAAGAAACAAAAAAGGTCACAAATCAAAGAAACATTGTACCACGGAAATCAAAAAATCCGCGAAACAAAGGAAAATCCATGGAGAATATACGTTGCGGAAAAGGGCATCAAAGCTACAGAAAATCACAGAGTGCAGAAAAATGTAGGCCGTGGAGCTAATGAAAATAATGGAGCATAGGAAAAGCAAGAATAAGCTGCAGGAAAAGTGAAAGTCTATGGGAAATTTAAACCCGTGCGAGGTTAATGGGCCATGGAATGGAGCAAAGCAAGAAATCTACAGGGAAAGGAAATCGCGGTGCAAGGTGAAAGCCACGATGAACAAAGGACTATGCAAAATAGAATGACTCATGGGACGAAGAAGTGGAAATGGCCGTGGGAAGCAAAGCGAAGTCGCGGAACAAGGAGATTGCAGATCAAGAGAAAGAGGCTAGGAACAAAGCCACAAATCGTTGCAAATCCGCCAAATGCAAGACAAATGCAAGACTGCGGATCATCAAAAATCCGCCAAATGAAGCAAAGCCGCACTCGACTCAGTATAAACATTCAAACACCCCCAACAACCAACATTCTACCTTGTACTGCACAACCCTCATTCCTAGACGATTTGACAGAGTGTGATTTGAGCACCCTTTGGCACCCATACTTGGTTTGCAAAATTGAATGCCGATTGGCCCTTGGTGGTTGGCAAAGTGGTCGGTTTTCTTCATTGTTGGGCATGATCTGATATCTTTTCTTTTCTTTCTTTTTCTCCTATAAAAACAAATGTAATGGTACGAGTTAATGGTCTTTTTTTGCTAGTTTTAGAGCTCTACCCTTTTGAATGCTAAACTAATACTCACGGACCTCTGTAACGCGTTTGTGGAGTTTTCACGTTCCTTGGCTCTGTGGAGTTCCTGATAGTTTTGCAAGTGTGATTTTTTTCCTTCGAATGCATACCTGTTTGATGTGAATATCTTAGCTCTCTTGCAATATTTTAGTCTTAATGTGATCATTCCATTTGGAGTTTTTGTGTGCATTTTTGGAACTTTACATGCTAAATTATATCTATATTTCTTAGATTCGAAACTGAACCCGATTTTAGTTTGGTGCATCACCTTTCTTTATTTCAGTATTTCATCCTTCTCAACCTTGGTCCCTTGGAAAACTTAGGTTAGAACTAGTTGGTAGTAGATTATAATGCTGGTTATATTAGTTGCAATAAGTTAGAATAGAAGGAACCAACCTTTTTTGGAGATTGACCTTAAAAGGCACCATTGACCCACACTTTGAAGGCCATTCCATGTTTCACTAAGGCGCTAAGCTTAGCCTCATCGAAGTGTGCAATCTTAAGTGACAATATGAACCACTATTCAATTTATAACAATAACATTGCAATTTCTCTTTTCAAATGAAAGATACAAATTACAATTGAATGCAAGCATAATACTTGAATAGTCTTAATTATGTATATTTCCGTCTTAGCACGTGCATCCTATTAAAAACATGGGTCAACATGACGCTGGCATGGATTCACTCCCTTCCTATCTTGCTATGAAAACGTACATTTAAAACTTTTCCATCCCAAAATGTTCACATTCATTTTACACATTCAAGGAAAGAGTTTATTATCTTCACACAACTATGCATTTCCTTTATATTATTGAGTTCTAGAGAGAGAATAGAGAGAGAATTCATTATCTTCACACAATTTCACATTTCCTTTATATTTATGAGCTTTACAGAGAAGAGAGACTTCATTATCTTCACATAATTTTGCATTTCCTTTATATACGAGTTCTAGAGAGGAGAGAGAATTCATTATCTTCACACCATTTCAAGTTCCTATAGAGTTTAACGAGATAATTAAGTGTTAACAAAACTTCATGACACAACAGATTATCATACTTGACTAGATTTATGTGGTAGAGTATAAACCTGGGTCAAAGGACTTAACAACAATTAGCTCAAAATAGCTAAATTGGCCTTAGAATGACCACCGAAAAGGTCAACAGTGTGAATAAGAGAACAATCACTTCTAACCTCTTTTCGTATTTAGAGAGGACACTGAGAAGTTGATGGGAGCAAAATCTGGTAAGCAACACCACTCATTTTAGAGGTATCCTTTTGGAGTGAGTTGGCAAAATTTGTTAGTTTGCATTTGAACACCATAAGCCTAAGTGGATCTGAAATTGGCGCGGAAAAAGTTCTTCCCATCGAGATAAGGTGAAACTAATTATGGTTCACAATTCTCAATGTAGGAAAAAGAGGTTTGAGGTGTTAGGATGCAGTATCTTGGTCCACAAGTGTTAATTATAGAGTGATTCCAAATTGTTTTTGTAACGTTGAGCGTCTGCCTTCTGTGATTAGCTCATCAAAGTGGCTTGGAAACCTGTGTCAAATAAATGCCAGATAAGCCAAGCATAAAGTTTAAATGTTGTTTTGATATCTCTAGATACCAAGGAACAAGTTCCAATCATAACATTGGATAAAAAGTATTTACATACATTCACCACACGTCATTTCCAGAGCGAAAAAATTAACTGTTTAAGGGTTGCTTTAAGAGCGGTAAAGTTGGTTTTCTGAGTGTTTCACATACACGCTTTGGAGCCCAAGCCACGCATGCATGGGGAGTTATGTTTCAATATGAAAGGTTGCAAGGTGTTCCATATATTCTTTCAAGAGTAAGCAAGTGATGAGTTTTAAAACCATTTTACTAGTAAGGGGATCAATGTCATTATTGCTTATGAATAATGGAAAATTCAGTGTTTTATTCCATTTGCATTCATACTACTAAACTCATGGAAATCTATTCTAATAAAATGAGGAAGCGATTATGAAAACCAAGCTAGAAGAATAACAAAGAGGCGGTCAAGGCAAGAAGCATAAGGCTTGTCTAAGGCTCTACTTGTTCACGTCCTGCGAGCACACGCACTCACACAACCACCATAGATTTAATTTGCACTCAGATGATAACGTTTAGAGCTTCCTCAACATAGCCACCTCTTTACACTTTTCTTGAATTCTATCTTCAAAACTATCGATAATTACTTCTTTCCTTTCAAACATTCTTAAAAGGTACAAGGGATGATTTTATGTCACTGCAACTAGGATGCCATGTGAAAGAATGAACTTCTTGAGATATGCCAGCATATTGAAAAATATCATGAATCTTCATTTTGGCATAGTTTTAGCTATATAAATTTTGACGTCTAAATGGCTATCATATTGCACTCTTAGAACCTACAGCGACGGGAGTCTAATTGTCAAATTTAACTGCAGAAAATTTTCTGTAGGTGACTAGAATGCAGAATTTAAACTTAAATGAAATGCCTCATTCTCTAAAAAGAAAATCTTATTTTCACCCAGGACTTTTAAGCCAAAAACCTCTATTATTGACTGCAAATCAAAGTAGTACATATTTCTTTGAGGCATTCCTTCAAGTGGATCGTGTGCTTTGCATATAATTCCACCTTTTTTTTCTTACAAATCTACGTGGGCACTTGCAACCGCAACAAACAAAAATCTGCTTTCTTTGACACTTTGAAGGGTGTCCATGCCCTATTCCAACACTTCCATTGGCGCTTTCAAAAAATCCATTGAAGTTTTTGCAGCCCTCATCTACTAAGTTTGCATTGTTGGAAGCTAATAGAACAAGTAAAGTAGTTTACATAGCAAGGGTATGTTCTAGAGCTGCTTCCTTCCTTGATATAATTAGATAGCAGCCTTGCAAACAAAACCATTTGTGAATATTCTACCATCCTCGCATCCAACACCTGAACCAAACAAAATCTGCTTTCTTTAATGCTTGATGGCTGTCCATGAGTCGTTTTAAGGCTCACAGGTGCCTCCTCTAAGTGCCACACTTTGGATACATAAGTACCAGGGCACCTACAACAAAAATCAGACAAAAATTGGCTTTCCAAAATGCTTTGATGGATGTCTATAACTTGTTTCAAGCTCCCATGATGGCTGGAGTAAAATGGCGCTGGTATGAGGAGGGGAAAGATGAAATCATGTTCATTTTGCAAGCAAGAGAGCTCCCTGCAGGCTGTTATGGTGGCCACAAACCAACATGCCTCCATTTTCCCAAAAGAAAACAAAACAAGAAGAAAAGATCAAGCCCCAATCGATTCCTTTTATTTTTATTTTTATTTTACCTTTTTGTTCATTTTTAATCATCCTTTTTAAAAACGTTCTCTTTATTTTGTTTTTGTTTTATTTTTAATACCATTATTAGTTCATATATTAAATTTCCAAGAACATTTAAATATACTTTAAGCGCAATCATGGGCCTTACGACATGTAAACGTAAGCCCATACCAACACATCGAACCAGAATACCTGACAAGGCACTAAAAATTTCGATTAAAAAGCACTTGCGCAAGCGGGGTTCATATTTGCTTGGCATAAGCATGCCATTTAACCAGTGGGACGCAGACCGTAATCCAAAACTCGCGAGCGTATCCCATAATTTTATTATTTTATTATTATTATATTATCGTATTTATATATAGAATGTTGAATAATGATCTTGGTTAATTAACTTGCAGCTGAAGATCTACATCTGACGCCAACATTGGTGCTCGGCGAGGCACTACAAATTTAATTACAATTAGTCTCACACGAGCAAAGGAAGGCTCTATCCCATTTAACATGCCAATTTAAGTCCACCCCAAAATGCCAACCTGGGTGCTTGGCGAGGCACTTACATACCATCTCAAAAGCAGAAGTAAAATTTCTCGGTATAGACATGCCATTATTAAAGGGTTTTGAGCTTTGGTCAACAAATTCCCAAACATAAATGCACCTTGGAATTACTAGCCGGGGTGGGTGCCCCCCCGAGCAACCAAGGAAAAGGAGAAGTACCAAACTCACTGAAGACCAGAGCATGAGAACCTATCAATCGACATCTGAATCGACACAAAATCCGCATCTCACAACAATTAAATGAATGTCGAAGTGACACATTGCGAGCGATGAGGGTGCCAAAGGTTAGGGGCACTACAATCTCCCTATGGAAAGAAATAGTCGTAGTAGAGAAAGGTGCATCCTTAGGAATAGATTGCTATTGGTCTAAAGAAGTCTATTTGTAGAACTGGATGGACTTATGGGAGGTCCAGAAGGAGAAGATAGTCAAGTGCAACTTGAATAGGGAGGCGAAATGAAAATATGGCATGTCACTCAACAAAGGACAAAATCAACAATAGAGGCTCCTGGAGACGGAAATGCAAAAAATCGGAGTACTAAATCTCTTGAATTTATCCCCAATTGGTGTTGTCTCTCTTGTTGTGGGCATGCGTCCCCAATTCCAAGAAAGTACTCTTGGCAAAGTTAAGGTTCCCGTCATCCCTTAAATGAATAAGTAAAGGCATTTTCTTTTTCACAATGAAGGAGCCGAACCCTAGTTCGTCAATACCATCTTATGAACGAATGGTGTTCTTAGAGGAATGAATACCATAGAGCACTGAGGGAAAGATCAAAGCCTCGACCACTGCTTTAAAGAAGGCAACAATTAACACCAAGTGAGGACTTGGACCATGCACAACAAGACCTAAGCATCACACTTACCAAAATGAACATTGAACAGTTAGTTGTGATGAATATGAAAAGTGGGACAGTGTGCCACCTAGAGATAGGATACCATGTAGCTGCAATGAGTAGGTATAAAGAATGGACAATCTTTACCAGGGATAAGGGGCTCAAGCATGGGAGAAAGGGTCATCGAGCAATTGACCACCTCTAAATTCGTCCATGCCAATTTCCTGTCAAATGCTGAAGAGCCACGAAGTGGCAAGTCTAGAACAGCCACAAGCACTTGGAGTTGCTGAAGAATCAAGATCTATATGTTGTGAAGAATATGTCATCCTTCCAGCTATAGCAACGCAAGAGACTTGCTTTCTTTCAGGATATGAAAACTGTCAGGATCTTAAGGAGAAGTGAAGGGGTGACCGAAGAAAAATAAGGTGAGTCCCATCGTCATCAAAGGGCCTCTAGATGGATAGAGAGGAGTGTCGTATCTAGATATAGGGACTACTAGCTATATCTATATATATAGCTGGTCCTAATCCTAATTGACTATATCTTATTCCAATCCATCTGGTCTAAGTATATCTATAGCTTCGAGAAATGCATCCAAATCTATATAGAGGGAGGGGAGGACCTAATTGGTCTTCCCAACAAGTCCCCATCTATATAAAGGGAGAGGGAACTTGCCCTCTCCATATATGGGGCTACCGACCAACCCCTATTGTGAACTATGAGAGGTTGAGATGAAGCTCCTCGTGTCGACCATCTTGAGTTCTAGTTCTCTAGGAGCTTGAGGGAAATAAAGCCCATCCCCATCCATATAGGGGGAAGGGGCCCTCACCCTCCAAATAGAGATTTCAGGGGCGAACGGGTGGTTCGCTACAAGATAATAGATCGTGGGCTGTGTTCACCCACTCCCCGACGTGGTAAAGGCCCTTGCCCTCAAGATATATATATATATATATATATATATATATATATATATATATATATTGTATCGGATGAGTGCAGATATAGTTGATCAAGGCTTATGGTACATATTGCAAAGAGTCTGATGGAGGATCCGTGCACAATGAAGAAAGTATATAGGCGCCTCCTTGGATCTGTGGCACTAATACAAGAGGACCAACAAAGAAGAAGAAATGCTAGTGGCAACTAAGAGAGTGGCCAAAGACACTAGCAATGGAGAGGACATGATGGATGAAATACTTCAGTGTGTCCTTGCTGTCTAAACAATAATAGGACCCCTTAGGGATTTAAAGGCCGAGATGGAGCGAGGGATCAATGGACTTGTAGGAGTGTACATAAGGAGCTGAAACAAAAACTAATGCACTACTTAAGGAGGGTGTAAGGCTCAAAATAGAATATAAAGGTCTCAGCAAGGATGTAGAGCAGCTGAGGAAATACATAGGAGACCTTCAAAAACTCCTAAAAGAGGTTGAAGGTATTTAGAAAGATTTATATAGGCTTTTGACATAGGAAATAAGGACTATGGCCCCCCAATGTTGGCTATTTGCTAAAGCACGATGTGAGGTATAAACTAGTTCCCACTAGTGGCTCATAGGAGGCTGTTTTAATATGTTTGAGTAGGATTGTGACTGGGTTGGAGTGCACGTAAATACTCTTTAGTGTGAAAATGGCAAGCTTGGAATGATTGCAAGAGGGTGCTTTGTGTTTCTGATATTAACTAAGTCTAGATTTAGCTGGTTGGTACTTCTGGACTAGTTGCCAAGAAAGAAGGAATCCAATATAGGCTAGGCTAGATGGATTCTATGCAATCTCTTATGCTGCCCCTGTTTCATCTTGTGGAAAGCACTCAGATTTGTGGACTCTCTTCTATTACTGGTTCTAACCGTTTTCTTATCTCGACTATATTGATACTTGGTGCTTATGATTGGGGATAAATGTGTTCTTACAAGATAATGTCTCCCTTATCAAGATAGAGGAGCGCTTGAGGATTATTTCTAGAATTTGGTCCTTGGTGCCTACCCAAGTGGTGATGAAGGATGGATTCTCTGGTGGTAAGCAACTGTTCCGATTACTACTAAGTTTCTTCGAGGTTGGGGCCGAATGATTGCCAAAGTTCCAAAAAGGGAAGAACAAGAAACCTGAATTCAATTTGAAAAAGCCAGATAGGAGTTGGAATTTGATCCTTAAAGAAACAGTTTAGGTTTATGCAAATTTAATTTGTGATCCCCATTCCAAAGGAAAAGTTGAAAAGCAGTATCTTCAGAGCCTCTCATGAACTTATCAATACTTGCTCTACCTTTGTTTCCATTTACCGCTTCCAACTTTCCAAGTACAGGATATGATGCTTTGAATCAGTATGAGATAATCCAATTATGCTCCACTGCTATATTATTCATCCTTTATGCAGTACAAAAGCTGCAACTTTTTATAGAAAGCCAATACTTCCTATTGGATATGCTAAAAAATTGTTCCCAAGTATTACAAACTTGTAAGTTTTTAAATAAAAAATGAATCTCATAGTACAACTACATATTGTGAATAAAGTGTTAGGAATGAATAGTGTTCACATTATTATTAGTGTATGCAGTTATATTATCAATGATAATATAATTATATATGTGATGTAATTGTATAATTACTCATGATAAATGAGTAATTGGTTAGTAAGTTCGTTGATATATTGTTATAACAAATGCATTACAATATATCAATACAGGCATGTTATTGTTTTGTATACTTCCTATTTTATAGGAAGTTGTTCAACTACATTTTTGGCTATATAATAGCCCTCCATTGTTGTAATACATACACAACAATATAATATTGAATATCATTATTGCTGCATAGAATCTTTGGTTCCCATCATATGGTATCAGAGCACTCTTGATCCTGAGCATATTTGTGATGGATGTCTAACAAGTATTGAGGGGCGGTGCATCTTGTTCTTGCTCCTGTACATGCAATACACTATTCATGGAGACGTGTTGTTTGCTATGGAGAATTGGCTTATCTCAGTGATGTGTTAATACTTTTGACCACGTAGTATTTTCTATGTTGCCAGGAAACGGAAACGGAAACGGGTATGAAACGCGGAAACGGCAATTTTCAAAAAACCTTGGATACGAAACGTCGACGGAAACGTCCGTACAATATATTATTAAAAAGTAATATATATATATATATATATATATATATATATATATATATATATGCATAGTACTCATTTTATAATTGTAGACCATAAGAGATAATTGATAAAGCACTCAAAATATTTTGAATTCATTGAAATTTGAACTTCTAAGTTCTAAAGAGTCATCATTCAACATGGTTACAATTTCAATGATTCACATATACATAATAATAATCTAGATTCTAGAATATATCATCTAGATTTCCTCATAGTCATAATCATCTCCATGAACACCACTAGCACCGACATTTCCACTCCCACTAGCTCCACTCTCCCTCCCTTCTGCAAAAGATCCCGATTCTTCTTCATCAATACCAAGCAGTGAAAGTTGGCTAAGAGTTGCAGCAGAAGCATCAAAGTCGCTAGTCTCAGGATCAATATCCCAAAGTTTGTTGGGACCTCTAACATAGGCTTCACTCTTGTGTGATAGAATGCGCAAATTGGAATGCACATACACTAAATCCTCGGCCTTCTTGGATGCTAACTTGTTCCGTTTGGCTGAGTGGATGAAGGAATATGTACTCCAATTCCGTTCTGCTGAGGAATTGCTAGCCACCTGTTACAAAAAAGAAGTTAGAAATTTTCAATTAGTAATACTATAATATTAATTTACTAAGAAGTAAGAACATACATTTTTAATTAATAAACAAACTTTTGATTTCATTTTAATATTTGATACCTGTGAAAGGATTTTAATGGCAACAGGTCGCAGCCACTTGGCATCATGGCCATGTGCACACCACCACATGCATGGGGTCATCTTGTACCTGTCAAGTGCTGCATCTATTTCACCCATGCTACTATTAGATGAAGAGACAAAGAGCGTCATTTCACAGCAGACTGTACTAGTTACATCTGGATCAGGAAAAAGCCTCCGGAATGCTGCCTTAGCTCCACTTGCAACTTCATGGTCATCATATGGTTTTTGCCTACCAGGTAGTGCAAGTATTTCACTGCTATAAAATTTGGGATTCAGGGCATAGGCTAGGAGATGCAATGGGGTGGTCATTTTATTCCACCTTCTCATGATCACGTTCTTAACTTCACTGTAGAATTTTTCTTCAGGATCCTGCTCTTTTTGTTGTATGATGTCTCTAATTTTTTCAAGCATAGAGTCAATGCCATCATAGATCTCCCCTATGCAAGCATTATCCGTGTCTGCATATCTAATCATAGATAAAATAGGCTCAGTAAAACTAAGCAAGTATGCAACCTTTGCCCACCAAATATCATCAAGTATCACTGATTTTATTTTGATGGCTCTTTCTGTGTTTGATTGCCTCCACACAGACCAAACATCATCAATCACCATAAGCTTTAAGGCTTGCTTTACCTTCACAAGTCGTCTCAAGACGAGAGTGTGAGAGGCAAATCTTGTTTCAGCAACCTATTAAAATAAATTAAAGCAAGTTAATTAAAAAAATAAATTAAAAGGAATTCAATTGATAATTTGATATTTCATAAAAAGTTAGCAAATAAAAATTAGAAACTAGGAAATTGTTTGGTTACCTTCAGCAACTCCAATGTCGAGAACCTCCTAAAGATAGCCTGGGACATATGATGATTTGTGATAAACATTTGGATCTCATTTGCCTCTGTATAAACTTCCTCAATCCATGGTATTTTTCCAATCTTCTGCAGCATCAAATTCAAGGAGTGTACTGCACAAGGTGTCCAAAAAATGTGCTCATATCTCCCCTCAACAATCAGCTCTGCTGCTCTACAATTTTTGGCATTGTCCGTGATGACTTGGACAACGCTTGCAGGGCCCACTGACTCAATAGCCTCAATCAAAATATTAGCAATAAATTGAGCATCTTTCACTTCACCCTCACAATCAACAACCCTTAAGAACATTGCCCCTTTAGGGCACACTGCAACAATGTTGATTAGGGGTCTATTTCGGGCATCTTTCCATCCATCTGAAATGATAGATACCCCTGAGTCCTTCCATGAGTCCCTAATTGGCTGCAAAGAAGTATGTACATGGGCCACTTCTTTCGCCAACAATGTGGTTCTGACCTTCTCATAACTAGGGCTTTTATACCCTTTTGGTGCATCATTAATACCTTTCACCATTTGTTGCCAATAAGGCGAGCGCAACACATTGAAGGGCAGCCCACATGCATAAATGCATCGAGCAACCAACTCATCAGCAACATCCCTTTTCTCATTTGCAAATGCTTGCTCTAATGGGCCTTTGGAAATTCTCTTTCGTGACAAAGACTCTCCCTCTGTTGGAGTTTCAACTGCAACTTGGATAAAAGGATGGTTTGATGGGTTGGGTGGTTTTTGTGAACCCCTATTTTGCAAAGGAGCTGTTTTAAATCTAGCTCTTGAAGCTTCCATATCAGCGTCCTCTTGCTCTTTCATATATGCCAATATATGTCTATGTTCAACCTTGCCACATTTTCTAATCCCCGTTCCTGATTTCCCCATTAAATGAGCTTTGAGTCGGGTATAAGAGGATTTGTATTGTATATTGCAATGATTGCATACCCAAACTCGAGAGCCACCGCCAACAAGGTTCTCCACAATTTGCACATGTCTCCAAAGAGGAGCTCTAGGATCCACACCCCCACTTTGGCTTTCTTCCCCTTCCCCATGCCCTCCCACTGAAGCTGAACTAGATGCCATTGAATCAAACCTTCATTGAAAAATAAAAACATAAACTTAGATAACAATAAATTATTAAATAGAACCACACCCTACATATCCTATTCTGCTTTTGATCACCAAGTTCACCGTTCAGGCGCGAGGTGAGAGCATACACAGAGTTCGGATTTTTTAATTTAAAAAATCAAAATAAACTTAAAAAAAAAAAAGAATTAAATTAAAAAACCCTACACATCTTATTCTGCTTTTGATCACCAAGGTCACCATTTAGGCGCAAGGTGAGAGCATACACAGAGTTCGGATTTTTTAATTTAAAAAAACAAAATAAACTTTTTTAAAAAACAAAAAAGAATTAAATTTGAAAACCCTACACATCCTATTCTGCTTTTGATCACCAAGGTCACCGTTCAGGCGCGAGGTGAGAGCATACACAGAGTTCGGATTTTTTAATTTAAAAAAACAAAATAAACTTTTTTAAAAAAGCAAAAAAGAATTAAATTTAAAAACCCTACACATCCTATTCTGCTTTTGATCACCAAGGTCACCGTATAGGTGCGAGGTGAGAGCATACACAGAGTTTGGATGATATTTATAATTTAAAAAAAGAATATATGTTTTTTATTTTAAAACACAAAGAAAATGTTACATTTTTTTATTTTTTTAAGCATAGAGTTTTAAAATTACTAAATTCAACCTACATATTGACATCATGATCAATGATCACGAATGATGTGTGCATAATGCACACATCATTCGTGATCATTGATCACATTAACATTTTCTTTAGCCAAATAAAAAAAAAACTTGAAAAATACCTGGTTTTTCCTCCTTGAAGTCAATCCCACCTTCCAAATCTGATTCGAAATTCCTCCTTGAAGCCTTTAGCACTTAACACGTCCTAAACTCTTCCTTCAAGCTGCTACTTGATGTCTCTTTGCTCTTCACAATGCTAAATGCTAGTTTAATGAAAATTGTATTTAGCAAGAGAAAAATGAGTGTGATTTAGAATGGACCCAAGAGGTCATTATATAGCTTTTAGGAAGTGTGTTTAGCAAGGTATGTAGCCGTATTAGGGTTTCGCCGCATTTAATGCAAAGATTTTTTACGTTTTAAAACGTATTTCCGTTTTTTTGACTTGACAGGCGCTGGAAACGTTTTCTGCGTTACCGGCCTGTACCGGCCGCGCGAAACGTTTCCGAAACGTTTCTTCCCCGAAATGGGCCCCTGTCCCGCGTTTCCTGGTATCACAGAGTATTTTGGTTTCCCAGTGAATTGTAGTTAAGTGTTGATCAAATTAAAAACCAGAGGATCTTGGATTTGCATTCAAGATTTGGCTACATCAAGTCGACGTCTTCCAAGCCAGCTATATTCATATTCCCGTCTGTTTTCACACCATGATTTGATTAAATAGAAGAGAATTTGTTGGTTGCTGCAATTTCATTTGACCTCGACGATTGTGCGTGGCCCATGTGTGGATCAAGCTTTATATCAGGTATACATACATCATTTACACGTTCTATGTGCTTTTTCTATCAATCAAGCGTTGTCATTCACTCTACGCAGCACCGACACTGCCAACCTTGGAGTTTCAAACACCAGATTTTACATGCCTGAGTTCCAACTGTCTCATTCGGTATCCAATTTTATTTGTACTTGCGGGTAGCCTGTCTCCTCTTCGTCTGCAATGGCAAGCTCATATGGAATCAAAACATTCATACCATAAAAGTTGAATAATGAGAGTGACGTACATTCTTCACATGTGTCTTTCTAATGCATATAGCCTTGTCAGTGAAAAAATATTCTAGTTCTTCATTGAGTTCCTCTATCCTTGAAACAAAGAGCTCGTGGTAAAGTTCTTTAGGTTGAGTTGTTTTAGTCTTGTTTTGTTTAATTCTAGATTGATCCACGTTTTGATTAATATTAGTAGCGTGTCATAGTAAGATTATTTAAAGTTTTAAATTTTATATTAATTATGTGATTTTAGTCCATAGTTTGTTTAGTGTCGTGACTTTTATTCCACTATTAGTCAAAAGACAAAGTCGTGTCATGTTCGAATCTATCGTATGCCTACATTAAAATTCATCTTTTCATCAAGTCTTTGTGACCATATCAAAATTCAATAATAGTGTCTTGAGTTAGTCATGTTCATAGTTGTATTTGTGTTGACAAAGTTTCATATTAAGAGTAATTATTTATTGTGAAAATCATTAATTAGCTTCCATCATATTTTTAATAGAGTTTTTGTGAGTCATAGTATATTATTTTGGTCATTTTAAACTATTGTGTTTTCATTATCAATTTTGTCTAGTTAGTCAATTGTGATTTGTCATCGTAAAAAGTCCAAAAAATAAAAAAAATTGCCTTGCGGACGCATTTTCGGTGGAATCTGACATTCGGGTAAGGTATGTAATTATTGAGCTTCAAAGCTAAATTTGTTGAGCTAGCAACATGACACTGGAGGATGGAGGCATTAGAGGTTGGAGGTCATTCAGTAACCTCTTATCAGTCGCTAACGACGAGGCCACACAGATGATTTGGTGGCATTTTTTTCAGTTGCGTGTTTCAATATGTTTCTATTTTCAGTGTTCTTTTTGTGATGTGTTGAATAAACCCCTTTTTAAAATTTTTGGAGGAGTCATGTTTTTCAGAATACTCGTTTTTGGGGAGTAGGAGAAGATTTTGAGGTAGACTCAAGGGATGGTTATCCAACTAGTGTGAAGTATGTGGATCTTGGAGATTCAGAATTCGGGTGCCCAAGGAGGAAGGGAAAGTCCCACAGGAACCCAAAGAGGAAGGGAGCATTCCTCCATAATTCGGCTCGACTTTCCGCCTTTACGAGGGTAAAAAGATTATCTATGGAGTCTGTACCTGGTATATATAGTGCTTTCAAGAGGTGGATCAACTTCTTCGAATATGGTTCTTCGTCGTGTTCACATTAAGGGGGTGAAGATTAGCTATTAATAATGTTTGCACTAAGGGGGTGAATGATAGGAATGATTAGTGTTCACATTATTATCAGTGTATGCAATTATATTATCAATGATAATATAATTATATATGTGATGTAATTGTATAATTACTCACGATAAATGAGTAATTGGTTAGTAAGTTCGTTGATATATTGTTATAACAAATGCATAACAATATATCAATACGGGTATGTTATTATTTTGTATACTTCTTATTTTATAGGAAGTTGTTCAGCTACATTTTTGGCTATATAATAGCCCTCCATTGTTGTAATACATACACAGCAGTATAATATTGAATGTCATTATTGCTGCATAGAATCTTTGGTTCCCATCATAAAGGTAATGATCATATTGTGCAATTCAGCCATATCCCTAGAGAGAAATAAATCGGCGGATGGGCTGGCTAATTGGGCTTTGGAAAATTATAATTTTGTCTGTTACGGAACGTCACCTCTCTGGTGGTCGATCACAATCCAAGAAGACATGAGAAAACATTCTAAATTCTGACTTACTAGAATGAGAGCTAATATGTATCCTCTTTTTATGTACTGCCCAGGCTTGGAATAATAGCTTTCAGGCCTGGCACAGTAGAATTTGTACTCTATGATTTCTTTCTAATTTGAATGATGCTCTGGTTTTTGAAAAAAAATAAAAATAAAAATAAAGGTAATGATCGTCCCACTAGGATACCTGCACACAATAGCAAAATATAAGACAAATAATCTCAATTTTAATCACATGAAATGCCCAAGCTGGCAGTAAAAGCCAATGTAATTAGGTCTACCTCGGGACAAGGATTACAGTGGAGCTGGGCTCTATCTTGAGACAAGAATTATACCAAACAGAATTCCATCACCTGCACATGGATTATGGCAGATATGGGGCCATCTTGGGATAAGGAGAAATACAACAGCAATTCATAGTATATCGAGCAATTTATTTATGATAGTCCAATTTAAAGTCCAAGTCAAGTGCATCAATGGCTAAGATCCCAACATCCAATGATATAAATTTCCCAATATATAACATGAACTGCACAACCCATGAGATATGTGGAGGGTGCCACAGTAGCCAAATATTCGGCATCCTACATATTCAATAATTCCAGAAGAATATCCTCGCAGTTGAGTTACACCATACAATGCTCCATAATGAAGGAGCCACTCCACAAGATCTCCCAAACTGAGGTGTGTACTAAATACACCACATATCTCAACATCTCAATACTTTATATCCTAATGTCTATAAAAATATATGGGTCTCCTATATATATCTTTTAATCTAATGACATTCGGGCTAGGGTGAACCTTTAACCCAAAAGTTACACATTGGGCCAATATTCGACTAAGTAGTTACTAAATATAGCTCAATCCACAAGTTACCCAATAAAACTAACCAATCGGCTACTCAATAACTATCATATGCATCACAATACCATGGTCCTTGGTCCACAACAAAACTTATGCGATGAGAAAATAATTCATGGCATTTGGTTGCCTTATTGAAGAGTTTGGTGAGATGCCTTTTGAAATTGATCTCTTTAAGTCAACTGCTATTTTTCTGGAAATGTAATTTTAAATGAGACTTGCGTTATCCACCAAAAGGAAAAGACATGTTTACATGATAAATACTATGAAAATTTTAATGTCCATACAATGTACTTAATGTGGGGCCATTTAAACAAGGAATAGATTGATTGAAGAGCCTATAATAAATTCTTAATTGGATGGCCTGTCTCAAAACTCCTGCAGATCACCAAAATAATCCCAAAGCTATTGATAAGGGTGAGTAAGTGATGCGGGAGCATCTGGGTACACATACAATCCCATGCCAGCGAAAAACAATAAGAAGTATATTTAATAAGTGTTTGCAGCTTTTGTTTCTTGTGATATCTTGTGAATTTTTCCAAGAAGGTGTACTGTGAAGGAAACCTTGTGAAATCTTGCAATTTCGATCTTTTTGCTACATTGAAAGGTACCACAGGTGTCCGAGAGGTTCTTCGGTACTTTACGACATGCCATTTGTATTCGAGTCTCTGTGGTGCACTTTCAAGTGTTGCGATTCCCATTTCTGTGAAGTTCTGCGTGGTTATGTAGGACTGTCATCACAAGGAGCTAGGCATCTGCCAGGTCCTGTACTGCGAGCCTCTGTGAAGTTTAGTGGCATCTTGTGTAACAACATAATTCATCATTCCGCACAGCTGAGAAGCATACAAAGATGTGAAACACATCTTTTTAAGGCTGGAATATAACGCCCCAGACCACAACTGAGGAGTAGGTGAAGATTCTTGAAGGGGATTGCCACGTCTATTCTGAGGCATTATCCTGAGTGGGCAATATGGATAAAGGGAATGATCTTCTTTCAGAGGAGGTTAGCTAGCATAGGTCAGTGAGGGTTAACTCACTAGAGGAAGCTTGAGAAGGTAAAACACACCTGAGAAGTTCACCTAAGCTAGGAGAGACAGCTAGGGAAGATTGTTAGCTCACAGAAGGAAGATTATGGACTCTTCCTGAGAGAGAGTTAGAGTAGCTTGCAAAAAGTAACTTGCTAGGAGCATGCGCGTTAGACACACAAGTCTATAGTAGTGAGTCACATCCCGTCAAGGATGGATATTGTAATCTCAGCTTAGTTGAGGCTGTGATAGAAGTAAAAGAGTTTTTAAACATTGTAATCTGTTTTGAAATCAATATAAAGGAGATCTGTGGTATTCCATTTTTGTGTAAGATCCAATTATGTGTCTAGGCTGCATGGCCTATGGCCGGCCTAAGGCTGTTGTTGTAACTGTGAATCGTGATTACATCAATAAGTTAGCGTGGTGATACTGTAAATAACATAAGCAGTGCTTAAATTTGGAGATTTTTATAATTTTCAAGCGTGGACTCTTAAAAATTGCACAGATTTACCTCTTATATTCTTTAGATTCAAAATTCACTTTAAAGTTTTCTTGATGTGCCATTTTCATATGTCAAAGCAGCTATTTTGAAATAGAAAAGTATTTATTTTCCAATTAGTTCATGCAGTATCTGTGAATAATTTCAGAAATGTTCAAATGGAATGGCAATTGAGTACTTGATAAGCTAATTTCATTGTTTATATTTCACTGATTATCCACTGCTTCTGAACTTGCAGACTACATATGAAAATTTCAGGCAGCGGTCTGAGAATAGACTTAATCCTTACGATCGAGGGACAGCCAATAATTTTGGGGAAATTTTCTGCACAAAGATTAGACCCTCAAAGAACAATTTCCGGGCCATGGTAGAGCAAGATGTGCCAAGACAGACTGTGAATGTTCCTCCAGATACAGACAATCAAGATGATGCAGGAAATTTCCGCATGAAAATTGGTTCTGATGTGGAAGCAGGTGAACCATCTTCAGCTGGAGGAGCACGTGGTCTGGAAGGGGAAGGCAATGAAGAATTACGGAGCCAGCATAACAATAGCCGTGATGTTGGTTTGAACATTAAAGAGGGATATGATGATGCATTTGCACGTGCTATAGGTAGGCCAATTTCCTCAGAGAACAGTGATGCAAGAAGTGGAGTTTATCCTAGACGCTCTAGTTGGGGTCGAAGAAGTGAGAATTTTGAAATTTCACCTGATATACTTTCTCTGGGGTCAGGGGTTACTGAGAGTGGTCGATTCAGTGGACATATTACACCACCAGGAAACAGGTGAAAGCTAAGTGCTCGTGGTTCAGATTAATTTTCTACTTCAAATAGTTCTCGTGAGGATGATCCAGCTGCAGAGTTTTGCCTACGGATATTATTAGCACCCTTTGAAATCAAGGCAGCTAAACCAACAGGTTCTCTTTATGGATTCTTTTAGGGTTTGGTCCCTTCTTGTTAGGTGCTCATTCTTCCAAGCTATTTTTGGATTCTTTAGATATTTTGTTTGTTATTAAAGTTTGCCATGGCACTCCTGATTTGCTGTTGAAACTTGTACTTTTGAGTCAGATTGACCTACTTTGGTCATTCCACTCCTGATTTGCCATTGGAACTTGTACTTTTGAGTCACATTGACCTACTTTGGTCATTTGTGGAAATTAATATTAATTTTTTCCTGCCTCATATTTCTCCTCGTGTATATATAATTTATTAATTTCTATTTACTAAATCTCATGAGTGTCAATTCGGTATTGTTATCATTTTGTAAAACGCTTCTGAACTGTGTAGAATGATGTGTAATAACTATTTTTCAGCTACATCAAGCTTTCATTCAGGTTTGATTGACAAAGAAGAGTCCTAAAATAAATTTATTTGCAAGTGAATACTAATGCTAGAAAAATAAAACATTTGGAAATCTCCTACTATAAATTCAAAGCTATCATTAATTTTAGGAGACTTGAGTTAGGAATTTTCTGTTGGTAAAAAATTAGAGGATTTTATTTTGGATTCTTAGTCACATGCATAATACAAACTGCAGAATCATATTACATAATTATCTTTGTTGTGGGGAATGTCTGTTTGACAGCTCCACAGTTTAAATTATAGCATTGATTCTCTCCAATTTGAATTTCAAGTTCTTGCTATTCACAACTGGGTTTTGTTTGCTTCATTATTCTAAGTATCAATACACAATCCACTCTCATTTGCCGGTGTTGTATATAGCATCCCTTTGACACATGCACGATCAAAATGATGATTGGTATGGATGTGAATGTGTGAAGGTTTGTTCCTATTGATCTTTCCTTTTCTTACATCAATGTCAGTCAAAATTGTTTCACAAAGAACTGAATCTAAAGTTGGAGTTAGTTGAGGTATGTGTACTTACAAGTAAGGGATCATCATTTGGAAAGTATCTGATCAGACATCTGTCTTCTATGATTCCTTTTGCTTGAAGCAGGCTGTCTAATAGGCCTAAAAATTGGATTTGTGAAATGTGCAGCAATCTGACTATTTTCATTCATCGATATCTTTGTATAGGTGGATATTCAACTTGTCGGTAGATTAAGCTAGCTACAGCATATCCTAGTGGCACTGGATACATGTTTCAAGTTATTCAGTTTTGCAGCTTCTTGAATCTCCTTCACATGTTCAAAGAACCGTAATGTATTAATAACTCAAAGAAACAGGGGAAAGCCAATAGTTCACTTATGTAAATTTGTACTTAACCAGACAGACATGTAATATGAACTGATTCCACATCTATTGGTATGTTTGATTTTGGTTATACAACATTGTTGTTGATATCTTCATTATTAATTGTTTACACGAACAAGATAACATTTTTAGCTGCTATTATCTTTTTCTTAATTGCCAATGTTGAGGGCCAAGAGCAGGGTTTGCACTTGAGTTTGTTTAGAGTTGTAAAAGTGAGTAGATGCTCAACTAACATTCAATATCTTTGATGGTGAATTCCCCATTCAGCCTTTTTGAGCACCCAAGGAAAAGAAGACATTGTATTTTTTTTCCATTCCTTCTCTACAGATAAATAAAAACAGCAATGTTTGATATATAGTATTTTGTTATAACTCCATGTGGGCCTAACTCGGTATATATTAGTCTTCAGTAGATAGGTTAATGCTTGGACCTAATGAAAGTGCTTGTTCATTAGTGGCATTCTGTTAGAAGTGGACTATTTATGATGATAAGATGCTGATATACCTCAACCTTTACAGATTTACCCTCATGTTCAACCTTGTCTTCCACGTTTTCTTGAGTAGGCGAAGTGTTTAAGATTCCTTTTATGCTCTTTGTTTCTATTGGATCGTCTTTTGTGCTCCCTTTTGTTGTTGGAGCCATAGCTAGAACCCCTTTTGTTAGAGGATTGGTTGTACTCTATTGGAGGTATAATGTATCATTGTTTGTAATGTATATTTGTGAAACATTCCTATGTAATATTGTAAAAACGTATTATGTTGGCTTAACAGTAGAAAATAGGAAATATGTGAAATAAAAAGAAGGGCACTGAAGAAAGCAGACATTCAACAACTGCAAATATGAATCATCATAGTAAAATGTAATTGGAGGAAGGAAACTGAAAAGACATTTTTTATATAGGGATGTGAAGAACTATAACTTTTGTAACATCATTACCAATCTATACAATAGATGAAGCTCTGAATTTGTGTCTTTATTTTGTTAACTTAGTTGCAACTCTAAAGTTATCTCATGTATTTCTTTTGTTTCATTTACTTTTCCCTTAATATGAATTCTGATTTCCAGTGCTTTCTTTTATTTTCCTATAACACAGATGCTTTATATATATAGAATCTATGTTTGAATGACAAACTCCAAAACTGTTCAGAAACGATGCAAATAACGACCTGGAATTCCCAGACTACAAATCTACTATGATCTTGGAAGATGTGCCAATAAATGGTTAAGATAAGTTTTGTTATCGGTTTAACCAAGGCCATTTCTAGATTCTAACATTGAGATGGCTACCAAGCCAAGAGGTAGAAAAATGGAAGCAAGATCGATTGGATGAGTTCTCAGCACATGAAAGGTCGAAGTTGCAGATTGACTTTAAGAAGCTAATGCTAAAATCATATATATGATCAAATTTATGAAATCTTCTGGTGAAAAGTTTTGTGCAAACTAGTAGAATGCCTAACTAGCTAGCTAGATTGGAGAACTTTTTTTTTAAAGGTCGAGAAGATGAACAATTGATATATGCACCTGACAATTTTGTTGTGCCTCATTCATGTCTGCTGACAGCTCATAAATCTCCTATGAATAAAAACATGTTTCGTCGCAGTGTTCAATCATGGCAGCTGCTCGTATTCTATCACTTTCTTCCAATTTGGATTTATTTGTCTCCTTGAGCTTGTACTAGGCCTTTTGCAGTCCTGAACTTTACTTTTTTTTTTTTGCTTTAGAAGGCTGCAAAACCATAAGCCCATTTTGCAATTACCCTAGTGATTATGTGTCATATTGGTTGTGCCCTGTTACTCTTTCCAATTTTGCGACCTTCGCTTGCTAAGGAAAAACAAAGGGTCAGAAACAGATGTTGAATTCATGGGCACCTTTGACACTTTGTTTACTCATCTAGATCTTTTCAGTTTTTCCTAACAAGATCAAAGGTCATTGATTTCTTATTTATATGCAAGATTTAGAGGCTGTGAGGGATAAAAAATTGTGGGTAGTTACTCGTTCATAGTCTTCCTTGCTATATAAACTCTCTCCCAATTTTCAGAGCTTTAGTTGTAGGTTTGAATTAGTTTAGGGCATTTACTTCGAAAATTCATTAATTTTGTATCTCCTGCGACAGACATAAGATAAGTCCTCACAGAGGTCGCATTTTTAAAGACACCATGCTTTAATCTTTTTCTATTAGCCTTGGTTGTCATTTCGCAGTTGGTTTTTCTTTGTTTGTTTTAGGTTTACAACTTACATTAGTTTAGTTTTGATAGATTGATAAAATTCTTGCATTAGAAATAGTTTATTTTGTTAGTTTCTCATTCCAGTTCTCTAGTCAACCACATTTCATTGTTTGGATTAAGATTTGCTACGTTTGAGCGGTGCTTATCTATAGCTTCAACCTCACCTATCTACAATCCTCATACTCCCATTAATTTGCATTTTCAGATCATTCAAAGTTATTTGTTATACACCACACTGTTTTTGCCATCATTTTCCATGAAGATGAGAATATATGAGATCGAGACATTGCTCTTGCTTAGCAGTAGTATCAAACTCTGTTAACATCTCGATATTAAGTTTTTTTGTGTTCACACTTGTGATTCCTTTGCTAGTTGGTATGTGTCTCTATTGATTTTGCTTGTGCAAAATGTCCATCAAATTGCTTTCTTTTCTTTCAACTATAATTTGTCATAGTTTTGTATTTTTTTTGTTCTGAGCCCCTACTTGTATATCCTATGCTCATTTCAATTTGGTTTTCTTTCTCTTCCTTGTTGTTTCAAGATCTTTTCCTTCACATTGTGCATATCCCTTGTTTTTTCATCTTTGCACTTGTTCACATGCTCATTTACTTGTTTCACTGGCATATTTGTTGATTTAATCCACTTCTTATGGTTTCTCGTCTTTATTCTTGCTGTTTGAGCAACTTTACAACATTTATAGCATTTTGGAAACACTGACAACATTTGCAACATTGACAGCTTTTGCAAGATCTTTCTATTTGTTGCCTTTTCTCGTTCTCTGTTGTTCCATCAAGTTTTGCTACACATATTGTCCACTTATGGTCTACTAAGCCAAATTCTGTCATGTCTTTGGTAAATTGGTTTATGTTTTGACAACCTTGGCAATTTATGTAACATTGACAACTTTTACATTGTTTAAAATCGCGCTGGATTCTTGCTGTTAATTTGACTGGCCACTTCCAATTTGTGGACATTTTAGCTTTCTTAAGAGTCTCATTGAATGTTTTTACCACCTGTCATACCTTGTCATTGTGTTTGGTATTGATTTTAGGGGTGTTATGAAGCATCTCAATTATCATCTTTGTTGGACTTGTCACCATTGCTGGGTGAATCATCATTTTTTTGGCATATATAGATTGAATCTTGCATGTTCTAAACATTTTGTAAATTACTTGAGTCATCCTATTTTCTGTCCGTGCATTTTATAGCTGATTTGCATTCTATTAGAATCATCCGAAGCTCACAATGTTGTCAATAGTTTGCACATATTGTCATTTCTAGCTTGTATATTCATTTTGTTTATCTCTTGCAGCCTAGTTCATCTCTATTTTTTATTGTAAACCACACGTTTACAAGAAATACATGATAGTAAAATGCTAATTGTAAACAATATTGGTGGAAAAATCACACCCTAAAATGCCAATCACATCGAGCTATACTAGACCCAATAAAGTATCATTACAACATCAAAAAATAGTTGGCATAATTACATTTAGTAAATAAGTGTTTTTAGATTAAAAAGGTGATAAAACCAATGAGCATTAAATCAAGGACCATCAACCACAAACAATAAGAAACACGACACTAGGCAGTAGTGACAAACATGGCTGCTAGAGGAGGTGGAGGTGGGGGCTACCAAGCTTGCCTCCCAAGCACCAACACTTGGAGGTCTTTCGTGTCAGGTATGGGATACCACCCATCATTTTGTTGGTTCTCTTTAGTTTCCTTCCCTGCCTAGATGGGAAAATGGTAACAACCAAACATAGAAACTTGTCATGAAGAGGAGCTCCCTAATGTCCACCACCACTACATCCAATGTGATAAAAAACACCACCACTGCCTTTGATAGGCGAAGGCCAATGGGAATGGGGAAAGAAGCCCCCTTGTTCCTAGAGTGGTGATGGTGAAAACCTTGGCAAAAAAAGGTATGGATCCACTTTCGGGCAGATTGGCCATGAGGGCAAAACCAAAAAACTGCTTTATGGTCTCACCCTGATGGCAAGTAAAGTAGGTGGGATTTGGCCCCCCATATGCTTGAGCCTAGGTAGTCGGTATGGGGGTACGATGCGGGTAAGGGGATTTGGTACACTGATACGACAATTATTTTGGGGGCCTAGGTACGACACTTGGGTATGGCAGTACAATATACATATAAAATATTAAAAATATTATTAAAAGTAACAAGATAAGCAAAATTCTAGCCTTACACATGCATAAATCAAACAAATTATTAAATAAGTGAAATATACATAAGTGAAATAGCCACAATAGTTAAAATGTATTGATAATTCAATGCATTTTGTCATGATATTCATTGTTTGAACTTATAAGCAATACATTATTCAAATCAAAATGTTACAATGTAACATTGTAAACACAAAAATGAAGATACATCAACATTCTAGTTAGTAATAGTCTAATGGCTCTACATCTTCTCCAATGTCTTCAATGAAAGCATCACTACCATCATGTGGTTCATTAGAACCACAAGCATCAGGAGTACAACTACAACCATCCGCAATGCCGCTCATGCTAGCCCCACTTTGCAGCTCATGCAAAGTACTAACTATGTTCGGGTCTAGCAATGAAAGTTGGGCAATGGAAGCTTCCAAGCTTGGAGTCTCTGGGTTTATATCCCAACACTTTGTTGGCCCTTGCCTATACTCATCCTTCTTATGTGATAGAAGGTGCAAGTTAGAATGCACAAAGACCAAATCCTCCGCCTTTTTTGCTCCCAACTTGTTGCAGTTAACAGAGTGGATAAATGAGTATGTACCCCAATTCCTCTCAGCTGAAGAAGAACTCGCAACCTATTGAGGCAAGCTTCAAAGTCAATGCAAAATAAAAATTTTAAATTTATAAAAGTAAAAAAGAAAGAGTTAAGAAATGAAAAAAATTAAAATCTTACTTGTGATAAAACTTTTATTGCAAGTGACAATAGGTAGGTGTATGCTTATCCATGGAGGTACCAGCACGAATAAGCATCCATCCTGTATTTGTTACGAAGAGCACTAATGGAGTGATCCCTAGAGGATATGAAATTCACAAAGTCACCTCTAACCATGTCTTCTACTTCTAGATTTGGGAAGATTCTAGCAAATGCTGCCTTATGCCCCTTACTAACTTCAACATCCCTATATGGTGGGACCCTCCCAAGAAAAGAAAGGATCTCTGCACTATAGTATTTTGGAGTCAAGGCAAAAGCAAGAAAATGCAATGGAGTAGTCATTTTGTTCCACCTTTCAATGAGATGTAACTGCACTTTGCTGAAGGTCTCTGTAGGATCTTGCTCTTTTGCATTTATGATGGTTTTAATTGACTCAATCATTGAGTCAATTCCATCATAAATCTCATCCATGCATGGATGATCCATATCAACAAATCTCAACATACTGACAATGGGCTCAGTAAAACTAAGCAAGTAATCCACACGATCCCACGATGTTTCATCTAAGATCAACATTTTCACATTTCTAGCCCTCTCACTGTTTACTTGCCTCCATACTCTCCAAAGATCATTGATAACCATGCCACTCAATGCCTCTCGCACCTTCACAAGCCGTCTCAAGACAAACGAGTGTGAGGTAAATTGAGTCTCAACAACCTAACAAGAAATCAAAAGAAATGAAATTAAGACAAGTAAATTTAAAACATTCAAAATTCTACGAATTACAAACTTATAAAATTAATTTAATGAATTTATAAAAATTCATTTTAAAAACTAATAATTATTTTTAAAAAAGAATGTTACAGTTTACCTTCAATAGCTGCAATGTCGAGAATTTATGAAAGATGGCTTGGGATATGTGGTGGTTGCTGACGAATATTTGAATCTCACTTGCCTCCTCATATACTTGTTTTATCCAAGTAATTTTTGTCCCCAATTTTTGTAACATTAAGTTGAGGGAATGAACTGCACAAGGTTTCTAAAATATGTGTCCATGAAGTGCCTCAACCAACAACCCTGCAACTCTACAATTTTTTGCATTATCTGTTACAACTTGGACAACATTTTGAGGCCCCACTGCCTCAATAGATTCTATGAGGATGTCAACAATGAATTGGACATCCTTCACTTGCCCCTCACAATCAATAGCCCTGAGAAACATTGCCCCTTTAGGACACACTGCAACCACATTGATCAATGGCCTATTTGTTGTATCTTTCCATCCGTTAGAAACGATGGACACCCCTTTTTCGAGCCATTGATTCTTGATGGGCATCAATGTGTCTTCAACTTTTTTTCTTTCTTTTAACAATAAGGTGGTGTGCACCTTTTCATACCCTGGGCTAATGTACCCTCTAGGGGCTTCATTAATACATTCCACCATATCTTGCCAGTATGGTGATATAACAACATTAAATGGGACACCACATGCATAATTAAAGCGCCCAATACTTTGGTAAGCTATGTCCTTGCTTTCATTCTAGAATGCCCTTTCCAATGGGCCTACATCTTTTGTTCTTTTGTGAGAAAGAGGTGAATCCTCTTCGCCTCTAGTTGCAATAGGTGTAGACAAAAATGGGTGATCTAAGGCCATAACTTCAACAGAAGAAGAAACAAGTGGCTTGCTATGTGATCTTCCTTTTCTTGCCATAGGATGCTTGGATTTTAATGCAGTTGTTGTATCTGTTTCCTCTTGCTCTTTGATGTATGTAAGGGTCTTTGCACGTGGCAATCCTTTCCATTCAACCCTCCACATGTTATAATTCCGTGGTCAATAGCCCCACACAAATGAGCTTTCACCCAATTGTAGGAGCTCTTAAATTGCATATTACATTGTGAGTAAACCCAAATAAAGCCCCCTCCACTTGGTATTTGTTCTAGTTGTGTGACATGCCTCTAAAAGGGGAGGATGGATCACATTTGTAAGGGAGACCCTTACTACCTTGACCCACAGAACTAGAACTCGCAACCATTTTAACTACACAATGCATTTTAAAAAAATGAAAACAAATTGAAATTTAGTCTTGAGAGAATGTTGAAACTTTAAAGTTAAAATTTAAATGAAATCAAATGTAGCAAAATGAATCTTAAAACAATAAAATAAACAAACAATTTTTTTTTTATACAAACTAAAATACTTTAAAAAATGCGTATCGACTTCTTTTTTTGACCAAAAAATAATTTTTTTTAGAAAATGTGTATTTACCCAACGGATACGTTCGGGTTTGGGCAAGGTTCTTCCTGCAGGGCCTGGGTACGTCCACGGACGTACCAAGATGTACTCAGGACCTGTAGGAAGAACCCTACCTATATCCCCTGTGTTTCAAACCAGAACCCCGTACCGGAGACGTAGCGAACCCGTACCCGCTATTCCTAGGGGGCGTACTGGCTACGTAGGTTTGAGCCTATCCCCAATTGGTAAACCTTGATGGAGAATACACTAGAGAATGATATTGTTTGGGCTTAATATGGGATTTCCAAAGGTTGGGAAAGTGCCGATAGCTCAAATCGAGTTCAAGGACCTTAATTTCCAATGGTGATTAAGGGAATCTCAAAAAATATGTTGAGGGACAAGAAGTTGATAACCAATTCAAGTTTTGTAATGGGAAAAGGGCATAGCAATAGGCCAATGCCAATCTCTCCACTAAGGGGCTCGAGAAAGGACACCATTTTTTTGGAGATAATAATTAGGTATGTAGTTTTGAATCTCATAAATAGATTCAACATCCTCATTCTTAAGCACATCCCATGAAAACCATATGTGAAAAACCTTGCAGAAAATGTCATAGATAGTCTCGATTCCATTTATAAAAAGCTTAAGACTCTTAATCTAGGGGACCATGGCAAAGGGGACATTATGAAACATAAAAATGAGAGATCACCAAAGAGAACAAAAGTTGACTAAAAGTCCATTCCTAAAACCATCTCCAATCCAAAAGAGGTTTGGTTTGAGCATTTCCCAAGCCTTCCATATACTTTTGGAAACAAAGGTACCACCAATTTTTACTAACACATGGGTGAGAAAGAGTCTGCTAGTGAAGACCACACCAAGCTTTTCTGTCAAGAGGAGCTACATAAATGATGCAATTACTTCACAAATGTTTCTATACATCATAATGTTCTAAGCTTCTGATTATCCATTTGGTACTTAGTGCATGACCTTGAAGTTTGATGTCTATGAGCCCAAGGTTCCCTACTTCCTTAGATCTGCAACGGATGTCCTAGGAAACCCCGTAGAACCCTTTTGTTTCCTTCTAATTTTTCCCATAAAAATTCTTTCAATAATTGTTATAACATTATCATTAGACATTTCAGCTTGCATCTAGGGATGATATATTATCCTTTAGCTACCTTGGAGCACTTTACATTGCTTGGATTCTCCATGGAAAAAAAAATCAAGTGCATGTCCATCTTTTAAAAAAATCAATCTCACAATTATATTCAAGCTTTGTGTGCTGTTTGGACACATCGATGTTAATTAAATCACACATCTTGCTTGCTTCCATTTTATTGTTTTTAAAAGGTTAAAACTATTGATGCCATTTACTTTCATGTACACTTGCTTAAGTCATTTGAGAGTTATTAGATTTGTGCACTCTTTGCAGTAGTATTTTTAAGTACTTATGCTAAAATGAAGAGGCCTACACCACTATGAGCACGACATGCTCTTTCTATTCTTACTTGATCATTCTAGTTTATCTTTTTTAGTCTATTTTCTTGTAGGATTCACATAGAGATGTCTTTTTCTTCCTCACTTTTTTTTTTCTTCTTCCTCTTTTCCTTCTTTATTTTTGGTCATTTGATGCATAGACATGATCATAATCAATTCTTCAAAGTTGAGAGGATCCCTTGTGTCATACAACCTTGTGTTGTGGATTCAAAGCAAAAAGCACTGACCAAAAACTCTAACTTGTTCCTCGATCCATGTCATATGCTACCCCCATAGTTCCCCAATTCTAGGTTCTCAACATGCATTACAAAGACACCAAACGATTGTGTGAACAAAGAGCTCATGAGCAATGACAATTCCTTCAGCAACAAGGAGAAGCCAACCAAGTAAGTCACCCCAACAAACAAAAGCCTACATCTCTATGATATTTTATCGTCCCTAGTCAACCTTGGGAACTCAAGTTTGTGTAGCTTTTTTTGTTTTTTGCACACTTGTATTAACTCTAGCGTGAAAGTTTCATCTTTTTAATTTATATTCTTCTTGTTTGACTTATGTCTTAGGTATTTTACCCTCACATACATATATGGTTGTGATAGTTACCCTTCTATCTACACCAGTTTACCCATTTAGGGTCAACCCTAAGATGTTTTGGTCATTTGAGAACATTAATAGAATTTCTTTGTTTCTTCATATTTCTCCTCATGTATATATACTTTCTATTTATATTGAATCACATGGGTACACAATTGACATCATGATCATTTCGTTAAATGGTTTAAGTTGTGTGTAATGATTATTTTTTTAGTGTTAGTCAACATATAAAAGTGATAAATTAAAGTTTACTTGCAAGTGAATACTAATGCTCAAAAGATTAAAACATTGTGGAATCTTAATTGCAAATTGAAAGCTATCATTAATATTAGAAAGTCATTGATTTGGGTTCAAATTTTCCATTGACAAAAAATTAGAGGATTCCACTTTGGATTCTTGCTCACATGAGTGATAAAAACATGCATGATCAAAAGTGATTAGTATAGATGTGTATGTCTAAAGGTTTTCTCATATTGACATTTCCTCTTCTTACGTAAATGAAGTTAAATATATTATACAATGAGCTAAATCTAAACATTGAGCTGGTTGAGGTTTGCTTATTTGCAAGTTATGGATCACCCTTGTAAAGTGTTTAATCAGGGATAATTATTTCTTCAATGATACTTTTCCTCGAAGCATGCTATTGGTGGGTCCTAAAATTGGATTTGTGAATTGTGAAACAACCTAACTTCTTTCATTCTTAGACATCTTTGTATAGGTGGATGCTTGACTTGATGGTAGATGAAGCTAGCTACACATATTATAGCGACATTAGGTATATGTTTCAAGTTATTCAATTTTGTAGTTTTTTTGAAGCTCCTTCACATGTCCGAAGCGTCATAATGTATTGACAACACAAAGAAACAAGGGAATGTCTATAGCTCACACGTATAAATTTGTACTTAACCAAGAAAAAATGATATGAGATGATTCCATATTTAGTGATACATTGGATTTTGTTTGAGATCATGTATATTTTCATGATGATATTGGAGACATTCCAATACTTGAGAGGGCTCCTATACTTGTGATAGTACATGAGGAGAGACTACCCAAAACTTGAACAAATTCAACTGAAAAGTAGTTGTATAATTTACATAGTATTGTACGACTTGTACCCAATAGTGGTGTAAAGTACCCAATCACATAGTGACACCATATTTACAACTTTAAGATACCTAATGCACATGTTTAAGTCTTACTTCTTTTTCTAGTGTATTTCAAATAAGCTATTTAAAGCATTTCAAAATGTGACTTTACCTCCAATTAAACACATGAAATGAAAAATACATATTAATTATACATTGACTCAACTATGAAAAAAATTCAAATGCTGATATGACGCTATTTAAGTGCCATGTGGATGCCAAGTTAGGGTGTATGAGTAATGGTTCATCTCCCATAATATTTGAGAAAAATATTTCTTGATCCATCATATTTTTAGGAACAAACTCTGATATTTTAGATATTCTATCTTTCCATCCCCATAAAGAATAATGAACATGAAACTATTGTGAATTAAACATTCTCTTTGTAATATAACTAAAAAAGAACCAAGAAATAATCAACTAACCTAAACCTAAAGAACAAATACCTAAAATTAGGAAATTTATTAAGGTGCATGGTTAACTAACAAATTAATTAACACCTAGAGTCCTACAAGCTTTTTTTTTTAAAACACACATTTGTAAAGGCCTTGTCTATCCTTTATTTATATGATTCAAAATTGGTCTCAAAGTATTGCCAATTTCAAGGCCATTGTTTCTTTTTCATATTTACTAGTCCTTTTCAATTTCAAAGGTTTCTTTGACTTTTCTTCTCTAATAATCATCTTTTACAATTAATTTTGCTTCATTTGTTAAAATTTGGTAATTTGCTTTGAGTATTAAAACTTGGTGTTTTATCTTGAGTATGTTCTTTAAGCCTCATTTGAGAGATCTCCCCATTTCACCCACTCAAGGTTTTCCAAAACAACATTAAATTAGTCTAACCCCTTTTTGTAATCTAGGAAGTAATGTATCTATTGCAGAATCTAGAGTAGTGTGAAGGTATATCAGAGGTTTGACGGTAGTATGTATACTATCTTCCTCATAAATCTTCCCAACTTCTATGCGATTCCCTTTACATAGTGAATTGTGATATGTTTGCACCTTGATTAAATTATGTTATGGAAAGTGCATAACAATAAATAAGTTGTAAGAGTTTGTTACATGTGATTATTTTCTATGTAAATGAGAAGAAAGATATTAAAATTCTTCCTTGAGTGTATTCATTCTCCATTGAATTTTTCAAACCCATTTTCTTGAAATATCATCTTTAGCACAAGTGAAAACACATTCGGATAAGAGTACACTCTTTTCTAAATTAACCATGGAATGAACGTTAGGAATCAAATATTCTCAATGTGAATTCTATGTGTTGATTGCTTTCAGAATTCCATAATTTTTTCAAGTTATTGTATCAATGAAATCATATATTTTTCTGAATGCATAGATGCACTTGCATCCTTCAATCAAAAGGATTTCTACACATGCCTCAGTGACCTTTATTTTCTACTAGAAATTTTGAATCTCTTCAATAACTCTTTGATTAAACTTGTTGATAGGAGAAATCGTTTGTGCTAAAAAGGTTGGAGGATATTCATGATCTATAAAAGTCTAAACTTATGATGAGGGTGAGCGAACATGATCTTGTAGCATCTCCTATGTTTTTTGACCATGATGTCAATCAGAGTGTTATGAATATTGTCATTGATGATCTAACATGAGTCAATCCATTGCAAACCATCAAATATCACATTATAAACTCCACCATCCATGGTTTGGATTCCTTGGTAGTAGGATCAACCATCACTTTGCTGAGAAGGAAAATCATGTATGATAGATCTTCAGGGTATTCAACTCGTATGAGGTTTTTGGTAATCTTAGACGGACCTCTTTTCTAAAATTTCATCTATGAGTTAGAAAACATATTCTAAATATTAGTGTCTTTGTTGTTCCATTTTTATATTGCATATTCCTTGATGGGAGCCACTTAGTAAATTCTCCTCCGTATTCCATAAGTAAAGAAAATATTATTAGAATCAAGTTGAGTAACCATTGTACTATTGGTTGTCTTGAATTCACGACTAATATGATCATAGTTCTTTACACAAGCCAAGACAAGGTCAATACATTGTATAGATAATGAAAACCTGAAAAATATGAATAATCCATTGTGGAAGATTCGATCTTCCCATGAAGTATGGTTATTTTCTATCATCATTACTCATATATCCTTGAAGTCCATGAAATCAACATTGATATCTCCTATGTGGTGTCGGTCAGTGACAATAATAGAGATAGGTTCATAACCTGGGTATTTAAAATTCATGGCTCTGACTGGATGACTTTAGGAAATTAGAAATTGTGCTAGAGGTTGTGTGGAGAAAAATAAGTGCCACAAAAGTGATTTTTTAGGTTATTTATTGAGAAAAATAATTCAAAAACCTTTGGAGGAAGATACAATAAAATACACCACCATATAATGCAAATTTATAGTAAATGTAAGGAATCTAGGAGAGGAAGAGTTGATTAATTTTTTTTTACATATTTTTTATGGATGGATCAAAAGTCATGAGAAAATTTCTTCTAATCTAACAGAGTGTAGGGAAAAATAGTGAAAATCAAAATAATCACAGAGGAGAAAATGAGAGTGTTATGTAAGAAAACAAGTTTACATTTTTCTTTTTATGTTTCAAAAATAACTTGGGTGTACTTTTAGAGAGGTTTATGAACTACTTATAAGCTCAAACATACTTATGGAGTGATTTAGGAACATACATGAGCTTGGGCACACTTTTGGAGTGACTTGGGAGCCACTTTCGTATCCTAGGCGACCTCCAGGAGCACTTTAGGAATAAATTCAATGTTGGGAGAAATTTTACACTCACTTGGGAATATGTTTGTATGTTGGGTGGACTTTAGGTGCACCATTTGAGATCAAATATGCACCCGTCCCAAATTAGATTTACCTAGGGCTTGATACAACATGGGATTGTCTCCAAGTTTTGGGACTTGAACTGAGACATACCTTCAGAGAAGGATGGATTCCTCTACCTACTCCTAATGCTAAAACTACTCCTAGAAAGTGAAATGAAGCTACCTAATGCTAACCTAAAATGCCAAGGGACCAGGGAGAGAGGAAGATGCATGCAACTGAAATCTTAAACTAAGGAGGTGATGGAACCAAGAACAGGGATGGAGAGATTCATAGCGAGTGAAAATACGAGGAAAACGAAGTAGGAGAGGCCAGACAAAAGTGCCACAGTCCAAAACAACATTCAGATCTCCATTTTTTGTGGAGCACAACATATTTGAGTTTTGCAAGAAGAACAAAGTATGTACAATATATCTGCAAATATAAAGGAAGGAAAGAAACAAAATACAACACAAGCTAGGGAAAAAAATACAAAAAAAATGTATTTTATTGCTCAAAAGGATGCACAATCCATTACATAGCTGGAATAAGGAAAGAATCCTTTGCAAAATTGTCAAATTTGAGGCCTCCAACTCACAAAAGCTCTAGAAATTTTTTAATAGAGTTATTTTACATTTTCAGAAAATCCCCTCCAAAAAATGAGGGGGTCTTACATATATATATAACAGATTTGCCTCACCTACCATGCATTAATTTCTTGACAGGTGGTTGAGCTACCCACTTCTGTAACCATTAATGCTTATCTTCATAGCTGATGTTCCTGTGTTCTGCCGGTTGCATGTATTTTTCCCCTAGATGGTAGCATTTCCTTTCCCTAAGATAGGTTGCATAAATCCTTTGATGTCGGCCGAGAGCAAGTTTTCTCCTGTTGGCTAGTTGCATTCTTTACCTATTTTTTCTACTATTGGTTGGTTGCATAATTCCTTGAAATTAGCACTCCCACTGTCGCCCGATTGGTCCTCTATTTCGGCCCTGTGCTACTGGCCAATAACAAACTTATTGCTGTTAGCTGGTAGCATAAAAATGCTACCGACCGGTAGTAACTTTGCTAACCATTGGTCATTGTCATGCGCTCTTGCCACCGGTTCACCACTTGTTGTTTTGATAAAGACTGGTGGCACATAACATGCCATCGGCTGATAGTATCCGTACCTACTACCAGTCGGTAGCATATAAAATGCTACTGGTCGGTAACATCTTTACCTGCTATCGGTTGGTAGCATATAAAATGCTACTGACCGGTAGAATCTTAAGATGCTACAAATGGATTTCACTACTGATTTTCTACCTTTGACCCCGCCATTCCACCACTAAATTTGACAGTTTTCTGCGCATTACATGCTCAAATAAAATGTCCAAGTCCAAATTATGCAAGTTGTAAAATTTTTGCAAAGGGTGCAAAATTTGGACAACAGTTTGACAATTTCTAGTGGACATCTTTGTGCTAGATGAAGAGACCAACTACCTCAAGGAATCCATTAGGCATGGAGTCAGCCTGAAACTGAGACTGATTTAAAAATAAAATTTTCACCCTTGAATTTCACTGAAGTACTTCATGGCTTTGAATTTGATTTAGAACCAAAAGAGATGGTAATTGATTGTTCCCATCATAAGACCCTTCCTGAAACTAGAAAGTGCAAGAGAACCAAGGCACAACTATGTACAACCATGAAAATCATACATATCCGAAGTGGAACATGCAGAGTGTGCACAAACACTTATTACAAAAGAAAATCTACACTACCCACAAAATAATGTGCTGCAAGCACTTGGAGGAATTACAAATCTAAACTACTATGCATAATGATGCAACAAACTATCTTAATGAGAATGCTTAAAGTAAATCCCATTGAATGGGATTTGAAATGTATTTCCATCAAGATCAATCAATTCAAAATAATTTTCTTCTTTGTAAGCACTAATGATATATGGACCAATTCAAATTGCATTAAATTTGGAGTGTATTCCTAGTTTGGCTTTGTCAGCATCCCACTTTAAGACTAAGTCAGCAACTTTGAACATCCAAAATTTGGCCTTTTATCAAACCATTGTTTAGTGGATTTCTGATGCTACTCTAATATGATCATAGCATAATTCCTTAGTTCTTCAAGCTTAACTAACTTTGTAATTCTGATCTCTCTTTGATACACCCCTTCTAATCCTAACAATTTAGCCAACTCAAGTGAAGGCAATTCCAAAGACAAAGACATCCTTGCTTATTTTCCATAAACAAGTTTATAAGGCGAAACACCAATTTCCCTTTTCATGGTAATCCTGTCAGCCCAAAGAGCATTCCTAACCTTGGTATACCATTTCCTTTGATTGAAATCCATGGTTCTCTTCATGGTCCTAATTTGATTCTTGTTAGTAGATTCTGCCAAACCATTACATTGAGGGTAATAATTGGAAGAAGTTTTCAAATAAACTCCAAGTTCAAGAGCCAAATCAGAAATTTTAGATATTAGAAAAGCCTTTGCATTATCGGAAATTATGGTTTGTGGGACACCAAACCTTGTGACAATATCCTCAAGGAATTCAAGAATAACTAATTCATTTGCTTCCTTCAATGGTACAACTTTGGTCCACATGGTAAAATAATTAGTAGTTGTTAAGAACCAATTATGGCTAGCATTTGATGGAGGATTGATCATTCCAATAAAATCAAGGACCAACTGAGAAAAAGTTTGATTTGCTTGAATTGGATGGAGTGGAAGAGTTGTCAGCCACTTTTTTTTTGGTGAAGAAAGCACATTCCCTGCATTTTCTAACCCATTTATGAAAATAATCAAATAACGTGGCCCAGAAATAACCTTCCTTTAGAATTTTTATCACTATGGCTTTGGCTGAAAAATGACCATCAGATAAGCCACCATGAAATTCTACTAAAAATTTCTCCACTTGTTCACCTTCAATGCACCTTAGTAGAACCCCATCAATATTTCTTTTAAATAAAATGCCATCAATCAAAACATAAGGGATATATTGCAGCCTTAAATGTCTCCTCTTTATTTTTCTTAGACCAGGGGGATATGCACCTATAGATAGAAAGGTAATCATATCATTCATCTAGTTGTAACCATTAACTGCTTCTCTTTTATCCTGCTGAGTTTCAGGATCATGTGGAAATTCTTCATTCATGAAGGAGGTGTCCTCGTCATCTAGAGCATCTAAAGTAAATTGCTCACATAATCCTCTACCCCTTACTAGTTTTGTGGCCTTCATAGTCACATCATATCCCCTTATTTTAGTTATCCATCCTACTCTCTTCTCATTGATATCCGCCCCCATAAGGAAATATCTCACACTAGAATGTGAGACCAAAACTTTTATATGATTGGTGGACATCATGCTCTTGAATTTCTTTAGAGCCCTCATGATGGAAAAAACTTGTTTTTCAATATGGCCATATTTCAATTCATAGTGCTTCAGTGTTTAAATGAAAAAGGCCACTAGTTGCTCCGTACCTTCATCATTCTACCGTGTCAGAATAATAACAATACTAGCATCAGCTCCATATGCATTAAAAATAAAATCCTTACCATAGTTAGGATCGACAAGTGTAGGATCCTGTGCAATTTCTCGTTTGATTTTGGAAAACCTCTCCTTTCCTTCAATTGTACACTTGAAAGCTACATCTTTCTTTAACATCAATGTGATAGGCTTGACTAATCCTGTAAAATCAGGAATAAATCTCCTAACAAAATCAATCTTGCCATGAAATGATTGCAATGATTTTTTATGAGTTGGTAAAGAGAGAAAAAGAATGGCTGAAATTTTGTAAAGATCAATAGCAATGCCATCCTTTGAAACAATGTGTTCCAAAATTTTACCCCTAGGTACTACAAAATTACACTTTTTGGGGTTAAGAGACACCTAAAATTCCCTACATCTCTCAAATACCTTCTCCAAGTGGCTGATGTGATCCTTTCTATGCTTTGAGAAGATGATAATATCATCCAAGTACACAAGGATGAACTCATTAATATAACCTTTGAAAGCAATATCCATTGCTCTCTGAAATGTGGCACCTGTTTTTGACAAACCAAAATACATTTTATGATAGGAATATGTACCCCACTTGGTTGTAAATGTAGTCTTAAATTGATCTTCTTCCCTAACATTAATTTGATTAAAACCTGAATACCCATCCACCATGGAAAACCTTTCATCCCATGCAACAATTTGCAAAATATGCTCTATGGAAGGTAATGGGTAGTGGTCCTTTTGTTCAAATCATGGAAATCAACACAAAGTCTGATTTCCCCATTCTTCTTTCTGACTGGGAGAAAGTTTGCCACCCATGTAGAATATTTAATTGGAAAAATTATTTTTTCCTCAATGAGTTTGGATAACTCCTTCCTCATGAGGGGCTCTATCCTAGGGTTGATCGGTCTTTGTTTTTGCCTAATTGGATTGAGAGTGGGATCAATATGTATAGAATGTTGCACAATATCTAGATTAAATCCCTTTAGATCTTAATAATCTCATGAAAATACATCATTGAAATTCTGACACAAGGAAACAAAAGTTTGCTTCTCATTTTCATCACAAAGCTTTCCAAGCAAAATCTCCTTTCCTTGTACGATGGTGATTGGTAGACAACCCTCTTTATTTTCTACCATTTTATTTTCATCCCATTTGAGTTCATCATCCAGGCTGAAAATATTCTCCAAGGTGACCAGTCCTTCTGGTAGTTTGTTTGTCTTTTAGCTGAATAATCTGATCACCATAAATGCTCTCTAAATGAGATTGCATATTCGAGGAAAACTCAACCTCATTTTGAATAAACTAAACATTTTTTTCATCACTTTCAAACACTTTCCATATGGTTTCATTATTTTGAATTGATGGCCTAACCACCATCTTAATGTGTTGTATACATTTTCCTTAATCAAATCATCAGCCGATGAGAATTGTGATCTAAGGGCTGCCATCTGATTTGCTTATTTGTTCATCTTATTAAGCACCACCTACAAATTGAGGGAATCAAATCCCTCCAAAAGGTCCCAAAATCTATTCTTATAAGCTTTTAGTAGCTTATTATTTATGGCACACTTCCCTCTTACCTGATGAATGATTGATTCTGTTTCCCCAAAGTTCTGCAGTGCTTTTATCTTCTTCTTCTTAGCGATCAACTGACCATGGACTAATGCTTCATATTTTGTCACATTACTGGAATGTGTAAACTAAAGCTTGTGAGAGAAGAAAAATTTCTCATTCATTGGAGAAATAAGCACAACACCTGCCCCAACTCCATTTTTGCTTCTTGAATCATCAAAGAACATCTTCCACAATACAAAATTTTATTTTTCTTCTTTGAGCACACTGGGCAACACATCTTCTTTTTCAAGGATGTAGTAAGTACCAAGACCAGTCTCAAAGGATTTAAGATCTTCGACATAAAGATCAAATTTATGATCTCTCTCATCCTATTCATCTAGCAATAGGTCAGGCATGGGAGGAGGAATAGGCTTCTCTTCTGAGATTAAATCTTGTTCCTGATTTTCCTAGATTAGGCAATTTGCTTGGAGGGGAGTGGGGTCATATGACTCAATATGATAGGAAAATATAGGCTTAGCATGTATGGTAAATTTGATACCATACATAGTTCTCAAGATCATATGATTCCAAGTTGAAGACAAATAGCCACCAATTTTGGTAGTAAAATCTCTTGACAAGCATATGGCATACATGGGAGGCAAGTCAATCACCGATATGTCATGGGTTATAGTTAGGCTTGGGAAAGCATGAAGGGTTAAATTTAGATATTTTATGACTCCTAAGACACCAATGATTGATCCATCAAGCCGCAAATCACTTTTAGTAACATGGTTGTACTTAAGACCTAGGATATCAATGATTATTTTTACCATAAACGAAGTATTGGCACTTGAATCTATCATGCAATTATGAACTAAGTGTTTACCCACAATTAATGACATATGCAATGGTGGGGTCTTGAAAAATTTACCTACTTTCTCCTCCTTGCTATAAAAAATATTAACAACAGGGGTCTTTTTAGACCATTGGATCAGCTAGGGGAAGATGCTTGAGAGCTTCACACAAAATGTCCCTTTGTGACGGGATAGCCAAAGCATCCCACATTTTCACATTGACATTTTTCCTCTTCATCTTCTCAACAATGTTGAAGGGGAGACCCATGTATTTCTGCAACAGAGGCACATGATTCTCCTTTCTTTGCTGCTACAGTGTTGGAATATACATTTTTGGTTGGGAAGCATCTTCCTTGCTAGGAACCTCAGGTACTCTGTTTCTATGAATTGTAACCTCTTTCTCTTTGTTGACAACATTGCCTTTATTAGAAGAGGATGCAAGCTGAGATTACAAAATAATTTTCTTAGACCTTGTATTATAACCAACTACTTGATTTAATGCACAAAAATCATCAACTCCAAAAAACATGAGGTTTGTGTCCTGACTTTCCTCTTGAGCTCCTTCCACATTAGGATCTGGTGCTTTTATCAATGGTTCCTACTGGTTGGAAGAATTCTGAATCATGAAAGATTGAAAATGCAACGCCCTTTTACAGATAAGTTTATTGTGTAGTTGATTGCAAGGGAAACACCATTCTATTTCCTGAATAACATTATTTTGCACCGGAACCAGTGCTTGACTAGAGCTAACAATAGGAGGTGGATGAGGAAGAGCAACTGGTACAAGTGGAATAGAATCATTTTGATTTTGCCATCTATTATTCTGCTATTTTTTTTCCATACCTCTGATTTGGTTTTTGATTCCTGTATGACTGATAACCTTGAGTAAAGCCTTGGTTGGAAGACTACCCATGATTAGAATAATTTCTATAGGAATGGGTTTTCTTTTTCTCCAAAGATGTTACTTTATTAGATAAATTTATAATCAAGGATTTCATGTCTTCATCCTCCTTTTGCTGTGTAAGAGTCTAAGATGTGGATCAGTGGGCTGGGCATTTTTCTCAGGGATAGGAGCAATGGAAGGTTGAGCAACTTAAGTAAACTCAGCGTATAGGGACATAGGTGGCCTAGGAGCTAGCTTACCAACTTGAATTAAAAAAATTTCAGCCCTAATGGCTATAAAATAAACATCAGGAAATGTTGCACTGCCCATAGACTGAATCATGACAACAATATCAGAATTTAATGCTCTTAAGAAGTAATGAAAAACACCTTTCCTAGTTTGTCTTACCAGGACTAGAATTTTGTCCCAAGTCTTCTGAAATCTAAAATTGAAGTTTTTCATGAGCTCATTAGGAGCCCTCTTCATGGTTTTCAAATGCTCAAGAAAATAAAGGTTGTCAAAATTATCTCTGAATTGATTGCAAAGGGATGTTCCCAATTGATTCCAATTCTGAATTGATCTTGTTGTCAAAATCCTAAACCATTGAAGAGCTATTCCCTTGAATGAAGAGACTAATAGCCTAATAGCCACATCTTTCTCAATAATTTGATGGATGGAATAGACATTGGAAATGTCCTAAATATGGTCTATCATAGTGGTATGATTATCTCTAGTAAAGAAAGGGATGCTCTTAAGTGTAGAGGCTGGAATGGGATTGTTGGCATTAAGAACAAGAAGACTGCTACTGGTAAAATTAAAAAAAAAAGTTGATTAACTTGTGCTAGCATTCTAATAGGCCTGAGAATTCTAGTAAACAACAAGAAGGTCCTACCAGGGGGTGGAGTGGACAGAGTCCTATTTGGAGGTGAAGGTGACCTCTGAAGTTTCCTACCTTTGCTTCCCCTTCTAAACAATAGTTGTAGGTACTCAAACACTCCTTCTGTTGTTCTGGATCTTGTTTGAATTCTTATCATGAACCTAAGCATTAATACTATTAAAACCAATTGATTTGAACAATGGATTAGCCAGATGTGTAGAAATAAGCCTCTAAAGGCTATAAATTACTGAGCTAAACACCAAAACTCATCAAATATAAAATAAAGTTTTCACTTGTCCCACTGGGCGTTCCAAAACTGTTGGAGCTCAAATATGCACCTGTCCCAAATCAAATTGACATGGGGCATGAGACAACATGGGACTATCTCCAAGTTGCGGGAATCAAAATGAGATAGACCTTTAAAGAAGGTTGGCTTCCTCTACCTACTCCTAATGCTAAATCTACTCCTAGAAATTGAAATGCAACTACCTAATGTTAACCTAAAATTCCAAGGTACTGGGGAGAGAGGAAAATGCATGCAATTAAAATCTTAAACTAAGGAGGTGATAGAACCAAGAATATGGGTGGAGAGATTCCTAGTGAGTGAAAATAGGAGGAAAACGAAGTAGGAGAGGGCAGACAGAAGTTCCACAATCAAAAACAACATTCACATCTCCATTTTCATGGAGCAAAAAAGATTTGAGTCCTACAATAAGAAAAAAGTATGCACAATATATCTACAAATATGAGGGAATGAAAGAAACACAATACAACACAAGCTAGAGTAGAAAAAACCACAAAATATGTATTTTATTTCTCAAAAGGATGCACAATCCATTACATAGTAGGCATAAGGAAACAATCCTTTGCAAAATGTTCAAATTCGAGGCCTACAACTCACAAAATATCTAGAACAATTTTGACAGAGTTCCTTTACGTTTTCAAAAGCCCCCCCCCCCCCCCCAAACTGAGGGGGTCTTACATATATATAGAAAATTTGCCTCACCTACCATGCTTTAATTTCCTGATAGGTAGTTGAGCTACCCAATTTTACAACCATTAATGCTCATCTTTATAGTTGATGTTCCTGTGTTCGGCCGATTGCATGCATTTTTTCCCCTAGACAGTAGCATTTCCTATCCCTAAGACTGGTTGCATAAATCCTTTGATTTCGGTCGAGAGAAAGTTTTCTCCTGCTGGCCAATTGTATTCTTTACCTCATTTTTCTGTTGTTAGTCAGTTGCATAATTTCTTGCAACCTTCACCCCCACTATTACCTGATTGATCTTCTATTTCACCGTTGTGCTACCGGACGGTAGTACACATAATGTTGTCAACCGATAGCATAAAAAAATGCTACTTGACGGTTGCAACTTTGCTACCCATTGGTCACTATCTTGCACTTCCACCGCCAGTATGCCACTTGCTGTCTCGCTTCTGCCACATAACATGCTATCGATCGGTAACATCTGTACCTTCTACTAGCTAGTAACATATAAAATGCTACTAGCCAGTACCATATAAAATGCTATTGGATGGTAGCATATTTACCTGCTACCGGTCAGTAGTATATAAAATGCTACCAGTTGGTAGCATCTTAAGATGCTATCGACGACTTTCATTGTTGTTGTTCTTCCTTTGACCCATCACGTGTTCATATAAAATTTCCAAGTCCAGGTTTTACAAGTTGTTAAACTTTGCAAAGGGTGCGAAATTTGGACAACATGTACATTTTGCACATAAAGTGCCCAAGGTGCATATGAAGAGCATTTTTGTAATACCAAAGAGGATGGAGATGATCTTTAGAGGAAATGTTAGAACAACTTAAAGAACTAGATGGCCTTTTGGGATATTTTGGAACACCTTAATACTCCAAGTGGCCTCTAGGAGTGACTTTGGAACAATATTTATGAATTAGGTGACATTTTAACATGTGTTTGGAACAAAAAATGTTCTTAAGAACATTTTGGAAGAGGTTTTGGTACATGTAAAGTGCATAGGCGACATTTTAAGGCATTTTTGGGAACCACTTGAGTGCAAAAACAGACTTGAAACTTCATTTTTGAACCTCCAAAAACACTTGAGTGCTTCCCTAATGATTTTTAGGAACAAAATTTCCTTACATGAAGTTTTGAAACAAACATAACTTCCACATTCTTGAAAAGTGCAAGTAGAACTCATAAAGTGCATGATGTGGGCTTCTATTGTATTGCTGGAATTGACAAAGTTTGGGATGTTCTTTAATACGTAAGATGGAATACAAAACAAGGTAAAGGAAATATACAAGGTGTAAACCAACATGAGTAGGTTGAAAAATAAATTCCTTAAAAGCCAACCTAGAGAAATTGTATGAATTTAGGAATGCCATCAAACAAAAAAAATGAGATAAAAATTCATGTCGAGGCAAAATTTTAAAAATGGTCATATAGTTTTTGCATGATAATAGTTGGATCTAATTGGGAACATGCATTGGATTGGTACTGACTCTTTTAAAGTGGAAAACAAGACATGTAGAACCACATAATATTTGGTTTACATATCCATTTCACTATAGAGTCATCAAACAATTATTGAACAAAAATAAAAACTATGAATCCTAGATAAAAAATAAGAGAATACGAGGAAACAAAAGAACCAAGTGAAACACAAATGCCAACAAACAGGGCACAAAACACAACATAAACCTAGATCACCTATATGCAATATAGGGGACGAACTTCTTCAATTTTTATATAATTTCAAATATTTACCATTGTAAGGCAATGGAAGGTGAGTCCCATCCAAATATGCAAGATAATATGTATTATCTTCATGGAAATACAAAAAATTGAATGGTCCAACCTAGAGTGAGCCAAACTTACTGTGACTAGCTTTTATTTCCCTTCTCTTGTCCCAAAGGAGAATTAAGTATCCAATATGAAAATCATGTTGTCTCGTTTTATTATCTTATAATTTATTTACTCTTTTTTGATGTGCTGAAATATGATCAACCATGAAAATGATCTCCTCAAAATTTTATAGATACATAATTATCTTCTCCAAAGAATTCTTGAATTTTTCATCTTCAATTACTTTTACTAACTGAAGGGCATGTAACTCCAGTGTAATAAGAATCTTAATATTATTCCATATAATAGTTGGAAATGAGACATACATATTACCCTCTTAGTATTTATATGATTAGCGCACAAATTATCATATAGCTTCTTGTGCCAATTTCTTTGGTTTTCACCAACCAATTTTCATATAGTAGTGACAATGTTTTTAATCATAGATTCTTCTTGCCTATGTCTTTATGGGTAATAGTAATAAGAATGTGACAAGGAAATGCCATAACCATAAAATAATCCAATTAGTATGATATGTGAGAATTTTAAAGTGTTATCTATAAAAATATGATGAAGGAATAATAAAAGAACTAAAATATTCTACCTTATAAATTACAAACCCCTTCAGAAGTATTGTATTCTACTAGAATATCTTCGACCCACTTCGTGAAATAGTTGGTCACCGTGAGTACGTGGGTTTGACCAAAACTTGAATGAGGATTCAATGTTCCAGTAAAATATAACACCCATTTCTAGAATGGTTCCTCTACAATAATTGGTTTAAGTGGTAATAATGTGAGATTAGGCCTGTTGATAAATTGTTGAAAAGCAGATCACACTTGGAAACCCACTTCGTTGTGTCTCTAAAAAAGTGTTAGCCAATAATATCCTTCCCTTAATGTTTAATATGATGTTATGGGAGAAGGAAAATGTCCTCCACATGATTGATAATGGTAATCTTTCAATAGATTTTTTTGTTCTTATTTATCGACACATCTTAAGAAACGTTCATCAATACCCCTCTTGAAGAGAGAGTTAACCCATAGTAAACATATTAATGATATAATCTTGATTTCCCTCCTTTATTCATCACTAAGGTGGGATGGATAATATCCATAATTCAAGAAATGTGTGATATCTAGATACCATTGATCTTGGTATTAAAAAATAAGACCACATGTTTTTTCTGAAGTACCATCTTCCTTACCATTATATTTGTTCCATAAAATTTATTAACACAATCCATGACCTTGAACTAGATTATTTGGTTTGATTTCAAGGTCACACTTTTAAGACTTTAGAAATATAATTGCCCCATTTTGTGCCAATTTATTATTGAGTGATAGTGGACTTCACGATAGGATTTGGCACCACAACTATTGAATGCGAATTCAAAATATGAAATATAAATTTCTTAACTGCTTTGATGATTGCAAAAGTGTATTTCTCAATAAGGGAGCATTTAAGCTCATGATATTTTAGGAAATATCTCATGAAGGAAATCAAATATTCAATACCTTCCTCATTTTTTGAACTATAATTGAGGTCATGATGTTCTCATAAACATAACAAAAAATGATAAAAGCCTTACCAAAATTTGGGCAAACCAAAATTGGGGAACTTGCAATAGTAGGTTTTTATACAATCAAAATATTTCTTTCCTTCAACACTCCGATAAAAACTTTTTTCCCTTTCACCACGTTAGTGATATGTCAATTTAACTCAACAAAATAAGGGACATATATCCTGAGAAAGTTTACTTTGCCAAAAAAGAATGAAACCCCTATTTACCAATGTGAAGCTTTAGTTTTTGTATGGCCTAAAATCTCTCTAGGTCTATCTTAATCATATTCTTTGACACAATATGTCCAATTAATTTCCCTTTAGTTATTGCAAACATGGAATTTTTGGGACTAAGAGAGATACCATGAGCTCTGAATCTCTGCAATACTTTCTCCAAATGCTGAAGCTTCTCTTCCCTTATTTAAAAAAAAGATTGTCAATTCATCAAAGTAAATGAAAATTCCAAATCCATCACACTTTGGAAAGTTACTACTGTGGTGATCAAACCGAATGACATTTGCTTGTATGAAAATGTTCCCCAAGGAGTGGTAAAAGTAGTTTTGTGATGATCTTGCATTGCAACTTCTATATGATTATATCTAGAAAATCCATCTAACATAGATAAGATTTCTAAGCCAATAACAAATTGTAAAATATGATAGATGCTCGAAAGTGGATAGTCATATTTTTGTGAAGCTTGATTGAGATTGCAAAAATTAACACAAATCGTTATCTCTTCATTTTTCTTTTGAATCGGTACAATATTTGCAATCCTCTCTAAGTGGTGAATAGGGAAAGTGATTCTTGTATTCAACATTTTCTAGATTTATTTGTAAATAGTTCCAACAATTTTGGGATTGTAAAGCCTCTATTTTTTCATAAATGGTTGTACTCCTGATTTCAAATGAATGGAATGTTACATTTCCTTTTATTTGAAGGATTTTAAATCATTGTACAAGTAGGCTAGAATTTCTACATAACTATTGAGGAGCTTTAAAAAACTTCTCTTTTCCTTTGGGTAATAACAATTCCCAAAGTTTACTAACCTAGGATTATCGTTATATCTAATATTCACTTTTTCAAAATAAGCTAATCGATGAGTTCCATCTGATGATATTCTCTTTACAAAATGATCATATCTATCAAAGAGATCTTCTAAGCTTACCAACCCCTTTGAAATCTTATTTCCTTTTAGATTTATAAAAAAATCTTGATCTGCACTCAATTCCTTCTTTACCATTTTATGAAACAAACTCCCTATACCCTTCTTCACTTCCTTCAAGTACAATTGTTTAAAATTATTTATTTATTCAAGAAAAGAGATACCATTTTCATCTCAATAAACACCTTCAAATTCTCATAATTATCAGGAATTCTCAGGTGGAAGATTATTTCAATTATATACTTATTTTGATCAAAATAGGATGAGTCACAAGAAGAGATATAGAAACCACCAAAGTATCTAATCTAATGTTCTTTTCTCTTAACACAATATTAACACAATATTAATTGAAAAGGATTCAAAATATTTGATATAATCCCAAACTATGTTCCTACAATTTTTGAGTCCTTTATTTATGACTTGGAACTATTCCTCACTTGCTTGACCACGATTTCAACATCAACTCAAGATATTAAGTTTTTAACTATCATTTCTTTGGCTAATCCAAGGCCAAGAAGTAATGCTTCATATTCAACAGTGTTATTGGTATTTGCATATTGCAATTCATAAGGAAAGGGGGTGAATTTTCTCTTGTGGTGACACAAACACTATACCTACTCCCGAGCTAGCACAAGAGCAACTTCCATCAAATTCCAATGTCTGTACTTCATTAAGATATTATTGAATGATAGAGGAATGACAAAGATATTTTTCAGACACAATCATATACTTTTCATGAACCATATCTTGATATAAGATATCTTGTCTAGGATCATTTGTCTTCTGCACTGCATATTTAACATGCCTTTTTGGAAGTAACTTATTCATTTTTATGTTGAATGGAATCAAAGAACAAGATAATTCCATTTGAATTTCACCTCCCAAATATCAGCAAAAACCCTTAGTCAAAAGCATTCCATAAGAGACTGGGATATCAACTACTAGAATGGTGGTCCTAACTCTCTTGTCTAGAAAAGATGCAAATGCAAGCTAAGCATCCTTGATACGCCAAAGAAAAAGAAATTGCTTGGTTTCCATTGAATAACATTGAGAAATTTTTATAGTAAGAGTAAGGTGAAGGGCATGGGAAACTTAGGATAGCATGACATTATTGGAATCTCCAAAATCAATAATGCAAATTCTAAGTTTATGGCCCCATATTAATAGTGTCACATAGAAAGGATCTATTTTTCCAGAGGTGGATGGAGAAGATGATAGAGAGTTTTGTGAGGCAATGTTTTCTCGATTCTAAAAGATTCCTTTTGAGGATGGAACAATATGGGATATTTTTAAGGTAGTACCTTTGATAAATTTGACCAATTTATCAAATTTGTTAGGATGGGCGTACAAATACTTAGCTTCAAAAATTTGAACCTTGGATTTTTTTACATGGTCAATTATGTCAGAAGTATAGGAAGAAGAAATTTATGAAGCAATATGGACAACAATTTTGACATTTTCATTCTTTAAAGAAACAATATCTATAGGAGTAGAAGTATTAGAAGTACTTACTTTCTTCTTTGAGGATTTGGGAAGAATTGGAAGAGGGGACCATTTCTTAGCAATGAAATTAAGTACAGTTTTTAATGAGAATATATGATTTTCTCCTTCACACTTTCTTGCATGACTTCCTTTTTCTTGGTAAGTTGAGATATAGTCCAAAAAACCCAACAATAACTATTCATGTCCTCCACAAATTCATCATAACCATCTTTTGAAAATTGATAGTCTACGAAACTGATATTTGAATCTTCTTCAGGCTATTAAAACTCTTATTCTTATTCAAATTATTTAATTTCTTCTTCTACAGTTTCATCTTCCTTTGTTTCTTGAATCTCACAGTCAACATTGACTGGAGCCTTGACATGAGGATCCTTAATAGCCAATTTGAGATGAACAATAGGTAGATAATTTCTATTGCCAAAATTTATCATCAGAATGTCTTTATACATGGGAATGTTTTGAGATATTTTCTTCTTTAAGGAAATTTGAATCATTAGCCAATTTTTGGACAAGTGGATCAGAACTACTTTGACCAGAAGCTTGCATTTTACTCTTGGAAGACTCTTTTCTTAATTTTACTGGCATAATCATATCATCTTTGACACCGATAGATATCCATTGAGCATTATAAAAATATGCTAGTTGAGTTCTCCTCAATGTAAAACCAACTTCATGAATTTGAGTGTTAATTAAAAATCATTTATGATTTTTCAATTTTTGGTTGGGCATTAAGTGGAATTTTATGTATAATCCTATTGAATTTAGTCAAAATTAATCTCATTGGATCATAGAGCTATTTTTTTCTTTTGAGAAACTTGAGCATAGATAGCATGCTTACCCTTGGATGGTTTGAATATGTCTTCAAATTAACCCCTCATAGTATCCCAATTGGTGATACTATTTAGAGGGAGGTGATAAAACCACTCATCCACATTGTCTTGTAGACTCTCAACAAAAACTATAATTGAAATATATTCATGTGCCACCCCTAAAACTACGCATGGAACAATTTTTTTTGCAATATGTTCATTGGGATGGTGTTTCCCATCTCCTCTGAATTTGGGATTTTTTTTCTTCCCTTTAGCAAATCATGAAGTGGTTCGGCCAAAGCCAAAGGTCTAGTATTGCATCCCCAAGGAATTGGTGTTGCCATCTTGGGAAAAATAATTTGTAGAGGTAAAATGGTGCCTAGGGGAAAGGAGCCAATGACCGTGAATGGCCCAATGACCATGAGTAGTTATGTGAAACAAAATACCAATAGTTGTTTGAATTAAAGTTAAAAATGAAATAAAAACTAGCCAATAAAGTAAGTCACATCAAGTCACATCAATAAATAAACCAATGATATGATTACACATAAACAACCCATAAAAGGTGATTTTATTCTCAACTAATGGGTTGCCTTAAATTCCTTTGTATTCAAAAGTACTTATTTTAAATCCCTTAAAAATATATTCTCTACATACTCAAAAATTTTGAAATTTTTTTTTGAAAGAAAATTTGTACATTAAAAAAATCATGGTCTCTAAAAGGGTATTTAAAAAAAAATCTTTATAATTGTTAAGTGACTCTAACAACCTCCCACATTATGATTCATGATAACTGGCTCTTTCCCCCTAATAAGCTCAAGAATTGTATCAAATAGACCTTTGTCAGAGAGCTTTGCTTCTTGATACTGAGAGGTGTACTCATAAACGTTTTAATTCTTCACCAAAGACAACTTAAAATGGCATTGTTGTTGCAAATCAAAGGAGTTTTTTTGAATCTTGTACTCTGCTACCTCGAGTGAACCTTATTTCTGCCAACTTTGAAAATGTTTATTGTTACAGGGTAATGGGAATATGAGGAGGAACAACAAGAACAAGGAAAATGGGAGAAATGAGAGCAAATCGAATCACTAGATTAATGCCTCGTGTTTCTCTCCTTTGATTTGTTTCGATAGCTTGATCTCTTCGTATTGTTTTTGTACGATCATCATCTTCATTCAAAATTTCATTAATTATATTGTATTCAACGTCATCAATGTAGCTAACACCAAAACATTGTCCTCAATTTTTTTTTATGTCTTCTTGATTGTTCGCAAAAATAACGAGACGAAGTTGTGCAAGAGGGGCCCGACTATTAATGGTCATTTGACTAAAAAAAGAAAGCTGATTTATCATTCTCTCAGCGAGTTCAATTATTCTTAATTCAGCTACATGTTTCTCTTCTTCATCTAAAAATCTAGATTCAATGTTGAAGTGTGTTTTTGAATGAAGCTTCTCAAATATGCAGAAATATCTCTTCGGATATCTTGTATAAGAATGAGATTTGGTTGTTGAATAGGTGGACGAGAAACTCTCTAAATGATTCTTACTATAATATGACTAGGTCTTCTTTGAGCAATAAGATCTGTAGCCCTACTTGCAATATGAACACATTATTCTTCAGTCTAACACAACTACAACTATTTGATACTGAACTGCACTTGTATGATTATCCCACCCATTGGTTCAGAGTTTTGAACAGATATCTTCTTGTGAGGCTTGCACCCAATCAAGGTTTGGTTTAAGAATAAGGGTCTAAATTCTAGGGATGGTCATATGGACAATAAAAGAAATGGTGAGAAACTCTGAAAATTGAGTTTTGCCCCACTGTGGGTTCCGAATAAATATTGGAAATTGTAATAGTTTAGGGGGGAAAAATTTTCTCCTTATTAATGGGGAAGTTCCCTTATTGAAAAAAAAAATGGAAAACTACATAAATATATACAGTATTTACAATATTTCAGCTTAATTTTGGTGAGTTTTAGGTTCCATCTACTAGTTTTTTCAAGGTAAGGAAGAAGGGGATGAGAACAAGAAAATGAAAGGATATAATTCAAAGACAAGGAAGTGAAAGAATTTTCATGAGAGAAAAATACATATTTCTAACTACTTCTGTATATCATGAAATCAAAACACAAAATTTAAATAGACAAAAAAATATATTCAAAACTGATACAATATGAACATAAACTAATAAAATGTTCATAATATGCTCAGCATGAATTAAAAGTTTCATTAATATCTTTGCCAAGAAATGTACATAAAAGGAAGAATAAGAGATGGGTGGAGAGAGAAAGGAAAAAATTCTTCAAAATATTTAGTCTCAAAAAATTCCAATCAGTAGAACCAAAACTTCAACCCCTTATAATGAGAAATAACCCATATTCATAGTTTCTCAATTTATAACCAACTTGTAATTGATTTCCCATAAAAAGGTCATTTACTCTTTACCTTTCAATAAAGTTATGATTTACATTTACTTCATATTGGATTCAATCAAGTTTTACAAAAATCACTCTTATTAACGATAAAATAAAATGCCACTTTAGTGACAAAAAGTGAAAAGGGGAAAGAAGTGCTAGAAAGAAAAGCCAATAGCTAGAGAAACACCCTTAGTGATCTATTTTCCCATTTTATATTCAACACGTGTAATCTGAATCATGTGCAACATATTTTACATCTTGATCACAAGGAATGATTGTGTTGTCCATAACATCAATCCAAGAATTAGTAGCCTCCAATATCTTTTTAACTCACCTAAACAAATAAGGGAGTTCTTTGGTTATGTTAGAGAATATGTTGTAAACCCTAAAAAATCATGATTATGGAATCAACACTTAGGTGTTGTGAATGAAAAATCCAATCTTTGATAGTTCCCATTAATTAATTCTTAATATGTTTAACCGATTTCATCTTAGAAACATTTTCATCAAGCGGAAGACAACACATATCATGTAAATCCACATAGATATTTTATTTCAACATTTAATTTCTCTACATATGAGAGGAATGATATTCATATGCTTCCTTGAGTGTCTTCATTCTCCAGTCAATGGCTGAACCCATTTTCTTGAAATATCATCTTTAGCACAAGCAAAGAACCCTTTTGATAGGAGTGCATTCTTATCTAAATTAGTTATGGAATGAAAGTCAAGAATCAAATTTTCCCAATGTTTTTTATTAGGTAATAAGAAGCTTTTGAAAGGACACTCAAACCTTGTACAAATCTAACAAAAGATAAACATGATAGACTAGAAAAAATAGAACTCAGATGCAAGATCAAGTAGACTTGATCCAATAGAGGAGACACAATATTTTTTCAAAACATAGAAGCTAAAACTCCATTAAAAGGTAGAGATATGTAGTGATAAGTCAGAAAACAAGACTAGAAATAGAAAAAAAAAAGAGCATACCCCTCAGATAAACTTAAAAAAAACAAGACAACACTTACTACATCTGAGACCTTCTCTACCTACCCTAAGTATAGATTTTAGGGCCTTCAAAACTACAAGGTGGGACTTTTGGGTTCTGGCTTTGGATGTCAGTGTCTACAAGGGAAGGAGGAGTATTCAATACCAATCTATTTTTCAAAATCTCTAATCTCTACTCAAGGATAACATTTTCTACCTTAAGATTTTCTCCACTTCTAGATTTTCCATATCATCAACAATTTTCCTTGTTTATGTTCTCAGGCCCTTACTTATATTCAACTATATGCTCCCTTCCTCTTCCAAAATGCACAATATTCATTACAAATCCTCATTTGACATGTGAGGAACATGGCCTTTGACTTTCTCCTTACCCTTGTTAGGAAATTCAAGGGATAAATAATGTTACAAATTATAAATCCACAATATAAATTGTTGAAGATTATAGTTTATGAAGTGCAATAATTAAAAACATATATTAAGGTGCTTATAATGTAGATTACAAAATGTAAACACCATGAACAACTAAATGAACAAAATGACACAAGATATAAGTGGGAAAAACTTGGAAGGTAAAAAACCCACTAAAAATCACTTATCTTTATTGAGAATAAAATTTCACCCAACACTCCCACTATTTCCATAGATCCACTTGCAGTTACAACTTAAAGAAGGAATTAAAAAAGTACATCATACATTTGCTCGTGTTTTACATCATTCACTTCATGTATCTACGATCAACTTGCACATATAGCTCACATCCATATGTTACACTCGATATTTCTCATATCTGTATTATCACATATATCTAATGAGATCACCTTTTTTATACACGGTGGGTGACATGTTTTGAGTCACTCTTATTTTAAACACTGCCAACAATAGTAGTGGATCCTCCATGCTTATATCTTAAATATAAACTATAATCCAAAAACATATAGTATTTGGTGGGTTTCTAAATAAGTAATTTCTCGCTTAATATTATAAAACCAACACCCCCTCTTAATGTTAAGTCGGGAAACATGAAAATTTAATTTTACATGTCAAATTTTGTACCAAATAATACATGCCAAGTCACCTTATGTTACAAAAGGAATTATAATCCATAAATCAACAAGTGATTTAGGATAACATGCAACAAAAAATTGTACCATAGATTTTGTAGTTCCACAGTGCACTACAACAACGTCCCTCATGTTTTCCAACTCCAAATCACACTACCATAGTGTCCCATGGAATTATACTAGCCATGAACAACTGTACACACATTACGGGTTTTAGGGAAGTTGGAGTACACTATTTTTACATGGTTCAAAGCAATGTTCTATGGATTCTATAAAAACCATAATACAAATGAACATTACAAATTCTCAGGATAAAGTGATTAAGGATGAAGTCTTACATAACATTTTGGAGTTAATAAAATCTTCATAACTAATGCTTTGCTGGGGATTACTAGTAAACTTATTATACATGCAAATTTACTTAAACAACATTGAAATAGTCTAGGGAGTATCCATTTTGACACAATCAATCCATTAAGAGATGACATTGCATAAGAAAAAACATGCAACATGCTCACTTCTTATTTTCCCCTCAAAGGCACCTCTGAAAGGACAAAACTCATATGATTCACAGGTGAAGATTAACATCATTCACATGATCATAAGAGCTAAACAACATATGCTCAGTTGATTCAAAGGTGGAGATCAATGTCATCCACATGATCGTAAGAGCTTATATATGAAATTCCCAACATAATACGTAATTTGTAGAGATTTGTAGCACCCAAGGGCTTATTAAAAATGTTTGCAATATAATTTCAAAACTTGAGATGTATATCACCATAGAATTTTTTTCCCCAGATGAATTGCATATGGATCTCAATATGCTTGGTTCTTTGATGTTGGACTATATTTTTTGCAAGAAAAATACAACTTTGGCTGTCACATAGAAGTAGAGAATTTCCTTTTACGCCCGTATGAATTTCTTCCAATAGTATTTTGAGCCACATGACTTCTTTTGCTGCTTCCATAACACTTCTATACTCTTCTTTAGTATAAGAGATAGATACTGTTGGTTGCTTCTTGTTGCTCCAATTTATTGCACCTACACCCTACTTGAAAATAGATCCAAAATTATATTTTCTATCCACAATATCACCAACATGGTTAGAATCACAATAAATAAATAGAATTGCATTATCATGAGAAGAATAACACAATCCATAATTGATTGTACCTTTGATATACCTTAAAATATTTTTTTCCATTTTCTAATGCTCATCATAAAGATCCTGCATGAATCTAGAAACAATTCCAACTGCATAGGATATATCAGGCCTAGTGATAGTTAAATAAATCAGACCACTGACCATCCATCTATATAAAGTAGGATTAAATTTATCACAAGAAGGTTTTGGATCTAATTTAACCCCAATTTCCATAGGAGTAGATACAAGCTTAAAATAAATCACAACAAACCTTATAAAAAGCTTAGAAGCATACTATGATTGTGATGCAACAATAAATTTATGATTTTTATAAATAATCATGCCTAGAAAATGATTTAATAGTCCTAAATCAATCATTTCAAAACGTTGTCTTAACTTTTCTTTGATTCTAATAATTATATTCTTATCACTACTAGTAATCAAGAGATCATTAACATATAAGACAATAATGATAACATGACTGTTTTCATACTTGACAAATAAATCATTATCAACAAAACAATTAGAGAAACCAAGCTCATGAAAGAAACTATTTATCTTAGCATACCAAGCTCCAGGAGCTTGTTTAAGACCATGTAAAAATTTCTTAAGTTTACACACATATAATTCTTTTCCAGGTTCTTTAAAACTTTTAGGTTGATGAATATAAATTCATTTTTAACATCTATTTGGTGAATCTCCCAACCATGTTGAGCAGCTAAAGCAAGAATAATTCTAACATCTCTCATTTTGGTAACAAGATAAAATGTTTCAACATAATCCAAACCAGGTTTTTGAGTAAACCCTCTAGAAACTAATCTTTCCTTGAGTTTATTAATCTTACCAGTAGAGTTATATTTGATTTTATACAACCATCTAGAGCCTACAACGCTTCTTTTAGGAGGGAGATGGACTAATTCCCAAGTTTGATTCTTGATAAGAGGATTGTATTCAAATTCCATAGCTGCAATCCATCTTTCATCTATGATGGATTCTTCAAAAGATTGAGGTTCAATCTTATAAACAATTGATAAGGCATGATAAGAGTGTTGACTATGGGTCATCTTTCTCAAATCATTAGGTAGAGAGTTTGAAATCAGATTTTTGGCCCATTTACGAATTATAGATTGAGAAAAGGATTGAGAAGACTCCCCCTCAATGTATACATCCATAATATTAGTAGAAGGATGATTATAGTCTTAAAAATTAGTTTCCATATTGTCTAAGCTAGGATTGTCAACTAGAAAATCAGTTCTAGACTTAGGAAACTCGGAAGAGGGAAGAGATGCATATTTACAAAAAGGTTTCTAAAGAACATGCACGTTCCTATTTTATACAATCACATGCTTAATTTTATCATAGACTCTTAATCCTTTTGTTTGATTGCAATACCCAAAAACATTCAAGGGTAGGAAGAAGGATCAATTTTTTGTCTTTTAACTCTAGGAATGAGAAAGGACACAAGACTACCAAATATATTAAAATAAGAGATATCAGGTTTTTACTTGGTCCATACTTCATGAGGTGTGGTTTGATGTGAATATTTTTTGGGAAATCTATTAAGGATTTGAACATTAGTGCTCATTACTTTAGCCCATATAAACTTAGGCACATTAGAAGCATGAAGCATATTCACATCCATTTCTATGATGGTTCTATTCTTCCTTTCAGCTATGCCATTTTGTTGAGGAGAATAGGGAGTCGTAATCTCCATTTGAATTCCATTAGATACAAAAAAATCATCAAACATATTATTAACATACTCACCTCCATTATTAGTTCTAATTCTTTTAATTTTTAAATTAGCCATGTTTTCAATAAGGGATTTAAAATATTGAAACTTAAATAAGACATTAGAATTTTTCTTAATGTAATAATACCAATTCATTCTTGAGAAATCATCATTAAAAATTACATCATATAAAACACCACCAAGAGAAGTTACTTCCAAAGGACCTCTAACATCACTATAAATTAGCTCAATAAAGCAAGAGGAATTAGACTCATGGTGTTTGTGAAATGGTTGTACATGTTTCTTACCACGCAAGAAACTTTCACAAGATTCATGATCTGATTTTATCTTAGGATGACCTCATATAAACTGTTAAAGTTTATATGCCCAATCCTTTCATGCCATAATTTGAAAACATTACAAGAAGTAGTGGAAAGACAAGATTCAATAACAAATCCATTAAAAAAGTACAATCCATTCTTTTGTAAACCAACAACAATTACTTTACCAAGCTCATTTTAACATACCATTTATCTTGTAATTTAACATGACTTTACAGTCATACTTAGTTAATTGTGAGCAAGAAAAATGGTTCTTCTTTAATTTCAGAACAAATATGATCTAAAAATGGATATGAAAATACCCAATTCTTAGTATTCTCCATATTTTATACTTGTATAGATTCTCAGTAGATTCTTTATTATGGAGAAAGTCCATTCAAGACGAGGGTGATCCAGACACCTTTGAATGACATCAAAGGCCATTATTTTTTTGTTATGGTTGTTTTTTTGTGTGATGGTTACGTAAATTCCCCGGCGGTTATGTAACCTCCACTCTTTATAGAGAGGAGGTTGTGCAACCACCATAATAGTTACACAACCAATATTTGCACAACCACCACTCTATTTTTACCAGAGGCCTTGTCCTCGATGACACCAAAACTCAGGAAACTCAATAGTTGTAAATGTTTGAGCTTCCGAATGGTTCGGTTGATCTTTCCATTCATCCTTAGGAAGGGAAACTATAAATTTGCATTCATTTGATCATTCTAGAAAAGTATTTTTGGGTTAATTCAATTGTGAGTAAGAGAGGAAGTGAATTGTTCTTGTTTTGTTCATAACAAAGATGATTTGTTTCTTATTGAGAAGTTTTGAGCAAGAAAATAAAATTAGGAGTGTGAATCCTTCTTGAAGGCCAATTATTGGCAACACTTTTTATTTTGGAGAATTATATAGTGAGAGGGAAGAAATTTGCTTATCCACTAGAGTTTTCCCACCTTAGGTTTCTCCAGGATAAATTCTTGTGTCTCCTTTACATTCTATTTCTCAATTTGTAGTATAGTTTTGATTTTCTCATGCAAATTATATTGGTTAAATGGAACTTAATCGGTTTCCATTCAATTATCACTAAATAGGATCTGTTAATTGTTTAAAACAGGTAGTTTATAGATCAAAATAACACATTTCTAATGATTCCATTTTCTAACTTAACATTGCCACAACATTCAGACTTGATGACAAAGTTATCTACTAGATAAATATTTTCATTGAATTAAACTACATCATGAATAATATCATGCATATATGTCATGTATCTAGATGCACCACTATTTAAGATCCATTCACTATCATTGGAGGATAAAAGGGTAGTATGTAACGAATCGTTACACCAAAACCTCGATGCGTTAGTGAAATCCACACATGAGGATCATAACATCCCACCACGCTTCCGTAGATCCCGACTCGGGATGGGTTTGTGTCCGTACTCCCATACATATGAGCCTCGCTTCACCGACGTTTAGGCACCACACAGGCTCCAGCTACATGATGTAGCCGACTGAGTGGGATTCAAACACGGATGGTTGCTCTGATACCACTTGTAATGAAATTACTTGATTAATTATGATTATCACTAGCAATAGAACACCAAATAACACAATATTGTAGATAAGTTCTCTCAATATGAAAGTAGAATAGCTTGGCCACTTCGAGGGGGCAACCTCCAAAACATATAATAAGACTCAAATACTCAACACAATGATCATCCACTACTTATAACCCCTATTTATACTATTCCTATGATATGGCCATCAACAAGGCCAACCAACCAATGATAATAGATAATATATGAAAGAGATACATCATGATAAGAAGTTATGATAGCCACAAGTCGGCTATATCCACCCCATGTAAGATATATAATTAAGGGTGTAACATGCCCCTCCCCTTCAAAAGAAAAATTGTCCCCCAATGTTGGGAAGCCTTAGATGTTGTTGCATGAATGCTTCATCTTCCAATGATGCATCCTCAATATTCATATTCTTCCACTTGATTAGGTACTTGGTAATGACTCTGGTCCTCAGTCTTTTGGTGCGTGTCTAAAGAATGCCTTCAGGTTCTAATATGATCCTTCCTTCCTCGTCTAGTTCCGGAAGCACTGATTGGGTGGAAATGTGCTACCCAATAACTTTCTTTAAGCAAGAAACATGGAAGAATGGATGTATTCTACTTCCTGGAGGGAGCTCTAGCTTATATGCCCACTCTACCAATTTTCTGTAAAACTCAGTCAGGACCATAGTATTTAGGAGCAAACTTATTATCCTTTTGCTGTTGTTTTAAGGATAACTACTTATATGGCTGTAACCTTACAAAAACAAATTCTCCCTCTTCAAAATGTCGCTCACTTCTATGTTGACTGTTGCTTCATACGGTTTTGTGCCCGTGTCAAATTTTCTCTAAGACTAGAGAGTACCTCATGCTAATGCTAAATGTGATCTTCGACTGCTCTCACCTTTGGTTTGACCTTCAAGCTAGATATGAGTGATGGAGGACGGTACCCATAAAGTGCCAGAAATGGAGACATTTTGGAGGAGGTATGAAATGAAGTATTGTACCACCATTCTGCCAGTGGCAACCATTGCACCCAATGTTCTTGTTTATCTGAAGTAAAACATAGAAGATATCCCTCTAAACACTTATTTACCACCTCAGTTTGCCCATCTGTTTGGGGATGATAAGAGGAATTCTTGGCTAGTTGGGTACCTAGACAAGAGAACAAATCAGTCCAAAAGTTACTTGTAAATATTGGATCATGATCACTTACTATAATTTTTTGGCGTGCCATGGAGCTTTTGAACTGTATCCAGAAAAGAGATGGCAACTATACTAGCTATGAAAGGATGAGCCATGTCACAAAAATGATCATATTTGGTAAGTATGTCTACCACGACCATGATGACACTTTTCCATTCTGATTTAGGTAATCCTGTGATGAAATCCATTGATACCTCTTCCCATCTCTCACTAGGAATAGACAGAGGTTGGAGAAGACCAGGTGTCTTAATGGTCTCGCCCTTATTTTTTTTGGCAAACCAAACATTCTGCCACAAATTTTTGAACATCTCCTTTCAACCCCTCCCAAAAGAAATCCTTCTTAACTCTATGATATTTTTTTAGGACCCCAACATGGCCACCTATTGGAGAAGAATGTAGCTCTAAAAGAACATGGTGTTTAAGTGTAGAGTTCTTATATAGATATAACTGATCTTTGTACCTCAATGTATCCCCCTTCCATATAAATTGAGCTGATATGGATGGATATACCTAGAGATTTTGAATGAGAGTATGTGTGGTTGCATCTTTCTTCCATTCTTCACATGCTTGATCTACCCAATCTACATTTAGTATAGATATGGCACATAACAATGCTTTTGGCAGACTCATCCCTCCTAGACAAAGCATCGTCGACCAAATTTTTCTTTCCTTTCTTATAAAAAATCTCAAAGTCATATCCCCAACATCTTAGTGACCCCATTTTTGTTGTTATTCTGAAGATAGATGTTGCTCTAAGAAATATTTCAAACTATCATGATCATTTTTTACCTTAAAATGTTTACCCATCAAGTATGGTCTCCATTGTTTGACTGCATGTATTATTGCCATCATTTCCTTTTCATAGGTGGGATTTAACAAATTATTTCCTTTTAGCTATCGGCTCTCAAAAGAAATGGGGTGTCCTTCTTGCATTAGTACTGCTCTAATTCCATTTCTTGAAGCATCGCACTCAACTACGAAAGTTTTGGAGAAATCTGGGGTTGTCAATATTGGAGTGGTGCACATAGCTGCTTTCAATTTTTCAAATGCCATAGATGCTTCCTCATTCCACTGAAAGGAGTACTTATTCAATAATTTTGTGAGTGGTGCTGCTATACTACCATAGTTTTTGAAAAATCTGTGATAATACCCTGTGAGACCTAAGAAACCTCATAATTGTTTGAGGGTTCTTGGGGTTTCCCATTCCACAATGGCCTGGATCTTGTGAGGGTCCACCTTAACACCTTCATGAGAAACAATATGGCCCAAGTATTCCACTTCATGTACCCCAAAAGAACACTTCGAAGGCTTGGCATAAAGTTGATGTTTCTCTAATACTTCTAAGATAGTATTGACGTGATGTAAGTGTTTCTCCCATGATTTGCTGTAGATGAGTATATCATCGAAAAATACCAAGACAAACTTTCTTAGGAATGGTCTAAATACTGAATTCATCAAGATTTGGAATGTGGATGGAGCATTGGTAAGACCAAATGGCATCACTAGGAATTCATAATGGCCTTGATGAGTTTTGAAGGCTGTCTTATGAATATCTTCTTTCTTGACTCTAATTTGGTGATACCCGAAACACAGATCTAGTTTTGTAAAATAAATGACACCATGTAACTCATCTAATAAATCATCAATGATGGGAATAGGAAACTTATATTTGATAGTGAACTTGTTAATCTCTCTATAATTTTGGACACATGCACCATCTTCCATCCTTGCGATGCACCATCACCACGGGAGCAGAATAGGCACTTTGACTATGACGAATAATACCCATTTCCAACATTTCCTACCACCATCTTCTCGATCTCACTCTTTTGCACATATGGATATCTATAAGGCCTGATGTTGGGGGGTTGGCTTCTTGGAATCAACTTAATAGCATGATCATTCTATCTTTCAGGTGGTAATCCTCTTGGTTCCTTAAAGACAACTACATGTTGATTAATAACCTTTTGAAGATTAGGATGCAATAGCTTCATTTGTGGTTGTACTTCTATAGAGAATAATCAAGCTAAAAAACCTTCATACCCCTTTTTAAGAATCTTCTGCATTTAGTGAGAAATCACCACTAGAGGATCTTTAGCTTGTAGACCTCGAAGTTCAAATTTTTTACCCTCGGAATGAAAGCACATGAAAAATTCCTGGAAATTTATCTCCATGGTGCCTAAAGTAGTGAGCCACTAAACACCTAAGAAAATATCAACTCCTCCCATGGGAATAGAAAACATTGTAGATTCCAATGTGTAATCACCCATCATGATTTTGACTTTATGGCATTTACCTGAACATTGGATTGTGCCACCATCTGCAATCATTACTTGAATTCAGGTGTTGGGTAGATGAAACAATTTAGTCTTGCTGCCAACTTATAATTGATGAAATTATGTGTGCTCCCTGAATCAATCAAGACTATTACCATCTGCTTCTTAATATAACCCACAACTTGAAGGGGTTTGTGGAGTACTAATACTTGATAGAGCATGACATGAAATAGTTGGCTGAGGATCTCCAGATTCTTCCTCTAATTTTTCCACTTCCTCTGTTGATGTTGCCTCATATTATTCCTCATCACTAGATCCTTCAATGTAGAACAATTTTTTCTCAAAACATTTATGATTTGGTCCATATTTGCTATCATAGTTAAAGCATAACCCTTTGGCTCTTTTTTATTCAATTTGTTGAGGTGTCAACCGAATTGGCCGAGGGTAAGAAGGAGACAAGGTGTTACGATATTTTATGCTAGAAAAGGACTACCTTCTACTAGAAAGAAATTTTTCCTCTACTCGACGTGCCATGATAATAGAATTAGAAACCTTGAGTGGGTTAAACATGCGTACCTCATGCTCAATGTGGTCCTTAAGACCCCCCTAGAAATAGGTCATTCAAATACTCTTTTGTAATATCCTCCACATGCAAGGACAAAGTTTGGAATTGATGGACATACTCCTTAATTGAACCAGTTTGGCGTAACTTTGCTAATTAGCTGAAGTAATTCTCAGAAACACTAGAAATATAGTGTAATTGAAGCTCTTCAATGAAAATTATCCAGGTGACATTTAGGCCATTCTTCTGCCTTTGAGCACATAACCAACAATACCAAACAAATTGATCAGGTTCTAGGTATAAGGATGCCATAGTTACCTTTTGTTCTCCTGGGATCTGATGGAGATCAAATAAATTTTCCATTTGGGTAATCTAATTGAGTGGATCCTTTCCATCAAATTTACGCATTTCAACTTTTGGAATCATACCCCTCCATTGGTGAGAAGATCCACTTGAATGATTAAAGGATCCTCTCTAATTGGAGTGATTTGGATATGTGTGACCATTTCTAGTGGAACCCATATGACTGGCATTAGAAGTTGTATTTGAAATAATATGCAACAACTCTTGTTGCATTGCATGAAAATCCTTTTGAATCTCACTCCTAAGGCTATCTTTTAGTTGATGAAGCTCAACATTAAGGTCATCCTTACTCACCATATTGTTTACCCTTTCTTGAAGTTGAATGACCACCTCAGATACTCCTGAACCAGTAGAATATGAAGCAATATCTTCCTTATTTGGGGTCATTCTTAGAGTTACTTGTCCTTTTCCTTGGCCTCGAGTAGATCTACCAGCCATGACAAAGGGTTTGGGCCTAGGGGTAGACTTAATAGGGCATAATTTTAGGGTTTAGGGTTTCATAATTTTTTTTGGCCGAATAAAGGAATTTATAAAAAATAAACCCTAGCTATTTTTTTGAGGGGTTTCCGAAAAAAAAGAAATTTGAAAAATTTCCAAAAATTACGCCCTAGGGAGCCAAATTATGAATAAATATAGAACTGTAATAACTTTTGCAAAACAAGTCAAAACTTATTGAAATTTGGAGAGAAGCTTACTTGACTTATTTTGCCATACCAAAAAAACATTGCAGAAAAAGTTGATACCAATCTTGAGATATGGCTGAACCTTTAGAATTAGGGTTTGACATCATCCTGGCCGAGATCAAGCTCTGATACCACTTGTAAAGAACCATTACACTAAAACCTCGAGGCATTAGTGAAATCCGCACACAAGGATCATAACATAGTAAAAAGATAAATATATTTCTCATCATTATTGGCGTAGTTTTTAGTAGGAATATGATTTTTATGGTTTTTCTTCTTTTTAATGTTTTTATTCTTATTCTTAGGATTTTTATGAGACATGTTAGCATGACAATCAACTGCTTTATGACCAAATTTACCACAAACATTACAAGTTCCATCAAAATTTACTTTAAAATTTTGATTATTCCTATTGAGATTAGGTTTAAAATTGGATCTAAAGATTGATTGCTAATTTGTATTACTGTTATACTACTTTTTAGAAGATTTTTGACTTTGAGAGAAAATTTTCTGAGAGACATTCTCTTTTGTGTCAAAGTTCTTCATGAAACTCTCTTCTTGAATAAAGAGAGAAGACAATATGTATAATTTAGGTAAATCATATTCATTTTGATAGTTAGAATTCATAATAGAGATGAAATTTCTAAACTTTTCATGAATGTTAATTTGAATAATGAATTAAATTAACTTATCATGAAATAATTCACAATTACATCCATCTAATTCAACTTTAATACCCTTAATTTTAGCTAGGTAATAAACAAACTTTTCAACAACTTTCATAGGGTTTGTAAACAATTTCATGATTGGCTTAATTATCCTAGAAAGGAGGATACACTCATGCATAGTTTGCAATTGATCCCATGCATCACCTGGAGATTCCATATGTCTAATATGCAACAAGAACTCATTTTTGATACTTTGCAATAAGATGGACATAACCTCTTGGGATTTTTTAGAGAAAACACAAGTTCTCAGGAGTAGCTTATCTCCTAGTGGGTTTCTTCTCAACAACACTCACTACATCTCATAACTTTATAGCTATAAGGATAACCTTAATCCTAATTCTCTAAATACCGTAATTAGTTCCATTTAAAAGATGAAATTTATCCATGGAAAAACTAGAAGAACTAGCCATTTTAAGGAAAACTTAGGAAAGTTTGAAAAATAGGTTGTTAGGCATGGTTACAAAAGTTATAGAGATTTGTGGTGTTGTCATGAAACCTATGCAACGTGAAAAATTGAAAATTTTCAACATGACAACTAAGCCCATAATTGAAAATTATGTTTCTCGATCGTTGTGCCTCCTTTCTATGGCTAGCCTACCCTCATCCCTACCCTCACACAATGTTAGAAGAAATAACTAAAATGAGTATTCAACATGTTTCAATGTGCAGGGAAGGGTGCCTAATGTTATTAGTGATCTCATTAAGATTCAATGAAAAAAACTTCCTCTAGAGGCCTAAAACACTATTTTGGCCATTCTGCAGCCGGTAGACATCGACTGAAAGCATGTATGGAAAATATAAAGTATTCGAGGGTGATGTAGGAGAAAAATAAATGTTTCTAAGGCAATTTAGGAAATTTTAGGTAAGAAACTTTGATTCGGGGACAATCTGTTCAACATAGGGTAATCCAGGGTATAAGGAATGAAAGCTAAAATGGTGAAAGATGACTTCTTTGGATGATTCTGGGAGACCTTGAAGGAGTTAGGAGGAAAAAAATAATCACCAGAAATATATTGGAATCCTATACAAGTTGGAAACATCAAAATTTATCCAAGGCTCAAATATTTCTTGACATATTTCAAAACTATGTAGCTACCCCTCTCCATTCAAAATGAAATAAAACCTAAATTTGGAAATACAGTAGTAGAATTAGATGTTTATAATGGTTAAGATGATATTAAAATAGGATTTGGAGTTAAAATCATATAATATTTGACCCCAAAACATTTTTACTAAGCTCCAGAGGTGAAAACATAATTTCAGGTTTCCTAATTTGGACATACAAAGCAAAATCTGCTTTCCTAATTTGGATAACTCACACTTTTGACACTCTTGTGTCCCTATGTACCATATGGGACAAGGGGGACAAGGGAGAAACTAGAGTGTGACCTCACTCACTCCCCCAAGTCACACTTTGGACTCCTAGGTGTCCTAGGCATCCCCTCCGTCCCCTTTGTCCCCATGGTGCAAGGGGACAGGGGGACACCAAAATGTGACCTACCTCCTTCTCCTAGGTCATAATTTTGTGTCCTTGGTGTCCCCTCTATCCCTTGTGTCCCCCAAGGGACAAGGGGGCTACAAAAGTGTGACCTATATCATCTATGCAGCCCCTAGACACCATGTGACCACATCCAGCTCCTTCAGTGCCATTTCCCATCCCTTCACCTTCCTAATTCACACTTTTGAAACCTAGGTATCCTGTCTATCCCCTATGACCCCCAAGGGGAAAGGGGGACACAAAAGTGCAACCTCACCCCTCTTGTGAAGATTTTTCTAACTGTGGACAAGCTATCATGGCCACAAACAAGTCAAAAATCACTCAGAAACTTGGATAACTTCTCCCATAAACAAATGAATCATTTTAACCTTCAGGTCATTTTTTCCCTCTGACCTCCATTAATGATCATACACTCCATAACATAAAATTTCATAAAGTTTTCTGTTTTATTCTAGGGAGATCTGATGTGCAAAAAACCTTGAAATTTGGAGTGAATGCTCGTCGTAAAATATACTTTCATCTAAGCCTTTTATTTCATGATGAGGTGGCTTATTTTTTGAGATATTGAGGACTGAGTTTTATCTCAGTATTCTCCTCTCTTTGAGGAAATTATCATTTTACCACTAATACAAACAAGGGAATCATATGAAAATAGGAGCGAAGCATCCTTAAAAATCATGGAACTTTTGAGACCGATTTCATATCAATCTAACACATGTGGGTGTAATTTATAAAAATATAAAGTATTCAGAGTAGTGAGTGTCTAAAAATAGTAATTTTCTAAAAATAGGGATTCCCTAACATTTTAAATACTCTGAATGAGTAAGAAACAATAGGAGGTGAAGATTGTGAAAACTTGTTAAAAATAACAGTCCTAAATAGGACCTAATAAAAATAGTAAGACTTGTAATTGAATTTAGAAAGATGTGGAAACTCCCATTCTACTTATCTCACTAAATTTTTCCACCATTGAAGGCTAGGAAGTTGTCATGTGGTCTAAAAAGGAAAGAAAACCTTCCAAAAACTCCTAAAGAATCAGTTCTGAGGTAATCTCTGTAAGGCAAAAGTTGATGCAAGAAGTCAGATGATCCATTTCATCCCAATTGTGGAAGAGGGGAGCCATCATGTATGAATCACATTGTGACAAGGAATATACCAAAGTGAATCAATATTTGTGAAAGACAATCACTTGGAAAATAGGCGAAATCAGGAACATCCTGAGGCATGTGAAGGATTTGAAACACCAAGAGATTCATTTCAAGTCATCAAGGGAATGCTCATTAGGGGCATGATAAGAGAAAATAGACACGAGTGATGATGACAGTCATATTGAGCTCAAAAAAAATTCATATCTCATGATTTTTAATGTTCTCACATCTTTCAAGTCAGGGAGGTGACATTCATATGTATTCAATGCAATTTGGAGTTCAAGAACATGGAACTCATCTTCAAGTCTCATTTAGGGTCAATCCTCCTATGTGGAGGAGGAAACCTATTTTCATGAGAAACACTCAAGAAAAAGGATGTCTAGGTACCTTAAGCATGTTTCCACTTAGTTGAAATATTAGTCAGGAAGGTGAATTGTGAGGTTAAAAAGGGGTCATCATGTTTAAAAGAGAAATGGATAGCTCATGGAGTAAGTTGAGGAACTTCATATCCTGAATTTGCCATTATTTCCATATCTTTATGAGAAATAAGTCAGAATGAGCTAATCAAGCTATCAATGTACTCAGGACCATCATGTGTGAAGGATAAAAATCCATCTACTCCAATGAGAAACATGTGAGAAGGATGTGCATGGGAATTTTAAAGTTGATTCCATTCAAGGAGGATTTTAGATCCAGAAAGGACAAGTGGGTGATTTCCATGTGAAGTACCATGTTTGCAAGAATGGAAAATCATCTCAGTTTCACTTGATGCTATTCATTTAGTAGAATTATTAAACACTCATTTGACACCTTGTAGTACCATCAAACCTCAAGGAGGAAGCACCTTGCAATCACCTCATTTCAGCCCAATGGATGGTCATATGACAAGAATCTTATTCAGGGAGAAATCTTCTATTTCCAAAGTGAGGACCTATTTTAGTAAGTGAAAGAAAAACATTAAAAGGTTTGAGCATCATGTAATTGATTCTTGGTCACATATGTGAATTTGGAAATCCTATAGAAGTAAGAAGGTAATCCTCACTCCTTCCTTGAGATCACCATATTCCCATCGCAGTAAAAATATCACAATAGTGTTTCTAAAAACTTTTTTGATGCTCTAGAATGTTTCCATATCTGACAGAAGAAGGAGATTGTGATCACAATGCTTTAAATCATCAAGATATTCATTCAAGAGGCTTCATATTCACCGTATTGGTTAACCCCCCTCTCTCTCCTTTCTTCTCTCTCCATATTCTATTTTTCCACTTAGAATAAACTTTTTCTGATTTTTTCTTATTCACTTAAGTAACCTTCAAGTTAACATTGCAAGATTATTTTTTCATGAATAAGAAAAAAACTCATTTTCATTTCCCAGGAATATATAAGGTCACAAGGGATGAGGAGAGGTGAAACGTCATGTGAGGGGAGATGGAAAGACAAATTATAATGCTATAACTGGGATGACTTCTCCATTCTAAAGGTTTGAAAATTGTTGATTGTTTTATGTTGTTGAATTTTATATCACTACTACATCAAGAAATAAAAGCTACATTTCATCTATGTCCTTATCTATGTTCCTATATTCTCTCTACTCTCCAACTTTGCAAGCATGGTGGTTTTGTATAACCAAGAAGGATTTTTTTTCCTTGATTAATAAATATGCATAAATTTGTGTCTCTAGTTTTTTATTCTTGCAAATTTCTTACATTGTTGTGTTATTATAATTAAATGTGGAACTACTCTAGTTACTGTTGGTGATAATATGATAGTTCCTACTCACAACATTAACCCTTTTTCCTTATTTCTCATACTCTCCTTTACCTCCCTTCACTGCTAATTCTTCCTTAGTACACTGTACAAATTTTTTTTCCATAGGATTGGTGGATTATTCTTGTGTGATCCCCGACCTAATAACCACCCCATAGATTTAGTTATTTTACATTTAATAATCCCCCCCAAAAAATAAGGAGGGGCTTAGCCCCATGACCATTAATGAAAACATATAATTTTCTCTAAAAAAATTATTTCACCAAAATGTGGTACAAAGGAGAAGTCTATAGTGGATTAAAAATAAAATTAAATAACTTATAACTTAATGAAAAACTCCTAAAATAGGATCTACACAAAGATGGAGGTCTACAAAACATAAATAAATAGACATGAGAGGCCGAAAGACCTTGACGAAAAAAATACTGCCTTTTTGAAAAATTAATAGGCCGCGGTACATTGAAATAATGTTTCATAGGTTTTAGTGTTCCACAAAAAATACAGCCAAAAGTCATGTAACAAAGGAAATTTTGCAAGACACTAGAAGTATGCAGAACAAAGAAGAGTATTTGAGACACTAGAAGTCCATGGAACAAATAATAGTATGAAAAACACTAAAAGTCTGTGAAATAAAGGAAAGTTTCAAAATAGAGGTAGACCTTCAGAAGAAACCGCAAAGCATGAAAAACATGCCATGAAATTATATAATGCAATGCACAAGGAGAAAATGCATGAAGAACTTTTTAGGCCATGGAGAAAATAATCTATGCAACACAAAAGAGAGCCCAAAATACTACAAGCTTAGATAACAAACAAAATGAAGTCGCGAGACAAAGCATCCACGTAATAAGCAAGTGAAAATATGCGGAACAAAAAAAATAATGCCACACAAGTTAAAAAGGACGAAAAAGACTCACAACACTAACAATACACACGCAAGCCTAAAAAATTTATGTAACACTAAAATATTTGAATTATTAAAATAATTCGCACAACTATAAAATAGCTAAAAATGGCTTGAATAATCCAAATAAGCCAAAGAAGACTTCAAAATTCTTGCGAAGGTATGGTAAACATAGAGGAAGGCCATGGACGGTGAAAAACACATATCCAAACATACAAATGGTTGTGGAGGCTAGAAACACATGCACAAGAATGATATGATATCCTTGAACTAATTTAACACTTCAAATAATTCAAATCCAAATTATTTTGGCAGGAATTAGAGTTTTGAACCTGATAAACTTAAAGAAATTTACGAAGAAAGATATAGTTTTGTAGGTTTGAAAATCTTTAAGCTTCTTCACACTTGCAAATTAAAAACATCCAAATCCATCCTACACATGCATAAATACAAGCATTGATACCATGTTATGAAATTTAAGGGATAAATAATGTTACAAATTATAAATCCATAATATAAATTTATGAAGATTATAGTTTATGAAATGCAATAATTAAAAACATAGATTAAGCCATTTATAATGTAGATTACATAATGTAAACACCATGAAAAATAAGTAAATAAACACATTCACACAAGATATAAGTGGGAAAACTTTGGAAGGTAAAAAATCCACTGGAAATCACTTAGCTTTATTGATAATTAACTTTCATCCAACACTTTCATTATTTCCACATATCTACTTGCAATTACACCTTAAATAAGGAATTACAAACCACCTCATACATTCGCTTATGTGTTTTACATAATTCACTTCATGTATCTATGATTACATTACACATATAGCTCAAATCCATATGTTACACTTGATATTTCTTAAACCTGTATTGTAACCAATATCTAATGAGATCACCTTATTTTATACAAGGTGGGTGACCTGTTTTAGATTAATCTTATATTTTAAACACTACCGACAATAGTAGTGGATCCCATGCTTATATTTTAAATATAATCTATAAGAAAAAAAATACATTCTTTTGTGGGTTTCTAAATAAGCAATTTCTTGCGTAATATTATAAACCCAAAAACCCTTAACCTTCATGGGTTAGCCTCTAATTATTCCAATGTTAAGGTAATCCAGGATAACTGTAACTTCTTCATTATCTAGGTTACTAGTCTCCCAAAAACAATTCTTACTACACCATCCTTTCAACCTATTAAAATTTTCCTTTAGATTCATGTTGTTATCAGTGTCCTCACCCTCCTCCTCCCTAGGTGGGGTAATTATTTATGCAATCCTCCTATTCTTCCTCTCAACATCCTTGTAAATGGTTGACTTCCTATGTTTAAACAAGAGAATAGTTATGGCTTGGTGGATGGGGGCCTCAACTTTACCATTTTGAAAGTCCCTCACGGTGGCTTTTAGAGACTTAAAAAGGTAAAAAGCAATTCTCAAGATTTTGGTTCAAGAGGGAAAATGGTGGGTGTGGATTTTTCAGAACATACCCTCCAATGTCACATACTTCATAATTTACAAATAAACATTTATCCATAGTAAAGGGGGGGATATGCGCAAGAGACCACCATCAAGCTCATGAAAATTTCCTAATATGAATTATCTACATTGATTTCTTTTAAAGTTATATCATTTTTTAGTTAATGTATCATTAAACTCATATATTTTGATGACTTCATCGATGTACTTGCAACCATCCATAAAAATTATTTCCACACATGCCTTAATGAAATTTCCTTGCATACTAAAATTATGAACCTCTTCAAAAAACATTTTATTGAACTTGTTGATAGAAAAAAAAGTTTGTGTTGAAGAGGTTAGAGAAGCTTTAGGATCTAGAAAACTTTGAATATATGATGAGAGTAAGTGTACATGATCTTCCCACTTCTCCTATGTTTTCTTAGCTTTCTTAGAAACTTCAATGAGTCTAGCAGCTGATTTTCTGAAGTTGTGCACATCTCCTTCATGAGTGGCTCTCCCAATGGTATCCTACTGAGATTGTAGTAATCTATAGTCATGTTTTACTAATATTTTTCAACTAGTGGCTGAACAATTTATACAAATTGAGTTCCCAAAGAATCTAAAAAAATCCTTGAGGTGGTCTTAGATTTATTTATAGTTATTTTCATTAGCAAGAGGTGAAAATTTGTATCATAATATAGGGTAAAAGTCTTATCATTTGTTCACCACTTATCTTTGATCAAGGGTGGTACCAAAGAGAAAGAAAGATGAGGAGAAAAGGATTGTGGAGAAATATTTTGTAAAGGAATGGGAGAAGGATGATGAGATAGATGAAGGGATGAATGAATGGATGAAGGAGGGAGATAAGTGACATGTGAAGGTAAAGGGGAAAGATAGGGATTTTTAGGAGGATAATCTTGGGGAAGGGAGAAGGATCATCAAAAAACTTCTTATGGGATGAAAATTTCAAAGGGGAAGAGATAATCTCTCCTTTCTCAAGGGAATTCAATGACAATATGATCAAATCTAAATGGCCCTAGATTTTTTGTAGAGACTAAATACAACAAAAGATTTCAACATGAAAAATATTTTATTAACTTTTAAGTCTTCATGACATCTATAATAAACTCCCTTTGATGTATAATTACAAAATTAATTAATAAAGGGGTGTCAGCTTCTACGCGATTGTTTTCCATAGTATAAGAGGTTTCCTTTCAAAAATCCTCCTCATAAGTATCTCAAACATGCTACTGGACATGATTTTATAGTGCTCAATTCCCACTCATTCGTATTTTAAATTGTCTTCTAGAATCTTCTCTGAATCCAATCTCAAATTTTAAATCCTATGTATTATGGGAATTCAACTACTTTGTCCTATTAGTTGAGATAAATATAGTCGGTATTCCATGTCTTGCTAAGTTGGTAGTTCCCCTTATTACCTACCATTTTTTCATTTTCTGACCCTATTTTGTTCGTCCCTGCGCATTCTAATATATATACGCATAGGATCTAACAAGATCCACATACTCCTTACCATTCTAGGTCCTAACTCTCTTGCTCAAAATCCTCATGCATCATCATGTAACATTTTCCATGCCCTTTCTTCTTAGCCAAACTTTCCAATTCTTGCACGCATTTCCTTATTAAAATTTTGAAAATATACGAAGTTTTATTTTCTTCCACAATGCCCCTCCATAAAAGACCCTAGGTAAGATAAAAGTGAGCTCCATATCATGAGTTGTGATCTAAATTATGTCTAAGATGACCACACTTATTTGTGCTTACCCATGTCACATCTTCTTCCATGTGATCCTTATACTTCACCAAAAAATCCTTTTATTATTATTATTTATCTTCTTTATTACCCTTGAGTCCAATATGGCCTCAATTTCCTATGATTCTTATTTCAACAACTAATCCCAAGAACACTAACATATCATTCAGTCTTAACTTGGAAGCTCACCCGAGGTGTATGCAGGTATTGAGTCCCTCCTTTATGTGAGCCTCATGAGAATGTTCCTTCTTAACATGAGGATGTAATATAACTAGAAACATATTCATTCATGGAATTCAAGATGTAAACACTAACTCCTAGCCTAAATGCATTGTAAACATGGATTAACATGATCAGCTAAAGGAAAGTAGAATCAACCCATGAGAATCATCAAGAAAACCCGTAACACACACATGAACACAAAGGAAAAATACATAGATCAAGATCCATTACAAGAGTGTTACAGAATTACTTCATTATATTCATAAGCCAAAATATGGTAGCCAAGATTGCATCAAGAGAGTTTCATTGTTTTCTTTTAATGTTCATACTGGAAAAGCTTTATTTACATCACAGAGCTCTCCATTACATATCTATTTCCACACATACCCTCATTTCCTATCTCTCTATATTTCCTTATCTAGAAAGACCCTCTATATCAAGCATCAAAGGAATATTCTCCTAACCATCCATCATCATCTGTGAAATCCTATATGAATCTTCTTATGATTTCTCTACCACTACCTAGGAATATGCCAGATGTCACCATGCGTTTCCCTCAATCGAGTTTCTTTAGCATGTAGGTACCAGCTAATCCTTAACAACCTCAACTCCTTATCCTCTCATGATAACCATAATGATGCCCTAGAATATCCTTTTCTTGAATTACAAGTCTCCATAGCTTATCCACATCTGTATCTGGTCACTTTTCTATTTACTCCCTATGCGTGTCTTTTTCCTGTTGTCCAAAACTCACTAAGTCCTAACTCCATCCTACTTCAGTGTGATCCTTCATTCCTCTCCAAGGACTAATTCTACATGTGCATTCGCACCCTATTTTTATGCACCAAAAGGCTTCACACCTTAGGTACTTAGTTAATTTTAGGGGCCCAACATCACCCCACACTAAACTAGTTGCCATCCTGAAAAACCTCCAGGCTTTCCAAACAAAAAATTCTGTCAACCAGAATAATGCTGAAAAGAATAAAGAATAGAGGTTGGGAGAGAAACTAAATAAATAATTTGAGGAATGGGGGAGTGCTATGCAACCAATTGGAGGAGTTCAAGGGAACTCCATATCTATCTCATCCTTCAATTTTTCCTAGGCCTTCAATTCTGATAAGGCCTTACCTGGTGCTTCACCCAAGACATTTGGTACCTAGTCTGGGTTGGTTTCTTCCACTTTTCCCCTCAACATGTTAATGGCCACTCCTAGCTCTACATATATATCCTCAAAATCATCCATCCATTCAGTGATGGAGTCTCAGAGTTTAGTGATTCTAAAATCCATAGTTTCATGGTTTTTCTTGATCTTCTCCTTCTGAGCCATGGTGTTAATAACCAATTGTACGTGTTTTGCCTTGTTGGTGGGGATGGTATCCTATAACACTTTGAGGGATCCCTCTTCTTCTATCACCAGTACGTCAATGATTGAATCACATTTTCTACAACTATTGAAGCCCCTATCCACCAGTATATTCACCTCCTTGAGTTGGGAGAGAAAATATTCCAACTCCGTGATCTAGGTTTTAATTGCGACCTTGTTTTCTTCTTTCTCCTTTATGAGATTTACAGCTATGGGGCCAGCATCATCCTTGATGTTAATGAGTAACATCCACATGAGGTTCTCAAGGTACTCCATCTCATCCCCATAGTCGGTCCTGGCCTGGATTACCAATGTCGAACATTTCCCCAGAATGTTTTGCACGAGGGTGCCAACTCGGTAGTATGCCTCCTTTGTCCATGCACCTATTCTCCCCTTAACCCCTGGTGCAACCTATCTATTTCCTTCTCCTTTCTCTTTCTTTTTATGATCAAGGTCCAAATAGTGGCCCTTGTATCCAAGACTACCTGCCAGATCACCTCTAATGACATATTTTGCAATGCATTGCAAACCTTGCTCGTCTGTTAGGTGGTTGGGATCCACCACTTTATATGTATCTCCTCCATTCTTCTTCAAATGAATGGTTTTGATCACATGATTGTTGACCTCGAACTCAGGTTCCTCAGCATGGAATTGCATGCTCCAGCTGAGCATCTTCCTGGTCCTAGGCAAGCCCTCGTCTTGATCCATTAAATCCCAACCATGCAAATTTTCTGGTGGGAGGGTGGCCTGGAATCTTATGCGCAAGAACTTCATGTGGTCATCCATGAATTCCATGTGTGGGGACACTGGGGTCCACTTATTCCTTATATCCTTTCTATTTTTCCTCTACTTCTCTTATTGTAGGGGTGAATCCCTTATCCTCCTTTATAGTAAAGGAGTCCCCCTTATCTCCCTTTGGGATGGCTTTCTATGGTGTAGTGGCTTTGTGCATCAAAATCTTCTCATCCCCTACCAAATTCTCTTCTCCTTCTTCCCACACCTCACCTACATCTGTGGCCTTTACCTCAACCTCCTTCCCCTCTAACTTTGCTTCCAATTCTTCTTTGAAATTGGTGGGGCCTTTTTCCTCTCCTTCCTCCGAGCTTGTTATAGGGCTTGATGTATCATGTGTATTTTGTTTCTTTTCCTCAAGATCTTCCTTATCTTCTTCCTCTTCCTCCTGCCCTAGTAATGAGGTGTTGGCAACCACCTATGTTGAAGTACTGGTGCCCTTGCTACTATTCTAGTGTGTGTAGTACTTCCTCTTCCTTGAAGTGTCTAACTTCCATTCTTCTTCTTCTTCTTCTTCTTCTTCTTCTTCTTGTACTACCTTCATGGGTGGGATTGGCATCTCCCATGGCTTTGGAAAGGGAGAGTCTGTAACCTCCACTTCAATCCCTCCCTGTGTTTTGGGGCACAACTGCATGAACACCTGATGGACATACCCCTTGATGGTAATGTTGACTTGTGGGTGTAAGTCTAAGAAATATGGCTCCAAAACCTTGACATAGGTAGGCGAGTGCCATACTTGTATGTAGCGTGTAATGTGTGGACATCAGACATCCACCTTGTCTACATCAAAAATTAATCTTTGTGCATCCTTGATCATGTTGATGGTGCATTTCATATATCTGGAAGTGAATGCAAAGGGGAGTTTGCAACATGTCCCCATCTCTCCTTTAGCCATCATAAACTTTGCTAGATAGAAATGTTGGGTGACGAAATTTTTTACCTTGTCCCCAAAAAATTTGGGTAACTCATAGGGGATATGCCACTCATTCTCAAAATCCCTGTGCAACCTCTCAAACATTTATTCATCCACCTTGTAAGTGCTTTGAGATGGTCCCATCATAGGTGAAATTTGTGAATTGTACTATAGGGGATGTGTGCATGGGTGGGTGAACCCACATGTTCTCATCTTGTTCATATGAGACACCAATCTCCCAGAACATGATCAATAACAGGATGGATCCCCAAGTGATCTTTTCTCCTACCTCATTTTGTACCCGTGCCTCTTCGATAATTCCATTCGCAATGAATTGGGAAAACTTGTAGTGTGCCCTCTTGGATACCCTATACACCATGTAAAGGAGCCTCTAGTTAATGTCTATCCAACTTTTTGATGTTCCCAATTTATAGCTAATGACTTAGGAGGAGACTCTCAATGTTGGGTCTGGGAGATCTATAATTACCTATGCCCTCCCCCCTTCTTGTAGTTTAGCTTTTTTGCCAGCTCTTCAATCTTGTCTGTGGCACATAAATCAAGTGCCATATCTTCTCCAGTGTTCTGTCCCGTAACCATCTTGAATAGATTAGTATGATCCTCATTCTTCTTCTTAAAAAGTAGAAGAAATCATTGTGCACCCATATTAACCACTTGAAAAGTGGGGTGGGTTTGGCAAAGAAGGGCAGCTCCCATAGCTACAAAACCCTATTTTTTTGCAATGCTTGTTTCACTGATTCATCAACCTTAGGGTTTCCAATCTCATCCACCATCAAGGTGTCTGACACAAGGTCCACTTGCATAAAATTTTTGTTGTTGGTCATTCTGTGGTTGTACTCACTGATCTTACATTTATATAGCTTCGAGCTCCATTTTTTGGCCTTGATAACTCTAGGTGGGTACTGCATCTCTGAGTAGATCTCCACGGGGTCCTCCTTTTCCACCACTAGTTTCTTTGTTTGAGCCTTATTTATTGCCATCTCCCTCTCCTTTTTCACTCATGCCCTAGGTGTTATGTTCCTCTCTTTCGACTTCCCTAACTCGACAACTTCCCCACTTCTCTTTCACGTCACCTCCTTCCTGCTCTATTGTCTTCTTCCCTCCATGTTATGTCACAAATTTTACTACAACTTTGTCACAAGTCCACTGGTTTGTGATAGTACTTTGCATCACTCGTTCTTCAAAAAAAAAAAACCTCATCTGCACTTCGAGCTCGGGAGTAAAAAATAAATTCTCTAAGGTAAGGTAGTCGAAATGAATATGCTTATCTCATATTTATACTTTATCGATGCCTTAGAGTTCCTCTGATCAATTTTTTTAATGTCACTTTTTAATAAAATGATTTACTTCACTTAAAGCAACTTCTGTGACTTCCTCACATGCTTCGTATCTATAACCTCTGGTGCTCCAATACCACTTAGACTGCCACAGACCTCCTTTGTGCATGCATCTTCACACACTGAATTACATAACCTCTACATGTCTACTAAGTAGTTCCCTATAATGTTGCCTATATTTTGTCATACCGTGCGATTTTTCCCTTCTTGTGGTCTTTAGATTCTTTCAACCCACCTTCATAACTGCATGAATTTACGCATTTTATCCATTATGTTGCTCTTTCTTTTGTCTTCATGTTAATTCCCCAACAGTCCACTGTTGAATTTTTTGGCCTCCATGTTCAAAATCTCTGCTACCTCACCCACACAAAAATGTATGCATGGTCCCCTATGCATAGAACCTCTTACAATGTAATTAGCTACTCAGTGCACACCAACGTGTAAAACAAATCTTCAAAAACGAAGAAAAGGAAACAAATAAAAAGAATAAAATAATCTAAACTAATTTCCAAAACTACCTTATTTCTTACTACACATAAGACTTATTTATAGTAGGGCTTCAACCTACTCCCATTGAAGTAACCTAGAAACCTCATCCCATCCAATGCTTGTAACTGGAACATGCACCTGAATCAAGGATGTACAACATGATGTATGGTCCTAACCAATGGAATTTTAGTTTCCTAGGATGACACAAAAGCTTAGAGTCATAAAGTAAAACCATCTTTCAAACCTCAAATTGTTTATTTTTATATGACGATCGTGCCATGATTTTTGTCACAACTTTTCAGTCTTATGAATCCACCTAAAAAGTGATCACCTTTCGTCCAACTACATTAAATTATCCATGCACTTATGTAGTGCTTGCTCATCAACTAATCCTCCTGTGCATGTGCAATATGTAGGGATGGTAGCATAAACTCTACTGGTAAAATAGACTTCTGTGCCAAACACCAATTGGAATGGTGTGGCCTTGTTCAATCTCTTGTAGGTTTTCCTATATGACCATATTACGGCTGAGACTTTGTCATCCCAATCATATCTTCCCACATCAAAAATTTATGTCAGTGTGTGACTCAGTATATTTTTAAATGCTTCAGCGGTTCCATTATCTTAGGGGTGATATGGGGTGGTCTTGTGATGGGCCACCATGAACTCTACTAACAAAATCCTGACTGTCTCATTCAAAAAGTGTGTGCCTCTATCACTAGTCAAACTTAAAGGGCACCCATACCTACTGAGTATGTTTTCCCATAGGAACCTTACTATTGTGGTTATTGTGCAATCCTTTGTAGGCGTTGCCTCTTCCATCTTGTTAAGTAATCAATATAAGTAATGATATAGCACGAACTAGTCCTTCACATGGCAGGTGAAATTGGTCCTACAAAATCAATGGCCCACTTCTCAAATGGTTCTAGTGCTAGCTATTGGTCTTAAGGGCATCTCATCCCTTCTTCATGGTTTTCCAAGGTGCTGGAAATGGTCATAGGCCTTGTAAAAATCAATACAATCTGGTAGATGCTTTCCCACCAAATCCCTACAAGTAGAATCTTCCATGTGTGGCATTCCTGCATAGTGTCCTCCTGCAATCCCATCGTGCACTTCCTCCATGATTGCAATGCACTCATGTTCTAACATGCACCGACGCAAGACCTCATCGCAGCCTAACTTGTATAAGTATCCACAAATTAACATGTAGGGTGTGACATGTATGGATAACTACTTCCTTTCTAAGGTCTTCATTCCCTTTGGTGCCACACCCATGTTTTGAGAAACACAACAATATCTTCCAAGTCAGAGGGTGCACACCATAATCTAAACAGTTGTGCATCTGGAATTGTATCCTCAATGCTCTGTGTGTCTTCCCCTGAGTCAATCCTTGATAAATGGTTAAGCCTTGAGTTACTCTTTCCTGGTTTCATAACAAATATAAACTCAAACTCTTGAAACAACAGGACCCATCAGCATATGTTTCCTTGTAAAATGGGGTTATTCACCAAGTACTTTAATGCCATGTGGTTTGTGTATAATATGAAGGGTATTGCCAACATATATTTCCTTAATTTTTTTAGTGCATAGATCATTGATAATGCTTCATGCTTAGTAGTAGTATAGTTCTACTCTACTGGTGTCAACTTTTTGCTAGCAAAACACAAGGAGTGGTCAACAATTCCTTCTCCAGGTTGTGCTAAGATTTCCCCAATTACCATCCCCGAAGCATCAACATGTACATGGAATGGCTTATCCCAAGAGGGAAAGTGTAATATGGGCGCAATGATAAGATTATTCTTTAATGTGTCAAATGCCATCTAGTTGTGCCTCTCCCTAATGGAATGTACATCTGTGCTTCAATAATTCCTCTTAGTGGCGTGGTGATCTTGGCATACCCCTTAATAAATTTCTGGTAATACCTCATATGCCCAAGGAATCCATGCACTGCACTCTCGCTGGTAGGCTCCCCCAATCCCACAATAATGACAACTTTGGTAGGATCCACCAGTAAACCTTCCTTACATATGATATGCCCCAATAGGGTTCCAAATGGAGTAACGAAGAGACATTTCTTGATGTTGAGGGATATGTGCAACTATCAGCATCTCTTGAACATCAACTGCAAATTGTCACAATGGTCTTTCACTAGTCCATACACTGTCTAGTCATCAAGGTAGACTTGAAAGAACTTATGGATAAAATCCTAAAATTCTTGGACCACTATGCATGAAACCACATCAGGCGCACTCTTCAGTCCAAAAGGCATGACTATGTAGGAAAATATTCCCCACTCAGTGGTGAACATTATCTTTTCTTGGTCCTTCCTTTGTATTCTAACTTGATGATACCCCAAGAATCCATCTGTGAAAGCATAGATCTTGCGCCCGGATACTCCTTCTAGGATATCCTCGTTGAAGGGGGTTGGAAAGGGATCAATGAAACATACCACATTCAAATATCTATAATCAACATAGATCCTTATCCTCCCATCCTTTTTAATGCTAATAATCATTGGGCTTATCCATTATGATTCCTCAATGACCTCAATGATTCCTGATGTGATCATCTTTTCAATCTCCTCCTTGACCCAGACACAGAAATTTTGGATTCATTTGGTAAGGTCACTTCTGAATTAGGCATGCTCCTTCCTTTAGCTTGATCCACATCTCCCCCAAAGTATAGTGAACTCCCTTAAGATCATGGTACCTATGCAGAAATAAATCCTTGAAACTCATGCAATAGATCAATGATCTTTGAAACCTCCTTTTTATGACCATTAATCCCCAATAGTAGCCTCCATAGGTTCTATTTCTGAGCCAATGTTAACCTTCTTTGTTTTGAGGGGTTCATGGTAGGCACACTTTTCTCATCAACACTATCCATTACTTCACGCATACCCATAAGTATGGTTAACATCCAAGTTCTCCACTTCCTCGCCATCTATCACATAGACCATTTTTGTTTCTCTTTCTCCATGCAAGTGCACTCAAGATGTATCTCAACTTTGATTCTTACTCATCAAAGTGCTTCTAAACTAGGTTCACCCAATAATTCTAGTATTTTATCCCCCTTAATGGCACTATCTCCCATAGTTAGGAACTTAACAACTTGTAATGCCTCATCACAAATGGCTTAACACTTTTATATTTAAAATTTTGAATCAAGTCATTTTTTAACTCCCATGTAAATTCCTTGTTTGATGGGTAACTCTTTTGAATACCATGCACGTGCATAACCTTGTAGGTGGAGTAAAACTTATGCACCTAGAGGGAAGAAGGTAAAGGCTTCCACGCCTTCCATCTAGATCCTCTCACACTCCTTGGACATGAAACAAAGTGGGTCCTTCCCATCATAGACATAAATTTTAGTTGGTGCATTTCTCTTGAAGAATCTAATAGAGAACGTGATTCTCACCTCGCTCCACCCTAGAAGATTGTCATGATGGCCTCCACCAACGTGTTGTGTTCTCAAGAAAGTGTAGACAAGCATGTCCTTTGTTTGATCTCACATATCCATTGGGATTCCATGGCTCATAGGAAAACATCAGGGTTTTCATCCCCAAAATAGCTTGGCAACTTCTTCCTAGGAGATTGGGTAAACCCTTTATCACCCTTGTACATATCCCCTCAATTTACTACCTTCATTAACTCATAAGTCCCATGCACCCAATTTCACATGCTACACTAGTGGTATCACTCATAGATTGAGAGTTCTTCCCAACTGAATAACACCTTCCTTTGTTGGTTGCATCACCTCAGGGTCCTGGATAGTACATAATAAATTCTGTCAAGGTCATTTTCTCCCTAAGGGCTCAGTATAGGGTTTGACTTCCCATCAGTCAAAGGGATGATAACCCATTCCTCCTTGTTTATCAAATATTATGTACCCCTTATTTAACATAGGTCAGTATTGTTCTTATAGCACCAAGGGTGCCCAAGTAACACTGGAAAGTTGTCCACCTCAACTAGCACCAAGACTTCAAAGTCCCCAGTAAATTTTTCCCCTTGGATAGTGATAGCAGTATCCTTTAAGAACATCGATGGGCATCACCTTTGTCATCTTATTAGCCATATACAACACATTTGAAGATGGCTGTAATGGGGGCCTTCCCATTTGATTCCAGGCATCCATGGTGAGAAAATTAACCTGTGCACCCATGTCTATCAGAATATTTATTAGGAGCCATCCATCGACTACTGCATTCAAGGTAATCTCCTTATCATAATCAATGGTGTGAGGGGGAAGGTTAGCATGTAAAACCTGCCTCTCACACTCTCCTCCAATGCTTGGTACTTTATTCCTCAACCATTCCCCTAAGAAAAGGAATGATATTCTCCTTGCCTCAACATTTTTCATACTTCCCTGACATCATCTAGATCCTTCTCTTGAGCCTCATTTCTCTTCCTTTTGCTCTAACTATTGTGATTGCTCCTTAAGACATTGAATTTCTCCTTGTAGGCTTTGAATTACATCCATGGTCTCTTTATAGAACTTCCTTTCTGATGAGTAGGGTCTAGATACTTCCCATACACCACCTCTTCTCTAATAACCAGTGGTCTTTGCTTTGGTATTTCCCTGGCATGCACAGCCTCAACTCGTTGTCACCAGTAAAGGTTCTAACTCTGACTCACACGCCACCCTTGCCATCCATTGCGAGTCTTATTTCATAAATATTACCATTCCAATTCCTTTATCCTTCTGCTGTTACTGGCTCATATGTTCAAATAGCTCTGGGAACTCCTCATACTTTTGCTTATTTCCACACCAAGAGCATTGTAATAAATCATGGCATTCATGCTTATAGTTCTCCATAGACCCACAGTTGTAACAAGTTCCACATGGGAACTCACTTCTTCCTCCTCTATAGTTGCCTCAACCTCAAAATCCTCCATGGAATATTCTTCTATGAGATCCTCCATCTGTATGACCTTCATAGTGATGACCATCATCCTTGGAATTATTTGCAATGTTTGTCTAGTGCACACCAATATCAATGGCATCATGTATCTAGTCAATCAATCTACAATCCTTGTTGTCATGAGTAGTGCAGGTGAAAATCTTGCAATAAAAGGACACATTCTTATGGATCTCATGTTGTAGTAGAAGACACCTACTTGCATCATGATCTCCATGTCAAATCTCAAAGTCCATTGTCATGGTGCATACCAATATCTAAGGACAACTATGTTTTGTATGCCCCTCTACCTCACAATCCATGCACCATAGGCCACTGTGAGTCTCATGCAACTAAGTTCTCAGATAGCTTCTCTAGTTGACTTGTCCATTGCAACAATCTGAGCTTCAAGGAAAGGGCTAACAGCAGTAACTATGCTTCTAATAGCCTCAACACACTGGGAAGCCTCCAAGGCCTTGCACGGGTGTGAAAGTATTGTGAAAGTGCCCTCCTAAAAGGTGTTATCAACCCTCTAATAAATGATTGAGCATGCTAAGAAGGATGAATGTCATAAAATAGTTTTGGCAAAAGAGTCTTAAAACGCGCATCATATTCCTACACTCTCTACCATACCTTATTGAATTTCCTTTAGTGTGCTAATGTTCTTATGTTTAAACTTAGGATATGAAATTCAAATAAGAAGGCATTATGAAATGCATTGTAATCTACCACTGTCTAGTGGGGATCATACTTTTGGTACCAACTATGTGTACATCTTGCAACATTGTTGCAAATTGACTTGCCTTCCATTCTGGGGTAGTGATCCCCTACATGCGCCATAGAAACTCACATTTTTGTACATGTTTTGTAGCATCCTCAACACCTTGTAATCTAGTAGATGGAAAGATATTTCAAAAAATACTTACTAAGGTGGTTGAGGCCATTGTCTGCCTGATCCAAAACCTTGATTCCCTTTGGTGTTACCTCTACCACCAAATCCACTAGATCCACCAACACTTGTCCCTCCTGATCCTCCAGATCCTCTAGATCCTGTTAGGTCCACAAAATTCGCTAGTTCCTATTCCACCAAATCCACCTCACGTATCTTGTAAAGGTCCTGAAGTGGTCACACCTTATGTCCCCACCATTGCACTGAACTACATGCCAATAGTCTATGATATTGCACTGCTACTAGATGTGTGTCATGCCACTTCTAGATGTGATTCCCAAGCTTTGTTGTACTTGTACTTTTCCCAAATGTTGTTCCAGCCAATATACCTCCAAACACAGGAAATGATTGTCTAGTAATATATGTGCCAAATGAAAATTTATACCTCCTAGGTGTTGATCAGTCACTTCCACAAATACCAACTGGGTTAGTAATACTTATCTCTATATTTGGAAAGATAAGTGTCAGGGGTTGGTCATGAGGTGGATTCATATGCGAGCCAACAACTCCTCTCCTTTCTTCATATGACGAGCCTTCTCTAGAAGACGAGGGGGTTTCTCTTCCATGCCTGGCCAAGATGGGGTAGCACTAACTACTCAGGATCCATATCCTCTGCGTGAACCTCAATTCCTTACTACAACATCTTCCTCCATAAATCCATCACTCCTACAACTTCACATTGTATATCTAACCCCCTCTCATGAGCTTTATTATACTTGAGTCATCTCTCTTTCCTCTCCTTTTATGCTGCAAGGTCTGCCATCTTCCTCCACCCTAGCTTCCTCACCCAAATCTTATAAGAATCTTAGCCGGCCATAGGAAATGATTTCAAACTCAGTGTAATGATCATGATCTTTATAGCTAAGGGTATAACACACAAGAATGATCCTCTTGGCTCTCTCAAAAATTAAAACTCGATAATCTCTAGATAGGAATATTTATAAATCACATACTCCCAAGGTGTAACTTGTTAACACTCTACTCCACCAATGATCAACAACACATGTTTCCAAGCTATATCAACATCCTGCAGCCTCTGATACCCATCTTGGGTCCACACAGCAAGATCTATAGTACTAGCTTGATCTAGATGCATACACGAAATCCATTCATACAAATCCACTGGAAAGCAACAAAATAAGGTCTCATATAACTCATGATACAAATGTTCTTCTACCCATTTATGTGCATTAAACTCAGGTCTGATACTAAATCTCTGAGAAAAATCATCCTCCATGTGCTTTTAAGCCACTCTTCGACACTGTCCAAGGTTAAGTGCTCTATCATCACGCATAATTCTCACAAAATCTTCAGAAAGAGGTCCTAGAAAAGGAACCAAAATTTAGTCTTTATTATCACTGTCTATTTCAACAACCAATCCCAAGTGTGCTGACATATCATCCATCCTTAGCCTGGAAGCTCACCTGAGACATCCATAGGCACCGAGTCCCTCCTTTATGTGAGCCTCATGAGAACATTCCTTATTCAACATCGAGGATGTAATATAACCAAGAAACAAGTGCATTCATTCATGGAATTCAAGTATGTAAACACTAACTCCTAGTCTAAATGCATTCTAAACATGGATTAACATGATCAACTAAAGGAAAGTAGAATAAACCCATGAGCATCATCAAGAAAACCAGTAACACACACATGAACACAAAGGAAAAATACACAGATCAAGATCCATTACAAGAGTGTTACAGAATTACTTCATTATATTGATAAGCCAAAATATGGTAGCCAAGATTACATCAAGAGAGTTCCATTATTTTTATTTTAATGTTCATACTAGTAGAGCCTTTCACAAAGCTTTACATCACATAGCTCTCTATTACCGCATTACATATCTATACTTTCTTATTCCTACCCTACTTCCATATCTTCTATCTTTTTCCTTATCTAGAAAATGACCCTCTATATCAAGCATTTGAAGGAATATTCTAACCTTCCATCATCATCTGCAAAACCTACTAGAATCTTCTTATGATTGCTCTACCACTACCTAGGAATATGTTAGATGTTCTTAAGTGTTTCCCTCAATCGAGTGTCTTTAGCATGCATGTACTAGCTAATCCTTAACAACCTTGACTCCTTATCCTCTCATGATAACCATAATGATGCCCTGGAATATCCTTTTCTTGAATTATAAGTCTTCATAGCTTATCCACATCTGTATCTGGTCATTTTTCCATTCACTTCTTGTGCGCATCTTTTTCTTGTTGTCCAAAACTCACTAATTCATAACTCCATCCTTCCCTGGAATGATCCTTCGCACCTCTCCAAGGACTACTTTTATGTATGCCTTCACCCTATCTCCATGTGCACTACAAGGCTTCATGCCTTATTTTACTCCTACCTTCCACATACCTTCTCATGTAGTTTACACTATATTCTAAGTAAACCTCTACTTATATGCTATGATTGTTCACTACATCACTTAAATCCATTAATAATCTTAGAATTGTTCCATAAACAATGTGGAATGGATTCCTTCTTGTGATTCTGTTAATAAAATTGTTATAGGAAAAATTTTCTTGCATCAATATCAAGATCCTATTGGTGAAATAATTTTTTTATAGGAAATATTAATGGTTTTCACCAATAGTCGTGGGGATAGGCCCCTCCTTCTTGGGTATGGGGAGGCTCCCATTTATTAAATGAAAGGAATAAATAAGACTTTGGGTGGCCATTAGGCTAGGGATCACACATGAATACTCCAATAAACTAGTGAAAAACTACCTATAAAATGTACAAGGGAGGAATTTGTTTTGGAGGGAGGTAAAAAGTAGATGGGGAAATGGAGAGAGAGGGTTAATGTTGTGAGTAGACTTACAAATTTTACACACATTAGCTAGAGAAGTTTCACATTGAATAGGAAGAAATCAACCATGTAAAAAACAAAAATTGTAATAGATCAAAGACACTAAGTTCCTTCTTGGTTGTATAAGATTACAATGCTTGCAAATTTAGAAAATAGAGAGTATAAGAACATATGCAAGGAGATAGAATAATGTAGCTTATTTCTTGTAGTAATAGTGATACAAAGGACAACTACTAACACCGATCAACCAAAGATATCCCCTTGGAATGGATAAGTCATCCCAATTCTATAGATTACAAATGTCTCTTCCTCTCCCCTCATGTGAATTTTCATCTCACCATTGCTTGTGACCTTTCAAATTCCTTAGGAATGAAATTTAGTTTTTTTCTTATTTGTGAAAAAGGAACTTCTACAATGCAACATAAGGCCACTTAAGTGAATACGATGAAAGAGATAACAAGTAAATTTCCATTGAAGAAATAGAATGTAAGAGAGAGAAGGGGGAGAGAGAAGAAGAGAGAGAGAAGTGAAAATCCAAATATTAGGGAGTCTCTATTGATGAAGAGCATGCTTCTGATTGATCTTGAGAGAATTTTTCGAGTGAAAATATTTATCTCTGACCTCATATCAAACCAAAACATTGTGGTTACAATATCCTTCTTCTATGAGATGCAGACACACTCTAAAACACTAAATATGTGTCCAAAACACTAATAAGTGACTTGCATTATGTGAACCTAAGATTATGTCCAATTCTTGCCATTTGTGGCCTTTCCAACTCTGAATATCTCACTAAGAATGTATTCCCTTATACATCTGCTCAGTGTTCAATCAACATCCTCATTTTCAAGTCTCCCAATTCCATACTTGTTACACCATTATCAATTTTATTAGGATAGTCAATGTTTAAAGTTGGAATTGGATACAAACTTGAGTGTTTGGGCTCCATGGTGGCAAAGGCTAGTGAGATGAATGACTATGCAAATTTTTACCACAATCCCATTACTTGCCATTTTAGTAAGTCTAATTCCAGGATGTATATTTTAAGTAAGTGTCTCAATTTAACACTTTTTAGTGTTCTTAATATTCATGGAGCAATGACAAATCAAGGAATGAAATGTCGTGACACTTACTATTTATAGAATGTGAAGATTGTTAAGACTTACTATTTTTAAAAGTGGGTCTTCTCGGTGTTCAAATGAAATGAGAGTGGTCTCAATTTGTTTTTCAACAATGCTCTGCTCCAAATTTTAAATGATTCTCTTGTCCTAAATAGTAGGAAAGTGATAGTTTATTCGAATAGGGAAGAATAATGAGGGAAAAATCAATCCTCCATATAATAAAAAATATTCAACCTCATCATGCAATAAATGTCTTAGATGAAATATGATTTTATGAGGAACATATGCTCCAAATCTTAGGAAATTTAAATCACTGGATCACCAAGAAAATGCAAATTTCATCAAAGAGGTAATAATAATGAGAGAGAACTTAGTCCTCCATATCCATAAAAATACTCCACCTCATTATTCAAGGAATGGATTAGATTAACAAGGATCACATGCTCCAAATTTCAAGAAATTTGGCCAGCTAAGTCACTAGGAAAGTACAAATACATTTTTGACTATTTTGGGGAAAACTTGAGTTTGTGGCTGGAAAAGTATTTCTAAAATAGAAGATAAATCATGCCATATTAACTTGCAAGTGATGAATCATGTGAAATGAGTTTATAAGAGGATAATTTTGGCAAAGTTTCATGGAGATCAGGTGCACAATTATATAGTTATGAGGAAAAATAGGTTTTTGGACATATAGGTCTCTGACATATTCTTAACAACATAAAAATAATGAAAGTGAGATTTGGAGGAAAAAATGGAGCTTTGAAACTCAAAAATGGTGAAGTGTTTGAGCATGAATAATTTTTAATTTTACTTGCACACCTTAACTCATGCTTGAATTAAATAGGATTAACTAGGGTTAAATGAAGGTTGATATGGAGTTACACCCAAAATAGGTGGAAAAGGGAAAATAGAGGATCCCAAATGTGATTACATCAGATCATGCCAAGTCTTAGCTTGTGGTTTCATAAAAGTGAGATGTAGGGGTTGGAAACTAGCACTTTGGGGCGTAACAAAGGTTTTCCATGTATCCGAGGGCTAGCTGAGAGAGTGGGAACAAATTGTAATGTCCATCATGTCACTTTCAACTTCATAAAATCTCAAGGGGAGATCACACAGTAAAAAATGTTCGACAGGTGAGCTTGTTATGAGGGGGGGGACTAGATTTGACTAGAATTTGAGTTTATACCTCTAACACTCGTAACACTTAAAGTTGATGTTTTGAAGTGACAAAATATTGAAAATGAAAGGGGGAGGAAAATTTTGTGTCCCTCATTTAAGTTTTCATGCTGGGATAGGTAAAATGGGAAAAATGGCCTTAAAATATGTGCCAAGAGGGGCCACAACATTAGGAGGGGGCCTACTTTTTCATTGAGCTCACATAACCACTCGAGTCAAAAGTTGTAAGTGACGAAAAAGAAACATGCATAGGGAAAGTGAAATTTGGTGTTCATCATGTCCATTTTCACCTCAGGAAAAGTGAAAGGGGAAACACCACCTTGAAAAATTCACTCAATCATGTAAGTGATGATGATGCCATCATCCCAACACGCAATTAGAACACACAACTTTCCTTTTCTTCCCCAAGAGTGAAAGTTGGAGTTTGGAGGTGAAATATTATATGATTTTGACTCAAAATAATAGTCTAAGTTCATTGTCACAAATTTAAAGACTTGATTCATAATTAAATTTTAGTTATGGCACCATTCACTCTTTTTCCATGAAGGAGAAACAATACTTTTTTTATTAGATATGGTAAAAATAGGGATTAGCTCCTAGGGGTCGTTACAAAAGGAGAATAAAAAAACAACCAGAAAAAAAGAAACAATAAATTCCCGGAAGGGAGTTAAACATGCTTAACTCATACAGAGAAGGACCATAATTTCTATCAAGGTGGGTAAACCTGTGAGAAGGAGAAATAGTCTCAAAAATGGAAAAATAACAAAAGTTCGCCAAAATTCTACCAACAGACTGGGAACAAACGTTAATTATTTTTGTATCCCCCACTGTTACCATCATGATTATCTTTGTTCATGCCACTCTCAACACCTTTATCGTTAATATCATCCTCCATATCATCCTTAGAACTATTGATGCGCAAGTTTAAAATCCTTCTTTTGGTGCCCTCCTCCATCATTTCCATCTTTTCGCTGAGCTTTTTGACTTGGTCCTCCAGCTCAAGAAGTTTCTTCCTGGACTTCACCTGTGCGGTGATAATTTTCTTCGGAAGCATTGATGACATCCATCATTGAATCTCTTTGGCCCGCATTGGTTTCTTCCATCGCATGGAGAACCCCTTATAAGTATTGTAACTTACTACTTAACTCCTCAAAACCCTTTAAATTAGCATCCATGTCCCATGTTTTCTCAAAGTTCTCGTTTCCCCATGACCTGCCCCATTCTATATATTTACCAGAAACCTCCCTGCCAATTTTACAATTGTTCGGCCTTCATCATTAGTGAGGCAGTTAGTAAGAGTGAGGTCATCCTTGTCTGCATGATCTTTACCAGGGGAGAACACAGAGTAGGTTTCCCATTTTCATACATCAAAAGAATAAGCCCTTTGTGCAGAGGTGAAATCTAATTTCTCCTACTGGAAAGCCTCTAAGGAGTTAGCCAGCAACATATATAGAAATAAGGGGTTGTTCACCATGACCTTATGGCAAAACATGCTCAGAAGGGTCAAATGGTGAGTATAGATTTTTCTGTATTTACCCTCCAGAGTGATGTGCTTCATAATACGGAGGCACACCTCTCTCCAAATACTCTAGAATGCATGACCTGAGCAATACCATCCATAAAGTAGGAACATCTTTCCTTGCCAACAAAGAACCACTCAATTTCCTGTTCTCTGTGGGTTCTATCCTTGAAAATTTTAAGCCCATCAATTTTCATGTCTATGACCCGAGCGATGGAGGAATCAAACACCTTAATTTCCATTCCTCTTGATAACAAATTTATTTGCTTTCCAAGCTTTTCAAAAATCCTTAGACAACAAGGGATCATGACCATGTAATTTGGCAATGAAATTGTTAAAAACTCCCAATCCTAAGCCTATTCCATAGAGGTTGATTACACATATCAATGCTATGGCTAGCAGACTGAACATGAATCCTATCACCCCCCTTGTTCACGAGACTGAGCTTCTTTTGCTTTCTACAAAAATTCAATAAGAGACCTTTTTGTGCATTGGCAAAAATCTTGGAAGGCAAGATATTAAGTAAGTTGTCACTGCCACCATTTTTCTCACTCATGCCAACATTATAAAACTTAGTGCCCTCTATCTCTATTGATGGACTCATTAATATCCATAGGTAATATATCAACTGTACACCATAACTTATAATCATTACAATGGATGTCGTAATTAGCCATCTTGTCCGCACATTTGTTACGTTGACGAAGGGTATGATTAGAAGAAAGGCTATCAAAATAATTAGATATTTCCTTAAAATCATTGAGGATATTGATAATGGCCCAATTAATGGAACCTTTGTTATTAAGGGCATTAATAATGAGGAGAGAGTCACCTTCGATCTGGATGTCCTTGAGGCCTTTATATTTAGCAAGCAAGACCCCCCAAAGAAGAAGCTCTGACTTCCATGCCATGTTATCTGTTTGACAACCTAAAGGACCCATGTAGGCAAACAACCAATCACCATCACTATTCCTAATAATTCCTCCTCCACCAGCAGGATCTGGGTTCCCTTTTGAGGCTCCATCAAAGTTTAACTTTATAACATTTCCTCCAGGATTTTTCCATTTGGAGTTCTATTTAGGAGTGTGGTAATCCACCAGACCAATGGCGAACTTGTCAAGAAATTTCTGCTCACTTTTCAGACAGGGTTCCTTGACTTTACCTTTAAAGATTTTAATGTTTTTTATTAATGGCACTCAAAATTTTCCTCTTAACTTTTGATAAAATAGGTTTCTAATCATAGAAGATACCATCATTTCTGGCTTTACATAAACCCCAAAAAAATGTGGAAGGTAAATGTTCCAGGTCTAGGACAAGATAGGAAAATAGAAGGGGCTCACCCATTGAAAGCAACAGTCTTCAATCGTCGAGGGTAGGATCCATTGGATATTGAATAGATCTAGATTATTAGACAAATACAATGTGGGAGAAGGAGACAATGAAGGAGGAGATGATTGACATTTTCCTCCTCTTTCTTATAGAGGGAACATCTATTGGGAATATTCACCCCCCTTTTCCTGAGATTTTCCACAGTCAGAATTTTACTCTGGGCAGCCAACTAGAAAAAGATATTAATCTTGGGGATGAGATCTTTCACCAAAAGTTTCCCCCAATAGTCCTTGAGCATATCATTCTTGAAGTTAGACATATAGGCATATTTAACCAGTGAAATTTCTAGATACTTCTATCTCTCCATTTTATGGAGTCCTCCTTGGTTTGGAATAAGGGGATGTGGAAATCCTTAACTTGAATGTTGAGATCAAGGAAAGGTTGGATGTCACCATCAAAATTTGGGGGATTCTCTATGGTCTCCCATCTGACAGTATCTTCCAGAACCCAAAAGTGCCTGGATCAAAAATTTGCCAGAATCCTTGTAGTATTGAGCCACATCTTTCATAGAGGTCTAAGTTTACTAAAGGGGACTTCCCCAAGCCAATTATCATACCAGAAGTTGATTCTAGAGCCCTTAGCAAATTTCCCAAATCATACCATTGGATAAAATTTCCTTTTGAGTCTACAAAGGAGTTCAAGAAAGAAGACCCTTTAGGGAGGTTTGTTCTGGTTAAATAAGGACTCCAATCTACATATATTCTGTAAATATTTCATCTTTTTGATTTGTATCCAAATACCTTCCTCTCTAACGATCCTCTAACCAACTTTGGCTATTAAAGCCTTATTCATGATAGCAATGTTTTTGAGCCCCAATCCACCATATAGCTTTGGTTTAGTAACCTTATCGCTAGGACACAAGAGGAAATTTGAATTTATCATTTGCGTCCCATCCAAAGGAACGTCTTTTGGATTTTCTCTAAGGCTTCCCTAATTCTAACAGAGAGCATGAAAAGAGAGATAACATAAATGGGAATGCCTTGAAGGGAGCTTTGGAGTAGTTGAATCTTACCAGCTTGAGAGAGCAAGAGACCCTTCCAAGATGAGAGTTTATTATTAACTCTTTCCAATAGAGCATTCCAAATCATGAGGTCAGGCTTCTTAAGGATCAAGGGCATTCCCAGATAAGAATCTAGAAAATGTTTGATTCTGCAACCCAAGATACGAGCTAATATAGCTTAAACTTGATTATCCACATTAATGAAGAAGACAACACTTTTGTGGAAATTAACCATATGACCAGAAACGTTTTCATAATCATTAAGAACCTCCTTGAAATTTGAGGCTTCATGGATAGAGGCCTTACCCATCATAAAATTATCATCAACAAACTGATTGAGACAAATAGAGGGGCGACCATTTGTAATTTTGACTCCCTGGATACAGTTGGAAACCATGGCCTAATGACAGATTCTGCTCAGAGATTCAGCCATTATGACATAGAGGAAAGGGGAAAGTGGGTCACCTTGTCTCAGCCCTCTGCCAGCTTGAAAGAAGCCTTCCAGTTTACCATTGACCAAGACTGAGAAACTGGCAGTAGAAATGCATGTCATGATCATATTAACCAAGGAAATATCAAACCCCACCTTTAGCAGGATGGCCTGGAGAAAATACCAATTTATCCTATGAAAGGATTTATGCATATCCAGTTTAAGAAACATGGCTGATCTACCAGAGCTTTTAATGGAATGGATGGCTTCTTGTATCACGATGATGTTGTCAGTAATTTGTCTGCCAGGAATAAAAGCCCCCTAATTCCTAGAGATGAAGTTGGGAAGAACCATCCTAATCCTCCCAGCTATGATTTTAGTCAAAATTTTATAACTGATGTTGCACAGGATTATAGGTTTGAAGTCCTTAAGCTCCTTGGCCCCAACAATTTTTGTCACCAAGACAATAAAAGTGTTATTCATTTGCCTCAAGAGATGACCATTGTTAAAAAACTCTTGGACCATTTCAATGACCTCATGTTTAATTACCTCCCAGAATTTTTGAAAGAAAAAGGCAGGGAATCCATCTGGCCTATGAGATTTATCATGTTCCATATCAAAGATTGTGAAATGGATTTCCTCCTCCGAGGGGATCTTTAAAATATATCTATTTTCAAGGGGAGTGATAACTTCCTAAAAAATATCCAAGAATCTGTTCTGGACCAACTCCTCCGTCCTCTGCCCCTGAATGAAGAGATCCTTGAAGTAATTAATTATGGAGGAATTGATATCCCTGCTATCCGTGAGAGACTCACCATTTTCTCCTCTTATTTCATCTTAAGGAAATTGGCTCTCGAGGTAGCAGAGAAATGAAAGAATTTGGTATTCCTATCCCCTTCTTTAAGCCATTTGACCCTAGATTTTTTTCTCCAATACACCTCTTCTTTAGCCAGAATACCATGGTAATCAGCCAGGAGATTTTGTTCTTGATCCTTGAGAACCAGATTAAGACCATCGTTCTCCATAAGTTCCTCTATATTTATGAGATCTTCTGCAATTCTACTTTTTTCCTGAAAAATGTTTCCAAAAGTTTCCTTGTTCCATATTTTAAGATTAATTTTGATGTGTTTCAGTTTAAATCTCAATCTGAAACTAGCAACCCTCCAAACTTGAATGTCCCACCATTCAGGAATCTTGTTGTAAATATCCAGGTGTTCTAACCACATCTTTTCAAATCTGAAAGGCCTAGCCTTTTTAAAGTGATCCATTCCCAGATCGAGAAGAATGGGATTATGATCCAAACCAATTATGGGAAGAGTTTTTAGAGAATAAATTTGGTTGATCATACAGAGATGGCTAACCAAAAATCTATCCAATCTTATCTGAATAAGTTCAGATCCAGTCCTTCTGTTAACCCAAGTATACTTGGATCCCTCCAAGTCTAAGTCTAGCAGACTATTACTTGCAAGGAAGTCAACAAGATCTTCCATACTTTCTGAATAGGAAATCAAACCCCCTTTCTTCTCACCAGGGGAAAGGGGGGTGTTGAAGTCTCCTCCAACAATCCAATCTTTATCATTAAACAATTGTCTAAAGCTAGAGAGATCCTTCCAGAAATATTGTCTTTCGTAGAGTTTATTTGGAGCATAAATGTTAGAAACATACCAAGATTTTTTGAGATGATTTCTGTGAATTTCAAAACCACATGACTAGAGGTGGAAAGGATCATAACTCCATGCACAAGACTTGGATCGCACATAGTGACAACACCTCTGGAGGCTCCAGAGGAGCTACAACCTTCCCAATGACAACCCTTCCAAATTTGTCTCCCCACCTCTTTGAATCTATCCAGGTTCATTTTGGTTTCTTGGAGCATGAGAATATCCAGTTTAACTTTAACTCTAAGATCCTTAGCAATTATGTGTTTATTAAGGTTATTCAAACCCCTAATATTCCAAGAGAGAATGATCATTTAAAATTTCTTATTACGGAGAAGCAACTTCCCTAGAGTACCCTGAATACCAACTTCCACTTCCCTTTTGGAGTTTGCCTCCCTTAATTCCTTATTGACTTTTCTACCCAGAGGTGTGGAATCCTTACCAACATCAGCTCTGGAGGTGCTTCACGTGACCGGTTTGGATTTACTAGCTGGGGTCTTGGGAGAGACCGCTATTTCGTACGTATCAGCAAAAAAGTCAGCGAGAATTTCAAAACCATTTGACAATGGTAGATCTTCTTGTCTCTAACTGAAGGAGCTCTAACCAATAGAAGATACTTCATCTAATGATGGTCCATAGGCTACTTGCAGAGCCAGAGCAAGGATTTTTGAAACTTGACTGGCCTGGAACCCTGAATCAAAGGTTCCCTCTTCAGTGTCCAAATTTTCAATAACATCCTCATTCTCATCTTTGGCTTTAACATTTTTGGCCTCGTAGAAACCGGAAACCACCCTTACTTTGTAGGGGGAATGATGTTGAGTTGAGGGAATCAAGTCTTTTTCCTCCTCCTGGGAGAAAAGAGGAGCCTTTGTTTCAACAACTTTACCATTTTTTCCGACCTTCCCCCATTCCTTTGCCTCCCTATTATTTGTCTTTTGTGGACTGGAAACGAAATCATTTTTGTTGTTTTTTTTAAAGTAGAGAACAGTTCCCATGATCATGACCCACTACGTTTACAATTTATATAGGAAAAGGGGGACGGATCATACTCAAAAATCTGCACTCAAACATCCTACGGAAGTCAAGAGTTTGATATTACTTTCAAGAGGAGCATCCTGACTCATATCGAAACAGAATCTGACATGGGTAAGTCTAGATTTTGCCTTGGTGATCGAATCTAAAGCAATCAGTTTCCTTAGACTTTTAGCAATGCCAATAAGGACTTTCGATTCCCAAAACTCTAGGGGTAAGCCCGAAAGGTTGACCTAGATGGGGAACTTTGAGACAGACATCACATACGGATTAAAAGTTGGTTCCCATTTTTGAACAACCACATGAGATTTACCTATAAACCAAGGTCCTCCAGAAAGAATCTTAACCACATGATCTTTGCTGGGTAGAGATACAAGGAAAAAACCATTTATGTAGGCCGAAACCTCAGTAAACCCATTGGACGCCTAACATCTCTTGACCCAACCTCTAAAGAAATCAATATTTGGTATAGAGCCGAGGCATTTAGCAAAGATAGCACAATCCATGGAGGCTCTAGTTCTTGCTAGAAGAGACTTAGGAACTTCAAGGGATAAGTTAAATTTCTCCTTAGACAGTTCTAGCCCTTCCAGAATCTCTTTTTCCAATATTTTGCCAGCCACAAGTTCAACTAATATGCTCGATACCCCATCCTTATCCTTATTTTCCTTGGGAGCATCAAGCACATGACTGTTAACCTGGTGTAGGGGCCCTTCAGACTGGTGCTCCATCTAACCCATTGGAGATTCCCGTTTGAAACAATTTTTTGAAAATTCTAGAAAAGAAGGATCCCCCTCTTACTCCCACTCCTGCTCTCACTCCTATCCCATCAAGGAGTAACAATAGTGACTTGAGCTATCACATGAGATATTGAAAATTTAGACAAATATTGATGTGTCCATCATGTGGAGGATTCCAAGATATTTCCATTTAATATTTTTTGAGGTTCCAAATCCTCCCAAAACACCTAGAATATTACAAGGTGTCTTTCTCCATTGGATCCTTCATTCCCTATGCCCAAAATGACCTGATTTTTCTTAACTTGTTCCTGAAATCAACTACCTCCACATATTTTACCTAAACTACATTGGGTCATTTTAATTTTCTCAAGTAAAACTCCCAAATGGATTATGTTTTTCTTTGCAACTTTTAGAGGATATCTACATGCTACAATATGGCTAAAAATAACCAATTTATTACTTTGGAGAGTACTATTCCACCTGAGAGATTAGTCTTTCCATGTAATCAAATTGGATCCATTCCTTTGTACATGAAAAAAAATTGGAACCCATGTTATCACCTTCCTCTTTAAAAATGAGGATGAAAAATACCCATAAGGGATGAGTTAGCTTATAGGATGGCTAAAGGAATGGTTCATGATGACCGAAAAGAGGTTTTTAAATGGTGGGATTAGTTGTCATGGCCAATTTTTTTAATTTTGCATGCTAGAATTTTTTTCATGAAAATAGATCTTATTCACCATTTCCTTTTGTCCATCAGTATATGGATGGTATGTAGAGCTATAAATTAGTCTTGTTCCCATATTTTTCCACAAGGTCCTCTAAAAATGACCTAGGAACTTTGTATACATGTTAGACACTATGATCATTGGTAACTCATGTAATCACACCACCTTCGTGAAGAATAGATGCACAGTGCATGTGGCATCACTTGTATTCTTGCATACAATGCAATGTTCCATCTTTGAAAACCTATCAACTACCACGAATATGGAGCCATTTCCTCTCTACATTCTTGGAAATCCTAGTATGAAATCCATGCTGATATCTTCCCATGGCCTTCTTGGTACATGTAAAGGCTAATAAAATCCCATGTTTTGTTTGTTCTCTTTAGCCAACTAGAAAATTCTACACCATTATACATAATTACACACATTTGTACTCATTTTAGGCTAGTAATAGTGTTCCTCCAATTGTGCTAAAGTTTTATCACCTCCACAGTGAGCTCTTAATCCTCCACTATGTTTTTCCTTGATTAAGTTATAGCACATCAACCCTTTTGGTATAAAAAGTTATGATCCTTTGAACAACATTCCTTCTTGGATAAAATAATCTAACCATTTCATCCTATCTTTGTGTGTTGTATTTTTGCATGCTTCTCATGCTTCCTTGAAGTCCTTGTCATGTGCATATAATTTTGTCATGGCTTGAAAAACCTTGAATTTGTTTCACATTTTTTTTCAACACCAACACTCTCATACTCGATGAATCTACAACCATGTTGGACTTCCCACTTCTATGCTTCAGTAAAAATGAATAACTCTACAAGAAATCAACTTAATTCATGTTCCTTTGATTCAAATTTAATTGGATATTGATAGAATTTATCTCTTAATGATCAATGTTCAAAACAAATTCATTCATAAACTAGTAATGTCTCCAAATTTTTAGCGCTTACACAGTTGTGTAGAACTCATGATCATAGGTTCAAAATATTTTTTCGCATCATTCATTTATTCACTTAAGTACACAATGGGTCTTCCTTCCTAAATTAAGAGTACATTGATTACAAATCCACTCACGTCATAATCCACCTGAATTACCTTATCAAAGCTAGGAAATGATAACATGGGTTGTGCTATGCTTCAATTCCTAGATGATTTTCTTTGCCTCTTTTTCCATAAAACACTTCTTACAATCTCCCTTTATTGTTTTTGTGATTGTTGTGTATACACCAATGAAGTTTCTTATAAACTTCTTATATAAAATTTTTAAGCAATGAAATATTCACACCTCAGCTACACTTCTTAGTAATGTCCATTCTAAAATTATGTGCACATTTTTTTGGGTTCATTCGTAATCCTTCTTGGGATCACGAAGCCCAAGTACTAACTCCTTGCACATGAAACTACCCTTTTTTATGTTGAAAAACATCCTCTCTTCTTGTAAGCATTTAATCATCTATCATAAAGGTTTGAGATAATCCTCCTCTAGCTTACTAAACACTAGTAAGTCATCTGGATATATAATTACAAACTTCCCTAGGAATGGTTTCAACACTTCGTTCATCATCCTCATGAATGTACTTGGGGCATTGGTTAACCCAAAAGGCATAACTAGCCATTCATAAAAGTCATGTTTTATCTAGAACACTTTCTTCTACTCATCTCTTCTTTGATGCGAATTTGGTGATGGCCACTCTTCAAATATATTTTTGAAAAATATCATGTTCCATTGAGATAATCCATCAAATCATCCATCATGGGTAATGGAAACCTATACCTGATCGTGATCTTATTGATGGTTCTAGAATTAACATGCATGTGCCATTCTTCTCCCTTATTTGGTGCTGCACATAGACTCAAACTTTCTCACACCATCCATCTATCTATAAAATCCTACATTTTTTTTTACATCTACATTTTCTTTAGGTGTCATTTTATACAACTTGTTTGGAAAACTAGATCTAGATATTAGGTCAATCTGGTGACTGATACTATGCATTGGTGGAAATCCTTATGGAATTTATTCCATCACAATGTCTATGAATTATTCCAACATTACATGCACTTCAGTGGGAGCTTGCTCCTTCCCTGCATTTTATTTGCATACCTTCTTCAAAACTAGCGCATAACACACTTTTTCCCCCATTTCTTGTAAGAATTCTTTTCTTGACATAAGAAATAATCTCTTGTATACCTGACTGTGAACTTCCACTCTCCTCTCATATATTAGTGGTGATAAAATAAAATTGTATCCATCCTTTTTTATATAGAATATTTTTGTGTGCCCATCATGGATAGCCTTCCTATCATACTGTGAATGTATCCCTATAAATATATGAAAAACATCCATTGGAGTTATATCACATAACATTCATAATAATTCCCTATCTAGAATTTTACAAGGCTTTGCTCATTCACTAGGACTTGGTGTCTCTTCTGTATCCATGTCACTTTATAAGGATTAGGATTCATAATATTATTCATCCCTAACTTCTCCACCATTTCATAGAAAACAATATTTTTCATGTTTCCACTGTCAACAATCACTTGGAACATTTTGCTCCTAACTTGAAAATGGTTATGAATAAGTTCTTTTTATGTACAAGTTCTTCTTCTTTCTACGCTATTTTAATAAATGTCTTCCTTGTCATCATATATTATTCATGCTTTGGTCCTTCTAAGCGCATTATGGATCCCATTGAATCTGTGTCACCATGTTCTACATGTGCACCTACTTCCATGTGACTACATGTGACTTACTTTCATGTATTTGGACACTCGAATGTGCGATGTCCAACAGTTCCAAATTTGAAACATATCCCAAAGATTCTTATTCCCCTTCTTTAAACAAACCTTCCACATCCTCTCAAATATTGTGATGATTTGTAATTTCACGCAATAGTTTGAGTTTGCACCTATTCACTATTATGTTCATCTTCATGTGGTATCTATATCCTCAACCACTTCCTCCTATACCATGCACATTGAATATTCACCTTCTAGCTGTGTTCTGACTTTTCATATAAAATTTTCTTCCACTTTTAATGCCAATTTGTAGGCTTCCTCCACTATATGTATGCATAATAGGTTGAGTTCCTATTGAATGCTAAAACTTTAGCCATTAATCTATCACACAAACTTCTCCTAATCAACTTCCACATGTCTAGATCTTATCATGATATGGTGGAACTCCTCTATGTAGTCCTTTACCAACATATCCTTTTGTCTCAAATTTTGTAGTCTCTTGAATAAAATCATTTGGTAGTAAGATGGAACAAATTTTATTCTCATTTTGGTGACCATGATATCCCAGTGCACTATTTTATGCTTGCCTCTCCTTCTCTATTCATTTTTCACATATTTCCACCATAATGCCACATATTATTTCAAATTGGTTTGTACCAATATGACACGTTGTGGATAAATTATCTCCTCAAACTCAAAGTATTATTCCATACTCATGATCTAATCCAAAAATTCCTTTAGATTCAATATTCTAGAAAATGATGGGACATCCATCCTTGGTCCACGGAACATCCTCGAAATGGCCTATAAAAATCATGTTTCTCTTGTGCCTATGGATTCTTCTTCATCTTATCCTTCATCTCTAAAAAATCCTTCATTTCATGCACCTCCTATTACTACTACACCTTCATCATCACTTCATTCATTTGGAACCACAAATCCTCTCCACTAATATTCTTCAATGACCTTAAGCCTGGTCCTCACACCCCTTAGTTATAGTGCTCCCATAATAGCTGCATTGGTTGCATTTGTTATTCCCATGTTGGCATCTCTTCTTAACAATATCTCAATTCATATGACTAGTTACCTCATAGTCGATGTTCTACCAATCCCTCCACAATAGGAAAGTATCCTACTTTGATACCACTTGATGAAAATTTGGTCAGATTGAAATGAACCTCTAGATCATTTGCATAGTAAACACAATAGAAAATTATAACAGAAAAAAATTCCATTAACTTTAAGCCTTTACAACATCTTGAATCAACTCCACATGTAGGATAATTACAAAATTAACAATAAACTAAAGAACTACAGGGGTATTGGATTCTACATTAATATTTTGTAGAGTCTACGAGGTTTCCTTCCCAAAATTCTCCTCAAAAGTCTCTCAAACATGTTATTGGACAAAATTTTATAGTGCTCAATTCCCACTCATTCAGATTTTAAATGTTCCAGAATATTCTCTAGATCCTACTCAATCTCAAATTTTAACTCCTATGCATTAATGGTATTCAATTAATTTATCTTGGTAGTTGAGAGAAATCTAGTAGGTAGTCCATGTCCTTGCTAAGTTGGTTCCCATTCTTACTTGTCACTTTGTCATTTTCTACCCCTATTCGGTTCATCCATGTGCATTCTATTTTCTATGTGCATATGATGTAAAAATATCCATGCGAGTATACATACTAAAGTCTCATGCTAATAATATTTGTGCATCATCATGTAAATTTTTCCAAGCCCTTGCTTCTTAGCTATCCTTTCCAATTATCGTGTTAATTTCTTTATCATTGTTTCTAATAAATATGAAAATTTATTTTCTTCTGTGATGCCCCTACTTTAGAAGCTCTAGTATATATTATCACCATAATATTTTTGAGAGGAGAAATTTGTGGCTTTTATGGATAAATGACCTTTTAGTGAATTCTTGCTATATGAACATTATTTTCTATAACATGATATCTAAGTGCTTTCACATACACCTTAGTACACAAATTTCCTTGATCAATACTAGGAGAAACATCCTTATTGAGAGAAGTGAACTCTTCCCATTTGTCAAGAAATAATTTCTTGGATCTTTTTACTAAAAAATGTGCGATCATCAATATCACCAATTTCTATGATCTAACAATTAATTGGTTTCAAAGGTTGATGTCACACACTTTTTATGAAGTGTGGATAAATACTATCACTCACACCATTAACAAGTCCTTCTGTTACCCAGTACAATCTAAATGATTTTATTTGATCAATAGTCATCCTTATGTAGTCCATCTAAATTAATTCAAGCTATCAATATAATATTCTAAAAAATCCTCAATCTCAGCTAATGAGTTATAGTGTGGGAAATCCTAAGAAGATTATTCTTTACAAAACCTTTACTATTAAATATGACTATTTTAGTATATGGATGTAATTTGAACATAATAAAATTTGGATCAATGTTTTATATGCATCATGGGAGTTATTACATCAGTTAAAAATAATTTTTTTTGGAAAATCAATACCTTTAATTTGTCTTTCCTTACATGTGGAGTGTAAAATTCCCAACTACTTGCAAAGTTCAATCAAAACCAATTTATTAGTTGCATACTTTAGTAGCTTTTACGTATGAAATTCAAAACTACTGACCCTAATATAGGTAAAATATTGGAATTGTATGAAATAACTCCCAATTTTGTTTACAAGCTCTATAGCTCACTTGAGATCCTTGTTGTAGTATTTCCCTCATTATCCTAACTAAAAACATAGTGAACCCATCATTAGATCTCTTGAAATGAGTCAAGCTACCTTTGCAAGTGATATGTAGGTGGAAGTCGTAGATTCTATAATTATTAGAAAATTTTCCTTTTTAGGATAAAATAAGCCATGCAATGATTATTGTAATTGAATGTGAATGAGGTCATGTCAAATTCTTGGGTAACATCAAGATTTACTAGATAACTATGAATATTTTTTCACCGATGATTTGAACTAGTTGATGTGTTGCAAGCCATCACAAATAAAATTTATAAATTTCACCATCCATGGTTTGAATTCCTTAGTAGTAGGATCACCCATAACACTTTTAAGAAGGACAATAATGTCTAAGAGTGCTTTATGGAATTCAACCTGTAGTAGGTTTTTGAGAATCTTGGAGGCACCTCTTTTTTGCACTTTTAACCATAAGTTAGCTAACATATTTTGAATCTTAGAGTATTTTTTATTCCATTTATCTATTGAATTTTCATTGGTGAGAAAATTGAATGATTTCTCCTTCGTATTATGAAAGTAATGCCAATATATTTAAAGTCAAGTTGAGAAACCATTGTACCATTGGGTGCCTTGACATCATGATTGATTAGATCACAGTTCGTCATGTAAGCCAAGACATGGTCAATATTTTATGGATAATAGAAACTTGATGGATCTAAATAATCCAATGTATAATATTCAATTTTCCCATGGAGTATGGTTACTTTTTTCCATCCTCACTTGGAGATCCTTAATGTCCATGAAATCAACAATGTTATCTCCTTTGTTGGGTAGGTTAGTGTCAAGAAAAAAGATAGGTTCATAACTTGAGTATTTAAACTTCATGTATTTGAATGAGTGAATATACGTAGTGATTAAGTGTTATGGAGTAAAATAAGTGCTGGAAAACTATTTTTTAGGTTTTTTATTGAGCAACACCCCTTCAAAAACATCCAGAGGTAGATAAAATTAAATAGACCATATTAGGATGCAAATTTATGGGAAATGTAAAAGTGCATAGAAGAGGATGTAACAGTTAATGTTTCCCATAGTTTTTATGGATGAATGAAAATTTATGAGAAAATTTCCTCTAGGAGAGTGTAGGGAAAACTAGGGAAAATCAACATATATGTGGAGGAGAAAATAAAAGTGTTTTGAGAGAAAAGGATTTTGCACTTTTTTTATGTTTCAAAAATGACTTAGGCACACCTTTGGAGAGGTTTAGGAACTAATTAGAAGCTCAAACACACTTCTGAATGGATTTGGGAACAAACATGAGTTTGGGTTCAATTTTGGAGTGATTTAGGAACCATTTTAGTACCCCATGTGGCCTTTAGAGAACTTTAGAAAAAAATTCACCCTTTGGGGGAACTTTTACCATCACTTGGGAATATTTTTGCATTTTGGGTGGCCTTTGGGTGTACATATTTTACATAAAGTGTCGAAGGTTCATATGAAGATAATTTTTGGAACACCAAAGACTCAAGAGGAGGGAGGTACCATTTAAAGGAAATTTTAGAACAACTTAAATACCTAGGTGGCCTTTTGGGAGATTTTTACAACACCTTACCACCCAAGACAACCTTTAGGAGTAAATTTGGAACATGTTCTATGAATTAGGTAGTCTTTTGAAATGTTTTTGGAACAAGAATTTTTCTAAACAAAATTTTGAAGAGGTTTTGGTACTTGAAAATTTCAAAATAATACTTTTAAGGAATTTTGGGAACTACTTGAGTGCAAAAATGGACTTGAAACTTCATTTTTCAACCTCTAAAAACACTTGAATGCTCCTGAAATGAGTTTTGGGGAAAAAAAGTGCCTCAGATGAAGTTTTGGAACAAATGTAACTCATGCATTCTTAAAAATTGAAAGGACTTAGAAAGTACATGATGTGTGGTTATATTGAATTATGAGAATTGAAAAAGTCTAGGATATACTTATGTATGCAATATGTAATTCAACATAAGTTAAAGGTAAGTTACAAGGTGCAAACTAGGATGAATAGGTTGAAAAAGTAATTCATTGAAGGAATACATTGAGAAAATGTATTAATACGTAAGTCTCATCAATCATAAAACATGGGATAAAAATGCATGTTGAGGTAAATGTTTTTATCATAAACTTTGTCATGATAACACACTATAAAGATTTTTTTGAGACTTTAAGGAAAGATCTTGGTAATTAATGTGTAATTTGAAGAATAATCCAAAAAAATAATAGGGAACGTATTTAGAGGTTCTTCAATGTCACCCTTTCCATCATAGATATGAAACTTAAGAACAACACAACTAATAGGAAAAGGGTAAGAGGCCACTTTTGGTGCAAGTGGGTTAAGAAGAAATTGAATAAAATCCATTGCAGGAGAATAAGTAGTAGATATGCCTTATTATAATTGTAAAATATAAGCTTATAAATTATGAACAAGGGATTCAATATCCTATGTGCTAGAAGAAGAAGAAGAGTATGATTCACTATGAGTATAGATAGGAAATGTAGGAACAATAGTAGTCATCAGGATAGTAGCATTGTTCACTATGAAATAGAATATTAGGTTCCCCTAATTAGATAGGAACTATAGATGTAGGAATATGAGTTGTATGAAAATTAGATCATGGAGGATGAGGTGGTTCAAAAAGGGACCATTAATTAGATTCTTGATTATGATAACGTTTATAAATGAGAAGAATATGGATGAGAGGCTTATTATAATTGATTAAACTAAAATAGAATATGGAAATCTATATCAGTTTAATTTGATGCTATGCATAACAGTAAATAAATAGAATAAAATGCAATGAAATAGACCTAAGTGACTAAGTTATGAAAATATGAAACCCTAATGTGTAAAGAGGGTTAAAAAAATCCTTAGTTGTTTCGATGATGTCTCAGAACTATGTTACAGAATAAACTGGCTGAGTAGGATGAAGAAACGAATGCACAAGATATTTAGAAAGCACATATATGAGCTACCTGAGTAGACTGGGATGCCTATAAAGGGATGGGGGTGTTTAGTGTACCCTAGTTTGAGATCTGGTTTCCCTAGTCTGCAGAAATGACTAGGGAACCTCTTCCAATGTGTCCCTAGATGATCGTTTTCCATTTCTTCCTGTCACGTGAGTGTCACTGAAATTCTTTCAATGTCATTGTAAACCGGAGATGGAGGAAATACTTGCAAAACCTTATAAAAATCATAAAAACCCTAAAAAGGAAAGATGCATATGAAGGGGTCGGAATGTCCTCATCTACCACAATGGTGGACTTACTAATTGAGCGATACACTACATCTCAAACTCAATGTAGTTCTAGGTGTGTGTGTGTGTGTGTGTGTGTGTGTGTGTGTGTGTGTGTGTGTGTGTGTGTGTGTGTGTGTGTGTGTGTGTAAATCATTCTTGTATTAGTCACACTCTATGCGTAGCGAGAAATAACTAGATGTAGAATGTAAATAAATGGTGGATAGAATAGAATGAAATCCCCTCCTATGAAGTGTGATGTAGATGAATGAGCCTTATCCCTTGTGATTGAGCTAGATGGATGCAAATAGAGCTATAGATGCCTTGGATGGATGCAACCTTAGGTGGTGATAGTAATTTCTTAATGCTTCGTCCCTTATTATGGTCTTATAAATTTACATTTATATGGTTCTCTTGCTCTAATTTTGTAATAAACCCCAAAAATGCTGACCATCAAAAATATAGAAATATCAAATGGCTAGAAAGTGCAAATAAGAAAAGAGTAAAGTATAAAGAGGATCAGGGTGCCTAGAGGGGACCAGGGCACTTGGGGCACCCCAATCCTGGATGGGTGCCCCAGTTAGAAATAGGATGAATTTAAAATGACAAAACATACTAGGAAAGTATATGTGGAAGTGACGACAGAAAGAAAAGTAAATTGGCGAAAGGAAATGGATTCATTATTACTTTCTTTACTTAGAAACCATACGAATAGTAGTATGAGATTAGGACTAAATAATACCCAAAGTGCGTGATTTAGTGACTACATTTACCCCCAATTTATGTTAGTGATCAGAATGCTTGGTAACATAAAGTAGATAGAGATACATACATGTTATCTATGTAGATTGATGTAGAAAACATGCCGAGGGACTAGAAAAAGTGTGGAATGAGAAAATAGTTGAGTGTGGAGATTAAAGATGCAAAAGTGTAAAAAGTGATGAGAGTGAACCTAGGGAGAAATTGCATGTGTAGTTGTTAATGTGTGTGATGTACCTGCATATTAGTGTGAGGTGTGTGCTGATGCACAATGTTGTTGTTGTTTTCACCGTTGTTGTAGATTTTCATTGTTGTTGACTGCTTGCTTCCCATACAAACAGACCTGCAAAGGAGAAGATGATCAAGTAGTCAAATGCACATGTATATGTTTAAAAACATATGAGTATAAAAAAATACTGTAATGAAAGTATGAAAATGAAAAAGGAATATGTGCATTAGAAAAAGGGTGTAAAAAGGATATCTTGTAACTGTCGGTGAAGTGTGAGTTTTTTGGGCAATCTCACATGACTGTGGTCTAAGAAGTTTAGGGAGAAAGTTGTTTTATTCTCCAACCTGTAACTTCTTCCATGTGAATATGAAGAGATCTCTATACTTCTTGGTTTTTTGGGGTGATTTGATGCCACTAGCTGAATTAGTGTAGGGAGGAAAGTTTGCTATATCCTCCAACCTGTAACTACTCCCTAGAATGCTAAGGACAACATGTCTTGTAAAATCCATTTTGTATGGAGCTCTATAGACTGGTGCGAACCCAATCATTATATAACCCATTGTGTCAAGGATGGAAATATGAAAACTGAACTGTACCGGTGTAGACAATTGTGTAGTTTGTAAACCCCAAATGATGCACCCTCTTTGGGGGAAAATGCAATGTCACGGATAGGACGATGTGGCCCCAAAAGAGGACCAAAAGTGTAAACTATGTCCTGCAAGGGGAAGGGAATATTCTTGATAGAAACTAAGGCACACAAAAATAAGTGTCTAGAAACTAATTATTAGTACGAATAGGCATGCATGTAGAAGACAAGTGTAAGCTACATAAATAGTGTGTAAGATAGAATGAAAGTAAACATACAAGAATATAATGTAGAGTGCACAAATCAGGTTATAAACATGGGATATCACTCACAATGTCATAAGACACTCAAGTCAGTAGTGGCCGCATACAAACAAAAAAGTGTGCACACCAAACAAAGGGAAATGCCCACATATAAGAGCAATCAAAAGACAAGAAAGTACAAGAAAACAAATAGATAACCATGATAGAAAGTAATCCTGCAAGAAAATTTTGCACATGAAACAACTGTTAGCATGTTGGAAAGATAACCCATATGTCAAAAGCGTGTATAACCAATAGAGTAGTGTGCTATGAAACAAAATGAAACAATAAAACCCATAGTATAGGAATGTGGATTCCCCCAATATCCGCTATGGGATTGGTAGTGGCCAAGCATCTATGTTGCGTGGGAGAGACCTATATATATGATCAAAATTAGAAAAGGACATGAACACACATGTGTGTATGGTAAATATAATGACATATACAAGACCTATCTAGCATGTGTAATAAGAGCACAGTGTACAAGTAAAGGAAAGTAATAGTAAACACGACCAAGATATGAAATATGCTAGGGATGGATGGAATGGAATACAAGATGTATGATAGGAGCCACGTTCCCCCTGAGTGAATGGAAGTGTATGAAGTGAGGTTCATTTAGTATGCCCCCTCATCAATCAATCATGAACCATAAATGATATTTCATGATCGGGAAATGGTCGAAAATGTGTATTGCGTGTAACGTGCTGTGGTGAGTGTGTATGTGTAGTGATAACATGTGACCTAGAGATGAAGTGTGCAAACATGTGATGATTTAGCCTAATAGCATATATCATGATAAGATGATCAAAAGAGGTGGTGATGTAGTCTATAGCATATACCAATACAAGGTGATAGTATAGGTAACAATTTAGCCTATATTTGATTTTATGGTATTTTCACAGTTTTATATATATATATATATATATACATTACAAATTATATTTGGAAAACTGTGTCAGAATTTAGAGAAGTCCAATGTTTCAGGTCACAAACCTGGACCCATCATTAGGTACAAACATAATAGAATAGATTTAGCCTATAGTGTATGTCACTACAAGATGATTAAAATAGCAGATGATTACACAATAACAAGTGATGAGGTAGCCTATGGTGTATATCACTATAATATGAGTGAAGGGAGTGATGATGCAACGTATATTGTATACCACTATAAGATGATGGAAAATGTGACCATTTAGCCTATGGAGTATGTCACTAACCTAGGGATGTTGCATGATATAAGTTTTAATGATGAACATGTGAGTATGATGAGGTCTATTTGATTTGTAAACCATTAGAAATCAGGTATGGACTGAGGAACTGGAGTGCATCATAGGGTAGTGAGTGCAACACATACAAGTAGATGTGTAGAGTAAATGTGGTGATAAGAGATGAACATGTGATGTGTAAATGTGTAGTATGTATAGTGATGAAGTAGTACAAGATGTGTAATGTCTATTGTGCATTGTGTGGGGTTTATGTGTGTAGGTAGCCCTCAACGGTAAAGTGTGAACTAAGGAAAAAGAGTATTTCATCGTGTAATGATGATGTTAAAGTTTTGATGAGTATGCTTATGTTATAGGTAGGATGTATGATAATGTGAGTATGGGAGATGCACTAATGCTAAGATGGGAGGGAATGTAGATGTTATGCCACAAGTGTGTGTGGTTGAATGAACCATCCAATGAAAGTGAAGGGAAAAGGTCCTCCACTTGATTCCTATGGTGACAAGAGTTTATGACTATGTCCTAGTAGTGGTGGTTTATTACATGTATGTTGCACAAGTGAGTGAAGTATACGTGCATGTGATAAATGAATAGATTATGAGTGCGTAGGTGATGGAGATCTATGCACGGTAAAATGTAGAATAAAACGAGGTGGAAATTTACGCAAGATGCAGTAACCATGAAAGGAATAGGCATATGTCGATGCTTATGACTACTGGAGTGGTGAGGCCATGTAGATGATGTGTGAGTAGGTGAACTAGGAGTAGATTATGTTTTTAGAAACATAGAGTGTGATCTACTATAGGAAGTAGGAGATGCATTGACCGGTGCTGGAGCAGATGACGACCATGGAGTAGATGGAGGTACACCAGTGATATAAGCAAATTTGTTGTTATAAATGAATTTGAGTCACAAATGATTCATGGAGATGATATACTTAGACCTATAGACCCATTTGAGACCTAGAAGTATTTCATAACCATTAATCGCTTGTCTAACAAGGAAATGTACAAGAAAAGTGAGAGGACCAACCATAACGTGTAGTTTGATGATGCCATATGAGTTGTTCATCAAGTATTAAATTTGCAATAGTGGATGCCCAATAGTGTTGATAAGTGAAATAGATAATGCGCTAATGGTCCATGATGAGTAAAACTTAGTATTATTGATGGAAACTAGGTTGAAATATGCATTAATATGTAAGTGGTTAGATGTGAATTTCGCATGATAATCGTGGTCACAGAAAGAGATGACCGGTGGTGAATTATTAGTATACGTAGCTAGGAAGTCAAGATCCCATGATGTAGGAGGAGGAACTACGTGATATACATAGTTAGTTAAAGATTCAACCGATTTGGTGTCATGTTTGGGTGAAGGGTTGTTAAAAATTTTGAGCTTATGATTTTCATTGACAGGTGAAGAAATTGTAGATTCTGGAAGCTCAATTACACCACTATCGATCAAACCTTGAATTAGAAAGTGAAGTTAGAAGTAACCTTTGGTGGAATGATTTACACACTAATGATAGTAGTAATGGGAGTGTTCATCAAAATTACGTCCTTTTGGCCAAGATGGATATATTTGTAGAGGAGAAGGTAATGTAATAAGGTTACCATGGACAAGTTGCGGTAAAAAGATATGTGGAGGTACACTAAACTTAATGAAAATATGCCAATGCGGTTGTGATTGAAGCTACTTAGTAGTAGAGACTTCATTAATGGTGAATTGTTTCTTCATTGGTTTATTCATAGATTGTTTAAATGTTGACTTACTTTGAAAGCACGTGGAGGATGATGCTTGCTCTTGATATTTAAGTTTTCCTATAGCTAAGAGTTGTTAGGTTATGGAGCATGTTTTCATGTGAGAAAGTGTTGAAGAGTGTACACTAAGAGTACTGTACACTTTCCATAGTTATCTTGCCAGGGTTCGGGGCAAGGTCGGCAGCCCCCAGTAGTAGGGGTTCAGGAGCGCAACCCCCGAAAATTTTTTTTGGCCTTAAAATGTGCTCGATATATCGGGAAACATGATTTTCTCATATGGGCAGGATTTTGACCCATAGGTTAATGGGATGGTTTTGGCCCATGGTTTTAATACCCACAGTTTTGTAAAATTGCTTAAGCAGTTGTCTACTTATATGGTTTTATGCATATGGCAGGTATAATGTAACATTACAGATGTGTTTTGAATTTGGGTGTGAACTCCATAGAGTTTGTTGAGCATAGCTCTAAACATATCTAGGTATTGTATTGAGAGAGTGGTGGCTAGTAATAAAATCTGAGCAAGTGATTCTTGGTAGACGTAGCCCAAATTTGGTGAACCATGTTAAAAACTGTCTCTTTGTATTGTGTTATTTTATCATGCACTTTTAGTTTGAGATCTGTAATATTTTCTACATATTAATTTCTACTATTGTGATTCTATGAGGGATTATTCCACATATTTTATCCCTTATTTCCTAACAAGAGCTTGGTTTCACGAAGTTTAAGTGTATGACAGAGTTTAATGAACAAAGGAGAGGTCTCAAAGAGAACACTCTCCTGGAGAGGTGGTAAGAGAATCTGAATGAATAAGTACTGAAGCTCAATGTTTGCAAGCACATTTGACATCTTAGCGAAATTATTTTTATAACACAAGACATAATCCTCTAAGTGTTCATTAGACCCTTTTTTAAGTTGTGCGAGTTGGGCATAAGAAATCTTAGAGCCGTTGTTGGTAGATAAGTGCGTGGGAAAATTATCAACGAGATGCATGAAAGAGGTTACCAAATGGATAGGTAGGTCATAAAACAAATGCATCACATAATCTTGTAAGTGACAAGGAAATAGATATGCTAATATTATAGAGTCATCCACATAGTCTAGGCATGCTACATGAAAAACATGGAGATTCTCTTGTGGATCGCCATGGTCCTCAAAGATGGGTAATTTGGGAGAGATGAAATTGGGTGGTAATGGATAAGCAAATATAGTAGGTGTAAAAGGAGTGTGCAGTAGTGAAGTAGATTCTAAAGATGGCGATGCATGAGAAGTAGTGAGTTGAAGCTGGCGAATTTGGCTTTACAAGTCCTAATATAAAGAGGTTAAATCAAGAGTATTTAAAGAAGATCCAAGATACATATTAGGAGTTCTAGGGTGAATGGAAAGAGTGATAGTAATGGGAATAGAAGCAGAAACATAAATGGGTGGGGCGGAAACCATGGGAGCCAAAACAACTATAGACTCTAAAGGTTGAAACATCATGAGTATTCTTAGCAGCAATCAAATCATGTAAGACATATTTAAGATGAGTAGGATTATCACAAAAAGCTATTGAGAAATCAGTAAATGTGTTTAATTGGTCTTGGTCAACATTGGTATCCTCATCGTATGATTTCTCACTATCATACGCCTCTATTTCATGAAGAGGAACATTGTTTGAATTACCCAAGGGATTATCAGTGGTAGCTACATAAGTAGGGATATGAGCCATAGGTTTGGAAACCATACGGGTGAATGAATGATGTTCACAATATTGAAAATACCTAAAAAAACCACTACGAGTGATGGGTATACAAAGAGAAAGCCCAAGGAGAAAGTGTATTCAAAGGTCAGGTTCACCAAAATGATTAAAATAAAATCGAATATGGAAATCTATAGTAGTTTAATCTGATGCTATTCACAACAGTAAATAAATAGAATAAAATGCAATGAAATAGACCCAGGTAAATAAGCTATGAAAATATGAAACCCTAATATGCAAAGAGGGTTAAGAAAAGCCTTAGCTTTTTTGACGATATCTCGGTACTTTGTCACAGAATAAACTAGCTGAGTAGGATGAAGAAATGATTGCACAAGAGCTCTAGAAAGTACATATCCAAGCTACTTTAGTAGACTGGGGTGCATGGAAATGGATGGGGGTTCCTGGAGTGCCCTAGTTTGAGATCTAGGCACCTTGGTCTACAAAAATTACTAGGGAAACCTCTTTTAAGGTGTCGCTAGATGATCATCTACCCTTTCTTTATGTCGCGTGAGTGTCGCTGAACTTTGTTGGATGTCACTGTAAATAAGAGATGAAGGAAACACCTACAAAACCCCAGACAAAGCATCAAAACCCTAAAAAAATATGCATATGAGGGTTCAGATTTTCCTCAACTGCCACAATGGTGGACTTACTAACAGAGTACCTGCACTACATCTAATAACTAATGTAGTTCTAGGTGTGTGTGTGTGTACTTAGTACCCGAGGTTCTTTTGTTCCAGTCACACTCTGTGAGTAGCAAGCAATAACTGGATGTAGAATGTAAATAAATGGTGTATGGAATAGAATGAACTCCCCTCCTATGAAGTGTGATGCAGATGAACCAACCTTGTCCCTTGTGATGGAGCTAGATGGATGTAAATGGATCTATATATGCCTTGGATGGATGCAACCTTAGGTGGTGATAGTAAGTGCTTAGTGTTTGGTCCCTTATTATGGTCTCATAACTTTATATTTATATGGTTCTCTTGTTATAATTTCGTAATTAACCCCGAAAAGGCTGACCATTGAAAAGATAGAAAGCTCAAATGGATAGAAAGTTCCTAAAAGATAAGAGTAAAGTGTAAAGAGGATCAAGACACACAAAGGGGACCATAGCGAATGGGGAACCCCAGTCCTGGTTAGGCACCGCAGTAAGAAATAGGATGAATGTAAAATGATAAAACATATTGGGAAAGTACATGTGGAAGGTCAGAAGTGACGACAAAAAGAAAATTAAATTGGCCAAGGGACATGGTTTAATTAGTACTTTCTCTACTCAAAAACCATATGAATAGTAGTATGATACTAGGTCTAAATAATACCCAAATTTTGTGATTTGGTGACTACAATAATGATGGTTTTCATAAAGTTGAACATAAAAGTTAGATACAAGTTAAATTTGTTCTTGGTCTAATTTTTTTTCCTCAAAAATATCATGATCAAAAGAATGTTCACTATTTTTTTCTACTTCATTCATAGGCAACTTAGTGGTATTATGATCTAAAAGAGAAGGAATCCCAGAAACATGGGGTCGTGAAGAATCCTTGAGGATGAGACACTTATGAGTAGGAGGATAAATCTCAATATGATCAATGGGTATTTGATTAAGGTGGTTACCATGCCGAAAGGGTATAGGGATAAATAATAGGTAGATAGAAAAGTATATAGGGTTTTGAGAAAAAGATTTTATTCAAAATTCAAGTTTACCAAATGTTTACACCCTAATTAAATAGTGTTATGAAAACTTTTAAACATTAAATGAGATGTAAGGGTTTGTTACAAGAAATTATTTTTATCTAATCAATTCACAATTAATTATATATAATTAGAATAATTCATTACTACTTGTAAAAGCGATAAATGATGACACAATTGATGTGAAATTGATAGTTTAACTAAGCTACGTAAGGAACAATAACATTAATAGTGCAGGAAAGTTGCAAAATACAAGACTTAAATTCTAGAGGACAAATTATAACAAAAATACCATATATTATTGATAGAGTAAAACTTGAGCAATTACATGATGTGAGAGCTTACAATATATAGGAGAATGAACTCCTTAAAACAAGGATTCAACTCCAATCTTTAATCCCACAATATAATCACATATCTCTCCTATAATCACTCCCAAACCCATAAATATCTCACAAAACACTCAAATAGTTATGTGAGTTGTTTATTCAACAAACTCACAACTAATACAAATCAACATATATTATTAACTACGAGTTGTTTAATAACTCATATTAATAATATTACAATTTTTTTTACACACACACATGATATTAATATAATATTAATATCTTACAAACACATTAATGTAATATAATAATATTACATCTAACCCATACAAAATAATAAAGTGAACACTAATATCAAGGATAATTCCTAACATTCCCCCCCTTCATGTGAACATGGATGAGTTTTTTCTAGTACCTACTCATGATACAATGGTTTTTAAATAGTACCATAAACCCCAATAGGTTTTCTAGTGGAACCATTAACCACTCTATATGTGATTTTAGAAGAGATTCACAAACTCTTAAGTTGGTTTTCTAGTGGACCACCAACCACTCCATAGCAGCGTACACATTTCCCCACCCCCATATTTACATTTAAGGAAAAATGCAAGAAATATTGCTCACGCAGGAGCTCACTTATTACAAGAGTGGACATGAATAAATCATATGTTCTTATTACAACACACAATTAAAATTAAACACATAACAAAAATAAATGCCACAAATTCATTATGTGGTCCCTTCACTTGCGGTTGGCGAGAGGTCACTGATTAACCTCCTTCCTCTATTTGTCTGCTACTTTATTTACTTAGAAAATTTGATCATGAAGCTCAAAAATACCCCCCATAAAGAGGATGTTACGTACAAGAAAAAATACATCCAATTATTGAAAAAAATGCACAAATGTACTATACACCACTTTTTTTGTTTCAGATCCCTTTTTTTATTTCCATGTTTCTCTTAATCTAAAAACTGGGTTTTTGTTAAATTTTGACAAATTGTTTCTAGATATTAAATAAACAAACCCAATTTTTTTTTAAAACTTTGGAATCTGGGTTTTATAGATATAATTGATTTATCAGTAATTTAAAAAAAAACAAAAAAAATTCATTGTACTTACACAGATATTTATGAACACCTACTGGCTAAATCTGAAGATGGTGTAAAATTAAATATTGTGCGTCTTGTTCTTATCTTTCTAGAAAAAATGATACATCAATCCGATGTCATATGAGTAAACTGAATTTTGTTTATTGTGACATGTCTGCTAGAAATTTTCTCACGATATTCCTGTAACCATCTTCTTCTTTGCTTCTTCACTTGTAGAAGGAAACCTGCTCTAATACAAGATGATGTGAAATTGATAGTTTAACTAAGCTACATAAGGAAATATAACATTAATAGTGGAGGAAAATTGCAAAATACAAGACTTAAATTGTAGAGGACAAATTATAACAAAAATACCATATATTATTGATAGAATAAAACTTGAGCAATTATATGATGTGAGAGCTTACAATATATATGATAATGAAATCCTTAAAACAAGGATTCAACTCCTATCTTTAATCCCACAATATCCTCAGATATCTCTCATATAATCACTCCCAAACCCATAAATCTCTCATAAAACACTCAAATAGCTATGTGAGTTGTTTATTAAACAAACTCACCACTAATACAAATCAACATATATTATTAATAATGTGTTTTTTTACTAAAGGAAAATATTTTTGAAGGGACTATACCCTGATAAAAACGGCTCAACAACCAGATATACACAAGTAGTAATCCAAAACAAGGATCAGATTCTAGATAAATCATTAAGCTGAACATTAGCCAAAAAAGGAACTACTAAAAGGAAGTATACTAGGAATAAAACTACTAAGAAACAATAGTTAAACAACAAACTAGTAGCAAAAAAACAACATCCTGCTCATAACCAGACTACACTGAAGAATTTATTTCTTTGAATCCTTGTCTATTCTTGATTGAACAGTCTGAAGTGAAGTAAATAACGCTAGAGTGGTGATATGCATGGGGTCATTTACATCCAACTGAGAGATGATCTACTTCCTTTCATCTCCAACGCCCCAAATGTCAGTTGAGATTCCATTGAGCATAGTGATGCTTCTGACATGCTATTCGAGAAAATCACGTATAGCCCTGAAAATTGTAATGTTATGGTCATGTCGTTCCTCAAATTTCCCAAGTCTATTGTCTAGGGAATTTAGTTTCTTATAAATTTCATTTATCTTATCAACCCTAATATCAATATCCTCATTTAATTTCTTTTTACCCTTTTTCTTTGTTAGTCGATTCATTTATTTTTTGAGGTTTTCCACCTCTTTTTCCAAAATTTCCTTTTTGTGAAGAAGTTTCTCCTTCTCGTGCTGAGTGTCTTGCCCTACAGTACTTAAATGCAACAAGTTTTGGGAAATTCAATATCCTTACTGCTCCTGGTGACTCTGCCAGAGGTAGAGGGGTTAAATTTGGAGAAGGAAGGGTTTTTTTGTCTTGAATTTCCTTTGACTGGAAATATCACTTGGGGTGACAGTAGGGATAGGTTTAATGGGAATGGGCAAGGTGACTGGGGTAAAAGGTATGACAGGGTAGTAGGCGAGACAATGTTTATGAAGGAGAAAGATAAGACCCTGATGGAGGGTAATGGACCTGGTGTGGTTTTGGAAATCATGAATAAAACACTCCATTGAATCAAGAAGGTAGTGTGGGAAAAAAATAAAGAGATTTATCCTAAAATGGCTAAGAAAAATCAGGTGTTTTATGGGGATAGTGATGTACCTACCTTCAAGAGAGATAAAATTAACCATCATTTTAGTAATGGGTTGTTTAATAAATCATATTAATAATATTATAATATTTTATTTTTTACACACACACATGATATTAATATCTTATAATCACAGTAATGTAATATAAGAATATTACATATAACCCATACAAATAATAAAGTGAGCACTAATCTCAAGGATAATTCCTAACAACAATAGCTCAAATACACTAGAGGAGATGGAAACATAACTATAAAGGTTAAGGAAAATGGTATGTGGATGTGTAAACAAGTGCAAAAGGAATATCAAAAACTTGATACGCTTCATTATTAGTACTAGAACTAAAAACTGAGTTAGTGTAAGATCATAGGAAATATGTATGTTTCAAACATATAGCTATATAGTTATGGATGGATATATAAATTCATGGACCATTATGCTATTAGGATTTGTAACTTCATGTGTAATTTTCTTGTGTATAATTTTATTTCACTATATGCTACTCTTGGTCACTCAACCTTAGGATGACTTGTAATCACCTATAATAAAGTGGAAACCATATACACATGCAATACCATTTCAAAGAATTAGATAACCAAAATTATAAATCATGTGTGTGAGGAGGCTAGACTGTGCTTGGCAGTTAACCCTACCAAACCAATCAAACTACTACACTACATGCCCACATGTGTGATCAACCCTCATGTAGTTGTCTTAGGTGTTTAAGTAAGTGTGAGTGTGATCTAAGCAATCCTTATGAGTTCCATAATGTATCTTGACAAAAATATAGTGGGGTATCTATAGAATAAAGAATGTACCTAGGATAGTAGTAGTGTGCTATAGTGTGCTTTATTTACATTACCTAACCCTCTGTCCCTCAAAATCCTCTGACATTATTGGAGTGACTTTTCTCTTGATAAGACATGGATATATGAAATTTTCATGCTTGTAAATGGAGGAATCTAGACTCTTTGACTTGGTTGAGTTATTCAAACTTACAGTAGTGACTTCTCTAAATGATGTTTAATTAATTTAAGAAGTTATATGAGAGTGTTGAGTTATTGTTTTGTGACATTTGCAATAGTATTTTGTAAGAGTGTCGGGTGAGCTATGAAGTCATATTGACTTTCTTATATAGCCTTCTGTAGGTGAAATATTACAATTAGGAAAACCATAGGAAGATTGAATGACACACTAAAGATATCTAAATCTAAAATAAATTCCTGAGATAAAAGAGGGTAGGAATACACAAGTTATATAGGACCATATAGCATGTATTGAATAAATTGTATGGTCCTAGATAAGAAACATGTGATGTTATAAAAATTTTAAAATTATGCTCAAGGGAGATTTACTTCTTTGATTGATTAATATTTCTTGAAATTTTGACAAATAATTGTTTGGAGATGAGCAAGTCACAAAATTTTTAGATAGGTATAATGATTGGATTCTAAATATGAGCATTATTTTTAGCAAAGGAGCATAAACAAACTTGTCATTATCAAATTATAAGTTAACATATTTTAGTGTCTACATGATCCTAGGTCCTAATGCATAATTATCTCCAACTCCATGTATTTGAGTTGATTCTATATGAAAAAATCTATTAGTTTCTCATTATTTGAACCCATTCAAAGTCGAAACTTCTAAGTTGTCCCTTCTCATGTTTAAATATTTTAGTATAAGAAATATTGAGTACATGAGTCACATAGGAATTAGGGATCAATGCTTTCTAACCAGAGTAATGGTGATAATATTCTTATAGGTAAAGATTAGTATAAGTCTTGATTCTGTATACTCCAGATAAATGGTGCCATTTGAATTTTTTGAGATAAATATATCAAGGAAAGGTTATTAAATTCTTCTTTCTTAATTGTAAATTAGATTTTTCTCCATTGTTTTGTTTAAGTGATTCAAAAAATTATTGATTTATTCACCACCGTGGCATCATTTACCATTGGTATCACCTACAAATCTAATCCAATTATTTAGATTTAATGGATATACTAAAAATTTCAACTTGAAATGTTCCATAAAATAGTTCACTATAATTAGTGATAATGTAGAACCCAGTACTAATTCTTTAATTTGTTCACATGTCTTGTATTTAAAGGTGATAAAATTTGAAATAAGAACAAGTTCACTAAATTTTGATGCATGAGTATCACTCCAAAGGGAAATCTTGTGTGTGTGTGTGTATCAAATTTTGGGTTTGATAAGTCTTAAAGGTATCCTAGTGATCATTAAAGTTGGTTCCATAGGTCTAAGAGGTCAAAAATTCAAACTATGGAGTTCCCTCCATTTTTCACATTTGAATTTTGGAATCTCCCAGAGCCAATTTTAATCTTTTGGCTTGAAATAAGAGGTCTAAAATTTGTAAAAGGTCTCATTGGGGGATAATAGGGTTTATGAGGGTCTTGAAGTCACATTAGGGAATCATTTTGATTTGTAACTCATATTTTTGTTTGAAATTCTTAGGTAATGTAACCTCTAAGCATATCTAAGTGGCCTTGGAAGGTAGTTAGAGGCCAAGAATTTGAATGGTGGAGGTATAAAATGAAATCTTGTAACTGTTTTGATCATTGATTAATCAATGTGAAGGTGTATTGGAGATCCAAGTACATGAAAGGGAAAGAAATACTATTTTTGCACAAGGGTCCATTGTTGTGATTTGTTATATACTGCAATTTATGTTTGTATGAATGTGTTTAGTGCAAGATAAGAGCACACTAGGTGAGAGAAAGTATGTAATAACTTGTTGGAGTTTATCTAGATGAGAGTTTTATTGTTATTATGAAGACAAGGTTGTTAAACCCTTAGAAAATTGTGAATGAAATCTGTGGGAGTATAGTTCAGGTAAAGGATGAATAAGAAGGCTGAGAGGAATGGAGAAATAGATATTATAAGATTCTATCTCATGTTCATATCATAAAGGCTATCTGAGAAACATCTAAGTTTATTTTTTATTAAGAAATGCTAGGAGAAGGGTTTGCATTTAAGAAACCCTTATTTTCATACACAGAATAGGACATTTTAAAGAGATTGCACGTGGAATAGAGAAGTTTGAGGCCTACTAGTAAAATAATAAGATTCTAAATGATTGAACAAACATCCATGAGTAAGTTCCAGTCTTATGAATTCCATTTAGTAAAATTTTAAGAACAAATTACAGTCTTGGGCTCACTGTGAATACACAGTTAGGGTTTCTAGAGGGAAATTCCAATATCTCATGTTTGGAACATTTAAATTGGTTACACATTTTTAGAAAGGACTGTAAGAGGGTGATATAATTTATTATGAAGGATTCAAGACTAAAATAATAATCTCCTAGAGGATTTCTATGATAGTTTACTTGTGGCACTGAGAAAAATAGAGAAGGCCTGATTAGAGTCTTCAAATTTTGATTTTTAGTAAAATTTTCCAAAGGAGTGAACCCTGGAGTCTTGTACAGAGATTCTTGGACTTAAAAGGTGATTGAATGACCTATTAATAGTTAATATGATATTGCAATCAAGGTTTCTATTAAAAATACTACTGTGATAGGCTTGGTAAAGGTATTCTTGACCTAAAGGGAGGTATTATGAAGGAAGTAGGAGGATTAAAAGTTAAAGTAAATAATTTACACACACCTAGAAATTCATAAAGGATGCTCAAAAATAGTGTCACCTTCTCTAGAAGCTTGGTAAAAATTTCTAGCCTATACCATTCCGAGCAATTGTATTCTTAAAAAGCCTAGAAATAAATTTTTGGCCAAGTTGAACAATTCTTTCAAATCTTGTGAAACCAAGGGCCTAGATAGCTGAGATAGGTGGATTAAGGAGTATCAAAAATGTTTGTAACATTACATGAGATGATTAATCCTAGATGTTATAATTACAAGTTTTGAGTTTCCAAGCTTAGAGAACAAGGTACATTTTTTTTGTAAGATTTAAACTGAGTAGAATTTTGTGATCTAACTTTCTTGTTGTAAGTGTTAAGATCCTTGATGTGACTACATCATATTTGTATCAGAGCATGAAAGAGTGTTTTGAAAAGATTTTTTATTTACATAATGGACTCAAGTATTTCTAATGTTTGTGTATGTCAAGAAATGATGTTTAACATGATGATGGAGGAAATGAGACAAATGGTGATGCCATTACATGCCAAGGTAGATACATTGGAGGATGTTGTTAGAGGAAGAAGGAGACTAGAACTAGAGTCAAAGAATGATGATGAAATGAAGTATGAGTGACTTATAACTAGAAGAGTGTTGAACTTTGAAAAAAAGGAAACAAACTTGGTGACCAGGAAGAGTCTTTTTAGGAGAAGATGCTACACCAAAGGTAGGGTGAGTCAAGTTATCATAAAAAATGGAAGTACAGAGAATATTGTGTAAGAGGAAATGGTTTCCAAGTTAAGTTTAAAGAGATTACCCCATCTTAGACCCAGGGAAAATTTAAGTGGCAAATTTTCATAAACTCATGAAAATCCAGGTTTTTGAAAATTGGAAATGGAAAATTTTTAGTGTCCGACAGCTGCATTATTCACCAAAAATTTTGGCCAACAGGTCTTTAGTACGAGTCATTTTTCTTAGAATTTACACATATATATGAACTTATGCATGTATGTTGCCAACGGTTCAAATCAATGTGGGCACATATTTACCAAAGTATACATAGACAACCTAGGCATCCAACCAGGTATCCAACCCAAGTGTCCAAACCAAACATCCAACTAGGAATCCAACCAAGTGTCTAACCAGGCGTCCAATAAAGCGTCCAACTGAGATGTCCAACCCAGGAACCCAATCCAGGTATCTAACCGGGCATCTAACTAGGCATCTACCAAGCATCCAACCCCAAGAGTCCAACCCACGCATCTAACCTAGGCATCCAACTCAGGCATCTAACCAGGCATCACACCAGGTGTCCAACCAGGAATCCAACCTAGGTGTCTAACTTAGGTTTCTAACCCAGGCGTCAAACCCAAGTGTCTAACCTAGGCGTCCAACTGAGGAATCGATTAAGGCATCCAACCCAGGCATTGAACCTAGGCTTCCAACCCAAGCATCAAACCTAGACGTCCAACCCAAGCATCTAACCAGGTATCCAACCTAGGCATCTAACCCAGGCATCTAACACAGGCGTCTAACCTAGACGTCAAACTTGGCATCCAATCAAGGCATCCAACTCTCTGTAGAGACAGAAATCTAATTATGTTAGCTATTTTTCTAACCATATTGGGTTTGACATTCGACCAACACCCGTCCATAGTCTAACCCTGCGAAACTACCTTGAACATGGAAAAATAGATTCGCCTTTCACGTTAAACTTTTTTTTAGAAATTTTCCATCGATTTAAAATTCAATTTTGGAGATTCGCCAGCAATTCTAAACTAATTTTTTAGAGGGGGTCTTTAAATGAACCCTACCTAGACCTTTTAGAGTGGATTGGATTATAAAGGATCATCAACTTCTTGTAAATGAACAAAGTAATGTGACTTTTAAGATTGGAATTTTTTTTTATGAAGTAATGTGTGATGTCATGCCTATGGATGTGTGCCACCTTTTATTGGGTAGGCCTTGGCAGTTTGATAGACATTTTTTATCATGGAAGGAAAAATGAGTGTCATTTGGTGAAGAATGGTAAAAAGCATATTTTATTGTCTTTGAAATACCAAAAGTCAAAAATTGAGAAAATGAGTATGTTGTTTAGGTCTAAGGAGTTTTTGAACCAAAAAGAAGTTGATGAGGTTGAAATTCATGACCTAATTTCTCCATTTGAGTGTCTACATATAGGGAAGGAAGAGGAAAAGAATCAATGAATATTATTGGAAAGTAAGAAAACAAACAAAGGGAGGAGGTTGGAAGAAAAATGGTAAGAAGTGAAGGACAAGAAGACACAAGTCCAAAAAATGATGAATTTTTAGAAGAAGAAGAGTTTTTTTTGAGGTTAGACCATACAAGTTGTACAAATATAAATCAAATCTAAGCATACAAGCAATGAACACGGAAATAAAACCAGAAGGAACAATACACAAGATATAACGTGGTTCACACAATGTGGGCTACGTCCACAAAGAAATAACCAATATATTATTCTAGAGGATATACAATTGAAGATCTGAAATCTTCCACACCTCACACGATGTACAATATTTTTCCTCTTATAAGATTATCTTAGCTCTCTCCAAGAATTCTTTCTTATAATTCATTCAATCTTCTTAAATCTATCTTCTAACCCTAGTTTTCTAGCTTATATAAGCATATACAAACTTAGGGAATTTTAGCTATGCAATTACAACCCTTAGATAAACTTTTAATGAAAGGTTAGATCTAATCCCGTATTTTAAATAAAAACATTTCACACACAGGTAATCAATGCCGATTACCCCAACTGATGCCATTTGGTCTGTTAGGTGACCGACGTCAGTCAGACGACTGATGCCAGTTACTGTGTAAACCTGCAAATTATAAATAAGCTATTTATGAAGCAATTAAGCTCCACATCTTAAAAATATCCCACTTGGAGATAAATTTTTGCACTGCAATGTACAAATCCATACTTGGATCCTCTTCCTTGGCTTTGTTTCTCCCTCTTCAAGTCTCAAACTTGAAGACCAACAGAAGTAGAGTGTAGATTTAAATTCTCCTTCGCAAATGGCTTTGTTAGCATATCCACATGGTTCTCATTTGTATGAATTTTATCAAATTTTAGCTACCCATCCTCTAAGACCTATTTTATGAATTGATATCTCAATTGAATGTGTTTCATTCTTGAATGAAATGTTGAGTTCTTTTCTAGATGAATCACACTTTGAATATCATTGTACAATCTATAATCCTCTTACTCCTTTCCCAACTCTTCTATGAACCTGTTCATCCATATCATCTCTTTGCTAGTCTATGTAGCTGTAACATACTCGACCTCCATATTAGACAAGGCCACAACCTTCTACAATCTCAAAATCTAGATAATTGATGTCCCACCTACTATGAATACATATGCAGTGGTGCTCCTCCTACTATCCAAATCTCCAGCCATATCTAAATCAACATAGCCACATAAAGAGTTATTTGACCCTCCATAGCATAACCGCATGCTGGAAGTCCATCTAAAATATCTGAGTATCCATTGTACTAATTTCTAATGCTCTTTACTTGGATTGACCATAAATGTACTCACAACTCCCATTTCCTTTGTAATATTTGGTCTAGTACAAACCATAACATACATAAGACTTCCAACTTCCAAATCATATGGAACTTGTGTCATGTACTCAACCTCCTAATGTGATGTAGGACATTGATCTTTTCTTAATTTAAAGTGTCCAACCATAGGTGTACTTACAGGTTTGGCATCTTGCATTTTTAATATTTTCAACACCTTATTGATATAATCTTCATGAGACAAATACAATTTTTTGTTCTTCTTGTCTTTGTTAATTTTTATGCCTAGGATTTTCTTTGCAGCTCCTAAATCCTTCATTACAATTTCCTTAGATCTTGTTTGAGCCCATACAAGCTCTTTTTAAACCTGCACAAAAATTTATCCTTACCCTTGACTTCATAACAAACGACTACTACATATAAATCTCTTCCTCCAAATCACCATGAAGGAAAATCATCTTAACATCAAGTTGTTCTAAATGCAAATATTTTGTTGCAACTAAACTTAGAACAGTAAGAATGGAAGTCATCTTAACTACAAGATAAAATATCTCACCAAATTCAACACCTATTTTCTGTGCAAATCCTTTTACTACAATCCTTACTTTGTATCTTTTTTGTCCACCCTCTTCTTCCTTGATCCTGTAAACCCATTTGTTTTGCAATGATATCTTACCTACTGGAAACTTGAATAAATCCCATGTCTGATTATTTTCCAAGCATTCCATCTCTTCATTCATGTCATGCTTCCACTCCACATGGGTATCCTACTGCATTTCTTCTTTAAAATTGTTGAGTTCACCACTATCAGTCAATAATAAATAAAATAATGAAGGAGTAAATATTTTTGGAGGTTTACTTACCCTTTGGGACCTTCTCATAGAAATATGGGGTTCCTGGAGATCAATCTATGTGTGTTACACATTCGTACCAATTTATGACAGTAACTGACACCGATTACTTATAGCTGACACCGGTTCACCCAACCGATGTTGGTCCTGCTTTTTCCAACACCGGTTTCTCTGACCGGCACCAGTTCCTGTAGTACTGCCACCGATACCTATGTGTGAATGTTTAAAATCCAAGAATGCATTTTATTCAAAAAAAATCACTCGGTTCATTCTTGGGTATCAAAACCTAATAGTTGTACATTCTCTTTTCATTCCAATTAATGCTACAAATCCTAACAATCTTAGTATACTCTAAATCCCAAAAATGGAATCCGAAATCGCCAGAACCATAACCAATGAAAGTGCATCTCTTGGATTTAGCATCCAATTTCTTCCTTTTTTCTTTATTAACATGCACAAAATGTTCTGAACCAAATACTCTAAGAAAAGAAAGAACTACATATTTTTCAGTCTAAGATTCTTCTAGTATTCCACCATCCAGTGCACTTAAAGGCCCAAGGTTAATTACATATACCATCGTATCTACTGCTTCTATCCAAAATTGTAAGGGTAAACCAACACGTATCCTCATGCTTCTTAAGTGTTCCATGATAATTCTGTTCATTCTTTTAGCCACTCCATTCTTGTATGGAGTTATAGGAACCATTCTTTCTCTGCATATTCCATTCACTGAACAGTAATCATTGAAAACCTTGTTGTAGTACTCACCACCATTGTCAAATCTAAGGCACTTTAACTTTAAATTTGTTTCATTTTCCACAAGGTCTTTCCATCTTTTAAAAGTCTCAAAAACATCATATTTACGCTTAATACAATAATCTCATACCTTTCTTGTGGCATCATCAATGAAATTCATATAATATTGGAGAAGCTACCTGGGTTGGTCCCCACACATCTGAGTGCACAAGCTCCAATTTATTCTCCTTCTTTGTTGACCCAAATTTAAGAAACCTCACTTTCATTTGCTTTCTAAATATGTAATGCTCATAGAAATCATTACCCTTAGCCTTTAATATCTGCATTCCCTTTTCACTCATATGGCCTAGCTGATTATGCCACATACTTACATATGAATCTGAAGTAGATAAATAAGAAAAGAAATCAATAATACAGGTAGACAAATATAATGTTCCTACCTTCTTACCTCTTACAACAACAAGAGCTCCTTTGAAAACTTTTCAAGAATTGGCTGTGAATGTAACCATGCAACCATATTCACCTAGTTGTCCTACAGAAATTAGATTTTTCTTGAGGCTTAGCACATGCCTCAAATATTTCAATATCCATGTATTTACGTTCTACAATTTAAGATGAACTTCACCTTTACTAGTAATAGTGCATGGCTCATCATCTCTTAAATAAACATGCCCAAAATTACCTTGGACATAATTTTTGAAATAACCCTTATTAGGGGGGGGGTATCATGGAAAGGAGCTCTTGAATTTAAAACCCATGATTATACTTTATCATCCAAGGAGAGAATAAGGGCATCTTGCATTACCTCAAAATATGTAATATTTGACTCTTTACCTTTCTTTGGTACACTCTCTTTGTTTTCCTTGAACCAATAATCCTTCTTTACATGTCCTTTCTTTCCACAACTCTAACAGGTTATTCCTCTACCTCTGGATTTAGATATGCCATTCTTTGACTTTGATCTCCCATTATTCTTGCTCTTGGATTTCTCCTTTTGTCTCCCCTTGCTTTCTAAATTCAAATAATTTCCAGATGATGACTCTCATGTACTTTTCCCATGTATTTATTCATTCAGGATTATACCAATCACATCATAAAACTTCAAAATATGTGTAGCATATTCTATATTACTAAGAATGATTAACAAATTATCCTAACTATCTAGAAAAGAACACAAGAATAAAAATGCTTTCACTTCATCCTCAAAATGGATATTAACTGATTTTAATTAATTTACAATAGAATGGAAATGATTCAAATGAATAGACACAGATCCACCTTCTAGAATTTGAGAATTAAATAATTTATTTATCAAATAAAACTTATTCATTGCACTTGTTTTTTCATATAAATTAGCTAAAGCATTCATCAAATCTATCGTGGTTGTTGCTTCTGTTATATTTAAAGCTAAAGATGCTACCAGACTCAATCTTATAGATCCTAGAGCCTTTTTGTCAAGAATCTTTCATTCTTCATCAATCATCTTTGTGGGCCTTGCCTTCTCATCCAACGATAAGTATAAATCTCTCTAGTATAGATAATCCTCCACCTGCATCTTCCATAATTGATAGTTACAGCCGTCAAACTTCTCCACTTTGTATTTACAATCTTTTGCCTTTGATGTGCTCCCACTCAATTAGAAATCCCTCTGTGAGTAAATCCATCAACACACAAAACCCTCAAACAAAGCTCTGATACCAATTGTTGGGGTTAGATCATACAGGTTGTACAGATATAAATCAGATCTAAGCATACAATCAATGCACACAGAAATAAAACTAGAAGAAACAATACACAAGATATAACATGGTTCACCTAGTGTGGGCTACATCCACCAAGAAAGAACCAATATATTATTCTAGAGGATATAAAATTGAAGATCTGAAATATTCCACACCTCACATGATGTAAAACACTTTTTCTCTTATAAGCTTCTTTGAGCTCTCTTCAAGAATTCTTTCTTAGTATTCGTTCAATCTTTTTAAATCTATCTTCTAACCCTAGTTTCCTAGCTTATATAAGTATATACAAAATAAAGGTAATTTAGCTACGCAATTATAACCCTTAGATCACCTTTTAATCAAAGGTTAGATCTAATCCCACGTTGTAAATAAAAACATTTCACGCACAAGTAACTGATGTTGGTTTGTCCCAACCGATGTCGGTTGGTCTGCTAGGTGACTGACGCAAGTCATCTAACCGACGTCGGTTATTTTGTAAACCTGCAAGTTGTAAATAAGTTATTTTTGAAGCAATTCAGCTCCACATCTCAACAAATTCTAATTTGAGAGTAGAAGTTGAGTTGTTCGAAAATCTATTATCCCCTCAAAATACAGTGACTATGATTTTGATGAAAGAGGTAGGGAGTGAAACAAGTTTAATGAGAGATGAAAATAGGGGCAGTTTGAATGAGGAAATATCAAAGAAGATAGAATAGAGTATGGGCTTCCAAGAAAGCCTTGAAATGAAAATGAGTTATGAAGATAATAAAGAGGTGCTTAGAACATCCAGAGAGGTTTATAAACCTCATGTATTTACTTCCAATTGTGATTTGATGAATGTTATATGTAGGTTTGAGTGAAGAAGAAGAAGTGATAGAATAATTTTTAGCTTCTCTTGAGATGGATGAACTTGAGATAGGAGGTGAAACAAAGAAGGGGATAATTCAATAACTAGAAAAGATAAGTGAACAAGAGGGTGTATTTGTTTATGAAATCTTAGAAAAAATTTAAGAAGAGGTAGCAACCCTAGAGCATGCTATAAATGCATTAGAACCATGTGGAAAAGAGATGGATAACATCTCTCGAATGAAGGATAGATCTAATATATTCATGAAGATGTGGGAATGGATAAGTGGAGAACAAGAATACCAAGGGTATTTGCAAAGGAAAATAAAAGTGTAAGGTGAAATAAAATAAGATTTTGTTGGTGGTTAAGTGGAAAAACATGATGAACAACTAGAAGAGCTCACTAAGAAGAAATGTGACTTAGAATATGATGAGGAAAAAGAGAATTTAGACCTAGTCAAAAAAGAAATCAGTCATGAAGAACATGGAACATTAGCCCAAAAGGCCAAGAAAATACAAAGTCAAGAAGATACCAAGGAAGAGGAAGGCATGGAGAACAAGAAGGAAGGATACAATAAGTTTTTAACATATAATCTTGTCTTGGATGTTGTATATGCAGGTATACCAAAGAAGAAAAGGTCATTTGAAGATGAGAAACTTAAGACTAAAGGGCAAAATTTCAATTTTCAAGATGAATTGAAGAAAAAATAGAAAAAGAGAGTTGTAAAATATGGTGTAAAGGTATAAGAACATGAATATTTATTGCATCTTCAAGTACAAAAAATTACAAGCACAAAATCATGAAGAAGTAAACATCAAGAATGGTCCCAAAAGAAGAGATTTTCTCAAGGAGATGGTCAATTCCAAGAGTGAGAAACAAGAAAGAAATAAGGTACAACCAAGGACTAAGAAGCAAGCAATGAATACAGCCAAAGAACATCTTCAGAAGTTGGTGTACAACTAGAAACAAAGAAAGAAGGAGGAGCAAGAAGCTAGCAAACAAGTTCCATGGAGGAGAATTCTCTTTTCCCCTTAGTAGTATGATGCAACAACATCACTCTAAAGGGAAATGTTGTGTATATATAATTCAAATTTTTGGTTTGATATGTCTTAGAGGTGTCCTAGGTGTTAGAGTAGGTATTTACCTTAGCTCATGTTCACCTAGGTACTTTATTTACTTTTATTGTATTTATCCTCACCCACTTATGTGTGTGGATATTTCTTTTATCTTATTTAGATATTAGGAGATATTATCTAGTTGTTAGGTATAGTTCTTTCCTTGATCTATGGTATTGAATAGATCCTTGATGTCTAGTTCTCTCCTAAATCTTTGGTCTTGACTAGTTCTTTGATGACTAGTTATTTCCTTGATTTATGGCTTGATCTACAACCTTGAGTGGTTCTTAGATTATTATTCCTTATCTATTTAAGCAAGACACATTCTCAATGTATTGCATTGAGTTCCATAATAATATATGATATTATTGCTCATTTGTTTGCAAAGGTTTATGTAAAGTTATTCTAGAAAATTACTTTCATCTTATTGAGTGTGGTGTTTGATTAGCATCTGTGTTCTTGGCTTGGTATGATCTGGTTATCGTTCCTTTCATTAGGGGTCATTCAAGTTGGTTTTATAGGTCTAAGAGGTTAAAAATTCAAACTATGGAATTCCCTCCATTTTTCAAATTTGAATTTTGGAATCTCTCCTAGAGCCAATTTTGATCTTTCATATTGAAATAAGAGGTCTAAAGCTTGTAAAATGCCTCATTGGGGGATAATAAGGTTCATTAAGGTCTTGAAGTCACATTAGGGAGTCATTTTTATTTATAACTCATATTTTTGTTTGAACTCCTTATGTAATGTAACATCCAAGCATATCTAAGTGGCCCTAGAAGATAGTTAGAGGCCAAGAATTAGAATGGTGGGGGTATAAATTCCATCTTGTAACTGTTTTGATCATTGATCAATCAATGTGAAGGTGTATTGGAGATCCAAGTATATTAAAGGGCAAGAAATACTATTTTTACACAAGGATCCATTGTTGTGATTTGCTCTATACTATGATTTATGTTTGTATGAATTTGTTTAGTGAAAGATAAGAGCATGCCTAGTGAAAGAAATTATTTAAGAACTTATTGGCATTTATCTAGATGAGATTTTTATTGTTATTATGAAGAAAAAGTTGTTAAACCCTTAGAAAACAGTGAATGAAATATGTGGGAGTATAGTTTAAGTAAAGGATGACTATGAAGGCTTAGATGAATGGAGAAATAGATATTATAATTTTCTACCTCATGTTCAGATCCTAGAGGCTATCCAAGAAACATCTAAGTTGATTTTTGATTGAGGAATGCTAGGAGAAGGGTTTACAGTTAAGAAACCCTAATTTTCATACACAAAACAGGGCATTTTAAAGAGATTGCACATGGAATAGAGAAGTTTGAGGCCTAATAGTAAAATAATAAGATTATAAATGATTGAACATACATCCATGAGTAAGTTCCAGTCTCGAGAATTCCATTTAGTAAAATTGGAAGAAGAAATTACTATCTCGGGCTCACTGTGAATGCACAATTAGGGTTTCTAGAGGTAAATTCCAATATCTCATGTTTTGACAATTGAAAATGGTTAAAATTTTGTAGAAAGGACTATAAGAGGGTGCTCTAAGTGGTTATGAAGGATTCAAGAATAAAATTTATGGCACTAAGAAAAACATAGGAAGGCTTGATTAGAGTCTTGAAATTTTGATTTTTAGTAAAATTTTCCAAAGGAGTGAACCCTGGAATCTTGTACAGAGAATATTGGAGTTAAAGGGTGAATGAATGAGCTATTAAAGTGAATATGATATTGCAATCAATAGTTCTATTAAAATTACTATTGTGACAAGCTTGATAAAGACATTCTTGACCTAGAGGGAGGTATTGTGAAGGAAGTAGGAGGAGGATTGGGAGTTGAAGTAAAACAATGTGTGCACACCTATAACTTCATAAAGGATGATTAAAAACATTGTCACCTTCTCCAGAATCCTAGTAAAACTATCTAGCCTATACCATTCCAAGAAATTGTATTCTTAAGAGGCCTAGAAACACAGTTTTGGCCAAGTTGAACACGTCTTTCAAATATTGTTAAACCATGGGCCTAGGTAGCTAAGATAGGTGGATTAAGGAGTATCAAAAATGTTTGTATAATTACATGAGATGATTAATCCTTAATGTTAGAATTGTAATTTTTCAGTTTCCAATATTAGAGAACAAGGTGCATTTTTTTGTAAGAGTTGAATTGAGTAGAAGTTTGTGATGTAACTTTCTTATTGTAAGTGTTAAGATACTTTATATGACTACACCATATTTGTATTAGAGTAGGAAAGAGTGTTTGAAAATATTTTTCATTTTCATAATGGACTCAAGTATTTCTAATGTTTTTGTATGTCAAAAAATGATGTTTAACGAGATGGAGGAAATGAGACAAATGGTGATGCCATTACATGCTAAGGTAGATACATTGGAGGATGTTGTTAGAGGAAGAAGGAGACCAAAAGTAGAGTCAAGGAATGATGATGAAAGGTAGCATGAGTTACTTCTAACTAGAAGAGCGTTGAACTTTGACAAGAAGGAAAAAAACTTGGTGACTAGGAAGAGTCATTTCAGGAGAAGATGCAAAACCAAAGGTAAGGTGTTTCAAGTTATCATAGATAATGGAATTACAGATAATATTTTGTCACACGAAATGGTTTCCAAGTTAATTTTAAAGAGGTTACCCCATCCTAGAACTTATAGAGTGGCTTGGATTAGAAAGGATCGTCAAATTATTGTGAATGAACAGTGTAATGTGCCTTTTAAGATAGGAAATTTTGTTGATGAAGTAATGTGTGATGTCATGTCTATGGATGTTTTCCACCATTTATTGGGTAAGCCTTGGCAGTTTAATAGACATGTTGTTTATGATGGAAGGAAAAATGAGTGTCATTTGGTGAAGAATGGTAAGAATCGTATTTTATTTTCTTTGAAATACCAAGAGTCAAAAAATTAATATGTTGTTTAGTTCTAAGGAGTTTTTGAACCAAAAAGAAGTTGATGAGGTTGAAAGTCATGATCTAATTTCTCCATTTTAGTGTGTACATGCAAGGAAGGAAGAGGAAGAATCAATGAAGGTTCTTGGAAAGGAAGAAGAAAAACAAAGGAAGGAGGTTGGAAGAAAAATGGTAAGAAGTGAAGGACAAGAAGACACAAGTCCAAAATATGATGAATTTGTAGAAAAAGAAGATTCTAATTTGAGAGCAGAAGTTGAGTTGCTAAGAAAAAAAAAGAGCCCCTCCAACTACAGTGACTATGGTTTTGATGAAAGAGGTAGGGAGTGAAGCAAGTTTGATGAGATATGAAAATAGGGGTAGTTTGAATAAGGAAAGATCAAAGAAGATAGAACAGAGAAAGGGCTTCAAAAAAATCCTTGAAATGAAAAGGAGTTATGAGGATAGTAAAGAGGGTCTTAGAACATCTAGAGAGGTTTGTAAACCTCATGTATTTACTTCCAATAGTGATTTTAGGAGTGTATATGCAGGTTTGAGTGAAGAATAAGAAGTGATAGAAGCATTTTTAGCTTCTCTTGATATGGATGAGCTTGAGATAGGAAGTGAAAGTAAGAAGTAGATAATTCAAGAACCAGAAAAGATAAATGAACAAGAGGGTGTTTTTTTTTATGAAAGCTTAGATAAATTTCAATAAGGGGTATCAACCCTAGAGCATGCTTTAAATGTAGTAGAACTATGTGGAAAAGATAAAGATAATAGCTTCAGAATGGAGGATAAAGCTAGTACAGTTAGGAAGATGTGGGAATGGGTAAGTGGAATACAAGAATACCAAGGGTATTTGCAAAGGAAAATAAAATTGTAAGGTAAAAGAAAAGAATATTTTGTTGGTGGTGAAGTGGAGAAGGATAGGAAACAATTAGAAAAGGTTGTTAAGAAGAAATGTGACTCAAAATATGATGAGGAAAAAGATAATTCAGACTTGGTCAACAAAGAAACCAGTCATGAAGAAGATGGAACATCAGCCCAAATGGCCAAGAAAATACAAAGTCAAGAAGATACCAAGAAAGAGGAAGGCATGGAGAGAAAGAAGGAAGGAGACAATAAGTTTTTATGATCTAATATTGTCTTGGATGTTGTGTATGTAGGTATACCAAAGAAGAAAAGGTCATTTGAAGATGTGAAACTTAAGACTAAGTGTAAAATTTCAGTTTTCAAGATGAAATGAAGCAAAAAGAGAAAAAGAGAGTTGTAAAACATGGTGTAAAGGTATAATAACATGCATATTTATTACATATTTAGGTACAAAAATTACAAACACACAATCATGAAGAAGAAAACATCAAGAATGGGCCTACAAGCATATATTTTCTTAAGAAGATAGTCAGTTACAAGAGTGAGAAATAAGGTACAACCAAAGACTAAGAAGCAAGCAATGAGTATAGCCAAATAACATCTTCAGAAGTTGGTGTACATATGGAAACAAAGAAAAAAGGAGGAGCAAGAAGCTAGTAAACAAATTATATGGAGGATAATTTTCTTTTCCCCTTAGGAGTATGATGTAGGAGCATCACTCCAGAGGGAAATATTATGTCTATATATATATATATATATATATATATATATATATATCAAATTTTGGGTTTTATATGTCTCAAAGGTGTCCTAGGGGTCATTTAAGTTGGTTTCATAGGTCTAAGAGGTAAAAAAATTCAAACTATGGAGTTCCCTCCATTTTTCAAATTTGAATTTTTGAATCTCTCCTAGAGCCAATTTTGATCTTTTGGATTGAAATAAGAGGTCTAAAGCTTATACAAGGCTTAATTTTGGGATAATAAGGTTTATTAGGGTCTTGAAGTCACTTTAGGGAGTCATTTTGATTTGTAACTCATAATTTTGTTTGAACTCCTTATGTAATGTAACCTCCAAGCATATCTAAGTGGCCTTAGAAGATAGTTAGAGGCCAAGGATTTGAATGGTGGGGGTATAAAATGCCATATTGCAACTGTTTTGATTTTATCAATCAATTTGAAGGTGCGTTAGAGATCCAAATATCTGAATGGGCAAGAAATATTGTTTTTGCACAAGGATCCATTGTTGCAATTTGTTCTATACTACGATTCATTTTTGTATGAATGTTTTAGTGCAAGATAAGAGCACACCAAGTGATAGAGTGTATGTAAGAACTTGTTGGCATTTATCTAGATGATATTTGTATTTTTATTATGAAGACAATTTTTAAACCCTTAGAAAACTGTGAATGAAATTTGTGGGAGTATAGTTCAGGTAAAGGATGAATAAGAAGGCTTAGAGGAATGGATAAATATATCTTATAACATTCTACCTCTTGTTTAGAGCCTACAGGCTATCTAAGAAACATCCAAGTTGATTTTTGATTGAGGAATGTTATGAGAAGGGTTTACAATTAAGAAACCTTGATTTTTATACACATAACATGGCATTTTAAAGATATTGCACGTGGAATAGAGAAGTTTTAGGCATACTGGTAAAAGAATAAGATTCTAAATTCTTAAATAGACATCCATGAGTAAGTTATAGTCTTGATAATTCAATTTAGTTAAATTGGAAGAAGAAATTACTGTCTCGGGCTCACTGTGAATGCACAATTAGGGTTTCTTGAAGGAAAATCCAATATCTCATGTTTGGACCATTTAAATTGGTAAAAAAATTGTAGAAAGGACTATGAGAGGGTGCTCTAAGTGATTATGAATGATTCAAGAATAAAATATTCATCTCCTAGAGGATTTCCATGACAATTTACTTGTGGCACTGAGAAAAATAGAGGAAGACCTGATTAGAGTCTTCAAATTTTAATTTTTAGTAAAAGTTTCCAAAGGAGTGAACCCTGAAATCTTGTACAAAGAATCTTGGACTTAAAGGGTGATTGAATGACCTCTTAATAGTGAAGATGATATTGCAATCAAGAGTTCTATAAAATTTACTACTATGATAGGCCTGGTAAAGGCATTCTTGACCTAGAGGAAGGTATTGTGAAGTAAGTAGGAGGAGGATTGTGAGTTGAAGTAAATAAATTTGCACACACCTATAACTTCATAAAGGAGGATAAAAAACATTTTCACCTTCTCCAGAATCTTGGTAAAAGTTTCTAGCCTATACCATTCCTAGCAATTGTATTCTTAAGAATCCTAGGAACACAGTTTTGGCCAAGTTGAACAAGTCTTCCAAATATTGTGAAACTAGGGGCCTAGGTAGCTGAGATAGGTGGATTTAAGAGTGTCAAACATGTTTGTAACATTGCATGAGATGATTAAGCCTAAATGTTAGAATTGTGAGTTTTGAGTTTCCAAGCTTAGAGAACAAGGTGCATTTTTTTGTAAGAGTTGAACTAAGTAGAAGTTGGTGATCTAACTTTCTTGGTGTAAGTGTTAAGATCCTTGATGTGAATAAATCACATTTTCCATCTAAATATCCATAATACCATTTATAAATTTCGTAGGTTATGGACCATTTAAAATAATTTAGAATTTTTATATGTCCAAATCGAAAAAAAGTATTGCTTTTAAGGCCAAATTTATTCAAAACTATCTATTTTTCAATTCCCTCGTATGTAATATATGGAAAATTGATCCAAATTATCACCTTAATATTTTCGTCTAAAACTTGTAGCACAATAGCAAGCATGATATAAGTACCATTTTCTCTATTCTAGTTTAGGGGTGTAATTATAAATTATTTGAAATGGTACATGGTTCTTTAATTGATATATTAGTTAATAGTGATATAACATAAAAACTAGCCAATATATCATTTTCATTCACCCTTTGATATTTGATCTTGTAAACGAAGAGCTCAATATTCTTAATAAAGGATGTATTTTCCACTACATGTTTTAATCTATTGGAAAGATACTTAACAAGAGAATATGTATGGATGTTTATAATTTAGTGTATTTTATTTATACATCATTTATGTAGTTATCCTCATCAATTATGTACATGAACACAATAACCTTATAGACTATATTATGTTTAGCTTGATTTCCAATTTTTATGACGAAGAGCAAAGCTTTCTTTTGAAACCGTTTATCGATGTATACAGAAATAGACACTAAAAAATCATGATTTATAAAACCTTCAATATATATGATGTGGATTACCCCTTAATCCTTTTTCTCCACCCATGAAAATAAGATACCACAATTATTTTCATATTTTTCTATAGATGAACCAAAACAAAATTTTATAATATATAATAATTATTTATAACTCCAAATACGGTTAACTCATTTATGGTTCATATTATACTTACGTCAATTAATTCATACTTATAATTAATGGGATTGTATGTGTTTATTATTTATATGGTGTTGGAAGTGGGATTTTTATGGTGATGAATAAGTTTATTATTTATATGGTGTTGGAAGTGGGATTTTTATGGTGATGAATAAGTTTACAAGAATAAAAATTTATAGAAATTATATTTGTGTTTAACATTGTGTTCCACTTATTCTTGAGTAGGAAAAGTGTTTATTAGTTCCTGCCGCGCAGATACTATTGTATTCGCCTTCTCCTATTAATTTGCTTTGGGCTTCGTGTGAAATATATGAAAGATAATGTTTGTGCATATATTTCCTGTGATTTTTGATAAACATTATCAAATTTTTTGGTTGGGTCGCCGATGATTGGTGTGCTATTAATCCCTTATTGCCGAGCTCGTTTTTTCCTTCTGCACAGATACTACCGATTTAATTAAAGTTTTATTTGCCTTTCAGACTTTGCCATCTGCTGCAGGTGTTTTCTGTCCACCTCAACCTGTTGTCGGATCCTGGAGACATGTGGCTTGTTGCATGAAATAGGGTTCCTTGTTTGCTACGGAATTTTTTTTTAGAATCTGTTTCATTTTTAGCAGAAGAAGTTTTCTATCAAGAAAAACAACCAAATAAATGAGAATACATGGACGCAGACACCAGATATTATGTTGGGTACACATTTCTAATGTTTGAGTTGGCTTCTACATGATGTGATTTGGGGTTCTTCAGGAAAAAAGTTTGCACTGGGATTACAAGCAAAAAGGGTTGGACATCGACATTGAAAACTCATATGACCAGGTATGAAGTTTTCTACAATACTTTGTTCATCAAAATAGGTTTTCTTGGTATGATGGTTTTGTTTTTTAGGCTGCGTCCGGTAATCCAAAGTAATTGTAACAATTAGAGTGTATTCTGCAAAATGAAGGAAGGATAGAACTATGTGCAAGAAGCTCAAATTGCACAAGGCGCAAGAGCCACAGCCAAAGCCTAAGCCTGCAAAATCTCACAGTAAACCTAGATTCTCAGATGATTTTGTCCCTAATTTCAGCAGAAGCACAGTTCTTACTGGGATTTCCAGTAGCAACTTTTCCAAAGCCTCCACAAGCAATGGATACTCCCTTGTAAGTCTCACTGACTCAGTTCTTCCTGAGAGCCCAATTATTTACAGATTCAAGGAGATCATAGAGGCCATGGCCCAATTCACTTCTGGGAGGGTTGGGAAATCCTTAGTTTATAAGTCTAATCTGAGGGGGAAAACAATGGCAATCACGGTTAGGAAGATGAAAAATATCAGATATTTTAGGTCAAGACTTAGGCAAATCTGCAATGCGCACCATGCCAACATGTCTACCTACCCTATGAGTATGTGCAGGGATCCAGTCTAGCATATTATGTAAGGAGCATCAGAATGCCTAGATTCACAGTCTTGAACAACTGGATCTCAAGAATACAAATTGGCACAAATGTGGCACAGGCCTTGAAATACATGCACCATGATATACCATGTCGGTGCCTCTTATTTGGTAGGGGAATTTGAAATAGATGATAACCATGAATTAAAAAAGAAGAAAAAAGTACAGGTAAGCCTGAACAGGGCATAAAATTACATAAGAGATCCAAGAGCATGAAGATAACAAGGACACAGGGGTACATGGCTTCAGAATATGTTAGTACTGAGATTGTATCTTAGAAGAATGATGTTTTTGCTTTTGTGGTGATTCTATTGGAAATTATGTCAGGGCATGAGCCTGTGAGATATTTGAGTAAGGCCAACAGGCAACTAGAGAGGGTTTCTTTGAGAGACTTTGTGAATAAGTTATTTCTCTCTGATGATCAGGTAGAGAGGGCGGGAAAATTAAGGCCTTGGGTTGATCCAAGGCTTAGGGATTATTTTCCTATGGATTTCATAGAGAGGGTTGCGAGGCTGGCTTCTTCTTGTGTGGATTCTGATCTATTAAAGAAACGCATAGTTTTCCCAGCCATTTTGCACATATTTAGAGTTTTTTCTGAGTTCCTGTTCCTGAAGTATGATGCATCTGTTCAGATACAAAACATAATTAACTTCTCATATTAAAAAATCCTTTCGTTTTATTTTCATAAATCCATTGAGATTTCGTTATCATTCACTACTTTTCTAGTTTATTGCATTATTGGAGGGCCATCTTATTTTCCATTTTCAATATCCGCAAATGATATTAAGTTTTTTGATGCTTTCTTCCCCCACACAATGCTTCTAGAATTTGATAATGGTTATTTATTGGCTTACAAATTATAGAGTTTAGAAATTAAAAATTTAGCAATTTCCTATTACAAATCCCATCTCTTGCAATCAATTTCTATTTTTTTGTGTTTTAATTTCTATCTTCATTTAAATCGTGTTACATTCTCCTCTCGACTTTGTTGTTATGTTTATGTTTTCAATCAAGCATAAACACATGATTTGGTAGTCATTATCCCCTGTAATCCAAAGGATTCAAATCAAATGTTCGTAGACTAGGGCACAAAAAATATTGAATCTGAAGCATCATGGAGATTCTCTCCTCAAAATCCAATGTATAAATATGCCAAATTTAATAAATAAATGACACTTCTATTTAGTAATTTTATTTTAATTTAATGTTTTTGCTTTTCTTTTTTTTTTTGGTTTTAACGGGAGATAAAAAGGATTGCGCATAATGGCTAAGGTTTTGAGGTTTAAGTTTTCAAGCTTCCCGGTTTTCATATTGATTATTTTCTACAAGAGCTTTCACATATTTACCCTCTCCCAGGCCATTAATAATTTCATCTTCCATGCATGTTTATTGTCTTAGTAATTGCACATGTTTCCATTGAAGTTTATTGCCACTTCAATGTAAGTGCTTTCCCTAAACTCAATATTAGCAAGTAAAAATTAGCAAGAAAGAACTTAATATGCTCGCCTTCCAATTAAGTTCCTGTAAGGATGCATACATTGAAATAATAGCCCTATTTTGTAGTGAGCAAATCTTATAAACCATGCAAACAAAGATAGAACTATGGTAATGTGGGTGAAAAATGAAAAAGTTATTACGTCCAATGACAAGATGATCTTTTACTTAAGTAGTGGTCGTTGTTTCATGTTTAATAGCTTTTTAATTAGTCCCTCAAGACATTTGCGGTAAGATTTTAAACTTCAGGTCACATTAGTTGTTTTTTAGAAGTTGTCAAGCATTTATGCTGATGCAGAATAGGATTTCTGGGATAATATTTTTAGCAGTTTTCAGGAGCTGTTAAATATAAAAGTAGAATTCTGAGTTGAACCAATGTTGATACAACATAAGTTATAAGTATACCACTACATGGACCAAAATTAGAGATGTAGGTAGAATTCGTGTCATTTAAATATACGTCACTGGAATAATGAAACTGCTATTTGGAAGCAGCTTACAATAGTATATTAGCAAGAAATTACCTTTTTCGACTTCTTGATTTTTAGAACATCACTTAGGCTAATACTATGCTCTTGTCATAAGACCAACTCAAAAGCAAATGCTTGTAGTCCAAGACCATGTTCACATCACCCATGATCCCCTGGTATTCGGAGTTGGAAACACTTCCCATTAGATCTTAACAATGAAATTGTTTGTTATTCATTATTTGTAATGACCTTTCATTTTTTAATTTATCAGCCTTCTAACAAAGTCTTAACTGCATTCCTTCACCATGAATTTGTAGATTCCCATTCCTTTACTGCTGCACTTCTCTTGCTGCAGGTACTCTAGCTGCAACGCAGCCCCTTGTTATATATGTTTCTTTATTAGATACTAGATATTATTTTCTACTTTATTTTGATGTTGGATTCATATTTAGAGTCCCCTTTTGATCCATGCATAGTCGTGTAGCATCACACAGTTTATCTGCAAGCCTTTTTAATTTTTCTAAGGATTTTTAACTCCTCAACTTTGTGGAATATCACAACACACAAAGATAATTGTAGTATTTCGTAACACAAAATAATCCTTGAATACTATTGTATATCTCCATAGTGTCTCACAACTCACCCAACTCTTTGCACCATGTGTAATGCCTTACATACGTGAGTGCATTTCTCCTTGTAGTTCCATATATGCCATACATACACTCTATAGTAATCACAATATTGCACAAAACCTCCTACCATTCACAACTTATTGTAATGTTATGCACCACCATGCAAAATTAATATCACTTTATAACGCATAGTGGTTTTGCGACACTCCAACATAACGTTCTTTTATTCCCAAGACACCACGTGTCTCCAAAGTGTTACGTAGGATATCTATGGTCTATGAAAACATGTCAAGATATCATTTCCATGAAAAACTCTCCAATATTATGGTATGTCAAATTATTTTTAAGTATACAATGCATTGGATTATAATCATCACTCGACCAAGGAGGGCGAGCCCTTTCATAACCCTCACTTCTTATAATAATTAATTATAACAACCTCGTTTGCAATCACACACATATAAATATGTACTATAGATTTACTCTTGCAATGAATATATGCATCCATATATATGGAATAACACACACAAAGACCAAATATGAGATTATTAGCATGATTATTGTATCTATTATTAAAACACATACGTAACTCTTCACTCTTTCATTCTATATGAGCTAGTCAAGAAGTATTTCCCCTTTTGATCATAGGAACTTGCATTCATTTATTATTAAATATTGTACATATTTTTACATTTTTCTATTGCCATAATCACAGTTGTAGATCCCAATGAAGGGATACCTTGAACCACACAACTTACAATTTCAGATTTAGATCTAATCAAAGTATGATCTCTAGAAAAAATAAGAGATTCTTAAATTAATATGAAGAATTATTATAGACTTGGGAACAATGTCCATACACTCTATATGATCTTATGACAAGAATTTATAGAAAATTCTTTAAGAATTTCATTCCTATGACATATCCTAGCCAAGCTTGTAGACCTTGTCAAGCTTCTACATAACTAGACTTAGATAACTTTGGAAACTATTTCTTATACTACCTTAGATAATTAATCGATTTCATAACTACAATTTGATTATTTGATCCATACAAATGGATAAATTCTCACACATTCACAAATCCATTATTTTCATAAATTTTTCCATGACTTGAGTACTGAGGAGAATGAAGATACCTTTACAATTATATATAATTACAATGATTCCTTTGGATGCCCCAGATCACCATCGGTATCTTCAACCGATTCGTAGGTATATATTCCCAAGAAGTCCTCTCCATTGGACCAAGATTTAATAGGTTGATAATTTTTTGGTGAAGAAAATGGATCAAGATCTATGTAAACTCCCTCTAATTATATTGATGTGTATAGGAGATTGTGCTAGATGCAATATATCACCTAGGTTGCATCAAAAAGTGGTCTCATAGGGTTTGTAGAAACATATAAGGATTTGCAGCATCAAAGATACTTCAATGATATACAATATATATTATTGACTTTAGTGCATAATAATGATTTGGTGCAAGAGTGTAGAAAGCATTTCCAGTGTATATATTTGTTGGAAGCATCACATGAGATTAACTATGGGCTTGTAACATTACACTACAAAAAATTTCTTTGTGACATTATGTAAATTTAGATAAGGATTTGTGGTTTTGTAAAACATCATTAAACATTTGTGACACTTAATATATTTTCATGACAACAACATGTATCCTTAAAAAACACAATGGTGTTTGTGGAAAGACATGATACCATGGAATTGAGTAGATTCTATGTGACATGGACAAGGAATCACGGTATACATGGATTTATTTGCAGGGTGGCACGAAATTGCATAAATATTTATTGGCTAACTCTAAATGTACTTAGTTGGATTGCAAGTGAAAGGGTAAGAAGAAATTTGAGTGAGCTTCCTAAGGTCTGTAATGGAAATACCAAGTATATCAATCTATGCTTTACTAAGAAAAGATACATCGTCAACTCGTCTACCTTTGTATTTTTACTAGATATTATTTGTTCTCTTTTATGCACTTTGTATTTCTCACACGTTAATTCATAATGTGTTCAATCTCTTAGCACTTATAATTTAGTATTCAATGCCTCTAACCCATTTATGCATGGTTTGATTCACCAATAATCTTCCACTCAAAGTATGGGTATAGATCCACTATACTGAATATATGAGAAATGTCTATCATCTCCAAAATCTCTATCTCATATAACTTATTTGCAAACTTCCTCAAGAATCTACATGGTCCAATAATGATTCACTAGAGTTTGTCATATGTTTATCTTGGGAAAATCTCTTTGAGGCACAAGAACCATATCTTTGACCTCAAGCTGTAGTTCTCTCCTCCACAAGATTATCCACTTTTTATAGTGTACATTACCTTACTCTATATGTTTGCATACTTTCTCATGCACTTCATGTAATATGAAAAATAGTCGGCTTCTATGCTTCTTCTTTCTTCTTTTGGGATATCTTATAACTTTATAACTCCTCTTAGACTTGCTCCATACACAATCTAGAAAGGTGAATTTACAATACCCATATTTAAAATGTTATTATCAGTAAATTCTATTTGTATAAGGATTGAATACCATGTATTTTCCTTCTCTCTAACCAAACATCACAAAAAAATCCATGGCTCCCATGGAAAAATTCCATTTGGCCATCCATCTACAGGTGATATGAAAAACTAAATTATAACTTTCAGTTTATTTTCTTACAAACCATACAACAAAATGGCCAACAAACTTAATATCTCTATTGAATACAATACTACTGCAAAAATCCATGTAGTCTCATAACTTCCCTACAAAATAAGTTACATATATGCATAACATCATTGGTTTTCTTTCAGACATTTTAAAGAATCCATTAACAAACAAAATAGAATCATGGCCCTTCCACATTCTAGTAAAACTAAAAATATCCATACTTAGATACTCCTAAATTTTCTAAAGCAATGGAAATGGTTGATATATCCACGCATGATGACTCTTCCCCTTTAATGACATGCATAATATGCATATTTTCACACATCCATAGCCATCCACAAATAAAATTAGATCGCATATTTATTGCATATTAAAAATTTATTGGATAAATACTTTTAAATACTTCTAATTGATCAAATTATCCCTCATTGATACTCGCCACATGCACAATTGTTTACTTTTGAACAAAAATCCTTCTTGCAAGAATTATTCTAAATCAGGTGTGTTATTGATGCTTGTTAGATCTATGAATTATCTCTACACTTATCCAAAGTCTTCAACTTTTACACATATTTCCTTCAACTCCTCTAATCCTACTACTTAGACTTGTATATCACTCATTAAAACACATCTTCTACTCAATGCATTTTCAAATTTGTTTGAATTCCCACTTATGTGCTTTAAGAAAAATTAGTTATTCTACGAGAATTTAAACCATTTAATGTGTCCAAGATTCAACTTATATTTTATATTTATGAATTACAATGCTCGGTGGTTTGTGCACAATTCTTAGGGAATAAATAGTTCCTCTACTTCTTAAAAGCTTACACTATGGTGTAAAAATATTGATTGTGAAATGAATATATTATTCTCACCTCATTCAATTTCTCAATAAAATATGTGATGGATATGCATTCTTGACTCATCACTACTCTAATGGCTACCTCACTCACATCACAATAAATCTAAATACTTTATTGAAATCAGGAAAAGTCAACACTCGTTACTTTATGACCTGATATCCAAAATAAAACTCCCTATTATTTAAAATAGCTCATTAGAGTCCCAGACTCAGGTGGGTCTACTCTTGAATAGAAATTATTTTTCAATGTAAAACTGTAGTTTTGTGGCATAAGTAAGTATGTGTCAGAATCATTGACATTTTGAGCATTTAAATTGGAGCTTTGTAGTCACAAGTTCAAAATTGGATAAGGAAAAAGGCCATGGGGTATTATTTGCAAAGTTAGAGTTTCACATATTTATATGTAAAATACGTGAAACAAAGAAGTTTTAGTCTTCCATGGTGGTGGTGAAAATAGTTAGTGCTTCAAAACAAAAAAGAAACATGGGTTTTATTTATGATAATCCACAATATAACCCAGGCACCCAATCCAGATATCTAACTAGGAATCTAACCAGGCATCCAACTAGGCATCTAACCCCAAGATTCCAACCCACACATCCAACCCATGCATCCAACCCAGGCATCCAACTTAGGTGTCTAACCAGGCATCACACCAAGCGTCCAACCCAGGTGTCCAACTCAAGCGTCTAACCCAGGCGTCCAACCCAAGGGTCCAACCCAAGCGTCTAACCAAGGAATCCATTAAGGCATCCAACCCAGGCATCCAACCTAGGCGTCCAACCTAGGTGTCCAACCTAGACGTCCAACCCAGGCGTCTAGCCAGGCATTCAACCTAGGTGTCTAACATAGGTGTCTAACCTAGGCGTCAAACTTGGCGTCCAACTAAGGCATCCAACAAGGCATCCAAGTCTCCGTAGAGATTTAAATCCAATCATGTTAGTTTTTTTTACAACCATATTGGGTTTGACATCCAGCCAACACCCGTCCACGGTCTAACACTACGAAACTACCTTGAACATGGAAAAATAGATTCGCCTTTCCCATCAATTTTTTTTTAGAAATTTTCCATCGATTCAAAATTCAATTTTGGAGATTCACCAACAATTCTAAAATAATTTTTCAGAGGGGGTCTTAAAATAAACCCTTCCTAGACATTTTAGAGTGGCTTGGATTAGAAAGTATCATCAACTTCTTGTAAATGAACAAAGTAATGTGCCTTTTAAGATTGATTTTTTTTTTTGATGAAGTAATGTGTGATGTTATGCCTATGGATGTGTGCCACCTTTTATTGGGTAGTCCTTGGTAGTTTGATAGAAATTTTTTTATGATGGAAGGAAAAATGAGTGTCATTTGGTGAAGAATGGTAAAAAGCATATTTAATTGTCTTTGAAATACGAAGAGTCAGAAATTGAGAAAATGAATATGTTGTTTAGGTCTAAGGAGTTTTTGAACCAAAAAGAAGTTGATGAGGTTGAAATTCATGACCTAATTTCTCCATTTGAGTGTGTACATGTAGGGAAGGAAGAGGAAGAATCAATGAATATTCTTGGAAAGTAAGAAAACAAACAAAGGAATGAGGTTGGAAGAAAAATGATAAGAAGTGAAGGACAAGAAGATGCAAGTCCAAAATATGATGAATTTATAGAAGAAGAAGATTTTTTTGGGGTTAGACCATACAATTTGTACAAATATAAATAAAATCTAAGCATACAAGCAATGAACATGGAAATAAAACCAGAAGGAACAATACACAAGATATAACATGGTTCACCCAGTGTGGGCTACGTCCACCAAGAAACAACCAATATATTATTCTAGAGGATATACAATTGAATTTTTGAAATCTTCCACACCTCACACGAAGTACAATACTTTTCCTCTTATAAGCTTCTTTGAGCTCTCTCTAAGAATTCTTCCTTACAATTCATTCAATCTTTTAAAATCTATCTTCTATCCCTAGTTTTCTAGCTTATATAAGCATATACAAACTTAGGGAATTTTAGCTATGCAATTACAACCCTTAGATCAACTTTTAATGAAAGGTTAGATCTAATCCCGTGTTTTAAATATAAACATTTCACACATAGGTAACCAATGCCAATTACCTTAATTGATGTCGGTTGGTCTGCTAGGTGACCAACGTCAGTTAGACAACTGATGTCGGTTACTGTGTAAACTTGCAAGTTGTAAATAAGCTATTTGTGAAGAAATTAAGCTCCACATATCAACAATCTCACACTTAGAGATAAATTTTTGCACTACAATGTACAACTCCATCCTTGGATCCTCTTCCTTGGCTTTGTTTCTCCCTCTTCAAGTCTCAAACTTGAAGACAACAGAAGTAGAGTGTAGCTCCAAATTCTCCTTTGCCAATGGCTTTGTTAGCATATCCGCATGGTTCTCATTTGTATGAATTTTATCCAACTTCAGCTGCCCATCCTCTAACATATGTTGTATGAAGTGATATCTCAATTGAATGTGTTTCATTCTTGAATGAAATACTGAGTTCTTTTCTAGATGAATCAAACTTTGAATATCATTGTACAATTTGCAATCCTCTTACTCCTTTCCCAACTCTTCCATGAACCTTCTTATCCATATCATATTTTTGCTAGCCTATGTATCTGCAACATACTCAGCCTCAGTATTAGACAAGGCCACAACCTTCTCCAATCTCAAAATCTGGCTAAATGGCATCCCACCTACTATGAATACGTATGCAGTGGTACTCTTACCTTCCAAATCTCCATCCATATCTGAATCAACATATCCACATAAAGAATTATTTGACCCTCCATAGTATAAATGCATGCTGGAAGTCCCTCTCAAATATCCAAGTATCCATTATATTAATTTTCAATGCTCTTTACCTAGATTGGCCATAAATCTACTCACAACTCCCATTTCTTGTGCAATGTCTAGTCTAGTACAAACCATAACATACATAAGGCTTACAACTTCCAAAGCATATGGAACATGTGCCATGTATTCAACCTCCTCATGTGATGTAGGACATTGATTTTTTGTCAATTTAAAGTGTCAAACCATAGGTGTACTTACAGGTTTTGAATCCTGCATTTTAAATATTTTTAACACCTTATTGATATAATCTTCAAAGGACATATAATTTTTCTTCTTCCTGTCTTTGTTAATTTTTATGGCTAGGATTTTCTTTACAACTCCTAAATCCTTCATTGCAAATGTGTGAGATAATTTTTCTTTAATCTCACCAATGTCTTGCATACTAGATCCTACAATAAGCTATCATCCACATACAGTAAAAATAATAATATAGCTCCCATTTTCAATCTTCTTAAAATAAACACAATGGTCAGATTCACATCTCATATAATCATGCTCATGCATAAAACTATCAAACCTCATATACCATTGCCTTAGATATTGCTTGAGCCCATACAAGATATTTTTAAACCTGCACACAAATTTCTCCTTACCCTTGACTTCATAACCAAATGATTGTTGCATATAAATCTCTTCCTCTAAATCACCATGAAGGAAAATCATCTTAACATCAAGCTATTCTAAATGAAAATATTCTGCTACAACTAAAATTAGAATAGTAAGATTGGAATTCATCTTAACTACAAGGTAAAATATCTCACCAAAGTCAACATGTATTTTCTGTGCAAATCCTTTTACTAAAATCCTTACTTTGTATCTTTTCTGTTCACTCTCTTCCTCCTTGATCCTATAAACCCATTTGTTTTTCAATGATGTCTTACCTACTGAAAACTTGAATAAATCCCATGTCTAATTATTTTACAAGGATTCCATCTCTTCATTCATAACATGCTCCCACTCTACGTGGGTATCCTACTGCATTTCTTCTTTAAAATTCTTGAGTTCACCACTATCAGTCAATAATAAATAAAATAATGGAGTAAATTTTTCTAGAGGTTTACTTACCCTTTGGGATCTTATCACATAAATATGGGGTGCCTGGAGATCAATCTATGTATGTTGCACATTCGTATCAATTTATGACAGTAACAAATGTCAGTTACTTATAGCCGACACTAGTTCACCCAATCGACTTCGGTCCTGCTTCTGCCAACACCGGTTGCCCTAACTAGCACCGGTTCCTGTAGTACCACCACCGATACCTATGTGTGACTGTTTGAAATCCAAGAATGAATTTTCTTCAAAAAAATTCACTCGGTTCATTCTTGGATATCAAAACCTAATCGTTGTACATTCTCTTTTCATTCCAATCAATGCTACGAATCCTAGCAATCTTAGTATACTCTAAATCCCAAAAATGGAATCCGAAATCACCATAACCATAACTAATGAAAGTGCATCTCTTAGATTTAGCATCTAATTTCTTCTTCTTTTCTTTATTAACATGCACAAAATATTCTAAACCAAATACTCTAAGAAAAGAAATATCTACATATTTTCCAGTCCAAGCTTCTTCTGGTATTCCACCATCAAGTGCACTTGAAGGCCCAAGCTTAATCAAATATACCATTGTATCTACTACTTCTTTCCAAAATTGAAAGGGTAAACCAACATATATCCTCATGCTTCTTGAGTGTTCCATGATACTTTTGTTCATTATTTTAGCCACTCCATTCTTGTATGGAGTTATAGGAACCATTATTTCTCTACGTATTCCATTCACTGAACAATAATCATTGAAAACCTTGTTCTAGTACTCACCACCATTGTCAAATCTAAGGCACTTTAACTTTAAATTTGTTTCATTTTCCACAAGGTCTTTCCATCTTTTAAAAGTCTCAAAAACATCATATTTACGCTTAATACAATAAAATCATACCTTTCTTGTGGTATCATCAATGAAAGTCACATAATATTGGGATCCTCCATGAGAAGCTACATGGGTTGTCCCCACACATCTGAGTGCACAAGCTCTAATTTCTTCTCCTTCTTTGTTGACCCAAATTTAAGAAACCTCACTTTCATTTGCTTTCCAAATATGCAATGTTCACGGAAATAAAGATCTACATCTTTCAAATATGATAACTTACCCTTAGCCTTTAAGATCTGCATTCCCTTTTTGTTCATATGGCCTGGCTGATTATGCCACATACTTACATCTAAATCTGAAGTAGATAAATAAGAAAAGAAATTAGTAATACAAGTAGACAAATACAATGTTCATACCTTCTTGCCTCTTACAACAACAAGAGCTCCCTTGGAAACTTTTCAAGAATTGGCTATGAATGTAACCATGTAACCATCTTCACCTAGTTGTCCTACAGAAATTAAATTTCTCTAGAGGCTTTCCATTGAGAGGGAGTGTGCATGACAATGTCACCTCGTAATGGAACTTGGTTTTTGTAAAAATACCTTCGGGAATTTTTAAAAGACCTTTGGGCAATTGTAAAAAATACCTTCAGGCATGTATACCTCCTCAACTTCTTTTTTAGAAAGAAGTGTAGAAATATCTTAAAGGTGGTCTTCAGTAAACTCTTTAATGCTATTGAGTTTACTTGTAAACATCTCGTAAAAGCATATTGTTATTGGTTGTAAAAGACTCCTATATGCTAGGTTCAATAATCTTTTATGAGAACCTATGAGAACATGTGAAACTCACAAATCATACTCATCCACTGATCATGGGATGATCTTTGGGATTCCAAATCCTTTTGTACCAAAAGGTAAATTGAGTATGATGAAGGTGTTATAATTCCTTCAGCCGATATGCTATCATAAAACCTTTATGGTTTAAGGATTGTAAATCTTTAGTGTACCACGAGAAGGTAATTGATTAGCATATGTTATGTTATCCCACTTAACATTAAGGGGGAGTGTTGGAACATAATGATTAAGTGTTCTGGCTAACCCTTAATGTATATGGGTCCATCACTAATATATAGGTTAATATTTAATAATATGAAATATTTATTTTTCTATTATTAAATATGCTAACCTAGGTATATATACTTTAGGTTAAATATTTAATATCATAAAATGATTATATTTCTAATATTAAATATTGTAAACCTAGGTGTATGTGTCAACCATTTTAGGTTGAAAAGGTGGGTCGAGAGACATACCCAATCACCTTATATAAAGAGGACTTTAGGTCCTCATTTGATATATTCAGGAAATATATCAAAGGTGTGCAAATCAAGTGATTTGGTTTTACCCTTGGTAAATAGGGTTTCAAAGGAGGAGGTGATCTTACTAGATGTAAAATAAGTTCTCTGAAGTAAAAGGTTATTTTCAAAGTGGTTTTTACCCTATTGGGGGTTTCCACTATAAATATTGTGTTATTTATTTCTTGTAAGTATTTTCTTTATTTACTTATGTTATGATGTAATCTTTATTTAAATAGTTATTGTAACATTATTTAATATGTAAGTTCATCAAATCCATATTTATTAGAATCCTCAAATTCTAACATCTCTCTCATTCTTTATAAATGTGATTTCTTATGCATGAAAAAGGGGTTATTTTCTATTGATTTGGAAACTCTACCTTAGATTATTTGCATTTATTTCCTTCAAACCTCTGTAACTCACATTTGTATGAATTCCAAAGCTCTGTTATGCAAATGTAAATGGATATTTTTAAAGCATGTATAATTGTGGTTTAAAATTTGAATGATTTAATTTTCGTATTTGATGTGGATGGTATTCCATTCTTTTATCCTTTATTTCATATATTTATCTCTTCCATAACCTTGTGTTTTCCTTAGATTATTTCATGTGTGGTTATCTTTTTGTCTCTTAAAGTTCAGAATTGATCCTTGTTCTAGTTTTTGGTGCATCACCTCTATCATTTTTTTAGGAAAGTGGGGATAAATAATAAACATAGATTAGACATCCACCAGCTTTTTTAAAAGGGTTATAGTTTATGATAGTAAAATAAATTAAAATGAAGATTGCATGATAAAATAATGAAAGTAAATAACATATAAGACAAGATTTAAGTGGGAAAACCTTTCACTAAAAACCTACTAAAAATATCTATTATCTTTCTTGAGAATTGAATTTCACCCAAAAATCCTAGTATTTCCAATAGATCCGTTGTAGTTACACCTTAAAAAGGAATTACAAACTTTCACTAACATTTTCTCATATACAAAGTACTAGCTTGCATATAACTCGCATCATGTTCTATGCTTCTACTCAAATACAACTCACATCATATATCTTATCCTCTGTAACCAATCTCAAATGTGACCACCTTGTTTTATACAAGGTGGGCGGCCTTTTGTATAGAAAAATATTATAATTCAAATTATCAACCACCTTATACTAGTCGGCATGGGGATCCACCATCTTATGTTTTAAACATAAGTTATAAGCCATAACCTTTTGTATTTTGTGGGTTTTAATAAAAATGGTTTCGTGCTTAATATTATAAACCCAAAAACTCCCCCTTAGTATTAAGTAGGAAAACATGCAAAATCACCTTTTTATATAGAAGTAATTACAATCCATAAATCATCAAATGAAAAATTTTGTTAGCATGCAAACACATGAAAATACATGCTAATTCACCTTTTTATACAAAAGGAATTACAATCCAAAACCATAAAAGTGATTCAGGCTAGCATGAAAACAAAGAACTTTGATATGTGGATTTTACAAAAGCCACAATATACTACTTTAGTATTCTTTGGATTCTGAACAAAAACATGCCACATTGTCAAGCTTTAGTGTTTCACAGATTTTGGAAAATATGTGGTACAAGGCTTAGTGTTTTAGGGATTTTAAAAAATCCATAACACATAAATTTTAATTTCCAGCGAGTTTTAAGAAAAACATGACACTGTACAAAGCTATAGTTCTTTATGGATTTTAGAAAATCCACAGTATACTACATAGTGTTCCACAGGTTTTGAGAGAATAAAAACTCCACAGTACACAGGAACTTGATACCAAGTTCTCAAGATAAAGTGATAAATTATGAAGTCTTACATAAAATTATGGAGTCTTTTATAAAACAAGAACTTGAATCTAATGCTTCGCTGGGTATTACAAGTAAACTCACATGACGTGATTGTTTACTTAAACACAATGGAAATAGTATAGGGAGTTTACATAAAGAAAAATTAGGCCAATAAGATGTGGTATTGACATGATCATTCCCCCTCAAGGGAAAATATAAAATTCCATACACTCATCTGATTTATAGGTGAAGATAAAATCATCCACATGATCATCTCAATCAAAATCGGAAACACCATATGATCATCTGGTTCATAGGTAGATATCAAATTCATCCACATGATTATTTGGGGTAAATTCTGAAAGGCCTAACATGGAACAAAATTTATAGAACTTTTTAGCACCCAATAGCTTTGTAAAAATATATGTTACTTGGTATTCAGTAAAAAAATTGAGATAAATGTCACCATTTATAAAAAATGTATGAATAAAGTGCATATATATTTCAATATGCCTTGTTCTTTGATGATGAACTATATTTTTTATAAGAGAAATGTAACTTTGGTTGTCACATAAAAGAATAGTACTTCATTTGAAACCCATATTATTCATCCAATAGTATTTTTAGCCACATGAATTCCTTTGTTGATTCCATAACACTTCTATACTTTTCTTTAGTAGAAGAGATACACTGTTGGTTGCTTCTTGCTACTCCAAGTGATTACACCTGCACCCAACTTAAAAACATATCTAGAATTATATTTTCTATCCAAAATGTCACAAACAAGGTCAAAATCTTGATAACCAAATAAATTTGCATAATTACTAGAAGAATAAAACAAACCATAATTGATTGTACCTTTGATATACCTTAAAATATATTTTTTTATCATTTTACAATGGTCTTCTTAAGGATCTTGCATGAATCTAAAAACAACTCTAATTGCATAGGATATATTAGGCATAGTGATAGTTAAATAAATAAAACTACCAACAAGTTGCCTATATAAATTAGGATTAAATTTAGCACAAGTTTTGGATCTAATTCAACACAAACTTCCATTGGAATGATAACATGTTTATAATCAATCATGTTGAATCTTTTAAGAAGATTTAAATAATTCTATGCTTGAGATGCACTAATAAATTTATGATTTTGATAAATAACCATACCAAAAAAAATGATTTAACAATCCTAAATCAGTCATTTTAAAATGTTATCTTATCTTCTCTTTGATTTTAAGAATTATATTATTATCACTAATAGTAATAAAGAGATCATCAACATATAAGAAAATAATGATAACATGATTGTTCTTAGATTTTACAAATAAATTATTATCAACAAAACAATTTTTGAAACCAAGATCTTGAAAGAAGCTATTTATATTAGCATACCAATCTCTAGGAGCTTGTTTAAAACCATACAAATATTTTTTAATCTTACACACATATAATTCCTTACCAAGTTATTCAAACCCTTTAGGTGGATGCATGTAGATTTCTTCTTCAGGCCATTATTTAAGAAGGAATTTTAAACATCCATTTGGGGAATCTCCCAACCATGTTGAAAAAATAAGACAAGGAGAATCCTTACAATGCTCATTTTGGTAACTAGATCATAGGTTTAAACATAATATAAACCAAGTTTCTGAGTAAACACTTATTGTCTTGTGTTTTTGCAAGGGAAAATTTCACTTAAAAATAGGACAACTTTTCCCTAGTGTCAAAAATTTTCATTGTAGCCCTTCCCCAACACCTCTCCAGGTCATTCCATCCCTAGTGTTGGGCTTATCCCCCATCTATATAATATTTATGTATATGTTTTTACCCTTTACCAAGTGTAGAAAATAATAAAACAAGTTCAAATGAGTCTTTCAAAACAATACCTTTCACGGTAGATCTTTCAGCAAGCCTGGGAATGGCTATTCTTAGTCTTTCACAAGTGGGTGCATACCCTCTGGAGCTGGGTTCAAGTCATAAATTCAATGAGAAACTGTATTCATGAGCCAAGATCATTGTACAAGTGATTTAGGAATATTTAGGGAATATTTGGAGATCCGGGAGCAAGTTTAGTAAAAGTAGGTTTTTGACGCCGAAGGAGATTACACTGCAAAAAGGCACCTGAAATTCAGGAGGTGATTTTGGGAGCTCTAGAATGATTTTGAAGTAAAAAAAATATCAATGTAAATATGATTCAATTCCCTACATGGTGGTAATCTCATATTTTTCACAACACCCATGCATTTCTTTACATAACTCATTCTTCGTAGGAACAACTGGTGGTCCTAGTCAAAAGAGACATTTTTGAGTATGTGAAAATCTTAATAATACCTTGAGACCCATGAGATACTTCTCAAAATGATATTTCCAATCAAAATAATATAAATAAGTACCTAAAAATTCATCTGGGAGCTCTGGTAATGCCACTTTCAAGTTCTTCTCCAAGGTACAAGCTTCGTACTTAGCCAAAATTATCAGTAACACGTGACACTATGAGGCTGAGGTGAAATTTTTTTGTTCCTCTCCAAGGGAAAATTGAGGAATAAAAATTCCCCCCCCCCCACCTTAAGCCTTGTGGACCCTCAACATGACCCCAGATAGCTTCGATAAGTACCTTTCACCAAATTTCTAGCCCTCGCTCCAACTCCCGCATGCTTGACAAGTGTCACCTCAAGGCTAAGGCACAATTTTTGTGTCCCTATATCCTGTTCTAAGGGGAAAAGGGGTTATAAAAATGCACCCCAACCTTAGGTCTCATACAATCAACATATGACCCCGAAGACCTTCTTCAAACACCTTTTGCTAGTTTTTGAGCCCCTTCTCCTTACTCTGCATGCATGCCAAGTGTCACCTCTAGGATAAGGAGGAATTCTAGTGTCCCGCTATCCCATTCCAAGGGGGAAAGGGGGAATAAAATTCTCCCCCTTCCATTCTTCTACAAGGTTCCTCATGTGACCAAAATTTGACCTCGAGAGCTCAAACTAAGCCCTTTTCTATTTTTTCTTTACACATGCATGTGTGCCATGTGTCACCCTAGGGCTAAGGAAAAAAAAATTCACCTTGTCCCATTCCAAAGGGGACAATGGGGGAAGAAAAATGAGCCCTTCCTTCCTCTCTCCCTTTCATGCTTATAAATACCAACACTTAGCCATTTTCCTCATTCCCCCCACATTTCCCCATTTTCACCTGGAACTCTGGAATTTTTTTTTTGAGAATTCCTCCACCATAATTTTTAGCTTGCATTCATTCACACATGTTCCCATACTTGCGGTGAGATAAATTTATAAAAAACCCAAAAAAATTAAAGGCTCCGAGCACATTTTTTACTAGAGTGACTTTGTAATCCATGAAGTGAAAATTATCATAACTTGAAAACTAGTGCATGTATCAATGTATAATTTTTCACATTCATCCACATTTATAGGTGCATTGAAGAACCAATTGAGATAATATATGCACAACCTAGATTTTTTTTAGTGAGAAAACACTAGTTTTATGCTCACAAATTTTAGAAATTTATTTTCTCCTATTCTAGAGATCGGGTTGAGCTAAAATTTCATATGTGAGATAAAGAAGAAAAAACCATATTAATTTATTTTATTTTATCAAAATCCGAGGCCAGTAGATCCACTTTCCAAAAACAGTAAGTCTTTACACAAAAGCTTACTATAAATAGCAAATCTTCACAAAGGGTTGTTTTTGCAAAAGCAAGGTTTATAGTGAGCATTCAAAGGAACCAAAAAAGTGAGCGAAGGTGTTCCAAGGTCAACAAACTGAAAATAGTAATTTACTAAAAATAGTAAATTATCATTCCAAGTGTAAAAAATGGCAGTGGGCTCAGTTTTCATCCACCTCTCTACTTTTCAGCATCTTCACAGGGTTCCTAGATGATGGCATTCCTTCAGGAAGGTAATTCATCCTCCGTAAAGGATTGAAGGCATCAATTTTTTTACAATGGTGAATATAGGCAGAATAGAACATTGAAAAGCACAACAAGACAAATCCTGAGGCATTGGGAAGTGTAATAAAGTATGTAAAAAAGGGTCAAGTTATCCCAAGATCATCATCGTAATACTTCAACCAGGTTGAGGTCATGAACTCTCCCCCGGGAAGCAAGATGATCAAGCTCAGTGAGTTGTTCAAAGTAATCCAAACTAGTGTAACTCAGTGAGCCAGATCAAGTAATCCAAGAGTGAGCTAGGAAAGAGTTCACGCTTCTCAAAGCAATAAAGGAAAATTTTGTTGACTTGCATCACAATGTACAGAACAGGGATGCAGGTGTTACAAAATTTAAATATCATGGATGACAATTGTGAAAGCCTAAGGAATAAGAGAGTGATCCTCATTCTCATTGCGAGGTCAGGGATGCATCATCATGAGAGAGGCTTGTTTTCATCTCAATCCCAATTGGAGAGGTCTTGAAACAATGTTTTTAAAAACTCATTTGGCAATCGAGGTGTCTGTGCATCATGCGCAAGGGGCAGTTTGTGATCATCATCATTATCATTAGCAAGGGCATAGTGTTCAAAGTGAATTTCATCATAGCTTTCCAATTAGTATAAAAATGTCATAGAGGGTCATCAAAGACTGATTTTCATCTTCAACTTCTGTAATGTGGATCTTCATTCAAAGCAGAGACATCTTCAGTCATGCTTTGGAAGCACTTCTTCTTTCTTCTCCTTTCTCATTCTTTCTCCTCTTCTTTCCCCCTTTCTAATTATTCATTATGAGTAATCATCATGTTTATCTTATTCATTTAAATGTGAATATAGTCAATATTTTAATAAGTCACCCTTAATTAATAAAAGGGGATTTAATTTTATCCCTGGGGATTTGAAAATTCATATGTTATGGAGGACAATATAAAGGTCATGTGGGGGGTACGCGAATAGTTGTTCCAAAATCTATAAATTGTAATGACTTCCCTCATTCTTAAGGGTTTTCAATTATGTGTGCTCATGAGAGATTACTATTTGTGAAAATACAAAGGAGATAACTATTTCCTCTTGTTCTCCTTTCTATGTTCTTCTATTTCTCACTATGTGCAATTTTTCCAAAACATCAATGAAGAAGAAAGATATTTCTTGCCTTTTTTTATGAGAAGATTACTAAAACTTTGTGTTCCTAATTTTATCTTTCCTTGTTGCTAATAGAAACATTGTTTTCTTTCTTTATCTATTTGTGTTAAAGTACTTTGATTAATGATTGTAGGAATTTGATTTTCTACCTACAATATTGATCCCCCTCTCATTTTCCTACTCACTTTCATATCTCCTTAGTAAATTCCTCCCTTGTAAGCAATTACAAGATTTTACCACAGTTTTAGTGGAGTGTTCCTATTGGATCCCTAACCATTAAGCCAACACATATTATAATTTCGTGCATGCATAATAAATGGAGTTTCACCATTCAAATAGAGGGACCTAGAGTCTCAGAGCGTTGGAAAATAGCCACCAATTTTTCCACTTGAAATTTTTTCTCACCAACAGTTTTTTGCACCCACCATGGGGTAGAATTGGCAAAATATGTACCCAAAATATGAATCAAAAGAAAATAAAAAATATTCAAATATTTAGAAAATAAAATAGAAATTGGAAGATGAAGACTCACAGATCCCTATGTCTCATACCTATGGCTATTCCCAGTAACCCTCCTATCTAGAGACCTGAATTGATTTTTCAAATCTAATAAGATATTGTATCTAACTTGGGTGAAGTTATCTAGGATAATAAAGAGATATTTACACACTAATTCATAGCTACCATGGTCTTAGACACTGAAGATTGATGTGCTAAAGAATGAGAAAGAGCAAGACACGCCCAAATGAAACCAAGAAGAGATTAAGTATATCTCAAGTATACAAACTAGCTACTCACAGATATACTAGGTCATAGAGATAAGGGGGAGAGATTGACCCCATCTTTGAAGAAATCTAAAGAAGGCAAGAACTAGTAAGAAAATCTAGGAACTCCCTTTGTCCTGAAACTACTCTCACTAGTGGTCCAAGCGATTTTAACCCATTGGACATAGAGTTTCCGAATCTAAGTTAATATTTTGAAAATTTTACCAACATGGAAATTGAATTAGAAGCTGAAGCAAGAGTAGAAGCAGAAGTAAGAGTCGAAGTAGAATAAATAGAAAAAATTGAAGTAGAAGTAAAATCTCAAGCTAGAACATAAGCTTGAGTTGCATCTAGAGTGAAAAAAAGATCAAGGGCCAAAGCATAAGCCTAAGCCATAATGGGTGATGAAGAGAGACCTCAACATATAGTTCCATGGGGTAAGAACACAAGACTACTTACACTCCCGTAACCTCTTCATGAGCTACCACGAGGTTCAAGAAAAATCTTTCCAAAGTTCATGGGAGATGGCTCAAAACTTCTATAAGAACATGTAGTGGCCTTCATCACCTCATGTGGTATGTTGGGTGTTGGACATGATTATGTATCTGTCAGATTATTTGTGGAGTCCTTGGAAGACAAATCAGTAGAATGGTTTTACCTCTTACTTGTTAGATCAACTACTTACTAGGATGACATCAGAACTTGCTTCAAAGACCAATTCAAGTCTATAGAATAATGTAAAGACCTCTTGGTGTAACTAGTGAATATGAAAAAATAATCTAATGAAGGAATGAGGGATTTCATAGAAAGATACAACAAAGTTCTCAAGAGGATACCTCTTGAATCCATGCCCTCAAACAATAATTTCAAAATATTATTTATAAGTTCTCAACTACCTCAAGTTGGGTTTATTCTCGGATAGTCTCATCCTAGAACTTTTAAGGAAGATCGATACTACGCCATCAAAATGGAGGAAGATATGATTTTATCCTGAAAAGTGAAGAACCCAAATGGTAAAAAAAGACAGATTTCTAGCTCCACTCCCATAGACCCCGTGATTTAAAAAATGGCCAATGATATAAGTTTTCTCAAGAATAAAATATCTTAAAACATGTGAGGAATTTTCAAAAGAATACTAATCTCCCAAACAAGCCAAGGATAGCTCCACCTTCCCACAGGATTTCCCTTGAGGCATCACAATTCAGTGCATCTTGTGATGTGGAAGAACCAAAAGTAGAAGAAGTGGAGGAGCCAAAAGATGAAGAAAATGAATACAAAAATATTCTTGAGATTGAAGATGTTGACAGTGATACTTAGAATGGTATCATCAAGTACCGCTCGACGAATGAGGATGGTGATGACGAAAAAGTACCAAGCTTATCGTGTGTTGTGTTCACCCTCCCCCAGTCTCAAAAGGAATATTCCTCCCCGATAGCTGCTATAAAGAAGAAAATGGAATATCCTTTGGTAGTAGTTCCATAGAACAAAATCATCAGGAGAGGGTTTCCACTTGCCCTATTAATGGAGTCAGAAAAGGAAAAACTGGACCCGGTAGTGAGAGAGAAACCAAATTCTATGAAAATTAATTCCTTGAGTATTTCCCCTAGATCAAATTATACCTATAAGACCCATACTTCACCTAATTATAGTCCTAAAAAATCTTCTAAGGCTCAACCGAAGTCACCCACTCCTTCTCAATATAAACCCACTAACTCATGCACCAAAGATACTCAAGATCCCAAGGTGGAACCATCTCCACAATGCAAAACCTCTATTATCCCTAGAACATTGACTTCACCCAGCTTGGCTCCATTTAATTACATAGAACATGCAATCAAGACCAAAGTTTAGATTACAGAAATTAAATATTTACAAACACATCTAGATTAGTTCAAGAGGTTTTTCAATGTTTTCCAGAATGGTATCCAAAAATCTAAGGCTGTGAATCCCAATTATAAGGTCCTATTACCAACACCACATATGCCCCCTACACAAAACATATTAGTACTAAGTGCATATTAAACCAATAAGGTATAACCCTTCTACCTATCCCTCCTAGTCAAATTCTACTAGCTAAACAACTGTATCATAGATTCAAGATCCTCTGATAACATCATTCCCATCAAAGTATCTAATGCTTTGGGACTTACTCTGACACGTGTAAATGGTTCTTCTTACTATATTGAATCAAAGGAAGTTTCATTGGTGGGTAGAATCAAAGATGCAAAAGTTCCCTTGGAAGACTTTCCAGATGAGAAGGTGTTTCTCACCATCTTAGTGGAAGACATCCCAAAATATTTTGGTATGATGTTGAGTAGAAGTTTATGTAGAGACCTAGGTGGGGAAATGAATGAATTGGTCCTCCATGACAATCCCAGTAAAGGGGGAAATGAAGAAGTTGCTCCCTATGTGAAATATGAAGTAAACATCTTAAAAATTGGAGGACCCTAGAGTAAACATATTTTTCTAAGATAATGGGATGGGGAATTGCTTCCTCACCTCTGAAAGAGATGAAATATTTCCGCTCCTCACTGAAGACGAATAAGATTAGCTTTGAACCATGGAATTTGATAGAATCCATTCAAGTGCTGGGTCAAAATATGAAATTGTCTTGACCTCTCCCTCAGGTGAATTATTTCCATTTGCATACAATATGCAATTTGAAAATAATAACAAAACTATAGATTATGAGGCTCTCTTCCATGCAATAGATGTCACTAAGTCTATGGGTGTGAAAAATCTCAAGTGTCTCGAATATGATGAAGTAATAGTCAAGAAATTGAGAGACCAATATCAAGTAAAAAACCAAGACTCGGGCACTATAAAAATAGAGTTTGGGACTGCATTGAATATTTTAATACTTTCTCCATCCAAGTCATTCCTCGAGATCAAAATGAAAAGGCCGAATCGCTCACTATCTCAACTTCATTGGTGACTCCAACTCTATCCCTTGATAATGATAATGTGAATATCGAGATGGTTTTCATAATAAGTGTGTCTGATAATATAAACCATTGGAAATTATTCAATGAAGAAATTCATCTCCTCAATTTCCTAGAGAAAAAAGATAACTTTAGTAGTCTCTTCTACAAGGGAAGTAAAAATCCTCACCGAAGACAAACAAGGAATATAAGGATTTGATTCAGAGTGAGTAATCAAGCTAAAAGGGAAAAATATTTTGAAGGTCCTGGTGTCACTGAAGGATTTGTTTGACAATCATGACCGATTCATCAAAGAAAGGACAAAAGAGTCATCACAGTGCACAACCAAGTTTGAGAAGGAAATCATTAGCACCCCAGAGTAACCCAGAATGGTGAATATTGACAAGTTTTTCTCACCTCAAGAGAAAATAAGTTTCATCTCACTATTGAATAAATATTCTTATGTCTTAGCCTATTCCTATGATGATCTCAAATCTTTTTTGCCAAAATAAATACACCATTGTATTCCTCTAAAGCCAGAAGCCAGGCCTTCAGGAATAAGCAACGACCCTACAATCCAAATATAGTAAATACCATCAAGGAGGAGTTAATGAATAAGTTAAATAAAATAATTATCTTTCCTATCCACCACTCCACATGGCTAGCAAACATCATTCTAGTGTAAAATAAAAATGGGGAAATAAGGACTTGTGTGGACTTTCACAACTTGAACCAGACATCCCGTAAATACAATTACCCACTCTCGATCATGGATCATATCTTATATGAAGTCACATGGTATGAAATTCTCTCATTTCTTGATGTAGTCTCAAGGTACAATCAAATTGAAGTGGCAAAAGAGGATAGAACCAAGACAACCTTCAAAACAGCTTGGGCTACATTTACATATAGTAGAATGCCTTTTAGTTTTATCAATGTAGTAGCAACCTTTCAAATGGAGATGATGCAAAGAAATCAACACAATATGATTCAAGAATGTGACAAATTACCTTATTGTCATGTTATGAAATCAAAGAAGAGGAATGCCAGTTTTAAAGCTATGAGGAAGAGTATTTGTGTACTTTCCCTCCTTTATAAATTTAAACCTTAAAAAGCTTGTAGTGAAGTATTTGACATGATTAAATGAGTCCTAGGTGGTTTGAGGGAATATAATAGATTTTTAGACCAATAGGTATGAGTCCTAAAGAGTAATAAGAGTTAATAAAGTGTTGAAATGAGGTGGTTGAGACTATTTATATATGAGTGTGCATGTAAGAGATCATGGAAGTTATGATGAGTCATCATGGTTCTTGAAAAGGAAGTTACACTTCAAGAAGAGGTGAAATGAAAGGATGAAAGTCGAATATAAGAAGGTGATGAGGGAGAAAGGAGAGGTTCCTTGATGAGAAGATGAGAGGAGGAATAAGAGGTTTTAAGCAAGCATGAATTTGTATGAAGACTTACAAATAACCATATATGAAAGCTCTGTTTTGTACTTATGAGTTGTCTTCTTCTGAGTTTGAATTATATGGATATACATTTAATGACTCTTCTCTATGCATGCATGAAAGGTCTATTGGAATTCATCTTGGAATCTTGTTAAAGTGCTTGAATCAAGATTACTCTATTCTAATATGAAAGGTAAGCCTGGGAATGTGCATAATAGTGTTAAGAATAAATTTTTTCTTATTGTGTTTGACTAATACTGAGCATTAGAAATTTTGAAAATACACGCATGTGTGGGAGGTTAATTATAATTCCTTTTCAAGGTTTGATTTAATATTCATTGTCTTGGGGTTTACTAGCTTTCTTACCCTGTTCTAGGAGCATTGAACTAAGTTATGATATGTGCAAGTTTAGAGATAATGAAGATTAATATGGGTATGTGATTTGCATGTGATAAAAATATGGAAAACACTAATTGATAATGATATGGGTTTGATACTGAGCCTTGAGCATTGATAGGGAAATCCAAGTTGAATGGAGAAGGAATAATAGACATCTATAGATAGAACGAGGAGAGATTGGATGTTTTTCAAGGATCATCTGATACCACGAGTTTTGCTGGAAAGTTCCTCCACGTATATGAAGTTAAAATAGACATCTAGATGAAATTTTGAGCTTTGAATCTACCCCTAGTGAAATTTACAAAAATAATCCCCTTGGGCTATCAATAACACAATTAGGGTTTCAAAAGAAAAAAGGTGGTAAAAACCTAAAAAAAGAGTCTATATTTGATATTTAGAATAATTAATGGTAGAGGTTTATTTCAACTGTTGAAGAAATAATTATGAATTTTCAATGGTTAGAAATTTATTTATGCTTGACAATCTCCTTTAAAGGTTAGTGCACAATCATAAGGGCTAGTTGTAAGGGTAGGTTTACAAAGAAACTAGGGTTTAGGGGTGGAGTTGGATCTTGTAATTTTTGGAAAAAGAAGATGATCAAATTGGGTACATGGAAATAATTTATTTGTGTACTATATCCCTCTACATGAAAATATATGACTAAAACTTTACTGAATCAGGGCTATTTTTGACCTTGTTAGCCAAAAGAGTGAGAGGGTGATTTCAAGAAGAGGGTTGTGAGTTGAGTTTTAAAATTTTGGTTTCTTCATAGTGATGATGAAGAGTATATGAATCTATGAACATCTCATTTTGAGTATATGTATAAGTTCTCAATCAAGAATATTCCAGTGGCTATGGACTTAAGGCCACAATTTGAAAGCTTGAGTAGGTAGGAGGAAGAATGCTATGTTGGCATTTTACAATAAAGGTTATGGTTATATTAACACTTTTTGAAGTGGATAACAAGGTTAAAGCATTGGAAATTTTCATAGATGGAAAAAAGATAAAACTTGCTTGAAAAGAGACAATAAACAAGCTAGTAAGGTGGATAGTAACTCTTAGAAGGTAAGTGTGTAGAGATCTTTTTTGAGATTTTGATCAGTTTGATGGTTGAATAGGTAGTGAGTGAATATGTTGAGTAGGGTATGATGATGGTGATGCCATTCATTGTGATAATCGGTAGTTTTCAATATTTTATCCATTCTAGGCTTAATATGATCCTCAAATTACATAGTTAAGGTAAAGTATTTGTTGTTGCATCTCTTGAACTTATGTGAATGTACAATGAAGCTAACGGTATCTAAACCATTTGTTATCTGAGCGGGATGAATTGGTTTTTTTTATTACTAACAAATAATTGTGAAATTTATTTGTGAACGTGAAAGTGACATGTGAAGAAAAAGAAAAAGAATGGATAGAGAAGAACTAGTGGAAGCATTTGTGAAGCTGATAAGACATAAAGAGAAGCAAAAAGAGGGAGAAGACAAGAAAAAGAGAACCATATACACATTCTTTGATCCTTTATTAGATGTAGGCAACATGGGATATTTCTAAATCCCAAAATTTACATTTTTGGTGTTACTGAAGAAAAAACCTTGAGCACATTGTGAACAAAGAGGGGAAAAGATTGATCAAGAAAGAATAAAATTTATTCAATAATTATCGCTACTGACTAGAAAAAAGGAGTACATTCCTTCTTTGGCAAGGTCAACTTCCTCTGGTGCTTCGTCCCAAACTTCACCGAGTTGACCAAGCACATAACTATCACAATGAAGCTACAAGCTAACTTCAAATAAAACAAAGAAATAAAATTAGTGTTTGAGGAAATTAAATAAGCAATAGTAAATCCCCCCACCTTGGTGCACCCATATTTTGATAGGGAATTTAGCTTATATTGATATGCTTCAGAGCACATGATATCGGTTTTTTTGGTGTAAAATAATTAATAAGGTCTAGAAGCCCCCCATTTCCTTCATGAGCTCACCTATGAAGAATCACAAGTTGAAGTATAACCAATTGGAAAAGCATGCCTATTCCATGGTCAAGGAGGTAAAGAAATTTAGGTTTTACATTCTCAACTCACACACTATAGTGATGGTGCCAGGATCAGATATCAAGTCCATTCTCACTCAAAAAGATCAATGAATAAAAAGAGGCAACTGGGTGGTGAGAATTCAGGAGTATGATAGGAAAATCAAGCCTTCAAACCTAGTCATAGGAAATGGGTTATGCAAGTTGATAGCAAAAGATGAAATCTTACAGAAGGAGAATGATAAAGAAGGAGAATTGTGATGTGAATGTATAGGCAAGGAATTACCAAAAGTTCTTCTTGTAAGTATGATAAATGAGTGGTACACGGACATCACCTACTTCTTAACCTATGGTGAATTCCCTCCTCACCTTGATCACAAGAAAAAAAAAAAAAAACTAAAGGAAAGAAAATATGTCATATGGAACCATGTGGTCTACAAGAGGGGATTTGATGGATGCTTTTTGAGATGTATAGACAAGGAACAACATGAGCAGTTATTGAGGGCATGCCATGATCAAACATGCAAAGGATATTTTTTAGCAATGATGATAGTTCAAACAATCCTCCATGGCAAGGTCTACTAGACAACCTTATTCACAGATTCCTAATAGTGGATCTCTAAATTTGAACCATGCCAAAAATTCATTGGGAGACCACACATCACTGTAATTCCTCTCAAGATAGTGGTAATTGAGGAACCATTCCAATAGTGGGGCATGTATTTCATTGGAGTTATAAATCCTCATTTGAGCACTAGCCATACCTATGTGATTACAACAATTGATTATTTCATGAAGTGGGTGGATGTCATCCTAACTAAGACGTAAAAAACCTAAACAATGTGCAAATTCATGAAAGAGAACATCATTGTTCATTTAGATATCCCACAAAAGATCATGGTAGAAAATGCCACATATTTCTCCTCCATAGAGCTAACCGATTTTTTCTATGGCTATTGAATTTCTCTCTCATACACATCATACTATTACCCACAAGGGAATGGTTAGGCAGAATCAAGCAAAAATAATATCATGACCATATTCTATAAGTTATCAAATGAAAATCAAAGGAACTAGCGCAAAAAGATCTATGATGTGTTGTGGGAAGATAAGATAACACCAAAGAAAGAAATTTGTATGTTTCCATTCTAATCTCTATCCAAGATCAAGGAAGAGATTACAATCACAATGGATATGTCAGCAGTCAATTTTCTCCAAGAAGTGGACGATGGGAAATATTGTGATGCTATTGATAACAGAATTTTGTTTCTTGAAAAGCTTGAACAAGATAGGTTTAAGGTGGTGGACTAAATCAAATCTCACCAATTTAATGTCAAGATATTTTTTTAAAACAAGGATAAGGATCGAGAGTTCAAATTTGGAGATCTTGTTTTGATTTCGGGAAATTGAAGAGAGCCGAAGGGAAGCCATGGGAATTTTGACTCTTTTTGGCTTGGTCCATTCCAGATTCACAAAACTTGTGGAGAAAATGCCTTTTATCTGTCATATCTAGATGGAAAACAGTTGGAGTTTCCCCATTGTGGGTAGTATATGAAATTATACTATAACCTTGCATTGTACCATAGGTGATATAGGTGTGTGTTTCCTTTCCTTTTCATTTTTTGTGTGTTTCCTTTTGTGTGTGTGTGAGTACTCGTTTCTAGCTATCTTTTGTTAATGACTATGTGAAGCCCAATGGATAAGGCACTGGTTCAATTATTAAATTGAGATTCTAAAGTTCCTTCTCATATTTTCCTCACTTTTTAAATCCAGAATCAATTCCCAAATGAGATCAAACAATTGTCATGTATTTTTGAAAGGGAAAAATTTAATTAAAAACATGACAAATTTTCCCTAGTGTCGAAAATCTTTATCGTAGCCCTTCCCCGATACCTATCTAGGTCAATCCATCCCCTGTGCTAGGCTATTCCCCCATCTATCTAATGTCTATTTCTATGGTCTCACCCTCACCAAAGTTTGGAAAATAATAAAACGAGTTCAAAGGAGTCTTTCAAAACAATTCTTTTCATGGTGGATCTTTTAGTAGGCCTGAGAATGGCTATTCTTAGTTATTCTCAAGCGGGTGCATACCCTATGGAGCTAATTTAAAGTCCTAAATTAATTTAGAAACTATATTCATGAGCCAATATCATTATGCAATTGATTTAGGAATATTTAGGGAAAATATGGAGATCTAGGAGCAAGTTCAGCAAAAGTGGGTTTTTGAGGCCAAAGGAGCTTACACTGAAAAAAACACCTAAAATTCAAGAGATGATTCCGAGAACTCCAGAATGAGCTGGAATTCAAACAAAATATAAATTGAAATTTGATTCAATTAAAAAAATTGTGGTAATCTCATATTTTGCACAACACCCATGCATTTCTTTCCATAATTCATTCTTCACATGCATAACTTACAGTCCCTATAAAAAGGGCCATTTTTGAGAATATTTCAGGCTCAATCAAACCTTGATAACCATCCCATTCTTCTTAAAATTGTATTTCCAGTCAAAATAATATAAATAAGTTCCTATAAAGTTATTTGGGAGCTTTGGTAATGCCATTTTCAAGTTATTCTCCAACCATGAGGCTGAGGCACACTTTTTTTGTCCCTCTGTTCCTCTCCAAGGAGACAAGGGGGTAGAAAAATTTTCCCCTCCCCACCTTAATCCTGATGGACCCTCAACATGACCATGGGGAGCTTTGATAAGCACCTTTCACCAAATTTCTAGCCCCTGCTCCAACTCATGTATGCTTAACAAGTGTCACCTTCAAGATAAGGAAATTTTTTGGTGTCCCTCTATCCCATTCCAAGGGGACAAGGGGGGAAAAATTATCCAACCCACCTTAGGCCTCATAGACTCAACATATGACCTCAGAGACCTCCGTCAAAAACCTTTTGCTAGTTTTTTAACCCCTTCTCCTTGTTCGGCATGCATGCCAAGTGTCACCTCCAGGATAAGGCACACTTTTAGTGTCCCCCTATCCCATTCCAGTGGGACAAGGGGGGTAGAAAAATGTTCCACACCTTCCATTATTCCTCCAAGTTCCTCATATTCAAAATATATTGCAGTGAGAAAACCCCAATTTCATGCTCATAAAGTTTAGAAATTTATTTTCTCATGTTCTAGAGATTGAGTTGAGCTAAAATGTCATATGTGAGATAAAGAAAAAAACCCATATCAAAAATTTTTATTTTGTCAAAATATGAGGTCAGGAGATCCACTTTCCAAAAATAAAAGTCTCTACACAAGAGATTACTATAAATAGAAAATCTTAATAAAGGGAAGTTTTTGCAAAAGCAGAGTTTATAGTAAGCATTCACAGGAACGAGAAAAGTGAGCAAATGTGTTCCAAGGTAAAAAAAGTGAAAATAGTAATTTGCTAAAAATAGTAAATTCTCGTTCCAAGTGTGGAAAATGGTAGTGGGCTCAATTTTCATCCATCTTTCTACTTTTTGATATCTTCACAAGGTTCCCAGATGATGGCATTTGTTCAGGAAGGTAATTCATCCTCTGCAAAGGAATGGAGACGTCAATTTTGTTACAATGGTAAAAAATGCTAGAAGATAACATTGCAAGGTGCAACAGGAAAAATCTTGAGGCATTGGGTGGTCTAACAAAGTATGAAAAAAAGGTCAAGTGCTCCTAAGATCATCATCATAAGTATTCAACCAAGTTGAGGTCATCCACTCTCCCCCGAGAGGCAAGATGAGAAATCTCAATGAGTTGTTCAAACTAATCCAAACTATTTGAACTTAGTGAGATAAATCAAGTATTCCAGGAGTGAGATAGGAAAGATTTCATACCTCTCAAATCAATAAAGGTAAAGTTTGTAGTCTTGCAACATAGTGTGCAAAATAGGGATGTAGATGTCGGGAAATTTGAATATCATGGATAACAGTTTTGAAATCCTAAGGAACAAAAGATTGATCCTCATTCTCATTATGAGGTTGGGAATGCATCATCATGAGTGAGGCTTGTGTTCATCTCAATCCCACTTTGAGAGGTCTTGAAACAATGTTTTTAAACACTCATTTGGAGACTCGAGGTGTCTGTGCATCATGCACAAGGGGAAGTTTGTGATCATCATCATCATTAGCAAGGAAATAGTGTTCAAAGTGAAATTCATAAGAGCTTTCCAATCAGTATAGAAATGTCATAGAGGGTCATTAGAGGCTAGTTTCCATCTTCAACTTTTGCAGTGCAGATCTTCATTGAAGGTAGAGACATCTTCAATCATGCTTTGGAAGCACTTATTCTTTCTTCTTCTCTCTCATTATTTCTCCCCTTCTCTCCCCCATTTCTAATTCTTCATTGTGATTAAACATGACATTTTTCTTATTCATTTAAATGTGGATATAGTCAATGTTGTAATAATTCACCCTTAAATAATAAAAGGGGACTCAATTTCATCCCTAGGGATTCAAAAATTCACATGTTGTGGAGCAAAATAAAAAGGTCATGTGGGGGATAGGCGAAGAGTCATTCTAAATTCTATAAATTGTAATGAATTCCCTCATTTTTAAGGGTTTTCAATTTTGTATGACCATGAGAGATTACTGCTTGTGAAGAAAAAAAGAGATAGTTATTTCCTCTTGTTCTCCTCTCTATGTTCTTCTATTTCTCACTATGTACAATTTTACCAAAACATCAATAAAGAAGAAAGGAATTTCTTGCCTTTTTTATGAGAAGATTATTGAAAATTTGTGTTCCTAATATTATCTTGTCTTGTTGTTAATATAAAAATTGTTTTCTTTCTATATTTATGTGTGTTGAAGTACTCTAATTAATGATTGTAGGAATTTGATTTTCTATTTGTAATATTAATCCCCCTCTCTTTTTCCCACTCCTTTTCCTACCTCCTTAGACAATTCCTCCCTTGCAAGAAATTGAAAGCTTTTACCGTAAGTTCAGTGGAGTGTTTCTATTAGATCCCCGGGATTTAGGCCACCATAAATTATAATTTCACGCATGCATAATAAATGGAGTTGCACCATTCAAGAAAAGGGACCTAGATTCTTGAATGTTGGTAGATACCCACCAATTTGTTCACCTGAAATTTTTTCTCTCCAACAACCCTCTATCTACAACTATTTCCTTGAACTTATCAATCTTTGCAACATAATTGTACTTGATTTTATACATCCATCTAGATCCTACAATACTTATTTTAGGAGGAAGATGGACTGGTTCCCAAGTTTTATTCTTGATTAGAGCATTGTATTCAAATTTCATAACTTCAATCCACCTTTCATCTAGATTAGATTATTCAAAATATTGAGGTTCAACCTTATACAAAGTTGACAAGGCATGATAAGAATTCTGATTGCAAGTCACTTTTCTCAGATTATTAGGCTAAGATTTAGAAACCAAATTTTGAGCCCACTTAGAAATTCTAGACTGAGGTAGAGATTTTGATGACTCCCCCTCAATACCCACATCCATCATATCTAAATAAGGATGTTCATCCTCATAGAAATCTATTTCCATATCGACTAGGGGATTATCAATTTCCAGGCTTTCAAACTCATGAGAAACATATTACAGAAAAGAGGTAGGATCAAAAAATGGTTTCTCAAGGACATGAACATTCCTATTTTATATGATCTCATGTTTGATTGGATCATATACATTTAATCCTTTTGTGCAACTGCCATACCTAACAAATATGCAATAGTAGGAGGTAGGATCAAGTTTATGTCATTTTTTTATAGGAACGAGAAGGGGAGAAAAACTACCAAATATCCTAAAATTGGATATATCAAGTTTCTATTTGGTTCATACTTCATGAGGTGTAGTTTGATACAAAGCCTTAGTAGGAACCCTATTTATAATTTCAAAAACAATATGTCAGAAATATTTTCATTGATGTCAAAATAATGTTGATAAAAAAATTAGTTCACGTGCTTCATATTGTTAGAAATATTATTCATTAATGTTTTAGTAATGTTTCAATCAAGAAAAATTTGAATTTGGTTGAATTATGCATGGCGCACAACAAAGGAAAATATGTTTTATTTTTTCATGGATTTTGTAGTGTTTCATGAGTTTTAGAGTGTTCCACAAGTTTATTTAGTGTTCCACGGATTTGAAAATGGTATGTAGTTTGACATGTGTTTGGTTTAGTGTTTTTTGAGTTTGAAATCATTTGACAGTGATTTGTGTATTTTAAGGACCACCTTGAAGTATTTTTTGGTTTTGGTATGTAATTCAATACCATGTAACAAAGGGTGCATGCCACAAATCAAAGAAAATGGTTTTCTATTGGTGATTAATAGCAAATAGTTGCACAACAAAGGGATTTGCTCTTTTATTGTCTTGCGGGTTTTTAAGAGGAGTGGATTTCATTATATAAAAGGGATTTTCTTCCTAACAAAGGGAAAACAAAACAAATGCCATGAAAGTCATGAAATGTTGCAATACAAAGGAAAATAGAAAGAAATACCACATAGTCCAGAGAAAGTATACAAATGTTTAGGAGAATATAGAAACTCAAATATCATTCTTTGAAAGATGACTCATGTCTTGAATCCTAAAGAATGTTATTTTGGCTAACTCTCAGATTATATTACATATTGTTTTGAGAGATGAACATGATATACAAATCGATATGATTACAAATTCAAAAGTGTGTGCTCAAAAAGTATGATGATGAATTGCTAAGGAAGAGAGAGAGAGAGAATATAGAGGAGAAGAGAGGAGAGAATAATGAAGACTTGTCAAGAAGATATATAAAGAGGAAGGAAGAGAAAAATCAAACAAAAATAAATACCAAATTATTGAAGAAGGAAGAGTGAGCACCACATGAAATAAATGAAGCATGAGTAGTGCATGTGTATGTAACTTGAAGTAAAGATTGAATGGGTGTGAGTGGAGTGAATGAATAAGAGATGGATAATTGAGGAGAGATTCTAGAAAAATAGTACAACATGAGAAGGAAGACCATAATTTCCACTCATCAGGTTGAAGAAGAAAATACAAAAAGTGGGAGTTTGTATTGTTGGGGATTGATGTATCCAGTGAGTTGGTACTCAAGAATTAGCTAAGTTTGTTCTCAACACTAGAGATTGGTGTCTCTAGTGAGTTGGTGATCATCATTGGGAATTAGTGCCTCCAGTAGGTTGGTTCCTATAAATATTTTTAAAGAAATCAACTTTGTGACTGAATTTGAACAGTAGATCCAAGTAGTCCTTTCGCTATGGTTCTTCTCCCGAAAGGGTTTCCACATAAATCATGTGTTTCATAGTTTTTGAATATTGTATGATTTTTTTCTTTATGTATATTAACATTTATAAATACGTAAAAAAATATATTATACTAATTCACTCCCCCTCTCAATATAAGTGTGTGCTCTTAAATTGGTATTAGAGCTAGTTCCTTCAAGAATGTTTTAACAACTAGAAGGTATATCTCAGAAGCATACATGATGATACAAGATGGATTCTCCTTAAATAAATCTCTGCTATTTGATGGAACTAATTATTATTTTTAGATTATAAGGATGTGAAATTACCTAATGTATCTTGCTTTTGATATTTGGAAATCATTTGTAAATGGATATGTAACTCCAACAACTCATCCAACAAATCCTACTGGAAAGAAGGAAAGAGAAAGCAATGCAAAATATTTGAATGCAATATTGTGTGGTCTGTCAAAATTAGAGTTTGTTAAAGTAATGAATTATGTTTTATAAAAAAAAGTCTATGAAAATATCAAGAACATATATGAAGGAGATGATAAAGTGAGAAAAGAAAAACTTAAAATACATAGAAGTCAATTTAAGGGTCTAAGATTAAAGGAAGAAGAAAACATTACATCATACCTTCTTTGTGTAGATGAAAATTTTAATACCATTAAAGGATCTATAGAATAATCTAAAGATAAAAAAAATTATGCAAAAGGTGTTAAGATCTCTTCCTTTAATAGTTGATGCCAAAGTTTCTACCATCAAAGAAATGAAAGATGTAGATAATTTAACAATGGATGGACTACATGGAATTCTAACAACATATGAAATAAGAAATCATATAAATGTGAGGTATACTATAAAGCATCAAATAAGACGAAGAGAAAGAATCCTGAGATACATAACTGCTCCAACAATGATTCAGACGGGGAAGAAGCTCACTTTGTCAAAAAGCTGAAGAAATGATTTGGAAATAAAAAGGTAAGTTACCCTTCAAATGTTTTAATTGTGGTGAAGTAGGACATTATTCTAATAAATGTCTATATGAAAAAAACAAAAAACAATGATAATGAAGTAGATCACAACTTGAAGGAAGGAAACAAGTATTATAAATCTTAGAGGAACTATATGAAAAGAAAATCAGAGAAAAGGAAGAACTTATTGTTAACCAAAATAAGCTCCCTCTTATTTTGGGTTAACTTACTCCCTTTTTGTGCCTAAGTCCAAATTTCACAAAGTTCAGGAACTCAAGGATTTTTGGAAAATACTCCATCAAATAGAGAATTTCTTCCCCTTTCCAGAAAGGTAAAGAGCTCTTTCTAACTCGTATTTTTTGAGTTATGGCTCGGCAGAGTTAGAAGGGAAAATTTTCCCAAGGCGGGCCTATGGGGCTTGGGAGAGATGTTTGCCAAGGAATCTCGAACCGGTGGGGAATCAGAGGAAAAAGTGAAAATTTTCCCTTTTTTCAAAAATGTGAAAATTAAGTGTTGAGTTGGCACATCAAAAATCTAATGCGAGTTAGCGGACCTTTGGAGGCAAATGAGATTTTTTGAATTTTTGTCAAAAAGAGTAAAATGGAAAAAAAGGAGCCCCTGCCTCTGTTGAACCCAATGGATGCCATGTCATTAGAGGATTTGTGGGAGAAAAGTTTCAAATTTGCTCGAGCTTTTTTTTGCTGAAAATGTTAAGGAAAAACTCAAAAGGCCATATCTTTTGATCCAGAGTTCCATTTTTGACATTCTTGGTACCAATGGAAAGATCTGAAGATCCTCTTCATCATGGAGTCTTCGATTTTGGATTTTGGTAAAGATTTGGGGGAGAAATTTTTAAAATGCATTTTGGCATGGAAAAGACAAAAACCAATTCCAACCACCAAATTTAATGAAGTATGGGTCATTTTCTTTGGTCTACGAAGTAGATACATGGAATTATGAGCTTTTGCAACGAGCCCATCAATAGAGGAAGAATTAAAACACATTTTGAAAAGTGTTTGGAGAATATCCCGCATTTTTTCCTCTCTTCTCATGTTTTTTCTATAAAATGTAAACAGAGGCACATAATTAGTGGTTGTTCATTTTTCTTCTCTGCCTCCCCCTTCTTTTCTTCCCCAGGGTCAAAAATGGAGTTTGAACCTCCTCCCTTGCTTTGTAATGACATTTTTTGACTCTTACCTGTGAAATGGTGCACTATGTAAATCTGGAGCAATAAAAACATGTTTTTGTGATGCATTTGTCCATCCTTCACTCGTTTTATTGCATCTTCTTGCCTCTCTTCATTGCAGGGTATTTGTGCATGTTTTTAATGTTCATTTGCAGATTTGGGAGCTATGTTCATGGGGTTTTCAAACATTTTCTATGTGAATCTGATCTATGGTATGTGATATTGTTGTCCATCCTTTCCATTGCTCACCTCTCTTTGGTCCATGGCATTTTAGTAGATGATCAACACTTTCCTTCTCTAGTGTATCATCATTTTAGTGTAGGCTCTGTTTTGTCTTGTTTTCTTTCTCTCCTTGTCTCCTTGGAAGTTATATTAGGATTAGATTAGCTTGCCTCCACTAGAATATCTTGTGTTAGGTAGTTTAGGAAGAGGAACCAACCTTCTCTGGAGATCTTTCCCACTTTTGTAAGGTCCCACACCTTGGGGAAAGTTTAATGTTATGCAATCACACCAAATGAGTCTACCTTAGAAAAGTAGATATCCATAACTCATTTGGGGGTGCTATGATTTCGCACTAACACTTAGACAAACACAAGAAAAACCTCTATACCAAGGAGGAAAGTAGCTCATCTGAAGAAAGTGATAATGAAAACTCTATCAGTGATAAATAAGAATTGTTTCTCATAACAGTAGAGATAAAATAAATCAAATGAGAAATGGTTTAAGAAGATGTTGAATTTGATCTTGAAGGAGATCTCGTTTGTGCCCTATATGAGATCGAGAGAGAAAGAAAATCTAAAACAAAAACAATAATTTTTTAGAGTATTTTATTTCCTCTCAATTTCCTAGGCATGATGACACTTCATCCAAAAAAATTTGAAAGCTCACCTAGAGTGCGCAGAGCTACTAGGTCCCTCATTTTTACAGGCTTGTCAAGATGTTAGCATGCATGTTCATGATTACCATTATCAAAGCATACATTCAGATGTAGATCCTTACAAACATCATAAGGAAACACATGTAATAAGGAAACATAACAGATCAAACCATTACTGAGATCAAGTGTACTATATGATGAACATACTCAGATACATCAATTACCATAATCTAACCATGATTATCCTTATTAATTCATCAAATAAAAGAATTTGAATACATCACAATAATACTACCAGTCTCCATAGAGTTATGTGTACTAGAACATTAGAGAAAAATAATAGTACAATACATATGGTATCTAATACATGGTATCTAAAAATATGAAGATCAACTAATATATATAGGGGTGGGGACTTTCCCTTCACCTCCCACGCATCTCAAAATAGATGGAATGCCCACAATAGCCATGTGCTAGCAGCTACATGCTTGTACAAAAAGACTAATAATAGATTATCCTATAAATAAAATCTACTTTAATCCTATTATTAGCATGACCTATGCATGAAATTTTATCTCAACTTTAGTCCCAAAATAGATCTTTCTTAGACACAAAGTCTTCTTGCTTTATCTTTACTTGGGTCGTACTCTAACCACTTTTCCTATTTTTAGCCTATGACATGAAAAATTGGCTAAGTCTTGGTTTTTCCTTTCCTGGGCACGACCCACTTCAACTAGAACTTGCATGTGCCTACGTTCCCCCATTTTGTGCCTCATTATTCTATGTGCCCTCTTAATACTTAGGTAATTTTTCCAACCCAATAGTTTCAAAAACTTGAAGAAGAGTATAATGTCTAAAAATAAAATTCGACACAAGATTTTGTAGAATATAACAAGGATATCATTGGCCTAAATATTTGGCTTCAAGAGATGAAGAAAATTAATGAGGATGTAAGAACCAAATTACAACACTGAGAATAAAATTGTGAGAATATTGAATATGAAATTGTTTCCTTAAGAAAGGAACTTGAGAAAACATCTACCAATTTGAATAGATGTCTCAAGTTTGAGAAGAGATATGAAGCCTTAGATGGAATTATCAACAATCAAAGATCACCATTTATCAAAATAGCTCTTGGGTCAATGAGAATACTGGAAACAAATATTCTAGAGAGTCACCAAAAATGATAAGTATAGATAAAGTAAAAATCTATGTAGATGCCCTTAAAATACCTATCAGAAATAAAAGTGGAAATAAGGAAGAAACTTATGTTCCTTAAGGTACAAGCAGTTTAAATGAAATAAATAAAAGGAAAGAGATTTATGTTCCAAAAAATACCAGCATTCCTCTAAATGGCATCAAGGATAAAACGAGAAGATCATTTCCTCCAAGGAAGCACTATAAGATTAAAGGTTTCAAAACTCTTTTTATGGTTATTGTTTTACATGTAATCAGTTTGGGCATAGAGTAGTAGATTATAGATCCCATAAAAGAAACTTTGGTAGAATGAAGAATGAAAATGCAAGTTATTTTTTTCTCTCAAATAGAAACTAAAAATCATTTTCTTCTTTGATGGATTTCAATGTTGAATGTTATAAGTGCCATAACTATGGAAATATTACACATTTTTGTAGAAGTGTTTATGTGGAACCTCCTCAACAGATCAAGAATGAGGAAATCATGAATACTTAGAAGGATCAACCTGAAGAAATTTAGAAGGAGAATCCATATCAAGAAATAATAAATAAAAATCCATGCTTGTCTAGACAATGTTTTATGCACAAAATGAAGGAAATCAATGGTATATTTATAGTGGTTTCTCAAGCCAAATGACTAGATAATAAAGTAAGCTTCTTGTTGGCCATTGTGTCCTAGTGTTGTCATTTATTTCAAATAAATTTATGGAAAGGGGAGTAATGAGTTCTTATGAGTATCCATGAAGAATTATTCATTGTCTAGCATGACAATTTGTTGAGAATTGTTTGGTCTTGGTCATGGTTCATGGTGTCTTAAGTTCGTATGAGGGCCTGTAGAGGAAATGTAAGGCATGGATAATGTTGGCATGAGGTCATAAAATGTGATGAAGCTCAGTATAGGTGTTCAAGGTTATTCAAGTGATGTTGAGGTTAGCTCTAGTGAAACAAGCTTGTTTCTAGTACTTGTTTGTGAGGCCTAGTGAGCAGTATGAAGCATGGAATGATGAAGTGAATATTGTAGCAGATGGTTAAGCATGGTAACAACATGGGGATCATGTATATGGTGTTTTAGGATACTAATAAGTGTCTTATTTTACTTTTACAATTATTTGACATGGTTTTTAGGTCATTCTAGGCATATTCCTAGACCTAGTGCATGGTGTTTTGCATGGTAGTATGAAAAATGGAACAGGGAAATCTTGTGTAAACATGTGGAAGGTGGGTCATTGTATATGATGTATATGAGTAGTTTCAGGTCAGTACTCATAGGTTTTATGATGATTCTAGGTTCTTTGAAGTAATAACAGTGAGAACAAGACAAGTAGACATAGGTAAGTCAATGTGGTTAGAGATTTTCAAAAGAATTTGAGCATTAATGAGACTTGTTTCAGTTAGAGGATGCTCTCATGATGCTTCTTTCCAAGTTTCAGGTTAGTATGATGATATTTTCTCAAGATATGATATTTTTACCAAAGCTAGGTTTGTAAAGGTGAAGATTTGTGCTAAAAGTTGACCTTTGGATGCTCATTGTGGAATGTATGCTTCACATGGGGACCTAAATTCATCAGACTATATTTTTAGGTCAGATATGAAGATTTTAAATAAGGAATAAGGTGGTTTGATTGTAAGGTTTTTATAAATGATCGTTAAGAAGATAAGTTGGTTTGAAACCCTAACAAAACCCTCCTAGAGTGACTTGAGAAAAATGAATTGTTTGACATTAAAAAATGTCTTGGAAATTTTTTTGATGCATCAAGGTTGGAGAGGATTCCTCATATATCATTTTGGTTATAGTTTGGTGTTTTGCCTATTTTGGGAAGAGAGAGAAAAACCCTTGTTTTATGGGTTTTTGTCATTTCATGGTTGAGATGGTGGTTCTAGAATGAAAATAAAAGTGTTATAGAATCCTTAAGATATCTTCTACATATCCATGAAATTATTTAGGCTTATTTAATTCTGAATTTTTGGGTTACATGTGCTCAAAGTCAGCCTACCGATTTTGGCCTTAAGGGCTAAAATGGTAGTCTCTTGGTTTGAGGTGAGTTTGATGAAATTGCTTAATGGAGCTGATATTTTTGGTCATGTAAAGTTGTTAGAAACCTGATATGATGTGTTGAAGTGTTTATTTTATCTAAATATGTGGTTTTTAGTTGAATACCTAATGTCCTGGAAAGCCTTAGTTGACTTGCTCAAGAAGGTGATTGAAACAAGTGTGTAGGGTAAGATTTCTCCACGTGAGATATGCATGTTAATGATTGTACATATTGATAAAATTTTCCATGACATGTTACAGGTAGTATTTGATCTTGCAAGTGATTTTAGAGGTGATGGAAAAAATTTCTATCAAAGATCGGTTATTTAGTCCTTAGATCCTTGAAAAGTAGTTTCGAATAGTAGATTGGTCTAAAGCCTTACACTATAATTTGGAAGATAAAGTAAGATGTTATGAAAATTATATTACGATACCTTTCTAATTATATATGGTTTATGTCTTTATGAAGAGTTTTGATAGGTAAACCAACTCAATTTTGAAGACCTAAGTCTGGGGTCTTGAGTCCAGTTTGGATCAATTACATAGTTTGAGTTGTTTGGAGGCCTTCCACTTGGATTTGGAATAAAATTTGAGTTGTTTTAGAAATTATACTCAGATATGTTTTGAATGGTATATTACTTGAGTCATTATGATGAGTTTTTCTATGTAAATTTGGTTTTTTTTTAGGACTAAAATTTTGAGAATTCAAGACCTAATGGGATTTTCTTGCTCCTTGGAGTGTTTCGTGATAAATATGGTTGTTTCAGTTATTCCTGAGACCTTTGATGGTGCTTCAAGGTATTACCTATGTTTCATTATGATTTTAGAGCCATGAAAAAGTTTTTTGAATACCTTAGAGCTATTGGAGCATTCACTAGAGCTTGGAGAGTGTGTTTTGAGCTTCCTTATTGCATTTGGTGATATATTGACCTCTCTCGACCTACTTAGGTCATTTGAGATTATTTATATGGTGTTATTATTATACTTTTGAGTTGGGATGATGGATATACTTAGACATGGCTGACTTATAGGTCTTTAATGAAGTGTTGGGTATATAAGCTAGTGTGTGTAGTCATTTGTGACCAGTTGTGAAGGCTAGAGGTCGAATGACCTAAAGGGCATATTTGGAGCTTGAAGGAGGTATTAGTGGCCATTATGAGAATGATAATTTGATGCTTTAATATTCATTATTGAGAGTAGGTAATGTCCAACTAGGGTAGGTATGAGATAAAATTGAAGGAGAGGGAGAATTTGAGAAAAGAAGAAACATGTGTATTTGATTAGTAGTGAGTAGTTGATCCTATGGGGTTATGAACAACCTATATGGGGTTGAATAAGAGTGAATATGGGTTCATAAAAGAGCTGAAAAGAGAAATTAATACCTGAAGAAGTTTAAGTATTATATTTCTAAGGACAATTGACATATTCATCCCATGAAGAAGAAGACTTCAACGAGCTAGGAGAGTGCTTATTTTGATGAGGGTTTACAGAGTTGCAAGATAAAATTAGATCCCTATCAGTTGTGTGAGCATCATATTATCAGTGACCATCCATTTCTAGGTGTTTGAGTTAGTGCTTTATCACCTTAGGGGGTTTTAGCCTCCTTGTAGGGTTGGTACTCTACTAAATCAAGGGTTGGAGCTCCCTGTGGGGTTGGTGCCTCACTAAATCAGGGGTTGGTTCTCCTTATAGGGTTAGTGCTCTATTAAACTAGGGGTTGGTGATCCTTGTGGCATTGGTGCCTCATTAATTTTGAAACATAACTATATAAAAAAAAAATTATGGGTTTTCTTCCCCTTGAGGGTTTCCCATTTAATTTTGGTGTCCATGTGTTTTTGAGTTCTTCTTGCATATGCTTTGATGGTTATCTTGTATTGATAAATATTGATGAATAAGCTATAGTGAATAGTTGATGAATGTTAATGGTTAAAATGAAATAAATTTTGTATGCATACTAATTCACCCCCAACCTTTTTAATTCTAACAATTGGTATTAGAGCTAGGTCATTTAAAAGCAAGTTTAACCACTTGAAGGTGATCCTAGAAGAAAAATACAGCATAGAAAATAAGGAAAGAGAAGTAGGAGTTGAGATCCATGGCCAAGAAGGATGGAGAAACCATCAACTATCTCAAGAGTTAGCTGGAGAAGGAAATTTCATATCTGAATTTAAAGGAAGATAAGTGCAATCAATTGATGTCCCAACCATGTTATAGTAGTGTGTATGGTGATGTTGGAAATAAAGAGGCTGAAGTGGATTTTCATGTTGAATTAGTGCATAAAAAATTGGATAATATAAAGCTAGAGTTAAGCATCAAGGAAATGAAATATTAAATTGAAGAGATACTTGTTGATCTCCAGTCCAAGGAGGAAGAGTGTGTTAAGCTCTTGAAGGAAATTTAAACTATAAAGGCCAAAGAGAATGAGTGTATTATATGTGAGGTTATTAAGATCATAATTGGAGAAGGTATATAACATGATGGAATCTTATAAGAAGAGATCCAAGGCTTTAGATGTTGACTTGGGACAAGAAGATGCTAGTCCTAGTTCAAATATAGATCAAAAGAGATATGTAGGTGCAAGAAAATTCAATACGAAGAAGACTAACTCCGTAAAACAACCAAATTCTATGAGGTATGCAAAATTTTATGGTTATTGTTATGTTTGCAATGGATTTAGTCATAGAGTAAGAGATTGTATGAGAATTTTCAGTTGTGTGTATCCTTAAAGAAATGGAAGAGATCACATTATTCATCAGTCAAAAGATATACATAATATTATTTTTCGTAAGTGTCATCACAAGGGTTATATTGCAAGATTTTACTTTCATGATTTATAAAGGCGAGTGAAGAAGGTTGAAGATTGAAAATTTAAAGAAGTGTGGATGCCTAAAGGCGTCAAAGAAAAATCATATCCAGTCAAAGTGAAAGAACAAAAGGTAATCAAGGAGAAACCAAGCTCAATTAAGGATAACAAGAATATTAGTCATGCAAATGAGGTCAATAAGTCTGAACCAAAGGAAAAGGAAATTCATATGTGCATATCTTCTATTCAGCCCCTACTTCCTAATAAGTTGAAAAAACTTGGTATTTGGGATACTTCAACAGTTGTAAGGTATAAGATATGATTTTTCTAATGAGGTTAGAAGTCTATGTTGTTGATAAGGTTTCTGGGTTTGTAACATTTCATCTTTTATCATTTTCCATAAGGTTTGTATGTTAGTCTAGTCATTGAAAGTATAATATTGATTACTTGTTCTAAATAATTATGAGGTTTGTGTTGGTATTACAAGTTAAAATAAAGTATTATGATTCTATGCATCACTAGATGGAGTCCTGAGTTGTGATAAAGTCATGTTATGTTTGTATAAGTAAAAAGAAGGTTTTCTGCAATGGTGTCTTGATTTAAGTGGTTCTAAGGTCTTTGATATGTGTTTTAAGAAGTATGCAGACAAGTTTATGGTCTTCATCAAGTTTTTGTTGTCACATTAGTCTCAAAATTTTCTTGGAATAAAACCATAGTCAGGGGACAAGTAAGTCCCTCCTCTTTAATGGGAGAGGTTCCCTTATTGAAAGCAGGGGAAAAACCTATGTACAAATACACAATCTTTCATTCAATGGTGGTTTCCTAATATCTTGAAATGTGTTTTATGCCTGGAAAGTTATCAATACATGAGGATAGAAGACTTGAAGAGAGGAGGGAGGTAGAAGAAGACAATACTTTTAGGGAAAAGAGATGGTAGAGAAAACCCTTATATGTATTGAGGAAATGAGATATAGAATAGAACCATTCACGTTTATAACGGGCACAATCCACAGACTCAAAGTTATTGAGATTGTATAAACCAAAACAAAAAGTTTCTAAGCATGCAAGGATTAAATGATTCACATATCAAAGCAAGAAGGAAAGAGAAAAACAGAGGATAAAGGGGAAAACCTTTGTATTGATTTCTTCAAATTTGAAATTATAGTTTCAAAATATCAAAATTCCAACCTAGTACAATGGCTTTGAAATATCATGATATAGCTCGCAAGAGATGGTTACAACTTCCTTGAGAAAGCAAGAAATAGTTACAACTTATTCCAATCATCCACACCCTTTCGAATTCTTGATTTTCAAAGAAACGTTAATGGTGGAAAAAACAGGTTTTTAAATATACAACCATTTCATTATTTCTCCAGTTAAAACATGGGCCATTCAATTTTCTTCTAAAACTTTAAATTTGGGCTACCCTCACGTGGAAGGAATTGATTGGAGTGGGCCTGCAGACACCTTTTGCATTTTTTTTTTTGAAGTTGATGCTATGTTAGGATGACACGTAGAGATCTCCATCGGTTCCTTTATACTTAGCCGATTCGGCCCTATTTCCTGCTTAACCTATGTTGACCCTGGACACATGGAGGGTTGACGCACTCATTTGAGTTTCATTTTGGAAACACTCTTAAAATTGCATCGAGCTGACGCGTGTCTCCTTCCGCCGGTCTCAGACTTTTCAATGACCAACTCTATCTCTCCATTGAATTTCACCACATGACAAGCTGGCACTCATTTGAATATTGACCCTTTGATTTCACTTCTGAAATGGCACCATTAAGGCACATGGAGACTTCTGCCAACCTTCCCATACTTAGTCAATTTTAGTGATCAACTCTTTCTCTTTTTTGACCTGGGACACATGGAGGATTTCTGGTGCAAGTTTGAGAACTACCACTGGAATGACTCTTGAAGTTGCACCAATGAGGCACATGGTGTCATCCACTGAACCTTCCATACTTAGCTGATTTGAGCTTGTTTTACCTTCATTTTGAACCTAGGACACGCGGAAAGCATGTGCTTATTTGAGGATTGTCCCTTGGGCCCTGCCCCTGGAGTTACGTCATTTGGACGCATGGAAGCTTCCGCTGTCACTTGAAACATGGCCATGTCATATCCAATTAGGAATATCCACGTACTACCCATGGATGCTAGGGAAAAAATTAACAGGGAAGATACGCCTATCATTCCCGACTGCGGGAAGAAAATAAAAATAAGGGAAGAAACTTCACCAATACGCCCAACTTTCAAATTTTTCTCCATGAATGGGAAAACTGACAAACAATGTCCAAGATCGACGTGATCCAATACTCCAAGGTATAGACTCAAAATTTTTGAAACTTGACTTCAAAAGAGGGGAATTTTGAGGACGACAACAACTGGCTCTTTCTGGGGATGACTTGGCTTGGAACAAAGACACAAGGCAAGATCAAGAACTGTAGATAACTCTAGGAAAGAGGACCAGTGTCTTACCCATTGGGAAAAGGATTCAAAAACAAAACCAATACAAGGAAACACACACAAGACAGGAAAAAGAAACAAAACAAACCAAAAGGGAAGAACATAAACAAAACGCAAAGGAACAACCCAAAACCAAAACACTGTACAGAATATATAGAAGGACCACCTAGTCACCTAGGACTTGAAAAATTTAAGATAATTCCCACTATAAGGAAGTGGGAAAGGATAACCATCCATGTAATCCAGATAAAAAGAGTTCTCTCAAGAAAAATGTCTGATTCTAAAAGGACCAAGCCAAAGAGAATCAAACTTACCATGACTTCCTCGTGGCTCATGTCTTTTGTCCCAAAGTAGCATAATGTCTCCCACTTGGAAAACTCTGGGTTTGGCTTTCTTGTCAAACAAAGCCTTCACTTTCAACTGATGAGCTGTTATCCTTATCAACCACCTACAATCTATCCTCATTAAGCTTCTGAAGGTACAAAATTCTCTTGTCCAAAGAGCCTACTGAAACTTGAATCTTCAATGGTTCTCATTAGATGCAAGGCTGGCGATTCCACCGTGACTAGAATTTGAGCTTCCACACCATACACCACTTGTAAAGGGGACATTCCAATTTCTCTCTTGGGTGTAATTCTATCAGCCCAAAGTGCATCATATAGCTTCTTGTGCCAATTCCTCTGAGAATCATTTACAAGATTTCTAACTATGTTCACCAAGTTCTTGTTTATTGATTCTACTTGACCATTCCCTTGAGGGTAGTAATCTAAAGAATGAGCAAGTGAGATCCCATACCCATATCAGAAATCCATCATCTCAGGCAGAAGAAAAATTGGAAGCATTGTCAGTCACAATTTTTTTGGGATCCCAAACCTGATCAATATGTTCTCCTTAATGAAGTTTCAAACTACCTCGGAAGTAGTGCTCTTGACTGGGATGGCTTCCACCCACTTGGTGAAGTAATCTGTGGAAGTCAACACATGGGTATGTCCAGCACTGGAAGGTGGGTTAAGAGTTCCAATGAAATCCAATCCCCACTGTTGAAAGGGCTCATCAATCACTACTAGCTTTAGTGGCAAAGCAGCCAACTTAGGTCTTCCAACAAATGTTTGGCATGCTTCACATTTACCAACCCATTTTGATGCATCTCTAAATAAAGTGGGCCAATAATAACCAACATGAAGTATTTTATGAGCTGTTACAGCAGAGGAGAAATGACCTCCACAAGCCTGGTCATGAAAAGTAGAGAACAACTTATTTTGTTGCTCCTTGTCTACACACTTCAAAAACCTTCCATCTATGCCAGACCTCAGTTTGATGGCTCTCTTCTCTTTGGAACTCAAGTGAGATGGACACTCTCCATAGGTCAGAAAGTGAGCAATGTCAACATACCATACATCTAATGAGTTGAGGAACAAAACAACAGGGACATCAACTCCATCTTTGGACAACTCCTTGGCAGCTCCTTCAACAATGAGTTCACACAGGCCCTTACCCTGAACCAACTTTGTTGGCTTGATATCAAGATCATACTCTTGCACCTTTGCTACCCAATTACCTCTCTTGGTTCCAAACTCTTGCTGAGTAAGAATGGATTTTATTGTTGTATCAGGCACCAACACCACAGAATGAGAATTAAGGATGTAAAACCTAAACTACTTGACAGCTTTGAAAACTACAAAAGCATGTTTCTCCATCATGGTGTACTTCAGCTCATGAGTTTTCAAGACATAACTCATGAATGCAATTGGGAGCTCATGATCTTCAGCATTCTTCTGGGCTAACACAACAGCTAGGGTATTTTTAGTGGCATAAAAATAGATAATGAAATCTTTGCTAAAGTCAGGGCATGCCAAGATTGGAGTCTTTGCAATAGCCTGTTTAATGTCCTCAAATGATTTCTTCCCTTTAGAGGACCAACCAAAAGTTTTCTTCCCTTGCATCATGTGAGCAATGCTCATAGTAAGTTTTACAAAATCAGGGATGAATCTTCTTAGGAAATTGATCTTACCAAAGAAAGAATGGACACCTTTCTTACTTGATGGAAGAGGAATTTGCTAGATGGCCTGAACTCTCTCTGGATCAATCTTGATCCCTTCCTTTGAAATAATGTGTCCCAACAAATTTCCTTCTGTGACACAAAACATAGAATTCTTAGGGTTTAAAAAAATCCCATGCTCTCTACACTTCTACAATATTGTTTCAAGGTGTTGGAAGTGATCTATTCTTGCTTTAGAAAACACTGTCAAGTCATCCAAATACACAACAATGCATTTCCCTTTCAAACTTCCAAAATCCAAGTCCATGGCCCTCTGGAAAGTAGCACCAACATTGATGAGACCAAATGGCATCCTCTTGTATGCAAAGGTGCCCCAAGGAGTAGTAAAGGTAGTCTTATGTTGATATGTAGTATTCACCTCTACTTGATTGTACCCCAAGAATCCATCTAACATAGATAGCATCTTCGAGCCTGTGACAACTTTCAATACTTGGTCCATCATGGGGAGAGGATAGTTGTCCTTCAAAGATCCCTGATTTAGATTTCTGAAGTCCACACAGATATGAATCTCACCATTATTCTTCCTAACAGGCACTATATTAGCAATCCACGTTGAATGATGGATGGGGAAGATGATCTTATCCTTCAAAAGCTTTTGTATTTCTTAGAAAATTGTATTAGCTATCTTTGGATTATATTTCCTTTGCTTCTGTTTGAAGGGTTTGATCCCAAGCTTAAGAGGAATGAAATGTTACATTTCTTTAGGCTGAAAAGCCTTAAGATCATCATAAGAGTAAGCCAGAACATCAACATACCTCTTCAACAGATTCACCACCTTCTTTTTCTCTTCCTGAGTGTAGAATTTTCCAATGTTGACCATTTTGGGATCATCAAGACTCCCAATATTCACTTTCTCAGTCTCAGTGATTGTCGAGGCTCCTTGGGAAACTTTAGACTTCATATACCTATCATGTTTATCAAAAAGATCCTCCAAACTCACCATCCCTTTAGGGATTTTGTTTCCTTTCAGTTTGATGCATCCATCTTGATCCATCTCTTCTTTGACACCCTCTTCAATAGATGACACACACTCTCTAGGTAGATTGTCACTTCCTTCAAAGTACAACTGATCAAAGTTATCTCTGAGCTCCAAGAAAGAAAGAAAATGTTGGTCATCATTGAAAACTTTCCAATTATTTGCATTGTCAGGAACACTGGGTCTATGGATCATCTCAATGGTGAATTTCTCTTGAGGGAAATCAGGATGAGGAATCAACAAGGACCCCAAAATAGCTAGAGAGTCAGCCCTAGTGTTCCTTTCCCTTGGCACAACTTCAATGGAAAAAGCATCAAGGAATTCAATGGAATCCTAGACCAGATTCCTATAGTGCTTCAACCTTCTGTTCTTTACCTGATAAAGGTCTCTAACTTGTTTTACAATTAACTCTGCATCTCCATGAGAAAGAAGGTTCTTCACTCCCATTTCCTTCACCATGCTCAACCCAAGAATAAGGGCCTCATACTCAACGTAGTATTGATTGTATTTTCAAACTAAAATCTGAAGGAGAAAGGATGAACCTTACCCCCAGTAGAAATGAGCACTACACCAGCTCCAGAACCAGCTAAAGAGTAGCTTCCATCAAACTCCAAAGTCCACACACCATTAGGATCAAGAAACACTCCTTGTGGCAGACTTTCCTCCTCTTGTGACATGATCATGTAGTTCCCATGCCCTATATCTACATACAATATTTGTGCTTTAGGATCATCTGTCTTTTGCACAATATACTCTGCTTGTTTCTCATGCAGTAGCTTCTTCATCTTCCCATTGATAGGGATCAAGGCATGTGACCAATCCATTTGGATCTCACCTCCAACATCTTTGCAAAAGTTCCTACTTAGCAACATGCCATAGGAAGGAGGGATATCAACAACCAAGATGGTAGCCAAGACCTTCTTCTCTGGTAAAGAAGCAAAAGCTACTTGTGCATCCTTGATTCTCCCAACCAAAGGCACTTCTCTACTTTCCATGGAATAGCAAGAGCCATAAGTGCAGGGTTAGGGTTAGACCCAAAGCATGAGCCACTTTTACAGGCATTACATTATCAGATGCACCATAATCAATGACACAATTGCTAAGCTTGTGGCCAGCTATGAGGAGAGTCACATAGAAGGGCTTGATCTTCTCATTAGGTGAAGTGACTGCAGCCACAAGGATTGATTGAGGTGAGGGAGAGGGAGTGGGAAAAAGGCCCTTAGAAGTACTGGATGAGACTTTGGATTTGGAATTTACAAAGTTAACCATTTTGGCAAAGGCTTTAGGATGAGTTTGATAGAACTCTGCCTCAGAAATCTGAATCTTGGTCTTTTTAAGATGGTCTATAATGTCAAAAGATCCAGATGTGGATGGGGAATCACTACTAGGAGTAGGAGGAGATTTTGATCTATCAGCTTTATCATTTGTTGGGAAAGAATTCTCAGAAGTAGAAGTAGAGGGAGAAGGACTAGCAGAGCTTACCTTTTGAGTGGAAGTAGTAGGAATAGGAGCTCCTCTTCTTGCAATCACTGGGATGGTGATGGGGGACTCCTTGGATATTTTTGTAGGTTGCACCACTTTTTCCTTTTTGTTGGTCTGCTCCTGGGTCATAACAACATATGACTCACTGTTCATCTCAACCACTACATCATCATAGTCATCTTCATCATCCACACCTTCAGTGGTGAGGAAATGAACTCGAGAACCACCAGGCTCCTCTAGTTATTCATCAGCTTCCTCTTCTTGTTCATCATAGAGCCCATTCTCTTCCTCATCATCAGGCTCAAGAACTTCACAAGTAGCATTGATAGGCACCTTGAGGGGTGGACCTTCAATGGCCAACCTGGTTTGAGAAGAGGGCAAGTGGTTCCTAGGCTGAAAGTTATTCCTTGGAACATCTTGATATGGAGCATGTTGAGCCAATTATTTCTTGATGGAAATGAGGTCATTAGCCATAGCTTTTGCACCAACTGATCTACATTACCTCCAGGAGAAGAGGAAGAAGAAGATGCTTTGGATTTGAAAGGCTCCCTTTTCATCTTTCCAGACATGATCAAGTCATCTTCCACACTGACAGCCAATCTCTGATCAGCATCCAAAGTTGCAATATTTTCTCTCCTTAGGGCATAGCTTACTTTCAGAAATTGAGCATTCAAGAAGAAACACTTCTGAATCTGATCAACAGGCCTAGTATTTTATGGAATCTTGTTAATCAACTTGTTGAACTTGGCCACAAATTATCTCATAGGCTCATGTGGCTCCTTCTTGATTTGAGAAATATGAGCTAGCAAAGCATGCACATCCTCAGCAGGTTTGAAACACTACTCAAACTGAGTTCTCATAGTAGTCCAATCGATGATGGTCCCAATAGGAAGATGGTAAAACCAATCTGTAGCATTGTCTTGCAAGGTCTCCATAAATAGCCTAATAGAGACATCCTCATGTTCAACTCCAAGGACCCCACATGCAACAATGAAGGCTGCAATGTGTTCATCAGGGTGCACTTTTCCATCACCTCTAAATTTGGGAAAATTCTTCCTGTTACCCCTAGGCAACTCATGCAATGGTTAAGGAAGAGCCAGAGGCCCAACTCTTTTTCCCTAAGGCAGAGGTGTTGCCATCCTTGGAAATATTTCTTGAAGTGGAACTGAGACACCAGCAAGAATTAGGGCACAAAGATTAGGGATAAGTTGTGCTTGAGGAATGCTATTACCAGAAGCTCTATCTTCAACAGGAGGTGTGCTTATGGAATGAGCTCTTCTATTTCTTCTTGTTGGAGGAAGTTGAAAACCTTGTTGATCCAAGAGTTGAAATTGGGGATCTTCAATTCCAAGAGCCCTTCTACCACGAGTATATCTTAGAGTCTCCAGGTACAAGAAATGATCAAATTCGTTGTTATTTTTAGAAAGGAAGCTTGTTGAACAAATTCCCAAGTGGAGTCACCAAAACTATTGGGTTTCAGATTTGCACTTGGAATGAAACCACAGTCAGGGGACAAGCAAGTCCCTCCTCTTTAATGGGAGAGGTTCCCTTATTGAAAGCAGGGGAAAAACCTATGTACAAATACACAATATTTCATTCAATGGTGGTTTCCCAATATCTTGAAATGTGTTTTATGCCTAGAAATTTATCAATACATGAGGATAGAAGACTTGAAGAGAGGAGGGAGGTAGAAGAAGACAATACTTTTAGGGAAAAGAGATGGCAGAGAAAACCCTTATATGTATTGAGAAAATGAGATATAGAATAAAACCATTCACATTTATAACGGGCACAATCCGCAGACTCAAAGTTCTTGAGATTGTATAAACTAGAACACAAAGTTTCTAAGCATGCAAGGATTAAATGATTCACAGATCAGAGCAAGAAGGAAAGAGAAAACAAAGGAAAAAAGGGGAAAACCTTTGTATTGATTTCTTCCAATTCAAAATTACAGTTTCAGAATATCAAAATTCCAACCTATACAATGGCTTTGAAAGCTCATGATATAGCTTGTAAGAGATGGTTACAACTTCCTTGAGCAAGAAAGAAATAGTTACAACTTATTCCAATCATCCACGCCCTTTCGAATTCTTGATTTGCAAAGAAATGTTAATGGTGGAAAAAATAGGTTTTTAAATATACGACCATTTCATTATTTTTCCAGTTAAAACATGGGCCATTCGATTTACTTCTACAACTTTAAATTTGGGCCACCCACGTGGAAGGAATTGATTGGAGCGGGCCTACGGATGCCTTTTGCATTTTTTTTGCCTTTGAAGTTGTGTGAGGCTGACACATGGAGAGCTCCACTAGTTCCTTTATACTTAGCTGATTCAAACCTATTTCCTATTGACCTATGTTGACCCCTAGACACGTGGAGGGTTGGTGCTCATTTGAGTTTCCATTTTGGAAATGCCTCTTAAAATTACGTCGAGCTGACATGTGTCTCCTTCCACCGGTCTCAGAATTTTCAATGGCCAACTTTGTCTCTCCATTGAATTTCACCATGTGGCGAGCTGGCACTCATTTGAAGATTGACCCTTTGATTTCACTTCCAAAATGGTGTCGTTAAGGCACGTGGAGACTTCCGCCAACCCACCCATACTTAGTCAATTTTAACGATCGATTCTTTCTCTTTTTGGACCTTGGACACATGGAGGACTGGCGCAAGTTTGAGAACTACCCCCTGGCCTGAATCTTGAAGCTCCACGTTGATGAGGCACGTGGCACCATCTGCTGAACCTTCCATACTTAGCCGATTTGAGCTTGTTTTACCTTCATTTTGAACTTGGGACATGCAGAAAGCCTGCGCTTATTTGAGGACTGTCCCTTGGGCCCTGCCCTTGGAGTTGTGTCATTTGGATGCATGGAAGCTTCCGCTATTGGCTTGAAACATGGCCATGTCATATCCAATTAGGAATATCCACATGCACTACCCATGGATGTTGGGGAAAAAATTAACGGGGAAGATACGCCTATCATTCCTGACTGTGGGAAGAAAATAAAAAGAAGGGAAGAAACTTCACCAATACGCCCATGGCTTTCAAATTATTCTCCATGAATGGGAAAACTACAAACAATTCCAAGCTTGACGTGATCCAATACTCCAAGGTACAGACTCAAAAATTTTGAAACTTGACTTCAAAAGAGGGTAATTTTGAGGACGACGAGACACAAAAATACGCAATAGATGAAATTAGGCTTACATGGCTTATATGATGGATCTCTTGCATTATGAATGGATAATGCACCTCACTAGAATACTGAAAATTGTTGATGCTCTGAAATAGTAAGCTATAGGTATATGAAATTGCTTAGGGCATGAAAAGGTGAGGTTGATCAGTTAGTAGGTGTCTTAGGAGTAAGGAATCCCTAGTATGGATAATATGGTTGATAAATGCATCATATAAGGTGGTATTTCACTATATCAGGGCTCTATACGATGTTTATGGCTATAGTGATGAGCTACAGGTCTGTCAATTTCACTTAAAGCAAGGGTAGCTGATTTGACCCTCAAAATGTGTATAAAGTGTCAAGAATATTTATATGGAAAAGATATTGAATTATTTTCTGTATACATAAAGGGGGATATTTTCATGAGATCAATCAATTATGATAACATTGAAAGAGATATAAAACACTACAATGTTTCTTCATGGTTGTCATAAATGCTCTAATCCATGTCCATAGCATGTATTCAAGGTATGTACTCTCACCATGGTTTAGATAGATGGATGATGATGAAATGAAGTCAGGGGAACATTCATTTGATGATTCATATACATGGTTGTCTCAAATTTCTTGGAGAAATTTGGAAAAAATAGATTGAAAGTGTGGTTTAAGGCTCGTGACTTTAAAAGTTATAAATATGGTGTTTGAGGTAGAGTTTGTGGATTTGGCATGCTAGAGACCTAGAAGAAGTTATAAAACAAGTATGAAGATAAAATTTTGAGAGTATACACTTAGGGGAGATTTTCTTAGGCTCATTACAGGTCCATGGATCATTTATTACTTATGATGAAGATAAGGAATAACAAGTAGATGCCAAGGGGGAGTCAAGTCAAATAAGTAATTTGTGTTGTGTATTGTTGCCATTATGAGTTGTAATTTTTTCATATTTATTTATCATTGTATCTTTTTTCATAGATGTAAAAGGGGGAGAGTAGCATTAGAAACATGGAAAATGGTCTAGTAGGTTTGTTTGGTCTTGTTGGTTGCTATCAATGTTTCTAAAGGTAGTTGTTATCAATGAAAAAGGGGGAGATTATTGGCCATTGTGTCATAGTGTTTTCATTGATGTAAAATATATTGATGAAAAAGGGATTCAATAGTGCTTATGAGTCTCCATGAAGTGTTATTCATTTTATAACATGAATAAGTGTTGAGTCTTGTTGAGAATTGCTTGGTCCTGATCATGGTTCATGGCGTCTTCAGTCAGTAAGAGAGATTGTAGAGGAAATGTAAGGCATGGATGATGTTGGTATGAGGTCATGGAATGTGATGAATCTCAATACAAGTGTTCAAGGTTGGTCAAGTGATGTTGAGGTTAGTTCTAGTGAAACAAGCTTGTTTCAAGTGCTTGTTTGTGAGCCCTTGTGAGTAGTATGAGGCATGGAATGATGAAGTGAAGCATGTAGTAACTGGTTAAGCATGGTAACAAAATGGGGAACATGTATATGATGTGTTAAGACACTCAAAAGTGTCTTAGTGTATTGGTACAAGTATTTGACATGGTATCTAGGTCTTTCTATGCCTATTCCTAGACCTAGTGTATGATGTTTTACATGGTAGCATGAAAACTAGAATAGGGAAGTATTGTGAAAACATTTGGAAGGTTTTATTACATTTTATATGAGGTTTATGAGTAGTTTCAGGTGAATACTTGAGGTTTGATGATGATTCTAGGTCCTTTGAAGCAAGAATAGTGAGAACATGGTAAGTTGAAACAGGTAAGCCACTGTGGTTAGGAGATTTAGAATCATTTGAGAATTGATGAGAATTATTTCAGTTATAGGATGTTATCATGATGATTCATGCTAGTATGATGATATTTTCTCGATGTATGAGGTTTTTTCAAAAGCCAGGTTTCTAAAGGTGAAGATTTGTGCTAAAATTTGACCTTTTGATGCTCATTGTGGACTGTATGATTTACATGGGGACCTAAGCTCTTTAGAATAGATTTTTAGGTTAGATATGAAGATTTAATAAAATTAATGATGTGGTTTTATTGTTATATTTTTATGAACAATTGTTAGGAAGATAAGTTGGTTTGAAACCCTAGTAAAACCCTCCTTCTAGAGTAACTTGAGAAAAGTGAATTGTTTGATATCAAGAATGTTTTGGAAATAAAATGTGATGCATCAAGGTTGAATATGATTCCTCATAGCTCATTTTTGTGGTGGTTTGGTATTCTGGATATTTTGGGAAGAGAGAGAAAACTCTAGTTTTGTGGGTTTTTTCCATTTCAGGGATGATATAGTGGTTCCTTAATGAAAACAAAGTGTTCCAAAATCCTTATGAGATATGACATATAGCCATGAAAATTTTCATGTAGGTTTCTTGGATATTTTTTGAGTTACAGGGGCTCAAAGTTAGCCTACAAATTTTGGTCTTATGGGCTAAAATGGTAGTCTCTTGGTTTGAGGTGATTTTGATGAATTTATTAATAGAGCTGATGTTTTTGGTCATGAAAATTTGTTAGACACCTAATATTATGTGTTGAAGTTTTTGGTTTGATTTGAAGATGTGGTTTTCAGTTAAAGACCTAATGGCCTGGAAAGCCCTAGTTGACTTCCTCAAAAAGGTGATTGAAACAAGTGTGTTGGGTAAGATTTATCCATGTGAGAAATGAATGTTAGCACTTGTACATATTGGTACAAGTATCCTTGATGTATTTTATGTGGTGGTTGATATTGGAAGTTACTTTGGAGGTGATGGAGCAAGTTTCTTTCAAAGACTAGTTATTGAGTCTTCAGAGCCTAGAAAAGTAGTTTTAGAGATTGAATAGGTTGAAGGCCTTCCACTATGATTTGAAAGATTAAGTAAGATTTATACAAATTGTATTCTAAGACCTTTCTAATTATATATGGTTTTTTTCTTGATGAATAGTTTTTATAGGTGAACCAAATCATTTTTGAAGACCTAAGTCTATGGTCTTGAAGCTATCTTAGAGCAGTTTCATAGTTTGAGATGTTTGGAGGCCTTCCACTTGGATTTGGAATAAAATGTGAGTTTGTTATGGAAATTAGACTCATAGATATTTCAAATGATATATTACTTGATTCGTTAATATGATTTTCACTATGTAAATTTTGTCTTTTTTCAGAACCAAAATTTTGGGCATCGAAGACCTAGTGGGGTTTTCTTGCTCTTTGGAGTGTTTTGTGATAGATATGGTTTTTAATTTTTTCCTGAGACTTTTGATGGTTATTGGATGAATTCCACATGTTTTATTATGATTTTAGAGCCATCAAAAATTTATTTGAAAACCTTGGAGTCGTTGGAGCATTCACTAGAGATTGGAGAGTGTGTTTTGAGCTTGCTTGTGCACCTTGGTGCTTGATGATGATGTCTTGAGCCCTGACAAACTACTTGGGTAATTTTATATTATTTATATGATGTTATTGTTATATTTTTTAGTTTTTATAACCAAAATTCTTGTTCATGTCTGACTTGGAGGTGTTTTAATCAAGTGTTGGGTATATAAGCTAGTGTGTGTAGTCATTTGTGACTAGTTGTGAAGGCTAGAGGTTGAACGATATAGAGGGAAGATTTGGAGATTGAAGGAGGTATTAATGACCATTATTATAAGGATAATTTTTTTTAATATTAATTATTGAGAATAAGTAATGGCTAGCTAGGGAAGGTATGAGATCAACTTGAAGGAGAGGAAGATTTTGAGCAAATAAGAAACATGTGTATTGGATCAGTTATGAGTAGTTGAGCCTATGGGGTTATGAAATACTTTTAGGAGGTTAAAGAAGAGTAAAGAGGGGATAATAAAATATTTTTTTAGAGTGATGAATACCTGAAGAAGTTTTAGGATTAGATGTGTAATGACAATTGACATATTTAGTCCATGAAGAAGAAGACTTGAGTGAATTAGGAGAGTGCTTGTTTTAATGAGGGTTTGAATAATTATGAGATGAAATTGGATCACTATTAGTTGTGTGAGAAAAATATTATTAGTGACCATCCATTTCTAGGTGGTTGATTTTGTGTTTGATCACCTTAGGGGGTTATATCCTCCTTGTAGGGTTGTTGATATTCTAAATTAGGGGTTGGTGCCTCTCTAAATCAATGGTTGGTGCTCATTGTAGGGTTGGTAATATACTAAAATATGGGTTGGTTCTCCTTGTGGAGTTTTTTCCTCAATAAATTTGAAACAAGGCTATATAAAGGTTTGTTTCAGTGGGTTTTCTACCCCTTGAGGGTTTCTTTCTTAATTTTGGTGTCCATGTAATTTCAAGTTCTTCTTACATATGCTTTGATGGTTGTGTTATATTGATCAATATAAATGAATAAGATGTGGTGAACGGTTGATGAATGTTAATGGTTAAAAGTAATTAAAGTTTATATGCACACTAATTCACCCCCCTCTCAGTGTTTGTGCTTCTAACATTTCTTACCTTGAAACAACTGAATGGAGGTACTGTGAAGTTTGGAAACAATGCTACAACAATGATATCAGGTAAAATAACTATTAGCCTTAATAATGGAAAATCAAAAAATGAAAACTTCTTGTATGTTGAAGGGATGAAGCATAATATTTTGAGTGTGAGCCAAATGAGTAATAGAGGATATAGTGTAACATTTTATGTTGGGGTTTGTGAGATCAGAAATGAAAGTACATGGAAATTTTTTTATGATATGTGCACAAAAGCCAATAATCTTTACATTCTTAGTGAAATTAAAGATGTAAAATGCTACATGGGGGAAGTAGATGAAAGTTGGTTATGGCATAAAATAATGGGCCATATAAACTTTGATAATTTAGTAAAAATCAATTCTAAGAAAGCTATTAAAGACATGGTAAAGATCACTAAATCAACAAACACTCTTTGCATGTTATGTCAATATTGAAAACATAAAAGAGATACATTCAATTAAAAGGATTACTCAACAATAAGGATATTGGAACTTGTTCATATTGATCTTTATGGGCGTACAAGGACTCAAATCATGTAAGGAGAGTTATTTCATGTTTTTTATTGATTATTATTCTAGAATGACATGGGTTACTTTTCTAAAAGAGAAATATGAGGCGTTTGAAAATTTTAAGGAATTTAAGGCCATGGTTGAAAATGAGACATGATATCAAAATTAATTGTTTAATATCTGACCGTAGAGGAAAATTAACTTTAAATGAATTTGACGAGTTTTGTGAGCATCATGGAATAAAAAGACATTTCTCTGTTGCAATAAATCCACATCAGAATGGAGTTGTTACAAGAAATAATATGACTATATAAGAGATGGCTATAAAAATGCTAAATGAATCCAATCTATCAGACATTCTTTAGAGAGAAATTGTCAACACAACAATTTGCATTTTGAATAGAGGAAAAATTAGAGTAAAAAATAATAATACACCTTATGAATTATGGAAGGGAAGACTGGTAACAGTCAAATATTTCAAATTATTTGGAAGAAAATTTTCTATCAAAAGATATGATGAAGACTTGGGTAAGTTTGATTCCAAGTTTGAGGAAGGTTATTTTCTTGGTTACTCTTCAAGATACATGACATATAGATGTTATAATATGAGAACACACAAGATTTTTTATAGTGCAAATGTGAAAGTGGATGATATCAAGTATAAAAAGAATAAGACATAAGAAATTAAATATGAAACAAATATGAAGAAGAATATGAAAAGGAAGAAGTTCAAATACAAAAAAACCATCCATATCAGTCCAAAGGAACCATTCAGAAAATCAAATTATAGCTGATAAAAACATTAGAGTATGGAATAGAGGGAGATTGAAAAATACAGCTAAACATGTAAATGTATCGTTACTATCCAAGATAGAACCTAAGAATACTATTGAAGCTAGTGAAGATAAGAATTGGATTGGAGCAATGGAAGAAGAGCTAGATCAAATTGAGAAGAATGAAATGTGGGATCTTGTCCCAATACCTAAAGATAAGAACAAGATTGGCACTAAGTGGATTTTCAGGAACAAGATGAATGAAGATTGATAAGTTATAAGAAATAAGGCAAGATTATTTTGTAAAGGGTATTCACAAGTTAATGTATTGATTTTTAAGAAATTTTTTCTCTTGTTGCATGTTTAGAGGCCATTAGAATGGTTTTGGCATTTGTTTGTTTTAAAATTTTAAAAGTATATCAAATGGATGTTAAATCAATATTTCTAAATGGGAATTTGGAAGAAGAAGTTTATATTGAACAACCAGAAGGATTAATTTTATCAGATGATAAAATTTACGTGTGCAAGCTAAAGAAATCTCTATATGGAATGAAACAAGCCCCTAGAGCATGGTATTTAAGACTAGAAAAGTATTTACAGAAACACAATTTTAATAAGGGTATTGCTAATAACAATATTTACATCAAAACTAAAGGTGAGAATCAACTACTTGTTATTTTTCATGTCGATGATATAATTTTTGGTGGAAGCAGTGACAAGATGTGTCAAGAGTGGGTTATTGAAATGCAAAAGGAGTTTTAAATGTCCATGCTTGGTGAGTTTTCATTCTTCTTTGGTTTTCAAATTTCTCAATCTGACAAAGGCATATTTATTTCACAAACTAAGTATATTAAGGAGATGTTGAATAATTTTAGAATGAAATATTACAAGTCAATTAGTACACCTATGGTCACAGGTTGTAAACTAAATAAGGATGATGCATCTCTTGAAGTAAATCAAAATCTTTATAGATCAATTATTAGAAGTTTATTGTATGTGATGAAATCAAGGCTAGATGTGATGCAAGCAGTAGGTATGGTAGCATGTTTTCAAGCTGATCCAAAATAAACTCATGTGTAAACTATCAAAATAATATTCAAATATCTAAAAGGTATGTTAGATTATGGCTTGCGGTATCCAAGAGGTGAAGATTTACTCTAACAACATATAAAAATGTAGATTTGGTTGGATGTATTGATGATAGAAAGAGTATAAGTGGAAGAATGTTATTTTTAGGCAACAATTTAGTATTTTAGTTAATAAAAAAGAATAATTCTATCTCCTTATCTACAATTGAGGTATATTACATTGTAGTAGTGTCATGTTGCACAATATTTTTTTCAGATGAAGAAAAAATTGAAGGACATAAAGGTAGATTTTGATTTTCCAATTTCCATACTTTGTGATAACACTAGTGCAATAAATATATCAAAAAAATTAGTCATGCACTCTAGAAAAAATCATATTCCTAGCAAGTATCATTATTTGAGAGATAAAGTAGCTGAAAAACATGTTAAATTAGAATATATTACTACAAAATAATAAGTTTATGACATTTTCACAAAGCCTCTTCCAAAAGAAACATTTGAATATATTAGAAAAAAGATGTCTGTGATATATTTCTCATCCAGTCACTAAAGAGAAGCATAAACTCGGGGGGGTGGGGGGTGGGGGGTGAGGGGGGGCTAATTATTTCATTATCATTTTTAGCTCTATTTTGAAGATGAGAGATCAACTCATGCATACTTTAAAGGGAGATTTTTGAAATTTATTCCTTTCCCATTGATGCCAAAGGAGGTGAATTATAGAAAGGGGGAATTTTACGATAGGAAATTACATAAAAGGAGAGTATTGTAGATAGGGGAACAAACTACATTTCACAGACTATTTTCATAAAAGTTGGTAAGGTTTCCATAAACGATAAAGGGGGAGATTGTTGGAAATATTGTCATTGATGTAAAAAGAATGTTGATAAAAGAATCAGTTCATGTGCTTCATATTGTTATAAATATTTGTCATTGATGTTTTAGGAATGTGTCAATCATGAAAAACTTGAATCTAGTTGAATTATGAATTCCACACAACAAAGGAAAATATTTTGTAGTGTTCCGTGGGATTTTTAGTGTTTCATGGGTTTGTGAAGAGTTCCATGGATTTAAAAATGGTCTGTAGTGTGTCACAGGTTTGGTGTAGTTTTTCCTAGGTTTGAAATCATTTGACACTACTTCAGGTATTTTAAGGATCACCTTGAAGTTATTTTTAGTTTCGGTACGCAAGCCAATACCGCATAAAAAAGGATGCATACTACAGATTAAATGTTGGACCGAATAAATAACTAATTATGAAGACATGTGCAAGGGAAGAATTACATGTGAGGATGTGCATGAAAGCATGAAATAATAATTTAAAAAAAAATAAAAGTGTGTGAAGAGGTGCACAAAGGCATGAAGAAAGCACACAGGAAGGTTCATGCACAAGAGTAACAAAGATATGAGTTAGCTATATTTTCAAGGCTAAAAATAGGAAAAAGCACAAATTGGCTTGGTCAATATAGGAAAGCTATAAATAGATAAAAACATGGATAAGGCATGGTCAGAATAAGATAAACACGTGTAGGTCTAATATGGACATGAACTATGCATGGATAGGGATAGATCTAATTACATCACATGTGACAGGACTAAAGTAAAGGCTATTTATAGCACATAAGATGTCGCTTTTGGAGAACCACAGGATGGTGCCTAATTATAGAAAAATGATTGTTAGGAAATCATGCAAGCTATGTCTGAGAGTAGTCTAATATTATATTAAAGGAAATGTTTCCACCCTATATATGCTTGTAAATATCCATATATTAGAGGAGATTTTTTTTTTTGTGTGTGTGTGTGTGTGTGTGTGTGTGTGTGTGTGTGCGTGTGTGCGTGCGTGTGTGTGCGTGTGCGTGTGTGCGTGCGTGCGTGCGTGCGGGCGTGCGGGCGTGTGTGCGGGCGTGTGTGCGGGCGTGTGTGCGGGTGTGTGTGCGTGTGTGTGTGTGTGTGTGTGTGTGTGTGTGTGTGTGTGTGTGTGTGTGTGTGTGTGTGTGTGTGTGTGTGTGTGTGTGTGTGTGTGTGTGTGTGTGTGTGTGTGTGTGTGTGTGTGTGTGTGTGTGTGTGTGTGTGTGTGTGTGTGTGTGTGTCTGTGTGTCTGAATATAGTATGAGTCCATATTAGAGTTATACCTTACGCATGAGTCTGTAATGGAGGTTTCCATAGCCTACCATATTATGTTTCATCGTGAGTACAATGAATATAATCTCTTTTGTTTGATCAATTATCTTTGTGCACATTGCAGTGGGTCACAACTTCCATATGTTACATATTTACATGTTAGGTTAACCATGTTTTTTAAGAGCCATGTATTAATTACCACCCTAGAAGGAACTTAGAGGACTTATGTGCACTTTGGGTTAACACTGAGACCTAGGTCTGAGTGAGGTGCCAAGGCACCCTACTATGTTATGATGATTTACTAGACTACAATGCGTAATTTTGGTTCCTGGACCTTATTTCATTTAGGATTTCAAGATGTGGGAAAAACATGGTGTTTCAGTTCTCTTTTGAGAGTATTAATGGTCTATACATGAAGGAAAGAGGAATTTTTGTAACAGTAAAATATTGTCACTAATTTTAATCCACCAAATGGGTTGAAGACAAACTCTATGATTAATTGTATGAAAAAAATTTCACCTTCTTTCCATGGGATTTGTATGAATGGTTAGCAATGTACATGTAAAATTGAGGACATAAGATTGGACCTAAGTACATTTGGGATCAGACTAAGTATCAAGCATTGTCTGACTTGGATACACTATGGAATTATGCAGTAGATTATTGGTAGAAAGGAATTTTAAATAGCTATACTTTGGAATACTCTATATATATGTATTCATGCCTAAAGGAAGTAGAGTTTCAATTTATTTGGGATCCCAAAGGATCATACTTATGCAAACTTCATCTTTCTACCACAATATTGATGGTTGAACTCATATTGGATAGCTTACCAATGTATGGCTAAATCCCCACCATGTGCAACGATGAGGAAAGGGGTTGGGAAGAAGAAAATTAGGTCAAATGGAAAAGGAAAGAGAAGAAATATTGTGCAGATATAATGATGCATGAAACATGGCATTTGAAGAAGCATTAAAGTAGAGAGGAAAAGGGTCAAGACAAAGTGTTGAGAAAACTATAAGGAGAGAGGGACTGCAGAACTATGTCCCTCTAATATTGGGAAAGAATAGTAGGAGGACCCTCTTGAAATTATAGGAAAGAGAGTCTAGTGAAGAGTTGGAAAATGTTGGCATACATCTGGACCACTTGGAACCTTAGCCCTTGCATTAGGTGTTCAATATTTAAGATTTCATATAGAGGATCATGATAGTGATGGAGAATCAGAAAGTGATAGAGGATATCCATGTTTGGATGGAGATACAGATAGGTACATACTATTATTAATGTAAGAGGTGCAATGGATAAAATCAGTTCACATGACAATAACTAGTGTCGTGCAACAAGCTTTGATAGCTAGACAACAAAAATAATTTGGAAGTAATCTAGTAGGTGTAACATTAAGATAGAGCATTGACATGCTACTTAGTGGAAGTAGCCCCATTGGTGGGATACCATGATAGATGGTTAGTGTGTAGTTTAATTATACTATGAATGCATAGACCAGTTCTTCCTTAGGATGGTTATTCATTACAATAGCAGGAGGCTCAGAAGGCTTTGGTACTCCCCCAACTAGAGGTAATCCTAACATAGGCTTGGGATCAGGATTCAACCCCAATCAAGTACAAGGACCTACAAAACCACCACAAAAACCAAATATATTTTATGATATGTCATTCCATATGTTGTAGTACAAGGAAGTAGAAGATGTCATAGAGCATGTGCACAAGTGTGAGTTGTTATAGAGGTCCAAGGGAATCGCATCCTCTGATAGGAATTATAGTCAGTTAGTGATGACACTATAGGGGCATGTGCATAGCTCGTATATGAAGTATGATCCACATCAAATTGCAGTGGACTATAATATTTTGTGAAATTCCCTTTTTAGAAAAATTCCACATTCTTGAATTTGAGCAATAGAGAATTAGCGCATTGAAGGACATCAAGTAGGGAATTTCTGAAAGTGTCCAAAAATACGATGCATGGTTTAATACCTTGTTGTTAAAACTCTCATATGAAATACACCAAATACAACATGCATAATTTTTTTTTGGAGGGCTATTGACACCTTTTAAGAGGGTGTTATTGCACAAGACATTCACCGATCCACACGAAGCCCTAGAAGTAGCCCTGCACGCAAACAAGGTTGGAAGTGTGGATACTAGAATGATCCCATTCTTGTAGATGTAGATATCAACAATGGTTGCCTAGTTGGAGAATTTATATGCTAGTTCAACAAATGACACGCACAGTGGGATATGGTGTATAAATTGTGAATTGGAAGGGCATATAAAGAATATTTATCCATGTAGGAGTGTACATGCTTTATTGATAGCCTAAAAATATGCCATAATGACCATGATGTATCAGAATATCCACTCCTCTAACGAGAAACACAAAAAAATATATCAAGCTATTGTAAGATTTTCAATACACATACGCATAATACTTCCCAATGTCACTTGATTGATCATATCCATGAGGCTAGTGAAATGGGATTTCATCAGACGAGTACAAAGGAAACCAACATGTGCAAAAATCGTAACCATGGTGCCAATCATAATGGAAATGGAGTATTCCATGGTGGTTATTGCGGTAGAGGAAATGGTGGTCACTAAGGCATATTTAGCATGGGAACATGTTATATATGTTGGTTTCCTAATCACTATCATCGGGAGTGCCCAAGAAATCTGTCATGTGCCTACTATGGAATAGGACACAAGGTAGAAGATTATATATATCTATTTACGCACATGAAGAAAATTAAGAATGAGAGAGACACAAAAATGATACAAGTTGAACATTCTAGATAGGGCAATAGAAGCCTAAGAAATTAGTGATGGCTAAGAAAGATCTGGTATTGGTGACCACACAAGTGGGAGAAGGTGAATTCCAAACCACTTATTGGGCATGAGTATGTAGTACAACTGACAAAGTATTGTGATATAGGGAAACAAAAGGAAGTTCTCTAGGAGGCCACATGCCTGATTAGGGATCTACAAGGGGAAACTGTGTGCTTAAAAGAGCAAGTGTGGAATACAGATCGCACAAAGCATGTTGAGGCACATGAAAAGGAGTTTGATGAATGGGAAGTATATTGGATGCATCGATAAGAGAATATAATACCAATGCTTGGGGAGTGGTTACATGAAAATTTTAAAAACATGGAACAAGAAAATGATAAACACGCACTCCATACAAAGGTTTCCACCTCAGAACCAAGAGTATGATAAACAAATCACATTGGATGTAATATTCAATGGTTGGTTAGTAAGTAAAATCCTATATGATATGGGCACGAAGGTCAATGTTCTTACATTGGATTCTTGGAATAGAATGAGAAGGCCTCCATTATAGCCTTCCTCTAGTGTATTGTACATGGAAAACAAGACAATGGTGCTTCCTATTGGAGTTTTGAAGGATGCCACTATAGACACCCCAATTTTACACCCCTCCTAAATCAATTAATTTTCCCATTCCATTTCTCATAAAAAACCATGAGGAATTAATTGACATTATTCAATTAATTAAGCCTTGTCAATTCCTAATTAATATGCCTCACATGTCATTATTCTCCATGTCCCCCCACTTACGAATTAAAATTCAAGTTTAACACATATCCACTCATCATGTCCCCCATTTATTTAATCATGCTCACTTTTTTCAAATTATGATTAACTAGAACCTTCAAATTAATCTAATATTCAGGTTATAAATAAAGCCTTACCCCCCTCTTTCAACATAAGAAAAAATCTTGTTAGAGCTCTTGCATTCTTTCAGCACAGAGAATCCACTCCATCTTGTCCTAATGCCTACATAAGCTCTACTTCATCCATCCTTAAATCCTTAATCCTCTCTTGTTTGGTGCAAAGTTGTGAGTTAATCATACGTGTAATGAATTTTTCTCATGTTGGAGAAGGAACCTACATTCCAATCAATCTAGGCTCATGTGTAGCATAGCCCAATCTAAGGTTCGGGAAGGAGACATGAAGGAGAAGGTATAAGTTTAGTTACTTTAATTTCTTGTTATTAGTGGATTTTTGTTGCGTACATTTTGGCATGCCCAATGGGATTTTCCTATGCTTTGTTTCCCTTAGTTTCACAATTAGTGATTTCATAAAGTATGTTTTTACTACTATCTGTTGCTATGATTTCAATTTTTGTAGCTTATGGCATCATTTGGATAACATTCACACTATGGGAATTTCTTTTGTTCTTGGTGTTTTGTGGTGTTTGTGCAGGTTATAGTAGCAATGGATTTGTGGAGCTCATCCCATATTTAACCTTATCAGAGCTCGATTTTTTATGACCATTGAATGAGCCTAACCCCTTTATTATTGATCTTTTGTTCTTAAATATTTCATTTTATATCATTTATTTGTTAGTATGGTGATAATTCATATAAAATATCATTGTTTGAATAACTTGTACATGGTAGAATTTTCCTTTGTTCCACTTGTGTTTGTCATGCATGTGTAGGTGTTTTCAAGGTGTTTCATTCCCAAATTCAGATAATCATGGGTCAAGTTAGAAGTGTTGTTGTTTAGTGGTTTCAAAGAGCATGTAGTTTTCATTTTTCCCTAAATTCTTGATATGCCCAAAATCTTGTTTCTAATTTTTATTAAGTGTATCTGACTGACGTTTATTCTACAAGGTTGGACACGCACTTGGTACATATATGCGGAGATACATAGGGAGACTAGGATTTGATTGCAAGAATGGTACATAATTTTGACTACTTCTCTATTAAACCTCTAGTAGAAGAGGCATTAAGGGTTATAAAGCATTTCACTATGGGAGGTAGTGCAAAGGTGGAAGAACTCATTCAGGAGTTATTTGAGGAGAATGACTCAGAAGCGCACTTTCTTTGAGAAAGAAAAAGGAAATATGGTCTACATAGTGGATGATGAAGAAGTATAAAATTTTGATATAGCTCATTCAGTACATATGCGCAAGTTTTTGGACATTGTTGATAACAAGATGCGTGCCTATCATGAACCTATGAAGAAAAAGAAAGTGAATATTGGTACAGATGTTGTACCTAAGGAGGCAATCATTGGAGATTATTAGTTTGATTCTAAAGTGGAAAAGATAGTTGAGTTGCTCTATGATTTTCAGGACTTATTTCCTAGGTGTTACCATGAATTAAAAGGAGTGCATGAATCATTAGGAGAGATGAAGATTAAGCTTAAGGAAGGTGCATGCCCAGTTAGGAAAAGACCTTACATAATGAACCCTAACATGTGTGTAAAGGTTAAGGAAGAAATTGACAAGATGTTAAAATCTAGCATCATCAAGCCCCTAGAAGAATCAGAGTGGGTTAGCCCCATGGTTATCAGTATAAAGAAATATGGTTAGATTAGGATTTGTGTGGATTACCGAGAACTAAATGTTGTATGAGTGATTGATCCCTTTCCTACACCTTTCACAGAGGAGATATTAGAAGGTGTTGCAAGGTGTGAAATCTATTCTTTTACAAATAGATTCTCTGGGTATCATCAGATCAGGATTACACAGGAGGATCAAGAGAAAACAACTTTCAACACTGAATGGGGAAGTTTTGCATATGCCGCGATGCCTTTTTGTCTGAAAAATGTGTTTGTTGTATTTTCACGCATAATTGTTTAAGCATTCTAGGAATTTATTCACAACTTCTTGCAGGTTTACTTCGATGATTGGACGGTGTATGGACTTGTTAAGGATCATTGTGACAATTTGCGTTTAATGTTAGAAAGATGTAGACAATTAAGCATCTCTTTAAACATCAAGAAGTGCATGTTTACTACACCTTTTGGCACTTTGTTAGGGCACATCATCTGCAAGGAAGGTTTTTTAGTGGATCCAACTAAGGTTGCAGTTATTGTAAGCCTGAAAGAGCCTACTAGTCAAAGTGAGCTGTGGGGATTCTTGGGCCACACTAGATATTATAGAAAATTTATCAAGGGATATACTAATATTGTCACACCTTTCGAAGAGTTACTAAAAGGAAAAGGGAAATTTTATTAGGGAGAACCACAACAACAAACATTTAAGGCATTGAAGGAAAGACTTACTACAATGCCTATTCTGTGTTTTCCCTCATGGAACCAATCATTTCATGTACATGTTAACACCTCTTGCACATCCATTGGCATGGTGTTAGCTCGGCCTAAAGAAGGTATTATAGATCATCCTATCTATTTTGCTAGTAGAAATTTTACTCCTCCAGAGCAGAATTACACAACTACTGAGCGTGAAGCCTTGTCCATGATCTATGCACTACATAAATTTAGACAATACCTGCTAACAACACCATTTGTATTTTACACCGATCACATGGCATTGAAATACTTGGTAAAAAATACCATTTTACAAGGGCACATATGTCGATGGGTTCTCTTATTCCAAGAATCTGATTCCACAGTTGTGGTAAAACCAGGTAAAAGTAATTCTGGCCCAGACCATTTATCAAGAATTCAGTTAGGGGAGGATGCATAGACAATTGAAGATACAATGTTAGATGCACAGTTGTACAGGTTACAACACATGCCTTCGGAATTAGAGGATATTGTTATCTTTTTACATACATGTATGGCACCTGAAGGAATGAAATCCTTAGAGAAGTAACAACTTGCAATTCACACAGCACCTTTTATGTTGATTAGTGGTGACCTATACAAGTTACGCCGGTGTGAAGTATTATGCATGTGTGTGCTAGAGCACGAGCACATGGATATCATGGAAGAGGCTCATGGTGGTATTGCAGGTGGGAACTATGTAGGTGACACCACTACGTGTAAGATTTTACTCATTAGATTATGGTGGGAGACCCTCTACAAAGATTATAAATCATATTGAAAGGCGTGTGATCACTGTCAACACGTTGACAAGCTTGGGAAAAGATATGAAATTCCCTTGAGACCTATTCCTAATGTAGAGCCATTTGATAAATGGGTTATAGACTTTTTGGGTCCTATTTCACCATCCATGCGTAGAACTGGATTGCACTACATCATCACTTGCACATATTATCTTACAAGGTGGGAAAAAGCAACACCTACCAAGGATTGTATAACACCTACAACAACTAGGTTCTTATGGGAAAATATTCTTACAAGGTATGGATGCTAACTAAGCTTGAAAAGTGATTGGGGTACACATTTTTTGAATGAGATGATCAGGATACTATTGGATGAATTTATGATTGCGCACCATAAGACTACACCCTATCATCCTCAGGAAAATTGGATTGTTGAGGCCTTCAACAAAATTTTGAGATAAACATTGAGAAAAATTTGTGATGTTAGAAGGAAAGATTGGGGTGATGAAGTTTTTTTTGTGCTTTTGGCATATAGAACAACATATAAGAGGTTAAACAAGGCCACACCATTTCAGTTGGTGTTTGGGGCAGAATTGATTCTCCCTATGGAATTCATGTTACCTTCTTTGTGTAGTACACGCATTGGAGGTCTAGCCACTGAGAAAACTTTGGAAGAAATAATTTATAAATTGATACAGTTGGATGAGAGGTCCGTTATAGAACATTTGAGTCAGAAGAAGGAAAAGGCTAGACAGAAGGCATGGCATGATAGGCACATCAAAGACAAAAATCTTGAGATGGGACAGATGGTTTTTCTTTATGATTCTAAGTTTCTACATCATCCAAGAAATCTTAAAGTGCATTGGTTGGGACCATATATTATCACTCATATACTTAAATCAGGCACTTGTTAATTAGAGATGCTTGATGGAATACAGTTACCTAGTTACTTCAATGGGAGTAGGTTGAAGCCCTACTATAAATAATTCTTCTTAGTGGTTGTAATAAGGCAGTGTTGACATTTAGAATAGGATTTTATTTTTGTATTTCCTTAATGTATTTCCTTCTTCATCACTATACTTTTTCAATTTAGTTTGGTGTTTTGTGTAATAAGTGTGTTTTTGCGGTGGAAGATAATTACCATTTGAAGTATTTTTATGCGTAGAGGACTCCACATACCATTGGTGTGGGGTGGTTACTCATAACTGGGTACACCTGAGAATGAATTTGTTATAGGTGTTAGTTAAGTGTGGAAAGGAATTGTTAGAAAGAAGATTGCTCTAAAAAGATGACCATAGATGGAGATAAATGAGGGAACAATATAATGCGAGGTAAATAGCAGCCGTGGAGACTACCAAGGGAAGGTGCAATGGTGAGGTACTCAGGTGTATGGAAGCGCGTTGAAGATAAGTCTGTATTCAGAAGATAGGAAGGCACACTAGAAGGTTATAGTTGTGGTGTGAAGATGTACTACACAGATATTGTTAAAATGGTCAATTAATGAGAGGATTTTTTGTATGTGAAGGAGAAATAAATGCACTAAATTTTTGAAAATCTATATAAGTATTGATGAAGGTTCATTTTTACTTTTTCGATCACAAGTATTTGAGCGAGCTAAGTGAAACGGAGATGAGTGAATCGTGTTGAGGTGTAGAGTGTTATGAAACCAAATATGGAGAGTATACTATTGTGTGGAAGAGGCTTGTGGCCCCATTGGTAAAGGGTTTGAGCAAAGCATAAGCATTGAAAAGGAGCTAGGGCACATGGTTTCAAGCTAGGGAACACAAATTTGAGCTAGGGTTTGGGTTTTCTTCTTACAGATATCACAAAGGCAGCATTTTTATGATGGCACAAAAGAAAGCACCTGCATCTAGCACGAAAGGAAAGAAGAAGGTAGAAGATAAAGTTCAAATTTCTCTCAAGAGTAATTTTTTAGAGATGCAATACCCAGAAGGAGTAATAATCAGACAAGAGTGGAATTCCCACATCCGCAGGTGCAAGATAAGTGACTACAACCATCCTACCTCTGACAACAAGGGATATTTGGACGCGTTGATGAATAAGAAGACCAACAAGTGCATGGTGGAGGATATGCATGTGTATGATGACACTGGGGAGAAATTACTGAAGCAGGTAGGAGTTTACCAGTTGTATGAGCTCCCATATTTTGGAAAATATGAACCCTTATACCAATGGTTGATGAGAAAATTCCATGAGGACTTCTTTTATTTCTTCAGATGAAGGGTTGGGATCACAACCACCCTGATTTCGACACTAACAAGATTGAAGGGCACGAGAGTAGACCTTGTTAGTGATCTAACTGATAAAGCAGTGGTCATAGAAACAAGGAAGGAGTTGGGGTATAACAAGGGTTTGGGTGGAATGAACATTGATAAAATGAAGAATTTTCCTGTGGTGTAAGCAGTAGCGCATTTTCTAACCAAGTTGAGTGACCAAGAGAGATGGTCGAAGGTAAACACCATGTGGCTTCATATTGCAAATAAGATGTCTCAGGGAGTAGTATACAACCTAGCAGGCTATATTCTAGATATCATTATTGAGGAAGAGCTCACAAGAGAAAAGATAAGTTTTGGCGCTATCCTCATTTCCCTTGTGTTTTTAGAAATTGGAGTGCCCGATGGGCCAAATAACAAAATCTAGGAGTACCCCTTGGAATAGAAGTCCCTTGTAGAGAGGTTTGAAAAGTATTTATGTGAAGGATCAATGAGTGGGATGTTTAAGTAGAGGGCTAAGATGTGGTATGACCAACTTTGCATGGCATTTGAGGAGGAGTGACGCATTCCCTAGGAGCTACCTTCGGTGGTCGGAAAGGCAGTAAATTTCACGGTGTACCAACATTTATGCATCATGTGGTTTTCCATGAGGGATGAGACATGAAGCCCAAGGTGTAAACTACCCTATTCCTTCACAGCGCGCTACTTCCAGGCATTATTCCACTGATTTAATGACACATGTCATCTAAAATTTAATGCAGATAAAGTATATTGTGACTACCACAGTCTGAGGAAGACATATGTGTATCTAGGCTAGACTACCTACATTGAGAGGCTCATCTCAAATGTAATAAGTATGAAGCTAGTAAGCTTGGCTATTGGGGACAGTGTAGCCGCACTCATATACCTTTAGCTTAAGCCTAAGCTAGAGAATAATAAGTATGTGGAGAATGAGTTTGTTTTCCCAGGGCTTCCAAAGGGGAAACATACAGTGGAGAACATGCCAAATTTAAATCTTGTATCAACTATAGAGGTAGATTAGGAGGAAGAAGAACATAAAGATAGTGGTGGCTTAGATCATAAAGGCCAAAGATAGCTCATAGATAGAGCATGCAGATAAATTATTCTTCTATAAAGACATTATATGTAGGAGAAGGTCTCTTGCACGTGACTAACTTTTCACTCATTATGCAAACCATCGGTATTTTTACAAGACATTTAAATTTGTCTTTTTCCTCTTTATAGAATTTTTGTTCCCATTCCTTCCTTGCTTTCTTCTCTTCTTCCATCTTTTTTCTCAAGTCCTCATTTGATGTTTTAAATTTATTAAGTTCCCTGCAAGTATCATCCCACAACTGCTTGAGTGGTCAGTAAGTTAGTTTAGTCTATGTAGATATTATTGACATAACACTTGGTCTTCTTGAAAATTGACATTCTTCTTCTTTTTCCATCATCTGTTGTTTGACCATTGTCAATTCTTCAGTCCTATTTGTGAGTTGATTTGTTAGTTGCTTAATGAGCATATCCCTCTATTCTAACTTGATTTTGAGGAAGTTTAATTCCTCATCCTTCTCTTTGATGATGAGATCTACTCTGGAAAAAATAGATCATGTCTTACTTGTTGTTTCTCCTCTTTTTCTAAAAGCTCCTTAGGGAATGAGCATTCCTCTTCCACTAAAGGGGATTTCCCTTTCCGTTTCCAATATGCCAATTCCTCTTCTTAATGTGATAGTGTTTTTTATTCACCCAACTCTTGAAAATCATGTTCTTCAAATTTTTTATCTTCCTTCTCCACCTCAGTTTGGCTTGGTCTAGGAGGAGCCATGACCATGCTACCCAAAATATCAGCATCTTCTTTTTCCAACCCATCTTGTTCTTTCATCTCCTGTGGAATTTCCCTAGACCTCTTATGAACTCTTCTTCTATAAGGAGCTTCAAAATGTCTAGAAATGGGTTTCCTCCTAAAGCTTCTTCTGACTTTCACTTCATGCTCTAGCTTAGGTGAACTATCACTGTCAGAGATAGATATTAATTCTCCTGGTACTGTTGCAAAGGAAGGAGTTTCTTTGACAGGAAGAATAGGTTCTACAACTTTAATACTTCTTCAAGATCTCCTTGTTTTAGGTACATTACCCCCACCTATTTCCTTATTTTCCTCTACAGGGGCATCAATCTCCAAATTACTTATAGGAGAAAAAAAGGTTGGTATTCCCCTACTGATAATATCAGGGTTTTTCTTAAACTTGTTTAGAAACTTTTCCCATATTTCTTCTCCATTTTTCTTTGAAATAAAATGGTGTTGGCATACCAAATGGATTAACCCATGATGTTTTATTGTTCCAACTCCCCAGGAATACCTCTAAACCATTTTCTAGATGGAGTCAAAAAGGAATCATAGAAGATTTGCTATATATTTTGGTTTTAAATTCCCATACCTAAGATATATTAGCATCTTAAGGACCTTTCTTCCCACATTTCCAAATTGACCATCACAATTTAAATACTTTAACTACCCAAAATGCTACCTTGTCAAAGGGTTTAGGCAAGCTAGCCCTTCTGACCCCCTTGATGATTTTCTTGGTGTTATAGATATATTGGGGCTCTAATTCCCCCTCTTATATCAAGGTTTCCACCAGATATTTAGGGGTTACCTTGTTGGGATTTGGGACATGCAAAATTGGTACACCCGATACATTACTCATTGTATTGACAATAAAAGGAATTACAATGATTTTAACTTTAGTTTTGGATTCTTCTAAATTTACAATGAATTCCCTTACCGATTCGTCATTGTACCTTGAGAACTTTTTCAAGAACTCCATCCACCCTGCTCATCCAAAAATGGCTATCACTTCTTCATCTGCAAGAAGTTGGGTATCATCCTCTAACTCTGACATATTTTTAATCCCCATGGCAAAGAGGATGATTCAAATTCTTCTTTCTTAAAATTCAAAATTAGCTACAGAACTACTGGATTTAGTTGTGGAACTATTGTGTTTAGCTATGGAACTATTGTGTTTATTTGCGGAATTGATGGGTTTAGCTATGGAATTCAAATACAATTCTTCTGCTTCTTCTTTGAAATTCTTCTCCAACTTCTTCTCAACTTCATTTATTCCACCCAAATGATAGCTAATTACAAATACGTCGCCACTTTCTTATTCTATCAACATCACCCTCATGATTACTTGTTTTTAATCATAATGTGTAATAAATGACTCATCATACCGACTATTTAAATTGATTTTAGTCACACATGTGAAATTTTAATTTAACCTTTAATAATTTCAAGACATAATTACCATCCTTTGCTGATGTAATCCCTCCACCTTGCTAATTCATCATTCCTAAAACTGAAAAAGGAAAAACGGTTAGAAAAGACAGATGGAATTCAAAAAAAATCTTTTTATTTTGCATTAGCCATTTATTGAAGATACCAACCACCATTTCTGGTTTTGAATTGATCTTTTAGAGATTTTTTTTTGGAAGAGAATGTCATTTACTGGTTTTTATTCCTTCCCTTTTTATTTATTTATTTATTTTCTTTTTTTGGGGGGTAGAGAACACCATTTTTTGGTTTTCATTCTCTTCCCTTTAATTTGGATTTTGGAAGAACTAGGTTCTTCCATATGATTAAATTCTTTGTATGTTTCAATCTACTTCAAGAATTCATCCCTAATAGGAGGCTTCCTATAAAGTTTTAGCCTATGTCCATTGATTAAAAGTTTCCTTCTACTACCATCAATGGGAAGTAGCTGAATAGATCCATTGTCAAATATCTACTCAATCTTATAGGGTCCTAACCATTTGGTTCTCAACTTTCCCTTGAATTGTTGATACTTTGAATCAAACAGTAATGCACAATCTCCTACCTTGAATTTCCTTTTCTTGATATGTGTGTCATTGTAACAACCCATAACTCTCACACACGAACAACACAGTGAAATACAGGATGATTTTTTTTTTTTGACTTGCTTGACACATAACATGACGTAACATGTCGTCACCAAGGATACAACTAACACTGTGAACAACTTGATACAAGGATGGCCATAAAGGCAGCACGGAAACGTTCACACCTATCAAGGACAATACATTTTTTTTTCTCTTTTTTGACAAGACAACATAGAAATCCAATCACAGAACACACTTACAGTTAGGGCCAACCATAATGAGATATTCTTGAGGGTTATTTATTTTAAAAGGACATCTTGCAATTCTTAGCTTACGTTTTCAAGGAGGCTCAAGATATGATTTGTATAATTCAACTTGCCAAGCCAATTTTATTCCTTTGACACTGAGTAATTATCTTTAAATCTTCTCTATTATGACATTTATTTGCTTGATTCGTTTATCAAGAAAAAGGAGTATTTAAATTCCACAAGGCCATCTGCTCACCACTAACGCTACTAAGATTCGTTCTTGCCCACAAGACAACATGGTTTTAAGTTCAACACACTTAAGAGAAGAGATACAAGGTACCTTGAAAAAGGGTTAGAGGGAGAAGGTCTAGATGAAACATCTTTAGGACCTCATTAGTTATTGCCAGTATTTAATTGAAGCTAGGGCTCTTAACCAAAATTATCAACAACTTTACTTAGGCTTCGCTAAAAGTAATAACAAGGAGTAAAAATTTACTTTCCAAATGGCGGTGAGAAAGATGGTGAGGTCTCCAATTTGTTTTCTCTGGCTTATTAAATCTTATCATCTTCAAACAACTAACAGTTCATTTCACCTTAGGGTCATTTTACAAATTTCACTGTAAAAGGAATAATGTTCACTAGAGGAGCTAGGGTTATCATGTTATAAAGTTTACCTGCAATGATAGTCTTGCCCTTGATTACTTAAAGAATTTCTTGCTCTCAAGTTGGTGACCCCTACGTTACTTTATTTGAATACAACTTTTAATTTAACTTCCAGAAGTATTAAAAAATCCTATGTTAGTTTACTTATGACACTTTATTTCTAAGTCATAGCAAGGTTTAACTCAAAATTTATTCTCAAGGCAAGGTTGTAGCAACACTCATTTACAAGAACAAAACAAGATTACATCAATTCATAAAATACTGATACTCCAACAAAGTCACTCAACAACAATAACCAAATTTTCTTGTAATTTCAATGATGGTCAAACAATACAAGGTTTCCAAAGTTTAGATGACAAAGTCCACAATACTTTATACTAAGACATTAATCCTCTTTTAAACTTTCCACTGGATGTTAACAATAGTTGAATAACATAAAAAGGTTTCGAGCAAAGGAACTTCTCAACTGAGGTTGATGACAAAAGTCTACAAATCTATCCCTCATCTAAACGTAAAATCCATCTGCAGCAAATTTTCTACAAGAGTCAATTCACGAGAACTGAGCAAGATAAGGCTACACAAACCCACCATAACTGTTATCTATCAATATCATGAAAAGAAGCACTTTATTACAAGAATTTGGGTCAAACCTCTAAACACTATCAACACTTCAAGTTATAATAAGTTTCCACCATGCCAAACAAGGAAGGAGACCATGTACTTCCGTTAGGAGTAAAGACAACGAAAATATAACAACCGAAAGAGAAAGGCCCTTGGCCCCATAAGGAGAAATAACCAATCTAACAAAGCAGGATTCCCACCAAGTAAATAATTAAATAACAATCACAAGAGTGCGATTTGATATAAAGTACCAACCATCCAGAATTTTATCACAGGTACCAAAAGCATAGGTTATAATATTATATTTCTAGAAGAACAAGAGTTGATCGGCCCAAGAAAAAAAGGGAAACCACGGTTTCAAGAATTAACACAAAAATCCATGTATAAATGAGTTTCAAACCTGAAATCACATAGAGTATCCACACAACATAAGTTTCGAAGCATAAGCAAAGTAAACTAGTTTTGGCCACTAACTCCAAGAGATTTCCCAATCATTCAAGAAGGCCAATGCCTTGTAGGCTAGTAGCAATCACGCAAGAGAAGAAAAAGAGTCCGTCAACCAAGAGTATACGAAAATGTCATCAACAACTTTTATAACCCTAAAATTTTACAACACTCCACATCAATTATTAGAGTTCAGTTAATTTAAAATAAATTTCCTATTTCCCAAAACAACAATATTTTTAAGGCAACCCTTGGTAACATAAACAACCATTCAAACAAAGGTACAACATAAACTATTAAGTTCCATTATCATACAACTCCTTCTGCTATAGCTCCATCATACTATTGATTGTAAGAAAGTTTTTTTTTTTCCCAAGGTTGACAACATTCAAGGCAATTTTCATCACAAAACATTAAGGTACATATGTGCATAAAAGCTGTCCAATCCTAATTAACAACACAGTCATAATAAATGGGAGGAAACACAAGTTAGAAGACTAGACTATTTCACCAACAATATTCCGAGAGGGAAGGAGACCAAAATAATTCCAGAATAGCAGGGGTACTAGAGTTGCACGATTAAGACCTCGAACATAGCTAATTAAAAAAAAACTAGTTACGATTCAAGATGAAGGGGGCAGTCAAAGTACCTCCTAAGAATGGCTATAAAACCTAGGAATCAGGTTGAAGCTACGTAGGAGTCTAAACACTCGAGGTTGAAACACATTGCACGTAAACATAAACATTCTAAAAGTTTTAACACCGAATCTCTAACCTGAAATAGTCTAAGCGTTGATTACACTAATCCTGCAACCTTTCCTTTTCGATGCCAAAGGGGTTGTTAGGTGGCTTGAGAGATCATTAACAATATATGTCAAAAGACAAAGGAGGACAGCCTTGGTTGATAGGAAGGAACTTCATAGTTATTGCACGCTTACAATAACGACTACTAAAAACTAGCTGGAACAAAATAATAACTGGAACTCTATCGTAGAGAAGAGTACATATATATACATATATATACATATATATATATATATATATAAAGGAAGATCGATCACTCGAGCCAGAAAAACATACACCCAAAAAAGAGAACACCTGCATGCTTTCCACTAACATACAGGCAAAGATAATGGCTAAACAAGAAGAAAGCAAGTAGAAAGGAGAGACTGATTGAAAAGAAGACAACCAATTCAAAGAAATGGTGGTTCGATTTCACGATAAAATAAATATAGCAACAGTAGAAAAGTGTAGGAATATCTTGCCTTTTTCTCCAGATTCAGCTTCGCCCTCCTGCCTCTTCCATTGCTTTGGATGAAAACTTGAGATTTTCGTCGGCGAGCTTCACACCGGGAGTAACTCTGTGCCAGATGGAGCATTTGGGCTCATCTCTGGCAAGCTATTCGACGTCCTTGACGCTGAGAAAATAAAATGACCGGTCTAGCGTTCGATCCACAGATTTCTTCATGGCAATCTCGTTAACCACAACCAAAGGACTGCTTCCAGTATTATCTTCTAACCCTTCCATGAGCTCCCACGTATTGATCGTCTTAAGCTGCCCTTCTTCCTGCAACGGAGATTTGCTGTGGTTTGAAGCAGATTTGAAGGGCGTGTAATTCTGGATGAGATCGTTGACCTCGGACCATGTTTTTGCAGCCATTTCTGAAGAACGGTTTAAACTCCTCCTCAAACTGTAGTAACCGTGTAATTCCCTCCTGTTGGATCCATTACAATTTTCTTGCTTTTCATTTTCCATAGTGTTACCGTTCTCTCAGTACATGTTCTGAATCTGAAAAATATCCTGCTACCTTCATCTCCCAAAACATTTTCTCCAACATTGCATAGATCTCCTGTGCCTGTGGGTGTGATCTGTCACTTACACAAAAAGCATGCACCATTTTATTGCCTTTAATCCAACTATAACCAAGTTTCTTTTTTTAATTCCTCTATCCTTCATCGATCTCCTAATAAGATGCGAGTATCACCTTTATCATTATTTTCACCAGAAGAGACCAGCTGTCCACTGCCACAACTACTAATTTTTGCATCTTGTTTGACACCACCATCCCGATCACTACTTTCCTTTCTTTATCCAATCCGCTAAAGGAATGTAAACAGCAACAATGTTTCACCTCTGTTGGGTATTGAAGCTACAACATCGTCACAAAGCCAAAAAGGGTAACGCAAAATGAAACCAGAGCCAAATTCTAGCCGACACCATCAAATGGGTTTGAGCAAGTAGCAAGGCAATATGAGCTTCGTGAATATTCTGATATGAAACAGATCCGCCTCTATGAGATCCTCTTCCATGGGTTACACCGTAACACAAGTGAGATCTCAATAGAGAATCTTTGAAATAAATTTCATCAGGCCCCTTGGTAACACTCTCACTGTCACATAGTCGATTTGATAAAAATATCTTGAAGGAGAAAACCTAAATCTGAGGATGCATTCGATACAGAACAGAAAACAACATAGTTGGACAATCCTGCTTGCTGGAAGCACTCACAAAGGCTTCCACTAAACTGTAACTTGCCTGCCGCCTGGCTAAATCCTATTGCAGGCCGTTGTTGTGGATCCCCGACAGAACACACCTCGCAGCAAGGAGAATAAAACAGAGCGGAAAGAAAAAAATTCAACCCAAACAGGTATGCGCCGAGCAGGTAAAAAGGAGCACAAAAATTCTTGCACAATCACCAACAATCTACGCAGCTAGCAAGAAGAAAATCTGGGAAAGATTTGCTAAAACAACTCCAATTAAAGTATGCGGCCCACTTCCAAAAAGGGAAGAGATATTTCTTACCCAAGGCACGTGGTACAAAACAAGCATAAATGAAATAATTAAAGAAGTAGGTGGCCTTCATTTTCATGCACCCACCTTGCCAGGTAACATTAAAATTCAACAAGAATCCACATAGAAAACAAGATATGGCGACCCAGAAGAGAGTGGTCAAAGCATTAGGAAAATGTGTTTCAGCCTGCACATACAATCAATAAAGTAAAGGAAAAAGACTGCCACCATGCCACGCCAAGAGGGAGATAAAGCATGATGTGTATATTATTATCCAAGTCCAATAAATGACCAATATTGGTAGTTGTAAAAATAAGGAATGAATATTGGTTCCACGGTAAGCTTCATAGATGTACGTCTAGGTTCTCTTTGTCTAGGTTATCATTTGTACAATAGATGTGAACTTTTTCCGATATGACGTCAAGCTCCCCAGATTTAAACTCAACTTGACAAATTTGCTTGCTGCATAAACCTATTTTATCCTGTTCTTCTCTCAAATACTATATTGGCAGCAGCGAGCACAAACGCCAGAATAATTCAACACAACAGTTTTTCTTCATATATGAAAATGGGCTCAGCAACTCCAATGGCAAGAAAGGATTATCATGCAGGTATAACTTGTTTATTGAACTACGAAGAAACCCAGAGGACATAGCTACCTTCTTTGTTGTAAGATAATTGTATGTTCTTAGAGAGATATTCGGATACTACTTCTAAATTACACCGATATCCATCTTCAAGTAAGTGGCAGTTTCAACTCTATGTGCATCTATTTTCCACTATCCATGTGTGTAAACTAAAATATGTGCCTGCATATTCATACTCATGTACATCCTCTCAGCTAGGTGTAAATCGAGCCTCCACAACCTTTGGTAGGTGTAAAGCAAAGACGCCACAAGGTGTAAATTTCGTGCCAAAATGGGATGTTTGGAACAACCTATGGGCATCCATCAAAACCATAATGGAGATGGGATTTTCGTCATACGTTGTATTTGCAAGTGTCCTGGTGAACATGTATGTAAATTTTGGAAGTATACACATGACACACAAAAGGACAAGGACATAACAGCAAAATTCAATGCCGAACAGGGCATTACAGTCATGCCACTGCTTCCTTTAATCTTGGATTATCTTTGTATGTTGAAGTGCTTCCATTCTTAATTCATCCAATTCATTAAGTTGAAGAATTCTTTCCTTTTGTGTTGCATCCAACTCAATACCCACTTTAGTTGTTGTCCTCAATGTTTGTAGTTCAAATTCAATAGGTAACAAGGTATTTTTCCCATAGACTAACTCATATGGTGAAAGCAATGTTGTAGTCTTCCAAGTTGTATTATAAGCCCAGACAACCTTAGGTAGTCTCTTTACCCAATATCTTATATTTGCTTCAATTGTTTTAGTAAGGATGTTTTCCAATTCTATGTTTGTTACTTTTGCTTTTCCATTTGATTGTGGGTGATATGGAAATGACTTCCTATGATTAATATGATAGTACATTATGAAGGTCTGGATCATATTAGACATTAACTGTGGCCCCTGATCTGAAACTATACTCCTTGGTACATAAAACTTCATCATAATTTTGTGCCAAAGGAAATCAGCAATTGCTTCTTCAATGGCATTTGTTAAATCCTGCACCTCTACCCACTTTGTCACATGATCACTACACACAAGAATGTGCTCCTTTCCTTGTGAAGGAGGAATAAAAGGACCAAAAAAATTCTATCCCTTACCTTTCAAATGGTTCAATCACTACTTGAGGTTACAGAGGCATTTCACTAGTAAAGGTTGGTTGTCTCATCCTTTGATAGGGATCACACTGCTTGTTATATCTCTTCACATCTTTACACAGAGATGGCCAATAATAGTCAGTTCCAAGTATCTTATGAGTTATTATTTTTACTAAAAAGTGTCCTCCACTTAGTTCATCATGGCATGCCTTGAGTATGTCAAATATTTCATCTTCTCTCACACACCTACGTAAAACCAAATCATGACCACATTTAAATAACATTCTATTTAACCATTTAAATTGTGCACTGGTTTTGATTAAATTCTTCATTTATTTCTTAGTGAAAGGAGGAAACTTCCCTGTTGTAAGATAATTTTCCATATCAGCAAACCATGGTGTATCAGCTGAAATAGCAAACAATTTTTCAACTATAAAGTTCTCCTTAACTGGATCTTGCTCCCATGTAGTGGTCAATCTTGACAAGAAGTCAGCTACCACATTAGATTTTCCTAGATTATCCACAATGGTAATATCAAATTCTTGTAAAATAAGTAACCATCTAATTATCCTACCTCCAACCATTAGTTTGTTCATTAAGTATTTAATTACCGAGTAATTTGTATGTACAAATATTTTGTACCCTGTAATATAATATCTGAACTTATTAATTGCATAGATCACAACAAGAATTTTTTTTCAATGGTAGTGTAATTTCTTTTAGTCGGAGTAAGATTTTTACGAAGGTAGTAAATAGCATAGATTTTCCCTTCTTCATCTTTCTGTCTCAAAACTGCACCAATTGAGTTATTTAAATCATTTATTTGGATGTGAAAAGGTTTCTCCCAATTAGTTCCTCTCAATATTGGGGCAGTGATTAATTTTTCTTTAATTTCTTCAAAAGCATGTTGACACTTTTCATCCCAACAAAATTCATAATCCTTGGTAAGTAAACTAAACATGGGGGCATCAATTTTACTAAAATCCTTAATAAAACACCTATAGTATCCAGCATGACCTAAAAATGACTTGATATCTATGGGGGTTTGAGGAACAAGTAAGCCTAAAATAATCTTGATTTTGTCTTGGTCAACTTGAATTCCTCTTTTTGAAATGTGGTGTCCTAATGCAATCCCCTCATCAACCATCATTAAACATTTCTCAAGACTAAGAGAAAAATGGTGTTCCTCATATCTTGTTAGTACTCTGTCCAAATTTCTTCAAAGCATCATCAAATGTTTCTCCATGCATAGTAAAGACATCCATGTATACCTCTACACAATCATTCATTGGGTATATAAAAATTGCTAATACGGCTCTTTAGAAGGTTGTTGGAGAATTGCATAGTCCAAATGGCAATACCCTATAGGAAAATGTACCCCATGGACAAGTAAAGGTAGTTTTTTCCTGATCCTCAACAACAACTCTGATTTGATTATATCCACTAAAGCCATCTAGGAAGGAAAAGTATTATTTACCTACAAGGTTGTCTAAAACTTGATCTATGGATGGTAAGGGAAAATAGTCTCTCAGTGTGGCTTTGTTCAACTCCCTATAATCAACACAAATTCTCCATTTTCTATTCTTTTTAGGTACAATAACAAGAGGATACCCACTAACTATCTAAGATAGGGTAGATACAACCTACTTGTAATAGTTTTTCAATTTCTTCCTTGACTATGTCCCTTAAGGCTGGATTAATGCTTCTTTGAGGTTGCCTAACTGGTTTAATTTTTTCAGTATAGATGTGATGGGTGAAAATACTTGGATGGATTCCTTTCATGTCTTTATAGTCCCAAGAAAAATCTCTAGTATGATCTTTCAGAACATCAAACAATTTAGCTTCTTCATCATTCTTCAACCAACTATTAATGTTCAAAATTTTACCCGAATGAATCTCATCATGTTTGGTTCTAATGTGTGATGAATTTATTTGTTGAAAGGGTTCTATTAAGTTGTTAGTGGACATGGATGTGGTAATAACATATGATATGTAGCAATATCTCCAAAATTCCCTTGAGAAAGAATACTGGACAAAGGAAAATAGGAAGAGTTATGATACTTATCTTGTTGTCGGTCAAACTCCTCGTCACTGCTATTTTCTAAAAATTCCTCACCATTTCCTGATATCTTTGAAACTGAAGCCACTGATTCTGTAGCTATTTCTACTCCTCCCCAAGAGAAATCTCATTCCTCCAAAGTGAAATTATTTACATTTGCATGGGATTGTTGTTGTTGGGGTTTCAGAGATAAGTCTGAAGGTTCCAGAACTAAATGTGATGGTTCTAGAACTAAATTTGTAGGTTTCAAAACTAAGTCTGTAGGTTCCAAAAATATCCTAGATTGTTCAAAGGACAGTTGGTGTTCATTCAACAGTTGATTAATCATATCTTCCATCTCTCGTACGTGATCCTGCAATGTTATCATAGCCAAAGAAGATAGATTTTATTTATTAGTGTCAGGATCATCAACCCATAATTGTTCTTGATTATCAATAAAAGGTCGTGCAGAGGGATATAAGGAAATTTTCTTAGAATTATTACCATTTGAGATAGTCATATCACCTAATCTACAATCAATTAAGGTAGTAACTATAGTTAACCATGGTATGCCCAAAATAATGGGATAACCAAGTGGTTTACCTTTTGGCTGTAATATAAGGAAGTCCACTGGATATTCTCATGACTCCACCATAACTGCTACATTTTTAATAGCTCCTTCTAGGTTTGTTATAGACTGATCTGCCATTTGTAATATGGTGTTAATAGGTTGTATACCTATTAATGGTAATGTTTTCAAAGTGTCCATTGTCATCACATTTATATTTGCTCCCAAATCAACCAAAACATTATATATATCTTTATTCCCTATAGAGATAGAAATAACAGGGCTATCAGGATCTCCATATTTGGGAAGTAAGAGTTTTCCTGCTAATAAATCAGTGAGTTTTCCATCTACCTTAATAGTCCTGGGGTACTACTTCTTCCTTCCGGGTCTTCTTAAACATAACATTTTGATTAACTTGTTCAACTCCAGAATGTCCTTGATTACTTGTAACAATGTTAATTCAATATTTAATTAACTTAACTCCTACACCAACTCAGATTCCTTGGTCCCTATAACTTCTTTAAATCTCTCTAGAAATGGAGTTTCAGTAGATTTGCTATCTGGCTCATTATCTTTTTATTTTTCATCTTTCTTGGGAACAATCACACTAGGGGTTTCAGTTTCTTCTGTCATTTCAGTAATTATAACAGGTGGTGCTAATTATTTTTCTAGATTTAGTTTGAATATCTTTACAATCCATGACATTTAGATCAATTGGTTTTTCTTGTTCTACCCCATAGGAAAGAGTTGTTTGTTTGTTTCTGGGATTAACAACTGGTTGTGTTGGTATTTGTGTTTGAACCACATTTTTGGTTTGTGAATTTTATGCTGGGGAACCCATTATGGCTTGTTGATTCTGATTAGGATATGTCCTCCCTTGAGCATAATTATTAGGGCTCCACCTAGGTTGTGACCAAGCATTCGGATTACCTTGACTAGACCATGGTTGTTGGTGTCCTTGGGCATACCAAGATTGTCCTGACCAATCCTGAGGATTCCATGTTGGTTGAGAGACCCAAGGTGGTTGTCCCCAGCTTTATGGTACTATCTGAGTGGCCTATGGCATCATCTAGGGGTTAGGAACTGACCTAGGCATGAACTGCCCCTGGCTAAGTTGTCTCTAGAGAAGTTTTACTTCTAATGTGGATGGAGTGTTGGTTTGTTTAAGCTGATTTTTAATAAATGGAAGAAGATAACAAGGATTACTCTCATGGTGCCTAGATTCACAGATAAGACACATTTCTATTTTGTCCATACGATAATCTCTTATTGCATGCTTCTTCCTGTATCTAGGACAACACATAGCTAATGGTTCAGTTTTAGCATTTGCTTTAGCTTGCAATCCATCCATGGTGGAGGTTAATTGAACTAGAATGTTTGTTTTAAAGTTTTCCAGTTCATCCATCAGTTTGTTCATATCTAGATTTAGAATTTTAACTTTTTTAACTTTCCTAAGTCCACCCCTTGTTCTTGAATAGATTCTACAAATGTCTTTAATATCATTCATTCTTAATTGATCAATGTTTCCACCTCCTATTAAATTAAGGGCTTCGCTAGATTCATCATCCAGACCTTTAAGAAAAATGGTTTTTTTAAACTCTTCTTGTGGTACAAATCCACACCTTTTACTTACAAAGAGGAATCTATGTAAATAATCTTCCATATTCTCATCCTCCTCCTGCTTGATTTTGAAATTTTCTTCCTTCCCATTTCTCCCTCTACAGTAGTCTTGATACTTGTTTAGGCAGGCAGTTTCCATTTATGCCCAAGTGGTAATAGAATTAGATGTTAATCCCATAAACCACCTCATTGTTACATCCTTCAAAGTAGATGGGAACAACTTGAGCTTCTAATTATTTTTTTTGTAATCATAAGTCTGACACGGTACTTTAAATTCAAACATAAATTGGTTAGGATCTTCGTATGACATCCCTCTAAATGTGGTCAAGTGTGTAGATGAAATATTTTTGAAAGTTGTTTCATCATCCTCTAACCGAATTGGATAGGTAAAGGTCCTATCAAGTTCTCTTTCAGCCTCTTGTGTCATCTCTATAGTATCTTCCAGTCCTTTCTCCCAATCAATGTGGTATGTGATTTGCTTTGGAGAAGGTGAAAATTCAGGAGTAGGAGGTTGAATACTCAATTGTGAATCAAAACTTTCTCTAAACGGGTCTTGGGATATAATCCTCTTTCTAAAGGTTCCACTTCCTTCTAGTGACTAATCCAAGAATTCCAAAGGTGGAAATTTTGCTTATTGTCTAACATGGGAAAATGATGCTTCTAATTCTTGGTCAACTTCCTTATTCGAACAAGAGGATGGTGATGATTCTTGTTTAGGTATTTTTGGGATAAATCTTCCCTTGGAGTCTCTTGGTCTACTCATAACTTTTATGATAGCGAAAGGAAGGTTTTTCAATTACTAAATGTATGATTGCTGATATTGTTGACACCTGATTAGACAATTCTAACTAGTGGGTCCCCGCAAACGGTGCCAAAAATGATGGGTGTCGTTATTCCCTTCATTTAATTAACTCTTTGTTGATGTCATATTCAAACTAGGGGTGTGTTTGAAGCTATATGCAACAAGAAAATCCTAGTAATCTAGTAATTGACTGTAGGTATTTATTTATTTTTTGGGGGGGTTTTTGTAGTGTCCTTAGGATTCTATGGCCAAAGCCTGATTATCTCTATAATGTAAGAAACTTGCTGAAATAAACACTCATTACTAGGATAAATTGTTGGAAATAAACACACATACAGAAGTAAATAGATTGTTGGAAATAAATAAATGATGTAGAAGTAAACACACTTTGCTTGGAAATAAACACATAGCTGAAAATGTTGTGAAAAGCTTGCAAGGAAATAAAAATTTAATCTATAACACCTACTGGGACAAGTATACAACAAAGTTCAACTTAAAGAATCAAAAGCATTTAAAAAATGAACAGATCTACACTATTTGCTTCATAAATATAAATACCAATAAAATGAGGATCTTGGTTCTTGGAGGAGTAGGCCCTTGCTCCACCTTGAATCAGGATTTGAAAAAGTAATATTCTCTCACAATGAAGTGGCTTTTTTATTGCTGAAATATTTTGTCTTACAAAAATGTACTGTATCTTTTTATATCTCTATCTATATGTATATGTGTGTATATGTTATATCCTAAATCTATCTACATGTCTTCATATATATATATTTCATTCAAAGATACATGTACATCCATAGTTGTTCTACCGATTCAGATGGAATTTTATAGTGCCAAAAATAGATGTTGAATTTAGAACCTTGTTAGATGTACAGTTGTCTGATAAGTTATCCCTAGATCTTCGAATATGAAGAATCAAAAATTTTCTGATTTGCTCCTGATTGAAAGGCTCATTGATTGTTTTATCATTGCATTTCATCAAAATAAACAGATTCCCATTGGTTCTAGAACTTTGGAGAAGTTTTGGAACTAAAGGGCATTGTTCTAGATCTAACTGTGAAAGTTCCAGAGCTAAACGCAGGAGTTCTGGAACTAAGTCTAAAAGTTCCAAAACTAAGTAATAGAGCTCATAAACTATGTGATGGAGTTTCGTAACTAATTCTAGAAGTTCCAGAACTAAGCCGTATTGAATCCAATGTTCCCAAAAACATGTTGATCGCTTCATACTTTGTTCTTCTGACTGATTGTGACCTGTTTTATTACAAAAACTAAATTTCCACACACTTTGTTAGGAATTACAGATTTTTTAGACGTTAGAACTAAATTCAACAAAATATGGACAATTACATCCTAACTTATACTAGATCAAACAAAAGTCACATAATGTAGTCAAACTTGATAAAAAGGAGAGTAAAATAAGATCATTTATTGCGCATTAACGAGACATATTTTGGCCTTATCAAAGAGTGCCATTTTAAGAGGGTATTCCAAAGAAAAAGGACCCAAGGTGTGGGAACTCCATATCCTATAAAGAGATCACCATGACTCTCCCCTCAGAAAGAGGCAACTGAGAAGAAGAGGAGGAAGCCAAAGCTAAATGAGGAGGCAGAGGAGTCTGTAGAGAGCACACCTGGAACCTCAGTGCAGCTAGAAGATATGGAGGATCCTAGAGATGAGTACATGAAGGATGAAGAGTAAGGTGTGAAGGAGGAAGAAGAATTAGAGCATGAGTAGCCTTGCACGCATGACACTACCTAGGACGTCAAAGGGTCAACTCTAAACCTTGGCGCTTAGATTCCTAAGGGACCAAGAACAAGGATAATAAGTGGGGAATATGATGTGCTGAGTATGGGCTATGCTGAGGACACAATAAAAATTGTTTGTGCCTGTTTTTAAAGCATAATGGACATGAAGGAGTTATATGGGTGGGAGTTGATAGACCTAGACATGGCCATTACACATGTAAGGAAACAACTATCCTAGTCTATGCAAATTCACATGGACGAGCTATATTTTGATGTATGCGAGGAGTTTTTTTTTCAAGAAGAGTGAAGAAGGCACCTTAGAGTAGGCACATGACTATAAAGCCCACTCTCATTTCTGATGAGTAGGTGAGAAATGCCTTAGTATCTACAAAGTTTGTGTGGAGGAATATAGACGAGGTTATCACTATTGGAGCGCTACTTGAGGATAATAAGGAAAAAACTACATAAATAACACGTCTAAAAGGAGAGAAGGATCTAGAGAAGAAAAAGAATGAGGCCTTCATCAGCATGGTAGAAAAAATTGGTGACTATGTCCTGAAAGAAAGACCACATCTAGAGTCTAAGGTACCTAAAAAATTTTCTTTGGTTATGCATTATGTGCACACATTAGTTGATTTGGTGCTTGAGGATGGCCCAATTCAAATGCTAGCACCGAAGGATCCTGAACAAGAAGCAAAGAGAGCCAAGGCCTCCATGGTTAGAAATATTTCATCTTATGAGGCATTACTCCAAACCTTACAAAATGAGATGAAGAAAGCAGATCAAACTCTGAACATGTGTGTAGCACCAGAAGCAACGATCAGGATCAGAACTATAGTAGAAGATAATTAATTTCTGAAGGTAATGAAGGATGAAACTTTAGGGTACACAGAGAGATTAGCATTAGTAAAGCAAAAGCACGAAGCTCTTGCAGCAGCACAAAACCCACATAAGGAGAGGTTGGATGAGTTTTGAAAGCTCATAGCGCAAAAGATGGATCTTCTGGAGGGAAGGATGTCTGTTATGGCTAATGTTGTCCTCGTATTGCAGAATGAAAAGGGAGAAATAACCCAGGACAAGTTGGAATTTATTACCACAGACGTTCTAGAGAAAATGAGAAACGTGTTGGATGATTAGCAAACATTGGAGGCTGAGATAAAAATAGAATATCCAGAGTTGATCCTCTCAGTTGAAGAAGAGGGTGCTGTAAAATAGAAGTTCATTCTTTTTACAGAAATTCTTTACATTCTTTCCATTCTTATTCTTTATTGTTCGGGAACATCAGAAGGAAACCCCATTTTTGAGGTAACAATGTAGTTTAGTATGGGGTAATTTTTAGCAGACAAAGTATGACACTAAGGAGAGGGCACACAGAAGATTTATGTGTAGGAATAAGGAACATTTGAAGGCTTGGAAGGATAGGAAAGGAAACACATGCCAAGACAAAATGATTTGGGGACTTAGCCATTTTCATGGTTACGAGCTATTTTTGGAGATAGCGTGCACAGTACACATCGGAATGGAGACTTGCGCGATATGAAACTGCTATTTTGGGATGAGCATTTGGTGAGTACCAAGCACAATTTAAAGATAATAATAGGATTACTACTTCTAGTTAACTGTAGGAGATCTATTATTAGCGCACTTGCATGTGTGCCTATTATTGTAAAGGCACATAGCTATTTTAAGAACGTGACCTATTTTAGGAAGTGTGTAAGCGGTGAAGGGAAAGTCCCTACCCCTATAAGTATGTATTAATTTGTGTAGCTAGAAAGAGACATTGTGTATGATCTATTATGGAGTTATGCTACCAGATCTGATGCACACATAAACTTATGATACTATTTATTGTAAGACGCTTTTGTATTTACTGTGTTCAATATAATGGAGTGTATTGGGTGGATAAAGGCGTTAAACATGACTGTAACTTGTTCTTGCATGGTTGATTTTGTTATGTTTATCGTTTAATTCATTATTCTTTAAGATCTAGATCTGGAATATGCTTTGTGGTATGTTTATCCTATTTATGGATCTGAATGCATTATATCTTCATCATGTTAACATCCTACACAAGCAACTCTAAGGAGAGGCCTGGTACCTTTACACGCTTCGAGTGAACACTCAACTCAGGCTGGGTAATGTGTAAGGCACCTGGGTTATTCATGTTAAATTCTAGGCTACATCAAACTTGTTACATTTACTCGCATTGTGGACTCACCTTAGTCTACTTCCAACCTCATTGCTCCAACTACTTAGCTTGCACCACCCCTCTATAGCTCGCATTTCTTCTATCACACTTAAGCTTGGCTCAGTTGTTTTTTACTCCTACTTGCATTGATAACCTCGTTGCATCATCAACTCATTGTATTGTGTTCATTCAACTCACATTGAGTCCTTTACTTGCGTACTGTGTGACATTGTTGACTCTTGCGCTTAGTTTTCTTGGATTTTTTTTTGCAGTGCCCACTTCCTATGCTATTTCCATTGTGCATTGGCTTAATAATTTTCCAAGATGGTATCTTCCCTATGTTTTCACCTACTCAAGCTTTGGCTCCCACACCTTCTCTACGAACCTCACCTGTAATGAAATCCTTTCTCGACAAGTTTTAACCCTCTCTTGGCATGTGGAGATCTGCACCATTCATGAGCTTACCTTACCAACTTGGTAGTTTAACTCACCACCGCTTGACACATGCTCCCTCACTCATCAGGCCTGTCTTCAGCTCGATGGTTTCACTAAAATGACACATGGTCACCTATTTACATAGCTTAGCACCTCGGTGCTCCAACCCAACTCATCCAGTGAACAACTTTCCATTCCACTTGTGTAACTCACCAGCTCATGCACAACTCAGACCTGCAATTACTCGTCAACTCTGTAGTCAACTAGCTCATCTTTGCAAATAGCCAGCTCACCGAGTTGAGCTAGCTCTTCAGCCCCCCAAAAGGAAATGTTTTTCCCTTTTCCTTTCTCTCTATTTTTTAATTGTGGATTAATTAACACTAATTAATCTCATTCCTAATTAAGAGAACAATACATTTTAATGGAAAATTTATCTATTTTGAGCTTTAATATAAGCTTATTGGGCCTTTTTTGTGCCTCATTATACCTCATTATATACATTCTTCTTCACTTGCAGGTTAGTGAGCACGTCCATTACAACCTTGTGGAAAGATATCCCCTATTCACGCAACACTTATAAATTTCCGCAATCAAGGGGTGTTTATACTTTATTTAAAAAAAATTGAAATTCATGAAATCCTAATTATAGAGCCACAATGCAATATATAAGAAATAAAATACATATATGACCTAAGAAATAAGCTAGAGAAACATGAAACCCTAGGTGCAAGAGAAAGGAAAGAATTCTTAGTTTATTTCACAATTGATCTTGAGGTGTGTTGGATGGGAGAATTGAAAAACAAAAGGAGGAAAGTGATGCAAACGAACCTAGAAAATTGTTTGATATTTAGATCTTCCTGTACTGGGATGCCTAGGCACTGTAGACTACTTTTAGGCACCCGTGACTACGAAAAACATCAAAAACTAATTTTTTTGTGTCTCAATATGTTTGTAAACCTTCATTGTTGGTCGCATGTATGTCACACTATGTCTGTGAAATTCAATTGTAACCTACAAAGAGGAAGAGAACTTGTAAAACCCCAAAACACATCAATTCCTAAAAAGAAAAAGATGCAAATCGGGAGTTGAAGTGACCCCGATGTTCACCCGACATAGTGAACTTATGACCAAGCATTGCACTATATCTCAAACTCCATGTAGTTATGTGTGTGTGTGTGTGTGTGTGTGTGTGTGTGTGTGTGTGTGTGTGTGTGTGTGTGTGTGTGTGTGTGTGTGTGTGTGTGTGAAGAATCGTGCCCTAGGTGGCTCTTGTGCAAGATGCACTAAATAGCGAGCAATAGCTAGATGTAGCAATGTAAATAAATGTGTGGATGTCAAAATGAACTTCCCCTCCTATGAAGTGTATGCAGAAGAATGCATTCCCTTGTCCCTTGAATGAAGCTTGATGGATGCTTTGATGCTCTTGAAATGCCTTTAGATGCAACCTTAGGTGATAGTAATAGATTCTTAGAGCTTGGTCCTTTATTATAGTCACATAGCTTAATATTTATATGATTCCCTTAGTTGAATTTTGCAATTAACAACTAAAAGGCCGAACTATAAGAAAACAAGATGCCCAAAAGATAAAATATGTCCAAAAGAGGTGAATAAGATATAAAGAGGTCGAGGCCGCCCAGAAGGATGGTGGCACCTAGGCATTGGTGTCCTGGCTAGGCACTGGTGTCCATAGTGATAAAAGATGAAATAGTGAAGGATCGACTGGGCTATAGGGTGTAAGAGGCCAAGAAGAAGACATGAAAAAAAAAACAAAAAGGCCAAAGATTGTTTTTAATTGCTATTTTTATCACTTAGGAATCATATGAATAGTAGTATGTGACTAGGACCTAGAAATGTACCCAAGTGTGTGATTTAGCGTCTGCATTTGCCCCCACTTTATGTTATTGAGTGAATACTCAATAACATAAAGTAAATAAAATATGTGTACTTGATAACCATTTATTTTGATGGTGAAATCGTGTCGAGGAGACAAGAAAAGTGTTGACCTATAATCCCGATAGAACTGTGGGACTTAGGCGCTTCAATATTAGTTAAAGATGTACTCAGGAAATAAACCACATCTAATCTAAAAACAGAAATATAAATGAAGGAAAGTAACATATTTCATCTCAAACTCCAATCTTTATTTATTCATTAATAATGATTACATCATACAATCTTTTCATTTTATCTCATATATTATATCTCTCGTACAAAATCTCTCAAAGTGGCACACTCCCCTATATATCTCATTTTGCACACTTATAGAATACATTAGCTATAATAAATATACAAAATACAATATGTTCCAAAAGACACTTCTTTTGACTCATTCCTCTGTCGGCTTTTGTTTCGTACTACTTCAGTTTTTCTTCAATCCATGGTTTCATGTTGGCTTCCATGGTTCTTCCTAGTGTTACGTGGCTTCTTCCAGTGTTCAGTGGCGTTCTTCATGTCTCACGGATTTTATTAGTATTTCACAGGTTCCTCTATGTATCACATCTTTATAGTCTTTCACGGATTTTATCCTTTATCGATGGATTTCCTATTTCCTTTGTGGCTACATACTTGCTTTAGCAGCTATATTTCTAACTTTGTGGCTTACACCAAAAATCAATGAAGACTCCTATCAACATCATCCCCCATCTTAAACTTTGTCCCATTCTCGAAACAACAACTGATGAAGACTCCTAGATCTTGTCCTCCAAAAATTTACTTCAAAAATATCTTATGTGGTCATCAACCACCAGAACTTAGATGTCTAGCATAGGGAAATATTCCCTCGCTCAACTCACCTGACTGGATTTATGGGATGTCAATTTTATAGAGGCATCAACCTCCCTAGAAACTTAGACGTATAGTGTAAAGAAGGTTTCCTTTGCCCGACTCGCCCAACTGGGTTTGTGGGATGCCTTGATATTTCCTTTATGGTGGTGCTTGAGGAATGTACTTTGTAATCTATGGGGTTATGTTTTTCTCAAAATTATACCATAAATCAAGATGAATGTTGATCTGGTTTACCCATTCTTGTAGTTGTGCATTCTTTTTTATTAATGGAAGGATGCCTGATGGGGGTAGCTTTGCTTGAATTGGATGCCATCTTTGATGCGTGATTATGACCTCGTGTTGCATTTTGATTATGGCTTTGTCTGTCATATGGCTGCATTCTTGCATTTATGTGATCTTTTCTATCTGTGTCTTCTACTTATTTTGATATGTTTCTATGAGTTTAGCGAGCTTTTTTCTTTGAGCGTAATCTTTATCTGTACTGATATCATATGTAGAAAATTGTATGTTTATTTGTTGTTCTAATTGATCAAGCTCTGCTTTCTCCTATTAAGTTTCATTAGGCCACCCTATCGTATAGGTGTATTATGCCGCAAAATTTTGTAGCTCTGCCTCTAACGTATTGAGTGTAGTTTGTATCTCTTTCCTTCTTTGTTGATTTTCAATCTGTTGAGGCTTCAAAATTTGTTGCTTATATTCTTCTACAACATTATCGCTTATATTCTTCTTTGTTGATTCCGATTGCACTATGTCTTCTTTGAGTATTTGTTCAACTACTTTCTCTGTTTGTTCTTCTATTTGTAGATTAGATTGAATGTTGATATGGGGTTTTGCAGTTTGGATGGATGGAAGCATATTTTGCATCACTTCTTCTATTTTCATTCATCTTTACATCCAATCATGTCGAACACTATGTTCCAAGACCTAGTTGTATGTAGCATTTTGTAGGGGAGTGAGTTTATCTAAATTTACCTTATTTCATTCTATAGTTGTTTCTACTACCCCTTGTTGCAATTGAATGGATTGTTCTTCCTTTGTTACAATGCTTGTTTGATTCTCACCAGTGATTCTCTAGGTGTTAGAGTTGTTACCATGCTTGAAGATGTTTCTATTACTAGAGTGGATGGTACTGTGTTTGTTTATTTAAGTTATGTTTCTTTCTTCTTATCTTCTACATCATTTTCTCTCTTCTCTTGTTCTTGTTTTTCTTTCATTACCCTCTCTTGTTTTTCTTTTTCTTCCTATTCCTTTTTCTCTTTTTCTATTTTCAACTCTTGTTCTTCTTTATCCTTGTTATCCTTTTCTTGTTTTTCTTTCTCCTCCTCTTTTTGTTCCTTATGCTTATGTTCTTCTTCTTTATTTTCCCTTTCTTCTTTCTCCTTTTTAATTTTCTCTTCCTGTGCTCGGTGTTCTTTTTCTTTCTTCTCCTTCTTCACTTTTTGTTTTTTGTCTTCCTCTTCTTTTTTCTTTCTTTATGCTTCTTCCCTTTTTTGTTTTTGCTTCATGTCATGTTCTTCCTTTTTCTCTCTTATTATTTTCTCCTCCTTTGTTTCCAACTCTTATTTTTCTTGTTTTTCTTTTTTCTCTTTCTGTTTCTTATCTTGCTCTAATTATTCTTGTTATTTCTTACTTCTTTCAAGTTCTACGGTCTTTTCTCTTGCTACTTTTTGTTTTTATTTTTCCTTCTTTTGTTCTTCTCTCTCACTTATTTGTTTAATTAACAATCCAATCAACTCCTCCACTTCTTTTACTCTGTGCAACTCCCTTTTAGTTCATAGTTTCTTTTGTTTTATGGTAGTTATTTCTTTTTGGAGTGCGGTCAAGTGGTGTGTGTGTTTTGTATCTATCTTCTCCTGGACATCTTCTGCTAGAGTTGGTGTGAGAAAATGAGCTATATATTCAAGTACAAAGGCATATTTATCTAGGTAGTATACTATAGTTTCTGTTATAGTCATTTGTTCTCCTCCTGTGCTAGCGGCATATTCCTATGAAACTTGTGAAATTCCGCCGGTAGTTAAGCATTTTTCATAATAATTATAGGTTTGTCTAGTGAGTCATGTCTCCTCCATTGGTTCTGCTTCTTCGAGGATCTCGGGTTCTGATTGCTCCTATGTATGTATTGGTGAAGGAGTATATGGGGTGTCCTCTTCATCTAATTTAGAAAATTCTTCTACTTCCTCATATTCTACTTCCTCTTTTTCTTTGGCTATGGCTTATCTCAACTTAGTTTCTACTGTTAAATCTTTTTTTCGTTTAGTGATAGGTTTTGCAATACTAGGGCTTTTCTTTCTTTTCTATGTCTTAGGTACCCCCACACTTGATTTTGATTTTCATGTCAGTATTGCATACTTTTTTTGATATTATTTGAAGGTATCTTGAATCACTTCATCAAAACTAGGGAGGGTAGGTTTTTTAGGATCCACAGGGTATGCTTGTAATGCATGTATGGATGTGGCTATTAATTCATCTGAAGCTTCATAGGGAAACGAAAGTATTTGACTAGTACACAGAACTAGTGGCTTGATAAATGTATATTCAGTGACCACGATGAACATAGCTTCATGCTCATATTTTACCACAATTTTCTTGGATATTCTCAATCTATTTGCAACTATCTCCCTCATTTTATCTACTCATCTAATAAGTGAAGTTATTTGTGTGACTGCATCCATTTTTCTCATGTGTTCCCAAATTTGCTCTACTATAGGGGTATTTTCATTCCAATTGACTAATTAATCTTTTTGGGGAAGTATTCTTATAAAATGCATTGTCAATCATGATAATAATGACCCATAGAAAAATGTGTGTTTACAGTCTTTATTCCGCCTTACATTCTCATGAAATTTTGTCGCTAGTAATTTTGCTAGGTTATATTCAAAGTGGGTCGTAACCATATCTAATGTGATTTGGGCACTAACACCATGGGCGACATCCTCCCTATTAGGATGATAGATTTTCAAACAAATGGATTTGAAAACATACCTTAAAGTGGAATCTGGAATATTGGAGATTTTGATGCCTCGTTTATTTGTCGTGACACACATCGCCCTAGTCATATTCTTCATTGGAACTTTTTTCTTTGTTAGGGCAGACCATCCTTTGTCTTGTAGCCCAATAAACCTAACCATTACTTTGGTGTTGATTTGATATGGTTGATTGGGATAGAGCATTTGATTATGTAGACGGCTAAGGAGAACTTTGATTGCCTTGTCTACCCTAGGGAAGTAGAAAATTTCACTCCATGCATCGAGTTTTAATTCTCCAATTACTTTTGCATTTTGTTTATATTCCTCTTGTTGGGTTTCCAAATTTTTAACAACCAATAATGCCCTATCTACCTCAAGTTTAGAATGATTGTATTCGATAAAAAGAGAATGGATATACCACTAGAGATCGCGTGTAATTGCAAATTTAAAAGGAATGTGCGAAAATGCTCCCTCTGGATCATGCGTATTTGCTTTCATGGAGTACTTTTGATATTTCAGTTGTGGAAACTCTACTTGTTTGACTTCGATTTGACTATTCATGTCTTCTTCTTTCTATTCCCTAGTTTTTCCCTAGCTCACTTTGTCACCCTTAATATTTTACTCAATCTCTTCTTATGTTTGCAATGCCTTAGATTTTCATAATTGAACCCTTATATATATTTTATGTCCACCTACAACATTTATTATTTTCTTAGAGGGTAAACTTTTGCTTTGTTTCATGTCTTTTTCTTTGTTTCACAGTTTTCCTTGTTATGTGATTTGTACATGGATTTTCCACAACTTTTCCTTCCTTTGTTTTGCAGTTATTATATTTCTTTGTTTCATGGTTTTAGTTTTCCTTGTTTCGCAGATTACTCCTCTTTTTTCTTCTATGATTTTTCCTATTTATTCTTTCCAAATTCCTTCTCTATCTTATTTGTTCTGTGGATTTTTCCAACCCCTCTTATCCACGGGTTTACTTTTGTCTTCCTTTGACAATTTTCTCCTTATTTCTTCATATGGTGACATTTATTCTTCTTCTCTTCATTGTGCAAATTTTCTATTTTCTTTTTGTTATGGCTTTTCTTTTGGTTTTCATTTATTGCGTGGGTATCCATCCTCCGTGGTTTAGTATTTTTGTCTCTAGTATTCCTTCTAAGGGTAGATATGCCCTTGAGGGTTTTCATCCTACTCCTCGGCCTATCTGTCGAATTGTCAGTTTTCAAATAGGTCGATGTTCTCTTATTGCACAGGTATTATTCCTTTGTAGTTTCTTCTTCCTTCTCATTTTTATTTTTCTCAGGGTAGATATTCCCTCACACGTTTTCATCCTACCCCTTGACCTACCTGTCGAATTATCGGTTTTCAGATAGATCAATATTTTTTTTCCTTATTTTGTTCTAGGTCACATATGTCTTGAGCCTTGCTCAATTCACATGTCCTGGAAGTTCTTTCATCTACAAAGTTTGTAATGTTACTGCTCCAGAAGGTAGTATCTCCACAATAATGCATGGTCCTAGTCATCTTACCTTCAATTTCCATGGATGCTTATACTTACTATCATACAAAATTACTTGGTCTCCAATATCAAATTGTTTCCTCTTGATGTGGCGGTCATGCCACACCTTCTGTTTTCTCTTCTCCTGGGTCTGGTTATACACATCTATGAACCTTTTCTCATCCAGTTTTTCTAACTCTATCATCCTTTCATGAAGTGAGTCATCTTCATTCATTTTAAAAGCTATTGCAATCCTCAAACTTTGGAGCACAAAATCTAAGGGGACCTTGGCTTCTAATCCATAGACCAATCTAAATGGGGAGAATTTTGTAAGCCTTTTAGAGGTTGTGTGGTACGCCCAAAGAGTGGCAAGTATCTTTAAATCCCAATCTACAGTTTGTAATGAGAAAATATTTGTTAATACCTTATCCAATACCTTGTTGAATTCTTTTGTTGTTCCATTCACTTAGGGATGGTAAGGAGTGCTTCTATTATGGTTAATCATAAACCTACTTATTAGCTCTTAAATAGTTGTTTTCACAAAATGTTTTCCTTTATCTTTGGGTGATGCTCATTCGACACACAAACATTGTGATGATATTCTCATATATGTTTTTACTAACTATTTTTGTAGTACAGTATTTTGTGGGAACCACTTCTTCCCATCTTGTCAAGTAATATGTCTCAGTTATAATAAATCTTTCTCGAGAATGTTTGGCAGTCGGTTTAATAGGTCCTATGAAATCAATGTCCCATTTTTCAAAAGGCACCAAATCCAGAATAGGTCTCAGTGGCATCTCATCCCTTGCATTGGGTTTCCCAACTCTTTGACCTATATCATAGGTCCTAGCATGTTTGTGACCATCCTTAAAATGTGTAAGCCACCATAGACCATCCATCATTACCTTTCTTGTTTCTTGTTCTCCTCCATTCTGACTACCCGATATGCCTTTATGTGCTTCAATCAAAACATTTTTCCTCTCGTGCTCCATAGCTACTCTTTTAAGGGTGTCATCTTGTCCCTTTTTATGCAAATTTCCTTGAATCAATGTAAAACGAAATTCTCTACTTAGAATTTTTTTCTTCTGTTGTTGGGTATAGTCACTTAGGAATTCTCCTATGTACAACAATTGGGTAATCTCATCAAACTCTTTTGGTATGGATTCAATCCTGAATAAATGAACACCAAGAAATTCATCATCTATGGGTCCCTCATCTTCTCCATTTTCAATTCTTGACAAATAATCTAGACCATTATTTAGTTTTCTAGGTTTTACTGCCACAATGAAATCAAATTCTTGAAAAAGCATAAGCCATCTACAGATTCTCCCTTGCAAAACTGGTCTATTTAATAGATACTTTAAAGTCTTAAGATCGGTATAAAAAGTAAAGCAAGTGGAAAAGAGGTATTGTTTATATTTCATTAAGGAATAAACCATACTTAATGCTTCCCTCTCTATAGTTGTATAATTTCTCTCTACCTTGGTCAACTTCCTGCTAGCAAATGTTACTAAATGGTCCATTTTGTCTCTAAGCTATGTCAATACAGTTCAAATGTTATCCTAGATACATCCATATGAACATGGAAGGTTATCTTCCAATCAAGAAAAATCAATATAGGTGCATGTAAAATTTTATCTTTTAAGACTTCAAATGCATCCGCACACTCTTTAGACCAAGAAATTTGTTCGTTTGTTCTTTTATTCAATAATTCTTCCAGAGGAGCACTTATTTCTACATAGTTTCTGATAAACTTCCTATGATATCTAATGTAACCCAGAATTATTTGTACCTCTTTCTATGTTTTTGGTGGTGGCAAATTAACAATCACTATAATTTTTAGGGGATCAATCAATAACCCTTCCTTACAAATTATATGGCCCAGTAATGTGCCAAAAGGTTTCAAAAAAAATAATTTCTTTAAATTCAACTATATCTGTAAGGATCTACATCTTTTAAACATCACCCTTAGTACTTGTATGTGGTTGTTAAACAATCCATGAAATCATGAATACAATCTTTGAACGCATTGATCATGATCTTGCTAAATATTGCTATGGCATTCTTAAGTCCAAATGGCATAACTGTATACATAAAGGACCCCCATTGTGTGGAAAAAGTGGTTTTAGGTTGATCCTCCAGAGAAATTTTCACTTGGTGATAACCGAAGAAGCCATCTGTAAATCAATACACTTGTCTAGTAGCCACATTTTCCAACACTTCCTTTGTAAAAGGGGTTAGGAATGGATCATGCACGCAAGCTTTATTTGATTTCCTGTAATCAACGCACACACAAATTTCTCTAGTCTTTCTATTTTGGATCACCATGGGACTAATCCATTCTGATTCATCAACATGTTTGATAATCCTGACATTCAACATTTTATCAATTTCAGATTTTACCTTCACCTTCAAATTAGGGCTTGATTTATATGGCCTTTTCTTTATTGGCTTGAATCCCTCTTTAATTTGAATCTTCATTGTACCAGCCTATTCTTTTATTCCCTTCAACTCTTTGAAATATTTTGGAAAAATATCTTGGAATTCTTGTAGTAATTCTACTACCTTGGCCCACTTCTTCCTCCGACCAATAGTCTCCAATCTTGGAAAAAATTTCATCTCCATTCATCCCAATATTTTCATTTCTAGTTTTCAAAGGCTAATAGTAATATTTATCTCCTTCATCTTTATTCTCTACTATTTGTCTTTCATCCTTTATGACATTGTATCTCAAATTCTCTGGTTTTTCTTCTTTTTCTTGCTTTTCAACGGTGAAGCATCTTGCCATTTCTAGAATCCTCATTAAGTTTTCTTGCAGCTTTAGGATCTCAAGTTTTGTTTTCTCTTTCTCTTCAGAATATTGTTTAGTAGCTTCATATGGTGTCAAGAATAGAAAATATCAAATATTTTTTAGTTCCCTCAATATATTCAAGTCTGCATCCTAAAAGTTAAAGGTATGGAAAAAATCCTTAACTATCTGATCCCAATCTCCAGTCCCCCTTCTAATTTCTTGATGTGAATACCAAGGTCGTGGTATGGGCCCAAGGGTCCATATAAAAAATTTAATCCATAGTAAGGGAAAAGTCTCCCTGTATAACTACCAGTGTTGTTCACAAACCTGAATGTGCTTCTGCGGACCAGTTTCTCCCGTGTATTCGAGAATCGCGACATAATAGCCTTCACTTTCCATAAATTGGGCTTTGATAAATGTTGTTACCGAGTTCCAGTGAGTTACATTATGCTTATGTGTTGCCCACCGAATTGTGGAATTTATTGTTAGGGTGTCATCTAATAGGAAATATTATTTCCATGATCTTAATGTACCCTTCTAGATCTCCAAACCCTGAGTATTTAGGCAATTTTTTGTGAGATGCTCCATGGCTTAGCCGGTAAAACCTTTTAATTGGTATCTCTTTTATTCCTTATTCTTTCGTGGAAAATCTATCTTGTACTGGCATAAAAATTTCATCTTCTTCTTCTTCTTGTGTAGAGTAATATTCTTCCTTTTCTTAAAATTTGGCTTTAGCAAGTGCTAAAATGTCACCCACGGTGTTATAGTTATCTTCTAGTGTGATGATTCTAAGTGGTATTCTTCTTGCAAAATGTAATTTTTGAGTGCTTGACTCTGAAAACCCATGTATCCAAGATTCTACTACATTATCTAAACCTTCAGTGGTATCTTCGGATTTAACTGAAATCTCACTATCCAAGTTTGGTTCAAATTCATTTTCATTACTGGAAAATCTGTTAAATGCCTATACTCCTTGAATTTCACCAAAATCGTCCTCTTGTATGTCATTCCATACTTATTATGTCCATGCGGCACTCATTCTTGCATACAAGGGTACATGCACACATATACCATCTGAATTTAATGTCACTTGCTATTCTGTAGAACTTCATGTTCCATTGCAGTCTATGAACCATTCCAAGGCTAGAATGGTGCTATATGAAGGATTTTCAGACACATTCCCTACTACTTCAAAATACACCATCTTCTTAATTCCTATAAAATTCACCACTACATTCTTTAGTACCCCTAATGGTTTTCGTGATGATCCATCTACTAATCCAATAAAGTATCTTGTGGGTTCCAAAGTAGGTCTTCCAAGCATCTCCCATGTAGTTTTAGACATCATATTGATGTCCACACTAAGATCTAGTAGTACTTTGGTAAGTGTGGTATTAAAGATATCCACGTTTAGATAGATGGTGGACTTGCACCATGTTCGCTGAGTATGAAATATGTTTATTTTCTTCTTATTATGTCCTCCTTCAATTATGTGGATGTGATGAGTCCTCTCTTCTTTATTCCAGTACTTGTTGAATTGTTTCAGCTTATCTATTAAGCCATTATTAATAGTTAATTTTGTTATTTCCTTCAAGGAATTAACCTCTTCCTCTACAAAACATTTTTTCTCCTTTTCTTTAATGGTTTGTGCTTCTTTTACAAGTACCCTACTCTTTTCAACTTCTTTAAAGTGTAATTCAAGTCTCATTTCCTTAACCTTCCACTCCTCTTCATCAAAATATTGTTGTTCTTGTAGTAGCCTTATTATTTTCTTCTTTTTAGGGACCGCCTCATTTCTAGTGGCACTTCTGGTTGTAACAGCTACTTTATATCGTGGTTCTTCAATACTATTCCCATATTTTGTCACTTTTCTTCTCATATAACTCTCTTTAGGATCCTCTTGCTTGTTTTCTTCTATATTTCCACTTCCTGAAGCAGAGACCCTCGCAGATTTATATTTTTCTATAATTTCTTCATCCTAAGGGATTCTAGTGATATGTTGTACCTTTCTTTGAGCACCCACCCCTAAAGCTTCTAATTTCATTGTTCCACTATTAGAGAACTGGCCAGCCTTTGGACAATTAAATTCATCGTGCCCATTCTCATGGAAAAATCCGCAGGGATCAGGTTATGTACATTTTCTTGTAAGGTTTTCATCCTGTCCACATTTATAACAAGTCACGGGTCTTCTATTTTGATATCCACCTCCTTAGTTATCCCTATAACCCCCTCGGTAACCACCATGATTGTAACCTTGATATCCTTTACTGCCATGATATTTATCACAGTCGCCTCTATATCCACCTCTAAAATTTCCTCTGTATCTGTCTCGTTACCCTTCATGTTACTTCAAGTAGAGGATAAGTGTCCTACATATGTTGATCCCAAAGTCTGTAAATCTCATACCAAGCCCTCTGATGGTGTTATATTGCCAGATGATGCTTTTTGGGATGAATGTAACTGCGACTGCTCTTTTTCATTTTCAAAGTAGGGGAACCCAATTCTACTGTCCTTTATTGTAACAGACTATACACCATATCATTGGCCTCATATTACTCTTTGGTGGTGAACTACTTCTTATTCCTCCAACTCTCTGAATCTCATGCAGTAATTTCAGCTTTTCTAGTTCTAAATGCACTCTTTCTAATTCAATTTTTATTGAAGTTTTGCACTCTCTTCTCCATGGTTCGGCTTCCAATTTGATTTTCATCTCAATTGCTTCTGCTAATGCTTTAAATTGTTGTGAATCTATTGTTTGTCTTAGATAAGGAAGTAATCCCGAAGTAAACCACTCAATCCTCTAGTTCTCCGTCAGTGGCTTTTCCAACTTCCTAGTAATGTTCTTGAATCTTTGACTAAATTCTTTCAATGATTCTCCTTCTTTCTGTATAATGTCCCTCATCTAACTTACTCCTTTTGTTGGTGCCTCTGGAAAATGGAAGTTTGTTTTAGATTCTCTTTCAAGTTTAGCCCATGGTTTCACTCCTTGAGAAATTATCTTCATGTACCAATGCAATGCATCATCGCTCGATGAAAAGGTGAAATCTTATATCTTAGTAGTTTCATCTGTGATGTTATTTTTCTTCTAGTATGCTTCCAAAAGGAATAGGTGTTATAATGAATTGCTATAATCCTTGTCAAAAATTGGCATTTTGATCTTCTGAGCCATATTTGATCAAGTATTTATTCTTGGCTTAGCAACAGGCTACTACTTAACTATTTTTACCTTCTTGGTCTGGTTATGAACTAGTTTTGAATTACTCTTTCTTCCCTTATCTCTGCTTAACTCAATGTCAAAGTAAAGTTCACCTAGTAATTCCCAAAACTCTCTCACTACTTCTTGTCTTTGATGACTCTCTTATCTTAATGCTTTGTATCTTTCTTCCAAACTTTTCCCCTTTTTTTAGATTCTCAAATAGTGTATTAAGCAGCACATGGAATGGAATCCACTCCAGGGGGGTCATCTCCTTTGGGTTCGCGTTTTGGTTGGGGGGAATGCCTTTATTTGGTGACTTTTCATAATTAATAGTTTCCATAACTACCTTTCTATCTTTCTTACTTCTTAATCTATAACTATCTTCTAATCCTTCGTCACGTCTCCTCTTCTTATTCTATTTTTATTCTTCTCTATCTTGAGTTTCTTCACTACTTCTCTTTTTATTTTCCTATACTATCCTTATCTTTTCTTCTTCTCTTCTATCTATATTTTTTTCCTCTTTATTCTCCTCATCTATTATTTGTTATTTTCCATCTGAATTCCTCAACGAATTCCTTTATCCCCGTGAATTCTTCTTCTTCTTCTTTGCCTCTTTCTTTAATCATTAATGGTGTTATTAAATCCTCTTCACTCCATCCTTCAGATTTTAATACCCTTTTAAATGTTGGTTCTAATCCTCCTAATAACTGTTGTAGGTCCCTTACTAATATTGCTTGTCTAGTTAGATCCCGTTGAATTGGACTATCTAAATTATACTGAACCACGAGATTATGTGGAGTAACAACTGGACTATCTAAAGTATACTGAAAGCATAGGATTCCGTGGAGTAACAAAACCTTGTTGGTCTCTACAAGACGTGGGTATAATAGCTAGACTTGATGCGTCTACCTCCATTTCCAGGTGAGCCAATTGCTAGCCTCCACTTGATGTGGGTGAATCTTCTTTTTCTATTTTCTTCCCTACTTTCTTAAATTTATTTAATTTCTCCTTCCTCTCATTCATTTTCTTGGATCTCTCTTCTCATGCTAATCCTCTACTTTTCTAATTTTTTCTCTACTTATTTCTTCTCCACGACTATCCTAGCTCTTTATTCCATCCTCATCATTATTTCTTGTATGCTTACTTTTAATTATCCCCTCACAAATCATTAATATCTCCTTAATTCTCTTAACCTCCTACTTTCTACCTATCTAATTTTCTTCTTTATTCTTTTTCCCCATGTCATCCTATTTCTACCACCCCAACTAACACCCCATTAATTCTGATAAGTTATGACTCTTGGATCGCCCCCCTTCACATCTTCCATCCCACAGTGCCTATCCCCCTAAAGGAACTTCTATGATTCTCTAATTAATCCCTTTTTAATCATTAAAACTTTAACTAAGAATGGAACTGGCTAAAAAAATCAACCGAGGGCTCTGCTTCAAACTTCTTTCTTTCTTGTTATCAAAACTACTCCAACCTTGAATTTCCCACGTGATTATGTAATAGTCTAGAGTAGTTTCATACCAGTAGTCGATTGCTCTAGTCCACGATTCTTCAAGATTTTTTACTATGGTTAATTTTTCTGTATCTCACTCAAAAGGTTATCTCAAGTACATCCGTGACCATTATATCCACTTTGCATGTGCTAATAAAGAGGGCCATAACAAATGTGGTAAACTAGGCCCAAAACTCTTCTTCACCGTACTTCTCCAAGAGACTTCTTGCTTTTGTTGCTCTGTAAGTTATCTTCTATATTTTTTATTCTCCTTTTACAAATATGTCAATCTGTTATCTCCCACCACTTTTCAATTTCTAATAATGTGGGTTTCCAATACTTTGGTGGTGAAATATTTCCTGACATCCGCTTAACACAAGAGAACCCGAGCTCAGGCACCAAATGTTGACCTATAGACCTTGAAAGAACTTGTGAGGCTTAGGAAAAATTCGACCTTAGTGAAGGATGTACTCAGGAAATACACCACATATAATATAAGAACAAAAATGTAAATGAAAGCACAGTAACAAATTTTATCTCCAAAACTCCATGATCTTTATTTATTTATCAATAATAATTCCATCATACAGTATCTTCTCATTCTATCTCATGTATTCTATCTCTCATAAAAAATCTCTCCAAGTGGCACACTCCCATATTTATCTCATGGTGCACACTTATACAATACATTAGTTACAATAAATATACAAAATACAATATGTTCCAAAAGACACTTATGTTGACTCGAGCCTCTGTCAGCTTATGTTTCGTACTGGTTTAGTTTGTCTTCAATCTGCGGTTTCATGTCAGCTTCCACGGTTCTTCCCGGTGTTATGTGGCTTCTTCCACTATTTGACGACTTTCTTTGTGTCTCATGGATTTTCTTAGTCTTTCGTAGCTTCCTTTGTGTATCACGACTTTGTAGTCTCTCGTGGATTTTATCCTTTATCTATGGCTTTCATATTTCCTTTATGGCTACATACTTGATTTGGTGGCTATATTTCTAACTTTGTGGCTTATATCGAAAATCGATGAAGACTCATGTCAAAAAAAAGTGTGGAGTGATAAAATGAAGTGTGGAAGCTAGAGAACAGGAAGTGACCCTAGGGGTGAAAGTGTATGTGTATATGTCATGTTGTACCTATTTTTGTAGCTTGATGTGTTTGATTGATGTGACTGTTACTTCCCATAAGGATGGACCTGTAAAAGAGAAGAGCAAAAGAGTATTCAAATATGTGTATATGAAAAATTTGATCCAAATATGTAAAAATTGTGTAATAGTATGTAAAAATATAAAAAGGAACATGTGTACCTAATCAATGATGAGTGAAAAGGATAGAAAAGATCCTAAGAATGTTGTAGAATACTGAGTCTTTTTTATGATCTCACACTAAGAACAAGTTTTTTAGGTGATCTCGCGCCAAGTGTGATTTTTTTAGCGATCTCACACCATGTCAAAATAAGTGTTGGGGAGAAAGGTCTAGTGTTATTCTTCAACTTTGATTACTTCTCGATGATTTATACACCACTACAAATGGTGTGATCCTGCTTTATTCAAGTTCAATCAAGTTCAATCTATTTTGATCCAATGCAAATAGAAAAAAGGAGATAACATACATATTGATTGTTGGAGGATTGTTCCTATTCTGTGAAAACTGCCAAAAATTGTGTTGATTTGAGAAAAATGTCATAACTTCCCCCTAGTCATAGGTGCCTGGGAAGGGTTAGAAGTGCCCAGGCGCTAGTGTTTGGGGCTAGGAACTGGTGTTTATCATGTGCTGAGGACCCAAGTCAAATTCTAAGCCCTTTTGGTGACTAAAGACTATGTTGTTCCTATGTTGTGCAAGTCTGAACTATGACTGTGTATTATTGAACGGGGTGACTAATTCACCCAATGTATGCCCCCCTCATTTCATGTGATGTCGCTAGGAGAATGCATCCCAAAGGAGGACTAAAGATTGATATGAAACTAATACCCTACATGGGGAGGGAATGTGCTTGGTTGAAACCAAGGCACATGCAAACAAAGTGGCTCAAAACATGTATTGTGCAATCAAGAAAAACACATAAATAAAAGATAATGTATAATCTAACAAGAAAGAAGATAATGTAGACCACAAAAAGTGGGTTTCAAACATGGGACATTACTCACAATTTTGTAAGACAATCAGGGTTGAAGTGGCCAAAAGTATACAGTGTGCACACAAGACAAAGGGAAAATCCTGGAAACAGTGGTAACTAATGAAAGACAATAACAAGCAAAGTAATACACAACCATGGTGGAAAATAGTTCCTGCAAGACAAATTATGCACATGAAGCACCTATTAGCATGTTAGAAAAATAAAAAGTATGTCAAAGCGTGTATGATCCTATATAGTAGTGTGCTAGTATGAATAGGAAATATTATAAAATGAAACAATAACACATGTAGTGTATATGAAAGTAGATGCCCCCAAGAGCCACTACGGGACTGGTAAGAGGTGCAATGCCAAACATCCATGTTGCATGTAACAATATTTTTAAATTATGCATTCACAACTAGAAGGCAAGTAAACACGCATGTGTATACTGAAAAGATAATGACATACAAAATATCTATCTAGCATAGTAAGAATGGTGTACATGTGAGTATAACTAAGCCAGATCAATGTGCAACCAAGATATGCAGTATGTTTTGAGTGATAATGGAATGGAATGCAATGTGAGTGTGATAGGAGTAGTGTGCCCCTGGAGTAGATGTGTATGTATGAGACGAGGTTTATTTATAAATTCCCTTTCATCACTTAAGAATGAACCATAAAACAAGACTACATCATCGGGAAATGGTTTGAAATTGTGCGTTAGATAGATATGATCAATGAATCATAGATCGTAGAGAGTGAGTGAGTGTCGTGAGGTTCATTTTAGATTCAGACCCTTACTAGTCGAGTATGAACTGTTGAACTAGAGTGTGTCATACGGAAGCGTGTTGTGATTGAATATGTGCTACAAAGATGTGTCGTGGATGTGCATGGAGTGTGAAATGTTTAGTGTGTATTATGTGAGGTTCATGAATGTAGTATTCCCTCAACAGTCAAGTGTGAAATGTAGCACAAGAGAGCATTCATCGAGTAATGATGATATAACTATATCAAGATCCCTAAGATGCATGCGAATGAATAGAAGACTATATCCAACAGTGTAGAGTGACATGAATAAAATATGTAAGACACCTGATGATGTCTAGAAGGGGAGGGAGATAGTAATTATGATTAATCCTAAGTGTATGCCAATGGTGAGTGTGCTATCTGATAAAATTGAAGTGTACGAGGTTCCTCCACCCAATGCTTGTGGAGATAAAGGTGTGTGACTATGCTCTAAGATCGGTGATAGATGAGATAGATAAAGTATCGGTGAATGAGACCTATGTGTACATGTGACCTATAGAGGTGATGAAAACCTATGTGAAGAAGATATCACAAAGGTTATGTACACCTATGATGGAGGAGAATTCTCAGAGGTGATTGGACACTTATGACTGAATGAAAGCATGGAAGTAATGAATACTGATTTAAAGCCGAATGTAGAGATGATGAGCACCTATGTGAGGAGAGATCCGAGGAGAAGATTTATACCTATGTGAAGGATTTCATAGAGGTCCATGGACATCTAAATGATCTATTAGAGTGCGAATGTGATGAACACCTATGTAAGAGGAGGTTGAGGACATGGTGATGCGAGGTGGAACACCATTGATATTAATGAATTTCTTGTTGATGAAGTGAACTTTATGAACACAAATGTGAAGGATAGCTAAGGAGGTGATGTATAGCTGTGTGAAGTAGTGCAAAGCCAGTGGAATGGACCTAAGATCATGCCATAATATTTGATTTTAGGTAGCCACTAAGGAAAGGCATGAGTACGTCGTGTGTAGAGGACCAACTGTAACTAGGATCAGCTTGCACATTAGCCATTTGAGAGGTTGTAGGGAACTAGATATGAAATATGTGAGTACAGTGGATAATTGATTGCAACAAGAAGTGCTACAACCATGGAGCATGCACTAATGTGAACACCATTGATGGATCAACCATGGTGTTATTGTATATAAACTATATCCACTAGTGATTTATAGACATTGATTGCTACAAGAAATTACGAAGCCAGGGAATACCTAAGAGCATGATCACATCCTTTGACTGAAGGTGCACATAATGCAATGACACAAGCATGGTAAGATTCCTCAACTATGATGGGAATCTAGACATAACTCATATGAGCCCTTGATGAACTGGAGGATGGCATATGCACGATAGTGGATAGTTGATTGGCCATAAGAAGTGTAATAGAGCACACCACACATTTACTCGATGTTTCAGGAAGATTGTATTATTGATAGCTTGAGGCCCCATAAAAGCATTAATATGTAATGTGTCAAAGAAGAATGTAGCGTGATAGTCGTAGTTAGAAAATGCAATGAATGGTAGAGAGGCATCAACGTGAGAAACTAAAAAATCGAGAGCCTCTGATGAAGGAAGAGGCACTGCATGATATGTATGATTGGATGAAGAGTCAGTCATTTTCTTGTCATGTTTAGGAAGAGGATTGAAAATATATTGAGCTTGTGATTTTCATTGACCGGCATAGATGTCATAGGCTTAGGAATATCAATTTCATTATTATCGATAATATTTTGAATAAGATTTTGAAGTTTTAAACATTGATTTGTAGAATGCCCAAAGAATATATAGAGCAATAGACAATTTAGTAAAAGTACACTTGGGCAGTTGTCATTGAATATTTTCATAATTAGAGACAACGTTGACAGTAGATTTAGCTTCAGTAGGCTTAGTAGATGGATTGAAATTGGATTTACTTTGAAAGCGAGTGGAAGATGAAGCCTGATTATGATACTTAAACTTTCCCATAGATAATAATTTACTTTCACATAGCTTAAGAGTATGACTTAAATGATCAAATGATGGATATGTATTAAATATGGAACTTTCCTACAAAGGTGGTAATAGACTTTAGATGAATATATCTTGAAGTTCAGAGCCCACAAGTACATTAGACATCTTAGCTAAGTTGTTCTTATATTGCAATACATAATCCGCTAGATGCTCGTTAGATCCTTGTTTAATTTTTTCTAGTTGAGTATAGAATATATTAGAACCAATATTAATAGAGAAATAAGTGAGAAAATCATTAGCTAAATGCGTAAAATATGTTACCTAGTGGATGTGTAGATCATGGAACCAACACATTGTATAATATTGAACACTTCTAGGAAAGAGATTTGTGAGTAAAGTATGATCATCTACATAATCTAGACATGCCACATGAAATTCTTGAAGATGATCTTGAGGATCACCATGGCCATTGAAAATGGGCAGCTTGGGAGTGATGAAATTTTAAGGAAGTTCATAAGTGGCAATGACAGGTGTGAAAGGATTATGAAATAGTAATGTCGAATCTAGAGATGGAGATGCATGAGAAGTAGACTATTGCAATTAACAGATTTGAACTTGAAGATCCTGATAAAGAGAAGCTAAATCTTGAGTGCTAGTGGAAGAGACTTTTCAAGTGTGAGAAAAAAAGGTGGAGTGAAGTGGTTGGTGGGAGTAGGAACAGAAACATAAACAGTAGAAGTAGGTGGAAGAGTGGAAGTAGGGGGTTGAGTAGCAATGGGCATGGAAGTGGGGATGGATGTAGGAACATTAATCTCCGCAAGAGTGGTGGCCTCCTCACAAGTAGTGAATAAAATGAGATCTAGATCCTGAGGATATTCAACAAGATGATCATTGAGCTCTTGAAGGCGGGCTTCAGTAAATTTTCCATAAGATTGAGTCATGATGGAAGTAGAAGAGGAGAGTATTCAAAGGACGTGTTCACTAAATTATTTAACAAATATTGAAATTTATGAAATCCTAATTGTAGAGTCACGATGTAGTAGATAAGAAATAAAGTATAGATATGACGTAAGCAATAAGCTAGAGAAATATGAAACCCTAGATGTAAGAAAAGGGAAAGAATGATTCATTGATTTTGCAATTGATCCTGAGTTGTGTCAGACTAGAGAACTGATAAACAAAAGGAGGGAAGTGTCGCAAAAAAACCTAAAAAATTATGCAATAGTTGGATCTTCCTAGAGTTGGGTGCCTAGATCAGTTCAGTGGTGCATGGGTGTTATAGACTACTTCTGGGTGCCTGTGACTATGAAAAACCTCAGAAACTAATTTTTGTTGTGTCGCAAGATATTCACCAACCTTTGTTGTTGATCATATGTGTATCACACTATGTCCATGGAATTCGCATGTAACATGCAAAGAGAGCGAGCACCTACAAAACCCCAAAACACATCAAATCTTAAAAAATAAAAGATGCAAATGGGGATTCATATTGACCCCGGTGGTCACTCGATAGAGTGAACTTATGACTAAGCACTACACTACATCTCAAACTCCATGTAGTGCTCTATGTGTGTGTGTGAAGAATCATGCCCTAGGTGGTTCTTATGCAATATGCATTTGATAGTGAGAAATAACTAGATGTAACAATTTAAATAGATGTGTGGATGTCAATATGAACTTCCCCTTTTATGAATTATACACAGAACAATGCAGTCCCTTGTCCCTTGAATGAAGCTAGATGGATGCTTTGATGATCTTGAAATTCCTTTGGATGTAACCTTAGGTGATAGTAATAGATGTTTAGGGATTGGTCCTTTATTATGGTCATATAGCTTTGCATTTATATGATTCCCTTAGTTGAATTTCACAATTAACAACTAAAAGGCTAACCCATAAGAAAACAAGAATCCCAAAAGATAAAATTTTCCCAAAAGACGTGAGTAAGATACAAAGAGGTCAGGGGCACCTAGAACGACGAGGGCGCCTAGTCACTGGTGTCCTGGCTTTGCGGTGGTGTCCAAAGTGATGAAAGATGAGACACTGAAGGATCGAATATGTTGTAGGGTGTAAGAGGCCAAGAAGAAGAAATGAACAAAGATAAAAAGGACAAAGACAACTGTTAATTGCTAGTTTTCTCACTTAGGAATCATATGAATAGTAATATGTGACTAGGACCTAGAAATGTACCCAAGTGAATGATTTAGTGTCTACAATTCTATGTAGTTCTTTTATTTCCACTATCTTCTTTACTCACTTTTACCCTCCATGGATCTTGATATGGCATAATAATGTCTAAAGTGCATGATTTTGTGACTACATTTTGCCCCCACTTTATGTTGGTGAGCGGAAAGTTTGGTAACATAAAGTAGATAGAGATGTGTATCTGATGTCCATGAAGAGTGATGAAGAAGGCATGCCAAAGACTAGAAAAAGCATGGAATGACAAAAAAGATGGAGGAGCGTGGTAAAGATGAAAAATGTGCAATGAAAAATTGATGAGAGTGAACCTAAGGTGGAATGCGTGTGTAGCTACTATGGTGTGTAGTGTACCTGCATGGGTAGTAAAGTGTGTATTGTCGTGAAGTATTGTTGTTGACATTTTTGTTTTTGTTTCCCCCATTTGACTGCTTGTTTCTCATACGGTCAGGCCTACAAGGAGAAAAATATCAAGTAGTCAAATATGTATGTATGTGTAAAAACGCAAAGTAAAAGACACATGTATATGAAAGCATGTAAATGTAAAATACGCAAATGTAAATGGAACATGTGCACCTAATCCATGTTGAGAAAGAGAATGTAGAAGGATATCTTGTATTGCGAGTTTTTGTGGTGATCTTGTGCCATAGGCCGAAGAAGTATAGTGAGGAAATGCTCTGTGTCCTCCAACCTTTAACTGCTTCTCTAAATTGTATGAAGAGATCTTTGCACTGTCCTGGTTTTTTGGGTGATCTGATGCCGACTGTAGAAGAAGTATTAAGAGGAATTCTGATGTATCCTTCAACTGCTAACTACTCCCCTGAATTTCAAGGACATCATGTCCAGTAAAAGCCAATGTGTATGGAGTTCATAAACTGGTGTGAACTCACTCGCCGATAATGCCAAGGGCGGAAAGTACACTAAACTAAACTAGTGTAAATTCCCTGTGTAGACTATAAAAACCCCAAATGATGCCCCCTCTTTGGGGGTGTATGCGATGTGACTAAAAGGAGAATGTGGCCCTAAAAGAGGACCAACCACATGAACTTTGTAACTCTTCCCTGTAGGGGGAAGGGAAAGCGCTTGGTAGAAACCGGGGCACACACAAACAAGGATGGATAGCCAAAAAAAGTGTTAGTACGAAAATGCATGCTTGTAGAAAACAAGTGTAAAGTACGCAAGCAGTGTGTAAACTACCAAGCAAATTAATCTAAACACACAAGAAGACAATCTGCACAAAGCGGGTTACAAACATGGGACATCACTCACGATGTCGCAAGACACACAAGGCCATCATGGTCACAAACAACAAACAAGTGTGCACACCAAACATAGGGCAAGGCCTACATACAAGAAGAAAACAAAGGCAAACAATCTGACAAATAAGCAAACAAGAAGTATTCATGAAAACATGTAATCCTACAAAACAAGTGTTGCACATGGGATACCCATTAGCATGTTAGAGAAATAACCAATATGTAAAAGCATGAATAACCAACTAATATAAAATGATAAGTACAAAATGAAACAATAGCACCTAGAAGAAATGAATGTGGATGCCCCCAGTGACCAGTGTAGGAAGGGTAGAAGGTGAACATCCATGCTGCGTGTAAAGGATGTGTATCTGTGATCACAACTAAACAAATATGTGAACACGCATGTGTGGATGATATATATAATGAAATATAAGAAATCAATCTAACATATGTAGTAAAGTGATCATGTAAAACACTAGTAAACAAGAGTAAATGCCCCTAAGACAATGCAATATGTTGTGGATGGATGGAATGGAATGCAAGATGGAATGATAAGAGTTACGTGCCCCCTGAGTGAATTGAAATGTATGCAATGAGGTTCATTTTGTTTGCCCCCTCAATAGTCAAGAATTAACTGTGAACAAGAGTGTGTCAACAGGAAATGTGTGTTGTTTCTAATGCGTTGTGATGAATGTGTAGGTGTAGTGATTAGATGCGACCTAGCGATGATGTGTGCATGAACCCTATAATCAAAGCATATATCATGACCAAATGAACATATAAGCGATGATTTATCCTAAGCGTATATCACTAGAAGATGAATTGATGAGTGATGATTTAGCCCTAAGCATATATCACTACAAGATGAAAAGAGGGAGCGGTGATGTAACCTAAGGTGTATACCACTACAAAATGATAGAATAGGTGACAATTTAGCCTAAAGCATATGTCACTATGATGGAAATGTGACATGATGAAAGGTTAAATAGGAAATGTGTGATGAGTGCAAGGTCCATTTTATTTGTAAACCCTCGGCAGTCGAGTATGGACCAAGGAACTAAAGTGTTTCATAGGGTGGTGAGTGCAGCACATAAAAGACAATGTAGTATATGTAATGATGAAGTACGACCATGTGATGAGTGGAATATGTAAATATGTGATGTGTATAATGAAATGCAAGATGTGTAGAATGTGTAAAGTGTAAAGAAGTGATATATAATGTATATATATAGATATATATATACTAGTAATGTAGTATGTAGGATGAGGATTGTATGATGCTAGACACGTAGTATGATATATGCATAATGACAACTAGTATGATGTATGACACATGATATGTGAATAGATACAGTGTGTAAGTCCTATAGTGTAGTGTGTGGGGTTCATGTTTGGTAATCCCTCAACTATCAAGTGTGAACCGAAGCACAAGAGTGTGTCATAGGGTAATGACAACGCTAAAATGCAAATGATGCATATGCCTATGCAAGGATATGAATGTACGATAATGTAAAGATGAGAGATAATCCTATGCAAATATGAGGAGAGGGGGAAATAAATGTGATGCCCCCCCAAGTGTACTATGATGATGGAGATTTATGCAGCGATGCGAGAGGTGTCATGCCATTGTGGTATAGCATTATCTGTGTCATGATAAGAGAAAGTTCAAACACAATGGTAAGACGAAGCAACAGTAGGACCATGTGATGGTGGCAGAATTTGAGATGTGTCTTGTTCATCATTAGGAGTAGTAGCTTTGACAAAAGTGATTGGTTTTATCTTATGTGGGGTTGATGACATTGCAGAAGACTTGATAAGAGAAGAAGATGGACTGATTTTGAGATGTGGTTGTGTAATTTCACTTGGTAATGTTGTGGATGACTTGAGAGGAGGCCAAGTTGCACTAAGTTTTAAAGGAAGTTTTTTAGGTGGTTCTTGAATTTCCTTAGAAAATATCGCATGATGCTCATTAGACATAGACAAATCATGTTTAGGAACCCATCGAGATGTAGAATTTGTAGATGGGCATGCAAAAAAATGTTGTGCAAGAAGGAAGAGGAAAGATCTGAGCTAAACAACAGGTGCTCATAGGACATTGTTGCAGTGATGACTAAAAAATACAAAAGCAGGAAAAACTATGCAGGAATCCCAAAAAGGATGGATCTGGAGGATCTAGTTGGATTGGAGTGCTTGGAGAGGGACTGGGGTGCTTACGGGTGCTCTAGTTTGCAATTTGGGTGCCCTTGTTTGTGAAAAAGATCTTAAACTGATCTTCATTGATTTGACAAATGGTCTAAAACCCTCATTTTCTGTCACATCAGATTTGTTGTCCCATGTCAGATGTCGTCAATAATCCAAGATGAACGAAAAACTTGTAAAACCCCAAAACAAGCATCAAAACCTAAAAAATAAAAATTCATATAAAGGGGTAGGACTGACCTCAATTGCCACAATGGTGGACTTACTAACTAAGCATTGCACTACATCTCAAACCCAGTGTAGTTCTATGTGCAAGTGTGTGTGAACATGCCCTAGGTTGCTCTTGTGCCAGTCACACTTTGTGAAGTATTAAACAATAAATATGTGTAGAAAATGTTTTAGAATGTGTGGATGGAATATAATAAATTCCCTCCTCCTATGAAGTGTAATGCAGATGTCCTAGCCTTGTGCCTTGATGATGGAGCTATATGGATGCAAGTGATCTCCAATGCAATAGATGGATGTAACTCTAAATGAGTGATAGTAGTAAGTAATGTTAGGTCCCTCATTATGGTCTCATAACTTTATATTTATAGGGTTATCTTGATCTAATTTCATAATTAACCTTGAAATGGCTTACCACCAAAATGATAATAAGGAGAAATGGCTAGAAAGAGCCCAAAAGATAGCGGGAAAGTGAAAAAGGGACCGGGGCTCTCACGGGTGCCCCAGTACTAATCTGAGTGCCCCAGTCGAGGCTAAAATAACACAAGATGACATAAGATGACTGGGAATATGGGTGCAAGAGGTCAGTAATGATGAAATAAAATAAACAAGATGGCCAAAAGATGAGGGTTAATAAGTACTTTCTTCACTCAATAACCTTCTAAATAGTAGTATGAAACTGAGATAAATAATGTATAAAGTGCATGATTTTGTGACTACAATTTGACAAATGTGATGAAGCCTTTGGACTTGTGTGTCTTTTGGTATCTCTTGAACTGCGCTTTCATATTTTCACATCCAAATCACCCAAGGAAGTTTGGGATGCTTTAGAACAACTTTTTGGGAAACAAAATGAAATGAAGGGGCATGAACTGGAAAATGAGTTGATTAGTCTCAGCCCTAGCAGTTTTAACACTCTCCAGGACTTTCTCACCAAACTCAAATCTCTCAAATTACAATTGAAATATTGTGGATGATCCAGGGAATCCCCACTGAGAAACACCAATCTATGATCTTCTTAGAATCAGTGTCAGTCATTTCCATGGTATGGAGAAAAATTAGACGATTTCGTCGACATCTCATTTGTAGGAAATGAAGCTTGTTTGCAAAAGTTATGGCCTGCTGAAATTTTCAGGCAACTGGTGAATTCAGTACTATGTGCAGAGATGATGCGTGCACATGTGTACCAATCAACATTCGCCATATGGAAAATATGGGTGACGGAGCAAAAGGGGGATTCTAGACTAGTCTTGGCCTCCTTTACTTCACATCTATATTGCAGAGTTTCTATATATATTTGCTTCAGTTTGCAGTTACGGGATGCATGTGGGATTATTCGTATTTATATTTGTAAAGAAATAATATCAAATCCAATTAAATTTACACATATATTAAATTACCAAACATCCCACACATATTATACTATATATTCTCCACAAAATCCTTGCAACCACATCACAAATCAAAGCTAAACATCCCTTCCACATAGCATGGTGGTTAAACATGGCTCTAAGCCAACACATAATGCATTTCCTTTACCATATAAAGTGCTCCAGCTACCTCAATGCACCAAATGTGGGATTAAATCCCTTTACATAGCCATAAAATGCACTTGGAAGGACTTGAACCATGGTCTCTAAGCTAAAAGGATAAGCTCTTGACCGCTATGCCAAGGAGATGGTAAATATTATAAATTGGGTGTTATTGTATTTGAAGTGCATCGGGGACTGTGTGAACTATTGTTTTGCTCTTAAGTTGAGCTAGAGAAGGAATTTTGAGGTGATGTAAAAAGTGAATACTATTATTTTTGGCAAAGGAACGTGATGAGAAGATCAGATTCTTGTAGAAATATTTGCAAATATTTATTTTCAAGATTTTAATAGATCGGTTCCATTTAACTACACCCGGAGACATAGACCACAAGTGTCGAACTCCATTATCAATTCTTGTGTCAAATTGTTAGTGATTCATCTCTTTACTTTCTAATTTTATATAGTACTTTCAGTTTTAATTATTTTATTAAAAATACAAAAGGATATAATAGTCAATTTTTATATCAAAAATCAATACAAAGAAAAGTTAAGTGTGTGCACAATTGCTAGTTAAAATAGATTTTCATATCACTGGTATCAGAGTTGGTTTTGACTGATTTTTGGTTCAGATTAACGGTTTTTGGATTGCAAATTATGTGTTGGATGTTAACAAGGTCTCAATCTAAGAAGGGTGAAGGAGAGCTAATAGAAGGGGATCCCAAAATTGGTACAAGACGATCTCGAAGTCCTATAATGGCGGATCAAGAGGAAGAAAATTTTCGTCAATCATTCCTACAGATGAAGGAAATGTTGGAGGAAATGTACCAAGATAGAAAAAGAGAAAAGGGAACTAGAGAAGGTAAAAAAGAAGATAGCTCTAGTTCTGATATTCCTAAAGGTGAACCTCTAAAATATGATTTTACTTCATTAAAGTTAGATATTAAGTTTGAATTGCCAATGCATATTGGAGAGCTAAATGCAGAGAAGTTGGATAATTGGATCAAACAGATAGAATTATATTGCAACATTAAGATAATTTGGGATGATGAAGCAAAGATTCATTTAGCAACTCTTTGAATGGGTGGCACAACACTCATTTGGTGGGAGAGTAAGCTTCAAGAAGTGGAAGAAACCAAAGGTAAAGCAATCACTTCTTGGTCTGAATTTATTTCAAGCCTTACGCAACAATTTTATCCTCTTGGTTATAAGCAACAAGCTATGATGGATTGGTAAACATTAAGAAAAGCTAAGGGATAAAGTGTTCAAGACTACACACAGGAATTTAGGAAAAGGGCTCTAATTCTGGGAATTTCCCTAAACACAGAAGAAACACTGCTTAAATATATTGGTGGATTACATCGTTACCTAAGTTATATGATTCTTGTTTTAGGTCCTACTAATCTTGATGTAATGTGTGTTCAAGCAACCCATTTGGAAGAACGAGGGAAAATGGAAAAGGATTCCTCTTCCTCTTTTTTTAAACAAAATAGCAAGCAATCTGAAGGAGAAGGTTTGAAATAACAAGGAAAAGGAAAGGGTAAGCACAAGAAAAACTCTACTGTTAAGAAGGAATATGAAAAACCATTTTGCAATAATTGTAACAAGAACAATTATGAGTCTAAATGTTGGAAATTACATCCTAAAATGAAACCTAAATGGATGGTTAAGAAAGGAAAGAAAAAGAAAACAAACACTATAGTTCATGATCTTGGGTTAGATTCAGGTGATGAAACCAAGATCATAGCTATGCATTTTCAAGGTAAATCAACTCTTTCAATTTCCAACAATAGTACTACAAATTTTGCATCTTCTTCTAGTAAACAAATTATACATTATGATAAGAAAAGGAATGAGCTTTTCCACATTAGAGTGATTTCAAAACATACAAAAATTGATACTATTTTTGATAGTGGGTCTCAAGCTAATCTGATTTTTGAGGAGGTTGTAAAGAAATTGGGACTCAAAACTAATCCACATCCTAAGCCTTATCCATTGGGATAGGTTTGTGATGATGCAAAACTATAAGTAACTAAAAATTGTACTTTCAAATTTTCCATTACAGACAAGTTTATAGATGATGTTGAATTGGATGTAGTTCCTTTGGATATTTGTGGGGTAGTTTTGGGAAGTCCTTATTTATATGATCGTAAAGCAATCTTCTATAGGGAAGAAAATAAATATGTGCTTATAAAGGATGGAATGGAGTTTATTGTTAGAGCTCACCATGAAAAGAATAATCTATCCTTGGTGATTGCAGGTCAAATGAGAAGGCTTATAAACTCAAGAAAAAATGTTGTGTTCATGGTGGTTAAAGCCAAAGAGAAAGAACATGAGATGGCTTTTTGAGGATTGTGATCCGAAACATAAGTATGAATTGGTAAATTGACAATATCAGAATGTATAAATTGTCATTAGTAGAGAATGAGAAAATCAAGAGATGGGTAATGGAACTTTTGGCTTAAGATATAATTCGTCCAAGCACATCCCCATGTGGTTCACCAATTATATTGGTTCCTAAGAAGGATGGCACTTGGCAAATGTGTGTTGATTTATGTGCTTTAAACAAGATTACTATAAAGAATCGTTACCCTCTTCCTAGAATAGATGATTTACTAGATCAATTAAAGAATGTAATTTATTTCACTAAGTTAGAATTAAGAAGTGGCTATCATTAAGTAATAATTGCAGAAGATGATGTTTGGAAAACTACTTTTAAAATGAAACAAGTATTGTTTGAATGGTTAGTGATGCCTTTTGGTTTGTGCAATGCACCGACAACATTCATGAGAGTCATGAATGATATATTTAGATCATTCATTGATGATTTCGTTATTGTCTACATAGATGATATTCTTGTATTTAGTAAGTCATGGGATGAACATGTTAAACACATCCAGAAAGTCTTAGATGCATTAAGGAGAGAGAAATTGTTTTTGAAGATGTCAAAATGTGAATTTGGGAAAACATCTTTAATTTACTTGGGTTATTTTGTAGGAAATGGAGAATTGAGAATTGATTATGCAAAAATAGAGGCTATTGTAAAATCCCCTAGACCCACTAATGTGACAGAAGTTGGGATTTTTCTAGGCACAATTCAGTATTGGATAAAATTCATTTCTAACTTCTCATATATTGCATCTCCTTTGCATGCTTTAACAAGTATTAAACAGGTCTTTCAGTGGGGAGGAAAACAACAAAAATCCTTTGACACACTGAAAGAGAAGATAAGTATCGCTCTGATCTTGGCACTTCCAGATGTACATCATTCATTTGAGATTGAGACAAATGCTAGTGATTATGCAATGGGGGTAGTTTTGATGCTGAACAAATGACCCATGTGTTACCATTCAGAAACCTTTACAAGTGCGGTAAGAAAATATCCAACTTATGATAAAGAGTTGTATGCTTTGGTTCAAAGTGTTAAAAAGTGGAAGCATTATTTAATGGGAAAAGAAACAATTATACATACTGACCATCAACCGCTTCAGTACTTACAAACACAAACCAAATTGCAGTAGTCTAGACATTTCAGGTGGATGGGATTTTTGCAGCAATTTCATCTTGTAATCAAGTATAAAAAAAGTATTCAAAACAAGGTTGTCGACATGCTATCTAAACCTCCAGTGGTAGTATCATCTATTCTTTTGCAGCATAGTTCTTTGGCTCATGTTAGTTATAAGGAACAATATGTTAATGATGTTGATTTTAGAAATGTGTATGAGGATATAGTAAGTGGGAAACAAGTAGGAGACAAATATTATCATTTGCATGAAGGATTGTTATATCATTCTGGTAAACTTTTTATTCTAGAAAATGAACATGTGCATATGATTAGGGAGGCACATACTTCTCTTATTCGGGTCAATTTGGTGTTAGTAAGACAGTTGCACATTTATAGAAATATTTTTATTGGCATAGAATGCATGAACATGTAAACAAGTATATTAAGGGATGTGTTCTTTGTTCCATAAGCAAGCCAAGTAATAGAAAAATAGGACTTTACACTCCTCTTCCTATTCCGACAAGGCCTTGGGAAAGTGTTTCCATGGATTTTGTAGGAGGCTTGCCCATGACATAGAAGAAACATGATTACTTATATGTGGTAGTGGAAAAATTTAGCAAAATGTGTGTGTTGGTTCCATGTACTAAACAGATAACTGGTGAGGGAACTGCACATTTATTTTTTCAATTTGTTTGGGTTCACTTTGGATTACCTACTTCAATTATATCTGATTGGGATTCTAGATTTCTTGGGGAATTTTGGTCAGCATTGTGGGGGTTAATGGACACAAAACTGAAAAAGAGCACTGCTTTTCATCCACAGACCTATGGTCAAACAGAGGTTGTAAACCGCACAGTAGTACATTTTCTTAGGGGTTATTGTTGAAAACATCCTAAGTTATGGGAATAACATCTATATTATGTGCAACATGCTTATAATCGTGCCTTACATTCTTCTACTGTAAAGTCTCCATTTGAGACTTGTTATGGATATCTGCCTAATTCTCCTTTAGATGTATATTATGGACATGAAACTGTTGTTAATTGTTTAAGTGATTTTGACAAGGCTACAAGATTTGTGCAGAGAATACAACAAGTTCATTAGTATGTTCGTGAACAATTGGAGAAAAGTTACGCTAAGTATAAAGCTAGGCATGATAAACATAGAACTGATCACAAGTTCAAAGTTTGTGATTTAGTTTGGCTTCACATCAACAAAAAAAGGTTGACAGGTGAAGGTCAAAAATTAAAACCTATACGGATGGTCCATTCTAAATATTGGAAAAAATTGGTAACAATGTTTTCCTGTTAGATTTACCTCCTTATATGCAAATCTACTCAGCTGTAAATGTTGAGAATTTAAGATTGTATGAACTACCTATGATCGTTGATCATGATGATGCTAACATAATACCTTTCATTGATGATTTTGCTCTTGAGTATCTTGATGAGTTTTAGGAAGACATCATTTTGGACAGGAAGGTCAGAACTTCACAAAGGGGTGATATTAAGTATCTTCATGTTGGGTTCAAAGGCATTCATTCGAACAAGGCTAAATGGATGGAAACTAGAAATGTGAGGGAGAAATACCCTCACCTATTCACCAATTAAGTTGACTTTTGGGGTCCAAAAGTTTCTCAGTGGGGAGGAATGATCCAGGGTATCCTTATCGAGAAACACCGATCTATGATCTTCTCATAATTAGTTAAAGTCACTTCCATGGTGTGGAGAAAAATTAGACGATTTCGTCGATATCTCATTTGTAGGAAACAAAGTTCGTTTGAAAAAGTTATGGCCCGCTGAAATTTTCAGGCAACTAGTGAATTTAGTACTATGTGCAGAGACGATGCGTGCACACATGTACCAATCAACATTCGTCATATGGACAATATGGGGGACAGAGCAAAAAGGGGATTCTAGACTAGTCTTGGCCTCCTTTACTTCACATTTATATTGTAGATTTTCTGTATATATTTGCTTCAGTATGCAATTATGGGATGCATGTGGGATTATTCATGTTTATATTTGTAAAGAAATAATATCAAATCCCATTAAATTTGCACATATATTAAATTACCAAACATCCCATGCATATTATACTATCTATTCCTTGCAGCCACCTCACAAGTCAAAGCTAAACATCCCTTCCACATAGCATGGCGGTCAAACATGGCTCTAAGCCAACACGTAACACATTTTCCTTACCATATAAAGTGCTCCAACTACCTCAATACACCAAATGTGGGATTAAATACCTTTACATAGCCATAAAATGCACTTAGAAGGACTTGAACCATGGTCTCCAAGCTAAAAGGATAAGCTCTTGACCGCTATGTCATGGAGATGGTAAATATTAAAAATTGGGCGTTATTGTATTTGAAGTGCATCGAGAACTGTGTGAAATATTATTTTGCTCATAACATGAGCTAGAGAAGGAATTTTGAGGTGATGTAAAAAGACTACTATTATTTTTGGTAGATGAACGTGATGAGAAGATCATATTCTTGTAGAAATCTTTGTAAAGATTTATTGTCAAGATTTCAATAGATCGGTCCCATTCAACCAGACCCGGAGACGTAAGCCACAAGTGCCGAAATCCGTTATCAATTCTTGTGAGAAATTGCTAGTGATTAATCTCTATACTTTCTAATTTTACATAGTACTTTCAATTTTAATTATTTTATTAAAAATACAAAAGGATATAATAGTCAATTTTTATATCGAAAATCAATACAAAGCAAAGTTATGTGTGTGCACAATTGCTAGTTAAAATGGATTTTTAGATCAGTGGAATTAACAAAAAAGGACTCACAGCTCATAATTTCCATCCTTTCCAAACTTGGTCCTGACTATTTTGTTTTTGTCTCTACCTTTCATGCAATAAAAAGGGCACTTGGTGCAAGTTGAACTATGCCCTCCTTTAATTACCTTATTGTTTATTTGACTAGGGAATAGGATAAGCTAATTCATATGGGTGATCTAAAATCCACAAAATCTCATGCCCTCATTTTTTTTCATGAAAAACCCAAGGCTTCAAAAGAGAAGAAACAAAGAAACAAGGATCATGAGAACAAAAGGACCAATCCTTCACCAAATCCAATAGTTCCACTTCCTCTTCTAGTTCTAAACCTCCTAAATAATGGATAAAATATGGGTACTGTAGTGGTAGGCATGATGAAGAAAAATTCTTGAAAAATAAATTTGACATCCTCATGAGTCTTCTTGAGAAGAACAACATAGGAGTTCTTGAATCCCTCAATCCATCTTCTTCATCAACTCACGAATGTTTTAAGGAAAAAGATAATGGAAATAGGAAATTCAAGGAGAAAGATAAAGAAAAAGAATCAACCAAGGAGAAACCAGAGGGAAGAGATTTAGTTGTATTTGTGTCACCTACTCCTACATGGGTTATTGATTTGGGTGCATCTCATCATATGGCCTCATCAAACATTGAATTTTCTTTATTAGAGCCATGTGACATGTATTCTATATAACTTGGTGAAAACACTTCTACATAGGTTTTTGGGAGAGGGTATATTGAAATGAGTGGTGGTACTTTCAAAAATGTGCTTAGTATCCCTTCACTTACATCTAATCTCCTTTCAGTTTATCATAACACTCACCTTGGTCAAGGCATGCGGGTTGAGTTCACTCCGGATTTTGTTTATGTTAGATAACTACACAGTGACACTATCATTGCAACTAGTATAGCTGACTATCACACTCAACTTTACTCCTCTCACTTTGTTCCTCCTTCAGATTCTTCATCTGAATCACCTGGACTTGATGATATTTCTAAGCTAACTTTTGATGATGATGACTTCTCTTCTAGCATAGTTGATTTCCACCGTGATGGGGATCCACCTCCACATACCAAATCTTGAGGAGTTATCTCTTGATCCACCTATTTCTGGCCCACTACATAATTTTTAGGGAGAAGACACTATGATTAAGGACTCATCAGACATCGGGTACTCTTCTACACAGTTTTAGGACATTCCGCCTTCCTTCTTCACCGTTGCTTCGGATTCATCATTACTTCATGGAGTAGTCGGCACTTTACCGTATATATGGAGCATTATTCCTTGGATGAGAATAACACCTTGTCACTTCGAGGATCTTCTTCTTCACTTGGTACAAGGTGGCTTGTGATAAGTTCATCTTCTTGGGAGACTAGATAACACTTTTTCTCTCCTTCTTCTTAGTTATTTAGGGGAGTTTTCTATCTCTTATAGGTGGATGTTTTTCCCATTGGGTTTTCCATCACTACTTGAGATTCTTATTGTAGATAGGTACCTCATCAGGCGTAGCAGTTGGGACCCTTTTTCTGTGTTTTTTCTGACTTTTCTTGCTTCATCCTAAGTTATGATGAAGGGGGTGTTAGTGTGAGTGGTATTTTTCATCTTTTGTTTATTAATTAAGTGAATTACCACCTCACTAGGTGATTGATCTCACTTAGGTGGGATCATAGGTCATAGGTGTCCTAGGAGTTATGACAAGTTCTGTCATAGAATTTTTCATACGTGTAAGTGTGTGTCATACAAGAGTTACATTCCATTTCTGAAAAGTAACTCCTCTTCTCCATCATGGATTTTTGATGACTCATGAATGTGAGTTACACAAAACTCCTATATATGTACCTTTTTCTTGATCTATGAGTATGGAGACCTATTTTATTTAATGCATGTAAAATTTTCTTGTTGGTGAGTTCTTTCTTTGACCTTGGAGCTACTTCAATTCTCGGTTCGAGTGTAACTTTTTGATGTACATGGATTACTTCTAGATACTCGTACTTCCTTACTCTATCAGAAGAAACATCTCATAATGAAACACAAACCTACTAGAAAACAATAGAACTACCCAAAAAAATTGAACTCAAGAAAGATACGTGTTAGGAAATAAGAGATAAAATATGCGAAATAATCCCTTACAAAATCGCAACAATAGAAACTAATATGCAGAAAATATTACAGATCTAAAATAAAAGTGCATAATAACTAACACAACACAGAGAGACAATATGTAATGTGGTTCACCCAATTTGGGCTACGTCCACCAAGAATCACTTGCTCATATTTTATTACAAGCCTCCACTCTCACAATACAATACCCAGATCCTTTTGGAGCTATGCTCAACAAACTCTACAAAATTCACACCCGAATTCAAAACACATTTGCAATACATTTGCTTATCTATCTATCATATGCATAAGACCATATAAATAGACAATTTCTTAAGCAGTTTGATACAAAACCGTGGGTATCAAAACAATGGGGAAAAAAAAACCAAAACCATCCCATAAACCTATGGGTAGCCGAAGAGGTGATTTTACAAAACAACGGGTACCGAAAAACCATGGGCCCAAAAACAGCCCATAACGGTTACCCATTACCCATGGGTTAATAAACCACCCATGAAAATTTTCTTGGGGGCTTCGCCCCCGAACCCCCCTGACCCGCTCACCGATAAGCGGGACCACTGTTAAAATACCTGAGTGTAACACATAGAAGGTGTACCACACTCTAACATGAAATTAGGCTCCACAAACATAACAATCTCCCATTTGGAGACTGATTTCCACTGAGCAAACTTCTCAACCCTTCACTATCATCCGCGAAGGCCAACTAAAGCTGAACATAGCTTTAGTTTATCCCTTGTGACCACCTTGGTCATCATGTCTGCAGGGTTCTGACTAGTATGAATCTTCTCCAACTTCAACTTATCTTCCTCCAAAGTTGTCCTGATGAAGTGATATCTCAACTGTAAATGCTTCATCATAGAGTGGAAAGCAGAGTTCTTAGCTAGGTGTATAGCACTCTGACTATCACTATGCAACTTACATTCCTCCTGCTTATGCCCCAACTCCTCAAGCAATTGTTGTAACCAAATCATCTCTTTGCTTGCCTCTATGGTAGCAACATACTCAGCCTCCATGGTTGAAAAAGCCACCAGCTTCTGTAGTCGTGAAATCCAGCTCACTGTTGTCCCACCTACAGTGTAAATATAACCTGTCGTGCTCCTCTTGTTGTCTACATCTCCAACTATGTCTGAATCTACATAACCACATAAAATGGTGTCTGCTCTACTGTAGCACAAAATTGTCCCCATGGTCCCTCTCAAATACCGAAGGATCCACTTTACTGTTTGCCAATGCTCTTTACCTGGATCACTCATAAATCTACTCACAACTCCCACTACATGGGCAATATCAGGCCTAGTGCACACCATAACATACATCAAACTGCTAACTGCTGATGAGTAAGGTACCTTGGACATCTGGTTTCTTTCCTACTCTGTCTTGGGACACTGCTCCTTTGATAACTTAAAATGGTCTGCCAAAGGAGTCCCAACCGGTTTAGCATCTTGCATGTTAAACGTATCCAATACCTTCTTAATGTACTCTTCCTGAGATAAATTCAGCTTCCGTTCCTTCCTATCCTGAGTTATCCTCATACCAAGGATTTGTCTGGCTGCCCCCAAATCCTTCATATCAAACGATTCACTTAGTTGTTTCTTGAGTACTTTTATTTCCTACATCTTTTTACCTGCAACCAACGTGTCATCAACATACAAACATAGGATAATATAACTTCCATCCTCAAATTTCTTTGTATACACGCAATGGTCAGAATGACATCTAATATAACCTTGCTCCATCATGAAGCTATCAAACTTCTTATACCATTGACGTGGAGCTTGTTTCAAGCCATACAAGCTCTTCTTCAGTTTGCACACCATCTCCTCTTTACCTTTGACCTCATAGCCCTCTGGTTGCTACATAAATAGTTCCTCCTCCAAATCACCATGGAGAAATGCAATCTTTACATCTAACTGTTCTAAGTGCAAGTCTTCTGCTGCCACTATTCCAAGAATAGTTCTAATAGAAGTCATTTTTACTACAGGAGAAAAGATCTCATCAAAATCTATACCTTGTTTCTATGCAAACCCCTTGACCACCAACCGGGCCTTATATCTTTTCTTTCCTCCTTCGTCTTTAACTCTGTACACCCACTTGTTCTGTAATGCTCTTTTGCCTTCCGGTAGCTTCACCAAATCCCAAGTCTAGTTATCCATGAGTGACTTATGCTTCTCATCCATGGCTTGCTCCCACTTCTTACTGGCATCTACCTGCATTGCTTCATCAAAGCTCTCTAGTTCTCCACTATTGGTGAGCAATAAATAATAAAGAGAAGGAGAAAACCGTTCAGATTATTTTCTTACCCTAGAAGACCTCCTCACTGTAGGAGTTTGGGGTTCCTGTTGAGTCGGTTCCTGAACTGATTCATGGGTCAGAGTCCCATCCGGAAGATCCTCTACCACTGCATATTCTTTCTTGGATTCTTCCATGTTTTCCTGCAACTGTTGCTTATACATGAATTTCTCATTAAAGACCAAATCCCTAGACCGAATGATTTTCTTGTCCTTGATACTCCAACATTTAAATCTAAAGTCATCACCACCATAACCAATGAAAGTACATTTTTATGATTTAGCCTCTAGCTTGGTCCTATCATCCTTGTCTATATGAACAAACAGCTCACAGCCAAAGACTCTAAGAAATGAATAATCAAATTTCTTACCGTACCAAGCCACCTCAGGTATGCCTCCATCCAAGGCACTTGAGGGTCCTCTGTTTATCAAGTACACAGCTGTGCTCACCGCTTCTGCCCAAAAATAAAGAGGCAGTCCTGCATGTATCCGCATGCTCCTAGCATGTTCCATTATTGTTTTGTTCATCCTTTTTGATACCCCATTCTGCTGCGGAGTTCCTGGAACCGTCTTTTGCCTACGGATTCCATTCTTAGAACAATAATCATTAAATTCATTGCTGCAATACTCCCCTTCATTATCTGACCTGAGACATTTTAGCTTAAGACCTATTTCATTCTCTACCAAGGCTTTCCATTTAACAAAAGTGTCAAATACATCATATTTGTTTCTAATATAATAAACCCAAACTTTCCTTGTTGCATCATCAATAAAAGTAACATAATAACTTGAACCCCCAAGAGATGATACCTGAGCTGGCCCCCACACATTAGAATGCACCAGCTCTAACTTACTCTCTTTCTTTGTAGGTCCAACCTTGAGAAACCTTACTCGCTTCTGTTTCCCATATATGCAGTCCTCACAGAACTCCAAACCTATTTCTTTATATCCAGGCAAATTCTTCTTTATGATGTCCATGCCCTTATGGCTCATATGACCGAGCCTATAGTGCCATAATGTTGTATCTGCATCTGAAGCCACAAGATTACAATCATTAGTATTATCAGTGGTTAAATACAAGGTTCCAACCTTCTTACCTCTTGCCACCACAAGAGCACCCTTAGTAACCTTCCAAGAGTTAGTTGTAAATATCACAGTACAACCATCACTTCCCAATTACCCCGCCGATATCAAATTTCACCTTAATGTAGGCACATGTCTGACATCCTTCAATAGCCATGTATTCACATTCTACATCTTAACCTGAACAAAACATTTTCCAACTATACTGCAAGGCTCATCATCGCCAAGAAAAACATGCCTAAAATCCCCTTGAACATAATCAACAAAATAATGCCTATGTGGAGTAGCATGAAAAGAAGCCCGTGAATCTAAAACCCAAGATTCAGTAATATTATGCAAAGAAAGAATCAAAGCATCCTGACATACATTACTCGATGCCACATTTGCCTCCTTGTTTTCTTCATGTTGTTTTTTCTTATCCCGAAGCTCCCAACAGTCCTTCTTTGCATGCCCAGGCTTTCCACAATTCCAGCATACAATCTTGTTCTTGGATTTTGACCTTGCTCAATCTTTTGATTTTCCACGGTTTCCTCTATTCTTCTGTCTCCCTCTATTTTCCACTATCAAAGCATTCCCTGAAGTAGAAGATTCCCCGAAGCTTTTTCTTCTCATTTCCTCGCTTAGAATCACCCCTACAACATCCTCAAACTTCAACTTCGAGTTAGCTGGAACCGAGTTACTTATCGCCATTACCAGGCTATTCCAACTCTTAGGTAAAGATCACAGAATTAATAAAGCTCTAACTTCTCCATCAAATTCTATTGTAACTGAAGCTAGCATATTCACAACCGTATTGAAATCATTTAAATGATCTGCTACTGAACTATTCTCATAAATCTTCATATTAAACAATTTTTTCATTAAAAATATCTTGTTAAAGGAAGAGGGTTTTTCATACAACTTCCCTAATGCATCCATTAGATCTTTTGTAGTCTTTTCCTTTGAAACATTAAATAATACCGAAGATGCAAGACACAGCCGAATTGTCCCAAGTGCCTTCCTATCCAACAAATCCCATTCCACATCTGTCATACTCGAGGGTTTGTTCACCTTCTCAGACAGCGGAGTATAAAGATCCTTCTGATAAAGGTAATCTTCCATCTGCATCTTCCAAAGACTAAAATTTTGCCCGTTGAATTTATCAACCCTAGATCTTCCTTCATCTGCCATAGCTCCCACTCAAGCTAAAAACTTTCCCTATGATTCAACACTTCAGCAAACCAAACCAGGCTTTGATACCAATTGTTAGGAAATAAGAGATAAAATATGTGGAATAATCCCTTACAGAATCGTAACAGTAGAAACTAATATGCAGAAAATATTACAGATCTAAAATAAAAGTGCATAATAACTAGCACAACACAGAGAGACAATATTTAATGTGGTTCACCCAATTTGGGCTACATCCACCAAGAATCACTTGCTCAAATTTTATTACAAGCCTCCACTCTCGTAATACAATACCCAAATCCGTTTGGAGCTATGCTCAACAAACTCTACAAAATTCACACCCGAATTCAAAACACATCTGCAATACATTTGCTTGTCTATCTATCATATGCATAAGACCATATAAATAGACAATTGCTTAAGCAATTTGATACAAAACCGTGGGTATCAAAACAATGGGCAAAAAAGAACCAAAACCATCCCATAAACCTATGGGTAGCTGAAGAGGTGATTTTACAAAACAATGGGTACCAAAAAACCATGGGCCCAAAAACAACCCATAACGGTTACCCATTACCCATGGGTTAATAAACCACCCATGAAAATTTGCTTTGGGGGCTTTGCCCCCAAACGCCCCTGACTCGCTCACCGGCGAGCAGGACCGCCATTAAAATACCCAAGTGTAACACATAGAAGGTGTACCACACTCTAACATGAAATTAGGCTCCACAAACATAACAATATGCTTATTGAAATCTTTGCTGGAAATTATGACATTCAAGATGGTCCACTGAATGGATTTGATGGCATTTTCAAAGCCTACACAACAACACCTAATCTTGAATTGGTATGAATTTTATTGGGTTGGAGAAAATTGCCTAAGTGTTGAGAGGGCGCGTGCAAGTGTCAGCTGAAGAGGGGTGCGCCCAGGAAGACAAGTTTAGGACTTAGTTGATTTTTCATGGTACGGGCTAAAAATAGGAAAAATAGTTGGAGTGCGGATCACGTAATGGATTAAAGAAAGAAGATTTCATAGCTAAGCAAGAGCTATTTTGGGAACAAAATAGAAGATCAAAGGTCATGCATCGGCCATGCTAACAATATGATTAATGTAGATTTTATTTATGGATTAATCTATTATTAGCCTTCTTTTAAAGCATGCAACTATTGGCGCATGGCTATTTTAAGCATGCAATCTATTTTGAGATGCATGGGCAGTGAAGGGCAAGTCCCCACCCCTATATATGTTAGTTGATCTACATTGTTCTGAGAATCCGAGTTGTATTAGAGTTACGCTGCCATGATTTGCTTAAGCGCATGACTCCATGACAATATTATGATGTATTCAAATTTTTATATGTAATATTTATGGTTATTAATGGAGCATTGTGGATGGATTATAATAATTGATGTATCTGATCATGGTGTTTGTATGGTGAATCTGATCTTGGTGCTTATTTGATCTATATGTTTCCTTATTATCTATGTTTCTAATTTGAGCTCATGGATCCGATGTTTGTATTGGAATGTATACTTTGATAATGGTTAATATGAACATGCATGCTAACATATTAAAAATATTTCATAAAGGAAGGAACTGGTAGGCTTCACGCGCTTCAAGTGAGCATTCATAATTATTTGGCTGAAGTGCCAGCGTGCCTAAGTAATTGAGGTGAAAAAGAAGGATACAAATTTAATTCAATTCTATGAGCATTGGCCATCGAAAAAATTCAAAGTATGCACATATGTATACAAATGAAATTACACCTACATGGGTTCCCATTGCTCATATATGTAGACCCCTTCGAAATAAACATACGAAACTCCTGTTACAATTTTAAAAAAAATCCTGTTCAACTATGTTGTGCTCGCACAATTCATAGAGCATAAGAAATAACACTAAATAATCTTGCATTTGGACCTTGTAGAGTTACAGGCCATGGTCTAATATATACTGATGCTAAATCTCTAGATTTGCATAAATAAATTAAGCAATAATTAATTGAAATCAACACATGAAATGAAAACTACAGAAGATAGAAACCAAATGTAAATAGAATGGAGCAAATTTCTATTGAATATAAGAGGACATTTTATGCAATTGCTTGCTCCTAAAATCATGGAGTCAAGTCTTATCATTTTATCCCCATATCTCTCATTTATTCTCTAGTCTTACTCCCAATCCCAAGATATTCTCACACATTCCTATCTCTATGAGTTGTACATGACAACTAATAGAGCATGCTCATATATTATTTAAATATTAAATAATACTAATATTCAAACCATATGTTCACACTATGAACACTAATTTCCTAACATATACAGCTCTCTCTTGTGTCAAAAGTGTGGCTAATATGTATTTACTATATCCTCTTACACAAAAACTTCACCTTTAAAAAAATTCTTGCAGAAATGGAATGAATGAATGTATTTTTTATTTGGTTTTATTTTTTGTTTCTGCCCCTTTGGGGTCCAAAAACTCTATTAAATTTGCAAACTCTTGTAGTTCGGTCCGTCTGTGTGGGGGCCTGTTGTCAAGTACTTTTGACTCTGCCTTCATGGCCTTGTTTAAGTTTTTGTCTCTTAAAACTTGTTCCTCTATGTATGTGGTTTTTTGGTCCTCGTTGAAAACCAATTTTTTTTTATCTTATCTAAAAACAATGGGAACTACAAAAATGACTTCTTTAGCATTGATTTTTCTTCTTCGATATTGTTCTCTTCACTAAACACATGAAGTCTTAATGTTCACAAAGACGACATTATTCATGACCACAATTTAATGTTATCTCAAATAATTTGTTTACAAGAAACTCGATTGCATTCTCTCACCACAAATGATTTTATCCCAGGATACCATTGTCTACTTTCTCATCATGTCCATGGTGTTTTGATATGTGCTAAGCAAAATATACCCTTTCTCCAAACACTTTCTTTCCATGATATAAATGTCGAAGCAATTTCTGCAAATGTTATTCTCCATGGAAAACTTTTAATGATCATCAATGTATAGGCATCTCCAACAACAAGCTTTGAAAACATCCAAACTATTTTAGATAAAGTTTTACCAAATATTTTCCTTGATACACCTTCATACTTGTTCAAATATTTGAATATTGATATTCACATATACATAGGTAGATACAAGCTTATAAAGGCATACATGTAACAAAAGAACTTTCATTTCTATATTCCACAAGTAAGTGTGTTTTCACACAGTAACATTGATCATACTTGATCAAATTCTGAACAATATTTTTGTCAATCATATGAGAGACATGTGTATTGGAGCAATCATCCTGCTATTTTACTTATCTTACAAAAAGACAAATAAAACATTTCATGGTAAGATTATTTGTTTTCATTTTTTTCCTCTACTCAAATAACATTTACTTTATTACAACCTTTCTATTTTCTTCCCAATTACATTTTACTGATTTTATATTATGTATGTTTCTAGCTTTTATTGAATATGAAATCTGTCAAAAGTAAAAAAAGAAAATTTACTCAAAACACAAAACCTGAACAATCTCATGACATACTACCAAAAGCTAGCAATAATAATTCTAATCAAAACATTGAGATGCCATTGCTCCAGGATTCCAAATGGTAACTCTTCTCTACTTTGATAGAACTTATTAACATTTTTACATTTCATGAAGTTCTAGGGACTGATTCAAATATTAACTTGGTTAGAGTTTATTAACTTACAGAACAAAAATTGATTCAAGTATTCCTTGCACAATACTTCAACTTTGTTCATGGAAACCAATAAATGTTTTTGAAGGAGTTGTCCTTGTTGTCTATGGACCATCACATGCCAAAACAACTTCTCCTTCAAAAGTTGAAATGTTGCATGCATACCTTGTTGACAAAAATGGACAGATGACAATTACCATGAACATTAACAAAAAAATGGTTGATGTGTTTGCACCACAAGTCATTATGGGATTAGGTTTACACATCACCAATTTTGTAATATAGGATAAAACAAAATATGAAAGAGGCAATGCTAATTGTTTTTGTGGTCACCTCTAAAACCATAATGGAAACCATTCCAATAGTTTTTGAAACACAAAGACTAGCACCTACAAATACAATACATTATCTTGTGCATTCACATGTTGCATACTTAGTAATTGGTTCCTTTGTTGCAATTATTACAGGAATTCATCACTCCAATGACCAATATGTCCTTTATGTCAATGACGATGACACATAACATGACATAACAATTGCAAATTATTATTTTCCTTTCCCTCATTTTAATTTACTTTTCTCTATCTGCCTTTATTTTTTAAACTTAATCTTAGTGCCATTAACATGTACTATTGAATTTTTTAGGTTCAATTAGGTAGTGTTTTCCTTCCTCTATACCGCATGATACAAGAGAGCCTTGCTGCTAGAACATTGTCACTCTTTCTATTTATAAACTTTTATAGACAAGGGCCACAAGGATCACATACTTTCCGTGCAAGCCTTTCTTTTTTCATTGATCCTCTCAATGATACATGTACAAAATAACATTTACAGTCTCTTGTAAATTCCAACAAAGAGGTATCTATTCATGCTCTCTCATTTCTTGCAACAAACATTTTGGTTTATTTTTTCATTATTATCTAATTTTTGTTATTATTTTCTATCAATAACCATAATTTCTTTTTCATGCATAGATAACAGGTTTACTAAGACTAATAAGCATCTACCTTTCTCTATTCCAAACATTATGTGTCAATTGTGGTCATACAACTCAATTAGACTTGGTAGAAGAAGACTCCATCTCTTTTTGCACAATGTGCAATCAAAAAACACCTTACAAATATGAACACATGCTACAATGTTTGGTACAAAAACAACAAGGCTCCATCGATTGCACTTTATGTCAGTCCCTTCTCAACAAAATCTTTCCCAAGTTGTGTGCAATCACATATGAACAACATCAATAGGACATCTCTTCTACAATTTTTCTCCTCCGCCAATTCGAAATCAATCGAACATTCACTATTATAATCGGCAACAACATTGTCTCCATGAAGCCACTCTAATTCATACACACATTCTGGTAATGATACTTAGTCCTTCTACACCATAGAAAAATTAAATTACTCCTTCAAATTTTTATTTCTAAAACAATCTAACATTTTCCATGTTCAATTTTATCCTCTTCTTTTAACAATTCTCTTTTCTTCTTTGTTTCGGGTTCACATATTTTCCTCTCTCATGTTTATACATTTCAATTTTTGGCCTTCTCATTTTGCTACAAACAACAATTCTTCTTTGTATTTCTCTATTACTCGACCTAGTCATGTTTTTGTTTCTATTGTGCTTCTATGGTTACAAAATCAACGTGTATAGAAAACCAACACTTTCGATAAGTTACCAATGATGATTTCAAGACTATATATATAATCTTTATTACTGTTCTATGCAATCCATAAATTAATTGAGTTACAACCAAAATTAAATATGTTATTAGACATTCTCACGTAATGTATAATATAATACATATTGACCACGCTAACACAACTCTACTGTAATGTAATAGAAATGAAAACAATACATCGTATTTTAGATTTATGTTTCCACTTATTAATGTAATGACACATGAGGCTTCTGACACCTGAGATGGATATATAAAAACTTAAGGAAACTTTTAATTGAGATATTAATATCTCCATTTCATGTGATGTAGAGGATAAGAAAAATACTTTTGTAGTTTTTCTCTTTCTTACATTTCACTTTTAATTATAGTTGCAGAATTTGTTATGTGCATTCCCTCACTTTCATTTGTTGCTCTCCTCTAATCTATTTAGTAACTAAAGACAAACACATTAAATACAACACTGAGAAATCTAGAGTTAAGACACCAAAAAATTGTTGGGTAAAATGTTAAATACCTATTCTATATTGCATTTTAGATTTTCTGTTTATTGCAAAAATAAATAACTTCGACATAATTCTTAGAAACATGCATTTTGAAAGGGAACCCTCCCTTATTCATCGACTAAACTTGTAACAAAAATACCATAAATATTGGGAATACAAAAGAGATTAAAAAAATAAATTACTTGTCGAAGTATTACATTTATACTTTACATTGTGAAAGGTCCTCATAAAGAAAAATAAATTTAATTTAACACAAACCTCTAAATAACTCTTTTCCTTACTTATTTTTCGACCTAATTACCTTATTAAGGAGGAAAATAATCAATTTTTCAAAGATCTACCAAAAAAAAATTTATAAACAAATTTATCAAATTACATTTACCTAACCATTATTGCGCTACCCTACCTACTTATATCTCAATGATTCCTAAAGAAAAAAAATAACTATTCGAAAAAATATCTTGAGAGTTCATTTAATGCGAGTTTTCTTATTTAACCACAAAGATCCAAATTCTATTATCTATTTCTGAATTTGAGTGAACACAAATATTTGTGTAAAACCCCCTCTTATCTATTCTTCCAATGTGCGGTGATATTAATTTGTTTACCTACTATGGCTATATTATTTCGTTTGTCCCTTTTTCATTATAATTGTCAATTTAAACTTAAAAAATCCGACGTGGCAATCATTCATTTACGTGTCACTTCAAGCGTCCAATGTACTTACGAATTTTTAAAAAAAAAAAAAAAACAAAAGGAGAAATCGAACGGGTTGAAAAAAACAAGTGGGCGATCGGAACAGTAAATATAATATTAAATGCAAATATTATTTCACTACCTTCACCAAACGGCATGCGCAGAAGTTGCTGTGTATATTGGCAGCTGCGCGAGTCCATGATAATTTGAGGCGCTTGGGTTCTTGGGTGCAGATCGCCGAGAAGAAATTTTTGGCCCATTCTAGATCTGTAAGTTTTTTTACTGCCCTGTGCAGCCTGTACTTTCCTATTTCCCGGTACGTTTTAGATTTGGGTGTTCTTATTACGTCTGTTACATATTTTATTAATTCAAGATCTTAGATTTTGGGTTTATGGGTCTGGGTTTTTCTTCCTTATTCTGGTGGCATGATCCACTTTTCATGGTTTTGATTTCTTCTTTTAAAATTTGGGTATACTCTGGCTACGGTTAATCTTTTGTTTTTCTTTAATGGCGATGTGTAATCTTTTCCTTTTGTTTTTCTTGTTGATTTTGTCACGGGCTTTCTTAAGTTAGAGCATTAGGTGGGTTAATCCTGATTATAGCTTATGCTGATTAGAATTCAAGTATTTGTGCCAATATTTGATCACTGTTTAGCTATATAATATGGGACTATACGATCGTGTTAAATTAAAGAGATTGTATGATCTTCGTAGTCAAACTGGAAGCTCAACAGATCCAGAGGATCCCTGTAACAACCCACCTGCGGAGTATTCAACAATACTAAGATTTTCCAATAACCTGAATAATATAAGCCAGTGTCTGTGTCCAATTATTTTTGTTGAACTTATCATCCCAATTTGTCACGATAAAAGTTCTCCCAAAATTGAATGGAATATAAAAAAATTGTTACAGAAAAGTAGAGATTTGGGCATTTTTTGGGGGTTTATGTTTGTTTAGGGTATTCACATTGGTAGTTGGCTAGTTTGAATTAAGTTTCAGGAATATTAATTCTTGTCTTTGATCGGGTTGGTTTGTTAGTATGCGCATTGAAGTCAAATATTACTGTTCTTTGTCATTAGGTAAGGTTATTTCTATGGTTTCTGAGTCATATTGTTCTCTTAGCCGGTTAATCCACTTTCCACTCACAGACTTTTATGTATATGCATGCGTATAAAGGTGGAGTTTAGTGCTGAATTTTAGAGAAGTCGTTATATCCTCACAGAAGCATAGTCGCTCGTGCTATTGTCAACAGAGATAGAATCCACTCCTTTGGTCCGGTTTTGGCTTAGTTTGTCCCAGTTGTACTATTGTTTCCGGGGTCAAACCCACTTCTTTGATTCAGTTTTGGGCTTATTTTATGCCAGTTAAATAATTATTCAACTGAAAACTATTTTATGATTTTTATAAATAGTTCTTAAGCTGTTTATTTTCAACCCATTCTCTCAAGTTTCAAATTTAAACTCTGGGTTTTATTAATTCTTCAGGTGGATAAGGACTGGCTGTTACTACATTTTTCAGGAGCTCTGTTTATAACTTGAGTATCAAACATGTCTGCATCTACCAAAATGATGTTGGGTGGTGGTATAATATGCAAATCTAGTTTACCAGAGCGTACAATTAGCTCTTTTCCGAAGTCTCATTCTCAACTAAATCTGCTCTCAAGGTCATCAGAAAAATCCTGGTCAATTCATCGGTGTGGCTTGAATCGCCTTTCTATTGCACTTGATAGAGAACCCATCTGTGGGCAGTCTGTAAAGCTCACACCCTGTTTGGGCCTTGGCTTATCTCAGGGGTCCTTGAGAAGGACTGGCTTCAAAGTAAAGGCCGAGGCATATGAAGCCAGTTCCTCGGATTACATTCCGGATGGTGTCTCTGAAGATAAAGACCTCTCAGAAAAATCTTCTGCACAATCAGTTGCTCAGAAAGTAAAGATTGGAATCTACTTTGTTGCTTGGTGGACCCTAAATGTCATCTTCAATATTTACAACAAGAAAGTTCTGAACGCATTCCCTTACCCTTGGTTGACTTCCACACTTTCACTTGCAGTTGGATCATTAATGATGTGGATCTCTTGGGCGACACATTTAATAGAGATTCCAGATACTGATTTTGAATTTTGGAAGGCTTTGGCACCGGTGAGAAAAGAATGCACTGCTCAAACTTAAAGTTGTGCATTTATTTCATTCTAGATGCTTTAGAAAAAAGCTAAGGTCAATCTGTTGTAGACTTTAGTAGCAGTCATTGAGTCCATATGGTCATCCGACTTGCTCTTACACTGAACAAAGTAAATCGCCTTTGGATTTTTGGAGGTGAATGTTATTTTTTCTTTTTCAGGTGGCAGTTGCACACACAATTGGACATGTTGCAGCAACTGTTAGCATGTCCAAGGTAGCGGTTTCATTCACACACATCATCAAAAGTGCTGAGCCAGCCTTTAGTGTCCTTGTATCCCGTTTCTTACTTGGAGAAAGCTTTCCTCTCCCAGTATATCTGTCACTACTTCCTATTATTGGTGGTTGTGCCCTGGCAGCAGCTACAGAATTGAATTTTAACATGACAGGTAAGTCGGTTCTCTGCAAACACAAGGTAGCTGTTGAGAAAAAGAGAGAATCCACTATATTCATTGTTGAAATTAGAATTCTGACCTTGTTGCAAATTCCATTAGGTGCCCATTTCATGTTCTTTGTGTAATTCGAGTCAATTTTGACAGGTTTCATGGGTGCAATGATCTCAAATCTGGCCTTTGTCTTCCGGAACATTTTCTCAAAGAAGGGCATGAAGGGCAAGTCTGTGGGAGGCATAAACTACTATGCTTGCCTCTCCATGTTGTCTTTGGTGCTTCTGATGCCATTTGCTTTTGCTGTTGAAGGGCCTCAGGCCTGGGCTGCAGGTTGGCAAGAAGCTTTGAAGGCAGTTGGGACTCCATTTGTGTGGTGGGTCTGCTTGTCTATATGCAAAGTTGTAATATCTTTCTGACTGACCGTTTACATTTGAGGTATGCTTTTATACACACGACTCTGTTTCCTGTTGACAGGTGGGTTGTGGCACAAAGTGTCTTCTATCACCTCTACAATCAGGTGTCCTACATGTCCCTGAACGAAATTTCACCTCTGACTTTCAGTGTTGGTAACACTATGAAGAGGGTGTCTGTTATTGCATCCTCTATTATAATTTTCCATACGGTAGTGAGGCCAATAAATGCTTTAGGTGCAGCTATTGCGATTCTGGGCACCTTCTTGTATTCCCAGGTGTGTTCCAAGTCTGAACTTAAATAGTCATCTTCTTTTTCTAGTGTCAAATCCTATTGAGCTATTTTTCAAAATTTTAAGAGGTTAGACGGGCTGAAATGATAGCTTTTCATGTGCAGGCAAAACAGTAAGCTAAGCAGATCTTCCGAGTATCTTGCACTTGATACTACAGCAATCTGGAGGATGTGTTCTGTTTCGGTGAACCTTACAATTTTCTTTTTGAGTTCACGAGTCTCTGGAGATTCTCTTTTAATGCGTTTTCACATAAGGCCAGATCATTATTTGTTATGTGAGGGATGTGGTATAGCAGCATCCAAGTGACATTTTGGCAACAAAAACAGCTTCTACTATAATGCGATTGAGCAATCTTGATTTTCTTGAGATCAGGATGGGGTTTTCTTAAAGCTTACTGCGATTATGGCTAATGTTAAGTAGTTATGTTGCAAATGGTATGTTCAGATTATAAACTAATGTGGTTATCTTCGCTCACAATGTAAGCTTTACTTTTGTGCCCCCAAATAAAGTTAGCATGGTGAAATTACCCATCAAACTGAGTAATGATTGAAATAAAGAAGAATTGTGTTTCATTTTCACAGTGAAGATTTACTCTCCTTGTTAGGAAACGATGTTGCATTCCCTTCATTCTTTTTCTTCTCTATAATGTTGATGCACGTTTCATGTGTTATACACTACCTATGTGTGTAAAAGTGAAAGTAAATATGTATGCAATTCTATGAAACAAAGGTAATGCACCCTCCCAATTTTATCCATAACCAAGCACCGCTGATTGTTCTACACTGTCCTGTGCTTTGTCCAATTTTTTTTTCGTCTTGTGCTTTGTATATTATTATTGTCTCCTGCATCCAAGATCCCCTATGGGATGGAAATAGAAATGAAAATGCCGAGACTAGTATGGCACAATAAGTGCTTGTATTGACCTGGCAATTAGTTGATACTTTTCTGCTATTGCTTATAGTATTCTGTGTTGCTCAAGAGAAGTGTGTTGCCTGTAGAACATTTATTTCCAAGGTTTGCATATGGTAATTTTTCCAAGGTGTGCATTTTGTTTATTAGAATTTCCAGGTAAAATTGTTTGTCTTTTATTTGGCAAAAACTTCTTTATGAAACCTTTTAATGGAATTATTCAAGGCAAAAAATTAACCTCCTTTGTAAGGAAAGATTCCTTGATAATGTTCTTACCAGTTTTCTGAGAAGTTCTTCTGGATCTAATGGGCTATAGAGTCTCAGTGTGAATTCATCATAGTAGATCATCCGGGCAACTTTACCCCATCGCTCACGATGAAAAATCCAACTATGGAGTTTTTCATCCACTAGAAGACATGAGGTCTCAAGCAGTCTTTTTCATCCTTCACCAAATTCTCCTTCCAAAAGAGAAATTGAACCCTTGACCCACATTTTATCTAAAAGGGCTATTAAGAAATTCATCAGATTGTTTGAGGCACCAACTACAACCAAGGGATAAATCAAATTAAAAATCAAAGCTTATGATCTTTAAATCCCAAAACCTTGTATGGCGATGCTCATGGTTTTATGAAGGCTTTTGACAATACCACAAGGAAGTTATACAATCATCTAAACAGTGGAAAATATTATAATTGCCCATTATGTTTTTCACTATGGGTTTATAATTTTCCCTAGTCCAAAGAAGAAGAAGAAAAAAATATTTTAATGTCCACAAAGCTAACAAAGACAGCCTATGGGATTGCAGATCTTTCTGGCATTCAGATCTCCTTGGTGAATTTGATAATCAGCTCCCCCCTGTTTGTTCAACCATATTCTTGCTGAAAATGAAACCAGTTTTTTGAAAGGGTGAGTAGAAAAAATAGGGTTGTTGGTGGTCCCCTTTTTCCCAAAATAGAAAGAGTTGAAACATAAATTAGCAAAAGACAATTAGCGGAGCAGAAGTTCACAAAAAGCAACCCGGTGTTCGTAATAAATTGGAAATGTGACATTTGCTCAGGCCCTAAAATCTACCAAATATCAATTATTTGCAAAAAGGAGCCCAAACCTCTAAGCCACACAATGAGAGCCAAAAAGGTTCACTATCAAGAGAGCATCCAATGTACTCGGGAGTTCATTAAAAAGGTAGGTGAAAGTGGCTGATATGGAGCATTCTTGATCTGAACTATTCCAACTTAGCTCATACAGGATCTATATATGAGCTGAATCATGTTCATTGTTGGAGAGGCTTGGGTTGAAGTCAAAATTCGAGTAGACATAAACAGGGCAATAGCAAGCTGAAGAGCAACATCGAGTCAATGTAGTAATTCCTACCCAATTCATATTAAGTAAACTTTGCTAAAACTGTTTTCTATTACAATAAAGTATCGATTTTTGTCATAATGTTGTGGGATCACAAGGGGCCTTGAAATGCAACAAGCTCGTAGAGAGAGAGAGTTAAATTTTGTTCAGAACCCGTATGTTTTGCCTTGGAACCACTTGCCTTACTTGCCCTATTCTCCCCGAATGTTCCACAATCCAATCCTTTGTACTCTAGAAAGAAAGTATAAAAGTGACTGAACTGAAACAGGGGTATAATGTATTTGCTTTTATTTTCCTCAGCACTCACGTGGGGATGTGAACAAGGCAACATTATTTATTTGATTCCAGGAGCACATTGCCAAGGGCGATGCATTTTATTCATAAATCCTGTCCAGTAAGACACTTCTATCCTACCTCAAAATTTGTGTCAAGTGGAACAAGATGGCACCCTAAATCCAAAATCAAGCCTTGAAAATCAAATCCATCACAACCATGAGGAGAAAAGCCTTAATAATCAGGGCATAGACTTTGAGACAACGGGCATGCCTTTAAAACTAACCAAGGAAGTCCATTAGCATGGACTCGATGATACTCCAGTAGCGAAAAAGTCCATGCTACTTGAACTGTTTTTTTGTCGGCAAGCTAGACAACCTATGGATCAAATATTCTCACAACCTGAACAAACAACATCCAAGCACATGCAATATATGCCACATAAATATATACAAAGCAAGAACAATGAAACAAGATTTGAGGTCAGAGGCTTCTTCATAATCTGTTGTTCTTCCTTAGTTATCAATATGGCAGGGTTGCTTTGTATTAACAATACTATTTGTATCTTTTCGAAGGAGTGCTGACATGGGTTTATGTTCATCAAGTGTAGTGCTGAGCCAATGTTGTCCGTTAGGGAAATGCTATAGTCTCTTGCTGGGTATACAATATTGTGAGCTTTTACCATCAACAAGCAAGAGGATCGAAAATTGTAATTTTTCGGTGCCTCATTTTGTTGTTTTGGTTAGTTTAGACGATGATATAATTTTCCGTTCTGTTGCTTGTGACTTACGGAGCAAGGGCTCTTATTCTTATAATTAATCAATACAAAATACAAGTTACACTAGCAATTGCCCTCAAGGTGCAAGGTATGCCGAAGTCGACAAGTTTGAAAGTATGTGTTGGAGGGTATTAAGGCCTAAAATTGACTTGGTGTGTTTTGTATATTGTATGATCTTTGTGCCATATTTAATGCACACGTTAGATCGAACAAAAAAGGGAATATGTAAAACTCCTCTAGCCTAGGAAAAGGAAGATGAGGGATAGGGAAGCTGACAATTGCCTTAAAGTGTATAAAAGAACATAAAATTTGTGTGCAAAAGCGTTGAATGTTTGTTATTGTTTCAGAACTGTTATAAAAATTCAATTATTGTTGTTTAATTTCCCACTCTAGTTTATATGTTTCCAATTTTGTGTTTTCCCGTTATGTAGCTTAGTGTGCAAGTCCCAATATGTGATAAGAAAAATGATTTATATTTATTGTGCATTGTTTAAGAGCATAGAAGGAAAAAATACTAGAAAATCGTTGGACTACAACCTTAGCATGTCTTGATAAGAGATTCCAGGGACAACTGCTAAAAACATGTTAAGATGGATACGAAGACAAAGATGCAAAGAGATGGCTAGAGGAGAAGATGAATTGTTTTGTAGACGATGAAGTGGCTGAGACATGAATACATGCAAAGAAGATAAAACTAAACCATATATGGTATATCCATGAAATCTTTTGGTGCGAGCTTTTAGAACAACTAGCTGAGTGGTTATCAAGGTTACTATTTTAAAACAGAGTCAGAGAAGAGTACATATAGGATGAAAGAAATTTGAAAAAATTATACAGTTTGGACAAGGAGTGGACCAGAGTTGTAGACTATTGGCTCCAAATAACTATAGATGTGTATGTAATTAAAATTGTTATGCAATTTTTCTATTCTTTTGATTTTGCGCAAGACCGGCTCATTAGAGGATTGCGAGGAAAGTTTATTAAGCAACTATCCATATTGGTGAAGATGTTGGTAGTGAAGATGTTGGCCATGGTGCCAATTCCTCCCAACATGGAGTAGTAGGGTAGGCGACATAAAAAAGTAATCTTAGAGAAGGGGAGATGAAGGGGAAATGCCCAGAAATGAGGACCTCAAAAAGGTTTGAAAAACATCCAAAGAGGAGCTGAAAAGAGAAATGAGACACAACGCACTAGATGGGTTGGTGTAAGTACTATGGTGGGACATCCTAATATAGTTTTGGGTAAGAGTAAAGTAGGTAGAGTGATCGAGGAAGGAGGTAAGGAGTCTCTAAAAAGGATATAAGAGGAAAATGATGAGGAAAATATAAGTGACAGGGAGGGTGTGCAAAGAGATGTGGACCTTGACAAAAAGATACAGGGAAGAGATTAAGCTGTCGATGAAGAGGACAAAGAAAAGAGGAATAGGTAATTGGAAATAGTTAGGAGTAGATTTAGAACGTAGTTGAAGATTGACCCAAAAAGTCACACTTGGAGGACTTGGAATCATGCAGATGTTGAGAGAGCATCTTACCTTTGGGAGTCAATGCAGGATCCATACAAACCTGGAAAAAAAGAGAAGACACCTCCTTAAGGATGTATGTCTTTGGAGTCATTTGAAAAATTGATTACGTGGGATTGTTTAAGTGACATAGAGCAGACTGTAATTTTGCAATAAATTAGAGTACAAGAAGAAATACGAGAGATGTACACCTTACCATGTGTAAGAAGACTGGAATTTAGTACCAACAAATATAGAGATAGAAGATCCCTAGAACGACCCAAAAGTTACTTTTGATAAGCAACCTTTGTGCATTTGTTATCCTAGCTCCAGTGACATAAGAAGTGGAAATCATAATGATAATAGTTTAGTGAGTCTAAATATAGAGAAAGCTTATCTAAGTCCGTAAAGTTTTTCCCAAATTCGTTTAACTATGAAAATTTGAAGTGTGCACCCAATTGCATTAGTGTGAGTACATTCACAAATAACAATTATTGGTCTACGTAAGGTGATAAGAATATTGGTAATAATTAACCACCAAGAGGAGGAAATCAACCAGTTGGAAGAAGAATAACACTTGTTGTTAGTCCTTTTGTGACATTGCAATTGTATGATTGGTCCTTGGACCTTGAACACTTCTTGTTGACCTGTGATATGAAATGGGAAGGGAAGGGGATAATTGATGATGATACAAAAGGTATGATCTCATAAGAGCTTTGCAAGGCTACACATTGGAATTTGTATATATCATGGATTTGGGAAAAGTCACTTTTAAGAATGTCTAGGATGGCTTAGTGCAAAATTCAAAAGAAGCAAGTGTGTGGGCCAAACTATTTAGGACTTGGAAAGAAATAGAAACCCGACGAATTAGTATTGGAGAATGACCTCCAAATTTTTTATGTCATGGACAAGACTAGCTTCAATTCTGATGACACAAGTAAGGATAATCGGTTCATAGGAAAATGATGAGGAAAATATAAGTGATGGGAAGGGTGTGCAAAGAGGCGTGAACCTTGACAAAAAGATAAAGGAAAGAGACAAAGCTATCGATGAAGAGGAAAAAGAAAAGAGGAATAGGTAACTGGAAATAGTTAGGAGTAGATTTAGAACGTAGTTGGAGATAGACCCAAAAAGTCGCACTTGGAGGACTTGGAATCATGCAAATGTGGAGAGAGCATCTTACCTTTGGGAGTTAATGTAAGATCCATACAAACTTGAAAAAAAGAGAATACCCCTCCTTTAGGATGTATGTCTTCAGAGTAATTTGAAAAATTGATTATGTGGGATCGTTTAAGTGACATAGAGTAGACTGGAATTTTGCAATAAATTAGAGAACAAGAATAAATATTGAAAGAAATAAGAGAGAAGTACACCTTACCATGTGTAAGAAGACTGGAATTTAGTACCAACAAATATAGAGATAGAAGATCCCTAGAATGATCCAAAAGTTACTTTTGATAAGCAACCTTTGTGCATTTGTTATCCTAGCTCCAGTGACATAAGAAGTGGAAATTAGAATGATAATAGTTCAGTGAGTCTAAATATAGAGCAAGCTTATATGAGTCCATAGAGTTTTTCCTCAATTCATTTGATTATAAAAATTTGAAGTGTGCACCCAATTGTGTTAGTGTGAGTATGTGCACAAATAACAATTACTGGTCTACATAAGCTGATAAGAATCTTGGTAATAATCAACCACTAAGAGGAGGAAATCAACCAATTGGAAGAAGAATGACACTTGTTGTTAGTCCTTTCGTGACATTGCAACTGTATGATTGTTCCTTGGACCTTGAACACTACTTGTTGACTTGTGATATGAAATGGGAAGGGAAGGGGATAATTGATGATGATACAAAATGGTATGATCTCATGGGAGGTTTGCAAGGCTGCACACTAGAATTTGTATTTATCATGGATTTGGGAAATGTCACTTTTAAGAATGTTCGGGATGGCTTAGTGCAAAATTCAAAAGAAGCAAGTGTGCGGGCAAAACTATTTAGGACTCGGAGATAAAATAGAAACCCGATGAATTAGTTTTGGAGTATGACCTCCAATTTTTTGATGTCATGGACAAGACTAGCTTCAACTCTGATAACACAAGTAATGATGATCGGTTCGTAGGACTACACAGTAAATCCGGTTTGCTATTGTATAGAAAAATCTCACCACAAAAATGTAAGCTATTGAAACTACGATAAGAGTTGAAAAGATTGAAGATTATGGTGAAATCCCAACCATGAATGTTAAATAGAGGTTAAACTTGATGTAGTGATGAGGAGAATAGAGGAACTGCAAGAAGGAAAGAAGCCTCACCCGAGTCTTTGGTGCACGAAGTGCAGAGAAGGGCATCATTCGCATGATTATGCAAGAACATATGAGAGTAAACCACCTATTCAAACAAATGGAAGAGCAAACTACTGTAAGATTTACAAGGTATGGGACTATCCTACAAAAAAACGTCATCTGATGTAGCACTATGTTCACCAAATTTAGGGTGTAGTTTATAACTTATGCTAGTCAATTACACGAGTCAAAAGATTGTAGGGCCTTGATGGATTTGTGAGATGAAGTGATTGAGAATGTTATGGTACAAGTGCAATTGGATTATAAATCTCAATCACCTGTGCAAGATGTGAACATGCTACCCACAGGAGGGTGGGATCCTCCATCTCCCCATCATAACACAATTTGGACTCGATCATCTCTACAAAACATGATGGGCTGGGCACCTACTTCACCTCAAACCCAACCACAATGGACATCACCTCTTCCTTAAGGTCCATATGGAGGATATCTAAATCAATCTCAAGGGTGGGGTGCTTCGTAGATACTAGGTTCATACGCTTTGTAACAAGGAGGCTATTAGGGTGGTTACCAAAAAAGGAGAACACGAACTTGACCCCAAAGACAAACATTAGTTGGCTATTTTTTTGGAGATCCAAATCATATTGTGTGAAATTGTCCATCCAATCTAGCATGGGAAATGTATTGTGCATATTGTAGTGTTGGACCAAAGAAATGACTAAGTATGAAGATATGCACGAAGGAAGAAGGATGCGCGAGGGTGCACACGGAAGCATGAAAGTAGAATTTGCACAAGTAACAGATGTGCATGAAGGTATGAGGAAAGGACATGAGAAAGGTTGTGCGTAGGGACAACAAACTCAAGAGTTAGCCAGAATTGTGAAGACAAGCTAAAAATAGGAAAACAACACGTGTTGACGTGATAAAATTGAGAAAGCTATAAATAGAAAAAAACATGTATAAGGAACGACCAGAATAGGATAAAGCACATACAAGGATAAAATGGACATAAACTATGCATTGATGGGGATAAATCTAATTATAGTGCATGCAACAGGACTAAAGCAAAGGCTATTTATAGCACACAATAGGATGCTTTTGGATAACCACATGATGATGCCTAAATATAGGAAAGTGCAAGCATGCAAGCTATGTATAGGAGTGATCTAAAGTTAGATAGAAGCATGTAAATGGTGAAGGACAAGTTCCCACCCTATATATGTGTATAGATGTACATGTAGTGTGTGTTAATGATGGATGAATGTGTGTGTGTGTGGGTACATAAGTGTGTGTATGAATGAGTCCATGTATGAGTCCTGCCTTGCGCATGAGTCTATAATGGAGGTTGTCTGAGCCTATCTCATTGTAATGCATCATGAGTAATATGAATACAATCTCTTTTGGTTGATTGATTATCTTTGCACATATTGTAGTAGGTCATAACTTTCATATGCTACATGTTTGCATGTCAGGTTAACCATGTTTTGTAGGAGCCATGTCTTAATTGCCACCCTAGAAAGAACTCAAAGGATTTGTGCGCTCTTTGGGTGTGATTAGATCTATGTCTAAGTGAGGTGCCATCACACTTGACTATGTTGTGCTGATTTACTAGATTGTAGAGTGACATTTTGGTTTCGTTGCCAGGACCTTTTTTCATTTAGGCTCTTAAGAGATGTGGTGAGCTTATGGTGTTTCGTCTATCATTATAGAACATTGAAAGGTGGATACACGACAGAGAAGATGAGTTTGCGCATAGATACAACACTGACATTAACTTCAATCCGTGTAAATGGGTTGAAGACAACCTGTATGATTCACTCCATCTGAAATTCTTCAGCTTCTTTCTATAGGAATTGTATGAGTGGTTAACATCGTATGCATAAAATAAAGGAAGTAGGATTAGATGAAAGAAAATTTGGATTCAGATTAGGTGTTAAGCATTGGATGACTTGGATGCACCATGGACACACATAGTAGATCGTTGGTGGATAGGCATCTTGAGGAATTACACTTTAGAGTACGCGATCTCAACGTTTTTGTGCTAAGAGGAAACATAGTAATAGTTCCTTTGCGAACCCAGAGGATCATATTTACATGCACTAATGTTACCTATAAGGATCTTAATGGCTGAACTTAGATTGGAAAAAATCCCAATGGTTGGCTAAAAACCTACCATGCGCAGGGGGAAGGAAGGTGATTGGGAAAGATTATATTTGGCCAGATGGAAGACATGGATAGGGAAGAGAGACTAAGCAGATACAACAATGCGTGAGAGAGGGAATTTGAAGAGGCACTAAGACATAAAAGAATGGGGCTAGGTGAACATTATGAGAACCATGCGAGAGGTGAGGGACCACATGCCCATGTCCCTATGAAATTGGGGAAGCATAACAGAAGGATCCCCTCAGAATCTGATGAAAGTGATTATGGTGAAGAGAGAAGAACCATTGATGTGCATTTGACCCATCTTGGACCCTTATCCATTTCGGTTGGTACTTATGAATCAAAATTTCATATAGAGGTTCATCACAGTGATGGAGAACAAGAAGGAAATCGAGGATCGTTGCATTGGTTCGTAGATATAGGAAGATACATATTAGTATAACTTAGGAGGCACAACATATAAAGGAATATCACATGGTTATTCAACAAATTTTTTCGGAAAGCACAAAAAATTTGATTGGAAGTACAATAGGCACAACACTAGGGTAAAGTATTGGTGCATAGACTAGCTCCACTACTAGCGCATAGATAGGAGCTCCAACGATAGGAGGCTTGGGAGGCTCTATTACTCCCCTGAGTGAAGACAATCCTGATGGAGGTTCGGGGTTAAGATGTGCTCCTCCCCTAAGTGGAAGTAATCTAAGACAAGAAAGTAACCCACCACCACAACAAATTCCTCATAATTTATTTTAAATGTCACTCCACTTACTAGAGTACTGAGGAGTGGAAGACGCAAAAAATTATGTGAAAAAGTGTGAACTCTTATAGAGGGCCAAGGAAATAATAACTTTAGACAAGAAGGTGAGTTAATTCCTAATCGTGTTGTAAGGGCACACACACAGTTAGTATAGGAACTATGACCCACATCAAACAAAAGTGGACCATGACGCATTGTGCGCCACCTTTCTAGCCAAATTTTATATACCTGAGTTCGAGAAACAGGGCATCAACACACTCAAGGAGATTAAACATGGACTATCTGAGAATGTCTAGGAATATGATGCACAGTTGAAGACTCTTTTGTCTAAACTCTTGTATGACATCCATAAAACTCAACATGCGCAATGGTTTGTGGGTGGATTGTTGACACCATTTAGAAGGTCACTATCACAAAAAATGTTTATAGATGTGCACGAAGCTCTGGAGGAAGCACTGCGTGTAGAAGTGGTTGGAAGCATAGACACTGGAGTGAGTCTATTCCTTGAAGTGTAGATTGCAGATATGGCAACACATTTGGAGAACTTGTTTGATAATTCTATGCATGACACTCGTACTGGAATATGATGTACATACTACGACGTAGAGGGGTACACTAAGGATAGATGTCAGTGTAGGAATGTGCACGCACTACTCTTAGCTTGCGATATTTTCCATAAAAATCATGATGTCCAGGATTTCCCACTTCTTCGGTGCATGACTCAGAAGAATGTGTCACTCTATTGCAAGATTTGTGATGTGCATATGCACAATACAACTAATTTCTAGGTGATTAACGATATCCATGAGGCTTGTGAGATAGGGTTACACCAAACCAGTGCAAAAAATAGTTCCCAGGCACTTGAGGGACAAAATAAAGATGCATGTAATAACGGAAATGGAGGCTATAGGGGAGGATATCATGGTAGGGGCCATGGATGTAGGTTTAGCCGAGGAACATGCTATACATGTGGGTCACTAGACCATTATCAACACAAGTTTCTGACGAACTAGTCTTGCGCGTACTGTGGAAAGGGGCATAAAGTAGAAGATTTCCCTGACTTGTACGCACATATGTGCAAGAAAAATAAGGATAAGGGTGCATCAATGATACATGTTGAGCGCTCTAAGAAGGGACAATGAGAACCCAAGGCTTTAGCTGTGGCATAAAAAAACCATTATTAGTTACTACACGCGCAGAAGCTTCACATACACATGATAAGGGAAGATCAAATCCGCTAATCAGATGAGATGAGAATGTGCATCCAATTAAGTATCTAGACACATGAAAATAAAAGGAAGTATTCGAAGAGACCATGAGATTAATCAACAAACTACAAGGGGAGATACTGTGTCTGAAAGAACAAGCGTGGGATAGAGAGCATTCCAAGCAGACTGAAGTACCTTATAAGAATGTTGATGACCTTAGGGAAGTATGCATGATGCCTAGACAAGAAAATATCAAACCCTTTTTAGGATAATGGTTGCAGGAGAAGGTTTTGTGCGTAGGAAAAAAGAGAGAATGACATATCCTACATGATAATTTACCACCTCAAAACCATGAATACGACAAGGAGATTACCTTGGACGTGGTTATGGGTAAGTTCACCAATCTGGGGGGGCCAAAAGGGCGTCTTAAGTGGACGCATTTTCCTAAAAAAACAACTTCAACTTGTACAAGTTTTTCGAAATAGTTATACTCAAAATTGGAAGATGTTGTAGAAATATGAATCATAGAATTTTGAGTCTAGTTTCTAATATACTAAATTTGATTGAAAATGGATAAGTTTAAGTGGGTCAAACAACTAAAATGCCAACAGATACTCCTGTTTTTGTTAAAAAACATAATAGATTGACTTTCGTGCATCCACCATTTTTTGAGCACCATTTAGTATTTTTGAAAACCCTTTGGTAGAAAGATAAATAGGAGCATCTAGTTTGGGCTCCATTGTTTTTAGATTTTTTTAGAGAATATTTTTTTATTTATGATTTTTCTAGTACAAAAATTTTATGTTTTAAAAAATAATGGAGCTCCAACCGTGGCCCCCCTTAACTACCTCAAAAAATATCGAAAATTAGATTTTTTTTTTGAATATGTATAGAATTATGCCTAGTTTGGGATAGTATATATTTTTTTAAATTTCGATCACCGAAAAAAAAGATACACCATGAAAGATAGACATATTTACACTTCAAAAAATAGCTATAAAAAGGCATAGTTAGAAAATAAATAATATGGAAACCTTATATTAGTGAGAAAATTATAAAAATTATATTTTTAGAAAGAAGAGACTCTGCTCTATGTCGTGGTATAAATTTTAAAAAACGGATCGATTGATTTATTTTGATTTATCATAGAGGAAGTGGCATTTTTACATTTTCTTGTAAAAACACGCTATTTGTTGTGTTTGTGCAGGTCCATGCCTCAGGCTTGGGAATCCAAACTAGATCCAAAGCCTTGTGGTATGGCTTGGGAAAGAGAAAACACAAAATGTGTACACGTTACATAACGCGTACGCGTTCTGTGTAGTATAAACATAACTTGTACATGTTATGTGTAGTATAAACATTATGCATGATTTAGACATGCTTCTATTTACATAAATAAATGTTCAACTTATACTTTAAATTTATTTATGTAAATATAAGAAATTAGGGTCACTCTGCACCTTATGGAATTAGTCTCACAACTCCATGAGTCATGGTTTAGGAGATAGTTTTTTAAAGTATAATCTGGTCAGTACATAGGTAATTTTTTAGGATTTCAGCATTCAGCCTAAATATTTTAGCGTTTAACTTCTACAATCGAAACCCTAAACCATAGGCCATAAACCTAAACACTAAACTATAAACCTTGAGCCCTAAACCCTAAACCCAAAACGTTTAACCATGATCCCTAGACCCAAAAAGCTAAACCCTAAACCCTAAACCTTAAATATTCAGCCCTTACTTGTGAGCCCTAAACCCTGAGCCTTAAGCCCTAAACCCTAATCTATAAGCCCTAAAATCTAAACCCTAAAACCTAAACCATGAACCATGAGCCCTAAATGCTAAACTCTAAACCCTAAACCATAAAAACTAAATCCTAAACCCTAAACCCTGACACCTAAACCCTAAACCTTAAACACTGAATCCTAAACCCTAAACCCTAAGCCTTGAATTCTACACCCTTATCCTTGAGCCCTAAAATCTAAACCCTAAACCCTAGACCATATACCCTAAGCCCTAAGCCCTAAAACCTAAACCCTAAACCCTAAACCTAAACCCCAAGCCATAAACCATAAACCCTAAACCTTAATCCCTAAACATTAAATCCTGAACCATAAACCGTGAACCTTAATCCCTAAACATTAAATCCTAAACCCTAAACTATGAACCATAAACCATAAACCCTAAAACCTGAACCGTAAACCATAAACCCTTATCCATAAACACTAAATCCTTAACCTGAAACCCTAAACCTTAAACCCTAAACCCTAAACCTTAAACACTAAATCCTTAACTTCGATTCGTAAACCCTAACCATAAACCATAAACACTAAACCCTAAACCCTAAACCTAAAACCTAAATCCTAAACCATAACCCTGAACCTTAAACCTTGAACCCTAAACCCTAAACCTTAAACCGTGAACCATGAGCCCTAAACCCTAAACCCCAAACCATATTTCATCAATTTTTCCTAGTCTCATGCCTAGAACCATCATTTAGTCTACTTACAGAACTACCTTGTTTATGAGTGGTTGGAGAAGTAATTAAATGGATATGACATCTACTTTGTGCTTTGTAATGCATATATTACACATCTCTTCCAAACTTGTTTCACCCCACATATACTTGCACTCTTGAATGTAAATTTATTCACTCTCTGAATTTTTTTTTCACATTTCTCATATTTCCATGTATGGTATTATGCAAGCCAGGATGACCCACTAGAAGCTAGAAAAAATAACCATCACAACAACAAAATTAATCTTAAAGGAAACAAAAGAAACATAGAGAATATATCAATCCAGAGGCGTAGGATCATAATTGAATTTCCTGTAGTATCCTCTCCTCCAGAGAAAGATAAAGTTTAAGTGTTCTACTAGAATGGATAGTAAATTTTACAGAACTTCCTAAAGTGTTCAAAATAATCATAGAAACAGGGGAATGGCTAAGAACACTAAGGGGTTATCAATCGCCTAGTAAATCTTTCTTGTTTAGTTCTAAATGGGAGTTACCTGGCCTACGACTTAGTGACCTTCCATTCATTGATAATTCCTTATATGATAAACCCATAGATGTTTTCAAAATATCAATAGATGAAAAACATCAAATTTTGATGGCTCTCTTTGAAGGATTGTACATGTTCTGCCTACAAATTCGATGAACCCTGAACTCTGTGACCTAAACCCTCAACACTCAACCACGAGACCTAAACTATAAACCCTAAACCCTAAAACCAAAATAATAAATCCTAAACCCTAAACACTAAATACTAAACCATTAAACCTAAACCCTAAACCCATAATCATAAACCCTTGACCCTAGACCCTAAACCCTGAGCCCTAAGCCCTAAGCCCTAAATACTAAATCCAGAGCCCAGGGCTATAATCCCCAAACCTTAAACTAGTAACTCTGAACCCTGAACCTTAAGCCATAAACCATGAATCGTGAACCCTAAACCCGAATCCCTAAACCATAAACCCTAAACCTTAAGCCTTGAACCCTACATCCTAATCCTTGAGCCCTAAACCCTTAACCTTAAACCCTGAGCCCTAAACCCTAAATCTAGAGCCTCGATCTCTGACCCCTAAACCTTAAACTCGTAACTAGCCTTAAACCTTAAACCCGTAACTCTGAACCCCAAACCCTGAGTCGTAAACCTTAAACCATGCACCCTAACCCCTAAACCCTAAACCCCAAGCCCTAAGCCCTAAACCGTAAACCCTAAACCTTAGGGCTTAAATGTTAAATCCTAAAGGTTCCTAAACCCTAAACCATAAAAACTAAATCATAAACCCTAAACACTGACCCCTAAACCCCAAGCGCTAAATCCTAAACCCTAAACCCTAAGCCTTAAACCCTAAACACTAAACCCTAAGCTCTAAACACTAAACCCTGAACTCTGTGACCTAACCCTAAAACCTAATCCCTAAACCTCGAGCCTTAAACCCTAAAACTTGAACCCTTTTCCCTAAACCATGAACCCTGACCTTTAAACCTTAAACCCTAACTCATAAACCCTAAACCCTAAACCCTAAATCCTCAACCCTAAACCTTAAACCCTGAGGCCTAAACCCTAAACCCTAAACCTCATAAAACCTAAGCCCTGAACCCTAAAATCTAAGCCGTAAATCCTAAACCCCAAACCCTAAACCCTAAAACCTAAACCCTGACCCAACCCTAAACCTTTAGCCTTAAACCCTAAACCCTAAGCCCTGAACCCTAGGCCTTAAGCCCTAAGCCCTAAGCTAAAACCCTAAACCTTGAACCCTTAAACATAAACTCTGAACCCTAAACCCTAAAAAATAAACCCTGATCCCTAAACTCTCAACCCTCAACTCTCAACCCTAAACCCTAAACCCTAAACCTTGATCCCTAAACCCTAAACCCTAAACCCTTTGCCCTAAACCCTGAACCCTTAACCCTGACCTTTAAACCTTAAACCCTAACTCCTAAACCTTAAACCCTAACTCCTAAAACCTAAACCGTAAACCCTAAATCCTCAACCCTAAACCCTTAACCCTAAACCCTGAACCCTCAACTCTCAACCCTAAACCCTAAACCTTGATCCCTAAACCTTAAACCCTGAACCTTGAGCCATAAACCCTAAACCCTCAACGTTGAACCCTAAAGCCTAAACCTTGAACCTTGAGCCCTAAACCCTAAACCCTAAACCCTTAACCCTTAACCATAAACCCAAAAATCTAAACCCTAAACCATGAACCCTAAACCATGAACCCTAAGCCCTGAGCCCTAAACCCTAAACCCTAAAATATGAACTATGAGCGTTAAACACTAAACCTTAAACCCTAAAATCTAAACCTTGAGTCCTAAACCCTTAGCCCTAAACCCTAAACCCCGAGCCCTAAACCTTAAACCCTAAATCATAAACCCTCACCCAAAGGAAAGTCCTAAAAAGATCATTCAACATGTTTTAGTGTGTAGGGAATAGTGTTTAAGGTGATCGATCGACTCATTTAGTTTTTATGAGAGACTACTTCCTTTGAAGGCCTGTCATCACCAATCCGGCACTATGATAATTCTTCACCGGGAACTCCACGTGCTATGATTATTTACTAATGCACAGACTTTAGTTTGGTGGATGTCATCTGGAAGCAAAACAACAACCGAACACAAGAATACCATTGACTATGATAAGACAGAATGACAACAAATCTGAAATATCAAAATAAATTATAATATTAACATGAAACTGTTACAATCTCACCCATGAGATACTTCAACAAGACTATGGGAGAAACTTTACAATTACACCTCTTGATGGCTTCTTCAACACACCTTTAACTGATGGCTTCCTTCGCACACTTCCTACAATATTTCTCACTACTTCTTTCTATGCTAAATGAGGGGGGTGGCCTCTCTATTTATAGAAGTTCCAGGCTTATCCATCCTATCTCTAAGATAGGATAAGAAATCCACTCTGAGGTGAACCACGTAACGAAACATATTCCATACCTTAACTCTTATCTGTAAATCATAAGCTTATCTGTTAAGCTTTCATAAGATAAACCTTATCATTTTACATGGGTTCCACATTTTTAGACTTTTTACAAATAAAATACACAAAATATTTATGACCTCACTCCTTGTCCTTATTACCAATATAATATTTCTAATTCCTAATCATGTAGACCCTACTTCTCTAATTACCCAAACTTTGACATTTTAACATTACTGGACCACTTACGACAAATATTTACTTTTTACAACATTCCTATTGTACTTTGACTGTTACCGTAAACTCCACATCATATTGGCGGCACCGTAAAATTACAGATCGGCGCCGTTATCTTCTATCGGACGCTACTACTAATTACACTTAACAACATCCTATTCCTAATACATACATTAATGAAATAGAAATTTTGGAGGAAAATTTTAGTGTCGACAGGCCTAAAAAGGTATTTTTGGCCATTTTGTAGTTAATTGAACACCCTTCAGAACAAGCTAAAATGAGCTAGTCATGTCACTCGAGTTATCAAGAACCATTATTTGTGAAGTATTAAGGCATCGTTTGTCTCCATAAGAGACATATGAAAAAGCATGTATGAGAATCATGAATTTGATTCCATGAAAGGATTATTTTAGAGCTAGGAAAGGTGAGGGGATGATCTTTATATGGAGCACCATGTTTCTAAGAATGAGAAATCATCTGAGTTCACTTGATGCAATTCACTTAGTACTATTCGTAACTGTAACTCATTCAACACCTAGTAGTGTTATCACACCTTAAGGAGGAGGCACATTACAATCACCTCATTTTGGCCATAGGACATGAATCCCATTTAGGGAACAATCCTCTATCTACAAAGTGGGGATTTCTTTTTAGTAAGAAGTAGACAAACATCATAGAGTTAATTCATGGTCACTAAAGTGAATTATGGACCAAATTTAAAAATTAGTACCAATTCAAACAGTGGTAGGGCTAAAATCCATTTTAGAAGGTCAAAAAACCTAAAAAATGACTATATGCTTTTTCGAAACAAAAACCAACTACAATATATATGCCCTAAAAATTTTAGGTCGTTTGCTGAAATCCTGAAAATGAGTAAGTACTGACCAGATTAGATTTTGAAAAACTATCTTCTAGATTATATCTGTTGGATCTACGAGACCACTTCCATAAGGTGCATAGTGACCCTAATTTCTTATATTTACTAAAATAAATTTAAAGTATAAGATAATTTCTTTTATTATTTCTTATACTTTTATTATTTCTTATACTTAAACATTTATTTTTGTAAGTATAACCCACCAAACAAATATGCATGGTCCATACTACAAAAAAACATGTACGTGTTTCGTAACGCGTACGCATTTTGTCTTGTTTGAAACGCGTACGTGTTATGGTTCGGTGATTCCCAAGCCAAACAAATTAAAACACGAGCACGTTTTAGCGAAACGCATACACGCTTTACTTTTTTTCATATTCTTGTCCGCTTTTTGGCCCCCCAACTTCGTGATTCTTTATGATTACTTTGTTTAACCTTAGCATGCTATATAAACCAAATTTCAATCTTCACCATTTCACTTTGATGATACCCTGTTAACTATGGAATATACCAAGATTAGTATCATTGATGTTTCTTTACCTCATCATATTCTTCTCTACCACAAATGTTCTAATACAAGTTTGTATATTCATTGCGCAATGCCTAAATCTCCACGACAATAGTTACTGAGTTCTCCTTGAAGGAAAATCAAATAGTTTCCTTCTTCACCACATTTAATCCTACAACAGGTTCTTGAGTGTAATCTTATATCTATTCCTTCCCATATTGAGGTTGATATAAGCAAGCCTCATGGAAAATATTTTTACACACATACTAAATACAACTACCATTGATGTGTTGGCCACACCACTAATAAATATTTAAATCTATGTCCTATTAATGAAGAAGATTTTAACCATATCTATGTGTAGACGGTGTACAACCTGGAGTATGTTAAGCCAATGAAGGAAGGAATGCTTGAGTAGGGAGATACACAGTCTATTAGAGACACCAATAGCGTTGATTGAGATAATTGGACTCATGGTACGTATGAAATGGTTGGTCGTGAGTGTCAGGAAAGAGTCACATGAGTGATCAGACCATGGAAAATTAGGAGATTGCAGAAAAACATGTTACTAAAGTTTACTAGAGAAGAGAAGCTATATAAATTCTTATGCGTATATATATAAGTTTACTAGAGAAGAGAAGGAGGATATGCTGTACGATGAGGGTGAAAGTAGAAATATGCTTTTCTATTCACTCAAGGTAAGCACAATGCAATGGTGGGCTGCGCATAGAGAAAATTTGCTAGGATGGCGTGAGATTAGGATTTATTTCTTAATCCAGTTTGTTAAGAGTAACCTTCCTTCAAAGATATGAAGTTATGAGGGGACGTCTTCTGCCCTCGATCACATTCAAATTTGTGAAATTTTTTGGCTTATGGGAACTGATGCATTACCACCATACCTATGTGTGCATAAATTCTATTCCACATTGCACATGTGTGCATGTGCATGGCACATACCATCTGAGTTGAAACATGAGACCAGAGACTAGAAGGGAATGACTTCAGGTATGATGCATGTCTTGGATTAATATTCTAGCAAACCCCTGTGCATACAACTTTGTAGTTGATGAAGTGCATCACACTGGGATATAAGGTGAATGTAGAGGAGCTTGTAACTCAGTTACAAGGTGAGAATATTCTAACTGAGAGCAAAAACACTTGTGATTGGATGGATTCTGATGAGTACTTCCTAGAGATAGAAGGAAAAAGATAAAGGCAAGCTAGTGTACATGATTGATGATGAAGAGGTCAAGGATATATATGTTGAGAACACTAAAGGAGAGCTTAAAGTCTTGGCCACAATAGATGAGAATGCATGGGCATATCACCCACTGATTATAGATACACCTTTTGTATTATCATATTAATTACTCTTTTGGGATATTTGAGAAAGACATTTGATACATTTCACACTCATATACTCAATATATTAGACATGTTATCCTCCATATTACAGTGGACTCCCCTACTGTGGTTACACTTTTTTGGATTATTGATATTATATGGACATGTGACCTACTTCCTAAATACCCTATTGGTCCTCAATTATACACCCCCCGGTGTCCTAAAAACAATTTTATAGGAAGGGGGAATGGTTGGATGGTGGTAGATTGGGTGGTATGTCATTTTGTAGCTGGGGAGGATTTAACACTTTCCTTGGGATCAAGATTTGAGGTTGATGGAGGGGAAATGTACAAAGGAGATGGCCTTTTCTTGCTACTTTTGGTCATACCTTAAACCAAGGTGAGAGGAATTGCGGTGTAATTTGAATATACAGAAGGAGGGATATGAATTATCTTTGTTCCTCTTGACTATGTTTCAAATAATGGATCAATGCGAGGATAATCATGGCCATGAGTGCAACAATAACTCTCATGATTTGTCACAAAAGGTGTTGTATATGCTTACTATGTACTAGACATAGGTTACTATAAATAGTAAAGTCCGGGTGCTCTTGCATTCTGATTGACAGTAGAATTGTTTATAGAAGGCACCTTTCAATGATACTTAGATGACAAAACAGCAGAGTAGAACAAGTAGAATTTATTATGGGGTAGGATGAATTATGGGAGTTGTAAATTTACAAAGGGGAGATTTATAAGATGACAATATTCCGTGTATCAAATAAGCATTTAACACTTTCTATAAGCAGCATGCTATTATCGAAAGTACAAAAACACTTGAACTAAGTAGTGACAGTTTCTGCAAAGGAAGATTTACATTCATTTATAGTCAACAGATACAAAGTTTCCTTCTCAATATCTACAATTACTCAACACAAAGGCTCGTGAAAAATATTTTAATGAATTATTTATTGCTTCTACTCTAGTACACCAAAGATACACTAAAGGATAAAAAAATCACTTTGAAAAAATAGCTATAGTAAGGATGTTAAAATTACATCCAATATTACAAAGTAAATTCTCACATCACGTAATATTGAATTAATGACCAAATCACAACCATTAAGGACTGATCTAGTGTACTACATAGGGAAGCAATAAGTACAAAATTGTAGTAGAAAATATAAATCATCAATAAACAATTCAACATACAGATCCCAAAACACATACATCAAAGCTCATAAGGGGACATATTTCATTCATATTTTAAATTTATTAATAAGGAAACATAAATTAAATGCCCTTATTATTTTTCAATGGTTGTACATTGTAACCACCTTGACAAATAATTTTGGGAAACCGAGATCCATATGTATTTCACAAAAGAAAAATGTAGTCTTATAATTGTATCTCTCAAGATTTTCAGAAATAGAAAAATTTGATCCCCTTGATATGAGGACCCCATATTTGAAAAAATTTTGTGTGTTCTTACAATTCGATTCCCCAAAAAATAGTGAATCTCCTCCTCGTTCATAAATAAAGATATTTAATCAAAATGGGAATGTACTTTGTTTAACTAAAAATATCCAATTTTCTGTTAGTATTTTTGGATCAATTTCATGCCTTCACTACCACATGTTGGTCTCTGGTTGGTTGCTAGGTCGAGCTTTTCCTACATGTTTGCTTCCCTGACCTTTTATGTGTTATGTGGCTTTGTGCGCATGTATATTCCATAAAAAATGTAATCCAATAAGAAAAAGCCATGCACCTTCACCTTCTCAGACTGTTCTATTACTTGTACTGGCTGGCCAATGCAAAACCTGAGCCAATGAGAAGGCTCCACGCACCTCGCAATGTTAGTCTATTTAATAACCTTGACTGACCGTCGCGAAATGTGAGCAAATAAGGAAGCTCCACTCTTACTTTGCAATTCACTTTCATTTACAAAAACCTTATTAGAGTGTGAAAAATAAACCAATGAGAAAGCTCCATGCTACTGAAAATGTCATTCTTGGAAGAGTGCGAAGCATAAACCAATGAGAAAGATCCACACACCTTTGTGGTTTCACGATGTCAAGTTTTCTTGCTTTCATGTTCGCATTTCATTGGTTGCGGGGTCAGGCCTTCACATCACGAATTATATTTGGGAATACTTCATCGTTGGCTTCATATAAATGTTGCCACATATCCACCTTGACCTTCCAGACCACCCGAACCCAAAACCTTATGAAACTCGATTCATTCCACATACTTGAGGTTTGCTAGAGCCCATCTGCTCGCCTTGCATTAGAATGGTGATGCATGTCCACCGTTAGCCGTTGAGCTGACCGTGTTGATTTTGTGTACCCCACCATGGACCCAAAATCATATGAATTTGGTACATTCCATAGAATTTATGTTTTAAAAACCCGAATGGCTTAGAGAGGCCCAAAATTGTGCCATGTGTCCTCTCCTTCGCAGGCATTTGAATTACTTGGTGGTACAAATCTTTGATGGCTATTTGAGCATCCCAAGATTTTTTAAATGGCTAGGTCCATTTTAAATTTGTCAATCAATGTTTATTGCATGTTTTTTATCTTTGCAAAATATGTAAACATATCCCGATCACCCGCAAGTTCGAAGCTTTTATAATTTGATCAACCAGTCCATTAACTAGTCCCCGAGGAATTCTTATGATGCCAGTCATTCAAAATTTCCATTGAATCCTTCCTTTTTATTTTGACAAGGCACAAAATTTCTTATAAATTGATAATTATCCTTTACTTAGACTGAAATTTGAAGTAAGGGGAACAATATGAAACACACAAAACAGTTACTTCTACGGAGAGTATAGGAAAAGACTAGCTTAATCTAGGGGCCTAGATTCAGCACCAAAAATAGCTCTTGCTTGGGGATTGGCACCCCCTGTGGGTGCTACACAAACCTCTCATAAATATGTCAAAACAAATACCAAATGCCTATTATATTGGGTAAAGATTCAGGGAGATAAAACACACAGGGATTTTTGAATAGATACATAACATTCACACCATAATACTGACATATAAAAAAACTTGGTCACTGTAGACCAGAGAACAAAAAGGGAAATAACAACAAAAATGAATGAGAAAACAATAAAACAAAAATGCACACTACACAATGATCATACTTGATCCTCTAGCTTAGTCCAATAAGTGTTTGAGATGCCTACCATTAATGGGAAACTCCAATAAATTTCTCTCTAAGTATTTCAGAAAGAAAGTATATCTCCAATCGTGATATCAATAGAAAAGGGTCCCATCCATAGGGCATCAAATTTTCCATGTTTTCCCTTCTTCATGTCTACTGTCCCATAACAGGACTTGGTCTCCAACATTGAAAACTCTTGGAGTGACCATCTTGTCAAATATCTTCTTGAGTTTTTCTCTGAATGTGGCATGTCTTTGGTGGGACTCTCTTCTTTCCTCATCCAATTCCATAATTTGAATTATCATTGTCTCATATGGACTTAATTCTTCCCCCTCTTAAAATTGTTGCATGAACTGATACATGAAAATTTGTAAGTTTATGGGAAAAAGAGCTTGAATTCCATAAACTAGCACAAAAGGACTCTTTCTAGTACACCTCTTTGGTGGTAATTCTATCTGCACAGAATGTAAACTTGAATTTCTTGCCCCATTTATTTTTATTTTAAATATCTTAAGCAGGTTCTTATTACTTGATTCTTCTTGGCCATTTCCTTGAGGATTATAATTTGACGTATAAACCAAAGTAATCCCATACTCATGGCACATTGTTTCCAATGGTTTAATCATGGAATTCTTGGAAAATATCTTGGCAGGAACCCCAAATATGAAGATTATGTTATTGAGGATAAAATCCATGACTACTTGATGACTTTCCTTCCTGGTGGTAAAGTAATCAGTGGCTACCAATATCCACTTATGACCATTGCTTGAAGAGTTTGATATCTCACCAAAAAAATCCAATCCCCATTGTTTGAATGGAGCTTCCACAAACACATGCTACAGGGGTGAGGCCCCAGAGGCTTTCATTCTTCAAAAAAATGCTGACAACTCTCACATTTTTGAACCAACAAGGAAATATATTTGAACAATGAAGGCTACCAAAAACCCACCCTTAAAATTTTATGAGTAGTAACTCTCCCAACAAAATGACCTCCACATACTCCCCCATATAATTTTCCAATATTTTAGGTTCCTCTTCTTCAAGGATAAATCTTAGCAAAAATCCTTCCAAGTTCTTCCAAGGCAGTCTATGATAAGTCAAGATATACTTTTGGGGAAGCAACTTGAGTGTCCTCCTTTGATTCTTGTCCAAGTGCATAGGACCATTTAAGTTTATCAAGTAATATACTATACATTTATACCTAGCTGAAGTGCTCACCTTTTTCATGAGGTTGTGGCCCATCTTATTAAACAATGTGTATCTCAATCACTTGCATATTACTCTCTGCCATAAACCTTTCCAATCCCAATCCTCAAACCAATTTTGTGGTTCGAATATCCATGTCATATTCTGTTATCAGCCAATTTTGACTTCGCAAATTGTTAAAAAATAATTAAATAATTAAAAATTAGAAAATTTTGAAAAGTGTTACTTTGCGTGGTTAATTGGACTCATCACGATCATCTTATTTTGTGATCGTTTTGGTCTTCGTTTCATGATTTTCAGGCGAGAACTCTTCCTGCCAGGCTTTAAAACGCATTAAAATACATTAAAATAATTAATTAATTAATTGCTCCTTGTTTGATTAAATTAATTTTTAAAAAATCACTTAAGGATTATTTAATTAAATAAATATAAATTAAAGTTCATTCTGATAAGTTTTAGTGCCGAGGAAGTAAGCTTTCATTTCCAACTACCGGGAAGCCAAACTGGCTTCCCAAACACGAATTTCCACTTTCTTGGCAATTTCCTTCAAATTTCCCGCACGTGGGTTTTCCTCTGCCAATTGCGAAATCATGGATTTGAAAATGGGCATAAAATTCCCCAATTTCCCACATGGGGAAATTGGATGGGGATTGCCAACCCATTTTTCCATTCCCGTTGGCAATTGCTCATTACTTTTCCCATTTCCCCCTGGCACTTAAGCCACTACCCAGGAAGAGAGGAAGTTGAGATTAATTCCTCATAACTTCCTCCATCAAACCTGTTTGAAAAATTCGTGTGAAGCTTTCAATTGCTTCTTTTTCAAGAAGACATATTATGTTGTCATCCTTATGCAAGAGAAACTAACGCCATTGTAGAAGAGAAAATACAAGAAAGTTTTTGGTTTTGTTTCCAACAGCTCCAAGCATTGCATAAGAAGAATAAAATAACAGAGTGAAAAGGAGGACATCAAAAAGAAATTAATCACAACAAAGGGAATAAAGGCAAATACATGCACCCATGCCTATTGATTGAAGGAAAAGATAGGAAGGAGAAGAGTCAAACAACTTGGACAATACTCATGCATCCGCAGCCAAAGGATAAGGTAGAAACCAGCATCCAACAAGCTTGGACAATTTTTGAGAAAAGCCATGCGGCAGGCATAAGGAAAGGATATGAACTGTCCTCAGCACATTTGGAGGAGATATAAGACTAGCATAAAGAAGCAAGAACATTCCATGCATACATTGAGTCAATGAGCCATGCAGCATGTGGAGCCAGTTTTAAATAAAACAAGAATCACGCTTGCCATTCATCTGTTCCACGCATGTAATGGAGCGCAAACAAGGAATAGTGGTTTAGGGAAAAGTTTAGGAAGCATACAGGACAGTTTGCGATCCATACTAAAACAAAACATCATTGATTGATCCATATGCCAACACTGTCATTACTGTTTGAAATATTATAGGATTGCCTATAGCTTTTAGAACAATTTTTTTTAAAAAAAGAAGCGAACCGACCATGGGCAAGTATGTTTAAAAAACTGAATTATTTTTGTGACTTGTTATATTTTGCATTTTCATCGGCCTTTAGGGAGAATGCGTGATGCATACTGATCAATCTGGGACCTGATAAAGCGAATAGATTAATTGCTAAAGTAAAAACAAATGAAGGTCACAAATAGCACACGTCAGTGCACACTATAGGCTCTTCTTTATGCTGAACTTAGATTCATGGCAGCCGCAGGAAATAGCTTTTCATTTTTGTCTACAATAGATTGGGGTCATGCTATTCAAGGCTTCATTTAACGTGCCCAACTGAATTAGGAGAAGAAGGTTGAAAGTAATATAGGTTACTCCATGCAGCCAGCAAGCAGAAAAGAACATTTCTAGTTCCCATCCACCGACTTACACAAAGTAAGAGCAGTCCACGTGTTGCAGAATAAAGAATAAAGATTAAACACATAACAATTTTCAAAAAAGTTGATTATCCCACGAAGACAACAATAGATAAGAAGAGAATAAATTTGCTTTATTTGCCTAAAGTCGGGGATGTAAGAAAACGTGCCAGCTGAATACAAGATCAACATACCCACGCAGGTCCAAAGGATACTGCCATTCATGAAAATTATTAAAATCGGGAGATTTTAATTGTTATTGTCAGAGTTAGAATTCGAGCTTAGTTCTCGATTTGTTTGTATTGACATATCGAATCCGGGTGAATTTTTTTTTTACTAATAAGTAACTAAATAAAATCAAAAAATTGTAATCCAGACAATTACCCGGTTATTATCATTTATTATTATTATTATTTTAATAATAATAATAATAATATAAGGGGAATATTTTTCTTGCATCGACGAGGTGTAGGAGACTGAGACCCAGCCCCGTTTGCTTTGTTTAGCATGCCTGAGTCACTTTTTCTGTTAAATTCATAATGGCCAAAAGATCCAAATTTGCAGGGAGATCGAGGAAGCCGGTGGAAAAATCTAATAAATCTGCCTTGAAATATGAATTCCAAGGAATTATTCTTCCCAGCTCCATTAAGTCGGCATATGACAACATCACCGATACAAATCTGGGTCACATCAATGTGCAACATTTTTGCGAGTGAGTGAAAAATGAAGGAAAAACCATTTTCTCTTATAGGCTTTACCACATTGGCCTACCCCAGGCAACATCATTCCCTATCTCAGTTTAGTGTCCAGAATTGGTGATTGCTTGTGTAGAGCATTATGACCTTGAGAGATGAGGAATTTAAACAGATAAGCACGTGCCTTTCCTCTTAATCACACCTGAACACATTGAGGAGCATATCTTGGGATACCTGACTTCCCTAAGAATGTACATATAACTCGCTAGTCAACGCAAGAGTTCTGGGATGAAGAACCCCTAAGATGGAGTAAAATGGTTAACAACAATTGGCTGGTAACCAAGAGACCTCGGATTGACAGGGTCCCCAAATAACTATATCGCGTTGAGTTCGTGGAAGAGATTGGAGACATGATCACTCTTTTAAGTCAATTTTTTGGTTTACCTTCTGCAAGGGTCTTCCACCCATGGATGTACCAGTTTATCTGTATCATCATAGCCAAGAAGGAGTTTATGGACTGGGCCACCATCATCATCAACACCATTCACAAGCAATTTATAGAAGTCAAAATGACTGGATGCTTCTACATGACCCCATATCTAACCTATGTAGTAGCACAAAGAAAGCTATTTTCGGGACTTAATACAAGAGGGATCCTGGGGTCATCAAACAACATTTTTCACTATTACCCTCAGCTCAGCTTCAAAAAATAGTTCTCACCATTTTAGAAGATTCAACAATGCATTCATCTTCCACGTGATCCAGAACTTGAATCGAAATACTGAGGAAAGTTTTTCCAAAGAAGCCATGAGTGTCATTTCCCAATGGGGAACCTAGTTTACACAATTTTCATATTTTCCTACATTTGTGTGAGTGGCTTTGCTAGGACCCCATGGAAACTTACGAAGTACATCAGTGATAAGTGGGCGTTAATGGAACTAGCACGACAATTGTTCCAAGTTCACTGCCTACTTAGTGACAAGCACCGTCCCGGAATTCATTTCCTGATCAAAATCGGGGAATACCAATGCCCAAATTTATTCAGTGCACAACTAATGGAAAAGGAGTTTGCTCTCATAACCATCCATCCATATGTGAAGAGAGCCCAGTTTGATATCAATGGTTATATGTAAATGATTATGGGAGTGAAGTATCAACATAATCCTACCATGGAGGATTTCTGGGCTGCTTGTTCGGATGAACATGAGGTAAGGAGATGGCAGTACTCTCGCCTAACAATTGCTTAGCTCAAGGCCTTCCACATCCGGAGTCCTCTCCGATTCATTCATAATTGATGATGAGGATGTCGTCGATCCCCTCATATGACGCTATTGCCTTCACACCCGTTGCCTCAAATCGACTGGACCAAAATGAGCTGAATTTTCTCTCGATAGCAAGAACAAACCAATTATTGAAAGAAGCATATCTTGGTATGACAGGGAACTTGCCAAATTTCAATCAATTCCGGATCTCGTTTTGGGATAAAAAAAAATCACCTATATCAGGGGGCCTCCATTCGACCAAGGTTTCTTCTCAATCAACTTCATTACCATCCAGTTATACACAACATACAAGAAAATAATGGTTGCCAAAATCCACTTCGCCGAGCAACGTGTCACGAGGAGAGAGATCCAACGATCCAAACCTTGAAGGAGGACAGGAGCGTGTGTCTGGATTTTCTACCTTGAGTAGAGATTCTTCCACTCACATCATTAATAGTCACTCAGACGCTAGTAGCAAATGATCCTCAGCCATGCTTTGAACAAACACCCACTCAAGTGCAAGTAATTCAAATATCAAATACTTCGGAGCACGTAGTTCATGAAGGGATTTCCCAAAATCTCCCGAATGATCAGGAAGTGGAAATTGAGGTTGTGTCTCCTCAAATCGAGACTCATTGATAGGATTCAAGAAGGATCTCATGATGTCAGGAATAATGATAATATTGATTCGAGCTCCAGGATTCTATATGCCGAGATAGTAAATAAAACTCCTTCTTCGGTTGATTCTAAAGTGAAGAAAAGGAAGAGAGTTATCAAGCCAATCGACATTGATTTTGATGCCCTTTTCAAACTGTCAAATGATGCCATTCCTAAGAAGCCTAAGGTACTTTCTCGAATAATGGTGGATAATGATGGAAACAAGTTTGTAGACCTTTCCATTCCACAAGGTGGATAAAGAACGCAATGCTATGACGCCAGCCGACTATGAAGTTTCCCAGACTAGGACTTGGGAGATCTACATTAGAAATTGACATGGCGATGGCTCGAGATTCAATTGATATCGTGCTAAAAATATTGGAGAAATAAAAGTCTCAAAAATCTCGGGTCAAGGCCGAAAAGAGTCAATTGGTGGAGTATGTTCAGCATTTGATAAATCCCATATCATCCACCTTCCCAGTACCTGATGCAGTGGCTGACCCAGATGAAGAGACTCTTAATTTGTCAAAGGAAATAAACACATTGGGCCATGTCACTAAAACTTGGCTTTCGGAAGATTCTCGTTTTGGGCCAGGGAGCGATCAAGATTGCAGTTAAGCTTCATGAAGATATCAGTGTATATCTGGATCCAATTCTTTCTTTCAAAGAAAATTTTGTTTCTACTATATCAAATTTGGATGAGATATTGCCCAGTCTATAGGAGATGACAAGTATGGAATCTTCAGTGTTGGCTATTGAAGGGATTCTCAAATTTGAACATCGAGGGACACGTTTTCTTTGGTGTCTACATCTCAAATCAAGAAAGATGCTTCTCGTGGATTCTATGATCCATTATGACAACATGTGCAATGAAGTTTTCACTTCACTTTCCTTGATCCAGGAATTCATGGCTGAGATTCCCTACAACCTAGTAAATGAGCATAATCAAAGGTGTTCATCGGAGCAGGTGGAAGAACAATTTTCATGATTTTTCAAAGACATGTACACTCCTGACCAACAATTTCTTGTCAGTTTCCATGTAGCGGTGTATCAAATTGAAGAACTTGTTTGAGAGTGCTCAGTCTAAAATTGTTAATTTAAATGATATGCCAAGTATAATTCTTGAATTTTAGGTGTTTTGTGTGAGGCTATTCTTCGGCCAAGTGAACCTCCAGAAGAAGAAAAGATGTTTCAAACTTTGGGAAGGTTTATATCCTTTCAACTAGCAAAAGCAGTGGATCCTAATTTCACCCGGCGGTGCAGGGAGTTGATTTTCTTGATATCTAGCGAAGTGGGAGAGTCCATTTCTCATACGTTTGAGATAGGCGGACCCCGTTTCAATGGATAAGGCACTGGTTATTATTGTATATTTTAAAAGGTGTTGTTATTTGGGAAACATTGGATATTCTAAGTAATTTCTATTTTTGGGTTGTCTTTAATAAAGTTGGTTAGAAAAAGTCAAAGGTCACTTAAGTGCCTTATTTAATGTATCATGTAAAACCCTAACTACTTTGTAACCAACTTTTGGGTTATAAAAGGAAGTCAGGGGCTCATTTGTAAGGGTGACTTTGAGAGAGGAGAAGAGAATACTTTTGTGCAAGCTTTGTTTCAAGAAGAAACTTTGTGTTCTTTTGTGAAAAACATTTTGGAGTTAATGGAATAAGAACTTTGTGTCTCATTCATTGTCTCTAGTAACATTTGGTGTTCTTATGTTCATTAGATGTTAGGTGTTTAAATCTTGCATGCAAATATTATCTTTGATCTTATTGTCAACATTAGTAATCAGTTGTTCTAGTTCACAGTGATCAAGCTCTGATTGTCTACTTGCTCATATGTGTTCCCTTTTACATGTTCTTGTTTAACTAACTCAAACTCTGTTTTATTTGTGTTGGTTATTCAGCTTTCCTCTTCATGCAATATTAGGCTCTGTTTTTACCTAACTCTTGCATGTTCTTTCTAGTTCATTCCATTCCACTCCTTTCCTTCATTTCATTCTATCTCCTTCATTCACTTTTCTTCCATTGATGTTCCAAAACACCCCCCACATACAATTTTGAATGTACAGATGTAAATACAGTTTTGGTTTTCAATAAAGGCAGCCTCACCTTCATTGAGGAGGGACTTTGTTCCCACACTGTTGCATGTCATTTGCATGCATGAAAATCCATATGCTAATAGTTTTTGGCGACTCCGCTGGGGATTCAGAAATCGTTAACCAGTGCTTGGTTAAATCTTTATGACTATCCCCTCTGCACAAGCTCCAGTTCTTCAACCGAATCTTGTGCCCGACGAAGATTTCCAAGGAGACATTGCTACCAACCTTTGAATAGTAGCTTTGGAAAACCGTGAAAGCTTGTAGCAATTTGTGGCTGTTGATAGAGCCATTGACAGAGAAATCTACATCGAAGACCTTAGAAGAAGAGCACCCGCACTTGTGGCCAGAAGACCTCTTGGGCACGTGTTGATAGTTGTTCACCGACGTGGTCCTCTTCCACCCAAGTAAAAATTTGTATGACTATTACAGGTAACCCACCTATCTTGCAACCAAATCTTGTTTTTACAGATACTCAAGAAGACATATCATCATATTTGAGGCAAGCTATTTGGGAAAAGCACACAAATAACTATCATTTTCATCTCGCCGCATCAGTACTAGATAACGAAGAAGAAAAAGCCGCGAGAGTTGTTAGATTTATTCAGGCGCAAATAGCTCAAGAAAGAGAGCAAAGAGAAAAGGCTAGAGCTGGTCTGAACACGCCAGTGATCTCTTCACCATAAATATTCCAAACTGGAAGGAAAGAGGTTTACGCGAGGAGAAAAAGCTAAAGCTCGATCTGACTCCACTTTTGACCTTCAAGGAAAATTTGGTTTCAAGTTATCTCCTCCCAAGAAGAACATACCTCGTAGATCTGCAAGCCTTGCATCAAGTCCTGAAAGAGAAAGCAAGGAAGGAATCACTACCAGTCAAGCACTTGTCCTTGCTCACGTTGTTTTACCTTCACATACCACCTTTTCTCAAATGGAGGCCAATGTACCATGGGGAAATGCTATAGGCCCATTGGCCTTACCTTCTCAAAATGAATTCCCACGAGGATCAAGAAAGATTCTTCCCAAGTTCGATGAAGATGGGAAGACATCACCAGATGATCATATTTATATCTTCGTCGCTACATGTGTTGTTTTGTCAGTAGAATACGAAGATGCTACTATTCGTCTCTTCGTCGAGACATTGCATGATATTGCTGCAGATTGGTTTCATCATCTACCCAATGGATGTATTACAAGTTGGGATGATATGAAAACTAAGTTTGAAAATCGATTCAAAACAGTGGAAGATGAACATGCTCTTCTTGCCCAACTATCTCAGGCAAAGAAAGAGCCTACAGAACCCATGAGGAATTTCATGGCCAAATTCAACAAGATGGTAAACAAAGTTCCCAACGGGATTCGTCCCAACCTTGATGGACAAAAATGTTTCATTATTAACGCACAACAACCAGAAGTGTGCTATCAACTAAGAAGGGCCAGGGTGGCTACTTTGGAACTTGCTCAATCTTTGGCCATAGAAATTGAAGATGACTTAATCATGGCAGGAAAATTCAAGAAAAATTCCCTCAAAGGAAAGAGTCAAGAAACTCCCAACGTTTCAGAAACTATACTCACTAAGTTGGCTAATGATATGCTAGCTGTGAAGAAGCAAGTTGCTCAAAGTAGTAAACCTTCTCCTTACAAAGATATCCTACGAAAAGGATACATTCCCAACAAAGCCAGGATTGCAAGTGCTCCAACGAGGCTTGCTATTGAAGTAGCTCCCGCAACTAATTCCAAATGTGATGTCATTGAAGAAAGTGATGATGAGATTGAAGTCATCGAAGTTGATGAGGAAGAGCCTGATTCTAAGACATCTGAACCTGCAGTTGAAGATCCTGAGGAAGAAAGTAATAATCATTTCTTTGAGTACCATTCCGATGAGGAAGATAGATACGAAGAAATTATAGAAGATATGAATAGTCAATCCTTCACTGTCTTCACACGCTCTCAGAAAAAGGACCAAGATACCACCAAGGTGGGAGATAAAGAGGTTTCCAAGGAAACTCTCAAAGAATCCAGGATAAAGGAGGCTCCTAAAGAGTCCAGAGATATTGAGGTTTCAAAGGTCAAGACTATCTTAAAGAAAGGAGAGCCTTTGTTAGATCAATCAGTTAGTAAACCAACTACGAAGAAAACTTCTTCTTCCACATCCATATCAACCAAGCCCGAGACCAAGGTCAAAAGTGTGCCATCATCAAGTTTGAAAGAACTCATATCTGAGACTTCAAGTGTAATTACTTTGCCTAAATTTGATATCATTGATCATATCAATAAAACAAAAATTTCCATGTCACAGGCAGAGTACTTGAAGTCCAACAAGGATCAGCTCGAGAAGTTGGTCCAGTTTATCAAAGGCGACTCTACTGTTCATTCCTCTAAAGGAATTCTAAAAACTCCCAAAGATGGGAAAACTCAAAATATTGTGGTGGCCACTACACCTTCAAATGAAAAGATCGAACCTTTCTTTGTGTCTTTTCTGATCAACGGATGCAAGTTAAGTAATTGCATTATAGACTCTGGAGCCTCGGATAATGTGATGCTGGAAAAAGTAGCACATGCTCTTGGTTTGACTTGTACGAGAACATTCGGATCATGTTACTCTATGGAAACCAAGCAAGTTCCTCTGATCGGGCAGATTAAGGACGCCCAAATGGTTTTAGTCCAATTCCCTCAAAAGTGAGTTAAGGTAACTATTTTAGTTGCTGATATTCCCACCTCGTATGGAATGTTCTTGAGCAGGAAATTTTGTAGGGATTTGGGTGGTGAGATTCAAATGGACTGGTCTCATGCCATGATTCCTATCAATGGAGAAATGAAGAAACTTATGCCGGAAGCTCAGGCAAAGTTCACGGTAACTAAAACTGAAGATCCTCGCGCACAGATCCTTTTCCAAGGCTCAAGTATGGGTAATTATATGATGACTACAGAAGTTCATACCCCTGAGATCATTTTCCAAGATTCCAATGAGATCTGGACTCTTGAGTTTGATGGAAGTTGTTGCTCAACGGGCTCTGGTGCAGGAGTGGTGCTCATATCTCCAAATGGTAAAATTTTTCCTTTTTCCTATAAACTCGAATTTTCAAATACTAATAACACTGCAGAGTACGAGGCATTAATCCTTGGCCTCCAAGTTGCAGAAGAGAAAGGGATCAAAAATCTGGAAGTCTTCGGAGATGTGGAATTGATCGTGAAACAAGTAAGAAATCAGTTCCAGGTAAAGAACGATCATCTGAGACACTACATAAATAAAGTTTGGGACGCAACAGAAGTTTTTGACGCTTTTTCCATTAAATATGTCCCTCGTGAAAAGAATGACAAAGCAGATTCTCTAGCAGTCTCAGCGTCATTAATGATTCCTCATTCAAAATTTGATCAAGACAAATACACCATTGAAATGGTTTTTAGGCCAAGTGTTCCTGACAATGCAGAAAATTGGCAAGTATTTAATGATGATCAACAAATTATTGCCTTCTTGGAAAAGAGAGAAAATTTTGAACAGTTGTACTTTGAAGGAAGTGATTTGGCATTTCACGAATCAACTACCTCACCCATTCAGGAAAGAGTTGAGAGTGAAGATCCTGGTGATGGCATCATTCAACTCAAAGGAAATAAAATTCCCAAAGGATTGGTTTCACTTGAAGAACTTTTTGACAAACATGATAGGTTTATTAAAGAGAAAGAGCAGGCAGGACCTGCAAATTTTGCTGACTATGAGCAAATTAATATTGGCACCAAGGATAAACCTCGCCTGATCAATATTGGTAAATGTTGCTCACCTGAGGAGCACAGGAAATTCATAAATCTCCTTACCAAATACTCTGATGTCTTGGCATATTCATACAAAGACTTGAAGTCTTTCCAACCCAGGGAAATGGAGCATGCCATACCCTTGAAGCCTGGCGTAGTTCCATTCAGGCAGGAGCAAAGACAATATAATCCCAAGATTGCAGGGACAATATTTCATGAAGTTCAAAAGATGCTAGATGCATGAATAGTTTTTCCTATTCGACATTCGACCTGGATAGCTAATATTGTACCGGTTCGCAAGAAAAATGGAGAAATTAGGATTTGCGTGGATTTCCGCAATCTTAATCAGGCTTCCTTGAAGGATAACTACCCACTGCTAGTCATGGATCATATTCTACAGGCAGTAACTGGATCGGAAATGCTATCTATGCTAGATGGTTTCTCTGGCTATAATTAGATTGAAGTGGCTAGAGAAGATCAACATAAAACCGCATTCACTACCCCCTGGGGTACGTTCACGTATAGAAGAATGCCCTTCGGTTTAATCAATGCTGACGTAACTTTTCAAAGGGCCATGGATATGGCGTTTGCAGACTATAAAGACAAGATCATTGTGATATACCTAGATGACTTGACAGTGTTCTCAAAGAAGCGAGAAGATCACTTAAGAGATTTAGAGAAAATTTTGCAAAGGTGTAAACTTCATAAGATTTCTCTGAATCCAAAAAAATCTGTGTTTGGAGTTATGGAAGGTAAACTCCTAGGTCATATTGTTTCTAAGGAAGGAACTAAGATCGATCCTGAACGCGTTCAAGCTATAAAGAATCTTTCCTTGCCTACAAGTAAACCTAGAGTCCACTCCTTCTATGGAAAGGTGAACTTTTTGAGAAGATTCGTGCCAGATTTCACCGAGTTGACTAAAGAAATCGTTGGTATGATGAAAGGAAAAGAATCTTTCAAATGGTCAAAAGAAGGTAGAGAGGCATTTGAGAAAATCAAGGGTGCTATTGCAAAAGCTCCTACATTGGTGTGTCCCGATTTTAAGAAGGATTTTATAATTTATTGTTATGCTTCGCCACACACAATCTCTGCCATTTTGACTCAGCACAATCAAGAGGGGATTGAATCTCCTATCACATTCATGAGTTCGGGATTCAAGAAACATGAACTTAATTACACTCCTCTTGAGAGACATGTGTACACGGTGGTAAGAGCCTTGAAACACTTCAGGTATTACGTGTTGAATTCTCACACCAAAGTCTTAGTTACTGGACACCGCGGTGAAAACAATGTTGACACAACAGGAATCGGGATCTAAAAGAGGTAATTAGGTCTCCAAGATCCAAGAATATGATCTGGACATCAAGCCTACCAAGTTGGTTCGAGGGAGAGGACTCTGCCAACTCATTACAGAGAATGAACCACGAGATAACTTTGAAGAAGAACTAGTTGAAGAAAATTTACCACTGGTAGTTTTTGTCAGTACCACGGATGAATGGTATTCTGATATTGCCTACTTCCTCACATATGGCGAGTGTCCAAAAAATCTGACAGCTAAAGAGAAACGAGCAATCAAACTAAGAGCTGCCAGATACATCATTTGGGATAACACATTGTTCAAGAAAGGAATTGATGGCATGTTCCTCAGATGTGTTGATAAAGAACAACAGCCTAGGTTGTTGGAAGCCTTCCACAATCATGCTTGCGGCGGTCATTTTTCTGGCCCTGATAACAGCCCATAAAATTCTAAGAGCACATTATTACTGGCCCACTATGTTTTCTGATGCTCAGAAATGGGTGACCAAATGTGAGGCCTGTCAACAATTTGTTGGAAGACCAAAGTTGGCAGCACTGCCTTTGAAGCCAGTTGTCATTGAAGAACCCTTTCAATAATGGGGTTTAGATTTCATCGGGGTCTTGAACCCTAATTCTAGCACTGGTCATACCCACGTGCTCACTGCCACTGATTACTTTACAAAGTGGGTAGAAGCTATACCGGTGAAACAAACATCTACTGCAATAATCTGTGATTTCATCAAAGAAAACATATTGGTTCGTTATGGAATTCCTCACAAGATCATGATTGAAAATGCCTCAAATTTTTCTTCTACAGAGATGATAGGTTTTTGTTATGGATATGGGATATCTTTGTCTCATTCATCAGATTACTACCCACAGGGAAACGTTCAGGCTGAATCCAGCAACAAAAACCTCATTACCATTATGCGCAAGTTAGTCAAAGAAAATCAAATAACTTGGCACAAAAAGTTATACGATGCATTGTGGGCTGACCGCATAACTCCCAAAAGGGCAATTGGGATGTCTCCATTTCAACTTCTGTATGGAACTGATGCTCAAATTCCTCTCACATTGGAGCTACCAGCGTTAAAATTAGCTCAGGCAGTTGATGATGAATGCTTCGCCAATGCATTAGATAAAAGGGTCATGTTCCTAAGCAAGCTCGAGGAACAAAGAAGTCAAGTGGCCAACAGGATCGAGGAACATCAATCCAAGGTAAAGAAGTTGTTTGATAGGAAAACTAGAGAGAGACAATTTCAAATCAATGACTTAGTTCTTCTTTGGGATAAAAGACGTGAGCCGAAGGGAAAGCATGGGAAGTTTGACTCACTGTGGCTGGGACCATTCAAAATAAGACACTTCTGTGGAGATAGTACCTACTACTTGGCATATCCTGATGGAACTCATTTGCCTTTGCCCTACAGTGGGCAGTATCTCCAAGTATTACCAGAATTGAAAACGGGTTGTTCCCCGTATGTATATAGGTAATTAGGATTTTGGTTTGTTTGTTTCCCTATTTTACGGTCTCCTCTCTTGTGTCACCCCATTTTTGTGCCCCGTCATTCTATGATCATGTTCATGACTATTTTGGTCTGGGTGCATTGCTGCGTCCATGAAGTCCTTGTCCCCAATCAGAGCTAGCTGTTATCAGCCAATTTTGACTTCGCAAAATTGTTAAAAAATAATTAAAAATTAAAAATTAGAAAATTTTGAAAAGTGTTACTTTGCGTGGTTAATTGGACTCTTTGCGATCGTCTTATTTTTGTGATCGTTTCGGTCTTCGTTTCATGATTTTCGGGCGAGAACTCTTCCCGCCAGGCTTTAAAACGTGTTAAAATACATTAAAATAATTAATTAATATTTAATTAATTAATTGCTCCTTGTTTGATTAAATTAATTTTTAAAAATCACTTAAGGAGTATTTAATTAAATAAATATAAATTAAAGTTCATTCGACAAGTTTTAGTGCCGGGGAAGTAAGCTTTTGTTTCCAACTGCCGGGTTGGCTTCCCAAACCCGGATTTCCACTTTCCTGGCAATTTCCTTCAAATTTCCCGCACGTGGGTTTTCCTCTGCCAATTGCCAAATCATGGATTGGCAAACGGGCATAAAATTCCCCAATTTCCCACATGGGGAAATTGGACGGGGATTGCCAACCCATTTTGCCATTCCCGTTGGCAATTGCCCGTTACTTTTCCCATTTCCCCCTGGCACTTAAGCCACTACCCGGGAAGAGAGGAAGTTAGATTAATTCCCGTAACTTCCTCCATCGAATCTGTTGAAAAAGTCGGGCGAAGCTTTCACTTGCTTCTTTCTTCAAGAAGACATAATATTTTGTCAGCCTTATGCAAGAGAAACTAACGCCATTGTAGAAGAGAAATACAAGAAGGTTTTTGGTTTTGTTTTCAAGCTCCACGCATTGCATAAGAAGAAGAAAATAATAGAGTGAAAAGGAGGACACCAAAAAGAAATTAATCACAGCAAAAATACTAAAGGCAAATACATGCGCCCACATATTGGTTAAAGGAAAAGACAGGAAGGAGAACAGTCCAACAACTTGGACAATACAAAAAAATGCGCAGGAAAGGAGAGGTATAAACCAGCATAAAGAAGCAAGAACAGTTTTTGAGAAAAGCCACGCAGCCGGCATAAGGAAGAAAATAACAAACTCAACGCCTTGGGAGGAGAAAAAGACAGCTGAAGACAAGAAGATTCCACGCATACATTGGTCAATGAGTTTTGCACATAACCAGCCAACAAATAAAAAAAATCACGCTTGCCATTCATCTGTTGCAGCATTTAATGGAGCGCAAACAAGCATTTGTGGTTTAGGGAAAAGTTTAGGAAGCATACAGAACAGTGTGCGATCCATACTCTGAAGAACATCATTGATTGATCCTGTGCCAACACTGTCAATACTGTTTGCATTATTATAGGATTGCCTGTAGCTTTTAGAACAATTTTTTTAAAAAAAGAAGCGAACCGACCATGGGCAAGTATGTTTAAAAAACTGAATTGTTTTTGTGACTTGTTATATTCTGCATTTTCATCGGCCTTCAGGAAGAATGCGTGATGCATACTGATCAATCTGGGACCTGATAAAGCGTACAGATTAATTGCTAAAGTTGCAACAAATGAAGGTCACAAATAGCAAACGTCATGCAGCTGTAGGCTCTTCTTTATTCTGAACTCAGATTCATGGCAGCCGCAGGAAACAAATATTCACTGCCGTGTACAATAGATTGGGGTCATGCTATTCAAGGCTTCATTAAATTTTCCTGAATCAGGAGAAGAAGGTTTTTTTAATACAGTATCAGCAGCCAGCTAGAAGAAAAGAAGATTTCTTGTTCCCACGCATTGGGTTAAGGAAGTAAGAGCAGTCCACGTGCTGCAGGTTAAAGAATAAAGATTAAACACAGAACAGTTTTAAAAAAAGGTGCCCAACCAAGGAAGACAACAATAGACAATAAGAGAATAAATTTGTTTTATTTTCCTAAAGTTGGGAGAAAGAAAACGTGCCAGCTGAAACAAGACAACATCCCACGCCGAAGAAAGGAAACTCCATTGACGCGAATATTAAAATTGGGATATTTCAATTGTTATTGTCAGAATTAGAATTCAAGCTTAGTCTCGATTTGTTTGTATTGACATATCGAATCCGGGTGAATTTATTTATTTTAAATAAATAACTAAATAAAATCGAAAAATTGTAATCCAGAAATTACCCGGTTTTTATTGTTTATTATTATTATTATTTTAAAATAATAATAATAATATAACGGGAATATTTTTCTTACATCGACGGGGTGTAGGAGACTGAGACCCAGCCCCGTTTGCTTTGTTTGGCGTGCCTGAGTCACTTTTCTGTTAAATTCATAATGGCCGAAAGATCCAAATCTGCAGGGAGATCGAGGAAGCCAGTGGAAAAATCTAATAAATCTGCCCTGAAATATGAATTCCAAGGAATTATTCCTCCCAGCTCCATTAAGTTGGCATATGACAACATCGCCGATATAAATCTGGGTCACATCAACGTGCAATAGTTTTACGAGCGAGTGAAAATTGAAGGCAAAACCATTTTCTCTTATAGGCTTTACCACAGTGGCCTACCCCAAGCAGCAACATTCCCTGTCTCGGTGCAGTGTCCGGAATTGGTGATTGCTTGTGCAGAGCATTACGATCCTGAGAGACGAGGAATTTATAAAGACAACCGCGAGCCTTTCCTCTTAATCACACCTGAACACATTGAGGAGTTACTCGGGATACCTGACTTTCCTGAGAATGCAGATATCACTCGCCAGTCTGCGCAAGAGTTCTGGGACGAAGAACCCCTAAGATGGAGCAAAATGGTTAACAACAATTGGCTGGTAACCAAGAGACCTCGGATTGATAGGCTCCCAAAAGAACTGTACCACGTTGAGTTCATGGAAGAAATTGGAAACATGATCACTCTCCTAAGTCGAGTTTTTGGTTTACCTTCTGTAAGGGTCTTCCACCCATGGATGTACCAGTTTGTTTGTATCATCCTAGCCAAGAAGGAGTTTGTGGACTGGGCCACCATCATCAGCAACACCATTCACAAGCAATTGATAGAAGTCAAAATGACTGGATGCTTCTACATGACCTCATATCTGACCTATGCAGTAGCACGAAGAAAGCTATTTTTGGGACTTGAAACGAGAGGGGTCCTGGGGTCATCAAACAACGTTTTTCACTATTATCCTCAGCTCAGCTTCAAAAATAGTTCTCACCATTTTAGAAGAGTCAACGATGCATTCACCTTCCGCGTGATCCGGAACTTGAATCGAAATACCGAGGAAAGGTTTTCCAAAGAAGCCATGAGTGTCATTTCCCAATGGGGAACCTAGTTTATACAATTTTCATCTTTTTCCTACATTCACGTGAGTGGCTTTACTGGGACCCCGTGGAAACTTCCCAAGTACGTTAGTGATAAGTGGGCGATAATGGTGCTGGCACGACAATTGTTCCAAGTTCACTGCCTACTTAGTGACAAGCACTGTTCAGGAATTCATTTACCGATCCAAATCAGGGAATACCAATGCCCAAATTTATTCAGTGCACAACTAATGGAAAAGGAGTTTGCTCTCATAACCATCCATCCATATGTGAAGAGAGCCCAATTCAATATCAATGGTTATATGCAAATGATTATGGGAGCGAAGTATCAACATAATCCTACCATGGAGGATTTCTGGGCTGCTTGCTCGGATGAACATGAGGTAAGGAGACGGGAGTACTCTCGCCTAACACTTGCTCAGATCAAGGCCTTCCACATCCGGAGTCCTCCCGATTCATTCATAACCAATGATGAGGATGTCGTCGATCCCTCGTATGATGCCATTGCCTTCACACCGTTGCCTCGAATCAACTGGACCAAAAGAGACGAATTTTCTATCGATGGAAAGAACCAACCAATTATCGAAAGAAACATATCTTGGTATGATAGGGAGCTTGCCAAATTTCAATCAATTCCAGATCACGTTTCGGAATCACAAAAATTGCCTATGTCAGGGCACCTCCATTCAACCAAGGTTTCTTCTCAATCAACTTCGTTACCATCCAATCATACACAACATACAAGAAAAGAATGGTTGCCAAAATCTACTTCACCGAACAACGTGTCACGAGGAGAGAGATCCAAAGATCCAAACCCTGAAGAAGGAAAGGAGCGTGTGTCTGGATTTTCTACCTCGAGTAGAGATTCTTCCACTCACATCATTAATAGTACTTAGATGATAGTAGCAAATGATCCTCAGCCATGCTTCGAACAAACACCCACTCAAGTGCAAGTAATTAAAATATCAAATACTTCAGAGCATGTAGTTCATGAATGGATTTCCCAAAATCTCCTGAATGATCAAGAAGTGGACATTGAGGTTGTGTCTCCTCAAATCGAGACCATTGATAGGATTCAAGAAGGATCTCATGATGTCAGGGATAATGAGAATATTGATTCGAGCTCCAGGATTCTATATGTCGAGATAGTAAATGAAACTCCTTCTTGGGTTGATTCTGAAGTGAAGAAAAGGAAGAGAATTTTCAAGCCAATCGACATTGATTTTGATGCCCTTTTCAAACTGTCAAATGACACCATTCCTAAGAAGCCTAAGGTACTTTATTGAATAATGGTGGATAATGATGGAAACAAGTTTGCAGACCTTGCCATTCCACAAGTGGATAAAGAGCGCAATGCTATGACGCTAGCCGATTATGAAGTTTCCATACTAGGACTTGGGAGATCCACGTTAGAAAGTGACATGGCGATGGCTCGAGATTCAATTGATATCGTGCTAAAAAGACTTGAGAAATACAAGTCCCAAAATTCTCAGCTCAAGGCTGAAAAGAGTCAATTGGTGGAGTATGTTCAGCATTTGATAAATCCCATATCATCCACTTTCCCAGTACTTGATGCGGTGGCTGCCCCAGATGAAGAGACTCTTAATTTGTCATAGGAAATAAACACGTTGGGCCATGTCACTAAAACTTGGCTTTCGGAAATTCTCATTTTGGGCCAGGGAGCGATCAAGACTGCAGTTAAGCTTCATGAAGATATCAGTGTATATCTGGATCCAATTCTTTCTTTCAAATAAACTTTTGTTTCTACTATATCAAATTTGGATGAGATATTGCCCAGTCTGTAGGAGATGACAAGTATGGAATCTTCAGTGTTGGCTATTGAAGGGATTCTCAAATTTGAACATTGAGGGACACGTTTTCTTTGGTGTCTACATCTCAAATCAAGAAAGACACTTCTTGTGGATTCTATGATCCATTATGACAACATGTGCAATGAAGCTTTCACTTCCCTTTCCTTGATCCAGGAATTCATGGCTGAGATTCCCTGCAACCTAGTAAATGAGCATAATCAAAGGTGTTCATCGGAGTAGGTGGAAGAACAATTTTCACGATTGTTCAAAGACATGTACACTCCTGCCAACAATTTCTCATCGGTTTCCATGGAGCGGTGTATCAAATTGAAGAACTTGTTTGAGAATGCTCAGTCTAAAATTGTTAGTTTAAATGATATGCCAAGTAGAATTATTGAATTGCAGGTATTTTGTGAGGCTAATGTTCGACCAAGTGAACCTCCAGAAGAAGAAAAGATGTTTGAAACTTTGGGAAGGTTTAGATCCTTTCAACTGGTAAAGGCAGCGGATCCTAATTTCACCGGTGGTGTAGGGAGTTGATTTTCTTGATATCTAGCGAAGTGGGAGAGTCCATTTCTCATACGTTTGAGATAGGCGGACCCCGTTTCAATGGATAAGGCACTGGTTATTATTGTATATTTTAAAAAGGTGTTGTTATTTGGGAAACATTGGATATTTTAAGTAATTTCTATTTTTGGGTTGTCTTTTAAAAAGTTGGTTGAAAAAGTCAAAGTCACTTAAGTGCCCTATTTAATGTGCATTTATAAACCCTAACTACTTCCTAACCAACTTTTGGGTTATAAAAGGAAGTGAGGGGCTCATTTGTAAGGGTGACTTTGAGAGAGGAGAAGAAAATACTTTTGTGCAAGCTTTGTTTCAAGAAGAAACTTTGTGTTCTTTTGTGAAATTTTTTTTGGAGTTAATAGAATAAGAACTTTGTGTCTCATTTATTGTCTCTTGTAACATTTGGTGTTCTTATGTTCATTAGATGTTAGGTGTTTGAATCTTGCATGCAAATATTATCTTTGATCTTATTGTCAACATTAGTAATCAATTGTTCTAGTTCACAGTGATCAAGCTCTGACTATCTACTTGTTCATGTGTGTTCCCTTTTACATGTTCTTGTTTAACTAACTCAAACTCCGTTTTATTTGTGTTGGTTATTCAGCTTTCCTCTTCATGTAATATTAGGATCTGTTTTTACCTAACTCTTGCATGTTATTTCAGTTCATTCCATTCCACTCCTTTCCTTATTTCTATTCCGTTTCCTTCATTCACTTTTCTTCCATTGATGTTCCAAAACACCCCCACATACAATTTTGAATGTACAGATGTAAATACAATTTTGGTTTTCAACAAAGGCAGACTCACCTTCATTGAGGAGGGAATTCGTTCCCACACTGTTGCATGTCATTTGCATGCGTGCAAATCCATATGCTAACATATTCCTATAACTTGTTGAACCAGCGGCATATTTTACTGAACATTTCTTATTGAGACAATGTATTTCACCATTATGTGGGGTATGTCATCACCAATCTGGCACTATGATAATTCTTCACCGAGAAATCCTCGTGCTATGATTATTTACTAATGCACAGCCTTTAGTTTGGTGGATGTAATCTGGAAACACAACAACAAACATAACACAAGAATACCATAGACTATGATAAGAAGGAATGATGATAAATCTGAAATATCAGAGTAAATTATAATATTAATATGAAATTGTTACAATCTCACCCATGAGGTACTTCAAGTGTTATTGACTTCACTTGCCTTTCACCAAGACTATGGGAGAAACTTTACAATTACACCTCTTCATGGCTTCTTCAACACACCTTTAAATTGATGGCTTCCTTTACACACTTCATACAATATTTCTCACTACTTCCTTCTATATGCTAAATGAGGGGGGTGGCCTATTTATTTATAGACTTCTAGGCTTATCCATCTTATCTCTAAGATAGGATAAGAAATACACTCTGACGAATCATATTCCATACCTTAACTCTTATCTGTACATGTAAGCTTATCTTTTAAGATAAGATAAACCTTATCATTTCACATGGGTTCCACATTTTTAGACTTTTTACAAATAAAATACACAAAATATTTATGACCACACTCCTTGTCTTTATTACCAATATAATATTTCTAGTTCCTAATCATGTAGACCCTACTTCTCTACTTACCCCAACTTTGACATTTTAACATTACCAGACTACTTACGACAAATATTTACTTTTTACCATAACATTCCTATTGTACTTTTGACTATTACCGTACTATACATTATTGGTGGCGTCGTACTGGCAGCGCCGTTATCTTCTATCGGATGCTACTACTAATTATACTTAACAACATCCTATTCCTAATACATACATTAATGAAATAGAAATTATGGAGGAAAATTTTAGTGTCGACATCTTCCCCCTTCCTAGCTTCTACTTCGTCCTCGGAGTAGACTATTTTGGTGCTTGGAAAATCTTCAACTTGTCGTGGTTGACCCATTTTGTAATGGGAGTGCCATCCAATTCCTCCAGTCGGTACTTACCATTTTCATGCACAACTGCTATTTTGTAGGGCCCCATCCATTTTGGAAGAAATTTTCTCTGTCTTCTTTTTTGTATCTGGAATCATATACTAGAACCAAGTCATTCACATGAAATGGAGACCACCGGATCTTTTGATCAAAGTATTCCTTCCACTTCATTTTCTTCTTATAGCTTGTATCCTTAGCTATTTCCCTCATTTCCTCTAGCAAATGAAGATGTACCAACCTTTCTTTTACTGAATCACTTTCATCCATGCTTTCATTTTCCATTACTTTGACCGTGGGAATATCAAACTCAATAGGAAGAACTGGATCAATGCCATAGGCCAACTGAAATGGGGAGTATCATGTTGCTGACTTTGATGTTGCCCTATATGCCCACAATGCTGCATGAATCCTCTTATCCCATTTATGTACCTGTAAGACTGCATCTTTTGCTAGAATTTGACACAACACAAAATTTGTTCATTGCACATGTTCATTTGTGCTTGATTTGTATGTTGTTTCCTTCCTGTGCTTAATAGAAAACTTATTGACTAGGGCTTCTACCACCTCATTAATGAAGTGTATTCCTTGATATGTTACAATTTTTAATGGACAACCAAATCTGGTGACAATGCGTTCATATATGAACCTTGCCACTTTATCCATGGAAGCTGTTTTTAATGGCCTAGCTTCAACCCACTTGGTTAAATAATCTGTGGCAACTACAATATACTTATTTTGGCGCGAGGTAGTTGGAAGTGGACCTACAATGTCTATTCCCCACTTTTCAAAGGGACCAAGTGGAAGAATATGGCATAATGGAGCTGATGAAGTCTTACGGTTACCATGTGTTTAACAAATATCACGTCTTACAATAATTATAACAATCTTTAAAGAGAGTGTGCAGTGATAACCTGCATCCAAGATCCTTCTTGCTGTAAGTTGTTCAGAGAAGTTCCCTCCACATTTACTATTGTGGAATTCTTCTAGCAGTTCCTTCCCTTGATCACGTCCAACTGCCCTCTTGTACTATCCATCAGGTCCTATTCAAAATAATACTTCATGCAGAATTGAATATGGGCAACTGACTTGAGTAATCTTTCTCTTGGTATTTGCATTGGCACCATCAGGAAACTTGAATTCATTCATATAATTCCAAATATCTATGTATTCACTAGGGATTGTGTCAAGGGATAACAATGCTGCATCGTGGAAATCATCATCATCACAAGATGATCCTAAACCATCATAGGCTCGAGAGAGTGCATCTGCATTGACATGCTTCTTTCCTGGCCTATCTACAATATCAAATTCAAATTCTTGTAGCAAAATTATCCATCTTTATATCCTCCCTGATGGGTTAGGCTTATTGACAATATATTTTAGAGCCTGATGACCTGTTACAACTATAAATTTCTGCCCTAGCAAGTAATTTCTAAACTTCTTTACAGCAAAAATGATAGCTAGAGCCTCTTTTTTAGTTACAGTATAATTTACCTCAGCACTGCTCATTTGTCTGCTCCCAAAGTAAATTGGATGTTCATTCCTATTTTCTTCCTTTTGGCTCAAAGTACTTCCTAGTGCTACATCTGAGGCATCAGTGTACACAATGAATGGCTTTCTCCAATCTGGATTCTTTAAAACAAGTGAAGACACCAGGGCTTCCTTCAGTTGTCCAAAAGCTTCATGCGCCTTATTTCCTGGTTCATAAGTAACATCTTCAAGAACTGGGTTAGTGGCTGTGTAATCTTTGAGAAATTCTTGATGAACCTTCTATAGTAACCCACATGGCCTAAAAATGATCTCAACTTACTTCTATTCATAGGAAATGGTAAATCTTTGATTTTTGAAACTTTATCAGGATCAGTACCAATACCATCTCTGGATACAACATGCCCTAACAAAACACCTTTAGAACATCCAAAGACACACTTTATAGGGTTTAGTGAGGCTTGTGCTTCATCTAACCTTTGAAATGCTATCTCCATTTGGTGTAGGTTGTCCATCTTGCTCCTATAGATACAAAAATCATCCAGAAATACTCTGATGAAGTTCCTAATGTAGGGTTCGAACACCCTATTCATCAAACGCTAGAATGTTGATGGAGCATTACACAACCCAAAAGGCATAATTCTATAAGAAAACGTTCCCCAAGGAGTGGTGAACATGGTTTTCAGCTGATCTTTCTCCACTATACGGACTTAGTTGTATCCGCTATATCCATCAGCAAAACTATAACACTCCTGGCCAGCTACTTCATCCAAGATCTGATCTGAGAATGGAAGAGGGTAATGATCCTTCTTTGTTGCCTTATTGAGTTTCCTGTAATCAACACAAATGCGTAGCTTCCCATTCTTTTTTATTGAGATCATAATGGGAGAAACCCATTCTAAATTCTCCACAGCAAATATGAATCCTTCATTAAGCAACTTATCTTTTTCTTCTTTTACAGTCTTGGAAAAATTAGGATTAATTCTATATGGCATTTTCTTTATGGGCTTAGCACCATCTACCAGCTCAATAGAATGTTCTACCCAACTTACTTGACGGAGTTCCTTGTAATCAAAAGTGAATATGTGTATGTACCTTCGAAAGAGTTGGAGGTAGGATTCCTTCTCACTCTCCATCACAGTATCACCAATCTTTATTTGCTGGAGACGATCATCAATTTCTTCTTCAGATAATTTTATGGGGTCATGAGTCGGCGTGACTGGAAGGATATCCATGACCGAAACATCAACCTCACTTTCTTCATCTTCTGTGTCCACTTCACTGGTACTAGAGTAATCAGAGGATGTCCAATCATCAGTTTCATCATTTGAATCGACAGGTTCTGCCTTATGATGCCGAGGGATCACGTTTATTTTCACCCTCTCTCTACCACGTCCAAGTGTCATGAAACCTTCATTCCAGTAGTTTCTTGCATGAACTCTCCTTAGCCATGGTCTTCCCAACAACATTGGGTATGCAACAGTACTATTTTTCATCACCTGAAAGTCTACCACACATACAACACCCATAATTGATATTGCCACATTTGAAACTACACCTTCTGGTTTATTTTTTCCCTTAATTAATGACCTTAACATAAGTGTTGAGGGGCGATCAATTTTTAAACCCAGCATATTCATTACAGACTCGGTCATTATATTAACTGCAGCACCTCCATCAACTAATACATCATGAATTGAAATACCATTACATAGTACCTCAGCTTGTGGAGCATAGGGATCCGCCTCTGCCTCCAAAACAGGGACCTCAACCTCCTTCATTCGTTGAGCATTGAGTCCACTTCGCAGCTCCCACCTCTTCTCAGAAGACATAGCCAAGAGTTGACCATATGTAGTATTTGCAGGCCTTTTGGATAGATATTCCAAGATGGAGTATGGTCCTTGCACCTATGAAATCAGAAAATCCTACACACCCAACTTTCTTCTCCTATGTTTCTTACTAGTTTTTTCTTTCATCTTCTTAGGATCATTTCCATCTTGATTATCTTTTTCTTTCTTTCTTTTTGTTATAAACACATCTACTTCATTATTTCTACTCTTATCTACTACATCAAAAGAATTCACAGGTGCTTTTCCTTTATCATTATCTCCTTTACCAGATGTAGAAGCTCTAGCTAGAAAATTATACTTATAATGACCCTTTTTATAACAACCATAACATACAACTTCAGAAATATTTCTTTTTGGACCTCTATCTCCTCCCTGAGAACTAAATTATTTTCCTTAAAGAAGATTAATAGTTAACTGACCCATCTTTTTGAGCAGATCTTCATACTCAGTAGATGTACTAGGAGAAAGATTTGTGCTCACCGAGAGTGGTTGTGGATTCTGGACCAAAGCTGCTGGTGTAGGCTCTACTTTAGCAATAATTTCTTTGGGCTCCTCTTCCATACTTTCTTCTAGCCTTCTTGCAATCTCCTTTGCTTGTTCAATGGTATTTGGGTGGTCATACTTCACTCGTTGTCTGATCTCTGGCTTCATCCCAAGAATGAAGTGCTTACATAGGAGATTATCCATGCCATTCATCAGCCCATTCGCTTATCCTTCCTTCTGGATCTAGGCATCAAGCTTCCTCCTTAGCTCTAGAACACAAGCATGATAATCCATTATCTTCTCCTTCTCTCCTTGGGATAGCTTTGTGATATCGATCATGAGATATGCATATTTCTATTGTTCACCAAATTCTTCAAGAAAACTTTCAGTTAATAAATCCCATGAATTTTTTACATTTTCACCTAGTGTTTCAAACCACCTAAGGGCTGAACCATCCAAAAAGATAGGAAAAAATTTAGTCCATTGTTCCCTTCTTATAAGGCCATTACAAATACAAGATCGTTTAAACTCTTGAATGAAAGAGGAAGCATCTTCATTAGATTGGGCTGAAAAAACAGGAATCTTCCCCATTTTCAAAAGTAACCACAATGAAATACCAACCTAAAAGTACAATCAACAAGACTTATGTGCACAAATAATTGAAATCACTATAATAGAAATGACCACGGTAAACTATGGTAAAACTTGATTTACTGCGGTAAAAACTAACTTTACTGTGGTAAACACTATTCACAGTAAAAAGTAAAGTTACTGCGGTAAATACTATTCACGGTAAAAAGTGACTTTACTGTGGTAAATACTATTCACAGCAAAAATGACTTTACCATGGTAACTACTATTCACGGTAAAAATGACTTTACCATGGTAACTACTATGCACAGTAAAAACAAGGTTACCCTCCAATTGATTTTTGACTAAGTGGGAATATCTCTCCAGACAATCCACCAACGAGGAATGGTCCTGGCAATGGAACCAAAATGTCATCACCAATCTGGCACTATGATAATTCTTCATCGGGAACTCCTCATGCTATGATTATTTACTAATGCACAGCCTTTAGTTTGGTGGATGTAATCTGGAAACACAACAACAAACATAACATAAGAATACCATAGACTATGATAAGAAGGAAAGATGATAAATCTGAAATATCAGAGTAAATTATAATATTAATATGAAATTGTTACAATCTCACCCATGAGGTACTTCAAGTGTTATTGACTTCACTTGCCTTTCACCAAGACTATGGGAGAAATTTTACAATTACACATCTTAATGGCTTCTTCAACACACCTTTAAACTGATGGCTTCCTTTACACACTTCATACAATATTTCTCACTACTTCCTTCTATATGTTAAATGAGGGGGGTGGCCTCTTTATTTATAGACTTCTAGGCTTATCCATCTTATCTCTAAGATAGGATAAGAAATCCACTCTGAAGAATCATATTCCATACCTTAACTCTTATCTGTACATGTAAGCTTAACTTTTAAGATAAGAAAAACCTTATCATTTCACATGGGTTCCACATTTTTAGACTTTTTACAAATAAAATACACAAAATATTTATGACCTCACTCCTCGTCCTTATTACCAATATAATATTTCTAATTCCTAATCATGTAGACCCTACTTCTCTACTTACCCCAACTTTGACATTTTAACATTACCAGACCACTTACGACAGATATTTAATTTTTACCACAACATTCCTATTGTACTTTTGACTATTACCGTACTATACATGATTGGTGGTGTCGTACTGGCACCTGAAGCCGACCAAGTCTCCTCTCGTATTATATATATATATATATATATATATCTAAATTAATGAGAAATTTGGAGGCTTTCACCCACATTGGCCACTGTTGTTGACATCCCACCATATTTTTTTCCCTCGTGAGCTCACCTTGCCTCTAGTTGTGTTTGCTACCATTACGAATGTTGTGAAGAGAGATTTGGGGGAAAAATCCCTCTCAGTCGCTTGTTAGGCAAGAGCAATATTTGTAAATAAAGGGTAATAGGATTTCTCACAAAATGAGAAGAATGGTTTTAAAATAAAATAATAATAATAATAATAATAATAATAATAAAAATTTGAAATATAATTCAAAGCACAGTTTAGGGAAAAATCGACACTAGGGTTCCTTATCTCTGTTTTGTTTTTTTCCCTTGTCCTTTTTTTTTGCTTGTGGGAAGAGCAAAATCCACTGCCATGGAGGGAGGGGGGAGGTTCAAACTAGTTTTTGCACCCCCACCAGTTTTGGCCACAACTTTTTCACTAGCTAATGTGCTTTGGGTGTTTTTTAATTTTTTTTAAAAGAATGCCTCACCAGATATCATCACTTGGAGTGCCATGGTTGTTGCAGCCTACTCCCAGCCTCCCATCCTACTTCAACATCCTCCTAGCCTGTGCCAAACACATGTGTGGACTTCCATCAAAGCAGAATGGAGAGAGAAATTTTTTCAGATGTGGTAGTTTCAAATGCATTGGTGGACGCGTTGCAGTGTTGACCAAATGAAAGAACGAGACAACTTCTCATGGAATTTGAGGATGATAGTTTACAAAAGGTGTGAGTTTCCTCATAAGGCATGCACACTATTTCACCATGCAACAAACAGGTCTCCAACTTGCAAAGTTTCCTTTGCGAGCGTACGTCCAGCCTGTGCCAAAATGGGAGCTTTAGAACATGGAATAGACATCCATCAAAGCATAAAATGTTAGAAAAATTATGTCAGATGCTGTAGTTGGAACTACCCTGGTAATGTATGCAAAATGAGGTAGCATGGACAATGCATGTGAAGTGTTTGACGAAATACCTTAAAGAAATGTGTTCTCCTAGACTGCAATGACTGCAGGATATGTAGAAAATGAATTTGTTGGAAAGGAACATGAACTGTTTGATAAAATGCCTCAAAGAAATGTGGTCTCATGGAGTGCCATGATCTCATGATATGTAAAAATTGCATTTTATCTCTCTTCCCTTCTCTTTCTCTCTCCTGGGTTACAAAAAGAAGTAAAGTGAAATGTAATGAATACATGTCTCTAAACCTTTATTTTGATTGCAAATTGTAATTATTATCATATGTAAATGGGAAAAATGAAAAATGATAATTATGTTAGGTTAGGGTGGATGCCATGCCAGCGGATTATCGCTGATATCATGCTCACATGGTTTTGTAGCATGAAAGAACGATGACGTAAAGGAGTATTGTAATGCATTAATTATCATTGCAATTTATATAGTTCATTTTTTAAATAAATAAATGTATAATGTAGTCTCATGTTACAGAAGGGTATATTTGATAACTGGTTGCTATGTATGAGATGCTAGTTTCAAGGACATCTAGGAAATGTGCATTTAATCATAGTTCAATTTTGATTTATAGTACACTTGGTAAAAAGGTTTGATATTTATATAAGGTAAATGAATTTGAAGTAATATCTTGTAGTGCATATTTAGTGTTCAATAAATGTTTAATGAGTCATCTTGTGCATTCATACTTTGTAAATGTAATGAAGGGATTTAAATGAAGAACTCTACCCTTGTCTAATATCAGAGAATAACTTGTCTTTCATGTGTGATACTCCTTACCGTAGAAGACATTGAAAACTGTAGGATGAACTTAATCTTTACACTCGATGGAACGTCCTAATCTAGGCAAATCAGAGCTCAAGAATGGGCTTCTCGTTCTAGGTCAGTATGTTTAGTGATATAGCCTTAAACCTGTCTGTTAGGAGTGACATAGTTAAACTTTTCATGGAGTGTGTAGAGCTAAATCCTCCTCCATAGCCTAGTGGACTACCTTGTCATCTGAAAATAGATTTAAAATTAATTTCTTCATCGAATGAGATCCTTGTTGGATCCAGACGACATAGGTGGAGGTTGTGACTTAGTTTCTCTAAGTCTTAAACTATTGTTACTAAACTCCTTAGTTCCACTTAGCTAAATGTGTTACCTTGGTATTCTCTCAACATAACACCCTAGTCCTTTCGTGAAGGTGGTTTAGCATAAATTTGTCCTCTTGCTTAAACCTCATTTATAGTTGATGGGTAGATCCTTAGGTGAAGTTGGAATTAATCTAAAATGCAGTTGATTTTGATGTTAACTTAGGGTTCACATGTAGCTTCAAGTCTTTTAAATCATATATGTCTTCAAGAGGTTAGACAAACACTTCATATCTCCTTTTACGAGACAATGCTAAAAATAAGGCCATAATGTGATGTAGAAAATTAAAGCATATAAGAGTAAAGATGATAATTGAGGTTAGGGATACTGCCACTCTTGGAGACCTTATAACTCAATTAAATTCATTTACGCGTTTCAAAGGATATGTATTGTATTGTTGTGATCAAACTACGAGAAAACAAAAGATATATAAATACAAAAAGGAAATTCACAAGTAATTGAATTAGAATAACTATGGTAGGGAAATAAATTTTCCGTGATCGAAGAATGTTTTGTGGTAAAAAGCTATCTTGTAATTAAATCTCTGTTAAATCCTAATAACACTATATGGACACCAAGTCATATACACTTAAGTGGTAAGAGTAAAAAGGTAGACATTGAATGTATCTTTGAGAAGAATATTTTTAACATAAGAGTAAGATAATTAAGTACTTGTTATGCATTGAATTATGCCAAATAATTATGCAAGTTATGGAAAATTTTGTAAAGAACATGAAGCTAGCTTAGAAGGGTCGAACGGTATTTTAACCGTGGGATGAGCTTAAGAGTCTATGGGTGGACAAATGAGAAATTCATCCTTGGACAATAATGTTTTTGAGATGTTAATCGTAACTAAAATACAATTAAAGAAATCATGTGTTGTGGGTTCACCATTCCTTGAGTCTTCCTTTTTGTGGTTGGGGCATTGCTAGTAACCATTGATTGGGAAAAATGTGGCATCAATATGCCTATGTTGTTTTCATGTGTCTATGTGAGTTGATGGCTTAGGTGATTATCGTATGTGAGTCGAGTTTCTGTACTTGGAGCCCGTGTTGTGTTGTGTGCAGTGAGAAATGTAAGTCAAAAAATTATCCTGGTATTTTACTATTGACATTGTGTGTGTAAAATGTGGGCACTACATATGGTATCAGAGCGGAGGTTCATGCTCTCAAACCTCTGGGATGGATTGGAGTTGTTATGATTCTGCATGATGGTGGTGGATATTGGAAGAGTATTGTGATATATGTTGTTATGTGAACTATGTCGTAATTGTGAAATTGTGAGTGCACATGTTGTGTATGTCACTTAGTGCGTATTTGTTATCATATTGGTGTGCTCATGATGAGAGTATTCACTCTCTATGTTGTTGATTCAATGAGGAATCTGTGTGTGATGTACCACCTTGTTGTGTGTGAAAGGAATGATATTGTGAATTACAAAGTGTTGAAATTTTTTGACCATATGTGATGTGAAGATGTAATGATGTATTACATGACAAAATCGATGTAAAGTGAATGGAATTTTATCATGATGTCATCACCATAACGTGATGAGTTTTGTGCATCGTCGTGCTGTATTACAATTGACTATGTTGTAAGGTTAGACATTGTGTCCCTCATACGTATAATTCATGTAATATGTGATGGTTCATGTTGTGATTTAGGGGCATATGGCAAGTATGATCCCTAGTGTATAGTGATTTCACTTTCAGTGCAGGATGTGGTAATGTGATGTATCGTAACCTATGAAAGTAATGATTATGCTATACCCTGTATATTTATATCATGCATAAGATGTTATGGTTATTGTGCATGAATCACCATTGTGTTAGTGATGTAGTTATGTGTATGTTGTGGACCTTACACTAGATAACCCTAAGGGGATAAAATGTCAAGAGTGTATATGTGGAGAGAGGAGGCGTGGACTAGGTTTTCATAATCTTGAGCTGTGAGGAAGTGGAGTCTTATATAGAATGAAAACCCACTTCTATCCATTTAGTATACTTCGCGCTTACTCAGTATATTGTGGGTGCGCACCACCTTAGGCTCAACTTATGCAACCTTGTGTCCCCTACTCTTTCCTATTGGATTATTCATTGAATAATCCTATATAATTTTGACTATGTTGATCCTTGTGGGAGCATGGAGGAATGATTCAGGCAGAGATGATGATGGTTACATTATTTGATATACTCATTTTTGGTTACATGTATATTTCTACGAGTTGAGGCTCGATGTTCGAGTGCCAGAAACTCGATGAGTACCCCTTTGGTGGCGGTATGAGGCCACATAGTGATTGTAATGTGTTATTCTCTCATTACATATTTTATTCATAAATTAATTCTTATCTCTTTTAGCTAGAACCATCCATTTTCTTGAGTGACATGTTCTTATATTTTGGGCATTTATTTGATTGTTGCATTAACATTTGGATATTGCACTAACCATGGCTACTTAGCCATTTATTTTTCTTAGTTTTAAGACTTTCTTTTCATATTTAAAAGTTTTGTAGCCTAGCCCAAGGCTTTTAATTTTGCCACTTGGCATTTGATTGGATTGTTATGCTGGTTCTAATGTCGTACTATGCTGGAATAGGGTCATGGGATTAACCATGGAGTGGTTGAACCTATGGACCCGCTTCGTTATATGGGGGTATGCCCCAAGGAGTTATAGATAACTAGTGGGTTGGGGCTCTATGTGCCTAGGGCCATAGGGTGACCCAACCTCATTAAAATGAGAAAGGAGACGGGACTCTATGGTTGAGTGACCTGTTATTCTTTATGGCTCTCTATGGTAGAGTGACCTGATATTCTTGATGGGGCTCTATGGTTGAGTGACCAGGCTTGGTTTTGACACTATGATTCTTTCTATATGAGAGGTATATGGAGATTATCTGGTGATGCTTTGGGGAGGTATATGGAGTTGTATTTTGTTGCTTTTGGAGATATCTGGAGTTGGTATAGTGAGTTATGTGTACTCTTATGAGTCTGGTTAGAATTTGTTATGATTGATGGCTTGACTCTCCCCTTGGTTGTTATGGACTATTGGGTATTGTCTTGGCACTATGTTGGTACAGTCATGGATTTCTTTGGGTCTTGTGATACTCGTTGTTTATGTATCTATGAGATGAGTTGTTTGTTAGTCACATTTGTGTACTAGAATTTATGTCTATGACATAATTGTTTGAAACTATCTATTATGTGGACTACTTGTGGTCATTCCATGAGGGAATTAAAGGCCTTGTGATATGATACATTCATGAAAGTAGGTAGCAAGATGTCTCATGGGCTGTTTGTGTTGTGTTAAGTTTTGTGTGACATCTTGATGTTAGTTATTGTTTGGCACCCACGAAACTTAAGACATCTAAAAAATTCTAAACAATGAATATTATAATCCTGAGATACAAAGTACTATAAAAGAAAATGCTAACTAAGTAATAAGGTAAAAAGGAACTACTAATCTTCACAAAACCTTGAAAGTTAACATTTCTAGCTGATGTTCCTAGGGCCACCCCATGGCTGTGATTTTATGTCTGAAATCTTAACTTTAGAGCGTACCTTCGCTCATAATTGTTCCTTGTTGCTTACCCTTTTCTCTTTCTTCATTTTATGTCGCATCGAGGATGATGTTTTCTTAAGGGGAGAAGAATGTAATGCCCCATTCTACATTACCCCAGCCTTTCTCTAACGACCCTGTTGATAAGCAGGGGTAGGTGGTGGGTGTGAGTTTGTTGATCATTAGTCGACCTCGACCGTGTCATAGAGAATGATTTTCACCATTCCTCCCCATCTAGCCTTCCTGTGTCCATGTCTTTGGTGATGTTGCTAGTGGAGGGCCTCCGCAGTGCCTTTTCGATTACCTTGCTAAGGAAAATCTCTTTCTTGAATTCAATAGGTGGTTTGAATGATGACTTGATGTTGTTAGGGTGTGACCGGCTAGAGGGAACATCTACATAATAATAATTATTCCTTTTGAATTGTCAATTCTTGCTATTTTTGTTTTGGTCAAGCTTGTATGCTGATCCTTGTCAATGTGATTAATAAGTAGTATTAAGTCGTAATAATAATAGTAATAATATTATTATTTTAATTATCGATCGACGATAACTTCTTTATCTGATCATCGATTTGTTATCAACTTTATTGTTAATTATTGATAAGTGATTTTATTGTTTGGATTGGTTGCTTCGCAGATCAAGCCTCAATTCGTGCAAGAGGAGGGTATCCTGTTGTGACGTTGTGGTTGGTCCTTGTTTTGCATTCGTTTTCTAAACTCCTCTCTAGTCCCTTCTTGGTCGACTAGGCTTGCTTGCGTACTTGTTTTATTTGTTGTTTTAAAGGTGAAATAATATTACTACCACATGAAGCCGACCAAGTCTCCTCTCGTATTATATATATATATCTAAATTAATGAGAAATTTGGAGGCTTTCACCCACGTTCGCCACTATTGTTGACATCCCACCATATTTGTTTTCCTTGCAAGCTCACCTTGTCTCTAGTTGTGTTTGCTACCATTACGAATGTTGTGAAGAGAGATTTGGGGGAAAAATCCCTCTCAGTCGCTTGTCAGGAAAGAGCAACGTTAGTAAATAAAGGGTAATGGGATTTCTCACAAAATGAGAAGAATGGTTTTAAAATATAATAATAATAATAATAATAATAATAATAATAATAATTTGAAATATAATTCAAAGGGATGTTTAGGGAAAAATTGACGCGAGGGTTCCTTATCTCTGTTTTGTTTTGTTCCCCTTTCCTTTTTTTTTGCTTGTGGGTAGAGAAACAGCCGCTGACATGGAGGGAGGGGGGAGGTTCAGACCTTGGTAATGTATGCAAAATGTGGTAGCATGGAAAATGCACGTGAAGTGTTTGACAAAATACCTTAAAGAAATGTGTTCTCCTAGACTGCAATGACTACAGGATATGTAGAAAATGAATTTGATGGAAAGGAACATGAAATGTTTGATAAAATACCTCAAAGAAATGTGGTCTCATGGAGTGCCATGATCTCATGATATGCACAAAATGGATTTGTGGAAAAGGCGTGTGAACTATTTGTTAGAATGCCTCAAAGAAATGTTGTCTCATGGAATGCCAGGATTGTAGGATTTTCACATAAAGGATATGTTCAAAAGGTTTTAGAAACACACAAGAAACTAATTATTCTGTTGGAAAAATTCAAGTGATTGGAAAGTTGGTGTGACATGGCGGAGGTTAGATCTAGGCTCATGAACTGGTTGACGAAGTGCCAAGCGAGATGCTGAACCAAAGCTGCGGGTTTGACCAACTCCGTCTCTTCTAGGCATGGTTCATCTTTCCTTACCTCTCATAATTCTTGTTTTTTGTTCTCTTTTGTAACTTAATGAAATTTTAAAATATTAGGATTTTAATACCATTATTGTTTATTTCAACATGTTCCAAAAAATAATGAAATGTCATGTCGAAAACTCACGAAGTCAAATAAACCGTTTGCATTAAAATATGACCTTCCACCCTCATTCTGAGGTGATGTAGAAAAATTACTACCCAATTGGTTCACTACAACATTGATTTATCGACAAGATGAGATTGACTTCCTAGTGATAATGTTGACCTTCTCCCTGTTTTAAATAGTTAATTTTTACATTTTTCAGAGACTCATTAAGTACCCTTCGGAACTCTGAAAATGAGATGTTAGGCTTCATTTGTGTACCTTGTTATGTGAGGAGTCACCATGACATATGGATTGATCCCAAATGAACATATGTGATCTTTTTGACGCCCTTGTAGGAGCTCTGCTACACTAGTTTACAACAATAGAAAGTTGTTAAATCTAGAAAGCTGGCTTTTGTTTTGAACTGCCATTTGAAACCTGGATAGAGAAATTATTTCCCGTCTTCGCAAACCTCTAGTGTTTATACTAGAAAATTACATGGAACATTCATATTAGGAATTTTTTTTTTTGGATAGTTTGGCAAAGCCATTTTGTAGGTCTTCGGTCGCAGTTTGATGAGGTCAAACTAGACCAATTTTGACTTGTCGCTCCAGAAAACTTATCGCCGTTTGAAAATGGTTTGTCGAATCTAATGAATTCTCCTTATATAGGGGAACTTGTATGAAGTGTATCATTGTGTGCTCGTCCATCGAATGTCAGTTATGGACGTGGTTTTCTAGGCCCTCGAGCTAACTTTTTTCCTTTTACAACTAGGTCAACTATGATCAGTGGCCCCGGGAAACTAGCTGCCAAATGCAAACTGTTCACTTTTTCCCAATTACGTCAGTTGCTTTGAATTCTTGGTATATCTGGGGACACGTAGAAAGTTAATCATGGTGTGTGTTCTCATCAGAAGATAACTTTTGGAAGCAGTTTCTTAGCCTCTGAGCCCATTTTGAATGTTTTGTAGCTAGTAAGAAAATATAAAAATATGAAGCTGCAGGAGCCCGTCGGGTTACCAAACCACCATGGAAAATTTTAACACATGCAAATAACTATTTAAAAATCTATAGTGTAACTTGTTGTGTGAAATAGAACTTCTGACAAATGGCATTTTCTCTCTCTTCCCTTCTCTTTCTCTCTCCTGGGTTACAAAAAGAAGTAAAGTGAAATGTAATGAATACATGTCTTTAAACCTTTATTTTGATTGCAAATTGTAATTATTATCATATGTAAATGGGAAAACTAAAAAATGATAATTATGTTAGGTTATGGTGGATGCCATGTTAGCGAATTATCACTGATATTATATTCACGTGGTTTTACAGGATGAAAGAACAATGACGTAAAGGCGTTGTGTAATGCATTAATTATCATTGCAATTTATATAGTTCATTTTTTAAATGAATAAATATATAATGTAGTCTCATGTTACAGAAGGGTATATTTGATAACTGGTTGCTATGTATGAGATGCTAGTTTCAAGGACATCTAGGAAATGTGCATTTAATCATAGTTCAATTTTGATTTATAGTACACTTGGTAAAAAGGTTTGATATTTATATAAGGTAAATGAATTTGAAGTAATATCTTGTAGTGCATATTTAGTGTTCAATAAATGTTTAATGAGTCATCTTGTGCATTCATACTTTGTAAATGTAATGAAGGGATTTAAATGAAGCACTCTACCCTTGTCCAATATTGGAGCATAACTTGTCTTTCATGTGTGATACTCCCTACCGTAGAAGACATTGAAAACTGTAGGATGAACTTAATCTTTGTACTCGATGGAACGTCCTAATCTAGGAAAATTAGAGCTCAAGAATGGGCTTATCATTCTAGGTCAGTATGTTTAGTGATAGCCTTAAACCTGTCTGTTAGGAGCGACACAGTCAAACTTTTCATGGAGTGTGTAGAGCTAAAACCTCCTCCATAGCCTAGCGGACTACCTTGTCATCCGAAGATAGATTTAAAATTAATTTTCTTCATCGAATGAGATCCCTGTTGGATCCAGACGACATAGGTGGAGGTTGTGACTTAGTTGCTCTAAGTCTTAAACTATTGTTACTGAACTTAGTTCCACTCAGCTAAATGTGTTACCTTGGTATTCTCTCAACATAACACATTGGTCCTTTTGTGAAGGTGGTTTAACATAAATTTGTCCTCTCGCTTAAACCTCATTTATAGTTGATGGGTAGATCCTTAGGTGAAGTTGGAATACTCGGTTGATTTGGATGTTAACTTAGGGTTAGCGTGTAGCTTCAAGTTTTTTAAATCATATATGTCTTCAAGAGGTTAGACAAATACTTCGTATCTCCTTTTACAAGACAATGCTAAAAATAAGGCCATTATGTGACGTAGAAAATTAAAGCATATAAGAGTAAAGATGATAATTGAGGTTAGGGATACTGCCACTCTTGGAGACCTTATAAATCAATTAAATATCTTTACGTGTTTCAAAGGATATGTATTATATTGTTGTGATCAAACTACGAGAAAACAAAAGATATATAAATACAAAAAGGAAATACACAAGTCATTGAATTAGAATAACTATGGTAGGGAAATAAATTTTCCGTGATCGAAGAATGTTTTGTGGTAAAAAGCTATCTTGTAATTAAATCTCCGTTAAATCCTAATAACACTATATGGACACCAAGTCACATGCACTTGAGTGGTAAGAGTAAAAAGGTAGACATTGAATGTATGTTCGAGAAGAAGATTTTTAACATAAGAGTAAGATAATTAAGTACTTTTTATGTTTTGAATTATGTGAAATAATTATGCAAGTTATGGAAAATTTTGTAAAGAACATGAAGCCAGCTTAGAAGGGTCGAATGGTATTTTAACTGCGGGATGAGCTTAAGAGTCTGTGGGTGGACAAACGAGAAATTCATCCTTGCACAATAATGTTCTTGGGATGTTAATCATAACTAAAATACAATTAAAGAAATAATGTGTTGTGGGTTCGCCATTCCTTGAGTCTTCCTTTTTGTGGTTGGGGCATTGCTAGTAACCATTCATTGGGAAGAGTTTGGCATTGCTATGCCTATGTTGTTTTCATGTGTCTATGTTAGTTGATGGCTTAGGTGATTGTTTTATGTGATTCGAGTTTCTATACTTGGAGCTCGTGTTGTGTTGTGTGTAGTAAGCAATGTAAGTCAAAAAATTTATCCTGGTATTTTACTGTTGGCATTGTGAGTGTAAAATGTGGTCACTTCAAAGATGATCCACGAGTCACACACATGAACATGTGAGAACCAAATAATGATGTTTTGTAGGATGATTTTCAATTTTTAGAAGTTTTCTTAAACATATTTGATTGTTTTTGATGATTTTTCTAACATATTTGAATGTTTTGGTTGATTTTGAAAGTTTTATGAAACTATGTACAGGAAGACAAGGAAGCATGGATGCACCTAATGATAGATGGGATGTACAAGTGCATAAGGCCACGTGCGTACTAGAAAGGTGAAGATGCAAAAATTCCCCAACGATTAGGTGGGAGTATTCAAAGGTAAACTCTTCACAGGTAGAAGCGGGACCCAAGGCCATTATGGATAAGTTCAACATGATGATGAATATAAACTAATGAAATGTTGGGAAGAAGAAAGGATGCCGCCAACGTAAGTTGGCCTAAAAGCACATGATAGAAATGAAGGAGAAGATTGTTTTTGTGAAAAGTGACAAACATGTCCACAAACATGGCAAACAAGTAATCTTATACACATGGATGTTTTGAATGAAGTAGAAGAATGATGTGAATAATATTAATGTAGCTTAGAAGCCTCATGATGAAGAAGTGATTAACCAAAGGAAAAAATTATAAGACGAGATATAGACTAGAGTAATAGTCTGAAAAAGATCTAAAACGAGACAATTGGTAACATAATAATCCTGCCTACTCATAGAGATCCAGTGTGTGCATGTGGAGTTTATTACCTCTTGAAGTGCAGATTTAATAAATAACAAGTGAAGAGACCCTAGCCAATGTGTAGGAATGATTTATCGTGGAAGGTGATTTTGTGAATCGATGGTGAAAGGATAGCCGTAAATTGCTTCGCTACTAGCTAGGCGTCCATAGCCCCAATGGAGATGCATTTGATTCTAATTGCAACATTTCTCTACTACCAGTCAGGCATCCATAGCCCTGATAGAGATTATTTGAAATACCCAAAGAGAGAGTAATATATAAATTTTCTTTTGCTTTGTAGATTTTAGATTTTGATTTTTGATTGATTTTGATTCTTTTGCTTTCTGAAAACTTATTTTAGCTCTCTTATTTGATAAGGGGTTAAGAACCACTGATGGCTTGATGGAAGGAGGTGGAAGTGCTTATGATGATGATATTGGATAGTGTCAACAAATATATTTAAAATTTCTTCGGAACAAGTTTATTAGATGTTGAATGTGATAGGATCTCTAAGAGGTCAGTCGTTTTTTAAATTTACCAAGGTGATAAAAGACCAAGGTCAAACGGATACCATAGAGATAAATGTCACAACATGCATGTGAATAAGCTAACCAAAATATCACCAAAGGGATGAAAATGGCAAGAATACTTGCATAAGAATAACAAGGAAGGGAAGAAAGAAATATCCATGTGTATGCAACACCTGATTGCAATGTTTGATCTTTGTACATTTGATTTTTGTTGTGTTTTCTAAATGTTTTTTTTATAGATTTTTGACAGTTTTAAGAGGTTGGGACTAACAAAGTCACTATGTGTGGTAAGATCCAGCAAAAATGTTTGCGACTTCCTTGATAAGGGAGACTAGGCATGTTTGTTTATCAAGAGTCATGTTTTCCCCGGTCTCAATGATCGTGGTGAGTTCACACTCAAAAAGGACTGTGATTTATCTTGAAACATGGATTTTGTATGTGGAAGCTTGAGTTCCCTATCCAGAGGTTTATGCACTTTGTGCCATACTTGATGGCTACATTGATGTGCATTCTTGAATCGTGTTTGATTTACAACTTTGCGATTGTTCAAGTTATTGGGGGATTTTGAGCTCTTAGAAGTTTTACCCTGAGCTTGATAATGAACCTGATTGGGTTTCTTATAAGCTGACTTGTGAATTTTCTAACCTCGAGAAGGAGAAGAAAGTGAACGTTTACGATTGATGATAGGAACAACGAGAGAAATGATGGTGGCTTGCCCCGATCATTAGTAGAAGGATGATGTGATTGATGAAAAGGATACAGTCTAAGGATTGAAGAAGATGGGCTACTCGGAGGTGAGCCATAGATAGAAGACGAAGGGCTGCTAGGATGTGGTCCAAGAATAGAAGAAGAAGGGCTACTAGGACGTGACCCATAGATAGAAGATGAAGGGATACTAGGATGTGGCCCAAGAATAGAAGATGATGGACTACCCGGGGGTGATTGATTGAAGAATTATGATAGACAAAGAGTGATTGGGTGATGAGAAGATATGCCATGGATTAATGTAAGACTTAGGAGTTTCCTCACATCATGAAGAATGTGCAGATGGAAGAATAAGAAGAGGATCAAGTTGCATTATCTGAGGCTCTTCCTCAGTTTCTTGATAAATGGAATCAACATTTTCCTCACAATACGTAGACGCATCAAAGTCTAAAGAATATCCTTTTTTGTAATCTGCTAAAGGAATATCTTCATATGCCCCTATAAATGCCTTGATTTTTTTTTTTTCATTCTGAAAGAGATCAATTGGTATGAGTTGTTGATCGACCACCAGGGGTCGATTGGAAGAAAGAGATTCAATTGGTGTGGAAGACTTAGAAGATGTTTGATAATGATTGATAGAAGAAGATGATGTGGGTGATGAAGAATATGTGGAGCTAGATATGTCAAGAGTAGAAGAAGGTGGTGTGTACCTACCTATACAATGGTATATCATCTGTAAACTAGTAGAATTAAGTCCAAAGTCTTTAGATTATGACACATGGGTCGATTCAGACATTTTACTCAAAGGACTTTGCGTCACATGAATCTTCAAAGAAGGAAGACTTATTGGGGGTGATTGATGAAGAAGGTCCTGCGAAGAAGGGGAGGATCGTGATTCAATAATCACATTGGATGGATAACAACAAGGGTCTTGCAAAGAAAGAGAGGACCACGATTCAAGAATTATACTAGATGTTTGATTGGAGGGATTTGGAGTCACATGTATCTTCAAAGGAAGAAGACGTCATTGAGGTGACTCATAAAAGGATTCCTGTGAAGAAAGGGAGGACCGCGACATAGGAGTCTCATTAAATGTATGATGAAGAGGGTCCTTCAAAGATAAGGAGGACCATGACATAGGAGTCACATTAGATGAATTAGGAGTCAAATTAGATGAATCAAAATAGTAGTTTGGATCCGAATAGTAGTTTGGATCTGAATTATTAGAAGAGTCAGAGGAAATATTTGGATTGGAATCCTCAGAAGAAGAGGAAATTTTTAGATTAGAATTAGAAGAAGAGTGGGGGGAACTTGAATAATATTTTGGATCAGAAGTGTCAAAATCATACCACCAACTATGAGATGATGGTGGGGAATGAATTACCTGTATGGGCTCTCTAGCACAAAGAACCAAACAAGGTTTAGTTGTAATGGGAATCTTTTGATTTGAATTGCTAAACCTAGGTACCATATTTTTGTAAGTATGGGGAATCACGTGATAGTTAGTCATTTTTAGTGTTGTTTTAAGCACAAATGTCTATATCTAGATTGTGTGATGGAACTCCTTTAAAGGGAAGGAAGTGACATGTCGATTTGGGTAGCATAAGGACAACTAACTAGACATTGTGTAAGTATGGAGATGTGTGCATGATTTTATGAAGAAGGTCTAAGGAAAATAGACATCGTGATGATGTAATCTCGATGAGATCAAAAGGGAATGTCCTAGAAAATAAGTTTTCTGAATGAATAATCACAAGGAAAAATCATGCAAGTGTGAAACACAAAGCCAATCAACAAGGAAATACACCATATAAAAATGCGTTACAAAGATGATCAACAGAACGTAAATATTTATGTCAAGCTCAAAATGAACAAGGTGTAAATATTAACAAAGGGTAGATGTGAATCCCAATCAAAGGATACCATGACAAGTTTAACAACCAACAAGGCTTAAATGTTAAAGGGCAAGGTTTACAAATGTAAGCTACGTAACCACACCAAATGGACACGTCTGTTGAGCTTCGTGGAGAAGTGAGATATTAGTGTCAAAGTGGTATCAAAACGATGCAAACAAAGTAAGCGACACCCTTCAAGATTTGGGAAAATGTTTAAAATCAAACTAAGTCAAAGTATACTAAGGTTGTGTTAAAACGTGGGCAACGTAATGCCACAATACAAACACTTAGATCATGTTTATGAGAAACGTGACATAAGTATCTTAATTATGTTGAGACAATACAAACGAGGTAACATGTCAAAGGGAGATAAAATGATGAATCATTCCTAACTATGATAATGATCCTAATGTGGGTATTAAGATCACAAAGGCTACCAATGATATAAATATGTCTCCACACACTTTAGATGTTTAACTTACCCAGCCGCAAACATGAATGGGCGTAAACGGACAAAAAAGTGGCAGAAACAATTGATTGGTAACACAGAGGTAGTCACTCTTATTTTGATCAAAAAAGTGTCAAAAGAATGTGAAGGAAGTAAAAAAAGTGGGGATGAAAAATGTTGACCTCACTTTGGCAGAGTTTCACCTCACCTTAAGGCAAGTGAAAAACTAAGCGAAAGTAACACGTCACACGTTTCGCGATGAAAATATGGTTCACAACTCAACACTATTTTAGAATGGTCAAAGTGGGCTCCTGGCCAAAGAATATCTTCCTAGGTGGTTCTCTCGTCCTAGGTGTTACAAAATGATCCACGAGTGGGACAATTTACCCAAACAGTCCTGACTATGTTGGGAGTATCTCGACTTTTCCCCCTTTAAGCACAGTGGGTAGTAAATACATCCATCATGTACTTAAAAGGGTCGCGTAGGGACAACTTGTAACGCTATCTCACAAAGGAATCACTAGTCAGGTAGGTAGTGTGGAGCACTTCCTGTTTCATCCACAAGGTTCGATCTTACGTGGACTACTTTGGGGTTCTTGGAACCACCCCCATTGTTATAGCTTAAGGCGCTATGCCAAAGGGGTTATGTTCTAGTTGAGCAGAGATGGATGTACCCTTTTACGAAACCTACAATACAATGTTTTGAATATGTTGTTCTTTTTATCTTGTTTAATTAGGTGTGGTTTGCTTGACCACCTTTTGACAACATGTATAATAACTGTATTAGTAGTATTTGATTTTGTTTTAATTTCTCCTTTCTTTGACAAGCGTTTTTAGGTCTTGCACTCAAGCGTTAATAGTTCTCCAATAAAATCACTTTATTTAAAAGAGGATTAAGAGTTGATTTTGATTCTCAAGATCATCCAAGGATGCAAGAGAAGCACATACACAATAAATAATCCAACTAAAAAATAAATAAAATCTTTACAACCAATGAACCATACAAAAAACTTGATAATTGTTCATCTCTTAAACCAAAAGTGAAAGATGAAGTTTTCAATTGACCAAATATTATAAAATGAAGACTAAAGTTGATTTTAATTCTCAAGATCACCCTAAGGTGCAAGAGAAGAGAATACAAAAACTTTATCCCAACTATATAGAAATAGAAAACTTCAAATCAAAGGACCATTGAACAATACTTTCTAAAAGGTTCATTCCCTTAAGCAAAATGAATAATCAAATTTCTAAGTTTAATCCCAATGTTAAAAAGATAGAGATCAAAGTTATTTTTGATTCTCAAGATCACTAAAAGGTGCAAGAGAAGAGCATACACACGCTTTGGTCTAAATCGAGTAAGTATGGAAATACAACATTCATCAAAACATTAGACATGTTAGAAAATGAATAGTTTTAAAATAACAAAAAAATATGTAATTTCTATAAGTATAAATCCCAAATTTATGTTTTCATTACATATTTAACTTCAATACCTTTCCAACGCTAAAAAAATGGAGTCATTTCGAGTTCGGGAACAAAATTTATGGCCTTCGGAAGATGGGTTATGCATATGCTCTTATGCTCACGGGTATGCACTTGACATGCACTAAAAAAATGTTAAAAAATGTCTCTTAATCTGTAAACTGGTAAAAGTTTTCCAACCAAGATTCAATTTTGACAACAACCCATCACATTAATATATGAATAGAAGACTCAACGCTATCAAACATTAACATACATGCTCAAGAATTTAAGATTTTCAAGAAATTGACAAAACTAGCATGTAGAATGATGAAAAAGTAAGCTTTAAAAATGAAAACATGATGAAATATTAAAATTTTCTCACCAACATTTAATTTTGATAGCAACCCACCACATTAATGTGTAAATAAAATACTCAGCACTATCAAACACTAACCTACATGCTCAAGAATTTAAAATTTTCAAGAAATTGACAAAACTACCATGTAGAATGTTGAAAAAGTAAACTCTAAAAATGAAAATATGGAGAAATCTTGAAATTTTTCCATCAATTCCAATTTTGACAAAACTTCACCTCCTTTATACCTACAAGGAATACTCAACACATGCAAACTCAGCAAAACAAGTTAAAAAAAATAAGTTAGATCAACATGTGTAAAAGAGGGTTAGTAACCAAAAATGAAACTTAACTACAAAAACTTAAAATTAAGTGCAAAGGACAATGGAGTAAGTCCTAATGGGTGTGCCAAATGTGTGCATGTATACTTTGCTTAATGCTAAATCAAATGAAACAAGAACTACCACCTAAAATAGTTCTACAATTTAGCTAAAACAAAACATAAACACCATCATGATAGAGAACTAAACAAGATCTAAACTAACATTATAACTTTGAAAACATGAGATCAAAACTATGCATGATATTTTAACATCTCTACTCTCCTAGATTACCAAAAAAATGCATGGACCTATTTAGCTCCAATGGCAATCAACAATTTCTTGTTTGATCCTTAAAGAATGCAAGAATACGAAGCTTAGCTCTTAACAATGGTGACCTCTCAAGAAAACAAAAGGAAAAGTCTTAGTCTATTTTTCTATATGCTTTGCATTTACTTTCTCAAGAAGTTTAGGTGTAGGTATAAAGGTAGAAGGAGGGCTCTTTATATAGCCCAATGGATAAAGGAAACACTTCATCCCTTTGCATGTGGGATAAAGGTAAAACATGACTAGGAGTGGATAATGTTGCTTTATAAAAGGTAACCTTACTTTAGAAGGGTTTACTTTATACTTAGCAAGTCATGGGGGTTGGGGGGTGCTTTAATTAATCAAAGGTGATTAATCAATAGGTGGATGTAAGATTATATAAGCTAATTAGACGAATAGTAGTATGATTTAGGCTATTAAAAGGGGATTAAATCAATTAAATATTGATTTACTAGTTAAATGTAGGGAAAAAATAATTAATTAATAATAATAAATTAGTCTAGATAAAGGGGTGATTAATTAACGGAAGGTCGTTAATTAGGGTGCTTGCCAGATAGGTAACTTAATTAATTAGCGTATTGTAATTAATTAACAGTGATAAGAAAGAATATGAGTGCCTTTGGCGGTATGTCATTAATTGGTGAGAAGGGAGATAATTAGCGTAATTTAAGCATTTAAATTTCTTGGGCGTAATTATAGGTGTCTACAATGTCGTTGCTTCCGGGCTACCTTGTTCGGGCGGAGTCCTTTAAGATCTCTGAGACCAAAAAATCATTCAACTTCGACGGATGACTATGAACACTCTGTGGCACCTACAGATGTCTCATTAGATCCTACACCTTGACGTAGGGACCCTCTACAGTATCCTGTATTAGTTTTTTCCTTCTCTAATCGGTGCTCTCACCGTCCTATTGTTTGCAAACACCCCGAATAGTGTAGTTTGAGATAATGTAAGGATGTCAAACTATATATTTTGTAAATGGTGGGTTGTGGCATCAAAATGACTATGCTGACATGTCTAGGTGGCTAGGGGAATGCTAGAGGAGGCATCATTTTGGTGCGCGAAAATATCGTTGCTTCTGGGCTACCTTGTTTGGGCGTAGTCCCTTAAGAGCCAAGTGAACAAAAAATCGTTCAACTTCGATGGGTGGATACGCGCACTCCATGGCACCTAGAGACATCTTGTATGATCCTACATCTTGGCATAGGGACCCTCTACAATAGCCTATCTTGGTTTTTTTTTCTCCAATCGGTGCTCTCGCTGCTCTATTTTTCGTAAATATGTGGAATAATGCAGTTTGAGCCAGTGTAAGGCTGTCAAACGGTATATTTTGCAAACAGTGGGTCATGACACCAAATTGAATGTGCACATATGTAGGGATAGTCTTGGAAACACTTGGGGAGGTGTCATTTTGGTTATCTAAGCTCCACGTCTTTCTGGGCTACCTCCTCTGGAGCCAAGAACCCCTTCCACAGATACATAAATCATTATTAATTGCTTCTATTTTCTTGTAAAACAATGAAAGCTTCTCTTAGCTTTGAGAATTTATAATTCTCTACTAACAATGCCAACCACATTAAGGTGGAAGCTTTTCTAGCACCACTAACCTGCACATAAAAATGTTATTAAAAGAAATTTGAGTTTCAAATCAAAGCTATACTAGATATATACAAAATACACAAATTTAATAAAATATATGAACTTAAATTTATCTAACAAATTTATATATACCAAAGAAATTATATATAGTAGATATGAGCATTGTAAATTCATTCCAATGAACCATCAAGATCGGATCTACTTTGAATAGCGGACATGATTACTTCATGATCTGACTCTCAAACCTTCCAAAGAATCTTGTTATTAAGCCTTCCTCGATATCTATATAGCTGAATATTTGTCACTAGAACTAGATGTGAATATAAGAGTATTTTCCTGTGTCTCAAAGTCTTCAAACTCCCAAACAAAGGAGATTTTTAATGGATACTGTCGAAGCCAAGTTCCAGTAACTACCACTGACCCTGTAGGGTACTCAATATCTTCACCATCTATAATAGAAGAAGTCAACTTCTTTATTTCCTCAATGCAACGAAATAAGAAATAGTCTATTCCTTCTTCATTGTCTTCTGTCGCAATAACTGCAAACACATGTCCTACAAAAAAAAGGTTTCAACTCAAATTTAAATTGTACATATTAAAATTTCAATGAACATTACTCAATACAAAATTGTAAATAACCATAAATACCTTGTTGCACCAAAATCAAAATTTCGTCAAAGTCCTTAGATGTTGAAACTTCATGTGCAGAAACAAGTTGTAATGCTTGTGGAGGTTGATAACTAGGAAGCGGAGTTAGAGGCCTACAAATCCATCCATCCATTCTTGTGAATCACACTTAGCAGTGGAAAATTTGATATAAGATGCACAAAAACATGTCAACTTTCTTATCCATGTGGCCCATGAAGTAGCACCTGAGCTACAAAATGAGTGCATATCACTGGACCCAGTGAGTGTCATATAATCCTCATAGTTAGCAATTTTTTGTTCCTCTATCAACCAAAAATATCTGTGAACCGTAGAATTTTCTTGAGAACCTCGGGCCATGTTGTCAATACACCATTCCACTATGCTCTTTACATCTTTCGATTTAGCACCATCTTTGTACTTCAACTCTTCTCTTGCAAGATCTCTTTTCACACATGCCCCTGCACCGTCATGCTCTCCTTTTCCATGTACAGCCTTAGTGAAACTCTAAATATGTTACACACCCATCTTGATGTGCAATCCTACTCATCTAATATAAAATTCATGCATTCTTAAACTGAGACGTGTAATTATCTGACCATATATAATGTTGTTTGAAGTGGATGTCCCTATCAGACAAGTTTCCATAAAATAACTGGAAACACCCTTGCAAAAATTCAGTAGAATGAGTACGATCATCACTGATATAAAAGTGGTACTCTCTTAAATTTTTTCGATCATTCTCTATACTGTCAGGAGAATGTATAAATGTTATATGCATAAAAATGACAACTTGTACTAAGTTGTAATATTGTGATTGAACCTCCATTTGTGGTTGTAATGTGTAATTCTCTACAAAATCAACCACTGAAACAATAGTACCAATAGGAAATGTGTCTTTACATATCTTGAACTGTTCATCCAACCATCGAGCTCTGTGTGTATGCCTAACATACTCATAAATAATTTCATCCTTAAATTTCTCATAAATTGAAAAATAGGCATATGTTTTGTAAATAGCTCACATCGTTTAGACTCTTTTCCATATTTCAAATAATATGCAACTGATTTATATTTATCAAACTCAACTAAATTATTTCCTATTGCACCTTCAATTTGCTCATGGATGCAACTTTCCAGTTTAGGTAATCTGCCACATGTACCATAACTTCCATCTAAACAATCCAGACTATAAAAAACTTATCTAACTTCTTTTTCACAAAATATCGTAGGAATGAAATCCCTGGAAGATATTGGTGGAACTTGAACACCACATTCCGATAACATAGTTTCAGAATGAAAAATAGAACGAATACATAAAAATTTAGCATAATGCATAGTAAATTCAACATGTTTCCTACAACAATAAGTGGTGCGAGCGTGGTTGATTTTCACATAGAATGGTTTTAACATTTCAAAAAAACGTTGACTAATTTTAATTTCCAGATGCTCTTGTTCAAACTTACGAAAAAATTGAGTTTGAGTCATATCTAAGAAATGCTTTGGATTTGGTTCACGATTAGTAGAACCAACTCTCTATTTTACAACATCTCTTGTATTAGGTGAAACTCTAGTGTTATCATGCCAAAATTGAATAACAAATTCTCTTATAGCATCAGAATTATATTTGTCCTTACAAGGTGCTATAGCAGAAATTCCCAAAAATTAGTGTTATTGAGTGATTGAAGGATATTACGTCTTTCAATTGCTTTCATTAGAGTTTTTCGATTAACTTGCAACATTCAACTTGTTTGTGTAATCAAACATTGTTTTTTTATTGATTCACTTACAACACTAGTAGCAAGTACACGATGCACAATATTACTATCCCTAGTGCATCTCTTGACACCAACAATGTGATATGCATCATGAAGGTTTTCAACAATTGTAGAGGTTTGACCACGTATATTAGATGTTGTCAATCATAAGGTGTTTAATGTAGGTCTCATTTTATTAAATTTCATCAAACTAACCAACAACTGACATCTTTGGGAATCATTTAAAATTTCAAAATGATTATCCCAAATTTTAGTATCTTTTCTTCTAATTTTCCATTCAGAAAGTTTATCACACATTGGTTTAAAAATGTTTTCATCAATTTCAATAAAAAATTAGGTATCTTACGAAAAATCCTAGAAGGTGTTTTTGTCAAATTTTGCTTGTCTATAGTTTCAACCTGAATTTTTTATTCACATTTTCATTGTCTCCTTCAATTTCAACATTTGCTACGAGTATTTAATTTTTCTTCAACATTGATAGTAAAAATATCTTCATCATGAGTATTTAATTCAACTTCAACATTGACAGTAGAAACATTACCTAGTTCCTCATTGCTTACAATAGTAGGGGATGAAGATGAACCTCTTTTTGATTCACGAAGATTCCGCATTCACTCAACATTTTGAATTCTGTTTGCTTCTAATTCGTTTGGTGTTTTTACTTAATGACTTCCTTTTTTGAATTTGTTTCTTGTCTCCCATGATGTTTTACTTCTAGTGATAAGAAAAACATGTAGAAAATGATAAAATTTCACAGTAATTTGTACGGTAAAGTCAAATAGTAAAAATCACATGGTAATTAGAACATTGGGATGTATGTAAATATGATTTACAAACCATGATCGTGCTTTATAAACTGTGCTCGTGGTTTATAAAGCATGATCGTGGTTCTTGTTTAAAAACCTATAATCACGGTTTGTAAATCATGATTGTGGTTCTATTTACATCATTAAATCTGACCCTAAGGCTTGGGAAATCTTTTTTTTGCCCTAACCAAAGCTATGGAAGGTCATTATGAAGTGTAAAGAGTTAAAAAACTTAAAATTTACTCTTCCACAGACTTGAACCATGTTGAAAAAATGAAAACATTTCACAAAAATGGTGCCATCGCATAGGGGAGACTGTTAGTTTCGTAGAAATATTGATTTTAAAGTGAATAGAATAAGATAAATATCGTTTTATAATTTTTTACTAACAATAGGTCTTTAAGACATTTTTTCTCGTGAATGTTCATGTCTACGTTTAAGACTGTAACTTTTGTTTCACTTATCAAAATGTGATAAAAATTATACCATCCCAAGCATGGAGAAATTCTATACACGTTAAAAAAATATATTTGATTTTGATATTTTTTGATATAGTTATGGCAGGAAAATGGAAAGCACTCCGTTTTCTAAATCTTTTCAGACCACTTTCACGGAAAAAATCATAAAAAAAATTGCTCGAAAAAATAAAAAATAAAATCCATCCCAAGATAGACAACTACATATAACTTTTCACCAAAGGAAAAAAAAAAAAAGATTTGGTCATCCAAATCACGGGCAAACAGACTACAATCTTATAGGTTTTTTCAAAAACAAAAACCAAGTCATATAATTTTAAGTGTTTAATATAGCTAAACTTGTCCGTTTTTGAAAAAAATTAGTATTTTAGAAACTAGATTCTGGATGCTACGATTCATATTTATATAATTTTTTCTAATTTTGAGTGTGCATATTGCTAATAATCCCTACAAGTTGATATTTCGCTATTTTTTACAATATGACATCCACTTATGACCCCTTTTTTGTCCACCAACTTGGTGCACTTACCCCACTGATAGAAATAACTACTCAATTCAAACTGTAAGCATGGAATTATCTTGCAGCCCCATGCATACCAAGGAAGTGATAAAGTGAAGTTGGTCGATAGCTACAATTGTTAAGGAGAGATTTTGAAACCCTATAAATGAGTATAATTGCATGTCTATTAATGATTTTTTTACCTCGTAACTATGAGCATGGTTAATCAATCAAAACCAATGAAGATGTTATATGAACACGCATAGGATAATAGTGACAATCCTAAGAAGTCTTCACCATGAGATTTGATCCTATTGTGGTAGCAATAAACAGAGTCCTGTAATGACTTACACACATAAATGGTAGTTCATGAGTTGATGGGTTCATTGTAAACCCATGAACAAAGGCTATAATATGATAGCCAATTATTATCTTCAAAAATCCATGACTATACAGGGAGCAATTACCACTGTGATGAATTTCCTGGGAGGCGGAATAGACTAAAAAAGAAGAGGTCCAAATTTAATAATAGGCTAAGATGGAGGCAAATAAAACCATACAAAATCACAAAGAAGAGTGAAGAGGAAGAATCGAAATCCACTACTTCTTCACTAGGAGGTTCTTTATACAAGGTATGACAATATCTGAATCTCCAATGTTACTCCCTTGTAAAAAAATATAGACATTATGCAATTGAATGTAGGAAAATTGGATATAATATGAGTAGATCAGAATGCAAAATTTTCTAAAGGAACATGAAGCTGAAAAATGATAGGATGTGGAAAGGGTGAAAAATTATGTAGCACTTGCAACACACATGAGCATAAGCGATATTGAATTTTGGTATCTTATAGTGGTTGTAGCAACCACATGAACTCTCTTGAGTGGAAATATTTAATAGTATATAGATGAATAAAAAATGTCTAAGTTAAAATGGGACATATTCAATGTGTTACAGCTTCTTATTATGTAGAAACATGTGTATCTACCATTATCATCTAAATCAATAAATTTTGACTAGCTGAAGCATTCAATGTCTAATATGTATGAGGGTTGAAACATAACCTTATCAATATCTGGGAAACTAGTCCAAATAGGATATATGGTTAAATTTTAAAATGCTCTTATTGTAATATCTGATAGAAATGAAAGGAATACCCCAAATAACAAATGTCAAAATGAAAATTTCTATTACACCCTACATTTTTCCATTAAGAATGCACTTACCAAGTTGTCTCGAAACATTTAAAATAGTTGTAATGAATCAATCTAATATATAGCACGTGAGATATGGTTATCTTGAGCTTTCACTCATGGTACTCTCAATCTTGTTATAAGAAATAGAGTGGTAAGAGGAATGATTCTAATCAAATTACCCTCTAAATTTTTTAGGGTGTATATTGGGGAAGCAAAACATGAAATGATTTTCCCTTAGGTAAATCATTGATCACAAAAATCTCACTCTACATCGTTTCACTCCTATCTTGAGGGTTTTTACTCCGATTTACATCCTTTCATAACATTCATTTTTAGAATTATTGCAATACCACCACATGGGTACATTATTAAATGCACAAAAATGAGGCATTTAATATCTTTAAGAAATTCAAAGACAAACTTGAAAAATAGAGTGACCAAGTTATATAAAGATATCGAGAGAAGATAAAGGGGAAATGCATTTCAAAAGGAGTTTTTAAAACATATGCATGGATAATGTGATCAAGAAGTAGTTTATAATCAAGGTATAAACTTCAACAAAATGGTATAGCAAGAAGGAAGAATATAACATATTGAAGAGATGGAAAGAAGCATGATAAAGGCAGGCAATGTCAAACACATATTGAGGTGAAGATGTAAAAAAACAAATTATTTTTTTAATAGACTGCCCTAAAAAAGTGTTCATGACATGAAGGCATGGAGAAATAGAAATCCCAACATAATGACTCAAAATAAAAATTGGTTTGTGGCATAACATATGAGCCTAAGAAAAGATGAATGAAATGGGATGACATAGGAGATAAACTGTAGCTTAGTTGAATATATAGAGGAACTTAGCGCAAAATTTCTCCAAGTAGCCATTCTAAAAAGGATTTGATCAACCAATCAAAGATGTTGATTTTGTAGAAGATGATAAAGATAATACAATTCAAATCTGCAACAAGGATAATTAGACCCATACTTGAGACTAAATTGGCAAGTGGTATATTCCCACTTTTACACCGATTTTGAGTTTTATTTCAAAAAGAAATGACTTTCTTCCAGTAGTAGAAACTATAATTGGAGCACAATATGCAGATCAAGGGACTCCTACATTTTATCTTGTAACTTGAGAGGAAGACCATGCTTCATCATTTTCAGGGAAATACTTAGGTAAAAAAGGATCTTGGAAGAGATATATGGAAATCAAGGCGGAAAGATGATTAGAATGATACTTTGAAGATGACAATTATGGAAAAAAAATGGCGGTGACAGCCATGGATGAGGAAATGCAAGAAATAGAGAAGAATGATACATATGGAATTGCTAATCAACAAACATCTCAACTCAATAAAGATCTCTAAATTTTGCACTTGAGTTCATTGCATATTGCTAAATCTTGGATCACATGATGTAGGGGAACCTTTGAAAATATAAGGTTTTCTAGAGCTTGACTACCATAATCATTTGATCTCAATAAAATCCTCAAATTAGTAGCATTTGATAGGCCGCTTCTCTAGAGGGACAAGTTTTCCTTCAGGACCTATTCTTACAAATCATCTATCTGAAAATTTATCTTACCTTTACCAAGAACACTATCTTTCAAAACAAAATTCTACTCATGTTTGCAGTTTTCTAGCAAAATCTCTTCATTCAAACATATTATCCATTTAGAAAATGCTACATTGGTGAATGTTCTACCAACCTTCTGCCAACACAAGTCTTTGTACGTTCTCTACAAATTGGATTCCAGTGTAAAGGGTTTAGTAACATACCTGAAACCTTTGGGAACCCATATTTCTTTAGAAAAATTACATCTGGGTTGTTGTAGATACAAAATCACACACTTTGGGCATTATTTAGTCCCGCCTCATACTAATATTTATATGGTTTTTGAGTGAAGAAAGTACTCAATTAACCCATTTCCTTGTAGCCATTTTACTTGTACTTTGTTTGTTGTCACTTTGCCACCTCCTGCATATATTCGGGCTAGTCTTTTAGGGAGTCACAGGTGTCGTCATTCTTATCAATGACTCATCCCAGTCATATACTAGGGCACCCCAGAGTTACACTGGGGTGCCATTCAGGGTGCCCTAGTTTGTCCCATTTTAGGTGCTCATGTTTTCGTAATTTGTGGCCCTAATTTATTTGTTTGAGTTCGGTCTTTGTTGTTACCCTGTGCATTCACCTCGGTTGTATTTGATAGTTTTGGGTCACTAGTGTCAAAATTTTAACAAGATATCCCTATATAAACATAACATACTCACCACATTATGGGTGAACATCTTACTATCAAGGGAAGCTACCTACTAAAGAAAGGGACTATGTTTTGGCATCATATACATATGCATCACACAATCAGGGGAAAGGGTTGTATTCTTTCTATTCCATCCACCATTTGCATTTTTACATCTAGTTATTTCCCCCTAATTTTGTGTCATTGGCACTAGGGCATCTTAGGCACAAAATTTGCACACACACACACACACACACACAGAACTACCTGAGGTTTGGAATGTAGTGCAAAGCTTAGTCGTATGTCCACCTTTGTTGCAGCTAAGGTCAGTGTGGCCTATTCATATGCATTTTTATTTCTTAGAAATTTATGCCTTGAATAGGGTTTTGTAGGTGGATCTTCACACAACATTTACAATGACACATGCAAAATTATTGCAACACCCGTGCGACAAGGAAAAAGGTATTACAGAGATATTGTGAAACTACCAAACTCAGGTCCCGATATTTCCTACAGTCTACAACGCCCAGATCATAGACTAGGGCACCTTAGGGCACTCCAATATCCTCCTAGGTGCCTCAGTACAGGTACATACTCAGCTTCCGCCATTCTTGAGGCCATTTAGTCATAGCTTACCTAGTATGCACATCAACCTGTTATAGTCTTGTACATAGTGAGAAAAGTTAAATTAAGGTTAGTACTATATCCATATTATTTATATTATTTCAATACATTCAAATAATAAACTAAAATATTTAGATCTAACATTTTAATATAGCATTCTATTTCTATTGAGATTAACTCATAAAAATAAAAAGAAAATCTCTCTTTCTCTATTTTTAGTTAATCACTATGAATGTCCTATGGATTTATGAAATCCATGGAACACCATCATCCCAACATACCCGCTAAACACTAGATGAGTGTGTCGCGGCCCTTTTTTGAAACCCATAGGGTACTACCCCTTCTGACAAGTCCGTCAAATATTAGACTAGTGTGTCGTGGATTTTGTTATGTAACCACACTCTCTTATTTCCTCCAACCAATCATCCCATGGTATCCTTCCTTATTTAAACTTACAGGACTTAGTCAATATGAATAGTTATAAACCATTCTAGATATCCTCCTTTGTCATAATTTGATTTTTATCGTTTCACAATTTGGAAAAATCTGCAGAAAATTAAGTTTTCATTTCCACTGATCTCCAAATTAGGGCACACACGGCCAATGGAGACAACAATCACTCTCATGAGTTGTCACAAAATATTTTGTGTATATTTAATTTTCCAAACACAGGTTATTAAAGACAATTGGATTTGATTTATCTTGCGTTCTCTAGATGGTAAAATTAGCAGCTAAGGGGCAGTCTCAATGATATTTAAATACAAAGAAGAAAAAAATTAATGGTGGATAAAATGGGGTAGGATTACTTATGTAATTTTCAAATGATGGGGGATTATAGGAAGACATGTTCCTTGCAGTCAAGAATTTAACACTTAGAGCAACATGCAATTTAGGAAAAACACAAAGAGTTGGTTTAACCAATCATAGTTTCTACAAATGTAGATTTGCATTCATTGTTCCTCAATAGATGCAAATATTTGAAACAATCTTAAAAATAATTGACATAAGAAATCATGCAAGCGTTCTAAAAAATCATTTATTGTTACATCCCTCGTATGCCCAAGATACACTTAGGCTAACAAAAATCTATCAACACAAAATGGTTAGAATAAGGGTTTTACAATTAAATGTAATATTGTAAAGTAAATTCTTACAACAAAATATCAAACTAATGACAAAAATAGAACCATTAAGGATAGATCTAGTGTATGAAAGAGATTCAATAAACACATGACTGCAATAGAAAACATTATTCATTACTGGAAAATTTCAAACACTGAACCCAAAAGAAAAAATTTAAACTCAAATGCGGACATATTTCATTTAGATCTTATAATTTATTAGTAAGGGAACATTGATTCAATGTTCTCAAAACTTGTCAATGGTTGTACATTACAACCACATCGACACAAAAGTTTTGGAAACTGAGATTAGTATGCATTTCACAAAGGAAACATGTAATATTTACAATTGAATCTCTCTACCTTCTTTCAAAAATAGAAAAAACTAACCCCTTTCATATGAGGACATGCCATAATACTCTATACAATTTTGGAGAATTATTTTGATTCTAATTTCCCCCCAAAACCTTCAATGAAACATCCCAAAAAATGCACAGAAAATGAGCTCTTTTTTTGGAAAATATCTTATGACTGTAAAGATACATTTTTCATTCCTTAATTTGATTCTACTTCTAGTTGCTGACACAGATGTGTGTAAGACATTTAATTTTGTTTCTTAATCCTTATTTGTCATATCCATGTTGTCACCATCATTCTTGCACCCAGTCACAAACCATCTGTTCCCTCATGTTGTTATCTTAACTGATTTGACACCTGTCCTTTTGGGGAAAATGCCTTGGGAAATAAATAATCATTGTTACTCCTTCGTATTTGATGCTTCCTTTATGTGAATTTCCTATTCAAGCTGAAAAACCATATTTTTAAGGATATCAATATGTTTTTCCTTTTTCCAAACCCGTGTAATTATTCAAAATTAAATTTTCACTCAATCTTGAAATGATACCTCACGAAATCACTGTAAAACTTCACTCTTTTATAAATTTTCATTGTTTTCTCATAAAATTACATCTTCCTTTGAGAATTTTGAGTGAAAAAGAGTTCATATTAATTATTCTCATGAAATGGTGGATATGGAATTAGGAAGTAGTCTGAAGGATCTTTCTTTATAAATGTTACATGTAATTTTCAACCTTTCTGGCCTAGATGAGGATTTTGTAGGGATGATATTCAATATTGAAGATCAAGTGGAAACCGAAGGACCAATAACATCACGTGTAGTTTAGGTAGCATTGATACAAAAGCTTTTCAATATGACTCCTTTCTTCTCTATTTTTTAGATTATGTATCATCACCTATTTCATGTGAAGGATAAAAAATATCCTGAATTATTGAAGAGGTTTTGGCTCCGTTGTAGGATTGAAAGTGACGAGAACATTATCAACGTATCCCTAGTATTTTTATTGAGGAAATAACAAAGAAAGAAATTTTGGTTGACATTTACATAGTGCATGATGATGAGCCTGTAGAAGACACGTCTTCAATTTCCCACAGAATGGATGCAATAGAGGAAAGACTTACTCGTCTTGAGAAATCTACAGTGAAACCTTCTTCTGAGAGGACTCCTGAAGTGCCATTACCTTTATTTAGGAGAAACATAGGGGGCTTCCCCCCACGGCACCAAATGATGTACTCAAGCCATTTTCAACCTTAAAAACTGTTACCCAGTAGGGTACCAAGGCTTACCTAAAGGTGGGTCTAATCTCCTTGAATGAGTATCCTCTTATAGGATAAAATTGGATTTGATCAAGATCTTGGAAGGCCCCAAAGAAGACATTACAGAAATCATGAAAATGGGTATTTACCGTGACTTTACAGGGGATATCCAATATGTTTATAGGGATCATTACCTCAAAGAGTTTGATTTTAGGAAGAAGTTGTTAAATTGGATTCCCGCCTTTGCGGAGGAAATTGTAACCATAAAGTGACAATGTATCACTTTTACAAGAATCTCCCTTTTGTGTATGCAGATTTAGGATTTATTTTGAATTTTAAGGGTTGGGGCCCCTATAGAATCCTCATTTTTTTCTTAACACATACATACACTTCTCCTTATTTAATTTTTCAACTTAACAATTGATTTTCATAACTAGATTTACCTTTGGATAACATAACAATTGTCTCTAGATTCATATTGTATGATATGGATATCCACAGTAAAAATTACTGATGAAATATGTTATTTTCTCAGAGTATCCCATGGATTTAAGAATCCATGGAGTTATGACCCTTTTAAAAAAATTTCATGTGACTTCTACTTGCATTCCTATTTTACCTACAAAATTTTGGTTGTTTTTAATGTTTCATGGCATTTTGATGGATTTGTGAATGTGCCGCAGTTTTATGAAATATGTGGAATGCCATCATCCCAACATAACTACTAAAAACTAGATGCGTATGTTACGTCCCTTTTATTAAACCCGCGGGGTGCTACCCATTTGGACAATTCCTCCAAATACTAGACCAATGTGTCATGACTTTTTTTATGTAACCACACTATCTTATTTCCTGCATCTAGTCATCCCATAGTATCATTGTTCAAAATTATGGGAATAAGTCAATTTAAATAGTCATCAACCATTCTAGAACACTTCTTTGGCCATAATTTGATTTTTTATCCTTTCATAATTTGGAACAATCCGTAGAACATTAAGTTCTTCATTCCATAGATCTCCAAATTAGTGAATTGTGGTCTTGTTATAACTGAATGGTCATGCTCATCTTTAAATTTGTTTATTTTATGGGAAGGAAAGATCATGGATATTTCAAAAATATTTGGTGACTAGTTGACATATGTAAATTTGATTCCCTTAGATGGTACTTGTAAATTTCTTGGAAAAATTAACTTGGTTAAGAACATGGCTCAAAATGAGTACCAAAATTGGCTCCTGCTCGGGGATGAGCACCCCCTGTGGGTGCCACAAGAACAAAGACTAGATGCATAATCCATTGATCAAGGATTCATAAGGTAAAAACATACATGGTTTCTTGAGTAGATACATAACATAACTGACATATCCAAAACTTGGTAACTATAGACCAAAGTACAAAAAGGGAGACAAAAACACAACAAAACAACATGCAATGAAAAAACTTTACATTTTACAATGATCATATTTGATTCTTTATCTCCATCCAATAAATGTTTGAGGTTCCTTCTATTGATAGGAAAATACAACAAATGTCCCTCCAAATCCTTCAAAAATAAAGTATGTTCTCTGATCCTTATGTCAATAGAATATGGTCCCATCCATAGGGCATCAAATTTTTCATGTTCACGTTTGTCTTCATGTCTAGTGTCCCATAATAGGACTAGTTCTCCAACACTAAAATCTCTTGGAGTGACCTTCTTGTCAAATAACTTCTTGAGTTTTTCTCTAAACTTAACATGTCTTTAGTGAGACTCCCTTCTAACTTCATCTAATTCCATGATTTGATTTATCCTTACCTCATATGGACTTACTCTTCCTCCATCTTCAAATTGTTGCATTAAATGATATGACAAAAGTTGTAATTATATGGGGAAAAGGACTTGAAATCCATAAACCAGCTCAAAGAGGATTTTTCTTGTAGACCTATTGGTAGTAACTCTGTATACCCATAATGCAAACTTGATTTTCTCACCCCATTTATTTTTATAGGTTTCTAGTGTTATTTTGTTGATCTTTAGTAGGTTTTTGTTGCTCAATTTTTCTTGTCCATTTCCTTGTGGATTATAATTCAATGCATAACATAAATTTATACCATACTCATGGCACATTTTTACCAATGGTTTAGCTCAGAAGCTCATGGCATTGTCAAAAATTATCTTGGTAGGTACACCAAATATATAGATTATATTATTGAAAATAAAATCCATGACTACTTGATGAGTTTCCTTTCTAGTGGGATTGGCTTCAACCCATTTGGTAAAGTAATCGATGGCTACTAATATCCACTTATGACCAACACTTGAAGAGTTGAGATTTCACCAATAAAGTCCAAGCCTTATTGTTTAAATGGAGCTTCTATTGACATAAGCTGCAAGGGTAGGGCCCCAAAAGCCTTGAGTCTTTCAGAAAACCGTTGAAAACTTTCACATCTTTGAACCAACAAGTTAACATATTTAAATAATCAAGGTCATCAATATATTGCATTTAGAATCTTGTGAGCAGTCACTCTTCTAGAAAAATGGCCTTTACACACTCCCCCATGAAATTTTGCAATTATGTTGAGGGCCTCTTCTTCAATGATGTATCTAAGTTAAAATCCTTCTGGATTATTCCAAGCTAATCCATGATTATTCAAGATATACTAATGAGAAACCAACTTAAGTATCCTCCTTTGATTCTTATCTAAGTGCATAGGAAAATTCAAGTTCATCAAATAATAAACTATATCTTTATACCATACTACATTTCTCACCTTTTGATGAGGGTGTGGCCCATCTTCTTCAACATTGTGGATCTCTACTACCTACAAATTACTTTCTGTCATCAACCTTGCTAAGCTTGGTAGTTTGTATGTCCATGTCATATTCTTTAATCTTGTTAACCCATATGCACCTTTTATTGGATATTTACATCTGAGACAAAATATCCTTTACCATTATGTGAGGCACATAAGATATAATTTTTAAAAATTAGAATATAAGGTTTGAATATTTTGGTTTCTTTGACCAAAGAAAAACCTTGCTTTTCCATGACATTGAAGATTTTGGTTTCTTTGACCAAAGCAAAAGCTTGCTTTTCCATGACATAAAATTTCAGCTCAAACCCTTGCAAATATTTGCTAAAAATGCGATAGGATTTTCATGGCCTTCTTCATTATTTTGTAATAGCACAGAGGAAATAGTAAATTCAAAAGTAAATGAAAACATTTGAAAATCTTTTTTATAATTTGGACTGGATAATACAGGGGAAGTCTTGAGTGCTTATTTTACTCTTTTGAATTCTTGAACAACCCCTTCTTCCCATTTGATCACTTGATCTTTCTTAAACATATTGGTGATAGAAAAAGTGATTTCAGAAAAATTAGAAATGAACCTTCTCACAAAATTAATCTGCCCAAATAAATACTGAATACCTTTCATTGAAAAGGGGATAAGAACTTGGTCAATGGATTCTACTCATTCTAAATAAATCATAACTCCTTGGTGATAAACTATGTGTCTAAGTAACTTATATTTTTACACACAAAAATGAAATTCATTGGGGTTCAATGAAATGCCTTACTCCCTGCATTTGATCATGATTTTATCTAAGTGTAGTAGGTGATCTTATCTTCTTTTGGAGAACACTGTGATGTCATCTTGATATATAAAAATGAACTCGTTTATAAAACCTACAAAAGGAACGTCTACTGATCTTTGAAAAGTAGCCACAAAATTCATTAACCAAAATGGCATCTTGATGTAAACATAAGTACCCAAGAAGTAGCAAATGCAGTCTTGTATTTATTTGATTCTCTCACCACAACCTGATTGTAACCAGAGAAGACGTCCAAGGTAGATAACATTTTTGAACCAGTTACCTTCTATAGAAAATTATCCATATTAGGCAGGGGATAATTATATTCAAGTGAATATTTATTAAGATTTCTAAAATCTACATAAGTCTTATATCACCATTCTTTTTTCTGACCGACAGTAAGCTAGCTACCCATGAAGAATACCTAGTGGGTTTTATTATCCCACCATCTCTTATTTTTTCAATTCCTCTTGAATTTTTGTTACAAGGAAGGGATTGATTGGTATTTTATTCTATCTGAAGGTCTTGGAGTGAGGTGTCAATAGTATCTCATGCGGAAACAAATCCTCTCTATATGATTTTAATTCATCTTAAGACCAAGCAAGGAAATCCTTGTATTTTCTTAATAACTGACCATAAGCCTTTCTTTCTTTTTTACTTAGATTGATGCCTAACCATATATTTATAGAATATTGGCTATATCCCATATTTAATTCCATAACATCTCTCAGAAAAATAGTAGATTTACAAATTTCTCTATTAGTATTGTCAAAACAAGATTCCAAACTGACAAATTCCCTTGGGAGTACATTAGTATTTAGTTGAATTATTTATTTTCCAAATAGAAATTTCTTCCCTTCACATACATATATCATAGGCTCTAAATCAATAATATGGTCATTGAAGTCACCTTGGAAATTGAGAAATATTTTAATGTGTGAATCATCATCAAATACTTTCAAGTGTTGAATATTATTAGGTACAGAAGGTGGAACCAATACTTCCACTTCAAACTTATAGTATAGAGATGAATCTTCTTTGTCATATTGTGAATCCAAAAATTCCAACCTATTCTCTACCACATTTTGGATCCTCCCATGATAATTAATATTAAAAAAATCAAAACACTCAAGGATATCCCATACTACATTTCTAAATTGCATTAATATTTGATTTTTTGTTATATATAGCTTAAGTATCTACTTGATTATCAGTTAAAAATTACCTTTACAAGGAGATCCTTTATCCCATGCTTCTAAGAAATTTTTATTTACAACAAGAGTTATTCATATTCTTCTAATTTTTTGGTGCACTTGAAATTTAACTTAAAAGAAAATTTAAATGACTCACCATTCAAAGAAATCAAAACCACTCTAGATCCATTTCCAAATTTAGAACATGCTCCATCAAAAATCATGGTCCAAAGAACATTTTTATCCTCAAGATGTACATTGGCATCCATATAATGATCTTCATAATGTGCACTTGACCTTTGAAGTTACCCAAATTTATATCAACAAACAATACATCATAAGAGGCATTCATGGGATCCTCAATAAGATGTAGCATCTTCTCTTCTCTGTGTAATTTGACTAACTTCCCTTCTAATGATATAAAGGCATAACAAATGTCCATCTGAACACTTCCTCCCACATTTGGAACCCATTTTCTTGATATTAACATTCCCCATTTATCAGGGTAGTCCACTATAACCATGTTCATGGTTAAATACTTTCCTGGATAAGGATAAAGTTGGACCACTCGACCTCTAACATACCCAATAATAGGTACTTCTCTTGAATCCATAACATAACACTTTCCAAAATCTATTTCTATCTTGATATACAATTCATTAATGACCTCTAAAGCATGATATTACATGAATATCCTTAATCAAACATGTAGATATGAAGAATCCACCATTAACAATCAAAGTAGTAAAGAAAGGATCCACATCCAATTGGGATTCAACCAAGGATGTGTCTAAATATACTTCTAGGGGTTCTTCCATGTTTTTTGGCTCTTTATTTATCTTAACAGCTATGGAAAGTGGAGTTACCACATTAGATGTACCCTTTCCTTTGACAATCACATCATCCTTCAGCCCTAAGTATTCAATTAATTTTTTTCTATGTTCAAGAATTCTGAGTAATTCCATAATTGGGGCTTTGATTTTTATTTGACTTAGAATTTGAGCTATATCACATGTAACATAATTTGGTAGGGTTGTATTAGAGGCCAAGGTAACTATCTTTTCTAATGAGATAGTATCCTTTAGTGCTTGAGCAGATGCAGAAGCACTTGGTCTTGAAGTATTGACATGACCTTTGTTGGGCATACTCTTTATGAGAGTATCCTTAGAGATGTTAGTTAAGATAGAAATTTTTTGTTTAGAAGTAGGGGAAGGTCCTTTGACTTGTCAGTTCCTAAGGTTATACTCCTTTTCTTGAGAAACCACAACATTCATTAATAACTACCTATCTTCTTCAGAAGGGATTCCATCACCATCCTTTTTTATCATTAAAGCTCTTAAGTACTCAAATTCATGATTTGGAAGCTCAAATGACTGATCCATTTCTATATCAACATTAGCAATGGAAGGGAGAGAGAATATCTGATTTATGAAAGCCCAAAAGTCTTCCACAATCCTAGTATACAATAAATCAATTGAATTAGCTCCTTGTGTAGACACCTAAAATTAGCATTGTTAATTCCTTGTGTCTGTGTATGCTAGCACCCATTCATTATTACATAACTATCACATTATACATTAATTCATTATCCTAAGTCTTATTCCTCCCCCTAATATTTACTCCCCATAAATATTCTTCTACAACTATAAAATCCTCTTTTATCCTCTCTTAAAACCACCCACAACAACTTAGAAACCAAAATCATATAAAACAAAAAAAACTAACATCCTCCTAACCATTTCACAACCTCCTTGATCCGTATAACCTCTCCCCAACCAATATACTTCAACAAAACAAAGATTAGTATTGATTTAGGAGGCTATTACAACCTATTTCCTGTGTCTCCTGGATAACAAATGATTATACCCAACCGCCGATGATTCTCCCTATCTATTTTAAATCCTATATAAATGACCTATGGGCCTTCATCCGAGTTAGCTAGTAGTCATCCAAACTTGAATTGTAACAAGAAATTGATTAAAGACATTCATGTTGTAACATTACTATATAAAAACCCTTTTCATCACAACCATATTAAAAAATCCTTCCTTCAGCCTTCAGAGGTCATCTACACGTCCAAGATTCAACTTAATAAGCTTTACAAAATATACAGTCTTCTTCTGTTAGGTAATATCACCCTCTTATCTTCATTTATCAACCTAAATGAGGTAAGTATTGCTCTCCTTTATATTATTATCTCATTCATTAATCTTTTCCAAGTTTTGATAAAGGTTATCTCTGTCCTTTATCAACCTGCACACTTTCTTCAGCAATCACCGATGATTCTCCTAATCGCTGATGATTCGGGCCAATCACCGGTGACCGACATAAATCACCAAAAAATTCTATTTGTTAGGCCTTTTAACACATCATATTTCCCTTATGACATCCATATATCATAACTCATTATCACCATGCCCCCGCAGATTCCTAAATAACCCCATAAGGCTTCTTTAAGCTATCTACAACACTTTATCAATTAATCAAAACAAATCTATCATCCTGATCACCTTTGTGAGTACACAACTATCTACACCCTTTCTACTTTATGCCATTTTGTGATTCCTATACTCTCTTTGGATCAAGTATCACCATTAGACCATCATACAGTCGTGGAATGCATCATTCCCTTTACCTTTCCATTATTTGTTATATCATCTGCTTATCATTTTATCTTATAATTATTAGATTAATTTATTAAACACGTATTGACATCCTTGAAATGAAGTCCATTGACTTCCAGGGACTGGCCTTTTTAAGGAAATCCACCATATATCTATCTAATACCATCTTCTTTTTAGTGTCTATGATTTGCAGGTTCCTCTATTGGTGAAACAAGGAAGGAGCTTTCATCCATCAGCTACAACATCCATTTCCATGGGTATTGGTAAACCCCATGTATTTCGAGGTTGGTTGTGTTTTTATTGTTTGAATTCATTGATTTTAAATAGAAAGGTAAAAACATCTCTAAACATTTGGGTATGCCTAATGGGAATCTGTCCCTTCATCATTTGTGTTTTATTTCATTTAAACTGATCTTTATTTACTTTAGGTCTTCTTCTTTGTAATCACTAGCGATTCGGTTAAATCTCTAGCAATTGGGTAAATCACCAGTGATTCTATCAATTTTTGATGATCTCTGTGAGTGCTTTTGATTACCTAGCTAGTCAGCCTCTAACTTCAGTTCTTTTGCTATTTTCTGTCTTTTACTAATATTTTTGTAGGTATTTGCTTTGGAGGATTCTGTTTGTTAGATTTTTCTCTTCTTTTCTACAAAAATAAAAAAATATTTAAAAATTAAAAAGGAAGTGTTGGTGAGGTGAGTCCTTTCCCTTTCTTTTTGTTTTCTGCATCACATTTTGTTGTCTGTTCTCATCAAAATCAATCATTTTGTTTGGGATTAAAATGAAACTTGCATCTTGCTTGATCATATAGATTAATATAAGGGTTAATTTATTGCATTCATATCATATTCCATCACCCACAAGTAAATCACATTGAACACAAATTGCATTGAAACATTCCTACCCATGTGATAATTATTGTGATTTGATCACCCAATAGGGAAACAAATTGGTATTCTCATTGAGTATAAATAATTAGTTATCGGTATATTAGCTAAGCACCTGACTCCCTTATCACCGCGGGACCATGAAGTGAGGGGGTATGCCCCAATACTAGGCCCTGTATAGGCACCAACAAAGATTTGGGCCTCACATACCTTTGGATATATCAAGGAATCTAGCCTTAAACAAACCTGAAACTAGCCTTAGGATGACCATATCATTAGGTTCCCTCTAAGCCTCTTCCTCCACATATAAATTTTAATCGAGATAATTAAAATTCTTCTTCTTGACTTTTCTGTTACATTTGTAGCTATCTTAGGGCTTTATTGTATCCTCATCAGTTGACTATCATTTAATATGGACTGACCTTCTACATCCACATATACTTTTACCCATCATGGGTAATTTTTACAATCATCTTTGCTTACCTCATCCACTACCTCCACATATTTTCATCACAATCAATTTCAAAATATCCCCTACACATGATCTATTACTTATCAATCTTATCAACCTATGACATCCCACTCAACCTCATTTAGCTCTGACATTTTTCTAGAGCCATCTAGACCATTTTTTGTCCCCTATATAACCTCTACCTTTCATCCAATCATACAATCCCACAACAAACCCATCTAACAACCCTATGAGAATACTTCACATCTAAAAACTATCACTCCTCAGCCCATGTCAAGTGTATCCCATCAATTGGTCCTTTCCACACCCCCTCCTTCATCACAATATCATCAAAATATTAATATCCCCCATCTTTTATCCAATCAACTTATCTCAACTTCAATACCTATCTCACTACCTCAGACATCCCAAACTCATACACACATCCCTACTCAAGCCAAATCAAACCCTTTCATCCAATAACAACAACACATTCAATTTTTTTCCACATCTCCCCACACCCCTTTATCACAACCTACTTTACAAATAATATCCTCTCAAAGTACCCCTTGTCAACCTCCACGTCATCAATCAACTCAACCACACTCATATGTTAATTCCTTCATGCCTAATCTTAAAATTGATTTTGTATAATATCTATTGAACATATTAGAAAATTTGGAAGCCGCTACCAAGGGACCCAAACAAGTCATCACTTATGACTAGTTTGTAATGAACCCATCCATCCATTAGTACCATATAAGACCTATCCTTCACATTAGGAATTACCATAATTTACCATGTTCCATGGCTAGGAGGATCCTCAACAGCACATACTAGCCTTTTGAAACTTTTGTTATCTCATCATCCACGATCAAGATATCCTTCTTAGAACATTTCCTATGTCACTGGTAGGACGTTCCTTGGATTGGTAAAAATCCCTCTCTGGACACTTTTTGCTCTCTTTAACTCAGCTAGCCATGTTATTTCTTGGTCACTCTGCTATAAACGTTAGTCACAAAATCACCATTTCCAACCTCTCTACCATCAAACAATATGAAAATGAATCCTTTGTAAAATTTATTATTAGGTGGAAAAGCATTATCAATCAATTGACCTTCTCACTTCCTCAATCAAAATTTATCAAGTTGTTTTTTGATCATGTTCCCATCACATCTCATCTATCCTCTAGATCCAAACATTCCAAAATTTTGATGAAGCCTTCATCATGGACAAGAAATTAGAAATCCAAGCCCTTGAAGAATCCCATCTCGACCCCCAATCTACACATCCCATTTGAATTCCCTATGTATTATTATGAGTCAAATGAAACTACCACACATGATGCCATTAATTGTCTTCTTGACCCAACACCATCGATAGATTCAATCCATATAGATACTGAACATCCCTCGGGTCATATTATCAACACTATTACATATGATATTACCCATGAGGAGACCCTTTCATCATCGATGCTTCCTCTTGAAAACTCAAAATCTTTGGATCCTCTTTTCGATAATCCTCACACATTGGTATCACCTGTTTCCACTACCTAATTATCCACTACCTCTTTGCAACCCTTAGAATATACCTTGGAGACCGTTACTAAGGAGGCATTCATAATCAAAGATATCAACATCTAACAAATTTTTAAACTGATCAAATAATTTGGGCAGCTCACATAAATATAACCCACCTCAATCATGTCTAGAAACAACATCTCCCTCATCTAAATAAGACCTAATCCTATCCCCAACTACTCACTTACCATCTAGTCTGGAACCATGTCCTGAATCAAACACTATACTATCAAATACCATCACATCCACGGTCTTACCCTAGTCATTTGATATGAGACCATCTCCTCTATCTAAATCAAATGTTACAAAATTGAAGCTTATCACATCCACGACCGCATCCTCATCATCTGTAGTAAAACCCCCTTATTTACCTAAAATTAATATTACAAAATCAAAACACACATCATCTAAGGTCTCAAAATTACCATCAATTTTGGGACCTTATCCTTTGTCACAATCTAAATATATTAAATCTACGGTTCCACCCTTACCATCCATTTTGGGACCTCATCCTTTTATCACAATCTAAATCTATAAAATATACAGTCTCAACCTTACCATCAATTTTGGGACCCCATCCTTTATCTCAATATCACACCACACATTCATACCCTATGTCATCCATAATCCATCCCTCCTCATCCATTTTGGGACCTCATCCATCATCCAATTATATCAATCCCACATCATATCCTCTCTCTTATCGACCTCACAATGTCTGTATGATGTTTCAACACCATACAAACTCTATGAATCCATCCCCATCCAAAAATAAGACGTATCCTACCAAGCGTTCTTGTAAATAAAAATAAAAATCAATTAATCTAAATCCCCCAAAAGATAATTACATTGAAATTCTTGAGAGGCTCATGCAGGATTCTATCATAACATTGCCACTAATCAAAACACTCAATCCACATATTCGCAAACCTTCCTGGTATGATTAAGATAAAACCTGTGCCTACTATAAAAGCCCATGTCATAGCATAGAGTGTTGTAAAGTGTTTAAATCCATAATCCAAAGACTGTTCCTTATCAATTATCTTCTCCCATAAGAGGAACATCCTAATCCATCATTGATACTATCAATACCTCCACCCTCGTCAGTATCCTCAAAAACATCTGTAGTCAAGGGGGTCATCCTCAATCTTGAATTATCAAACATTTGTCAGACATATCCTCAACACATTCCACTGAAGGTTTCTCAATCTCATCAATATCTGCACCCAAGTCACTAACAGAGTCCTCACTGAAATCTGTGGGACAAGTGGGTCATCCTCAATCAGATCTCAACAAACATTTCTCATGCTTCTTCTCATCACCTCCCAGGGAAGGTACTTCATCTTAAATAAGAGTGGTTCACCCAAAAACATAAACTTGGAATCATCATACACGAAGAAAAGGTAAAATCAAAGCTTCATCATCTACCTCTCCTCATCAATTGTCCTATCATACCTCATCTATATTTTCAATGATTCTTTGGTCAAAGGTTTTGTAGTCTCTATTATCACCACCTATTTTAACAATCAATCCTAAGTGTGCTGGCATATCATCTAGTATTAGCCTAGAATCTCACCCGAGGTGCGCGCAAGCACTGGGTACATCCTTTATGTGAGCCTCATGAGAATTTTACTTCTTAACACAAGGATGTAATATAACTAGAAAAAAGTGCATTCATTCATGGAATTCAAGCTGTAAGCACTAAATCTTAGCCTAATGCATTCCACACATAGATTAACATGATCAGCTAAAGGAAAGTAGAATCAACCCATGAGCATCATCAAGGATACCCATAACACACACATGAACACAAAGGAAAAATACACAGATCAATTTCCATCACATGAGTGTTTCAGAATCACTTCATTATATTCATAAGCCAGAATATAGTAGACAAGATTACATAAGGAGAGTTCCATTGTTTCTTTGAATTTTTAATGTTCATACTAATAGGGCTTTCTTTACATCACAGATCTCACCATTACATATATTTTTACACACACAGACATTTTGTTTCCTATCTATCCTTTCTTATCTATCCCTTCCCCTTTGAGAACCATCATGCCCTTAGAATCATCACTCTCCTATCCTCTTAACTGCTCATCATCACCTGTGAAGGTCTGATGGAATATTTTCATGATTTCTCTACCATTACCCAAGAATATGCCAGGTTTCACCATGCATTTCCCTCAATAAATTACCTTATAGAATGCCTGTGCCAACTAATCCTTAACAACTTGGAATCCTTATCCTTTCATGATAACCATTTTGATGCCCTAGAATATCTTTTCCTTGATTCACAAGTCTCCACAACTTATCCACATCTGTATCTGGTCACTTTTATTTTTGCTCCCTATGCGCATCTTTTTCCTATTTTCCAAAACTTACTAATTCCCGAATCCATCCTTCCCTGACGTGATCTGTCATAACTATATGAGAATTACTTCTACATGTGCCTTTGTGACATTTTTCTACGTGCCAAAAGGTTTTGTGTCTTAGGTACTTAGTTAATTTTTAGGGGCCCAACATGTTCCACATCCTCATTTATATACCATATACTCAATCAATCAAGATCAAAACTTCCATCATCCTAATATGAAAACTGTCATTCCTTTCAGCGCATGTTATCTCTATCAACAATGTCATGCTTTGGGGATTCCTCTCTACTAAAACTTCAAAAGTATTACCTTGCACATTCCCCTAACACATTTTCACCTATCCTATCCTATCAATCCAATCAAAATGTCACTACTTTCGAAAGGAGTAAACGTGGAATTTTTCCCTTCATTGGATCGGTCCATATAGTATGGGTCAACCTTTGAATTCCTTGCACTTGCATCCTTTATATTATTAATACATTGACTATCATGGCAGTAGTCACATCAAATATCTTATTCCACCATCAACCAAATATCTTATCATCATAACAATTTGAAAGTATGTGGTTTTCCGTCACTTTCCTTACAAATCTTAAAGATGAGCACCACAACTTTGTTCATCACGTATTTCACATGGACAAGTTCCTCCTTAGTAGGGAGTCCCACAATCATTAGTGCCATCTACCTTGTGTATCAAGAAAATACATGTCTTGGGGAACACATGTGTAGTTTGTGTACACATTTCTTCTCCCCTCCTTGAAACGGTCTATTAGGATTTTTTCCTCATCTCAAATTTAAGTCAAAAATATATATGGATGCTCTTTATCAAAAGTAAAAAATAATAGACTGATACCACAAAGGACAAATATTCAAATATCAAAATCATATTTTCAAAAATAAAAATGTAGACTAATCCCTCGAAGAACAACCAAACCTAAAAATCAAAGACCGATTCCTCGAAGGAAGGCTATCTGTGAAAATCAAGAATAAAAAATCAAATGTCAAAATTGTAGACCACTCCCTGGAAGGATGACTACCCATGTAAAAATGCTTCCTGCATCAATCAACCTTCAAAAATTCAAAATATAAAAAGAATCCTAGGAAAGCTTCCCATATCGATCAAATTTCCCATTAAAGAAAACTTCTTGCATCGATAAGTTTGCGTTAATAAAATGTATAACTGGGGCATTTATCTATGAAACTGTTGAAAATGAGAACCCTCTTTTCCAACACAGCTTACATATGTTAACCATTCTCATGTCCTAGGAAGGTAGATCTTATCAATTCATCACTATATCCAAGATCCTATGTGTGACTACCCATTGTTAGTCATTTGTTAACATTTGTTGTAAAGGCAAAAAGTGTAAGAGCCTTCACTCTATTGTTTCCCATCACGTATGTATCAAATCCATTACAAAGCAATCAATCCACATTTCATTCCTGACCATGGTTTTGAAAAATATTTAGATCACTTTAAAATCAATATCAAATAGCACATCATACGTAAAACACAACTTTTAACAGTTGTCAACCCTACCACATCCACATATATCAATACATCTATCATCATATTGACATTTTTCTTTGCCCACAAAATCCTTAGCACATCTCAACATTTCATCGTTACATCAAAAATGTCACATTTACTCAGTAAAACTGACATTTTTCAACTAGATGCTTCATCAAGTGCTACACCTATAATCACAGTCAGGATCCTCGTAAGCCCACCTTTGTGGAAACATCAATTTCTAATCCTTTGACCTCATCAAATTGTCATGTCATCCCCCATTTCCATTGAGTCATATGTCTATAGGACACAAACCCTTTGGTTCCCCTATCACTTGAATTCCCATTCTTGTAAGCCCAGCTTTATGGCAACATCAATTTTTGGTCCCTTCACCTCGTAAAAAATCATATTTTGTGCCATTAAGTCATACATATATAAGAAATGAACCCTTTGGTTCCCCTATAACTTGACTTCTTGGCCTCATAAGCCCACCTTTGTGGAAACATCAATCACCAGTCCTTTGACCTCATCAAAACATCCTTTTTTCTCATTTTTTCATTAAGTCATATGTCTATAGGACACAAACCCTTTGGTTCCCCTATCACTTGATTTTCTGATGGCTCCCATCTTGTTCTTATGCCTCATCTTGGTGCATCATCTCTCACCTTCCCGTCCTTTCATATTTCCATCTATCTCTTTCAAACTCAAGATTGATTTCTTTTTAGTTCATCAATCCCAAGTTTGAGGGGGATCACCTCATCATATAATTCTACATATTTCCCTATCTATCACATCCCATTTTTGTCTCACAACTTTTCTAAAACCACTCAACAAAAAGGGGAAAAATGTAGACACCTAAAATTAGCACTGTTAATTCCCCATGTCTGTCTACGCAAACACACCTTCATTATTACATAACTATCAAATTATACATTAATTCCTTATCCTAAGTCTTATTCCTCCCCCTAATATTTACTCCCTGTAAATATTCTTCTTCAACTATAAACTCGTCTTTTATCCTCTCTTAAAACCACCCAAAACAACTTTGAAACCAAAATCGTATAAAACAAAAAAAACCAACATCCTCCCAACCATTTGACAACCTCCTTGACTCGTATAACTTATCCCCAACCCATATCCTTAAAAAAAAAATCATTCTTGATTTAGGATGTTGTTATAACTTTTTTCTCATGTCTCTTGGATCTCCAATGATTCTACACAATCACCAAAAATTCTCCCTGTCTATTTTAAATCCTATATAAATGACCTATAGGACTTCATTCAGGTTAGCCGGTAGTCATCCAAACTTGACTTGTAACATGACATTGATAAAAGGAATTCATGTTGTAACATTACTATATCAGATTCCTCTTCACCACAATCATATTAAAAAATCCTTCCTTCAACCTTTGGAGATCATCTACACATCTAGGATTCAACTCAATAAGCTTTTTGACATATACAACCTTCCTCTCTTAGGTATTTTCCATACTCTTAGGCTTACCTATCAATGTATGTGAGGAAATTCTATTCCTATTTATTTATTAACTTATTCATTCATAATTTATAATATTAAGTCTGTTGTATCTTGCCTATTATTAACCTGCACACTTTCTTCAGCAATCGATGACGATTCTCCTAATTGCCGATGACCGGCCTTAATCTCTAGCGATTCCTGTCTGTTATACCATTGAGTACATTAGCTTGTGTTTTAGACACCTAGATATCAATCTTGATCAACAATCTACCTTTACAAGTGTTTTTCCACTCATATCAAGCTTCTTTTAGTCATCTTTAGCACTCTATTAGTTATCCAAATCAAATCTATCATCCTACTCACCTTTATGACTAGACAACTATCTACATCCTTTCTCCTTTGAGATTTTTTTTTATTCCTAGACTCCCTTTAGATAAGTTATCACCATCAAAAAATCATATAGCGATGGAACGCGTTAGTCCCTTTGCCTTTTTATTGTTGTTTATATCGTCTGCTTATCATTTTATCTTATCATTATCAAATTGATTACTTGAACACGGATTGACATCCTTGCAAGGAAGTCCATTGAATTATAGGGATTGGAATTTTCCAGGAAATACACCATATATCTATCTATTCCCATATTATTTTTAGTGTCTGTGATCTATAGGTTTATCCGTTAGTAAAACAAGGAAGGATATTTCATTCATCAGCTACAATATCCATCTCCATGGGTATCGGTAAACCCTACATCTTCCGAGGTCAGTTGTGTTTTTATTGTTTCACTTCATTAATTTAAATTAGAAAGGTAAAAACATATCTAAACACCTTGCATTGGATTTTTTAGAGATTACATCATGCATATATCTTCAAAACCAGCTTCATCGGTCATATCATCATCTCCAATAATTTTCTCACAAGGGGAGTGCAACAATAAACACTTATCACACCATTCAATGATATGGTATTCTTCCACCAATGAAACTCTTATTGTTTATGGATCATGGACTATTTTGTTTTATCTCTATAAGATTGTTTCTTGTTTCAATAAGGCATGAGCTCTTTTCCTCTATTTTCAGCCCGATGATATCCTTTGGGATGATTCCCAAATATATTTTATCCTTGGGCTTGATGCTGAACTTAAGAATTTGAGACTAATCCTTTCTATTCTCTATCCATCTTGTATGAAATATCTTTGACTACTCTGGAAATTTTTTTAACGACTTCTTCTAAGTCCATTACTTTATTGGCTCGTGGATTCTCTAGATTAATCAGCTTGACACCTTCTCTCTTTGGAGGTTTCATTACTTCTTTGATATTTTTATCAATTTGTACAACCATAGAAAAATACTACCTTATAGTTCTAGGATTTTTATCCCTTGGATAATAATATCCTTCTTATCAAAAGCACCTGAGTAATTAATCAAGCAATAATCACCACTAGGCCTTAGATTAATAAGAAATCTAGTTAAGGTTTTATTGAACCTAGTATTAAAGTCTTGCTCTTACTCATTTGGATTATTTTTGATATTTTGAAACTATGATAAGAGAAACCTAGGGTCAGTTTTATCACCATGTTTCGCATAGAAATGCATCCGTTCCTGGAATACAGTTTCTTCTATCCTTTCATTTCTTTGAGAAACAGATAAGGGTTAGGGCTAGGAGGAATACTTGTTGAATGTTGAGAGGGTGTGCACATACTGTAGAGAGACATTAGATTAATTGCGAAGAACTCCTTTTTTTCTGGGAAGGACTACCTGCAAATAAGAATATAAGACCACCAGATTCTAATTAGACAATAAATGAGGGAATTTCCTTGGGCCCAGGAAGTATTAAACTTTCTTTTGAATGTGGTCAGTTCCCTTGCTAATATGAATTAACACAAATTATTGCAAAATTACAATTTAATTACCTTGTTAAAACAATATAGGAAAGTGGTAGTTTTTGTTTTGAATCACAGTGACCGATGCCGGTCACTGTCACCGGTACCAGTTTCTTCTAACCGATATCGGTAGGGGAAGTGGTTTAGGGGATTTTAGTGAAGGTTGGCTATAAGGTGGATATGGTGTTTATAAGGGTAGTAAATGATTGAGGATAGGTAATGTGGTGATGGAGAAGGCTTAGAGGGTATGGAAGCTGTTCTTGGGGCAGTGTAGGGGTAGAGAAATGATAGTTAGATGTAGGTGTTACCGGGTAGTAGATCTAAGAATAGACTTATAATTGCTATGATTCAGAAGTTCAAGAAATGTTATCAAACGAACATACAAGATACTACTTACTAGTTCCTTATGAAGATACAGGTCCAAAGACTATGATAACGAAGGCAGGGCTTAGGTAGGATGATCGGATAATCGAAGATAAGCTATCTTCTCTCCCAATGCTTGGATGAGTGTCACTGGGCTCTGGTTACTCAATTGCAGTCTTGGGCTTGATGTCCTTCTCTGCAAACTCCTTTCTTTCCTTCACTTGTCTCTGCTCGGCCAAGTGAATTCCCAATCTTTCCAATGACCTCTGATTCCAGATTCAATGAAAATCCCACCCCTTGTTCCAGGTTGGGGGAGGTCATTTACAGGGAATCGATGGCGGTTACGTAATCGATGGTGGTCGAGTAGGAACCGATATCGGTTAAGTCAAAGTGGACTATTTTTAGTAAAGTATCCAACTTTCCCTCCTTTTCTCTTGAGGAATTAGTTGTGGGCTTGGTCAAGTCATTATTAGGTTGATTTTGGTGCGGGTGAGGAGTAATTAGTCATGGGTGTGGATGTAGACCAAGTTATAGGTATTAATTATGTTAGTTTAGGGTTAGGGCTAGGTCATGATAAGGTGGAAAAATGTGGTGGTAGGTTTGGAGATGTGGATTTATTAATTATAAGGTAATTAATAAATAATTGTGCAAGGTTTAGGTGGTGAGGCTAGGTTACGAAGTGAGATGTGGGGCACAGGGGGTCGTAAGACACAAATCTGGTGTCTACATTAGCCCCTTGTTGTCGTGTAGCTTGTCTTGTAAAGCTGCACTGACAATAATAAGAAGTGGTTACTCCTGTTAAGGGTATAGGTAATCCCCCTTAAATCTATCACAGATTGAGGTAGCGTGAAATCAGGGATAGGGTTGATAAAGGGTAAATGGTGTTGAGATGATGGTAAGATGGTGGGGTAGGTCCAAGGAAGCAGACGCACGTTGAAATGCAGTAGTGTGACCATGGTACATGATTTGAAGAGCAAACAAGCAATTCATAGGCAAAGGTCGATAGTTTATCCAAACAAGGGTGATATAATCCTGGTATCCAAGGCATAGGAAGTAGCTCCAGGGGATATAACGGGTAAGGTACAAGAATGTTTAGGCATGTTCGGCAGTACCAAATAGTTGGTTTGGTTGAGATAAACGTCACGGTCTTGGTCTAGGCAAAGTTGGTCGACTGATCAAGTCAAGTACCGTAATCATGCTAAAACACGAATAGGTGAGCTCGATTGAACAAAAAGCTACATGATGGGTGGATAAAATTGTAATTTGTTGGTTTTGGGTGAGGTATTTAATTGGTGCGGCCTTGGGTCGGGCCGATTGACTAGTGAGGGCCATGGGTCAGGCCTGATTGGTTGGTTGTGGCCTTGGGTCGGGCCAAATTATGGTCGTGGGTCCATAGCCTGATTTGTTGGGTGCGGCCTTGGGTTGTGCCTGGTTGGTTGGTTGTGGCCTTGGGTCGGGCCTGATTAGTTGGTTGCGGCTGTGGGTTGGGCCTGATTGGGTGGTTGCGGCCTTGGGTCGGGCCAAATGGTTGGTTGCGGCCTTGGGTCGGGCCAAATGGTTGGTTGCGGCCGTGGGTCGGGCCAAATGGTTGGTTGCAGCCGTGGGTCGGGCCAAATGGTTGGTTGCGGCCTTGGGTCACCCAATTGGTTGGTTGCAGCCTTGGGTTGGGCCGATTAGTTAGTTACAACCTTGAGTTGGGCCAATTGATTGGTTGTGGACTTTCAGGATCGGGCCGATTTGATTCAGTTGGAGCCAAGGGTCTAGGCCGAATTGGTTGGAATATGCAGCCTTGGGTCGGCCTGATTGCGTCAATTGATAGCATTGAAGTCATGCTGATTGGTTGTTGCGGCCTTGGGTCGGGCCGAATATGGTTGGTTACGACCTTGGGTCGGGCCAATTGGTTGGTTGTGGCCTTGGGTCGGGCTGATTGTTTTGAAAAATGATAAAGGTGAGTGTTACGGCAAATATAAATACACGAAATATTTATTTTTTAAGGAAAACACAACACATGATAGGTTATGGTAGGGGATGGTCGAGGTAACCTTGGGAGATCCCCATGTCTCCTAAGTGCTACCTACATAGCCCATTGCACAAAGAAAGAGGGGGCATCAGAATGATGTAGTTCTCCCTTAGAACCAGGGAGAGGTGAATTCAGGTAATTTGGTTGTGGTTAGGCAATTTGTTGGTTGGTAAAAAAAATTTGATGTTGGTAGGGTAATGTTGTTGGTGTTGGTAAGGTATAGGTGAAGCGAAAATTAGCTTACCCAAGTAGTAGGGAATCGTGTCTTGATTAAGGTCAACACACAATCCTAGAGTCGAGAAAAAGAGGCAAAAGTGTCCCGTAGTTGAGAAGAGCTAAACAAACCACATATTAACATGGGATGAGCTTTAATCCCTAGGTACCTTGCATAGGCGAGAAGTCAATAGGTGAAAAGAGTTGTATAATCACAATATATCGGATATACGTCACGTCCCTTGAGTTTTGTTGTTTTAATGAATGGTGAGGTGAGGTGGCTGATAAAGCTGGGACGTGTAGAGAATTTATTAGAAGGTAATTATGCTGACAAAGAGAACCAAACCTAGATAGACAAGTCCATGACCCAAAAGTGCTTTTGAATACTACTTTTATTTTTTTCTAGATATATACTGATCGATGCGGGAAGTCTACATGGGATATGTATTTTGTTGTTCTTGAGGTCTTCACGAAGTTGATCAATGTGAGAAGATTCTGATAAAGGCTGACTTTGTATAGCTGTCCTTCAAGGGAGCAGTCTATTTATAGTAGCAGATGTGGCTTTTGTGTATAGCTGTCCTTCGGGGGAGCAGTCTATTTATAATAGGAGATGTGGCTTTACACATAGCTGTCCTTCGAGGGAGCAGTATATGTATAACTTAGAGGTCTAGATGTCCGTTTGGCATGAAGCATCTAGTTTTGTAGGAAGTTTGACTCAAGAATATCCCATAAGTGTATAATTGAGAACATGTTATTTTGATACTTTTAAGTCATGGACCAGACTAAAAAGGGGAAGGCATCTTTAAGAGGAGGTGATGACAAAACCACGTGAGCTTGATTCTATTTTGAGATGCACAAAAAAAAGTGTATAAGGTGGTAAACAAGCTTAAGGGACGAGCGCAAGGTAGATAAGAAGTGATATAACACTAAATTCAACAATAGAATGGTCGGATATGCAAGGCGTTAAGGGGTTCAGGCTCAGGTTTACCATTAAACGAAGCTAAACAATAAGTGCCTGATCTGTAAGTATGAGTGATAATGTAGGGTCCAATCCAATTAGGAGTAAATTTTCCATGTTTGCTCTTTTCTAGTTTGGTTACATGCTGATTCTCTTTGAGGACAAGATCACCAACCTTAAAGGTACACTCATGAAGTCGCTTATCATAAGCATGCTTGATGCGTTTTTGATAGATTTGAAGGTGGTCAAGAGCTGTAAGACGACGCTCGTCAAGAAGCTCTAATTGGGCTAACCGCTCTTGGCGGAAGTCATCATTGGTGAGAATATCCTGAAGTGATATTCTTAGGGAGGGTATTTGTATTTCGAGAGGCAAGACAGCCTCGGTACCATATACCAATGAAAATGGTGTGTCATTAGTGGAGGTACGAATGCTAGTCTGATAAGCCCAAAGGGCAAAGGGGATGTGATCAGGCCAATTGCTTCCAAAATCGTTAACAACTTTCATGAGGATTTTGGTTAGGGTTTTATTAGAAGATTCAGCTTGACCATTGGCTTGTGGATAGTAAGGTGATGAGAAGCTAAGTTTGATACCAAATTTGTCACAAAGGTCTTGTAACAACTTATTTTTGAAAGATTTACCATTATCTGTTATCAGGCGATGAGGAACGCCAAAACGACAGATAATGTGATGGTTAATGAATTCTATGATTTTTTATTTTTTGGTTGAAATGAGTGGAATGGCTTCCACCCATTTAGTGTAATATTCGGTTGCTGTGATTATCCAATGGTGACATTGCGAAGAGGGTGGGTGAATCTCACCAATAAGGTCTAAACCCCATTGTGAGAAAGGCCAAAGATCTCGTGCGACCTATAGCAGATGGCTAGGAGTATGTTGAAGGTTGGCATGTTGTTGACACATAACACAACACTTAACATATTCGTAGCAGTTGTTATTAAGAGTAGGCCAATAATAACCTAGGCGAAGGATTCATTTGGCCACGGCAAGGCCACTAAAATGTCCACCACAAATACCGTTGTGGACTTGTTGGATGATATAGGTGACCTCCACGCCGGTTAGACATAGAAGGAGGATGCCATCAAAGCCACATTTATAAAGGAGTCCCCCCATGACGACATAATGAGAAACAATTTTAAGAAAAGCATGTTTTCCGTGACTAGTAAGGTCAGGTGGGAGAACAGAGGTTGTAAGATAGTCGTGAAATTGGTGATACCAGGTATCCTGTGATTTAGCAGACACATTATTTATCATAAAAACAACCGGGGCTGAGTAAGATGGGGCAAAGAGTTGTTGGACCAAGACGAAAATGTCAGAGTCAGTTGGTGAGGCAGGAATTTGTGAGGCTAAGCAAGCCATAGTATCCGCAAATTTGTTAGTGGAGCGGGGAATGGTTTAGATAGAATAATGAGTAAATAAGGTCAAAAGTGAATCCACGTAATGTTTGTACTTTTGAAGTTCCTCATTTTTACATTGGTAGATGCCCATAACTTGATTGACTACCAATTGAGAGTCGCTGAAAACATTGATAGATTTGACACCTAAGTGTAATGCAACCTAGAGACCCAAAACAAGGGCCTCGTATTCCGCTGTATTATTAGTGCAGGGGAAATCAAGCCGGAATGAAAGAGGCATAGGCTCAGGCGTCAAGAGGAATGAGAATAAGGTGCCAGCTCCTCTGCCGCGCTGGCATGTTGGATCCATCGAAGAAGAGGGTCATTGGATACGACTGAATCACTGAGTGAAAGGAGTGGCATGATGAGTTCGTCGGGGATAATTAAAATTGGTAAATTGTGGAAGTCCCTGATGGTAAAGGGGCTTCCGCGAGTTGGTCTGCAGATATTTTGTCCTTTGATTGACTTCTGGTGTATAAATTGACAAGGTTGAGGTCAGTGAAGAGCATAAGCCATCAAGTTATGCGTTGGTTTAGATGTGGTTTGGCGTACATGATAATGAATGGGGTCCGTGTTGGTGATGAAAAAAGTTTTGTGATTCAGGAGGTAGTGTCGGAGTTTGGTGGCCACGAATGGAAAGGGCTAGGCACAACTTTTCTACATGTGTATACCTAGTCTTCGTAATCCACGAGAGTACGACTTATGTAATAAACAGCTTGTTCGCGATGCTTAGAGTCACGATGTGCGAGCATGGCATCCTACCGCATAGTCGGTAGTAGAAAGGTAAAGGTAGAAAGGGCAATCGTCTTGAGGTGGGATAAGCACAAGTGGCTGCAAGAGATAGGATTTGAGAGCCTCAAAGACTTGGTGGCACTCTTCACTCCATTGAAAGGCAATGTTCTTTTTAAGGATGGTGATGGAAAGGTTGACATCGATCCGAGAGTTGGGAGATGAAACTTTGACCGGATAGATTGGATTTTACCTTGCAAACTACGCAATTGTTTGAAGGTTAGTAGGTGGGGGCATTTCTAGGATAGCTTTTGAATGACTTTAGATGGATCGCATCTCGATAGCCACGCAAAGAGATGATAAAACCATTTGAAGTTTTCCCGAAAGGACACCAAAGACACATTTCTTTGGTTGAAGTACGTGGCCCCTACAATATTGTTAAGGATCACGGTGCCTAAGGTCGAAGTAATAGCATGGTTGAATGAAACATCGAGATGTTGGCACACATGCAGCTAGAAGGGATATTCATTTGTTGGAAGGCTTTGCCAAGAGATGATGTTTAGGCTAGCACCCCCGTCAATCATAACACGACGCACCCGAATGTCCTGAAATAAGCTGAGATGAAAAGAGCGGGGATCAGGATCTTCTGCACCAAAGTCAACAATTTCATCTTCGAGAAACTGACAGCAGTGGCTTGCTGTATAGAGAGACAGAAGGGTTGGGGTGGATAGGTTGTTTGGTGAGGAAGCAACATGATTGGGTGTTAAAATGGAGGCAACGGGCAAGGTTTCATTAGGTAAGACCTCTATCCCTTGAATAATTTCAACGAGAGCTTGTCAATGAGATTTAGAGGTCTGAATGAGATCATACAGTGTCATTTTTATAGGTGATTGGTGAAGATGTTTGATCATGGTTCGGTGGGTAACTCCATTAGAGACGGGGTAGGCAAGTCCATGAATAACCACTTTAGGTGGTGGTGTGATCGGGATGGTGGATGGAGAAAGAGAGGCTACAGGTGTGCTTTCTTTAGCTTTCCCATTGTTTTTCTACCCTCGAGTAGCAACACTAATCATGTTAATCTCGTGAAAACGAGAGGAGGAAGATGGTAGGGATAAGTCATGGTCTTCGAGAGGTGGGGTTGTAATAATGATAGATCTTGGTGAGGCGGGGATAGGTGGTATAGGAGAGGGGATTGAAGCTAAAGGTCTCTCCCTTCATAAGTTTTCTTTCTTAACCTTTCTATCTGAGAGAGGTGACTGGCGAAGAATGGCTTTCAAAGCTTTGCATCCCTCTACATCATGTCCTGGTGTGCGGTGGTAAGCGCAGATTTTAGACTCATCATAACCTATAGGTCAAGGTTTAGATGGATCATAGGGTCTAAGTGGGGGTAGGGAAATGGTCGCATTCTCCACCAACATAGCAAGGATTTTAGCGTAAGACCCTTTGAGTGGGTCAAATTCAGAGGAAGATGAGGCTATTGACTGGGTAGGTTTCGGTAATGACTGGGTATGGTTGATTTGTACGGGTGGCGGTTTAGCCAAGGGGTTTTGATAATTGGATTTAACTAAACGTGGCTTCTTCGACGTAGAAGTTATGTTTAGCTAGTTAGATGATGAGGCCACCGATGATGTGGTATCAGGAAACAACCACGGAGAAAGAGGAGTGACAGCAAACAAATCCTTTGATGATGGAGTTTGTTTAGGGTTGATAGGTGGACAGGATACGTGGGGTGACGGTGTTGATACACCCATGGATCTCTGTATGGGTGCAGAAGGCGTAGGTCGTTTTAAAGAAAATGCAGGAGGTATGATATATTGATGCAAGGTGGAGGGATGAGGTCCCAATATGGAAGGTAGGTGTGACGGCGATGGTTTTAGTTGTGATAGAGGCATAGGGTGGGCTTGAGGAGATTGGGTCTGTCTCCTAAGTGGATGGACGGCTTTACTTTTGGATAAATCTAACCGTTTAGGTGGGTGTGTTAGACTGGGAATTGGTGAGGTCCCAAGCGTAGGGGAAGGTTTGGTTAGGTCAATAGAGGTGGATGCAGTATTTGGTAGAGATGAGGGGGGTGAAGATGAGGACATAGGCATTTTAGGCTTTTGTAAACGCTTTGGGTATATGGTAGAGGCGTCTGGATCGGTCATCTGCATTTGAGTAGAATATGGTGTACACAAACGTTCCCATAGGACTCGTCTATCTTCTGAGGGATGACAATCCTCACGTGTGAATAGGAACTTTTGTATGGAAGAAAGGTGGGTTGTGATTCCGGTCCACTGTGGGTGTAATACAGGGGGTAAATGAGGCACTGTATCCATGGGCGTTAAGAGGTCAACCGGTCGCTGAAAAGATTTAGGTGATGAAGAACTAATAGGTAGGAGGGCATGTTTGAGAGGATCCGTCATGATTAAAGAATTTGGTGATGCCGGTTCAAGGGGTTTCTTGTCTAAGGATGACAAAAGAAGTGGCGAGCCTTCCTCTTGTGCAGCAAGAGTGGTAGAAGGAGATGTTTGGGAAATAGATAAGTTAGATAACATCCGCTCACAGTCTTGCAAGGATGTGGTGTAAGAAGGCTCATCTGTGAGAAGAGAACTCTGGGTGGTTAATTCCTTTATGGGGAAAGGAACGGCAAGGATTTCGTCTTGTCTTGATGGTGGTGAAGGGGGTTCGGGTCCCTGCGTTAGTGAAGGGGCTTGATTCAGAATTTTCTCGATAGAGGCTTTTGGTTGGGAGTCGAAGACTGCATGGATTTCATGAACACTCTCCTCGGCTAAGATATCTTGGTTTATGTTACTGTTAGAAGAGTGATTTGGGAATGGTTTGTTGAAAATTTTCAAATTCCGGTTAGCAGGGGCATTAGGATTATCGACGGCTATATCCCCTACATCAACCATTTCCTGCACTATGTTTTTCAACATCTTGCAATTTTCATGACTGTGTCCCTTCACGCAGTGGAAGTTACAGAAGTCATTTTCTTTGTACCAAGAAGGTATAGCGCGGGTGGAATCAAACCCGGAGTGAGGTTTAACAGGAGGTAAGGTAATAGCTCCTACTTTAAGCAATTTTTCCAATATCACACCATAAGTTTCTCCCAAGGGAGTGTAATTGATGGGCTCAGCTTTATACTTATAGGTGGTTTTTGGCGGGGTATTAGACGGTGGTTGGGATTTGACCATCACCGCGTGTACAGCTCCTTTTGATTTTGAAGCAGTCGATGTGTGAGGATTGGTGGTGTTAGGTTTGTTGGTGGAGTCTTGGGTTCAGAAATTGGGGTTTTTGTTGCGCAACCACAATTTCTCTTCCTCTAAGGCTCGAATCTCTAGTTTTCGAGCCATAGTAAAGGCCTCATCGAATGTGCAGAAAGTTTGAATTTGGAGGGTAGGAGAAATGTGCTTAGCGCAGGCCTGCGTAAAGAGTTTGATAAGTTCGGCCTGAGGCAAGGCATACGTAAGTTGGTTGATAAGGCCCCGCCATCATCCAACAAAATCTGCAATAGATTCGTCTTCAAATTGTCGGATAGCATAGAGGTCGGTGATAGATACTTTCTTGGCAATGTTAATGGAGAAATGATCCAAGAAAGATTGGGCTAATTGGTTAAAAGAGAAGATTGAGTGCTGGGTTAAAGCACTGTACCACTCCAAGGCGGGTCCTGATAAGGACATGGGAAAGGTGCGGAGTAGTAAGGAATCGTCATGAGCAATTAGATAGCAGGCATGTCTAAATGATCGCAAGTGTTGTTGAGGATCCTCCTTACTATTAAAACGAGTAAATTTTGGTAATTCCCATTGAGGAGGATACGAATGAAGGGGGACAGAAGGGTGGATAGGATCTTGACAAACTTACTCGTATGTCAGGGCGCTACGGCTTCCTGAAACAGAAGCCTCCAGATTTTACATCTTGTCCATCATTTGTTTGATTAAATCAGTAGTTGGATGAGATGATGGTGCGGTTGCCGTAAATGGAGGAGGATTGGGCCAAGGGCCACCATTAGACAATGGTGGGGTTGAATGTTGATAAGGTATTGAGGACGAATATGTTGAGGTGACCGAATAGGGATGTCCTATATAAGATGTTGAAGTCACCGGGTACGTGTGTGGAAATGAAAAGGTAGGCGGAGCTTGAGAAGGGAAGCTTGTGTGGATAGGTGGTAGAGAGCAAGTTATGAAAGGAGCAGTCTGCGAGAAAGACGAGGTAGGAGCAGTCGGCGGTAATGATATGTTGGGCCCTAGATTAACCAAAGGAAAGCCAATCTGTGCCATATGAACCCCTGAAACCACTGAGTTTGGAGACGGGGCTAAGGATGCAGAAAGGCAAAGCGGAGTTATCAGGTGGAGAAGGAGCTAAATGAGCAGCTATACTAATAGGCATGCCAACAAGGAGTTGACCATCGGGTGTACGGTCAGGGGCATGAGACAAATAGTATTGTACAGCGCTAGGATTAGCGTCCAAAAATTTCACAAATTCCTTATCTCCTACAGGGATTTTGGGAACCTCGCTGGTGTCCGTAGGATTCCCCATAGGATGTGAAGGGGGTGATTCAGGCAAAGGCACGGAGCAGGCATGTGAAACCATGGCTGCAGCTTGTTTCCGAGTGATAACAACCATGGACAAAAGTACACAGCAGGGATGTAATCTATCAGGAACAAAAGCAGCAACAAAATGTTGGAATTGGTGGGTTGCTGGTTTTGGGAACTGTGAAAGACAGTAACCGATATCGGTCAGGTAACCGATGTCGGTTATACTATAGCCGATGTCGGTAGGTTAACCGATGTCAGTAGAATAGGACTGGTGTAAGAATCTGTAGGAAGTTGCTGATTTGGGGTTAACAGTGCTTATTATACCTCTCAAGCTGTTCTGAAGTGATCACAGAAAACAGTGTATGACAGAAAAATAGAACCACAAACAAGCAAGATGCACAAGCAAATTAACAGACTAACCCTAGGATTAGTTTTAATCACTTTGGGCTTATGCCTTAGACGCAAGATGATGTCAATCCTAAACAAAATACTTAGGGGAAATGTCAAGTTTTTTTTGGCTTATAAGGTTACCTCAATCGGGCGGAGGAATACCGCGGAAAAGGGGGGATGTTTTGAGCTGTTGTGTTAATTATGATGTGATTCGGTATGTGTTGTGCAGTGAAAGTAAGATTAATTTCTTGTCAATACCATGGATATCACCCCCACGTGTACGACCTATTACTTAATCTATGTTCACTAGAATTGAAAACAACAAGCAAGAATGTGATGCAAGTGTTTTAAACCCAAATCGAAAATGATATTCGATGAAGCAAAGAAGATGACTTTCACTAATGCAAAGATGTGAAAGCAAGACAAATTCTTTTACCACAGATAACAAAATATCTTATGAATATTTAGAAGAAGAAAATAGCAAGTATGCTCCCTATATGAAAGCAAGCAAGAAATGAAAGAAACCCAGAATGGGTCCCACCGGGCGTGCCAAAATGTTTCGCACAGAAATGCTTCCGTTCCTGGAATAGAGTTGCTTCTATCCTTTCATTTCTTTGAGAAACAGATAAGGGTTAGGGCTAGGAGGAATACCTGTTGAATGTTGAGAGGGTGTGCGCGTACCGTAGAGAGAGATCAGATCGATTGCGAAGAACTCCTTTTTGTCTAGGAAGGACTACCTGCAAATAAGAATACAAGACCACCAGATTCTAATTAGATAATAACTGAGGGAACTGCCTTGGGCCCAGGAAATATGAGGCTTCCTTTCAAAGGTGGTCAGTTCCCCTGCTAATATGAATTAACACAAATTCTAATAAATAAGCTATTGTCCAATTATAATTTATTTACCTTGTTAAAATAATAGAGAAAAGGCTGGTCTTGGTTTTGAATCACAGTGACCGATGCCGGTCACTGTCACCGGTACCGGTTGCTGATAACCGATATCGGTAGGGGCAGTGATTTAGGGGCTTTGGTGAAGGTTGGCTATCAGATGGCTATATGATAGCTATGGTGTTTATAAGGCTGGTAAATGATTGGGGATAGGTAATGAGGTGATGGAGAAGACTCAGAGAGTATGGGGGCTATTCTTGGGGCAATGTAGGGGTAGAGGAATGAAAGTTAGATGGAGAGTATTACCAGGTAGTGGATTTGGGAGTAGACTTGTAATTACTATGATTTCAAAGTCCAAGAAATATTATTAAAAGAACGTACAAGACAGTACTTACTAGTTCCTGATGAAGATGCAGGTTCAAGGACTGTGATGACGAAGGTAGGGTTCAAGCAGGATGATCTGACAATCCAAGATGAGCTATCTTCTCTCCCAATGCTTGGATGAGTGTCACTGGGCTCTGGTTTACTTAGTTGCAGTCTCGGACTTGATGTCCTTCTTTGTAAACTCCTCTCTTTTCTTCACTTGTCTCTGCTCGGCCAAGTGAAATCCTGATTCTTTCAATGACCTCTGATTCGGATCAATGAAAATCCCACCCCTTGTTTTTGGTTGGGGGAGGTCATTTACAGGGAACTAATGGCGGTTACGTAACCGACGGCGGTCGAGTAGGAACCGATGTCGGTTAAGTCAAAGTGGGCTATTTTTAGTAAAATAGCCAACTTTCCCTCCTTTTCTCCTGAGGGATTAGTTGTGGGCTTGGTCAAGTCATTATGAGGTTGGTTTTGGGTGCGGGTGAGGAGTCATTAGTCATGGGTGTGGATGTAGACCAAGTTATAGGTCTTAATTAGGTTAGTTTAGGGTTAGGACTAGGTCATGATGAGGTGGCAAAATGAGGTGGCAGGTTTGGAGATGTGGATTTATTAATTATAAGGTAATTAATAAATAATTGTGTAAGGTTTAGGTGATGAGGCTAGGTTGCGAAATAAGATGCGGGGCACGGGGGAGTCGTAAGACACAAATTTGGTGTCTACACACCATATTGGAGTTTGAAAGCATTCTTCATTTCTAACCAAGAATCTATGGAATTTATAGGTAGAAAATTATAATATTCCCTGACATCTTATTCCAATGTATGTAATAATAAATTTATATAAACATATTTATGTTGTACTTCATATTCATCCATTATATTTTGAAAAAATATAAGATGTTGATCTCCACTTATGGCATTATTTATTTGAAACTTGGAAAACCTCATCCTAATTTCATAAGGTACTTCATTTGGATAACCTTCCATGCTATTAAAATCAATAGGTGTATATGTGTTAACTCTTAAAGGTTCTCTAGGAGGGGGAGAAACCATGTTATTTGGTGGAGGTATTTCAAAAGGACGGTTGAAATAGTGGGGAAATGGAGGTCTTTGAGGTAGAGGAGTATGATTCAAAAATTGGAAATATCTTGGGGACTCTGTTTCATAAAACACTTTTTTCTTATGAGTCAACACATAAGGAAGATGTGGAATACCTTTATTACTTATAAATGTTAAATCTTATTGAAGCAAGGTATGAAAATATTCTTGTGGACTACCTAAATAAGAGCTATCAGGTGTGCTAGACCAATCTTCCACCAAAGGTGGATCAAATTTAGTAGGTTTAACAACCTTTTCTTCTATTGTTTGACCACCCACTAGTTTCCAAATATGCTTCCTTCTTGATGGTGTATTATCTAGCTCCGAGAGTAAGCTTCTAGTTGGATCAGAATTGAAGAATTATATTATTCCTTCCAGATTTGCAAAGGGGAGAGTTAATGAATAAGGTGGATAAAAATAAGAATTTGGTATTGGTCTAACCCAACTATTCTTTGAAAGACGAAGCCACCACTAAGGCCTTGCACCTTAGATATTGTAGATTGAATCAATTTTTTTTGAAATTATGAATTCACAAACTAGTAGGTAAAGTTTCAGAGATATTTGTGAATTTTGTAATACATCTAGTTACCAATCGCTTAGTATAATCATAACGGCTCAAGCTTAATGGAAAGCTTGTTTATATTGGAAATTTTGGACAATACTTTGCAAATTGGACTATAGTTATCAAATTTCAACAAAGATCTATACAGGTATGCATTCTGAACCTTACCCAGAGTAAAGTGTCCCTAAAAATGGTGCCAAAAGTGTGTAGGTCCTCAAATCTACACCCCTTATTGGCTTGAAAACAATTTCCTTTAAGGAAGCAAAGTGGGGAATTAGCTTGGAATGGTGGTAGACCGGGTGGTATATCATTTTTTAGCCAGGGATGGGTCTAGAAATTTGATCAAGGATCAATATTTGGGATAATTGAGGGGAAAATACAGAGGAGATGGCCTCTTCCTGCTACTTTTGGTCCTACCTTGAACTAGGGTGAGAGGACCCGAGGTGTAACCTGAGTAGGAGATGGGAAGATGGGATCTTTGTTCCCTCAATTTATTTCTAAAAATGGTGTGTCAATCTGGGATAAACATGGCTAATGGACACAACAATCACTCTCAAGAGTTGTCACAAAATATGTTATGTATATTTACTTTACCAGACATATGTTACTAAAGACAATTGGATTTAATTGCTCTTGCATTCTCTAGATGGTAGAATTTATAGCTAAGGGCAAGTCTCATTAATATTTAAATACAGAGAAACAATATCAATGAATGGTGGATAAAATGGGGTAGGATTACTTATGTAATTTTCAAATGAGGGGGGATTATAAGTAGACATGTTCCTTGCAGTCAAACATTTAACACTTGGAGTAACCTGTAATTTAGGAAAAGCATAAAGAATTGAATTAACCAGTCATAATTTTTACAAAGGTAGATTTCCATTCATTGTTCCTCAACATATGTAAATATTTGAAAAAATATTTAAAATAATTTACATAAGAACTCATGTAAGTATTATAATAAAGAATTTATTGTTTCATCCCTTGTATGCCTAAGATACACTTAAAGGCTAAAAAAAACCTATCAGCGCAAAATGGTTAGAATAAGAATTTTACAGTTAAATATAATATTGTAAAGTAAATGATTACAACATAATATCAAACTAATTAACAAATCATAACCATTAAGGTCATATCTAGTGTACGTCAGAGAGAAACAATAAACATAAGATTGGAACAAAAAATATAACTCATTAATGGAAAATTCCAAACACTGAACCCAAAAGACAAAATTTAAACTCAAAAAAGGACATATTTCATTCAAATCTTAGAATTTATTAGCAAGGGAACATCAATTGAATGCTCTCAAAACTTGTCAATGGATGTACATTGCAACCACCTTGACATGGAAGTTTTGGAAAATGAGATCAATACACATTTCACAAAGGAAACATGTAATACTTACAATTGAATAAGTCTACCTTCTTTCATAAATAGAAAAAAAACTAACCCCTTTTGTATGAGGACAAGCCCTCATACTTTATACAATTTTGGTGAATTATTTTAATTCAAATTTCCCCCCAAAACCTTAAATGAACCATCCAAATATGAAAATATACTTGAGGACTATCTGAATCAGAGCTGTCAAGTATGTTGATGAGGGTCGTCAATCCTCGCCATTAATAATGTCAATATGGGTTAGTGTCCGATGGCTGTATGCATTAAGAGAAGAAAATCTTAGAAAGAATTTTTTTTAAACACAAACCAAACTTGCATAAAATAAATCAAACTTGCAGAAATTGAAAGCCACACTTGCAGAAATAAAGGCACACTTGCAGAAATAAAGTTTTCATAAAATAAATCACACTTGCATGAAGGAAATAAAACTTGTAGGAATTTAAACATATTTTATTGAAATTGCTTGAATTGAAAATAAACACAATTAAACGAAACACCTGCAGGTTCACAAAAAATTGAATTTTCACAATACAAAAATAAAAATATACAACAAAATGAATTACAGACAAGTGAGTAAACATAAACATAAATACACAGATCCATCTTCCTTGAAATGAGTGGCCAACTCATTTCTTGGAAGAGGATTTAAATCATACTTTCGATTTTAAAACTACATAATATTTGAGAGGAAAGAACATGTCTTTATTTCTTGGGAGAAATAAAGTACATATCTCAGTGTGGAAGGTTGCATTTATAATTCATGCATCTAACCAACTCCTTATTTTAGGAAATACAATATGATCTTATCTTTATTCCAATCCTAACAACTAAGATCTCCATCTCCACAAAATATGGAGAGAGATATATTATTGAAGTCAAATCTTATCTTGCTTATTTTAGGAAGATTTGCTCCCAAATCTTCTCCTTGCTTTTTGGTAACAAGAATCATAATGATTTTATTATTATACATTATTGGAAGGAGGTTTTCCCTCAAAATATTATTTTGACGAAATATATTTCCCATATTTTCCATTTGACTTTGTTGTTTTTGATTGTAGAACTTTTGATGCTTGCTTGATACACTTTTTCCTCAGACTGCAGTTCACTAAAAATTAGATTTCTCTTGATTGGTAAAACATATAGAAAATATGAATGAGGTTTTTGTTAAACACATTTATATAAACAAAAACCTCTCTCAAATTTTTCATTTGAATTTTTTGTTTCTGTTTATGGAGCGTTTAGTGCTCTTATGAAACATGTTTCCTCGTACTGCATCTCACTAAAAGTTAGATCTCTCTTCATTGGTAAAACCTGTAATAAATATGAATGATTTTTTCTTAAACACATTTCTATGAACAAAAACCTCTCTCAATTTTCCATTTGAATTTTCTATTTTTGTTTATGGAACTTTTAGTGCTCGACTGATACACTTTTCCTCATACCGTAGCTCTTTAAAAGTTAGATTTCTCTTCATTGGTAAAATCTGTAGAAAATATGAATGAGGTTTTTGTTAAAACTATTTATATGAACAAAAACCTCTCTCATATTTCCAATTGGAATCTCTGAGTTTTCACAATCCCTCAAAAACTGTCATTCCGTTGATGCAAGTTCCAAAACTAAAGCTACCATTCCTTTTATGCAAGTTCCAGAACTAAATCTGCAAGTTCTAGAACTAAATCTGATTTGTCCACAGATTAAAAGTTCCAAAACTAACTTTCATTTAATTGATACAAGTTCTAGAACTAAATTTGTGAGTTCCGGAACTAAACCTGCAAGTTCCAGAACTAAACTTGCAAGTTCCGGAACTAACTCTGTGAGTTTCGCAGCTAACTTAAAACAACTATAAATTTTTCATGCAACATCGGATTGAGATGATTCTTTGTTTAAACTTGTATATTTTTTTAAGAGGAATCTAAATATGAAAGCAGATTTGATTTTAAATGAACTATTCATGATCAATTCCACTTTTCCCAATACTAGCATTATCTTTCCTTTATGGCCTACATACACAAGACTTTGCATCTTTTCCCTAATAATCAATAGGATTAGTCAAAAATATATATAACAAAATATTTCTAAACAATGAACAAGATATATATCCTATATTCTATCTTAAGAAAACTATAAGTTCATAGATTACATTTAAATCCACTTTCAAAGGTAACTTGGAAGGACAAAATAATGGTAATTTATGGCCAATTTATGGCCTCATCATATGCTAGAGTAATCTTCCACCAAAGGAAGATCAAATTCAAAAGTTTGAACAATATTTTATACTGACTTTTGAACATCCACTAGTTTCTAATATGTTTCCTTCTTGACTATGTATTCTTCAGCTCTGGGAGTAATCTTCTGGTGGGATAAAATTTGAAAAAGGATCTTCGTCCTTCTAGGTTTGTAAAGGGGAGAGTTAATCAACAAGGTGTAAAATATTTGCACTAGTATAACCCAAATTTTCTTTGAAATTCGGAGCCACCACTAAGGCCTTACACCTTATATGTATAGATTAACTCAAAAATTTCTTAAAAGGACATCTTCACAAATTGATAGTTTAAGCTTTGCATATCTTTATGAATTTTCCCACATTTTGGGTCGTCAAATTATAGTATACTCAAATAAATACAAGTTTTATGGAAATCTTGTTTATAATGAGAAAATTTTGGATAATAATTTTAGAATTGTCTGTATTTTCCTAATTTTGTTAAAGCTCTATAAAGGTACGCATTTTGAACCTTTCCTGGGGTAAAGAAGTCCTCGACAATGGCACCAAAAGAGTGTTATGGTACTTCACACTCTAAAAGCCAAAAAACCTATCAAATTACATCAAGAAGTCACCGGCAATGGCGCCAGAAGAGTGTTGGGGGAATTCACACTCTAAAAGCCAAAATACCTATCAACATACATTAGGAAGTCCCTAGAAACGATGTCATAAGAGTGTTGGGGGAATTTTCACTCTTAATCATGAAGTCCATGGAAATGGCGCTAGAAGTGTGTTGGTCCTCAAATATACACCCCCTGATGGCTTGACATCGTTCTCTTAGGAAGCGGGAATTCTTGGATGGTGGTATAAAAAGTTACTTTTTCCTTGGGATCAAGACTTGAGGTAATTGAGGGGCACATACAAAGGGGATAATATGAATAAATCAAGGAAAATAAATCCTACACTAACACCTCGCTATAAGCACAACTTAGGTAGGAAATGAAAAAATAAAGTGGTTCCCAGTAACAAGGTATGGAAAGGTACCCATGTACAATGCAATCTCTGATAAGATAGATTAAAAGAAGAAAACCTAGTGGGAAAAACTTCCCCCAAAAGAGATACACAAAGAATTGAAAAGGATATAAGGCCCCCCTGAAGATGATGAAGCTTTTGATGTAGACCACACCCGAAGAAGATCTCGTAGATGAATGAAATTTCTCTTAGTGAAAAGTTTGGTGAAGATGTCAGCAACCTGCTCTAAAGAATGACAGAATATAAAATCAATGGCCTACTCATGAATGAGATCCCAAATGAAGTGCATGTGAATCTCAATGTATTTGGTCCTCTGATGAAGAACTAGATTCTTGTATATCTGGATGGTGCTCTAGTTATCACAAAATATGAATGTAGGCTTCTTGATCTAGATACCAATCTCAGAAAGAATCCCTTGAATCCAAATAGCCTCAATATCTTTGCTAACAACTCTCCTATACTATGCCTTTGTGGATGATAGAACAATAGCATTCTACTTCTTTCTCGATCTGTACGCTGAAAAAGTGACAAGCGAGCGTGGGAATCTACAGGTAACTCTTCTGCGTACCCGACCTCCGGAGGTCATGCCGAGACAGCCAGTGGGGATGGAATATGCGTGGTATATAGACAGACTAGTTAGGCAGTCTGATGTCTTCGACACGCACTAGTGGAATTTGTGAATCTAAGGCAAAGAAGGCCCTTCTAACCTGGACTGGTGTGATAGATTGATCGGCAAGGATGACTGCTCGAAGGCTCCAATCAATATCGAGCTCTGGCGTGATTCGATCTATGGGTTGTGGAATACGTGGGAAATGACCTGGGATAGTTTCGTGTATGTCTCCAGATAAGGTCATATGGTGGATGGTGGAAACAATTGACTCTATGGACGATTCTCTGGCCTAGTCCAGAATTCTCTAGCTTCGTTAGCCGCTATATCTAGTAAGGACAATTGTTTGATGATAATAGGTGGAAGTGGAGTAGACTGAAATACTAGTGTGCGTAGGCCAGTATCTATATCTAATTCTCTTATGGATTCGTTGGGCTGCGGGATCTGTGGGTCACAACCATAGGTTCGTGGTTGTTGTGGACCAGCTATGGTCATGCGTGGAGTCAAGTCCTGATCCCTAGTATCCAATAATCATACGCTTTCTCAGCTTTCTATGTTTAGAATCAACAGTTGTGCGATCTTCTCAGAATACCTCACAGGCGTTCTTGCAACCTGGATTCTTAGGCCGGTATCTATGTCTGTGAGGGTGTCTCCTGCGTCTGGTTGTGGAACTAAAGGGTCACACCCGAATGTTTGTTCTCTTTCAAACCCTTCTACAGTCATGTAGATGTTTTTCTAGGGTAGTCTGTAGTTTGGCTGATTTGACCAAAACGTATGTGCTTGGTCGTCTTCTATGTTTAATCCTCCTAACTGAGATCTGATCTGCTGGAAGTCTGTTGTTGTTTGGAAGACTTGGATTCTAAGATTCTGGTCAATATCAGTTATTGCTGTTATGAGATTGGGCTGAGGCACGATTGGCTCGAAAACGTATTCTCTGGGCTCCCTAGGTCCCGTAATTGTCATACAAACGCAATAATATAAACAAACTGTAATAAAGTGAACTCTAAGTATACGAAATATATTTAAGCATATATGACTTCTTTTTGTATTTTTTTGATGATTTATAAGAATTTAAGAAGGCAGCTATTTAAAATATTTAGAATTGACAACTAAACTAATAATTTAAAACAAACAGAATAGCCAAGTGTAGCTATTTGTCTGTGCAATTTGTATATCTATTCTAAACAATGAAATAACTAATCTATTTGCAAGATTCTCGATCCTACCTCAGAAGTGAGGAGTGAATCATAGTTTCTCAGAAACTATCAATCCCCACAGCTTCCCTGGCAATATCGAGAATAGAATTTACTGAAATAAAGTGATTAACTACTCTATTTGATATGATTCTAACTAGAACTTTGAAAGCTAGAACCTGGATTCCGCAGAACAGTGGTGAATCCGATGGTGTGTGTGTGATCTTGTCCCCTCAGTATGATCTCTTCGTTCTTTGTGCTCACGTAGATCCAGAAAAGCGTGTAATGCTTGCATCAACAGGAGTAGGTGTTGGAACAAGGGACAACCTTTAGAATACAGACTGAATAGAACGCGAATAGGAGAGGGATAGCGCAAGAGTACAGAGCTTGGCTTATGCAGTTCCTAGCGGGATCTATTGCGAATCATGCAACATAATGCGTCCAGAACCTGAAACTATCCTGTTTGAGGAGCAAAACCTGCAACTTTAATGGCTTCCTAAGCTATTCTACTTCTAATGGATTAGATAGAACAACAACACTGTTTGCACAAGCTGGATATGTGGCTTACCAATAGCTGGACAATGCTAACTAAGCATGCAAAGAATTAAAACTATGGCTTCTAAATAGAATAACAGACTAAGCTATGAAAAAGAGAGCATGAAAGTGAAATCAGGGGCAGACCATTTGTTTGAGCACAAGCCATGATAGGAATTCAATAACCCAAAGATCAAAACCAAACTGAACTCCTAAACAATAAACAAAGGAAAAACACTATTCCAGTTTGGCACAAAAATTGCATTTATAGGAATTCAATCACCCAAAGATCAAAACCAAACTGAACTCCTAAACAATAAACAAAGGAAAAACACTATTCCAGGGGACCAAAAACATAAATGCAAGCTTAAGTCGGCAAGGAAAGCTGGTGAAACGTTGATATTTCATGCGAGTCCTGCTCAAAAGAACGTTCTGGAAAACGCGTAAAGGACCGCCGCCCTGCTCAGGGCGGCGGTTACAGGACCGCCGCCCTGTTCAGGGCGGCGGTCAGGGCCGCCCAGTCAGGCGGTTTCATTACTAAAGAGAAAAGGGGCAAGAAAAGAGGGGAAAAGGGGAAAACAAAGCACGCGGGGGCTAAGCGGGGTATGCGGGATGTTAACGCATATTCGGAGAGCTTTTCCAGACCCCGAACACCTTGCGAAGAGACCTGTATCATCATTGGGGCACTTATTACGCTGTTCCGCAGTACAGTACCTTGCAATTTTGGGTACGTACATATTGCCCCCTCGGAGAAGCATTTTAGCCATGAAGAGGCATAAAACGGTGGGTCCGAGTATGGCAGTCCCGAAATGGGAAGTTAGAAGTTATACCTTACACGTCCGTGTGTTGAAATTACGCCATCCAAAATTCCCGCTATCTGCAAAACGAAAGGAGAACTCAAGTGCAGATAGATACAATAATTTGGAAAATAAACGCTAAAATAATAGGGAATGAGAACGTACCATTCGCGCGGGGATAGGGACTTACCTCCATCAGCGCTCCAAACCTGCGAAAAAGTCTTTTAAAATGAATCAGGGTGCTATATATATGAAAGTGGGCCCATTTTCCTATTCATTTGCACGAGTTGAATTGGTTGTTTTTGAGCTCTGGGACCCACGGCGATGGTTTCTTGCGTGAGTATAGTCAAAACGTCCGCAGCGAGATCGTGATCATGCCTCCACGCGGAACACCATCCTGCTAGATCATAGGTTGGTTTTCTTCAATTTTGTGTTTTTCCCCCTTTAAATTTGAAATGCTAAATTTGTTGTAATGGGGGGGTTATTTTTGAAAATATTAGGTTCAAAAGGTCCACCTAGGGGGGGCGCCTACTGGGTAGGCTCCATTTTTAGGTCAAATGGTCATTTTTTGCTTGTTTTAGGATTTTTAAGATTAAAAACCCGCGTGGGTTTTCGGACCACGACCGCCGCCCTGGCCAGGGCGGTGGTTACACGACCGCCGCCTTGTTCAAGGTGGCGGTTACATGACCGCCGCCTTTAAGGCGGTGGTTACAAAACCGCCTCCCTGCTCAGGGCGGCGGTTCTGCACAGAATGCAAAAAGAACTTATATTTGAGATTGTGTTTGTATTTTTTTGCACTTCTACGCATTTTTATGACCTTCTTGGTATTGTTCAGATATTAACTTGCTCTGTTTTGTGTGTTTTTGGGTGTATGCAGGCGAGAGAGGAGTATATTAGATGGAGTAGAGAGAGAGTGTGTGATTGGCTCTCAGGAGTACTGGATGCCCTCTCGCAGGACGAGGAGGACACACTTCAGAGGGCTGGTATACTGCGTATATCACGTGTGCCTCATGTTGCACCATCTAGTCACATCCTTTGTGACTTATTCTCTTACTGGGATGCAGATCGGAACACCTTCCGACTGTCAGGGGTCCGTGGTGAGTGGACCATCACACTCGAGGATGTCTACCGTATTTTGGGGGTCCCGATCATCGGGAGGAGACTTACATTAGAGACAGCAGGCTCACAGGCACAGATTGCACAGTGGGTAGCATATATGGGAGATGCAGTTATCTCCATGGGGTCGAAGAAGGGAGTGAGAGTTCGATCCATTCCTTCTTTGCCTATCCCCGTACTTCGACAGGCCGTCATGGGGATCCTTGCCTCGAGACTGATCGGGGACAAGGGAGGGGATACATTGTTATACTGCTGGGCCCCCATCATTGCGCAGATAGAGGGGCACGGCCGGATATACGCCTGGGGTGCAGATATTCTGGGGACCACCTACCATGATTTATACAAGGTGGTCCGTTTCCAGGGACAGTCATTGAGCCACCCGACTTTAGTCATGAGTTGGGTGTATGAGCGTTTCATCCCTTATGGCAGAGGTGTGGAGGTGGCAGATCCTGGGGCTGTGAGGGCAGCTAGATGGACAGATATGTCGGTGCTTAGAGCACCTCACCAGCCAGTTGCCTCCCTTACTACTGCAGACATGGAGGCGACACCGTACCGGCTTATGGCTGGCATATGGGGAGAGGAGACTCTTACCTTGATCTCTTGCTCCACCACAGGGCAGCTCATTGATCGAGTGGGACGAGTGGAGGTGCATCCTTTTGGCAGAGTTCCTCAGCAGTTTGGCCTACCATATATGGGCATGCTTCCCCCAGTGGCGCCAGTTTACAGATCAGTTCGCGAGGCCAGAGGGGGGCCTAGAGGCCGTGGTTGGACAGTGATCACTCCTGGCATTCCCATTGCAGCCAGGAGGATAGTTCGTGCTAGAGGGAGAGCTGGTGCACCTCGGGCACCTTTACTTCAGATTGCTGCGGGTCCTGCTCATAGTAGCGATGACCCCATAGATATTGACTCCGACTCTGAGGAGCTTACAGAGGGAGGGTCGGAGGAGCAGACTGATGACAGTGATCCTGAGTGGCATGACACTCAGGACATTATGCAGGTAGAGAGGGCTGAGGAGAGTGCAGAGAAGGACACTCTAGTTTCAGAGGAGCCACTCTCTTAGGGCCATGGTGGAGAGGATGAGTCAGTTGTAGGGCGACATGTTGCCCCTACCATAGGAGCAGCCCCTCAGTCGGCAGCGGCATCCGCTGGCAGGTGCCGGTCCCAGCGACCCATCTTGGAGGCCCGGTGATCCGAGTAAGTTATCCTTTCTTCTTCTTTAACGTTTGTTTAATTTAGGATTTGTTTTAATTGCTATCTCTCCTTGTGTTTTTATCTTGTATCTTTTAGCCTCTTGCTTGGTTTCTAATTCATTTTTCTTCTTTGTTTGCAGAGACTGTTGACGAGTGGCGGGATCTGATCCGCAGGGTATGTACCGATTCCCTGATGATCCCCATGGATAGGACTCGCGCGGAGCTGTCCGTAGACGCCGGGGAGCCCTCAGCAGCTGGTAGACATACCGATGTCTTCACTCCCGTTTGGCACGTGGCCAGGATGGTGTCGACCCTGTGCATAGAGTTAGCAGGCTACAGGATGGCTGAGCGCCTTATGAGGAGCCATTCTCGTGGTGAGACCGCGGCTGCCCCTCGGGACCCTGAGCCCTCCGTACATTCAGAGCGCCGGCGTAGCCGGAGTCCTAGGCGAGGGCGTGCACCTTCGGAGGGGTCGCGTAGGGGTTGAGAGGCCATTTGGCCCTTGTGTATTTTGTACTATTGTGTATCACGGGCTCTTTGAGCGTTTTGACCATGCCTAGTGCATGATGGCATTGTATATAAACATTGATTATTTATATATATGCATTTGTCTTTGAATCAAAAGCTTGTCACTCATGTTTTCCCTTTCTATTTCCAGCTTCTTTGTGTATACTACGATGTATGTTTGTATGCTTTTTAGAATGTATGCAATGGTGAACAAATGATGTAAATGCTTGTTTTCTTTTTGTGTTTCGTGATGCTGATACATGATAATGTAGATATATTGTGATTTTGAATCTTAGCTTCTGTGAGCAATATGGATACCTCATGTTTGTTTTGGCAAAGTGATGAAAATAACCAGTATGATGAACAGATTAACTTGCCCCACTCCTAACTCCACGCAACTAGTAAGATGCGAGGGCTCATCACCAAGAGCCAAGAAGGGCGCAAGTTATGAAATGTGGTGAAATGATAGTGATGAAAGACAGACAAAGCTTTGGCGGAACCAAATTGGAAGCTACAAGCCAACTCCACTCGAGTGACTTCATAGTTTTGGATGCAACTTGCTTTGCGGTTTATCCAGACTTAGACCCGTAGATGGCCACATAGTAGACAAAATCTGGGTTTTTAGGATTTTAACTCTTTTGGGATTTTGAACATCTGTTTCATTTGTTTTTGACTCAAAGTTTGAAAATTTGAATTGTTTGCGTATGACCATTTGTACTTATTTGTCAAGAAGACCCCCTACACTTTGCCCCATGCTACTAGTAAGAAGCGTGGGTTTATCACCGTGGGCAAGGTATAGGTGAGTAAGGGCATTTCCATCCTTTCCCAACCCTACGTCACTAGTAAGAGACGCAAGCTCATCACCGAAGGTTGGTGGGGCAAGGAAATGTGTAAAATTAAAATTTTCTGTTTAATTACTTGTTGACTTGTTTTCTTGAGTAAAATGTCAGTATGTGCTTATTCCCAAAGAGATATGCATATGGGATAGATGTGACACCATGAAGCTTCTAGAACAGACCATAGGCAAGACACCTATCCTAAGAAGAAATCAAAGCGAGAATAAACTTGCAGATCTTGGTATGGTTACCGTTAAGACTTTGTCATGTCTATCTTTATTTGATAAAAGATTCTGAGATGATTCGATGATATATGAAGATGGAGAGGTATGATTAAAGAGCTTTATGCCAACAACATCATGAGTTTGTAGTGAATTGCTTTGAGAATAGATTCCTTGATCACAATTTATGTAAGAAACAAGTGGACAAAATGATCTTAATCTGTATGAAGATGCAATGTAGATAATTATACAAGTAGTGCTAGTTGCTCATGCGTAGAACCGCTTGAGGTGCAGGGAATTGACTGTTTCGCCAAATTCCTCACCTTCTAGCGTACATAAGAGGTAAGCACCATTTCCGTAGTCCTTCATGACTCGGTATGGGCCCAACCATTTGGGCCGGAATTTCCTTCCTTCGCCGGTCTTCTTGTCGATCTGGCTGTCTAGTCTTAGAACTAGATCACCTTCGTATATATCGCGTTCATAGACCTTCTTGTTGTACTGCCGGCACATTCGGTCAGCATAAGCTCTATGCCGCTGTTCAGCATCTAACCTAGTTTCATCTAGGATTTCTAGTTGTGAAAGACGTGCTTCTCTGTAAGTGTCTTCATCCAGAATCCATTGTAATGAAATGCGGAGACTGGGTATTTCAACTTCAAGCAGGAGAACTGCTTCTGCCCCAAATACTAGCGAGAAAGGAGTTGCTCCCGTTGGTGTTCTTATTGAGGTTCGGTGGGCCCACAAGGCTGGATATAACTTCAAATGCCAATCTCGTTTGTTTTCTTTCACCGTTTTAAGGAGAATGGCTTTCAGTGTCTTGTTTGTTGCTTCAGCCTACCCGTTGGCTTGGGGTTAATACAAGGAAGCCGTATGATGGCTTATTTTAAATTTATTGCATAGCTCACGAACCTCTTCATTCTTAAAAGAAGTTCCATTATTGGAGATAATGATTTGAGGGATACCGTACCTGCAAATGATTTGGTTCAAAATGAACTTGGCGATTACAGAACTAGGTACAGTGGTAAGAGGCATAGCCTCTACCCATTTGGTGAAATATTTAGTGGCCGTGATTATAAAATTATGGCCGTCTGTGGATGAGGGAGAGAATTTCCCTATTAAGTCTAGGCCCCATGTAGAAAAGGGCCATGGAGTAGCGATTGGTTGCAGGACTTGTGCCGGCATGTGGATCTCATGGGAGAATTCTTGGCACTTACGACACCTGCGTACAAACTCTATTGCGTCATGTTCTAGAGTGGGCCAGAAATAGCCCATTCGATGTATTTTTCGAGCAGTGGCGTGGCCACCGAAGTGGCCTCCACATATTCCGCTGTGAGATTCATGGAGAATCTTCTTGGATTCCTCCATGTCGACACACCTTAGGAGCATTCCATCGAATGCCTTTCGATAGAGAACTTGCTCTATAATGACGTATTTAGCTACGATAATGCGTAACCGTCTTCTTTGTTGTGGTGTAGCTCCTTCTGGATATGTATGGTCCATGATATAGTTAATGATATCAGCGTACCAGGGACACTCAGAGATAGCGGGTCGGGTTTCGATGTAGTATACGCACTCATCTGGAAAATTTAAATCTACTAGATCGCCTCCATCTAATGGGTTGTCAGCTAACCAATCTGCAATGATTTGTCCCTTAACTGACTTCTGATTTACAAACGTTAATTCGAATTCTCCCATTAAGGTTATAAAACGTCCAGCCTTTTTAGACAAGGACCCTTGTGTGAGGAAAGTTCGTAAGTGGTCCGTTTTTACCACGACCCTCGTTTCTTGATTCAGCATATAATGTCTTAGGCGTTTAGTAGCAAAGACTATGGCAAGGCATTCTCGTTCTGCCTGTGTATAGCGTGTTTCATAGTCGAGCAGCGTTCGGCTGATGAAATAAATCATGCGTTCTCTCTTGTTATCGTCTTCTTGGGCCAACATACAGGCCAGCGAGACATTAGTAGCTCGTGAATATAGAATCAACGGGCGGTCTAGCTTAGGTGGCATTAGTGTAGGTGGTGACAGCAAGAAACGCTTAACTGCGTTAAAAGCTTCATTGCAGTCTTCGGTCCAATCAATGCTATAGTCTTTCTTGAGTAAATTATTAATTGGATGAATAGCGAAGCTCAAGTCCGGGATGAATCTTCATATTGCACCCAGCTTTCCGAGAAATGATCTGATTCCAGACTCATCCGAAGGTGGAACCATTTCGAGGACAGCCCGAATTTTGGTTGGGTCAACATCTATCCCTCGTGACGATATGATATAACCTAGGAGCTTCCCTCCCGTTACACCAAAGACGCATTTCTCTGGGTTTAGTGTGACTCCGTATTCTATTAGACGTGAAAGAATGACGTGGAGTACTTCGGGATGGTCACAACGCTTCTTGGCTTTAGCCAATAAGTCATCTACGTAGGATTCCATGATTTTATGAATTAGATCGTGAAATATGTATGTCATGGCCCGCTGGTACGTAGCACCGGCGTTCTTGAGACCGAATGGCATAACAACGTAGCAATAGGTTCCCCAAGGAGTTATAAACGTGGTTTTAGCTTGATCTTGCTCAGATATTCTGATTTGATTGTATCCCGAGAATCCATCCATGAGAGACAAAAGTTCAAAACCAGCTGTTGCATCAACAATAACATCGATGGATGGTAACGGGAAGTCGTCCTTAGGACATGCTTTGTTGATATCTCGAAAATCTATGCAGATGCGTATCTTCCCATTCTTCTTGAGAACGGGGATGATATTAGATACCCATTGGGAGTAGTCGACTGGCTTGATGAATCCTACCTGAAGGAGTTTTATTACCTCCTCTTTTACCATGAGAGCTACTTTGGGCTTCATGGGTCTTGATTTTTGTTTAATTGGCTTTGCATCTGATTTAGTGACGAGGTTGTGCACCGCAATGTGGGGTGCGACTCCTGTCATCTCCTTATAACTAAATGCAAATGCCTTCTGATGTTCTTTGAGGATCTGAGTATGTATTTCTACTTCTTCTGGGGTTAACGAGGAACCTAGTTTCAATATTCTCGGTTCATCTTCTGTCCCGATGTTGACATCGATTGTTTCTTCGATCAAAGAGGCGTTACCCTCTTTGAACTCAGGTGGTGCTGGAGGTAAATCCAAATCATCCCCATTTTCTACTGCGTATATGCTAGGTTCCATTTGTGAGGGGAGATCCATCATGGGATTCCCGAAATAGGAAGACGAATGTGGAATTAAGGACAAATCTAGCATATGATAGGAGAGATGTAATGCCGCATAGGCGTTTAAGTAATCCAAGGTAGCCACATCACTATCAATACGGTCTAAGATGGTAGATTTACTTTCGCTTGAAAGGGGATTTGTCATTTTTTTTAATCAATGGTTCATCACGAATGGACATTGTGAACTGGGTATCTTCTAACTCATTACTTGGAGTAAAACGTGATGCTGAAGTTGCTATTGAATCGGCGAGAAGATTTTTCTCTCGCGGGATTGCTTCAATGGATATGAAGTTAAATGCCTTGCTTAAATTTAATACATAATTTTTGTAAGGCTGCAAGTATTTGGCTTTGGTTTCGTATACCTCAGAAACTTAGTTTGCCACTAATTGCGAGTCTCCGAAGACTCTGATGTCAACAATACCAATTCTTTTGGCTAAGGTGAGGCCAAGGAGGAGGGCTTCGTACTCAGCGCCGTTGTTTGTGCATTCAAAGTTTAACTTAAAGGCGAATGGGAGGACTTTCTCCTCGGGTGAAGTAAGAATTATACCTGCCCCCGCTCCATAACGGCATTTAGCTCCATCGAAATGGAGAGTCCAATACTTAGTCGGGAGTATAGATGTTGGGGCATTTGCTGCGTTTGCGCACTCTACTTCTACCATACAGAGGTCCTCTGCTGGAAGGGAACCAACACCTAGGGAATATCCTATGCCTACTGAATCAAATGGTAAGAACATTGGTGAATCTTGTTCTATCAACTCAACGATTTTCGCAGTAGTCCCTAATGATACTGTTTCTTTAGTTTTATCTTTGGGGGTTGGGATTGTTTTGGCTATGCTGATAGTTTCAAGATCCGTCGTAGGTACCAACTTTTCCTCTGGTTTTGGATCAGTGGGTTTATTAAGTTGGTTTGTTGGAAGTTCAAATTCTGAGTGCACCCCTGGTCTTTTCTTTAAATCAGCTAGGTGCAAATCGAAAGGTTTTGGATCGCCTTTGGCTACAAATACCTTTCCTAGATGCAAGAATCTTACTTCTTGAAATAACGTAGAAGGGATTGCCTTCATTCGGTGTATCCATGGTCGGCCGAGTATCATATTATAATTAGTTTCCCGGTCTATAATATAAAACTCAGTTAGGATTGTTTTGGGCCCTAAGGTGACCGGCAGTATTATAGTTCCTATCGAAGTGGCTTTAAGGCTATCATAGCCTCTCAATGTATTTCGAGTGGTGGAACAGTTTGTTTCCCCATATCCTAGTTTTTGGAGGAAAGAGAAAGGGACTATGTTAACTGCAGCCCCATCGTCAACCATTGCCCATTTTACATAGTTATTATAAACCCATACTTGTAAGTGTAAGGCTGGATCACCTCGGCGTGCGATCTCAGCATCTGTGGGCATTTTACTTATTTCGAATATGAATTCGACATCCTTGTCCGGCTGCCCCGGAGGGTGGATATCAAAATCTACGTGATTTACTTGTGTTTCAGGAGGTGGAGTGATGTTAATTAGATGACCTAGACCTAATGCTTCTAAAAGAGCAGCTCTGTGAGGAGGAGAGTTCTTTAGTAAATCTAAAAATGAGATGTGCGAGAAGGTCTTTGTTAGATCATTAATTAAATCGTAAGCACCCACAGGTTTTTCTACTATTTGCTGACTCTTATCTGTTTCTGGCAGATGACTTGGGCTCGGTTGAGAGAAATATTCTCGTGTTCTTGTTATAGCTTCGATAGGTAGTTCAGCGTCTAATTCTACCAAACTGACTATCTTGGGTCTCGGTTGACTTCCTAACTGTGGTGCAACTGATGGATTTAATGAAGTCGAGGCTTCGTGATCATTGTTTCCTGTCATTGCACTTTTGTTTGTTCCAGTTGGATTCAGCCTATTGCTATCATGATTTGGGAGTGGATCGTTAAAGATCTTGAGAGGAGCATTCTGAGGGGAAACTGCCCCTGCGAGCGTATTTGGTGGTGATGAGACGGGATCTGCCAAAAACAAATCTGTGAAGAACTGTCTTTGTTCTTCTGGTAAACGTTGCATGAATTTATTGTAGTCACGGCAAGTTCTAGTATCATGACCCCGAATTTTGTGGAAACCACAATAAGAATTGGGATTGTAATTCCTGTTTTGTTGGTTTGGTGTATATTGTGGCCTAAAATTCTGATCAAACTGTTGCATATTAGGATTAAAATTTTGCATTTGTTGTTTCTGGCTTTGGTTTTGATAACCAAATGAGTTTTGACTTGGCCCTTGTATGGGATTTCATCGTTGTTGTTGTTATTGTTGTTGTGGATGGTTAAAATCCACTGTATTGATTGTAGGGGTAAATTTGTTGTTTCGTTGTTTGTTTGTTTGTGATGGAGTATTGACAACATTTACCTTCTTGGGCTGGTCGGTTACTCCATCCGTTGTTACACCCCGATTCTTGTTAAGGATTTTAGGTCCTTGGTTGACATTTGTGGTAGCGGGATAATTTGTAGTGTTCTGGCTGGAGATGATTAACCTCCCGTTTGCTCCATATGTCTTACGACCACTATCTATCGCTGCTTGGTCTATTCGAAGAGCGCTCTCAAGTACTTCATCGTAAGTTCTTAATGGGAACTTCTGGACTTCTTCTTTCACCTCTCTGCTGAGAGAATGAAGGAATAAATCGCATAGTTCCATTTGATCCATGTTTGGAGCACTTGCTGAAGAATAAAGAACTGTGTGCCACCTTTGGATGAAATGGGCGACAGATTCGTTGTGTTCTTGTTTGATGTGCAAGAATTCCCTGATTCCTGTTCTCAATAGTTTGTTCATGTCGAAGGCCTTAATGAACTCTGATACGAGCTGTTTAAATGAATGGATGGAGGCTTCAGGTATTCTATAATACCAGTCGAGAGCGATGCCTTCCAAGGTTTTGGGGAATATTTTAGCAACAACCCCATCCCAAGGGAGTAATTCTCATATGGCTATAGCGTAAGCCTTGATATGTGCGTTTGGATCTCCCTCGCCTTTGAACTTGGGTAAATCAGGAAGGGGTCTTGGAAGCATGACGCTTCGTATGGCAAAATCTAAGGGCTCTTTTAAATATTCTGAGTAAGTCCCTATCGCATATGTTTCAACCATTGATGGTGGTTGCTGAGGGAGTGGTGGTGGGATGGGTTGTTGATATGGCGCAGCGTATGCATTGGCAGGGGCATAGGGAAGTCCCTGCGTTTGAGCAAAAAGGCCGGGAGAGGAGAACATATCTCCTTGTGGTGATTTGGAGTACATGTTTAAGTATGACGGGATATTGTCTAGTAATGGATTGTTTGATACTAGACCGGGAGGAATAGTGTTAGAGATGATGGGCCTTGTTGGCGTTTGTTGTGGATAGTGAGGCGGCATGCCTAACGTGCCTACTCCTGTGAGGAGATCTACTTGGCCAGGGTGGTATGGAGGGTTGGAACTTCCTGCTTGAATGAACGGAGAATTTTGACTTGCTTGAGCAAGTTCTAACCCTCTCACTTTTTCTACTAACGTTGAAATGACTTCATTTGGTGAAGTCACGGTGCTTTGCCTGAGCGGCGTTTGTTGTATACCCTGGTGTTGTATAGGCATGTGATATCCTGTCATGAACTGATCGCTATCTTGCCAAGTTTCTCTGAGAGTATTTCCTATATGCAGTGGCATAGAGGTATTTTCTTGAAAAGAGACCTCGGGTTGTATTTGTAAACCTCCTATAGGTGGGTACATACCCCGAGAATGTTGTTCACTCCTAGGATAACGTATTGACCGTTCATCATCTAAGACCAGGTATGGGTCTGATTGTCTACTAATTTGTGGTCTAAGTAGCATCTGAGGAGACGAACCAGATTCTCTGGTAAACGTCATATTGTTCGAGCCCGAAGGCTCTGTTTGTTGCGTTCGAGGGGGTTGATCTAACTCCCCCGTTTGAAAAGACGAATTATATCTGATTCTTGGGGTTTGTGTTGACAACTGATTAGTTGAATAATTATCACCCCATACTGAGAGCGAGGGTGATGATTGCCTATTCTGTTGGGCGTAGTATGCCTCGAGACCCAAGAGGGGTCTGCCATATTCATCGAATCCCGACATATTCGGGGGGTATATGAATACCCGCAGAATAATGGGAAGGAGCGAAGGTGATTGAGATGAGATGAAACTTCTCAAAGAGAAGGTGAAACAGTTGTTAGTTCACGTCGGGTTCACCAATTTTGTACGCTGAAAAAGTGACAAGCGAGCGTGGGAATCTACAGGTAACTCTTCCGCGTACCCGACCTCCCGAGGTCGTGCCGAGACAGCCGGTGGGGATGGAATATGCGTGGTATATAGACAGACTAGTTAGGCAGTCTGATGTCTTCGACACGCACTAGTGGAATTTGTGAATCTAAGGCAAAGAAGGCCCTTCTAACCTGGACTGGTGTGATAGATCGATCGACAAGGATGACTGCTCGAAGGCTCCAATCAATATCAAGCTCTGGCATGATTCGATCTATGGGTTGTGGAATACGTGGGAAATGACCTGGGATAGTTTCGTGTATGTCTCCAGATAAGGTCATATGGTGGATGGTGGAAACAATTGACTCTATGGACGATTCTCTGGCCTAGTCCAGAATTCTCTAGCTTCGTTAGCCGCTATATCTAGTAAGGACAATTGTTCGATGATAATAGGTGGAAGTGGAGTAGACTGAAATACTAGTGTGCGTAGGCCAGTATCTATATCTAATTCTCTTATGGATTCGTTGGGCTGTGGGATCTGTGGGTCACAACCATAGGTTTGTGGTTGTTGTGGACCAGCTATGGTCATGCGTGGAGTCAAGTCCTGATCCCTAGTATCCAATAATCATACGCTTTCTCAGCTTCTATGTTTAGAATCAACAGTTGTGCGATCTTCTCAGAATACCTCACAGGCGTTCTTGCAACCTGGATTCTTAGGCCGGTATCTATGTCTGTGAGGGTGTCTCCTGCGTCTGGTTGTGGAACTAAAGGGTCACACCCGAATGTTTGTTCTCTTTCAAACCCTTCTACAGTCATGTAGATGTTTTTCTAGGGTAGTCTGTAGTTTGGCTGATTTGACCAAAACGTATGTGCTTGGTCGTCTTCTATGTTTAATCCTCCTAACTGAGATCTGATCTGCTGGAAGTCTGCTGTTGTTTGGAAGACTTGGATTCTAAGATTCTGGTCAATATCAGTTATTGCTGTTATGAGATTGGGCTGAGGCACGATTGGCTCGAAAACGTATTCTCTGGGCTCCCTAGGTCCCGTAATTGTCATACAAACGCAATAATATAAACAAACTGTAATAAAGTGAACTCTAAGTATACGAAATATATTTAAGCATATATGACTTCTTTTTTGTATTTTTTTGATGATTTATAAGAATTTAAGAAGGCAGCTATTTAAAATATTTAGAATTGACAACTAAACTAATAATTTAAAACAAACAAAATAGCCGAGTGTAGCTATTTGTCTGTGCAATTTGTATATCTATTCTAAACAATGAAATAACTAATCTATTTGCAAGATTCTCGATCCTACCTCAGAAGTGAGGAGTGAATCATAGTTTCTCAGAAACTATCAATCCCCACAGCTTCCCTGGCAATATCGAGAATAGAATTTACTGAAACAAAGCGATTAACTACTCTATTTGATATGATTCTAACTAGAACTTTGAAAGCTAGAACCTGGATTCCGCAGAACAGTGGCGAATCCGATGGTGTGTGTGTGTGATCTTGTCCCCTCAGTATGATCTCTTCGTTCTTTGTGCTCACGTAGATCCAGAAAAGTGTGTAATGCTTGCATCAACAGGAGTAGGTGTTGGAACAAGGGACAACCTTTAGAATACAGACTGAATAGAACATGAATAGGAGAGGGATAGCGCAAGAGTACAGAGCTTGGCTTATGCAGTTCCTAGCGGATCTATTGTGAATCATGCAACATAATGCGTCCAGAACCTGAAACTATCCTGTTTGAGGAGCAAAAACCTGCAACTTTAATGGCTTCCTAAGCTATTCTACTTCTAATGGATTAGATAGAACAACAACACTGTTTGCACAAGCTGGATATGTGGCTTACCAATAGCTGGACAATGCTAACTAAGCATGCAAAGAATTAAAACTATGGCTTCTAAACAGAATAACAGACTAAGCTATGAAAAAGAGAGCATGAAAGTGAAATCAGGGGCAGACCATTTGTTTGAGCACAAGCCATGCATTTATAGGAATTCAATCACCCAAAGATCAAAACCAAACTGAACTCCTAAACAATAAACAAAGGAAAAACACTATTCCAGGAGAAATTCAGAGACAAACTTCAGACCCTTTGTTTGTGCAAAAACATTTATAGGAATTCAAACCCAAAGATCAAAACCAAACTGAACTAAACAATAAACAAAGGAAAAACACTATTCCAGGGGACCAAAAACATAAATACAAGCTTAAGTCGGCAAGGAAAGTTGGTGAAACGTTGATATTTCACGCGAGTCGCGTCAAAAGAACGTTCTAGAAAACACGTAAAGGACCGCCGCCCTGCTCAGGGCGGTGGTTACAGGACCGCCGCCCTGTTCAGGGCGGCGGTTACAGGACCGCCGCCCAATCAGGGCGGCGGTTTCATTACTAAAGAGAAAAGGGGCAAGAAAAGAGGGGAAAAGGGGAAAACAAAGCACGCGGGGGCTAAGCGGGGTATGCGGGATGTTAACACATATTCGGAGAGCTTTTTCGGACCCCGAACACCTTGTGAAGAGACATGTATCATCATTGGGGCACATATTACACTGTTCCGTAGTACAGTACCTTACAATTTTGGGTACGTACAATTTCCAACAAGTTGTTGATACAAAGTAACATCAACCAAGGATGTGGAACAATTAGCCTCAAGCTTAACTCCAGATAAGAAATGAGTAAGAGATGGATTGTATTTAGCCATGTGAAACTGAGCCAGAATATCAAGAGAGTACTTGGGTTATGCAAGTGAAATACTTGAATCATATTGCATGATCTGAATTAGAAGGAAGTAGTGTAGTAGACCAAAGTCAGTCATGGTGAATCAATCCTGAAGAGATACCTTCATTGCCATGATAGATGATGAAGTAATCTCAATGATCAAAAGGTCATCAACATAAAGTACTGGTATTAGTAATGAATCACCCTGCCATAATAGATATACATTAGGATCTGAATGACACTGACAAAAAATAGAATCTAGGAGGAAGGAATCCATCTTGGCATACCAAGCCCAAGGGGAATGTTTGAGGCCATATATAGATTTCATAAATATGCAAACTAAGGATAAATCCTAAAAAAACCTTGGTGACTACTCTATGTAGATATCATCCTATAGGTATGCATGAAGAAAATCACTCTTTGCATCCATTTGGTGCACACTCCAGCCATGTGATGCAGCTAAAACAAGTGTGAATCTAATCAAAGTCATATTTTCTATGGGTGCAAAGGTCTCTGAGTAGTCTATGCTAGCTACTTGTGAAAAACCCTTGGCTACTAACCAAGCCTTGTACTTATAAACTAACCCATCTGTTCCAAATTATTTTTGATATATCCATCGACATCGATCCATCTTCCTTCCCTTAAGAAGTGAAGTAAAATATGAAGTTGATTTTTGATTAATGAATTATATTCCTCATGCATAACAATATCCCACTTAGGTATGTTTAATGCCTCTCAAAATGTCTGTGGATATGTCACTAAAGCATAAAAGGCATGTGGCCTACTCTGATAGTCTTCCCGAGTAAGTCTGTCATCCTCAGGATCCCCTGCTCAAGTGATTGCAATCTAAAGTGTCCACCTAGCCCAAAGAGGGCATGAAGTGAGTGAGTCATGTGCTGAATCATCATCCTATAAAGTATGGCTAGAAGTAGATGAGGATGAATCCTTATTAATTTTGTCGCTATCAGAATGAGAAGAAGTAAAATAATCTTCCGTAGGAACCTGCTATGGATAAATTGAATCCTCTGACTATTCATTATAAATGAGTGAAGCTAAAGTAGATGGAGAAGCATAAAGTAAAGAGTTAGTGGGGCTCTCCTGGAACTTAACACTTATGTCAAAGAATAAATCATGAGTAGTAGGATGGATAAGTCTATAGCACTTGACCCCCTCTAGATACCCAACAAAGGTGAAATTCACTTTCATTTATAAAAATCTTATTAGAGAGCAAATCATAAACCAATGAGAAATATCCACGCTACCATAAATTCCATTCTTGTTAGAGTGTGAAGAATAAACTAATGAGAAATATCAATGCACCTTTGTGGTTTCACAATGTTAAGTTATCTTGATTTTGTGTTCACCTTTCATTGGTTGCGAGGTCAGGCCTTCACATCAAAACTTCTATCTAGGAAAACTTCATCACATGATTCATATAAATCTTTCCACGTATCTAACTTGACCTAATAGATCACCCAAACCCAAAACCTTATGAAACTCGGTTCATTCCATGGACTTGAAGTTAGCTAGAGCCCATTTTCTCATCTTGCACTAGAATGGTGACACATGTCCACCATCCGCCATTGATCTGACCACACTAACTTTGTCTGCCCTTCCATGGACCTGAAATTATAAGAATTTGGTACATTATGCAAAATTGAATTCCGTAAAACCCAAATGGATTAGAGAGGCCTGTAATCCTACCATGTGTCCCCTCCTTCACAAGAATTTGAATTTCTTAATAGTGCATATATTTGATGGCCATTTGAATGTCCCAGGATTTTTTAAATGGATATTTTCATTTTAAATTTTTATTTAGTGTTGATTGTATGTTTTTAATCTTTGTAAAATATGTAGACATATCTTGATCACCCGTAAGTCTGAAGATTTTATACTTTGATAAATCAGTCCATTAACCAATGCCCGGGGAATTCTTATGGTGTCAGTTCTTCAACCTTTCCACTAAATCCTTTCTTTTTATTTTTTCAAGGCACAAAATTTCTTACAATTTGATAATTATCCTTTACTCAGATTGAAATTTGAAGCAAGAGGAATACTATGAAATACACAAAATAGTTAAATCTATAGAGATTCTAGGAAAAGACCAGCTTAATCTAGGGCTTGGATTGAGCACCAACATATCCTTCACTTGGGGAAATGAAGATCAAGTGAATGGAGGGAATGGAATCAATACAGAAGAGGCCTTATAGGATGAATCCCAACTTATGCATCAAGGTGAAAAAGAGATAAAAAAGATGCTCAAAGTAGGTATTTGTTTCATCATTTTCTTTATGTTTTGGAATGTGACGAAAAAAATAATGTTATGGGATGAGGAGGAATACCTGTTATGCTAGTTTGGAGGTTGATGCGTGCATTCTAACTTCTCGATCTGATTTTGACTGTGAGAGCTTCCTTTTGGCTGGGAGGAACTACCTGAAATATAAAACAAGACCACCAAAGAAGAGTTAAATAATATATGATAGTGGACTGCCTAGAATATGCTAGATCTTGGAAGTGTGATACTTCTTAGAAGGTTGTCAACCCACTATTTTATAGAACAAATTATGAAGTAACTAGAATGCGTAGATAAATAAATATAGTGCTAGTATTCTGATTTGGGTACCTCAGATCACTATCTGTGTCAATCCAATTAAATACTAAAAACTATGAGGGTCAAGGTCTTCAGGTCAGGTTGCAGGTTGTTCAAGTGGTCTGTAGGTCACAGATAGGGTCTTAGCAAGGTTGGGTAAGGTGTTTGGGTTGTCTTGGTAGGTATGTGGTTGCTGGTTCACATAGTGTTGGTAGACAAAGAGACCGACATTAGTTGAGGTATGACCAATCATGGTTTGGAAGAATCGATGATGGTTATGGGTAACCAGTGTTGGTAGAGGTGGGATGATAAGGCTCAATAAGATTTTTTAGTAGGGTTTGAGTTGAGGTCAAGAAGAGATGACATAGGGCATAATGAGGTATATGGGGATCTTAGGAACACTCATAAATATGTAGAGGTCAGGTATAGGTGGTTTTATGGTGTGGATGGAGGAATGGTTAGGTTTACAAAAAGAGGAATAGTGGGTAAAAGGGAATGTAAGTAGGAAATGACAACAAATGTGACAAAAACTTTAAAATAGGATAAGGCTAAAATAACACAAGTGATAAATGTACTTATTGGTGTTGCAGGTCTAATGGATATGTGGTGGTGATGATTGATTGGTTGGATGGAACTTGGTGCTATAGTGGTGCTTCCCAGAATGTTATTATGAGTGCAATACCTCTTGATCTATCCTAGTGCTGGCTATGGATGTATGTAGGTATGAAAAGGCTCTGGTTTTTCTTGAATACAAATCCTTTCTCTTCTGTTTGATTCCAGAATGTGTCCAACCACAAACAAGTTTCCAAAGTGAATAAATGGTAACAGATGATGGTTCCTAGTTGAACAACGTCAGTTTTAGGATGACCGATGTCGGTTAAGGTGGGATTCCCTAGGTTTATTAAAAATGATAGATCTCACAATTATTTATGCCTGGTCTATCCATTTATTCACAGATCAGAATGGACATTATGTTTTCATGAGTGGGAAGGTGGTTAGAGGAATAATAGGCCTTGATTTTTAGGGTTGAACCAAGTCTTACTCATTTATGGAAACATGCTATGAATAGGTCTATGGTGAGGTGTCCTATCTATTTAATTAAATGAACTAAATTAATAATGGGGTGAGGATGGGTATTAATTTAATTGTAAATAATTAAATTAATGTTAATGTAGGGTATAAGGGTCATGGTTAGGTGAATGTGTTTAAGTTGGTTATTCGAAAGGGGACCAAGGGGAGTGTGACCCAATTTTGGTGTCTACGTTTTACCCTTTTTTGTTGTGTAGCTTGTGTTGGTAAGCGATGTTGAAAATAATAGGAAATGGTTGCATCGAGTGTAAGTAAGGGTGGTTTTTCCCCAAGCATGGGTGAAGGTAACCCCCCTCAAACTAGGAACCGATGAGGTGAGATACGGAAGCAGTGAGTAGTTTGATAAAATGAGGAGGTGGGAGATGAAGATCAATGGGTGCATTGGGTAAAGGTAAAAGGTCGAATCGGGTAAACAGGTAAATGGGCCAGGATCAAAGGTAGTGGTAGTTGAACACATGCACATGTTGGGAACTACAACACGGTACCAGGTTGAGAAGATTTCAAACTCTACGTCGGCTAAGGTAGATAGGTCTATCCAAATAGGGTTGAAGTGATCCTGGTATCCAAGGTATAGGATATGGTGTGGAAACACAACAAAGGTCAGGTGCAGGAATGTTTAGGTATGTTCTAGTACACCAAAGGTCAGGTCAAGATAAACAACAGGGTAACCATGTCGCAAGATACAACTAGCATAAAGGGTCAAAGGTCACAAAAAGTGGTTCAGGTCAAGGTATATTGGTAATGACACAGGTAAGGCCAAGGTAAGATTAGTAGGATGGACAACACGGGTAACCATGTCATAAGGTACAATGAGCATGGAGGGTCAAAGGTCACAAAAAGTGGTTCAGGTCAAGGGATATAGGTAACGACACAGGTAAGGCCAAGGTATAGGTAAAATAACAAATCCTAAGACACAACAAAGGCAATGTAGGGGTAGGTTGGGTTTGTAGGTATGGTTCAATGGGTGTCTAGGATGATAAAAAGGGACGTGGGCATGAATGGTTGCAGGAAAAAGGAATTTTAGCAAGAAAAAATAATTATAAGGGTGGACCGATGTTGGTTATAGGGTGACTGACGTCACTTGGCTAGGGCACAAATAGGACCGGCGTCAGTTAGATCGGGTTTATAATTATATTTTATGGAATCATTGTTTTGTTGTACCATTAGAGAAAATGACAGAGCCGATTGAATTTTGGTGATTTTCAAGAGGAAAGGATGAGGGACTGCACTAGGCTGAGGTGGGGAGATTTGATTGGTGAGAGGAGCTAGGTAGATGGGTCCACGAGATCGGTGTGGAGAATTTGATTGGGTGGAGGTGAGGAGAGCATTTAATGATGAAAAAGGCAGGAGAGGGGTTGGGTGGGCCACTAGTGTAGTGTCCAGTCATGCCTCCACGGAGATGACATCTTGAAGAGGTAAGATTCAATCTCATTCTTTGTTGGTTAGGTGAATTTTTTGGTAAAATGTGGATTTGGGTAGAAGTGGGTTTGGGGGGAGAATTAAATTTAAATTTGGAAGAAAATGGGTGAAATAGGAAGGGTAGGAAGTGGTATGTAGGTTAAAGAGGGGTGGGGATGAATTTAGGTGAGATTGGGGTAGGAATGGGTGGGGTAGTTAGGTAGAAATGGTAAATTTTAAGAGAAATAGGGTAGGGTTTCGTGGATTATCACTGTGACAGTGACCGAATTTGGTTTAGGTTCAGTCCAAGTTGGTGGGAAGTAGCTGGCATCAGTCAAAAATAGGGTGATCAGTACCGGTTTTGGGAGACCGGTGTCAGCTAAGAAGAACTGATGCCAGTCGACATTGAGAGAAAAATGGGCCAGGAGATGAGTAAATGTGGGTGGGTGAGATAGGAAGGTATTTTTGAATGAAAATAGGCAGGGTAATAGTTATAGGTGGGGGTTCAAGGGTGAATGTAGGTATGGTCAAGGTTTAATAATGTTATGGTTTATTGGATGCAGGTGAGGGACCAGTTGCGGATGTGGGATAGGGTACCTCCCCTATTGCTAGCGATGTGGGGAGACATGACCGATGAGGAGTGGAGACACGTGACCGACGTGGGTCTGATTGGTATTTGACGCTATGGGTGTATAGTGCGTGATCCTAGTTTGATGGTCACTCTCATTGATATATGGGATTCCACAACCAACACATTCCATCTTCCGATAGGTGAGATCACAGTCACCTTAGAGGAAGTGTACAAGATCCTGAGATTACCAATAGTGGGAGCACAGGTGTACTCCATTTCATCAGAGGCCTCGGAGGAGCTGATGTTGACAATATTTGGAGAGGGGTTGGCTAAGATGAGGTTCCATAACATGAGCTTGAGCTATGGAGAGATGTACATGGCCCATCCCGAGGAGATGCGGTTAGTTGTTTTGATCATGGAGGCAATGTGCTTTTTTACACTCCTGGATGCAGAGGGTAGGAGATTCCCATGGGCATTGATGGGATCTCTTTGTGATATGATGGAGGATATGACCTAGTTTGCATGGGCACCAACCTACCTGGTGCAGTTATACAGGGAGCTATGGGCCTACGGGAGGCTATAGAGGTTCAACGTGTGCTACACTTTCCTTTTTCACTGTTGGGCATATGAGCATATTGTATGTGCATAGCCAATTGGTTTTCCCCGAATGGATGCATTTGAGATAGGTTGGGTCCAAGTTGGTTATAGGCATTGGGTGCCAGTTGGTGGAGTGCGCCAGGGGCTAGGGCTACACATGATGTGGCTAACTACAGGAAGATACTGGAGGGGTTGTCTGGAGTAGACATTATCTGGAGGCCATATGTGGTATATCCATCATACAGTCACATAGATGATGAGTTGGATGAGCTACAACTGCTTAGGTGGATAGAGGGGCGTCATGCTGGGGAGCACAAGATGATACCAGTAGATAGAGTCTGGTGGTAGTTTGGGCTGCCCCAGGATGTGCCACCACCATTCCCTCAGTATAGGAGAGATGACGTGGAGAGGCCTATGCCTCTACCATAGCTGATAGTGCCAACAAGGTAAGAGCAACAGCTGGTGGACCGACAGATAGATGATTCCGGTTGCACAGATGCATATAGAAGGTGGTGGCTAGGCCAACTATGAGCGGTACCACCCAGACTAGGGAAGCTAGACATGGCTACCCTCACAGTCTAGAGAGACACATTACAGGGACATGTGGCCACATTACAGGCCTAGATTACTAGTTTATAGGGGTAGCTGACAGGGTCACAGGTAGAGGTGGCCATGTTACAGGCACATGTTACAGGGCCAATTGGCCACTGTATAGGCATAGATTGTGGCCCTACAGGCCCAGGTAAAGGAATTGGAACTTACATAGGCTTAGGGACAAGGTCCCATTTACAAATAGGGGTAGGATATGGTCCCTCGGTATAGGTACAGGCACAGGGATAGGGTCCCTTATTACAGGTAGTAGTGGGATAGGGTCCCAAGAGACAAGTACAGGGGCCAAGAGTGATGGTGCCTTTAGACCGTACCGATGGTTAGGTTCAGGGATGCCCTGGTGAGGCACGATACTATCAAGAACACTTGATGGCTGCAAGGATAGATGTCCCATCCTATGCTGAGTATAGAGAACAACAAGATTTGAGTGAGAGGATTAGATCCCGCACTCATAGTGTGGAGAGTATAGGGGGTCGATGAGCCCTGAGATAGGGTCAAGGTGAGGCTACTAGTGAACGGAGGCCAGCTCTAGGTGAGGGGCCATCAGAGGTTAGACTGAGGCCTATGGAGGGTGGCGAGATGCTACCGGGACAATAGATAGGTAGAGAGGAGGAGACGTGTGAGACTGGCCTAGAGAATATTAGGTGGGGTGATGAGTAGTCACCAGAGATGGTCATTGTATTGATTATATATATATATATATATATATATATATCGTCCTGTGTGCTGAAGATAGTGAGGATGTATATGAGAGTTTTGTGATTTTTGGATCATATACCAGCTTGCGTGCCAAAGATGGTGAGGATGTACATGAGAGTTTTTGAGATATTTGTATCTGTGTACATATGTATGTATACATAGACTTTTTGATTTATAGATGATGATATTTATAGTATGGATGGTGTACTTGTTTTTAATTTCCATTATTATATGTGTACGTGATGGAAACGAGGTGAATTAGGCATTTTTGAGTTGAGGTCTTATAGGCATGATGGAATCAGGTCATAGGCATGAAGGACTCAAGTCATAGGCATGATGGAGTTAGTTTGATTTAGGCATGGTGGAGTCATGTTGGCTTAGACATGATTGAGTTAGGTTGATTTAGGCATAGTAGATTTGGGTTGATTTAAGTTTGATTCAATGTCCAAGTTATTGGTAACATAGGGGAAAAATGGTGATGTATATGTAGGTTATGGTTTAAATTTCCAAATATCTGCTATAGTGTAAATGTGAAAATGATAAATGCATGATTTAATGATATGGTAAAATGTGTATTAATTGATGCTTGTTTGGTTTGATTTCTAATTATTGATATAAAATGGAAACTAACTAAAGTGAATTGTGAATAGGAAAGTGAAAGGGGGAATTGGTTAGGGTAAAGAGTGGCCGAGCTAACCTCAAAGGTCCCCATGCCCTCGAAGTTCTACCTACATAGCCCCGACGAAAAGGGGCCTCAGGCTAATGTAGTTCTCCCATAAGCTAGGGAAGATTATGATGAAGTAGAGGAATGGGTTGGTAGGTGTTAGGAATGGTTAAATGTAGGTTATAGGCATGATTGAGTGTAGGTCACAGGAATGGTTGAGTCTAGGTCATAAGCATGGTTGAGTGTAGGTCACAGGCATGGTTGAGTTTAGGTCATAGGCATGGTTGAGTTGTTTTAAATGTAGGTGTCATTGATCTGGTCATGTATAAGATAATCAATAAGTAATGAGGAAGGTGAATGGTAAGAGGTGGTAAAAGAGCCACTTAATTGATAAGAACCCTAATGAGTTTACCATACCCAAGATGGGCTTATGAATGTAAGACCCTAAAGGCGTTGCATAATGGACTATTTTAAAGGTGAAGAAAGTCACATGATCAAGAAATGTCACATTTGCAGCAAGTCCCCTTGAGTGGAGAGAAAACTAGGGCACAAAAGGAAATGAGGTGAAAGTTGATGGTTTAGCGTAACCTAGTATACAACTGCATGTTTAATTAGCAAGAAACCCATGATCCAAAATTGTCACGTCTATGAAAAAAAATTCATCATTTTCTTCATTTGTTTTTTTTTAATAGATTGATCGATGTGAGAAGTCTATATGGGATGAGTATATTATCTCCTTGAGGTAAGGGAAATTTTACCGATAACCATACCGAAACTTTTGTTTCGATCCCTCGTTAGGGATCCCTTGCGTTCGAAACGTTGTAAAATCCCTTCCCGGGAAATCTAGTTTTTGAACTTAGTCTTTTTGAGCCTTTTTTGGCTGGGCGCATGGATTTGCCTTGTAACACCAAGTTTTGGTGCGCCCCCTTAAAAGCCTTTGGCGCATGGTTTTCCATGTTAACACGTCTTTCGGTGCGCCAAAGGGCGCACATAATCTCTCTGCAACACCAAGTTTTGGTGCGCCATAGGGCGCACATAACTTCATGTCGACAATACATATGGTGCGCCAAAGGCGCGCTCAATCTTCTGTTGTCAAATACTTTCGTGCGCCAAAGGGCGCACACTTTCCCCTGTCGACAGCAGTTTTCATGCGCCATTTCAAAAGTGGTTGGCGCATTGATGACAAGTTTTTCTATAAATATCAGTGCGCGCCCATGTCATTTTCATTCCTTTTTTCAAGCACGTGATTGCTCTGGATTTGTCAGCTCTGCTCTGTCGTTGTCATCGCCCTGTGGACCCGCTCTTCAGATTTTTGCTATATATTCGAGGTAAGAGGTTCTCCCTCTTCGCTGTTTTGTATTTTCGGTTCTGTTGGTGTGCTTGGTCTTTGTTTTGGGCTGCTAGTCGGTTTTTAATGGAGTATATTTGAGCTAGTCTCCCCCCTGTGCTGTCCTGTTTCCTTTTCTTTTTTCTCCTTCCTCCCTCTTTCCAGATCTGCTGGAAGGGAGTTGTTTTTCATGGCTTGGTCTGCTGGAACCTCTTTGTGAAACCTTACTTGTCCAAGCAGCCTTTTGAAGTAGGAGAAAGAATAAGAAAATATTTGAGCAGTTAAGTGTAGTTCCGTGGCGCACTGGCGCGCCTTGTAGCAATAAAAACAGTTGCGCCCCTTTGGCGCATCTACCCGCCATGTTACATCCTCAAAACCCACGCCAAAGGGCGCACCCTTCCATCCTGCTGCAGTTTGAATTCATGCGCCCTCAAAGCGCGCCCTTTTTGCATGCTACAAGTATAAATCCCGCGCTTCCTTAAAACCCTTTGGCGCACCTTCTTTCCATGTTACATCCCGCTTTCATGCGCCAAAGGGCGCACCCAGCTTTCATGCAACACAAGCCTTATTCGCGCGAGTATAAAGTTAGAAAGGCGCGGGCGCACCCTCCATTGCAGTAACATGATGTTGTGTAAAACCTTCATGCGCCGCGCCAAAGCCTTTGGCGCACCATTTGTTAATGTTACACAATCTTCCCATGCGCCAAAAGGCGCACCGAACCCCAATGTAACACGCATTTCCTGTGCGCCCTGCTATAAAATGCAACCTGCTTCATCCATGCGCCATGCGCCTTTGGCGCCAGTATAACCTCTGCAACATTCCTTTTCTGTGCGCCTTATCTATTTGGCCTGCCAGTTGCATTTTTCCTGCGCCCTGAGCCTTAAAATCTCTAACTCTTTCTTCTGCTAGCTTTCCAATGGAAGATCAAATGACTAATTCAACCTTTTTGGATTGGGTCTCACTTCTTCTTCGTGCAGATCAGCAACTGAGTTCGAAAGAACACATGTCTACGTCAAGCAAAAAGCCCACCAAACCAAGAGGAAAAGCTAAGCTGACAGAAGAAGAGATGAAATACAAATATCAGAGGGTCAGGATGCCCGAATCACAGGCTGAGTGCAGTATGGATGTCAGAGACTCTGAATTGGGTCACATTGACATGGATGAGTTCTGGGTTAGGACTCAAAAAGTTACAAGAAGTCCATGGATGGACAAGTTAATAGGCAGTGCCCTGCACTTCGCCGGAGGAATCCCCGTCAGCGCTGTAAACAACGAATTCATGATGGTGATTGCGCAATGTTACAACAAAGACACAAGATGTGTCGAAAACAGTAAGGGCGAGGCAGTCATAAACCTCACTGCCCGTCACTTTGAGTTAATACTTGGCATCCCTCACCACCGGAACTACGTGGCTGTTAGCCAACGAGAATGCATCAAGGCCTGGGAAGACAACGAAGACCAGTGCATGCAGTTGATGAATGAGGTCTACCTAAAGAATAAGAAGGTGGTGACCCGGTGGCCTCAGACTATCCACCGAAGTGATTTCTCAGAGGAACTCAGTGATACTATCACCTTCCTGAGCAGAGTCTTCGGGCTTTCAGATGCCCACTATTTCCATAAGTGGATGCTGCGGTACCTGGAGACAATGAATAAGAATTTGCCCGATCAGCGCTTTTGCTGGGGGGAAATAATAAGCAGCACCATATCTGAGCAGCTACAACAGTTCGCCACAACAGGAGTGTTCCATATGAACTCCTATGTAGTCTACGCTGCAGCATCGGCGAGGGATTATCCGGGGCTGAACCGAAGTGGAGTATGGCCTCAGGCCAAGATATTTGATTACTACCCAGAGCTGAGGCTGGAGAATAGCATCCAACATTTCGCAAAAGTTAACGATGCATTCTTCTATCATGTCATCTGCCTACTGAGGCCAAACATGACTCATAGCCGGACGACCAAACACATAGTGGCAGTCACAGAGAAATGGGGGGCCCTGTTCACCCAATTTCCCACGTTCACCTATCTGAGGGCTGCCAACTTTTTGGGAGAGCCAACCAGGCTACCAAGGTATGCTGGGCCTAAGCTGATTCTACTAGAACTGTCAAGACAGCTGGTCACATACCATGAGAAGTGCCTCAAAAGAAAGAAGGGTGGAACTCCTTTCCCCCTCAAAGTGGGCCGATACACATGCTCCACCCACCATAAGGTGAAGGAAATGTTCGCAGAGCTGGAGCTACTCAACTTGAAGCATGACTTCCCAGCCAGGCCTACCTTCGACCCAAGAAGCTGCCTGCCAAAAGCGAAGCTCGATCCGATCCATGTCCCTCAAATTGAGGATATTTACATTGACGTTCTCCATGAGGCGGAACTCAGAAGAAAGGATCACTCTCGCTTAGCATTGGCGGAAATCATCCAATACGGAGTGGCCATTGTCCCCGAAGGCTTCCAGACTACGGAAGATGAAGTAGATAAGGTGTATAATGACACAGATGGGGACAATTGGCCCTTCCCGGCCATTGACAGGAACAAGGCTCCTCAAACAATCGAGGAGAGGGTCAAGGAGACTATGCGGAGAACAGAGCATTGGTGCCGCATGAACGGACTAATCTACCTCGGGGTAGATTTCACAACTTCCCCTTTGGGCAACGCACCTCCAAGGTCAAAGAAGCAGCTGAAAGGCAAAGGTGCAGAAGGTGAACCTAGCACCATTCAGGAGGAAGCCCCTGAAAGTCCTCTTCCCTCAGAGCCAGAACAAGTCATAACTCTTGATGAGGAATTGACAGAGGATAGTCCTATACGCCCATCCACCCAGGATGTCGGCGTCGCTACAACTTCAGAGGTCCCTTCTATCCCTTCTTCTTCTCTTCCTTCCCCTCCTCGAGTGACTCAAACGACCATCCCTTTGGTCGTGTCCTCTGCCCCTTCTTCTACCCTTTCCCCTGCTTCTTCATCTATCTTCTCCTCCCTCGCTGATTTGTCTTCCTCTATTTCTTCCCTCATCTCCGAGCTCCCTTCCCTTCCTATGTCTTCTGCAGTTGCGGTTTCCCTTCCTCCCGTGGACATTTCTTCGGCTATTCTTTCCATGCCACCGCCGCGTGTCTCCACGTTTTTCCCCTCTTCTACCGTTGCTGCTTCCCCCTCTGTCTCTGGTCCTTCTTCTATAGGACCAGCTTGGATCTCTCAGCAGCTGAGCCAACAAAAGAGGAAAGTCCCCATCGCTCCGATGGACTTTTCGGTCATTCCGGCTAAAGGAGCAAAGAAGCACAAGCCGGTTACACGCTTCTCGAAGAGCGCTGCAGGTGAGAGAGTCATGGAAATAGCGTACCCCAACCCCCTCAAAGAGAAAGAAGATCTGTCTCCGACAGATTTCACCGTGACCCAAGTCACAATGGGGACATCCTCAGAAAGTCTCCAGGGGGAAGCTCTTTCCGCAGTTGATGCACTCTGCAAAAAGCTTCAGGAAACGAAAGAGGAGAAAAGGCTACTGAAGGAGCAGAACAAGTACCTGCTTCAAGCCTTACAGAAGATGGGAAGTGCACCTCCCACAACTGCCGCCGAGACTCCTGAGCTGCTCAGTCAGGAGAAGATCAATGAGTATTCAAAGATCGGCGAGCAGGGTATGGCTGTTTCTGCTTGGAGGAGCCAGATCCTCAAGGATAGTGAAAGAGTAATCGCCGAGTATATCAGTTTATATCTAAACATCGAGAAGGCGAATAAGGAACTCCAAGCATTAGCAGGTCCGATATCAGAAGAGTTAGAACATGCTAGACTCCAGCACGAGACCTTCCAACAAATGTTCGACTGTTCAGTCGAAGATCTGGTCAAGTTCGGAGTCTTCGGTCATCCAAGGGCCCTCAACAAAACTATGTCCACTCTGGACTATCAGATAGATCAGCTGGAATTTGTTTTAGAAAAGATAGACAAGGTAAAGGAAGAGGCCCTGGATGCAATGCACCAAATGGAGAAAATTGTCCTCGCCATGACTCCAGGGTTGCTCACTCCTTCCCTTACCTTGAGATCAGCTGATGACACTATCCGGATCTTCAAGGAGATAGCTTCTCAAGGGACAGGGCCAGAGGTCACATTCGACACTGAATCTATCAACAACCTACTGGCCTGTAGGGACTTCATCGGGTTCCTTATCGAGGCGGAGAAAGATTATTCCAAACTCCCGGAAAAGCTCATAGACGAGCGGGAGACTTGCGAAGCAATCAGTGAACGGCACAAGGATCCATCACAGGATCAATTTGGGCCAATGATCAGCAAGTTTTTGGAATACCGCGCTCAGTTCCACATATCATCACCTGAGCAGCATCAGAAACAGGCAACCCCTTTTCGGCCGCAGGATGATGATGATGAGTAGCTTCTTCTTCTTCTTCTTCTTCTTCTTCTCTCTTCTTCTTCTTCTTCTCTCTATTCTCCGACTTTCTTTTCGAAATGTCTAAAATGTGTTGGCACAAATGATGACATCATCCATGTTGCATCATGGGATGATGTCATCCACCAAGTTGTCAAAGTCAACATGACTTTTAGATATTTTGTAAATATCTTTGTAAATAAGTGGTTGGCTCCATTTTGCCTTCTCTCTCCCTCATCTTCTATAAATATGAGAATACTTGTTGTATTCAGGGTGAACATTTTTTAGATAGAAATAGAAGTGAGGAGAGAAAGACTTTGAGCTTTCTTGTAACAGAAAAGAACAAGTAATACAATTATTCAGACTTTGTGCTCAATAGCTGTGTTATACATTAGATCTTTCTTACGTTAGATCTGTATGTGTTTAATCTGTTGGATTCATATCTACTTTTCCGTCATTTGTTTATCAGTATTGCTTTGTTTATTTATGCAAGTAGGTTTGGCTCTGTTTACTACCAAACTAAAAACATAAATCTTCTGACCTTTCTGCTTTGGAATTCATTTCTTTTCTCCCTTCGGATCTGTTCTTTCTCTTCTCCCTCTTTCATTCCTTTCTTTTCGCAGCCTGGAACACTCTACTGGGATGAGATCCCAACCCCCGAAGGCAGAATCTGTGAGACTTGCATAGGTTCCTGCTAGTAGAAATAGCAATAAACCAGTTTCGCTTTGCTGTCTCAAAGAGGGGCTAAGCCCTGCACACTGTTGGCTCGTCTATCCATAGATCTGTCCACGCGACAGATTTTCGGACCAACAGTTTTTGGCGACTCCGCTGGGGATCGAATAGATCTGTCAGATCTATGGTGGTGATATAATATAAAATCAGAAAAATATAAGAAAATCGCTGCCAGTTTGCAAATCTGAACTTTTGTTGAAAATCCAAAAAATTTGCAAAAGTGCCCGAAATTGAAAATTTTCTTCTGAAATCCATAGATCGGGCCTAGTTACAGATCTTTAGTTCGCTGAGTTTTTATCAAAGTTAACATTTTTCCGTAGATCTGAGTTTTTGACTGTTTTCTAAAAAGTTTGAAACCCTCTGAAAAGTAAAGATCAGATCTGAAAATCAGCCTGCTATTCTTCCCTGCCATCTTATCCTCGCTATTATTTGTCATTAACCGCAATCGGTTTTTCGAAGAGGATAGTTTTTAAATATCTTGAAAAGTGCATGCTGCTGGTTTTTGTCAGAAAAACCAGAAAATCAGCAAGTACACCCAAAAATAAAGTTTAAATCTGCGCCATAATATCGCAGATCTGGAAGGTACGCTGGCAAGTGAACCTTTTACGCGCAGCAGGAGAGCCCGTGGAGAAGTCGATCCTACTTTCGATCTGCTTCAAAGGCACAATTTCAGCATAACACCGGCACGTTTTTCAGCGTTAAGCTCGGCTAGCCGGTCATCCAGGAGTGTCTCACCTCCACGAAGAAAAAGTCTTTTACAAGGAGCATCTACATCCCTTTGTAGTGCCTTGCTGCTCAGTGGAACCACCCTCCCAGCTCGTGTGCTTTTTCCAGCCTTTCAAATGGCGGTACCATGGGGAAATGCTATGGGTCCTCTCGCATTACCACATCCAGTTCACGCGCTCCCTCACGGAAACAGAAAGAATTTTCCCAAATTCGACGGGAGCGGAAATCAAAGCACGGATTCCCACATATCTGCTTTCATTATGTCATGCAGTATTTTGGACGTGACTCACGAAGATGTGTCGGTTCGCCTTTTTCTGGAGACTCTACAAGGGCCCGCAGCTGAATGGTTTCAGCATTTGCCGGCCGCATCTATCACCAGTTGGGCAACCTTGCGGGAAGCTTTTGAAGACAGATACAAGCCTTCAGAAGATGCATTTGCATTGCTATCACGGATCACCCACCTGAAGAAAGAGGCCAATGAGACTATGCGTGATTTTGTCACCCGGTTCAATGCATTAATCAACCGTGTCCCTACTGCCATGCTTCCAACACCGGAGAATCAGAAGTGTTTCTTCGTGAACGCCATGAGCTCAAAAGTTAGCTTCTTGCTCCTTCAAGAGCGAGTAGCTACCCTGACACTCGCTCAGGCCGCTGCCATTCGGATAGAAGACAATTTGATAATATCTGGCGAGTTAAAAAAGGAATCATCAAAGTCCAAATCTTCAGATCCCTCGCCTGCCACTTCGTCTGATCCGGCATTCCAAAAGATGGCGAATGATCTGCTCGCATTGAAAAAGCAGTTGGCCCAGGCTCCTAGTTCCTCATACCGAGACGTTCCACGAAGGAGTTTTGTTCCCAACAATGTTTCACAAAGACCGCGTCTACCTGCAACTGCTCCACGGTTGGCGCTTGAAGCTCCTCCGGTCAATGCTTTGGCCGAAATTGAAGAGGAAGAGCAGTACTATGAAGAATCTTCGCCTCAAGACGAAGATGATCAAGATGTCGGTGAGCCGACTGGCGACTCTACTATTGGATACATGGAATTTGATGAGGATGAATCTGATGAAGAAGAGAGTACTCAAGGCTATGCAAGCGGACAATCATATGCTGTTTTTACCCGCTCGCAAGGAAAAGAAGCGGAAGTTGCTGCCCATGTGCAGAAGGAGAAGGTCGTGTCGAACGCGCCTCCAACCATTGTTAAAAGAGGTAATCCCCTTCCTACTCAACTCCCTGCTAGGTCTTTTCCAAAGAAGTCCTTTCCGCCCATCTCTCCTCCGAATCAGCCCCCTCATATTCCTATCAAGATCAGTAACCCTGTTCCACCATCGCGAAGTGAAGGACTCATTCCCTCACCAACGCAACCCTTGGCCGCGTTTGATATTATAGATCACGCTAAGAAGACCAAGATCCAAATGTCTGAAGCTGAGTACCTTCAGTCAAACCCCGAACAGCTTGTAAGATTAACTAAATATATTCAGAGTCAAGCTGTTGCGTCTAAACAGGTTTCCCCAAAAGGAATCCTTTCCACTCCCCCTGAATCTCGCATAAATGTTGCTTCAACATCTGCATCAGGCAAGATAGAACCTTTCTATCTCTCTCTCCTAATCAACGGCCATAAGTTGAGCAACTGCATAATTGATTCCGGAGCTTCCGATAACGTCATGCCGGCGAAAGTCGCCCATGCTTTGGGCCTCACTCTTACCAAACCTTTCGGCAGATGTTACTCCTTGGAGACCAAGCAAGTGCCATTGATTGGCCAAATCAAAGACGCGCAATTTGCGTTCGCAGCATTCCCTGAAAAGAGGGTAAAGATGACCGTTCTCGTTGCTGACATTCCAGCAGCCTATGGAATTCTGCTAGGAAGGAGTTTTTGCAGCGAAGTTGGTGGAGAAATTCACATGGACTGGTCTAAAGCTAGAATACCCGTCAAAGGTGTGATGCAGACTTTAGAACCGGAATCGCAAAAGAAGTACTTGGTTACTAGCTCTGAGGACCCCAAAGCCCAAATCCTTTTTGAATCATCAGGGATGGGGAACTACTTCTTATCTACCGAGACGGGTACAAAGGGCGTTTTTGTTCAAGAAAAGGATCTTAATGAGATCTGGACCTTGCAATTTGATGGCAGTTGCGCGACTAGTGGGTGTGGCGCCGGAATCGTGCTAATATCTCCCGAAGAGGAGGTAATTCCTCTTTCTTTCAAATTGCAGTTTTTCAACACTAACAATACTGCTGAGTATGAATCTCTGTTGCTCGGTATGCAAGCCGCAAAGGAAAGAGGAATTAAAAATTTGAAAGTCCAAGGTGATGCTGAGCTAGTTGTAAATCAGGTCAAAAGGATTTACCAAGTGAAAAATGAGAGGCTCAGGCACTACCGTAACGCAGTATGGGACAGCATTGAAGAATTTGATGCCTTTTCAATAGGAGCAATTCCAAGAGCTCAAAATGATATGGCCGATTCATTGGCCGTTTCGGCATCTCTCATGCTCCCGCACCCGGGTTTGAAAACGAACAAATACACCATTGAAGTGGTTTTCCGCCCGAGCGTGCCAGACAACTCTCAGCATTGGCAGGTATTCAACGATGATAATCACCTCATTGCCTTTCTAGAAAAATCAGAACATTTTGATGAGTTGTATTTTGAAGGATCCACCTCTACATGCCGTGAATCAATCAACAGTCAAAACCATGAATCAGAGGAGAAAGACGGCATATGTCAGCTCAAAGGAAATAAAATTCCGAAGGGCCTGGTTTCTCTGGAGCGCTTGTTTGACAGGCACGACCGTTTTATGAAAAAGAAGAAGCAAGATGTTCCTGACTCATCCCCAGAAACAGAACCAGTCAATATAGGTTCTGAGGCACATCCGCAATTTGTAAACATTGGCAAATGTTGCACGCCTGAAGAGAAGCGGAAATTTGTCAAGTTGCTGAAGAAATATATAGATGTGTTGGCATGGTCCTATGCCGATCTAAAGTCCTTCAAGCCAAAGGACGTTCAGCATGACATACCGCTGAAAGAAGATGTCAAAGCCTTTCGCCAGAAGCAAAGGCACTATAATCCGAAGATTTCGGGCACCATCCAGGCAGAAATTCAGAAGATGCTGGATGCAAGAATCATCTTCCCTATCCATCACAGCACTTGGGTGGCGAATATTGTGCCAGTGCGCAAGAAAAACGGCGAGATACGCATATGCGTAGACTTTCGAAATTTGAATCAAGCTTCACTAAAAGATAACTACCCTCTTCCGATAATGGATCAAGTTCTGCAAGCAGTAACTGGATCAGAAATGCTGTCTATGCTTGATGGTTTTTCAGGCTACAATCAGATTGAAGTCTCGCCTGAAGATCAATTCAAAACAGCATTCACTACTCCCTGGGGTACATTTGCCTACAGCAGGATGCCTTTTGGCCTGACTAATGCAGGTGCTACTTTTCAACGGGCCATGGACTTCGCATTTAAAGGTATGATGGGAAAAGTCATTGTAGTTTATCTAGATGACTTAACCGTGTTCTCTAAACAACGAAGTGATCATTGTGATCACTTGGAGCAAGTATTGGCCAGGTGCCGAGAACATGGAATTTCCCTAAATCCCAAAAAGTCCGTTTTTGGAGTTACGGAAGGGAAGTTGCTAGGGCATGTGGTTAGCAAAGAAGGAACGAGGATAGATATTGAAAGGGTTAAGGCTATTCAGAGCCTTACTCTGCCTACAAGCAAGACTGGTGTTCATTCTTTCTTCGGAAAGGTGAACTTTCTTAGGCGTTTTGTTCCTGACTTTGCCGAGAAGACTCGCCACATATCGAACATGATGAAAGGGTCACCAACTTTCAGATGGAGTGAGGAAGGGAAAAAGTCATTTGAAGAAATAAAAACTTCTGTTGCCCATGCACCAGTCCTGGTATGTCCCGACTTCTCCAAGGACTTCATCATGTATAGCTACGCATCAGAACATACTGTGTCTGCAATCTTAATGCAAAAGAATTCAGAAGACATTGAATCCCCGATTGCATTCATGAGTTCTCCCCTCAAGCCTCACGAGTTGAAGATGACTCAATTGGAAAAGCATGCCTTTGCCGTTGTCAAAGCAGTGAAGAATTTTAGGTATTACATTCTAAACTCGCATACGGTGGTGCTGGTCCCTGACACGGCGGTAAAATCAATTCTAACTCAGCAGGAGTTAGGAAGCTTGAGAGGGAATTGGATCGCAAAGGTCCAGGAATATGACCTGGATATTAAACCTACCAAGCTGGTGAGGGGCAAAGGCCTGTGTCAGCTAATGGCTGAAAATGAAAATTTAGAAGGTCCTAAAGGAAAAGAAGATTGTACAAACGAAGAGCAAAGCCCTCTAAAGGAGCTTGATTCTCTACCTCTGGTTCTGTTTGTTGCAACTAGTGACGAGTGGTACTCCGACATTGCTTTCTTCCTTACCTACGGCGAATGCCCAATGCACCTAACTGCGAGGGAGAAGCGCACTATAAAGCTCAGAGCAGCTAAATATGTCATCTGGGATGACGGTTTATATAAGCGCGGGATAGACGGTGTCTTCCTGCGATGTGTTGACAAGCCCCAGCAAGTAAAACTGCTGGAAAGTTTTCACAATTCAGCCTGTGGAGGCCATTTTTCTTCTTCCGTGACAGCACACAAGATCATTCGAGCCAGGTACTATTGGCCAACGCTCTTTCAAGATGCGGCTACCTGGGTGGCAAAGTGTGAACCCTGTCAGCAATTTGTCGGCAAGCCCAAGTTGGCTGCCCTTCCCCTAAGGCCGGTCATCATCAATGAACCATTCAGGCAATGGGGAATTGATTTTATTGGCGCACTCAATCCTCAATCGAGTGCTGGACATAGCTATGTCCTTACAGCAACGGATTACTTCACCAAGTGGGTGGAAGCCATACCTGTCAAGCATGCCACTTCTGAGGTGGTTTGCAGTTTTATCAAAGAAAATATCATTGTCAGGTTCGGCGTTCCAAACAAAATCGTTGCTGATAATGCTTCTAACTTCTCCTCCCGAGAAGTTATTAGTTTTTGCTATGAATATGGGATAACTTTAGCACATGCCTCGGATTATTACCCTCAGGGAAATGGTCAGGCGGAATCCAGTAATAAGAACTTGGTGACCATCATACGGAAATTAGTAGATGAGAATCAGCGGATGTGGCACAAGTCTTTGTACGACGCTTTGTGGGCGGACCGCATTACCCCCAAGAGATCTCTCGGCATGTCACCTTTTCAAGTGTTATATGGCACTGATGCCGAACTTCCCATTTCTGCTGAACTTCCTGCTCTACGCTTGGCACGAGTAATTGAAGATGAAACTTTCCAGAATTCTCTAGAAAAGAGAATTATGTATCTGGCGGAACTTGAAGAAAAGAGAGTAAGAGTGGTCGACAGGATCACTGAACATCAGAATCAAGTAAAGAGGCTTTTTGACAAGAAGGCCAAGCAGAGAAATTTTCAAGTGGGAGATCTCGTCCTCTTGTGGGACAAGCGAAGAGAGCCAAAGGGCATGCACGGAAAATTTGATTCCCTATGGAGAGGGCCCTTCAAAATCAAGCAACTCAATGGAGAGAATAGTTTCTATCTCTCGTATCTGGATGGAGCTGAACTCCCGCTTCCCTATAGCGGGCAACATCTCAAGATCTTCAGGAAGTAGAGCTTGCTCTCTTCTTTGTACAGTTTGCTTTTTGTTGTGTGTTTGCTTTCGTCGTGTGTTTGCTTTCGGTTTGTTTTGTGTTTCCTTTGTTCTCCCTCCGGTCCCCCTTGTTTTTGACTCCGTACCCAATGGATAGGCACATGTGATCTGGGATTCTCTACCCCCGAGTTCGCTCAGGAGTAGTCCCCAGAAGGAGCCAGCTGTTATCCCGTAAAATTGACAAGGGCAATTTTACCGATAACCATACCGAAACTTTTGTTTCGATCCCTCGTTAGGGATCCCTTGCGTTCGAAACGTTGTAAAATCCCTTCCCGGGAAATCTAGTTTTCGAACTTAGTCTTTTTGAGCCTTTTTTGGCTGGGCGCATGGATTTGCCTTGTAACACCAAGTTTTGGTGCGCCCCCTTAAAAGCCTTTGGCGCATGGTTTTCCATGTTAACACGTCTTTCGGTGCGCCAAAGGGCGCACATAATCTCTCTGCAACACCAAGTTTCGGTGCGCCATAGGGCGCACATAACTTCATGTCGACAATACATATGGTGCGCCAAAGGCGCGCTCAATCTTCTGTTGTCAAATACTTTCGTGCGCCAAAGGGCGCACACTTTCCCCTGTCGACAGCAGTTTTCATGCGCCATTTCAAAAGTGGTTGGCGCATTGATGACAAGTTTTTCTATAAATATCAGTGCGCGCCCATGTCATTTTCATTCCTTTTTTCAAGCACGTGATTGCTCTGGATTTGTCAGCTCTGCTCTGTCGTTGTCATCGCCCTGTGGACCCGCTCTTCAGATTTTTGCTATATATTCGAGGTAAGAGGTTCTCCCTCTTCGCTGTTTTGTATTTTCGGTTCTGTTGGTGTGCTTGGTCTTTGTTTTGGGCTGCTAGTCGGTTTTTAATGGAGTATATTTGAGCTAGTCTCCCCCCTGTGCTGTCCTGTTTCCTTTTCTTTTTTCTCCTTCCTCCCTCTTTCCAGATCTGCTGGAAGGGAGTTGTTTTTCATGGCTTGGTCTGCTGGAACCTCTTTGTGAAACCTTACTTGTCCAAGCAGCCTTTTGAAGTAGGAGAAAGAATAAGAAAATATTTGAGCAGTTAAGTGTAGTTCCGTGGCGCACTGGCGCGCCTTGTAGCAATAAAAATAGTTGCGCCCCTTTGGCGCATCTACCCGCCATGTTACATCCTCAAAACCCGCGCCAAAGGGCGCACCCTTCCATCCTGCTGCAGTTTGAATTCATGCGCCCTCAAAGCGCGCCCTTTTTGCATGCTACAAGTATAAATCCCGCGCTTCCTTAAAACCCTTTGGCGCACCTTCTTTCCATGTTACATCCCGCTTTCATGCGCCAAAGGGCGCACCCAGCTTTCATGCAACACAAGCCTTATTCGCGCGAGTATAAAGTTAGAAAGGCGCGGGCGCACCCTCCATTGCAGTAACATGATGTTGTGTAAAACCTTCATGCGCCGCGCCAAAGCCTTTGGCGCACCATTTGTTAATGTTACACAATCTTCCCATGCGCCAAAAGGCGCACCGAACCCCAATGTAACACGCATTTCCTGTGCGCCCTGCTATAAAATGCAACCTGCTTCATCCATGCGCCATGCGCCTTTGGCGCCAGTATAACCTCTGCAACATTCCTTTTCTGTGCGCCTTATCTATTTGGCCTGCCAGTTGCATTTTTCCTGCGCCCTGAGCCTTAAAATCTCTAACTCTTTCTTCTGCTAGCTTTCCAATGGAAGATCAAATGACTAATTCAACCTTTTTGGATTGGGTCTCACTTCTTCTTCGTGCAGATCAGCAACTGAGTTCGAAAGAACACATGTCTACGTCAAGCAAAAAGCCCACCAAACCAAGAGGAAAAGCTAAGCTGACAGAAGAAGAGATGAAATACAAATATCAGAGGGTCAGGATGCCCGAATCACAGGCTGAGTGCAGTATGGATGTCAGAGACTCTGAATTGGGTCACATTGACATGGATGAGTTCTGGGTTAGGACTCAAAAAGTTACAAGAAGTCCATGGATGGACAAGTTAATAGGCAGTGCCCTGCACTTCGCCGGAGGAATCCCCGTCAGCGCTGTAAACAACGAATTCATGATGGTGATTGCGCAATGTTACAACAAAGACACAAGATGTGTCGAAAACAGTAAGGGCGAGGCAGTCATAAACCTCACTGCCCGTCACTTTGAGTTAATACTTGGCATCCCTCACCACCGGAACTACGTGGCTGTTAGCCAACGAGAATGCATCAAGGCCTGGGAAGACAACGAAGACCAGTGCATGCAGTTGATGAATGAGGTCTACCTAAAGAATAAGAAGGTGGTGACCCGGTGGCCTCAGACTATCCACCGAAGTGATTTCTCAGAGGAACTCAGTGATACTATCACCTTCCTGAGCAGAGTCTTCGGGCTTTCAGATGCCCACTATTTCCATAAGTGGATGCTGCGGTACCTGGAGACAATGAATAAGAATTTGCCCGATCAGCGCTTTTGCTGGGGGGAAATAATAAGCAGCACCATATCTGAGCAGCTACAACAGTTCGCCACAACAGGAGTGTTCCATATGAACTCCTATGTAGTCTACGCTGCAGCATCGGCGAGGGATTATCCGGGGCTGAACCGAAGTGGAGTATGGCCTCAGGCCAAGATATTTGATTACTACCCAGAGCTGAGGCTGGAGAATAGCATCCAACATTTCGCAAAAGTTAACGATGCATTCTTCTATCATGTCATCTGCCTACTGAGGCCAAACATGACTCATAGCCGGACGACCAAACACATAGTGGCAGTCACAGAGAAATGGGGGGCCCTGTTCACCCAATTTCCCACGTTCACCTATCTGAGGGCTGCCAACTTTTTGGGAGAGCCAACCAGGCTACCAAGGTATGCTGGGCCTAAGCTGATTCTACTAGAACTGTCAAGGCAGCTGGTCACATACCATGAGAAGTGCCTCAAAAGAAAGAAGGGTGGAACTCCTTTCCCCCTCAAAGTGGGCCGATACACATGCTCCACCCACCATAAGGCGAAGGAAATGTTCGCAGAGCTGGAGCTACTCAACTTGAAGCATGACTTCCCAGCCAGGCCTACCTTCGACCCAAGAAGCTGCCTGCCAAAAGCGAAGCTCGATCCGATCCATGTCCCTCAAATTGAGGATATTTACATTGACGTTCTCCATGAGGCGGAACTCAGAAGAAAGGATCACTCTCGCTTAGCATTGGCGGAAATCATCCAATACGGAGTGGCCATTGTCCCCGAAGGCTTCCAGACTACGGAAGATGAAGTAGATAAGGTGTATAATGACACAGATGGGGACAATTGGCCCTTCCCGGCCATTGACAGGAATAAGTCTCCTCAAACAATTGAGGAGAGGGTCAAGGAGACTATGCGGAGAACAGAGCATTGGTGCCGCATGAACGGACTAATCTACCTCGGGGTAGATTTCACAACTTCCCCTTTGGGCAACGCACCTCCAAGGTCAAAGAAGCAGCTGAAAGGCAAAGGTGCAGAAGGTGAACCTAGCACCATTCAGGAGGAAGCCCCTGAAAGTCCTCTTCCCTCAGAGCCAGAACAAGTCATAACTCTTGATGAGGAATTGACAGAGGATAGTCCTATACGCCCATCCACCCAGGATGTCGGCGTCGCTACAACTTCAGAGGTCCCTTCTATCCCTTCTTCTTCTCTTCCTTCCCCTCCTCGAGTGACTCAAACGACCATCCCTTTGGTCGTGTCCTCTGCCCCTTCTTCTACCCTTTCCCCTGCTTCTTCATCTATCTTCTCCTCCCTCGCTGATTTGTCTTCCTCTATTTCTTCCCTCATCTCCGAGCTCCCTTCCCTTCCTATGTCTTCTGCAGTTGCGGTTTCCCTTCCTCCCGTGGACATTTCTTCGGCTATTCTTTCCATGCCACCGCCGCGTGTCTCCACGTTTTTCCCCTCTTCTACCGTTGCTGCTTCCCCCTCTGTCTCTGGTCCTTCTTCTATAGGACCAGCTTGGATCTCTCAGCAGCTGAGCCAACAAAAGAGGAAAGTCCCCATCGCTCCGATGGACTTTTCGGTCATTCCGGCTAAAGGAGCAAAGAAGCACAAGCCGGTTACACGCTTCTCGAAGAGCGCTGCAGGTGAGAGAGTCATGGAAATAGCGTACCCCAACCCCCTCAAAGAGAAAGAAGATCTGTCTCCGACAGATTTCACCGTGACCCAAGTCACAATGGGGACATCCTCAGAAAGTCTCCAGGGGGAAGCTCTTTCCGCAGTTGATGCACTCTGCAAAAAGCTTCAGGAAACGAAAGAGGAGAAAAGGCTACTGAAGGAGCAGAACAAGTACCTGCTTCAAGCCTTACAGAAGATGGGAAGTGCACCTCCCACAACTGCCGCCGAGACTCCTGAGCTGCTCAGTCAGGAGAAGATCAATGAGTATTCAAAGATCGGCGAGCAGGGTATGGCTGTTTCTGCTTGGAGGAGCCAGATCCTCAAGGATAGTGAAAGAGTAATCGCCGAGTATATCAGTTTATATCTAAACATCGAGAAGGCGAATAAGGAACTCCAAGCATTAGCAGGTCCGATATCAGAAGAGTTAGAACATGCTAGACTCCAGCACGAGACCTTCCAACAAATGTTCGACTGTTCAGTCGAAGATCTGGTCAAGTTCGGAGTCTTCGGTCATCCAAGGGCCCTCAACAAAACTATGTCCACTCTGGACTATCAGATAGATCAGCTGGAATTTGTTTTAGAAAAGATAGACAAGGTAAAGGAAGAGGCCCTGGATGCAATGCACCAAATGGAGAAAATTGTCCTCGCCATGACTCCAGGGTTGCTCACTCCTTCCCTTACCTTGAGATCAGCTGATGACACTATCCGGATCTTCAAGGAGATAGCTTCTCAAGGGACAGGGCCAGAGGTCACATTCGACACTGAATCTATCAACAACCTACTGGCCTGTAGGGACTTCATCGGGTTCCTTATCGAGGCGGAGAAAGATTATTCCAAACTCCCGGAAAAGCTCATAGACGAGCGGGAGACTTGCGAAGCAATCAGTGAACGGCACAAGGATCCATCACAGGATCAATTTGGGCCAATGATCAGCAAGTTTTTGGAATACCGCGCTCAGTTCCACATATCATCACCTGAGCAGCATCAGAAACAGGCAACCCCTTTTCGGCCGCAGGATGATGATGATGAGTAGCTTCTTCTTCTTCTTCTTCTTCTTCTTCTTCTCTTCTATTCTCCGACTTTCTTTTCGAAATGTCTAAAATGTGTTGGCACAAATGATGACATCATCCATGTTGCATCATGGGATGATGTCATCCACCAAGTTGTCAAAGTCAACATGACTTTTAGATATTTTGTAAATATCTTTGTAAATAAGTGGTTGGCTCCATTTTGCCTTCTCTCTCCCTCATCTTCTATAAATATGAGAATACTTGTTGTATTCAGGGTGAACATTTTTTAGATAGAAATAGAAGTGAGGAGAGAAAGACTTTGAGCTTTCTTGTAACAGAAAAGAACAAGTAATACAATTATTCAGACTTTGTGCTCAATAGCTGTGTTATACATTAGATCTTTCTTACGTTAGATCTGTATGTGTTTAATCTGTTGGATTCATATCTACTTTTCCGTCATTTGTTTATCAGTATTGCTTTGTTTATTTATGCAAGTAGGTTTGGCTCTGTTTACTACCAAACTAAAAACATAAATCTTCTGACCTTTCTGCTTTGGAATTCATTTCTTTTCTCCCTTCGGATCTGTTCTTTCTCTTCTCCCTCTTTCATTCCTTTCTTTTCGCAGCCTGGAACACTCTACTGGGATGAGATCCCAACCCCCGAAGGCAGAATCTGTGAGACTTGCATAGGTTCCTGCTAGTAGAAATAGCAATAAACCAGTTTCGCTTTGCTGTCTCAAAGAGGGGCTAAGCCCTGCACACTGTTGGCTCGTCTATCCATAGATCTGTCCACGCGACATATAAATCTCTGCACCATCTCATTTGTGCATCTTTTGTTCTCTAGTCCTAAAGGGTGTTTTATTCCAACCTAGGTAATTACTTGATTTACCTCCTTATACCTCTATGAAGAAGTTCACACCTCATATACCTTCATATTATGCTACTTTAGTGATTGGTTTGCAGCATCATGCCTTAGTTCATCATTTACACTTGCCCACTAGCATTATATGTACTGAAATGCACCAGAATGGCTACCTTCATGCACTATAATCCTGAGTATTGACCTAATACTCCTTCCACACATGTTATGGTATAATATCACACTACTCCAAAATATCATGTTTACATACTTTGACTTGGTTCACTTGAATCAGTGTTTTCATACCTTGGCAGTACCTGATTTGGAGCTAGGATTAGGAGCCTGTAACCACCTGAAATTAGGATCTGATGTGATGACCATGTGGATAGTGTTTGTTACAAACTTGTTAACACCTCAGTTACATGTTCTATTGACCACATTTTTCCTTTAGGAATACTCCATACAACCTTTGAGAGACTCACCAAACACCTAGATGATCACTTGACCATGCACCTGAATCCTATTGGCACACCATTACATCATGATTGGACATGAATTGACACCTCATGAGACCACCTAGACACCTTTGGAACACTTTGACATCAATGACAACCTAATGACACATCACCCAAAAAAAGGTTCCCCCTTTTTCATTGATGAAAATCTACATAGAAACATTGATGGAAACCAATCAAGAATAACACTCTACAAGCCCTTTTTCTCATGTTTCTTGACTCATTCTCCCCATTAGACATACTAGGAAAAAGGTTACTGCAAGAACACTTGACATGAAAAAATGACAACCAAGGACAAAAATTCATGAGAAATACAAACATACTTGTTTTTAATCTCCCCCTAGGATATCGAGTTTTCTCTTTTCTTGGCTCCTACCAACAGCTTATGAGGTATGTATTCCATGCTGTGAACAATTTCATGCTCCCCCTTAGACTGTACACCTATTACTTCACCAATTTCACTTTAACCATTCATCATAATCTATATCTCCAGTTCTGAAGAATGGTTATATTCAAATAAGTTTGAAACTGATGAAATTCCAATAGGTCATATCAATTAAGTGGCATCCAATGTTGTGGAGACTAATATGTTGCATCCTTTAAACTATGAAATTGAGCATACCTGTTACATCTACATTGTGTGTGCATGAAGCCAATATTACTATTTTCTAGGCATTTTGCAACACTTGGAAACCAAATTATCGTTCTTCTATCAATTCCATCATCTTCCAAGACTCCGTTCAGGGCTTTTAGTGCTTTATCAATCATTGTAGAGTGTTTCATGATTGTGACCCTCAATACCTTTATACACCTGATTGTACTACTCACAAATGAAAGACACAATTTATTAAATCTCTTATTGTCTTTTAAGGATTTGAAGTGAATTGTATTAAGGAAATCCATGTCATGAACGATGTCCTTACAAGGAACTCCTCAATTTCTCATAGTGATTCAGTGGACTATGAGGGCCAAACAGCTATTTCGACTTTCTTTGTAGAAAAGGATCTTAGATCTTCGAAGTCACAGTCTAGTAAAACATTGTTGTCACAAGCCATAGTTTAACATACAATTTCTTGGATGAATGGGAAAGGTGGTTTGATTATAACAAGAAGCAAGGACAATCTTGAATTTACTTCTAGACTCTTTTCTTTGCATGAAATGGTTAGTTCTTAAGCCATCAACTTCCCTATACCTTCTTTGAAGGCCACCCAACTTGCAAATAGCCCTTGAAATTGACAAATATTGACTTAACATTTGGATAAACTATGCAGAGCCATTTTATAAGTACCCTTTTAAAGAACATCATTCTTTCGTCAATACAAATTTTCGATAGCCAATTCATTCTCCATCAAGAAGAATCCCGTTCTAATTTTTCTTCTTCCTGTCTAGGGTTTCAAGCAAACATTTAGGTTTTTGACATTTTGCTCAACTTGTTCATCTAAGATGGAGAGGAATAGGGCTTTTCCTTCCTAAGACATACCTATTTTAGAGTGACTTTCACCTCCTAGACTGCTCCATCTACCTTTGATCAGCATGAAGTCCCAAATTTACTTAGAGACATTGTGGAGAGGAATTTCACAGCTCTGAATGTTTTCTTAATTTTATTGCATTTAGGTCCTTATATTGTACAGTAGATCATGAAATTTTTTCATGTTGAAGACCGTTATACCTGTAGCTTTGTCCTAGCGATTCTTTTTGGCATTCTTCATAGTCTTAAGATACTTATGTGCTATATATTTCCCTGGTACTTTGCAAAGGCATCAAGGCAATAGAAATAACACTTCTTCATTATCTTACGAAATTTATTCTTTCACAAATGATACTCAACAAGCCTTACAGTGAATAGGTACAGAGAAATATTTGTATTCATTAAGAGCCACATCAAACTCTTCTAACCTTCAAAAATCTCTAACAGTCCTCACCGAGAGGTATCAACTCAACACCAAAAGGCATTTTCCATTCAAGGCATCACAGAGATTGATCTTTACCCATGAATTCGTGATTCGCTTGATCTCAGAAATGTTACTACTCATAATGTACATACAGTAAGAGTACAATATTTATAGTATGGGTCTTTAAGGTGCATCAAAAAAACCTTGCATTGACACTTGAATACTGAGACATGAAGGCTTTTCATAAGACAACCTTTGAATCCTTGATGAAGTATATCTTTACTCTACTTATAGAACTTGAAGATCATCATGCTTCAAGAAACCTTGACAATCCCTCATCTGACCTGGTATACCTTGGATCAATCCACTTACAAGACATACACTATTGATCCTTCACCATACACTCACATATTCATATTCATAATACATCTTGGACTAGTATATGTCTTAAATTATTGTAGGGATCATTCATACTTGTTTGACAGAATCATGATAGGATTCACACAATACTTGAATCATTTTAACTAACTTTGTGCAACCTCATGAGATTATTTCATGAAAACTATGGAGGACTAGATAATTATTAGATATTTAACTAACTTTGTACAACCTCATGAGATTATTTCATGAACAAGCTATGGAAGATCAATTATTAGATGATCATCATCTAATTTGTAAACTTCTACTTTGGATAATCTACAAACCATAATTTTTATTTTTTTCTACTTCCAATTGTGACAAATGTCAAAAATTGTTATAGTCAATGGTGATGTAAAACTGAACTTAGAATGAATTTCTTTGGAAAAGGAATAACAAATCAAACACTACATTTATCTTAGAAACCCCCAAGTTGAGGGGAAACCAGCTAGGAAGGGAAATTGCTATATTCTTCCAAAATTATATTGGCCAATATGAATTAATACAAATTAGAACAAGAAGAAAGAAGTAAACAATGTATACACTCCCTCTCTTTACTTGGTTGGTCTATTTCTTAACCTTTCTTCTCCAAAATCTTTTAACTCTTGCTCCAATGGTTTCTTCTCACATCTTGCATTAATACTTTGAATGATCTATTTCACTTGCTCCTCCTTGTATTTATAGCTTTATTCATGTCCTCTCATGCACTGGAACTGAATGAGAAAGGATGCACCAGAACTGAAGAGACATCAGTCCTGAAAGTTTCAAAGCCACGAATGTTCATGGATGTATCTTTGATTTTTTTCCATAAGTGACAGAACCACCAGTGTCTATAGACTGGCAGTTACGAAACTGCTGATTTTTGTAGTGTAACACCCTCAACAATTGTTATATTCCTCCTTTGCATTTCAAGTGTTGACATGTGATTTTCTTTATAAAGATGTGTTCTTTTGATTGTTGGAGATCATGCTTGATATGGATAAATATTTTTTGTTCTTAAGATAATTAGAATGGAATGCAATGGCTTCCTTAAATCCATTTTTCACTTCTTGTAGGTGAGTTGCAATCTGGTTTAGGAGTTGCAAACTTACCTCCTTATCTAACTCATCCTTGGATCAATTTCAGTGATCCAAGGAATGTTTTAAACCTTCTCAATTGAATGAATGGTAAATTGACATTCCATGAATTGAGGGACATGGTGGACTAAAATTTTTTATTACAAGTTATTTAATCTTTGTGTGAACATGTTTCTATTCAGTTGTATGTTGTGCTTAGGTCCTTGGAGATTGATCTTGGCAGTACATTGCCAACGTAATTGAAATACAACATGTTCATGACATAGGAAGGATTCGGAATCCTAAAACTAAAGGATTATCCTATGGAATCCTAATTTGGGTAAGAATATTTACTACCTATCTATGTTACTTAATTGAATTTTTTCTAACCTAAGCCTTATGCTAAGGGAATATGGAAAGGTTTCTCGGATATCTAAATTAACCTAAAACATAATGCTATAAGGTTATGAGATGTTCTAACCTAATGTTGGAATTACCTAAGGTAATGTGTTAAGGCCTAAGGTAATTATTCCTAAACTAACCTAATTTTTAAGATCTATCCTAAGCTATTTAAATAGGAACCTAAATGGGTCGTATACCTCTAAGGTGACAGTTCCAATGGCATTGAATTTGTTGATAAGGTTCTTAAAGGCATTAAGTACTGCCAGTTTTGGCAGGGGCTAGTTGACTTGGCTGAGGCTTATGTGGAAGTGTCACTAAAACGGAATTTCATGTTAATTTTTATTTGGCAGTCGCCTAGTTGGAATTTGGTGGTACGGAAGGAAAGAGGGGGGTAAAAGCTTCATGTGCAGTAACATCTAAATATTGGCCTATCTTTAAAATGTGTGGGTCATCTTGAGTGTTAATGTTGATTTCAATGGTCGATTCATTTAACATGTTTTTTGTCTCAGAAGGTAATGACCAGTGAATATAAGAATCTTCCGCACCAAGGTAAGTGAGGATGGATTCATCGTCCTAACAGTGAACAACATTAATAGAAGGTGTATCTTAATCGATCATGTCAGGGTACAGGAATGGGAGAGAAGAGGAAGCCTCACCATCACATTGATAGGTCAAAAGTGTAACACCCTTAATAGTTGTTATTTTCCTCCTTTGCATTTCAAGTGTTGACATGTGATTTTCTTTATAAAGATATGTTCTTTTGATTGATGAGATCATGCTTGTTAGAATGAATTGGAATGGCTTCCTTGAATCCATTTTTCACATAGTTGCGATTTGGTTTAAGAGTTGTAAATGTATCTATTAATCTGACTCATCCTTGGATTAATTTTAGTTATCCAAGAAATGTTTTAAATCTGCTTTGTTGAATGAATGTCAAATTGACATTTCATGAATTAAGTGACATATTGACTGACCTTTGTTGTTACAAGTTATTTTATTTTTGTGTGAACGTATTTCCATTCAGTTGTATGTTGTGCTTGGGTCTTTAGAGATCGATCATGGTAGGACAATGCTGGCGTAAACAAAATACAGTCTGTTCATGACATTGGGAGGATTCAGGATCCTAAAAAGGACTATCCTATGAAATCCTAAGCTAGGTAAGAATATTTTCTACCTATGCTATGTTACTTAATTGATTTTATTTCTTACCTAAGCCTTGTGCTAAGGGATTATGGAAAGGTTTCTAGGCTATTTAATTTAACCTAAGACCTAATGCTAAATGGTTATGTGATGAACTAACCTAATGCCTAAAACTATTATGTTGTGAATTAATCTAACCTATGTGGAAACTACGTAAGGTAATGTGTTAAGACCAAAGCTGGTAATTTATTGTTGGGGTTATATCCTAAGGTTACACATCATAAGCTAACCTAAGATCTAACCTACACAATTATATCTATCCTAAACTAATGGGTATGAAGGGGGAATTGGTTGTCGCATGGATCTACGATGACAGCTCCAATGGCATTTAATTTGTTGATAAGGTTTTAAATGCATAGAGTACTACCAGTTTTGGTAGGGGCTAGTTGACTTAGCAGAGGCTTATGTGGAAGTGTCACTAAAACGGAATTTCATGTTAATTTTTATTTGGCATTCGCCATAGTTGGAATTTGGTGGTAAGGAAGGATAGGTAGGAAAATTAGAATTAATAAAATTTAATGTTTTCAGTCTTCATGCTCAAACCACTTTGGAAGGCATACATACGGGTTTGTATGGGGTTGTTTCACTTTGCATGTTTCATGATTTTCAATCTGTAAGCTCTCTGTTTTTTTGAACCAGTAGATTGAACTACACTTAATGGCTATTTTTGAAGTCTTAGACCTATTTTCAGTTCGTGGGATGTATAAGAGACAATGTTGAAAAAGAATATAGTTGTTTGATCTTTTGTGGAGAAGAGGAGAAGTTGTGAGCTCAGTTGGATATCTCCTTCAATTTAGCACAAGCACTATCAGGCATGATAGGCTCTAATATTTAATATCTCTTGCTTTCTTCTAAATGTTTCATTAAAATGATTCTACTCTTTTGAAATTCTTGGCTTGCATGTTTTATCTGATTACTTGTTTGTTGGGTTTTATTATCTCTGTCATCTTGGATATGAATCCATGGAAAAAATAATGTTGGTTTTGAAACTGTCTTTGAGATAGTTTAATAGTGATACATGCATGCAAAGCTTGTATTTGTAGCTCTGCTTTCCATTTATGAAAATTGTAGTCAAGGTTGTTGTGTTGGAAATGACCTTCGTTGCAATATGTGTATTCTAAACTATATAGGAACCTTGAGTTCCATTTGATCTTGTTGGAGTTGTGTCTTGCTTGAACTTGTAATCGAGCTTGTATTTGGTTTGGATCTTATTCTTGGTTTCGTGTTTGATGAAAGCTGGTGTTGGAGATTCTTGTTGTCCTAACCTGGTTTAGGGAATCTTGGGTAACTTGGGATTGTTGTGGAATCCCATATGTGGTTCTGTACCCATTTTTTATTCTTGTGAAAATATGGGCTATTATTGGAGGTTTGTGTTTTACACCGCACTCTTATTTTGTACTTGTATAGCTTTGAACTCTTATTGAAGCTCATGTTTCATTTTGAGATGGTATTATGGCTTCTTGTTTAAAGTATAAACTGGAATGAGATCTTCATGTTTCCCTAAACCTGTGACTAGAGACTCGTGTAGCTCTGAACTATTAATGGATATTTGTATTATATACTACCTCGTATTAAGATATTGTCCATATCTGAGGTCATGATGAGACTTTGTAATTTGACACTATACATGTAGTTTGGTACTTAAGTGTTTGGAATTTGTAGTAGGAACAACGTGTCGGTTCTGTTTTGGTATTTTTGAGTCTTCCTTGTTATTGATATAAACTTGAATGGGAACTTGTTGTTTCCCCAAACCTATGAATATTTACTTTAAGTAGCCCTAAACCTTTGTGAGAAGCTTGTGTTCGACATTGTGCTCAGATTTTGTCCTTTTGAGTTCTAAACTGGTAGTATTATCGACATGTTTGATTTGGTTTTGGCATTTGAGTTGGGTCTTTTAACTTCTTAAAAATTTTAAAGCTCAAAACTCTTTTAATTGAACTACTTACTCAAGGAAATCTGGGAGAGTAGTTTAATCGAACTGTTTAAATATCTTTGGGGATTTAACTGGAAACATTTTCTTAGGATAATGGAATTAGAACTTCTCTTATAGACCTATTTCATCTTGTCTGAGATGGCAATGGGTTTTCAATCTTTGAGTTCATTGGTACTCTAAACATGTTAGCTTAACTGATTGGTTTGTTTTTCTATCTCTTGTTGGATATAGTAAATACACCTTGTGTCTTTATAAAAGAAAGGAATGTGATTCCTTTGGAACAGACTATTGTTTTAGGACTGCTATGTGTATTTCATTCTGGGTTTGGAATTGAAACTCGTGTTCATTAAAGGTAAGGAAGTGTAAGGAAAATGACAGTGTGCTTTCTTATTACCGTGAGTTGATTTCATTCTCTCTCCTAGGAACTAGCTTATGAATTTCTAGTTTGAATTAAAAGCGGGAGTTCATTTGTTAGTACAATAAAATGAATTATTGTTGGGATCCTTTCCTAACTAAGATCCCTTTTCTTTTTATTGATGGGATAAGTTCATTGGTTGAACTTTCCTGCTATGTTTCTCTTATAAAATGGATATTTCTATATGAGTTGTTGGTCTTTCTTGTTCAAATCATTTGTTGAAATGTTGTAGGAAGAGAATAGATGATTCGGTTTTGTTGAATAAAAAAATGTAAGCTTGTTTGGTAGAATGTTTGTTTGACAAGGCTTTCTTGTTTGGTTTGAGATGAGTAAGTTTTTCCCCTTGTACTCTATCTTTTTATGGACCCTCCTTGGATGGACTCGAGTAGAGATTAACTCCTGTATGAGTCGCCTTTGATTGTGAACATTGATTCAAATCTTTAAATGTTAACTTATAATATGTGGAAGTAGTTTTAGGCTTGCTGGTAGACTTTTTTATTCCCTCTTCCTTCTTGGATTGAAATGAGATTCTATTCTGGTGAATGTCTTAAATGTTAAACTTTAAGGTAGTTGATCTTTAAATGAAATAATTAATTCACGTTATGAATTTATTCTATTTTTTAGATGTTTTGTGTTTGGATAAAGTTGTAATGATTCTCTTCTTCTTTTGATTATGAGTTAGATGAACCATCCTAATTAAAATCATGTTGTAAACCCTTCTTTTGGCTTGAAGCAAAGTTAAATGTTGTAATTCTATTATGATATAATTGGGGAACAATGAGATGATATGATTTGTTGTTTGCTTAAGGATAATTGATAGGATCAATTAAAATCTAATTTTGTAAGGTTGATATAGTGGATTATATTTTGTCCTTTTCTTGGAAGTGAATTCAATTGGTTAAAATATACTTCTCTTCCATTTGCCATTGTTGTGTTGATATTATGATGTAATAATTGTCTGATTAAAGTAGAGTTGTTTTTAATGGAACAATTATTGGAATGCACTTCGTTTTAAGGCTTAGGGCTTATCATGCTCAGTTCATTGAACTGACCCGTGCTAGCAATTTTTACAGATGGAATTCGTAAGTGATAAAGAAGGAAAAACTTATATGATGCATTACCTGATTTAAGTTTGATTCTTTTGAAGAACTCTGATTCGTTCTTGAGATTGTATTGAAAAATAAAAGTAGTATTATTTTATAATGAAGATAGTTGTTATGCAGTGTACCTAAATGCATAAGTTTTGTAAATATACAGTTATTAAGATAAATTGAAAGGTGTGAGTTTACCTATATTGGTTGTGTAAATTATTTTGTACTTATATGAAAGAGATGGATTTTATCTTGTTGTTATTCTTCATATTAATTATATGTTAAATGGCTATCTTTTAATAAGATTGGATAAAGGGATTTAGTTCAATCTCCCTACTTGTGATGTAGTTGTAAAGTTGCAGAATATGGTATTCATTATATAAACTATATAACATAGTAATGTAAAGTGTGATGAACATACATTGGGTGGACATTGGGTAGAATAAATCTTAACACTTATCATGTAGAGAAAGACCCTTTCTCTTTCTTAATTGTTCATAAACCAAAAAGGTTTGGTAACATGACTTCAATTTATCAGACTTCATTTGGTATGAAATATACTTTATATTGGATTTATTCTAGCGTTGAAATTTTGTAAAAAGTTATTGTACTTTTAAATATGACATAACATAACATTGTACAGTTATGGTTAATTGGCAGTTTAACTATGTGTTCAAACATTAAAAGCGACAATGAATATAACAAAGTTCTTAATGGGCTAAATGAATTAAATTTAGGAAGAACTTATGAGGTGTGTTGGAATAGGGTTTGGAAAGGTTGTTGTAATCAGGTTTTAACCCAAACTAATAATGTATTAACAATCTCCTCGGGGGTGTGTAAATCTCGATGAGGCAGTTTTTGTAGGATGTTGGCACATGCCAACTGCAGGGCTATGATTTCGAGAAGGATTGAGCCTTCTTGAGAACACAACATTGTAGTTGACATGTGGCATCACCCTTCTGCATTGATCATCTAGATCTACACACATCTGGAACTCAGACTTGAACCTAGGTTCTCTCTAGGTTTGGATAAGAGCATATTTAGGATAGGAATTAGCTTCCAAAGGCTCAAGGTACGTTTACACATTCAGATGACTTAGGTTAAATGAGTATGCCCATCTAACCTAAGCCTTTGTAAGTGTATTCCTATAATAGGTAATGTTTCTATTCAGGTCTAGGGTTAAACCCAGAACAAGTGGACTAACGGTAGTCAGTAAAGACCAATCATGATAATAGAAGAGTGAGGTGAAGGACGTATTCCCATATGATGAGTATGTCATCCAGGAATAGTGAAATACATAGTATGTTGTAAATATTTGGCCAAAGTATCGCAAATAGTTGATTGTGTTGTCCTATGTCACCAAGTTTAAAACAACGCGATATCAGATGAATATTGGTGACAAATATTCAGATAAATTCTTTAAACAGATCACTTAGTACCTAGTGTAGGGTAGGATGAAAAATTATACGAAGTATACAATGAGTATTTAATACAAAATATAACATAAATAGAGTGGTAGCTTATCGAGTTATGAAATGAATAGATCGGTAAATCACCGAGTCATTATAGTTGCATATGTTTATCCTTTGAATTTGATTGGCATGGAATGTTTGTTCTAAATATTGCTTTATTCAGAATAGTGAACATTATTAAATAATTTTTTTTCCCTTGTTTCTAAAGTCTTAAATTGGGAATGTTACAAGAGGTTCTAGGGAAATTGTGTTTACGAAAATAAAAGTTAGGAGGAATAGATTCAGGATCTATGGACTCCGTAGGTAAAGATTGTGACATGGGTGAATGAGGTGGAGAGGTTTTTTCTTCTTTAATGAGGTCGACGTGAGGCTTCTTGGGAGGTGGTGACTCAAATCCAAAGCCACTATGGTCATTGTGTTTAGGAGTGGTATAGGAAATGAAATTATGACAGCCTTGTTCCTAAACACTGAAACCAAATCCTTTCTATGCGCACTCGTGGAGGAAAGTGTGAGTGAAGTGGTGGTTAGTAAGGGAATGTAAGTCAGATGAAAATTGGTGTGTTTGGGATGGAGGTTCAGGTTTATAAGTGGAAATATCAACTCCCCCATATGTTAGATTGGTGTGAAGGTGGGGAGGACCATAAGGAAAAACCTCGCCTATGTGGTAGTCATAACTGGGATGCTGACGTAGGTTCCCTTACTCTTGCAGAGTGAGGAACATGTCAATATTTTATAGGCGTAACTCCCCTAGAGTTGAGGTTTAAAAAACACCCTCTAAGGTTCAATTTTCGATTGTGGGTATCAAGGGATAGATGAATCACTAGATGATGGGAGCAAGTAGAGTAAATGGTAGGAGGCTTGTTGCAATTATATAAACTATATATACATAGTAATGTAAAGTGTATGAACATACATTGGTGGACAATTGGGTAAGAATAAATCTTAACACTTACATGTAGAGAAAGACCCTTTCTCTTTCTAATTGTTCATAACCCAAAAAGGGTTTTGTAACATACTTTTCAATTTATCATACTTCATTTGGTATGAAATATACTTTATATTGGATTTTATTCAAAGCTTGAAATTTGTAAAAAGTTATGTACTTTTAAATATGCATAACATAACATTGTACAGTTATGTTTATTGGGCAGTTTAACTATGTTTCCAACATTAAAAAGCGACAATGAATAGACCAAGTTCTTAAGGGCTAAATGATTACATTTAGGAAGAACTTATGAGGTGTGTTTGAATAGGGTTTTTGGAAAGGTTGTTGTAATCAGGTTTTTAACCCAAACTATAATGTATTAACAATCTCCTCGGGTGTGTAAATCTCGATGAGGCATTTTTGTAGGATGTTGGCAATGCCAACTGCAGGGCTAATGATTTCGAGAAGGATTGAGCCCTTCTTGGAACACAACATGTAGTTGACATGTGGCATTCACCCTTCTGCATTGATCATCTAGATCTACACACATCCTGGAACTCAGACTGAACCTAGTTCTCTCTAGGTTTGGGATAAGAGCATATTAGGATAGGAATTAGCTTCCAAAGGCTCAAGGTACGTTTCACGTCAGATGATTAGGTTAAATGAGTTATGCCCATCTACCTAAGCCTTTGTAAGTGTATCCCCTATAAAGGTAATTTTTCTATTATTCAGGTCTAGGGTTAAACCCATAACAAGTGGACTAACGGTAGTCAGTAAAGAACCAATCATGATAATAGAAGAGTGAGGTGAAGGACGTATTCCTAGGATGAGTATGTCATCCAGGAATGTGAAATACAATATGTTGTAAATTTTGGCCAAAGTATCGCAAATAGTTGATTTGTTGTCCTATGTCACCAAAGTTTAAAACAACGCGATATCAGATGAATATTGGTGACAAATATTCAGATAAATTCTTTAAACAATCACTTAGTTACCTATGTGTAGGGTAGGATGAAAAATTATAAACGAAGGTATACAATGAGTATTTAATACAAATATAACATAAATAAGTGGTAGCTCTCGAGTTATGAAATGAATAGATCGGTAAATCAGCCGAGTCATTATAGTTGCTATGTTAATCCTTTGAATTTGGATTGCATGGAATGTTTGTTCTAATCCTTGGCTTTATATTCAGAATAGTGAACATTATAAATAATTTTTTTTTCCCTTGTTTCTAAAGTCCTTAAATTGGATGTTACAAGAGTTCTAGGAATTGTGGTTTACGAAAATAAAAGTTAGGAGGAATGATTCAGATCTATGGACTCCGTAGGTCAAGATTTGGACATGGTAATGAGGTGCTAGTTTTTTTTCTTCTTTAAATTTAATGAGGTCGACGGAGGCTTTCTTGGGAGGTGGTGACTAAATCCAAAGCCACCTATGTCATTGTGTTAGGAGTGGTATAGGAAATGAAATTAAATGACAGCCTGTTCCTAAACCTGAAACCAATCCTTTCTATGCGCACTCGTGGAGGAAAGTGTGAGTGAGTGGTGGTTAGTAAGGGAATGTAAGTCAGATGAAATTGGTGTGTTTGGGATGGAGTTCAGGTTTATAAGTTGGAAATATCAACTCCCGCCATATGTTAGATTGGTGTCTAAGGGTGGGGAGGACCATAGGAAAAACCTCGCCTATGTGGATCATAACTGGGATGCTGACGTAGGTTCCCTTACCTTGCAGAGTGAGGAACAATGTCAATATTTTATAGGCGACCTCCCCTAGAGTAGGTGTTAAAAAACACCCTCTAAGGGTTCATTGTGGATATTTGTAGCAGGGATAGATGGATCACTAATGATGGGGAAGCAGTGAGTCAATGGTGAGGCGTGGTCGATAATAGGGAAATAACAAAGTTAGAGATGTGGGAGAGGTGGTGGAAGTCCTTTATGGATGGGCTTGTGGATGAAGGTAACGTGGGGGTAATGATAGATGCCTTGACTAGGACAGTACATTGTTGGGCCTAGTAACAACATGTTACAGGTCTTAAAAGGTGATGGTTGGCTGGGATGGTGTGATTATGTCCTTCATGTTTAATTTGAGTCATTAGTGTAAAATTGAAGGAAAAACTTATATGATGCATTACTTGATTTAAGTTTGATTCTTTTGAAGAACTCTGATTCGTTCTTGAGATTGTATTGAAAAATAAAAGTAGTATTATTTTATAATGAAGATAGTTGTTATGCAGTGTACCTAAATGCATAAGTTTTGTAAATATACAGTTATTAAGATAAATTGAAAGGTGTGAGTTTACCTATATTGGTTGTGTAAATTATTTTGTACTTATATGAAAGAGATGGATTTTATCTTGTTGTTATTCTTCATATTAATTATATGTTAAATGGCTATCTTTTAATAAGATTGGATAAAGGGATTTAGTTCAATCTCCCTACTTGTGATGTAGTTGTAAAGTTGCAGAATATGGTATTCATTATATAAACTATATAACATAGTAATGTAAAGTGTGATGAACATACATTGGGTGGACATTGGGTAGAATAAATCTTAACACTTATCATGTAGAGAAAGACCCTTTCTCTTTCTTAATTGTTCATAAACCAAAAAGGTTTGGTAACATGACTTCAATTTATCAGACTTCATTTGGTATGAAATATACTTTATATTGGATTTATTCTAGCGTTGAAATTTTGTAAAAAGTTATTGTACTTTTAAATATGACATAACATAACATTGTACAGTTATGGTTAATTGGCAGTTTAACTATGTGTTCAAACATTAAAACGCGACAATGAATATAACAAAGTTCTTAATGGGCTAAATGAATTAAATTTAGGAAGAACTTATGAGGTGTGTTGGAATAGGGTTTGGAAAGGTTGTTGTAATAAGGTTTTAACCCAAACTAATAATGTATTAACAATCTCCTCGGGGGTGTGTAAATCTCGATGAGGCAGTTTTTGTAGGATGTTGGCACATGCCAACTGCAGGGCTATGATTTCGAGAAGGATTGAGCCTTCTTGAGAACACAACATTGTAGTTGACATGTGGCATCACCCTTCTGCATTGATCATCTAGATCTACACACATCTGGAACTCAAACTTGAACCTAGGTTCTCTCTAGGTTTGGATAAGAGCATATTTAGGATAGGAATTAGCTTCCAAAGGCTCAAGGTACGTTTACACATTCAGATGACTTAGGTTAAATGAGTATGCCCATCTAACCTAAGCCTTTGTAAGTGTATTCCTATAATAGGTAATGTTTCTATTCAGGTCTAGGGTTAAACCCAGAACAAGTGGACTAACGGTAGTCAGTAAAGACCAATCATGATAATAGAAGAGTGAGGTGAAGGACGTATTCCCATATGATGAGTATGTCATCCAGGAATAGTGAAATACATAGTATGTTGTAAATATTTGGCCAAAGTATCGCAAATAGTTGATTGTGTTGTCCTATGTCACCAAGTTTAAAACAACGCGATATCAGATGAATATTGGTGACAAATATTCAGATAAATTCTTTAAACAGACCACTTAGTACCTAGTGTAGGGTAGGATGAAAAATTATACGAAGTATACAATGAGTATTTAATACAAAATATAACATAAATAGAGTGGTAGCTTATCGAGTTATGAAATGAATAGATCGGTAAATCACCGAGTCATTATAGTTGCATATGTTTATCCTTTGAATTTGATTGGCATGGAATGTTTGTTCTAAATATTGCTTTATTCAGAATAGTGAACATTATTAAATAATTTTTTTTCCCTTGTTTCTAAAGTCTTAAATTGGGAATGTTACAAGAGGTTCTAGGGAAATTGTGTTTACGAAAATAAAAGTTAGGAGGAATAGATTCAGGATCTATGGACTCCGTAGGTAAAGATTGTGACATGGGTGAATGAGGTGGAGAGGTTTTTTTTCTTCTTTAATGAGGTCGACGTGAGGCTTCTTGGGAGGTGGTGACTCAAATCCAAAGCCACTATGGTCATTGTGTTTAGGAGTGGTATAGGAAATGAAATTATGACAGCCTTGTTCATAAAAATTGAAACCAAATCCTTTCTATGCGCACTCGTGGAGGAAAGTGTGAGTGAAGTGGTGGTTAGTAAGGGAATGTAAGTCAGATGAAAATTGGTGTGTTTGGGATGGAGGTTCAGGTTTATAAGTGGAAATATCAACTCCCCCATATGTTAGATTGGTGTGAAGGTGGGGAGGACCATAAGGAAAAACCTCGCCTATGTGGTAGTCATAACTGGGATGCTGACGTAGGTTCCCTTACTCTTGCAGAGTGAGGAACATGTCAATATTTTATAGGCGGTACTCCCCTAGAGTGAGGTGTTAAAAAACACCCTCTAAGGGTTCATTAGTCGATATGTGGGTAGCAGGGATAGATGAATCACTAGATGATGGGGAAGCAAGTGAGTCAATGGTAGAGGCTGTGGCGATAATAGGGATAACAAAGTTAGATGTGGGAGAGGTGGTGGAAGTCTTGATGGATGGGCTTGTGGATGAAGGTAAAGTGGGGGTAATGATAGATGCCTTGACTAGGACAAGTACATTGTTGGGCTAGTACAACATGTTACAGGTCTTAAAAGGTGATGGGTTGGCTGGGATGGTGTAATTATGTCCTTCATGTTTAAATTTGAGTCAGTAGTGTAAAATTGAAGGGACACAACCCATGATGCATATCCAAGGTCAGAAAAGTGAAAAATTATGCTAGAACTCCCCTTCTAGGATATACAAAAGTTCCGGGATAGTGCGGGGACCCACGCGGACATGGAGAACGATAGTACCCAAGATAGAGGTCATGGCATCATTGAAGGAGCACAACATAACTGGGTTACCATGCATACAATTGGTAGGTATGTGCATTTGGTTGTACACATGGGAGGAGATGATGTTAATAATAGCATCACCATCGATTATAATGCATCATATGCATATATTATCGATAAAGATGGAGATGAAAAGTGTGGGATTGGGATCGTCAGACTGGAAGGGAGCGATCTCTTGATCTAAAAAGTTGAGGGCAACTACTTGGTGAGTAGGTGGAGGTGTAGAGGAAGGTGACAACTTAATGAGAGAATATATGTGATGAGGGGTAATGATGGAGACTACATGTTCAGGGTCATTTGGTAAAACCTCGATAAATTGAAGGACCTCTATGAGGGCTTGATGGTGTGATTCAGAGGTTTGGATGAGGTCATAAAAAGACATTTTGAGGGAGGATTGGTGTAATTTTTTTAGCATCGTGTGATGTGTGACCTCATAGGAAATAGGATATGTGGGACATCGAATGGTGACTTTGGGTGTGGTTGTAAATGGTATGTTGAGTATAGGGTTGGTCGATGGGCCAGCTACCTTTTCTTTTCCCTTGTCTTTCTGAGCGCAGGTGGTAATATGGACCATGTTAATTTTGAATTTTGGGGGTGGATAAAAGAGTTGTGTGGGTGGAGATATTGGTCACTGAGTAGGCAATGGAAGAAGATCTGGGGAGATTGGTGAAGGTGAAATGGGGTCCTCATCAAGAAGATCGTTGTCATCAAAATTTTCTTTGGGAGGACACAATTAGATAAGAGTGGTTTTTAAAGCCTTACATTTCTCTACATCATGTCCTGGAACACGATGGTAGGTGCAAATTTTAGTTTTGCAAAACCCTTTTGGTTTGGTTTTGAGTGGGTCGTAAGGTCTAAGAGGTGGTAATGTGATGACAGAGGTTTTGAGGAGATTGGTTAATATCTTGGCGTAGGATCCTACTAATGGATCGTAATGGGAGGTGAGTTTGGGTTTGAGTACATGTGTGACAGATTGTGAAGGAAGAGGTTTTAAAGGAGAGGGAATGGGATGGTCCACTAGTTTAGTATGTGGAGTGGTCTTAGATCTTGTGGGCATTTGTTGGGGTAAATGTGGGGTAGAAGAGCTGGTGATGGAAGGTTTGGTTAGTTTGACTATTTTATTGGTAGGTTGCACTTTCTTGGGTAAAGGTGACATGGGAGTACATGATGTAGAAGGAAAATAAGATGGTGGAAGAGGACGAGTTAGCCATGGGGGTAATCGAGTTATGGTGGAGGTGGTTGGTAGAGGTTGGGTAGAAGATGTGAGTGGAAGAGAAGAGAGTGTCATGGGTAGTGAAGAAGCTATGGAAAGTATTGGTGGTATGGGTGGCAAGGAGGTCATGGGTGATGGTAGGGGTTGTGAGGAACACTTGAATATATTAGAGGTCTGTGATAAGGAGGTGGGCTGTTGAATTCTTGGTTTATCGGTGGAAGAAGGTTTCTTGGCCAGAGTCGAGGGGTGAGGCCCTAGGATGGACGAAAGGGGTGAAGGTGATAATGGTGAGGTAGGAGAGGCTGGTGTATGAGGCCTAGGAGGTTGGGTCTTCCTTTAAGGGGACGGAAGAAGTTTAGTGTTGGTTTGCGAAGATGTGGCTAAATCTAATTTGATGGGTGGGTGAGTAAGGTTTGATGTCGGCACGACCCCTAAGGTAGTCATGGGTTTAGGTAAGGGAGATGATATAGGCATGGGTAGGTGTTTGGGTATAGGAATGTGTTGGGTTATTGGTGATGACGTGGAAGGTGTTATAATAGCCATGGTTGTGTTTGGTTTGGTTACTTCAATTTTTTTTGGATAGATTGTGGAGGTGTCGGTGAGTGACAAATGCATTTGGGTTGAAGCAGGAAGTAGAAGATGTCCCCAAAGTAAGGTTCTATCCACATAATCCAGGTGATCATCCAAGCATGAAAATGGTACTGATGTAGGTGAGGCCAATGTGGATCGAGTAGCAATCCCCATAAAATGTGTTTGAGAAATAGGGAAATGGCTAGCTTCAAACTCTATGGGTAAGAGAGCTGAAATCATATCAACAAGATCTTGGAGGTAGGATGGAGAATGGTCACCTAAAGGCAATGGTGTTTCTACAGGATTCTCTATGGGTAGAGGAGATGATGGGCCAGATGAGGTGGACTCTCCTTGTGATGGTGTAGGGAGTGGACATATGTCCCCTATGAGTAGGAGAGGTTCTACTGATGACTGCTTAGTAATTTGAGAGGCCATAGGTGGAGGGCTAATTATTGGCTCTTTCACAGGTGAAGGAAAACATTAAGGGGGTTCCTCTATGGGTGGAGGAGTAGATGAAATAGGATCATGTATAGGTAGGGGAGCCCAGGTTAGGATTTCATCTATGGAAGAAATTGGTACATCCTCGAAAATAGCATGTACCTCACGGACATTGCTATTATTGGTCGAAGTGTCACCAGTTTGGTTGGAAGATGGGGCATGATTAGGAAATGGTTTTTTAAAGATATGTAGGTTTTGGTTAGTGGGTGCATTTGGGTTATCCAAGACTAAGTCTTTGTTGTCTAACATTTCTTAGATGATATTCTTGAAGGTGATGGAGTTACCGTTGCTATGACCTTTGACACGATGATAGTTGCAAAATTCATGTTCTTTATACCATGCGGGCGTGGGGAAATCAAGGTCAAAAATAGTGTGTGGTTTTATATGTGGAAGGGTAATGACACTGGCCTTAATAAAATTTTCCAAAATAGAAGAATAAGGTTCCCCTATTGGGGCATACTTTCACTGTTCTCGTCTGAACTGGTAAGCTTGGACAGGAGAGAGATTAGAAGAAGGTTTAACTTGGTTTAATGGGTGAGAAGGTCCATCCTTGAGAACCACATCATTAGTAGATCCTTTTGGTTTTGAATAGTTATTCTGGGGTTTTGAAGATGAAGAATCATCATTCGATTTGAACGTGGTGTTCTTGTTATGTAGCTGAATTTTCTTTTCTTCGATATCATGAATATCAATTTTTTGTGCCATGGTGAATGCCTCGTAAAAGGTGTGGAAGGTCTACACCTGCAGGGTTGGTGAGATGTGTCTAGCGCAAGCTGAGGTAAACAACTCTATGATTTCAGTTTGAGGTAACTGAAATGTGAGCTGGTTAATTAGGTTGCGCCAATGAGAAACAAAGTTAGGGATAGAATCATCTGCATAGTATCGGGTGGAGTAGAGATCAATCATGGTGACTTTCTTGACAATGTTGATTAAGAAGTTATCTAAGAAGGCTTGGGCTACATGATTAAATGAGTAGATGGAATGTCTGGGTATCCCACTATACCAGTCTAATGCAGGTCCTATCAGGGACATCGGGAAGGTCCATAGGAGTAAAACATCATCATGAGTGATCAGGTAACACCCATGTTTGAAAGACCATAAATGTTGCTGCGGATATTTTTTATTATTGAAGTGGTTGAATTTGGGCATTTCCCAATGTACAGGGTATGGGCGAATAGGAATGGATGGATGAATGGGATCATTATAGATTTCATCATAGGTGAGAGAATTGTGTGAACTAGAAATAGATGCTTCTAGTGTCTTCATTCTTTCCATCATTAATTTGATGAGGTCATTGGTAGGTTGTGATAGAAGGGCGCCTCCTGTGGCATAAGAGGGATGGTGTTGAACATGTGATGTGGGTGGCATTCCAGTGTATGGTGATGTTGAATAGGAATGTTGAGAATAGGGGATTAACATAGAGGGCATATATCCAAAATGAATGACAAATGAGATAGGGGGTTATTGATAATATGTATATGTAGGTGGGGCAGTTACAATGACTCTAGTTGTGATTAGGGGAAGAGACTATGGGATGGAGAGGACATGATTATGGAATGGAGTAGGGGTCACAGACATCATGGGTGGCTGTGTTGCAACTGGTATATGTGAGATAATGGGCATGGATGGGGTTATGCTATGGGTGGTAAATGAAGGAAAAATAGATACTATGGGTGGGACTGATGTTGCAGAAGTAGTGGTCATAGCAGGTGTGGGGCCTAGTTGCAAAACAACTAGGGGTAAAATAGGTGAAGGTAACACCGAACTAGTATGGGATGATGTAGAAGTGGGGAAAATGGTAGGAGAGATGGATATGTGCATTCCATATATCAATTGACCTCAAGAATCCCGAGTGGAAGAGTGGGAAAGTTAGAATTGTAAGGCTGTGGGATTATGATTGAGGAATCATACGAACTCCTCATCACCTGTAGCAATGGTGGTATCTAGGGTTGGATCCATGAGTGATAGGATAGAAGGTGGTGAAGGACTAGGTGAGAGTGGTTAACAATTGGCATGTAATATAAGAGTGTTAGTTTGGCTGTGAGTCAACACCATGTAAGTGTTGACCTGGAAAGACTGTATTCTGTAAATGACACAAAAAATAATAGGAATAGAGAAAAAATGAGGCTGGGAGGGTGAATTTGGTCAAGGTTTTAATTTTGAAAAGAAAACCAGACACCAACATCAGTCAAGCTGACTGGTGATGGTTAATGAGGAACTGATGTTGGTTACAGAAATCGATGCCAGTCATTGTAGATAAACACCAATTTCAGTAGGTGAAACAAGACTGATGAATGTTTAATGGGGAAACTATGTATGACATAAATATCAACAAGGTGGAATAGGATGGTGCCTTAAGGGACAAAAACATAACAGAAAGGGTGATGAAGGCTATTCCAGGTAAAAGAACTAGAATTACAAAAGCTGACACTGGTTAGGTTTAATTGACGATGGTCAGATGTGAACCGATGATGGTCACTGGACCGACACCGGTTATTCTGAAATGAGAGATCGATGAAGAAACTGGATTTTGTGAATTTAAATCAAGTAAAGAGTCAAACTCAAGAATTTGAGAATGAAAGATGGGGTCCTGGAAAACTCAAACAAAGTTAGAATACTCCAACTATGATGGTGGAGTGTGCAAAGAAGAAGAATAATGTAGATTCATAGTCTCACACCTCAAAACACAAGTCAAGAAGAAAAAAAGAAAAACACGATCCTAAGAGTGATTTTCTTATGTTTTTTATCTTATGCGATTTAGAACTGACCATGTGAATTTAGAATAGAATTTTTGGTTGGGAAGGCATCCTACGAAGAAAGATATCTAAAAGGTGAGGTTTCGGGTTATGTTATGGTGGGGGGGTACTCTCTAATGGGGTACTGGATAAAGATAACCAGCTGGGGAGTACCTTCTAATCCTCTGATTGTGGTATCATTGATAGGCATTCCCAGGTAAGATGTCATTTAAGAAAATGTGTATATTCAGATTTTGTGTAGTTTGGTAAGACAGAGAGAGAATGTGCTTTTCTACGATTCTTTGTGTTAATCATCAGCTGGGCTTGACTTCCAACATGTAGGTTTCCCTCATTTTAATGTGAGCTAAATGCAACATACAAGGATGAAATGTAACTGATTTTAAGCCCAAATCGACAATTACGTTCGATGAAGCAAATGGTAAATAGGTAGAAACGTGCTCTTTCACTAATGCAATGCAAAAAAGAAAGAAGAATGTGTTCCTTTTAAAGCACCAAAACATGATTGTTTTTAGACAATAAAGAGAGGAAGAATGATACCAGAGAAGAAAAATTAATGTGTAAGCTTTTTGAAGGGAAATAAACACACAATTTTACATAGTAATGAAGAAAATGCAAGGAACCTTGGATGGGTCCCACCAGGTGTGCCAAAATGTTTCACCGTTTTCAGATTATTCTGTCCCGAGCAAGTAGATTGATTCAAGGCCCAAAATCATGAAAATCGGCTAAGTCCTAGTCCTCACAGCAGCTGGGACAGTTGGGACATCGGGGCGCGAATCGGCTGAAAAGCCGCCAGGCAGTCCGCGCAGCAATTGGGACGTCGGGACGCGCGGGACGCGAAAGGGTGAACCGGCCGAAAGTGGAAAAAATCACCAAGTTTTGTCTGGGACATCCGGGACAAGAGTACGCGGAGGACGCGGATCGGCCGGTTTGGCGCAAGTCAGTCCATTTCAGGCGGTTCGGAGAATTTTGTCCCAGGCAGTCCAGGACAGTTGGGACAAGAGTACGCGGAGGACGCGAACCGGCCGGTTCGGCCGAAACAGAGGACTTTCGTTTGGGACATCCGGGCCAAAAGTACGCGTGGGACGTGAAAAGGTGAAGTGGCCGAAAAGAGACAAGGAGGCCCGCGGATGAATCAGGAAACGCCACGTGTCAGGGGGAAAATGACTCGAAGAATTTGCTAAGTGTTGGCCGAAAATTTCAAAGGGCAAGGTTTGAAGGGTCGGCCCGAGCCAATAGACACAGGACACGTGTCCTAAGGCGGGGGGGAGTTCGGAGCCAGGGAAAGACTTAGGAAAATTTGACAAAAGTCTTGGGCCAAAAAATTAAAAGACAAGGATGACCCCGCGCCCTGTCCTCCAACCAGATCACGCCACGTGTCCCAAGTGGCGGGGCGTGGGGGGAAAGTGAATTTTTTTCCAAAATTATAAAAACGTCAAAATTTCAAAGGGAAACCCGCGGGAGGCGGAGGAGAGAGAATTGCTCATCCAATCAGCGCTTACCACGTGGCATCCGACCAGCGGAGCGCGGAAATTTTTCAAAAAAAATTCCAAAGACAAAAAAGAGGTAAAATTTGAATTTTTTTCCCGCCGATCCGTTTTGGGCCGTTTTTGCCCTAAATCTTCAAACGATCATATCTTTTGATCCAGAGCTCGGATTTGCACGTTCTTTATATCATTGGAAAGCTGTTGAATTTCTCTACACGATTCCATGGTCAATTTCTAATTTTGGTTCAGTTTGGAGAGAGAAAATTCAAAAATGGCTCTGGTACGTGTCCATGGCCAGAAATGACATTTCAACAACCAAATTTAATACAGAATGGGTCGCATTCTCCTCCAATTTGGTCAAAAATGATAGGGTATGGGTTTGTAAGGTCCCCCATGCTGATTTAATGCATTTGCAGTCAATGAGGAATGGGCTCCCACATTTTTGTACATTTTCTCTCTCCTGGGCTCGACCCATGCAATGTAAAAGCTAGATTTGGCTCATTTCTTCAGGGGGAACACTTTTTTGAACATCAGACTTCTTCTTTCACCTGAAAACAAGTGAATTTTGTAAGTATCAGGCCTTTTTCAAGGATTGTAACAGGTTTATACCTCTTTGATGGTGTAATGCAAGGGATTTTACATGGAAATGACAGTGCAAACTCTGTGAATGTTTTCAGTCCTCTGTTTGTATTGTTTTTACTTCATTTTCAGATCTCTTATTGCATCTTATCAGCTTGTGTATGTTTTTTGTGTTGCATTTCATGGATTTGTGCCTATTTGTATGAGCAAAAAATGTTCACCACTCCTTTGGTGCATCACCATCATTAGGTTAGTTTCATTTTCTGCATTTCTTATCCCTGTCTACTTGCAAATTAGGGTAAAATTAGGATTTGAACCTCTGCAATTGTGTAAACACTAGATCTAATCAGAGGAGTTTGAGGAACCAGCCTCTAATCTAGAGATTCTTCTCTCATTTTACAAGTCCCCACACTTGGAGAGAGGTTTCAATGTTGTGCAATCACACTGGATGCTAAAGTGATCAACCTAGAAATCTGATCAACATCCAGGGGTGCTGTGATTTTGCACTAACAGTTTTGGCACGCCCGGTGGGACACTAGAGGTCTCATTTTTATTGCAGCAAAGTTGATGTGCATCTGCTGTAATTTTCTTGCTTGAAAAGAGCTATTATTTGCATATCTGGCGACTCCAAGGGGAAGAACCACCTGGTTTCAGCAGTGCAGGCCTGAAAACTCATGAGAAGAGTCACCACAAGGTCAAGAGTTGGAGAAGAAGAAGTGTTGTTTGAATACCTGCAATTATCTCCAAGAAGAAGGCAAAGAGGAAGAAGGATTCAAAGGTCTCCATCTCCACCAAACAGAACTCTCTCAACTCCTCCACCTGGTAGGCCTTTCATTCAGTCAACAAGGGTTTTAAGACCAATTAGAATGGCACAAAACAACCCCTATGTCAACTTCACAGGCAGCAGCCCACTTGCCCTCAATGCACAACATCCAATTCCTATTGCAGCCTTGAAGAACATTCCATACTTCACTGGAGAAAATCAGACTACTCCAGGTGATCATGTTAAAGATATTGCTAACCTTTGTGCAATTCATGAAATCAATGAGATGCAAGTGGCTGTCAAGTTACTGGCATCTTCATTCAAGGGTAAAGCATTGCAATGGTTTAGGAGCCTTGGAGCTGGTTCTATCACAAATTGGAATCAGCTGTGTATAGCACTTCATGAGCAATTTGGAGAAAAGGGAGACAACTTGTCTCTTTTGGAGCAGCTGACAACCATCAAGAGAGCTCCCAATGAACAGCTGACCGATTTCAACTTCAGATTTCAAAAGACTTGGGAGAGAATTCCAGTGGCAGTCAGGCCAACAACAGAAGGTGCTTTTCTCTACTATCTCAAAGCTCTAAATTCTGATATTTCTATGTTGATTCAGTCCATGGGAGGCATAACTATCCCTATGGCTTATAGCATTGCCATTAGGGCTGAAAATTGTTTGATCCAAGCTGGCAAACTTGCCCCTAGACCTCCCATGCCATTGTTTCCAAGTTTAGAGAGTCCAAACACCAATCAAGCACCTAATTTGGCTCCTTCTCCCACTCCTAGAAATCAGAGTTCAAATGAAGCTTCCACTTCATCTCCAAGTGCCCCAAATGAGCTTCAAGAAGTCATGAAGCAATTGCAAAACCTAGGCAATGAGCTGGTTACTCTCAAAAGGCAGCAGGCCCAAGGTTTTAGACCTTCTTATCAGCCCCAAGCTCAGCCTAACAGGCAGCCATACCAACCACAAAGGCCACCTAATCCTGCTGCAAATATGAATCAAACAAGGCCTCCTGCCAATAGACCATTTCAGCCCTATAATCCAAATGCCATATCTGCCTCTAAGGCATTGGTGCCAACACAAAACAACATTGCCCAGGAGTATGATTGGTGTTTTCCATGCAATGAGCCTCATAACCAATCCATGTGCTTCAATGGTGCTTTGAATCAAGCATTAATGGTGACAACTACTGGTGTGGAGGGTGAGGGCAGTCAAGGAAACAACCAACGACAAGAAACATTCCAACAGCAATCAGCCCCAAATGACACCACATTGGTAAATTGGCAAGCAGAGGATTTTTGTGGCATGAACCAGGTAGTTTCTCAAGGTGTTGCAGCCAACACAAGGTCAAAAAGGAGGAATTTAGGTGAAGAACAGCCATTAGCCCCAACCAATCCACAACCTTCCATGGCTCCACAAATGGTTGGCAAGCAAAATCCAATTTCAAATGCACAAGGGCAGCCAAGAACAGCCCCTAGGCCAACTCAAATACCAGTTGTTGCTGCCCACGTGCAAGGAGTGAATGTGCAAACCAAGGGACAACAAAGAGATCCTTCATCACCATTCAGTATCATTGATCAGATGAAGAAGACAAACGTCAATATATCAATGTGGGAATCCCTATCTATCCCAGGCCAAAGAGATTTGCTACAAGCTGCCATGAAGGACTGGCCAACTTCGAATCAGCAAGTTCAGATGCAAGACAAAGTGCTTACAAATGCTGCCCAGCCTGAAGGAGATCATGGAGGACAGCAAGGTAAAATGTTGAAACCCCCTCCTTTCTATGTTTCATTGATCATTGGAAATCAGCTAGTGCACAATTGCATGATAGACTCCGGGGCAAGTAGCTCAGTAATGCCTAAACAAATAGCTGATCAGCTAGGGCTCCAGTATGAAACAATATCCAAAGGGGTAGTGCAGCTAGATGGGACAGCAGTAACAACAGTTGGGGTGATTAGAAACTTGAGTCTTACCTTGCATGCCTGTCCAAATGTTGTTGTTTTACAAGATGTATCAGTCATAGACCTTCCACCACTCTTTGCCCTATGCTTGTCAAGGGACTTCACAGCGAAGATTGGGGGATATTTGTCTGCTGATTGGTCACACATGCTGTTCAGAACGAGGTATGGAACTAAGGCTACAATCAGGTCTGAACCTATTGCAAACTTCCACATTGAGCCTTACACTCCAAGTCAGATCAACGCCAATTGTTCAGCATTTGATCAAGAAGACCACCCAAGCACTGATGAGGCTGACACCAAGGTTGGAAGCATCCCGGATCTAACTCTTGATGAATGGGCAAACAAGATACATGCATTTGATCCTTATCAAGAAGTGGAAGAATCTGAGCTAGGGGTCTATTGCATACACGAAGAAAATCAGCCTATTCCTAGCATCACCAAGCCAAACCACAAAGATGACAATGAGGTATGGCAGCTGTTTTTTGATGGATCAAGGAGTAGACAAGGTGCAGGAGGTGGAGCTATGCTTGTTTCACCTCAAGGAATAAAGTACTATTCAGCTTTTAGATTTCAGTTTGCATGCTCCAATAACACTGCTGAATATGAAGCCTTAGTGCAAGGGATGCATTGGGCAATCAAGAGAGGAATAAAGAACTTGCAAGTCTTTGGTGACAGTGAATTGATTGTAAATCAGGTCAAGGGACAACATGCTACCAAAAATGATCTTCTCAAGTGCTACAAGAACAGGGTGTGGGACCTCATGGAAGATTTTGAGGGTTTTGGCATCAAATCCATTCCTAGGGAAGAGAATCAAGCTGCTGACAGGCTTGCAGCAGTAGGGGCAGCCTTTGACATTGTGGAAAGCATTCAACAAGACAAGGTACAGCCAAACATCCACGTGATTGTGAGGCCTTCAGTGCCGGATAACAATGTCAGTTGGCAAGTGTTTGAAAATGACCAGCAAATCATCCATTTCTTGCAAGAAGAAGCTGAGTTCTCAGCCAAGAATCAAGAAAGATTGGAACAGCAGTATGGTGACCAAGTGGTACAGCTGAGAACTAACAAGCTGCCCAAGGGACTTATCACTTTGGAGTCCATTTTTAACCCCAATGATCAGTTTAGAAAGGAGAAAGCAAACATTCAGGTCAAGAGAGAGGATTCAGTATCCATCTTGGTAGAAGAGAACAAACCATTGCAAATTGGAAGGATGACAACTGAACAAGAAAGGTATGAGTTCATACAGCTGTGTCAAGAGTTCCCTGACGTGTTTGCTTGGAGCTATGAAGACTTGAAAGGTTTCAATCCCAACTTAGCTCAGCATACCATCGAATTGGATCCAAATACTAAGCCTGTCAGGCAGAAACAAAGACCAGTCAATCCACACATGGAGCCTCTCATGAGGAAAGAATTGGACAAGCTGATTGAGTCAAGGATCATATTCCCAATCAAGCATTCTAGTTGGGTTGCCAACTTAGTCCCAGTCAGAAAGAAGAGTGGAGAGATCAGATTGTGTGTTGACTTCAGAGACTTGAATAGAGCCTCTCTCAAGGACCATTACCCACTCCCTTCCATGGAGCAAATCTTGCAAGTTGTGGCTGGCTCCGAGAGGTTTTCACTACTTGATGGCTACTCAGGCTACAATCAGATTATGGTGAAGGAAGAAGACCAGTTCAAGACAGCCTTCACAACCAAATGGGGAACTTTTGCATACAGGAAAATGCCATTTGGGCTGTCCAACGCTGGTGCTACCTTCCAAAGGGCAATGGACATGGCATTCAAAGGTTTGATTAACAACGTGGTGCTGATTTACCTTGATGACATCACTATTTTTTCCAAAAATGCAGCAGACCACCTCTCTCATTTGAGACAAGTCTTCACGAGGTGCAGGAGATTTGGAGTGTCTTTGAATCCTAAGAAGTGTATCTTTCTTGCACATGAAGGAAAGCTCCTTGGCCATATTGTCTCCAAAGAAGGATTAGCAATTGATCCAGAGAGGGTTGAAGCCATAAGAGCACTACCATTGCCAAGCCACAAGAAAGCCCTTCAGAGTTTCTTGGGAAGGATAAACTTTGTTCGGAGGTTTGTCCCAGATTTTGCAGCCCTTGTCAAGCCCATCACCAAAATGTTAAAGAAGAGCATGGCTTTCAAGTGGACAGCAGAAGGCAAGGAGAGTTTTGAAGCAATCAAAGAAGCTATCTCTCAAGCACCAACTCTCATCAACCCAGATTTCTCCAAGGATTTCATCCTCTATGCATTTGGAGGTAATGATACTATTTCTGCCATTTTGGTACAGCAGAACAAGGACAATGATGAGCAGCCAATTGCCTTCTTCAGCCGGAGCCTAGATGACTATGAGGTGAGGTACTCTTTTATTGAGAAGCATGTACTTGCAGTAATCAGAAGCTTGAAGAAATTCAAGCATTTAATCTCAAGCAACAAGGTCCAGTTGCTGGTCTCACATGCTGGGGTTAAGGACTTCCTCCTCAACAAGGATTTGAATGAGAAAAGGGCAGGTTGGATCACCCGTGTCATGGAGTATGACATTGAGATCAAGATCACCAAGCTGGTAAGAGGGAAAGGATTGTGTGAGCAGCTGGTTTTGGGGAAGCAAAAAGAAGTATGCAATGAAGAAGAGGCTGTTTTGACAGTCCAGGACAGCCATGAGCCAAGTGGCAATCAAGAAGAAGACAATGCTGCCCCCACTCCTTGCTGGACCCAAGGTATTATACACTTCCTAGGCACAGGCCTATGCCCTCCGGAGATGAACAAGACCCAAAGGAGACACTTCAGATTGCAGGTTGTCCCGTATGCCATTGTTGATGGAGTTTTGTTCAAGAAAGATGTGAATGGAGTGCTGCTGAGATGCATTAGCACAAATCAGATTCAAAGGGTGTTGGAAGAGTTCCATGGTGGACCAGCTGGTGGTCATTTTGCACCAAGAGTGACAGCTCTAAAAATCATGAAGGCTGGTTATTATTGGCCTAAGATCTTCAGTGATTGCTATGCATGGATCAAGAGGTGTAAGAATTGTGCATTCTTCACAGGAAAAGAGAGACTTGCTGCCCTTCCATTACATCCAATCTCAGTTGACCAGCCATTCATGCAATGGGGTTTGGACTTCATTGGAGTCATTAATCCCAATTCAAGCCAAGGGCACAAATGGATTTTGACAGCCACGGACTACTTCACCAAATGGACAGAAGCAGTAGCACTCAAAGAGGCAAATGAGTCTAGCATCTTAGACTTTTATGAGGGGATAACAACCAGATTTGGTGTACCTGCTACAATAATCTCTGATAATGCATTGGCATTCATTGGATCTAAGGTGACCGAGTGGGCTGTTAAGAACGGGATCTACCTAAGCACTTCATCAAACTATTACCCTCAAGGTAATGGCCAGGCCGAGTCTACAAACAAGAACTTGTTGAGGATCATTAGGAGGACTCTTGACGAGAATCAGAGGTCTTGGCATACCAAACTGAAATCAGCCTTATGGGCTGATAGGATAACTCCCAAGAGATCCACAGGTAACTCTCCATTCAGGCTTGTCTATGGAAGAGAAGCAATCTTGCCCATGTCACTTGAGTTGCCAACATTGGAACTCATGAAGCAGCTGGAGTTGCTAGAGTTTGAGCCCATGGAGGTGAGGTATGCAGAGTTGATGGAGCTGCAAGAGATCAGAAATCAGGCATCCCAAGCAATGGAAAAGGATCAAGCTTTGATCAAAAAGACCTTTGATAGGAAGGCCAAGGATAGATCTTTTCAGGTTGGAGATCTAGTGTTGAAATGGGATGTGGATAGAGAAAAACCGGGAAGGCATTCAAAATTTGATGCCATTTGGAGTGGCCCATACATGGTCACGAAGTGCAAGAACAACAATGCTTTCCAATTGGCCTCATTGGATGGTGAAGAACTGCAGATTCCAGTAAATGGAATCTATCTCAAGCATTGCTTCTAGAGGAAAAATTACCACCTTGTAAATATTAGATTAGATTTTCATTCCTCCAAGTGCTTGTGCACATTGTTTTGCTGTAGGTTAGTTTTGTTTTCCCTAAGTGCTTTGACACAGCTTGCTGTCCATGGAGATGTTTTGCAGTCCTTGCTCCCATCAGGTGATATTCCATCTTCCTCCTTACACATTCTAAGTCAGTTGGGGTTCTAAACAGAATATTTGATGACTCCATGCCCAATGGACTGCTTCAGGAAACTGGTATCTTCTACCTAGCAGGCAGGTGACCCCGCTGAGTCACCAAATTGTTATCCAAAATTCACCCCCCAGGGTAATTTTGATAACATGCATCAGATTATTCTGTCCCGAGCAAGTAGATTGATTCAAGGCCCAAAATCATGAAAATCGGCTAAGTCCTAGTCCTCGCAGCAGCTAGGACAGTTGGGACATCGGGGCATGAATCGGCCGAAAAGCCGCCAGGCGGTCCGCGCAGCAATTGGGACGTCGGGACGCGAAAGGTGAACCGGCCGAAAGTGGAAAAAATCACCAAGTTTTGTCTGGGACATCCGGGACAAGAGTACGCGGAGGACGCGGATCAGCCAGTTTGGCGCAAGTCAGTCCATTTCGGGCGGTTCGGAGAATTTTGTCCCAGGCAGTCCGGGACAGTTGGGACAAAAGTACGCGGAGGACGCGAACCGGCCGGTTCGGCCGAAACAGAGGACTTTCGTTTGGGACATCCGGGCCAAAAGTACGCGTGGGACGTGCGAAAAGGTGAAGTGGCTGAAAAGAGACAAGGAGGCCCGCGGACGAATCAGGAAATGCCACGTGTCAGGGGGAAAATGACTCAAAGAATTTGCTAAGTGTTGGCCGAAAATTTCAAAGGGCAAGGTTTGAAGGGTCGGCCCGAGCCAATAGACACAGGACACGTGTCCTAAGGCGGGGGGGGGGGAGTTTGGAGCCAGGGAAAGACTTAGGAAAATTTGACAAAAGTCTTGGGCCAAAAAATTAAAAGACAAGGATGACCCCGCACCCCTGTCCTCCAACCAGATCACGCCACGTGTCCCAAGTGGCGGGGCGCGGGGGGAAAGTGAATTTTTTTTCCAAAATTATAAAAACGTCAAAATTTCAAAGGGAAACCCACGGGAGGTGGAGGAGAGAGAATTTCTCATCCAATCAGTGCTTGCCATGTGGCATCCGACCAGCGGAGCATGGAAATTTTTTGAAAAATTTTCCAAAGACAAAAAAAAAAGGTAAAATTTGAAAATTTTTCCCGCCGATCCGTTTTGGGCCGTTTTTGCCCTAAATCTTCAAACGATCATATCTTTTGATCCAGAACTCAGATTTGCACGTTCTTTATATCATTGGAAATATGTTGAATTTCTCTACATGATTCCATGGTCAATTTCTAATTTTGGTTCAGTTTGGAGAGAGAAAATTCAAAAAACGGCTCTGGTACGTGTCCATGGCCAGAAATGACATTTCAACAACCAAATTTAATACAGAATGGGTCGCATTCTCCTCCAATTTGGTCAAAAATGATAGGGTATGGGTTTGTAAGGTCCCCCATGCTGATTTAATGCATTTGTAGTCAATGAGGAATGGGCTCCCACGTTTTTGTACGTTTTCTCTCTCATGGGCTCGACCCATGCAATGTAAAAGCTAGATTTGGCTCATTTCTTCAGGGGGAACACTTTTTTGAACATCAGACTTCTTCTTTCACCTGAAAACAAGTGAATTTTGTAAGTATCAGGCCTTTTTCAAGGATTGTAACAGGTTTATACCTCTTTGATGGTGTAATGCAAGGGATTTTACATGGAAATGACAGTGCAAACTCTGTGAATGTTTTCAGTCCTCTGTTTGTATTGTTTTTACTTCATTTTCAGATCTCTTATTGCATCTTATCAGCTTGTGTATGTTTTTTCGTGTTGCATTTCATGGATTTGTGCCTATTTGTATGAGCAAAAAATGTTCACCACTCCTTTGGTGCATCACCATCATTAGGTTAGTTTCATTTTCTGCATTTCTTATCCCTGTCTACTTGCAAATTAGGGTAAAATTAGGATTTGAACCTCTGCAATTGTGTAAACACTAGATCTAATCAGAGGAGTTTGAGGAACCAGCCTCTAATCTGGAGATTCTTCTCTCATTTTACAAGTCCCCACACTTGGAGAGAGGTTTCAATGTTGTGCAATCACACTGGATGCCTAAAACATCAGCTTCTTTTTTGCTGAGAGGAACTACCTGAAATAAAAAACAGACCACCAAAGAATAGTTAAATAATATATGACAATGGACTACCTAGCACATGTTAGATCTAGGAAGTGTGATACTTCTTAGAAGGCTATCAACCCACTATTTAATGAAACAAATTATGAAGTAACTGGAATGCATACATAAATAAATCTAGTGCTAGTATTATGATTTGGGTACCTTAGATCACTATCAATGTCGATCCAATTAAATACTAAAAACTATGCAGGTTAAGGTCTTCATGTCAAGTTTTAGGTTGTTTTAGGTGGTCTGCAGGTCACAAATAGGGTCTTGGCAGGGTTGGGTAAGGTGTTTGGGTTGTCTTAGTAGGTATGTGGTTGCTGGGTCACACAATATTGGTAGACACAAAAACTGGAGTCGGTTGAGGTATGACTGATCATAGTTAGGCATAACTGACAATGGTTATGGGTAACTGACATCAGTAGAGGCAGGCTGATAAGACTAATAATATTTGTTAGTGGGGTTTGAGCTGAGGTTATACAGAGATGACAGAGGGCATAACGAGGTATATGGGGATCTTAGGAACACTAAAAAATATGTATAGGTCGGGTATAGGTGGTTTTATGGTGTGGGTGGAGGAATGAAGGGGTTTACAGAAAGAGGAATAGTGGGGAAAAGGGAATGCAAGTAGGAAATGACAACAAAGGTGACAAAAACCTTTAAAATAGGACAAGGCTAAAATAACATAGGTGATAAATGTACTTGCTAGTGTTGCAGGTCCAATGGCTATGTGGTGGTGATGATTGATTGGTGGGATGGAACTTGGTGCCGTAGTGGTGCTTCCCATAATGTTACCATGAGTGAAATACCTCTGGATCTATCCTGGTGCTAGCTATGGATGTCTGTAGGTATGAAAAGGCTCTGGTTCTACTTGCATGTAGCTCCTTTCTCTTCCCTTCGATTCCAAAATGTGCCGACCCACAAGCAAGGTTTCCAAAGTGAATAAATGGTAACTGACGATGATTCTTGGTTGACCGGCATCAATTTCAGGATGACCGGTGTCGGTTAATGTAGGATTCCCTAGGTTTACTAAAAATGATAGATCTTGCAATCATTTGGGCTAGGTTTGTCCATTTATTTGTGGATTAGAATGGACATTATGTTTCTATGAGTGGTAAGGTGGTTAGAGGAATATTAGGCCTTGATTTTTAGGGTTGAACCAAGTCTTACTCATTTATGGAAACATGCTATGAATAGGTCTATGGTGAGGTGTCTAGGTGAGGTGTCCATCCATTTAATTAAAGTAATTAAATTAATAATGAGGTGAGGATGGGTATTAATTTAATTGTAAATAATTAAATTAATGTTAATGTAGGGTATACGGGTCATGGTTAGGTGAATGTGTTTAAGTTGGTTCTTTGATAGGGGACCAAGGGGAGTGTGACCCAATTCTGGTGTCTACACTATCATTAACCCAATAAAATAATTATAATGGATTAATGCAATAGTCATCAACATTATACAAGGTGGAAAAAAATTAGATTTATGTGGACTATAAATAATTAAATGGCTCTTGTTTTATTGATCCCTTCCATACACCCTTCACTGAAGAGATTATTGAAGGTGTAGGAGGGCACGAGATTTACTCTTTCACAAATGGTTTCTCCATATACCATCAGGTACATATAGCATGTTAGGACCAGGATAAGATAAATTTTGTAATAGAGTGGAGTTACTATGCATGTACAGTTATGTGTTTTGGGCTTAAGAATGCACCATTATTCTTCTCATGAATTGTTTTCTAGGAATTTGAAGAATTTATCCAAAAGTTATTACAAGTGTATATTGATGACTATACCATGTATGGTCTAATTAAATACCATTTTGAATGTTTAAGACTGATGTTTGAAATATGTAGTAATTTGAGTATATCATTGAATATCAAGAAGTGCATCTTTGTAACACCTTTTGGCACACTCTTGGGGAACATCATATCTAAGGAAGGACTTTTGGTTGATCCAACGAATATTGCAGTTATCCTGGAATTAGAAGAACCAACAAATCAAAGTGAAGTGTGTAGATTTCTTGGGCATACAAAGTATTATCGGAAGTTCATAAAAGGGTATGCTAATATTGTTACGCCACTGGAGGAGATGTTGAAGGCCAAGGGGAAATTTTATTAGAGGGGCGCGTACAAGTAGGCATGTGATACATTGAAGAAACGGTTAACCACTTTGCCTATATTGTGGTTCCCTTCATGGAGTTTTCCATTCCATGTTCATGTGGATGCCTCAAGGAAAATAACTGGAGTGGTTTTATCTCATCCTAGAGAAGGTAATGTTGATCATCAAATTTGTTTTGCGATTAGGAAGCTAATGCCTATAGAGCATAACTATACAAAAACTGGGTGTGAGGAGTTTCCATTGGTGTACGCACTATAAAAATTAGATAGTATCTGTTAGAAACATCATTTGTATTTTATAGTGATCACATGACGCTAAGGTATTTGGTTAATAAGCCAGTTTTACAGGGTCACATATGTAGATTGATTCTATTATTTCAAGAGTTTGAATTTTCTTTTATAGTAAATCCTAACAAGAGTAATTTGGGACCTGACCATCTTTCGTGCATCAATTCTAGAGAAGATGCACAAATTATTGAGGAAACTATGCTAGATGCAAAATTATTTAGGATAAAACATGTGCCTACAAATTTATGATATAGTAGTATTCTTGCGCATAGGCATTGCACCTGAAGGAATGAAGACAATGGAGAAGAAACAACTAGCCATACACCCTGCACTCTATTAATTGGTAGGAGGATACCTCTATAATATGGGACATGATGAGGTATTGTGTAGATGCATCCCAGTACTTGGAAGAGAAGAAATAATGGAAGAGACACATGATGGAATTTTAGGAGGCCATTATGATGGGGAAGTCATCGTGCATAGGATACTCCTCACCGAACTATGGTGGGAGACACTTTATTGGGATACCAATGAATTTGTCAAGGTGTGTGATCACTATCAAATGATGGGAAATCTAGGCCAATGTGATGAAATTTCGTTTCACCCATAACAAGTACAAAACCTTTTTAAAAGTGGGTAATTTATTTCGTTGGACCAATTGCACCAACTGCACAAAGAATAGGCACGCGATACATCATTACTCAAACTAATTACTTAACAAGGTGGGAAGAGATTGTGTCTACTAAGGATTTACTGCCACTGCAGCTGCACACTTCATTTGTATAATATCCCAACTTATTATTTTCATGAAATGGTTAATCTCATTGTTACTGGTCTAAGTAGTAGTCTTTCATATTATTTATGATAGTTTAATCATTGTGATTTGTTTAACTAGGTCTTAAGACCATTCTTTGGATGGTATTATTTTTATGTTTAATTTGGCATTAAAGGGGTATCAGGACCACCATGGCTAATAATTTAGTTTTTTGGTAAGTATATTGGTCAAAGAACACTTAGCAAAGATATTGTTTAAATTAACCATTTAACTTACCCATAAAAAGGCTATATGTCAGACTAATGTTTTTAAAGAAATCCTTGTACAGTGAATTTTTGCTAAAGCTGAGAATCCGAAAATTTTCAATTTTCAGACTTTATAGTTTTTCTCTTTTGGAGTTTTTAAAACTTAGTTTCAGAATTGCATTTGAATTTTTTGAAGTCTGAAACTCCAAAAGTCTGAATTTTCAGGTTTTTGGGTTATCGGAAATTTGGGACTTTTTGGCCCATTTTGTTTAAATCCCTCTCAGACTTCCGAAGTCTGAATTTCTGAAAGTCCAAAAATTTAGACTTTCAGGTTTTAGGTTTTTGGAGTTCTCCAAGTCATTTTTAGGATTTTTACTTGATTTTTCCTGAAGTCTGAATTTTTGAAAGTTTGAATTTTTCAATTTTTGGAAATTCGGGTTTCGGAATTTTAGTTGCCAATTCGTCTTTTTGCTTCATTTTTTTTCAAAGTTTGAAATCCTAAATTTTTAGAATTTCAGGCTTTTAGGTTTCTGAACTTAAGAGGTTTTATGCATGATTAATTCTCACCTACCTCCGTACATATCAGGATTTTTACCATTAATATCAAGGATCTCTATATAAACACGGATTTTTACTTTTCATTTTTACCTGACACATTCGTTCTGACATTTCACTCTTGTACTTTGCGGCGTCATTTTTAAGGTATGTTTTTTGGTTTTATTTTCTTTTGGTTTAGGTATTTTTCCTCCTCCTCCCCATTTGGGTTTTCCTTTTTGTTTTTCCTCTGTGTTTTCTATTTTTGTCTTTCTTTTTCACCATGTTTCGTTGTGTAAGTTTTCTCCAGGTTTTCAAGTATGTTCAGGGGATGTTTTTAGGTCCCTCATACTTCCTCCTGTTTCTCAAAATCCAACTTGGATTTTTGACATTTCTTTTTGTAGTTCCTCTAGAGACTATTTGGGATTTCTTTTCAGAAAATTCATTTTGAAGAATTCCTTCAAAAGATCACAAGGTGGGAAACTATCTTGGAGAAATTTTTTGGCAAAAATCTTCAGAGTTTTCCAAATTCAAAATTTGAGAGAACTGTTGCTTCGGAGAACTATTGCTTTCGGGTTTTCAGACTTCTTAACTTTGGGAAACTATTTTGGAGATTTATTTCATATTTTTTCACTTTGGGAAACCTTTTCAAATATTTTAGTTTTGGGTTTTTGAGAGAATTTTGGAAAACATTTTTAGAGAATTCAGGATTTCAGGTTTTCAGAGAATTCAGAATTTCAGGTTTTCGGGACCTCAGACTTTGGAAAACTTTTTCAGAGTTTTCTTTCGGTAATTCCTTTCAGATTTTTTTGGTTCAGGATTTCAGGTTTTCCTTGCGTTTGGGTTTTTAGAGTTCCTGCAACCTTCACAGGTTTTAATGTCTTCCTCCACTTCAAAGGGAAAAGAGAAGATGAAGTACACATTTCTTGGGGTTGCTCCCCAATCCTACTTGACCTCTGACTTAGGAAATATCGGGGACACCGATCTAGGACAGATTGATCTTCCCGAGTTCTGGGAAATATTAAAGGCCCTGAACAAAAAGCCATGGATGCAGGCCATCTTCGATAGTGGTCTTGCCCTTGCCACCAGTTTCCCTGCATCCATGCAATGCCCAGAGTTCATCCTAGCTACAACAACCCACTATGACGAGGACTCTATGTCGATAAGAGATAGCGATGATAAGGTGGTGATCCGTCTAGACCTAGACTTCTTTGAAGACTTGTTTAAACTTCTAGAAGTTCAAGATTACGCCACTATCTCACCTGAAATAGCAGTCGAGCACTGGGATAAAAAAGAGGAAGTATGCTCGAAGGTCATGATGAAATCCTACCTGACTAAGAATTTTGCCAAGTTGCCCAAGACTATACATCGATCAGATTTCATTCAGGAAGTCAACGATATTATTGTGCTCTTGAGAAGAGTTTTAGGTCTTCCTTTTCTAAAGGAATTCCAAGAATGGATGTTCTTATACATAGTAAATATCAAGAAGAATATCAAGTTTATCGAGTGGGGTGAACATATTAGTAGCAACATTCGCTATCAGTTGGGAAAAGTGTCAGAAACCAAGAATTTTTACATGACATCTTTTCTAGTATATGCAGTTGCTGTTATGGGGGATTTTGTTGGATTGAATACTAGGGTGGTTCACAGCACGTCCCAAATATATGAGTTTTATCCCTAACTTACTTTGGACGAGTGGAGCAAGAACTTCCAAAGAATCAACGATGCCTTATTCACTGTTATCCTCTATTGATTTGACAAAGAGCTATATAATCGAAGGGTTTCCGATGAGGCTTTCCAAGAAGTGTGAGAATGGGGAGCAATCTATTTCCAATTTCCCACATTCACCTACATTCAGATTCTGGGTTTCATAGGTGCCCCAAGCAAGTTGCCAAGGTGCCCCACTGAAAAATGGATTCTTTTGGAATTGGTTTGGCAGTTTTTGGATTACCATAAAATCCAAAATAAGCATCACAAGGTGGGAATGCATTTCCCTGTTACCATTGGCAGGTATTCTTTCCCAACTATCCACAAGGCAAAGAATGTAGATGTAGAAATGGCTGAAGTAACCCTATGGACCTTCCATCTGTGAACTAATTTTGACTATTGGGGTAAGTTCGGGGAGACAGGTAAGTCCAGTGCTCATGTGCCCTAGTTAGAAGACATATGGATTCATTATCAGGATGAGTACATCATGTGGCAAAGAGATTATGAGAGATTAACTCTGGATGAAGTGCGACAGTTTGGATTGGCCAATGTGCCAAAAGACTTGTAGGACAATGATGAGGTCCTAGATGCATCATACAGGGATAATAATGTTGCCAATCAACCACTGCCATGGGTTGATTGGTATGTGGAAGAGTGCAACAATACTAAAGAAAGGGCAGGCCCCATTCTAAGAAGAACTTTCAGTTGGTTGGCCACCTTGGGAATCTCACCCAAGGGGGAAAATCAACCTACAAATATAGGGTCTACATCAGCAGTAAACCAACCAACACCTACAAAAGGCAAGAGGTCGACTCAAAGGGTTCCCACAGTTCCAAAGAAGATTTCATTTGTGGTTGGTGGCTCATCTCTTTCTAGGTCTATTGCTCCCAAGGTTACAACATCTACAGTGCCAGTTACTGAGGTTGTTGAAGTAAGTGAATCTCCTAGTGTCATTCAGGATCCATCCCATCTTCCCCTTCCTCCATTATCACTTCCAATATTAGTTCCTTCCACTTCTATCATCATTTCTTCCTTCCCATCCCCTTCTATGGCTCAGGTATTTTCGTCACTTCCAGTTTTGTCAGCTGGGGAAAATATTGGGTCACCCATTTCCTCCTCACTTCCTTTGACACTTCCACTTTCTTCAATTTCAACCCCTAGCATTGCTTTGTCAATTCCTATGGCTGTCCTCACTCCCACACCTTCCATCATTGCCACCTCTTCTCAGATATCAGCTGGCATTTCTAGTACTCTTACTCTAACTGATGCTTCAGGTATCAGATCTGCTACTCCATCTTCCTTGGCTCTAGCCATACCAGAGTGGATGTTTAGATAGACTCCCAAGAAAAAGAAAAAGGTTCCTCTAGGAGATGTGATAGATCTCAGTATATTGGATTCCATGCCCAAAAGGCAAGCCAAGAGGCTGAGAACCATATCAAGTCTGATGGTTAATCCATCAGGAGAGCATGTGTGATAGAAGTGGCTACCCCTGTTGAGGGGAAAACTAAAGAAACCATCACAACAATAGACTACCAGATCTCAAAGTTCTCATTGGGGAAGGCTACTCATGAAGGAGCCAAGAAGGATGTACACACTACTCTTGGGGCCCTTTTGGAGAAATATGACAAAGACAAGGCCACCAAGGATGAGCTTAAGGCCAAAGTCGAGCAGCTCACTACACTGTTACGTAGAGTAACTCAGCCCACTCCATCCACTGACATCTCAACTACTACGACCATGAAAATTTCATCTACAATCGATGATATCTCTTATCATGAGCTTGAGAAGCTAGGCCAGAAAGGGAGAATAGTGAATGGATGGATGGAAAGGATCTTGCAGGAGGCCAATCCTTTGATTAAGGAAGCCATTGAGATTTATACTGATTTACAGGTTGCAAAAGCCACCATTGCTAAGATGGATGAATCTTTCTCTGAAGATAATAATAACTTAAATTTAACTTTGGCGACATGGAATGACATTAGAGAAGAAGATTCTGATTTACTTCTGCAGGAAGAGGTAATTGATGATGCCTCTAAATTGTTTGAATATCAAAAAGCTATGGAATTCCGGTGTCAGGTGCTACAAGATCTAATCAAAAAATTGGAAGAGAAGTGAGTAGAGATTATAGATGCCCTCAATGATATCTCGGAGGAGTTTGACAATGCTAACTACAAGTTCTTCAATGAAAATATCGATGCTCTTCCCGAGGACCAGATTAAGGAAAATTTCAGAAATTTGGTGAAGTGGGATGACGATGTTGCAAAGACTTTCAATAGTGACTCCATTGATCGATTGATTCTATGTCATAATTTCATAGGGAGACTAAGGAAAGTTACAAATAAGCTTCGAAGGTTGCCAGCCAGGATCACGAAAGAAATCGAGATAGCAGACGTAGTAAATCACTATGCATGTGGACCTAGAGACGAAGAAACTCAGGGTGTTGTCAAGTGTTTCTTCGAATATAGACACTGAATGGCCATATGGGAGGAAGGAAAACAAAAAAATGTAGAGAAAGGAGAGGAAGGTGAACCAGGCCAAAGCTGAGTGGCCATGAAAGGACAGGTTCAAGCTCTGGAATTGGTCAAAGTTGCAGGGTTGACTTGGTCAACTTTTTGCAACAAATTTGCTATTTTTATGGGAGCATGTTCCCTTTTATTAATGACATTACTATTTTTAGTTAAATGTTAGTTAAAGGCCCAGCTGTAATGGCTCAGCCTAGGAACTTATAAATAGTGGAGTGCTCTCCATTATTTGGGATAGATATTTTTTGAGAAATTTGGGAGGAAAGTTGCTTTTCAAGCTTGGAAAAGTGCTTTCAGAGTTTTGTTGAAACCTTTTAATTATATTTAGAACTGTTCCTTGCATTTGAAAATTTGTTTTATTGTGTTGAATGATTAATCATTACATGCCTTGTGAATGTGATTCCTTAGCATTATTTGATTAATTTACCTTTATTTCAGATTATCTGTTTCATATCGTGAAAAGAATAGTGTAATTACTTCTCATCAGTTGTGAGAAACTATTTTCCTCCTGTTGATCAAGAGTTGCATTATTATTATCACATAGGTGAATACTGAACATGTGCTTGTGATTATCCTTTTGATAAATTATCTGTGTATCAAATCAATGCTGATTTCTCTACTGTGTATGTTTAAAGTTTAGCAAAGGAACATGTGCTTCTAGTCTGTGGTATTTTGTACCCTTTCCAGGTTGCAATAGGTGAAGGTGGCCAATGATGCATGCATTCTATCCACATTAACCCTTCCTGAAGTTGAACGCCCCTTTTCTTGGTGCATCACCACTTCTAGCATAGGTTTTGTTTCCTTGCATTCTCTCTCCCTAATCCCATGAAATGTTAGCATAGGACTAGTTAGCCATCTTTCTTACATCAGAAGTAGTATTGTGTTTAGTTTAGGAAAAGGAATCTGACCTTCTCTGGAGGTTCACCTTGAGCCCAAGTCCCACAGCTTGAGAGGTGATCCCATGTGTCCCAATCACACCAAATGTCATGATTCATTTCAGGCCATTTGGGGGGTGCAGTGATTTGGAGACAATAGTTTTTGGCACGCCCGGTGGGACAGAGTTGGTACCTCTCTTCTCATTTTATTGACACAAGGTACCTGGTGACTCCATCTCTCTAGATTTCAAAGTTCAGTACATCAAATCATGTGAAGGATTCACACAAGAGCTTCTTCAAGACGTGATAATTATTTTCATACAGAGCTTTCTTTGTCTCCCCCAAGAAGAAGGGGAAGAAACCTTTCAGTACCATCAGCTGCAACTCTACCTCATAGAGGACATTCAACTCCTCCTTAAGGACATTTCCCCCTACCCAGATACAACTAGTTTGTGAATGGCATGGCAGCCAATACTTGTCCTCCATTCAATGCTATCATTCCTTTGCTGTTAGCACAAAGAGATGCAATACTAGTAGCCACTTTGAAAAGTCTACCGTTTTACACTGGGGAGACTAATGTGTCACCTCAGGAGCACATACTAGATGTTGCTAGTAACTGCGTAGTACATAGTATTATGGAAGATAAAGTGGCAGTTTGACTCCTTACTACTTCATTCAAGGGTAGAGCACTTCAATGGTTCTGGAGTTTAGCCGTTGGATCCGTTACCAATTGGAATAATTTAGGCACAAAGTTGTGTAAACAGTTCGAAGACAAAAGTGATAATCTTTCACTTGTGGAGCAATTTCATACTATCAAGTGATCTCCCCAAGAGTATATGAGTGACTTCAACCTCCACTTTGACAGGACTTGGAAATGGATCCCAACACTTGTAAGGCCATCCCTAGAAAGTGCATTTCTATATTACTTACGGGCATTAAATAGTGATATTGCTGTCATGATTCAATCCATGGGGGGAATTGTGATCCATGATGCTTACGAAGTAGTTGTACAAGATGAAAATTGCCTGATTCAAGAAGGTAAAATTTCTCCTAGACCTCCCATTCCTATTTTTGTAGAGTTTACAGGCCAACATCCAGTCATCGCCCCAATTCTGATAGCTTCTACTCCAGTAGCCACGCATGTGTCCAATGATTTGGCTGAAGTAAAGTCACTTCTACAAACCTTTGGGAATGAACTCGTAGCCATGAAGAGGAATAAATCCCAATATTCTCATCCCTTTCAACCCCAATATCAGGTGAACCATCCTCCATTTTAGGGAAATGGTCAGCCTCAGAGCCAAGCCATAACCCAAGCTGCAAATGTGAAACCTTTAAACTTCTGGAATCCCTCAGCTGCCATATTCATCTAGAGCCATAGTCCCGGTCCAGAACAACCTCATCCAAGACTATGAATGGTGTTATCCTTGTTCTCAGCCCCATAATTAGAATCTTTTCCCAAATGGAGTTTTGAGTCAAGTTCTCATGGTTCAAAGCATAACCACTCCACCTAAATCATCTGCTAGACCATCCACTTCAGAAAGTCAAGATCAAGCTCCTGATGAAACCACATTATTAAATTGGAAAATAGAAGACTTTTTTGGTTTGGATATTGATTCCTCCATCGTAGTTTCTAACACACGTTCCAAGAAAAGGACAATAGATTCAGGGTCCTTCAATACTGATCAAGAATCCACTTCTCAGGCCCCAATATAGATACCAGATGATAAAGGCACAAGAAAGAAATCACCAGAAATATCCATTGATCAGAATACAAAGAAAGATGGGATGTCAGGTATCACAATACCCAATAAACATTACCAAAAGGAAGACCCCAACGTCCCAAAAGGCATTAGCAAAGTGGGATAAATTCCATTCAACATAGTGGAACAAATGAAGAAGACCAATTTGAGTGTCACAATGTGGGATGCACTTTTGATTCCTTCTCAAAGGAACTTTCTATGAGAAGCCTTGAACAACTTTGGTAATACTAGAAAACTACTAGGCCAGGAAGCAACAGTAGCAACCAGCTTATGCCAACCCGAGACAAAAATGCAGGCTAAGACCAACAAGCCTCCACCATTTTATATCTCGCTGATTATTGGTGACCATTTGGTGCACAATTGTATGATCGATTCTGGAGCTAGTAGTTCTGTGATGCCTAAGTAGATCGTAGATGTACTACAGATTCCATATGCTCCAATTTTGAGAGGAGTTGTTCAATTACTTGGTACTACAGTCCAAACTATTAGGGGTCATTAAGGGGCTCCAGCTCACTATCCATGCATGTCCTAGTTTGACTTTCACACAGGATATATTCATCATTGATCTCCCTCCCCTCTTCACCATCTGCCTATCACGGGATTTCACCACAAAAATGGGAGGATATTTGTCATCAGACTGGTCGCATATGATCTTGAGAACTTGTTATGGAACGAAGGTAACTATAAGAGTAGAACCAATTTCTCCTACCCACGTGGAACCATACACATCCCAACCCATAGAGGGTAACTATGCCATTTGTGACCCAGAGGAAGAGATCATGGATCATGAACCAACTACTCTTGTAGAGGAGGTTCCTGATACAATGCTTGATGAGGTAAGTATAGACCATCAATACGACCCATACGCTGATTTATTGGCTAATGAAGAATATGGTCTGTTGTTTTTGGATGAGACTGGGTTGGGAACTTATTGTATACATGAAGAAGGTACAACCATACCTCAGTTGATTAAGGCACCTAGTGATTTTGAAGGACTGTGGCAGCTCTTCTTTGATGGTTCAAGGAGTAAAAATGGATCTGGTGCAGGAGTCATGTTAATTTCTCCAGGAGGAGATAAATATTTCTCATCTTTTCGATTGTAGTTCAGCTGTACTAATAATGTCGCTGAATATGAAGCCCTTATACAAGGGTTATAGCTGGCCCAACAAAGAGGAATCAAATCCCTAATCACTTTTGGTGATAGTGAATTGGTGGTTCATCAGGTAATAGCCCACAGTGCATCAAAGAATGATCTCTTAAGGTCATACAAGAATCGAGTTTGGGACCTAATAGAGGAGTTTGAAGCTTTCAGAATTCGTGCAGTTCCTAGAAGTCAAAATCAAGATGCTGACAGGCTTTCCACTGTTGTTGGATCTCAATATGATATACCTGTGGATATCATGGAGGAAGGGTAGCAAATAGTCAAAATGGTTGTACGTCCCACAGTACCAGATAATGTAAGCAGTTGGCAAGTTTTTGATAGTGATGAGGAGATTGTTCTTTTTCTACAACAAGAAGTAGAGTTCATTGCCAAACACCAAGGTAAATTACAAGAATCCTATGGTGACCAGGTCATTCAGTTGAGAGGAAACAAATTGCCAAAAGGTTTGGTCATGCTTGAATCTATCTTCAATTCGGATGACCAGGCCAAATGACAAAGCACAAATATGGTGGTAAAAGAAGAAGATTTTGAGGAAGTTGAGGTGGCTAGTGAGAAAATGTTTAAAGATTGGTAAGGTATGCACTACTTAGGAAAAGGAAGCTTTCATTGAGTTGTGTTAAGAATATCATGATATTTTTTCATGGAGCTACAAAGACCTGCGTGGTTTTGATCCAGGCCTAGCTCAACAAAAAATCGAATTGGATCCAAACTAAGCCAGTTCATCAAAAACAAATGCCAATCAATCCCAAGATTGAGCCACTAATGAGGAAAGAGCTAACTAATCTTATCAAGCCTACATAATTTTTCCAATCAAACATTCATCATGGGTAGCTAATCTAGTGCCCGTAAGGAAAAAGAACGGTGAAATTTGGTTGTGCGTAGATTTCAGAGATCTAAACCGTGCCTCATTAAAAGATCACTACCCTCTTCTGTCAATGGAACAGATCCTCCAGATAGTGGCTGGAGCTCAAAGGTTTTCTCTGCTGGATGGCTATTCAGGGTATAATCAAATTCTTGTCCAAGAATCTAATCAATTCAAAATGGATTTCACTACTAAGTGGGGCATGTATGCATACAACAAAATGCCATTTGGATTGTCCAATACAGGGGCTACTTTTCAAAGAGCCATGGACATGGCATTTAAAGGACTCATCAATGATATGATTTTGGTTTACCTCAATGATATTACTGTCTATTCCAAACATGTCGAAGATCATATTGCACATCTAAGGAAAGTTTTCCGAAGGTGTAGAGAGTTTGGGGTCTCACTAAACCCCAAAAAATGCATCTTTTTAGTTCAAGAAGGCAAGTTATTAGGGCATATTGTTTCAGCTGAAGGACTCTCAATCGACCCAGCCAGAATTCAGTCAATTTTGTCTCTATCCCTCCCAAGTCATAAGAAGGGTCTCCAGAGTTTCTTGGGAACTATAAATTTTTTTCAGAGATTTATTCCACAATTTGTAGCGTTAGCCAAGCCACTGACGTCCATGCTTAAAAATAACACTCCTTTCTCATGGACGAAGGAAGGGAGAGAAATCTTCGAGGCTATCAAAACTACTATTTCCCAAGCTCCTACACTGGTAAATCCCTAGTTTGATAAGGATTTTATTATCTATGCTTTAATAGGGCATGAGAGTATTTCAGGTATCCTCATTTAGCAGAACAATGATCTGATGGAGAAACCAATTGCCTTCTTCATTCAGTCTCTCAAGGAATATGAACTCAAATATTATTTTGTCGAAAAATAGGTCTTTGCGGTCATTCGAGCTCTAAAAATTTCAGGCATATGTTGTCCAACAACAAGGTACACTTGATGGTCTCTCATCCTGGTGTTAAAGAGTTCTTGTTGAATAAGGAGATGAATGAGAAATGTGCTGGGTGGATCACAAAATTAACGGAGTATGATGTACACATTAAATTCACTAAACTTGTCAGAGGCAAGGGGTTATGCCAGTAGTTGGCCGCAGACATGGAAATCAAGAATGGTAAAGATGTTGCACTCTTCAATATTGAGGAAGGAAATGATCAGATTGATTGGTTAACTAAAATGAAAAATTTCCTTCTCTCGGGAATATATCCCCCAAATATGGATAAGATTCAATGACGTACTTTCCATCTCTGGTCCATTCCATATGTTGTGGTAGATGGAATTCTTTTCCGAAAATATTTGAACGGTGTTATTTTACACTGCATCAAACCAGAACAAGTGAACAAGATATTGGAGGAGTTCCACAATGGGCTATCAAGAGGTCACTACTTGGCAAGAAAAACTGCTACCAAGATCATGCGGGCTGGTTATTACTTGCTGACTTTTTCAAAGATGCCCATTTTTGGGTAAGAAAATGTAAGGAGTGTGCTCTTTTTGTAGGCAAACAGAAGCTGACAGCTCTCCCATTGCATCCCGTTCAGGTGGATCAACCCTTTGTTCAATGGGGGTTGGATTTTATTGGTATGATCAATCCTCCATCTAGTGAAGGACATAAATGGGTCCTTACTATGATAGATTATTTCACCCGATGGACAGAAGCAGTGGCCTTAAAGGAGAGAAATGAAAAAGTTGTCCTTGAACTCTTGAGGAATATGATGACAAGGTTCAGAGTTCCATTTACTATTATCTCTGACAATGCAATGGTGTTACTCAGGATGAAAATAAGTGAATGGGCCATCAAGAATGGGGTCTATCTCAAGACTTCATCTAATTACTATCCACAGGAAATGGGTTGGCCAAATCTAGCAATAAGAACCTGATAAGGATCATCAAGTGCATGATGGAAGCCAACAAAAGGACTTGGCATACGTAGCTTAAGGTTGCTCTATGGGTAGATTGAATAACACCTAAAAAGGCCATTGGGGTTTCACCCTTTACTCTTGTATATGGAAGGGAAGAAAAGTTGCCACTTTCCTTGGAAATTCCTTCCCTAGATTTGGCTTATCGGCTAGAAGTTATGGAGGATGAGGCCTTAACAGTGAGGTTTTCAGAACTCATGGAGCTAGAGGAGATTTGAAATACTACCATGAATACATTGCCTAAGCATTAGGCTCAGGTTAAGAAATATTTTGACAAGAAAGTGTCTAATATCTTGTTTAAGGAAGGGGATTTGGTTCTAAAATGGGATGAAGATCATGCCAAACCAGGTAAGCACGCCAAGTTTGATGCTCTCTGGAGCAGGCCCTATGTTATTACAAGCTGCAAAGAGGCAAATTCATTTTTCCTATCTAGACTCAATGGAGAAGAATTTCCCATTCATGTGAATGGGATACACCTCAAAGCTTTCTTTTGAGGAGGTTCCACCATGTACAGTTTTTCTATTTTCCTCCAAGTGCTCTGCACATTGTTTTGTTTGTCTTTTCTTTTGTTGCATCTTTTCTGTTTTGGTTTTGGTTTTTTAGACTCCTTTGCCCAATGTTTTTCTTAAGGCTACTGGTCTAAAAGCTTAGCAGGAAAGCTTTCCCTAGAGATCACCAAAAATGTTAACCATTTAACTTACCCGGAAGAAGGCTATATGTCAGACTAATGTTTTTAAAGAAATCCTTGTACAGTGAAATTTTGCTAAAGCTGAGAATCTAGACTTCAGAGTTTTTCTCTTTCAGAGTTTTTTAAACTCAGTTTTAGAATTTGCATTTTAATTTTCTGAAGTCCAAAACTCTGAAAGTCCTGATTTTTTGGGTTTTTGGAAATTTGGGACTTTTTGGCCCATTTTGTTTAAATCCCTCTCAGACTTCCGAAGTCTGAATTTCTGAAAGTCTAAAAATTTAGACTTTTGGGTTTTGGGTTTTCAGAGTTCTCCAAGTCATTTTAGGATTTTTACTTGATTTTTCCCGAAGTCTGAAAGTCTGAATTTTCAGATTTTCAGGTTTTCAGGTTTCGGAGTTTTAGTTGCCAATTCGTCTTTTTGCTTCAATTTTTTCTGAAGTCTGAAATCCTGAATTTTCAGAATTTCAGGCTTTCAGGTTTCAGAACTTCAGAGGTTCTATGTGTGATTAATTCTCACCTACCTCTGTACAGATCATATTTTTACCATTAATATCAAGATTTCTATATAAACGTGGATTTTTACTTTTCATTTTTACCTGACACATTCGCTCTGACATTTCACTCTTGTACTTTGCGGCATCCTTTTCAAGGTATGTTTTTTGGTTTTATTTTCTTTTGGTTTAGGTATTTTTCCTCCTCCTTCTCCCCTTTTGGGTTTTCCTTTTTGTTTTTCCTCTGTGTTTTATTTTTGTCTTTCTTTTTCCCCATGTTTCATTGTGTAAGTTTTCTCTAGGTTTTCAGGTATGATTAGGGGATGTTTTTAGGTCCCTCATACTTCCTCCTATTTCTCAAAATCCAACTTGGCTTTTTGACACTTCTTTTTGCAGTTCCTCCAGAGACCATTCAGGATTTCTTTTTGGAAAATTCATTTCAGAGAATTCTTTCAAAAGATCACAAGGTGGGAAACTATTTCAGAGAAACTTTTCAGTGAAAATCTTCAGAGTTTTCCAATTTTAGAATTTCAGAGAACTACTGCTTTGGAGAACTGTTGCTTTCAGGTTTTCAGATTTCTTAACTTCGGGAAACTATTTCAGAGATTTATTTTAGATTTTTTCACTTCGGGAAACCTTTTCAGAGATTTTAGTTTCAGGTTTTTAGAGAATTCAGATTTCGGAAAACATTTTCAGAGAATTCAGGATTTTGGGTTTTTAGAGAATCAGAATTTCAGGTTTTCAGGACTCAGACTTCGGAAAACTTTTCAGAGTTTTCTTTTGGTAATTCTTTTCAGAATTTTTTCAGTTCAGGATTTCAGGTTTTCCTTGCGTTCGGGTTTTCAGAATTCCTACAACATTTACAATTTTTAATGTCTACCTCCACTTCAAAGGGAAAAGAGAAGATGAAGTACACATTTCTTGGGGTTACTCCCCAATCCTGCTTGACCTCTGACTTAGGAAATATCAGGGGACACCGATCTAGGACAGATTGATCTTCCCGAGTTCTAGGAAAGATTAAAGGCCCCGAACAAAAATCCATGGATGCAGGCCATCTTCTACAGTGGTCTTTCCCTTGCCACCAGTTTCCCCACATCCATGCAATGCCAAGATTTCATCCTAGCTGCACAGCAACCCACTATGATGAGGACTCTATGTTGATAAGAGATAGTGATGATAAGGTGGTGATCCATCTAGACCTGGACTTCTTTGAAGACTTGTTTAAACTTCCAGAAGTTCAAGATTATGCCACTATCTCACCCGAAATAGTAGTCGAGCACTGGGATAAAAAAGAGGAAGTATGCTCGAAGGTCATGATGAAATCCTACCTGACTAAGAATTTTTCCAAGTTTCCCAAGACTATACATCGATCAGATTTCATTCAGGAAGTCAACGATCTTATTGTGCTCTTGAGTAGAGTTTCAAGTCTTCCTTCTACAAAGGAATTCCAAGAATGGATGTTCTTATACATAGCAACTATCAAGAAGAATACCAAGTTTATCTGGTGGGGTGAACATATTAGTAGCAACATTCGCTATCAGTTGGGCAAGGTGTCAGAAACCAAGACTTTCTACATGACATCTTTTCTAGTATATGCAGCTGTTGCTATGGGGGATTTTGTAGGATTGAATACCAGGGGGGTTTGCAGCACATCCCAAATATATGAGTTTTATCCCCAACTTACTCTAGATGAGGGGAGCAAGCACTTCCAAAGAATCAATGATGCCTTCTTCATTGTTATCCTCTATCACTTCGACAAAGAGCTATATAATCAGAAGGGTTTCTGATGAGGCTTTCCAAGAAGTGTGAGAATGGGGAGCAATCTACTTCCAATTTCCCACATTCACCTACATTCAGATTCTGGGTTTCATAGGCACCCCAAGCAAGTTGCCAAGGTGCCCCACTGACAAATGGATTCTTCTAGAATTGGTTCGACAGTTGTTGGATTACCATAAAATCCAAAATAAGCATCACAAGGTGGGAATGCATTTCCATGTTACCATTGGCAGGTATTCTTGCCCAACTATCCACAAGGAAAAGAATGTAGATGCATAAATGGCTGAAGTAACCCTGTAGACCTTCCATCCGTGAACTAATTTTGACTATTGGGGTAAGTTCAGGGAGATAGGTAAGTCCAGTGCTCATGTGCCCCAGTTAGAAGACATATGGATTCATTGTCCAGGATGAGTACATCGTGCAGCAAAGATATTATGAGAGATTAACTCTAGATGAAGTGCAATAGTTTGGATTGGCTGATGTGCTAAAAGACTTGCAAGACAATGATGAGGTCCTAGATGCATCATACATGGATAATAATGTTGCCAATCAACCACTACCATGGGTTGATTGGTATGTGGAAGAGTGCAGCAATACTAAAGAAAGGGCAGGCCCCATTCTAAGAAGAACTTTCAGTTGGTTGGCCACCTTGGGAATCTCACCCAAGGGGGAAAATCAACCTACAAATACAGGGTCTACATCAGTAGTAAACCAACCAACACCTACAAAAGGAAAGAGGTCGACTCAAAGGGTTCCCACAGTTCCAAAGAATATTTCATTTGTGGTTGGTGGCTCATCTCTTTCTAGGTCTGTTGCTCCCAAGGTTACAACATCTACAGTGCCAATTACTGAGGTTGTTGAAGTAAGTGAATCTCCTAGTGTCATTCAGGATCCATCCCATCTTCCCCTTCCTCCATTATCACTTCCAATATCAGTTCCTTCCACTTCTATCATCATTTCTTCCTTCCCATCCCCTTCTATGGCTTAGGTATTTTCGTCACTTCCAGTTTTGTCAGCTGGGGAAAATATTGGGTCACCCATTTCCTCCTCACTTCCTTTGACACTTCCACTTTCTTCAATTTCGACCCCTAGCATTGCTTTGTCAATTCCTATGGCTGTCCTCACTCCCACACCTTCCATCATTGCCACCTTTGCTCAGATATCAACTGGCATTTCTAGTACTCTTACTCTAACTGATGCTTTAGGTATCAGATCTGCTACTCCATCTTCCTCACTCTAGCCATACCAGAGTGGATGTTTAGATAGACTCCCAAGAAAAAGAAAAAGGTTCCTCTGGGAGATGTGATAGATCTTAGTATATTGGAGTCTATGCCCAAAAGGCAAGCCAAGAGGCCAAGAACCATATCAAGTCTGATGGTTAATCCATCAAGAGAATGTGTGATAGAAGTGGCTACCCCTGTTGAGGGGAAAACTAAAGAAACCATCACAGTAGCAGACTACCAGATCTCAAAGTTCTCATTGGGGAAGGCTACTCATGAAGGAGCCAAGAAGGATGTACACACTACTCTTGGGGCCCTTTTGGAGAAATACGACAAAGACAAGGCCACCAAGGACGAGCTTGAGGCCAAAGTCGAGCAACTCACTGCACTGTTACGTAGAGTAACTCAGCCCACTCCATCCACTGACATCTCAACTACTATGCCATGAAAGTTTCATCTAAAATCGATGATATATCTTATCATGAGCTTGAGAAGCTAGGCCAAGAAAGGGAGAACAGTGAATGGATGGATGGAAAGGATCTTGCAGGAGGCCAATCCTTTGATCAAGGAAGCTGTTGAGATTTATATTGATTTATAGGTTAAAAAAACCACCATTGCTAAGATGGACAAATCTTTCTCTGAAGATAATAATAACTTGAATTTAACTTTGGTGGCATGGAATGACATTAGAGAAGAAGATTCCAATTTACTTCTGTAGGAAGAGGTAATTGATGATGCCTCTAAATTGTTTGAATATCAAAAAGCTATGGAATTCTGGTGTCAGGTGCTACAAGATCTAATCAAAAAATTGGAAGAGAAGTGAGTAGAGATTACAGATGCCCTCAATGATATCTCAGAGGAGTTCGACAATGCTAACTGCAAGTTCTTCAACGAAAATATCGATGCTCTTCCCGAGGACCAGATTAAGGAAAATTTCAGAGATTTGGTGAAGTGGGATGATGATGTTGCAAATAATTTCAATAGTGACTCCATTGATCGATTGATTCTATGTTAGAATTTCATAGGGAGACTAAGGAAAGTTACAAATAAGCTTCGAAGGTTGCCAGCTAGGATCATGAAAGAAATCGAGACAGTGGACGTAGTAAATCACTATGTGTGTGGATCTAGAGACGAAGAAACTCATGGTGTTGTTAGGTGTTTCTTTGAATATAGACACCGAATGGCCATATGGGAGGAAGGAAAACAAAAAAATGTAGAGAAAGGAGAGGAAGGTGAACCAGGCCAAAGTTGAGCGGCCATGAAAGGACAGGTTCAAGCTTTGGAATCAGTCAAAGTTGTAGGGTTGACTTGGTCAACTTTTTACAACAAATTTGCTATTTTTATGGGAGCATGTTCCCTTTTATTAATGACATTACTATTTTTAGTTAAATTTAGTTAAAGGCCAGCTGTAATGGCTCAGCCTAGGAACTTATAAATAGTGGAGTGCTCTCCATTATTGAGATAGATATTTTTTGAGAAATTTGGGAGGAAAGTTGCTTTTCAAGCTTGGAAAAGTGCTTTCAGAGTTTTGTTGAAACCTTTTAATTATATTCAGAACTGTTCCTTGCGTTTGAAAATCTCTTTTATTGTGTTGAATGATAAATCATTACATGCCTTGTGAATGTGATTCCTTAGCATTATTTGATTAATTTACCTTTATTTCAGATTATCTGTTTCATATCGTGAAAAGAATAGTGTAATTACTTCTCATCAGTTGTGAGAAACTATTTTCCTCCTGTTGATCAAGAGTCACATTATTATTATCACATAGGTGAATACTGAACATGTGCTTGTGATTATCCTTTTGATAAATTATCTGTGTATCAAATCAACACTGATTTCTCTACTGTGTATGTTTAAAGTTTAGCAAAGGAACATGTGCTTCTAGTTTGTGGTATTTTGTACCCTTTCCAGGTTGCAATAGGTGAAGGTGGCCAATGATGCATGCATTCTATCCACATTAACCCTTCCTGAAGTTGAACACCCCTTTTCTTGGTGCATCACCACTTCTAGCATAGGTTTTGTTTCCTTGCATTCTCTCTCCCTAATCCCATGAAATGTTAGCATAGGACTAGTTAGCCATCTTTCTTACATCAAAAGTAGTATTGTGTTTAGTTTAGGAACAGGAATCCAACCTTCTCCAGAGGTTCCCCTCGAGCCCAAGTTCCACAGCTTGAGAGGTGATCCCATGTGTCCCAATCACATCGAATGTCGTGATTCATTTCAAGCCATTTGGGGGGTGCAGTGATTTGGAGTCAATAAGAGGTTTTGGTGGTTTTTATGGCCATGACATGGCACTAGAATTTATGAGGGAATTAAATCTAGTCCAATCTATTGGGAATGGGTAGCTTCTCCTATAAGCTACAGATGCATTGTTCCTTGTGCCATTCTTGCTTGCTACATTTGGGGTTTTAGTCTTGTGAGATGAACGTGGAGGTTTACATGGAGATATTTTTGGAAATCTATTTTTGGTTGGTGCATGAAAATTATGAAGTTATAATCACCACTTTGATGGAAAATTTTGTATTTAAATATCTTTCTGGAATTTTTTATGAGGCTTTTTTTAGGAAACCGATTTGCAAGGATTCAAGGAAGTTTGAAGCAAAATCAGGAAGATTCAGGCATGGGTTTCTCTCTCACATTCTTTGTTGTTTTAAGATGAAATGTGCAAATAAGTTTGGTTTCTTGTATTTATTTTTAATCTAGTTTTTACAAATAAAAATTTATAAATATTATGGATATTTCTATGTTTGTTTGTTAAATCTATAAAATGGGAAAACAAGAAGAGAAAAAGAGTCTATATTTGTTTAAAATATGGGAATGAATCCTTGAATATTTACTGTGAAAAATCTTGAATGTCTCTTTGTTTTTGTATATGAAAGTTTGGAAAATAAAACAAGGAAAACATTTGGAAAACGATATGTGTTTTGTTTATAAATTTGATATTTGGATTTGCAATTGATTTGGTGCATTGGGTTTGTTTTAGAACGAAAGATGGAACATATTGCATTTGAATTATTATTATTATATCCACTCATTCATATCTCTGCTATTATTTACTTTCAAAAAGATATTTTCGTTGAAGTATCATGCAAGTACGAATATAGTTTGAAGAGAAAACAATTTACATTTTGCTTTTAGTTATTTTAATGATCCTGTAACTTGGATGTTTTTGTTCTTTTGTTTGTCTAGTTTAAAAAATTGGGACGTTGATTCTTGCCCATAAAGAGCCTTGTTGTATTAGTTATTTCAGCTCATATCGAGTTCTCCATTCAAAATATTTTTAACTCATTTTATTTTGAAAGCTCTCATGGACCTATGTTTTTTTATGGTTTGGTTATTAATCCTCCTTTGGCTTTTGGTTTGAGAGCACCATCGTTAGTTATATCAAAAAAATATTGATTGTTTATGGGTTCTAGCTCATTATGAGCTATTTTTTTATTGTCAATGATTAATATCTTGGAAGCATGAATATATCAATCTCATTGTCTCTATCTCTTTCCTTGAGTGTACTCGATTTGGGTGTTCATTGAGAACTTGAAGTTAATTTCATTTTGAGAATTTCTTTGATCTAGTTAAATGGAAGGATATTCACGGTCGAAATAGAGCTTTGCTGAGTTAGATTATTTTTAGCTCATCTTTCCTATTTAGTTATCAATGGGCTTGATTACTTGTGTGTATTTATGGTTGTTAGTAAGAACCTTAAAAAATGAATTTATGAACTCTCTCTCTCTCTCTCTCTCTCTCTCACTAGTTGGTGTAGATAATCATTAATAACTAGATACCATTTGGTTTATTATATATCTGAAAAATGTTGTGCAATTAAGCTCATTTTGAACTTGACTATTAATAATGTTTTAACTCTTATAAAGTACGATTTTTTGACCCATCTTGATCATGATTTTACTTTTAAGTTCAAGGAATGAAAGTTGGGAAAGTATTAGGAACAATAGGTATTCTTAAAAAGAAACGATTTTGTTCCTTTTCCTCTATATTCATCACGAGATTTAAATTATTGAGTATGAATTGGAAATGTATACACTTGTTAGATTATTTGACTATAATGGTAACTTATCCATTCTAGTTATAATCATTTATAAATATAGAAAATGAGTAATGAGTTAGTTTTATGATCATCTACTTGGTATAGTTGAAGGTATTTTCTGATAAACTTTGTTGATATTACTCTTTGTAGAATATATATTGTATGTAACCAGAAGATAAAAGGAACTAAATGATATAAATAAGAATTCTATTATTTGATTATTATAATAAATGATAGCAATAGTATGACACTTTAACATCTAAAATTTAAGTCTATCAAATTGAATTCATTTACTATTTGTAAACATACATATACAATATGAAGTATCATTTCATATGTGAATGAGACATATATCTTATTGTAAAATTATTGTGAAAACCTTCGCTAAAGCCACAAACCACAACCAAACCCCATACTAGATTTAGCAGAGAAAACCCTATAGAAGGGAATTTTTTTTCTCCCATTTCACATAAAAACTCATTATGAGTAACTTTTTGTAAAGGGGAGACATCTTAAAACTACATTTTTAGTTGTTTTTTTGCGGTTTTTCACAAAGAGAGCCATACTAAGCTCTAGAGGCCACCAGGGAATTGCAAAACAAAAAAAATTATCTACGATTCAATTTTTCCGTATATTGGATGTAATTGTATATTTTCAGTGTATTTTTTAGTGGATTGTAATAATTTGCAAGTTGTCATATTCAACCACAAAAATTGTAACTAATAAAAATTGGTAGAGTTTTGTAAACAAAATCATTGAAATTTTGGTTTTGTAACACTCACGAGATCTTTCGATCTCTTTCACAACATTCGGTATATACAGTGCCTCTGGGAAGTGCTTATGGGTAAAACCATTGTGACTACTATTACAATTAACACCTAATATAGCTGCAACTATGTTGTTTGGGAATCATCCCTATAAATCAACAAGGAGAAATAAGGACATGGTGCACACACTTTGAGCGCTCCCATCCATCTGTGAAAAATTACACAACATAAATCCGAACACTAAAATTATATGAGTATATAGCGAAGTTACATGCGCTTATGAGGATATTTCTTTGAACCAATGTCAATAATCTCACAGGCCCGTTTCAATACTATTTTGGTACCACGTATATAATTATTTCACGTATGTTAACACCTTTTTCACGTACCACTAGGTATATTGAAAATGTGAGCTTCTTCCACACACCAACAAGTATATCAGAAGGGCGCGTATATAAAAAGGTTTGGTATATCGAATTGATGATATATACATTAGGATACCTTATACCTGGAGTGATAAGAGCCTTACCCTTTATCAATGAATTTAGAAAATGGGCACCAATGCCCCTAAGTTATTTCTTCCAAACTCTCAGCTCCTAAGAGGAGAAAATTATGTTGCATGGAAGACTAAGATCAAAACACAACTTGAGTTTGAAGAGATATGGCCTGTTGTGAATGGTTTCACAACCATATCACTAGATGATGCAACTCAATAGAGGCGGTTTGATAGGGAAAATCAGAAGGCCAAAGTCATAATCTTGTTCATAGTGTCTGATGAAGTGTAACCCCACATTCAAGATACCACAATAACCAAAGAAGCATGGGATAATTTGAGAACTCTCTATGAGGCCAAGAAAGAGAAAATAATTCTAAATTTACAGAGCTAGTTACACACATTGAAATTCAAATAGAATGAGAAAGTGGAAACTTTCTTAAGAAGAGTTTCCAAAATTACTAACTTCACTTCTAGTGGTGGGAGAGGAGGTCACTGATACAACTCTTGTTCCCATTGTTCTAAGAGCACTCCCTCCTTCATATCACATTTTTGAGATGACACTAAACTTGTCATATCATATAGTTTGTTTTGACAAGACGCTGAATCTACTGCAACAAGAAGAATCTATGTTCAATAAATATGATAAAGAGGAACATGAACTATCTTCTCATCAGAAAAGAAAAGGAAAAGGAAAATCTCATTCTTCTCAAAAGTCCAAAAAACAACATCAACATCAACATGGGGACAAACAAAAGAAGAAGTGTCCTACCTACAACAGAGTACATGATGTGAAAGATTCTTTGTAAAATACATATGAGAAAGGTTCATCAAATAATTATGGAACTCAAAATCATTAATCTCATAAGGGACAGTCACATAGTAATCAAGGGAAGAATAATATGAACTGGCAAAGAAAACCCCATCAGAAAGGAAATATAACTAAGCAAGAAGAACATTCAGACAATGAGGACTTCTTATACACTTCTCATTCTGGTGAACCATCCACGTCATCTAGTATTATTTGGTACATTGATTCAGGAGCCAATCGACATATGACCAAGCACAGATTCTGGTTTACTATAATGAGGGACACACCTTCAAAAAATCATGTTTCTTTAGGTGATGATTCTTCGTACACAATATAGGGTATTGGGAACATTTCTCTACCTCTTGGTTCATGAATTTGTAGAATATAAGACATATTATATGTTTTTAGGTTAAAAAATAATCTTCTATCAGTAAGTCATCTTCTAGATCATAATCTGAGGATTGAATTTGATAGTCATTGCGGTAAGAAATTGTGTTTGATTCGAGACAAATCAAGATGCTCAAAAATTGTTACAAAAGCCTCCAATGTGGGAAGTATGTTCTAGCTTGAATTTTTCCATAGGGATGATCAAACAATAGTGGATAAGAATTCTTCATCATCATAGTTGTGGCATCAAATAAATGGTCACCACAATTTCAAGTATCTCAAAACACTTCGTCAGTACAACATGGTGAGAGGCTTTCCATCTTTCCAAAAGGATACATATAAGTGTCCTCACTGCTTATCAGGTAAACAACATAGAGCTTCCTTCTAGAAGAGTACTTATCGAGCTTCAGTTAAGATTGGTTTTGTTCATATTGATCTTTGCAGTCCGATATAACCTAGTCATTATGGATTTCAATATTTCATGCTATGTGTTGATGACTATTCAAGAAAAATGAGGATATTTTGTCTTCGTAAGAAAAGTGAAACTTTTGTGAACTTCAAAAATTTCAAAGTGGCTGTAGATAATGATATTGGTTATCACATCAGATCTCTCCACTCAGATTAAGGGGGGAATTCACCAGTAATGATTTCAAAGCCTACCTTCAAGCTCACGAGATTCGTTGACAGATGTCTCCTCCATACACACTGCAACAGAATGGTGTTATTGAGAGATGAAATCGTACTATCATGGAGATGGTGCATTTCATGATTTTTTACTATGGACTAACAAGGACATTTTGGGAAGAAGCAACAAATACAAAATTATTTTTATTGAACAGAGTGCCCATATTTTTTCTTGATGGAGTGACACCACATGAAGCATGGTCAAAGTGAAAGCCATCTATTGCACACCTCATAGTATTCAAGTGTAAAGATAGCATAACAGAAATAAGTTGGATATGAAGTCAAAAAAACTCATCTTCATCAGCTATAATGAAGAGGCTCTTAGGTACATATTGATGGATCCAAAGACCAAAAAATTCTACACTAGCAGATATGTTGAGTTATTTGAGAAGAAGGAAGGTGAAACTCCTCTAGACTTACTTGATGTAGATATTTCACCTATTTTGAAAACCAAAGATGATGTTCCTGCTGATGGTGATGATCAGAAAAAACCACAAACCATATGATTAGTACAATGTATGCATAAGTGGTATACTAACATGATACGAGATGCAAAATTAGATGCTCCACTAGATACATCCACCTCTAGACCATATAATCACAATAAAGCATGAGAAGAAGTAAACTTTACTTTAATGAGTAGATTTGTTGAATCTATTGATCCCTCTACTAACTAGGAAGCCCTATAGTTGAAATCCTGGAAAGATGTCTTGTACGCTGAATATTAGTCAATAACAAAAAAAAACTTGGCAGCTTATTGATCTTCCACTAGGGAAGAAAACCATTGGTTGTAAATGGATATTAAAAAAAAAGTATAAAATAGATGGGACCATAGACAAGTAAAAAGTGACACTGGTAGAAAATGGGTATGCATAAAAGGAAGATATAAACTATGAGGAAACATTTTCTCCCACAACAAAGATCAAAATGATCTTTTCTATAGATGCACAGTTTGGTTGGAAATTCCATCGGATGGAGGTGAAAAGTGCCTTTCTGAATGGAGATCTGTAGGAATAAGTCTACATGACTCAACCTAAGGGTTATATTGTACCTGAAAAAGAAATAAAGGTATAAAAAATCAGAAAATATTTGTATGTCCTTAAGTAGACACCCTAGTATTTTTACATCAAAATTGATGAGCATCTTGTTCAACATGGATTTGTTAGTAATCCATATGATCCCAATCTCTACCTCAAAAAGCAAGGGGGGGGATTTTGATTATTTTTGTCTATGTCGATGATCTAGTCATCACTGGAAGTTTAGTGAAGATGATCGATGCAATGAAGAAATATCTTAACCGATCGTTTAACATGACAGATCTCGAGCTCATGCACTGCTGTCTTGGATTGGAAGTATGACAAAAATAGAATCACATATTAGTCTCTCAGTTGAAGTATATGAGAAAATTCTTGAGAAATTCAGGATGATGGATTGCACACCTATTGCTACACTTATGGAGACAAGATTACAATTATCTCATTCAGATCCATCTCCTGTGGTAGATGTGACTCTATATCGATAGTTGATTAGGAGTCTCATTTACCTAAATTACACTAGACCAGATATCAAATTTGCAGTGAGCTATCTTTCCAAGTTTATACAGGATCCTAGACTTTGTCATCAGAAGGAAGCAAGGAAAATCTTGAGATATCTCAAGGGTACAGTAGATCTTGGTCTAGAATACAAGAAGAATGATTAATTCTTCTTAACTGGATATTCAGATTTAGATCATGCAGGTAGCATTTATGGTAGGAAATCCACTTCTATATGTGTATTATTTTTAGGATCTGGATTGATATCATGGGTAAGTAAGAAAACAAACTTTGTTTCATTCTCTTCTATAAAAGTTGAATATCATGATACAGGTGGAAATTTCTGCGAAGTGATATGACTACATCACATACTGGAAGGACTTGGAATACCACAGGAAAAACTTACCACCATGTATGTATACAATTAAGGTGTTCTAATTTTTTTGTGCAATCTAGTGTTTCATAAGAGAACAAAGCACATCAAGGTACATGTTCATTTCATACATGAGCATGTCTTGAAACACAAAATATCGCTTTAGTTTTTCTCAACAACTGAAAAAATGGTAGATATCTTCACAAAGTCACTTGCATGTGACAAGTTTGAGTTTTTTAGAGAGTTTCTCTCCTCATCCCTTAAGGAAATGCAAAATTAAGGGGGGGAATGTTAGGTAAACTTAGTTTACTGTAGTAATTTATGAATTATATTTACCTTAGGTAATTGTGAGTTGTTATATGGTTTTATAACCATATTTGTTATATTATATTCGTAGTTTTAATATTTACGTAGTTGTAACAATCATATTTGTTTGTATTACATTATTTGTGCTTCCTAGATGTATTTTGGAAGCTACTGTAATCAGGTATATTGTTGCATAGTTGCAACTACATGTTTGTCAGCATATGGTTTTACAATACCTATAAGAATTGCAGCCCTTTATTTTAATATGATTTTATTGAACATCAATATAATTACGAGGTTTCCATACATATTCTAGATAGGTTTATAATGATATCATATTGATTATTATGTTTTGATTAGAGGTAAAAAAGGGTTGAGGGGACCCTACCCAAAACATATTCACCTCTCCATGAGAAAATATAATTATATTACCACACCATAACAAAACCTGATAATATAACAATTCATAGTAATACGAGCTCCCCTAGGAGCAGAAGGAGTGAAACTACAACAACAAAAAAACATAGAGGAACTAAAAAATGTAGAAACTAAAAACCAAAAGGCTACAAAGATAGTAAATAAAACAAAACACCCCTTCCTAAATAATTTATAGGTTTTTTCAATCCCCTCCAACACCTTAGTCCATTCCTTAGCCGCTTAGCTAGAGCATCTATGTTACCAGCCAAAGACGCCAAATCGAACCCATCGAGATATCGTATTGATTATGAATCAAGTTAGCCTTAAATTATTCTATTATCTCATTTTGATTACAACAAGGAATATGAGTTTGTGAACTTATGTCAGTTCTTTGAACTAACCCAAGTATACTTTTTCTCTCTCCTTCAGTTTGTAGGAAAGGATGAAACTCTTGAAGTGACTATTTGGAGTGTTTATGATTGGTTTACATCATATGATGTTTTAATATGAATTCGGAAAGGATTATTATAAAAAAATTTAAATGAAAAAGGAATTCCTCGCCATCTTGTTGAGGGTATTTTCCGAATGTATTATTTTGATGATTGACATAAATGAAGAATTATCCTTATTTAAAAATAGAATATAGGATATGGTTGTTTTATGACTTATCTTGTTGGATAAAGAAATAATTTATAGTGTGTTTATACAATTGATTATAAATAAATATGATTAATCTTATAATATGTATTAAATGATGATTTCATCAATTCATTTGAAATGATCAAGTATATTAAATGACAAAAAATAGACAATAAGGCTAACGATATAATGACAATAAGATAAAGCTATAATTTTACCTTATGGAATTAAATGAACTATTCATAAAAAATGATGTACATAAGAGAAATAAGTCTATCATTAATAAGTGAATTTAATAAAACAACTCGATACAGAATATGATCAATGAACCTAGTTACAAAATAATACTAGGTTGAGGTAATTTGATAAAAGGATGTAATAAAATATTAGTAACTCATGGAGTTACTACAACCCTCTTCCAAGAACCTAATATTGTGTACCAACACATCATTAAGTGTCATAAAGAAAGACTTGGATGCTTCATCTATCTAGAATAACTCAAATTATGACCATGGGGTTAGACCTAAATATAGGGGGTGAAGTAGATGTTCAGGGGCCATCTACTATGGAAGAAGTGTTCAAAAAATCATAAGGAAAGAACAAAAGTTGTAATTAATTTTAGCCTTTAGAGATGAGAAACATAAGAAAAACGTTAGCTCACATGTACCATTATCTCCTAGAAAAGCATGGTGGAAGAAAGAGGGAAGTAAATTGAGGACTATAAGGAAAAATACAACTAAACCTACTGAAAATACAAAGAAAAATGAGAAAAACAATGTTGTTGTTGGTGAAAATATATTTGAGAGAAAAAGACCTGTTTTTAGGTGTTTTAAGTGCGGTGGTGACCACTATGAAAATAACTATCACCAAAGAAATCAGGGGAACAATTTACATCAAAGGATTCATGTTGTAGTGGGTAACTACCAAGATGAGAAAACAACTACCCTTATAGAGGTGCCATGCAATATTTATTGATTTCTTGTTACTATTTTAATTTGACACTGATGAAACTGAGTGCTTTAATTTCTAGTAAGTTAGCTAGAAAATAATCTAAGAAAGCTAGATATATGGAAAATACATAGACTATATAATATGGGAATGACGTTATTCATATGATATACTAATGTATGTTCAAAATAATATTGCAATTACCTAGTTTTACCACAAAACTTTACCTCTAAGTGACTCCTTTAGGGTCTTATGACATCATTATAGGAGTGAATTGGTTATCTAAACACAAGGAAACAATGAAATGTTTTGAAAAATTAATAGAATACCCAAATGACGTGTAGAAAACAACTAGAATTTAGGGAGTTAAGAGAGATTTTGAAGTCTTATGTTGTATGTTTTATGCAATCAAAATTTCTGATTTTAATGAGGAAGGTAAGACTTCCTTGGTAGTGTTTTTTTACTTTTACAAGAATTTAAGGATGTCTTTCTAGAGGAATTACATGTAATTTCTCCTAAAAGATAATTTAACTTTACCATTGACATCAAACTTGGAACTAAAACTATATCAAAATCACCTTATAGAATGAAAACAATAGAGTTAGTAGAACTGAAAGTACAACTACATGAACTTTTTTCTAAAGGACCGATCTGGCCTACTATGACTTTGTGGGGAACACCTATCATTTTTGTTAAAATATAAAGATAGAATGTTAAGAATATGCACTAATTATCACATGCTTAACAAAACCAAAATAAATAATAGATATCCTTTGCCAAAGATTGATGACCTCTTTGATCAAATGAGAGATGCATCTGTTTATTCAAAGATTAATTTATGATCTGGCTATCACCAGCTAAGGATAAAATATGAAGACATTCATAAAACAACATTTAGAACAAGATATGTGCGTTATGAGTTTACTGTTTTACCATTTAGACTCACTATTGTACCTACTCCATTTATGAATCTTATGAATAATATTTTTCAAGAATACTTAGATAAGTTTTTAATGGTTTTTCTTGATGATATTTTGATTTATTTGAAGAAAATAGAGGAACACAATAAACACTTGAGAATAGTGTTAGAAGTGCTGAGAAAAATGAATCTTTGTGGTAAGATTTCAAAATATTATTTTTTAGAATGAAGTACAATATTTAGGCCACATTATAAACAAGGATGGTATTTCAGTTGACCCATCAAAAATCAAGGCTATAGCCGAGTGTCCAACAACTTAAAATGTACATGAAGTAAGAATGTTTATGAGGTTGGCTGGTTATTACAAAAAAATCACAAAATATTTCTCACAAGTGGCTAGACCAATAACTTCATTACAGAAAAAGGATAAGAAGTTTTTTATGAACTTATAAATGTGAAAATTCATTTAAAATGCTGAAATAAAAACTTACAACAACACATATATTGAAGGTTACAAATCCCAATAGAAGATCTACCATGGTAACTGATGCCTCAAGTGAAGGTTTGGGAGGAATAATTATTCAAAATGATCATACAATTACTTATGAGAGTATAAAACTAAAGTTGCATGAGAATAAATATGCTCTCCACTACTTAGAACTTGTTGTCATAGTTCATGCTTTATAAATCTAGAGGCACTATTTGCTAGGAAATCCATTTAAACTGAAAACATATCACTTCGGGCTGAAATACATCTTTACATAGCCCAATTTGAATGGAAGACAACGTAGGTGGTTGGAATTTCTATCATAATATGAATTTGACATTAGTTAAATCAAAGGAAAATAAAATTGAGTGGTTAATGCACTAATTTGTAGGAAGCATGTTTTTGCTATTATGACCCTCAGAACACAATTTAAAGATGAAGTTATGAAATAACTTCAAACTGATCCTTACTATCAACATGTGAAAATTGCGTTAGCAGGAATTCCGAATGATAGGAGATACAACGGTTTTAAGTTCTATAATGAAGGATTCTTACAGTTTATGTACGCTTGGGTAATGATCATAGAACAAATTCCATGAAGGAATATCATGATGCATTGTATTATGGTCATATGGGGGTAACAAAGATGTTGGCTAATGTAAAAAAAAATATTTTTGGAAAGGAATGAAGAAAGATATGGTAAATTATGTTTCTCATTGTCTAGAGTGTCAACATGTGAAAGAGGAACAATTGCATCTTATTATTTTGTTATACCCTCACAACATTCTACAATATAAATGATAGGTAATCAAAATGGATTTTTTGTAAGGACTACCATTATCTAAAAAAAAACATGATATGATCTTGGCAGTAGTATAAAAACTAACCAATGTAACTCACTTCATACCAGGAAATATAAAGGATGATTATCTAATACTTGCAAAATAGTTTGTGGATGAGATTTATCGATTGCATGGAGTTATAAAACTGATCATTTCAGACATGAATGTTGGGATGACTTCTCAATTTTAGAAAAATTTAAAGTCTGCATCGGGAATGAAACTAAACTTTAGTTCAACCTACCATCCTGAAATAGATGGTCAAATAGAAAGAGTTAACCAAGTTATGGAGGATATGTTTAGAATGTATTGCATGGATCAATAATACAAATGGGAGTAATATATACCATTGGTTTAATTTTCCTATAATAACACTTACCATTCTTCACTGAAAATGTCTCCATTTGAAACATTGTATGGGAGAAAGTGTATAACTCTTACTAGCTAGGATAACACAGAGGACAGAGAGGTAGTGGGCCCAAAAATGTTGACATAAATGGAAAAGAAAATAAAGATCATACATGAATAATTAAAATAATTATATGATAGGTGGAAAATCTATGTTGATTTACAAAGAGTTGATAGAAAATTTGAGCAAGGTGATAAGGTCTTTTTGAGGGTAAAACCCAAAAACAGCTTTATTTTATTTGGCAAGGCTGCCAAATTGTCACCTAGATATGTGGTAAGTTTCAAAATCCTAGAAGTAATAAGTTCAGTGGCATAAAAATTAGCATTACGTCCCACATTGTCCAAAATGCATACTATCTTTTCATATATATTTGCTTAAAAATTATGTTTCTGATATAAAACATGTCATAAATTATTACAGGTTTAAGACCCATGAATCGTCATGGTTGAACTGATAAGAGTGTTGGAAACTCACACGTTGCATCTTAGAAATTGTGAAATCACATAATGTAAGGTCCAATGGGACTAATATTTTGAGGATAGTTTAACTTGGGAGAACTTGGATGAAATGAACATTGCTTTCCCTTTTTTGCTTCAGTAAATGAAATACTATTTTGATGATCTTTTTGAGGATTCATGTTACACATTATTTGATACTTATTATGATATAATGGGAATTGAATCCATGTTGTTGACTATTAGAAATGATTTGATGTTATAAGGTTGTTTACAACTAAGTTTTAAGAATTAATATTGAATAAATTCTTGAAATTTCTGAAGTATGAGAAAATTAACTGCTTTCTTTTAAGTTGATTTTGATTTTGATTTTTTTTACATTTGACATGATTATAAATGTTTACAGTTAAATCATTGGTATGATGATTATTTTAAGAGGGGAAGTATTTAATATTCCAACTTTCCATTTTCATGAAATGGTTAATATCGTTGTTGCTGGTCTAAGTAATAGACTGTCATTTTGTTAGTTGTATGAATTGTCACATATCTTAGTGTTCGTGATGATATAATAAGTTAAAAATAAATACAAGGGTGTACGCTTATAGATAATTTAATTAATAATAAATAAGTGTGTATGTACACACACACACACACACACACACACACACACACACACACACACACACACACACACACACACACACACACATGCATGTATGTATGTATGTATATCTATTGCTTGTGATAGTTTAATAATTGTGATTTGTTTAACTAGGTCTTAATACCACTGTTTAGATGCTATTGTTTTTATGTTTAATTTGGCATTGAAGGGGTATCAGGACCACCATGGATAATAAGTTGGTTTATTTTGTAAGTATATTAGTGATAGAACACTTAGAAACTATATTGTTTAAATTTTTGATTGAAAATTGGTCATGGACCATTCGAAGTGCATGTAACTTTATTAGTTTTAAATGTTTAAGTTGGAGGAGGTTTTGGAGGTTTTTATGTTCGTGACATGACACATACATTTATGAGAGAATTAACTCTAGTCTGATTCCTTGGGAATGAGTATCTTCTCTTAGAAGCTACACATGTCTTGTTCTGTGTTTCAATATTGCTTGTTGTATTTGGGTTTTTGGTATTGTGAGATGAACATAGAGATTTGCATGGATATTTTCTTGGAAATATGGTTTTGGTCAATGCATGAAAATTATGAAGATATTATCACCACTTTGATGGAAAATTTAGTATTTAAATCTCTTGTTGGATCTTTTTATGGGTTTTTTTGGAGGAAATCAATTTGTGAGGATTTAAGGAAGTTTGAAGCAGACTCAGGAACATTCAGGCATGAGTGTTCTCTCTCTCATTCATTATTATATTTAGATGAAATATGTGAATAATTTTGGTTTCTTTTCTTTAATTTGAATCTGGTTTTTGTGAATTAGAAGTTATGAATAGTTTTTATATTTCAAGGTTTGTTAAATATGGAAAATGAGAAAGCAAGAAAAGCAAAGGAGTATGTAGTTTTTAAAAATTTAGAAATGAATCCTTGAATATTTGTTTGAAAAATATGGAAATTATCTTTTTTTTTTTATATGAAAGTTTGGAAATTAAAACAAGGAAAAAATTTGGAAAACGATATGGGCTTTTCTTATAAATGTTAGATTTGGATTTGCAATCGATTTGGTGTATTGGGTTTGTTTTATAATGAATATATGGAACATATTGATTTTGGATTGTTATTATTACATCCACTCATTTAGATCTCTATTTTTTTATCAAGGATAAATAGGTTTTAAAGGGACTATACCCTGTTTACAAAAAGGCTCAAAATCCAGATATAGCAGTAAAAACAATCAAAAGATAAAAGGGACTAAATCCCTTTATAATGAGGATCAAAAGCCATATACAACAGTATAAACAAAAAAATGGATCAGAATCCATGAAGAACTTGAGGAACAACTATAGTTTAGCCAAGAACTATAAAAAGGAGAAAAACAAAGACAAAGAAACATCAAAACAATAAGAAAACATCTTCCTGACAACAACACACCAACAAAATGGAAGCAACTCTACTTGACTGCTTTATCAATATTCATCTTGAATTTCTATAAAGAGCTAAATAATGCTAGGGAAGTGACATGGGAGGGATCATTCTTGTCTAATTGTGAAAAGACCAGGTCCCTTGTAGTGTCTGACTCCCAAATGGTAGATGGAATGTCCCTAAGAATACAAACACTTTTAACATGTTATTCCAGAAAATTGTAGATATCCTTAAGCATAGAAATGGTACAATCATGCCGCCCTTTAGCATTGCCCCATCTATTATCCAAATAATTGAGTTTCTTGAAAATTTGTAAAACTTGCTCATTATCCATAGTAGGTTCAACATGCATCTTCCTTTTACCTGCACTTTTACCAATCTGATTGAGTTCATCTTTGAGGTCTATAACCTCCCTTTCTAACTTATCAATCCTACTTATAAGCCCTTCTTCATTTTCTGTAGTAGTGTCTTCAATGGGATTGTTGATATGAAGCAGTTTTTGGCCTACTCAATCTCTTTATTACTACGAAGAAATCTATGAGATGGATACAGGGGATTCTTGTTTCTTTTACGACTAGTGGAAGTAGAGATGGGGTTATTAGAATATGGTAAAGGGGGACAATAGGGACAACAAGAATGGAGTAAGAATGTGACAGACAATGGTGATGGATCAACGGAATAAGACCTTGGTGGAGGGGGAAAACATGGGTATGATTTTGGAACTCAAGAGCAAAGCATTCCAGTGAGTTCAAAAGGTAATGTGGGAAATTGACAGTTAAATTCCTCCTAAAATGAGTAAGGAAGAACAAATTATTAAAAGGAATGATCACATATCTTCCCTCAAGAGTGACATACCTAACCATCATTCATGAAATTTCAGAAAATGGCTCTGGAATAGAAGAAAATTTTATACCAGCCATAACATATTCAATATTTTCTCCTTCATCAAGGAATTTCTTAGCTTCAACACTCCTGTCGACATGTTTTCCGAAGAATTTTGCCCCATCTAAGCTCAAACCCGTGACTTGAGAAATGAGATGTTCAGTTATTTTGACACTGATATCTCCATATTAAACCACTCTTTTCTTCCAACCATTCACGAATTGAATTGAGATATCTTGGTCATGACCCTACATTTTTTCAATGAGATTCAAAACCCCACCCATATGTAAATACTTCCATAGGAGCTTGTAATTCTTCTAGTTTGGGTCATGAATAGGTTCTATTTCGCAAGGAGGTCCACCCATTATATTGTTGTTTCTTCCTTGTTTATCAATGGTAAAGTTTTGATCCCAATACCACCTTTCCTCACCACCTCTATCACTATATACCCAAAAAGTGTGTGAAATCTTAGTGAAATTATTAACCCCACATGCGAAGTTAATAATCACTTTCCCATCGGTAGAGGGAGAATTTTTAATGATTATTTTGAATACCATACTTATCTTCGATGATTTCATTATGTGCCTTGTCTGGGAGAAGGTCACCACTAAACCAATTTTTCATGTTGTTACTAACTCCATAGTTGGCCAAACTATCCGCCACTTTATTACCTTCACGATAGGAATATATGATCTTGCAATTATCAAAATCTTTACAAATCTCTATAGATTCCTAAATAAAATATCTAATGGTCCAACTTGGGGCTTTATTTTGATTTAAGAGATTTATAATGTTTAAAGAGTCCCCCTTAAATTATAATATTTGAAATGTTATAGTCTCTTACAAGCCTTATCCCCCATAATGCTGCTAGAGCTTCAACATAATGATTTGTTTGATGACCCATATTTCTTGAAATTGCAACAACAAAATATCATCTGTTATCTCTGATCACCCCACCTCCTATTGAAGCTCTAGGATTACCTTTGGAAGCTCCATCAAAATTCAATTTATACCATGAGGTGGGTGGCTGAATCCAATGCACTAAATATATGTCAATGTTGTTGTTACTCTGTTGTTATTTTCTTTTAAAATGATTTTTCATTGAAGTATCATGCAAGAAAAATATAGTTTGAAGATAAATCAATTTATGGTTCGATTTTGGTTATTTTAATGATCTTGAAACTTAGACATTTTAGGTATTTTGTTGGTCTAGTTAAAAAAATTGGAAGGTTGATTCCATCCTATATAGAGCCTTGTTATATTATTTTTTTCAACTCATATTGAGCTCGTCATTTAGAATGTTTTTAACTCATTTTATTTTGAAAGATCTCATAGATATGTGATGTTTTTATGGTTTGATTATAAATCCTCATTTTTTTTTGGGTTTGAGAGCACCATCATAGTTATCACAAAAAGAGCTTGATTTTTTATGGGTTCTAGCTCATTATGAGCTTGTTGTTATCATTTGTGATCAATATCTTAGAAGCATGAATATATCGATCTCGTTGTCTCTTTCTCTTTCCTTGAGTGTACTCTATCTGGGTATTCATTGTGAACTTGAAGTTATTTTCATTTTGATATTTTATTTGATTTGGTTAAAAGGGAAGGATATTCGTGACCAAAATAGAGCTTTGCTGAGTTAGATTATTTTTATCCCATCTTTCCTACTTAGTTATCAATGGGATTGATTTTTTGTGTGTATTTATAGTTATTATTAAGAACCTTAAAACATGAACTGCTCTCTCTCTCTCTCTAGCACTTGTTGGTGGATATAATAATTGAGAATTAGATACTATTTCGTTTATTATATATCTGAAAATGTTGTGTAATTAAGCTCATTTTAAACCTGGTTATTAATGATATTTTAACTCTTATAGACTATGATTGTTTGAGATGCCTTGATCATGATTTCAATTTTTGAGCTCGAGAAATGAAAGTTGGGAAAGTATTGGGAATAGTATGGTATTATTAAAAATAAATGATGTTGTTCCTCTTCCTCTGTATTCATTATGGGATTTAAATTATTGATCAAGAATTGGAAATGTATACACTAGTTAGATTATTTGACTATAATGATAAATGATCTATTTTGGTTTTAATCAATTATAAATATAGAAAATGGGTAATGAGTTAGTTTTATGACCATCTAATTGAGAACAAAAATTATATATAGTCGAAGGTATTTTATTATATACAATGTTGATATTATTCTTTACTATTATAACCTACCTAAGCTCTTTAAACTAAAAGTTATATTAAATATTTCAAATTTTCCATTATATCCATATCATACCATATATATATATATATATATATATTATAGTAAAGAATAATATCAACATTGTATATAATAAAATACCTTCGACTATATATAATTTTTGTTCTCAATTAGATGGTATATATATATATATATATATATATACAACCAAAAGATAAAAGGAATTGAAGGATACAAATATGAATTCTATTCATTTGATTATTATAATAAATGATAGAAATAGTATGACACTTTAACATCTAAAAGTTAAGTCTATCATATTGAATTCATGTATTGTTTGTAAACATACTAATACAATATGAAGTATCATTGCATATGTGAATCAGATAGATATCTTATTTTAAACTATAAAGTTTATAATTATATCGTATTGATTTTTTTAGATAAGGTAAAAAAAGGGATTAGCTCCCAGGGGCCTTACAAAGGAGGAACAGTAAAAAGGAGCAAAAAAAAACAAGCATAAAGAGATAGAAAGGTCCAAAAGGATTTAAACATGCTTAACTCTTACAATGACAACCTGGACCATGAGCCAAAAAAACTAAAGCAACAAAAAATGACCCATCCAGAAACACCACGCTAAGAAGTTCACAAAATCCTATTGACATTCCAGAATTAAAAATATAATTAAATTTTAGGGGAAGCTTCCCTGTTATCAACAGGACTAGCTTTTATGGGACCTTCCTCTTTTCTCCTCACAGTCATATCTTCTTCCAATTCTTCCTTAGAAATATTGATGCACAAGTTGAACTTCCTCTTTTTTGTGCCCTCCTCCATCACATCCATCCTATCACTCAGATCTTTGACCTATGAATCTAGCTCTATAATCTTATGTTTAGACTTCACCTAGGTATAACCGATTTGTTCAGAAGATCGAATGAATTCCATCATGGTTTCCTTCTGGCTAACATTGTTCTCCTCCATCACCTGAATAACCCTTTCTAGATATTGTACCTTATTGATCCACTCCTCAAGGTCCTTTTCATCACCATCACTACCCCTCTTCCTGGAGGTGCTCACTTCTCCTCTACCTTCCTCCCTCTTTTCCATATCAACATCCTCCCATGTATTCCTATACTCCAAAATTTTACCATCCCTCATCTTGGTGAGGAAAACGGCCAGAGTTAGGTCCTCTTCCTCCACCTTGTCTTTCAGGGGAGTGGCCAAGATGGGTCTCCCATTCTCATACATCAAGAGGATGAGCCCTTAATGTAGAGGCATCTCCACCTTGTCCTACTGGAATGCCTTTAGAGAACTAGTCAGCGACATGAAAAGGAAGAATGAAATGCTCACCAAGATTTTGTGTCTAAACATGTTAAGGAAGGACAGATGATGAGTGTATATTTTATGTTTTTTCCTTCCAAAGTGATGTACTTCATAATTCGGAGGCACACCTCTCTCCATATGCCTAGAATACAAGACCTAGCAATGTCATTAGTGAAATAGGAGCCCTTTTCCTTACCCACAAAAAACATCTCGATTTCATGTTCCCTGCAGGTTCTATCTTAGAAAATTTTGAGCCCTTCTATTTGCATCTCTGTAATAAGGGATATGGTTCTCTCCAAAACTTCAATTTCCATGCCTCTCACCTTAAAATTTCCCTCTTTCCAAGCCCTATTGAATTCCTTCAATAGTGAAGGGTCATGATCATGTAATTTGGCAATAAAGTTATAGAAGCCCCTAATTATGAACTTTTTCCACAAGGGCTGGTTGAAAACATCAATGTTCTAACTCACCAGCTTGATCCTGATTCTATCACCATCCATTTTCACAATGTCAACCCTATTCCGCTCACTCTCATTTGTTAATTTCAAAAACCCTTTCAAAACATTGAGACAAATTAAATTGTTCCCCTTAAGTAAGATGTCTCAGTTCAAGTGACCCCAATGCACACTCATGCCAAAATCATCAAAATTAGTGTAGTCTGTCTCCAACAATTGCTTCATTAATTTCTGGGGGTAAATCATCACCTTTACTCTAGATATTATGATCATGACTTTATACGCCATAATTTTCCAACTTATTTGCGCATGTATTACCTTAATGCAAGGTATGATTAATTAAAAGCTTTCCAAAACCTTTTAAAATTTCCCTGACATCATTTAGAACATTTCTTAAGGTCTAATTACTAGTATTTTTATTTTTAGAGCATTAACAATGATGAGGGAGTCCCCCTTAATTTGGATATTATTGATCCCTTTATCCTTAGCCAAATTTACCCCCCAAAAAAGAGCTCTGGCCTCCACCATATTGTTATTTTGTCTTCCTAACAGACCAACATAGGAAAAAATCCATTCACCATCACCGTTTCTTATTATTCCTCCCCCAGTGGGGCCCAGATTCCATTTAGATGCCCCATCAAAATTTATCTTAACAAAAATTTTCTCCGGCCTAGTCCATCTGCTACGAATTCTTGTTCTTTTGATCTCCACTGAGCTAAGGGTAACTCTTAAGAACTTCCTCTTCCCATCTCGAGAAAGGTTTATTTTCCTTACCTTTAAACAGTTTGGTATTTTCTTTTATGGCAGCTAAGAATTTACTTCTAACTCTAATGAGAATAGCTTTCTAGTCATGAAAAATATTGTCATTCCTAGCTCTCCATAAGCCCTAAAAGAGATGTGGCAGGGAAATTTTCTAGGCCCACACCAAGATGAGGAAACATAAAGGGCTCTCCCATTGAATAAAACAACCCTAAATAGTCTTAGGCATGATCCATTGAATTTTGAATAGTTCTTGGATAGAACCAAACACCTTTTGAGAAAAAGGGCAATGAAGGAGAAGATGATTGACATTTTCCTCCTCTTTCCTGCACAACAAGCACCTATTGGGGAGATTCATACCACATTTCTTGATATTTTCCACCATAAGAATCCTATTTTGGACTGCCAATAAGTAAAAGATATTAACTTTAGGAGTAAGATCCTTCACCCAAAGCCTTCCCCAATACTCTTTTTGAATAAAATCCTTAAAATTTAGTCTATAGGCAAATTTAACCAAGAAATTCCCATAATCTTCCTCTTTCCATTTAATGGAATCTTCCTTGTTTTAGAAAATGGGGATATAGAAATTTCTTAATTTATTGTTGAGATCCCAAAAAGGTTGTAGGTCCCCATTAAAATCTAGAGGGGGAAAATGACCTACCAAATGATGGTTTCCTCCTGAATCTAGAAGTCTCTTATCCAAAATTTCACCTTTCATAGTTATGAGCTACCCTTTTCCAATTCTCCATGCTAGCCAGAGGATAGTCCTCAATCTAACTATCATTCCAAAAACTAATTCTATTTCCTTTTCCTATCTCACAAATCGTTCCCTTGGTCAAAAATTTCTTATAAGCCACAAGGGAATTCCAGAAAAAGGACCCTCTTGGAAAATCATTTTGATTGAAAAAGGAATCCATTTTGCTTATATTTCACAAATATTTCTTCTTGATGATTTCCACCAAAAGACCCTCTTCTTTGAAAATCCTCCATACAGCATTAGCTATCAAAGCCTCATTCATAAGAGAAACATTTTTTAATCCTAGGCCCCCACATAACTTGGGTTTAGTAACTTTTTCCCAAGCCACAAGTGGTAATTTGAACTTATCCTCAACTCCTACCCAAAGGAATATTTTCTTATTTATTTCCAGGAACCCAATAATTTTGGAAGGGAGCTTAAAGAGGGACATGACATAAATAGGGATTCCTTGAATATAAATTTGAAGCAATTGAATCGTACTTGCCTGGGAAAGAAGGATACACTTCTAAGAAGATAATTTTCTATTCAATCTCTCCAACAGAGTATTCCATATAGAAATGTCTAGCTTCTTTTGGACAAGGGGCATACCTAAATAAGAGTAAGTAAATTACTTAATCTGACACCCCAGGATGCTAGATAATCTGACTCGGACTGGATGCTCCACATTAATTAAAAAACAACACTTTTATGGAAATTAACCAGCAGACCCAAGAAATGTTCATAGTCATTAAGAACCAACTTAAAATTAGAGGCTTCCTGGACAGAAGCTTTACCCAACATAAAATTATCATCAACAAACTAATTAAGACATATAAAAGGAAGACCATTTGATATTTTAATACCTTGAATACTATTAGAAAACAATGCATGTTGAAAAATCCTACTTAAAGACTCAACCATAATAACATAAAGAAAAGGCGAGAGAGGATCTCCTTGTCTCAAACCTAGACCCACTTAGAAAAAACCTTCTGGTTTTCCATTCACAAGAACAAAAAAGCTAGTTGTGGAGATACGGATCATGATCATGTCTGCCAAGGTGATACTGAAGCCAACTTTAATTAGAATGGCCTAGAGGAAGGACCAAGAAATCCTATCATAGGCTTTATTCATATCTATCTTAACAAACATAATTGATTTTCCTAAGTGTTCAATAGAATGGATAGCTTCTTGGATCACAATGATAATGTCTATAATTTTCCTTCCCAGGAAAAAAGCCCCTTGATTAACCAAGATCAAGTTATCCAGAACGTTTCTGATCCTGCCAGCAATGATTTTTGTTATCATTTTATAACTGGTATTACATAGGCTTATTGGTCTAAAATCCTTGACTTCTTTGGCCCTAACAGCTTTAGGAACAAGGACCAAGAAAGTGTTATTCATTTTTCTCAGGAGATGCCCATTATTGAAGAACTCTTGGACTATTTCAATGACCTCTTGTTTTATCACCTCCTAGAATTTTTGAAAGAAGAAGGATGGGAAACCATTAGGATCTGGAGATTTTTATAGTTCCATATCAAAGACAACATAATAAATTTCCTCCTCCGTGGGAATCATTAAGAGATCTCTATTTTCAAGACGAAAATCACATTCTGAAAGAGATCAAGGAATTTATTTTGAGCATCCTCCTCCACAACCTGCCCCACCTTGAAGAGCTCCTTGAAATAATTTATTATTATCACATTGATATCCTTAATTTATGAGTAGGTCACTTCATTCTCTCCTCTGATTTCATTAAACTTTAGGAGGTTAGCTTTTGAAGTTGCTGTAAAGTGGAAAAATTTAGTATTCTTGTCACCCTCCTTGAGCCATTTCACCGTATATTTTTGTCTTCAGTAATCCTCTTCTTTAGCCAAAATATCATGGTATTTAGTCATAAGTTTATGTTCATGATCCTTGAGAATAGGGTTAAGGACATCATTCTTCATCAATTCCTCAATAGTTCTTAAATCCTCTATAATTCTATTTTTTTCCTTAAAAATATTCCCAAAGGTTTCCTTATTCCAAATTTTTAGATTAATTTTAGCATGCTTCAGTTTAAAAATCAATATAAAATTAGCTACCCCATGAACTTGGATGTCCCACCATTCTTAAATTATGTTGTAAATATCCAAGTGATCCAACCACATCTTTTCAAATATGAAAGGTCTATCTTTCTTGGATTGATTCATCCCCAAATTTAGGAGTAGGGGATTATGATCTGATCTGATTCTAGGAAGGGTTTTAAGAGAATATCTTATTGATTATGAATCAAGTTAACCTTAACTTATTCTATTATTATTTTTTAATTATAACAAAGAATATGCATTTGTAAACTTATGCCAATTCTTTGAACTGACCCAAATATACATTTTCTCTCTCCTTTAGTTTTCAGGAAAGGATGAAACTCTTGAAGTGATTGTTTGCAGTGTTTATGATTGGTTTATGTCATATGATGTTTTAATATGAATATAAAAATAATTATTGTAAAAACAATTAAATTCAAAAGGAATGCCTTCACATCTTGTTAAGGGAATTTTTCCCAATGTATTATTTTGATGATTTGTATAAATAAAGGATTATCCTTATTTAAAAATATAATATAGGATATGGCGATTTTGTGACTTATCTTAATGGATATGGAAATAATTTATATGTTGTTTATACAATTAATTATAAATAAAGATGATTAATCTTATAATATGTATTAAATGTTGATTTCATCAATTCATTTGAAATGATAAAGTATATTAAATGATGACACATAGACAATAAGGATAACAATATAATGAAAACAAATTAAATTTATAATTGTACTTTATGGAATTAAATGAATTATTCATAAAAAATGATGTACTTAAAAGAAATAAGTCTATCCTTAATGAGTGATTGTAATAAAACAACTCAATACATAATATGATTGCTAAACCTACTTAACGAAGAATACTACATTGAGGTAATTCGATAAGAGGATCTAATAAAATATTAGTAACTTGTGGAGTTACTATAAACCTCTTTCGAGAACCTAATATCATGTACCAACACATCATTAAGTGTCATAAGGAAAGAATTAAATGCTTCATCTATCTATGATAACTTAAAGTGTATAATAAGCATGGATGTTATGACCCTTCATCTTCTCATAGTATCCTACCCGTGCCAACTTATGATAGCTACGGGAAGGGTATCGAGGATGTAATGATGAAAATAATTACATGGTCATTGTTATCTAGAAAAAGTGCACCCTTTTGAGGATTGGTATATTTTTCTATTCTCTCTATCTCTCCTAATGTTTTTGGAAACACCTCATGGGATGTGGGTATCCCAAATGTGAGGTGAATCTCTAGATTTTAAGGGTTGGTTCCCTTTCATTGAATCACTATATAAAATCTAATGGGGGTAAGGGTTAGAAATAAATAATTAAAAATGGGGGTGATACACCATAAGTTGTTGGAGAATGTTGTCATGAAGATGTACACAAACTGATAATGAAAGATAAAACTTACATGAACCAGATGATTTTAGGTGAAATTTCAAGGAAAAGTAATTGAAAACTGTTAAGGGATGACTCAAAATATACATCTTACAATATGCATGCACACAAAAATAAACATATAAAAATTACTTTTGCAATGAGGGCAGATATCATAAACAATTAACTTAATATATTCAAGGAAAAACACAAGAATAAAATACCTGTATGCACAATATTGCAAGTATTTCTAAAAAGGAAAAATCACTTTATTAGTAGTGGGCACTTGCTAGAAAATTATGCAGCAGTTAGTTATATCAACCAAACTATATGAATGCTCAAAAAGCATTAGAGTATATAAGAAAATGAGGTGGAGCTGAAGTGCTCAACACCTTCAGTTTTAACATCAATGTAACTCTTGCATGACTAATTTATCTTTTTTAATTAAATACAACCTTAAAAATTGTGAGCTAATCCTGGCATGCATGAGGTGATAAGTCAAAAGTAAACTAAAATTATACTTTTATCCTATGTGAACTCCTTATTAACTAGTCAAAATGATGTTGAATCTGCAATCTTCCTTTAGCATGAAAAATAACATGTGTACAGGCCCCCTTTTTCATCCACCCACTCTCACTTAAATCAAGATTTTACATTTCCATGGTGTAGTGCATGAAGAGACCTTTCCAAAAAACTATAATCTATCAATTTCAGACAATCTAGGAAAAATATATGCCAATGCGGATCCAGGGAAGTTGGGGAGAACACAACTTCCAAATGTACAACTACACTCCACATTTATCTAATCTTTTCCCTTCGCATGCGGATGGGATAGTGATGTAGAGAACTTGTTGGAGCTTGGAACTGTTCCCTCATTTCTCTTGGTGCTCATGAACCTTATGGCTCTTGCAATGAACTATGCCACCACCATTTCCTTTAACATGTGGTCCAACCCTTCATGTGGGGAACTAGTTCCACCGGTATTAGGTTCACCTAACATCCTTCTAACCAACAATACACATTCCTATTCAAACTTCCCCTTTTTTCTACAAATCAAAGACCCTTATGGGGAACTAGGGCCTGCAAGGAATTTTTCATCTATTTTTTAGTTCCTCCGCAATACATTGAACCCACAACACTTTAAAACTCAAAAATCTTGAACTCTTTACATTATGGCTCGATAGCCTTTGTAGGGAACCACTTACCTCATGGAAATTGTTCCATGGTTCCTTGTCCCATTTGTATTCTCACAAAACACTACAATCCATTCACTTGTGGCTCCTAACCAAATGTAGAGAACTCGTTCCTCCAAGGAATGATTTTCCCATGACTAAAAAACCCGCAATACATTATACTTATCCAAATCTCTTTATTTCACAGTTAGAAAAGAAAATTAGGGAACCAAAGGACCTAGGAACTAGTTCCACAGTTCCTTCCTAGGCTCAAATTTCTACAATTGTAGACACCAAATTCGTGTCTTACGACCCCTTGTGACCCGAATCCCATTTCGCAACCTAACCTCATTACTTAAACCTTACACAATTATTTATTAATTACCTTGTAATTGATAAATCCCCATCACCTCACCTACCACCTCATTTTACCACCTCATCATGACCTAGCCCTAATCCTAAACTAACCTAATTAAGACCTAAAACTTGGTCTATACCTACACCCATGACTAATGACCCCTTTCTCGAACCCAAAACCGACCTTCTAGTCACTTGACCAAGCCCGCAACTAATCTCTCGGGAGAAAAGCAGGGAAGGTGGGCTATTTTACTAAAAATAGCCTACTTTTTCCTTACCGATGCCGGTTCCTACTCGACCGCCGTCGGTTACGTAACCGCCATCGGTTCCCTGTAAATGGCCTCCCCAAACCAAAAACAAAGCATCGGAATTTCATTTTTGGATCAAGGTCGAAGGATTTTTGAATCAACAGAGATCATTTGGGAGTGATCAAGAGAGTCCAGATCTTCACTTGACCGAGCAGAGACAAGTGAAGAGACAAGGAGAGTAAGCCGAGGACTGCAACTGGATACCAAAGCCCTGTGATACTCAGCTGATTTGATCTGCTGTGTGCCAGACCATCCTACCTCAGTTCTGCCTTTGCCATCAGAGCTCTTGGACCTGCCTCTCCGCGAATAATCAGTAAGTTACTTCTTGCATGTCCTCTTTAATAACATTTCTTCGACTTTTTAAATCAATGTCCCCACAAATCCATTCTTGGATCCACTACCCAACATATCATTGCATCTAACTGTCATTCATCTACCTCTCATCACCCTATTTCCTAATATCACCTATATACAGCCCTACAAATAACACAACTACCAAATAACACCACCACCCCACAAAACAACTAACCTTCAGATCCTAGACTCTACCGATATCGGTCATCAGTAACTGCCATTGGTTATCAGTAACCGGCATCGGTTATATTGACTATAACCAATAACCAGCCTTTCCCCTACCCAGTTCAACAAAGCAATTTAATTAATATCTTATAGTCTTTTGTGTTAATTAATATTAGCAGGGGAACTGACCACCTTTGAAAGGAAGTTTTATATTTCCTGGGCCCAAGGCAGTTTCCTCATTTATTATCTAATTAAAATCTTGTGGTCTTTTGTTCTTATTTTGCAGGTAGTCCTTCCAAGACAAAAAGGAGTTCTTCGCAGTCAGCCTGATCTTTTTCTACGGTATGCGCACACCATCTCGACATTCTACAGGTATTCCTCCTAGCCCCAACCCTTATTTGTTTCTAAAAGGAACGAAACATTCCGAGTGAAACATTTTGGCACGCCCGGTGGGACCCATTTTGGGTTTCTGTTTCTCTTGCTTATTTTCATTTTAGGAAGCATACTTGTTGTTGCTACTTTTGTTATATATTTCGTAAAGAATTTGTCTTGCTTTCCTAGTTTCACATTAGTGAAAGTCATCTCTCTTGCTTAATCGAACATAATTTTCGATTTGGGTTTAAAACACGTGCATTGCATTCCTGCTTGTTGTTTTTCAATTCTAGTGAACGTAGATTAAGTAACAGGTCGTACACGTGGGGGTGATATCCACGGTATTGACAGGAAATTAATCTTACATTCACTGCACAACACATACCGAATCACTTCACAATTAACACAACAGCTCAAACATCCCCCCTTTTCCGCGGTATTCCTCTGCCCGATTGAGGTAACCTTATAAGCCAAAACAACTTGACATTTCCCCTAAGTCTCTTGGTTAGGATTCTGACATCATTCTACATCTAAAGGCATAAGCCCACGATAATTAAAATTAACCCTATGGTTAATCTCTGGATTTGTGTGTGCATCTTGCTTGTTTTTAGTTCTGTTTTCTTTCTCATACTCTGTCTTCTGTGATCAATAATTAGACAAGTATACTAAACGTTGTTAAAAATCAAATTAGCAGCCTTTTTATATCTTGTTAGCCTAGAATTCTTACACCGACATCGGTTACCTGACCGACGTCGGCTATAGTGTAACCGACATCGGTTACTAGACCGATATCGGTTACTCTCTTTTCCAATTCCTGACAAACCAGCAACCTACCAATTTTACCAGTCTGAGTTTGTTTCTGTTCCTGATAGATTGAAACCCTACTGTGAACTCCTATCCATGGTTGTTATCACTCGAAAGCAAGCCGCTGCCATGGTTTCACACGCTTGCTCTGTTTCTTTGCCTGAATCACCCCCTTCACATTCTGTGGGGAATCCTACGGATACCAGCGAGGTTCCTAAAATTCCTGTAGGAGATAAGGACTTTGCCAAATTTCTAGATGCTAATCCTAGTGTTGTACAATACTATTTATCTCATACCCCTGACTGTACGCCTGATGGTCAGCTCCTTGTGGGTATGCCTATTAGTATAGCTGCTCATTTAGCTCCCACTCCGCCAGATAATATAGCCTTGCTTCCTGCATCTCTAGCCCCGTCTCCCAATCCGACGGCTTCAGAGGTTCATACGACTTAGATTGGCTTTCCATTGGTTAACCTCGGACCCCACATATCATTACCGCCGACTGCCCCTACCTCATCTCTCTTGCAGACTGCTCCATTCATGACTTGCTCTTTGCCACCTATCCACATGAGCTTTCCTTCTCAAGCTCCGCCTACCTTTTAATTCCCATACACGTATCCAGTGACCTCAACATCCTATATGGGACATCCCTATTCGGTTGCCTCAACATATTCATCCTCCACACCTTATCAACACTTAACCCCACCAGGGTCTAGCGGTGGTCCTTGGCCCAATTTGCCTCCGTTTACCACAACCACACCATCATCTCATCCAACTACTGATCTAATTAAACAAATGATGGACAAAATGCACCTGGAGGCTTCTGTTTCAGGAAGTCGTAGCGCCTTGACATACGAGCAAGTTTTTCGGGAGCCCATTCACCCTTCTGTCCCCCTTCATTCATATCCTCCTCAATGGGAGTTACCAAAATTTACCCATTTTAACAGTAAAGAGGACCCTCAACAACACTTGCGATCATTTAGACATGCTTGTTATTTGATTGCCCATGATGATGCCTTGTTACTCCGCACCTTTCCCATGTCCTTATCAGGACCTGCCTTGGAGTGGTATAGTGCTTTAACCCAGCACTCAATCTTCTCTTTTAACCAACTAGCCCAATCTTTCTTGGATCATTTCTCCATTAACATTACCAAGAAAGTATCTATCACTGACCTCTATGCCATCTGACAATTTGAGGACGAATCTATCACAGATTTCGTTGGACGATGGCGGGGCCTTATCAACCAACTTACGTATGCCTTGCCTCAAACTAAACTTATCAAACTGTTTACGCGGGCTTGCGCTAAGCACATCTCCCCTACCCTCCAAATTCAAACTTTCCGTACATTCGATGAAGCCTTTACCATGGCTCGGAAACTAGAAATTCGAGCCTTAGAAGAAGAGAAATTGTGGTTGCGCAACAAAAACCCCAATTTCTGAACTCCTGATTCTACCAATAAACCAAATACCACCACTCCTCACGCGTCCACTTCTTCTAAATCAAAAGGAGCTGTCCACACGGTGATGGTCAAATCTCAAGCGCCGTCCAATACTCCACCAAAAACCACCTATAAGTACAAAGCTGAGCCCATCAACTACACTCCCTTGGGAGAAACATATGGTGTGATATTGAAAAAATTGCTCAAAGCAGGAGCCATTACATTACCTCCTGTTAAACCTCATTTTGGGTTTGATTCCACTCGCGCCATACCTTCCTGGTACAAAGAAAATGACTTATGTAACTTTCACCGTGTAAAAGGACATAGTTATGAAAACTGCAAGATGTTGAAAAACATAGTACAGGAAATGGTTGACGCAGGGGATATAACCCTCGATAATCCTAATGCCCTTGTCAACTGAAATTTGAAAATATTTAACAAACCATTCCCGAATCACTCTTCCAACAGCAACGTAAACCAGGATATCTTAGCCAAGGAGAGTGTTCATGAGATCCATGCAGTCTTTGATACCCAGCCCAAAGCCTCTATCGAGAAAATTTTGAATCAAGCCTCTTCACTAACACAGGAGCCCGAACCTCCTTTACCTCCATCGAACCAAAGTGAAATCATTCCTTTACCCATAAAGGAGTTAACTGCCCAGACTTCTCTTCCCATCGATGAGTCTTCTTATACCACATCCCTACAAGATTGCGAACGGATGTTATCTAACCTATTTATTTCCCAGATTTCCCCTTCTACCCCTCTTGCTGCACAAGAGGAAGGTACGCCACTCCTTTTGACATCCTTAGACGAGGAATCTCTTGCACCGACATCACCAAATTATTTAACCATGACGGATCCTCTCGAACATGCCCTCCTGCCTATTAGTCCTTCATCACCTAAATCTTTTCAACAACCGGTCGACCTCTTGACATCTATTGATACAGTGCCTCGTTTACCCCCTATATCACACCCACAGTGGAACGGAAGCACAACCCACCTTTCTTCCGTACAAAAGTTCACATTCACACGTGAGGACTGTCATTCCACAGAAGATAGACAGGCCCTATGGGAACGTTTGAGTACGCCATATTCTACTCAAATGCAAATGACCGATCCTGAGGCCTCCACCATATACCCGAAGTGTTTACAGAAGCTTAAAATTCCCATGTTCTCACCTTCACCCCTCTCACCTCTACCAAATGCCCCGTCCACTTCTATTAACTTAGCCAAATCTTCCCCTACGCTTGGGACCTTACCCATACCCAGTCTAACACACCCACCTAAGCGGCTTGATTTATCTAAAAATAAAGCCGTCCACCCCATTAAGAGACAGACTCAATCTCCTCAACCTATGCCTCTATCACAACTAAAACCATCATCGTCACACCTACCTTCCATATTGGGACCCCATCCCTCTACCCTACATCAATATATCATACCTCCTGCGTTTCCTTTAAAGCAACCTACGCCTTCTGCACACATACAGAGATCCCAGGGTATAGCAACACCATCACTCCATGTATCCTATCCACCTATCAACCCTAAACAAATTCCATCATCAAAAGATTTATTTTTGGTCACTCCTATTTCCCCGTGGTTGTTTTCTGATACCACACCATCTGTGGCCTCATCATCCAATATAGCTTCTGCACCAAAGAAACCACGTTTAGTGAAAAACACGTATCAACACCCCTCGGCTAAACCACCACCCATACAAACCAACCACGCCCAAACATTACCAATACCCGCGCAATCAATACCCTCATCCTCTTCTGATTTTGACCCACTCAAAGGATCTTACGCCAAAATCCTTGCTATGTTAGTAGAGAATGCAACCATTTCCCTACCCCCACTTAGACCTTATGACCCGTCTAAACCTCGACCTATAGGTTATGATGAGTCTAAGATCTGCGCTTATCACCGCACACCAGGACATGATGTGGAGGGATGCAAAGCTTTAAAAACCATCCTTCGTCAGTCACCTCTCCCAGATAGAAAGGTTAAGAAAGACAACTTACGAAGGGAGAGACCTTTAGTTTCCATTCCCTCTCCTATACCATCTGTCCCCGCCTCACCAAGATCTGTCATTATTACAACCCCACCTCTTGAAGACCATGATTTATCCCAATCATCTTCTTCATCTCCGGTCTACGAGATTAATATGATTAGTGTTGTTACTCGAGTGCAGAAAAACAATGAGAAAGCGAAAGAAAGCACACCTGCGTCCTCTCCTTCTCCGTCCAGCATCCCGATTACACCACCACCCAAAGTGGTTATTCGTGGACCCGCTTACCCCGTCTCTAATGGAGATGCCCATCGAGCCATGATTAAACAGCTTCACCAATCACCCGTAAAAATGACACTATATGATCTCATTCAGACTTCTGAATCTCATCGACACGCTCTCGTTGAAATTCTTTAGGGGATCGAGGTCTTACCTAATGAAACCCTTCTCGTTGCCTCCATTCTGACACCCAATCACGTTGCCTCTCTCACCAAACAACCCACCGCCCCAACCACTTCCGTCTCTGTACCACAAGCTGCTGCAGTCAGTTTCTCTGAAGATGAAATTATCAACTTTGGTACCGAAGATCCTGACCCTGCTCTTTTTATCTCAGCGTACGTTCGGGACATTCGGGTACGTCATGTTATGATTGACGGGGGTGCTATCCTAAACATCATCTCTTCAAAAGCCTTCCAAAAAATGAATATCCCTTCCAGTTGCATGTGTGCCAACCCCATCATGTTGCGATCATTCAATGATGCTATTACCTCTACCTTAGGCACCGTGATCCTCAACATTCGGGTAGGACCACGTACTTTACCTGAACTCTTCTATGTCCTTGAGGGAGAGTTCCAATATAATATATTGCTGGGTCGTCCTTGGATCCGGGCTATGGGATGCGTTCCCTCAACATTACATAGATGCATAAAATTTGAGTACGAGGGGAAGTCCTACACCGTAAAAGCTGATCCTCCCCCCTTTAAAACCTGCAATATGTTATACCGCCCTAACGATGTGCTTATACCAATCAAGACACCCATACATTCAACCCAACCATCCTCTTCAAATGTACCTCAACCATCCACCTCAACCGCGCCTACGCCTTCAACTGATGAAACCACCGTCGCAAAAACCACTTCCCTTCCCGCAGCTAACATCCCAACCTCCAACCCCTTAGTAGATGTTTTTCAACACCTTACGCTGGGGGAGTACCGCCTATATAACGTTAGTTCTTTCCCTACCCCGTAGGAGTACGGACAATTACATGCACATCCCACCTACGACCGTCACGTGGGGGAGGTAATCTCTTACGGACCACCCCATTGCCGCACCAACCTAACGTATGGGGGTGTTGACGCATCCTCCATTACCCCTGAACCTCCTCTTGGTGTGGTTCCCTTCCAATCCGATTTTCAATACTTGACAAATTGTCGCTTCGCCCTCACCTTCTTGACTCGCTATGCTTGGAAAGGCTTTGGTTTTGGTCTTTATGAACAAGGCCGACATACGCTCATCCCCATCACCACACGTAAAAATAATGATCGTAGTGGTCTCAGATTTCCGGAAACACTTACATCGATGGAACCTCGCGTCAGTTGTCTTCTAGAAGACGATGACGTTACCCCTACCAAACCATCATCACCCATTTTTCCTTCGTCTCCCACAGAGTCGATAGATCCTGAATCTATCCCTCCTAACTTTTTTTTTTCATAAATGCTATCTTCCTAGGTCCCCTCACTTATCAACGCGATAATGAGCACCCCTCTAGACATGATTGAAGAGGACTCCCCTTCCAATGAAACCTGATTCCAAGCCAATTAAACAAAAATTGAGAAAAATGCATCCACGCATTGCCCTCTTGGTCAAAGAGGAGCTCCAACGACTCCTTTCTGTTTCCTTCATCCTGCCTATTGACTATCCTCAATGGATTTCTAACATCGTACCTGTCACTAAAGCGACGGGGGGACTTCGGATATGCACGGATTTCTGGGATCTTAACCTCGCTTTCCCTAAGGATGACTTCCCCCTACCAAGCATTGATCAACTTGTTGATCTCACTGCGGGTCATGAAATGCTTTCTCTCATGGATGGCTTTTCAGGATACAACCAAATTTTGGTTGCCCCTGCCGATCAACACAAAACTACCTTCATAACTCCTTGGGGAACCTTTTGTTACTGTGTAATGCCATTCGACCTTAAGAATGCTGGTGCCACCTATCAGCGGGCTATGACCTACATTTTTCATGACATTATGTACACAATCCTTGAAGATTACGTCGACGATCTTCTTGGCAAGTCTAAACATCGCAGTGAACATCTCGATGTTTTAATCATTATCTTTGATCTCCTGTTACAATATTCTATCCGCCTTCAACCAAAGAAATGTGTCTTTGGTGTCCTTTCGGGAAAACTTCTTGGCTTTATCGTCTCTTTGCGTGGCATTGAGGTCGACCCATCTAAAGTCAAAGCTATTCTAGAAATGCCCCCACCTATTAATCTCAAACAATTACGTAGTTTACAAGGTAAGCTTCAATCTATCCGATGTTTCATCTCCCAACTCTTGGATTGATGTCAACCTTTCCATCACCTCCTTAAGAAGGACATTGATTTTCAATGAAGCAAAGAGTGCCACCAAGCCTTTGAAGCTCTCAAAACTTATCTCTTGCAGCCACTCGTGCTTATCCCACCTCAAGACGACCGCCCTTTCTACCTTTACCTTTTTGCCACTGACCACGCTGTAGGGGCCATGCTTGTACATCGTGACTCTGAAAATTGAGAACAAGCCGTTTATTATATAGGTCGTACTTTGGTGGACTATGAGACTAGGTATACTCATGTAGAAAGGTTGTGCCTAGCCCTATCATTCGTGGCTACCAAACTCCGACACTACCTTCTGAATCACAAAACTTTCATCATCACCAACATAGACCCCATCCATTACATGTATGCCAAACCTCATCTAAACCAACGCATCACCCGATGGCTCATGCTCCTCGCCGACCTCGACCTTGAGTTCGTCCACCAGAAATCAGTCAAAGGACAAACCATCGCAGACCAACTTGCGGAAGCCCCTTTACCTGGGGAACAATTTACCAATTTTACATTCCCCGACGAACTCATCGCCACTCTTTCACTCGGGAAGAGTCGTATCAAATGACCCTCTTCTTCGATGGATCTAAATGCCAGCGTGGCGGAGGAGCCGGTGTTGTTCTCATCCCTCTTGACGCTGAACCTATGCCTCTTTCATTCTGGCTTGATTTCCCCTGCACCAATAATACAATGGAATACGAGGCCCTTGTTCTGGGTCTCCAAGTTGTGATACACTTAGGTATCAAATCTATCAATATTTTTGGCGACTCTCAATTGGTAGTCAATCAAGTTATGGGCATCTACCAATGTAAAAATGAGGAACTTCAAAAGTACAAATACTACGTGGACTCACTTTTAGCCTTATTTACTCGCTATTCTATCCAAACCATTCCCCGCTCCACTAACAAATTTGCGGATACTATGGCTTGCTTAGCCTCGCAAATTCCAGCTTCATCAACTGACTCTGAATTATTCGTCGTGGTCCAACAACTTTTTGCCCCATCCTACTCAACCCCGGTAGTTTGTATGATAAATACTGTGTCTGCTAATTCACAGGATACTTGGTATCACCAATTTCACGACTACCTTACAACCTCTGTTCTCCCATCTGACCTTACTAGTACTGGTAAACGCGCTTTTCTTAAACACGTTTCTCGTTATGTAGTTATGGGGGGACTCCTTTATAAACGTGGCTTTGATGGCATCCTCCTTCGATGTCTCACCGGCGCGGAGGTCACCCATACCATCCAACAAGTACATGACGGTATTTGTGGCGGGCATTTTAGTGGCCTTGCCGTGGCCAAACGAATCCTTCGCCTTGGTTATTATTGGCCTACTCTCAATAACAACTGCTACGAATATGTTAAGCGTTGTGTTATGGGTCAACAACATGCTAACCTTCAACATACTCCTAGCCATCCGCTGCAAGTCGCACAAGATCTTTGGCCTTTCTCACAATGGGGTTTAGACCTTATTGGTGAGATTCATCCATCCTCTTCGCAACGTCACCGATGGATTATCACAGCAACCGAATATTACACAAAATGGGTGGAGGCTATTCCACTCATTTCAACTAAAAAAGAAAAAATTGTAGAGTTCATTAACCACCACATTATTTGTCATTTTGGTGTTCCTCATCGCCTGATAACAGATAATGGAAAATCTTTCAAAAACAAGTTGTTGCAAGACCTTTGCGACAACTTTGGCATCAAAATTAGCTTCTCATCACCCTACTATCCACAAGCAAATGGACAAGCCGAATCCTCTAATAAAACACTAACCAAAATCCTCATGAAAGTTGTCAATGAATCCGGCAGAAATTGGCATGATCACATCCCCTTTGCCCTTTGGGCTTATCGTACTAGTATTCGTACCTCCACTAATGCCACACCTTTTTCTTTGGTATACGGTACCGAGGCTGTTTTGCCTCTCGAAATACAAATACCCTCTCTTAGAATATCCCTTCAGGATATTCTCACCAACGATGATTTCCGCCAAGAGCGGTTAGCCCAATTGGAGCTTCTTGACAAACGTCGTCTTACAGCTCTTGATCACCTTCAAATCTATCAAAAACGTATCAAACATGCTTATGATAAGCGACTTCATGAGTGTACCTTTAAGGTTGGTGATCTTGTCCTCAAAGAGAATCAACATGTCACCAAACTAGAAAAGAGCAAACGTGGAAAATTTGCTTCCAATTGGATTGGGCCTTATATAATCACTCACACCTATGGATCAAGCACTTATCGTTTAGCTTCACTTAATGGTAAACCTGATCCTGAACCCCTTAATGCCTTGCATCTTCAACCATTCTACTGTTGAATTTAGTGTTATATCACTTCTTATCTACCTGTCGCTCGTCCCTTGAGCTCATTTACCGCTACATGCACTTCATTTCCTACACCTCATAATGAAAATCAAGCTCACATAGTTTGATTCTCACCTCACCTAAACGATGCCTTCCCCTTTTTAGTCTAGTCCATGACTTCAAAGTATTAAAATAAGCCGTATTCTTATAGGATTTTCTTGAGTCAAACTTCCTACTAAACTAGATGCTTCATGCCAAAAGAACATCTAGTCATATAAATTAAATATAGACTACTCCCTCGAAGGACAGCTATGTGCCGAACTATTGCTGCTATTATCAATAGACTGCTCCCCCGAAGGACAGCTATGCATTAAAATCATATCTGCTACTATAAATAGACTGCTCCCTCGAAGGACAGCTATACATAGTCAGCCTTTATCAGAAGCTTCTCGCATTGATCAGCTTCATGAAGACCTCAAGAATAGTACAATCAATATCCCTTGTAGACTTCCCGCATCGATCAGTCTACATTTAGTCAAATAAAAGACTCATTCAAAAAGAAATTTTTTGGGTCATGGACTTGTCTATTTAGGGTAGGTTCTCTTTCATCAGAACACTCACTTTGTAACAAGTTCTCTGTACCTCAGCTATATCATCCACCTCACCTCACCATTTGTTTATACTCAAGGGACGTAACGTACACCCGATATATTGTGATCATACAACTCTTTTCACCTATTGACTTCTCGTCTATGCATGGTACCTAGGGCTTCAAGCTCGTTCTACGTTGTGTGGTTTGTTTAGCTCTTTTCACCTACGGAGCACTCTTTCTGCTTTGCCTCGCATCTGGGATTGTGTGTTGATCTTAATCAGGACATGGTTCCCTTCTACTTGGATGGGCTCACTTTCGCTTCCCTTATACCTTTTACAACATCGCCAATTCATTACCGACACCAACAACCTTACCTTACCAATATTAATATCAATATTCTTACCAACCAACCAATTGCCTAAACCGTACCAAATTGCCTGACTTCGCCTCTCCCTGATCCTAAGGGAGAACTACATCGGTCTGAGGCCCCTCCTTGCTTTGTGCAATGGGCTATGTAGGCAGCACTTCGGAGACATGGGGTCTCCCAAGGTTAGCTCGACCATCCCCTACCATAACCTATCATGTGTGGTAAATATAAATATTTTTGTGTATTTCTATTTAATCACATTCCTCTTTATCCTTTTTTCAAAAAATTGAAAATCAAAATGAAAACATTCTTATTATTATAACTCAAATCAACATACATATCTCGTTTTATTTATATGTTAAACAAATACATCTTCTCTATCATCGACACACATGTCAGTACTCTTATTTATTCTTATACCTTGCTAACATTTATTTAGACCCTCACGCCTCATCCCGAACTAGGTGATGATCGTGATCGTCAACTCCTCTCGCCAGGCCTCTCTATCCTCAAAGGTACCACGGCTATTGGTACCACCTACTGATCTACCAATCTCTCCTGTAACATATGAATATGCCCTCTCGTATGGAGGACTCCAGCCTCTAGTCTCTCCGCCCGTGACTCCGCAACCACTAACAATCCTCTTGTCTCATTCACGTGCGTTTGGAGCTACTGAACCAAATGTTGCAAACGATCCCTCTCTGCTATAATCACCGCTATGTCAGGACGATCACGTACACCTCGCAGTTCTGCTACCCACCATAATCTATAGGCCTCTGTCGTTCCTGCATCCATTACCCTGTGATCGGCTGCTACCTCTTCAGGCCCTTTTGGGGGTGTTGGCTGGGGAAGTGAGAATACTGCCTCTGCATCAATCCTCATATAGGGTCTATAAGCCTGGGGTATATCCTGCACAAATCCAAATTGTCGCCGCACGCGATCTATAGGAATCCTCTCATATTCACCTGGCCTGTGCCCCGTGATCCATCTCAATTGCTCTACACCCCTCAATTCCTCAGCTATGTTCTCTGTTACCATATAATTCCCGTAAGGCCTCCAACAGATATCCGCAATCGTCACCCTCTCCCATACCTTCCTGTAATACTCAAAGTCATCCGTCACGGCCTGGGATCTTGCCTCTTGTTCTGTCTGGACCCATCGTCTGAATCCCAACCTCTGTACTCTGGTCTCTCCTGACTGGATGGGTCGGCCTATTGGTCGCACACAAACAATGTGCTCATAGGCCCAACAGTGTAATAAGTATGAACAATCCAGCATCGTCCTGTGATTTCACCTACAAGCCCATAGACCCTTGTATAGCTCCGCCAAATATGCAGGTGCCCATGCAAAAGTCACGTCCCTTTCTATCATCTCCCAGATAACACACATCAATGCCTTTGGAAATATTCCCCCTGCCCTCGGTAATGCATAATACCCTACCGCTATCATTAATATTACTGCTAACCTTGTCTCCTCAGGATGTGCTGCATACATTATCCCATACGTAAATGAAAAACCTCACTGTGTTAAATCTCGTGCGTATGGACCAAATACTACTGTTATCGCTCCCCGTGCCGCACTAGGTAATGCTTGATATACTAGTTTTCCTGTAATTGGGAGTCTCAAAATACGGAACACATCTTCCAATGTTACTGTCATTTCCCCTTTTGGCAGATATAAGGTATTTGTCTCAGGATTCCATCTCTCAATCAACGCCTGTAACATAGCATGGTTACGTGCGATTCGTGAATAATAGAGGATTCCACTCAACCCCAAACGATTTATCAATGTCCATTCATCTGGCGTTACATCCGCTCAAATTTGTGACAACAGCGCTAGTACACTATCATTCATCCTCAACCCTACCTCTGCCTGCATACATCCAAATAACAAAAAACCATTCAATTCCTCAAATCCCCCTGGGTTTTTTCTCTAATTCTGGAAATTCCTACAGCAACCGGTATCGTTTACAGCTAACCGGTACCGGTTGAGTAACCGATACCGGTTATCCCTAACCGATATCGGTCCCTGTTACTTTCATACACCTTGCCTAAAACAACCACCTACGATAATAAATTGCTCATTTATTCCTCTCTGTATACACAGACATACCTGAAACCCTTGATTACCTACCACGTAACACTCACACCATTTATAACCCTTGTTATCATATTTTCTTTCTCATATCTACCCACATACTCTCCCCAATCTTATTCACAAAACATGCAGTAGTCAAATCACAAACAAAACATTACCTCTTGGGTTGCAGTAGCTTGAGGTGGCCCTTGTCTTCCCTCTTGTCCCTGCCTACTGGATGTTTCTCCTCGTCCTGCCATTATTACCACCTTTTTTCAAACCTGCCTTTCTGTCTTCTGAATCTTAGATCACATTCACTTTCCCTGTCTCTTTTCTCCCTTATCACTCAAATTTCTCATGCAATTACCTGTCTCAGTCATCAAAAAGCGTCACGTTCGCGTATTTAACTTCTTGCATGGCTCTCAAAATTAGAACTTAAGTTGCCACCCTAGCTTTTTTATTTTTAGAAAAGCTGATACCTAAATAACCAGTATCGTTCATGTAACCGATATCGGTCTACTAACTACTGGCGTCGGTTATCTAACCGATATCGGTTACACCCGCCCTTTTGAAACATGGCCTTTTCTTCATTTTTTTACCTAATTTTTGTCACGCCCGCCTCTTTTCCTGCATCATAACACCATTATCCATATTTGTCCATCCACCACACATATCATTACAATTTCATTAACATCATCTATTTTACAAAAACAAACCAGCCATCAGCTAAGGATACCAAACCAAAACAAAACAAAACAAAAAACTATCTATCTATACCTCATTTGAATCCAACTCATCAGATACATATATAACAATGTCACAAAACTAGCCCAAAACATGCAACATTTCATCATATAACACATCATCCATATATCAACATGTCAATTAAACTCATCATATATTCTATACCACAAACCATTGACGAAATACTTAAAAACATTTTCAACATTGTATATGGATCAAAACATCATCTATATATATATATATATATATATATATATATATATACAAGTTTTCAAATATACACTGTGCCCTACATCGGGGGCCTCTGTGATCTCATAATCCAACAAAGCCGGCACGCAGGCCGCAATAACTATCAATAATCTCGACTCAGCTCGCAGGCTGGTCCCTCATATCAAAAATATACTCGGCTCGCAAGCCGGTACCAACTGTATAACCCGTACTCAGCTCGCAGGCCGGTATACAATAAATGAATGAATGAATAAATGAGTAATATGTAGGCACGCAGGCCTCTATAAACATAACCGGTTCGCAGATCGGTGCCCATATCCAATATACAAATACAAAAACAATGCAGGGATCCCTCAGCTCTCCCCACTGCCCTCGGCACCTCTCCCTGATGGTCCCTGTGGCACCTCTCGCCTCCTGCCTGTAACAGACACGCCAGCTATGGCTGCACCTCCCTGCGATCTCTGAATACGCGAGGTCTCGGTGTGCCGCATATGGCTGATACTCAGCTCCAGTACTATCAAGAACATCCTGATAGTACCGGGCCTCCGCTCTCGCCTCCATGTATCTATCCCGTGCCACCGTCGGTACTGGGGCTAGTCCTCGGACTCCTACTGCCAGTACCCCCTGTGCCTGTACTGGTGGTGCCTGTGGTTGTGCCGCTGCTGGCAGTGGTATCTGTACCTGTGCTTGGGGCTGTGGCTGTGCTGCTGCTGGTACTGCTACTTGTACCTGTACCTGCACCTGTGGCTGTGCTGCTGGTGGTGGTGCTGCCTGTGCCTGTACCTGAGCCTGGGCTAGCTGCCCCTGTAAGACCCCTATCTGTGCCTGCGCAGTAGCAAGCTGCCCCTGTAAGAGTTGCACCTGACCCCTGAGCTGATCTCTCTCTGCCATCACAGCTGCCAAGTCTGGCTGTGCGGGCTGTGCTACCCTCGCTGCTCTCTGACCAGCCCACCACACCATGTATGCTCCTGTACAACCAGCATCATCTACTATGTCATCTGCTGGCCTCTTAGCAACCCAATCTGGATCCAAGGGCTGTGGTGCAGGCAGTGGCGCCTCTACATCATCCCTCCTGTACTGAGGGAAGGGAGGTGGGTCGTCCTGTCGCAGCCCCGTCTGCCTGCGTACCCTCTCTAGGGGTATCCTCTCGTACTCTCTCGGCCTCCGTCCTGCTATCCAGAAAGTGTACTGGATCCAGCGTAACTGTACTTGGCCTCCTCTGTGCGGGTGATGACCTCTGTAAGGTCTCCATACGATATCTACCGCTGTCAGGCCCTCTAACAAATGCCTGTAGTAGGCAACGTCTCTCCCCGCAAGCACTGCTCGTGGCTGCCCCACGACTCCCAACCACCTCTGAAAGCCGTATCTGTATATAACCTGTGGCCCTGGCTGCTGGGGTAACCCTACTGGTCTGATGCATATGATGTGCTCATATGCCCAACAGTGAAGTAAAAAAGTCAAACAAATACCAAATCGCCGCATCCGGCGATAACCCCAGAGCTCTCTGTATAGCTGTACCAGATACACTGGTGCCCACGCATAGCAAGTATGCTCCTCCACCATCTCAAGCAGCACCCCCATCAATGCCTGTGGAAAACGGCCTCCCTCTGAGTCCAGGAGGGCAAAGCAGGTGATCCCAATCATCATCAGCATGGCCAGTTGTGTCTCGTGTCGGTGCACACGGTAAATGTCACCATACTCGATACTCGCGCTGTGATAGGTAAGTAGCGTGGCTGCATCTCCAAAAACCTGCAGGATGCTGTCCATCGCCGTCTCCGAATCTACTTGGAACACTGCCTCTCCCTCGATCGGCAGTCGAAGGATGCGATACACATCCTCCAATGTGATGGTCATCTCTCCGGTCGGGAGATGGAACACATTGGTCGCCGGATCCCATCTCTCGATGAGGGCGACCATCAGGCTATGATCTCTATCAATAGCTCGGTATCGCTGGACTCCGCCGAGTCCCACCTCGCGCATGATCACCCAATGAGCCACAGATACGTGTGGCCGCATCCGCACCAACAGCGGGGGCATCCTATCCCGCATCGTCAACTGCTGACGTGCCTGCAAAACCAACCCACAACCTTAGACCAACTCTCTATCACATCATCTACTTTACCCTCTATACCCCCTTTTTATCCCCCCCCGACCACACCCCGACTCTCTAACCCCCCCTCTAGTCACCTACCTTTTCCACTATAACCCATACCAACCCAACCCAAACCACTACCCAACCCAAAGCCCAAAATCTACCCAAAACAAACCAAACCCACCCCACCCAAAACAAACCCACACAAACCCCCAATAAACCCACACAAGCCAAAACAAACAAACAAAACAAACCAAAACAAAACAACACAAACACTACGGACCGGTACCAGTCCCAAACAACCGACCACGGACCTCTTCCCACCGACGCCGGTCAACCACCGACTGACGCCGGTCAACCACACAGAACCCAGCCCCTAAAATTTTGCGACCGATGTCGGTCGCTTAGCGACCGACATCGGTCACTGTCATTTCCCGGAGCCGAACCCCCGCGTGGCCCCCCCACCCACATTTTTGCATTTTTCTACTTATCTACCCACCCAAACACCCTAAAAACCTACCCACCTAGCCCCCTTGCCCTATTTTACCCATCTATCCTCTTCGTTTTTCAAATTACGTCCATTTACTCATTATTTCCTAAAACATGTAAATTCCTACCCAAACCCCCAATTTAGCTTAATACCATTCAAATGCACAAAATAAAGAGTTTCGAACCTACCCAAACGATGACACGTCGTCGTGGTGGGATGGGTGGTGGTGGTCCATCTAGTCCAGCCCCTCCTGCTCCTCCTGCCTGTGCCATAGCTCCAATTCTGATCTGCTGGGTCCCTGGCCAATCAACTACTGCCTCCTCCTCACTCGGGCCCGCAAACAACTCACTCCTCTAGTAAAAAAGCTCCACCTCACTCAATAAAACCTCCAATCTCAACTCTCCACGTCAGACAAATCAATTTGGTTTTCAAATAACACAAGTGACAATGACAAGCCGTATTTTTCTTTTTATAGGTTTTTTTCGCCCTTAACCGATATCGATTTCATTTTGCCCTAATGAACCGCTATCGGTCCCTTAACCGATATCGGTCATGTAGAATTGACATCAGTTTTTCTGCCAACTTTCCCCCAAATTTTTTGCCCTTATTTACCATTTGCCCCTTTTTAACCACATATCGCCTATATCCACTTTTGCTGAACACCATTTGTCTACCTATTCGGCCCGACCCAAGGCCTCGCCCTACCCATTCGGCCCGACCCAAGGCCTCAACCTACCTATTTGGCCTGACCCAAGGCCTTAACCTACCTATTTGGCCCGACCCAAGGCCTCGCCCTACCCATTCGGCCCGACCCAAGGCCTCAACCTACCTATTCGGCCCGACCCAAGGCCTCAACCCACCCATTTGGCCCGACCCAAGGCCTCACCCTACCCATTTGGCCCGACCCAAGGCCTCAACCTACCCATTTGGCCCGACCCAAGGCCTCACCCTACCCTTCCGACCCGACCCAAAGCCACCACCCAACAACTTGGCCTGACCCAAGGCCTCACCCTAACCATCCGGCCCGACCCAAGGCTGTAACCTAACAACTTGGCCCGACCCACGGCCGTATCACTTCAATACCATACCCACAATCAATGTTTTATTTTATCCATCCATCCTGTACCTTTTGTTCAATCGAGCTCACCTGTTTGTGTTTTAGCATGATTAGGGTCCTTGACTTGATCTGTCGACCAACTTTGCCTAGACCTAGACCGTGACGTTTATCTCAACCAAACCAACCATTTGGTACTGCCAAACACGCCTAAACGTTCCTGTACCTTACCTGTTATATACCCTGGAGCTACTTCCTATGCCTTGGATACCAGGATTATATCACCCTTGTTTGGATAAACTATCGACCTTTGCCTATACATTGCTGGTTTGCTAGTCAAATCATGTACCCTAGTCGTACGATTGCATTTCAACATGCGTCTGCTTCCTTGGACCTACCCCACCACCTTACCATCCCCTCTACAACATTCACCCTTTATCAACCCTATCCTTGATTTCCCGTTCCCTCAATCTGTGCTAGATTCGAGGGGGATTACCTATATCCTTAACAGGAGAAACCACTTCATATTATTGTCCGCGCAGCTTTACAACACAAGCTACACGACAATAAGGGGCTAATGTAGACACCAAATTCGTGTCTTACGACCCCTTGTGACCTGCATCCCATTTCACAACCTAACCTCATTACCTAAACCTTACACAATTATTTATTAATTACCTTGTAATTGATAAATCCCCATCACCTCACCTACCACCTCATTTTGCCACCTCATCATGACCTAGCCCTAATCCTAAACTAACCTAATTAAGACCTAAAACTTGGTTTACACCTACACCCATGACTAATGACCCCTTTCTCGCACCCAAAACCGACCTTCTAGTCACTTGACCAAGCCCGCAACTAATCTCTCGGGAGAAAAGCAGGGAAGGTGGGCTATTTTACTAAAAATAGCCTACTTTTTCCATACTGATGCCAGTTCCTACTCGACCGCCGTCGGTTACGTAACCGCCATCGGTTCCCTGTAAATGGCCTCCCCAAACCAAAAACAAAGCATCGGAATTTCATTTTTGGATCAAGGTCGAAGGATTTTTGAATCAATAGAGATCATTTGGGAGTGATCAAGAGAGTCCAGATCTTCACTTGACCGAGCAGAGACAAGTGAAGAGACAAGGAGAGTAAGCTAAGGACTACAACTGGATACCAGAGCCCTGTGATACTTAGCTGATTTGATCTGCTGTGTGCCAGACCATCCTACCTCAGTTCTGCCTTTGGCATCAGAGCTCTTGGACCTACCTCTCCACGAATAATCAGTAAGTTACTTCTTGCATGTCCTCTTTAATAACATTTCTTCGACTTTTTAAATCATATGTCCCCACAAATCCATTCTTGGATCCACTACCCAACGTATCATTGCATCTAATTGTCATTCATCTACCTCTCATCACCCTATTTCCTAATATCACCTATATACAGCCCTACAAATAACACAACTACCAAATAACACCACCACCCCACAAAACAACTAACCTTCAGATCCTAGACTCTACCGATATCGGTCATCAGTAACCGCCATTGGTTATCAGTAACCGGCATCGGTTATACTGACTATAACCAATAACCAGCCTTTCCCCTACCCAGTTCAACAAAGCAATTTAATTAATATCTTATAGTCTTTTGTGTTAATTCATATTAGCAGGGGAACTGACCACCTTCGAAAGGAAGTTTTATATTTCCTGGGCCCAAGGCAGTTTCCTCATTTATTATCTAATTAAAATCTTGTGGTCTTGTGTTCTTATTTTGCAGGTAGTCCTTCCAAGACAAAAAGGAGTTCTTTGCAGTCAGCCTGATCTTTTTCTATGGTACGCGCACACCATCTCGACATTCTATAGGTATTCCTCCTAGCCCCAACCCTTATCTGTTTCTAAAAGGAACGAAACATTCCGAGTGAAACAACAATACACTAAAAATGACCATTTTTCCTTATATTGTAGACTTTAGACTAATTTGGGGAACCAATGGGCCTAGGGAGGTAGTTCCATCCACACCTCAGAAAGCCACAATACATTATAGATGCCATTTTTTAACTTTCTCCAAATTTGTCTAACTATTTGGAATTTTTGAGCTTAGAGAGAAAGAGAGAAATGCCTTATAATTATTCCAAGTCCCCCAAAGCAACTGTAAGTTCTCAAAACATGGAAAACTACCTATTTTCTATATTTTATTCATTGAAGCTACACCAACTTCCCTAGTCTAATTTTTTCCAAGTTGTCCAATTTTGCCCTGGGGGAAAAATTTGATAACAATTTGGCAACTCAATGGGGCTATCTTCCTGCCATATTAAGGGATCAGTGTCCTTGAAGTATCCATTCATATGGAGTCAACTTTAAAACATGAAAACTGATCCGGAACTTGAATCTTTGACCCCTGAATCTACTTAAAGTGTTATTTGAACTTGGAGTTGATTTGTAGCTTGAATTGACCATCTCATCAAAACATTATTTTGATTCAAGCTTTATGAGAGTGGAAAATTGTTTAGGAATGAAACTTCACCATGTTTACTCTGTAACTAATCTATTGAGAAAATAATGAGTATATGAAACTATCCCAAAATCCATTTTTTTCCAAGTTAGAATAAGTTGGAGAACTTGGTCCTTAATAAGATTGGAAAATTGTTTAATACTGGACCAAAACATTGATTTCTTGGAAAGGATGAAAAATTCAAAACTTATAATGTAAAATGATTTAGAGATGGATTGTATGCACTTTGGAGCTACCCCAAACACTTTAATTTCACCTTGAACACTTATGAATTTCCTGAATAACAAAATAGGAAAATATATGGGAAGAAACTAGATCTTGTGAATGAAATGCACTTATTGAAAATAAAAATTACTGTAAGTATGCGTAAGAACTTTCTTGAAATGAAATCATACCTACCCTAATCTAACCAAATAAAAAGTGAAACTAAACAAAACCTGACACATGATGATAAAAGTAGCTTCCTTTTTTGAGAAAATGAGGCCATGAGACCAATGTGACAATCAAATCACATTGTAAAGCTAGAAAAAATATTTGTACCTCTAGCTTGCTCAAAATATCAACCCAAAAGATGAAAAATACCTCTATCAAATCTACAATATATTTGGGGAGGTATTGGGGCTAAATTTTGAGAATGTGAAGCTCCTATTTTTGCTCTTAATTAGGCATAACTACTAGTACTACTGAAACTAGCTCTAAACTAGCCAAGTACCTGATTGGACAAGGTCTTCTAATAAATGATAAACTAATTTTTCTAATCAGCCATGTTTCCTTGCCTTCTTCTTCATGCTTGAGCACATTCTGAAGCTCATTTGAAATATTTTTTATCTCTTTAAACTATTGTACCATTCCTTTGACAACTAATTCAACAATGATATCAAATTTTAGTTCTTCATTCTGATCCACAATGCAGCTGGTTAGGTCAAATTCCTTCTTGCAATCCCACTTCTCTTCATGATATGTTTCAGTTTCTTCTGATGTTCCTTGTGAATCATTAAAACCCTCCAAAAATGTAGAAATATATAAGCATGCACATCAATATGAATCATTTCATTCTTCAGTATCATCTTGATCATGTGAAATCTCTTCCTAACCTTTGTTGTTATCATTTTCTTCACCTAACAAGAAGGCTACGAGGTTGAAATACTTTTTTTTATCATCATGAAACAACTCTAGATCTACTGATCTATCTTCGGATTGAATCTAGAAAATAATATTATTTTAAATATTTTTCATGATCAATAATTATGGGCAGCTTTACATGAATGATTAGAAAATTTTCATTCTTGAAATCAGACACATTCATATCATCATCATGAAAACCAACTTGTAAATTAGTAATTGTACTAGGAGATGGTACAACATCCTAATTGTTGATTTGAATTTTAGGATCCTCTATACACTTATTCAAAACATTATTTTTACATTTTAACTCAAGAAGATGGAGATAATTTTTTCCTACCCTTCACTTGAAGATCATGATCATGTTGCTGCTATGAAATTTCCCCTTCTTACATGTACTCATTATCTAACTGCGGAACGTGATTGGACCCAAACTTGGAAACCCATTCTTGTAATTTTTTTAAAGTGGGAATATCCCATTGACAAGTTTCTTCGACCCAATGCTTATCATCCTCTAATGTTTTTTTTTTTCCTATGTTTTTACATGGGGAAAATTCACCCAAAAATAGGACAACTTTACCACAGTGTCAAAATTTCATGTTATACCTCTCTAGGAACCCCAAATAAACATACCCCTTAGTGTTAAGTATACTCTTGTACCCCAGGATTCCATCTGTGGTGTCATTAGTTCCCCCATATGTGATTTAGGAACAAGAAAATCCATTCAAGTACCTTTGGGGCAGTGGTTTTCAAGGCAACTTTGCAACAAACATAGAGACGGCTCGCATTAGCCTTTCTAAGCCAGGAGCACCATCACCAAAGTAGTAAAGGAGTATAATATTCTTCATGGAAGTATATCTCATAGAAAATAACATCAAGGAACTGATTTAGGAAAAATATGAAAAGTTTTGGGTGTTTAAGAGCCAATTCACCGAAAGTGGGTTTTTGGGCCTAGAGGAGCTTGCACCGAAAAAGAAATCAATATTAAAGGAAGGATTCCATGAGATTTGGAATGATTTGAGAGCCAAATAAGATATCATTTTAAATAAATTTTAGTATCCTACATTCTTGAAAAAACATATCATCTTCAAGTACCATGCATTTTTTAGGCCAACTCATTCTTTCCATGCACATCAGGCGATCCTGAGAAAAAAAGATATTTTTTAGGATTTTTCAGTCAAAATAAAGTATTGGTAACCTCACTATTCTTCTCAAAATGTAATTTTCATGAAAAATCAAATAAGGAAGTATCCTAAAACCCATTTGAGAGCTCAAGTTATGACCTTCCCAAGACGTCTCTCAAGGTGTGCTCTTTGGTACTTAACAGTTTTCACACCTAGACACGTGTCAAGATGAGTTTAAGGAGAAATTTCATGTCCCTATTTCACATTTCCAAAGGGACATGAGGTGCACGAAATTTCTCCCTCCTCCCATTTATCCTTCTGCTCACCCATATGACTCGGTGCTTACCTTCTAGCCCCCGTTGTCTAGTTTGACTTGCTCACCTACCTAACATTGAGTTTGTGAAACTTGTCAAGATAGGGGTGAGGAAAATTTTATTACACCTATTTTTCCCTTTTAAAAGGGACATGAGGTGCACAAAAATTTTCCCCACCCTCACTTTTCCTCTTGGACCCACATGTGATCACCTCTCGGCCCATATGTTCTCCATTTTAGCCTCTCCTCGACTTCAAAAAATAAACATTGACCACTTGTCATCATAAGGTAAAGGCACATTTTTATGTCCCTATTACATAAAATCAAAGGGACATGAGGTGGAAAAAAAATTTCCCCACTCTTTCCCTTCACATTTCATGTTATATAAACCAAGGGACTTAGCCATTTTTTGCATTCTCATCCCCCACGCCCTCCATATGCTGCCAGAATTTCTCCAATTTTTATGAATCCTCAAATAATATTTTTCATTCCCTGTTATCTAAATAAATAAAAACACAAGAAAAAATTGGATTCATGAAGAATAAAAATAGAAAAATCTTTCTAGAAAACCTTGAAGTCCATGAAGGAGATTCAATCATATCTCACAAACTACTAAATGAATCAAATTGTATTTTTTTGTAAAAATATAGTTTCCTCAATGCCTTGAATCACAAAAATAAATTTCTTGCATTCACGAGATGGATTTTTGTACATCGAAGAAACCCCATGTTTCCGTGATAAAATTTAATAATTTTAAAATCTTTTAATTTGGCAACCAGTTTTGCTTGAAATTCTAGAAGAGCACTATAGAGAAAAGACCAATATCAAGAAAGTTTGTTTCGTCAAAAAATGAGGCATGGAAACCCAATTTTGAAAAATATTAAGCCTTCCTACATGGGCACTTGTTATTTTTGGCAAGTCATCCCCAGAAGACGTTGCAATAAAGACAGTGTGCACCAAGGATAATCAGAAGGTCATATTGATTGATCGGTGCCGAAAATGGTAAAAATGGCCACTTTATAAAATAGTAAGTCTCATATATGGTCACCTTCTATAATTAATAAGCCATACAAAAGAGTATTATAGGTGGAAGCAGTGTACATGGGGGTAACCTTAAAAGATAATCCCATCAGTGGAGCTAAAAAGAGTGGAAATTTCCACTTACTGAAAATAGTAACCCCCTTGTTCTAAATATAATAAGTGCTCCAGAAAACATGAAGTTCAAGTTCACAGTGGTGAAACTAGTGCAAGCTCTCTCATCAAAGTACGGAGAAGTGAGGGATAATGATGTTACTTATATGGATCTTGATAACCTCAAGTAACACATGTTTTCTGACCCAAAGGGATAAATTAAAGACAAAGTGTTCAAGAGCAAACTATTTGCAGCGGGTGGACATTCAGTTTCTATACAAAGCATCAAGTTGGTCTGAGCCTACTTGCACCATTGTGAACTAGAGACATGGACCATTTGGGAAGATGATGGCATGACCATGGCAATGATTTACTCCTAAGGCTATTTATCTTTCTATGTAGATTCCCACTTGGAGTAACATGGTCATCATATCAAAGGAAAAGGTGGTGAAAGAGTGGAACAACACAGATTCATATCTGCAAGGTATTGCATTGGGCCCAAAAAAATTTCAAGATGTGAGTTCCGTAAAGGTTTTTCTGATGTAATCACTCTTCTCAGTAGGGTGATGGGAGAAGAAAACATGAGATACTTCCAAGAATGGATGGAACTCTTCATACTAATAATGACTGGGGGTCAAAAGATAGACTGGGGCCAGATCATAAGAAAACACATGTATCATCAATTGATTGAAGTGCCTATGATAAAAAATTTCTTCATGACTTCCAAATTTGTATATCTTCTCACCAGCTAAAGGCCATTCAAGGGGTTGAACCTTGCTCAAAATATCTCTGTGAAAGTCCTTGCATTTGAAAAGTTCCCTCAGTTGGTGTTAAAATAAATTCATCGACACTTTTCTCAAGTAAGTGATCTCTTCACAATGTTTGTTATCTAGACTCTGGATGGTGAACCAAAATCAAGGATGTTAGCACAAAAAACCTCCTTGATAAGGAAATATGGCTTGGTCTTCATTCATTTCCCCTCTTTTTCCTATATTTGAGTCTCTGGCTTTGATTATTTCCCACTAAGGTTACCTGGGTACCTTAGTGACTAGATAGTAATGTTCGAGCTTGATAGGAAACTTGTATAGGAGAACAATAAAATTAGGAACCAAAAGAAGAAGCTTATCTACTTCCCCATATCACTTGGGGTCTTCACATGTAAGAATGTCATTGATGCATCCCACTTGGAGGTGGGCTTCACACACCTAAGTTTGCATTCATACATTCCCAAGGCCAATTTTAACATTTGGATTGATTTAGACACATTCCATGTCCCAGAGTTGTGCCATGTTCCACAAATAGAAGACTATTGGGATAATTGTGTGGATGGTTTCATGTCCATGAATGAGACTATATGAGAATGACGATTGGAGAGATAAATAAACTACAATTTCCATGGTATAAAGAAGGTGTGCAAGATGATGGAACTAAATTTTATGATCCTGAGTACAGAGTGACGAAGGATTCTCCTTTACCATAGGTAAATTAGAGTGTTTGTGAGTCTATAAGCATCACACAATGAATGGAGAAGGTGATCAAGAGAAAAAAGGATCATTTACAAAAGAAAAAATTTATTGCCCTCAAGTGTAGAAGTTTCCGTGCACCTCAGAGATAGGCCTTGTACCATTCATCATCAAAGGTTGTTGAGGTCACTTTAAGTTTGAGCCACTCGGGAGTGAGTTCAAAGTGTAAAGTTGTGGAGTTGGAAGTCCCCTTTCATGAGAGGTCACCTAAGAAATAAAAAACATTGGAAGATCCATTGGTAGAGACACATGTTGAGAAAGAAGAAGCAATCCAAGATTAAAGTGTTGAACAGTCGTAGGATCTCCCTCCTCCTTATGTCACTCCTTCCCCCCCTTCATAGGAAATAACCTTTCAACCTGAATTAGAGATGAAAAACATAACAGTTGAGGAGATAGAATAAGGTGAGATGTTCCCTTGGATGAGGAAGATGATTTCACAAGAAACTTCTACCATCTAATATGTCAAAATCCCTTACTTATCAACAATAACAACATTTACCCGAGGAAAGAAAAGAAAATTTTCTCATATGGCCTCATGCTTCTACAGTGGTGAGATGGGTGAATAGTATATTAAAATGGTTTGACCTAAGGTAATCAAGTCAGTGGAAGAAATGATGCCAAATGATTATGAAATGAGTACCACTCCATTGGGTCTAGCCACCCATGATAAAGACGAGCACATGTTTCAATAATCTTCCACTCGCCTCATGGCAATAAATCGAGAGTACAAGAAAAGGATTGAAGACTTGGAAGAAAAAGTGCAAACACTCTCTTCTTACATGCAACATATTTTGGATATAAATTCTTTACCAATATAGATTGAGGAAGTATCCCCAATAAGTAGCATTGATCCGAAATCCATTATAAAGACTCAAGAGTTCACTATACATGGATGAGTAAATAGTAAGTGGATAGGTACTATCTTAGAAAAAGACAAAACATTGATCCTATAAGTAATATCAATCTTCAAGTACATGTACACAACTACAGAGAAAACTCATATGTTTATAGAAGAATTGGAAAAGGAAAAGGAGCATTGGGATCCAATTTTCCCATTGATGGAGGAGATGGGGAACAGTCATTCCAAAGAATTAATAAGTAAGAATATTTTTGATTTTTTATTGAAAGACTTGTCATTTGTGTTGGTGAGGACTCTCATCACCAGATACGAAATGATCAATCAGGACATCAATGAGTTGAACTCGAACGAAGAGTGGGTATACAAGCTATAAGATCACATAAACCAAAGAATTCAGAAACTTTAAGTGTCTATGATAGAGGAATGTACCACTAAAGATGACTTATTGGGTTAATTGGAGGAACATGTCAAGAAAGTAGTTAGAGACCCAAATTCTTTCAATGAGGACACATCTATTAGGGATTCAAGCCACCATTGCATTCATCGTAGAGAAACATTTTTGATGGTTTAAGAAATACAAAAATATCAATGATGCTACTGATAGTTGGACAAAATATTTGAGTTGCATGCATATCCCACACATGGAAAAACTGGAACCTGTGGTGGCACAATTCAAAAAAGAGTTCAAATGAGTCAAGATTTCCCAACTGAAGCTGGTCAGAGAATTGTCAGGTAGCAAGGCATAATCGATAGGGGTGAATTCTTCATCAGCGTAGTCTTCTCTCTCTCTTTTCTTCCTTTCCTCTTCTTCCCCCCACTTCCTCTCACTTCATGTTCTAATTATTCGATGGGGTTGCACCTTTTAATAATGCATTACTTTTGTAACTTAAAAGTAACTTTAGGATTGTAATGTAATAAGTCACCTTCATTTTATAAAAAGGGACTTAATATTTCCTAGGAATATGAAAAGTTTTTAAGTTGTGTAAAGGCATATGAAAAGTCATCGGGGGTAAGCAAAGAGTCACCTCTCTTTCTATAAATTGTAAAGGTCTTTACTTTTCAAAGGGCTGGTCATTTTGTGAGTTCATGAGAGAGTGATCCTTGTGAAGAAAGAAAGAGATAGAAAATTCTTCTACTTCCCACTTTTGCATTTTTCCATTGTTTCCATGTACAATTTCTGCTCAAGCATCAATACAAGAAGGAGTTTATAGCCTTTTTTGGTTGGGGTATTTACTGATACTCTGTGATCATAAATCCTCACTAGTCTTGTTTCCATTTGCATGATTATTTTCTTCTTATTTATGCGTGTTGGAAATTTATGATTAATGGGTGTAGGATTCTGATGTTCTACCTACGACATTAATCCCTCTACTTTTTTCTCACGACCTTTCCTGTTTTCCAAGAAAAGTCCTCTCTAACAAACAATTAGTTTTTTCGTAGGGCTAGTGGAGTGTCCTTGTTGGATTCTCAACCAAAAGGCCACCATAGAAACCAATTTTTAACACACATGTAAACATGGAGCTGCACTGTGCAAGTAGAGGGACTTAGATTCTGAGAGCATTGGCAAGAATTCCCCAAATTTTTCCACTTGAAAATTTTTCTCACAAACATTTTTTGGCACCCACCATGGAGTAGACTTGATAACATTTGCATCTAAAATATGACCTCATAAAATTCATTTTGTTTTTAGAAATTTAAAAAATAAAAATTTTAGAATTTGAAGAGTCACAAGAGTCTATATCTCATATCCATGGTGATTTTGGGTAATCCTCCTATTAAAATACCTAATTTATTATTCCGTATTCAAGATGATATTGCTTCTGATTTGAGAGAGTCTATTTGGCATAATAGGAAAAGTTTCACTCAATACTTGATCACCATAAAAGTATTGGATCTTGAAGAAGAATGTGCCACTGAAATAGAGAGAGCTAGGTTGATTTAGGTACCAAAAAGAAGAGCATAATTTTTCAAGATGATGGATAGAAGATATACTTGGATACAAACGTAAAAGGAAAAAATCACGCTATCTTCAAAGAAATTCAATGAAGGAAAGATCTACTTAGAAATCCAAGTTCTCCCCTTTATCCAGCAACTACTCCCACTGGAAGCCCAAATGTTGTCAACCCATTGGATGCTCAGTTTCCATACATAGAAGATAATCTTGAAGATTTCACGGACATGGAAAATAAAGAAGAATCTTGAGAAAGATAAGAAAGAGATGAGGCTAAGATAAGAGATGAAATTTAAGAGATTGAAAGAGCTCAAGAAGAATCAGATGTGAGAACAACAACCCAATCTACATCCCTAGGAAGGTTGGAAGCCAAACTCGGGAACAAAATAGTAGATAGAGAATAATGCATACCAAATGTACCATGGGGCTGAAATATTGGCCCACTTGTACTTCCACAACTGCTCCATGAGCATCCATAAGAATCAAGGAAGAGTTTTCCAAAATTTAGAGGAGATGGTTCCCAACTCCCCGAAGAGCACATAACAACCTTCATACCCTCTTGTTGAGTGTTGGGTTTCAAACATGAGGACGTGTCTGTCTGATTTTTCATGGAATCATTGCAGGAAAAGGTTTTCAAATGGTTTTATATGTTACCCATAAGATCTATCACTTGTTAGGAAGATATAAAAACCATATTTGACTATAGATTCAAAACTACAGAAGAATACCAAGATCTCTTGGTCCAATTGGTGCAAATGAAGAATAATCTTACCGAGTCTATGAAAAACTTCATATCCAAGTACAACCGAATAATCAGAAGGATCCTAAAAGATGGTGTGCCTCCAGATAACAATCTTAAATGATTATTTATTATTTTTCTACCACTAGAAGTTGGATTCTTCCTTAGAAGATCCCAACCAATTGACTTGAAATAGACACAAGAGTATGTGTTAAATACAATAGATGACCTAATCTTGTCTAGAAAATTAAAGGGCCCTAATGGATAATTGAAAGGTCAAAGGTCGAGTTAAACTCTCACTGATCTAATGATCCAAAAGATGGCTAACAACATGATTTCCTTGAAGAAAAATCTTTCTTAGATCACCACGAGAAATGCATCGAGAAATCCAAATCCTCTGAATTGGCCAAGAATCACCCACCTCCTTACCGGATTTCTCTTGAATCACCATCACTCAATGTCACATGTGATGCCAAAGAATCAGAAGACGAAGAAGAGATATAAGAGATAGAAGAACGTGAAGAAGAAGAAGAGTGTGATGATGGAAACTACCTTGAGGTTGAAGAAGTTGACGGCGATATGTAAAATGGCCTTTTTGAGTATGTTTGAGAAAGTGAAGATGATGATGAAGAAGAATCGCCAAGATTCTCATGCACAATGTTCACTTGGAAATAGTCAAAGAAAGGTTTTTTGTCTTTGGTATCCATTGCAAAAAAGAAATAATACCCTCCTGCTAAAGTCCAATAGAATAAAATCATCAGCAAAGGATCACCAGTACCTCCATCATTGGACTCAGCCAAAGAGAAACTAGATATGTTGGAAAGAACATTTTTTTACTACGCCAAGTAAGTCCTCTAATACATCACCTAGCTTGAAATATATTCCTAAGAATATCCCTTCACCCAATGCTACTACGGATAAATCTATTAAGGCTCAAGTGAAACCTGCTTCTCCCCCTCCTTCTAAACCTGCTACCACATCCATTACCCAAGCTCCTAAGGTAACATCATCCTTGTAATGTAAAACCACCACCATTCTTAGAACGTCATCTTCACTCCCCACATATCGATTTGACTATGTTGAAAATGTAAATAGAAGTAAAGTTCAAATCATGGAGATAATATTTACAAAAATATCCCTCTTAGTTTGAAAGGTTTGTTGACACAGTCTGAAAAGGTACGCCAAAATATCATGTCGCAAACCCCAGTACTAAAGGTATTCTCCCTACCCTATCCACACCTTCCTCATAGAACATGCTAACACTTAGCGCATCAAAGGATAACATGGTAGAACCTTTCTACCTATCCCTTTTGGTCAAAGGATACCAACTCAACAATTGTATCATAGATTATGGAGCCTCTGAAAACATGATTCCCATCAAAGTAGCAAGTTCCTTAGGAATTACCTTGACTCAGGTAAATAGATATTGCTATTCCATGGAATCCAAAGAAGTTCCATTGGAAAAATTCATGACCCATAACAAATTTTTGGGTTATAATCAAATTGAAGTTATAGAGGAGGATAGAACCAAAACAACCTTCACCATGCCTTGGGGAAATTTTTCCTATAGTAGAATAATTTTTGGCCTATTTAATGCAAGGGTGAATTTCTAGTGAGTAATGCATTTGGCATTCAAAGACTTGAAACAGTGCATTGTGATATATTTGGATGACTTGACCGTATTCTCAAATAAGAGAGGAGAACATATTCAGAATTTGGAGTAGGTATTCATGAGGTGTAGAAGGCATGGTATATACCTAAATCCAAAGAAATACATATTCTGGGTCACTGAAGGTAAGCTCCTTGGACACAGTGTGAACAAGGACGGGGGAAATCTGACCCTGAAAGAAAAAATGAAATCTAAGAGTTGTCATTTCCTACAAGAAAAAAGGGCATGCATTCCTTCTTTGGTAAGGTCAATTTCTTATGGTGATTTGTTCCCTAATTCATTGAATTGACCTAACACATAACAGTTATGATGAAGCCACATGCCAGTTTTAGGTGGGAAAAAATATGGCATTCAATGTAATAAAGGAAGTGATAGGAAAATCCCTCACTTTGGTGTGACCATAATTTTATAAAGCCTTCATCCTATATTGCCACGCTTTGAAACATACAATATCAACCATCTTATTGCAAAATAATGAGGAAGGTATAGAATCTCCTATAGCCTTCATGAGTGCACCACTAAATAACCATGAATTGAAGTACAATCAATTAGATAAGCATTCATATGAAGTGGTTAAGGTAGTAAGGAAATTTTGATTCTATATTCTCAATTATCACACCATAGTCATGGTACCTAATTTAACCATTAAATCCATTCTCACTGAGTAAGATCCAAGATCCAAGAGAGGCAAATGGGTACCAAGAATCTAGTAGTACGATTTGGAGATTAATCCTTCTAAATTGGTGAGGGTAAATGGCTTGTGCAGGTTGATGGATGAAGACGAGGCTCTCAAATCTCATAATGGTGAAAAGGAATTCTCTTGTTCTAAATGTTTTAAATACTTGCCTTAGGTCCTCTTTGTAAGCACAAAAAATGAATGGTATATGGACATCGCTTACTTCTTGACCCACGGTGAATTCCCTCCTCACCTAGATTACAAGAAACAAAGGACTCTCAAGTTAAAAACAACCAAGTACATCATTTGGAATCACACCTTCTATAAGAGAGGATTGGATGGTTGTTTTCTCAAGTGTGTAGACAAAGCACAACAGGAGAAAATTTTGAAAGTATATCACAATCAGGCCTATAGAGGACACTTCTCAACAATGGTGATAGCCCACAAAATCCTTTCTGGTAGATATTACTAGCCGAATATGTCCGTAGATGCTCAAGAGTGGGTATATAAATGTGAAGTATGTCAGCATTTTGTTGGAAGACTGCAACTTGCCACACTTCCCCTCAGATCATTGATAATTGAAGAACCTTTTCAAAATTGGGGTCTTGACTTCATTGGAGTCTTGAATCCTCATTCAAGTGTAGGTCACTCTTACGTACTCACATCGACAAAATATTTCACAAAATGGGTGGAGTCCATTTTAGGGAAACAAACTAACAAAAAAATAGTTTGCAAGTTCATCAAAGAGAATATCAATGTCTATTTCAGTGTACCTCAAAAGATCATGGTGGACAATGCCAAATACTTCTCTTCAAAGGATTTAACAAAGTTTTTCTACAAGTATGGAATCTCACTGTTCCTCGCATTTGACTATTATTGATTTGTAAACTCTTTAACTTTGGAATTATCCACATAATCAAAAAATATACATTGTTGTTCTACTTTCTATTATAAAATGATAGATATAACTAATGAATGAATTATGATTATGCTTAGAATCCATAATTGTAGGAAATGAAAGAATTTAAGCTCATAAACACCAACAAATTTTATCCTGGAATTCTCCAAAGGAGGAAAAACTAGTTAGGAAGGGAAATTTCTCTTTCTTCCAACTTTTATTGGCCAATTAAAAATAACAAGTACAAAATTTACAATAAGTATGAAAGAGAAGTAGATAATATCTCACACTTCCTCCCAAATACTTTGTTGCTCAGTATCAACACTCCTTTCTTCTATAAAACATAGTTCCAGTACCAAGAAATTCTTGCTCAATTGGTTTCATACTTTGATGATCCTATTCTCTTCTACAAACATATATTTATAGCCTTTCTCATGTCCTTGTATGATGGAAAAGTGACAAGCGAGCATGGGAATCTACAAGTAACTCTTCCTCACACCCGACCTCCCGAGGTCATGCCGAGATAGTCGGTGGGGATGGAATATATGTGGGGCACAGACAAACTAGTTAGGAAATATTATGTCTTCAACGCGCACTAATGGAACCTGTAAATCTAAGGCAAAGAAGGCCCTCCTAACCTAAATTGGTGTGATAGATTGTTTGGTGAGGATGACTGCTCAAAGGCTCCAATCAATATCAAGCTCTGGCGTGATCTGATCTATAGGTTGTGGGATACGTGGAAGATAACTTGTGGGTGCTTCGTAGATATTCCCCAACAGGGTCATGAAAAATGGATGATGGATGTATGGTGGATTCTATGGGTGATTCTCTGGTCTAGTCCAGAAATCCTTAGCTTGATTAGTTGCTACGTCTAGTGAGGATAGTTGTGTGATAATGATTGGTAGAAGCAGAGAGGATCTAAATACTAATGTGCGTAAACCAGCATCAACGTCTGATTGACATGTGGGCCCGTTGGGTTGTGGGACTGTCGACACTAAAATTTTCCTCCGTAATTTCTATTTCATTAATGTATGTATTAGGAATAAGATGTTGTTAAGTATAATTAGTAGTAACATCTGATAGAAGATAACGGTGCCGTCAGTACAGTGCCGCCAATAATGTGGAGTATAGTAATAGTCAAAGTACAATAGGAATGTTGTAAAAAGTAAATATTTGTCGTAAGTGGTCCGGTAATGTTAAAATGTCAAAGTTTGGGTAATTAGAGAAGTAGGTTCTACATGATTAGGAATTAGAAATATTATATTGGTAATAAGGACAAGGAGTGAGGTCATAAATATTTTGTGTATTTTATTTGTAAAAAGTCTAAAAATGTGGAACCCATGTAAAATGATAAGGTTTATCTTATCTTAAAAGATAAGCTTACGTGTACAGATAAGAGTTAAGGTATGGAATATGATTCATCAAAGTGGATTTCTTATCCTATCTTAGAGATAAGATGGATAATCCTGGAAGTTCTATAAATAGAGAGGCCACCCCCCTCATTTAGCATAGAAAGAAGTAGTGAGAAATATCGTATGAAGTGTGTAAAGGAAGCCATCAATTTAAAGGTGTGTTGAAGAAGCCATTAAGAGGTGTAATTGTAAAGTTTCTCCCATAGTATTGGTGGAAGGCAAGTGAAGTCAATAACACTTGAAGTACCTCATGGGTGAGATTGTAACAATTTCATGTTAATATTATAGTTTACTTTGATATTTCAGATTTGTCATCATTCCGTCTTATCATAGTCGATGGTATTCTTGTGTTATGTTTATTGTTTTGTTTTTAGATTACATCCACCAAACTAAAGGTTGTGCATTAGTAAATAATCATAGCACGAGGAGTTCCCGGTGAAGAATTATCATAGTGCCGGATTGGTGATGACATTTTGGTTTTGTTGCTGGGACCATTCCTCGTTGGTGGATTGTTTGGAGAGATATTCCCACTTAGTCAAAAATCAATTGGAGGGTAACCTTGTTTTTACTGTGCATAGTAGTTACCATGGTAAAGTCATTTTTTCCATGAATAGTAGTTACCATGGTAAAGTCATTTTTGTTGTGAATAGTATTTACCACAGTAAAGTCACTTTTTATCGTGAATAGTATTTACCACAGTAACTTCACTTTTTACTATGAATAGTGTTTACCATAGTAAAGTCAGTTTTTACCGCAGTAAGTTAAGTTTTACCATAGTTTTCCGTGGTCATTTCTATTTTCTATTATAGTGATTTTAAGTATTGGTGCACATAAGTCTTGTTGATTGTACTTTTGGGTTGGTATTTCACTGTGGTTACTTTTGAAATGGGGAAGATTCCTGTTTTTTCAGCCCAATCTAATGAATATGCTTCCTCTTTCATTCAAGAGTTTAAACGATCTTGTATTTGTAATGGCCTTATAAGAAGGGAACAATGGATTGAATTTTTTCCTACCTTTTTGGATGGTTCAGCCCTTAGGTGGTTTGAAACACTAGGTGATAATGTGAAAAACTCATGGGATTTATTAACTGAAAGTTTTCTTGAAGAATTTGGTGAACAACAGAGATATGCAGATCTCATGATCGATATCACAAAGCTAACCCAAGGAGAGAAGGATAAGATAAGGGATTATCATGCTCGTGTTCTAGAGTTAAGGAGGAAGCTCGACGCCCATATCTAGAAGGAAGGATTAGCAGATAGGTTGATGAATGGCGTGGATAATCTCCTATGTAAGAACTTCATTCTTGGGATGAAGCCAGAAATTATATGAGTGAAGTATGACCGCCCAGCTACCATTGAACAAGCAAAGGAGATTGCAAGAAGGCAAGAAGAAAGCATGGAAGAGGAGCCCAAAGAAATTGTTGCTAAAGTAGAGCCTACACCAGCACCTTTGCTCCAGAATCCACAACCACTCTCGGTGAGCACAAATATTTATCCTAGTACATCTACTGAGTATGAAGATCTGCTCAAAAAGATGGGTCAGTTAACTATTAATCTTCTTCAAGGAAAAGAATTTAGTTCTCAGGGAGGAGATAGAGGTCCAAAAAGAAATATTTTTGAAGTTGTATGTTATGGTTGTTATAAAAAGGGTCATTATAAGTATAATTATCCAGATAGAGCTTCTACATCTGGTAAAGGAGATAATGATAAAGGAAAAGCACATGTGAATTCTTTTGATGTAGTAGATAAGAGCAGAAATAATGAAGTAGATGTGTTTGTAACAAAAATAAATAAAGAAAAAGATAATCAAGATGGAAATGATCCTAAGAAGATGAAAGGAGAAACTAGTAAGAAACATAGGAGAAGAAAGTTGGGTGTGCAGGATTTTCTGATTTCACAGGGGCAAGGACCATACTCCATCTTGGAAGATCTGTCCAAAAGGCCTGAAAATATTACATATGGTCAACTCTTGGCTATGTCTTTTGAGAAGAGGTGGGAGTTGTGAAGTGGACTCAATGCTCGACGAAGGAAGGAGGTTAAGGTCCCTGTTTTGAAGGCAGAGGCAGATCCCTATGCTCCATAAGCTGAGGTATTATGTAATGGTATTTCAATTCATGATGTCTTAGTTGATGGAAGTGCTGTAGTTAATGTAATGACCGAGTCTGTAATGAATATGTTGGGTTTAAAAATTGATCGCCCTTCAACACTTATGTTAAGGTCATTAAATAAAGGAAAAACTAAACCAGAAGGTGTAGTTTCAAATGTGGCAATATCTGTTATGGGTGTTGTATGTGTGGTAGACTTTCAAATGATGAAAAATGGTACTGTTGCGTACCCAATGCTACTGGGAAGACCATGGCTAAGGAGAGTTCATGCAAGAAACTACTGAAATGAAGGTTTCATGACACTTGGATGTGGTAGAGAGAGGGTGAAGATAAATGTGATCCCTCGACATCATAAGGCAGAACCTGTGGATTCAAGTGATGAAACTGATGATTGGACATCCTCTGATTACTCTAGTACCAGTGAAGTGGACATTGAAGATGAAGAAAGTGAGGTTGATGTTTCAGTCATGGATATCCTTCTAGTCACACCAACTCATGACCCCATAAAATTATCTAAAGAAGAAGTTGATGATCATCTCCAAAAAATAAAGATTGGTGATGTTGTGATGGAGAGTGAGAAGGAATCCTACCTCCAGCTCTTTCGAAGGTACATACACCTATTTACTTTTGATTACAAGGAACTCCATCAAGTAAGTTGGGTAGAACATTCTATTGAGCTGGTAGATGGTGCTAAGCCCATAAAGCAAATGCCATATAAAATGAATCCTAATTTTTCCAAGACTGTAAAAGAAGAAATAGATAACTTGCTTGATGTAGGATTCATATTTACTGTGGAGAATTCAGAATGGGTTTCTCCCATTGTGATCTCAATAAAAAATAATGGGAAGCTACGCATTTGTGTTGATTACAGGAAGCTCAATAAGGCAACAAAGAAGGATCATTACCCTCTTCCATTTTCAAATCAGATCTTGGACGAAGTAGCTGGCTAGGAGTGCTATAGTTTTGCTGATGGATATAGTGGCTACAACCAAGTTCGTATAGCAGAGAAAGATCAGCTGAAGACCATGTTCACCACTCCTTGGGGAACGTTTGCTTATAGAGTTATGCCTTTTGGGTTGTGTAATGCTCCAGCAACATTCCAGCGTTTGATGAATAGGGTGTTTGAACCCTACATTGGGACCTTCATCAGAGTATTTCTGGATGATTTTTGCATCTATGGGAGCAAGTTGGACCACCTGCACCAGATGGAGACAACATTTCAAAGGTTAGATGAAGCACAAGCCTCACTAAACCCTACAAAGTGTGTCTTTGGATGTTCTAAAGGTGTTTTGTTAGGGCATGTTGTATCCAGAGATGGTATTGGTACTAATCCTGATAAAGTTTCAAAAATCAAAGATTTACCATTTCCTATGAATAGAAGTAAGTTGAGATCATTTTTAGGCCATGTGGGTTACTATAGAAGGTTCATCAAGAATTTCTCAAAGATTGCATAGCCACTAATGCAGTTCTTGAAGAAGGATGTTACTTATGAACCAGGAAATAAGGCGCATGAAGCTTTTGGACAACTGAAGGAAGCCCTGGTGTCTTCACCTGTTTTAAAGAATCCAGATTAGAGCAAGCCATTCATTGTGTACACTGATGCCTCAGATGTAGCACTAGGAAGTACTTTGAGCCAAAAGGATGAAAATGGGAATGAACATCCAATTTACTTTGGGAGCAGACAAATGAGCAGTGTTGAGGTAAACTATACTGTAACTAAAAAAGAGGCTCTGACTATCATTTTTAATGTAAAGAAGTTTAGGAATTACTTTCTAGGGCAAAAATTTCTAGTTGTAACAGATCATCAGGCTCTAAAATATATTGTAAATAAGCCTAACGCATCAGGGAGGATAGCAAGATGGATAATTTTGCTACAAGAATTTGAATTTGATATTATAAATAGGCCAGGAAAGAAGCATGTCAATGCGGATGCACTCTCTTGAGCCTATGATGGTTTAAGATCATCTTGTGATGATGATGATTTCCCCGATGCAGCATTGTTATCCCAGTGAATACATAGATATTTGGAATTATCTGAATGAATTCAAGTTTCCTGATGGTGCCAATGCAAAGACTAAGAGAAAGATTACTCAAGCCAGTCATCCATATTCCATTCTGCATGGAGTATTATTTCGAATAGGACCTGATGGACAGTACAAGAGGGCAGTTGGATGTGATCAAGGGAAGGAATTGCTAGAAGAATTCCACAATGGTACATGTGGAGGGCACTTCTCTAGATAACTTACAGTAAGAAGGATCTTGGATGCAGGTTATCACTGGCCCACTCTTTTTAAAGATTGTTATAATTATTGTAAGACATGTGATATTCGTCAAACACATGGTAACCGTAAGACTTCATCAGCTCCATTATGCCCTATTCTTCCACTTGGTCCCTTTGAAAAGTGGGGAATAGACATTGTAGGTCCACTTCCAACTACCTCATGCCAAAATAAGTATATTGTAGTTGCCACAGATTATTTAACCAAGTGGGTTGAAGCTGGGCCATTGAAAACAACTTCCATGGATGAGGTGGCAAGGTTCATATATGAACGCATTGTCACCAGATTTGGTTGTCCATTAAAAATTGTAACAGATCAAGGAAGCCACTTCATTAATGAGGTAGTAGAAGCCCTAGTCAATAAATTTTCTATTAAGCACAGGCAGACAACAACATACAAGCCAAGTACAAATGGACAGGTGGAATGAACAAATTTTGTGTTGTGTCAAATTCTAGCAAAAGATGTAACCTTGCAGGTACATAAGTGGGATAAAATGATTCATGCAGCATTGTGGGCATATAGGGCAACATCAAAGTCAGCAACATGATACTCTCCATTTCAGTTGGCCTATGGCATTGATCCAGTTCTTCCTATTGAGTTTGATATTCCCACTGTGAGAGTTATGAAAAATGAAAGGATGGATGAAAGTGATTCAGTAAAAAAAAGGTTGGTACATCTTCATTTGCTAGAGGAAATGAGGGAAATAGTAAAGGATACAAGCCATAAGAAGAAAATGAAGCAGAAGGAATACTTTGATCAAAAGATCCGTTGGTCTCCATTTCATGTGAATGACTTGGTTCTAGTATATGATTGCAGATACAAAAAAAAAAGACAGATAAAATTTCTTCCAAAATGGATGGGGCCCTACAAAATAGCAGCTGTGCATGAAAATGGTACGTACCAACTGGAGGAATTGGATGTCACTCCCATTATGAAATGGGTCAACCATGACAAGTTGAAGATTTTCCAAGCACCAAAATAGTCTACTTCAAGGACGGAGTAGAAGCTAGGAAGGGGGAAGATGTCGACACTAAAATTTTCCTCCGTAATTTCTATTTCATTAATGTATGTATTAGGAATAGGATGTTGTTAAGTATAATTAGTAGTAGTGTCTGATAGAAGATAACGGCGCCATCAGTACGGTAACAGTCAAAGTACAATAGGAATGTTGTAAAAAGTAAATATTTGTCGTAAGTGGTCCGGTAATGTTAAAATGTCAAAGTTTGGGTAATTAGAGAAGTAGGGTCTACATGATTAGGAATTAGAAATATTATATTGGTAATAAGGACAAGGAGTGAGGTCATAAATATTTTGTGTATTTTATTTGTAAAAAGTCTAAAAATGTGGAACCCATGTAAAATGATAAGGTTTATCTTATCTTAAAATATAAGCTTACATGTACAGATAAGAGTTAAGGTATGGAATATGATTCGTCAGAGTGGATTTATTATCCTATCTTAGAGATAAGATGGATAAGCCTGGAAGTTCTATAAATAGAGAGGCTAACCCCCTCATTTAGCATAGAAAGAAGTAGTGAGAAATATCGTATGAAGTGTGTAAAGGAAGCCATCAGTTTGAAGGTGTGTTGAAGAAGCCATTAAGAGGTGTAATTGTAAAGTTTCTCCCATAGTATTGGTGGAAGGCAAGTGAAGTCAATAACACTTGAAGTACCTCATGGGTGAGATTGTAACAATTTCATGTTAATATTATAGTTTACTTTGATATTTCAGATTTGTCATCATTCCGTCTTATCATAATCGATGGTATTCTTATGTTATGTTTATTGTTTTGTTTCTAGATTGCATCCACCAAACTAAAGGTTGTGCATTAGTAAATAATCATAACACGAGGAGTTCCCAGTGAAGAATTATCATAGTACCGGATTGGTGATGACAGGACCTATGGATCACAACTGTAGGTTGATGGTCATTGCGGGCCTTTTATGGTCATGTGCAGAATCAATCCCTAATATCTAGTAGGTGTATGCCTTTTCGGCCTCTATGTTTAGAACTAAAAGCTGTGTAATATTCTCAGAGTACCTTACAGGTATTCTGGCAACTTGAATTCTTAAGCTAGTGTCTATGTCAATGAGAATGTCTCCTGCATCTAGCTGTGGGACCAAAGGATCACAACCGAACGTTTTCTCTCTTTCAAGCCTTTCCACAATCATGCGGATATTTATTAGGGCAATCTGTAGTTTGGCTGGTTTGACCAAAACATATGCGCTTTGTCGTCTTTTATATTTAATCCTCTTAACTGTGAGCTAATTTCTTTTAGGTCTGTTGTTGTTCGAAGGACCTGAATTTTGAGATTTTGGTCTATAACAGTTATTGTTGCGACAAGATTTGGTTGAGGTATGATTGGCTCGAATATGTATTCTCTGGGCTCCCTAGGTCTCGTGATTGTCATACAAAAGAAATAATATAAATCTAACTAAAGTAAAGTAAACTAATTATGCAAAGTATATCCACAACATATATAAATTCTCTATTTTTGTATTTTTGACAGAGTATTTAACATAATTAAGATAACAACTATTTAATAGAATTGAAAGAGAAATTATTCAATATCTAAAAAATGACAGCTAAGCTAATATCAAAATTTAAAAAAAACAAAGTAGCCGAGTATAGCTACCTGCTTGTGTAGTTGTGAATCTATTCTGAATAACCAAATAACTGATCTAACCTATTTGAAAGACCCCCAATCTTACCTCTGAAGTGAGGAATGAATCATAGTTTCTCAAAAACAATCAATCCCCACATCTTCCCCGCCAATATCGAAAGCGAGATTAACTGAAATGAAATGATTCACTACTCTATTTGATATGTTTTAACTAGAACTTTGATAGCTTGAACCTAGATTTTACAAAACAGTGGCAAATCCAATTGTGTGTGGCTTTGTCTCCTCAATGTGATCTCCTCATTCCTTCGTGCTCATGTGAATCAAGAAAAGTGTGTTATGTTAGCATCAACAGGAGTAGATATTGGAACAATGGTAGCTTTATATGTAGAGTGAATAAAATGCGAGTAGGAGAGGGATAGTGCAAGAGAATAGAGCTTGGCTTATGTAATTCCTAGCGGGATTTATTGCGAGTCACACAACACAAAACATCCAAAACTTGAAACTATCCTTTTTGATGAAAAAAACCTACAACTCTAATGGCTTCAGACTGAAAATGAAACTACCCTACCTCAATTGATTGTATGAAATAGTAATAATGCTAGAATAAGAAGATCATGTGGCTTCTAAAAAGTAGAATAAGACTAACTATGCATGCAACAAATGAAAACTATTGAATTCCTAAACAATAACTGAAAGACTAAACTATTGAAATGAGAGAATGAGAGGCAGTTTTGAGGGGCCATTTGCTTGTAATCAAACCAGCTATTTATAGAATTCTCATTCACCCAAAGGTAACTCCAACTAGAACTCTTTTACTATAAACAATGAAAAAACACTATTCCAGGGAACCAAAATCATAGATACAAGGAAAACTGGATGAGAAAGCTGGTAAAAGTTGAAAATTTATGTGAGTCACATTAAAAGAAGTGTGTTGGAAAATGCGTGAAGGACTGCCGCCCTAAGCAGGGCGGTGGTCATGAGACCGCCGCCTAGGCAGGGCAGTGGTTTCATCACTAAAGACCAAAATGCAAAGGAAAAGAAGGGAAAAGAGTAAAACAGAGCATGCGGAGGCTAAGCGGGGCATGCGGGATGTTAACGTACTCTTGGAGAGATTTTATGGATCCCGTACACCTTGCGAGGAGACCTGTATCATCATTGGAGCATGTGTAACATCGTTCCAGTGGTATTGTACCCTATAATTTTGGGTACATACATATTGCCCCCTTGGATAAGAGTTTTAGCCATGAAGAGGCATAAAATGGTGGGTCTGAGTATGGTGGTCCTGAAATGGGAAACTAGAAATTATACCTGACATGTCCATGTGTCAAAATGATGCCATCCAAAATTCCCGCTACCTGTAAAATGAAAAGAAGACTCAAGTGCAGATAGATAAAATAAATCGAAAAATAAATACTAAAATAAAATGAAGTTAGGACTTACCATTTGTGTGGGGATAAGAACTTACCTCCGTTGGCACTCCAAACCTGTGAAAAGGGCATTCAAAACGAGTCAAAATGCTATATATATAAAAATGGGCCCATTTTCCTATTCATTTATGCGTGTCGATTTGATTGATTTTGATCTCTGGGACCCACAGTGACGGTTTTTGACAAGAGTACAATCGAAATGTTCGTGATGAGATAGTGATCATACCTTCATGAGCAAAACATCACCCTGCGAGATCTCAGGTTAGTTCTTCTCGATTTACCATTTTTATACCTAAAATGTAAAATGATGAACTCTTCATCATGGGGGGGTAATTTTTGAAATTTTTAGTTTTTAATGTGTCCTTAGGGAGGGACACCTAATGGGTAGGCTCTCATTTTAGTCAAAATGGTTGTTTTTTGTGTTTTGAGCATTTTTTAGGGCACGTGACCCGTTTGAAAATGCGGGACATGACTACCTCCCTGAGCAGGGTGGCAGTTACAGGACCGCCACCCTTCAAAGCGGTAGTTACGGAACCTCCTCCCTACTCAGGGTGGTGGTCTTTTAAAAAATGCTAAAACAACATTATTTTGAACCCATTTTTGCATTTTTAGTATTCTCATATGTTTCAATGGTTTTTCCAATGCAATTTCGATAGTAACTTACTCCTTTTTCTTGTGTGTTTTTGTGTGTTTTGTAGAAGAAGGAAGAGTACATCAGATGGAGCCGTGAAAGAGAGTGTGATTGGTTCCAACAGTGTTGGATGCACTTTCTCAGGAAGAGCAGGATACTCTTCAGAGGGCCAGCATATTACGTATATCACGGGTTCCTCATGTTGCTCCTTCTAGTCACATACTGTGTGACCTATTTTTGTATTGGGATGCTGATTGGAACACTTTCTGATTTCCAGGAGTCAGGGGTGAGTGGACTATTACCCTGGAGGATGTCTACCATATATTAGGAGTCCCGGTCATTGGGAGATGGCTTACACTTGAGATAGAAGGGTCGCGGGCTCACATAGCTTAGTAGGCTACATATATGGGAGATGTAATTATCTCCACTGGTTCGAAGAAGGGGGTGAGGGTCCATTCCATTCCTAACTTGCCTATCTCCTTGATTCATCAGGCCATTATGGGGATCCTTGCCTCGAGATTAATCAGGGACAAGGGAGGGGACACCTTACTCTACTATTGGTCCCCTATTATTGCACAGATTGAGGCACATGGCTGGATTTATGCCTGGGGAACCGATATACTTGGGACCACCTACCATGATCTATATAGGGTGGTCTACTTACAGGGACAATCTTTGAGCCATCCGACCTTGGTTATGAGCTGGGTCTATGAGCGTATCATCCCCTATGGGAGAGGTGTAGATTTGGCGGATCCTAGAGCTGTGAGGGCAGCCAAATGGACAAATATGTCAGTGCTTAGAGCACCCCACTAGCTAGTTGCTTCCCTAACTACTGATGATATGGAGGCCACACCTTATCAGGCCATGGTAGGGTTGTGGGGCGAGGAGACCCTCACTTTGATTTCCTAATCTACTACTGGGCAGCTTGTGGATAGGATGGGGAAGGTAGAGACACACCCTTTTGATTGAGTGCCTTAGTAGTTTGGCCTTGCCTACATTGGTATGCTTCCCCCAGTGGTGCCAATGTTTAAATCAGTTCGGGAAGCTAGGGGAGGTCCTAGAGGCCAGGGTTGGACTGTCGTTACTCCTAGTGGCCCTATTGTAGCTAGGCGGGTGGTATGTGCCCGAGAGAGAGTTGGTGCTCCTCAGGCACCTTTACTTCAGATTACCGTCGGTCCTACCCATAGCGATGATGACCCTATTGATATAGAATCCGAGTCTGAGGAGTTCACAGGGGGAGAGACGGAGGAGGAGACTGAGGACATGGAGGTCAGCAAGTCAGGTGGAGAGGAGGATAGCGATCCCAAGTGGCATGACACTCAAGAGATCCTACAGGGCGAGAGGGTAGAGTAAAGTGCAGAGAGGGTGACTCTAGTCTCAGAGGAGTTTCCCTCTCAGGACCTAGGCAGAGAGGATGAGTCTGTAGTAGGATGCTATGTTTCCCCAGACACAGGAGGAGGACATCAATCAATGGCAGCATCTGTGGAAGGCGCTGACCCTAGGGATCCCTCTTAGAGACCTAGAGATCTGAGTGAGTTGTCACTCTTCTTTTAATGTTTGTTTTTAGCTAGGATTGCCTTAGTTGCTATCTCTCCTTTTGTTCATTTTTATTTCTATCTTTTGATTATTTCTAATTTTTTCTTATCCTTTACTTGCAGAGACTACTGATGAGTAGCGAGACTTAATTCTTCGGGTATGTATGGATACCCTGATGCTCCCTATGGAGAAGACTCACGCTGAGCTGTCGGTGGATGCAAGGGATCCTTCAGCAGCTGGTAGGCATAGTGATGTCTTTTCCCCTGTTTGGCATGTGGCCAAGATGGTGACTTCCCTCCATACTGAGTTAGCTAGGTATAGGACAACAGAGCGCTTGATGAGGAGCCACTCTCATAGTGAGGCTACAACTACTGTTCGAGACCGTGAGCCTTCGGTGCACTCAAAGCGCCGACGTAGCCGGAGACCTAGACGTGGTCATGCACCTTCGGAGGTATCTCATAGGGGTTGAGAAGCCACTTGGCTCTTCTTGTAGTGACTATTTGTTAGATTTTTTATATGATCATTTTGTACATCCCGGGCTCATTGAGCATTTTGACCATGCCTAGTGCATGATGGCATTGTACATAAAACTTGATTATATATATATATATATATATATACTTCTATTTGGATCAAACTCTTGGTGTCTAGGATTTTGTGATTCATTTCCACATGTATATTAGATGATTATTAGAATTCTTGCTTTTTTATATGATTTTTAGAATGTATGCAATGGGGAATAAATGATACAAATGCTTTCTTCCTTTTTGTATTTCATGATGCTGATGTATGATAATGTAGACACAATGTGATCTTGAACTTTAGTTTCTATAAGCAATTTTCCGGTACTTCATATTTGTTTTGACAAAATGTGAAGACGAACTGATATGATGAGCAGATGAACTTTCCCCACTCCTAAATCCACGCAACTAGTAAGATGCGAGGGTTCACCACTAAGAGCTAGAAAGGGCACAAGCTATGAGGTGTGTTGAAATGATGATGATGAGAGATAGACAAAGAGTTGGTGGAACCAAATTAGGATGCTACAAACCTACCCTACTCAAGTGACTCCATATTTTAGAATGTGACTTGCTTTACAGTTTATCTATACTTAGATCTGTAGATGGCCACTTGGTTGACAAAATCTAGTTTTCAAGGTTTTAAACTCTCTTGGAATTTTGAACATCTAATTCACTTGTTTTTGACTCAAGATTTCAAAGGTTTATTTGAACTATTTTCTTATGGCCTTCAATGTTACTATCAAGAGGACCCTCTACACCTTGCCCCATGCTACTATTAAGAAGCATGGGCTCGTCACCATGGACAAGGTATAGGCGAGTAAGGGCATTCCCATCCTTTCCCAACCCTACGTCACTAGTAAGAGATGCAAGCTCATCACCGAAGGTTGGTAGGGCAAGGAAATGTGTAAAAGTAAAATTTTCTGTTTGATCTATATTTGACTTATTTATTTGAGAAAAATTTTCCTAGTATGTTCTTATTTCCAAAGAGATCTATATATGGGATAGATGTGACACCATGAAGCTTCTAAAACAAACCATAGGCAAGACACCTATCCTAGGAAGAGACAAAAGTGAGAACAAATATGTAGGCCGTGGTATGGCCACCATTAAGACTTAGTCATATCTAGCTTTAATTGATGAAATGATTCAGAAATAGTTGATGATGTTATGAAAATGAAGAAGTGTGATTTGAAAGTTTCTCCTAATACCATCATAAGTTTGTAATGAATTGCTTAAGAAAAAGTCCCTTGATCACCCAATTTTACAAAATGAGCGAACAAAATGAACCTATCTAAATGAAGATGCAATGTAGATATAATTATACAAATAGTGTCGATGCTTCATGCGTAAAACCATTTAAGGTGCAAAGAATTGACAGTTTTTTTGAATTCCTCACCTTTCAGTGTACATAAGAAATATGCACTGTTTCCGTAGTCCTTCATAACTCGATATGGGCCCAACCATTTGGACCAGAACTTTCTTCCTTCACCGGTCTTCTTATCGATCTGGCTATCTAGTCTTAGAACTAGATCTCCTTTATATATTTCTCATTCATAGACCTTTTTGTTGTACTGCCAGCACATCTAGTCAACATAGATTCTATGCCGTTGTTTAGCATTTAACCTGGCCTCATCTAGGCTTTCTAGTTGGGAGAGGTGTGCCTCTCTATAAGCTTCCTCATCCAGAATTCCTTGTAGTGAGATGCAGATACTGGGTATTTGAACCTCAAGTGGGAGAACCGCTTCTACTCTAGATACCAATGAGAAAGGAGTTGCTCCTGTTGGTGTTCTTATTGAGGTTTGGTGGGCCCACAAGGCTGGATATAACTTTAAATTTCAATCTTGTTTGTTTTCTTTTACCATTTTGAGTAGAATAGCTTTCAATTTCTTGTTTGTTGCTTCATCCTTCCCGTTGGCTTGAGGTTAATACAGGGAGACCGTATGATGGTTTATTTTAAATTTATTACATAGCTCACGGACCTCGTCATTTTTAAAGGATGTGCCATTATCTGAGATAATGATTTGTGGGACACCGTACCTACAAATGATCTGGTTCAAAATGAACGTGGTGACCATGGATCCTAGTACAGTGGTAAGAGGCATAGCCTCTACCCATTTGGTAAAATATTCAATGGCCATGATTATGAAGTTATGGCCATCCATTGACGAGGGAGAGAATTTCCCTATCAAATCTACGCCCCATGTAGAAAAGGGTCATGGAGTCACAATTGGTTGTAGAGCTTGTGCCGACATGTGAATCTCGTGGGAAAATTCTTGGCATTTATGGCATCTGTGTACAAAATCTACTGCATCGTGCTCGAGAGTGGACAAAAAATAGCCCATTCAATGTATTTTGTGAGTGGTGGTGTGACCACTAAAGTGGCCTCCACATATTCCACTGTGAGATTTGTAGAGAATCTTCTTGGATTCTTCTGTGTCAACACACCTTAGAAGCATTCCATCAAAATCTTTACGATAAAGCACTTGTTCTATACTAACGTATTTAGCTACGATAATGCGTAATTGCCTTCTTTGTTGCGGTGTAACATCTTATGGATACGTATGGTCCATGATAAAATTGATTATATTAGTATACCAAGGACATTCAGAGATGGGAGGTCTGGTTTCAATGTAATATATGCATTCATCAGGAAAATCTAGATCTAATAGATCACCTCCATCTAACGGGTTTTTCAGCTAGCCAATTCGCAATGATTTTTCCCTTAATGGACTTCTAGTTTACAAAAGTTGATTCAAATTCACCCATTAAGGTTATAAAGCATCCAGCCTTTTTAGACAAAGACCCTTGCATGAGGAAAGTTCGTAAATGGTCTATTTTTACAATGACCCTTGTTTATTGATTTAGCATGTAATGTATTAAGCATTTGGTTGCAAAGACTATGGCAAGGCATTCTCGTTCTACCTGTGTATAACATGTTTCATAATCAAGCAACGTTCAGCTAATAAAATAGACCACGTGTTCTCATTTATCATCATCCTCTTGAGTCAACTTGTAGGCTAGCGAGACATCCATGGCCTATGAATATAAGATCAAAGGATGATCTAATCTAGGTGGCATTAATGTGGGAGGAGACGGCAAGAAGTGTTTAACTACTTTGAAGGCCTCGTGACATTCCTTTGTCCACACAATGCAGCAATCCTTTTTCAACAAATTGTTGATCGGATGTACAACAAAACTTAAGTCTAGAATGAATCTCTGGATTACACCGAGCTTTCCAAGAAACAATCTAATGCCAGAGTCCTCTGATGGTGGGATCATCTCAAGAACAACCCAGATTTTAGCTAAGTCTACATCGATCCCTCGTGATGATATAATGTAACCTAGGAGTTTCCCTCCTGTCACACCAAATACACATTTTTCTGGGTTTAGTGTGACTCTATATTCGATCAAACGTGAAAGAATGATGCGGAGCACTTCCGGGTGATCACAGTGCTTCCTGGCCTTGGCCAACAACTCGTCTACATAGGATTCCATGATTTTATGAATAAGATCGTGAAATATGTATGTCATTACCCACTGGTATGTAGCGCTAGTATTCTTGAGACCAAATGGCATGACAACATAACAATAAGTTCCCCAAGGAGTTATAAACATGGTTTTGGCTTGGTCTTGTTCAGATATTCTAATTTGATTGTATCCTGAGAACCCATCCATGAGGGACAAAAGCTCAAATCTAGCTGTTGCATTAATGATGACATCAATGGATGGTAACGGGAAGTCATCCTTGGGGCACGCCTTGTTAATGTCTCAAAAATCTATGCAGATGCGTATCTTTGCATTTTTTTGAGAACGGAGATGATATTAGATACCCACTGAGAGTAATCTACCGACTTGATGAACCCTACTTGGAGGAGCTTCATTACTTCTTCCTTCACCATGAGAGCTACCTTGGGTTTCATTGGTCTTTATTTTTGTTTAATTGGCTTTGCATTTGATTTGGTGACGAGGTTATGTGCCACGATGTGTGGTGTAATTCCCATCATTTCTATATAATTAAATGTAAAACCCTTTTAATGTTATTTAAGGATTTGAGTGTGTATTTCTATTTCTTCTGGAGTTAACGAAGATCCTAGTTTCAAGATCTTTGGTTATTCCTCCGTTCCGATGTTTATATCAATGGTTTCTTCTATCAAAGAAGCATTACCTTCTTTGAATTCAGGCGGGGATGGAGGTAGCTCTAGATCTTCTCGATTCTCTACCGCATATATGTCGAGTTCCTTTTGTGGGGGAAGCTCTACCATGGGATTTCTAAAGTAAGAATATGAATGTGGGATTAAGGACAAATATACCATGTGATGGGTGAGATGTAACTCTGCATAGGCATTTAGGTAATCAAGAGTGGCTCTATCACTATCAACGTGACCTAAGATAGCAGATTTATTCTTAGCTATGTGAGTTAGAAGAGGGTTTGTTGAAGTTTTCTTTACTAACGGTTCAACATGAAGGGATACCATGAAACATGTGTCTTCCAACTCACTATTTGGAGTGAAACGTGAAGCTGAGGTTGCTATCAAATCTACAAGAAGGTTTTGTTCTTGCAGGATTGCTTCAATTGATATGAAATTAAATCATTTGCTCAAATCTAATACTGTTGTTTTGTAGAGCTGTAAATGTTCAACTCTAGTCTCATACACCTCAGAGACTTGGTTTGCTACTAATTGAGAGTCTCCTAACACTCTGATGTCATTAACACCGAGCCTTTTAGCTCTGATGGGGCCAAAGAGGAGGGATTCGTACTCAGCGCCATTGTTTGTACATTTAAAATTTAATTTAAAGGGGAATGGTAGGATCTTTCCCTCGAGAGAAGTAAAGATCACACCTACCCCAAACCCATAACGACATCTAGCTCCATCAAAGTGGAGATTCCAATGTTTATTTGGGAAGATGGATGTTGGGAAATTCATTACATCTATTTCTTTTGCTTCGTCAGTTACTTCTACCATGCAGAGTTCCTCTGCTGGAAGAGAACCAACTCCTAGGGTACATCCCATACCTATGGAATCAAACGATAGGAAAATTGGTAGATCTTGTTCTAGCAACTCAACTATTTTTGTATTAGTTCCTAATGACACTATTTCTACAACATTAGCTTCATCCTTGAGTGCTAGGATGCTCTTGACTGGGTTTGTAATCTCTAGTTCTGTTATAGGTATTAATTTTTCTTCTGGTTTTGAGTTGGTTGGTTTATTAAGTTGGTTTGTTGGGAGTTCAAACTCAGAGTGAATGCCTGGCCTTTTCTTCAGGTCTACTAGGTGTATGTCGAATGGTTTTGGGTCACCTTTTGCTACGAATATTTTCCTAGGTGTAAGAACCTTATTTCATGAAATAACGTAGAAGGGATTGCCTTCATACGATGTATCCATGGTCGGCCGAGGATCATGTTATAGTTGGTTTCCTGATCTATAATATAAAACTCATTGAAGATTGTTTTGGGTCCTAAGGTGACTAGGAGTATTATAGTTCCAATTGAAGTGGCTTTAAGGCTATCATAGCCTCTTAGTGTATTCCAAGTCGTGGAACAATTTGTCTCTCCATACCCTATATTTTGAAGGAAAGAGAAGGAGACTATATTAACTTCTACCCCATCGTTAACCATTTCATGTTTAACGTAATTATTATAAACCCACACTTCTAAATGTAAGGCTAGATCACCTCTATGTGCAATCTCAGCATCTATTGGCATTTTTCTTATGTCGAATATAAACTCGGTAGCCCTATTCGGATGCCCTAGAGGGTGGATATCAAAGTCTATATGGTTGACCTATGTTTTGGGAGGTGGAGTGATGTTAATTAAATGACCTAAACCTAATGCTTCTAAAATATCAGCCCTATGGGCAGGAGAGTTCTTCAGCAAGTCCAAAAAGGAGATGTGAGAGAAGGTCTTTGTCAGGTCATTAATTAAATCGTAGGCACCCACGTGTTTTACTAATGTTTGTTGAATGTTATCTGGCTCTAGTGGGTAACTTGGATTTGTATGAGAGGAATACTCTTGTGTCCTTGTTATGTCTTCCATGTGTAGCTCAGTGTCTAATTCCACTAAACTGACTATCTTGTTTCATGGCTGATTTCCTAATTATGGTGCGACAGGTGGATTTAGTGAAGTTGAGGCTTCATGATCATTGTTTCATGTCATTATACCCTTGTTCATCCCATTTGGATTTAATTTTTTGTTATTTTGATTTGGGAGTGGATCATTGAAAATCTTAAGGGGTGCATTTTGAGGGGAGATCACCCCTGTGAGATTATTTGGTGCAGGTGATGTAGGATCTGCTAAGAACATATCTATGAAAAGTTGTCTTTGTTCCTCTAGAAAATGTTGCATGAATTTATTGTAGTCACAGCAAGTCCTAGTGTCATGGCCTCAAATTTTGTGGAAACCACAATACGAGTTGGGATTGTAATTCCTAGGTTGTTGGTTTGGCACGTGTTGTGATCCAAAGCCTTGATTAAACTGTTGACTATTAAGATTAAAGTTTTGTGTTTGTTGCCTTTGGTTTTGATATCCAGTTGAATTTTGACTTAGACCTTGTTTTTGGATCTACCATTGTCGTTGTTGTGGACGATTAAAATCCACTACGTTGATTGTTGGGGTAAAATTTTTGTTTCGTTGATTATTAATTGGTGGTAGAGCATTTACAACATTTATTTTTTTTGCTTGGTCAGTTACTCCATTCATTGTGACCCCACAATTTTTGTTAAGGATTTTAGGTCCTTGATTGGTGTTTGTGGTAGTAGGAGAAGTCATATTATTTTGGTTAGGGATGATTAACCTCCCATTTGTCCTATATGCCTTGCGACTGCTATCTATTGCAGCTTGATCTATTCAGAGGGAACTCTCAAGCACTTCATAGTGTTATGTTTGTGGAGCCTATTTTCATGTTAGAGTGTGGTACACCTTCTATGTGTTACACTCGAGTATTTTTATGGCGGTCCCGCTCGCCGGTGAGCGGGTCAGGGGGGTTTGGGGGCGAAGCCCCTGAATTAAATTTTCATGGGTGGTTTATTAACCCATGGGTAATGGGTAACCGTTATGGGTTGTTTTTGGGCCCATGTTTTTTCGGTACCCATTGTTTTGTAAAACCGCCTCTTCGGTTACCCATAGGTTTATGGGACAGTTTTATTTTTCCCCATGGTTTTGATACCCACGGTTTTGTAAAACTACTTAAGCAGTTGTCTATTTATATGGTCTTATACATATGATAGATGGAAAAGCAAATGTATTACAGATGTGTTTTAAATTCGAGTTTGAATTCTGTAGAGTTTGTTGAGCATAGCTCCAAACAGATCTGGGTATTGTATTGAGAGAGTGAAAGCTTGTAATAAAATATGAGCAAGTGATTCTTGGTGGACGTAGCCCAAATTGGGTGAACCACATTAAATATTGTCTCTCTATGTTGTGTTATTTATTCTACACTTTTATTTGAGATCTGTAATATTTTTCTGCATATTAGTTTCTACTGTTGTGATTCTGTAAGGGATTATTCCACATATTTTATCTATTATTTCCTAATAATTGGTATCAGAGCCTAGTTTGGTTTGCTGAAGTGTTGAATCACAGGGAAAGTTTTTAGCTTAAGTGGGAGCTATGGAAGATGATGGAAGATCTAGGGTTGATAAATTCAACGGGAAGAATTTCAGTCTTTGGAAGATGCAGATGGAAGATTACCTTTATCAGAAGGATCTTTATACTCCGTTGTCTGAGAAGGTGAACAAACCCTCGAGTATGATAGATGCGGAATGGGATTTGTTGGATCGGAAGGCACTTGGAACGATCCAGCTGTGTCTTGCATCTTCGGTATTATTTAATGTTTCAAAAGGAAAATACTATAAAAGATCTAATGGATGCATTAGGGAAGTTGTATGAAAAACCCTCTGCCTCTAACAATATATTTTTAATGAAAAAGTTGTTTAATATGAAGATGTCTGAGAATAGTTCAGTAGCAGATCATTTAAATGATTTCAATACGGTTGTGAATATGTAGTTTCGGGTACAATAGAATTTGAGTGGTTTATTAACCCATGGGTAATGGGTAACCGTTATGGGTTGTTTTTGGGCCCATGTTTTTTCGGTACCCATTGTTTTGTAAAACCGCCTCTTCGGTTACCCATAGGTTTATGGGACAGTTTTATTTTTCCCCATGGTTTTGATACCCACGGTTTTGTAAAACTACTTAAGCAGTTGTCTATTTATATGGTCTTATACATATGATAGATGGAAAAGCAAATGTATTACAGATGTGTTTTAAATTCGAGTTTGAATTCTGTAGAGTTTGTTGAGCATAGCTCCAAACAGATCTGGGTATTGTATTGAGAGAGTGAAAGCTTGTAATAAAATATGAGCAAGTGATTCTTGGTGGACGTAGCCCAAATTGGGTGAACCACATTAAATATTGTCTCTCTATGTTGTGTTATTTATTCTACACTTTTATTTGAGATCTGTAATATTTTCTGCATATTAGTTTCTACTGTTGTGATTCTGTAAGAGATTATTCCACATATTTTATCTCTTATTTCCTAATAATTGGTATCAGAGCCTAGTTTGGTTTGCTGAAGTGTTGAATCATAGGGAAAGTTTTTAGCCTAAGTGGGAGCTATGGAAGATGAAGGAAGATCTAGGGTTGATAAATTTAACGGGAAGAATTTCAGTCTTTGGAAGATGCAGATGGAAGATTACCTTTATTAGAAGGATCTTTATACTCCGTTGTCTGAGAAGGTGAACAAACCCTCGAGTATGACAGATGCGGAATGGGATTTGTTGGATCGGAAGGCACTTGGAACGATCCAGCTGTGTCTTGCATCTTCGGTATTATTTAATGTTTCAAAGGAAAATACTATAAAAGATCTAATGGATGCATTAGGGAAGTTGTATGAAAAACCCTCTGCCTCTAACAATATATTTTTAATGAAAAAGTTGTTTAATATGAAGATGTCTGAGAATAGTTCAGTAGCAGATCATTTAAATGATTTCAATACGGTTGTGAATATGCTAGTTTCGGTTACAATAGAATTTGATGAAGAAGTTAGGGCTTTATTAATTTTGTGCTCTTTACTTGAGAGTTGGAATAGCCTAGTAATGGCAGTAAGCATCTAGGTTCCAGCTAACTCGAAGTTGAAGTTTGAGGATGTTGTAGGGGTGATTCTAAGCGAGGAAATGCGAAGAAAAAGCTTTGGTGAATCTTCTACTTCAGGGAATGCTTTGACAGTGGAAACTAGAGGGAGACAAAAGAATAGAGGAAACCATGGAAAATCAAAAGATCGGGCAAGGTCAAAATCCAAGAACAAGATTGTATGCTGGAATTGTGGAAAGCCTAGGCATGCAAAGAAGGATTGTTGGGAGCTTCGGGATAAGAAGAAACAACAGGAAGAAAACAAGGAGGTAAATGTGGCATCGGGTAATGTATGTCAGGATGCTTTGATTCTTTCTTTGCACAATATTACTGAATCTTGGGTTTTAGATTCAGGGGCTTCTTTTCATGCTACTCCACATAGGCATTATTTTGTTGATTATGTTCAAGGGGATTTTGGGCATGTTTTTCTTGGTGATGATGAGCCTTGCAGTATAGTTGGAAAAGGTTCTGTTCAGGTTAAGATGCAGAATGGGAATACATGGCTATTAAAGGATGTCAGATATGTGCCTACATTAAGGAGAAATTTGATATCGGCAGGGCAATTGGGAAGTGATGGTTGTACTGTGATATTTAAAGCTAACTCTTGGAAGGTTACCAAGGGTGCTCTTGTGGTGGCAAGAGGTAAGAAGGTTGGAACCTTGTATTTAACCACTGATAGTACTAATGATTGTAATCTTGTGGCTTTAGATGCAGATACAACATTATGGCACTATAGGCTTGGTCATATGAGCCATAAGGGCATGGACATCATAAAGAAGAATTTTCCTGGATATACAGAAACAGGTTTGGATTTTTGTGAGAACTGCATAAATGGGAAACAAAAGCGAGTAATGTTTCTCAAGGTTGGAACTACAAAGAAAGAGAGTAAGTTAGAGTTGGTGCATTCTGATGTGTGGGGGCCAGCTCAGGTATCATCTCTTGGGGGTTCAAGTTATTATGTTACTTTTATTGATGATGCAACAAGGAAAGTTTGGGTTTATTGTATTAGAAATAAATCTGATGTATTTGACACTTTCGTTAAATGGAAAGCCTTGGTAGAGAATGAAACAGGTCTTAAGCTAAAATGTCTCAGGTCAGATAATGGAGGGGAGTATTGCAGCAATGAATTTAATGATTACTGTTCTAAGAATGGAATTCGCAGGCAAAAGACGGTTCCAGGAACTCCGCAGCAAAATGGGGTATCAAAAAGGATGAACAGAACAATAATGGAATGTGCTAGGAGCATGAGGTTACATGCAGGACTACCTCTTTCTTTTTGGGCAGAAGCGGTGAGCACAGCTGTGTACTTGATAAACAGAGGACCCTCAAGTGCCTTAAATGGAGGCATACCTGAGGAGGCTTGGTACGGTAAGAAAGTTGATTACTCATTTCTTATAGTCTTTAGATGTGAGGTGTTTGTTCATATTGACAAGGATGAAAGGACCAAGCTAGAGGCTAAATCAGAAAAATGCAGTTTTATTGGTTATGGTGGTGATGACTTTGGATTTAAATGTTGGAGTATTAAAGAAAAGAAAATCATTCAGTCTAGGGATGTGGTCTTTAATGAGAAAGTCATGTCTAAGCAACAGTTGCAGGAAAATAGGGAAGAATCCAAGAAAGAATATGCAGTGGTAGAGGATCTTCCGGATGGGAAAGTGACCCATGAATCAGTTCAGGAACCTACTCAACAGGAACCCCAAACTCCTACAGTGAGGAGGTCTTCTAGGGTAAGAAAAGAACCTGAACGTTTTTCTCCTTCTCTTTATTATTTATTACTCACTGATAGTGGAGAGCCAAAGAGCTTTGATGAAGCAATGCAGGTAGATGCCAGTAAGAAGTGGGAGAAAGCCATGGATGAGGAGCATAAGTCTCTCATGGAGAACCAGACTTGGGATTTGGTGAAGCTACCGGAAGTCAAAAGAGCATTACAGAACAAGTGGGTGTACAAAGTTAAAGATGAAGGAGGAAAGAAAAGATATAAGGCCCGGTTGGTGGTCAAGGGGTTTGCACAGAAACAAGGTATAGATTTTGATGAGATTTTTTCTCCTGTAGTAAAAATTACTTCTATTAGAACTGTTCTTAGAATAGTGGCAGTAGAAGACTTGCACTTAGAACAGTTGGATGTAAAGACTACATTTCTCCATGGTGATTTGAAGGAGGAGCTATATATGTAGCAGCTAGAAGGATATGAAGTCAAAGGTAAAGAGGAGATGGTGTGCAAACTGAAGAAGAGCTTGTATGGCCTGAAACAAGCTCCACGTCAATGGTATAAGAAGTTTGATAGCTTCATGATGGAGCAAGGTTATATCAGATGTCATTTTGACGAATTGTGTGTATACAAAGAAATTTGAGGATGGAAGTTATATTATCCTGTGTTTGTATGTTGATGACATGCTGGTTGCAGGTAAAAACATGCAGGAAATAAAAGTACTCAAGAAACAGCTAAGTGAATCCTTTGATATGAAGGATTTGGGGGTAGCCAGACAAATCCTTGGTATGAGGATAACTAGGGATAGAAAGGAACGGAAGTTGAATTTATCTCAAGAAGAGTACATTAAGAAGGTATTAGATAGGTTTAACATACAGGATGCTAAACCGGTTGCGACTCCTTTGGCAGGCCATTTCAAGTTATCAAAGGAGTAGTGTCCCATGACAGAGCAGGAAAGAAACTAGATGTCCAAGGTACCTTACTCATCAGCAGTTGGCAGTTTGATGTATGTTATGGTGTGCACTAGGCCTGATATTGCCCATGCAGTGGGAGCTATGAGTAGATTTAGGAGTGATCCAGGTAAAGAGCATTCGCAAGTAGTAAAGTGGATCCTTCGGTATTTAAGAGGGACCATGGGGACAGTTTTGTGCTACAGTGGATCAGACACCACTTTACGTGGTTATGTAGATTCAGATATGGCTGGAGATGTAGACAGCAGGAGGAGCATGACAGGTTATATTTACACTATAGGTGGGACAGCAGGGAGCTAGATTTCACAACTACAGAAGTTGGTGGCTTTGTCAACCACGGAGGTTGAGTATGTTGCTGCCACAAAGGAAAGCAAAGAGATGATTTGGTTACAAAAATTGCTTGAGGAATTGGGGCATAAGCAGGAAGAATGTAAGCTGCATAGTGATAGTCAGAGTGCTATACACCTAGCTAAGAACTCTGCTTTCCACTCTAGGATGAAGCATATACAGTTGAGATATCACTTCATCAAGACAACTTTGGAGGAAGATAATTTGAAGTTGGAGAAGATTCATACCAGTCAGAATCCTACAGACATGATGACCAAGGTGGTCACAAGGGATAAACTAAAGCAATGTTCATCTTTGGTTGGCCTTCGTGGATGACAATGAAGGGTTGAGAAGCTTGCTAAGTGGAAATCAGTCTCCAAGTGGGAGATTGTTATGTTTGTGGAGCCTATTTTCATGTTAGAGTGTGGTACACCTTCTATGTGTTACACTCGAGTATTTTTACGGTGGTCCCGCTCGCCGGTGAGCGGGTCAGGGGGATTCGGGGGCGAAGCCCCCGAAGAAAATTTTCATGGGTGGTTTATTAACCCATGGGTAATGGGTAACCGTTATGGGCTGTTTTTGGGCCGATGTTTTTTCAGTACCCATTGTTTTGTAAAACTGCCTCTTCGGTTACCCATAGGTTTATGGGACAGTTTTGTTTTTCCCCATGGTTTTGATACCCACGGTTTTGTAAAACTACTTAAGCAGTTGTCTATTTATATGGTCTTATGCATATGATAGATGGACAAGAAAATGTATTACAGATGTGTTTTGAATTTGGGTTTGAATTCTGTAGAGTTTGTTGAGCATAGCTCCAAATGGATCTGGGTATTGTAGTGAGAGAGTGAAAGCTGGTAATAAAATCTGAGCAAGTGATTCTTGGTGGACGTAGCCCAAATTGGGTGAACCACGTTAAATATTGTCTCTCTGTGTTGTGTTATTTATTCTACACTTTTATTTGAGATCTGTAATATTTTCTGCATATTAGTTTCTACTGTTGCGATTCTGTAAGAGATTATTCCGCATATTTTATCTCTTATTTCCTAACACATAGTAAGTTCTTAGTAGGAACTTCTAGACTTCTTCCTTTATCTCTCTACTGAGAGAATGAAGGAATAAATCACACAGTTCCATCTGACCCATGTTTGGAGCACTTTCTGAAGAATAGAGGACCGTACACCATCTTTGGATGAAATGAGCAACAGATTCATTGTGTTCTTGTTTAATATGCAAGAATTCCCTGATTCCCATTCTCAACAATTTGTTCATGTCGAATGCCTTGATGAACTCTGAAACGAGTTGTTTAAATGAATGTATTGAGGCTTTAAGTATTCTATAATACCAATCGAGGGTGATGCGTTCTAAATTTTTAGAGAATATTTTAGCAACAACTCCATCCCAAGGGAGCAGTTCTCGAATGGCGTGGCATAGGTCTTAATATGTGCATTCAGGTCTCCCTCTCCTTTATATTTGGGTAAATCGGGGAGAGGTCTTGGAAGCATGATGCTTCGTATAGTGAAGTCTAAGGGCTCTTTCAAATATTCTGAATAAGTTCCTATTGCATAGGTTTCAACCATTGATGGTGCTTGCTAAGGGGGTGGAGGTGGTATGGGTTGTTGATATGGCATAGTGTATGCATTTGTAGGGACATAAGGAAATACCTGTGGTTGAGTGAACATGCTAGGAGAAGAGAACATATCTCCTTGTGGTGACTTGGAAAAATGTTTAAATACGGAGGAACATTGTTCAGAAATAGATTATTTTATACTAAACCGGGGTATCATGTTTCTTACTGGAGCGGCGTTAGAGAACGCACTTCTAGTTGGAGTTTGTTGTGAATACTGAGGAGACATGCCCTACGTTCCTATTCTTTTGAGGAAGTCTACTTGGCTAGGATGATGTGGAGGATTGGAATTTCCTACTTGTATGAATTGCAAATTTTGACTTGCTTGAGCAAGTTCCAACCCTCTAACTTTTTCTACTAAGGTTGAGATGACTTCGTTTGGTGAAGTCACAGTATTTTACCTTAGTGGTGTTTGTTTTACACCATGAGGTTATATAGGAATATGGTACCCTGTTATGAATTGATCGTTGCCCTGCCAAGTTTCACCGAGGGCATTTCCTATAGGTAGTGGCATGGAGGTGTTTTCTTGAAAAGAGACCTCGGGTTGTGTTTGTGAGCTTCCTATAGGTGGGTACATAATCTGAGAGTGTTGTTCACTCCTGGCATAATGTGCTAAATTTTCATCATCTAAAAATAGATATGGATCTGATTGTCTACTGATTTGCGGTCTAAGCAACACTTGAGGAGATGAACCAGATTCTCTAGTGAGCGTCATGTTGTTCGATCCTGAAGGCTCTGGTTGTTGCATTTGAGTGAGTTGATCTAACTCCTCTATTTGGAAAGAAGAGCTATATCTAGTCCTTAGAGGTGGAGTTTGTGTTGAAAACTAGTTAGTTGAATAGTTGTGACCCCATGCTGAGAGCGAGGGTGATTTTTGTCTATTCAATTGATTGTAGTATGCTTCAAGACCTAGGAGAGGTCTGCCATATGCATCGAATCCCAACATATTGGGGGGGTATATGAATACCCACAGAATAATGGGAAGAAGCGAAGATGGATGAAAGAAAATGAAACACTAAAAGGGGAAAGGTGAAAATGAAGCAACTGTTATGTTCATGTCAGGTTCACCAATTTTGTATGATGGAAAAGTGACAAGCGAGCATGAGAATCTACAAGTAACTCTTCCTTGCACCTGACCTCCCGAGGTCGTGCTGAGATAGTCGGTGGAGATGGAATATATGTGGGGCACATACAAAATAGTTAGGAAATCTTATGTCTTTGACGTGCATTGATGGAACCTGTAAATCTAAGGTAAAGAAGGCCCTCCTAACCTGAACTGGCATGATAGATCATTTGGTGAGGATGACTACTCGAAGGCTCCAATCAATATCGAGCTCTGGCATGATCTGATCTATAGGTTGTGGGATATGTGGAAGATAACCTGTGGGTTCTTCATAGATATCCCCCAATAGAATCATGAAAAATGGATGATGGATGTATGGTGGATTCTATGGGTGATTCTCTGGTCTAGTCTAGAAATCCTTAGCTTGATTAGCTGCTATGTCTAGTGAGGATAGTTTTGCAATAATGATTGGTGGAAGTGGAGAGGATCTAAATACTAATGTGGTAAACCAGCATCAACGTCTGATTGACCTGTGGGCCCGTTGGGTTGTGGGACCTATGGATCACAACTGTAGGTTTGTGGTTGTTGTGGGCCTCCTATGGTCATGTGCAGAATCAATCCCTAATCCCTAATCCCTAATATCCAGTAGTCGTATGCCTTTCTGGCCTCTATGTTTAGAACTAAAAGCTACGTAATCTTCTCAGAGTACCTTAGAGGTGTTCTGACAACTTGAATTCTTAAGCTAGTGTCTATGTCAATGAGAATGTCTCCTACATCTGGTTGTGGGACCAAAGGATCACAACTGAACGTTTGCTCTCTTTCAATCCTTTCCACAGTCATGCGGATATTTATTAGGGAAATCTGTAGTTTTGCTAGTTTGACCAAAATGTATGTGCTTTGTCGTCTTCTATATTTAATCCTCTTAACTAAGAACTAATTTATTTTAGGTCTGTTGTTGTTCAGAGGACCTGAATTCTGAGATTTTGGTCTATATCAGTTATTACTGTGACAAGATTTGGTTGAGGTATGATTGGCTCGAATACGTATTCTTTGGGATCCCTAGGTCCCGTGATTGTCATACAAAAGAAATAATATAAATCTAACTAAAGCAAAGTAAACTAATTATGTAAAGTATATCCAAAGCATATATAAATTTTCTATTTTTGTATTTTTGACAGAGTATTTAACATAATTAAGATAACAACTATTTAATAGAATTGAAAGAGCAATTATTTAATATCTAAAAAATGACAGCTAAGCTAATATCAGAATTTAAAACAAACAAAGTAGCCGAGTATAGCTACCTACCTGTGTAGTTGTGAATCTATTCTGAATAACCAAATAACTGATCTAACCTATTTGAAAGACCCCCGATCTTACCTCAGAAGTGAGGAATGAATCATAGTTTCTTAGAAACTATCAATCCCCATAGCTTTCCTGGTAATATCGAAAGTGAGATTAACTGAAATGAAATGATTCACTACTCTATTTGATAGCTTGAACTTGGATTTTTCATAACAGTGGCGAATCTGATTGTGTGTGGCTTTGTCCCCTCAGTGTGATCTCCATGTTCCTTCGTGCTCATGTGAATCCAGAAAAGTGTGTAATGTTAGCGTCGATAGGAGTAGATATTGGAACAATGGCAGCTTTGGATGTAGACTGAATATAATGCGAGTAGGAGAGGGATAGCACAAGAGAACAGAGCTTGGCTTATGTAATTCCTAGTGGGATTTATTACAAGTCACACAACACAAAACATCCAGAACCTGAAACTATCCTTTTTGATGAACAAAACCTACAACTCTAATGGCTTCAGACTAAAAATGAAACTATGCTACCTCAATTGATTGTATGAAACAGTAATAACGCTAGAACAAGAAGATCATGTGGCTTCTAAACAATAGAATAAGACTAACTATGCATGCAACAAATGAAAACTATTGAATTCCTAAACAATAACTGAAAGACTAAACTATTGAAATGAGAGAATGAGAGGCAGTTTTGAGGGGCCATTTGCTTGTAATCAAACTATCTATTTATAGAATTCCCATTCACCCAAAGGTAACTCCAAATAGGACTCTTTTACTATAAACAATGAAGAAACACTATTCTAGGGAACCAAAAACGGATGAGAAAGCTGGTAAAAGTTGAAAATTTACACGAGTCACGTTAAAGGAAGTGTGCTAGAAAATGAGTGAAGGAACGCCACCCTAAGCAGGGTGGTGGTCACAAGACTGCCGCCCAGGCAAGGCAGTGGTTTCGTCATTGAAGACCAAAATGCAAAGGAAAAGAAGGGGAAAGAGTAAAACAGAGCATGCAGAGGCTAAGCGGGTCATGCGAGATGTTAACGTACACTTGGAGATCTTTTCTGGATCCTAAAAACCTTGCGAGGAGACCTATATCATCATTGGGGTATGTGTAACATCATTCCAGCGGTACCGTACCCTACAATGTTGGGTACGTACAGTTTTCCTGTGTTGTCTTCATCTCACTGGATGCTTGTGAAAGGTCATGGAGGAGAAGAGACACGAGTTAACCTTCCAAACATTTGGGTTAGTTCCTTTCATATTTTTGTTGTTATGTTCAAAAGAGCCAAGACCACTACCCAATGCAGACCGGTGGTCCCAAATTGACTACCACCTATAGTTGGGCGGTGGTTCTGTAACCGCTGATTTGACACCAGAGCATTATGATCATGTTACTAAAAAGATAAAACCTCCGTGTATGTATTTTTCTTTCTTCGTGTAGAATGATTTGATGAAGTTGAATCATTTTAGATCACTATGGATCACACCTCCCCTACTTAGGAGGATTTTTTTCACACAAAATCTTAATGGGGGAGTTAGATGAGGAAATAATTCCCCCACTTTCTCTGTTGGAGTACCGCCGGGACTTACTTGGTGTCTTTCCTTTTAATTCCAATTTGCCAAGACTCCTACGGACCTCTCCTAGTACTTTGACCTTCTGCTGCAGCAATACATCCTCCTCCAATTTTCCTTGTGAGTCCAAGATGCAATCCTCAATGGAAGGTTACAATTATAGTCCTTCATCTTCATCTAGCACAAGATGCAACTCATATAGGTGCAAGTTTTCAATAGTTTACTACAGAGTACCATCCTCATAAATGATGGTAAATCAAGTCGAAATGGCATTTTCTCCAACCTGATCCAATATGGTAAAGGGCCCATATCGTAGTGGCATTTAGTTGGTAGTTTGACCTTGTAGTCTCTCCTTACTCAAGTAAAGCCAAATATTTATCTCCAAAATGAAGTTTATGTTCCCTCCCATGCTGATTGTGCCTAGCTTTATACTTGGCTTGAAATTTCTCTAGCTATTCTTTGACTTTGAGATGGATTTGTTGGATCCTCTCAATAAATTTGTTTTCTCTAGTCACCTCTATGTCTCATATCTCCTCTTCATCCTACTTCCCAATGTGTTATGATCCAAAAGATTTATAGGTAGATATCCCAAGCATGCTTCATTACTTGGTGCACTTCAAAGTGTGCCATACTGTTGTGGAGCTTGATTTCTTCAACTGAATGCTGAATAGTAGTGCTGAAGGACTGCACACTAAGAGGTACTATGGCTAAAGAGGTTTTCGATGTTATACCCTCTGATCTGTTGGGGTGTGGAGCCTATTTTTTGGTCTTCTTGAATTAGTGTTAAAGTGTTGGAGCTTTAACGGTTAAGTTTGGAGACTTATCAGGAGCATTCTGCAGTTGTCTGTGGTGAGATAGTGATGTTGTTGTGTTGTTGTTATTTTGTTAACATGCTGTCAACATCGGGACTATTTTTCCAGCCATGGGAAGTTGAAAGATCAACTTTCAATATTCTAGGGTCAGATTTATGGACTTCTTAAAAGGATTGTAATCCTATAAATAGAGGTGTTAGGGTATCTTGAAAGATATCTTGAGTGTTCAAGAGGTCTTGAGTCTTAGATGATCAAGAGGTGATCAAGATTGATCAAGGTTAAGTAATTGGGTGTCAATTGTGGTTTAGATGTGGTTTAACATCTTTGGAATTCTGTTATGAGTTCATAACTGAGAGAAGACTGTGAGAGTTGTTTTACTCTTGTTGATAATAAAATCTGAGCAAGTTTTTGGTGGACGTAGCCCACATTGGGTGAACCATGTTAAATCTTGTCTTGTCTTCTTTTGTGCATTATTCATTTATGTTGTTATATTTCTGCAAGTATAATTCTGCTATATAGTTTCCTACTGTTGTGGCTTGAGGAAATGTTTTCACATATTTGTTCTCTAATTCATAACAATTGGTATCAGAGCTTTGGTGGTTTTTTTTGAAGTTGTAAATCACAGGGAAATTTTAGCTTGAGTGGGAGCTATGGTAGATGAGGGAAGATCGAGGGTTGAGAAGTTTAATGGGTAGAAATTTGGTTTGTGGAAGATGCAAATGGAGGATTACTTATATCAGAAGGACCTCCATGTTCCTTTAGCTAGAAAAGCAAAGAAACCTACAAACCATGTCAGATGAGGATTGGGATTTGCTGGATAGAAAGGTGCTTGGGGCAATTCATTTATGCCTTGCATCTTCGGTTGGTTTCAACATATTGCAGGAGAAGAGAACGGAAGGTCTCATGAGTGCATTGGGGAAGTTATATGAAAAACCCTCTGCCTCTAATAAAATATTTTTAATGAAAAATTTATTTAATATGAAGATGTCTGAGAATGGTTCTGTTGCTGATCATTTGAATGAATTTAATATGGTTGTGAGTATGTTAAACTCAATAAAAATTGACTTTGATGATGAGGTTAGGGATTTACTGATTTTTTGCTCCTTACCAGATAGTTGGGACAACTTGGTTATGGCTGTAAGTAATTCAGTCTCTAATAACTCAAAGCTGAAGTTTGAGGATGTAATAGGTGTGATCCTAAGTGAGGAAATGTGAAGGAAGAGCACCGGGTGATTCTTCTACTTCTGGAAATGCTTTGAAAGTGGAGAGCATAGAGGGAGACAAAATAATAGAGGGAAAGGTAACCATGGGAAGTTGAATGATCGTGATGAAGGTCAAAGTCCAAGAGTAAGTTAGAATGTTGGCACTGTGGGAAGGTGAAGGTCATGCTAAGAAAGATTGCTGGGCTCTTCGGAATAAGAAGAAAAAGGAGGAAAATAAAGAGGTAAATTTGGTAGCAGATGATGTTTGTCAAGATGCCTTAATTCTTTCTTTAGATAATATTGCTGAATCTTGGGTGTTAGATTCAGGGCTTCTTTCCATGCCACCCCACATAGACATTACTTTACTGATTATTGTTCAAGGAGATTTTGGACATGTATATTTTGGTGATGATGAACCATGCAGCATAGTAGGGAAAGGTTGTGTTCAGGTGAAAATGTAGAATGGGAACACATGGCTGCTTAAGGATGTCAGGCATGTGCCTAAGTTGAGGATGAAACTTGATATCAGTGGGACAAGGAACTAGGTAGTGATGGTTGTATGTTGTTATTTTACAGTGGATTCTTGGAAGGTTACCAAGGGAGCTCTTTTGGTTGCAAGAGGTAAGAAAAATAGAACTTTGTATTTAACCAGTGGTGCTGATTATTGCAATTTAGTGGCTTCAAAAGGAGATAATCAACTTTGTGGCTCTAGAGGTATCTTGGTCATATGAGTCATAAGGGCATGAGATTATAAAGAAAGGATGATCCTGGATTAAAGGAGTTAGATTTGGACTTCTGTGAGGACTGTGTTTATGGGAAATAAAAGTGAGTGAGATTCCTCAAGGTTGGACCTACCAGGAAAATAGGGTAAGTTTGAGTTAGTGCATTGGTGATGTATGGGGTCTTGGCTAAGGTAAATCTCTCTTGGTGGTTCATGTTATTATGTCACTTTCATTGATGATGCAACAAGAATAAGTTTGGGTATATTGCATTAAAAAGAAATTTAATGTGTTTGAAACTTTTAAAAGATGGAAAGCCTTGGTTGAGAATGAAACAGGTCTTAAGCTGAAATGTCTCAGGTCAGATAATGAAGGGGAATATTGCAGCAATGAATTTCTTGATTACTGTTTGGTAAATGGGATCCACATGAAAATAATGGTTCCAAATACTCCATAGGAAAATGGAGTGTCAGAGAGAGGATGAACAGAGACAATCATGGAGCGTGCTAGGTGTATGAGGTTACATGCAGGGCTGCCACTCATGTTTTTGGTGGAAGCAGTAAGCATAACTATTTATTAGATTAACAAAGTACCGTCTATGGCTTTGGATGGAGGTATACCTGAGGAGGTTTGGTCTGGTAAGAAAATTGATTACTCATTTCTTAGAGTATTTGGATGTGAGGTATTTGTTCACATTGATAAAAATGATAGGACCAAGTTAGAGGCTAAGTCTGAGAAATGCACCTTTGTTGGATATGGTGAAGATGATTTTGGATTAATCCATGTTTGGAGTCTTAAAGACAAGAAAATATTTCGATCTAGAGATATTGTACTTTAATGAGAAATTCATGTATAAAGATTAGTTGCAGGAACAAAAAGAGGAATCAAAGAAAGAATACACAGTGTTAGAGGAAATTGTCAGATAGACAAGGTGTCCAAGGGGCCAGTTTAGGTACAACATGTTCCAGCATATCCAGTTCAAGTACCTACTCATCAGGAACCCCAAACTCATGAGGTGAGAAGGTTCTTCTAGGGTAAGAAGGGAACCTGAATGATTTACTCCATCTTTGAATTATTTATTAGCTCACTGATAGTGGAGAGCCAGAGTGCTTTGAGGAAGCAGTGCAGGTGGATTCCAGGAAGAAGTGGGAGTAGGCCATGGATCAAGAGCATAGATCTCTTATGGAAAAATAGACTTGGAATCTGGTGGAGCTACCCGATGGCAAGAGAGCATTCAAGAACAAGTGGGTGTATATAATCAAAGAGGAAGATGGAGGTAGGAAATGATACAAGGCCCAAGCTTGGTGGTCAAAGGATTTTGCACAAAAGCTTAAAGGTATAGATTTGATGAAATTTTTTCTCCTAGTTGTTAAAATGACTTCTATTAGGACTGTTCTAGCAATGGTTTAGTTGCAACATAAGACTTGCACTTAGAACAATTTGGATGTGCAAACACCCATTGCATTTCTTCATGGTGTGTTGGAAGAGGAACTCATATATATAGCAGACACAAGGGTGTATGAGGTAAAAGGGAAAGAGAGAGTTGGTGTGCAAAGTTGAAGAAGAGCTTGTATGGACCTTGAAACAAGCTCCACGACAATGGTATATGAAATTTGATAGTTTTATGTTTGGAGTCAAAGTTATATCCAGAAAGTCACTAAGACCATTGTGTGTACAAAAAGAAATTTCTTGATGGAAGTTATATTATCTTGTGTACTGTATGTGGATGACATGCTTGGTTACAGGTAACAACATGCAGGAAATAAAAGTACTCAAGAAATAGCTAAGTGAATCCTTTGCTATAAAGGATATGGGGGCAAGCAAAACAAATCCTTGGTATGAGGATAAGCTCATGAGACCCCAAGGAGACGAAATTGGAATTTATCTCAGGAAGAGTACATTTCACCAAATTCTTGGAGAGGTTTAATATGCAGGATGCTAAACCAGTTAGTACTCCTTTGGATAGGCCAATTTTAAGTTATCAAAGGAGTAGATGTCCCAAGACAGAGGAGGATATAAACCAAATGTCCAAGGTACCTCATACTCATCAATAGTTGGTAGCTTGATGTATGCCATGGTGTGTACTAGGCCTGATATTGAGCCCATGCAGTGGGAGCAGTGAGCAGATTTATGAGTGATCCAGGCAGAGAGCACTGGAAAGGCAGTAAAGTGGATCCTTTAGTATTTGAGAGGGACCATGGGGAGAAACAAAATGTGTCCTCCCCCTGGATCATACACTACACTTTGTGTGGTTATGTATATTCAGACATGGCCAGGTGATTTAGACAACAGGAGGAGCACAACAGGTTATGTTTTACTCGTCTGGTGCATATGTGCAGTGAGCTAGATTTCACAACTACAATAAGGTGCAATGGCTTTGTCAACCACAGAGGTTGAGAATGTTACTTCCATAGAGGCAAGTAAAGAAATGATTTGGTTACAAAAATTCCTTGAGGATTTGGGTCATAAGCAAGAAGTTAGGAAAGCTACACAGTGATAGTCAAAGTGCTATTCATTTAGCCCAAGAACTCCGATTTCCACTCTAGGACGAAGCATATATCAGTTGAGATACCATTTCATCAGGACAAATTTGGAGGAAGATAAGTTGAAGTTGAAGAAGATTCATACCAGTTACCATGAATCCTGTAGATGATGATGACCAAGGTCATCATAAGGGAAGAAATTTGAAGTTGTGTTCAGCTTTGGTTGGTCTTCATGGTTGACTAGTGAAGGGTTAATAACTTTTCTTAGAGGAAAACTAGTCTCTAAGTGGGATATTGGATTGGGGTTGTGGAGCCTTATTTTCATGTGTTCTTGAATTAATGTTGAATACTATAGGTTCACTCAAAGAGTTAAAGTGTAATACTTTTCATGCATGGCCTCAGTCATTTGTTCTGTGACGCAAACCCTCGAATTTTCATGCCCGTTAACTGGCTTAAAACGTGCCCAATATTCGGGAAACGTGATTTTCTCAGAATGGGTGGGACAGTTTGACCCATAGGTTTATGGGACAATTTTTTCCCATGGTTCATATGATACCCAGGTGTTTATAAAGAAAAAACTATCTTAAGCAGTTGATTGTAATTATAAATATGAAGTTTTAGGGTATCTTGAATATGATCTTGAGTGTTCCAAAAAGTCTTATCAAGAGGTGATCAAGAGTGATCTACAGCTTATGAATTCAGGTGTAAATTCTGTAAAGTTTCACATGAGGTTTAGAATCTTGTAAAGGTAAATTCTGGTGTGACATTCAAAGGAATGAGAGAATACTGATTGAGAGGTGTTACTCAAGTTGAAAGAGGTGAAAATATGGGCAATTTACTTGGTGGACATAGCCCACATTGGGACATGAACCACGTTAAATATTGTCTCATGTAGTTCAAGTGTTATTTTATTCTGCATTTTCATTTGAGATCTATAATATTTTTGTACATATTGGTTTCTGACTGTCTCAGCTATGGGGGGATTTTTCCATAATGTCATCCTTACATGGACCTAGTGGATGTGTGACTGCCCAGTTAATATGTTTGGAGGAACTAAGGACTCATGGCCAAGTACTTGGATATTTGTAATTTCTGATCAACTATACCAGAAGTCCTGTTGGCAGGAGGACATCTGTCTGTCCATCTGTCTCAGTGGTGGAAAGTCTCTTCTCCTTATAGATCATGTATCCATCTTGTCACTACAAATCTAAGACCAAGAAATTCCCTGGAGAATCTATGATCATTCATCTCATGAAACCAAAATGATCTTTCTTCAAACCAAAATTATCCCATACAATAGCAAAGAAACTAATCTAGCTGCCTCATGTGAAATTTTACTGTCTATAGTAAATGACATAAGATAACATAGTGAATGAATCTATCAGACTCATAACTGGTTAGACCTTCCTCAATGGCCATGGTTAAATGACAAGGTAATCCTAAGCTCATAAACATTCCATGTGCCAAATTCCTATCCTCGAGACCTCCAGAGGAGGAAAAACCACGAAGGAATTTACAAATTTCTCCTTCTTAGTCAGATTTATGGAAGAACAAAAATTAAAATAATTTCAAGTACAAAATTTTGATACTTAATATTGCATATCATGGAAGAAAAATAGAGGACCTTTGAAGTGGGGATAATATCTTACAGTGACCAAAATTCCTCACCATTAATTGCTTTAGGTACCAGTGCTTGAAGAAATATCATCAATAGACTTCATTTCTTCTATGCTCTCGTGAACATGCAAAGCTTCCGACATCGGTAGAACATCTCAAAACATATCTCACTAAGGCCCCAACATTTTCATATCCATATCAATTCAGTCCCCTAAAGGAGATGCAATTGACTTAAAAAGGGTAAATGATTCACTTCACCAAAGTCTCTGTCATTAGAAAATAGCCTCTCCTGAAATCAAGGTTCCTTGCCATGAAGTAGATTATTTGATGAAGAGATATGGGTCATAAATGCAATTTGATACTTTCTCATACATCAAAGTTTTCGGTTATGATCTTTATATTCTAGACAACCTTAGTCTCTCAGCGACAATTTTGTTGTTCATTCTTATATTTGCATACAACTGGCAAATGTTCAAAGTAATCTCAAGAACCGGAAACCCAGGACCAATGTAGTGCTTTTCCTATCTAGCTTAGGACTGTGCTTGCACCTACTAGAGTTTCAATTATGGTCACACTTGGAAGCCACCTTCACACCCTTAAGCTTTATTCTTATACACCAAGGGTAGACTAATGACATCTGATGTGATCTAGACACTTTCCTAATCTCCCAGTGCATACATGTTCCTGTATCATATACTGAATGTCCTTTAACTTCTGAAGTGAAAGTTTTAGAATGATAACATACGGATTTACCTCCTTGAAGCAACATTGCTACCCATGGTGTAATCACTGAACATTTATCTCTACTTGAAAAGGATACTACGAATTAGGAAGAGCAAGTACTGGAGCATAAATAATCTTTTATTTCAATAAATTAAAGGATTTGTTCTTGTTCCTTACACCAGTCAAAAACCCTTACTCTTTGTGGTCACTGTGTGTAGAGGTGTTATAATCATAGAGAAACCCATAATGAACTTCTGCATCTACTGTACTTCTCCCACATAAACTCCTGAGTCTCTATGGCTCCTATTGGTGTTGGTCAGTTAGTGATGGATTCCAACTTCTTTGGATCCACTCGTAGCAACTCCTCCTCTAACCACATTTGCGCAAGATAGACAAGTGACTATTTGAAAAATTCACATTTCTTCATATTACAAAGTAGTTGTTTCTCCCTGAGAACTTACAAGACTTTCTGTAAATGAGTTATATGTTCTTCCCATGTGGCACTAAAAATCAAAATATCATCTAGATATACAATGACACATGAATCTATGAAATCCCATAATACATCATTCATCAATCTCATAAATGTAGTGGGTGCATTGCATAACCCAAAAGGAAGTACTAACCATTCATACAAACCCTGTTTTGTTTTGAAGGAAGTCTTCCATATATCCTCCTCCTTCATTCTGACTTGGTGATAACTAGACTTGAGATCCAAATTCGTGAAGAATTTGGCATGCTGAAGCTGGTCCAAGAGATCATCTATGCGGGGAAGTGGATATCTGTTCTTTATGGTGATCTTGTTCAAAGTGTGGTAGTCGATGCACATTCTCCAAGAACCATCCTTCTTTGGCACCATCACAATAGGAGAACCACATGGTGAGGTGCTCAGACATATCACCCCTTGGTATAGTAGTTCCTGGAGTTGTTTCTTTACTTTAGTACTCTCAAGTAAGGATTGCCTATACAACCCGATGTTTAGTAGAGGGGACTCTAGCAATAGCTGAATCTCATGCTCTACTTCCCATTTTGGTGGTAACCCACTGGGAGCTTGAAATACTTCCTGAAAATACTTTATAATACTATCCAAATCATGCTTTCCCTAGTTAGAAATATTTTAAACTTCTACCCCATCTTGTTTATCCTTTAACAAAAGTAAACAAAATTGATTATGATTTTCCTAAATAAGTCATTTTTCTTAGTTAGAACTCACCATAGTAACATGTGTCTTATGCTGGTGTGCCGAGATGTTGTAGTTGATCCCATATTTGACCCATCTGTACCAATTTTCCCTTCTCATAAATATAGTATCCATTATATACAAGTAAGGACTCCTAAATACAACATCAAAAGCATCAAGTGGAATAGCTTTAGCTTCCAAAACATCAATATACTGGGACTTTATCCCAAAATTGACCTTACATCTTCTTGTTACCTTAATTTCAACACCCTTATTCACCTTACCCAAAGGATAAGGGTATGGATGCTTGTAAGTCTCAAGACCAAGATTTTTTACAAATGCTTCAGAAATCAAATTAGATTGAGAACCGATATCAACCAAAGCATTTACCTTAGTTCTCTTGATCTGGATTCTGATTTAGAATAGTCTATTCATCTCCTCTTCCTAGATGTCTATGTTGGTGGCCATACATCCAAGCCTTTCATCTACATTAGAGTCATCTTTGATTTCCACCTCCCCTTCTATTTTTACAGTTTCCATGGACTTCTTTGAGTCCTTGGTTCGGTTCTATAGATGTAACTCTGGATACAACTTCCTACATGTAGCGTCAATATGACCATTGATATCACAATTCTTGCAAAAAAATTTGGGATCCTTACAAGTATTCAAAGTAGTGTAAGCTTTTTTACCTTTCCCTTTCCACTTACCCTTGTTACTTTTTTTCCCATACTCTTTTTTGTGCTGATTTTTTTACTGCTTTTCCCTTGGCTCTACTTCCCCTTGCTTCTTTTCATCATCTATATAGTATGCTTGCACACACACCTCATTGAGATATTTGGGCTTGGTGGAGATGAATTTTCTTTGAAGGTGAGTGTGAAGTCCTCCCAAGTACTTAGTCAGAATATCCTCATCCTCCAAGTCCATGTTTAGCAACATGGCCTACCTCTGAAACTCTGTAACAACCATTACTGTCTAAAATAATACCATTTAATAATTTGGTCAGTCTTGTGGCCAATAGGATAGAAGTTAGCTCTAATTAATTATTTAAATTCTTGCCAAGATTTCACAATAGGACGCTTCTTCTTTTCACAAGTGGTTAGATGGGTTTCCCACCAAACCAGAGGCATGTCCCTCCATTTTGAGACTTGCAAAGGTGATCCTTTGTGCCTCAGTGACATTATGGATGCTAAAGTAGACTTCTAACTATTTTAACCATTTATCAAGCAACTCTGCATCTACTTGTCTTTCAAAGCTTGTAATATCAACTTTCATCTCAACTTTAAAAGGAGTATGATCATATTTTACCTTTTTTCTTACGTTTTAAGTCTCTTCTTCATGCTCTTCCCCATAACTTTCCTCATGGTCGCTCCTTTTATGCCAAACTTTTCAGCTAAGCCCCAAACTATTGAGTCCATGGATTCTTGTTTGAATTCTACAAATCAGAAAGCTCTTCTTGCCTTCTAAACATCCTATCCATCATGGTCTCCAGCATCTCGATTCTATGGACCAAGTTTTCTTCCTCCATTTGTCCCCAAATTCCTTGTTTCCACTTCTTTGTAGAAATTTTTGGATTGCAAGGTAAAGCCTCTTCACCTTTAGATCTCGTCATTGTCATAAAAATCCAAGAACAAATACCATAGTCCTGGATACTTGTTAGCTCTGCTACCAAAATGATTTGTAAACTCTTCAACTTTGGAATTATGCACAAAATCACAAAATAAATGCTATTGTTATACTTTGTATTAGAAAATGATAGAGATAGCTAGTGAATGAATTATTCTTATTCTTAGAATCCACAATTATAGGAAAGGAAAGAATTTAAGCTCATAAACACCAACAAATTTTATCCTAAAAACCTCTAGAGGAGGAAAAACCAGTTAGGAAGGGAAATTTCTCTTTCTTCCCACTTTTATTGGCCAATTCAAAATAACAAGTAAAAAATTTACATAATTATGAAAGAGAAGTAGATAATATCTCACACTTCCTCCCAAATACTTGTTTGCTCTATCTCAACACTCCTTTCTTCTACAAACACAGTTCTAGCACTAAGAACTTCTTGCTTACTTACTTTTATGCTTCAATGATCCTATTCTCTTCTACAAACATGTATTTATAGCCTTTCTCATTTCCTCCCATGCACTGGAGAATGGGAAAGGTGATAGAGGACAAGAGACATAAACAACCTTCAAAATTCTAGCATGTTCATTTCATATTTTTGTTTTCTATCTGAAAGATCTAGGACCACTACCCAAAACAGACCCGTAGTTCTTAATCTGTTGCTCTGCATAGAGCAGCGGTCATGTTACTAAAAAGATAGAACCTCTGTGCATTATTTTTCCTTCTTTTTGCTGACTGATTTGATGAAGTAGAGTAATTTTGGATCCCTATGGATCAATTACCCACAAGGGAATGATCAACCAAAATCGAGTAACAAAAAAATTGTGACCATTTTCAGCAAGTTGGTGGAAGACAATCAAGGGGACTGAAAAAATAAACTATATGATGCACTGTGGGTGGACATGATAACACCAAATAAGGCCATGTCTCTACTCCAACTGTTATATGGGATAGAGGTGGAGATTCCAATAATAATAGAGATGTTAGCAATGAATTTTCTTCAAGTAGTGAATGATGAATAGAACCATGAGGCCATTGATAAAAGGATTTTATTCCTTGAGAAACTTGAAGAAAATAGATGCAAAGTAGTGAATAAAATCAAGGATCATAAGCTAAAGGTGAATAAATTGTTTGATAAAAAGATGAAGGCTCAGGTATTCAAAGTCAGAGATTTTTTCCTACTCTAGGACAAGAGGAGAAAGCCAAAGGATATCCATGGAAATTTTGACTCATTGTGGCTTGGTCCATTCTAGATATGTGAACCATGTAGAGAAATATATTTCTATTTATCATATATGGATTAAACACCATTAGAATTGCCCCGCAGTGGGAAATATCTCAAATTATACAAAAAATGAAAGTGGGTTATCCCCCACATATATACCATAGGTAATTTTTAGGTGTGTTTCCCTTTCCTATTGTGTGCATTCTTTCCTTTCCGTGTGTCATGTATTTTTCCTTTTGTGTGTGTGTGTACTCATTCTAGCTATCTTTTTGAGTAACTCTGTGTAGCCCAATGGATAAAGCACTACTCAAGTCTAAAATTAATTTTTTGGTATTTCTCACATCATTTCCTTTCTGAGATCGATCCATAACATGCTCCCAAGCTAGAGCCAACTGTTGTCCTTTATTTTTGCATGGGAAAAATTCACCTGAAAACAGAACACTTATACCCTAGTGTCAAAATTTTCATGTTATACCTCTCTAGGCACCCCCAAAGCAACATACATCTCAATTTAAATTTTTTTATTATACCCCATAAGTCCATATGTGGTGTCATCAGCTCCCCTTACGTGATTTAGGAACAAGAAAATTCATTTAAGTACCTTTGGAGCAGTGGTTTTCAAGGTAAGTTTGCAACAAACTTAGAGAGGGCTCCCATCAGCCTTTCTAAGCCAGATGCACCATTAAAAATTTAGTACAAGAGGTTAATCTTCATCATGAAAGTGTATGTGGGAGATAGGAACATTAAGGAACTAATTTAGGAAAAATCTGGGATGTTTCAGGCATTTAGGATCCAATTAACTAAAAGCGAGTTTTTGGGCCTAAAGGAGCCTACACCAAAAAAGCAACTGATATTTGAGGAATTATCATGGGAGATAAGAAATTATTTGAGAGAAAAAAAATATATCATTTGAAATAAATTTCAGTCCCCTACATGGTGGAAAAAACATATCATCTTCAAGCACCATGCATTTTTGAAGCCAACTCATTCTTTTCATGTATAGCAGGTGATCCCAAGAAAAAATTATATTTTTAAGGATGTTTCAGTTGGAATAAATTATTTGGAACCTCTCCATTCTTCTCAAAATTCCATTTTCATGAAAAATAATATAAGGAAGTTCCCAAAAACTCATCTAGGAGCTCAAGTTATGACCTTCCCAAGTCAGCTCTCAAGGTGCGCTCTTTGGTATTTAACCATTTTCACACCTAGAAACGTGTCAAGCTAAGGTTAAGGAAAAATTTCATGTTTTTATTTCACCTTTCTAAAATTTACATGAGGTATAAAAAATTTCACCCTCCCCCATTTAGCCTTCTGGTCACCCATATGACCCGGTGCTCATCTTCTAGCCCCTGTTGACTAGTTTGACATGCTCACCTACCTACCCCTGCATGTGTGACACTTTTCAAGACAAGGGAAAGGTGAATTTTCTTGTACCTATTGTCCCATTTGAAAAGGTACATGATGTTCACAAAAATTCACTACTCCCTCATTTTTCCTCTTAGACCCACATGTGACCATCTCCCAACCCCTAGGTACTCCATTTTAACCCCTCCTCCACTTCCCTCAACAAATAAACACCCACCACTTGTCATCATGAGGGAAAGGTGAATTTTTATTTCCCTATTGCACTAAATAAAAGGGAAATGAAGTGTAAAAAATAATTCCCCACCCTTTCCCTTCACATCTCATGCTATGTAAACCAAAGGACTTAGCCATTTTTTAACATTTTCATCCCCCACGCCCTCCACATGTTGTTGGAATTTTTCTAGATATTTCTCCAAATATTTTTCATCCTAAAATAATATTGTTCATGCATCATGATCTGAAGAAAGAAAAACACAAGAAAAAACTAGATTCATGAAGAATAAAAAGTGGAAAAATCTTTCTAGAAAACCCTGAAGTTCGTGAAGGAGATTTGATCATATCTCACAAACTACTAAACAAATCAAACTGCCATTTTTTGCAAACATATAGTTTACTATGCACCTTGAATATTCCAAATAAATTTATCACATTCATAATACATAGTTTTTTTATCCAAGAAACCCCAAGTTTCCTGTGATTAAATTTTATAATTTTAAAATCTCTTAATTAGGTAATTGGTTTAGTTTGAAATTATGGAAGAGTAATGTAGAGAAAAAATCCATATCAGGAAAGTTCATTTTGTCACAAACTAAGGACCAAAAACCCACTTTCCAAAAATATTAATCCTTCCTTTATGGGCACTTGTTATTTTTGGTAAGTCATCACTAGAAGCAGTTGCAACAAAGATAGTGTGCACCAAACACAATCAGAAGTTCAGATTGATTGATCGGTGCCGAAAATGGTCACTTACTAAAAATAGTAAGTCTCCTATATGTTCAATTTCTATAATTAGTAATCCATAAGAAGAGAATTCTAGGTGGAAGCAGTGTACATGGGTGTAACCTTGAAAGCAAATATCATCAGTAGAGCTCAAAATATTGAAAATTTTCAATTACTAATAGTATCACCGTTTTTCTAAATATAGTAAGTGCTCTAAAAAAAATGAAGTTCAAGTTCATAGCGATGTAACTAGTGCAGCCTCTTTCATCAGAGTACGCAGAAGTGAGGGACAGTGATGTCACATACATAGATCTTGATAACCTCAAAGAACACATGTTTGCTAACCCAAGGGGACAAATTGAAGACAAAGTGTTCACAAGCAGACTGTTTGCAACGAGTGGAAATCTAGTTTCTATACAAAGCATCGATTTTGTCTTTTCTTGATTCATTATACTTGAACCACCTCTCCTCTCTCTCCATTTCTATTGTAAGGTTTGCCATCCTTCTACCATGTAAGCTTCCATGCCCCGCACCTAGTAGGAATTTAGCCAGCCATGGGAGAGGCTTCCAAACTCAAAGTAATGACCAAGATCTTGATTTCCCTTGGATTAACACACAAGAATGAACCTCTAGGCTCCCTAAAGAACTCAAATTCAGCAATCTTTGGGAAAAAATATGTACAAATATCATACTCCAAGTTATAACTAGTTATCACTCTACTCCACCAGTGATCAACAACATGGGTCCATGTCAGATCGACATCATGTAACCACTGATATTCCTCCTAGGTCCAAACATGAGGTCTATAATACCAACTCATCCTTGACGCATATGCCGATAGCCATTCATACAACTCTACTAGGAAATGGCAGAAGAATTTCTCATACAGTTCCTGATATAGGTTATCCTCCACCCATTTTTGTGCATCAAACTCAGATCCAGTACTAAACCTCTAAGAAAGCTCATCCTTAATGTTTTTGAGCCATACTTCGACACTATCCAAGGTCAAGTGCTCCGCCATCACACATTTCTCTCACAATAGCTTCAAAAGAGGTCCTGACAATGGAACCGATATTTAGTCATGATTTTACCCTCAATACTTCTTTCTAACCCCAAGAACCCTAACTTATCACCCAACATATTTTGGGTGCTTGCCTGATCACACATGGGTTCCGAGCTCCTTTATGTGAGCTTCACAAGAGAGTTTCATCATTTAATGGAGGATTATTTACAGAACCAGAAGTACAAACATATACTCAAAAAGGAAGAAGATATAACTAACAGATCTACACATCAATGCATCACATAAGCTAAATAATCATTGTAAGAAGTAAAAGAAACTAGATGCGAGTCATGATAAGCCAAATAACATAAGGGTTTACACCCATAAATAAGTTGTACATAATAGATCCATGTATACTGATTTAACATAATTATGGTAACCATATTACATTTAAAAGGGTCATCTCAGACCATATACATTAAATAAAAGAGACTCAACTCATGCAAACCTATTTGATAAGAGATCTTGACTATAATTTTTCCCATTATATCCCTTGTTACAGATCCCAGTACCCATACATATGCTTAAAGGTATCCCTTACAACCCTCTAGCACTAAGTAATCTAAACCCTAGCACCATGAACTCCAAACCTTTAGCATTTCTACAGTACTTCATTACTATCCTTCTCTTTTTGTGCTCCCCTTTTGCACTCTCTCAGTGTCTTTGCATTCTCTATGCATTCTCCCTTTGTTCCTAACCTAATAACATCTTTAAATAAGATCATTGACCACCGCAATGACTTCTCTTCTGAGCATATCATGTGCCAAGTGCCGATGTGTTCCTCCATTGGCAATTGGTTATCCTTTCTATAAACTTTCCACTAACTGTAATGATGCCTCTGGGAATATTCCCTTCATGGAATATCCTTTTCTTGACCTCCAAGGATCTAGACTGGCACCTTATCCACTTATCACACCTACTCGGGTCTTCACGTTTTTCTTCAAGAGACTCCATGATGCCAAATATGGCTAAGTTCTTTAAATCCTTATTTTGGCTCCTACATGTACCTTTGTTTCACTTAAACCCTTCTTAAACCCCTTTTTCTTGCATTCTTTTCCCTAAGTGCCCTTTGTTCCACTAATCATGTGCATGTAGACATCTTGGTACCTAGCCAATATTTTAGGGTCCAACATCACCCCACACTATGCGTTTTCTTCGTCCTTAGGAATATTCTACTTCCTCAAAGAATAAATAATAGATGTATTGAAACAATTAAAGAATGGAAAAATGGAAAAATGGAAGAATAGAATAATGTGTTTTTTCTGCATGAGGAGTGGGAACTCCTTCTTCACAAATGCCTCAATATTCTACCATGGGTCTACTTCTCCCTACTCCTACTAAATTAGGTCACCCACCAATGTACTTTCTTCATCAAAACTAAGTTCCTCTCTTTTATCTTTCAGCGTATCTATAATGTTTTCCAATTTCTTTCTCAAATCACCCAACACATCCATCCTGCAAGCAACTTGGGGGTACAGTTACTTTATCTTATTCTTAATCAAAATTTTCAAGGTTTCAATTACTTCTAACTTCTCATCAACTTTGGCCAGGATCTTTTCGCACTCTTCCCTATTGCCTTTGTGTTTTTCCTGAAATTACTTTAGATCCGCCTTATGTATAAAAACTAATATGCTTACCGCCATATCCCTGTTGACACAATTTTCATACATGGCTTCAACCATATGTGCAGTGGTCTTTACCATGGTAAGGAACTCAGAGTACCGATTCACTGTCTCCCCAATCTTTAGCTTTTCCTCCTCCTTTTGGCATTCCATCACCTCCTCCGCTGACTCTAATGTGATTGGTCACCTTTCTATAGTGCGGATGCGGGTCAAGTATTCCAATAATTTCATAATTCAATCACATTTCTACTCAGGCGGGGCCAGGTCTAGGTGCTTAAAGATTATGGCGTCTAAAATGGCCTCTATCTTCTTATGGATTTCATGCATCTTTTCCTTTTCATCCATTATCTCATGCCTTAACTGTGCACTGATCAATTCCTTTTGTTTTATCTATTTGTCCCACATAATGATCTCCTCATTAGACAGTTGTTGGGAATTTATCAGAGGGTTTAATCCCTTGGCATTTGGTATCTTCATCAATGCATCTTGATTTACCTCAAACTTAGGTTCATCAACATGGTAATCAAAATCCCAAGATAGAATTTTCCTCATGCATGGGTATGCACCTTCTTCATCAAAATAATACCAATCAAGGAGTTGGTTTGTAGGCATGATAATTTCAAAGCGCACACACAGTACCTTGTTTAGATCATTAATGTAAGTCATTTCTTATTCCTATGATACTACTATTCCCTTTCCACCTGTGCAATCTGCCTTTGGGAAGCTTACTGCCAAGTTGGGGTCTCAGCACATTCTTCTATACTCCCTTCTCACACTCGTGATCTCCTTTGTTTCGTTCAGCACTTCCTTGGCACTTCACTTGACTTTGTGCTCCAATAACTATTAGATAATTTCTGCTACGTCTCTCTATATGGTATTATCCATCTGCTTCATAGTTGGGTTCAGGATCTTATGATCTTTCATGTTTACTTCCTCGTTCCCCCCTTTTTCATGATTTCCTTCCTTGTTCTCATCCTTCTCTTCATTTCCTTCTTCCTCTGACTCATGTACATCGTAAACAGAATGATTATGATTCTCTTTGAACTCTTCATCATCTTTATCACCCTTGTCAACCTCCATGCTTTCTGTTTCACCTGAGTCTGACCCTTTTGTCACCCTCTACTTCTTCCTTACTAGTGATTCCAATTCAAGGGACTTCTCTTTTTCTTCTTTCTCAGGATAATCTTCCCCTATCAGTGATTCTTCCTTCTACGGTGACTCTTTTCTCACGGGATACCTCTTCCGGTGGACGTAACTACTTGTGTTTACATCTGAATCCTATTCCCCTAGTGTGTTTGTGATCGACACCCTTTTCACAAGAGCCTCTCCTCTGTCTCTTTTCCTTTGCACAATATATTTCCATGTGGTGGATTCCTCAAGGATGGAGACATCATCTTCAACATAAGCACTATTTTCATACTCAAGCCTTATGTGTAAATACATCCTCGTTGATTTCCTCCTTCCAACAAGTAATGTTACTAGTTTTAACATGTGCATGTCATGGGAGACATAATTCTCCACATAGGAGTGCTTCTTGGGGTATATTAGTTTCCTATGTAGCTTGCACCAGACTTGATCTACTACACTTAGATCAAATCTGAGTTTCTTCACCTCTTCGAAACGATTGACCCCAGCCTAGAAGTACTGCGCTGTGATGGAAAAAGGCAACATACACCAAGGACTCTTAGTGTCATCTAATAAAGTAAATCTACCAATGCAAAAAAATTGGTATATACTAGAGTCATCTTCTCCTTACACTAGTGAAGGAAAATGTTCAAGTATTCTCCATTCAACCCCGAATGCATTGCACATCTGCTTATACCACTTTTCTAGGTGCACCTTATGAGCAGCCATCATTATGTCATAGGTATATTGTTCAAACCTCTTGTTGGGTGCGGGGTCCTCATATGGGTATTCCCAAACAAACTTATCTGGCCCATCGGGCACTCTAATCTCTAAAAAATAAAATGGTGAGGAGGGCATTACCAAACATGATCTTATCTCCATAGCGTGCGGTGTCTATGATCTCCTTTAGAATTAAAGCTAAGATGTTATAGATGGTTCTCTCTGATATCTTATAGAACACATTATACCAAGCCTTATTGATTTGTGTACATCTCTCTTGCCCATTCAACTTTGTAACCAAGCCTATGGCCATCCTCATCACTACGTTAGTAATTGCGGAAATGTCGAAGTAGTGCAAACCCTTCTTGTAGTCATAAGCATCAATGGTCTTCTTAATGGCTTCTTTTTCTTCTAATTCATCATCCAATGAATATCCTTCACCAATAAGGCTGGTGAAATTAGAAATTAGTGTGAGATAGTAGTGGTCTTCTTGCATGCATGACATCCACCATTGGTATAATCACTCAGGCTTTCTGAAATAGGGAAACTTGTAGAGTTACAATAACCCAACCTTCTCCATTTTTACCTTTACCTCATCATCATAGATGGGAATTCCATCTGGTGTCATCTTCTCTATAGGCTGATCCAGTTCTATTGTCATTTCATTCTTGGTGGTGCTCGTTTCATGGTTGTAATCACAGATGGCCATCTTCATGATGTGAGACACTCATTCTTTACCAAGTAATATGTCATTCAGGTACTACATTTCTGCATACCATTCTTCATTGAAATTGGTAGAGACGACTTGTTTTCCCTTGCCCTTGCCCTTATTTGGTGAAACATTTACTAGTTTCCTTGGTGCCATTCCCTTTTTGGGTCCTTAAAAATTATTCCTCTCTCCTAGTCCTAGCTTTTCTCAACTTCGTGGCTCTAATCTTCTGTGAAAATTACTTTAAAACCCCATGCCCTTGATATGTAACCCTAACCTGGAAAACCCTTTTTCCACAAGATGACATATCATCCACGGGATTCTTCTACACAACCTTCTCTACTTACACTTGTGTACTCATTTCCATTCTGGTTCACTAATGAAACTAGCTATGCTCACAAATTTTCATAACTCTTCTCAAACTTTCTTCACAAGGATGCCCTAGTTTACAAGATCTCTTTAATAACTTAAGATGCAAGGTAGAAAATAACACACCCATGATCTTCTATTTATAACTTTTTCTTTTCTCTGTAATAAATGCCATGCCACCTACCAATGTACTTTTGCAATAAAGGTGATATTTTTCCAATGCCAACCTTCAATGCTTTTCCTTTGCACTCAATCCTATGTGAACACTTATGTAACCTTTTGGTGCGCAACTACCTCAACCATAGAATTCTTAAAACTTTCTCCTGCGTCGAAGTCAATTCTTCCTCTATGTCTTAGACCAAGTTCTTTCCACTACCTACCTCATGTTTCTCATGTGCTTTTTACCCTTGTACGTGGTTTCTCAAATCCTTTTGACACCATCCTTCCCTTATGTTCACCTTTTCCATGCACAATCTTCCAATCCACTTTTTTTTATATTTTTCAACCCATGTCATCCACAACCATAGCTTCTAGCACTTATCACATCACTCCACCCCAAACAAAAATGGATGCATGGTTCTTTGCACATAGAAAATGTTTGAAAATAATAAGTGGCTACCATCGCACAAATGCTCACAAAACAAAGCAACAAGAAAGGGAAACACAAATAAAGGAAACTGCATCAAAGAAAAACCTAGGCTAACTAGCAATACTGCCTTATTTACAAACACAAAGAAGAATTATTTATAGTAGGGTTTTATCCTACTCCCATTGAAATGGCCTGGCAACCATGTTTTTTCCAACGTTTGTAATTGGAAAGTGTCTGAATCAAGTATATAAGATAAAATATACGGGCCCATCCAATGGACTTTGAATTTCCCATGATGGTGTAGAAACATGAAATCATACAATAAAACCATTTTCCCCATCTCAAAATACTTGTTCTTGATGTGTTTATCATGCCATGCCTTATGTCTGGATATTTCTATTTTTTGACTCTAGTGAGCAATAACCTACCTCTGATCTAACTACATCAACTTATCAATCCTCTCCTCAAGTGCTTTTTCATCCTCTAACCCTCCTGTGTGCACTATACATAGTGATGGTAACATGAATTCAATAAGTAACACAACTTATGCATCAAACACCAATTGAAAAGGTGTGGCCTTGTTCATTCTCTTATAAGTAGTCCAATATGACCATAACACAATGGAAAAAATTTCATCCCAATCCTTTCTTCCCACATCACAAATCTTAGTTAATGTGTGATTTAAAATTTTGTTAAATGCTTCAGCAGTCTCATTAGCTTGTGGGTGATAAAGGGTAGTCTTTTGATGAGCCACCATGAATTATATCAATAAGATTCTAACTGTCTCATTTAAGAAATGGGTACCCCTATCACTTGTTAAGCTTAGCGGGCATCCATGTCTACTGGTTATATTTTCCCACAAGAACCTAGCTATTTTTGTCATTGTACAATCCCTTGTAGGCACTACTTTTACCCAACTTGTAAGGTAATTATGCATGTAATGATATAGCGTGAAACTATCCTTCGCGTGGCTATGGAAATATGGCCTACGAAGTCGATTTCCCATTTCTCAAATGGTTTTTCATTGGAAATTGGTCTTAATGGAATTTCATCTCTTTTCCCTAGTTTACCAAAGTGCTGGAAGTGGTCACATACCTTGTAATACTCGATACAATATTTATAAACCATTTCCCACCAAAATCTTACTAGAAGGATATTGTGCATGGTTGCATTCCCTACATAGTTTCCTCATGAAATTCCACAACGTGCTTCCTCCATGATTACAACATGCTCATGCTCTAAAATTCACCAAGGAAAAACCTCATCACAACCTAGCTTGTATAAGTCTCCAATAATTAGCATGTAGGGTGTGATGTGTATGGATAATTACTTCCTTTCCAAAGTATTCATTCCCTCTGGTGCCACACCTATTCTGAGAAACACAACAATATCTTCCAAGTCAAAGGGCGTGCACCACCATCTAAATAGTTGTGCATATGACATTATATCCTCAATGCTTTGCGTGTCCTCCCCTGAGTGAATCCTTGATAGATTTTTAGGCCCCAAATTTATCTTACCTAGTTTTACAACAACTGTAAACTTAAACTCTTGAAATAATAAGACCCACTTGTATATGAACCCTTGTAGAATGTGATTTTTTACCAAGTACTTCAATTTCATATGGTCTATGTAGAATATAAAGGGTGTTTCTAATAGATACTTCTTGAATTTTTGTAGTGCATAGATCATTGACAATGCCTTAAACTAATTAGTAGTATAGTTATGTTCTCCTAGGGTTAGCTTCCTACTAGAAAAGCACAAGGGGTGGTCAATAATTATCTCTCAAGGTTGTGCTAATATTTCTCCAATCTCCATCCCTGAAGCATCAACATGTACATGGAATGGATTATCCCAAGAGGGAAAGCATAATATGGGCACTATGATAAGCCTATTCTTTAATGTGTTAAATGCCATATGTTGCACCTCTCCCCAATGAAATGTACTTTTTTGCTTATGTAACATTTCCATCAACACATCGATCTTCACATATCCCTTAATAAATTTCTAGTAATATCTCGAATGCCCAAGGAACCCATGCACTGTGCTCTAGCTGGTAGGTTCCCCCAGTCCCACTATAATGATAACTTTGGCAGGGTCCACCAGCAAGCCTTCCTTATATATGATGTGTCCCAACATGGTGCCAAATGGAGTAGTAGAAATAAATTTCTTAATGTTGAGGGATATACTTGACTGCCAACATCTTTCAAACATTAGACTCAGATTGTCAAAATGGTCCCTCACTAATCCATATAATGTCTAGTCATCTAGGTAGATTTGTAGAAACTTATGGATGAAGTCCTGAATCACTTGAACCACAATAGACAAAAAAATAGTAGACACATTCTTCAGTCCAAAAGTCATGACCATGTAGGAAAAACTTCCCCATTCAATAGAAAAAGTTTTCTTTTCTTGGTCCTCCTTTGCAATTCTAACCTAATTATATCCTAAGAATCCATCTGTGAAAGAATCGATCTCGTGCCCAACTACTCCTTCCAGTATCTCCTCAGTGAAGGGGGTCAGAAAAGGGTCAATGACACATACCACATTCAAATCCTTGTAATCAATGCAAGTCCTTATGCTTCCATCCTTATTAATGTTGATGACCATCGGACTTATCCATTTTGATTCTTTAATAGCCTCAATGATGCCTGATGCAATCATCTTGTCAATCTCCTCCTTAACTTTTACCTGTAGATTTGGATTCATTTGATAAGATCTCTTTCAAATTTGGCTTGCACCTTCCTTTAACTTGATCTTCATTTCTCCCAAGGAGTGGTGAAATCCTTTAAGCTCAGGGTACCCACATGGAAACAAATCCTGAAATTCATGCAACAGATTAATGATCTTTGAAACATCCTTTTTCTGTCCAGTAATCTCCAATAGTTACCTCCTTAGGTTCCTCCTCCAAATCAATGTTAACCTTCTTGGTTTTTAGGGGTTTATGGTAGGCATGTTCTTGGTCATTAACACTATCCATAACCTCACGTGTGCCCATAGTATGGTTAATATCCAAGTTTTCCACCTCTTCACCATTGATCACATAGACCAACTTTCTTTTTTCTTTTTCCATGCATGCATGCTCAAGCTCTATCTCCTCTGATTCTTTCTCATCCAAGTGCACTTCTAAGCTAGTTTCACCCAATAATTATAGTATTCTATCCTCTTCCATGGCACTATCTCTCATAGTTAGGAACTTGATAACTTGTAGCGCCTCATCCACTAATGGCTTAGTAATCTGATATTCGAAATCTAAAAGGAGATCATCCATCAAATCTTTCCAATTTCCTGTGACGACACATATCTGAGTGAATGTACCATACATGCACGCAACCTTGTAAGGTGGATTAAAGCTTATGTACCCATAAAGAAGTTGGAAAGGCTTATGCACCTTCCATCCATGCCTTCTCACATGATTGGACATGAAACAATGTAGGTTTCTTCCCATGATAATCTTATATAATAATAGGTGTATTGCTTTGGAAAAACCTAACAGAGAACACAATTCTCACCTAACATCACTCTAGAAGGTTATTGCAATAGGTCACCCACTAATATGTTGTAGTCTCGAGAAAGGTATATCTAAGCATCATTCTCCTTTCAATCTCACATCTCCACTAGGTTTCCATTTCTTGTAGGAAAACATCAGGGTCAGCTCCCCTAGTGTAACTTGGTAAATTTTTTCCTCCTAGGTGCCCAACTGAGCGTGCCTTTTTTACTCTTTTTACAGAGCCTCTTAATCACCTTCCGACTAACTCATATATCCCATGCACCCAATTATCACATGCCACACTAGTTGTATCACTTATAGATTGAGTTTCTTCCCACTAAATAACACATTATTTTTTTTATTATACAACCTCAGCATCCCGGATAGTGCACACATAAATTATGTTTAGGTATTATTCTCTTAAAGGCTTACTATAGGGTGTTGATTTCCCATTTATCAAAGGAATGATAACACGTTCATCTTTGTTCTCAAAACTTATATATGCCTTATTGAAACATAAGTCAATATTGTTCTTGTTGCACTAAGGGTGCCCAAGTAACGCTGGAAATTTTTCTACCTCAGTAAGTGCTAAGACTTAGAAGTCTCAAATGAATTTCTCCCCTTGGATAGTGATAATATCATCCTTTAAAAAACCAATGGGCATTGCCTTTATCTTATTAACCATATAAAAAAAATTGAGGATGGTTGTAATGGCAGCCTTCCCATTTGATTCCATATGTCTAGGGTGAGAAAATTAACTTCCGCACCTGTGTCAATTAGAATATTTATTAGGAACCATCCATCAGTAACTGAATTCAAGGTAATATCCTTATCATAGTCAAGGCTATGAGGAGGAAGGTTAGCATGCAAACCCTAGCTCTCGCACTTTCCTCCAGCACTTGGTATCTTATATCTCAACCATTATCCTAACAGAGGAATAATATTCTCTTAGCGCAACATATTACACACCTCTTTAACATCATCTATATCTGACTGAGGGACCTTAGTGATTTTCTTTTGCTCCAAATTCCTAGATTTCTCTTTTAGGCACTGAATTTCCCCTTGAAAACTCCTTATTACATCCATGGTCTCTTGATAGACTTCCTTCTGATGTGTAGGGTTTGGATACTTCCCATATACCACTTATTCTCTTGTAATTAGCAGCCTTTGCTTTGGTATCTCCCTGGTGCATGTAGCCTCATCTCGTGTCATCAGCAGTACAGGTTCTAACTCTGACTCATGCATAATTCTATTCATCTAATATTGATTAGCATGCTTTACGCTCACCATCTCAGTGCCCTTATCATTCCATTTCTTCTGGATCATGTATTACAATAATTCTGGGCACTCCTCATACTTGTGATTCTTTCCACACTAATAACATTGTAGCAGATTAGGGCATTCATGATTATAGTGTTCCGTAGACCCATAGTTGCAACAAGTTCTATGTGGGAACTCAATTATTCCACCTCTATAGTTGCCTTGACCTCTAAATCCTCCATGAAATCCTCTTTCATTACTTCCTCCATTCACGTTCCCTTCATAATGATGACCCTCATCCTTGAAATTACTTGCAATACTAGTTTGGTGCACACCAGTATTAATGGCATAATGTATTTGGTCAATCAATCTACAATCCTTGGTGTCATGATGAGTAGAGGTGAAATTTTTTCAATAGCAAGACATATTCTTATGGATCGTGCACTGCAGTAGCAGAAACCTACTTGCATCATGATCTCTATGGAAGATCTCACAGTCTACCATCATCACACATACCGATCTATGTGAACAATTTTCTTTCATATGCCCTTCTACCTCACAATCTATACACCATAACCTACTATGATTCTCATGATCTGAGTTATCAAATAATTTATCCACCCACTTTGCCATTATAACAATTTGGGCTTCTAGGATCAAACTAACTCTTGTATCAACATTTCATACTACATCAGCATGCAAGGAAACCTCTAAGGCCTCACACGGATCTACGAATGTCTTATGTGAAAGAGACCTATTAAATGGTGTGATCAGTCCTTCCACAAACCACTGAGCATGTTGCGAAGGATGAATGTCATAAGATAACATGCATAGGAGAGTCTTGAAATAAACATCATATTCCCGTACACTCTTTGCCATTCCTTACCGAATCTCCTTCAATGTGCTGATGCTTTTCTGTTTAAACTCAAGTATGTGGAACTCCACCAAAAAACCATTGTGGGGGGAAATGTAATCCACCATTGTCTAGTGAGGGTCATACTTCTTGTACCAACTATGTACGTGTATTTACAATGTGGTTGCAAATTGAATAGCCTTCCACTATGGGGCAGTGATCCCCTTCACTCGCCATAGTAATTCACACTTATGTACATGTTCCGTGGCATCCTTAACACCCTTGTAATTAAGTAGGTAGAGTGACATTTCATAAAAACCCTGTTGTTAGTGTTGTGGACCTTGTTCGTCAGATCTAAGACCTTGATTCCCTCTGATGTTACCTCTACCAGACCCACGAGATCCACTAGTGTCAACACCACCAGATCCTCTTCCTTTCGTAGGTAAGGCATCTAATGCAGTTGTGACCTACAAAACCACCATCGAGATAAACTATGTGCCAATAGTTTGTGATACCAAAACACTCCTAGATGTGTTTCCCGTGCCACTCCCAAACGTGATACTAAAACCTTACGATCCCACAACTTGTCCAAATTTTGTGCCAGAAAAAATACCCATAAACACATGAAATGACTATGTAACCATAGATGTACCAAATGAAACTTTTTACCTCTTAGGTTTCTCTCGAATACAAATACTGATACCAACTGGATTATCAAAACTTATCTCAGGAACTAGAAAACTAAGTGCAAGGGTCTGGTCACCATGTGCGTTAAGATGCACACCTATGAATCTTCTCCTTTCTTCAAATGAAGAGCTCTCTCTAGAAGACAAGGGGGTTTCTCTTATATTCTAGCCAAGATGGGGTAACTCAGAATACTCAGGTTCCACATCCTCTGCGCAAACCTCAAATCCTTCCCGCAAAATCTCCCTCCATGAATCCATCACTCCTGCAGCCTCACATTGTCTTGTCAACTCCCTCTCTCGAGATTTATTATATTTGAGCTGCATCTCCTCCTTCTCCATTTCCACCGCAAGGTCCACCATCCTTCTACCACGCTAGCTTTCATGCCCCGCACCTAGCAAGAATTTATCCAGCCATGGGAGGGGATTCCAAACTTAAAGTAATCACCCAAATCTTGATATCAAGCGGAATAACATGCAAGAATGACCCTCTAGGATCCCTCAAGAAATCAAACTCAACAATCTTTAGGTAATAATACATATAAATAACATACTCCAAGGTATAACTAGTTATCACTCTACTCCACCAGTGATCAACAACATAGGTCCATATCAAATCAACATCATTCAACCATTGATATTCCTCCTAGGTCTAAACACGAGGTGTATAGTATCAATTCATCCTTGATGTATATGTTGATAGTCATTCATACAACTGTACTGGGAAACAATAGAATAATGTCTCATAGAATTCGTGATATAGGTTCTCCCCCACCCATTTTTATGCATCAAACTTAGATCGAGTACTGAACCTCTAAGAAAACTCATCCTCCATGTTTTTCATCCATTTTTTGAGACTATCCAAGGTTAAGAGCTCACTCATCACAAATTTCTCTCACAATAGTTTCAAAAGACGTCCCAGAAATGGAACCAAGATGTAGTCATTATTTTACCCACAATACTTATTTCTAAGCCCAAGCATGCCAACCTATCACCCAACATATGTTTGGTGCTCACCCGAGGCATGAGTGAGCACTAAGCCCCTCCTTTATGTGAGACTCATGAGAGATTTCTATCATTTGATGAAGGATTATTTGTAGAACTAGCATTACAAACATCTATTCAAAAAAGTGGAAGATATAACTAACAGATCTAGAGATCAATGCATCATAAAAGCTAAATAATCATTGTAAGAAGTAAAAGAATCTTGATCTAAGTCACAATAAGCCAAATAACATAATGGTTTACACCCATAAGCAAGTTGTACTTAATTGATCCATGTATATCAATTTAATAGAATTTTGGTAGCCATATTACATTCAAAAAGGTCATCTCAAACTATATACATTCAATGACAGAGACTCAACTCCTACAAACCTATCTAATTAGAGATCTTGACTATACTTTTCCCTATTATATCCCTTGTTATAGATCCCAATACCCATAAATATGATTAAAGGTATCCCTTACAACCCTCTAGCACTAAGTACTCTAAACCCTAGCTCTATGAACTCCAAACCTTTAGAATTTCTACAACACTTTGTTACTCTCCTACTATTTTTCTACTCCCCTTTTGCACTCTCTCCATGTATCTACATTCTCTATGCATTCTCCCTCTGTTCCTGACCCAAGAACCTCTTTAAATAAGATCATCAACCACCGCCATGAATTCTCTTCTGAGAATATCATGTGTTAAGTGTCGATGTTGTCCTCCATTGGTGAATGCTTATCCTTTTTGTAAACCTTCCACTAACTATAATGATGCCTCTGGGAATATTCCCTACATGGAATATCTTTTTCTTGACCTCCAAGGTTCCAGGCTGGCACCTTATCCACTTATCACACCTAGTCAAGTCCTCACATTTTTCCTCAAGTGACTCCATGATGCCAAATATGGCTAAGTACTTTAGACCCTTATTTTACCTCCTGCATGTGCCATGGTTTCACTTAAACCCTTCTTAAACCCCTTTTTTCTGCATGCTTTTCCCTGAGTGCCCTTTTATCCACTTATCTTGTGTGCATGCGCCTTTTGGTACTTATCCAATATTTTAGGGTCCAACAAGAAGCAACCACAAGAGATTTCCAAGAATGGATGAAAATATTCATACTAACAATTATTTATGGGGATCTGTAGTCTTTACCTTTCTCTATCACACTATTGTTCTTTTTCTTCTTTGTTCTTGTTTGTACTCCTTTACTATGGGGTTCATCAATCTTCCTCTTGTTACAACACCTAATCTTTATCCTTGTATACCATTATCAACTACTTGAATAAAAACCAAAATATTTAGTATAATATTCACACTCCATACATTTTAAACACATTCAAACAATCCTACACTACCGAGTGATAAGGCGTAGAACAATAGTGATTGGCCACTAGGCCCTAGACCCCACATAGGCATGAACATAAGATTGTAACCCTGTCCTACAAGAGGTGATATAATAAATCCACTATAGATACAATTGAAACCACACACAACCTACTTTAAATAGATCCCATTATGGTGCTATACAACATATATCAGGAATAACTAGGGTTATTTGTGTAAATCCCACTTTTCTTGACTGATACAGTCAAGAATTAGGCTTCTTAGGGAGATAAAAGTAGGTATAGAGATGTAATGAAGTGATATAACCTTAATTTTCCTTCACAGAGATGAGACAGACTAAACCACATCTATTCCCAAGTCAATTTAGTCTTGATAAGCATCAAAACATTTTAAAAACTCCACTATGACGAAAAAACTAGTAATTTCAAGCTTATGTGATAGGGATCTAATGAAAGTGTCACTTGCACATCAAATTTAGCTCTGCACATTTATGGGATGATAGACAACATTAAGAGCACCAAGATTTCAATTTTTTGGGAAATTTGACCATGTGAGTCTCGAGATCAATGATGCCATAGTTCAAGGGAAAAAATACAAATTTCAGTCTACAAGCTTGACCCAATCATGTCAAGGCCCAAGAAAAATTTAATGGGCTCCTCTTAGTCTCCTTTAACTATTCAAATGTTCATAGTCAAGGAATGAAGCTCCAAATGAAGGTTTCACACTTTGAGTTCATTGTCTAGACTATGAATCATTATTGTGCACAAAAAAAGTCAACAAAATACAAGAAACGTGTAAAAATTGATCACTGTAACCTATGAATATTGTTTATTCACTTTCAAAAAATCACACTACAACCTCCACTATGAGAGTTATTGATCAAATTGTAAAAATCCCAAATTTTTCCCATTCAAGCAACCTTCCTATCATTTCTCAACTATATCCTACAATAGCTCAACTATCACTAGACTTGGAATTATATCCAAACTTCCCTTATTTGATGCAGCTTACTTGGATCCACATTGAGAGCGGATTTCCAAGTTGATCTTAATAGATTTTACCTTTACACACAATAGGTATTATTTTAGGCATTACAAGCACACACAATAATTTGAAATTTCAAACACAAAAATTGGAGAGAAATGATAATTCAACTCCTAGACTTAACACAAACATGACACAATTATGATAACACTGTGACAAACTCATGATGCTCCTGCATCATGATCAAAAGATAGACTAGGGCCATATCATAAGTGACAACGTGCATCGTCAATTTCTCAAAGAGCCTATGACAAATAATTTCTTCATGAATTCCTACTTAGTGTATCTTCTCACCAGCTGAAGGCTATTCAAGGGGTTGACCCTTGCTCAAAAAATATCTATGAAATTTCATGAATTTGAAATTTTCCCTCAGTTTGTGTTGAAATAAATTCATCGTTACTTCGATCAAGTGAATAATGTATTCACAATGTTCATTAACAAGACTTTGGATGGTGACCCATAGTCAAGGATGTTGATGATTAACTAAAATAATATTTTATTCTAGTGTAATCTAAATTCTATAGGAGTTGTAAAATAGATGAATAAATGACCAATAAAATATAGCAAATATACCCAAACAACCTAAACAATGAAATGTGAAACCCTAATGTGTAAAGAGAGTTAAGACGTTCGTAGTTGATTGGGAGATGGTGTGGGACTGTGTCACAGAGAATACTGGTTGAATAAGAGGAGGAAATAGCCACACAGAAGCCCAAGAAGATATAGATCCAAGTTATCTGAGAATACTAGGGCACCTGGAGAAGGATAGGGACATTTGGGGTTCTTTGGTCTGAGATCAGGGTGCCCTGGTCTATATAAATGACAAGGGAACCTCCTCTAGAGTGTTGTTGGATGTTCACATGTGTTCTCTTCCTATCACACTAATTTTGTTGAACTGCACTAGATGTCATTATGAATACGATATGGAAGAATCACCTGAAAACCCCAAGTAAAGAATTAAAAACCTAAAAAATAAAGATGCATATAAAGGGGTTAGATTGTCCTTAGCGACCACAATGGTAGACTTACTATCTAATATTTGCACTACATCATAGATCCAATGTAGTTCTAAGTTTGTGTGTGTGTGGAATCATGCCCTAGGTGCTCATATGTCAGTCACACTTTGTGAAGTAGTGAGAAAATAACTAGATTTAGAATGAACTAAATGTGTGCATGGAAACAATAAAATACCCTCCTATGAAGTGTGATGTAGATGAACTAACCTTGTGTACCTTTTTATAGAGCTAGATGGATGCAAATGTAGCTTTAGATTCCTCTAAGGGATGAAACCTTAAGTGGTGATAATAATTACTTAGTGCATGATCCCTCATTGTAGTCTCATAACTTTATATTGATATGGTTCTCTTGTTATAATTTCATAATTAACCTCGAAAATTCCAACCAACAAAAAGATAAAAAGCTTAAACAACTAAAAAGTTCCCAAAAGGTAAGAGTAAAGCGTAAAGAGGATCAGGATGCCTTAAGGGGGAACCAGGGATCCTAGGTCACCCTAGTCAGAAATAGGAAAAATACATAATGACAATACAGACTTGGCAAGTGTGTTTGAACGATCGAAAGACATGGGTTAATTATTACTATTTTAACTTAATAACCATATGAATAGTAGTATGAGATTAGGACTAAATAATGACTTGAAATGTGTGATTTTGTGTCTATATTTACCCCCACTTTATGGTGAGAGAAAAATATCAGTAACATAAAGTAGATAGAGATGCGTACCTGATAATCCATGTAGAGTAATGTAGAACATGTGTTGAAGGACTAGACAAGGCATGGAGTGACAAAAATATGGAGCATAGAGACTAAAGATGCAAAATTTAAAAAAGTGATGAGAGTGAATCTAGGGTGAAAGTGTGTGTGTATATGCCAATGTGTATAGTGTTCCTACATGGTTAGTATCATGTGTGTGATGTACTTTACATGTGTGTGTCGTTGACTGTTTACTTCCCATATGGGTGGACCTACAAATGAGAAGTGGATAAAGTAGTCAAATATGCATATATATGTGTGTAAAAACCATGTGAAAAGACACATGTATATATGTAAAAAGTAGTGTAATGAAAGTATGAAAATGAAAAAGGAACATGTGCACCTGATCCATGATGAGACAAACGGTGTAGAAAGGATCATGTAAATGTCGATGAAGTGTGATTTTTTTTGCAATCTCACACCACTAGCCAAAGAAGTGTATGGAGTAAATTTTGATGTTCCTCCATCTTGTAACTTGTTCCTGAGAGTTGTGAAGAGATATTTATACTTTCCTGGTTTTTTGGTGATTTGATGCCACTAGCCAAAGAAGTGTAGGGAGGAAATTTTGATGTTCCTCCAACCTGTAACTACTCCCCAGAATTCTAAGGACAATATTCCTTGTAAAATACGATGTGTATGGAGTTCATAGACTATTCTGAACTCACTCTATATGTAACCCACTGTGTCATGGAAATAACTAAAAACTGAACTATACCGGTACAATGTGTAAACCCAAATGATGCCCCCCTCTTTAGGGGAACATGTGACATCACGGATAGGAGAATGCGGCCCCAAAAAGAGGAGAGAAATATGAAAAATATGTCCTACAGAGGGAAGGGAATGTGCTTGGTAAAGATCAAGGCACACGTAAACAAGTGGCTAGGAAACAAGTGTTAGTATGAAAAAACATATAGGAAACAAGTGTAAGCTAAACAAACAACATGTAAGCTAGAACATAAGTACTTAGTGTAAACACCCAAGGAGACAATGTAGGCCACACAAAGTGGGTTACAAATAGGGGACACCACTCACGATGTCGTAAGACACTCAAGGCCACACTGGCTGCAAACAAACAAGTGTGCACACAAGACAAAGGGAAAAGCCCATAAATAATAGAAAGAAATAGTAGACAATGTAACAAGTGAGTATGGAAAAAAATATCCTTGCATAACAAATGTTACACATGAAATGCCTGTTAGCATGTTAGAAAACTAGCAAGTATGTCAAATCATGTGTAACTTGATAATGGAAGGTGATAAGTACAAAATGAAACAATAGCATGTGTAGTGTATGAATGTGGATGCCCCTAGAAGGAATTATGTCAAACATCAATGTTGTGTGTAGAACCTCTATATCTATTATCACAAATAGAAAAGGATGTGAATTCACATGTGTGCATGGTAAGGATAATGCCATATAATATATTTATCTAACATGTGTAGTAAAGTGAATATGTAAGAGCAAATGCAAGTAAGAGTAAATACAACCATAAAATGCAATATGGTGTGGATGGATGGAGTGGAATGCAGAGTGAATGATAGGAGTTTTGTGCCTCCCGAGTGAATGGAATTGTATGCATTGAGGCTCATTTAGTATCCCCCCTTAGCAGTCAAGAATTATCCATAAATGAAAGTGCGTCATTAGGAAATGGTTGAACTATGTGATGTGTGTAGTGCACTTTGATGAGTCTAAAATTTGACATAGAGATGAACTGTGTGTAACTCTTTAGCCTAAGCGTATATCATGATGAGATGAATAGATAGGAGTGGTGATTTAGCCTAAATTGTATACCACTAAATGATATAAGTGAAGGTGATGATATAACCTATCACAAGATGATGCAAGAATAAGAGACCATGTAGACTAAAGCGTATATCACTAATCCTAGGAATGTCACATGAGAAAAATATTGAATGATTAAATGTGCAAGTGTGATGTGGTCCATTTTTGATATATACCCTCAAAATTCTAGTATGGACTATGAGACTAGAGTGCGTCATCAGGTAGTGAGTGTAGCGCGGATAAGTGAATATGAAAAATGTGTAATATGTGTGGTAGGATGAACAATATGTAATGTAATATGTATAGATGACCTAATATGTGTAGCATAGTATATGTAAGATGTGAGATGTAAAATGTAATTTGAAGGGTGTATAATGTAAGATGATGTGTGAAAAACATGCAACATGCGATAGTTGTGGGGTGATGTATGTAGGAAAAGATGTAGGATGAAAAAGGTAGAATGTATGAAGATGTGCAATGTTTATAACCTAATGTGGTGTGAAATACATAGATGATGTAGGATGATGTGATGATATGTGGTGCTTAATGTGTAGTGACTAAAATTCATTGTGTGGGGTTCATGTATATAGGATGTCCTCAATAGTCAAGTGTGAACCAAAGCACAAGAGTGTGTCATTGGGTAGTGACGATGCTTAGAGTGTAGATGACAATATTTATGATAGAAGGTTGATGTGTGGTATGAAACGTGTGTTGATGAAAGGTTGGGGGAAGTGTGTGCATGTTATGCTCCCCAGAGTGTGTAAGATGTAGGAGTAAATTATGTAATAACATCTAGGAGTTTATCATTGTAATGGTCAAAACCAAAAGAACAAGCATATATTACCTAGTAAGTGATAGTGTCGGGTTGTTCACATAATGATCCACTAAGGCGTAGGTTTTACATACCCATAACATATTATTCATTAGTGAAGGGTGGTAAGGGACACCCATGTGTATACCAATGAGTAAGATTCTGTGTATAGAAAAGAAAAGAACTGTTGCAAATGAATACACGACCAAAGGGCATGGGAAATGATATATCAGTATGGTCAGGGTTGAGTGTTACCCTAATGTAATTGAGCCAAGATTATCCTAATGTATGTGGTGAAGAGTGATAATAATGTGTAAGGAAGAATTGGAGATGAAAGACACATAGACCATATGTGATAATATTGTAAATGAAGCCATGATACAGATGAGAAGAATTTGGCAGAGGAGAAAGGTCCTCAAAATAAAAACCTAGACAAGTCAAGCCCTCATGTGTACATACAGTGTCATCACAAGTAGGATCAAATGGATAATGTTCCCAATAAAACTTATTCATGAAAAGTGTGTATGTGAAACGAGGCTCCAGTGATGAATGTGGCATGCGAGAAGGTGGAGGGGCTAAAGCAACATATTATGTAGAGATAGGCCCCTAATAAACAATCATATTAGTAGTAGTGGCAGGGGAAGGTGGTGGAGTTGAGTAAGTTGCATCAATCACACAAATAATACCTTCAAGTGGTGGCAAATGAGGTAGTTCATCCATTGGTTGAGGATCGTGTGTAGTATTAGTGCGTGGAATAGGAAGAGTAGTATTAGGATCATGGTCACAATACTCATAGGTTTCATAGTCGCAAAGTATAATATATTCAATACTTTCATGTATGAATTTGACACAATGACGTACAGTAGAAGAAATGACTTACATGGCATGGATCCATGGCCTACTAAGAAAATAGTTATAAGAGAATGTAAAATCAATGACAAAGAACACAAGGTTAACATTTTTTGGCCCCATAATGATAGGTAATGTGATATGACCCATGCATAGACAGACATAACCATAATATGCACATAGTGAAAGATAAGATTGACTAACATCATGAGCAGAAAGACCTAGGTTTTCAAGAAATGACATGGGACATAAGTTGAGTTTAGATCCATTGTCAACTAAAGTGTGTTTGATACCCACATTATAAATGTGAATAATGATATGCAAGGGTGGTTCATTATCAAAAGTGTTAAGATCAACAGAAGGATTAGACTTGAATGCTATGTGTTGAGAAAATGCATCTACAAAGGTTTTATAGACTGAGTCAGGATGCATATTAGCATGAATGTGAGTAGTAACAAGAATATGTCGTATCATATGACTTAAATCAGGATTTTCAAGCAAGTAATCATTTCTTGAGATACTCATGACGATTAAAATCTAGAATGAAAATAAAAGGAGGATCCTAAAAGTGTGAAGATCAAGGTCAGGTTCACCAAAATGATTAACTAATATAGAAATATTCTAGTGTAATATAAATGTTATAGGAGCAGTAAAATAACTGAATAAATGACCAATAAAATATAGAAAATATACCCAAGCAACCTAACCAATGAAGTGTGAAAGTCCAATGTGCAAATAGAGTTAATAAGTCCTTACTTGATTCGACAATGGTGTAGGAATGTGTCGCAGAGAAGACCGGCTGAACAAGAGGAGGAAACAGTCACATAGTTACCCAAGAAGATATAGATCCAAGTTGTTTGAGAATACTGAGGTGCTTAGAGAAGGATAGGGTGCTTGGGTTCCCTATTCTACATAAATGACCAGGGAACCTCCTCTCGAGTGTCACTGGATAGTTTCCTCTATTATCTTCCTGTCACAATAATGTGGTTCAACTGTGTTGGATGTCACTATTAATAGGAGATGGAAGAATCACCTGTAAAACCCCAAGCAAAACATCAAACCCCTAAAAAATAAATATGCATATGAAGGGTTCAAAATGTACTCAATGGCCACAATGGTGGACTTACTAACAAATCACTACACTAAATATCAGACCCAATGTAGTTCTAGGTGTGTGTGTGTGTGTGTGTGTGTGTGTGTGTGTGTGTGTGTGTGTGTGTGTGTGTGTGTGTGTGTGTGTGATTGTGTGTAGAATTGTTCCCTAGGTTCTCTTATGCTAGTCACACTTTGTGAAGTAGTGAGAAAATAACTAGATGTAAAATATAGTAAATGTATGTGACTCCCATCCTATGAAGTGTGATGTTTATGAACCAATATTGTGTGCCTTGTGATGGAGCTAGATGGATGAAAATGTAGTTTTATATGCCTTTGATGGATGTAACCTTAGGTGGTGATAGTAAGTGCTTAGTGCTTGGTCCCTCATTATGGTCTCACAACTTTATATTTATATGGTTCTCTTGTTCTAATTTTGTAATTAACCCTAAAAAGTATGACAAAAACTATATATAAATATCAAATGGATAGAAAGTTCTTAAAAGGTGAGAGTAAAGAGTAAAGAAGATCAAGGTACCCTAGGGGCACCCCAGTCCTTGGTTGGGCACCCCAGTCAGAAATAGGAAAAACAAAGCTTAAAAATACAGACTGGGTAAGTTCAGGTGAAAGATCAAAAGTAACGACATAAAGAAAAGTAAAATGGCCAAAGAAATGGGTTAATTATTACTCTTTTCACTTAATAACCATATTAATAGTAGTATAAGATCGGGACTAAATAATGACTCATTCTTCATTCTTCATTCAATTTTGTCTCTACAATTCCCATAAGCACCCTCTTTGATAAAGAGGTATGGCTCATTCTTCATTGAATTCCCCACTTTTTCCTATATTTGAGTCTATGTCTTCGATCAAGCCCTACTAAGGTTACCTCAGTACCTTAGTGACCAAATTGTATTGTTCAAGCTCTGTAGGTAACTTATACATGTGAACAGTAAAATAAGAAACCGACAAAAGAATCTTGTCTCCTTCCCCATCTCACTTGGGGTCTTCACATGCAAGAATGTCAATAATGCATCCCACTTGGACGTGGCCTCTACACACCTAAGTTTACATTCATACATTCCCAGGGCCAATTTCGACATTTGGGCTCATCTAGACACATTCCATGTCCCAAAGTTACATCATGTTCCACAAGTAGAAGACTATTGGGCCAATTTTCTGGATGATTTCAATGTCCGTGAATGAGACTCTATGAGAATGATGATTAGAGAGGAAGCAATTCAAGTTTCCATGGTATGAATAAGGTGTGCAATATGATGGAAATGAACTATACGATCCTGAGTACAGAATGGAAAAGGCTTCCCCTTTGTCACAGGTAAATTGGAGTGTTCATGGGTCTGGAAAAATAACAAAACAAATGGAGAAGGTGATCAAGAGAACAAAGGAGTGGTTCTGAAAGAAGAAATATGTTTCCCTCAAGTAGAGAAGTTTCCCTTCACCTTAGAGATAGGCCTCGTATCATTTTTCATTGTAGGTTGTGGAGGTCACTTCAAGTTTTGGCCACTTGAGAGAAAGTTCAAAGTAGAAATTTTGTAGAGTTGGAAGTCCCCTGTCACGAAATCCCACATGAGAAATACAAAATAGTGGAAGATCCATTGGTGGAGACATAGGTTGAGAAATAAAAATCAGTCCATAATTCAACCCCTAGATAGCCGCAAGATGTCCCTCCTCCTGATGTCACTCCAACCCCCCCCCCCTTCATAGGAAATAATCTCTCAACCTGAACCAGAGATGAAAAGTATGACCATTTCAGATCTAGAAAAAGGTGAGATGTTCCCTTGGATGAGGGATATGATTTCAAAATAAAATCATACCATCTAATAATTCAAAATCCTTGACCTATCAGAAATAACGTCATTGGCCGGAGGAAAGAAAAGAAAATTTTCTCATACAGCCTCACACTTCTACAACGGTGAGATAGGGCAATAGTAAATTGAAGTGGTTTTACCCAAGGTAATCAAGGCGGTGGAAGAAATCACTCTAACTGATTACAATATGAGTACCACTATATTGGTTCCATCTACCCATGAAGGATATAAGCATATGTTTCAATAATCTTCCACTCACCTTATGGCAAGAAACTGAGAGTACATGAAAAGGATTAAAGAATTGGAAGAACAAGTGAAAAAAAAATCTTCTTACATGCAACATCTTGTGGACCTAAATGCTTCATCAATATAGATTAAGGAAGTATCCCCAATAAGCAACAATGATCCATAATCCATTAGAAAGACTCAAGATTTCACCATACAGAGATGAGAAATTAGTAAGTGGAAGGGTACGATATTGGAAAAAGGAAAAACATTTATCCTAGAGGTAATATCACTCTTCAAGTACATGTACATAACTACAGAGAAAACTCAAATGCTCAAAAATAATTGGAAAAGGAAAAGGAGCATTGGGATCTAATTTTCGTATTGGTGGAGGAGATGGGGAACACTCATTCCAAATAATTGATAAGTAATAATATCTTTGATGTCCCATCAGAAGACTTGTCATGTGTGTGGGCGAGGACTCTCATCTTCATATACAAAATGATCAATTGAGCCATCAGCAAGTTGGATTCGAATGAAGAGTGGGCCTATAAGCTACAAGATCATGTCAACCAAATAGTTCAGAAACTTGAAGTTCCTGTGATAGAGGAATGTACCACTACATATGAGTTGTTGGGTCCATTGGAGGAACATGTCAAGAAAAAATTTGGAGACCCACAATATTTCAACAAGGATACCTTGGAGGTACTATCAGGTATTCGAGCCACCATTGCATTCATTAAGGAGAAACAACAGTCATGGTTTGAGAAATGAAAAGATATCCATGATGTTACTGATGGTTGGGCAAAATATTTGAGTTGCATGCATATCCCCCACATGGAAAAAGTGGCACCTGAAGTAACAAAATTCATTAAATAGTTCAAAGGAGTTGATATTTCCAAATTAGAGCTAGTTAGATAATAATAAGGAAGCAAGGAAGAATCGTTATGGGTGGCTTCTTCATCACCATATTCTTCTCTCTCTTTTTTCTTTCTTTTGTCTTCTTCCCCCCACTTTCTCTCTCTTCATGTTGTAATTAGTTATTGGGGTTGCACTTTTTTATAATGCCTTATTTTTGTAATTAAAAAGTAACTTTAGGATTTTAATGTAATAAGTCACCATTTTTTTATAAACATGGACTTAATCTTTCCTAGGAATATGAAAAGTTTTAAGTTTTGTAAAGGCATATGAAAATTCATTGGGGGGCAGGAAAAGAGTCACCTCTCTTTCTATAAATTGTAAAGGCCTTCAATTTTCAAAGGCTTGGTCATTTTGTGAGTTCATGAGAGAGTGATCCTCATGAAGAAACAAAGAGATAACAAATTATTCTTCTTCCCACTTGTACATTATTTTATTGTATCCATGTACAATTTTTTCTCAAGCATCAATACAAGGAGTTTATAACCTTTTTATATTGAGGGATTTACTGATTCTTTGGGCTCATAAATCCTAATTTGTCTTGTTTCCATTTATAGGGTTATTTTATTCTTACTTATGTGTGTTGGAACTTTATGATTAATGGGTGTAGGAATATTATTTTATACCTATGAAATTAATCCCTCTCCTTTTTTCTCACTCTCGTTCTCATTCTCTAAGACAAGTCCCCTCTAACAAATAATTGTTGGTTTTTTTGTAGGGTCAATGGAGTGCCCCTGTTGGATCCCCAGTTGAAAGGCCACCATAGAAACCACTTTTTCACGTGTATGTAAACACAGAGCTACATCGTATAAGTATAAGGACTTAGATCCCTAGAGCATTGGCAAGAATCCCATATATTTTTCCACCCGAATATTTTTTCACCAACACTTGCAACTGTACAACTCATTCATTAAGAGATAGATATGTCTTCTCTATTCTCTGAATTTTACTTTCAATATCTTCCTCCTTTTTATAACCTTCATAACCTATATATTCCTATGCATAACATTATTCCTAAAAAACATAATAATTATAATGGTGACCATACTAATTATTAAGGTTTGGGTCATCAACGTACTAATTGTGATAGGGGTTGTAATACTGATTTGGAGGATATTGATAGAAAGGAGGTGGATCTAAATGATTCACATCTTGGAGAAAATAAGTCAACTGAGGAACCAATGTCATGATTGCATAACCTCATAAAAGATGGAAAAATGAGATCAACAAGTCTGCTCTATGAAAAAGACTATTTAAACCAACAAAATAACCATATTTGTTTTGATAATTACCTTCATGGTACTATTCTGAAATTAGCTATTCAGAGTCACTAGATGTGTTCTTCTTTGAATCTTCAATTTCTGAATAGTCATTAATATAGTTCTCGTCCCATCAGGCGTGCAAAAAAAATTATCTAGCAGAAGTGCACCCTTGTGAGGATTGGTATTTTTTTTATTCTCTCTCTCTATCTCCCCTCACTTATGTGGATATAAAATGGAAACACCTCATGGGATGTGGTTATCCCAAATCTGAGGTGAATCTCTAGATTTGAAGGTCTAGTTGTTGGAGACTATTGATATGAACATGTACACAAATTGAGAATAAAAGAAAAAAATTACACAAACCAGAGGATTTTGGGTGAAATTTTAAGGTAAAGTAATTGAATATTGTTAAGGGATGACTCACAATATACAGCTTACAATATGCATTCACACTATAATAAACACACAAAACTTATTTTTACAATGAGGACAGATAACATAAGAAATTAACTTAATAGATTCAAGGAAAAACACAAAAATCAACTACATATATGTATATTATTGCAAGTATTTCTGGAAAGGAAAAATCACTTTATTAACAGTGGGCACTTGCAGGAAAAAAAATTCAGCAATTAGTTACATCAAATAAACTCTCTGAATGCTCCACAAGCATTGGAATATTTAAGAAAATGTGGTGGACCTAAAGTGCTCAAAACCTTTAGTTATAACATCAGTTTAACTCTTACATGAATAATTTATCTCTTTTAATTAAATACAACCTTCAAAAATGTGATCCAATCCTGGCATGCATGACGTCATAAGTAAAAAATAACTGCTTTTGGCCTATGTTAACTCCTTGTTAACTTGTCAAACTAATGTTGACTCTGCAATCTACTTTTTGCATAGAGAATAACATGTGTGCATGCCCCATTTTCATCCATCTACTCTCACTTAACTTAATATTTTCCATTTCCATGGTGTAGTGCATGAAGATACCTTTCCAATTATATAAACATTAAAACCCGAACTCCCAAACTCTTTACATTATGGCTTGATAGCCTTTGTGGGGAACCACTTACCTCATGGAACTTGTTCCATAGTTTCTTGTCCCATTTGCATTCCTGCAAAACACTACACTCCTTTGACTTGTGCCTCCAAACCAAGTGTGAAGAACTTAAGCCTATGAGGAACATTCCACCTGCAACTAAAAAACCCACAACATATTATACTTATCTAAATCTCTTTTTTTTTGGCCAGAACGGAAAATCGGGGAACTGAAGGAACATAGTAACTAGTTCCACAGTTCCTTCCTAGGCCCTTATTTACGTAGTACACTGCAAACTATTTTTTTATTTATATTGCAAACTTTAGACCAATGTGAAAAACCAATGGGTATGGGGAACTAGTACCACCCACACCTCAGAAAGTTACAATACACTACATAGCCTATTTTTCAACTTTCTCCAAAAATTTCTAACTGCATTGAATTTTTGATCTTGGAGAGAAAGAGAAAAATTCCTTATAGTGATTCCAAGTCCCTCAAAGAAACTGGACATGCCCAAAACATGGAAAAATACCTATTTTCCTGATTTTATTCATTGAAGCTCCACCCACTACCCAAGTCCAATTTTTTCCAAGTTGTCCAGTTTTTCCCTAGGGCAAAAATGGATAGTAGTCATTATCTTTCCCATAGTGATCCTAAGGTGAAACTAATAGGATCCTTTAATTAGTAGGATGATTCAAACATAGACTCTTCTTCTTCAAAACTAAATCAACTTCTTAAACAATGAAACAAATTCAGATAGATATGTTGAGATGGTTGTGTGGTGACAGAAGATAGGTTTCATGAAATTATGTGCAAATGCAAAACTAAGCTTGCATAACAATGCTTTATATCCTTAGCCAAGGTAACATATTACCTGACTACATTATTTGTTCACCATTCCCCTAATTCATTGTGTCGAATACTGGATGGAATACAACATGTATGTTTTTCAAGTAGACACATAGGAGATGCACATGTTCTCATCACTTGTTAAAGGTTTAACCAAAGTATATGATTTATACACACTCGAGTAGAGTGATTTAATGGGGATCATGGAGATATGGATATACCCTTACAACTACACATGGTTATCATGTTTTATTAGATGGATTCATAATATTAAATAATGATGGATATTTAATATCAAGCTAAATATTAATGTTAATCATTATAAACATTAATTGAACTTAAGGGGTTGGATTTAAAAAAAAATCCCTTAATTTGGATGAATCATAACATGATTTTTACACTATGGGAGAATATTATTAGTAGGTATGGTTTCCCCTTGGGACTTACTAGTGATAGGGGAACTCATTTTCTAAAAGAGACAATTCGAATATTATTAGATGAGTTTATGTTGTCTCATCATAAGACTACCCCCTATCATCCATAGGAAAATGGTACTGCAGAAGCATTCAATAAGATCTTGGGATAAACCTTGACTAAAATTTGTGACATGGGAAGAAAATATTGGGATGAAAAAAAATTAAGTGTATTATTGGTGTACATAACTACCTACAAAATGTTGAACAAAGCCACACCTTTCCATTTGGTTTTTGGCACAAATTTCATCTTACTTGTGGAGTTCATGTTACCATCCCTATGTATTATGTGAACATGAGGATTCACAGATGAATAGGTGCTAGATGAGCAAGTTGATAAATTGATGCAATTGGATAAATGACGCACAATTACACGATTGAGTCAAAAAATAGAAAAGGAAAGAAAAAAGGCTTAGCATGACAAGAACATTAAGAATTATTCTTTTTCATTAGGTGGGTTAGTGCTTTTATATGATTCAAATTTTGCATGCCACCCAGGGGAATTTAAATTACATTAGTTATGACCCTTTTATAGTAACCAAAATAGTGGATTTGGCCACATGTCAATTGCAGGTGCTAGATGACACCATGTTACCTAGATCCTTTAATGGGAGTAGGCTAAATTCCTACTATAAATAAGATTATTTCTTTTATGTTTGTAATAATGTAGTATTGCCAAGTAGATTATATTTTCATTTCAATATTATTCTTTTTTTTTGTTGTAATAAGCATGTTTGCATGCAAGAGCTAGTGTATTTGTGGAAACATGATACGTAGAGGAACACACATGGATTTTATTGTGGGATAGAAAGTAAAGAGTGCGAATTGGATGAATGTGTAAGCACGAGCACATGTTGGAGAATGATAAAACTTTGACATTCTTCCTTGATATGAAGGAATGTGCAAGTAAGAATAATAATGGTATGATTATATCATTGATGGATCAGCTTACTCAAAGGTGTATGGGTATATATAAAAGTTTTGTGGTGATAAACACAATGTATGGGTTTAATAGTGTGTAGGATAACGCAAGGTAGGTAGCGCAAGAGGAAGAAAACTACTTTTCTCATGGCACAGATACAGGATAGGTCCTGTGTAAAGAGGAATGCCCAAGAGGATTTGTGTCCTAGGAAAGTAATTATGTAGGCTTAGAAGGGTGTGCGCAAGAGTATTTTTGTCCTAAGAAAGTAGTTTTGTGGAAAAAGGTTATGCATGCTGCATGTGGAAAAAGAACTTGGAAGACCCAATATTTTATAGAAACAGGTGGGAAATATGAAATTTTGGAAGGAAATTGTCACCTACCTCCACCTACCATATTTAATGCTAAAAATTTTGGAAATATATAAATAAGTGTGAGTAATAGTTGTAATTTACCTTGTGAATAGAAAGCCTTGGTGATTTGTGTGATTCAAATATCCACCAAACCAATGCAATCAAAGGCGATGAAAAAGGCAATAGAAGTAACCCACGATATCCTTGTGTTTAGAGAAAATGATGAGTGGAATTTATAGAGGGGTTAGAAAGGTGTGAATATTTTTTAGGGTTACAAGGTCAAATGGAGAGGTATTCTTAGAGTTAGGGCATGAAAATTGAGGAGAAATATCAAGAAGATTATAAGTCATGAGTGAGTTGAGCAACTAAAGATAGGAAACATGACAAGAAATAAATTAAAACCGAGTGGTAAGGGTTCCTAAATCTAGGGCACACAATTGGCTAAGTTTACAAAAAAGAAATCACACGCGTAAGTAATGGCACCAATGAAGAGGGCACCCAAGAATAAGAAATCAATGGAGGAAATAGATGATTGTTACTTAGAGATGCAGTACCAATAAGATGTGGTTTTTGGTAAAGAATAGACATTGTAGATTTAGAAATGTAAGATCAATGAGTACAATCATCAAGTGCCAAGGAACAAAACTAATATAAAAAATGATGTCTTGAGGAAGACTAAATAGATGACTGAAACATGACAAATAATATTGGATGACCAAGTGCGGAAGACCTTGGTGGGTGTTGGAGTCTTGTAATTATTTGAATTTCCATTATTTGGAAAGCCCCGATACTTATTTCTATGGTTGATGTCACGAGTCCATGAGGAATATTTCTACTTTGCGGGTAGAAGGATACACATCACCATGTAATTGATTGGCAAGGTGATTAGGCTTCACCATAGTGATGCATAAATTACACTTGATATGTGTGATTAGGACTTTGTAGAGGAGATAACTCCCACCCTTCATTACCAAAGAAGAATCCTCATATTTAATATCACAAACATCGAGGACCCTGAGAGTAAAGTGGATGCATACTTGGTGAGCTATAAGTTAGGTGCCTTGAAGAGATGGTCTAAGGTTAACAATAAATTCTTACACATAGCACGCAAGATGACATAAGGGAAAAAGTACAATATCTCTCTATACAACACCGAGACCATTTCAGAAGAATAACAAACCCAACATGATAAGGTAGACAAGATGAAATGGGGCTCAAATTTTCTTCTAATTTTATTCTAGGAAATTGGAGTGCCAAATGGTCCAGAAGGAAGGGAATGGAAGCACCCATAGAGCAAATATCGTCAAAAAATATATTTTCCAAGTACACTTGTGATGGAGCAATCACTAAAATTTATAAGGAATTCTTAGAAATGTGGTACAAGAGGTTTCATGATGCTTTTGAAAATGAATGGAATGTACCCAGAGAGCATCCCATGGAGTTGAGAGAATAGGAAAAGTTTATGGTCATGCAACACTTTTACCTTGCAAAGTTTTTACTACTAAATGAAGAGATGGACCCTTGGTGAAAAATTATATTTTCATTCACTACTAAATACTTAAAGAGCATGATCAACAAGATAAAATATGCATAGCCACTTAAAATTAATATGGACAAGGTAGACATAGAGTATCATACTTTGGACAAGACTTATGGGTATGAAACCAAATAGCCCTATGTGGAAACAATGGAGTTTGATGGGATGGAAATAAATCCCATCGTGACCTTGGTAGTTGGAAAGTACGCATGCCATGTGTACATATATATTAGGCCAAAGATGAAGGATGGTAAGATAATTGAAGTATATGACACAACTTTTACTTTTCCACCATTAGGGAGAAAAACAATAAGGATGCCAATAAAGAAGTGCAAACTTGATCTGATTTGATAATAACAAGAAGAGGACGAAGAAGAAGAAGAAAAATATTTCCCTATAGCACAACTTTAGGAAAAGGATGTGGATGGAACAAGGAGAAGATTCAACATGCGCACCCCTAACATCTCAACTAAGTCTAGTTGGGACCGTGCACAAAACAAGCCCAGAAGAAGAGGGACATGAAGAAGAAACCATAACGATGTAAGACTCAGAGAAAGAAAATAGCCCTCCTATAATTAATATTGTAGAAGAAGAGCATCTCACGCACTCTAAGAAGGAGAAAAATTAAGAGCATGAAGAAGAGAAGGAACATGCAGAAGTGAAGTATGAGGATTACACATGAGATGAGGAGTGTGAAGACATGGGGCAACATGAAGAGAAATAGTTGGAGAAGGAGTGGTGCATGGTGGGATAAGGCTCGGGAGTCATCAATCAAATACAGAAGGATGAGGCATATCTCACCTCCCTAAAAACACATGTCCTACATTAATGACCCCAAAAAATTAATAAGCGTGAGATTCCAAACCTCAATGGATATGAATAAGTTATATGGTTTGGAAATGATGGATACATCACAAACCCATGCAATGATACTCAAGATGATATCCTTTGTAATAAAAACACACAAGGAGGAGCCAAAGTTTGAGTTGAACAAATATTCCATTAGTGAGCTACAAGGGAGAAAATATGCCTCAAATAAACTCCCAATTTTGGTTTCAACACACATGTTATATATGCAGGAAAGTAACGCACTAATAAAAATTGTGAATGAAGTTACATGCAGGAACATTGACAAGGGAGCCACACTATACACCGCATAGGAAAAATTTGTGGATATAAGTAAGAATAATAATAAGCTAGTTGTGTAATTGAGTAATACCAAAACCCAAATGATTGTTATAAATAATAAAGTGATAGAATACATTAGGTGCACTGTGAATTCTTGTCCGATGGCCTTAGAAGAAGAGATGAATAAAAGCAGGGAAATTGACGCCCTAGAAGAATTGACTGATTTATTGATATAGAAGGAAAATAAAGGGAAGAGGTAAATAATTGAGGACATGACATCATAAAAAAAGGAAAAGGCTTCCAAAACAATAAAAAAGTATGAATAATTGGGCTTTGAGATGAAGGAATTCATGTAGAGGGTTGAGAAAATATTCTGAAAGTTTAAGGATGCCTCAATAATAGATGCACACCTTACAGAAGATGAAGAAGAGTTGAGTTTCTAACAATCCTCATTATTTAAAAGAGATAAGGTAGTGCGTGATAATTTTTTTCAAGAGGTAGGGGAAAAGAAAAATTATAATAAATCCAAGAGCAACAAGGTGGAGATGAGGCTAGGAGAGGTGTAGGCCATGGTGATGAGATGAGTAGATATCCTAGAAATCTTGGCTAGTGAATGAGATATAATTTTGAAGGAGCTATAGGAGAAGGTAGGGGGAATAACCCTAGAGAAAATTCCCAACATTTTTGAATCAACATCAGGTAGGTCAGAAATAATGCTTGAAGAATGGAATCAACTAGAGGCCTCCATCAGCCTAGAATTCCCAAAACTCCTACAAATACCCTAAGCCTAGTTTTGGATCACGTGGAATTATACATTATTTATTCCTTATATTATTTTGGGGATTTCCCAAATTCTTTATTCAACCGTTATTCTTCACGTGTTCCATCCTTTGATTATTGTATTACTAAGGATAGATGATATACTTAGTGTGGGGTAATGTTGGATTGAATAAATGACAAAGTATGAAGACATGCATGAAGGTGGAATGACGCATAAGGGTGCATGCATAAGAATGAAATTAGAATTTACAAAATTAATATAATTGCATGAAGGTGTGAGTAAAGGTATGAGGAAAGGACAAGTGAAAGGTTGCGCGTAGGGACAAAAAAATCAAGAGTTAGCCAAAATTGCGAAGACAGGACAAAAATAGGAAAAATCACAAGTTGACATGATGAACGTGAGAAATATATAAATATACAAAATCATGGATAAGGCATGACCATAATAGGATAAAACACATGCAGGTCTTAGATAGACAAAAATATGCATGGATGGGGATAGATTTAATTATAGCACATGCAATAGGACTAAATAAAAGGCTATTTATAGCACACAACATGGCACTTTTGGAGAACTATAGGATAATACTTAAATATAGGAAAGTGCAAGCATACAAGCTATGTATACAAGTGATATAAATTTATATATAAGAATGTAAGTGGGGAATGGAAATTTCCCACACTATGCACACATGTGTGTAGATGTCCATGTGTTGTGTGTGAAGGAACGGTGAATGTGTGTGGGCATTTGGGTGTGTAAGTGTGTGTATGAATGATTCCATGTATGAGTCCTTCCTTGCACATGAACCTGTAATGGAGGTTGTTCCATCTTATCACATTGTAATGCATCATGATTAATATGAATACAAGATCTTTTGTTTTATTGATTATATTTGCACATAATACAATAGTTCATAACTTTCATATGGTACATGTTTGATATTAGGCTAACCATGTTTTGCAGAATCTATGTCTTGATTACCACCCTAGAAGGAACTTGGAAAAGTTACACGGGCTTCAGGTGATCACTTAGATGTATGTCTAAGTGAAGTGTCATTGTGCCTGACTATGTTGCGCTGATTGACTAAATTATAGTGCAATATGTAGGGTGGTTTTCAGCATCATACTGAGGAGTGACTTATATTGGAGAATCAACAAAAATATAAACAACTGTGCAATGCCAAAATGGTCAATTTAGTTCCCAAGGAAAGTGGAAGTCCGTGAGCTAAAATAAGGTTGTAAAAAAAATAAAAAGGTTTGAGACCCATGGATATTCCAATTGAGATCCTAATACGACATCCAAAAGATAAAAAATACCCTCACCCAAAATGGGAAAAGGAGTTGTTAGAAGAAAAAAATCCATTAAACTCCATTCCAAATAGGGATGCATGGGCTCACAATATTGGGGAAGTTGAGGTACACATATATGGTCAAGTAGTGTTCATTTTGAAACAAAACATAATTGTAGGCACTCTTACTAAACTACCATTGACCTGCTCAAAATAGAGAATGTGTTACATAGTGAAGATGTTCCCTAGAACATATCTAATTTTCTCAAGACTTTGTATACAACTAATGGCCCTATGAACACTCATAAACCATATGGTACATCAAAAAAATAAGCCATGGGATGTGAACACCAAGATAAATAGCATACTAGGAGGATATAAAATAAGGGATGTGATCTTTTACTTTAGGAGCATTGTGAACATGATGCCTAAGTCACACTGTGAAAAAATGGGTAAACCAATTCTAGCATACATTCCTGTGACACCAAGCCTACCAAATTATGAAAGGGTGGATCCTATTTACCCCTTGTAAGATGTGGATATCAGAGTGGGAGACATCCATTTGAAATGATATTTTGAAGTCATTGATATAAATACATATGAAACTAATATTATGATTACGATTGGAAAGAAATTGGAATATAACAGGGAACAAGATAATTAATGTAGCTATCAATCAAATGGAAATACTCATCAATTATTCCATTAGTGTCATGCCCATGAAAAATAATGAGAAAAAACCATACACCATTCTAAAATAAACATTGTCTCCTTATGCATAAAATAAATAGTTGGTTTATGATGGACTATCATCCTAAATAAGAGTTGATGAGCGTCGTGTATAATCACACTTTAATTACCTCATGATTATTAGTCCAGGTTGTGTCAATGGCTATTTTAAACAAAGAGAAGGATTTAAACCATGCTCAACATGTATTTACTAATGAACTCAATCAAATATTTTCTTTACTATAATTAATGAATGGATTCTATTGATAAAATAAGATATTACTAAATTTAGAATTGAAATGCTGAAAGTGATGAAATTCTAGTAATTAAATAAATGCTAAATAATAGAGATTAAATAAGTAAGAAATGCTCCCTTCATGTTAGGGCGAAGTGGCCCTTGATTGTTCCCTCTGATCTGGTTCAGAATTACAAATCAAACAAGTCAATTTATCCCCAAATCATGCACTTTATTGAATAGAATAATTTCTTCAACAACAATCAATAAACTAACTCTATAATTCTACTAAAAATTCCCTTTTATATCAAGAGTAGTCCTTTTCACTCTAGAAGAGGATGGATTTTTTGCAATAATTAACTACTACTTAACTAAAATATCTCTATGACAACAACTAATTGTTCAAGTGTTATAATTGTGGAAGAACAAGTGCATTCCACACTTAGATAAAATTCATCTTATTAACTATATATGGAGTCCTTAATTAACTCTCATTCGTTATGATTTAATAGTGCTAGAAGATGTCAGAGATCATGCATTGAATCCCTACAATCATGGTGACTATATTTTTTTTCTATTCATCTATTCCACATCTCTAATAAACTAGATGTTAAGCTGGGCTTGCATGATCCACATAAGTTGCATGAGGTCTTAGATGATAGTCCACGTTTTATGCCCTTTTCACCATGTCAAATTGTTTGCTGGATAAATTAACTCTCCTTCTTGTCATCTGAGTCATTTTATTTCTTCATGTGATTCCTATGCTTCTATAGTGCAAGTCCTAAGCTCTAAAGCAAGTCTTATGCAAGGGTGAGTCCTACGGTAATGCATGAATGAGTCCTGCAATGGGCTTAATATTTTTTATTCAACCACATTGTTAGAGCTTACAAATATTCATTTAAACTCATTTAAATAGGCATCAATAAGATGAAAATAAACAAGGCTATGCACAAAATTTCCTTTAAAACATGTAAAAGTATTAATTACAAAATGATAATATCAGTCTTAGTACAAAATGATGACACTAAAAAATGAGGGTTTACATAAGCATTAACAGGGATCACCACTCCCCCACACTTTAGGATTAGCAGGTCCTCCTTTTATAGGATTTTTATTCAGGGACACAACAATTTGGGTACATTTATACTCATTCATAAAAGTGATCCATGTCTCATCTTATTCTATATTATAAATTTTTTGTCATGCAAATGTGCAACATGAAAATTCACAATTTTCAAGCATGACAATAGACCCCATTGTCAAAATATCTGAAAGTCATACCTCCCCAAGACACCTCCCAAGCTAGTTCATCCACAATTCCAACCTTCTACTATTGAGTGGAAAAAATATTGACTAATTATAAGAGGTGAATGAGGAAATGGCTCTCAGGAAGAGGGCACGTGGATAGGCACTGAAGTTTGACTGATTCACACCCTAAATATTCACACCTAGAAAGACAAAGTTTTGTACTTAACCTATTTTGCATGGATCAGGATGGAATTAAACGCAGAGTAATGAACATGCATTAGATAAGAGAAAGAAGATTTATGGATGAAGAAATGGTTAGTTTTTTGGAGTAAGTGGAAGATCAAGCATCATGTGAACTTAGAGATAATAATAGGACTAGATCTAGAGTTAATTATAGATGATCTATTATTAGGCGAAGCTTGCATGATTCTTTGGTTGCTTTAGTAGTGGCACATGGATATTTTGAGTATGCAACCTATTTTGAGAGTACATGGGTAGTGAAGGGAAATTCTCCACTACATATATATATTTACACAGTTTAGGGGACCGTTGGATTGTGACAGAGTTATGTTGTTGGTATGTTTGCACACATGAATTTGTGATGGTAATTATGATGTATTTAGCTACTGGTTTTATTATAACTTAATATAATGGATCCTTATAGTTGGATATTGATTTTTGATGTTACTTCTCATGGTTATTGCATGGTAGATCTGATCTTAATCCTTGTTTGATTATCTATGCACTATGGTTGTGGTCTATTTCTTATTTTGTTTTACCTTTAATTATCTGTTATGGTTATTGAATACTTGTATGATCATGCTAACACCTTAAGAAAGATGGTATAAAAAGAGGGACCTGGTACCTTTTATCACTTCGAGTGAGCACTTAGATCTGTTTGAGTGATGTGTTAGTGCATCTAGGGTTTGAGTAAGAAATAGAGACTACATGTTGGTTTTATTGCCGGAACCTCTTTTCAAGTTGTTGTAAGGATGTTGCATGATGAAGACATATTGGTTGAATTTGGACAACATTGAGAGTTAAGTTGTGGATTTAGAAGACCATTTTCCTCACAGATATAACATTGGATCTGATTTTGATGCACGCGTGTGGGTTAAAAAAATTTTTATCATGAACTATATGAGATGTTTTTTTATTGTTTCTCAATAGATTTGTATGATTAGCTGATAATATATTCCTCAAAGTGGAATTGGAGGTATACATCAATTGTTTGGACACAAGAATATTATTAGGCTTTGTATGATGTTGTTGTGGCTTGGAAATGCACTGTAGATCATTGGTGGGGTGGTATTTTACATAGTTACATGTTAGAGTATGTTAATTTTACTTATTCTTGTCCATAGGTTGTTGAGTTTCAATTCTTTCATGAACCTAAAGGATCTTATTTGTGCGATATCCCTTTAACAATTAAGATCTTGTTGGTAACTCTGGATTTAGAATAATAACCTATGGATAGTTAAATCTCCACCGCATGTGGGGGTAGGATCAGTTGTGGTGAAATATGGCAGACCTAACGACAAAAAAGGAAAGAGAGTAATGAAGGATTAAGTATAATGAAGCATAGGAGAGGGAATTAGTGAAGAAGTGTGGTGTTGAGGATTATATGGATTTGTGGAGATAGGTGATGTATAAAGGATTTGAGGTTCACATGGAGGACATGGAACCTGAGAAGATGGTACTCCCCCATTTAGGAAAGCATGGAAGAGAATCCCCTTAAGCTTTAGAGGAGATCATGTTAGAAGAAGAAAGAGTAAGGACTGTAAGTGTGCATCTGATCCCACTTGATGACCTTGCCCTTACACTTAGTGTTCCAGTTCATGAAACATTTATTAAAAAACATGCTAGTGTTAGTGATAGAGTAGTGATTGGTAGATTTCATTTTTCTGTTGAGTACAAAAGTTTAACAAATAACACATTCATCCATGGGTGCATAGACATCTTCTTTGTTTGGTGGTCTGATTGGTGGTATATTTTTTGGCACGTCATTTGGACAGAGTTTGGGCATGCAGAACATCAGTACTACATCTGAAAGTAGAAAAAAATCACAGACCATGGGAGTTCAATTTAGTACAAAATTTGGAACACATAATAGCTCATCCTATGGTCTAGTGCCCACTACGGGAAGTGGATAAATGTGAAATATCCAGATCCTATTCATCAGAAGGAAGTTTATCAAGAGACTGTGGAGGTTATTAGGAACCTACATGGTGAAATTCAATGTTTGAATGAGTAGGCACTCAACATGAAGTGGGAAAATAAGGTCTAGCTTCCACAAATAGATGCTGATGACTTGAAGGAGGTATGTAAAATGCTACGACAAGAAAATATTATTCCATTGTTATGAGAATGGTTGAGAGAAAAGGTACCGTGCATGGATGGTGGGCACGAGAGACAAATATTGCATGTGAATATACCTCCTCATAATCATGAATATGAGAAGGAAATCATGTTGAATGCATTGGTTGATGGGTTTATTTTGAGAAACATACTCATTCATACAGGTGCATAAGTGAATGTGCTCACCTTGGATGCATGGAATCAAATGGGGAGACCACCTTGCATCCTTCTTCGAATGTGTTGTACATGAAAAATAGGACCAAAGATAATCCTATTGGATTCTTGAAGGATGCGACTATTATAGTTCAAGGATTCAAGTTCACTGGGGACTTCAAGGTATTGGATCTTGTTGAGGAAAACAATATCCAAGTGCCACTTAGGTGTACATGGTGTTATGCAAAAAATGTTGACCTATGCTTTAATAAAGGATACATCAGTTTTGAGAACAAATAAGAGCATGTGATTATTCATTTGACAGATGCAAAGGTTACACCGTATGTGGAACCCTTGAATGAAGAGGATATGAATAGGATATATGTGCACACGGTTAGAGATATTGAATTACTTGAGCCATATAAAGAAGGTATTATTCAGTGGTATGATTATGATTCTATGAGTGATATAACTAGTGTTTCTTGTGACAATTGGGTGCATGGAACATATGAAATGGTTGGGTGAGAGATCAAGAACACAATTACTGGCATAATTAGGCCATGCATGGTTAGGAATTTTAGTCGTAACCAGATACCTCGGTACACTAGTGAAGGAAACCCTGATGTATTTCTACGTGCCATGTAATCTCAGTGGAAGGGTGAGGGTGAAAGAAGAAATATGATAGTATATGCCTTGTGTGGGAAAACTACGTGCTTGTGGACCACACACAGCGATAAATGTTCGGAGTGGCAAGAAGTGAGAATCACCTTCTCTACTAGGTTTCTTAAGAGAAATGTAGCCTCTCAAATATGTTAATTCCATGGTAAGGATTTTTCTTCGCACCACATTCAGAAGTCTGAGAGACTCTGGAAGGAGGGCCAAGAGGCCTTTCCACCATGACTCAAGGTACATATGTTCTATGCCACCCTAAGTGGTTGTGAGTGTGTATGGTATTTTCATGTAGAGTTAACAAGGGTAATAATTAATTGGTATAATATGACCTCAGGTATGATTCAAACCTTTGACTATTTTTCTACTAAACCTCCGATGAATGAAGCATTATAGATTGTGAAGAGCATTACGATGGGAGGTAGTGTAAAGGCTGAGAAACTCCTATTAGATATGTTTGGAGAATTGGAATTGGAGGTGCACTTTGAATAAGAAGAGAAAAATGAGGATTAACTTGGGCATGTCTGGCTAGAAAAATAAAAGAGTAAGCTAGTTTATATGATTGACAATGATGAACTGGAGAATCTAGATGTTTATCACACTATAAGTACACACGATATCTTAAATAGTGCTGATGAGAAGGTGTGCACTGATCTTGAGCTCATGAAAATAAAGAAGGTAAACATTGGGAAGGGTATATAACCTAAGGAATCCATTATTAGTGACTATTGGTCTAAACAAGATGTGGAAAATATTTTTTAGTTGTTGCACAATTTCTAGGACTTATTCCCAAGAGGATATCATGAGTTTAAGGGAGTACATCACTCTTTTGGCAAGATAAGGATCAAGTTAAAGGAAGGTGTGCTCTTGGATAGGAAGAGACCTTACAAGATGAATCCTAATCTTTGCGTCAAGGTAAAGGAAGAGATTGATAAGATGTTGAAATGTGGAATCATTGATCCCATCGGGAATTCAAAATGGGTTAGCCCCATGGTGATAAGCATAAAGAAATATGGTAGCATAAGGATTTGTGTGGAATACATAGAGTTGAATATTGTTTGTGTCATATACCCTTTTCCTACACCATTTACTGAGGAGATCTTAGAAGGAGTTACAGGGCACAAGATATATTCTTTCACTGATAGATTTTTTGGTTATCATCAGGTGTAGATTGTTAAATAAGACCAAGAAAAGAAAACTTTCACCACTAAGTGGGGAAGTTTTACATATACATTTATGCCATTTGGGTTGAAAAAAGTGCTTGTAATCTTTTCGCGCATTGTTGTGCAAACATTTGAGGAATTTATACACATTTTTTTACAGGTTTATTTGGATGATTGTACTTTATATGGGTTGGTAAAATATCACTGTGACAATTTACGGCTGATGTTTGAGAGGTACCAAAAATTAAGCATCTCTCTCAAAATTAAGAAGTATACCTTTGCTACACCCTTTGGCACTTTTTTGGGACACATTAAATGCAAAGAAGGTTTTTGGTAGATCCTGCTAAGGTTGTTGTTATCTTGGGCTTAGAGGAACCTACCACTCAAAGCGAGGTGCACATATTTTTAGGACACACAAGTTATTACAAAAATTTCATTAAGGGATATGCTAAGATTTCTACACCCTTAGAATAATAGTTGAAAAGTAAAGGAAATTTCCATTGGAATGAGGCGCAACAGTTAGCATTTGAGACATTGAATGAAAGACTTAATTTTGTGCCCATTTTTTGCATTCCTTCTTGGGATAAACCATTTCATGTACATGTTGATGCCTCTGGCATGCCCATTGGTGTAGTGTTGGAACACCCTGGTGATGGGATTATCGATCATCCTATCTATTTCATGAGCAGGAAGTTAACCCTAGGTGAGAATAATTATACAACTATAAAGCGTGAAATATTGTCAATGATTTATGTGATGCACAAGTTTAGATAATACTTGTTGGAAATTCCCTTTCTATGCTATACAAATCACATGACAATTAAGTACTTGGTTAATAAGACCATTTTGCAAGTTCGCATATGCCATTCGATTATCTTTTTTCAATAATTTTACTTTACAGTTGAACTAAATCCAAGAAAGAGAAACTCCGGACCGGATCATTTATCAAGAATTAACTCAGGTGAGGACACACATAGCATTGAGGACACAATTATAGATGCACATATATTTAGATTTAACCACGCACTCTCTAAATTAGAAGATATTGTTGTATTTTTATGTAATGATGTGGTGCCTGAAGAGATGAAGATCTTAGAGAAGAAAAAACTTTCCATACATGATGCGCCATACATGTTAATTAGTGGAGATTTATACAAGTTAGGTCATGATGAGATTTTATGTCGGTGTGTGATTTAACATGAGCATGAAGCTATAATGGAGGAAGCTCATGGTGGGATTTCAGGAGGACATTATGCAAGTAATGCTACCGCGCACATTATTTTAATAGTTTTCCTTTGGTGGGAAACACTATATAAGGATTATAAAGAGTACGTCAAGATTGTGATCATTGTTAGTGCCTTGGGAATCCTAGGCATAGAGATGAGATTCTCTTAGGCCTATTACTAGTGTAGAACCTTTTGAAAAATGGGAAATTGACTTTGTGGGTCCTATTTCCCCATCAGTGCGTAGGACTAGATCATGCTACATTATAATTTGTACACATTATCTGAAAAGGTGGGCAGAAGCAGCACCTACAATGGATTGTACAGCAGCTACCGCAATAAGGTTTTTATGGGAAAACATTATCAACAAGTATGGATGTCAGTTGAGTCTTACAAGTGATACGGGCACACACTTTTTAAATGAGACTATATGATAGAAAATAAACACGTGACCTTCTTCACACCCAACCTCTTGAGGTCATGCCAAGACAGCTGGTGTAGAATGAATGTGAATGTGAGTGTCGTGATGTGGATAAAGCTGATTGTGCAATATTATATCTTCAACAAGTAATATCAGGATCTTTGAGTCTAAGGCAAAGAATGCTCTCCTAACTTAAAGTGGTGTGATGGCTTGGTCTGAGAAAATATTTTCTTGGAGGCTCCAATTAATGTCGATCTCTTACAAGATTCTATTTTTTATTTGTTGAACACGCGCAAAATGACCTACAAGCACCTCGTATGGATTTTCAGACAAGGTCATGGAAGTAAGAATAAGAGGCATGGTGGTGCCACAAGGATTTATGGGTGATTTCTTGGTTTGGTCCAGAAATTCTTAGCCTGATCAGCTACTATGTTCAGTAAGAAAAGTTATGCAATAATGTCTAACAAGAGTGGGGAAGATCTGAATACTAATGTACGCAAACTAGTGTCAATGTATAACTAGTTAATAGGCTTGTTAGGTTGTGGGGCCTGAGGATCACAACCAAAGACTTGTGGAGGTTGTGGCCCTTGTATGGTCATGAGCATAATTAAACCATGTTGCCAGGAGTAGTCCAATAATCACAGGCTTGATTAGCAACGGTGTTTAACATATTTAGTTGTTCTATTTTCTCAGCAAAATTTATAGGTGTGCGTAAGATTGTTAAACGTAAACTAGTATCAATATCAATTATCAATTATGGCCCATTGGGTTATGGGACCAAGGGATCACAACTGTATGTCATTTCTTGTTATGGACCATTGATTTTCATACAAAATGAAATAAAATGATTTTGATAAGAAAAATAATTACTGAAGGAAATCTAATCTATGTTTTTTGATTTTTCACAATATATCGAATCAAAGCAATAAAAAGAAAATTGATCTATCAAAGGAAATATTTTCGATCTTTTTCTAATTTTTAAGCAATGCATTCTAATCTAATAAATAGGCTAAAGACAAGCAATCAATCAGATGTAGCTGGTTACTTGTGCGAATGTGTGAATATAATCTAAAACAAATAACCTAATCCAATAAAAAACCATTTAAACCCTGCCTCAGAGGTAAAGAACAAATCATGACCCTGAAAGGGATATCGTTCCCCATAATTTCCCTAGTAGTGTTAAAGAGAAAACTTCCTAATGATTTGATCTACTTTTGATTGCCTAACCTATTGAAATGAATACTTTTCTACTCTATTTGATATGTAATTAAAACTATTAATTTGAAATTGAAAATTTAACAAATAAAGCAAACAAACACACAATTCCAACCTGTACAAGTAAGAGCTTTGGCAAATCTGGTTGTATCTATATCTGTCCCCTCAGTATGTTCATTTAATTCTCTAAGTTTTCATATGAGTCCAAGGGATTGGGAATGCAAGAACAACAACAAGAGGATTATTAGGTCAATTAATTATGCATTATATAATTAATTATTTAATTAATGTTATTAATTAAATAATGTTGTTATTTGGTTTTATTAACCATATTTGTTTTATTTTTTCACGGGTATAACTGTTATGATTGTTATAACAATTATGTGCTTCCCAGATGTAATATTAGAAGCTACTGTATTGGTTGTTGCATTGTTGCAAATCCTCATTTGTTTGTATTCAGTTGTACAATACCTATAAGTATTGTAGCTCATTCATAAGTAATTCAGTTGAATGAGTTTAATATAATTTATCAGGATTCCTCCCCTATTTCTCAATCTACATTTGGTACTAGAGCATATTGAAGCTTCTAGATAGGTTGGAAAAGGTTGTAGAGGAAGGAAAATTTGTGGAGAATAAATCTGCATCAACAGAGAACCAGTGTTGCCTCCTTGGTGTCCCCAGATTTCATCCTGAAATCTGTGACTACCCTATCCAAAAAAAAATCATTCTTTTAAAATAATGGGTCGTTTTGTGTTTTTATTGCCTAAAAGTCCTTGTATTGCATCAAGATATTCCCAAATATCCATATTAGCCATTTTCGCCAAATACCCAGATGCCCAAAATTGTTATATTCTTTCATTGGGATTTGTTTGCGAAAAAATTGTATTTAATTATTTTGAGCCCCATTTGAGGCAATTTGCACTCCAATTTAACCCTGTTGTGATCGAACATATCATTATTCCTATATACCATAAGGGTTTTAACTAGGAATGAGTTCTACACTTTATTTGTAACTTTTAGCAACTTTTTGTGTTTTTGTGTTTTCCCATTTCATTTTCTGTGAAATTTCTCTAGATCAATTCCTTTGCCGGTTTGGCCTAATCCTTAGCCTGTAGTAACTGGGGATCACATACGCACGTTATGCCTGAGGGAAGCCACCATCAGAGGTCCGGTTCACTGGGAAAAGACAAAGTCACGCACCAAAAAGCCTCTTCTAGGCTAGCCACATTTTTGGAAAACAAAGAATCAGAGTGGATAATGGGAAAAATGGAAGTAGCAGGCAGATGGGATTTTATTGTCTGCCTTGCAGGGTACTTTTTCCCATGATGGAAAAGTCACTTAAGTTACAGTGGGAAAATTAGAGGCAGCAGGCAGGCGAGAATTTATTGCCTGCCTTGCAGGGTAAAAATTCCCATGGTGAAATAAAAGAAAAGTGACTTAAGTGAAATCATGGGATTTTATTGCCTGCCATGCAGGGTAAATAATCCCATTGTCAAAGTCAAATCACTTAAGCGGATCATGGGATTTCCGGGGCTGCCTTGCACGGTAAAAATTCTCATTGTCATGTGTTTTTAAAAAATAGAATTCTATTATTCCAAAAAGTGCGACTCACCTTGGGTGAATAATAATGCATTAAATAAATATTTGTTAATATTTATTCACCTAATTTTGGCACCCATGCTTGTGGAAAAGTCAACAAAGGGAAGTGGACAAAAAGAATTTAAAAATAGAATTCCAAAATTAAATAAATTTAATTTATTTAATGCAGCCCCTTTTGAGAAGGAAATAATACTTTTTAAAGTATTAATTGATTAAATTAAATTCTGTTTTCAGTGACTATGGTCAAAACACACTATGAAGCTTAAGTGAAGTGAAGAGTGGATGATTAAATTTAATTTAATGGATGGTTGTCCTTAAACATGCTATTTTTAAAGAGAGAAGCATGATTTTTAATTAATTAATTGCTAGTAATAGGAAGGGCAATTATTAATTATAGAATTATGAGGGTTATATAAGCATGGGCTGCCATAAGGGTGAATTAATTAATTCACAAGTAAAGAAGTGCAGCCCGAAGGAAAAGTGCACCCCATTTGAAGAGGATTTTTGCTCAAAGGTGAAATCAAGGCTAAAAGCTTCTAGTTTTGGTGCATACTTTGAAGAAGGTTGATTTTTGTCTGCATAATTGTTTGTAGAAGTGATACAGGTGCTCAGGTGAAGTTGGAAAAATTCATGCTCACTTTGCAGGAAAATAAAACATCAATTTTTGGGGCAATAGGCTTGAATAATGCAGATTTTTATTATTAAAATTCACTATTCATGTTCTGATTGCCATCTTTGTCTGAATTAATTGCAGGAATTAGATACAAGTGATTTTATAAAGAAAAGGAACTTATATCAATGTCCAATACATTGAATATTTCCTCTGAATCTGAAGGATTATCCAGATCTGCACCAGTTTTGAAGAATTTCAGTCAAATAAGAAGAAAAAGAATTGTTCAGACAAAGATAGACAAAGCTATGGCAAATAAAGATGAAAAAGAAAGAACAACGGAGTCATGCATCACTTCTAAATTTGCAGATATTGGAGACATGGATCTAGGCTCGGAACCTCTTGCTGAATTGATAGACAGATCTAGAGTAGGAAAGACTTCACTCATGCGTGCAGGAAAAACTTCACTCATGCGTGCAGATAAAAAATAGTGGAATTATTCGAGCTGTAGCTTTTCCATCCACAGCCCAGTTGCCAGAGTTTTTTATGCAGGTACAGATCCATATCCAGATGCAGATGCAGATGTAAATCCATATGCAAATCTAGATCCAGATCTCATAGTTACAAAATCTTCCGGCATAAAGGCTTCATCCTCTTGTTTCGAATGCAGCCCGTGAAGAAGTCAGTGCATGGAAAATTTCTTCCAAGATCTTGTGAAAATTCTCCCATCTTCCAATTGAAGCCTTCATTGAATTTTCATTCATTCAGAGTGCTTTCCAGAATTTTTAATTGCTCATATGCAATTAAAAATAAGGATGATGAGTTATCTACGAAAAACATTGCATTGATGCATGTACTTGAGAAGAACTGCAAAAGCTTCAAGGATAAAAGAGAAGACAAAGCGAAGGCAAAATCCGATTGTTTCCAATTCCAGCTTGTTATTTCCAGATACAGCCGCTTCCAGATCTAGCTGCTTCCAGCCGCTCCCAGATCTAGCCACTTCCAGATCCAGCCACTTCCACATCCAATCGCTTCCACATCCAGCTACTTCCAGATCCGGTTTGAATTAGCTGCATGCAGACATGAAAAAGACAAGACTGCAACTTTCCTCTTCCTTCTTTTTTCCTCTGACAAAGTAATTAAGTGATCAATTAAATTATACAACTTAAAGTGATTGGTTTAAAAGTCATTACTTGAAGAAGTCAACTACTTGGAGATAGGTGGCAGACGTGTAAAATAGAAGGTTATATTTTTAGTTGCAAATCATACATGTCATGCAAAGAGGAATTCTAGGATGGAGATTGTCAGTTGTTTCTTTCCTCCGACTTCCACATGTGCCAGTTCAACTAAAAGCTTCCAACTTGTAATTGCCCCTCTACATTCTATAAGTAGAGGAAGAACCTTCGGGTTAATGATCAGAATTTGTAAGCATCAATCTTGTGTTCTAGACTTTTTGCTGAACCCCTAAGAGCCACTTGGAGTAAAGGAATAAAAAGAAGCAGGTTTCTGGAGAACTTTGTGTCACGGTTGACTGTGTTTCTTGATTTTAATCTTAAATCTCTTAATAAACTTTGTGTTATTTTAGATCTGGATCTAGAGTTGCCTTTGTTTTAAAATTTTGTGTTTATATCTATTGGTTTCTTCTATGTGCATGCAATTAGCTCTGCCATCTATTGATTGGGATGCACATCTTACCCATTTCTTCTATGTGTTTATGTAATTACCTTCTTCTATAACTTTTCCTTTCTTTAAAACAATTGCTTACTTGTTGCAGAATTGTTCGGTTATGGTTCATGAACTATAGTAGTTAAAGTAAAACCCCATTTAGCTATTAGCATACTTTAACTGAAAAATATGACACGGTTATGTGAGCCTCAACGGTAAAATGCTTAGGGGATTGGCAAGACTCATGACCCTGCACTAGGTTTTGAAAAGCTATGTAGAAAACTTGTAGTTCAACATGGTTTATTCTATTTTCTTATCAACAACAAATTTGGAACCGAAGTGCCCAGTAGAATTCTCCATATTAAGCCGAGTGGTCATTGCTTATGAAGTTGAATATGGATTTTTAATGGTTATTTTACTATTTTGGCTTGCTATTTGAAAATATAGTTTTAATGGAACTCATTTTCAAAATCAATCTAAAGCTCGTTTTTAGCTTGCTAAAATTCGATTTGAAAGTGGGTAAATCGATAATGGGTTAGTTGAATGAATTTTACATCTTCAATAAATGCAACTTGGTTCATTTTTAAATCCTCTGTTCTAAGAATAAAATCTTAAATCGACTCCAAATCAATGGGTTTTCAATGCTTTAATTAAAAGAATGCATTAGATTTTGTGAATAACTCACATTTGTGTTTACTGTATCATACTGAGTTCTTTTGGATTTTGTTCATTTTTGAATGATTATAAATAAGTGGTTGTTCATTTCAATATTACTATTAGATCTTAAAAGGGCCTATAAGGTCAAGATTCGAATAAATTGGTGGGTTTGGTTTCAAAACCCACCACCAACACAGAATTTTGAATTTTGACATTTAGAGGTAAAATGTCAAAACCTCCTAATATGGAGTTGAATTTGAATGGAGAACACTCTAATCTTTTGGGTTATTACTAAATAGCCTTCACTATGAATAATATTAAAGAAATTCTTATTAGGCCTTATCTTATTATTGAACATTTGCCCAAGGATGACTATCCAAAAACTTCATTGGTCTCACTTTTTAATGGTTTCTGGCATGAAGGGTCATTCAATGAGTTCCGGAGGCCACCAGGGCCCGTAAAACAAAAACATTTACCTGCCATTCAATTTTTTCTAAATGTTTGGTAATGTAATTGTATCTCCTTCAATCATATTGGTACTAATTGGGGTTTTGGTTGGAATAATCAGAGTTAATATTGTAACTGTTACAGAAACTGCAGACAATATCCCTTTAACAATTAACAAACTAGTAAAAATTGGTTCTATAACACTCATGAGATCTTAGATCTCATTCACAGTGTTTGGTATATATGGTGTGTCTAAGAAGCACTTACGGGTGAATTTTTTGTAACTACTTTCTGAAAAAATTACTGCTTAATATAGTTGCAACAACATCATCTAGGCATCGACCCTTTAAATCGATGGGGAGTAATAGGATCACTATTTGCACACACTATGAGCCATCCCATCTAGTCTGTGAATGATTTTTTTTCATGACATAAATCCAGATAATGTGTTAATTTTATCCAATGTATATAGAAAGTTACGCATTATGAGGATATTTCTATTGAGCCTTTATGTCAATAATCACACAGACCCCTTTCAGTATTGTCTTGGTACCACGTATTGAATTCTTTCACGTACGTTAAATAGCCTCTTTCATGTACCATCAATTGTATATTAGAAAGGGATAAAGATTCTTCCATGTACCACCAAGTATATTGGAAGGGTGTGTATATAGAAAGGTTTGGTATATCAGACTAATGGTATATAGATTGGGAGACCTTATACCTAGAGTGATAATAGCCAAACCCTATCAGTGATTTCTACAAAATGGGCATCAATGCCCCCAAATTTTTCATTCAGATTCACAGTACTTAGAGGAGATACAACTATCCTACATGTGAAGACAAGATCAAGACACCACTTGAGTTTGAAGAGATTAGGCCTATTGTGACCCATGGTTTCTCAACCAGATCAACCAACTGATACAACAGCTCAATGTAGAGGCAGTTTGATAGAGCATGATCAGAATTCCAAACTCATCATCTTGTTTGTAGTTTTCTGATGATTTGCAACCCCACATTCAAGATGAAACAATAGTAAATTTAGCCTGGGATAAGTTGAATACAATATACTTATTGCCAAAAACAAGAAATGTTATTTTAAATTTGTAGAATCAGTTACACACATTGAAAATTCAAAATGAATGAGAAAATTATTTTTGCTTTCTTAAGAAGAGTTACAGATTGATGGATTCACTACTAGCCCTAGGAGAAGTTCGATGCTACATGATGCTATCATTCCCATTGTTCTGAGAGCACTCCCCTCTTCTTATCACATTTTTGTTACAACACTAAACATTTCAATACGACAGTTGTTTTAACAAATAGTGGTATCTAACTTACAACAAGAGGAAGCCATAGTTTACATAATAAGGATGATGAAGAAGAGCAATCAATTTTCTTCACATCAAAAATGAAAAGAAAAGGTAAAGGAAAACCTAATTCCTATCAAAAGTCCCAAAATACAAAATCAGTATCAAGGGGATGACACATAGAGAAACAATGTCTAATGTTGTAAAAGAGGGCATGACCTAAAATATTTTTGGTACAATACTTAAAAGAAAGGTTCATCAAGTAACTCGGGACCTCCACAACAACAATCTCACAAGGGACATTCAAACTACAATCAAGGGGAGAAAAGGGGGAACAGTAAAGAAGACCCCATCAGTAAGGAAATATTGTTGAGTAAGAAGAACATTCATGAAAATGAAGACTTCTTGTACACTGATCAATCAAGTGAACCATCCACATCATCTAGTGATGTCTGGTATGTTGATTTAGGAGCCACTTGACACATGACCAGCCACAGAGACTAGTTTACCTCAATGAGGGATGCGCCTTCAAAAAATCATGTTTCGTTGGGTGATGATTCTTCAAATACAGTTTAGGGGATTGGGAAAATTTCTCTACTCCCTGGTTCACGCAACTACAGAATATCAGATGTCTTATATGTCCCTGGGTTGACAAAGAATCTACTTTCAGTCAATCAAATCCTAGATCACAACCTAAAAATTGACTTTGATACTCATTTCTTAGACAAGGAAAGACATGTTTAATTCAAGATAAATCACGAGGTTCAAAAATAGTTGCAAAATCCTCTAATGTGGGATGCATGTTCTAGCTTGATTTTGTCCACATAGATGATCAAGAACTTGTGGCTAAGAACTCTACCTCATCATATTTGTGGCATCAGAGACTTGGTCATGTTAGTTTCAAGTATCTCGAGACACTACGTCGATGAGCTATGGTACATGGTTCTACCATCTCTTCATAAGGAAACCAAAAGTATACAAGTGTCCTCACTGCCTAGCAGGAAAACAACACAGAGATTCATTCCAGAAGAGTACATATCGAGCTCATGGTAAGCTTGATCTGATTCATTACCATTCTTTGTGGTCAGATGATGCAACCAAGTCATTCTAGATTTTAATACTTCATGCTATGTGTTGAAGGATTATTTAAGAAAAATGTGGATTTTTTGTCTTCAAAGAAAAGTGAAGCTTTTGAAACTTTCAATGAAGTTTAAAATAGCAGTTGAGAACAAAAATAGTTGTCACATCAGAACTCTCCGCTCAGATCAATGGGGGGAATTCACCAGTAATGAGTTCAAAGACTACCTACAAACTCATGGGATTCATCAACAAATGCCTCCTCCACACACATCGTAGCAGAATGGTGTTAAGAGAATAAATCATACTATCATAGAAATGGTATGATGCATGATCAATAACTCTGGATTTTCAAAGACTTTCTGGGCAGAAGCAATAAAGACAGTAGTGTATTTGTTGAACAGAGTGCTCATAGTTTCTCTTGAAGGAGAAACACCACAAGAAGCATGGTTAAAGTGAAAACCATATATTGCATACCTTAGAGTATTCAGGTGTAAAGCAAGTATGCACATACCCAAGCAGAACAGAAAGAAATTGGACATGAAGTCATAGAAAATCATCTTAATTGGGTATAGTGAAGATACTCTTAGGTACGGATTGATGGATCCAAAGACCATAAAATTCTACACCAACAAATATGTTGAGTTTTTTTAGAAGAAGGAAGCAGAGTCTCCTCCTCTAGAATCACCTGATGTAGATTCTTCACCAGTTGTAAAAATTGAAACTAATGTTCCCACAGATGAGGAAATTGATGATGGGGATGATGGTGTTGATCTTATTGAACCATGATCCATGAGAATAGTTCAGTGTATGCCTAAGTGGTGTACTAGCACATTACAAGATGCAAGAATGGATGCTCCACTAGATACATCCACCCCTAGACCAAGGACTCACAATAAAGAAAGAGAAGAAGTTCAATTTTCTTTGATGAGTAGAGTTATCAAGTCCGATGAGCCCTCTACAGTCTAGTAAGCCCTATGGAAAGATTCCATGGACTCTGAATATCAGTCAGTAATGAAAAATAACACTTGGCAACTTGTTGATCTTCCACCAGGGAAGAAACCCATTGGGTGCAGATGGATATTCAAAACAAAGTACAAAGCATATGGGACAGTGGAAAAGTACAAAAAAAGACTTGTAGCAAAGGGGTATGCATAAAAAGAAGGCATTTACTATGAGGAGACATTTTCTCCCACAACTAAGATCAAAACGATTAGGATGATCTTTTCTCTAGCTGCTCAATTTGGTTGGAAATTCCATCAGATGGACATAAAAAGTGCCTTCCTGAACAAATATTTACAAGAAGAAGTCTACATGACTGAACTTGAGGGATATGTAGTACCTAGTCAAGAAGTAAAGGTATGCAGACTCAGGAAATCTCTGTATGGCCTTAAACAAGAACCGTAGACATGGTACATCAAAATTGATGAGCATCTCGTACAACATGGATTTGTTAGAAATCCATATGATCCCAATATTTACCTCAAAAATAAAGGGGGGAGATTGTGATTTTTTGTTGTCTATGTCGACGATCTAGTCATCACTAGTAGTTCAGTGAGGATGATCGATGCAACAAAGAAAGATCTTAATCGATCATTCGACATGACCAATCTCGGGCTGATGCATTATTGTCTTGGATTAGAAGTATGACATAAAGAGAATCACATATTTTTTTCTCAGATGAAATATACCAAGACAATGCTCAAGAAATTTAGGATGATGGATTACACACCTATGGAGAACAGATTTCAGTTATCTCATTCGGGTCCATCTCCTGAGGTAAGTGCCACTCTCTATTAGCAGTTGATTGGGAGTCTCATTTACCTTACCTACACTAGACAAGATATTAGCTTTGCAGTAAGTTATCTATCCAGGTTCATGCAAGAACCCAAAGTTTGTCATTGGAATGTAGTAAGGCACATCTTGAGATATCTTAATGGATCTGTGGATCTTGGTCTAGAACACAAGAAGAACGAAAACTTATTATTGTCAGGATATTTGGATTTCGATCATGCAGGCAAAATTGATGATAGAAAATCCACTTTAGGATTTTTATTCTTTATGGGATCTGGACCAATATCATGGGGAAGCAAGAAACAACACTTTGTTTCTCATTCTTCCACAGAAGCCGAGTATCGTTCTACAAGAGAAGCTTTCTGTGAAGTGATTTGGCTACGTCACATACTCGAAGGACTTGGAATACCACAGGACAAAACAACCACCATGTATGTTAACAATGAAGGTGTTTTCAAACTTGTTCGCAATCCAGTTTTTCATGAAAGAAAAAATCACATCAAGGTACAAGTTCATTTCATACGCGAGAATGTGTTAAAGCACAACATCCAGCTTCAATTTTTTCTAACAACTGAACAACGAGAAAATATCTTCACAAAGTGTAACAACCTTGACAGTTGTTATTTTCCTCCTTTACATTTCAAGTGTTGACATGTGATTTTCCTTATAATGATATGTTCTTTTGGGGAATGTTCAGAGTAAACATAGCTTGATATGGATAATTATCATATTCTACATTCTTAGGTAATCCTTTGACTGAATTGGAATGGCTTCTTATGAATCCATATTTTAATTTCTTGTAGGAGATTTGCAATTTGGTTTAATATTTGTAAACTTATCTATTAATCTGACTCTTCCTTGAATCAATTTCAGTGATCCAAGGAATGTTTTTGGAATCTGCTCTATTGAACGAATGATAAATTGACATTCCATGAATTAAGAGGCCTATTGGACTAAACGTTGTGGTTACAAGCTCTTTGATTTTTGTGTGAACTTGTTTCCATTCAGTTGTAAGTTGTTCTTGGGTCTTTGGAGATCGACCATGACAGGACATTGTTGAGGTGAACGGAAAATGCAGCCTGTTCATGACATAGGAAAGATCCAGGATCCTAAAAAGGACTATCCAACGGAATCCTATCAGGATAGGTAAAAATATTTACTACCTAAATTATGTTATGTAACAGAATTCCTATTCTAACCTAAAGCTTCCTATTCTACTTTTATTGTTTGATTGGCATCCTAACCTAAGCTCAGTGCTAAAGGATTTGGAAAGGTTTCTATGCTATTAAAACCTACCTAGAACCTAATACTACAAGGTTATATTATGATCTAACCTAATGCCTAAAACTATAGTATTGTAAATTAATCTAACCTATGTGGAAACTCCTTAGGCTATGTGCTAAGACCTATTGCGGTAATTGTTGTTTGGGTTATAACCTAAGGTATATATTACAATCTACCTAAGGTCTAACCTAAGCAATAGTACCTATGCTAGACTAATGGGTTTGAATGGGGAATTAGGTGGTCACATACATTGTAGGTGACAGTTCCAAGGCATTAAATTTGTTGATAAGGTTTTAATTGCTTAGAGGTACTGCCAACTTTGGTAAGGGTTAGTGAACTTGGCGGAGGCTTAGGTGGAGACTCCACTAAAATGGAATTCCTTGTTAAACATTGATTTGACAATCGCTAAACATGATAATTGCGGTGGCAAGGGAAGATAGGCGGGAAACTTAGAATTAAAGTAATTAATTGTTTTTGTTTTTCTTGCTCAAACTGCCTTGGAAGGCATGCAAATGGCTTGGAATGTGGTTGTTTCACTTTACATACTTCGCGATTTATGCTCTGCATGTTCTCTGGTTTTTCGAACCAGCATATTGAACTACACTTGAATGGCCATTTTTGAGGTTTTAAACCTATTTTCAGTTCGTGGAATGATATAGGAGGCATTGTGGAAAAAGAACATTGTTATTCAATTTTTTTTATGGAAGAAGAGGAGAAGTTTTGAGCTCGATTGGAGGTTCCCTTTGATACTTGACAGAAACATGCTATCAGGCAAAGATAGGCTCTATGACTTTAAGATCTCTGTGATTTCTTATCAATGTTTCATTAAAACAAGTCTGCTCTTTTGAGATTCTTGGATTTCTTATTTTATCTGGTTAATGGCTTGTTGGGTTTATTAAATCTCATTTTATTGGTTTTTGAATCCTTGGTAAATGATGTTCTGTTGGGAAACTTACCATATATAGTTATTTAAAAATAATAATGCATGCAAACATTTTTTTGTTCTCAAATTTTCATTTGGAACTGGAAATGGAAGTGGTCTATTAAGATAACCATCATTTATATTATTATGGTTAAGTGTTTGGGAAAAGTTGAATCCTGTTAGAACTTCTGATGAGCTTGTTTGGCATGAACTAGAGCCTATACATGGGTTTGTTTTTAGCTTGTGTTGAGCTCATGTTTTGTTGAACCTTTATTTTGAGCTCATCCTTGAATTGGAACTTTGTTCTGGATTTGTGTTTGTTGAGAACTGATTTTTATTGTTTTGAATCATGTTGGAATATTTTGTATCTTTGAACTATTGTGAAAGCCCATATAAAGCTCAATGTTTATATTTTAGATCCTTGTGATAATTCAAATAGTTACTATCATTTCATAAATTACATGGTATTTGGATGTTATTACTCATTTTGGGCTCGAAACTTTGGGTAGAAACTTGAGTCCCGTTGACATATAATATTGGAATTTGTACCCATGTTTTATATTCTTTTGAGAACATTTGGAACTATTTGGTAGAAATAGCAACTACAAAGCATCTCGTATTTTGTTACACTGAGTGGACTCTATTACTTTGTGAGAACTACCTAGTTCTGCTTGAGCTAGTAATTGGGCTTCGCATGTTGAAATGAATTGTGTTAGAGTCACTATTGTGTTGAACCATATGTTGAGAATTATCTTGGGTAACTAGGAACTATTGATTGAAGATGTACGTGGCTCTAGTACTCGTGCCTTACTCTATGGAAATTTGAGCTATTAACTGGAGTTCATACATTTCACTCACACTCTGTATCTTATTATTTGTTATATTCACTGAACTCTCTCTTTGGAAATATCATGTCTTGTTTTTAAAAGGGAAATAGGACCCCTTGTTTTGAATATGAACTATTTTTGGATATATGTATCTCATACTATTCAACTTCACTAAGATAGTTTGCACATATGAATCTCATGTTGAGGTTTTTGTAATTCGATAATGTACAATGAATATTTAGTACTTAGTGTCTGGAAATAAGTAACATGAACGATGTGTAGGTTCTGTTCTAGTATGTAGCCAGTTTTCTTGTTGATTGATATAAGCTTAGGTGGGAAATTGTTGTTCCCCTAAACCCATGAATAATTACGTGGGAAGTATTGTACCTTTGTGACATTCTTGTGATTGGTATTGTGCTCGATATTTTGTACCTTTGAGCTCTGATCTGTTAGTATTTTTGACAAGTTTGATTTGGTTTTAGTAATTGACTTGGGTTTTTAACTTCTTAAGAGTTTAAATGGCGCACAAATCGCATAACCAAACTACTTAGTCAAGGAAAACATGAATGGAAAAAGGGATTAACTAGAGATGTTTAAATAATCATATGGGATCGCTTAAAAGGAATCGAGTCATCCAAGGATAATGGGATTACAGTAACGTTAACTGTAGTCGACCGATGCAAACGATGATCCTAGCTTGGCTGTCAGAATGGTTACGGGTTCCATCCCCTATAACTTGGAGTCAAATGGACACCTTACGTCTTTATAAAAGATACATGAATTTGGTGCCTTTAAAATAGATTATGATTGAATACTATGAAATTGTATTTCATTCTGAGTATAAGAGGCCGAAATTAGTATAGATTACCTAGACTAAAGATCTAGTGTAAAAAAATTACGTCATTGAAGCTATGTTCTTACTGTATAGAAAATTGGTTGAACTTTATATTTTGAGGCTTCTAGAATGATCAAGAGAAAACATATAAACTCATCAATGAGTCTAAAAAACTGGAAAGTGGGAGACATTGTTGCGGGAAATGTCATTAAAAGTTCGTAGTCTACCTAATTGGACAGTACGGACTTAAACTTATAGGTAGAGCAAGGGATTCCTCTATATACATTCTCACTGGATTCACACGAAATTTGGTTCTGATGAATAACTGCTCCCAGTGGGTCAATACTAATTTGAAGGTAATGAAATTATTGCCTGAAACAGTTATAACCATGGGCTTGAATTTATTTTCGTGAGGTACTTAGATGTGTCGTGTTTGGGCATCGCTTACTCAATGTGTTCTTCTTCTTCTTATTAGTATAGGAGATAGATGAGGTCAACCTATTTGTGCAACCATGCATTAGTAAGGCTTCTTTTAGGCTTGAATCAATATGATAAATGGGAAGGAACAGTATCTTTTATCATATATTGGGATCAATGAGACTCTCTTGATATATTGATTCTATCTAAGCAAAATTGATTGAATCAATTCGACTCTAGTTTGTAAGGCTAATATGTGTAGACATATTATGTCCTTTTCTTGGGAGCTTCACTTACTCAAAATCGAAGAATTTGTATTTCAAAAAATCGACACATTTGATATTTTGATTCTTTGACCCCGATGGAACTAATAATTGGTATCATTAAAACATAGTTGGTTTACCTGGATTATCAATTATTGGAAGGCAATTCATTTTAAGGATTAGTGCTAATCAAGCTCAGTTCTTTGAACTGAAAAAAAATAGTAACATTTTGAATCTCGAGATGAGACTGTGTAAGTGATCGGGACTGTTTAACGGACATGATTCATTGACTCTGATGGTTAAGTCTAACGTGATTTTGAAGAAGGCTGATTTGTTCGTTGTAGATTGTATTAGATTCTAGTAATTATTATTCTATTAGGTGATAACTATAAGATGGTTGATATGTAGTTTGGCAGCGCTCAACCATCCCATAAATACCTAGTTGGGCGGGATGAGGTTCGGTGGACAGCTAAAGTTGAAAGTTGTGAGGAGTTACTTCGGATCTGGCTCCGTAGGTTATTTTGTCCTTGTATGAAAGCAGATGGGCTCTAGCTTGTTGATCAATATTCATTTGTATTGCATATGTTAACGACTCTGTGCTAGTATTGGGAGAGCAGAATTTCGGATCGAAAAAATTTCAATTCAGGCTTCTAAAATTGTCGAGGCTTCTGGTAAAGTTGTAGGATGTCACATTCACTTCTCCTCAACTCCACATTACCATAGTCAATACAAAGTCAGGATGAACCATAGGCATTGAATAACATTGGTCATTGGGTAGAAGATACCCTGATGAATTCCATCCAGTGACACAGAACTCTCATCTTTCATAAACCTTCTTAAGGACAAATAAAAATTCATGGTAAGATAAGTCCAATAATTATCAGACTTCATTTGCTTATCCAAATCTACATAATGTTGGAGTCTAATCTGGTGCTGACCTCTCTACCCCATAGGGTATTGTACTTGGTAGGTAAGACATATTATAATAGGTGTGGAACAAGCTTAACTTGTCCCACAGACCCTCTAAAAATAGCTCTAAAATCAAATTTCGGGATTTGAGTAATGAGTTGCAGTGCACATAACAAAGTTCTTAATGGGATAGAATCCAACTCAAATCAGATAAGATCACTAAGGAATGTTGGATTAGGGTTACCCCAAGTAGCTGAAATGTCCCTTTGAATCACATCTCAAATTAATTAAATTATTAATAAATTCCTTGGAGTATGTACATCTCGATGAGGTTATTCATTGGGATGCTGGCACATGCCAACTGCAGGGATGTACCTTCTAGAAGATTAGGATCTTCTCAAGGATGCAGTGATGCAGTCGGCATGTGGCAACACCCTTCGGCATTAATCATCCAAATCTACATAAACTAGACTTGATCTTAGTTTTTCTCTAGGTCAAGTTAGAAACATGTTTTAAGATATGGGGTAGCCCTCAAAAACTCAGGATACCTTGGCACACGAGGTTGAATCAGGTTGACCCAGTATGCTATTTTATCCTAAGTCTTAGTGAGCTTTCCCTTATCATAACACATGTTGTTAACACGAACTAGGGTTAAACCTCAGGCAAGTGGACTGACATGAGTCAGTAAAGAACATTATAGATAACAATAGAGTGGGGTGAAGGACGTATTCTAGATTGACGAGTATGTCATCAAGGAATAGTAATATGTACAGTATGTTAGAAATCTTTGGCCAAAGTATCACAAGTTGCTGGTTGCATTGTCATATGTCACCTAGTCAAAGGTTCGTGATGCAGATGAATATTGGTAACAATTATTTAGATAGGTTCCTTAGACAGATCACTCAATACCCTGAACAGAGAAAGAGAACAAAGTATATGTAGTATACAGATAAGTATTCAATACTTAATGTTAAACATGAATAGATCGGTAATTTACCGAGTCATGAAATGAATAGATCGGTAGCACACCGAGTCATTACAGTTGCATATGGTTATCTGTTATATGAATGGTTGATAAAGAATGTGTGTTCTAAATTATGAAATTTAGAACAAAGAACATTATTTTAAAAAAATTCCTTATTTCTAAAGTCTTAAAATGGGAATGTTACACAAAGTCACTTGCACGTGAGAAGTTCGAGTTGTTCAGAGAGTTCCTCTCCTCATCCCTTGAGATAATGCAAAATTAAGGGGGGAATTTCAGGTTAATTAATCATGCATTATATAATTAATTAAATAATTTTGTTATTTAGTTTTATTAACCATATTTGTTTTATTTCTTCATGGGTATAATTGTTATGATTTTTATAACAATTATGTGCTTCTCGGATGTAATATTGGAAGCTACTGTATTGGTTTTTGCATTGTTGCAACTCCTCATTTGTTTGTATTTAGTTGTACAATACCTATAAGTATTGCAACTCATTCATATGTAATTCGGTTAATTGAGTTCAATATAATTTATCAAGTTTCCACCCCTGTTTCTCAATCTACAAGGATGGCGCTTGAGCAATGGAAGATTGAAGGTAGTCTGGATGTAATGCAAGTAGAAGAGAAATAACACAAAACATCTGGGCTTGGCTATGCAATTCCTAGAAATATTGTGGTAGTAATACAATGAAAGATACACAAAACTTCTCAGGCCTTTTGCTTGAATACAAGCATGGAATATATAGGAATTGAGGATGGGATGTTCCTTTATGTACAAAGCAAGAAGAGGTAGTTCCAACTAACTAAGGCACATGCAAAATTAGAAGAGGGAAGGATAACCAAGAAATCAATACTAATTTTAGACAATTTTGCCCATAGATGCATGCTAAAAGTGAATTTAAATGAATCGTCGCATGTCAAAACATGCATGATAGAATGTGGAAAATTCATTCATAAGTACCGCCCTACATAGGGTGGTGGTTTCAGGACCACTTCCCTATTTTGGGTGGCAGTTTCAGAACCACCACCCAGGTAGGTTGGTGGTCATGGCACTAAAGGCCAAAACATTCACAAAAAGAGACAGAAGCTAGAAAAAGCATGGGAAGGATAAGTAAAAACGTCTAGGAAAAAATATATACTGTGAATGGGCTTTGGAGCTTGAACACCTTCTTTAAAGGACTTGAATCATCATTGGGGACTTTTGTAACCATTTTCCAACAATGTATCACATGCAATTTTGGGTGCGTACATATTGCCCCCTCAGAGAAGTGTCTTAGCCATGAAAAGGCATAAAATGTAGAGTTTGAGTATGGTGTTCCCGAAAAGGGAAGTTAAAAGTTATACCTAACATGCTTGTGTGTTGAAATGCCACCTCCCAAACTCCCACTACTTGTAAGAGAAAAGGAAGACTCAAGTGCAGATAGATAAAATATTGAAAAATAATCACTAAATCAAAACAACAAGAGGACTTACCATTTGTGTGGGGATATAGAGATATACCTGCACCAATGCTCCAATCCTATGAAAGCATACACTCAAAATGAGATTAAAAACAACATATATATATATATATATATATCAAAACAAACTCACTTCTCAATTCACTTGTGCATTCTCGATTTGGTGAATTTGGAGCCCTGGATTCACGGTGACCGTTTCCGATGAGAGTACAGCTGAAATGACCATTGTGGGATAGTGATCATGCCTCCACATGTGGGAGATCAACCAATGCAGTCTAAGGTTGGTTATTTTCACTTTTGTCTTTTTATACATAAATTGTAAAAATGTTGAAAAGTTCACCTAGGGGGGATTATTTTCAATTTGTTTTGTCTTAAATGAGTCTCTAGGGGGGGTGCCCATAGGGCATTCTTTTATTTTTTCAGAAATGATATTTTGTTGCATTTTTTTTACATTTTTAGGGTTAAGGGATATTTTGGAAAATCAGCTCAGGACTGCCACCCAAAGCAGGGCAACGGTCACGGGACTGCCACCCTACTTGGGCGGTATCCTAGAACTTCCGCCCTACATTGGGTGGCAATTATAAATAGAATGACAAAAATGTACAATAACTTGGATTTTTCATGTTTTTGGTGAGCTTGTCTTCTTGTAAACGCTACTAACTTTCTCTTTTCTAATGTTTTGGTGAATGCACAAGGAGGAATACATCCGTTGGAGTCAAGAGAGGGTGTGTGATTGGCTCCCTAGGATTTTGGATCAACTAACCCAGTTCGAGAGGGAAATTCTTCAAAGGGGAGGTATCTAGAGGATTACACAAGTGCCCCATGTTGCCCCTACCATTCACATATTGTGTGACTTGTTTTCCTACTAGATGCAGATAATAACACTTTCTAGTTTCCAGGTGTCAGGGGAAAGTAGACCATTACTCTGTAGGATGTATACCGCATCCTTGGGCTCCTAATTCTTGGGAGGAGACTAACTTTGGAGATAGTGGGATCCAGGGCCACGATGACACATTGGGCCATGTATATGGGAGACATTATTGTCTCATCTGGTTCAAAGAAAGGGATGAAAGTTCGTTTCATTGCTACTACTCTTATTCCGATCATTTGGAGAGCCATTATGGGTATCTTTTCCTTGTGATTGTTTGGGAACAAGGGAGGTGACACTCTTCTCTACTTCTGGGATCCTATTATCACATACATTGAGGGACATGGTCGTAGGTACACCTGGGGATCAAACATCCTAGGGACTACCTACCATGAATTATACAGGGTAGTCTGATTATAGGGGTAGTCACTGAGCCACCCCACTCTTGTTATGAGCTAGGTATATGACCATATCATCCCCTATGCAAGGGGAGTATAGGTACTAGATCCAGGAGTCGTCTGGGTAGTGAGGTGGATAGCTATGTCAATTATTAGGACACCTCATCAGCCAGTCGCTTCTCTGACTATGGTAGACATGGTTGCCACTCCATACCAAGACATGGTAGGGTTGTGGGGACAGGAGGTGACCACGGTGGTAGCTTGTTCTACCACAGGCTAGTTAGTTGATAGGGTCAGAAGAGTCTAGATTCATCTGTTTGATCAAGTTCCTTAGTAGTTTGGCCTACCATATGTTGACATAATTCCCCCAGTGGTATAGGTCTAGAGGACCATTCAGGAGGCCCAAAAGGGCCCTAGAGGAGATCCTGACTAGACAATGGCTACCCTAGGTGTGTGGTCTATGCTCGATGTGAAGCTAGTGCCCCTCAAGCACCTTTACTCCATATTGTTGTTGCTCTTACTCACTTCAGAGAGGAGGATGAGCCTATTAGTGTAGACTCCGATTCTGAGGAGCATACACTAGATGAGACTGAGGAGGAGCTAGTTGGAGAGGATACCGAGGAGGAGGATGAGGGGGGCAATGTTGAGACTGGTAAGGTAACCCGTATGGAAAAGGAGGAGAGAAGTCCCTAGTGGCATGACACTCAGGAGATGCTAAGAGCCACGCATGAGGAAGATAGTGCAGAGAGAGAGACCTTAGTCTTAGAGGGGCCATTTCCTCTAGATGGGGAGGGGGATGATGAGTATGTGATTGGATAGTGTTTGGCCTCTAGCTTTGGGGAGGCCCCACAGCTACCAGTAACATTGGTAGCAATAGTCAGTGACCCTACCTGGATGCTCGGTGATCCAAGTATGTTTGATACTCTTCTCTCGACTTTGTTAAATTGACATACTAGTTTTGGTATTCTCTTTTAATTTACATTTTACGGTTTTCTAACTTATTTGTTTCTTCTTCTTCTCTTTCTTGCAATGACTGTACAGGAGTGGTGAGAACTTATGCGATGGGTGTGCATGGAAACCCTACGGATTCCCTTGGGGAAGACCTGAGTCAAGATGACTGAGGATTTAGGTCATCCGCTAGCTTCTAGTAGACACACTAATGTGTTTTCTCCTATTTAGAAGACATTAGAGGTGGTGACCTCCCTTCATACCTAAGTGGCTGGATATGATGCCACTGAGTGTCTGATGAGGTGGATCTATTCCTACAATAAGACCACAACTAGTGGCCACCACCATGAGCATTCACACCATTCGGTTCATTCACAGCGTTGTCGTATCCACAGAAGGAGCCCTAGATGTGGTCGCGCACCATCTAAGGGATCCCATAGGGATTGATAGGCCATTGAGACATTTATTACTTTGTTACCATTTTGTCTGAAACTATACAATTTTTTTTTGTATATTTCGGGCTCATTACGAGTGTTTTGACAATGCCTTAGTGTGTGATGACATTGTATACAAAATTGGCTCACTATGATATACACAGACTTATATTTTTGGTTTGATAATCCATTGTATCTGAGTAATACCTCTTTTGGTTTATTTCTCATGTGTACTCTAGATGTTTAGAATTTCCATTTTTCTTTGCTTTTCAGAATGTATGCAGTGGATGTGAAATGATAACAGGATGATCCTTTTTTTATATTTTATAATGTTGATATATGATAATGCGGACACAATGTGATGTTGATCTTTAATTTCTTTAAGAAATCTTTGATACGTCATATTGTCTTGACAAAATATGGTGATATAATGATATGATAAGTAAATGTACTTTCCCCATTCCCAACTCCGTGTAACCAGAAGGATGCAAGGGCTAAACACTAAGAGTTGGAAAGGGTACAATTTAAGAATTTTTTTTGAATGGTAATGATGAGGGAAAGACAATGGTTTGACAGGACCAAATTGAGACACTACCACCTCACCCTACTCAAGCTACTTCATAGTTTAGAATGTGATTTTCTTTCTAGTTTATCTAGACTTAGATCTGTAGATGGCCACTTGGTTGAAAAAATATAGTTTTGAGGTTTTAAACTCTTTTAGAATTTTTGACATATAACTCACTTTGTTTTTGACTTATGATTTCATAACATTTGAATGAATTATTTGTAACTTTCAATTTTATCAAAGATACCCCCTAAACCTTGCCCCATGCTACCAGTAGGAAGCATGGGATTACTACCATGGACAATGAATAGGTGAGTAAGGGAATTTCTCTCCTTTCCCAACCCTACATCACCAATAAGAGATGCAGGATCAACACCGAAGGTTGGTAGGGAAAAGAAATGTGTAAAATACAATTTTTCTCTAGATTTTCATTTTACTTACTCATCTAGGAAAAATATTTAGTATATCCTTATTTCCAAAGATATATTTATGGGATATATGTGACACGATGAACCTTCTAGAATAGACTATAGGTAAAGACACCTAAGCTAGAAAGAGACTATAAGAAGAACCAAGTATGCAGGCCTTGGTATGGTCACGGTCAAAAATTTGTCTTATCATGTTTGAACTAATGAAGTGATTCGAAAACAATTGATGATACCATGAAAATTTTAAGAGATATGATTTGGATGTTTTACCAATGTTTTTCAGAAGTTTTTAGGAGTTGCTATAAAATAATTCCCTTGATCACAAATTTTATAGAATGAACTGGCAGATGAAAGTGAATGAAGATGTAGTAATGTACATATGAAAATGCTAATGGATTATGCGTAATACCTCTTCAGATGAAGATATTTCACATATTCATTAAACTCCTCACCCTTTAGTGTACATAGGTAAAATGTCCCATTTTTTTAGTCTTTTACTACTCGATATGGGCCAAACCACCTGGGTCTGAATTTTCTTCCTTCACTGATTATTTTGTCTATCCAACTGTCAAGTCTTAAGACCAAATCTCCCTCATTTATTTCACACTCATAAACCTTCTTGTTGTATTCCTAAGACATTTAATCAGCGTAAATGTTGCGCCATTGTTCAACATTAAGTCTAACCTCATAAATAATTTCTAGTTGAGATATTCATGCTTCTTGATAGCCTTCTTCTCCCAAGATTCATTATAGTGAAATAAAAAGACTTGGTATTTCAACCTCGAGCAATAAAACTACTTCTGCACCAAATACCAAAGAAAACGGGGTTTCCCCTATTGGTGTTCTGAATAACGTCCGATAGGCCCACAAGGCCAGAAAAATCTTTAAATGACAATATTATTTGTTCTCCTTAATGTTCTTAAGGAGGATGGACTTTAACATCTTATTCGTAGCCTCAGTCTATCTATTGGCCTGAGGATAATAAAGAGAAGTCATGTGATGAATTATCTTGAACTTTGTGCACAATTCACATACCTCGTCATTTTTGAAAGATTTGTCGTGATCCAAGATAATGAGCTATGGCACCCCATACCTATGAATGATCTATTTTAGATTGAATTTAGTGATCATAGACTCAGGTATAGTGGTAAAAGGTATGGCTTCTACCCACTTGTTAAAATACTCTATGGCCACGATTATGAAGTTATGACCATATTTTGATGAGGGAGATAATTTCCCTATTAAATATAGGCCCCACATGTAAAAGGGCCATGGGGTTGCAATGTTTGTGCCAGTATGTGGATCTCGTGGGAGAACTCTTGACATTTGTGGCATCTGCACACAAACTCTACTATGTCATGCTCTAGAGTGGGCTAGAAATAGCCCATCTAATGTATCTATCAAGCAGTGGCATGGCTGCCAAAGTGACCTCAACATACTCCACTATGTGATTCATAAAGAATATTTTCATATTCTTCTACATTGACACATCTTAACAACATTCCATCGAAGGCTCTACGATAGAGTACTTGCTCCAAAATAACATACTTAGCTGAAATGACATGTAACCTCCTTATTTGTTGTGATGTTTCCCCTTTTGGATACGTATGGTCCACTATAAAATTAATGATGTCAATATACCATGGACACGCAAAAATGGGGGGCCTAGTCTCAATGAAGTATACACACTCATCGGGGAAGTATAGATCTAGTAGATTACCTCTATCTAATGGATTATCAGTCAACCAATCTGTAATGATTTTTCCTTTGATAGATTTATGATTAACAAACATTATCTCAAACTCACCCATCAGAGTTATGAAGCACCTGACCTTCTTAGATAAGGATGCTTGTGTGAGGAATGTCCACAAGTGATATGACTTAACAATAACCCTTGTTTCTTGATTCAGCATATAATGTCTCAAGCGCTTTGTCACAAAAACTATGGTAAGGCATTATTTTTCTGCCTAGTTGTAACATGTCTCATAATCAAGCAATGTTAGACTAATAAAATATAGTACACACTCTTGTTTATCATCGTCTTCTTGAGCCAACGTGTAGGCTAGCAAAACATCTGTAGCTTGTGAATACAAGATCAAAGGGTGATCTGATCTAGGTGGAATGAGTTTGGGAGGGGAAAATAAGAATCATTTAACTAACTCAAATTCCTCATCACATTCATTTGTCTAATCAATTCAGAAATCCTTTTTCAAAAAATTGTTGATTGGGCGAACAAAAAAGGTCAACTCAAGGAAAAATCTTTGGATTTCCCTGATTTTTCCTAGAAAATATCTAATGCCAAACTTGTCCATTAGTGGAATCATTTCCAATACAACTTAGATTTTGGTTGGGTCTACATCAATTCCTCATGAAAATATTATGTACCCCAAAATCTTACCTTTTGTTACATCGAATACACACTTTTCTAGATTCAATGTGACACTGTATTCGATTAAGTGAGAAAGGATGATATGAAGCACCTGATCGTAGTAATTTTTAGCCTTAGCTAATAAGTCATCCACATAGGATTCTAAAATCTTATGTATAATATCATGGAAAATATAAGTCATCACTCGTTAGTACATAACACTAGCATTCTAACGACATGACAACATAATAGTAGGTTCCCCAAGGAGTTATAAACGTAGTTTTGGCCTGATCTTCTTCAGAGATTCTAATCTGATTGTACCCATAGAATCCATCCATAAGAGACAATAAATCAAAACCATCTGTCACATTAATGATAACATTGATGGATGGTAATGGGAAATCATCTTTGGGACAAGCCTTATTCATATCCTAAAAGTCTACAAATGTGGATCTTTCCATTTTTCTTGAGAACAGGGACTATGTTAGACACCCATTGTGAGTATTCAACTAGCTTGATGAATCCCACATGGAGGAGTTTCATCACTTCTTCCTTCACCATGATGGCCACCTTTGGCTTCATGGGCCTTGACTTTTGCTTGATTGGCTTTGCATCTGGTTTGGTGACGAGATTGTGCACCACAATGTGTGATGCAATCCCCATCACTTCTTTGTAGTTAAACGTGAATTCTTTTTGATGCTCCTTGAGAATGCAGGTATGTATTTCAACCTCTTCAAGAGTTAAATAGGACCCTATCTTCAAAATATTTGGTTATTCCTCGGTCCCGATATTTGTATGGATTGTACCCTCGATTAAGGAGGTGTTTCCTTCCTTAAACTAAGGCGGGGCCGAAGGTAACTCTAAATCCCCCCTTCTCCTACATCACAAATTTTGAGTTCCCTCCCATGGGAAGACTCTATCAAGGGATTTCCAAAATAGGAAGAAGAGTGTGGAATTAGAGAAATATTAACCTCGTGATGTGTAAGATGTAACTCTACGAGAGTGTTTAGATATTCTAGAGTTTATTTGTCAATGTTAATGTGATCTGTAATGATGGACTCGCTCTCAGTCTCTACATATGTCAACATTGGAGTTATCAGTGTTTTATGAAACAAAGGTTCTACACAAATCGATCTGGTGAAGTTTGAATCTTTTAACTCACCGCTTGAGGTAAAGAGAGAAGTGGAAGTTGTGATCAAGTCTGCATAGAGATTCTGGTCTTATGGAATTTCTTTGATTGATATGAAGTCAAACCTCTTTGTTAAATTCAGCACTACTATTTTGTAGAGTTGCAAATGCTCAGGTCTAGTCTCATATACTTTGGATACTTGATTTGTAACAAGTTGTGAATCACCCAACACCCTGATATTAAGAGCGCCCATTTTTTCAGCTACAATGAGACCAAGTAGAAGGGCTTCGTATTCAGCCCCATTATTTTTGCACTCAAAGTTTAATTTGAAGAAAAAATGTAGAATCCTTCCCCAGGGATAATTTTAGTGGCGAATATTATTAATATGGTGAAAATTTCATTTTAGGAAAAATTTAAAAGGTGATTTTTTCAAAGCGGGTCGGTGTCTAGTTCACCTAAAATTTACAGTATATATTTTTTTGGGTCGGCTTCACCTTCATTTGAAAACATCTCCTATAAAAACCTAGGTGATTCCTTGGGTAGTATATTATGGTACTACCAAAATTATCTTACCAAATTACCAATACCGTGAAATTTGAACTCACATACTCTTAAGCACCAAAGATTTTTGTTAGCCTATTAGAGTTAGTTGTTGACGCGTGGACGGGATATAGTTGACGTGTGACAAAGAGGTATTACAGACGCTTGACAAGGAGATATTATAGATGCACAACAAGGGGGTAAAAATTTGACACATGAGAGGAATCAAGTTGACGTGCAATAGAGACAGTGACACCTTATTGATGCACAACAAAGAGAGTTGGCACGTGACAAGGGTGTAAGTAGTTGATGTGTGACAGGGACAAAGTTGATGTGTGAGAGAGCCAGTTGACGCCTTGATGATGTGCAACAGAGATAGTTGATGCCTTGTTGACATGCAACAAGGATTACCATGGTTGATACGCGATAGTAATTTTGACTCTGACTCATTGAGTCGCTACTTGGTTCTTTTGTTGACGCTAGACTTTATTCAAAATAATGGAAGGTGCTAGTCCTAAGAATGCGAAGACCCTAAAAGTAACTATGAAATCTCAGAAGTCATTGTTCAAGTATTTTGGAAACTCTGCTAATACAAATATTGAAACTACCAATAACCATATAGCTACCACTAGAAAGAATCAGAATATTGACTATGTGGAAGGTATTATTGAGGTGGACATGCATTCTTCACGGTATCAAACAAATGACACCTACAATAATATGCCATATCTTGAAGATATTCTTCCTGTTGGGGTGTAACCAGAAGTGTATCAAGATATCACACATATAAATACTCAACAAAATGGAACACAAAAATAAAATTCAAATTCTAGTTCACGAAAGAGGAAACCAAGTGATTTTAATATTGCTCAAAATTCTACTCAAAAAAGTAAAACATTGAAAATGAATAAGAATATGTGGACCATTGGTAGGTCATACAAGTTTTATTGGGAAACTAAATTTCCATTTATTGAACATGTACAATCATCTAATTCTGAGGAGATCCCATCTGAATGTACATGTATAATATGTACGTGGAAATTGGGAAAGCAACAAAAAATACAAATGAAGCTGGACACTATAGAAAAACATTGTGGAAAACAATATTTGACTGTAATGGGGGTGGATGGCCAAAAAATCAAAACACATAGGTGGAAATCTAAAAAATAATGCATGCATGTTAGATATGTAGCAGATTCTGAGGTAGAGCAGAAAAAATATAGACATCTCGTGGAAAAGGAAGGAACGATCACATCACAAATTGGTAAGATGAATCAAACAAATCTACATGCAAAACTCATACAATTCTCTACTTTATTTCACATACTAAAGAAAGGAGACTGATTTTGGATTTCCTCAATTTGAAATTTTTATATTAATATAATGGAATGCTGAACGTACCTCAGTCTTATTGGTCTGAAAGTAGTGGATGGGAAATGGAAAAATGCCTTTCAATGATAGAGAAGGAAGATTCGAAAAAGAATGTAAAAAAATCAAAGTTTATCTCCCTTTCAATTGATGAAGTGACAACAATCGACAGCACTACATGGGTATGTATCCACATCTCTACTTTAGAAAATCATATAAGGACATCTCATCTGTTGGGTGTTATGAAAATGGTTGAAAAATGTAATGTCGAAAACCTGCATAAAATAGTTGTTTCTCATTTGAAAAATATTACTGGAATGACTAATTATGAAATTACTACGAAGTTAGTATGCGTCAGAGCAGATGGTGCATCTGTCATGCAAGGTCACTGTACGTACCCAAAATTGTAAGGTACTGTACTACCAGAACAACGTGACAAGTTCCCCAATGATGATACAGGTCTCCTCACAAGGTGTTTGGGATCCGAAAAATCCCTCGGAGTATGCATTAACATCCCGCATGCCCCACTTAGCCCCCGTGTCCTTTGTTTTCCCCTCTTTCCCTCTTTTCTTGGCCTTTTGATCTTCAGTGACGAAACCACCACCCTGCAGGGCGGCGGTCCTGCACGCATTTTCCAGAAAGCATTTTGACGTGACTCACGTAAAAGATCAATGTTTCACCAGCTTTCCTTGCCGACTTGGGCATGCATTTATGTTTTTGGTCCCCTGGAATAGTGTTTGGCCATTGTTTATGGTTTTTAGAGTTCAGTTTGGTTTTGATCTTTGGGTGAATGAAAGCTATAAATAAATGGTTTGTGCACAAGTAAAGGGTCTGATATTTTTCTCTCAATCCTCATTTTTTCCATAGTTCAGTTTATCGTTTTTCTTAGAGGCCATAGTTTCAGTTCATTTGCAGGCTTAGTTAGTATTGCGCAGCTGTTGGTAAGCCACATATCCACCTTGTGCAAGTGTTGTCTACCAGGTCTGCCCTTCATTCACTTTCAAGCTCTCATTTTCATAGTTCAGTCTTTTGTTCTGTTTAGAGCCATAGTTTTAATTCTTTGCATGCTTATTTAGCATTATCCAGCTGTTGGTAAGCCACATATCTAGCTTGTGCAAACAGTGTTGTTGTTTTATCCATTCCATTAGAGAAGAATAGCTTAGGAAGCCATTAAAGTTACAGGTTTTGCTCTTCAAATAGGGTAGTTTTAGGTTCTGGTCGCTTTATGTTGCATGACTCGCAATAAAATCCTGCTAGGAATTACATAAGCCAAGCTCTGTACTCTTGTGCTATCCCTCCTCTACTCACATTTTCAGTCTGTATTCTGAGCTGTCCTTGTCCCAATATCTATTTCTGTCGATGCTAGCATTACACGCTTTTCTGGATCCACGTGAACACGAAAGAACAAGGAGATCACACTGAGGGGACAAGATCACACACACCATCGGATTCGTCACTGTTCTACGTAATCCAGGTTTTAACTTTCAAAGTTCTAGTTAGAATCATATCAAATAAGGTAGTTAATTGTTTCATTTCAGTAATTTCTATTCTCGATATTGCTAGGGAAGCTGTGAGGATTGATAGTTTATGAGAAACTATGATTCACTCCTCACTTTTGAGGTAGGATCGAGAATCTTGCAAATAGATTAGGAAAGTTATTGCATTATTTAGAATAAATCTACAAATTGCACAGACAAATAACTGCACTCGGTTATTTTGTTTGTTTTAAATTGTTATTTAGTTATTATTTCTAGATACATTTAAATAGCTTCTTTTCTTCTCATAAAGTTAAATGCAAAAATAGAAGTTATATATGCTTTAGTTTTATTCCACGTAGTTAGAATTTGCTTTATTACAGTTAGATTTTAAATTTCACTTTGTATGACAATCACGGGACCTCAAGAGCCCAGGGAATACATATTTGAGCCAATCGTGCCTCAACCAAACCTCATCATAGCAATAGTTGACATAGACCAAAACCTCATAATACAAGTATTCCAAACAACAACAGATTTACAACTGATCAGTTCTCAGTTGAGAGGGTTAAACATAGAAGACGACCAAGCATACATGTTTTGGTCAAATCAACCAAATTACAGATTACCCTAGATAAACATTCACATGACTGTAGAAGGGTTCGAAAGAGAACAAACCTTTGGTTGTGATCCTTTGGTCCCACAACCAGGTGCAGGAGACACTCTCACAGACATAGATACTAGTCTAAGAATTCAGGTTGCACGAACGCCTGTGAGATATTCTGAGAAAATCACGCAGTTGTTGGTCCTAAACATAGAAGCTGAGAAAGCATATGATTACTGGATACTAGGAATCAGGACTTGATTTTGTATATGACCATAACAGAACTGCAACAACCAAGAGTCTACGGTTGTGACCCACAAGTCCCACAGCCTAACGAATCCATAAGTCAATCAGATATAAACATTGGCCTACGCACACTAGTATTCCAATCCACTCCACTTCCACCCATCATCATCGAACAATTGTCCTTACTAGATAAAGCGGCTAACGAAGCTAGAGAATTATGGACTAGGCCAGAGAATCGTCCGTAGAGTCAATTGTTTCCACCATCCACCATATGACCTTGTCTGGAGATGTACACGAAACTATCCCAGGTCATTTTCCACGTATTCCACAACCCATAGATCGAATCACGCCAGAGCTCGATATTGATTGGAGCCTTCGAGTAGTCATCCTTATTGATCGATCTATCACACTAGTCCAAGTTAGAAGGGCTTTCTTCACCTTAGATTCGCAAATTCCATTAGTGCGTGTCGAAGACATTAGACTGCCTAACTAGTTTGTCTGCATCCCATGCATATTCCATCCCCACTGGCTGTCTCGGCACGACCTCGGGAGGTCAGGTACGTGGAAGAGTTACTTGTAGAGTTCCACGCTCGCGCTTTTCCGGTGTACAGTCACTGAGCAAGGTTGTGTATTAGATTACAAACAATAATGGCCCCATATATGCTACAAATTCACTGTATGGCTCACAAAATAAATTTAGCATATAAAACAATAAGCAACCACAAAAATGTTGCTAAATTAGAAGACCTTATAAGAGAACTTCATGCCTATATGGCAAGTAGCCCAAAGTGATTTCTTGAGTTCCAGAAATTTACAATTAGAATTATAGATGGCAAAAAACTTCTGAAAGATGTTGAGACTAGATGGATCTCTTTGTATGAACCTGCATACAGAGTTCGAGAGGAGTATCCTTCGTTGGTTGGTTTCATGCACAAATATAGTCATGAAGTTGATATGGTAAGGGACTTGTTGTTTTTATTTAATTGATTTGAAGACATTGCTTACATTGGTTGGTATTCTTCCAATGTTGCAAGAGATCAATACACTGATGAAACATGCACAGGGGAGATTAATCTATATTGTGGATTTTATAAAGATGAGAAAAATGGTATGTCAAAGTATTGATATCTTGTACTGTTCCCAAAATAGTTTTGATACACCTATTTTTTAGAATTGTAAAGCTTTATTAGAACTTAAAAATCCCAGTAACTATTTGAGATTTAATATCCACAATCACCTCTGCATCACTGTTAATGGGAGGGACATACCACTACACATTTTGTAAAAACATCAAGATATTACAAGATCGGAATGACAATATGTTCCCATGACATGTAATTTCTTTGAGTCTGTTATAGTTGAAACAAGAATAAATCTTAAAAAAATTCAGAATCCTTATCATCATAAATTAGGGAACGTTTCTCCAAAGATAAAATTATTGAAGCCATGGGTGTGATGAATCCTAATTTTTCGAATACTGAAGGTGGTCATGATGACTTTGTAAGAAATCATTTCCATAAATCCATGGGTACAATAATGGAACATTTCGCAAAGACTTCATATTTCAAGGGTATGGAAATCAAAGGTATACTGAATGCTGATTTATAAAAATTTTAATAAACAAATTTTGCAACAACAATGAGGAACCAATATAAAAATTTAGATGAACCTTCTGAAAGTGGTGTTATTACAAGGCTATGGTGAGGAATCTATCAAATTTATATCTTACAAGAAGATATCAGTGAATATTTTAGATTATATGAGTTATGCCAAATAATGATTTTGGGGTCTGTGGAGGACGAAAGGGTTTTTAGTGAATTATCATTTATAAAATCAAAACTAAGAAACATGTTGGATAAAAATCTAGAAATTTGCATGAGGTGTTATGTATCTCGATACTCCATGGAAACCTTTCCTTTTGACAAAGCAATTGTGCATTGGAATTCCCTTTGTAAAAGAAGAGGTGTGAATAATACAACTACAAGTACAACTGTTCCCAATGTTGAGAGTGGAATTGGCACATCGTCACACTCTAGATAAGAGAACATTGAGTTTGAAGAAGTTATTGATAATGGATTGTTTCAACTTTAAATAGGTATCTTCTTCACCTTAATCTTATTGTTTGTCACTTTAAAAAAATTTCAGCTCTTTTTATCATTTAAGATGTTATAGGTATATATATTTACATTTATTTATATACATTTTTTTTTAAAAAAACATGGGTTGACATCCATCTGAGGAATTTGGTACTTCTCGGGACTGAAAATGTCAGAAAACTCACCCATCTATCTACTAATCCATTTCTCGTGTTGATTTTTCTTAAAACAAAGATATAGCACATTACCAGTGATGATTTCACGGCCATCTAAAACACTAGAGGTAAGTTAAACCCTATCATATCATCTTTCTCAATTTCTGACAATTACGTTTAATTTATTTTTTATATTTACAAAATGCTTTGATATATTTTTTAAACTTTGTGGGATAAAATGACATAATCGAATTTTACAGAGGAAGATTTTTCCATATTATACAATTCATAATCATGATCCATTATAAAATTCGTCATCCACGATCGTGCTAGAAGTTAAATCTACGTCCACATAAAATTCATCATCATCCATATATATCATATCATCATCATATCATTATCATAATCCTGACACTACAATTATTATTAAAACAATTATTTATCTATTTTAAATTAAAAGAAATGTCTCTGTCCTAATACATCCATTATCATCATTCACCATCATCTATATCCATTCTAATGTCATCATGATCATATCATTACAAGTATAGAGAAGAAGAATTATCTTAAAACAAGTTTAAATGTCTAGAGAAGAAGAATTATCGTGCTTGAAGCTAAATCGACATCCACATACAATTCATGATAATCCAAGTAAATAAGAAACATACGTCATCATCCCTATCTAATGCAATCATCTTTACAAGTAAACCAAAAAACATAAACTCCATATACAATCTAGAAATTCTATACATAATATATATGAAGTTATAAAATTAAAGATTATATAGTATTTCAAATTTTCAAAGGCTATCAAATCTAGATAATAAAATTCAATATTTCAAGTTTCCACACTCAATAATAAAAATTTTCAACCCTATTTTTTTGTATCCATTTCAACTCATGTGCTCCTTTCCCCAATGGTTTCTTCACCTGTGGATGTACCCCTTTCCCCAATGGCAGAAATAACCCCATAACTTATGAGATATTCTGTAGCATTGTCCAATTTTTTTTTTTAAATCTTCTTGCTTTATCACATCTCCATGGGACAAAATATTTTGATCAGTTGTTGCCTTAGCTTTGAATAATATTTCAAGGTCGAAGCTATGCTCTTTAATTATCTGCTTCAGTGTATTGTTTTGTTTGTTAACCAAAAAAATATCTTCCTTCAAATTCTTCACTGCAGATAAACTGTTCTTCGCTATTTCCAAGTGAACCTAGAAAACTTTTTCTTGACTCTTCAAATTTTCATATTTCAACTGCACAAAAAAAGTAATGTCAATTCAACATATTACTAAAATAAGACAACTTTAAATTAACAAAAATTATTATTTGAAAGTTATAATACTTACGACCGCTCTATCTCTCTCGACATTTGCAACTACTACCAGATCCTTGTCCTTAGACCATTTGTTAAAATATGCCTAGGCCTCAACACTAATATTTTCCAATTTTTTTAATTTCTTATCCAAAATTTCATCTTTATAGTTGTTGTTATACGTGATAGTCCCACTTCTTACTTGAGTAAGTAAGGAATCCATCTTCGCAGGTTGATTCTGGACTGTAGCGTATAAACTATACCTTTGCCAATAATTTTCATAACGACTAATAATCTCATTGATAAGTACTTTAGCCCTTCTATCCCATTCTATGAGACGACTGATATGAGGTAGAATAAAATCACCAACATGGGATTGACAATCATAACCAATTAAGTTCTCCAAAGGAAAAGGTAGCAACTGTTCACCATCTGTATCTGATGAAGATGATCTCACTAGAGAGGTATGGGGGCTTTTGGGTTGATCAACTGCTACTTGTTTTTGCCTTTGGGTGGCCTGATCTTGTTTGTGATAAAATTAAATCTAAAGTGAAATGTAATTCAATATGGTAAAGTATGTTGAAATTGAAGTATACCTACTGGCCTTGAATCATGTCATAGGTATTGAAAAATCTAGTTGGGTCATTGCTATCAATGCCCAAGTAATCTTCATCTAAATTTATATTATTCAAAACCAATATGCCCGTTGCACTGGGAAATCCACCAAGTGAGAGGTTTTGAATTCGAAAGGAGGAGGCAATGTTTAGTGTCCCACTAAGGGCCGGACCAATTGGCATGCGTTTACCAATGTTCATTTTTCCTGATCCTCTGGTTGGCATTTTAAATATTATTGGTTTAGGGGGGTGCCATTGTTTGAATAGAAGGAGGATTGCAATGTGCTAAAAATTTCAAGAAAAAACATATGAAAAACTACAAAACAATTTAAAAAATATGAAAGTAAAAGAAGTAGTATTCAAAACTTGCACCTTGTTGTTGAGGGGTAGCTTGTCACGGTGCTAAGGGTGGCCATGTTGGAGTAGTAATTGGTGGTGGTTGACAAGATACAAATGCATGCAACTGTACTGAGTGAGTTGGGGAAGATGGTTGAGTTTCTAAAACACGCGTATGGTCCAAAGTCCCTGCAAAGTCATCAACATTGAATTGTATGTCAATTCAATTGCGTAAAATTTAAATTGGAAAATGAAAATACAAATTTGGAATTTGTAAATAATACATGAAAAGGTATTACTTCTCTGGTGTTTAACGAATTCAAAATATTCGGGGTTCGGAGAGAAGTGAGCTTCCATTTCAGATTGGGAATCTCCTAAAGCCTCGACTTGTTTTTGGCCTCTTCCTCTTGATAACACCTTTTTGGGGGGAAGGGCTTCCATAAATCTTCTCTACAAATAGGAAATTGTTAATACCTATGCACAGTGTAATGTTGAAATACAAAATTAATAGTTTATACCTGTTATTCTTCAAATGGAATTGACAACTTCATCAACACCACATCAGTGCAAGTGGGAATTGGTTTGTCTTTTAAATTTAAAAGAGCCTCGTAATAAAGGCCAAGGAGATAGTTTGTGGGGTAAATGATAGGTTTTTTGAAATCTTTGCGTTTGTTATGTCAGCTCTTTTTTTTTATAAAAAGGTGCACCAATAAAAATTTTGTTTTGTTATAATTGCAACAATGTATGCAATGGCCCATTTTGGTATATCTATTTGCCAACCCAACAAAACTATTCTGGATTGAGAAAAGGAAATCATTTCAGCAACAAAGTGGTCTGCAATTGCTTTTGTATCCACGCCATGCCTGGATTTATTGACATGAGTTGTAAATGCCAAAAAATAGTGGGAATTAATATAACATTAAATTATATCACAATAAATAAATAAATAAAAAATGATGAATAAAAATGAATTATACTTACAATCAACATGGAAACTGAACGTCGATTCGATATATTTCTTATCGTCTTTAACGAGTGTTTTCTTCATTATAACAAAGGGTAAATTTCTAAATGGAAGGCCTCTAAACCGATGAATGTCAGTTGGGTCGATACCGAATTGAAACAATCGGTCGTTGTTCATAGTAATATAAAACAGGTCGTCCTCTATATTGTAAGATGAGAGAAGGTAGTTCAAAATATCTTAGTCTGTTTCAAAATGGGGCATCTTAACGAGCCCACTAAACTCGCATACATCGATTAAATCCTTGTATTCAGAAGTCATCTGTAAAATATCCTGGATGTGGGGTCACAAAGGATTCCTATAGATGATCTTTCCCGTGGAAAGGACTGGATGTTCCTCTTGATTTTTGTCTTGAGCTTGTAGTTGGGTTGCACTTGTAGTCACCATTGTAGTTATGCTTGAGTCTTTGAGAATGATGGATTCCTGTATACAAAAAAAATAGAGAGCCGGAAAGTGTAAACATGAAAATGACCAATGGGAGGGTATTTATAGGACAAATCTAGGGTCAATGACATTTATCGATGCACCTCAACAAGGGTCGTTGACGTGCATCAACAAGGGCCATTGATGCACGTCAATGACCCTTGTTCACGCACATCAATAACCCTTGTTGATATGCATCAATGACTCCTCTTGACGCACGTCAATGAGGGCCATTGACACGGGTCAACAAGGGTTCCTGACACGTGTCAATGGCCCTTATTGATGTGCATCAAGAGGAGTCATTGATGTGCATTAACAAGGGCCAAGGACGCACATCAACAAGGGTCGTTAACACGCGTCAATAGCCCTTGTTGATGCACGTCAATGGCCCTTGTTGACATGCATCAACATGAAGTCAGTGAGCTCTTGTTGATGCACATCAATGAGGCATCAATGTCTGAAAATCTGTAGTCTCTCTAGCTCAAAAAAATGGTGAAAATTTGGTTCTGGAAAACTGTCAAATTCTCCTTTCACTGAAACCGGTTCTGGGGATATTCACCAAGTATTTTCCACCTCCAGTTTTCTAGAGGTGTCTTAAAATGAACCCTTTCCTTCCCTCAGGAGAGGTAGGAATCATAACTACCCTAGTGCCAAAATGGCATTTAGCTCCATAAAAATGGAGAGTCCAATAATTACTTGGAAAAATAGACGTTGGATCATCTTTTGAATCTTTCTCCTTCACTTTAGTTACCTCAACCATATAAACCTCATTTACTGGGAGAGAAATGATTCCCATGGTATGTCCCATGCCCATAGAATCAAAAGGAATAAGAATGGGTAAATCCTTCTCCAATAGCTTGATAATCTTTGTCGTAGTTCCCAACAATACTGTCCCTATGATGACGGTTTCACCTTTGACTGTCGGAATGCCTTCGATCAAACCCGTGACTTCTAATTCCATTGTAGGAACTAGATTGTCCTTTAGTACTAAGCTTGCAGGTTTATTTAAATGATTTTTAGGAATCTCAAACTCAGAGTGGATCCCTGGCCTCTTTTTCAAGTTAGCTAGGTGTATGTCAAAGGGTTTTAGATCGCCTTGTGCCACAAAGACCTTCCCTAAATGTAGGAACCTAACTTCCTAAAAGAAAGTGGAGGGAATTGCCTTCACGAAATGAATCCAAGGATGGCCAAGGATCATATTATAGTTGGTTTCATCGATCTATAATATAAAACATTGGTTAGTATTGTCTTAGACCCAAGGGTGACCAGAAAACACTATAGTTCTTGGTTGACATTTCCTTCATGCTGTCGTAGCCTCTCAGTGTGGTTTATGTGTCGAAGAGAAATTGGTCTCTCTGTAACCTATATTTTGAAGGAAAGAGAAGGAAACTATGTTAACTACTTCCCTATCATCAATCATCACACACTTTACATAGTTATTGTAAATCCATACATGTAAAAACAAGGTACGATATCTACCTCTATAAACTAATTTTAGTGTCCGTGGCCATCTTGTTGATGTCGAATACAAATCCAACATCTCTTTTAGGTTTCCTTGGTGGATAAACATCAAAGTTTGCATGGTTTATTTATACTTCTATAGGAGGGGTGATGTTAATCAAATTATCAAGATTGAGTGCTTCTAGTAGAGTAGCTCTATGAGGAGGGGAATTCTTTAATAGATCCAAGAAGGAAATGTCAGACAAGGTCTTAGTTAAGTCATTGATCAAGTCATAAGATCCTACTAAATTGCTTAGTGTATCACAAATTTCATATGATATAGTCAGGTAGATTGGGATTGGCTGTGAAGAATAGTCTTTGGTCCTAGTGGACATGCATTAATATGAGGTTCAGTTTCCAACTCCACCAAACCCACAATTTTTTGTTTGATAGCGATCATCTAATGGAGGTGCCACTTGTGGGTTTTACGAATTTGAGGCTTCACGATCATGGGTCCCCTATTACAATACCCTTTGTTTGAACCATTGGGATATATTCTACTATTTTTTAGACACGTGTGAGGAGGGGATCGTTAAAGATTTCAAGCAGTGGTGTGTTATGTGGGGATATCGGTCCCATGTAGGTGTTTTGAGTTGGTGTTGTTGGGTTTGCCAAAAACATGTCAACAAATAACTATCTTTGATCCTCTGGTAAATGCTGTAAAAAATTGTTACAAATCATGGCATGTTCTTGCATCATGCCTACAAACCCTATGGAAACCGTAATATAAATTAGGATCATAATCTTGAGGCCTTTGGTTTGTACCTTGTTGTGGTAAAAAATTATGGTTATTGTTCAGTATGTTGATTATTATAGTTAACAGTTTGGGAACCCTTGCCCTTGGTTTTGAAATTAGTTTGGATACCCGTTCCTAGGTATTGGTTAGGGCCTTGGGTCTACATGTTTTCCTTGATTGTTAAGGTTATTGTTGTTTTTGTTGATTATGGTTAAAATCTACAGCATTGAATAAGGGTGAGAAGTTATTGTTTCTTTGATTGTTTCCATTGTTATTTTTGTTGTTTGATGTGCTTCTATTGGGAGCATTAACAATGTTAGGTTTCTTAGGTTTTTCCATCACCCCATCCATCGTGACTCCATGGGATTATTATTAAGTATTTTTGGTCCTTTCAGTTGTCTATTCATGTTGTTGGAGTAACCGAGGTTATTTTGATTAGGGGTGACTAACCTTCTATTAGGTCCATAAGTCTTACGACCACTTGTCAATGGTTTCTTGGTCAATTCGAAGAGCACCCTATAGTACCTCTACATAGCTCCTTAGTAGGAACTTTTGAATGTTTTCCTTTGTCTCCTTGTTGAGGGATTAGAGGGACAAATCATAAAGCTCTATCTGATCCATATTTGGAGCACTTGTAGACGAGTAGAGAACATGTTGCCACCTCTAAATGAAGTGGGTTGCAAAATCATTGTGCTCTTGCTTGATATGAAGGAATTCCTTAATTTCGTGTTATCAAAAATTTGTTCATATCAAAAGATCCTTAATAAATTTTGATATGAGTTTCTTGAAGGAGTGTATTGAAGCCTCCTGTATCCTATAGTACCAATTGAGAGCAATATCTTCTAGCAAATCTTAGGGAAAATATTCATAAAAACTACATCACATGGGAGTATCTCTTGAATGCCCATTGTCGTAATCTTTGATGTGGGCCTTAGGATTTCCCTCCCCTTTGAATTTCAGAAGATCAGGCAAGGATCTTGGGAGCATGACTGCCTGGATGGAGAAGTCTATGAGGCTCCTTAAGATATTCATAATAGGTCCCCATTGTGTACGTTTCCACCATTGAAGATCCTTGTTTAAGGAGGTGGAGGTTGCACCAATTATCTGAAATGAGATACATCGTAAACATTTATTTGGGCCATGTATGCATCCCCTAAAACTATCCATACAGACCTAGGTAGGTATACATATTACCCTGCAGATATTTAGAGTACATGTGTACATAGGGGGGTTGATTACCTTTGATATGGAATTGAAGGCACAAATCTAGGGAACGTTGCATTTCCAACTGGTATGGCATTTGAGAACGCACTTATGAATTGTGCCTATTACATATGTGTGTGTGTGTGTGTGTGTGTGTGTGTGTGGTGTGAGGGGGGCATACCTAAGGTGCCCATCCCAATCAACAAGATCTCCAGGGTTTGGAGTACCCTTATAAACTAGAGGATTATGTGTAGTAGTTATTTTTCCGTAATTCTGCATGGATAGGGAGAATTTCATTTCTTTCCCTACGTATAAATTTTGAGCATTTTGGGAAAGATCTAGCTGTTTGACCTTGTAAACCAATGTTGAGTTGACATCACCCATTGATGGGGCAGATGTTTTTCTTAGTTTTTTTTTGAACCTTTAGAGGTTGTTGAGGAGTGTGGTATCTTGCTATGAATTTTTCACTATGATTGCACCCCTCATTAGTAATATTTTTGGTTGGTGTAGGGGTAGTGTTATTGTTTTGGAGTGGAAAATCACATTTTCCTTGCAACCTATCAAAAAATTGGTTCATATTTTGGAAGTGTTGTTCACTCCTAGCATATTTTGCTAAGTATTCCTCATATAGATGTAGGAGTTGGTCTAATTACATGCTAATGGGCTATCAAAACAATACCTGAGGATATGAGCTTGCTTCCCCAGTGAAATTCATGTTTTTTAAACTTGATTTTTTATGAGCATAAGTCTACTGTGACTTTGGTTGAGTTCCTCAATACATAAAAAGGAACCAACATTGGTTCCTTGAAGAAGAGGGTTTTGAGTAGTTGAGTGGTTGTCCACCCATGTTGAGAGTGAAGGTGGATTATTGTGGTATACCTGATTTGGTAGTTGTAAATGTCAAAACCTAGGATGGGTCAATCGTACATCATCATATCTCGACATATTTAGGTGGCTATAATAATACCTCACAAAATAAAGGATGGACGAAGAATGTGGAAACATTTAGAGACTAGCTCTTCACGTTGGGTTAACCAATTTGTATGACAAAAAATCAAAATGTGACCTTCTTCGCACCAGACCTCTCAAGGTCATTTCGAGACAACCGATGTATAATGAATGTGAATGTGAGTGTGGTGAAGGGGATCAAGCTAATTGGGAAATATTATATCTTCAACACGTAATATTGGGATCTGTCGAGTCTGAGGTGAATAATTCTCTCCTAACCTAAAGCACTGTGATGGATCGAGTCTAATATAATAGCTGCTCAGAGGACTCCAATCGATATAAAGCTCCACTCAACATTATATTTTATTGGTTGTTGAACATATGGAAAGGGACATGCAGGTGCCTCATATGGATTTCTATACAAGGTCATGGAATTTAGAACAAGGAGAGATAGTGGAGCCACAGGGGCTTATGGGTGATTTTCTAGTCTAGTTCTAGAAAGTCTTAGCCTGATCGGCTAGCTATGTTCAGTAAGGAAAGTTGTGTAATAATTTTTGGTAGGAAGTGGTGAAGATATGAATACTAATGTATGTAAACTAGTGTCAGTATATAACTAGTTAGTATGCCCATTGGGTTGTGGGACCTCAGGAACACAACTAAAGACTCGTGGAGGCTATGGCCCTTGTATGGTCATGTACATAATCAAACCCTATTTCCAAGAGCAGTCCAATAATCGTAGGCTTTATTAACACTAATTTTTAGTGTATTTAGTTGTTCTATTTTCTCAGAAAAAGTTGTACAGGCATGCGTAAGACTATCAAGCATAAACTTGTATCAATGTTAGTTATCAATTCCAGCCCATTGGCTTGTGGGACCAAGGGATCAAAAATGTACGTATTTTGTTTTTTTTGGGCCATTAATGGTCATAAAAAATGAAATGAAATGATGTTAATAAGAAAACTAACTATCAAAGGAAATCTAATATGTGTTTTTAGCATTTTCACAATATATCATAGAAAAACAATGAAAGAAAACTAATCTAATCAAAGTAAATGTTTTTGATCTTTTTCTAGTTTTAAAATGATGTGTTCTAATCTAATAAATAAACTAAATACAGGTAATCAGCCATGGATATAGATTGTTACTTGTGTGAATATGTGAATCTAATCTAAAACAAATAACCTAATCTAATCAAAAACCCTTCAAACCCTAACCTCAAAGGTAGAAAAACAAATCATGACCCTGAAAGAGCTATTGTTCCCCACAACTTCCCCAGTAATGTCAGAGAGAAAACGTTCCTAATAGATTTCGTCTACTTGTAATTTCCTAACCTAAATTAAAATGAATTTTTTTTCTACTCTATTTTATATGTAATTGAATCTAGTGATTTGAAATTTACAATTTAAAAAATAAAGCAGACAAACACACAATTCTAACCTGGATAAGCAAAAGCATTGGAAAATTTGGTTATATATGTATATCTGTCCCCTCAGTTTTTTCCTTTCTTTCTCTTAGTGTTCTTATGAGTCCAAGTAGATAAGGAATGCAAGAGCAATGCAACATGAGGATGGTCACTTGAGTAATGGGAACTTGAAGGCAATTTGGATGTAATGGAAGTTGAAGAGAGATAACACAAAAGATCTGAACTTAGCTATGTAATTCCTGACAAGATTATGGAAGCAATACAATGCAAGATACACAAAAATTCTCAGGCCTTTTTCTTGAATACAAGCATGGAATATATAAGAATTGAGGTTGGGATGTGCCATCATGCATAAGGTATAGAAGACACAGTGCTAAATAACTAAAGCACATACAAAAATACAAGAGGGAAGGATAACCAAGAAATCAAAACTATTTTTAGAAAATTTGGCCCACATATGCATGTTAAAAGTGAAGTTAATTTAATCATCGCATGTCAAAACATGCATGACGGAATCTAGAAAAGTCATTCAGGACCACAGCCCTATTTTTGGGTGGCAGTTTCAGAACCACCACCCATGCAGGGTGGCGGTCATGGCACTTAAGGCCAAAACATGCACAGAAAGAAGCATAAAGGTGGAAAAAAGTGTGGGAAGGCTAAGGAAAGACATCTATGCTACAAATATACACTGCGAATGGGTTTTAGAGCTTGAACACCTTCCTAAAAGGACTTAAATCATTATTGGGGACTTCTGTAACTATTTTTTGACAATGTAGAACATGTAATCTTAGATGTGTACAGAGCACACACTTTTTGAATGAGACAATCAGGATCTTATTGGATGAATTTATGGTGGTGCGTACCACAAGACTAGACCTTATCATCCTCAAGAAAATGGTACTATTGAGGCCTTCAACAAGATATTAGAGCCAGACCTATTCAAGAATATCTGTGATGTTAGAAGGAAATAATGGGATGATAAAGTTTCTATTGTACTTTGGGCATACAAGACAACCTATAAAAGATTGAACAAGGCCACACCCTTTCAATTGGTGTTTGGCAGAGAGGCTATTTTACTAGTGAAATTCATGTTACCCTCCCTACGTATTGCATGCATAGGAGGACTAGATGACAAAAAAGAATTTGAAGAGTGTATAGATAAACTAATGTAGTTGGATGAGAGGAGCGCTATTGTATGTTAGAGACAGAAGATAGAAAAGGCCAAGAAGAAGGCATGGCATGATAGGCACATTAAGAAAAAGTAGTTTGAAGTTAGACAAATGGTTTTCCTTTATGACTCCAAGTTTATGCGCCAACCTGGGAAGTTGAAGGTGCATTGGTTGGGACCATATGTGGTGACATATATACTTGATTCATGTACTTGTCAGTTGCATGTGTATGGATGGAACATGGTTTCCTGATTATTTCAATGGGATTAGGTTGAAGCCCTACTATAAATAAGTCCTCTTGGTGTTTGTAATAAGGAAATATTTCCAATTAGATTAGATTTCCCTTTAATGATTTTTTCTTTATATGTGTTTCCTTTCATTATTGCTATGCTTTGTCAATTTAGTTTGTTGTTTTATTGTAATAAAAATGTTTGCATGCCAGTAGTTGATTACTATCTAGTAATTTCATGTGCAGAGGACTGCACATAATTTTAGTGTGGGGTGGATCAGAAAGAATAAGTAATTATTACTATGTTACAGATTGGTGTGTGTAGAGAAACGGAAAGAGGTTCTTGGATTGAAGGTTTTTTAAGGAAATATTTCTCATATTAAAGACCAAACGTAGATGGATGGATGGCACAGTGTAACGCAAGGTAAGCAGCAACATGGGAAACTACTGGGTGTTAGGCATAGTGGATAGGTGCTTTGATGCATGAAAGTGTGCGAGAGGATGTTTGTGACCAAGAATTAGGGGGTGTGTTAGAAGGTTATGACTGGGGTGCATAAAAATTAGTGAAAAAGTGAAGAAAAATCAAAAAGACATAATTAATGTTAAGTACGTGGTTGGTGAAGAGTAATCAATGTGGGGAAATTTTTAAAATTTATATAAGGAGGGGTTACGATATCATTTTCACCTTGCTTTGTGAAGTGTTTGAGCGAGTTGAATAATGAGTGGTGTATAGAAGTGCGTGAAATAATGACTATAGGTATCGAACCGGAGATATTTTTCACGACATTTTTTGGAGCTCCATCAGAGAGGGTTTTTAAGAGGAGATAAGGCATGCAAGGAGAAAATATGTGAGTTAGGGTTCGAGGAGAAGCTAGGGCACGTGATTTTGAAGTTGCGGAGCTTGAATCTAGTACAAGAACACATTTTTATTATTGCAATGGCACCAAAATAAGAACTTCAAGCAACCACAAGGAGTACGAAGTAAGAAGAAGTGGAATTAGAGGTGGAGGATACCCCCAAAATATTTTTTTTGGAAATTTAGTACCTAGAAGGTGTCATAATGGGATTGTATTAAAACTCGCATATCAGAAAAAGAAAAGTAAGTGACTACAATCATCGAATTAAGGATAACAAGGATGAATTGGACAAACAATTAGTGGTAAAAATAGATTTGTAGATGGAAAATGACATGACCATATATGACAATGAGGTAAAAATTTGTTGGAGAATGTTGGGGTCATGCAACTATATGAGCTGCCATATTTTGGGAAAAAAGATAAGTTGTATTAATGGATGATGTCCCTAGTCCACAAGGACTTATTCTATTTTGCAAGGTGATGAATGTGACTTACCGTACCCTTGATTAGAAGTTTGACGAGGTTGAGAAGCTTGGGCACTTATATTAGCAGTGACCTTACAGATGATGAGGGCATAGAGGCTAAAATTATTGCACTGTATTATGTGAAAGGAGAGCACATGATGGAAATTTCCAAGTTATAAAAATACTCTTTGATTCAAGAAGTCATGCACCTCCTCACTAAATCAAATAACCAGGAGCGTTAGATCCAGGTAAATAAAATATGGCTCCATATTGCTAAAAAATGACAGAGGGAGAGGTATAAAACCTATCTTCTTTCATTGTTGAGACTATTATTGAAGAAGCACACCATGGAGACAAGATAAGTTTTGGTGATATTTTATTATCTCTTGTGTTTGTGAAAATTGGGGTGCTTGATGGGCCAAAGGAGAATATTTGGTAGTTCCCTTAAGAGAAAAATTCCCTTGCAAATAGGTTTGTAAAAACACAAGTGATGAATCTGTGAGTTGAGCTTATAAGAAAAGGATGAAACTCTGGTATAAGCATTTGCGCGAAGCATTTGAACATGAATGGAGAATACCCAAGTACCTTCCTTCGGTATTGGATAAGCAAGCCCAGTTGGTGGTCTATCAACATTTTTGCATAGGCATATTTAGAATGAAGGATGGAAAGTAGAGGCCTTGGTAAAAGCTCCCATATGCCTTCATCGCGCATTACTTCCAAGCCTCGGTGCACATGTTTTCAAATGTGCACAGATTGGATTTTAATGCAGATAAGGTAGACTATGATTATCATATGCTATGAAATACATATGTATACCTAGGTACGTCTACTTACATAGAAAAGTTGATCTCAAATGATGTAATTATCAATTCAATGAGCTTGGAAGTGGGGAAATTTGGTGCAACCAAGGTATACATCTACCTTAAGCCCAAATTGGAAAATGTTAAATACATTGAGAATGAGTTAAAACTTCCTGAATTACCCAAAGGAAAGTATATGGTGGACACATTTCAGGATGAAGAGCGTAACCCTCCACACATAAATGAAGAAGAGGAGGAAGAAATAAAGGAAGATAGTGGCGGTTTGGATCATGGTGCTAGGATATAACCAACTATGGCAGAGAAGATAACATGCAAGGAAACACCTCCGAGACAAGAATACATAGGAGATTATATTGGCATTGTGGAGATATAGAAAGGTGAGGGTGTTGAGGATCAAAAATTTAGGAGAGTGCTGAGAAGGACAAGACCATAAGGCATAGGCATGGGGCCCTCAAAAACTACCTAAGAGATCACCTTGAAACTCCCCGGTGAATTAAAAACTAGAGGAAAAACTATATTCCCACTAAGGACAGTGAAGGGGACCCGTTAGATGAAAGTGCACATATCATTAAGGAGACTCCCATTATTATTGTGGATGCAGAGGATCCTAGGGAAGAAGAAATGTAACATGATATAAAGGCATTCAAAGAACACAAATTAATTATTAGTGTTACAAGTACAAGGCAAGAAAATGATAAGGGAAAACCATCCAGTGAACCTACTACTACATACAGGGGAAGGACCAACACTTGATGTTGAAGTATGCATTCCAAAGGGTCTTCATTCTATGAGGAATAAGGATGGAGAGATGTATAAGACTCCCACCATTGGATATATTAATGATCCTAAAAATATAATTTGTTCCAGGTTTCAAAGCACTTTGGAGCTTGAGGATATTTATGGATGGGAATTGATGGACCCTGAAGCGACTAAATTGCACACCAGAAAGAAACTCTCTTGGATCATGCAAACTCATATTAATGAGCCTGAGTTTGATTTAAAAGAAGATGTAAGCATTAAGAGGGAAATGGAGAAGAAATCCCAAGACACACATTGGACAGTGAGGCCAATAGATTTTACTGATGAATAGGTAACACATTGAACAAAATGGCAGCTGAGGTAGTGCACAGGAATATCGATAAATCAGCCACACTGAGAACGCTGATGGAGGAGAATAAGAGCTTACAAGAAAAATTGGATCAGCTTGTTGAGGGGTGGAGGAAGGACAAGGAGAAGAGGAATCATATTGTATATTTTATAGTAGAGTTGGGAAAGGAGGTTATTGATACGCATCTAGACATAGATGAACAAATGGAGAAGATATATCAGTCCTCTCTGTACTTCTTGTAGGATTGTATCCATCTCTTGATCTTGAAGCAGTTAGGTGTACCACGAGAGACCATGGAGACATAATCAAAGAAAGATAAATATATTGCAGTAGAAAAGATAAATATATTGTAGTAGAGAAGGAAAATACTAAGAAGCACATTATGTAGAATATAATTGAATATGATGGTTTGTTACAAACCATTAAGGAAGAATCAACAAAGGAATATTTGACACTAAATATGTGTGTAGACCTAGAGCCAATCATTAAGACAGGGACTTTGGTTGAGTAAAATGAACTCCTTGTTGCTAAGAAGAATGTGTAGTGCCTTGTCCCTCGTTCTTCTTTTTCTTCTTCCCATGCTGGCCTTAATACCCTTATTTTATTTTAAATATTTATTTGTCTTTATTATTGAAAAGACCTGGTGTTTGGTTACATGCGATTGGGAGGTGGAACACCTGTCATCCCGTGATGTCTCCTCTATGGAATTACGTGCTGGGATCTAGCTGGTAGGGGAGCTAGCCACTATTTTCCCTCTTCCCAAGGCATGTATTAATGAAACTTAAAATTTGTTTGATCTGTAAATATCCTTTTAGTGGCTGGGTACGTACTCTTCCCTAGTTACGTGGTGCTTTGGATGAAGAACTGCTCTAGGAGGATGTGCACATTTTGGATTGGTGCCTCATTTTTGTTCAGTTTGAAACATAATTACTAATGCACTATCCTTTTTTCTTTGGATCATTTTTTCTCCTTCCTCCCTGGCTCGTGATGGCATCCTGCAATTAGTCTCATTCAAAATAGTATAGAGACATCCATGGTTTACTGTGAATTCCTATGAAGCCACTACAGTTTACGTAGATTGAGAGGAAAGAAAGAGAATTGTATGTGGTATGCTTTCATGGGATGGTGGAATCTGTGAATGTTGCGAAGCAAGTGTGTGGCACTGCAGTAGTTTAGGCAAGCCCTGTGTGGGGCATGAGATGCCACTAAATTATTCAAGGTTTAAGTGGCTCTTTGCAAAATGAGAAGTATTGCAATCATTCCTCAAGGCACAAGTGACTCCGTGTAGAGGAGATGTGTGCACGATGATGCGTAAAGGTTTTGTGAGACTTATGCACACTCTACAGGATGCACGACACAAATGAACTTTGAAGGTGCAGTGCATAGGATATAAAGGTGCACAAAGGAGAAGTGTGTGGGGATGTATCCTTGGTGCTCCACCTCAACTCGGGTGGACCAATCAAGGCTATGGGTATTTGTGGAAGTGATGTGCACTATCTTAAGCATATGAGAAACTCCCACATTGCATTGAAAGAGCCTATGGTCCTTGGCCATGAAAGTGTTGGTATTGTGATACAAACTGGTAAACATGTTAAGAATTTAGTAATCAGCGATCGTATTGCATTGGAGCCTGGAATCCCTTATAACATTTGTTCAATTTGTAAACAAGGAAGCAATAATTCATGCTGAGAAGTTAAATATTTTAGATCACCTCCTATTCACAGGGCTTTTGCACAACAAGTGATGCATCCTGCATATTTGTGCCACAAATTTCTAGACAATGTGTCTCTAGAAGGGTGCTATGTGTGAGCCTATCTATGTGGGTGTGCATGCTTTTCACCATGCTAGCATCCAAGCTAGTACATGCGTGTTCATATTGGGAGCTAGTCTCATTAGTTTGACGATTATGCTCGCTACCCATTCCTTTGGTGCTGTATGAGTTATACTTGCAGATATTGATGAGAAACGCTTATCTATATCAATGGAAGATTTGGAGTAGGGTATGATATCCATCAAAGCATAATGGAGAGAATACAGTCATAGATGTGTGCAAGTAATTTCCACTGTGGATGCCAGAATTGCGAGGGAAAATAAAATAATGGGTGGAAGCTCCAAACTAAGATTCTTGACATTACCAGTGACTTTGTGGCCTCTTTGTGATGACGGTACCATGACTCCTATAAAATTTGAACAATAATTCCCTTCTTTGATATTACAAAGCTGGTAGAAACAATTCCAAATTAGTGTTCACTGCGATAAGTTCCTTTGCTGCTCAATTTATGGAAAAGAGTGGTGATTCACAACCATGAATACCACGTCTATTCCTTTGTTGAGAAGGTGCATGAACTATTTGATAGAGTGCCTCAAAGAAATGTGGTCTCATGGAGTGCCATGATCTCATGATATGCACAAAATGGATTTGTGGAAAAGGCGTGTGAACTGTTTGATAGAATGCCTCAAAGAAATGTTGTCTCATGGAATGCCAGGATTGCAGGATATGCACATAATGGATCAGTTCAAAAGGTTTTAGAAATGCACAAGCAACTACTTATTCTATTGGAAAGCTTTAAGTGATCAGGAAGTTGGTGTGACATGGTGGAGATTTGATCCAGGCTCATGAACTGGTTGACGAAGTGCCAAGCAAGATGTTGAACCGAAGCCTATGGGTTTGACCGACTCCATTCCTCCCAGGCATAGCTCATCTCCCCTTACCTCTCATAATTATCATGCTTTAGTCCTCATTGAAAACTTAATAGAATTTTAAAATATTAGGATTTTAATACAGTTAAATGTTTATATCAACTCGTTGCAAAACAATGAAGTGTCATGTCGTAACTTACGAAGTCAAAATAACTCATCGCATCAAAACATGAACTTCTACCCTCATTCTGTGGTGATTTATAAAACTTACTACCCACCTGGATCACTTCAATATTGTTTTATCGACAAGATGAAATTGACTTCCCATTAATAAAGTTGATCTTCTCCCAGTTTAAATAGTTAATTTTTGCATTTTTTGGAGACTCCTTAAGTACCCTTTGTAACTCTGCAAACGAGAGGTTAAGCTTCATTCGTGTACCTTGTTATGTGAGGATTCACTTGGACCTCTATACTGACCCTAAATGAACATATGTGATATTTTTGATGCTCTTATAGGAGCCCTATTACACTGGTTTACAGCAGTAGAAAGCTGTTAAATCTAGAAAGTTGGCTTTCATTTTGAACCGCCATTTGAAACCTGGATCGAGAAATTATTTCTCATCTTCACAAACCTCTAGTGTTTATACTAGACAGTTACATGGAACATTTAATTTATGGAAAAGAACTTTTCTGGATAGTTTGGCAAACCCATTTTGTAGGCCTCTAGTCGCAGTTTGACAAGGTCAAACTGGACCAATTTTGACTTGTCACTCCAGAAAACTTGTCGCTGGTTGAAAATGGTTTTCTAGTTCTCCGTCCCATTGACTCTGATGAAATCTCCTTATATAGGGGAACTTGTAGGAATTTTCTTGTTGTGTGCTCATCCATCAAACATTAGTTATGGACGTGGTTTTCTGGGCCCTCGAGCTAACTTTTGTTCATTTGCAACTGGGTCAGCTATGACCAGTAGCCCCAGAAAACTAACCACCAAACACAAACCGCTCACTTTTTCCTAATTCTGTCAATTGCTATGAACTCTTGGTATATTTGGGGACATATAGAAATTTATCATGGTGTGCGTTCTCATCAGAAGATAACTTCTGGAAGTGGTTTCTTAGCCTCCGAGCCCATTTTGAACGTTTTTGTAGCTACTGAGAAAATGTAAAAATAGAAAGCTGCAAGACCCTCGTACGGTTGCCAAACCACCCTGAAAACTTTTAGCACATGAAAATAACTATTTAAAACTCTATAGTGTAACTTATGGTGTGAAATATAACTTTTGACAAGATGGTTTTTTCTCTCTCTTTCCTTCTTTTCTCTCTCCTAGGTTACAAAATGAAATGTAAGGAATACATGTCTCTAAACCTTTTTATTTCGATTACAAATTGAAATTATTATCATATGTAAATGGGAAACTGAAAAATGATAATTATGTTAGATTAGGGTGGATGCAACGCCAGTGAATTATCGTTGATATCATGCTCACATGCTTTTGCAAGATAAAATAATAACGACAAAAAGGCGATGTGTAATTCATTAATTATCATTGTAATTTATATAGTTCATTGTTAAATGAATAAATGTATAATGTAGTCTCATGTTACAGAATGTTATGTTTGATAACTTGCTAATATGTATGAAATGCTAGTTTTAGGGATAACTAGGAAATGTGCATTTAATCATAGTTCAATTTTGATTTATAGTACACTTGGTAAAAAGGTTTGATATTTATATAAGGTAAATGAATTTGAAGTAATATCTTGTAGTGCATATTTAGTGTTCAATAAATGATTAATGAATCACCTTGTGTGATCTTACTTTGTAAATGTAATAAAGAGATTTAATCGAAATACTCAACCCTTGTATAATATCTGAGCATAACATGTATTCATGTGTGATTATTTTTACTGTAGAAGACATAGAAAACTGTAGAATGAAATAAAACTCTGCACTCAATGGAACGTCCTAGTTTAGGCAAATGAGATCCCAAGAATGGGTTTATCACCTTTGTTGGTATGTTTAGTGACATTATCATAAACCAGGTAGATAGGAACGACACAATCAACTTTTTTTTGGAGTATGTAGAGCTAACTCCTCCTTCGTATCCTAGAGGACTATCTTGTCTTCCTAAGATAGATTTAAAATTAAATTCCTTCATCAAATTAAATCCTTGTTGGATTCAAACGACATAAATGGAGATCGGGATTTAGTTTTTCTATGTCTTGCATTCTTGTTAGTGAAATATTTTGTCCCTTGTAGATAAATGTCTTATCTTTGGCCTGTGACAATTTAGTGCCTTGAACTCTCACGAAGGGTTTATATAGTAAATACATTTTAACCTAAATCAAATCTATAATAGGGATTAAATCCTTGGGTGAAAATTGGAATTAATCTTAACCTTAGTTGTTTTGGTGGTTAACATGTTGATAGAAAATTTTAAGTAACTCTTTGCAAAACAAAGGTGTTTTGAAAGATGTTGACTTTAGAGAACCCAAGAAACCAAATTCTTGTTCTGTAATACCCTGTTAGGCCTGTTTATGACATTAAGAAATTAAAAAAAAAACCTTTCACATGTGGAATCATGAAAGGTAGAGAGATGGGACCCTACCTTGAACACAAATCAATTGTGGTTCATGTCTAGTTTATAATGCTTATAACCATGTACTTATTTAAGATGTCAAACAAGTAATTTCATAACTCTTTTTTATAATGCGATGGAAATAATAAGACCATAATGTGACATAGAAATAAAAGCATATAAGAGTAAAAACAAGATTTGAGGTTCGGAATAATGCCACTCTTGGAGTCTTTATAACTCAATTATATATATTCATGTGTTATAAAGAATATGAGTTTCCCCTTGGTGAGATCAAACTTGGAGAAAAACAAAAGATCTTTATATAAAATCTAAATACAATTTCTCGTTGTGAGAATGTTGAATCAGGAAATAAAGATACTATGATCGAAGAATGTTTATGGGAAAAATGTACCTTGAATCTAAACCCCCACCCCTTTCCTTAATCGACTAATATTACATGTTGGACATCAAGTTAGATTCTCTTGAGTTGCAAGGGTCAAATGTAGACATTGAATAAACGTTTGAGAAGCATATTCTTAACATAAGAACAAGATAATTAAGTACTTTATATGTGATTGGAATTATGCCAAATAAGCAAGTAAGTAATGGAAATTTCCCTGATGCATAAAAAGCAAACTTAAAATGGTCGAACTGTAAATTAAATGTGGAATGAACTTAAGATTTTGTAGATGGAAAAAAGGAGAAAGCTATCCTTGCTTAACAATGTTCTTAGAAGGTTATTCATAACTAAGATGCAATTAATGAAATGATGTGTTGTGGGTTTGCCAATCCTTGAGTCATTTTTCTTGTGGTTGGGTCATTGCTAATATCCATTCATTAGGAAAAGTGTGGCATCGATATGCCTATGTTGTTTTTCATGTGTCTATGTGAGTTGATGACTTATGTAATTGTTGTATGTGTGCCGATTTTCTATATTTAGAGCCCTGGTTGTGTTGTGTAGTGAGCAATGTAAGTAAAAAAAAATTATCCTGGTATTTTACGGTTGAAATTGTGTGTAAAATGTGGGAACTACAGAATGAAACTCTTGGGCACAAGGAGAGGTTGATTTTGTTAGCAAAGAAGGGTGATGTGCTCATAACAGCCCGTGATCCTCATAAGGAGCAAATAAAGGAACTTTGAAAGATGATAACATGAATAATGGATGTAATGGACGGTATGGTGTCTTCCCTGAAAAATATTCCCATACAAGGGGGAAGATATGGCATTAGATGAAATGCAAATTGTGCTTAGAGAGATACCTAAAAAGGAAAATAAGGGACTCAGTGGCTGGAGTGAGATAGAAGCAAACATTAAGAATGAGTACCCCGAGCTTTTGTTTCTTATATCAAAATAGTGCATTGACAAGTGAAGTGTTATATATTCTTTCATTCATTGTGTACAGTCATTATTTTATTCATTATTATTTATTCTTGGAGAGCCAAGGCATGATTACCCTTTGTCGGGAGTCACAATGAAGTTAGTGTGGGGTAATATTGACTAGACAAAATACTGACTAAGTATAAGAGATGCATGAGGATAGGGCGCTCAAGAAAAGGGCACGTGGATAGACGTTGCAGTTTGACTGATTCGTACCCTAAATATTTGCACCTAGAAAGTCAAAGTTTGGTACTTAACCTCTTTTGCATGGATCAAGTTGGCGTTAAACGTGGAGTAATGAACATGCATTGGATAAGAGTGAGAAGACTTCTGGAAGAAGAAATGGCTATTTTTTTGGAGCAAGTGGAAGATCAAGCATCATGTGAAGTTAGAGCTAATAATAGGATTAGATCTAGAGTTAATTATAGATGATCTATTATTAGGCAAAGATTTCATTCTTCCTTATTTGTTTTTGTAGCGGCATATGGCTAATTTGAGCATGTATCTTATTTTGAGAATGCATGGGTAGTGAAGGGAAAGTCCCCACTACCTATATATATATATATATATATGTATTGATTTTCACGGTTTAGGGGACCGCTGGATTGTGACAGAGTTAAGTTGCTAGTATGTTTATGCACATGAATTTTTTTATGGTAATTATGATGTATTCAGCTACTGGTTTTATTATAGCTTAATATAATGGATCATTACAATTGGATATTGATTTTTCGTGTTACTTCTCATGGTTATTACATGGTAGATCTGATCTTAATCCTTTTTTGATTCTCTATGCACTATGGTTGTGGTCTAGTTATTGTTATGATTTACCTTGAATTATCTGTTATGGTTATGGAATACTTTTATGATCATGTTAACACCTTGACAAATCTGGTATAAAAAGAGGGACCTAGTACGTTTGTGTGCTTCAAGTGAGTGCTCAGATCTATTTGAGTGATGTGCTAATGTGTCTAGGGTTTGAGTAAGAAATAGATACTACATATCATATCATCAAATTGATCCCTAAGTGATTTTCATGTATCCCCCTAGGTGATTTAGGAAATAAAAATCAATCCCCCTAGGTGATTTTGGATCTTCTGGAGTAATCAAGCAGTTTAGGGAAGGGCTACCATCAGCCTTCCTAAGATTACTGCACCATCCTCAGAATAGATCAAGAGGCCAAAACTTGTCATAGAGGAATATGAAAGTGCTAAAAATTTTGGGGAGTTGATTTTTGAAGATTCAAGGAAGTTCTGGAGGTTTTGGAGCCAATTTAGGGAAAGCAGGTTTTTGGGACTAAACGAGCTTCCACCATGAAAGAAGGCCTGAGCTTCAAAGTGATATTTCAAGATCTATATGATGATTTGAAATCCCAACAAGGTACTAATGGAAATAATTTTCAACCCTCTACATGGTGGAAAAAATGGGACCTCATGAAACTACAAGCATTGTTCACTATAGTTCATTCTTCTGATGCACAATAAGTTATCCCAAGAAAGAAGGATACATTTGGAGGCGTTGAATTAAAAATTGAATATTGATACTATAACCATTAGATTCAGAGGGATTTTTTTCAGGTGGAACCATATAAAGCTTCATCAAAAAAATCATCTGGGAACCCAAGATATCGTCTCCGTAAGTTGGTCCCATGGTGCGCTTTCCAACACTTAGTCATTTTTTAAGCTAGACACATGGAAACCTTTAGTGAAGGTGCAATTATTTATCCCTTACATCCTTTTAAAAAGGTATGAAAGGGACATAAAAAAAAATCCCCATCCTTTTTTATCCCTCAAGTCACCGATATGACCAAGAACTCATCCACTATCCCCTGTTGACCAAGTTTCACCTATGTACTCACCTACCCCGCATGCTCGCCACTTGTCCTCACCAAAATTAAGTGGAATTTTATGTCCCCTTAATCCCTTTATAAAAGGTATGAAAGGGACATGAAAATTTTTCCTACCCCTATTGTTCCTCTTGGTTCTTAATGTGACCACAAACTAGCTCTCAGGTGTTAAAATTTAGCCCCCTCGCTTAAGTTGCTCAAAGAATAAAAATATGCCAAGTGTCAAGACTGGGATGAAGTTGAATTTTATTTCCACTTTTCACCTTTTGAACTAGGATGAAAGGGACATAAAAATTCACCTCATCCTTTCCCCTTCCATTTACAAACTTATAAATAGCGGGACTTAACCTTTTTTTTCATTGTCGCCCCCCACATTCACTTTATGTTGTTGGAATGCTTTCAGATTTTCCCCACAAATCCATTCTCCATTTTTTCCAAAAAAAATAGGATCATTGATGCTATCATACACTGAAAAACACAACAGGCACAAATATATCTAGATTTAAATGAAGAAAAATGAAGATATTTTGCTTGAAAACCCTTGAAGTCTGTGAAGGAGAAATCATCAATATCTCCCAAAATAATCAATGGATCGAGATATCATTTGTTGTAATATCTTATTTTTCCAGTCACCATGAGAATTCAAGAGGAATTTTTTCCATGCACGACCCAATTTTTTTACGGTGAATAAACCTTGTTTCCTAAAGAAAAAAATGATTTTTAAAATATCCCAAATCGGTGATCAGGTGAATCTAAAATTTGATAGGAGTATTGTTGGGAAAAAATCCATATCAAAAAACTTTGTTTCATTGTGAACCAACCACCAGAGACCCACTTTCTAAAAATACTAAGCCTTCCTACACATGTGGTTGTTATTTTGGGTAATTTTTCACCAGAAGTTGTAATGAAGGCAGTGAATACTAAGGAGAAAATCAAGGCTAGATTGATCAGTTGGTCCAAAAAACAATAAAATTCATCACTTACTAAAAATAGTAAGTCTCCCATATGGTTTCCTACCATTTTTAGTAAGTCACCCCATAAGAGAAATCTAGGAGAAGATAGTATACATGGAGATAAAGAATTCAAGATGACAGCATCATTTGGGGTCCAGAGGGGAAAAATCTGGCAGTTATTAAAGATAGTAAGTTCCCCTTTCCAAAAATAGTAAGTGCCAAGGAAACATGAATTTCAAGTGAACAATTTACTCTATTTTCTAAGGTGTGATCAGTCATGAAGATATGGTGGTGTTTTTTGGTTTGGAACGGTCATCTCATATTATAGAACAAGACATCCATCATGGTCTTAGTAATGTATTCATCACTTATGAAAGAAAATATATCATTCTAAGGGAAATCTATGCCAAGTGGAACATAGCAGTGTCACAGAGAATTAGCATGAGAATTTATCACAGGCCATCTCGAATCAACATCGGGAAATCTCAAATAGTGTTTTTAAACAATCATTTGATGGTCCAAGAGGTTTTTGCATCATAGAGTTTGTGCTCATCACTGGATGGAGAAAAGTGTTCAAAGTTGTTCAGGGGAGAAATCTTCATCAGTATAGAGGATCATTAGCGTCAGAAATCCTTTCTTAAATTTCATGACATCATCAAGGCATTCAAACATATCGTCATGAGGAGTGGATTTCCTTCATCCCTTCCCTCCTCCTCTCTTTCTCCCTATTCTTTCTCTCTCCTATATAATTCTTCATTGGTCCTCATCATTATATTTCATCTTATTCACTTAAGTGGCCTATTTTAATATTGTAAAAGTATTTTCTCAAAATTATAAGGGAAATACTTAATTTATTGAGAAGTGAAAGGTCACAAGTTAAATAGGAATATAGAGAGTCATATGAGGGAGATGAGAGGTCAATTCAAATTGTATAAATCATGATGGCTTCTCCATTCCAAGGGATTCCAGATTTTGAAGACCTTCTACTTTGTAGCATTATGAATTGTGGTAGCTTGATTGAAGCTTTGTATTCATCACTACACATGAAATAAAATTTGCACTTCTTCTATTTTCCCTTTGTTTTTTTTCCTTGATTTCCTTCTTGTATGCACTTTACAAGCATATTTGATCCTATAGGGAGTTGGAGAGGAACTTGGTGTCTTCGATAGATGAATCTAAAAACTTGGTGTTTTAATTCATTGGTCCCGCTAGCTTCATCATTCCTTCCTTTGTATTGAATGTTGAAATACTCCAGTTATTGGGTGTGAGCTCTAAAATCTACTCATGGTAGTAATATTCCTTGACTAATTTCCCCCCTCTTTCTCCTCAATTTTGTAATTTCCTCCCTTCTGCCCCCATACAAGCACTTTTCCACAAGTTCAATGGAGTGTCCCTATTTGATCACTGACCAATTTGGCCACCCACAACATTTAGATAGGATTAGGATTAGTTACATTCAATAATGGGATTTGTACCATTCAATGCAGAGGGACATATCCCCATGAACATTGGTGGAGACACCTAATTTATCTACCTGACAAATTTTCTCACCAACAAAAACCCAAATAATTTTATCACTATATCCCTCCATGTTTTGTAGCTTTCTCCAGGATGATCCTGAGTGGTGTTCCATTTTGGCATGGGTGCTAATACAAATAGAGGTTTATATCTCAATCCAATCTATTTCTCTTACATGTCTATCATGATCTTGCATAATTATTTTTCCATTTTTAATGACGAACAAAGATTGGTTGGGGATATTACCTATTTTTTTCTTCTATACCTCTGTATAGTCCATACTGAAGCTAACAAACAATAAAATTCAAATTAAAAGTTGAGATTACATACTCTAAAATGTATGATATACAAGATGAAATATTTACTTTGTACTTGTCCACAAGCTATAGACAATAAACTTGGGCCTGATATCTTTGAAGAATTTGATTGGAGCTAGGAGATTATGCATCATCAAGAGGATTGCATTATCTTATTCTCTCACATATTCCCCTCTTTTCTCACGCCATGAAAATTGATGTATTAAGGTGGAAACAAAAGATCTCAATTACACTTCTCCCACATACAAATTGATGGTAATTTCCACCTACTCAAGAAGAAGAAACTTGTGGACATAAAATTCACATAATAAATTCTTACCAACTATGTCAATTGTTGTATATGCCCCCCAAAAAAAAATTATCATTGTAAAAATCTATGGATTTAGTGGAGAAGACTCTGGAATATTTCCATTTGAAGAATTTCTCCCTCAATAATAAAGCATATGAATTTGAAGGTGCCCTACAGGTAAGGGATTGGTTATACAATCGGCAAAGAAAAAGCATGTTGTCTTGAAGTACCTTTTTTCCTATTTTAACATTTTTTCCTCTTCTACCACTCCTCTGAGATCATAAAATTATTTCATCCATTTCATAATTCCTTTAAGAATAATGATTTGTGGGAACACAAAGTCTATTTGAATCATTTATCTTTGGTTTCCACATACTCTATTTTCTCCTTATCCCTTTGCAATATTGCAAGTTTTGTTGTCAATTTTTCAATTCTAGACTGAAGGAACTAAATTTTGTGTTCTCTATCCTCTACATTGCATTGTAGTTGTAGGATGTTTTCTTATTTCTGTTCCAATGACTATTAGAGGTGTTGAAATTTATATTCCTTTTCTACCTCCAACTGAGAGAATTTTTCCTCTTTTTTTTGCAAGAGAAGTTGTAACTAGGAAATTCTCTCTTTAGATTAATGTAGCTCAAACTAAACCTTAGAAATGGACAACACTTAGAGAATAATGGTATCAGAATCAACAGGTGAGCTAGTCTCACCTTCAAGCATGGGAGCTTTTACTTTGTCATCAATGTGTGATTCTTCAACCATGATTGGTGTTTTATCAATCTACAATTTAGAGAATAGACCTTCAGGGGTTACAGAGATAGGTGGAGAACCAGTGGGTGTTTTGTGTAGGGATTGCATGATGGATTCTACCTCATGTTCTTCCTATGAAGGAACATTTCTAGCTTGATGCTACTCTATGGTATGGGTTGGCACTGATGAAATAAGACATTTTTTGGCCTCTCTGAGGTAGAGGGCCCTCTTTCTAGAACTAAAGTAGGTTCAAGGGCATACTTATTTTATAATTTTATCCACGTTTTAATCATGTACCACTTTTTAATAGAAATTGTGCTTGAAGATGAGGTGAATAAGGCCTTGGATATTTAGGTAAGAGGAACCCATCGTAATTTCTCAGTTGCAGAGGAAATAGAGTCAAAGAGAAACTATGGAATGTTATTTTTGGTGTTACTCTTGGATTTTCCATGGCGGAGGTGGATAAGGATTCTCAATATAGGGCCTAAAATAACCTTATATTTATCATCACATGTAAAATATTTGATAACTCATTTAGCCACATCTTCCCATGGCTTAGAGAAAGTACTTCTCTTGATGCACTTGGCCTTTCCCTTATTGTTAGAAAATAATTCCAATTTCACTCCCTTTCCAACAGAAAAACACTTAATAATTTCATAGTAAGGAGTCTTGAAATTAACCAATTGTCCTTCTTCTATAATACCATAAATGTGACTAATTATGGAAGGTATAAACAAGATTTTCTTACCTTTTACTATTGAGCACCCTTCCTCAATGCTCACTGCAAATTCTTCTATCATTCTGGAATTGAATTCCTCATATGCAAGCATGAAGTCTAACCATCTATCTTTCTCAAACATTACTACTGATTTTCTATCTGAGAGTAATTCAATCAAACTTGTCAGTTCATGAAAAATCCTAACCCCCATAGTTGGTAATCGGAACAGAATAATTAGAAATGTAGAACTTGAAAGGAGCTAGAGCACAAGAGTAGGGAAAGTGGTAGCATAGGAATGGAAATTATGATGGAACAATACTGGTAATGGTGACAACACATGAATGGTAATGGTGATTGCTAATGAGTTAAAATGGGGGAAAACAAATATGAAATAATTTTATACACAAATAACACGAATTGGGTAAAATTTAACCAATTGTGATGGAACATGATATTGTGGAGAATAAATTGTTGTGTGGGAGAGATAAATAAGGGATGCATGATAGATTTATTTTGATATGGAATGAAAAAGATTGGAAATGGGGAGTCATCATTTCACACAAGAGTAATAATTATCACAGCATAATTAAACTTTTCAACATTTAAAAAGGGAGGTAATTACAGATACCTTGTTAATTATCACTTGTTAAATATAATAAGCAACACATAGATTCTCTTTTTTCTCTCTCTAAATTTTTTCTCACGTATTCATTGATCATGTTATTCAGGAGGTGACCACCATTACTAGTTTTTAGTCACTTGCATTTATTTTTTATTTTTTCAAATATTTTTCCATAGGATGATGGCCGCCATTTCTGTTTTTCAACCATCCCTTATTTATTTTTGTTGAGAACTAATTTATGCCTAGGTTGACTTGGAAAAATAAACGTTCTCCAAGAGATTCATAGCTACATTTTCTTGTAGCATATTTTTGAATTCCTCTTTTGATGCTAGATTTTAGTATAACCTCAATCTATAGCCATTGACCAACATTACTCTTCTTTCACTATCAATTGGAATCAGTTGTATAGTCCCATTATTGAATAATTCCTCCAATTGATATGGACCCATTCATTTTGTTTGTAATTTTCCTTTTAATTCCTTATACTTTGAATCAAATATAAGAGACCAATATCCTTTTTGAAACTTCTTTTTCTTAATATGGTTATCATGCCATAATTGTATTTTATTTTGGATGATTTCTATTTTATGTAGTGCTTGTAACCTCATCTCATCCAACTCATTTAGTTGAACAATCCTTGCTTGTTGTGCTTCTGATAACTCAATTTCAAATTTAGTAGTTATTCTTAAGGTATGAATTTCAAATTTTATGGCGAAGATAGGTTTATTTCCATAAACCAACTCATAAGGGGTGAATCCTATGGTTAACTTCTGGACCTAATTTTCCTTGAGAGATCTATTATCATGGTTAGAATATTCTCCAATTCTCTTTTAGTGACTTCCACTTGACCATTGGACTAAGGATGGTATGAGGATTATTTATTATGCCTTAGCTAATATGTTTCCACAAAGGAACTGATTACACCTGACATAAATTATGTCCCTTGATGTGAAACAATGGATCTAGGTGCTCCTAACCACTGTAAAATGTGTTCATACAATAATTATATAAATTTCTCATCCCTTTCATATTGGATAGTTTGCATCTCAACCCATTTTGTAACATAGTCTATATAAACCAAGATGTACTCCTTTCCTTGAGAAGATGGATCAATCGATCCAATGAAATCCAATCCCCACTTCTCAAATGGCTCTAGAATAACTTGAGGTTGGATTGGAATCTCATATTTAAGTGTTGGATTTCCCATCATTTGACATTGATCACATTTCCCTACATACTTTTTGATATCTTTGTACAAAGAATGCCAATAGTAACCAACTCCTAAAACTTTGTGGATAGTTATCTTGACTCAATAGTATCCCCCTGATGGCACATCATGACATGCTTGGAGTATATCAAATATATCATCTTCAGATACACACCTACATAATACATGGTCAGGCCCACGTTTTAAAATTATTCCATTAAACCATGTATACATCACAATTTGTATAATTAATTGCTTTCTTTGTTTGTGTGAGGAAACATGGGAACTTCCCTATAGTCAAGTAGTTATCCATGTCTGTAAACCAAAAGAGACAATTGAGATTAAATATATATGTTCATTAAGAAAATCATCATTGACCTACTTCTATGTACCTAAAATAGTTATCCTAGAGATAAAATCATCCACCACATTTGATTTCCCTAGTTTTTCAATAATCTTGATATTACATTCTTGTAACAACAACATTCACCTTACAATTCTACCATGCACCAGAGTTTTTCCCACTAGATACTTGATAACATAATGATCATTACGAATAATTACTTCATATCTTGTAGTGTAATGGCACAACTTATTAATTGCATAAACAATTGCAAGAAAATATTTATATGTCATAGGGTAATTCCTTTCAGGAGGAGAGAGGTTATTGCTAATGTATTAAATGGTATACATTACTTCTCCTTCATATTTTTTCCAAGTACAACCCCCATTGATTCATTGGAAGCATCTATTTGTATATGGAAGGGAAGCTTCCAATTTGGGCCTCTTAAGACTTGGGTATTTGTCAATTTATCCTTGATGACATCAAAATATTTTTGACATGCTTCTATCCATTCAAATTCATAGTATTTTGTTATAAAGGAAAATAGTGGAGAAGCTAGATTACTAAAATCTGAAATGAATCTTCTATAATAACCAACATGTCTAAGAAAGCTTCTTTTTTCTATTTCATTTTTGGGAAATAAATTTTTTACAATGATGTTGACCTTATCTGGATCTACCATGATTCCCTTAGTTGAAACATGATGGCCCAAGACTATACCTCACTCCATCATGAATAGAAATTTCTCATGGTTTAAGGATGACTGATGTTTCTCACACTTAGAGAGGACTTTGTCTAAATTATCAATTTCCTCTTTGAATTTTTCCCCATAAACTATGAAGTCATCCATGTAAATCTCAACACAATAATGAGTGAGATTAGCAAAGATTAACAACATGGCTCTTTGGAAAGTATCAGGATCATTACATAAGCCAAAAGGTAAGACCCTATGGGAAAATGTACCCCATGGGAAGTAAAGGTAGATTTATCTTGATCTTCGAGTGCCGTTGTGATTTGATTATACCCACTGAACCAATCAATGAATGAGAAATACTTTTTTTCTAGATAAAGTATCCAAGACTTGGTCAATAAAAGGTAAGGGAAAGTAGTCTCGATGTGTTTCCTTATTCAACTCCCTATAATCCACACAAATCCTCCATTTCCCATTATTTTTAGGCACCATAACTAATGGATAAACCCACTGACTATTCTAAATTAGGTATATGAATCCTACCTAAAGGAGTTTCTCAATCTTTTTTTATAATATCTCAAGGCAAGGTTTATCCTTCTTTTTGGTTTCCTGAATGGTCTAGAATTAATTGTGTAATGGTGTGTACAAATACTAGGGTGAATAACTTTCATGTCACTATATTCCCAAGAAAAGGATTGAGGATGATAGCATATAAGTTTGAAAAGGGTATTCTCCTCTTGACTAGTCAACTAACTATTGACTACCATTGTTTTTCCTAGGAAAATGGGTAATTGCTTGGTGTCTGGGTGGAGATAATTTACCACAGGGTATTCTCTCAACAATGAATTCAAGGGGAACCTATGGGGTAAAAATATGTGGATTGCAGTGATATTGTGAAATACACACTCATTCAGATATATGTTTCATGAGAAAGGACAAATTATAGGTTGATTGTCTTCATCCATCATGTCATCCTTTATTTCAATTGGTTATAGCAAAGGACTCATACACAGTCTAGCGCAAGACTCATGATCACAATTATGGATTTTGTCTTAATGTTCTTGAATTATGACCATATAAAAAGATGAAATCACATATTCCGCTTCATCTATATCATCCTTCCACCATTATTTATCCTCAATGGAAAATGGTTTTACAGCTAGATAAATAGATAAATTCATTGAATCATGTCGATTAGTAATTACTTTAGAAGACTCCCCTTCAAGATCCACATCCATAATATATGGAGAAGGATTCTCATCCTCTTGGAATTTTTTTCCATAATATCTAGACAAGGGTAATCAATCTCTAGGATGTCAGACTCATGAGAAACAAAGGAGGGAAGAGAGGAAGAATCACAAAATGGTTTCTCAAGAACATGAAAATTCATGTTTTATATGATATCATGTTTCGATGGATCATATACTCTTAATCCTTTTTTGTGACCACCATACCTAAAAAATATCCAATATTAGGAGATAGGATCAATTTTATGTCTTTTGAATTTAGGAATGAGAATGGAAGAAGGACTACCAAATATCTTTAAATGAGAGATATCAAGTTTCTTCTTGATGCGTGAAACCTTGTCTGTTCCATAATTTTTTTAATAGTTGTGCAGAGTTGCTACGGTTTTGTATCTTTATTATTTTCTTCATGTAGTTTTTCCTTTCTTTGCAGCATTTTGATGTTTTATTCTTACTTTTTAGAACCTTTCCTATACCACAAATTTTCTACTTGTGTAAAATTTGTGCAGTTACACAACTTTATGTCTTGCTTGGTGCACTTTTTCCTTGCTACACATAATTTTGATGCTTTCTTCTTGGTGTGAAATACCTTACCTATTCTTTAGCTTTTATACTTTCTAAATGGGTAACATTGATCTCAATTTTTGTTCTATTGAAGATCAAGTAGTAGATAATTGTACAAATCCATTAGGTGCTAGAAAGTTCTACAAATTCAATAACATGTTAGGCATTTAAAATTTTGACTCCAATGATCATGTGGATGGTTTTGATCTTCACCTTTGAATTAGATGAGCATATGGCCTTTCAAATTTTCCATTGAGGGAGAATGATCATGTCAATGCTACCTTTTATTGACTTGTTTGTTCCAATTATGAAATCCTTCAACTATTTCCATTGTGTTTAAGTAAATAATCACTTTATGTGAGTTTACTTGTAATACCAAATGAAGAATTAGATATGATAGATTCTTGTTATATAGAATGTGGTTGGCCCATTACATGGGACACTCTTTTAATTAAACTTTAAATTATCATCCACCTTACACTGGTTGGCATGTGGATTCGTTATCTTATGTTTTAAACATAAGTTATAAGACATGAATTTTAGTATTTGGTGGGTTTTAATAAAAATGATTTCCCACTTAATATTACAAACCCCAAAATTGTTAGAGTTATTTCAATGGTAATTCACCAGTGTGTCAGTTTTATTCATGATCATAAATTTGTCACAATTAGAGGTGTTCCCTTTAAGGATCCTTATCCTAGCTTTACTAGTCATCCTTCTAGAATTTTTATCCCTACTCATAGTGTATATATGGATACGTATTTTTTTTTACACTCTAATTCTCAAAAATCTACCACTCATAGGTCTCCTAATATGCTTCCCAATAGGAATTTTGGTGTACATACTATCTCTAGTAGTTATAGTCCGCCTAGGTTTCATCATAGACCCTTGGTTTAACACACTATCTATAGTGTCTCTAACCCTCATAGTGTCCTGATAGGCCTTCAATTGCACACACTATTTATCACATGTATCTTGATCAACCTTTGATTTCACACCTTGTCTCTAGTGTCTCCCACTCTTATAAGATCATGTGTTGGTTTTTTAGTGTGCATGTTATCTCTGTAGTTCCTCACAAGTTTTATAGTGCACATGGTATATCCAAGATTAATTTTTATTCTATATCTCCATACAGGTGTTCTATTTCACACAGTACCCATGCATTCACTTCATATCTCAGTTATTCTTTGTTATACATCACTACTATTATACTACTTACAATCGAGTTATATTCTTTCGAAAAATTGAGGCCCGAGCCTCCGTCTTCTTCAACAATTACTTCACATCCTCAAGAGGTTCTCATTGGGTATCTCAATGTTACCCCTCTCCTTGTACATAGATAAAAAATCAAACATATAAAAATAATTACATAGTTTCAAAATACAAAAAACATTCATATATTGGTAAAAATACAAAACTAGGACCTGTATAATTAGATAGAGTTATTAGCACTTTAATTAGATATGTTTTTAGTCACTTTGGTTTGATTGATAGCATATTTTTATACTCTTTACATATATACTTCATATGGTATATTGAACTTGATGTCAGACATACATAATTTGGTACACAATGATAGGTGTTAGATGACCTGTTACCCATACTTCCAATACATCCAAGCGCATCTATTATACACTACACATAGGTGATATTGTTCTATTATGGTTACTTTAAACTTCCTCATTACACTTGATCACATATATTACATGTTATATTTTGAGCTAATAATACTAACACATGTGTCTAGTGCAGTATTGACACCCCTTAATTTACATGTTTATTTATATATGTGTGTGTGTACACACACACACAAACCTATATATATATATATATATATATATATATGTATGTATGTATGTATGTATGTATGTATGTATGTATGTATGTATGTATGTATGTATGTATGTATGTATGTATGTATGTATGTATGTATGTATGTATGTATGTATGTATGTATGTATGTATGTATGTATGTATGTATTGTATGTATGTATGTATGCATATACATATATACATATATACTATATAGATATATATAGACAAGAGACAATATACATTATATTACATATACATATACATATAGATACATAGACATCAATATATAATATACATAACAATACATACATATACATATACATATATGTATATACATATACATATACATATATATATATATACATATATAAATATATACATATATATTATATACATATATATATACATATATATATATATACATATATATATATATATACATATAATATACATATATATATAATACAACATATATATATATATATATATATATATATATATATATATATATACATGTGTGTGTGTGTGTGTGTGTGGTGTGTGTGGTGGTGTGTGTGTGTGTGCGTATATGTGTATGTATGTATGTATGTATGTATGTATGTGTTTATTGTATGTGTGTGATACTACTTACTTATTTCACTGATTTTGGCTTGAGTGCATTTCTTGTCTTGTAACATCATTGGTGTCCCATGTTTAGGGCTCTACACCCATATTTCATGACATTTTTTCTCATGGTTTTAGGCCTACAGGCCTTGATTATCTTGTGATATTTTGGGTATCCCATGTTTGTAGTTATACACCTTTTATGTGACTTTTTTTGCTTACTATTAGCTTTGATTTTACTATTATTACACTTGTTTGATCACACATGCATTATTATTATTTATATTATTTCCATTATTTATCTTGTTGTGCACCATGATTTCCACCATATGAAACCCTATTTTTTAGGTACAGACTCTTCAAATTGTCCACCTATTCGCAATTCTACTAAAGCTTCTCATATAGAGAGTGTATGGGAACACATATTTTATTTTCATTTGCATGCACCTTAAAAGAGGGGGCATTCATTTGGGTATATTCTACACCTACAATAGACACATAAATACATTTGGTTTTACAAACATGTATATATTGGTTATAGGTACTCAGAAACAACATCAAATATGAAATTCAGAAAACTATGTACCCATTCAAAAATGCACAGTTTGGTAAGGAATGTATGGATGCTTTTGACCTTTTCATGTGGTTTTTCCCAAAGGAAAATTGCAAGAAAATTATAAACAATTTCATATTTCCACCTGTATGTAAAGGTTGTAGACACAATTTCAAATCCACTTCACTCATTTCAAATCAATTACAAAGGGCACAAATTACATCAGACATTCTTCGTCATAGCACTCATTTTTATCTATAATTTTAGTGATCTTGGGGGCATGGGTCTCCTTTCCTCATCTGAATTTTAGTACATTATAGATTTTATTAAGTTTCTATTTTGTTGTGAGGTACATGGGAAGGGTATGGGGGGCACTCATTATCTTTTTTATTGTATGTCCTTACTTATACAATTTTTCCTAGATCTATCTGTAGCAGTGTGGCCAATGTGGTTAAAGAAGGTATCAAAGTGGATATGTTATTTATAAGTAATCCTTCCTTTTCTCTTACATTCAAAGGTAAAGGTATGAGAGTAGTTAAAGAAATTTGATACATGGTCTTATTCCTTCACGGGATTCTTCATTAGCTCAATCTTATTATATCTCTCCTCCATGTTGGGTTGCAATAACCTTACACTCTATTTTCTGCTAGTAATAATTAGGGACTAACCAGCCCCAATTCTTTAACAAGTTCATCAATTTAAATCTCCAAGTATAAGAAAAGAATGGGAACTACCTCATAAGAATAAAAAGTTATATTCCTTCCATGTTTTTCATCTATTTCATTTTATACAAAAGTAAATTTTACATATTACAACTTGAAATTGAGGTAAAGTTTAATTCTTTGCTATGGACATTGACTAAACTCTATGTTGTGTTTTTCATCATGGAGTGTGCCAACACTAGCACAATGGGACTCTGTACAACAAATTATGAGAAAAGATAAAGTGTGTCTCCACACTCAAGTATTTTTTCCTTTAGGAATGTAATTTTAATTTCATACTTAAATAGAGGCAATATAGACACCCAAGTTTTGTAATTTAATATTTTACATGGTTGATTTGACAATGTAATCATGTTAAGACAAACACGCTCATTCTATCACCACTCAGTACATCATGAGGTGTCTTTTCTAACTCATTTATTCATACACTCTGATATGTTTTCAACTTCTTCGGATTAAATACATAAAATTCATTGAAAAATTCAACTTAATAAGATGAAAACCTCAGTTTTCTTATTTTTCATCCATGTATAAAACCATACATTTTTTTATGCTTGTGATATCTAGTCATGGTTGACATGTATGGTTTTGAACTAACATATCCTCTATTTTATATTTTAATTTCATATTATTTTTTGGGTCATTTACTCTCTCTAAGTTAGCCTTGTCATAAAATTTTCTCTTTAGAACCCTATATAAGCAAGTTAACACTACCTCATTTCGGAACATGGGAAATCATATGACACTACATTGATAGACTCATTTCCTATAATTGAAAAAGGAACCCAAGGCTCCCTAAATATCACCAAATAATGCACACTCATTAGGGAAGAAACCTCAATAAGTGTGAAGCATCATACCATGTCAAAAGATTGATCTATCTCATTTACAAGCACTCAAACATCCTCATTCTGAGTATTAACAAGATTCAAAACTTAACTCAAGCATTGCCAATGAGTTCTCAATTACCATATATAGTTAAATTCCATTAGATATCACATAATAGGTGGAGAATGATGTGTGATTTGAGGCCTCTTTAGAATAATTCCAACATCATTAGTGTATGGGGGTTCCCATAACCCAACTAATGTTTATGATGCAGCACCATATCCTAACACAGTCCTTTTAAGGAACTCAATAGGTCTCTAGTAGCTAATTTTATCAATACTCTACATGAGGATCAATAGAGAAGTCTCTAAGGGGCTAAAATTAGTCAAAGTTCTCAAACTAGTCCAATCAATACTACAACACCCACACTAAATTCATAGGCATATACGTTGCTTTGAGTAACCTTCACAATATTGTCACATTCATGAATTAGCTTCTTCGTCATTCACATTGGTATAACACTTACTCACCTTAGCTTGCTCTTATATTTCCTTGCTTATGCTTCACTAGATATTAACTCAATCCATGTTCCTTAGCCATCTCCCCAGGTTAACATTACAAATCCATTGTTAGAAACAATAATGAAGTACATTCAAAGCCCTAAGATACAAGTTGTTATCATTATTAGTCAAGCTACCCATATCCTAATACTTATTACCACTTCCATTGGAAGTGTTTTTGGATTCATATCACTTAGGAGTCTCCTGTACACAAACACCCTACTTGGTCACCACAAAATAGTGATATTTCATGCATAGAAATGATATCAAACTTCAATAAACTCAATCCTATACTATACTTGACAAAACTTTCTTGTAAGCCCCTTAGTACAAGATTTTTTCTTCTACTATAAAATTACACTTGCCATGGTAATCAAAAGGTTTAAACAACTTCCCTAGTTCCCCTTTGACTATCTCAATATGATCCAAAAATATCAAGCTCCAATTCTCTATACAACTCTTGTTCTCATTCTCTTTGTAATTTTGCTTCTTAAACCCTTAAGTGGGTCTTCTTTAGGCTATTGTTATGAATATATATGTTTTGTAGAGGTTCCAAGATGTTATGTTTGTTTTTTTGAGTTCCCATTAATGCGTTTGTGATTTCCTTAAAGTTTCAATCTTGGGCTCCACAAATAGATACCACTTCCTTTGTAAATTCACCCTTTCTTATTAGCTTCCCAACTATGTTTGAAAACTTGCTCCTAGATTGTCAAAGAGCACTTTAAATTTAACCCTCAGAAAGAAAAAAATATTTTGAACCTCTTATTAAACTCCCTTAGGATAAATAGTACCAAATTTCATTCAAAATTCCTTCATTTAAGGCCCCAAATTTCATACCCTAGCTCTAGAACTTCCAAACCCTCACAGACAACCCGAGAAGGGTATTTTTCTTATAACTTCCTTAAAATATTAATTCAAGGCTTAATATTTGAATTAGGGCTCTATTTCAATGTCCTCTACATGATATATTTACCAGTATAGCCTTCTGATGACATTATCAATGGAGGTTATTCAATACCAAAATTTCTTACCTATAGGAAATTGTGTATATCCATGCAAGAAGGTTAATCCTTGATCTGATCCATTTATCTCTATTGAAAATCCTTTACCACAAGATGAAGACTCACTCTTCAGTAAGGATCCATTTCCAAAATTTATAAAGTACTCAAAAAAACCCTAAGCATTTACAAGGAAGAAAATAACTTTCACAGTCGCAGTCTACAATTTTCATTAGGGGTTTCCAAACAAGTAACACAATGTAACAAAGAAATCCACCTTTGTAGCTTCTAGATAACACTTTATTCAATCACCAACTACATGTTTGACACCACGAGAACTTCCTACAATATCATGACTCAAATACCTCATGAATCTTTATAAAAACACAAAATCACTTTCATTTCACAATCATTTACCCATGTTTCACCAAATTCCAAACATATAAGGATTAGAGAAAGGAATATACCATCAACTCATTGTATTTCACATAAACCATATCCAAGTTTTTTCACTCCATATCTATTGACACGTGTGGGAAATTTCCACTTAGTCAGACAATAGTTAGCTTTAACAAGAAATACATGCAAGATTCATGAAGTGTTCAGTTCTTAATTCATGATACTATCCCTAATGGCTTAGAGAGATGAATTGTCCACATAAGAATCACTCCAAAAACACCAAAAGGATTTGATAAAGTTAGTAATGGTTCCATTTCAATCCTTACTAGTTTTTCAAATGCATCATTCTTCACAAAGCTAATCAAGAACTCTTGCACGGTACCTAAATCACACCCTAAGATTGATTATTCACCATATTATCATTGTAAGCATAGAAAATAAAGTATCAATACCAAAGAATAGGATACGTAATCCCCCAAAGAATACATTTTATTGATCATGACTAGGGTTTCTTTTCTATTCACTATATTGTATTATAAAATGAATGAGTATTCCTCCTTCCATAATTCTCCTCTTTTCTTTCTCCTCAAGGAATGATCCTCATAACTAACTTTCTCGAGCTCTTATTCTCTTTTTCTTTCCTCTTCACATCCTTAACTACTTTATCAAGGCCTTCAAGCTTATATTTTTCAAGATACATCATATTACATTTAGTTTAGACCTTTTAATAGCTTATAATTCCTCCTAAGACTTAATCAATTCCACCTAGTCACATATCACTCATATAGAAGCCAAAATTGACTAGAAGGTGGCACTACCAAAATTTGAAATTTTGAATTATATTTTGGAGCAAAGTGATATAAAGTCACAAACTCAAATCTTTAAGACTTATATTTACTCTCAACCTCACATTTCAACCATTCTAAGCCTTCCATGCATGCTCATAATTAATTTTGATTAATAAACATTAATCATGATTAGAAATTATTAAACTACTTTGTGCTTTTAATCCCACATGCACTGAGATACTAGTTTTTCTCAAATGAAAAACTATAAAAAGGACTAACCAAATACCTTTAAAATTTACACCATGCTTTGATTTGCATAGAATATAAGAAAGATGATTAATAGCCTAGTGTGCAATCCTTGCCTCAAGTATGTGGCTAACTGGGGTTCATTAGATGGTCCTATCTATTGTGCCTTAGTCATAAATTTTTACTTTTTAGGCACTCAAAACCTTCTGGAAATGAGCACCATTGGATAGAGCTCTTTCTCATACTTTCTATTTAGGTAAAGATTTCCTCCTAACTCCACGTATTTTTCAAGTTATGGCTTGGCTTTAGAGCTTTTGTGGGAAATTTTCCCTTTCAAGCATTCCGCAAGATTTAATCATTGAACTCGCCATTGTCCAGGTTCAAAAATATCAAAGACGATCCGATTTTGGCCTTGTTAATTTTTTCCCTAAAACTTCAAATCTTCCATACAACTTCGATCCAGAGCTCTAATTTTCACGTTCTTTATATCAATGGAAAGCTGGTGAAATTTCTATAAAATTCCATGGTCAATTTTCAATTTTGGTTCTGTTTAATAGAAAATCAAAAAACATTCTGGTACGCGCCCATGGACAGAACTGACTTTCAACAAACAATTTTAATGCAAAATGGGTCTTTCATTCTTCTCCAAATCATGGTCAAAAATGTTAGGGCATGGTGGTTTTAAGGACCTCCATGTTGTTTTGATAATGCATTTTGGTCAATGGGGAATGGCTCCCATGTTTTTTCATTAGTTTTACTCTCTCTGGGCTCGACCCATGCACTGTAAAAGCCGGATTTGGCTCATTTTTCAAAGGGTGATTTCACTTTTTTTACACAGCAAGCTTCTGTTTTCACTTCAACAAGTGATTTTTCAAGTATCAGACCTTCCAGGGATTGCAACAGGTTTTTCTGCCTCTTTGGTGTTGGAATACAAGGATTTTGATGTTGAAAATCACAATGCAAGGCTCTGTGAATGCTTTCAGTCCTTTGTATGTGTTGTTTGCTTCATTTCAAACCCTTGTTTAAAGCTTATCAACCTTGTCTGATATTTTATGTTGCAATTTCTGATTTGTTTCAATTTACATGAAAAAGAAGTGCTCACCACTACTTTGGTGTATCACCCTTATCAGTTTAGTTTTAATTTTTACATTTCTTATCCCTGTCTCCTTGCAAATTAAGATAAAATTAGGATCTGAACCTCTGCAGTTGTGCAAATAATAGATCTTCATCAGAGGAGTTTGAGGAACCCAGCCTCTAATCTATGAGATTCCTCTCTCATTTTACAAGTCCCACACTTGGAGAGAGGTTTCTGATGTTGTGCAATCACACTGGATGCCTGAAACATCAACTTAGAAACTTGATTTGCATCCAAATGCTGCTGATTTGCAACAATAAAACCTTGGCTTAAAAACAACCACGGTGGGACCTTAGAGGTCTTCCACTTCATCTTTTGTTGGTGTGTTCCTGTGAAGATTTCAGCCTTTGGAGGCACTTGCAAACACATCTGGCAACTCCATCTGATCAGCAACCCATTTCTGAAGTTAAGACCTGTTTTTCATCCATTTCCATCCATTATTCTTTCCATCTCTTTCATTCTTTTCCATTCCATGAAGTTGTGCAATCATGACTTCATTTCCATCATGGAACTCACATTTACAACAGCAGCAATGTTTCCCACCTCCAACATGTTTTTTAAATCCTCCAAATCAGCATTTTGAACAAATTCAAAATCAGCATACATACCCATATGAGCAGCAATGCCAAAATTAGTTTGGCTATGGAGCTTTCCAAGAGCAAGGGTGTGCATACAATGAAGACAATCAGATGCAAGATGCTGGTCTGTTGGAGAAAATGAAAAGATGGAGGTAAACATGGTGCAATCCAGGGCTCAAGCACAAATGAAAGCATTTGGAATCGGTTGTGGAGCACCCTAGATCCATGGCAGTGGGACCTTTCCCAAGGCATTACAAGCCCTCAAGAGAAGCTTGACTTCATGATTGCAACGTTGCCATTGCTTGCAAAGTGGATTAGAAGGAATAGAGGTGTATGAGAGGAGTATTCATGCAACCTTGTCAACGGGTAAGCACACCATCTCATGCCTTTTCTTTTCCTCTTTCCCAATCTGTTTTATCTCAGCAGTGTCAAGTTTTAAACTCTCCATCTGCTGTCCCAAGTGTTGAATCCATTTCTCCACCCCCTAGTCTTCCACCTCATCTCAATTCTTGAACAAGTCCTTTTCCCTTCCAAACAGTCATCCCCTCCAGAAGAGCTAAATGAAAGGACCCTCTCCTCCAAAGAAATGCAAGAGGTTTTACCTCCTCCACCACCAGAAAAAATTGCAAAAAGTAGTCATGAAGGACAGCAAAAAGAGAAGCCAAACAAGGATGAAGAAATTAGATAAATTTTGAAGAGTTGGGCTCTTAAATTTGGGATGAAGATGATCCCTTTACTGATGAAATGGATTGGAAAGAAGAGGTTGGAGTTAGCAGAACAAATGGTGGTCAGGACTGATTTTGTTGCAGCAGAAGAAACAGCAAAAAAAGTTGCACAATCAGCAATCAATTTTTCAGAAATAGTGTCCATGTTGGAGGACCCTATTTGAGAGGTGGAAATGCTGATCCAAGTGTCAAAGATATACTATACAAAGGAAGATCATGAGAGAGATGCAAGGTAGGAAGGAGAAGCTGCTCCAAATCCAAAAGAAGAGGAGAACATTCCAGCTATGGTTTAGAAAAGTGCAGATCCAAAGGCTTGTAGCACAAAGCAAGTTATAGAAGAACCTTCAGTTCTTCTCTCTACTTCATCTCTCTCAAGTTCTAGTACTGAAGAAGAGTTTGATCCCTCAAACTCAATGAATGGAGGATGAAAAGGCTCAAACCTTGGTGATCAAGTTGCAGATCAAGAGAACCTGCCATGGGAGAGGTTGAACATTTGCAGCAGGACAGCAATGAGGCAGTTTACCTGTCTGATTTGGAGGACTGTTTTGATGAAGAAGAACCGGTTGAGTTTCCACCATTCTCTCTTTCATCATCCATCTTCCAAACACAAGAGCCTGAGTCATGGAGAAGAGTATTCATTTGTAGAGCTTGCATCTTATAGAAGCTCTTTATGAACCAAGATTGGAAGATTTTAATCTTTCATGTCCTTCATTAGAGGAAGAGAAAGGGCAGAAGGGTTCTACCATTGCTTCCACACCATCCATTCAAGGTCTACAAGAGAACTCCATTCTTGGAGTTGAAAATCATAATTATGGGCATACTCAATAGATCAGATCACCTTGCCCAATCAGGTATTTGGCTTCATTGGAGCCAAAGGAGAAGCCATAACCAGTCATGCTTGCTTCTAAGCATGAGGATGAGCTGGTAAAGTTCCAAGGATCAGCTGTCATACCTCTCCAATCCAAATGCAGAGCAACTAAAAGAGGTATTGGATTTGTTTTTAGTTGACACCTTGCTAATTTGGGTAGAAGACCAGCTTCTTGTTTATTTTGGACTCATCCAATCAGCCATACTCAGCTCCAAATCATTTGGGATGGCTGCCAATTTTGAAGAAAGGAAGCTATTTTGCACAACCAGTTGCAGGGTTACTATTTAAAGGTCACCTTTGCTTCCAGTTAGAGTAGACGTAGGTAGGAATTGCTTTTAGTAGAAGAAGTGCTTAGAAGCACACTCAAGCATGTTCCATTTGGAGCATGTATGATTTTCAGTTTGTACATAGTTTTGGTGCCAATGAATTTCAATCTTGCACAACATTTTGATGGCATTTTGGTGGGAACAACTCCATGTCCAGTGGGATTCAAGCGGTTCAGAGGGAAGTTTTCAAAGTTCAGATCAGTTTTCAGGCTATCTACTCATGACTCCATGCCCTCTTAATGGATTGCTTCAGGCTACTGATCATTCATCCAGCATTTTGTGGATGACCCCTTTGAGTCTTTCCAAAATTGTTATCCAAATGTGCCCCCTGCTCATTTTGTGGCTAACTCCCTTTCATTCTTTCCTTCTATTGTGCCTCAGTCATAAATTTTTACTTTTTAGGCACTCAAAACCTTCTGGAAATGGCACCATTAGATAGAGATCTTTCTCATCTTTCCAGAAAGGTAAATTTTTCCTCCTAACTCCACGTATTTTTCAAGTTATGGCTTAGCGGAGTTTTGGTGGGAAATTTTCCCCTAGAAGGCCCGCAGCTAATCAGGAGCTGCCACGTGTCCAAGGGTAAAAAAACACCAAGCGACCCGAAGGAAAAAATGGTCAGGAATGGCCCACACCCAATCAGAACATGCCATGTGGCACCTGGAGTGGTGGAGCATGCGGAAAATTTGAAAAATGTTCCGAAGACCAAACGGGTAAAAATTCAAACTTTTTGCCCGCCGATCCGATTTTGCCCTGTTTTTACCCTAAAACATAAAATCACCATAACTTTCGATCCAAAGCTCAGATTTTCACGTTATTTATATCATTGGAAAGATGGTGAAATTCTATACAAGATTCCATGGTCAATTTTGAATTTTTATTTAGTTTGGAGGGAGAAAATCAAAAAACTCTTATGGTATGCGCCCATGGATAGAACTGACGTTTCAACAACTAATTTTAATGCAAAATGGGTCGCATTCTTCTCCAGCATGGTCAAAAATGTCAGGGGATGGGTCTGTCAGGTGACCTCCATGCTATTTTTAATGCATTTTGGTCAATGAGGAATGGCTCCCACATTTTTTTATGATTTCTCTCTCCTGGGTTCGACCCATGCACTATAAAAAGCTAGATTTGGCTCATTTTTCAAAGGGGGAACACTTTTATTGCATAGCAAGCTTCTATTTTCACTTTCAACAAGTGATTTTGGCAAGTATCAGACCTTCCAAGGATTGTAACAGGTTTTTCTACCTCTTTGGTGTTGGAATACAAGGATTTTGATGTTGAAAATCACAATGCAGGCTCTGTGAATGCTTTCAGTCCTTTGTAAGTGTTGTTTGCTTCATTTCAAACCCTTGTTTACAGCTTATCAACCTGTGCATGATGTTTTATGTTGCAATTTATGATTTGTGTCAATTTGCATGAGCAAGAAGTGCTCACCACTCCTTTGGTGTATCACCCTTATCAGTTTAGTTTTAATTTTTACATTTCTTATCCCTGTCTCCTTGCAAATTAAGATAAAATTAGGATCTGAACCTCTGCAGTTGTGCAAATAATAGATCTGATCAGAGGAGTTTGAGGAACCAACCTCTAATCTGGAGATTCCTCTCTCATTTTACAAGTCCCACACTTGGAGAGAGGTTTCAATGTTGTGCAATCACACTGGATGCCTGAAACATCAACTTAGAAACCTGATTTGCATCCAGGGGTGCTGCTGATTTGCAACAACATGTCATAATCTGAGAAAGATATAGATTCATATTCTGAGTAGGTCTAAAACCATACAATAGGGTCAAGACCATATGGAAGTTCCTAGTAGAGTTGTACGGTCCCACCCCATGTCATTTTATAGTAAAATGAAGGTTTGAAGGACCATGTGGAAGTACGCACGTAAGAAGGGAAAGTAAGTCAGAACATTACATGGAGGTGTGCACCACAGAGGAATATGTTAGCGCGTAAAGGATATGCGCACATGCAGAGCATTCGGTACTTAGAAAATTTTGAAGCATTAGATAAATATAGAAAAATTGGATGAAGTGAGGCACACGCAAGGGATATAAATAGGATAAAGAACATAAAAACAAGGGTAAAAATAACAAATGGTGACTTCCTATTTATGGTAATTAAATCATGGTTAAATAAAGTTATTTATATCCAATGGGGTTTGGGTGGATCATTTAAGATGGATGGTTGTGTCTGAATGCACCAAGGTTCAGATCCCATTGGGTGTGATCCCTTCAAGGTGGTTTATTGTTGGTGGTGAATGTTGCATCACAGGTGGTTGTGTATGGTGGTTCTTATTGGTGGTGGAAGACTTAGCATCATCAACATTGGCATTGGTGATGGCTAATGGCTCTAAAAACGAGGTGGTGGGAAAATTACATCGTCGGTATAGGATCAATGGTTGCATTTTGTGATTATGATGGATTAATTATAATATCTTGTTTGAGGATGTTTACATTGTTAAGGGATAGGACCCAAGAATCCCCCGCTTCATAGCTCCAGTCAAAAGTGTTTAACTATCTAAAAAAATAAATTTATTTATAGTTTAATTTATTGTAAAGAAAAGTTAAAAAAACATGCAAGTTATTATTATAGAACACCTATTATTAGGAATTACATGTAAATGGTAAAGGGAAATTCCCCTATATATATAGGTGATGTCTCATTGTAATTACTAGTTGTTATGAGCCCTAGTTTAGGGTTCTTAGTACTAAGAAGTATTTATCTTTTATATTCTATATGAGCACTATGTGAGCATGCATGGTACATCACATGGAAACATGGGGTATTATTTTAATCAACTTTTATGTTATGTAATAAATTATAGTTGTAATGGATAATTGTTTATGGATTGCTAAGGTGACTATGTCTGAACATGACATAATGGATATTCAAATATTATTAGTCATTATCTATGAATGATTTCCTTTTTAGATGTGTTTCCAATTTACTATGTTATGATGCATCTTGTGTTATGAATATTTTTGAATACACATGTCTAACATCTTGTTGAGTAAACAAAGGAGGACCCTGGTGGTTACATGCACTTCAGGTGAGCTTCCAAAAGTGTCTGGATGAAGTGTCAGTTTGCCTAGCTCAATTTGGTAAAATAAAATACTACATTCTGGTTTCATTATCGGGACCTCTTTTTAATATGTTCATCAAGACATTACATGCACATGGAATTTTGGTTGTCTATGGAGAACATTAAGTTATGGGTGTATGATTACCAGGACACATTTTCTCATAGATATAGCACTACACTTGATTTCAATACACGCAAGTGGGTAGAATACATCTATGATTATTTGTACAAAACTTTATTTATTTTATTTCTAGTAGAGTTGTATCAGTGGTTGGTGTCTTATGTAGAGAGCAGAGGTGTTTAACTGGGAAGAAAGTAAGTGTGGAGATAGAAGGATTACCAATTACTTTCTAATTTGGATGAGCCATGGAAGTGCATTGTATACCATTGGCGGGAAGGTGTGTTATATAGTTATACCTTGGAATATGTGATTTTGACATACTCATGCCCTAAAGAAGCAAATTTTTGGTTTTTACGCAAGCCAAGAGGATCATATTTCCATGTGGCACCTTTAGCTATCAATATCTTGATGATTGAAATAGGAATGGAAAACTTACCATTGGTAGGCTAAAACCCCGCCGCATGTAGGGGAAGGAGACATGTTTGTGAAGGATGGTGGCAGCCCAAGTGGAACAAAGAGAGAGGGAATAGATATGGATTAATTATAATGATGCATGACATAGGTACTTAGATCGAGAAGAAAGATGACTGACAGAAGTGATGAGAACCTTGCAAAAGGAGAGAGACCACAAGATCATGTACTCTCTACATTAGGATAGAACAATAAAAGGACCCCATTGGCATCTAAGGAGAGTGAATTTGAGGAAATATTGAGAACCATTGGCATGCATCTAACCCCACATGGACCTCTAGCCCTTGTACATGTTGCTCAGAATTCAGTAGTTAATGGAAAGGTAATCATGTATCACCATGTTGGTTAGGAGACATACGTAGGCATATATTGGTATCATCTTAGAAAGCATGTCATATTAGGGACGCATGCATAGCAACGCTGTAGGAACCCATTTTTGGATATAATTTGTTTGAAACCAATCTAGTAAGTGCGTCATCGAGACAGAGTATTGGTTAGCTACTAGTTGGAAGTAGTACCCTTGGTAGCATCATATGAAAAATGATTGGTGTGTGTACGGATGAAAATTGACAAGCTACCTTCAATCCACACTCAACTCCCTGAGGTCATGCTGAGGTAGCCGGTGTGGAAATATGGATGGGTAACTATAGGAGAATTAATGGCTAGAACTTGGTAGTGTGAAATTTAGTAGCTGAGTCGAAAAAGGGGAGATTCATTGGCTATGAGCGGGTAGTGTAAATTCCCTATGAATTGATCTACTTGATTGAATCTAAATGTTAAACTAATTTGAAGTGTCCAAATTAACTAAGATGAAATTAAAAATCTATTCTAATATTGAAAAAGGGAAACTAATCTAAACAAATCAGCAAAATTGAGACATTACAATCACAAACAACAAATTGCTTTTACTCTAAACAAATAAATCCTAAACAAGAAAAATAGCCGGATGTGGCTATTTTCCTGTGTAGTTGTGTATTAAGTCTAAACTAATTTAAAATTTTCCAATTAATTTATGATATGTAGACAACTTTCTATAGATATTCTTCACTCCAAATCAATAGGGATAAGATGAAAAAGATCCATCATAGGAGTTGTTATGAAAGATGTTAATCCTCTTGGAAATTAATTAACTACTTGTAGATGAAAGGAAATTGATTTCTACTCTATTTGATATAATACAACAGTAATGAATTGGAGAAATGGAGGAAATCAAACAAAAAATCCAACCTAGAATTCACATAACAAAGGAAAATCTAGCTATTTGATAATTTTTCCCCTCAGTTTATATTTTCCTTTCCTCATGTCCACGTGAGTCCAGAGGTTGGGAATGCAATGACAACAATAGAAGGAAAGCACTGGAGCAATGGACAACTTGAATTGGCAGTTTGGAACAATGCAGATGGAAGAAAGATAGCACAATAGAACTATGATTGGTTATGTGGTTTTTAGTAAGAAATAAGACATCTTAGCAATTGCAAGGATGCACAAAATAATTCTCTGACCATTTGCTTGAAAATAAGCAATCAATTTATAGAAAGTTAGTTGTAGAGTGTACAAGCACACTTGTCAAAAATGGGATACCAAATCATCACATGAAGAGGTGGTTAACTATCTAATCAACAATCACAAGTGAAAGAGGAGCTAAGCATGAAAAAATCAAGCCTAAATTTAGGAAATTTGAATGAGAAATGCATCCAAAAATTGAACTAAAGTTGAGTTGCACACATTCAAAGGATAAGTAAACCATTCTGTAAAATTTTCATAGGACCACCACCCAATGCAAAACAACAATAATAAGACTGCTGCCCTACTTAGGGTGATGGTTACAAAGCCACCACCCAGACAGGGCATCGTTTTTGACACTAAATGTCAAAACTAGCCTAAAATGAAGCGAGAAGCTAGGAAAAATCATGCGGAGGCTAAATAAAGCAATATAGGCTACAAATATAAGCTATAAATAGGTTTAGGATCTCAAACACCATCTGAAAATATATGAATCATCATTGAAGACATTTTGTAACCATTTCCAAAAATATATCATGTTAACAATTGGGTGCGTACAGTGTGCACTATACCACAACCATTGGGACAAAAGGTATTTCTTTAACATACCCTTAGGTTGTAGTGGGAGGCTTGGGAGCTTCGAGACAGCCAGCATGTGAAGGTAATCCTAGTGGAGGATCAGGTTCAAGATTTGGCCCCACTCTAGGACAAGGTCCACAGTATCCATTACAACCTTATCAACCATGGCAGCAGACACCTCAAATATTCTTTGAGATCTCTCTTCACTTTCCAAAGTATAGGTGTGTGGAAGATGTAGCTAAACATGTGCATAAGTGTGAATTATTTTGGAGGTATAAGGGAAAAATATCTATTAACAGAAAGGAAAGTCAATTAAGGGCACATGCACATTTGGTATAGAAAATATGATCCACATCATACTACAATTGATTATGATGCATTTCGCACGTAATTTTTAGTTGAGTTTCACATCCCTAAGTTTGAGCAGCAAAGTATTAGTGCACTTAAGGATATCAAGCAAGGAATATTTGAGAGTGTTTGGGAATATGATGTGTGTTTTAAGAAATTTTTATCTAATCTCTCCTATGATATCCATTAGATCCAACATGCGTAGTGGTTTGTTAGAGGCTTGTTGATACCTTTACGGAGAGCACTTTCACACAATATGTTCACTGATCTGCACGAGGATTTAGAAGTGGTTATGCAAGAAGAATCAGTTGGAATTTTTTACATATAGGTAATCCCCTTTCTTAAATCCTAGTTAGTAGTAATATCCTCTCAACTAGAAAATATTTCTGCTAATTCAGCACATGAGATGTGCAATAAAATTTAATGCATAGATTGCGAGGCTGAAGGACATATAAAGGATAACTACCTGTATCGGAGTGTGTTTGTGTGTGTGTGTGTGTGTGTGTGTGTGTGTCTGTGTGTGTTTTATTGACATCCTACGAGATATTCCATAAGAATCATGATGTCTGAATTTTCCACTCTTACAGTGTATGACACAAAAGAATATCTCCATATATTATAATATTTGTTATACACAAACCCATGACATAAATGATTTTCATTTGATCGATCATATTCATGAAGCATGTGACACCGGATTGCGCCAGACCACTATTGAAATTATATCTTAGGAACAAGGAGGAAATACTAGTGAGGCACATAATAATGGAAATGGATTACTTCGAGGAGGATTCATAAGCATAGGTCATGACATCTATGGAAGGCTTGTGAGAGGTAAATGGTATACATGTCGATCACCTAATCACTATCATCGCAAGTGTTGTTATAACTAGGTATGCAGGTATTGTGGAAAGGAACACAAAGTGGAGGATTGTCAAGACCTATATGCTCATATGTGTAAGAACAACAAGAAATATAAGGGAGTGGCTATGATCAAAGTGGAGTGCGTAAAGAACTAACAGTGGGCACCTAAGAAAGTTGAACTGAAGCTTCAACATTTACTAGTTACCACACATGCATAAACATCCTGCACTCATGCACATATCAAAATAAAAAAACCTCTTATCAAAAGGGAAAAATTGGTACATGTAAAGTTTATGGATGTAGCTCAGCAGAAAGAAGTTTATAAGGAAACTATTGGCATTGTGAGATAAACACAAGGTGAGATACAACACCTGAAACAAAAATTGTGCGAGAGGGAAGGAGTGAGAGGTACTGAACTTACTTGGAAGGATGTTGATGACCTTAAGGAAGGGTACATGATGGTGAGTCAATAAAACATCATTTCTTTGTTATGAGAGTGATTGTGTGAGAAGATATCATGTGCAGGGATTGAACAAGAGTTCTAGATTCTTCATGCTAATTTACCACCATGTGACCATGAATATGAAAAATAAATGACGATTGATCTAGTGATAAATGGCTGGTTGGTAACATTATTATTGATACATGCTCAGAGGTTAATTTTTTCACCTTGGATGCCTGGAATCAAATGAGAATGCCACCATTGCATCCATCTTAAAATGTGATGTACATGGCTAATAAAACAAGGGTCATGCCCATTAGGGTGTTGAAGGATGCTTCAATCACTACTCAGGGAGCTAAATTTACAGGTTATTTTGAAGAATTGGAGTTATTAGAAGTAGATAACTTCCCAACGCTACTTAGATGACCTTGGTGTTATGTTAACAATGTATATTTTTACTTCAACAAAAGATATATCAATTTTGATAACAAATACAATTGTGTGGTGATTCCCATGGATGATATAAAGGTATTTCCTTATATAGAAACTACTACTGAGGAGGCACATATAGTGTATGACCTTGAGAACATGGAGCCAACAAAGGAAGGCATACTTCACTAGGAATATGCACATTCATTCAGTGATACTACCAGTGTTTCTTGTGATGGTAGGTTGTGAGGTCAAGGGAAGAGTTTCCAGGATGATAAGGCCATGCATACTCAAGCAGATGGGAAAGGTTAGTTTACCAAAGTACATAGGATAGGAAAATCCTAATTCCTTCTTATGTGTAATATAATACTAATGGCGTAATGAATGTGATAGGATAAATACGATGGTTTATATATTGTGTGGGATTGCAGAACATTGGTAGGCCACACACAGAGAAAATTTACTAGTATGGAATGAGATTAGGATGGCTTTGTTGACAAGGTTTACAAGGAATAATTTCACTTCATTAGTACACGATTATGATGGAAATACTCCTCCTCTAGTACATGTTCACAAATGTGAAATAAATTGCGCATAAGGTAAATATGCATTACCTCATAAATATGCATTACCGCCATCCCTATGGGTACACAAATTTCATCCTACATGGTGCGGATGTGCACGTGCTTGGTATGTGCATGTTGAGTCTAAGCAAGAGACAATAATTTGGTGTGACCTAAATGAATATATTGTTCACACCTTTGATTATTTTTCTACTAATCATATAGTCCAAGAAGCTTTGTATATTATGCGGCACATCACATTGGGGGATAGAATGAAGGATAAGGATCTCATGATCTAGTTTTTTAGATAATATGATGTGGAAACACAATTGAGACGCCAATGGAAAGAGAAATAAAAAGGAAATATGTTGTACCTCATAGATTATGAGGAAGTTTAATACCTATACATTAAGCATACAGAGTGTACACATGAGGTGATAGATTCTACATATGAGAAAGCATGCACATACCATGTACCCTTAAAGACTAAGAAGGTGAATATTAGAACTGATGACATGCCTAAGGAAGTAATAATTGATGATTAGTGATCCAAATCTGAAGTTTCAAAGATCATTGAGATGTTGCATGAATTCCAAGATCTATTTCCTAGGGGTTATCATAAATTAAAGGGTGTACATCCATCCTTGGGGGAAATGAGAATCAAGCTTAAATATGACTCATGCCTAGTTTGGAAGAGGCCTTATAAGATGAATTTAAACCTGTGCAATAAGGTGAAAAAGGAGATTGATAAGATGCTCAAGTCTTGTATTATTGATCCTATTGAGGAGTCTGAATGGATAATCCTTGTGGTGATTAGTATCAAAAAGTATGGGTGGATCAATATTTACATTAACTACAATGTTCTTAATTATTCATGTGTCATATATATTTTTCCTATACCATTCACTAAAGAGATCTTGGAGGGAGTCATGGGGTGAAAAATATATTCATTTACGAATGGTTTTTCTGGATACCATCGAGTGATAATTTCATGCAAAGATCATGAGAATACCACCTTTACAACTAAATGGGGAATATTTTCATACACCATCATGCCCTTTTGATTTAAACATGTGTCAGCAGTATTCTTGCGCATAGTTGTTCAATATTTCCATTATTTTATTCACAATTTTTTGTAGGTATACTTGGATTACTGGACTATGTATGGGTTGGTAAAATATCATTATGACAACCTAATATTGATTCTTTAAAGATGTAGACAACTTAACATCTCTTTGAGCATCAATAAGTGCATTTTTATAACCCCATTTGGTACTCTACTTGGCCACATCATTTGCAAAGAAGGATTATTGGTAGACCAAGCTAAGATTTTAGTTATTTTAGGGCTAAAAAAGCCAACAAATTAGAGATAAGTGTGTGGATTCTTATGGAATAATGGATATTATAGGAAGTTCATTGAAGGATATATAATTATTTTTGTGCCCCTTGAAGAATTTTTGAATACCAAAGGAAAATTTCACTAGGGAGACACTCCACAATAGGATTTTGAGACTGTTGATTTGAGAATAATTGTTAGACATCACACAAGAAGTCCTTGCGGGAGAGAAGGCTAGGATCAAGATCACAGAGGGACAGGAAGAGCCTGCATGTAGAGTGCAAGTTAATCATTTAAGACTTAGCCTATTTTGAGCATGAAGACCTATTTTTAGAAGATGGCGTGTAGAACACACCAACGATGCAGAGACATGCGTGCCACATATTGTCTATCGTTAGAGGATCAGATCAAGCATTTTTTATGGAGATGAGATAGGAATAGGATTTTCACTTCAGTTAATTGTAAGAGGTCTATAGATAACACACTTGCATGTGTGGTTATGCCTGGAAACAGCGTGTGGCTGTTAATAGTATGTGGCCTATTTCTAGAATAGATGAGCATGAAGGGAAAGTCCCCACCCTATATATATGATATGAAGTACATAGTAAAATTTATACATAAACACACACGGAGAGATGGGTGTATGAAGGTATAGAGGTATGCACATATGATTGGATTACTATATCAGATCCATGCGCGCATTGGTATAAATTGACATTATTGTAAGGAGGTTATGTGTTTATTAATAGATGGAAGATATTAGCTAAATCTAAGTGTCATTCCTATGTGTAATTGAGTAGTGCATGTTATTAATTCAATCATGATCATTGTTTAAGCTTGTTCTTTCATAGATCTTAATGTAGCATGCATGGTAGAATGGTGGATATGTTATGGACATATATGTTTCTTCCTTCATCATGCTAACATCCTGTTGCATAAACCCTAAAGAGGGACCTAGTACCTTTGCGCAATTTGGGTGAGCCCTTAGTCTAGGATGAGTGATGTGCTAACGCGACTAGGGTGTTATCTGGTAAATTCTAGGGTGCATCATTGGTTCCATTGTTGGGACCTCTTTTTTAGTTGTTTTCAATATGGTTTGCGATGAAGATGTACTAATTAACTCTAGTAAGTATTGAGGAGTGGATACATGATCTGGAGGAAGAATATGCACGGCGATTCATTAGTGGATCTGAGTTTAACGCATGCACTTGGCTAGAACAAAATCTATATGACATCCTATACGAGTACTTTTTCACTATCTTTCTAGTAGAACTATACGAGTGCTTACTGCTTATGCATCTCAGTGGAATTAGAGGTATCGCGCACTTGTCTAGACATGGGAATAATTTCAGGCCCTTTATGATGTTGATTTGATCTAGAATCACGTTGCGGATACGTGTTTTGTGGTGTTCTAAATAGTTATATTCCAAAATATTCAATTTTGATGTATTCTTTCCCGGAGGTAGCTGAATTCAAGTTTTTACGGTATCCTAGAGGAACATATCTGCAAGGTATTTCATTGGTGATCAATATCTTGATGGTAACTTTCAATCTAGAGAGTAAACCGATGGCTAACTAAACTTCACCATGCGTGAGGGCAGGAACAGGTTTGGTGAAAATATGGCAGACCTACTGGCAAAGAGGCAGAGAGAGGAGAGGCAGCTTAAGTATAATGAGGCGCATGAGAGGGAGATAGAGAAGCAATGTTCCATTGTAAAAAGTATGGCATTAAGGAGAGAGATGGCTCATGAAGGTTTAAAGATCACGTGGAAGACATGGAGCTAGAGCATTAGGAACTCCATAATCTTGGAAAACATGATAGATATCCCCCCTTGGCCTCACATAGAAGTGCACCAGTAGAGACTACTTGGGCCATGGGTGTGCATCTTAATCCACTTGGTGACCTAGCCCTTGTACTTGGTTTTCCAGTATCTAGTATGACAAGTAACCAACAAGATAACTTGGGAAGTAGGAGAGCAGGAGTAAGTCAAGGAGAAAATACATCAATGGCAAGACAGATGGCTTCAATGATATTTGAATGAACATTATTAGGCGCATCATTCACACAAAATGTGAGTGAGTAGAATGTTGGATTCACCTCTGGAAGTGGAACTACCTCATAGACTATAGGGGCCCAGTATAGTACTACTGTCAAAGCACAAGGGAGTACATATACATGTCCTATTCCAACTACAAGTGGAGGATTAGGAGATATAGGTGGTTCTAGTTCCGGTGGATCTGATGGTTCTGGAGGTAGAGGGAACACAAGAGGTTCTGGATCAGGTGGTTAAGGTTCACAGCAACCACAGAACATTTATATGGAGATGTCTCTTCCTCTTACGGAGTATAGAGGCATAGAGGATGCTGCCAAACATGTGCATATGTGTGAGATCTTGTGGCATGCTAAAGGGATCATGGCTACTAAGCACAAGGCAAGTCAATTTTCTACTACATTATAGGGATGGGCACACAACTGGTACAGGAAGTTTGACCCTAATCAAAATTGTGTGGATTATGCAGCATTGAAGGATGCTTTCTTGAAAGAGTTCCATAACCGTGAGTTTAAGAAAAAGAGTATAAGTGCACTCAAGGATATCAAGCAAGGCACTAATAAGAGTGTATGTGAGTATGACTCCCATTTTAAGACACTTCTATCTAAGTTATCTTATGATATTCATGCAAGCGAGCATGCACAATTGTTTATTGGAGGATGATTATACCGTTTAGAAGAGCACTATCACATAAGACATACACTGATCTGTGTAAAGCAATAGAAGCAACTTTGCATGCGGAGGTAGTTGGGAGCATTGACATTGACATTAGTCCATTCTTAAAGGCATAGATTGCAGCTATGGAAAATCAGTTAGAGAAGCTATTAGAAAATTCATCCCATGAAATGCACTTGGGAATTTGGTGTAAAGTGGAAGGTCACACCAAGGATATTTGTCCTCACAGATTTTTATGCTCATTAATGTTGGATTATGAGATCTGTCATTTGAATCATGATGCTAGTCACTGTCCTTTGTTACAGCACGTGATAAGGAATAATGTATCCTGTTTTTACAAAATTTTCCACTCCACGACCCATGATACCGAGGATTGTCATTTTATTGGTCAGATTCAGGATGTTATAGACATTGGGGTATGATAGAAAAGTATAACAGATAATCCTAAGGGTAAGAATAAGCACCAAGATTGAGATCATAATCGAACACGCTATGACATGAATGAGGGGATTTTTGAAGGAGGTCATGGAAGGGGATGTGGATATCATGGTGGATATGGAGGACAAGGCCGTGGTGGAGGGAGAGGTGAGTTCCCTTGTGGAACATGTTATACTTGCGGATATCCTAAACACTATAGGCACGAATGTCCTTAGAATATTACATGTTCTTTTTGTGGAAAGAACCATAACTATGATGAATGCCTAGACTTATATGATCATCTTAGTAAGTAGTATAAGCAAGAAAATAAAGGTTCCGGGATGGTTAGAATCCAACGTCAAATAGAAGATCAGTGGATGTCCAAGATAGCACTAGGACCTGAGGCATTAACTCTAAAGATTACTACATGAGTTGAAGTGACATGCGTAAGAGAGCCATTACACTAGAAGGCTGTGATCACCAAGGAGGAGGTTTTGCATGTAAGGTACCCAAATATTTCTCATTAGAAGGAAGTTTACCAGGATACTATGGAAGTGATAAGAAATATTCAAGCATAGATACAGTACTTAAACGAGTAGAAGAAATCATCAGAGATATTCCAAACTGATATTGATGATCTGAGAGAAGTGTGTTAAAAAAATTTCTAGGAGAACATCATCCCACTATTAGGAAGTTGGTTAAAAGGGAACACTCCACGTGTAAATATTGAGACCGGATGGAAGATTCTGCATGCAAATCTTCCCCCTGATAGCATTGACTATGAAAAGGAAATTACTCTTAATGTTATTATGGATGGATGGTTGTTGAGCAACATATTGATTGATACAGGTGTAGAAGTAAATGTGCTTACATTAGATGCATGGGTACAAATGGGGAGGCCTCCATTGTATCCATCATCTAATGTGTTGTTTATGGCAAACAGGACTAAGGCCACTCGCATATGAGTTTTGAAGGATGCATCTATAGCCATACAAGGGTCCAAGTTCACTGGGGATTTTGAGGTATTAGCACTTGTAAAAGCAGACAATTTTTCAGCCTTACTTGGATGCCCTTGGTGTTATGCAAATAATGCTAACTTGAGATCCAATAAGGGGTATATGAGCTTTAAGAACAAGGAGGAAAGATTTGTGATACCTCTACCAGATGGGAAGTCTACACCATATGTTGAGCCTCTAAGTGATGAGGACTTAAACAAAATTTATGTGTGCACTATTCAAGACCTAGAGGTCAATGATCCATCAAAATAAGGCATCCTAGAGTGGGAGGAATCTCATTCTATTAGTGATATTACGAGTATTGCTTGTGACAATTGGGCTCATGGTACATATGAACTAGTAGGGTGTGAGGTGAAAAGCGTGGTTATGCACAAGAATGGACTTCGTTCAGTTCGATGGATAGGTAGCACAGTACCTTGGTATACAGGGGTAGAAGATCTTCATGTATTTTTGAAAGCCATGGAAACATGGTGGACAGATCAAATTAAGAGAATATATATGTTAGTATATACCTTGTGTGGGACAGCAGCGCGCTGGTGGGTAGTCCACAGAGATAATATTATAGAATGGGAAGAGATTGGGATTGCCCTATATATTATGTTTGTGAGGAATAATGTACCTACACATATCTACACTTATCATGGTGATCAACCTATTCAGCATCGCATTCAGCAGTGTGAGAGACTCTAGACAGCAGGACAGGAAGCATTACCCCCTTCACTCTAGGTGCATATATTGTACTCTACACTACAAGGATGCACATGTGCATGGTATGTATATGCTGAACTACATTGAGAGATTGGAAACTTGCAAAAATTGACTGCAGGAATGATCCAAACCTTTAACTACTTTTCTTCTCAACCTCCAATAAAAGAGGCATTAAAATTTGTCAAGTGCTTAACTATGGGAGATAGTGCAAAAGAAGAAGAGCATATTCATGAATTATTTAGTGAGACAGATTCCAGAGCGCATTTTGAAAAGGAAGAAGAAATGGACTCCATACTACTTGAATTGAGAAATAGAAAGGAAATATGGTTTACATTGTGGATGATGAGGAATTTGAGAACCTGGATATTGAAAATTCAAAAGGGGTGCGTGAGGTCTTGTACAATACAAAAAAGGCTACACACACCTATCACAAACCCATGAAGACAAATAAGATGAATATAGGTTCAGAGGATGAGCCTAAGGAGGCCATCATTAGAGACTACTAGTCATATTTAGAGGTAGCAAAGATCATTGAGTTACTAAGGGATTATCAAGACTTATTCCCCTGGGGGTATCATGAACATAAAGGCATGCATAAATCACTTGGGGAAATGAATATAAAGCTTAAGGAAGGTACACACCCCATGAGAAAGAGACCTTATAGAATGAACCCTAATTTTCAGAAAAATGTAAAATAAGAAATTGATAAAATGTTGAAATCTGGAATTATCAAGCCCCTTGATGAGTCAGAATGGGCTAGTTCAATGGTGATCAATATCAAGAAGGATGGATAAATTTGAATATGTGTGGACTATAGGGATTTGAATGTTGCATGCATTATAGATTCATTCCCTACACCATTTACTAAGGAAATACTAGAAGGTGTTGCAGGGCGCGAAATATACTCTTTCAAAGATGGGTTTTCCGAGTATCATTAGGTTAGGATTGCTCAGGAGGATCAAGAAAAGACAACATTTGCTACTGGATGGGGTAGTTTTTCCTATACTATGATGCCTTTTGGATTGAAAAATGCACCTGTTATATTCTCATGCATATTTTTTCAGGAATTCAAATATTTTATTCACAACTTCTTACAGGTCTACCTAGACGATTGGACAGTATATGGGTTTGCGAAAGATCATTGTGACAATCTATGTTTAATGTTTGAACGGTGCAAACAATTTAGTATCTCTTTCAACATCAAGAATTGCATATTTTCTACACCATTTGGAATACTATTAGGACATATAATCTACAAGGAAGGTTTATTGGTTGATCCAGCTAAGGTTGCAGTCATTCTAGGCCTGGAGACGCATACCAGTCAAAGTGAGGTGCGTAGATTTTTAGGTCATGCAGGATATTACAGAAAAAATTTCAAAGGGTATGCCAAGATTTCTACACCCTTGGAAGAATTATTGAAAGGAAAGGGTACATTTTATTGGGGAGAACTGCAACAGTGCACGTTTGAGATATTAAAGGAGAAACTTACTACCGTGCCCATTTTACATTTTCCCTCATGGGATAAACCATTTCATGTGCATGTGGATGCCTCTAGCATGGCCATTGGCACTTTGTTAGCTCAACCTAGAAAAGGAATTATAGATCATCTAATTTTTTTTGCTAGTAGGAAGCTAACTCTTGATGAACATAATTATACAACTACAGAGAGAAAAGCTTTGTCAATGATCTATGCATTGCACAAGTTTCGACAGTACTTGTTAGCAACACCATTTATGCTATATACAGATCACATGGCATTGAAGTACTTGGTAAACAAGCCCATTTTATAGGGGTGCACATGCAGATGGATACTCCTATTTCAATATTTTGACTTCACAGTTGTGGTGAAGCTAGGGAAAAGAAATTCTAGACCATACCATTTATCTAGAATTGACTCAGGAGAGGAAGCACAGATAATTGAAGAAACCATGCTAGATGCAAAGCTATATAGGTTACAATCTGTACCCATGGAATTATAAGATATTGTTGTCTTTCTACGAACTGGTATGGCACCAGAAGGAATGAAGGCATTAGAAAAGAAACATTTTGTTATACACACAACACCGTTTATGTTAATTAGTGATGACCTCTACAAGTTAGGTAGAGATGAAGTATTACGATGTTTTGTATTAGAGCATGAGTGCAAGGATATTATGGAAGAGTCCTATGGTGGTATTATAGGAGGCCATTATGCAAGTGATGCAACTGCCTAGAAGATCCTACTTGCTAGATTATGGTGGGAGACATTATATAAAGATTGCAAAGAATATTGTAAGGTGTGTGATCATTGTCAGCACCTAGGAAAACTAGGGAAAAGAGATGAGATTCCTTTGAGACTGATTACTAGTTCTGAACCATTTGAGAAATGGACCATAGACTTTGTAGGACCTATTTTTCTAGCCGCGCATAGGACTGGGTCATGTTATATCATTACTTACACAGATTATCTCACATGGTGGGTAGAAGGAGCACCTACGAAGGACTGTACAGTAGCTACATCAGCTAGGTTTCTATGGTAGAATGTTCTTACAAGATATGGATGTCCTTTAAGCTTAACAAGTGATAGGGGTACACATTTTTTTAATGAGACAATTAGGATCCTATTAGATGAGTTTATGGTTGTGCACCATAAAACCACACCCTACCATCCTTAGGAAAATGGAACTATTGAGGATTTCAACAATATTTTAAGCCAGACTTTGACTAAAATTTTTGATGTTAGAAGAAAGGATTGGGATGACAAAGTGTCAATTGTTCTTTGGGCATATAGAACAACTTAACAAGAGATTGAACAAAGCCACACCATTTCATTCGGTGTTTGTTGCAGAAGTTGTTCTCACTATAGAATTTATATTACCTTCTTTATGCATTGTACACGCTAGAGGTCTAGCTGATGAGTAGGATTTAGAAGATTGTATTGAGAATATGATTCAACTAGATGAGTGACAAGCCATAGCATGATGGAGTCAGAAGTAGGAAAAATCTAGGAAGAAGGCATGGCATGACAAAATCATAAGGGATAAGAAGTTTGATATTAGACAAATGGTACTTCTTTATGACTCTAAGTTCTTGTGCCATCTAGGAAAGTTCAAAGTGCATCAATTGGGGCCATATGTCATCACTTATATACTTGAATCAAGTGCTTTCCAGTTAGAATCACTTGATGGAACATGGATAGCTAGTTCCTTTAACGGGAGTAGGATGAAGCCCTACTATAAATAAGTCTTCTTGGTGTTTCTAATAAGCCAGTATTGCCATTTAGAATAGGTTTCCATTATGTATTTCCTTAATGTATTTCCTTCATTGTCGTTATGCTTTGTCAATTTAGTTTTCATTTACGTGTAATAAGCGCACTTGCATGCATGAAGCTAATTACTATATGATGTATGTTTATGCACATACTGTTAGTGTGGAGTGGTTGTAGTTATCCAGGTACAAAGTTGTGGGAATTGAAAGGTGAAAGGAATAAGATGTTATGGGTGTGCTTTAAGTCAAAAGAATATTGCTTCATATAAGTGACCAAGGATAGAGATGAATGAAAGAAAGGACAGTATAACACAAGGTAAGCGGAGGCCATGATAACTACCAAAAGAAGGTACAGTGATAAGGTACTCACACGCAAGGGCATGCGCTGAAGATAATTCTATGACCAGAGGGTAGGGAGGTGCACTAGAAGGTTAGAGCTAGGGCACGAAGATGTACCACGCAGAACGAACGAATTTGTTCAATGAATGAGGGCATATTTAGTAGGTGAAGTAGTAATAAATGCATCAAAATTTGAAAAATTATAAAAGGATGGGATGCAGATTCATTTTTACCATTATGACTAAGAGAATTTGAGGAAAGAGTTAATTACAAAGAGCTGAGTGATCAGGTTAAAGTGTGAAGGGTGTGAAACCAAGCGTGACAAATAGATTTTTACGAAAACAAGTTTATGTCCCCAGTGGTGAAGGGTTTGAGTGAAGTAGGGAGATAGAGAGGAGTTAGGTCATGAAGTTTCCACCTAGGGCATGATTGAATCGAGCTAGGGTTTGATTCAAAATTTGTAGAGTTAAAGAGGAGATGCTTGCAAGGTAAAAATGGCACCTAAGAAGGTAGTTATAGCAGCAGCAAAAGGAAAGAAGAAGGTGGTCGTTGAGGAAGAAGAGATGGCACCCAAAAGTGATTTTTCAGAGATGTAATATCCATAGGGGGTTACTATTGGCCAAGAATGGGATTCACCTATCAGAAAGAGAAAAGTGAGTGAATATAATCGTAGGACAGCGGAGAACAACAAGGAGCTCGATCCCCTACTCACTATGAGGATAAATAAGTTTAAGGCAGATGACATGTTGGTTTATGATGATGCAAGTGAAAAGATTCTAAAGAGAATTGGGGTTTACCAATTGTATGACCTTCCATATTTCAAGAAATATAAGCCCTTGTATTAGTGTCTCATGACCAGAGTGCACAAGGACTTCTTCTACTTTGCAGGACGCAGAGTTAGAATCTCATCTACACTTATCTCATAAATTACAGGTTTGAAGGCCATAGGAGAGGACATAAAGAATGATCTCATAGAAAAATCCACAATCTTAAAGACAAGAAAATATTTGGGGTACCTAAAGGGTCCATACGGTATGGATATAGACAAATTGAATAACTTTCCAATTGTGTAAGCAGCAACACACCTTGTTATAAAGTTGAATGATCAGGAACAGTGGTCATAGGTAATTATAGTGTGGTTACACATTAAGAGTAAGATGTCAGAAGGGGAAATCTACAATATTGTAGGATGTATTGTAGAAAAAATAGTTGAGGAAGTGCGCACAGGAGGGAAGATCAGATTTGGGGCTGTTGTACTATCACTAGTATTCATGGAAATTGGAGTACTAAATGGGCCAAAAGAAAAGGTATGGGAATACCCCATAGAGAATAAGCCACCAGCTGAAAGGTTCAATAATTACCTATGTAAAGGGCCCATGACAGATGACATAAATCAAAGGGAAGAGAAATTGTATGATAGGCTCCATGCGGCATTTGGAGAAGAATGGCACATCCCAAAGGACCTACCATCAGTAATGGGGAACCAAGTTCAATTTTTTGTATATCAGCATTTCTACATCGTGCGCTCCCCAATGAGAGATGGAGTTTGGGGCCCTTGGTGTAAATTTCCTTACACATTCACAACAAGGTATTTCTAAGCATTTATTCACAGATTTATAGACACGCACCGACTAGTATTAAATGCGGATAAGGTAGACTGTGACTACCACATGTTGAGGAAGAAGCATGTGTATCCTGGAAGAAGTGCCTGCACCAAGAGGATCATTTCAAAGGTGTTGAATATCAAGCCAATAAGTCTAGTTGTAGCAGCTATGGAGGTAGCATTGGTGTATCTTTAGCTAAATCCCAAGATGAAGAACAATAAGTATGTAGAGAATAAATTTATGCTCAGAAAACATACCGGCACAAAATCCTGTAGAAGCTGTTGAAGTAGAGGGTGAAGAAGAGGAGAATGAAGATAGTGGAGGCTTGGATTATAGAATAAAGCAACCATATGATAGTGTTATCTTGTTTTTAGTGATTCCAGCTAAAATTGAGATAACGATAGAAATTTTATTGACAAAACCTCCTAAAAATGCCCTTTGAAGGAGATTTTTCGGGTTTTCGGGTTTCCATCGCATGGAAACATGTCTTTTACATGCTTCATGTCAATTTTCTTCTGAAACCTGAAACCTATTTACATGCCATTGTATCAGGTTTTCGGAACCTGGGAGCATCAAAACATGCCTTAAAAAAATGTCACATGTTGCTTGTTTCCTGAAACCTGAAACCCGAAATGATCCTTTGTGTTGGATTTTCGGAACTCGATAGCATCCAAACATGTATTTTACATGCTTCATGTCAGTTAATTCCCGAAACCCGATTTGTTAAGAAAACCTTTGTTTCATGTTTTTGGAAGTGCTAAGCATGATGAGATTGAATTAATGCCAAGTTGTTGGTTAGTTGACACACGTGTTGGAGGAGGTGTAATAAATGCTAGGGTTTTATAAATAGTCTAATTTTACACATCATTTCTACCTGACATATTTTTGTTGCGTGGAGTTTTCGTACATGCTCCTTTGACCTCCAAACCCGATTAAACTTCTTGATCGACTTCGTGATCCATCTTCGACCATTTTTGAATTTATTGAAGGTATTTTTCTCTTTGTATCATTTTTTGGTCTTTCGATTTTTTTCCTCTTTGCTTTTTCTTGCCTCTAGGTTTAGGGTTTAGGGTGGTTTTCTTCATTTTCTATTGAATTTCCATGAAACCCCTTTTTTGAAAACTCATCTTAGGTGTTTTCTTATTTTCTTCCATGGATATAATCTTATAGTTTTTCAGAATAATCTATAAAACCTAACTTACAAGCTTGGTGGAAATTTTACCTATTCTTACATCCCAGAAACCTAACACCTTTGATTCAGGTTTTACAGGGTGTCCGACACTATTTGGTTTCCACAGTGTATTGGGTTTTGCAAAGTGCTCAGCATCCTTTGACTTCCACTTGTTTCGGGTTTTTTCAGATTTTCTGACATCTTCCAACTTCCGCAGAGTATCAGATTCCATAGGGTGATCAACATCACCTAATTTATGCCTTATGTGTCGGGTTTTTTGAAGTGTCTAACACGACCTAGTTTTTGATATACTATGCAGTGTGGCGGGTCTGTAGGATTGCTCAGCAAGCTCCCAAGCCTGATTGTTTAAACAAGAGTTATCTAGGAATTCTTTCTTCAAGACTTCTCATGTCGGATCCTAGATCATCTAAGGATAAGTCATACAGGTCAGGAAAGATGAAGTACAAGTACCAAAAAATAGAATCCCCTTCCTAATAGATTGTAACTATGATATCTGAGACACGAAGCTTGGTAACATAGACATGCATGAATTTTGGAACAGAACCAAGGATTCTTCTTAGAGTCCCTAGATGAAGTCAATAACCAACAGTGTCCTCCTTCTCATAGTAGGATTCCCAATGTCTACTTAATGCCCCGAGTTCATTCAGGCATGTGCTTCCAATTATGATTCAGATTCCCACTTAGTAAAAAATCAAGCAGGAGAAACCATAGTGAAGTTGGATGGAGGTTACTTTGATGACCTCTTAAGATTTCCCAACTTTAAGGAATATGTCGATGTAGATATTTAGTCAGCATAGAAATCTTGGGACAAAGATCAAGAAGATTGCATCAAGCATGTGAATAAAATGTTCTTGATAAAGGCCAAGCCAATCATCTCTAGGTTTCCCAAGTTTGTCCCCAAGAGTGATTTCATCCTTGAAATCAGTGATATCATCACCCTGTTGAGTCGAGTATTGGGTTCCCCGAGTCAAGAGACTTCCAAGGGTGGATGTATCAATTCATGGTCATTATAAATAAGAACGAACAAGGGATTGATTAGAGTAGTCTTCTAAGTAATGAGATTGATTCCCAGATGAAGATAGTCTTGACTACTGGTAAGTTTTATATGTTGTCATATGTCACCTATGTAGCATCCGGCATGATAAATTATCTAGGGTTTGATGTGAAGGGAAGTAGTTCAACCAAACATATATATCGGTATTTCCCTCAACTGATAATGAAGGGGTCTAAGGATCAATTTAGAGGAGTGAATGACACCTTATTTTATGAGAACATCTGCATGTTGAACACTGATTTAAGAAAGAGAAGAGTCTCTGATGAGGCATGGGCCGAAGTATAAAAATGGAGTTATATCTTCTTACAATTCAAGAAGTTTACATACCTTCAGGTGGTCATGTACCCGGGTGATTCTTTCCGGTCGCCTAGGTTCCCAGGTGAAAAGTTGATCCTGATAGAGTTGGTTAAACAATTGTTGGATTTTCAAAAATTCCAACAGAGTAAGCACAAGGCCACCGTATCCTTACCTATTTCCATCGGAAGGTACACATGCTCAACAGTGGTTAAAGCTAAGAATGTGGTGCACAAGCTTCAGGACAAGTTAAAAAAGCACATGAAGCACAAATATGGATTTGATTTCCGAGGAGTCCTTAAATTGTACAGGACTTTATATCTACATGTGCCCAACATAGAAGACATTTGGGTTGATCTTTGAGATGAAGTTGCCATCTAAAGAAAAGACAATATCAGGTTGACAATTGAAGAAATCAGATGCTAGATTTATCTGACATTTTAGAGGGCACCATGGATAACAAAAGTGTCCTTGATGCCTTGTATGATGGGTTAAGTGAAGACCAATATGTATTCCCAGCCATCGATTGGTCCTTTGTTGAGAAAGCTTCTATCACAGGAAGAGCTGCTCAAATTCTTTCCCGTACTAAGGCATGGCTCATTTTTTGGGGAATGAGTTATAAAGAAGGGTGTTTTTCAAAGCTAGCTACTTTGGAAGTGGAAACCTCCAAGGGAAAAAAAGGAAAAAGATAAAAACCCTTCCAAGAAGCCAATAAAGGTTAAGTTTGTCAGAAAGGGAGAAGAGCAAGGGAACACACCAGTGGCCACTCTCCCACAAATGGTTGAGGTTCTTGATTCACCTCCACCACCAGAAATAGGAAATCTACTTCAGGAGAAGAGATTGTCAACCTCCTATTCCCCTTATGGTTGACAATTCATCAAAGGTAAGTCTTCCTCTTATCTCTCAAGCTCTAATTTCAGAATCATTGCCTCCTCCCATTCAGCCTTCCTTGCCTCAGATTTCTTCACCTAGTTCCATGGCTAGTATCTTCTCTGGCCTCTCATCTTTCCCCACTAGACCCCAGTTAACCATGGATATGCCTCCTCCTTCTACACCTTCATTCCTTGAGTCCATTTCCATGGAAAATACACTTGTAGTGGTCACCACTCCACAAGCTAACCTTCCTCCACCTGAGGATGTGACTGTAACACCTACAATGGGAGAAACTTATTCCAATACACCTCAATGGTTAATGGCTCAAACCCCAAGGAAGATGAAGGTGTTAGTTCCCCTACCATCCTTTGATTTTAGTTCCCTCAAGGTCACTCTTACCAAGTGGGCCAAGAAACCCAAAACATTTTCAAGGATTTCATTGGATGCCTTAGGGCATAAGTTTACAGAAATTGCCACTCCTGCGGCTGATAAAACCAAGGTTGATATAATGGTCACAGATTATCAAATCACAAGGGTTGGTCTAGGAAAAGTAATAATGGAGGGAGCACAACAGGATGCACAAGATGCCATGAATGTGTTGTGCCAGAAGCTAAAGGAAACTAAGGCAAACAAAGATGAGATAAAAGAGAAAGTAAAGCAGCTGACAAAAGTATTACTCAAGCACTCAAAGCCTCCTGAGTCAACACCATCATCCTCTACTCCTATCAGGTTCGATTTCTCATTGGTACCCATAATTGAGAAGATTAATGAGAAGGGGAGAACGATCGATGAATGGATCCAGAGGCTGCTCCTGTAAGGAAAAGAAGTCATTGATGACACCGTGGAAGTCTACAAATCCTTGGAAGATATAAAGAAGGATGGAGAGAAAATGGATGATGAATTTTCAGCAGAAATTGGGAACCTAGAGTTAACTTTTGAAGCTCTCCATATGCTGAAATAGGTTCCATCCCACATCTTGGTCGAAGAAGGCATCATTCCACATGGGGACAAGCATTTTCAACTGACCAAATCCATTAGATTTAGGATAAATATTCTCAATGAAGCTTGTAGAAAATTGATGGAATCAAGAGCTCTATTGGTTGATGACACGAATGACATAAAAGAATAGTTAATCAAGATCTGTGCTAAGGTGTTGAATGAAAGCTCGAGTATTCTACCTGTTGATGATCTTTACAAGTAGATCCAAGAATCAATTCAGCATGAACCAACTTATGGCTTTGACCTAGAAATCATTGATAGGTTTGTGAAAATTTAACATTCTTTGAAAACACTGAGGAAACCCAACAAGAGACTGAAGAAACTTCCTGGAAATGCTAGCGATACTCAGGAAACATGTGAAGTTCTAAGTAATCATTCCATTATGCCTGATGAAGATGAGATGCAGGGTATAATCCGAAAGTTCCAAGAATTTTTGGATAAGTAGGCTTTGCTGGAGGAAGACAAAAATGATGAAATGGAATAGGCATAATGTTTCATGTCATTTCAATCCTGAAATCGACATGTCTTTTTCATTTTCGTTTCATCATGTAGGAAGACAATTTTGACTTAGTCTCTTGCATGAGATTTAAGCAAAATAGGACTCTCATTTAAAGGACTATTTTCTAGTATTTATCCTGCTTTCTCTCAACTCCTTTTATTATAAATAAGGGGTGCTTATGCATTCCAAAGGGTTGAGATTTTTGGAATATTGAGAACTATTGTGAAGAAGAAACACTTTGTGTTTTCTTTTAATCATTTGAGGAATAGAAACTGATTCTATTTTACAAACTTTGTGTTGTGAGATGTATCTTTCTTAAGATATTGTTCTTATGTTCATAATCTTAAGCTATTCTTTGTTAAGCATCTTGATTGTTCTTATAATTTCAAACATTAATTTTGTTATCTAAAACTCATATGACTATTTTGTGATCTTTGTTTGCTCAAAATAAAATATCTTCCTCTCATTTCCTTTCTATTGTGTTTCTTCCATAATAATAATTTCCTTTCTAATCCTTTCCATTTCGATAAACAACAATATCTTCAACTAGTGTGGATATGGATTTCAAGATTCTATCCTAACCCCAATGGTTAGGTTAGTGTGAATATTGTATATATTATTTCTGTTGTGTTTTAGATTATTAATAAATAGGAAGTCTCACCTATCTTTGAGGAGGTATTTTATCCCATGTACTGTGGTTAAACCTCATAATTTGGCTTGACAAAATATCCAACCAACAGACAGAGAAGAGTCATGGTGCGTGGCAACTCCACCTCAAGGACAAGATGAAGAGGAAGATACAGAGGTTGAGCAAGGGGAGCATAGGTTTAAGAAAGTGTTCAAACACACAAGGACTCAAAGTGGAACCCCACAAATGGTATGGAAATCACCTAGTCTCTCTCCACATAAGGAGACCGTTGAACCAACGAAGAGAAGAAAGTTGAAGTTGGATAAATAAGTAGAGGAATCAGAAGAGAGTGAGTATGCATCTCTTGCCCCACTCAAGCAAGAATATGAGCCACAAAATGAGGAAGAGAAAAAATATGAAGAGATGAATGATGGAGAAGAAAAAGAAAAATAAACCTCCGGATCCACACATGCGACTGCTCAGGTTGTAACAGGACAGGATCCTAACCTTGAAGCTATGATTCCCAAGTGTAGACACCTAAAGTATGATTACACTTAGTAGTTCATCTAATTCAACCAATTAATGACACTTTGTTAATCAACCCATCTTCGTTCCATTCTCAGATGCCCATTCACGATATTGTTTCAATCACATTCCTCCTATAATCAAATTATTTGGTTAATATCTCTCTTATTAGCTAAACATTCCTCTTTTCGACCATTCATAACCTACCTAGTTCTCTCTAAACCACTTCTATTGGCTTTGTAGAATATCTATCAGTCACAATTGGTTATCCATATCCCTCCCAACTCTCAATGAGTCTCTAATCACTTGCTAATCAAGTTTAACTAGCCTAAACCAAGCTTAACTAAGCCTAAAGCATGTTTATCCTAATCTAATATAAAATATTTAGTCCCACATGCACCCAAAGTTCAAACTCTTCCATTTGGAAAACTATAAATACAAGGCTAAACCTACCCATTCAACTTACACCTTCACACCTAGGATATCTCATTAACACTAAGAACACCTAGTTTTGGGATTCCATTTGTATTAGCTTTAAGCTATAATACATTTGATCTTAAACTTACTTCCTTCATTGAGCTTGAGCAAATAACCTCCATTTGCATCCATAATCCAAGTTTTGAGTAAATAGAGAGAACCATTGGCCTTAAAGCCATTAATGGTGAGACTCCATTCTTGAAAGGTTGAGAACCATAAAACAACTAATCACACCTTTGATTGCTAAGTTGATATTATTAGGTTCAATTTTTAATTAAGTGATCTAAAGAGTAGAGAGTAGCTTTTATCATGTTAGTTTAGATTTAATCTAGTTCATACAATGATAGATGTTAATCTCGTTTATCTCTTATCATGATGGTTTAGTGTAGATTAGGTTCATGTTTTGAGGTTATATGTTTTAACTTCATTTCCATAGCATATCTAATTTATCCATGAACACATTTGGCACACCTGATGGGACCCTTATGTCCATCCTCCATTAATGGAGGTCTTTTTAGTTCTTCAAAGTTCATTTTAAAGTTTTTTGGATCAAATCACTTGTCATTTCCTTATTTTTGTTTCTAACACTAGATAAATGACCTTCATTTGCATGTATTTTGTGGGTTTGATATAGAAATAGGGCACTTTGACTAACAACTAACCTATTTGCTCTTGAAATTTTGAAAATCTGTGGGTTTTGCAGGTTTTTCATAGGGTATGCGTAGGTGTTAAGAAGGGGTACATACACGTTGAAACCCCAACATCCCCATTGAAACAGGAGTGTACCTATTTGGTTTTCCTCATAATTGGTAAATTTTATTTCCGTAGGGACACGTGTGCATCTCCGTCGGAAAGTCCACGTCTCCACCTCTCTAGCCACGTCTGCGTAAATAACCCCACTGTGTAAAAAAAATTGAAACCTTTTGTTCTATACTCAGACATGTCTCCATTGAACCCTAAGCATCCAAGTCGAGTTGTAAGTGTCTCTGTCTATCTGGCTGCATTTTTTTTTTTGCATACTATGGATTTTACTAATTTTGTTTTGCAGGCATATCTGTTGAGTCAGGCGCATCTGCGTAGGAACCCTAGCATACTTGTCAGAGAATCCCACGTAGGTGTTATTCCCCTTTTGTAGTTTTTCTTGCCCCATGTCTGCATTAGTCAGGGAGCGTATCCATTGGTTGGGGCATGTATGTGTCATTTTGGGTGCGCATGTGTCTCTGTGTAGTCTAGATTCATACATTTTATTTTTAGTGCTACTTGTTTTGATCATAACTTATGACTTGTTAACCCATTTTTAGAGTTTGAATAGGTGTCAGAAAGATAACGAAGCATAATTTACGAGTAAAATTCCATAAATAAGATAACTTTGGTATATTTACTTCCATAAAAAAACTCCCAGAGTTCTCCGGAGACCTCCAAAAATGTAAATTACTAAAAACTATTAAAAAAAAGTGCAAAAATTAGATTTCTAGAATTTTTCGATTTTCTTGGTTTTCTAACTCTTGCGGGGTTCTAATAATGGTTTATAGGTTTCCTTTGCATTAATTTTTTTTATATGTACTAACTTAATCAAAAACATTTTCATCTTTTGTGAAGGTTTGAAACGTATATGCTCTTCTCTCGTGCCTTTATAGGTGATCTTGGGAATTAGAAACGTTTCACCACTTTATTCATATTTGTAAAATGGTTTATTTAGCTTTCAAAGTTAGTTAAATTGAACTCCCTTTTCACATTCTACTTAGGAATTTTCCATTTATTACAATTTTGAGTGAGATACCTTGTTGCATATGCTCTTTCCTTGCGTCTTAGGACGATCTGGGAAATCAAAAACATCTTATCTCCTTTTGTATGACAGTTTGGAAAATTACTAATCTTGGTATGTAGGACCAAAATCACATGTCAAAGAAGGGCGTCAAAACAAACAAACACAAAACTTCTAATACATGTGTTCCAAGTTGTCAAATGGTGTGCCACTTAAAACCACATTTAAGTTAAAAAGATAAAAACACGCCATATTCAAAACATTGTATTACAAGTTTCAGAAAAGGGTACATCCCTCTCCGCTTAACTGGAATGTATCCTCTAACATCCACTTTTTTTCACTTCGTCTCTAGAAAAAAAAATTATAATAAATAACTTTATGCAGCTGATTTAAATACCCATATATTTAAATCTAGATAAACCTTAGAGCAATTCATTTCTGAAAACTGTCATGAACCATGTGTAGTTGTATGAGAGAGTACTGAACTTACTCATTATCCCTCAATGCTCTATATGAGCCATACATAAAATTTATCTCTTTTGTTCACCTTTAATAGGATATGGTTTATAAGTGAAAACCCCTAAGTGTGTACCTGGATTCCACCTATGAAAACAACAAACATCTCATAGCTTAGATAATGGTGAAATCTCGACAGTGTAATCAGAAGCTTACACCACTTTGTGTAAAGTTTCTAAGTCATGTATGCCATGCTCGATTCTATGATGGAACACTCACCATTGGAATCTTGTCATCTCACCTTATTCACTTGTTCAATTATATGGATTCACAAATATTAATGTTGTAAACAGCTACAAGCCTTGAATGAGGTACAAACCAGTTTAACCTACATGAAGATGTACCTCTATGTCATCAGGTGATGCCTATGAGAAATAAAGTATCTCATAACAATTCACCTTGTTACTCTCCCACATATCTTCTTGTAGCCATCATAGGTTCATATAAGGGTGCATACCTAGGAGGTCCAATCTGTCTTGTAACTCTATCAAGGTTTATACTTAGGACAAAACCATACTACAATCTAGCCTCTTGATGAGACAACTCATTAGAGATGCTAAACAATAGTATCCTAAAGGTGACAATCGTCACCATAGGGATACGACTGTATAGTATATGCAGTGAGTTCACCCAACTAGAATCCTATATTGGTGCATGGTGTTTAATGTTTTCAAGGCAATCATTATAGAATAGCCTAGGACTTACAACACCTTCTCCACAAATGGGTCATACCTAAGGTCTGGATTGAGTTGATCCCATGACCCCCAATCTCTATAACACTTAATTACCTTTTAAAATCTCATACCCATGTTAACCATTGATAGAAACGATACTATCAAGGTCTATGATCATTATTACAGTTTCAAAAATTGTCCCGGCTTTAACATTTAAGGTCATGCTCCTTATTTCATATTCTAGGGATATGTACTTATATGAAGCTAATTATTTAGGTATGATTCATTCCTTGAATTAAGTGACATAGGCTATCAATGCCAACCGACCTTTCAGTTTAAACACATCACTTTACTTAATTGCAGCTCAGTAAAGAGCATTCATTTATTTTACTATCTCCAACAAGTAAGATATATCTAGGGTATCTGATATGGTAGATTTTATGAACCACTTGCCCATTTATCTTTTCCCTATCATATCCTTTAAAATATCACTCTGTAATTCTCTTTAGAGATAATTACAGTATTGACTAGGGATGAGATTCAAATGCTATGTTCTTTTTAACTTAGCAATCATGTTCCCATCTTACTTCCATTGTATCCGAAGTGCTTATGTGTTCATAATGATGCATCATGGGATAGCCCCCTAACTGAAAACATTTCATCTCCTTGATAAAAATATTTCATAACACAATTTATCACAATTATGCAATTCCCGAAAAGTGAAACCATAATCAATATATAGCCATGTTAGACTACCATAATCCCTTTCTCTTATTGACTATGTGTATCGTCCTTGTATAGGAATTGGAGTTGATTTCACTTAGAAATCAATATTAAATTATTATATCTTTGATAAGAGTTAGTATAACCTGAGTTTATAAAATAGCCATAGCACAGAAGTACTTGATTATCATAACCTTTCCATTCTTATATGATAATCCAGCTCCTTTCTTATCAGCAGCCATTAAGATTAGAAAAATGTTACTTCTAGATATCTTTTACTGGTTGAGTATATTCTATATAAAACCTTTGGAGAACTTAACACAACTATACAATTAGATTGTCATTTTACATTTGATAAAGTGGCATTTTCCCATTAGTAACCTTGTAAAGTATGCTTAACATATAGTTCGTTAGAACATGATAATCTTAGGAAACATTCCACCCTTAGTTCCTTATATGTTCCCTAGCATTCACACGTATGTTGTGTGTATCTCTTACTATTTAATTTATACTAATGTTTGTTACAATAGTATTGAATACACTAAATACCTATCTTGATAGATTTCTAACTCATAGCACATTCTTTGCCAATTACTCTATTATAATACAATATATTACAACTAGTAATCTTCCTTTATTTCCTTCTAAAAGATAAGTACAACTCATGTCTATTAGCATCACCAATATCTTTCATTTAAATGAATAAAGCAATTATATTTAGTTGCAAAGCATTTCCTATTTCCAAGAAGAAGTATTTCATTTAATAACATTCAAGTCAGTCATATCTTCAAACTTTCCTCGATCAAAATAATATACAAAACTAAATACTTCACCCTTCCTTCTCTGCATTTATCTACAAAATTGTTAGCACGAGTTAGTTCACAAGAACTGAGCATGATAAGCACCAACTCACCATAATGACATACTCTACTTAATTATTTCATAGAAATAACCCATATTATTTTTATGAATCAATATTGCAAAGCTTAAGTAGATAAACAATTATTTCTATAACATGACAGAAGCAACCAATTTAATGAACCATGGAAGAAATCAATTTCAAACTTTCTTTTCTATACAACTACTTTAGCCGCTAAGAACTAGTCATACAATTCATAAGATACATGAGAATTATAAGTATTCAAATACTACCATATAAGAGTAACAAGATTTCACTCATGCAATCCCATACGTGCATGCCTAAAATCGTTTTACTCAACAATTAAGTAACCATATAAATATCAAGAACACATTCAAGGAATCTACCAAAACTTCACATCAGATCTAACAAGGAATTCATACGCCCCTAAGGACTACTAATGGTTCAGGTAATAATACCAAAACATCAAGAGTACTTGGCTAACGAAATATGATATTAGAGCTTGTAACCTTGAGGATAAGAGGGTGAGAACATTCATGGCATCCTGCCATATACAAATTAGGTATAACTTGAGTAACATGCTACATATTTAATACTTACCTCAACTTAAGCACTTATTGAACATTCTAAGACTAGAAAAGAGTACTCAATTCCCTTCTTCATATATGTTTCAACATATCAAGGCCTAATAAACACTAAAGTATTTAAAAGTATGGAAGGGAGTAGGTATCATGTGTTGACAAGATAAAATAATTGTTACTTAACCCTAAGAGTTCATATGAACATTTAATATCCCATGAGTTTGCTCAACGTGAATTGCAACTTCTAGCAAACCACTTTTTCCCGGTAAGTCAAGACTTCACATGATTCTGAATTTAAGAACAATCTCCTAACCCATTCTATTGAACATGGCTAGATCATACTGAACTAAATTCATGACACAACTAGGAAAGGTCAATAAGGAACTTTCAAAACATCAAAGAAACCCCGTATTAAAAAATGAAGTCGAGTACAGTTTGCTATATAAGAGAAAGAGTCACTTTCGGTTTTGCTGAGATACCACAAATTTCAAATCAGAAACATTACACCCAGTGAGTATCTATCACATAGTATGGACTCGGTTAAATGACGAATCCATTTACCATCTATTATAGTAGTAGGGGTATATAGCTTAACCATTTAGTCCCATAATTGGTTACCGTACATAGTCGATGCCTCCAGTTTATTAATAAAACACATAGTATGACAATGTGATCGACAAACTTGAACCGTGTTAATTACTACAGAGGGGTAATACCACCAAACTTTATAACCCTGAAGCCAAGAGACTTCCTATTTTGGGACAACTTTAATCCCCAGCCCTACTTAATGACTCAATTTCCAACATTTAGAACATAAACCCAACAAGCACAGATAACAGCGTAAGGGTCAAGAAATCAAACTCTACTATCATTACCAGCTCATACATTGAGATGAGGTGTTCTCAATAAAAGGAATTGTTTAACACCTTTTCAACCATAAAATCTAATGTATAAACTTCTAGAAGATCAACTCACTTTTTTGGATGGTTTCATAATGGTCAACAGTGAACTGCATCTCTTACAAGAGGAGGGAGATTCTTAGTCAAAGTCAACATCAATTTCGAACTCAGCAAGAATTGCAAGAAGAACCAAGCTTTAGTAATAATAGTGAATAAATTAGCCCACTAAGTATCATACAAGGTTTCACAGGAGAATGTCCATCCTCCATTATAGAGGCTAAGATGGAACATAAGTGACATGATTTTAACAAGTTGGACTTAACCATCACAATAATCAAATCTTAATATAACCTTTCCGCAACCAGATTTAAACCCCGAAGGATTCAGAAAAGTTCCAGAGTTATTAAGAAGCAACCAGTAGATCAACATGAAATAATAGAATGAAGCATATGGAACTTATAAAATCTTAAATTGCAAACAAGATAGAACAGTTAACTGTCAGGAAACTCTATGATTTAGTTGAGCCATAATAGTGGCTCTGTAGTAGACCATAATGCCATTCTAAACTACCTATTCAAGGGCCAAAGAGGTAGACCTTGTAATCATCACAACTTTCCTTATTATCTACAACTCGACGATAATATTAAATTCAATTGTTTTTCTTCAGTATAAATACTTATTTTCAATAAAACCAGGTCTATTATAAGTACCGATGATTCCTCCTACAAGACCAACATGTCTCCACAGGTATAGATTTCTTTAAAGAATCAAACCCAGTTGCATAAATCCAACAAACACTAGGTCAAGGAAAGACATCTATATCAAAAACTCACATAGAACAATTTCCAGAATACCACAATATCTTGCTATATTTATTCATATCCTTGAAGAGATGGGTAACAAATTAAACCCAGTTTTCAACACTATGGGTAGATATCAATTCACAGCTGTAAGAAGATTTCAACAATGTTGGCGTATTAGATTAAACCCATTAATCATTATAGCAGCATTCCTCAAACATCTCAAGATTTTATTATTTCCTTAATGATAATAAACCTTATTGGATTCTATACTTAATTAATCACTTTTTAATGGCATACATCACGAAGCCATAGCAATTCGTACTCTACAGAGAAATTATTAAATGATTCTACATCTCTGAAATTATAAACACAAAATTTCATAGAAGGCAAGGTTACTTTTGTGAAATTACTAAATAGAGCAAGAAATTATGAAAATTCCATAGTGTATCATGAATGTTATGTTGGTTTTTTCTTTCCTTGCAAAAATTTCACGATTACTCAGGAAAATCCCCAAATTGAAATGTATTACTTCATTCAACAGATCACAAATTTTCTGTGATGTTTTAATGAGTTTGGGAACTTGTTGTTCCATCTACTCAACTGATGTTTTCTTCATGTAAACTCACATCAACACACAACTAAACTTCCTCCTTACATGTCGAGCTACTACGAGTTTCTATCCATGAAATGAATCAATATCAAAAACTTCCCCTTTGTTCCAATCCATCCATGCACTTCCCAAGGAAGGTGGGCAATAAAAGACATTACATGCAGAGTTAATGGAGCTTGCCACCAATTTACAAACCAACTATTCTTAGCTCTCTTTTAATTTATAGTAAAGTCATACATCATGCCATGCAAGGCAATTTAAGTAACTAAAATACTTCATCTCAAAATCAGTTGGCAGAGATAATTAAGGACTATGAGTACAGCTATTAGGCGGTGGGTGCCACCTCATCAATTGTTTGAATTTAGGAAACATTATATCACTTTTAATGACCAACAATATTTTATAAAAATAGAAATCAGGATGTCCTTTCTTAGCATAACTTAAGGCTTCATACTATTTTCATATGCATATACATCCTTTCAAATAGCTAGAGTAATGCCCAAGTCAATCTTCTCAACGATAGGTTCATATGTTAAGTTTAGAACTATACCACTAGGAATAGATTGTCCTGTTTTTACATTAGCTAATAAATCTTCAATAGTAGTCACTTAACTACTTTAATCTTTTCAAATTCCCTTTTTGAAATATATATATATATATCCACATGTATATATAGATGTTATAATGTTAGTGTTGATCAAGAAAGTTTCTCATGTATACTCGTAGGAGTTTATGCCCTTAATTCTTAATAATTAAGTCCTTCACTGATGACTATAGCCCCTTTATCCCTGGAAATACGATCATGATAGCATTATCATCAAATGGGGTAGACTATCAGATGTTTGGTTTAATACCTATTATAAACCAGTGGGAAGTCTTGATCGCATTTCAAATTAAGTCGTTAAGCGAAATATCAAAATTTTCAAAGCCTTAACATAAATTAGTTATAAAAACTATAATGTTAACAATTTAACAGAGATAAGCAACAACATCACAAATCACTTTCGAGGCTTAAATTTACACCAACGATTTTATGACATACAACATTACAACTGATGTAATGTCACCTTAGCGAAAATAGTTCATCAATAAGATAGACCCCAGATTAGTAGGGTTCTCATCTAAGGATATCATCCTTAGATTATTCATGATATTGTGATTATGTGTTCACATCAAGTTTCCATTTAATTTTTTATAAGCAAGGGTGCCAACAACATAGGATAAAACCATTTGTCTTATCATTACTTTGACAACAATAATGAAAGCACAGGGCGTTACATACCTCCCCTCTTAAAAGCATCATCATCCTGATGATGTGGTCCTTGCTAAATAAAATCAAACAATTCCACACATGATATAAGAATAATTCTTGCAGAATAGTTACTATTCCCCATAAGTTTATGGTTTAAAAATTCAAAAATTTAAATTCAGTAGCTGCATCAACTTATCAGAATGTAAATATTCATGCAATCTAAATTATTTTGTGATTAATTCACTAAAGTAAATCATTTTTGTACAATATATATATTTGATATATAGAGGATATAGTTAAAACAAGCTGACCTGGTACCTTTTAAGGAAGAACTATTCCTTTCTACTAGTATTACAGCATATGGATCTATGGTAGTTCATTTAGACAGATCTCTTTCCTCAACTCTGTTAAAGACTTTTTGATTTGAGGTTCCAAAACTCTACAACATTGGGTAAAAAAGATAAGGTACCAACATTCATTCGTTCAACTAAACTTGAATATTTCTTATTTCAGTTATCAACTAACTCAACATATCTTACACTTTTTATCTCATATACCTGGTCCAATCAAAGAATGATGTCAACGTGGTTATCCAAGCTTATGGATCTTTAGTCATTTTTAATCTCATCACAAAAGGAAGGAACCTCATGCACGTTGGCCTATCACCCAGTGAAAAATAAGTGCTCACCCGAGGCACGCGCGGGTACCGAGTCTCTCTTTTATGTGAGTTTAGTGGGAAACATCATCTATGATTAGTGTAAGAGTTTAAGACATACAAGAACCATAGGGTTCAAAACGGCCTCTAGATCCTTGCAGTTACTTCAGATTGATTGTTTTAACAAAATCCAGAACATGCATTATGACAAAAAGAATTATACAAGCATTCATTCATAGCATGAAAGGAAAGAGAACTTATAAGAGAGAAAATATGCATTAGAACCATTGATTTTATGTATATATTATATCAATAACCTCATTACATTCATTGATTCATTACAGAGTGTCACAGAGAGTAGACCGCAGTGATGCATATCACTAGAATTGTGTAACTAAGCTATCAAAAGAAACATAACAACTCCATACCCAAGACATTCTCTCCTGGAATTGTCCATTAACAAAGACCTTGCAGCATCTCTACAGAGCTCCGCTCACTCTCTAGATCTATATTTCAATTCCTGCTCTCTCTAACCCGCTATATCTCAACCTTGAATATATTTTACTCCGCTGGCACTTGTATTTATAATTCTCCTACACTGCCAACTCACCTTCCAGCGTCCTCAGATCTAGTGCCAAGTGTCAAATGTGGTCCATGTGAGCATGCTTCTCTAGGCTTTAGCTTTCCACTTTATCTCATGATGTTCTTCTAGAATATTCCATCCAAGGCATGCTCCTTCCTGGGCCATCCTATCGTCAGGGTGGCATCTTATCCATGCACAACTGATCACACTTTTCACGTGTTCTGCCCTGGGCACTCAAATTGACTAAGTCCCGAGCCTCCTTTCACATGTCGTGTGTGTTATGTGCTTCCTTAAAACTTTCTCTCGTGTGATTTTTTCTTGCGTGCCTTTTCATAACTGGGACCCTGTGCACCTATGCACCTTCATACTTGGCCAATATTCCAGGGTTCCAACAGGATCTACCAAATTTGAATTTTTTTTTCTACAAATATTAACTCATGAATGAGTACTGACAACACTTTTTCTTGTCCTCAAACAAGAGGTCTTCAAGTTTATAGATTTTTTAGAAAACCATTTTTCCAAAAACCTCTCGAAGTGTTAAGTAACAAAGTTACCTTATTAGATGTAGACTTTGACATCCACAAAAATTTTATTCTGCTGTTAAACCTCCTCGGTGGATTCACAGAATCGGTACTGATCCTAATATTACCAAGGTCATGCACAAATTCCACTTGGTTTACATGAGGGTTTCAAATAAGTAGTGTATTGTTTGTAAAACCTTTTACTTTAATATATAGAAGTATGTAAACGACTTACTTATGTTATTTAATGACTTACTAAATTCTCTTGGAAGCTCTAAAAATTCCTCCGACTTACAAGTCACCATATCTTTTTCCCAACATAATATAAAGCATACGAGTTAAGCCTAAAACTCTAAGGGCTTGAAGATGCCATGTAGAGTTGCATAGGAATTGTTACAAGATAGGGATTTCATAATACATCCCTTTATCCTAAACCTACACATTTCTATAGCAAGGTTCATATTAGTGAAGTATGAATTCTTTTATCTGGGTTCAACTAAAAATACTAGAATCAACCATAAAAACAAATGAAAGTTCACAGTAATTCATAAACTGGAACTTCCACATATCCACAACACGTCACGATAGGTGAACAAAAGGGAATCATGTCGTGATAGGTAAAATAAGAGAAATATTGTCTTTAGAGGTACGAGATATTACAAGAAGTGAAATATAACCTCATACTATCTATGCTTTTAGATGAGTCAACCCAGAATGATCCATCATCAAACCCTTTGAGTATTTTCAAGTGATAGCTTGCCGAGCTCCCAGGTTCAAACCTAAGATCCTCCTTTCAACATGATGATACCCCAAAACTTTGGGTACTTGAGTAACATCACCCAGAAGTAACATATACCAAAATAAATATATATTATAACCATTGTAACGCCCCATGCTTTCCTTATTGTTATCAAAGTAATGATAGGTTTTAATGGTTTTATCCTATGTTGTTGGCACCCTTGCATATCAAAAATTAAATGAAAACTTTATGTGAACACGTAATCATAGTATCATGAATAAGCTAAGGATAATCTCCTTAGATAAGAACCCTGCTAATCCGGGATCTATCTTAGTGATGAACTATTTTCACTAAGATGACATTACGTCATTTGTAATGTTATATGTCATAGAATCCTTGGTGTAAATTTAAGCCTTGAAATTGATTTGTGATGTTGTTGCTTATCTCTAGTAAATTGTTAACATTATAGTTTTATAACTAAGTTATGGTGAGGCTTTGACAATTTTGATAGTTCACTTAGCGACTTAATTTGGAATGTGATCAAGACTTCCTGTTGGTTTATAATAAGTCTGAAACTGACCATCTAATAATCTACCCATTTGATGACTAATGCCATCATGATCATATTTCCAGGGATAAAAGGGCTATAGTTGTCAGTCAAGGACTTAATTATTATGAGTTAAGGGCATCTACTCCTTCGAGTATACATGAACAACTTCTTGATCAACGTTAGCATTGTATATTGATACATATATATACATGTGAATATGTATATATATACATATACATATATATATATATATATAGATTTCAAAATGGGGGACAACCTAATCCTAGTGGATAGTTCTAAACCTAACATGCAAATTTGTTATTAGCAAAGCTTGGAGTGAACATAACCTTCAATATTTAAAAAGGGTGTGTGAAAATATTTAGTGTTGTGAAGCCTTAAGGCATATCATGGAATGGCATCCAGATTTTTCTATGCAATAAAATATTGTTTGGTCATTAAAAATGATATAATGTTTCCCAAATTCAAATGGTTGATGAGGGTGGCAACCACCGCTTAGTATCTGTACTTCAGTCCCTTAATTGTTAATTGATTAACTCCACCAACTAATTTTGGAGTGAAGTATTTTAGTTGTTTAAATCACCTTACATGGCATGAAGTATGAGTTGCTAAATTTAAAAGAGAGCTAAGAATAGTTAGCGGAAAGCTCCATTAACTCTACATTTAATGTCTTTTAATGCTCATCTTCCTCGGGAAGTGCGTGAATGGTTTGGGGAAAAAATGAGTTTAGTATCGATTCATTTCATTACATGAAACTCACAGAAGCTCTGCATGCAAATTGGAACTATGTGTTGATGCGAGTTTGTATGGAGAAAATAACAGTTGAGTAGTTGAAACAGCAAGTTCCCAGACTCATTAAAATATCACGGGAAATTTGTGATCTGTTGAATGAAGGAACTCATTTCAAAGGTTAGGGATCTTTTGAAGAATCGTGAAAGTTTTTGCAAGAAAATAAATCACCAACATGACAAGCATGATACGCTCTGAACTTTTCATAATTTCTTTCTTTATATAGTGATTTCACAAAAATAACCTTTCCTTGAATGAAATTTGTGTTTATAATTTCTTAGATGTAGAATCGTTTAATATTTATCTATGGAGTTCAAATTGCTATGGACTCGTGATGTATGTTGTTAAAATTAATTAAGTATAGGCTCCAATAAGGATGATTATCGTTAAGAAAATAATATGATCTTGAAATATTAAAGCCTACTACTGTAATGATTAATGGGCTTTTTTTATATGCCAGCATTGCTGAAATTTTATTGCAACTAAGAAATGGCATCTTCCCATACTATAGAAAACATTTTTTAATTTGTTACCCATCTCTCCATGGATTTGAATAAGTATGGCAAGGTATTGTGGTATGCTGGAAATTGTTCTATGTGAGTTTTGTTGCAGATATCTTTCTTTGACCTAGTGTTTATTGGACATACATAACTGGGTTTGATTCTTTAAATAAATCTATGCCTGTGGAGTCGTGCTGGTCTTGTATGAGGCTTGTCTGCATTTATAATCAGCCTAGTTTTATTTAGATAAGTATTGGTACTGAAGAAAGAAAAACAACTGAATTTATTATTATCATTGGGTTGTAGATAATAAGGACAGTTGTAATAATTACAAGGTCTGCATCTTTGGCCTTGAATAGGCAATTTAGAATGGTATTTATGGTCTACTCCAGAGCCACTATGATGGCTTGGTTGAATCGCTAAGTTTTCTTATAGATGATTGTTGTATCTTGTTTACAATTTAAGACTGTATAAGTTCCAAATACTTCATTCTATTATATCATGTTGATCTCCTTGTTTCGTTAATAATTCTAGAACTATTCCAACTTCTTCAGGGTTTAAATCCAGTTTCGGAAAGGTTATATAGAGATTTGATTACTATGATGATTAAGTCCAGTTTGTTAAAATCTCATCACTTATGTTCCATTTTAGCCTCTATAATGGAGGATGGACATTCTCCTGTAAAACCTTGTATGTTACTTAGTGGGCTAATTTATTCACTATTTTTACTAAAGCTTGGTTTTTTTCTACAATTCTTGTTGATTTTGAAAGTGATATCGACTTCGACTAAGAATTTCCTTCCTCTTGTAAGAGATGCAGTTCACTGTTGACCATTAGGAAACCATCCTAGAAAGTGAGCTAATCTTCTAGAAGTTTATGCATTAGTTTTCTCGGTTGAAAAAGTGTTAAACAGTTACTTTTATTGAGCACATCTCATCTCAACATATGATTTGGTAATGATAGTAGAGTTTGATTTCTTGACTTTTATGCTCTTATCTGTGCTTGCTGGTTTTATGTTTTATATGTTGGAAATTGATTCCTTAAGTAAGGTTGGAGATTAAGGTTGTCCCAAAATAGGAAGACTCTTGGATTCAGGGTTGTAAAGTTGGTAGTATTACCCTCTGTAGTAATTAACATGGTCTAAGCTGTAGATCACATTATCTTACTATGTGTTCTATTAGAAACTAGAGGCATCAATTTTTTATGGTGACCCATTCTGGGACAAAACAGTAAGTTATATACTTATACTCTTTTAATAGATGATATCTGGATTCTATCGACACTAAAATTTTCCTCCGTAATTTCTATTTCATTAATGTATGTATTAGGAATAGGATGTTGTTAAGTATAATTAGTAGTAGCATCTAATAGAAGATAACGGCACTACCAGTACGACGCCACCAATAATGTATAGTACGGTAATAGTCAAAAGTACAATAGGAATGTTGTGGTAAAAAGTAAATATTGTCGTAAGTGGTCTGGTAATGTTAAAATGTCAAAGTTGGGGTAAGTAGAGAAGTAGGGTCTACATGATTAGGACTTAGAAGTATTATATTGGTAATAAGGACAAGGAGTGAGGTCATAAATATTTTGTGTATTTTATTTGTAAAAAGTCTAAAAATGTGGAACCCATGTGAAATGATAAGGTTTATCTTATCTTAAAAGATAAGCTTACATGTACAAATAAGAGTTAAGGTATGAACTATGATTCATTAGAGTGGATTTCTTATCCTATCTTAGAGATAAGATGGATAAGCCTAGAAGTCTATAAATAAAGAGGCCACCCCCCTCATTTAGCATATAGAAGGAAGTAGTGAGAAATATTATATGAAGTGTGTAAAGGAAGCCATCAGTTTAAAGGTGTGTTGAAGAAGCCATTAAGAGGTGTAATTGTAAAGTTTCTCCCATAGTCTTGGTGAAAGGCAAGTGAAGTTAATAACACTTGAAGTACCTCATGGGTGAGATTGTAACAATTTCATATTAATATTATAATCTACTCTGATATTTCAGATTTATCATCATTCCTTCTTATCATAGTCTATGGTATTCTTGTGTTATGTTTGTTGTTGTGTTTCCAGATTACATCCACCAAACTAAAGGCTGTGCATTAGTAAATAATCATAGCACGAGGAGTTCCCGGTGAAGAATTATCATAGTGCCAGATTGGTGATAACATTTTGGTTCCGTTGCCGGGACCATTCCTCGTTGGTGGATTGTCTGGAGAGATATTCCCACTTAGTCAAAAATCAATTGGAGGGTAACCTTGTTTTTACTATGCATAGTAGTTACCATGGTAAAGTCATTTTTACCGTGAATAGTAGTTACCATGCTAAAGTCATTTTTGCTGTGAATAGTATTTTATCACAGTAAAGTCACTTTTTACCGTGAATAGTATTTACCACAGAAACTTCACTTTTTACTGTGAATAGTGTTTACCACAGTAAAGTCAGTTTTTACCGTAGTAAATCAAGTTTTACCATAGTTTACCATGGTCATTTCTATTATAGTGATTTCAATTATTTTTGCACATAAGTCTTGTTGATTGTACTTTTGGGTTGGTATTTCACTGTGGTTACTTTTGAAAATGGGGAAGATTCCTATTTTTTCAGCCCAATCTAATGAAGATGCTTCCTCTTTCATTCAAGAGTTTAAACGATCTTGTATTTGTAATGGACTTATAAGAAGGGAACAATGGACTGAATTTTTTTCCTACCTTTTTGGATGGTTCAGCCCTTAGGTGGTTTGAAACACTAGGTGAAAATGTAAAAAATTCATGGGATTTATTAACTGAAAGTTTTCTTGAAGAATTTGGTGAACAACAAAAATATGCAGATCTCATGATTGATATCACAAAGCTATCCCAATGAGAGAAGGAGAAGATAAGGGATTATCATGCTCATTTTCTAGAGCTAAAGAGGAAGCTCAATGCCCAGATCCGGAAGGAAGGATTAGCGAATGGGCTGATGAATGGCGTGGATAATCTCCTATGTAAGCACTTCATTCTTGGGATGAAGCCAGAGATCAGACAATGAGTGAAGTATGACTGCCCAGCTACCATTGAACAAGCAAAGAAGATTGCAAGAAGGCAAGAAGAAAGCATGGAAGAGGAGCCCAAAGAAATTGTTGCTAAAGTAGAGCCTACACCAGCACCTTTGGTCCAGAATCCACAACCACTCTCAGTGAGCACAAATCTTTCTCCTAGTACATCTACTGAGTATGAAGATCTGCTCAAAAAGATGGGTCAGTTAACTATTAATCTTCTTCAAGGAAAAGAATTTAGTTCTCAGGGTGGAGATAGAGGTCCAAAAAGAAATATTTCTGAAGTTGTATGTTATGGTTGATATAAAAAGGGTCATTATAAGTATAATTGTCTAGATAGAGCTTCTACACCTTGTAAAGGAGATAATGATAAAGGAAAAGCACCTGTGAATTCTTTTGATGTAGTAGATAAGAGCAGAAATAATGAAGTAGATGTGTTTGTAACAAAAATAAATAAAGAAAAAGATAATCAAGAGGGAAATGATCCTAAGAAGATGAAAGGAGAAACTAGTAAGAAACATAGGAGAAGAAAGTTGGGTGTGCAGGATTTTCTAATTTCACAGGGGCAAGGACCATACTCCATCTTGGAAGATCTGTCCAAAAGGCCTACAAATATTACATATGGTCAACTCTTGGCTATGTCTTATGAGAAGAGCCGGGAGCTGCGAAGTGGACTCAATGCTCGACGAAGGAAGGAGGTTGAGGTCCTTGTTTTAGAGGCAGAGGCAGATACCTATGTTCCACAAGCTGAGGTACTATGTAATGGTATTTCAATCCATGATGTCTTAGTTGATGGAGGTGCTACAGTTAATGTAATGACCGAGTCTGTAATAAATACGTTGGGTTTAAAAATTGATTTCCCCTCAACACTTATGTTAAGGTCATTAAATAAGGGAAAAACTAAACCAGAAGGTGTAGTTTCAAATGTGGCAATATCTATTATGGGTGTTGTATGTGTGGTAGACTTTCAGGTGATGAAAAATGGTACTGTTGCGTACCCAATGTTGCTGGGAAGACCATGGCTAAGGAGAGTTCATGCAAGAAACTACTGGAATGAAGGTTTCATGACACTTGGACGTGGTAGAGAGAGGGTGAAAATAAACGTGATCCCTCGGCATCATAAGGCAGAACCTGTTGATTCAAGTGATGAAACTGATGATTGGACATCCTCTGATTACTCTAGTACCAGTGAAGTGGACACAGAAGATGAAGAAAGTGAGGTTGATGTTTCGATCATGGATATCCTTCCAGTCACACCGACTCATGACCCCATAAAATTATCTGAAGAAGAAATTGATGATCGTCTCCAGCAAATAAAGATTGGTGATGCTGTGATGGAGAGTGAGAAGGAATCCTACCTCCAGCTCTTTCGAAGGTACATACACATATTCACTTTTGATTACAAAGAACTCCGTCAAGTAAGTTGGGTAGAACATTCTATTGAGCTGGTAGATGGTGCTAAGCCCATAAAGCAAATGCCATATAGAATGAATCCTAATTTTTCCAAGACTGTAAAAGAAGAAATAGATAAGTTACTTGATGCAGGATTCATATTTGTTGTGGAGAATTCAGAATGGGTTTCTCCCATTGTGATCTCAATAAAAAAGAATGGGAAGCTACGCATTTGTGTTGATTACAGGAAGCTCAATAAGGCAACAAAGAAGGATCATTACCCTCTTCCATTCTCAAATCAAATCTTGGACGAAGTAGCTGGCCAGGAGTGTTATAGTTTTGTTGATGGATATAGTGGATACAACCAAGTTCGTATAGCAGAGAAAGATCAGCTGAAGACCACGTTCACCACTCCTTGGGGAACATTTGCTTATAGAGTTATGCCTTTTGGGTTGTGTAATGCTCCAGCAACATTCCAGCGTTTGATGAATAGGGTGTTCGAACCCTACATTGGGAACTTTATCAGAGTATTTTTGGATGATTTTTGCATCTATGGGAGCAAGATGGACCATCTGCACCAGATGGAGACAACATTTCAAAGGTTAGATGAAGCACAAACCTCACTAAACCCTACAAAGTGTGTCTTTGGATGTTCTAAAGGAGTTTTGTTAGGGCATGTTGTATCCAGAGATGGTATTGGTACTAATCCTAATAAAGTTTCAAAAATCAAAGATTTACCATTTCCTATGAATAGAAGTAAGTAGAGATCATTTTTAGGCCATGTGGATTACTATAGAAGGTTCATCAAGAATTTCTCAAAGATTGCACAGCCACTAACCCAGTTATTGAAGAAGGATGCTACTTATGAACCAAGAAATAAGGCGCATGAAGATTTTGGACAACTAAAGGAAGCCCTGGTGTCTTCACCCATTTTAAAGAATCCAAATTGGAGCAAGCCATTCATTGTGTACACTGATGCCTCAGATGCAGCACTAGGAAGTACTTTGAGCCAAAAGGATGAAAATGGGAATGAACATCCAATTTACTTTGGGAGCAGACAAATGAGCAGTGCTAAGGTAAATTATACTATAACTGAAAAAGAGGCTCTAGCTATCATTTTTGTTGTAAAGAAGTTTAGAAATTAGTTGCTAGGGCAGAAATTTATAGTTATAACAGATCATCAGGCTCTAAAATATATTGTCAATAAGCCTAACCCATCCAGGAGGATAGCAATATGGATAATTTTGCTACAAGAATTTGAATTTGATATTATAGATAGGCCAGGAAAGAAGCATGTCAATGCAAATGCACTCTCTCGAGCCTATGGTGGTTTAGGATCATCTTGTGATGATGATGATTTCCCCGATGCAGCATTGTTATCCCTTGACACAATCCCTAGTGAATACATAGATATTTGGAATTATCTGAATGAATTCAAGTTTCTTGATGGTGCCAATGCAAAGACTAAGAGAAAGATTACTCAAGCCAGTCATCCATATTCTATTCTGCATGGAGTATTATTTCGAATAGGACCTGATGGACAGTACAAGAGGGTAGTTGGACGTGATCAAGGGAAGGAACTGCTAGAAGAATTCCACAATGGTACATGTGGAGGGCACTTCTCTAGACAACTTACAACAAGAAGGATCTTGGATGCAGGTTATCACTGGCCCACTCTTTTTAAAGATTGTTATAATTATTGTAAGACATGTGATATTTTTCAAACACATGGTAACCGTAAGACTTCATCAGCTCCATTAAGCCCTATTCTTCCACTTGGTCCCTTTGAAAAGTGGGGAATAGACATTGTAGGTCCACTTCCAACTACCTCACGCCAAAATAAGTATATTTTAGTTGCCACAGATTATTTAACCAAGTGGGTTGAAGCTAGGCCGTTGAAAACAACTTCCATGGATGAAGTGGCAAGGTTCATATATGAACGCATTGTCACCAGATTTGGTTGTCCATTAGAAATTGTAACAGATCAAGGAATCCACTTTATTAATGAGGTGGTAAAAGCCCTAGTCAATAAGTTTTCTATTAAGCACAGGAAGGCAACAACATACAAACCAAGCACAAATGGACAGGTGGAATGAACAAATTTTGTGTTGTGTCAAATTCTAGTAAAAGATGCAGCCTTGTAGGTACATAAATGGGATAAGAGGATTCATGCAGCATTGTGGGCATATAGGGCAACATCAAAGTCAGCAACAGGATACTCCCCATTTCAGTTGGCCTATCGTATTGATCCAGTTCTTCCTATTGAGTTTGATATTCTCACGGTCAGAGTAATGGAAAATGAAAGAATGGATGAAAGTGATTCAGTAAAAGAAAGGTTGGTACATCTTCATTTGCTAGAGGAAATGAGGGAAATAGTTAAGGATATAAGCTACAAGAAGAAAATGAAGTAGAAGGAATACATTGATCAAAAGATCTGGTGGTCTCCATTTCATGTGAATGACTTGGTTCTAGTATATGATTCCAGATATAAAAAAAGAAGACAGAGAAAATTTCTTCCAAAATGGATGGGGCCCTATAAAATAGCAGCTGTGCATGAAAATGGTACGTACTGACTAGAGGAATTGGATGGCACTCCCATTACGAAATGGGTCAACCACGACAAGTTGAAGATTTTCCAAACACCAAAATAGTCTACTCTGAGGATGGAGTAGAATCTAGGAAGGGGGAAGATGTCGACACTAAAATTTTCCTCCGTAATTTCTATTTCATTAATGTATGTATTAGGAATAGGATGTTGTTAAGTATAATTAGTAGTAGCATCCGATAGAAAATAACGGCGCTACCAGTACAATGCCACCAATAATGTATAGTACGGTAATAGTCAAAAGTACAATAGGAATGTTGTGGTAAAAAGTAAATATTTGTCGTAAGTGGTCTGGTAATGTTAAAATGTCAAAGTTGGGGTAAGTAGAGAAGTAGGGTCTACATGATTAGGAATTAGAAATATTATATTGGTAATAAGGACAAGGAGTGAGGTCATAAATATTTTGTGTATTTTATTTGTAAAAATTCTAAAAATGTGGAATCCATGTGAAATGATAAGGTTTATCTTATCTTAAAAGATAAGCTTATATGTACAGATAAGAGTTAAGGTATGGAATATGATTCGTCAGAGTGGATTTCTTATCCTATATTAGAGATAAGATGGATAAGCCTAGAATTCTATAAATAAAGAGGCCACCCCCCTCATTTATCATATAGAAGGAAGTAGTGATAAATATTGTATGAAGTGTGTAAAGGAAGCCATCAGTTTAAAGGTGTGTTGAAGAAACCATTAAGAGGTGTAATTGTAAAGTTTCTCCCATAGTCTTGGTGAAAGGCAAGTGAAGTCAATAACACTTGAAGTACCTCATGGGTGAGATTGTAACAATTTCATATTAATATTATAATTTACTCTGATATTTCAGATTTATCATCATTCCTTCTTATCATAGTCTATGGTATTCTTGTGTTATGTTTGTTGTTGTGTTTCCAGATTACATCCACCAAACTAAAGGTTGTGCATTAGTAAATAATCATAGCACGAGGAGTTCCCGGTGAAGAATTATCATAGTGCCAGATTGGTGATGACAATTCGCCCTTTAACTGAGTCCGTGAGATGTGACATATCCTCTCTGGGTATAATGATTTTGATTTGGATTTTTGGTATCACCGCAAACCCGGAAGTGACTCTTCCTCTTATAGAAAATTGTACTCAGTTTTACTTATTAATTTTGGGGTTTCCTTGACGTTTTGAAAGTTCCTTATTGACCTTTTTTTGGTTATGCCATGAATTCAGTTCAAAACGATCTAACCTTTTTCAGTAGAATGGGTTAGGAGATCATTCTTAAATTCAGAAGTCATGAGAAGTCTTAACTTACCAGAAAAAGGTGGTTTGTTTGAAGTTGAAATTCGTGTTGAGCAAACTCTTGGGATGTTAAAATTTTAGATGAATTGTTTGGGTAAGTAACAAGTATCTTATCTTGTCAACTCTTGGTACCTACTCTCTTCCAAATTTTTAAAGACCTTAGTGCTTATTAGGTCTTGATATGATGAAACATATATAAAGAAGGAATTGAGTACTCCTTATTATTCTTGGAATGCTCTTATAAGTGTTTAAGTTGAGGTAATTTTTATATATAGCCTATTACACAAGTTATATCTGATGTTATATGGCAAGATGCCATGAATGCTCTCTTCCTCTTATCCTCGAGGTTAAATTCTTTAATATTGTATTTCATTAGCCAAATGCTTTTGATGTCTTGTTATTGTTGACTAAACCATTAGCATTCCTTATGGGTGTATAAAACCCTCGTTAGATCTGTTGTGATGATTTGAGAGATTGTTTGATTATGTTATTGATATTTATATGGTTACTTAATTTTTGAGCATAGCAATACCCGGCATGGAAGTATGGGATTGCATAAGTGAAATCTTAATACTCATATACAATAGTTTTTTATTACTTATAATTCTCTTATGTCTAAAATTTTGATGACTGTTTCTGAGGGAATGAAATAGTTGTACCATAATGTAAGTCTGAAACTGATTTTTTACATGGTTCATTAAATTGTTGGTTTCTGTCATGTTTTAGAAAGAATTGTTTATTTACTTAAACCTTGCAATATTGATTCATACAAATAATATGGGTTATTTCTATGAAATAATTAAATAGAGTATGTCAGTATGGTAAGTTGGTGCTTATGATGCTCAGTTCTTGTGAACTGACTCGTGCTAACCATTTTGCAAATAAATGCAAATAAGGAAGGGTGAAGTATTTAGTTTTGTACATTATTTGTATCAAGGAAATTTTGAAGATATGACTGACTTGAATGTTCATAACTGAAATTCATCTTCTTAGAAATAGAAAAGGCTTTGCTACTAAATATAATTGTTTTATTCATTTAAAAGAAAAAAATTTATCATGCCTAAAGGCATGAGTTGTATTTATCTCATAAATGTAATTAAGACAGATTTCCTACTGATTTATATATTGTTTTGTAAGTGGTTGATTGTCGATTGATGAGTTATGAGTTAAAAATCTATCAAGTTAAGAAATCAGCATCTACAATACTATTGTATTAATCATGTAGTAAGTGTTATACATATCTTATGTGTGAGGTTCTAGGGAACATATAAGGGACTATTGGATGAACATTGCCTAAAATATCTTGTTCTAAGTAATTATATGTTAAGCATACTTGGAAATAGTTGAGGTTGGTAATGGATAACTGCCTCGTTATAAAGTGTAATATATCAACCTACTTGGAAAGTGGTGATAAGTTCTCCAAAGGTTTTGTATAGATTGTACACAACCAGAAAAAGATATCTAGAGGTAATATAATCTAATCTTAATGACCGTTGATAAGAAGGCAGCTGGATCAACATGAAACCATGAAAAGGTTATGTTAATCAGATACTTCTGAGGTATGGCTACTTTATAAACATATGTTAAACTAACTCTTACCAAAGATATAATAATTTATTAATGATTTCTAAGTGAAATCAACTCTAAGTCCTATACAAGGACACTACACATAAGCTAGAAAAAGATGGGCTTATGGTAATCTTACATGACTATATTTTGATTATGGTTTCACTTTTTGGGAATTACAAAATTGTGATAAATTGTCTTGTGGAATATTTTGCACAAAGAGATGGGTTATTTTTAATTAGGGGTTGTCCCATGATACATCATTATGAGCACCTAAACATGTTGGATACAATGGAAGTAATATGAAACATGCTTACTAAGTTAAAATAACATAGCATTAAAATTTCATCCCTAGTCGATACTGTTATTATCTCTAAAGATAATTAGAGAGTGGTATTTTAAAAGGTATGACAAGGAAAGATAAATGGATAAGTGGTTCATAAAATCTATAATATAGGCTACCTCATATTTATCTTACTTATTGGAGATAGTAAAATAAATGAACACTCTTCACTAAGCCACAATTAAGTAAAGTTATGTGCTTAAACTGAAAGGACAGTTGGCATTGATAGCCTATGGCACTTAATTCAAGGAAGGATTCATACCTAAATACTTAGCTCCATATAAGTACATATCCCTAGAATATGACATAAGGAGAATGAGCCTAAATGTTAAAGCTAGGAAAGTTTTTGAAACTGTAATAATGGTCATTGACATTGATAGTATTGTTTCTATCAATGGTTAACATGGGTATGAGATATTGAAAGGTAATTAAAATGTTATAGAGATTGGGGGTCCTGGGATCAACTCAATCCTGACCTTAGGTACAACCCATTCATGGAGAAGGTGTTGTAAGTCATAGGTTATTCTATAATGATTACCTCAAAAACATTAAACATCATGCACCAATATAGAATTCTAGGCAGGTAAACTCACTACATATACTACATAGTTGTATCCCTATGGTGACTATTGTCACCATTAAGATATTGTCGTTTAGGATTTGTAATAAGTTTTCTCATCAAGAGACTAGATTTTAGTATGGTGTTATCCTAAGTACAAACCTTGATAGAGTTACAAGACATGTTGGACCTACTGGGTACGCACCCTTATATCAACCTATGATGGATACGGGTAGAAATGTGGGCTAGTATCAAGGTGAATTATTATGAGAACACTTTCTTCCCATAGCCATCACAGGATGACATAGAGGTACGTCTTCGTGTGGGTTAAACTGGTTTGTACCTCATTCAAGGCTTGTAACTGTTTACAGCATTAACATTTGTGAATCCATATAACTGAACAACTGAATAAGGTGAGATGACAAGATTCTAATGGCAAGTGTATCATCATAGGATCTAGCATGGTATACATGACTCAAAAAATTTGCGCAAAGTGGTGTAAGTTGTTGATTACACAGTCAAGATTTCACCATTATCTAAGATGTGAGATGTATGTGGATTTCATAGGTGGAACCTAGGTACACACTTATGGGTTTTCACTTATATATCATATCATGTTAAAGGGGAACCAAAGGGATACATTTTATGTATGGCTCGTATAGAGCATTGAGAGAGAACGGGTAGGTTCAAAATTCTCTCATACAGTTGCACAAGGTTCATGACAGTTATCAGAAATGGATGGCAATAAGGTTTATGTAGATTTAAATATATGGGTATTTAAATCAGCTACATAAAGCTAATTAGAAAAAATTCTAGAGACAAAGTGACAAAAAGTGGATGTTATAACCACTATTAAAATTCAACAGACAGATTATAATATTTTCAGTTCCTTGGAATTGAAATATTAATTATTTAAATCAAATATTTGACAGAATACAGAACAATCACTCAGATCAATGCTACCTAACCAGACATAAGCTAAAAATTGAGCATTTTTATTCCATATTACCAAAAAGAGTTAGGCTTCACAATTGTTGACCATTTTTTCATTGAGTACAAAAAATTCATATTTTCTTTCTTTTAGTATTAAAGACTACTAAACTCATGGATCTCTTCACAATTTTCTTTGTCTCCTGCTAGGGATACATGTTCCTTTCCTTTGTTAACTGCCCTTACAACATCCTTCATCATTCAAGACTTGTCCATATTCTTTAAAGGACATTGGTTGGCATAATGCCCATTACCACACGTGAAACATCCACCAGCAGGTCCTGGTTGACCGCTTTTAACTTTTCCATTTGCAACAGTATTATGCTTTTTCCTACAGGTTATTACTACAAGTTTTTCGGCAAATGTATTTTTGGCAGAACACATTTTCTTGCTATGCTTTTTCCACCAAATTTTCTTAGCATTCTGAGATGAAGAAGAATTATCATTTTTATGTCCCTTTTCATTTTTATGAGTGGGAATGTCTAGTAGATTTGGTTTTAGCCTACTGGATTTTCTAAATATCATCTTATCGGAAGAAGATCCATGTTTATCCAATGCTTCCCAAAATCTTAGGAAACATTCCACCCTTAGTTCCTTATATGTTCCCTAGCATTCACACGTATGTTGTGTGTATCTCTTACTATTTAATTTATACTAATGTTTGTTACAATAGTATTGAATACACTAAATACCTATCTTGATAGATTTCTAACTCATAGCACATTCTTTGCCAATTACTCTCTTATAATACAATATATTACAACTAGTAATCTTCCTTTATTTCCTTCTAAAAGATAAGTACAACTCATGTCTATTAGCATCACCAATATCTTTCATTTAAATGAATAAAGCAATTATATTTAGTAGCAAAGCATTTCCTATTTCCAAGAAGAAGTATTTCATTTAATAACATTCAAGTCAGTCATATCTTCAAACTTTCCTCGATCAAAATAATATACAAAACTAAATACTTCACCCTTCCTTCTCTGCATTTATCTACAAAATTGTTAGCACGAGTTAGTTCACAAGAACTGAGCATGATAAGCACCAACTCGCCATAATGACATACTCTACTTAATTATTTCATAGAAATAACCCATATTATTTTTATGAATCAATATTGCAAAGCTTAAGTTGATAAACAATTCTTTCTATAACATGACAGAAGCAACCAATTTAATGAACCATGGAAGAAATCAATTTCAAACTTACTTTTCTATACAACTACTTTAGCCGCTAAGAACTAGTCATACAATTCATAAGATACATGAGAATTATAAGTATTCAAATACTACCATATAAGAGTAACAAGATTTCACTCATGCAGTCCCATACTTGCATGCCTGAAATAGTTTTACTCAACAATTAAGTAACCATATAAATATCAAGAACACATTCAAGGAATCTACCAAAACTTCACATCAGATCTAACGAGGAATTCATACGCCCCTAAGGACTACTAATGGTTCAGGTAATAATACCAAAACATCAAGAGTACTTGGCTAACGAAATATGATATTAGAGCTTGTAACCTTGAGGATAAGAGGGTGAGAACATTCATGGCATCCTGCCATATACAAATTAGGTATAACTTGAGTAACATGCTACATATTTAATACTTACCTCAACTTAAGTACTTATTGAACATTCTAAGACTAGAAAAGAGCACTCAATTCCCTTCTTTAGATATGTTTCAACATATCAAGACCTAATAAACACTAAAGTCTTTAAAATTATGGAAGGGAGTAGGTACCATGTGTTGAAGAGATAAAATAATTGTTACTTAACACAAAGAGTTCATCTAAACATTTAATATCCCATGAGTTTTCTCAACAAGAATTGTAACTTCTAGCAAACCACTTTTTCCCAGTAAGTCAAGACTTCACATGATTTTGAATTTAAGAACAATCTCCTAACCCATTCGAATGAACAAGGTTAGATCATACTGAACTAAATTCATGACATAACCAGGAAAGTTCAAAGGAAATTTCAAAACATCAAGGAAACCCCGTATTAAAAAATGAAATCGAGTACAGTTTGCTATAAGAGAAAGAGTCACTTCCAGGTTTGCTAAGATACCAAAAATTTCAAATCATAAACATTACACCCAGTGAGTATCTATCACATATTACGAACTCGGTTAACTGACGAATCCATTTACCATATATTATAGTAGTAGGGGTATATAGCTTAACCTTTTTGGTCCCATAATGGGTTACCGTACATAGTCGATGCCTCTAGTTTATTAATAGAACACATAGTATGACAATGTGATCGACAAACTCGAACTGTATTAATTACTACAGAGGGATAATACCACCAAACTTTACAACCCTGAAGCCAAGAGACTTCCTATTTTGGGACAACTTTAATCCCCATCCCTACTTAATGACTCAATTTCCAACATTTAGAACATAAACCCAGCAAGTACAGATAAGAGTGTAAGGGTCAAGAAATCAAACTCTACTATCATTACCAGCTCATACGTTGAGATGAGGCGTGCTTAATAAAAGGAACTGTTTAACACCTTTTCAACCGTAAAATCTAATGTATAAACTTCTAGAAGATTGGCTCACTTTTTTGGATGGTTTCCTAATGGTCAACAGTGAATTGCATCTCTTACAAAAGCAGGGAGATTCTTAGTCAAAGTCAACATCAATTTCGAACTCAGTAAGAATTGCAAGAAGAACCAAGCTTTAGTAATAATAGTGAATAAATTAGCCCACTAAGTATCATACAAGGTTTTACATGAGAATGTCCATCCTCTGTTATAGAGGCTAAGATGGAACATAAGTGACAAGATTTTAACAAGTTAGATTTAACCATCACAGTAATAAAATCTCAATATAACCTTTCCACAACCAGCTTTAAACCCTGAAGGAGTTGGAATAGTTCCAGAGTTATTAAGAAGTAACCAGGAGATCAACATGAAATAATAGAATGAAGAATATGGAACTTATAAAATCTTAAATTGTAAACAAGATAGAATAGTTAACTGTCAGGAAACTCTATGATTTAGTCTAGCCATAATAGTGGCTCTAGAGTAGACTATAACACCATTCTAAACTACCTATTCAAGGGCCGAAGAGGCAGACCTTGTAATCATCACAATTGTCCTTATTATCTACAACTCGATGATAACATTAAATTTAGTTGTTTTTCTTCAGTACAAATACTTATTTTAAATAAAACCAAGTCTATTATAAGTACTGATGATGCCTCCTACAAGACCAACACGTCTCCACAGGCATAGATTTCTTTAAAGAATCAAACCTAGTTGCATAAATCCAACAAACACTAGGTCAAGGAAAGACATCTATATCAAAAACTCACATAGAACAATTTCCAGAATACCACAATATCTTGCTATATTTATTCATATCCTTGAAGAGATGGTTAACAAATTAAACACAGTTTTCAACAGTATGGGTAGATATCAATTCACAGCTGCAAGAAGATTTCAACAATGCTAGCATATCATATCAAACCCACTAATCATTATAGTAGTAGTCCTCAAACATCTCAAGAGTTTATTCTTTCCTTAACGATATGAAATGAATTGATACGAAAAACAACCCCTTTGTTCCAATCCATCCATGCACTACCCAAGGAAGGTGGGCAATAAAAGACATTAAATGCAGAGTTAATGGAACTTGCCGCGAACTTTCAAACAAACTATTCTTAGCTCTCTTTTAATTTTAGTAAAGTCATACTTCATGACATGTAAGGCAATTTAGGTAACTAAAATACTTCATCTCAAAATCAGTTTCCAGAGATAATTAAGGACTGTGAGTACAGCTATTAGGCAGTGGGTGCCACCTCATCAACCATTTGAATTTGGGCAACATTATATCCTTTTTAATGACCAACAATATTTTATAAAAATAGAAATTTGGATGATATTTCTTAGCATAACTTAAGGCTTCATACTATTTTCATATGCATATACATCCTTTCAAATAGCTAAAGTAACGCCCAATTCAATCTTCTCAACGATAGGTTCATATGTTAAGTTTAGAACTATACCACTAGGATTAGATTTTCTTGTTTTTACATTAGCTAATAAATCTTCTATAGTAGTTACTTAACTACTTTAATATTTGCAAATTCCCTTTTCAATATATATAAACACACACACACACACACACACACACACACAAATATATATATATATATATATATATATATATACACACACACACACACATATACATACATATATATATATATATATATATATATATATATATATATGTATGTATGTATGTATGTATGTATGTATACAGGTGTGTGTGTGTGTATACACACACACACACACACACACACACACACACACACATATATATGTATGTGTGTGTGTGTGTGTGTGTGTGTGTGTGTGTGTGTGTATCCACATGTATATATATCGATGTTATAATGTTAGCGTTGATCAAGAAATTTTCTCATGTATACTCGTAGGAGTTGATAACCTTAATTCTTAATAATTAAGTCCTTGACTGATGAATATAGCCCCTTTATCCCTGGAAACACGATCATGATAACATTAGTCATCAAATGGGGTAGACTATCAGATGATCGATTTAAGACCTATTATAAACCAGCAGGAAGTCTTGATCACATTTCAAATTAAGTCATTAAGCAAACTATCAAAATTTTCAAAGCTTTAACATAACTTAGTTATAAAAACTATAATGTTAACAATTTAATAGAGATAAGCAACAACATCGCAAATCACTTTCGAGGCTTAAATTTACACCAAGGATTTTATGACATACAACATTACAACCGACGTAATGTCACCTTAGTGAAAAAATTTCATTGATAAGATAAACCCAGGATTAGCACGGTTCTCATCTAAGGAGATCATCCTTAGCTTATTCATGATATTGTGATTATGTGTTCACATCAAGTTTCCATTTAATTTTTGATAAGCAAGGGTGCCAACAACATAGGATAAAACCATTTGTCTTATCATTACTTTGACAACACTAATGAAAGCACAGGGTGTTACATAATCCCTTTGGCATAACGCCTTAAGCTATAACAATGGGGCTGGCACCATGAACCCTAAAGTAGTCTACCGTTGTGTAACCTCGTGGATGAAACAAGAAGTGCCTTGCTTAGCCACTTGACTATTTTTCCTTGTGAGTTAGCATTACAAATTTATCCACATCGCGACCCTAGAAAGAGTACACAATAGATGTAATTAGTACCTATTGTAATTGAAGGGGGAAAAACCAAGATACTCCCAAATTATTCATTACAATTTTTTGGGTAAATCATGCCCGCTCTTAGACAGCTTTGTAACACCTAGTTGAGAGATTTCATTAAGGAGGCCATTTTGTCTTTAGGCCCGCTTGACTATTCCTTTGTTGAGTCTTGGCCATCACAAAGTGATAACTTGTTTGGATTCAGAACCTTGTTTTTCGAACAAAGAAAAGAATACACTTAAGTTGTATCAAAGTTCCTTTCATCACAAAAATTGGATGACATTTCACTTAGCTTAGCTTCTTTCTCACCTTCGGACAAGGTGAAGCTCTACCCAAGTAATGCTTAGTTCATGTAACATCCTCATTTTTAACTTTAGAACAAGTGAATTTTTTTTTTTTGATAATTGCATACTGGTTCTAAATACATAATTTAGAACTCACAATTCAAATAACCATTCATATAACAAGCAACCATATGCAGCTGTAATGACTCGGAGTACTTCCGATCTATTCATTCCATGACTCGGTAATCTACCGATCTATTCATGAGTAATAAGAGTCGGTGTTTTTATTTAACACATCACTCTTGCGGTTCTCTTCCCTAATCTGGGAATTCAGAATGCTCTGTCCAAGGAATCTAACTGAATAACTGTTACCATTATTCATCGGCATCTCATCCCTTAGACTAGGTGAATCAAGACAACGCAATCAGCAGCTTGCGATACTTTGGCCAAAGATTTGAAACATACTGTTCATGTCTCGTATTCCTTAACGGCATACTCATCAATCTGGAATACGTCCTTCACCCCATTCATATGTTATATAGAATGTCTTATACTGATTACTGTCAGTCCTTCCTTCCACAACTGAATCACTCGGAGGCAGATTAACAAGGTGATAATGTTATATGGATACCCACGAGGGTTAGGGATATGATGACATACTGGTTCAACCTTGCAGTTCAACCAGTGTGTCATGACACCCCAAATCTCCGAGGCAGTCATATAACATGACCACGTTCTTAATCGGTCCCAGGGTAACTCGTGCGAAATCAAGTGTAAATCTCAACGATCAATGCAAGGGGTGTCGCCATAAGTCACCTGCATTGTTGTAACTTCGAGAAGATCCTAATCTTCTCGGAGGTATAGCCCTGCTGTCGACTTTATGCCGTCAACCTTTAGATCCGCCTCGAGAAGATCTACCCAAAACAAGTGTTACGCACTAGAGTTTAAATTACTTTTTTTTTAAAGACCTTTCCCCTAAGGTTAGCCTTTCCAAATCCCTGGATTCATTTTCTTAAGACGACCCTCCTCTATTAATCCATTACTTGGTAGAGGTATTAAGGTCTAGTTTCTATCAAGGAGTCATTAGAATACATCTGATTCTAAGCAACAGATTCAGACAATATCTCATAACCTATGCTTGAGATTGCCACCTGAAACTCCATTGATTGCCTATCAGTTCTCTTAACTGAATTCATATCATACTTTTCATTTTAAAGCTATGAATGATTAAGAATCCAATCTACTATTGTCCTGGTATACTTAGGACTAGGGATTAGTAATTCAATCCAGCTCGTTCAGCGTTCTCTTTTAGGCTCAATTTTTAACCTATCTTCTAGAGAGACAATAATTAAATTACAATATTGCTTTTGCTAGAACAAATCAGAACTACTAAATACTCATAAGAATTTAGTCTAATTACTTACAAGCTTTCATTGTCAATCACAAAAGCATCCATAATATACAAAGATAAGTATGCCCCTTCGTTACATAGACCGAAGAAGCTCATCCTTCATAATAGAATACAACACATAAGTATCAAACGCTTATTTTCATTCCTTTCAAAACTCATACAATTACATATATGCAACAGCATACTTGATATAATGCTAACGGAAAAGAAACATCTTTTCACATATAGTACATCTATAAACTCAAGCTGTAATTCTTTATAAATCAAATAAACTATCTGATCAGACTGCCAGATCTGCATTGTTTTACCTCTTACGGCAACCATCTGCAAAAATAGTCAACATGAGTCAGTTCAATGAACTGAGCATGATAAGCACCAACTTTTAAAACAATTGCAATCCATCAATTGTTTCCATTAAACACCCTGTTTAATGATAAGATCAAATATCCAAATAAGAAAACATAGTCAGACTATGTCCTTGTAATACAAAATGATTACAAACATGTAACTCTATCATTGTTACAGAATAGTCTTAAACACTTTCTAATATTTCATCAAATATTAAAGAAACAAGAACGAATGCATATAAACAATCATTGAATCCAAATCACGACACTGGTCAGATTGTTGCATTATTCTTCAAAAAGGAAATAACATAACAATTTGGAATCCTACCAAAACGTTACCAAATTAATTTCCCACTGTTAAACAAACATCAACCAAATTGAAATAAAGGAAGAGAAAGAGCCAATCCATTCATACTTCCTTTCAATTAAGTTCATCACTGAACCGCCTTCACCTATGAAAACATTCAACCAGAATATAAATGAACAATTTAGACAAGCCGCAAGCCAGATCACTGTTCTATATTAAGAAATAGAACACGGCAAACTCCTAGACAGCAACTGACACAACAACAATCCATAAATAAGTCTGATGTCCAAAACTAGTTTCTCCTAAACACAGTAAGGCTTTCGAACCAAGTTCGAAATCAAGAACTTCAAGCGTATTGCTGTAATCAACCACTCTATAACATTAAGCCTTTTTAAGGTTTCCGAGAAACTATGCTATGATGACCACACATTGGTTCCAATTCATGTTCAGTCAATCGAATTGAACAAACAGAAAGGAACTTAGCATACTTATACTTTCTCAATCTATCGGGCTGAACAAACGGAAAGGAACACCATCAATCGATCCCTACCTTGGTGCATGCAAATCCCTAGTGCAACTCACCCAAACAGGGCCAGAACACGAAAACAGTCATCAATGACGCATATAAAAAATCAGACAAACAATCAAGCTCTTATTTCAACCAAGAAACCCGACTGTACTCTGCCAATATTTTAGCACAAATAGAACAGGTTGAATATGTATTTGATCACCTAAGGAATCTGTACCACCAAAGCAACATGCAACACAAAGTACTCCAAGAAAATACAGAGGTCTTCAGTACAGATTTTCCCTTCAAGTCACTGGATCAACACTTAACAACTATATATACACATTTTAACTTGAACAGTGACCAAAATAGAAATAGAACATTGAAACGTCTCCTCACAATCGTTCAGAATTCAATCCTAATAAATCCACTAATACACACTACATACTGATAACGGATTTGCGCCCATAATCACAAACCCAACAACAGTATAAAATAGAATTAATTGATAAATCCTTCCATGCCATTCAAGACAAACATTCCGAATGAAACAAGTATAAGCAAATCAATATACTCATTCCAAAACAATGAAATAAACTGAGCTGCTTCGAAACCTTCGAACAATTTTCGCAAGGAAAGGCAATACATCCACATAAAGTCAATACTCAGTATTTACTACAATAACAGTAGCCACAAAACCTGTCTTTTCCACAAGGCTTCCACGACAATATAATAACAAAACTCAAGATGAATCTACATTCACAACAGTAGATTACTATAAACGATTCAATCATGAAATCCACTGAGTCGTTAAACGAAGTAAAGATGTATATATTGTACACAGTCAACAATAATCCCGTTTCCACCACAACAAGGAAAACACTTCCGCTGAGTCGTTAAAGACTACGGTAACACAACAGTTGCCTATTCCAAGCCAGAAATTAGAAAACAATGAAACCCACAAAGTATCATTAGTCGTTGTTAACAAAACCATGACAGAGCTTCGAAAATCTTCAAAAACACAGAACAATCAAATGGTACACCAGTATCCTTCCCTACTGTCTCACAACAGCATTGACGATCAAAAGTCGACAGCAAAACAGTGATCTATACCCTTCACAAGTATATTCGACGGGCTCTCGCCAAACAGGCCGAGCATTCAAACCTTTATAAATATAAATCTCTCATATTTAAACCAGAAGGAATACACAACAAACAGAGTTGAAGTTCGATTTCAACAAACACCCAACAAGCGGGAATTGCCAAAAATCGAACCAGAAGAGATACAGAGCCAAAATCAACTAAATCTTCATAGAAAATTTATCTAATCTTCACAAACAAATGAACAGAGTTGTTTTAATGAAGACATTTGAAAGACAGTAAAATATTTAAAGGATAGGGCCTAGCATGCCTGTATTTTGATCGAATTTCCGAAGAAGACCACAGGAAGAGCTCAAACTTCCTTTTCTTTTTCCCAAATACAGCGACCAACAAAATTTCACTGTCCCATTTACAATATATCCTCCATGGCAGAGAAAAGAGCTAGAGAAATTCATTCTCGCCATGCAACTCAAAGAGAACTGGTGCGATGAACCAGTAAACTAGCAGAGAGAGAGAGAGAAGACCGAAAATCGCGATACACCAAACAAACCTTCCAACTTCTCGTTTGCATGCCGTTTCGCGAGCTCCGAGCTCGACTCCCTAAACATTAAATGCCATTAAACCAATTTTCCCGCTTAATCTCAACTCCCACCGACCGCCAAAATTGGCGACAGTCCATCCAAAAACTCAAGTTCATTTCCAAACTTAGTAATTGCCAAGTCTGCCAAGGTTAGCCGCCGCCTAAGCCTCCGCCATATGCCTGTCCCTCATCCTTATCCTTCCCATTTATTGCCATAGAGAATAGCGCCCATGGTTCGCCACCCTTCAAAGGCCCCTTCCCATAAACTCTTAGTTAGCTAGGTTAGTATCTTAGGTTAGAGTTTTAGGGTAATAACCATGCTAACCATTTTACACTTAGTTATTATTTTAGGATCATAACACATAGCCTAGGTCTAGGTTAGACTAACAATAATCTAACCCCTAGGTTAGGTTATTGTTTTAGGTTACTAACCCTTAGTAATTCAGTTTGGTTCTTCTCCTGAAAACTCGGAGAGACCTGTATCATACTTTCTAGAACAGAGCCACTCCTGTTCTTATTACAGAATTGTATGTCAATGAATTATTACCTAGTCTTTAATCGAGACCTTCCAGATATACCAGATATCGGGAACCGTTTCATTTCTCAAGATCAGCCTGAGTCATACTCCTGACCAGCTTACCAAATGCTTCCATACCTTGCAACCTGTTCAAGGTTCGTGATCTAATTTTATCACTTCACAAAATTAAAGCATTACTTGGATCAATTCCTCTGGTCCAAGTCTAGATATTATTGATGAATACCTGTATAATTCATTCCGTGATCAGATTAATATTCAGTCACAAAATGAAATAAATAAAAGATTCTATTAATATTTTGACTCAGTCAAGATCTGCAATCTGCAAGAAATTTAATACATATCAAGCATGATTTCCGAATCGAGGTACACAATCCATTTACTAGAAATCACATATCAACACTTGAATGCTTAGGAGAAAGTAACAATAGTTCAGGGTGTTACAGTTCATTTCCATCTTTTGATCTACACCTTTGCGTTCTTATTGCCCATTTGGGGAAACAGAAGGCATCTTTCAGGAGTGTTGTCATAGATAGTGTTCACCACTTTTTTGTTTGTTTACGCTCATCCATGTTTGCTGTTGAGTTGTTAAACATCTAAAGTGCGTGGATTCGTCCTTATATATTTGATGGCCACTTGATCTTGACTTCAAGATCATCATCATAGTTAGGATTGATTCATCATTTGATCTCCCTTTGACATGTTACCTTGTTTGCATTGTCTCGACACAATTAAGATACTTATGTCATGTTTCTCGTAAACATGATCTAAGTGTTTGCATTGTGGCATTACACTGCCCACATTTTAGCAAATCCTTAGTATACTTTTACTTAGTTTTACTTCAAACATTGTCCAAAATATTGAAGAGTGTTGCTTACTTTGTTTGCATCATTTCGATACCACTTTGACACTAATATCTCACTTCTCCATGAAGTGTGATAGATGTGTCCAATTGGTGTGGTTACGTGGCTTAAATTTGTAAACCTCACTCTTTAACATTTAGGCATTATTGGTTATTGAACTTGTTGTGGTATCCTTTGATTAGGATTCACCTCTACCCTTTGTTAACATTTACGCCTTGTTCATTTTGAGCTTGAGGTAAATATTGACATTGTGTTAATCATCTTTGCATCAAACTATCACTTTGCACATGCATTTGCATAGGGTGTATTTCCTTATTGATTGGCTTTTTGTTTTACACTTGCATGATTGTTCCTTGTGATTATTCATTGGTAAAATTTCTACCTAAAATGATGCCAATAATGACTGACTATCGCATAGTTTCTCACACTTACTACAATACGGAACCTAGGTTTAGTAATTCAAATAAAAAGATTCCCATTACGATTAAACCTCATTTAGTTCTTCATTCTAGAAGGCCCATTCGTGTACTTGTTCCCCACCTTCATCTCATAGTCAGTGGTATGGTTTGGATGCTTCTGATCCAAATTATCATTCAGGTTACCCCCACTCTTCTTCTTCTTATTCAGATCCAAACTACCATTCAGACTCCAGCTTTTCTTCTGAAGACTCAGATCCCAACTATTGTTCAGATACCCCTAGATCAAATCTCAAATCATGGTCCTCCCTTCCTTCATAAGACCTTTATTACAAATCACCTCAATGATGTCTTCCTCCTTTGAAGACTTATGTTACTCCAAGTTTCATTGATCAAACATCTAATTTGGTTCTTGAGTCACAGTCCTCCCTTTCTTTGCAGAACCTCCTTCATCAGTCATCTCAATGACCTCTTCCTCCGTCAAAGAGTTCCATGACTAGGATTCCCTTTAGTCAATCATCTAACTTGACTCCTACGTCACAACTTAACAAATGGCTATGTGATCCTATTTTCTCTCCTACATTGCATCGTCTTCTAGAGAAGCAATCTAGGTCTAAATCCAAATCAACCATTCATGATATGCCTACCACCAGTCCTACTTCCTCTCTTGAGTCATATTCTTCTATCAAACAATATTCCCCGCTTATCGGACCTATTTCTTATATTCAACCTTCTATGGCCAAAGAAAAACAAACTCTACTGATTGATTTCTCTCAGAATGATGAAACAATTAGATTACATGAAGATATCCCTCTAGAGGATTGCAAACAAGGATTCTTTCTAGAACTTGATATGCTCGGGTATTGGGGAAAAGAAATTTATCCTTTTCGACAAAACATAGAGGAAAATCCTAAGGTCATGGAACTTGATTCTTCTTCTATTCCATCTTCACCTTCTCCTAAGCATGATGAGATGTCAAGGTCTAGCATTGAGCCATGGCCTATCTTCTCATTACCAAATCATTCCTTATCTATAATAATTCCTCAATCAAAATCTCGCCTTGGGTCACTGCTGCGTAGCCCATTATCTTCTTCTATCCTGGGGCCACATCCTGGTAGCCCTCCATTTTTTACTTGTGTGTCACCTCCTGGTAGCCCATTCCCTTCTATTCTTAGGCCACATCCTAGTATCCCTTCATCCTCTTCTATCTATGGGATACCTTCAATTATTCCCTCCTCATCTATCCTAGGGTCACATCCTAGTATCCCTCCATCTTATAGCCATGGCTCACCTCCGAGTAGCCTAATTTTTTCCATCTTAGGGCTATATTCTATCAGTCCTTAATCATCTTCTATTATTGGCTCACCTCCTCGTAACCCATCCTCTTCAATTCTTATACCATATCCTTTTCATCCATCACATATTTCTTATATCAATGGTTGTGGCAAGCCCATAGTCATTTCTCACATCAGTTCTAAATGTCAATGTTCACTTTCTTCTCCTTCTCAGGCAGACAAGTCACACATCAACTTATAAGAAACCTAAACAGTTTCTTAATCAAGCTCAGGTAAAAAATCCTAAGAGCTCCAAAGCTCCCAATAACTCACATGATCTTAGGGTTAAAATCAAGTGCGATTCAAGAATGCACATCAACGTAACCATCAAGTATGGTGTAAAGTGCATAAACCTTTGGATACAAAACTCAAGATCCCACATATGAAATCCATGTTTTAGGATAAATCACATTCATTTCTTGAGTATGAGATTCCCATGATCATTGATCATCGAGATCGGGGAAAACTTTGTGCTTGATAAAAAAACACGCCTAGTCTTCCTTATCAAGGAAGTCGTAAACATCGTTGTTGGATCTTACCACACAGAGTGACTCTGTTGTTCCCAACTTTCCAAAAACTATCAAAATATAAAAATCAAAACAATTCAAAAATATAAAAAACATGAGAAAACACAAGAAAAATCAAAGGTACAATCAAACATTGCAATCAGGTATTGCATACACATGGATCTTTCTTTCTTCCCTTCCTTTTTATTCTTATAAAAGTCTTCCTTCCATTTTCATCCCTTTGGTGATATTGTGGTTAGACTTTTCACACACATTTTGTGACATTTATCTCTATGGTATCCATTTGATCCTGGTATTTTATCACCTTGGTAAATTAAAGAACGACTGACCTCTTAGAGATCCTATCACATTCAACATCTAATAAACTTCTTGTGAAGAAATGTTTGACATATTTGTTGACACTAGCCAATGTCATCATCACAATCACTTCCATTTCCTTCCATCAAGCCATTTGTGGTCCTTAACCTCTTGTCAAACAAGAGAGCTAAAATAAGTTTTTAGAAAGTAAAAAGAATCAAAATCAATCAAAAAATCAAAAGCTAAAAGCTACAAAGCAAAAGTAAATTGATATATTACTCTCTCTCAGGGTATTTCCAATAATCTCTATCGAGGTTGTGGATGCCTGACTGGTAGTAGAGAAATGTTTTGATTAGAATCAAATGCATCTCCTTCGGGGCTATGGATGTCTGGCTAGAAGCAAAGCAATGTATAACTATCCTTCCACCCTTCATTCACAAATCACCTATCATCTATAAAAATAAATCATTCATACACATTGGCTAGGGTGTCTTCACTTGTTGTCTATTAAATCTTCCCTTTAAGAGATAATTAAATTCCACGTACACACACTGGATCTCTATGAGTAAATAGGATTAGTATGTTATGAAGTGTCTTTTTTTTGGACCTTGTTCAGACTCTTACTCTAGTCCATATCTCGTCTAACAATTTGTGCCTTTGGCTAATCACTTCTTCATCACGAGGCTTCTAAGATACATTCATATCATTCACATTGTTCTTATAGTTCATTCAGAAAATCCATGTGTATGGTATTTGCTTTATGCCATGTTTTCGGACACCTTTGTCCCCTTTTAAAAAAAAATATTCTCCTTCCTTTCTATCATGTGCTTTTAGGCCAACTTACACTGGGGGCATCCTTGCTTCTTCCCAGCACTTCATTATTTTATGTTCATCATCGCGTTGAACCTATCTATAATGGCATTGGGTCCCACTTCTATGCTGAAGAGTTTGCCTTTGAATACTCCCACCTAATCACTGGGGCATTTTCACATCTTCACCTTTCTTGTACGTATGTTGCCTTATGCCCTTGTACATCCCATCTATCATGAGGGGCATCTATGCTTCCTCATCTTCCTATACATAGTTTCAAAAAACTTTCAAAATCATCAAAACAATCAAATTTGTTAGAAAAATCAAAACATTCAAATATGTTTAAGAAAACTTCTAAAAATTGAAAATCATCCTACAAAATGTCATTCTTTGGTTCTCACATGTTCATGTGCATGACTCACGGATTATCTTGATCTACCACCATCAACAAAATCTAGGTTGCTTACTTCATCTGTAATTTGGGGCACAATGAGTTGTCTGGTATTTTTTCATAGTGCACATTGCTTTTTCATAGGACCAAAGTGTCCTCCGTTATTCCCCTTGCATGTATCCTTTCTTGGGGAGCCATTATAACCCTTTTTTGTTAATTCACATAGGTTGGAACTGAAGCTCAATAACAAAAACATTACATTATGTTTCTCTGTTAGGTTTGGCTTGTTTACTTTCTTGTATTGCATTGCATTTTGTATGTTGCATGGAGTTAGGAATCTTTTACTTTCTCGTATTACATTGCATTTTTTATGTTGCATGGAGTTAGGAATATTTTACTTCCTTGTATTGCATTGCATTTTGTATGTTGCATGGAGTTGGTGTTTTTAGAAATGGACATTTGTTCGTATATGGCTTTTCAATGTCATACTACACTTTTGTTCATTCTTTTTAATAAGGACCGATGATGAAGATAATTAGCAATATGATGAAAAATAAAAGTTGTTTAAAAGGCATTGGATGGATGTTAGCTCATTCCCCTTTCCTCATACTCATTTTTCTTCTATATCCCCTTTATTTTCTTCTTCTTCACACTTTTCTTTCTTCTGTTCTCTTTTTGTCATCTTTTCAATCATCAATCGAGTTCTTCTATCACCCCATCTGCAATTGAGGGTGCATCCTCATACTCCTTTTCTTCTATATCCCCTTTCTTCTTCTCCACATTATTCTTTATTGCGTTCTCTTTCTATCATCTTTTCGATCGTCAATCGAGTTCTTCTATCACCCCATCTATAATTGAGGGTGCATCCTCATACTCCTTTTCTTCTATATCCCCTTTCTTCTTCTCCACACTATTCTTTATTCCATTCTCTTTCTATCATCTTTTTGATCGTCAATCGAGTTCTTCTATCACCCCATCGACAATCGAGGGAGCATTCTCCATTCTACTCATTTTTCTTCTATCCCTTCAAAATTTTCTACTTGTTTATGCTTTTCTACTTTCTTTGAAGTGGCATTTCTTACGCCACCTCAAAGAAGGGAAAATGTAGACACCTAAAGTATGCTTACACTTAGAATTTCATCTAATTCAACTGATTAACGACACTTCGTTAATCAACCCATCTTCGTTCCATTCTTGGATGCCCATTCACGACACTCTTTCGGTCACATTCCTCCTATAATCAGATTATTTGGCTAATATCTCTCTTATTAGCTAAACATTACTCATTTCTACCATTCATAACATCTCTAATTCTCTCTAGACCACTTCTATTGGCTTTGTAGGCTATCTATGAGTAACAATTGGTTATCTAGACCCCTCCCAACTCTCAATGAGTCTCTAATCACTTGCTAATCAAGTTTAACTAGCCTAAACCCTAGTTAACTAGCCTAAACCCTAGTTAACTAGCCTAAACCAAGCTTAACTAAGCCTAAAGCATGTTTATCCTAATCTAATATAAAATATTTAGTCCCACGTGCACCCAAATTTCAAACTCTTCCATTTGGAAAACTATAAATACAAGGCTAAACCTACCCATTCAACTTACACCTTCACACCTCAGATATCTTATTAACATTAAGAACACCTAGTTTTGGGATTCCATTTTATTAGCTTTAAGCTATAAGACATTTGATCTTAAACTTACTCCCTTAATTTATCTTCAGCAAATAACCTCCATTTACATCCATAATCCAAGTTTTTAGTAAATAGAGAGAACCATTATCCTTGAAGCCATTAATGGTGAGACTCCATTCTTGAAAGCTTGAGAACCATAAAACAACTAATCACACCTTTGATTACTAAGTTGATCTTCTCAGGTTCAATGTTTAATTAAGTTATCTAAAGAGTAGAGAGTAGATTTTAGCATGGTAGTTTATATTTAATCTAGTTCATACAATAATATATGTTAATCTTGTTTTTCTCTTATCATGATGGTTTAGTGTAGATTAGGTTCATGCTTTGAGGTTATAGGTTTTAAATTCATTTCCATAGCATATCTAATTTATCCATGAACACACCAAGGGTCCTAGATCAAAAAGGATGAGTGGAAATCACATTCCACCAGCCATGGGGTATTTGGAGTATGTAAGTAAAATTGTCTACACCCATTTCTAGAGCACAATAGCACAGAAGGATTTATTTGGTTGGGAGCTAATGGATGAGGATATGGTGACTGTGCACACTCAAAATCAACTATCATGGTTAATGTACACCCACATGGATGAGCCTAAATTTTATGTATGTGAAGAGTCATGCATTTTGAGATGGCTGAAGAAGGCATCACAATCTAGACATTTGACAGTAAAGCCTACTGTCATGTCGGATGAGCCGGCCAACAATGCATTGGTGAAGGTTTTTGCTGCAGTAGCTAGAAGGAACATGGAAAAAGATGCAACAATCAAAGTGTTATGTGAGGAGATAAAGATAAAGGATGCTGAGATAGCATGTATAACACAAGAGAGGGACTTCACATAGAAGAAGAATGAATTATTTATCAGCATCACAAAGGAGATTAGGGACAATATAATTAGAGCAAGGCCACACTTGGAGACCAAAGTACCATAGAAGTTTCCATCAATGATACATTATGTAGGAAATTTGGTGGACCTGGTGCTTGAAGATGAACCTTTGCGCATGACAGTGCCAAGGAAGTTAGAGCAAGAGGTAGAATGAGAGAAAGCCTCAATGACGTGAAATATTACGTCCTCTGAAGGGCTATTGTAAGTGCTATAGGAAGTATCAAAGAAAGTAGACCAGGCTTTGAATATATACACAACTCCAGAGGCACTTATCAATATAAAGACCTTGGAAGAAATCAATGAGGTCCAAAGAGCAATGAAGTACAAGACAGTAGGCCACGCAGAAATATTATCAATAGTTAAGCAAAAGCATGAGGCCCTGGCAGCAGCACAGAAGCTATATAAGACTTGGCTGGAAGAGCTTGGGAAGCTCATTATGTAGAAGATGGATCTTTTAGAAGGAAGAATGACATCAATTCCCATCGTTGTGTTGGTTCTATAGAATGAAAAAGGAGAGATTGTGAGGGATGAGTTGGAATCCATTATTGTGGACATTCCAGAAAAAGTAGAATAAGCACTCACTGAATGATAGACCTTGGAGGCCAAAATAAAGGAGGAGTATCCAGAGTTGATCCTTCAAGCTGATACAAAGGATGTTGCCTCTTAAAACATTCTTATTCATCTATATTCTTTCTTATTCTTTCCATTAATATTCTTTACTGTAATTTTTGGAGATAACCATTGTCAGGATGACAATGAGATTAGTGTGGGGTAATGTTGATTAGAGAATACTTTTTAGAGATCCCACAAGAAGTATGCATGGGAGAGAAGGCCAGGATCAAGGGCACATAGAGATAGGAAGAGCCCGCGCATGGAGGGAAAGTTCAGCATTTAGAACTTAGCTAATTTTAAGCATGAAGACCTATTTCTAGATGATCACGTGTGGAACACACCAAGGATGCAAAGATGTGTGCACCACGCATTATCTATCTTTAGAGGATTGTTACTTTAGTTAACCGTAAGAGGTCTATAGATAACACACTTTCATGTGTGGTTATTCCTGTAAATGGCACGTGGCTATTAATAGCATTCAACCTATTTCTAAAATAGATGAGCAGGGAAGGGAAAGTCCCCACCCTATATATATGATATGAAGTACATAGTAAAATATATACATACACAAACATGGAGAGATGGATGTATGAAGGTATAGAGGTATGCACATATGATTGGATTATTGTATCAGATCCATGCGCGTATTGGTATAAATTGACATAATTGTAAGGAGATTTTGTGTTAATTAGTAGATGGAAGATATTGGTTGAATCTAAGTGTCATTCCTATGTGTAATTGAGTAGTGCATGTTATTGATTCAATCATGATTACTGTTTAATCTTGTTCTTTCATATATCTAAATGTAGCATGCATGGTAGAATGGTGGATTAGTTATGAACATATATGTTTATTCTTTCATCACGCTAACATCCTGCTACAGTAACCCTAAAGAGGGACCTGGTACCTTTACGTGCTTTGGGTGAGCACTCAGTCTAGGTTGAGTGATGTGCCAGCGTGACTAGGGTGTTATCTAGTAAATTCTAGGCTGCATCACAGACATTGAAGGAGAAGCTAACTACCGCACCCATATTATACTTCCCTTCATGGACTAATTTGTTTCATGTGCATATGGATGCTTTAGGTATAGAAATTTGTGCAATCTTAGTACAACCATGTGAGGGAAATGTGGATCATCCCATATGCTTTGCAACCAGGAAGATAACACTAGTGGAATAAAACTATACAAGTATAAAGTGAGGCCTTGTCAATTATTTATGCACTTCACAAGTTTCAACAGTACTTATTAGCCACGTTGATTATATTGTGTTGGGTTTCAGAATGGAACGTGGGTTGAAACCACACTTAAGGGACAATAAGTCCCTCCTCTTCAATGGGAGAGGTTCCCTTATTGATAGCATGAAAAACAAGTGTACATATATACAACTCTCAATGTTTAGACCCTGATATTCTGGAATGTTTTCATACTTAAAAGATTATCAATCAGAAGGAATGGAAGAATATAGAGATGGGGGAAGGAACAAAACAACAATGCTTTTGGGAAATATAGATAATAGATTATCTCCCTACTCACATTGAACCAAGAAAATATAGAAAAGGATCAATTACTTCACCATCGATGCAAATCTACAGACACAAAGTTCTGAGGATTACAAAGACCAGAACACAAATTTTCTATTGAATGCAAAACAAATGATCCATTCAATCAAGCTAGGAGAGAGAGATATAACAAAGGAAAATAAGAAAAGAAATAACTTTTGTATTAAATTACTTTAGAATTTATAACCTTTCCAGGAAACCAGAATCCCCTTTTTCCATGGCCAAAACCATGTTCTTATAACAATTCGTATACATCCATACTTTGTCCCCAAGAAAATAATATCCAAAAGGAATAATGTTTGTTGCAGATCCGCTTTTGGAAAGTGACATGAAACAAATGCACTCATGAAAACCGGAGGTTCCAAAAGGAATAATCAGTTCAAGTATGATTACTTTAGCAGGGGGCATGTAATGATTTTCTTCTTCATGTGGTCCTACCATTCCTACCTTTTAACCATTTTCATAGCACTCAAGTACTTGCTGGTGAGTTTTCTCCCTTTTTTATCATGTATGCCTGATAAACTCTTTTTTTTTATGATTAAACTTTACATCCCTTTAAACTTATCGATTTGGCTCCATAATAAACTTAAAAATCATCTCATGGAGAAACGACAAGGGTACAGAGAAAAAGAATGAATAATGATCCATTTTTGCATATTGTAGAGCTCTGGTTCGTTAATGGTGCCAAAAACCAAATGAGTGTATTTGACTATCCTTTCCCCCTTTTACCTTCAAAATTGGACCCTACACGTGGCAAGATCTAATTAACGATGACCCTGGGGGAGAAATCTACATTTTCTAACAGTTGGGAAAAAAACATGATTTCTCATTTTGCTCCACCCTCCCGTAGCTCCGCCAAAAGTTAGACATGTGGTGACATCTGGGTGGCTGAGGAAATGCAGTTCAAATCTACCATTTAAACTCTTTTTAACAAAATGCTCAAATTCTCAAAAACCTCTACCATCCCGCTTTGACTTTTCAACATTAACACGTGGCACACCACGATTGGAAAAAAGGGGTCGCAACTCAATTTGCAACATTTTAACCTTTTGGTGAAAAAGGCTCAAATTCTCAATTTCCCTCGTAGGCCCATTTTTCTGATTCCATCCTTCAACATGTGGCATCATCTGACTGGGTGCGGGAATGCATTTCAGTTTTATACTTTATCTATTTTTGAAAAGGGGAAAAATTCCAACTTTTCCCTGAAAGTTTGTGCCCCCGCCATTGACTTTTCAACATAGGCCAGGTGTCCCTTTCTGATCTATTGCGGGCCTTAACTTAGAAATTTTCCCTTCGCATGAGCGGGGTCGTGGTCCATTTTAGAACTTTTCACCCTTTTTGGAACCAAGGCTAAAATTCCCAAAGTCCTCCGTCAGTCCACCAAAATGCCTGTGAATTGAAAAATGGCCACGTGTCCCTTTCTGATTCTTCAACACATGGCATCTCCTGATTAGTTGTGGGGACGTGCTTCACTTTTTATCTATTTTGAAAAGGGAAAATTTCCAACCTTTCCCCCGAAATTTCATGCCTCCACCATTGAATTTTCAACATGAACATGTGTCCCTTTTTGATTTGCTGTAGATTTCAACTCAAAATTATCCTTTCGCTTGGGTGGGGCCACGGGTCATTTTTAGAACTTTTCACCCTTTCTTCATAATGTGTTAGAGAATAAAATAGATCCGTCATTCTAAACTTCCGCCATAACTGCTCCAACCAATCAGGGACTGGCGGGGATGTGGGGAAAATCTAACTTTTTTCCAAAATCACCAAAACTGATAACTTCAAAAAGGAACTCATCCGGCCACATCCAATGGGAAAAAAATGCGTAGCTTCACCTTTTCGAGAAATAATTTGATGGGGAAAATAACGTAGGAAGTTGCAGGAAACAGTAAAATGCTATTTTTACTCCCAATGAAGAATTTCTTTCTCTGTAAAAGGTTAAAAAAGAGAGATCAAGGTCCCACGCATTCCAAATGCATAAAAGAAGAAATAAAATTATTTTCCATCCATTGAAAATAGGTACAATGTTTTGACAGCAGTAGACTGAGGAATTTTGATTAAAAAAATTGTGGGAAATGAAAATGAGCATCTGAGGAGTTTAAAACACGAATTTCTTCTATGGCAGGGCTCCAATTTTCACAAAATTAGATTCGAAAGGGTGGGGAAAATTGAGAGGACAACAATTGGCTCCTTCTAGGGATGATTTCGTAGAGGAAAGAGGAAAAATCAATAACCTTAGAGAATTCTAGGGATTCAGATTGAATCAGTGCCTTAGCCAACAGGAAACAGAGTCAAAAAACAAACCAGCACATAAGATAACATAGAAAGGAAACCAACTAAAACAAAACCAAGGGAAGAAAAATGTTATACAAGATGTACATAGGTATCGCCAAAACTCCTAGGTTTTGAACAAATTCAAAAATTTCCCACTATAAGGGAGTGGGAGAGGAGAACCATCCATGTAATCTAGGTAAAAAGAGTTCTCACCAGTGAAATGTCTAATTTTAAAAGGACCAAGCCAAAGGGAATCAAAATTACCATGGCTGCCTTGAGGTTCATGCCTTTTGTCCCAAATAAAAACATTGTCTCCCACTTGAAAAGTTCTGGGTTTAGCCTTTTTGTCAAACAGAGCTTTTACCTTGAGTTGATGAGATGATATTATGTCAACCACTTGTAATCTATCTTCATTCAACTTCTAGAGGTACATAATTCTTTTGTCCAATGAATTGGTAAAGTTGACATCCTCAATGGCCTTCATCAAATGCAAGGCTAATAGTTCTAATGTCACTGGAATCTGAGCTTCAACTCCATATACCACTTAAAAAGGAGACATTCCAATGGATTTCTTAGGTGTAATCCTATCTATCTGTAAAGCATCATATAGTTTTTTATGCCAATTCCTCTTAGATTCATTAACAAGATTCCGAACAATGGTGACCAAGTTTTTGTTAGTAGAATTTTCTTGTCCATTCCCTTGGGGATAGTAATCTGAAGAGTGTGTAAGGGAAATGCCATATCCATAGCAGAAATCCATCATCTCAGCAAAAGAAAAATTAGAAACATTGTCACTGACAATCTGGTTTGGTACCCCAAACCTTATTAAGATGTGCTCCTTGATGAAGTTGCATACTACTTCAGAAGTATTATGTTTAACTGGAATGGTTTCCACCCACTTGGTGAAATAATCAGTGGCAGTCAAAACATGAGTATGCCCTACACTTGAAGGTGGATTGAGTGTTCTAATGAAGTCCAAACCCCAATGTTTAAGCGGTCCTCAATCACCAATGGTTTGAGAGGTAAAGCAACCAATTTTGGTCTTCCAAAAAAGGTTTGACACGCTTCACACTTACCTACCCACTTTGATGCATCTTTGAACAGGGTAGTCCAATAATATCTAGCACAGAGGATTTTGTGGGCCGTGACACCAGAAGAGAAACGACCTCCACAGGCCTGGTCATGAAAGGCTGAGAATAATTTCTTTTTCTGCTCTTTGTCAATGCATTTCAAAAACCTTCTATTTATCCCTCATTTGAACAATGCATTTTCCCACAACACATATTGCGCAGACCTTAATTTGATGGCTCTCTTATCCTTAGCACTCAAATGAGATGGACATTCTCCATAAGTAAGAAAGTGTGCAATGCCATCATACCATTCATCAGTTGAGCTGAGGAAAAGAACAAAAGGGATATCAACTTCCTCCTTAGACAATTTAGCATCAGCTCCTTCAGCAATGAGTTCACATAAGCCCTTTCCTTGAACTAGCTTGGTGAGTTTGATGTCAATATCTTACTCCTAAAATTTGGCTACACAATTTCCTCTCTTGGTTCCAAATTCTTTTTGTGTAAGAATGGATTTAATATTTGTATCAGGTAAAAGCACAATAGAATGAGAGTTGAGGATGTAGAAACGAAACTACTTCACAGCTTTGACCACTATAAAATCATGTTTCTCCATCATGGTGTACTTCATCTCATGGGCTTTCAAAATATAACTCATGAATGCTATGTGGATCTCATGACTTTCAGCATTCTCCTGAGTTAACATAGTAGCTAGAGTACTTTCAGTAGCATAGCAATAGATAATGAAGTCTTTGCTATAATCAGGGTAAGCCAAGATTAGAGTCTTTGCTATAACTCTCTTGATGTCTTCAATTGTAACCTTTCCTTTAGAGGACCAACCAAAAGTCTTCTTCCCTTTCATCTTGTGAGCTATGTTTAAAGTAAGTTTAGCAAAATTAGGTATGAATCTTCTTAAGAATTTGATCTTTCCAAAGAAAGAGTGCACACCCTTCTTGCTTGTGGGGAGAGGGATCTGTTGAATCATCTAGAATCTTTCTGGATCAAACTTAATTCCCTCCTTAGAGACAATGTGTCCCAATAATTTTCCCTCAGTGACATAAAAGATAGATTTATTGGGATTCAAGGAGATTCCATGCTCTCTACACTTTTGTAGGACAGTTTCAAGGTGTTGGGAATGATCAGCTCTGTTTTTTGAAAACATAGTCAGATCATCAAGGTATACAACTATGCAAATCCCTTGAGACTGCCAAAGGCCAGGTCCATTTCCCTCTAAAAGGTGGCACCAACATTGATGAGGCCAAAAGGCATTCTCCTATAAGCAAAGGTTCCCCAAGGAGTGGTAAAGGTAGTCTTATGTTCATCTGCAACACTTAATTCTACTTGACTATATCCTAAGAATCCATCAAGCATGGACAACATTTCTGAACCTGTAACAACCTGTAACACTTGATCCATTATGGGGATAGGATAATTATTCTTCAAAGAGGCTTGATTCAAATTCCTAAAATCATCACAAATCTGGATCTCACCATTCTTCTTTCTGACATGCACAATATTAGCAATCCACGTTGAATGGTGAATGGGGAAAATGATCTTAGCCTTCAATAACTTTTGGATCTCTTGAAATATTGTATCAGCAATTTTAGGGTTATAGTGCCTCTACTTTTTTTGGAAGGGCTTGATCCTAGGTTTTAGAGGAATGAAATGGTGCTTCTCTTTTGGCTGAAAATCCTTGAGGTCATCATAAGAATAGGAAAGAACATCAACATACCTTTTTAACATATTCATTACTTTCTTCCTCTCCTCTTGTGTGCAGCACTTTCCAATGTTTACCAACATGGGTTCATTAAGACTCCCAATGTTTATCTTTTTATAGTCAGTAGACTGCTGAGCTCCTTTGGAATTTTTGGACTTGATGTACCTATCACGTTTATCAAATAACTCTTCTAAACTTACTAGCCCTTTAGGTATCTTATCACCTTTTAGTTTTATGCAACCATCATGATCCATTTCTTCTTTGTTATCTTTTTCATTTGGGGGCACGCACTCTCTAGGAATATTTCCACTTCCTTTAAAGTACAACTAGTGAAAATTATCTCTAAGTTCAAGGAAGGAAAGTAAGTGTTGATCATCATTAAAGACCTGCCAATTGTTTACATTATCGGACACACTAGGCCTATGAATCATCTCAATGGTGAATTTATCTTGGGAGAAATCTAGATGAGGGATCAATAGAGACCCTGAGATAGCCAAGGAATCATCACTGGTGTTTCTTTCCCTTGGCATGGATTCAATTGAAAAGGCATCAAGGAGCTCAATTGAATCCCAAACTATATTCTTGTAATGTTTCAGCCTTCTATTCTTCACTTGAAAAAGATCTCTGACCTATTTTACAATCATCTCTACATCTCCACAAGAAAGGAGATTCTTGATCTCCATATATTTTTCCATACTTAAACCAAGGATGAGAGCCTCATACTCAATTGTATTATTTGTGTTTTCAAATTGGAGCTTGAAAGAGAAAGGGTGAATTTTCCCTTCAGGAGAAATAAGCACCACACCAGCTCCAAAACCAGCTGAGGAGTAGCTTCCATCAAATTCCAAGATCCAAACACCATTAGGATCAAGAAGCACTTCCTTAGGATGGTTAGCCTCATATTGTGACATGATCATGTAATTATCATGACCAATGTCCGCATAAAGTATTTTTGCCTTTGGGTCATCTATTTTTTGCATGATATATTCAGTTTGTTTCTCAGGCAGTAGCTTCTTCATTTTCCCATTCACTGGAATAAGAGCATGTGACCAATCCATCATGTTTTCTCCTCCAACATTTTTGTAAAAATTTCTACTCAACAGCATGATGTAGGAAGGGGGAATATCAGCTACCAAAATGGTGGCTAAAACTCTCTTCTCTGGAAAAGCAGCAAAGGCTACTTGTGCATCCTTAATCCTCCCAACCAATGGCACTTCTCTACTTTCCATTGAGTAACATGAACCAAAAGCATAGGTTAGGGTTAAGCCTAGGGAATGAGATACCTTAGCAATAATCACATTATCTGAATCACTAGAATCAATAACACAAATGTTGAGTTTGTGGCTAGCTATAAGGAGAGTGACATAAAATGGTTTGATCTTCCCATCAGATAAAGTGACTTCTTCCACAAGGATTGGTTGAGATAAAGGAGGAGTGGGCAAGAGACCTTTGGAACTAGGGGATAAAGTCTTGGATTTGGAGTTTACAAAGTATATCATCTTAGCAAAGGCCTTGGGACGGGTTTCGTAGAATTCAGCTTCTGAGATCTGGACCTTAGTTTTCTTGAGATGGTCAATAATGTCAAAAGAACTAGAGGTAGGTGAAGCACCATTGATAGGAATAGATGAAACTTTTGACTTATCAACTCTATCATTTGAAGGGCACGATGTTTTAGGAGTAGAAATAGATGAGGAAGGAACAACAAAACTTACCTTGGGTGTGGAAAAAGTTGGAATAGGAGCTCCTCTCCTTGTAATCACTGGAATGACTGTAGGAGGTTCCTTAGATATTTTAGCAGGTTGCACCACTTTCTCTTTCTTTTTAGCTTGTTCACAAGTCATGATGGCATATGATTCATTTTTCATCTCTGTAACTCTTTCTTCATAATCATCCTCTTCATCTATACCTTCAGTGGTGAGAAAATGGACATGAGATCGACTCAAATCTTCTAATTCTTCATCATCTTCTTCTTCATGTTCTTCATAGGTTTCATCATCCTCCTCGTCATCAAGCTCCAACACTTCACATGTTGTATTGACTGGAACTTTAACAGGTGGGCCTTCAATTGCTAGTCTAGTCTGAGTAGAGGGCAACTGATTCCTGGGCTGAAATTTCTTCCTAGGAACATCCTAATAAGGAGAATACTAGGTGAACTACTTCTTGAGAGCAATAAGATCATTAGCAATTTTCTATACCAACTGATCTGCACTAGCTCTAGGATGTGGAAGAAGTAGATGCTTTGGATTTGGATGAATCTCTCCTTATCTTTCCAGAAATGATCATATCATCTTCAACACTAACAGCAAATCTCTGATCAGCATCCAAGGTGGCAATATTGTCTCTCCTAAGTGCATAGATCACTTCAGGCAGTTGGGCATTAAGGAAGAAACATTTCTTAATTTGATCCACATGGCGTGTGTTTTGTGGGATCTTGTTAACCATCCTGTTGAATTTGGCCACAAATTCCCTCATGTGCTCATGTGACTCTTTCTTGATTTGAGAAATATGGGCTAAGAGGGCATGTACATCTTCAGTAGGTTTGAAACGCTGCTCAAACTAGGTTGTCATGGTGTTCCAATTGGTGATGGATCCAGTAGGAAAATGATAGAACCAATCAGCAACATTATCTTGCATTGTCTCCACAAAAATTCTAACGGAGATATCCTCATGTTCAAAAAGGTGAATATTTTGTCAATTTGAGCATGATTACTTTAGTAGGGGGCATCTCATGATTTTCTTCTTCATGTGGTCCTACCATTCTCACCTTTTAACCATTTTCATAGCACTCAAGTGCTCGCTGGTGAGTTTTCTCCCTTTTTTATCGTGTATGCCTGATAAACTACATTTTCTAATGATTAAACTTTACATCCCTTTAAACTTATCGATTTGGCTCCATAATAAACCAAAAAAATCATCTCATGGAGAAACAAAAAGGGTACAGAGAAAAATAATGAAGAATGATCCATTTTTTCATTTTATAGAGTTCTGGTTTGTTAATGGCACCAAAAACTAGATGACTGTATTTGGCTATCCTTTCCCCCTTTTACCTTCAAATTTGGACCCTGCACGTGGCAAGATCTAATCAACGACGGCCCTGGGGGAAAAATATGCATTTCCTGACATTTAAGAAAAAAGGCACGATTTCTCATTTTTCTCTGCCCTCTCGTAACTCTGCCAAAAGCTGGACATGTGGTGTCATCTGGGTGGCTAAGGAAATGCGGTTCAAATCTACCATTTAAACTCTTTTTAACAAAAATCTCAAATTCTCAAAAACATCTGTCAGCCCACTTTGACTTTTCAACGTGAACATGTGGCACATCACAATTGGAAAAAAGGGGTCGCGGCTCAATTTACAACATTTTAACCTTTTGATGAAAAAGGATCAAATTCTCAATTTCCCCCACAATCCCACTATTCTAATTTCTTCCTTCAACACGTGGCATCACCTGAATTGGTGCGGGAATGCACTTTAGTTTTATACTTTATCTATTTTTGAAAAGGGGAAAATTCCAACTTTTCCCAGAAAGTCTGTGCCCCCACCATTGACTTTTCAATGTAGGCTAGGTGTTCCTTTCTAATCTGTTGCGGGCCTTAACTTAGAAATTTTCACTTCGCATGAGTGGGGCCACAGGCAATTTTAGAAAAAATTTCCCTTTGTGGAAACAAGGCTAAAATTCCCAAAGTCCTCCGTTGGTCTGCCAAAGTGCCTGTGAACTGAAAAATGGCCACGTGTCCCTTTCTGATTCTTCAACACATGGCATCATCTAATTGGTTGTGAGGACATGCTTCGCTTTTTATCTATTTTGAAAAGGGAAAAATTCCAACCTTTCCCTCAAAATTCCATGCCTCCACCATTGAATTTTCAACATGAACACGTGTCCCTTTCTGATTTGTTATGGATTTCAACTCAAAATTATCCTTTTACTTGGGCGGGGTCACGGGTCATTTTTAAAACTTTTCACCCTTTCACCATAATGCCTTAGAGAATAAAATGGATCCATCACCCTAAACTTCCACCAAAACTTCTCCCACCAATCAGGGACCTGTGGGGATGCGGGGCAAATCTGACATTTTTTCCAAAATCACCAAAATGATAAGGTCAAAAAGTAACTCGTCCAGCCACATCCAATGGGAAACAAATGCATAGCTTCACCTTTTCAAGCAAGAATTTGAGGGGGAAAATAATGTAGGAAGTTGAAGGAAACAGGAAAATGCCATTTTGTCTCCTGATGAAGAATTTATTTCTCTGCAAAAGGTTAAAAAAGAGAGATGCAAGGTCCCACGCATTCCAAATGCATAAAAGAAGAACTAAAATCATTTTCCATCCATTGAAAATAGGTAAAACATTTTTACGGAAGAAAACTCAAGAATTTTGATTAAAAACGTTATGGGAAATGAAAACGAGCATCTGAGGAGTTTAAAACACAAATTTCTTCTATGACAGAGCTCCAATCTTCATGAAACTAGATTCGAAAGGGTGGGGAAAATTGAGAGGACAACATACTATACACATATCACATGACATTTAAGTACTTGATCGATAAGTCAGTTCTACAGGGTAACATATATCACTAGATTCTCTTATTTCAGGAGTTTTATTTCACAGTTATGGTAAATCCTAGTAAGAGTAATTCGGGTCCTGATCATCTATCCAGAATTAACTCTGGAGAGGATGCACAAATCATAGAGGATATTATGCTAAATACATAGTTTTTTAGATTGAACTGTGTGTCAGGAGATTTAGAAAACATTGTAGTTTTCTTATACATTGTCCTTACACCTGAAGGAATGAAGAATTTGGAAAAGAAACAGCTTGTTATTCATGTTGAGCCATATCTGTTATCCATTTTTCACCTCCTGTGTAAAAATGGACAACGGGGATCTACAAGTTAAAAATGTCAAAGTTAGTGTATTCAAGTTTGTGGCAATTTATTATAAATTCCATGGTGTTCACAAGAAGGCTGAAAGTATTTAGGAAAATCCCTGGTGTCATATAAGGGGACTGGAGGTGAGCTTGCAAAATGAATAAGGAGAGAAACATTTCATACAGCTCAGTCAAGCTAGAAATATGTGAGGATAATTATTTTGTCATCTTGGAGAGATCATGGAAGCCACAAACGATCTCATCTTGGTGTTTACCTCTTTAGATGCAATCTTGGCATACCGAGTTCCAAACCAAGCTCGAGAAAATCCAAAGTGGCTGAGCAAATGAGTAACTCAATGAGTCAAGATTAAGGCTCCTCAGACGAGTTATAAGGACTGAGTTATAGCCCTATAGTGAAGTGGGAATAACTCAAGCTTGCACGAGTTGACATTTAAGGTGGAGTGAGTGACTCACCTTGATGAATCGGCAGTTGGTTAATAGGTGAGCCCAAAGGCAAGGTATAATCCAATGTCACATCGAGCTTGGTGAGAAAAGTAGGTGAGCTCGATGGTTTCTAATAAGAAGCCAGATACCTCAGTGAGCCAAGTTTGAGGAGCTTACAAGAACATGTTTGCATGTGGTGGTAGAGTTGTGATAGATCTTGTGAAATTTTGTAACCAACTTGTATGAAGATAGCAATGAGTTTTCACTCATTCGAGGAATCGTTGTATGTCTCAGTCAAGGAAAACAAATGGGATTGGCTCAGCATGTGAGTAACTCATCAACACACCCTTTACTCGGGGCAGAAAAGAAGAAATTTGTGTTCCACATAGGGTGAGGCTCAAATGGTGATCGAGCCAGGTCGTTTCCTAAGCTCAGTAGGTCAAGTCATGAAAGATGGATCCATAAAAAATGTGTCATGATGAAGCTCGAAAAAGAAGTAGAGTGGTGTGGAGACTGAATCCAACATGAAGTTGCTCGTAGAGCTCAGTGGTTAGTGGCCTGGGATAAATTTTTAAGGTTCTTGGTCGTAAAATACTACCACATGATGAATGAGATTTCCAGATAGAGGGAATATGGAATCCAATGATCTTATGGGAAGCTTCAGCAAGCCATAAGGCAATGTTGGAAGCTAAGGTCATGCATGAAGTCTGTAGATAGTTTCAAGTTAGAGCAATGTTGGAAGCTATACATGAAGAATCATTAGAGTGGGTATGGATCATGCCTGGATGTGAATTTGTGAGATTAGCTTGAGCTTGGAGCAAGGCATTGAGGTGGAAGGAAATGAATCGATTCGTCATCAAGGATTCTGACTGCAATCGAAAAGTAGTGGTCCAAGATCTCAAGGATTAGAGGTCGGCTCGTCGTGGTTGGATGGTGTGAGAATGCATAGCACTTATATGGTGGCACGAGTCACAAAAAATGGGATCGACACCTATAATGAACAACTCACATAGGGGTGACTTGGAAAATAAATATTGATCCACTCATATGGGACAAACTCACACATAAAACTCAATGCATGGGGAATTTAGTGGCTCAACTCATGGAATCAGTGAAGCATTTGACATGGGCTGAGTTACATCAAATGAATGGAGGAGCTTGTGTGTCGAGCTAAGATGTGAGATCAAGCCCATTAGGAAATGAATAGAAAAGCTGGTGGAGCCGAGTCACGGAGGAAAAGGAGCTGAGATTGGACTCACCGAGCTTACTCAGGATCAAGCTGTGCAAATATGATAAGGATCTCGCATGGAAGAATCTAGGTTTTGAGAACATATGAAGCCATGTTTGATGCTCAGCATGTTGAATATCAATGTATATACACTAGGTAAGGAATTAAGATCCTCGTCATCCTAAATGTAAAATGTAAGAGGAAGAAACGATCCAATTGAAATGTCTGGTTTAAATCCATAATAATACTCTGCACACAGTCGAGTCATTTGTACATATACAAATGAGACCCTGAGCTAGGAGGTTGAGCCATGGAGCTAATCATTGATGTAGAGAGGGGATCGGTAAACATGAATGGATTTCTGTTGCGGAGATGTTTGTGGCATATTGGAGATTCTTTTTGGAGTAAACCGTTTTAGAGGTTTGGAGTTTTTTGGGTCAAAAATGTTGAGGGAGATAAATTTCTCTGAAGCCTGAAACTCTGAAACTCAAAAATTCAAAGTTTCAGGTTTACGGGATTAAGAGATTATGGAATTCATAGTTTGGGGATAGCTACGAAGTGTCATCACAAGGTACGAGTCTATTACTGAGTTGGAAGGAGGCCCGAGTTCGATGCTGAGGAGAGATCGGGTTGTATGCCGAGTTCATCGGTTGGCGAGGCAGAATAGGGGACCGAGTCGTTAGAGTGGCAGAGTGTAAATCAACTACTGAGTTGATAGGGAGATATGTCTCATAGAAACCCAAACTGAGTAACTCATGGTTAGGTCAAGCAAATGAGATCACCGAGATTGGCTCACAATTTGAGCCACGTCACGTATAATTCATGGTGGAAGACGAACCACTTAGTCAGAAGATGTGTAGGGTATAGAAGAATCTCAGCTCAGGTCACTTTGATGGTGCTAGGTTTATAGGTGAAGCTCGTCACGATAGGAGCTCGCTTCTATACAGAGCTCAGAGTAGAGGTCGCATCATCGATAGAGGAGCTTGGTGGAGAGATTGTGTTGGAAGCAGAGTGATTTGAGCTTGTGAATGAGGTGGATTGGCACAAGGAGCTCATTTAAATTATCGGCTCAGCATAATGGTGGAGAAATGATGGACATCAGCCGAAGTATGAAGACTTTCTTTTGAGCTCGTGAATGGTTCAGGAGGCAGGAATATAGAATGCATGGTAAGAGCTCACAAGCTTGTGAAGTTTTAGGTGGCTTGTGAAATAATTTTGCCACATGCGTAAGATGGGCGCAACGCATCTATTTTTTATGGGAGCTCAATGCATCGATTGTTAGAGGATCTCAATTCCACATGGAACCCAGTTTAGGTTTCAGTATTTGGAGAATATTTCGATCGACTCATAGATGGAGAGCTCGATAGATGACTCAATGGGTGAGTCGATGCACATGTCAAGTAAATTGTATGAGCTCAAACATGGAAGAGAACTAGAATGGGGGAGGGGTAGAGTGCCTCGGTCTAGCCATTGAAAGGAAAGATCTCGGTGTTATGTAGATGAGTTGAGACACTGGCTGAGCTCACGGAAAAGGCATTCCACGTAATACAAAGAAAACTCGGAAAAAAGGGAGTGACTCGGTGTTTTTTGAAGTGGATCTCACTTTGTGAGTTGAACATGTAATGGAGCTCATTTGGGGAGCTCGGTGTTTGGAGCTCAATTTGGAGCTCGCAACAAGGGAAGAGCTCTGACCCAACTCGGCGAGCTGGGCCATTTGTGGCTAGAGAGGACTAGTCAAGGGGAGATACAATTATTATTTTTTAATTAAATTAATATTTTTATTTAAATATTTTAAATAATAATATTTATTATTATTATTTAAATATTAGTTTAATTAATTATGAAGACTATGTCAATAGGAATTAATTGCACATGATGGAGCCTTTTCAGATGGTTCAACCGAATGTAGTAAATGATACATCATGTACCTTCCATTTAGAAAGGGGAATTTATCATCCTTATCTCCTCTCTCTCATTTTTCTTCTATAAATGTAAATTGGAAATTCATTCCAAGCATTCCAACAAGTGGATTCTAATAGGTCACACAAGTTGGTGATTACACACTTTCCAAGCTTCCCCTCTTTTCACAAGCTGAGATGTTGTGATTTGTAGGATCTCAAGCCTTTCTCCTTGAATTGTAATGGTGGATTATGCCCTTTTCACCTGATGTAATGATGCACTATACAAGTGCTTGAAGTAATGATAATTATGCTTTGTGATCAAATGAATTTCCTTCCATGATTCTGTTACTTCTGTTTGCCTCTCTCATGTTTTCATGTCCATCGTGCAAGTTTTGGTTTCCACTGCAGGTTCCTGAAGTCTATGATTATCAAGTGGTGAAATATTACATGCATTTGAGTTGTGGTGCTTGTTCACCCTTCTCAAGTTCATCCTTTTTCACTAGGAAACTGTTAGTTTGTTGTCTGATCCATTTTAATAGAGGAACGTCCGCTCTAGTTTGTGGTATCTTGTGCCCTTTCTAGTTGTGATAGGTGAAGGAGATCAGTGATGCAAGCATCCCTCCCACATTAACCCTTACATGTTCTAAACATACCTTAATTTGGTGCATCACAACTTCTAGTTTAGGTTTCATTTCCTTCCAGACCTCTTTCCCTAAATCCCATGAAATGTTAGCATAGGACTAGTTAGCCATTTTTCTTGCATTAGAGGTAGTGTTGTGTTTATTTTAGTAAGAGTAAGTCGGCCTTCTCTGGAGGTTCACCTCGAGCCCAATTCCTACAGCTTGAGAGGTGATCCCATGTGTCCCAATCACATTGAATGTCATGGTTCATTCCCAAGCCATTCAGGGGGTGCATTGATTTGGAGACAATAATATCAACTCATTGGAGGAGACCCTGATAACATGGGAAGAGATGAGGTCTTATGCAGATGTGTTCTAGAACAAGAGCATGAAGCTATTATGGAGGAATCTCATAGAGGCATAGCTAGAGGTCACTATACAGGTGAATCCATGTTTCACAAAATCTTATTGGCTAGCCTATGGTGGGAAACATTGTATTAGGACACAAAAGCATTCGTCAAAACATGTGACCATTTTCAGAGGATAGGCAAGCCTAGGATCCAAGATGAGATATCACTTTACCCTATAGAAAGTGTAGAGGCATTTGAGAATTTGGAAATTGACTTTGTAGGACCTATTTCACCACATGCGCACAAGAAAAGAGTGTGTTATATCACCACATGTACTAACTACTTGACAAAGTGGGTAGAGGTTGTAATTACAAAGGATTGTACTACAGGAACAATATCTAGGTTTCTTTGGGAAAACATTATAAGCATGTATGGATGTCTATTAATCCTTAAAATTGATAAAGGAACTCATTTCATAAATGAGTCTATTAGAATTCTATTAGAAGAGTTTATGGTAAAACACCATAATAATTACCCTTATCACCCATAGGAAAATAGAACTATAGAGGCTTTCAACAATATTTTGGGTCATACACTAACTAAGATATGTGATGTTGGATGGAATGATTGGGATGATAAGGTTTCATCCGTTATATGGGCATACAGTAAAAATTATAAAAGGTTGAATAAGGCCACACCATTTTAGTTGGTGTTTGACACAAAGACATTACTGTATGTGGAATTTATGTTTCCATTCCTTTGTATTATAAGCGCAAGATGATTGGATGATGAAAAGTTACTTGATCAAATTGACAAGTTGATGCAAGTGGATGAGATGTGCATCATTGTGCATTAGAGTCAAACATGACATACACATTAAGTATAATTATTTTACAGTTGGAGGGATGGTGCTTCTTTATGACTCAAAAATTTTGCGTCATCCTAAGAAGTTGAAATTTCACTGGTTAGTAACTTTTATAGTGACTAAGATGTTGGAATCATGTGCATGTCAATTATAGGCATTGGATGAAACCATGTTGCCTGGTTACTTCAATGGGAGTAGGCTAAAGCCCTACTATAAATAATCTTATTTTGGTGTTTATAATAAGGTAGTATTACCACTTAGATTATATTTCCCTTTCATATTTTTCTTTGTTGTATCTTTTTGTAATAACCATGTTCATGCATAGGAGTTGATTACTATTTGTTAAGTTTATTTGTAGAGGACCACGCATACTTTTATTGTGGGGTGTAATAGGTGCAAGTACATGTAAGAGAAACTATATGATGTTAGTATGTCTAATGGATTTGGTTCAAGGGTGTGCATTGGTATGAGGCAAGTGAACACTAAAAGACAAAAATTGGTACACATGATGATGTGAAATAAGGTTGCTTGATGGGAATGTGTAGGGAAGAGTCACACATGCTTAAGGTTGATAGGGTTTTTTTTTAAATATCATATGTTGGAAACCACATAGAAGGACACGCAGTGTAGCATGAGGGAGACAATAACAAGATAGACTACTAGTTAGATGATACAAAGGAAGATGGGATGCAATGTAAGGAGATGTGCACAAATAATATTACCTCCTAGGAAGTAGTAGCACACCATAAGCTTATGACTGTGATGTGTAGAATAAAAAAATAAAAAGCATAGGAAAGAGCAAAAATTGCATTTAAATCTTTATAATGGTGGTAGGTAGAGCGTAATTAATGCGATAAAAATTTGGAAACCTATAAAAGGGGTACATGTAAGGTATTTCCTACCTTACCTTTGTGAATTTTTTTGACTAAGAGATAAGTGTGAGAACAAACCATGAAACTTACATGAACCAGAGCCAAGTGATTGAGTATACAAACATTTATTTGAAGAGATCCTTGTGAAGAGTGGTAGTTGGATAAAGGTTACGAAAGGAAGATGTCAATTGAATTTTTGTGGGAAAAGATGAAGAACTTGGGTTTGCAAGGGTAGGACATAGATTGTAGAGCTAGGTCAAAATCATCGCAGAGATAAGAAAAACACATAGTTTGATAAGGGTGAAGAAGAAAAAAGGAATTGTACATTCTAAGTAGGGAAAGCAATGACACCAAAGAAGGCACCCATAATAAAGAAATCAACCAAGGGTAAGAACAAGGGTGAGAAGATAGTTGTTGATGATGTACTAAAGGATTGGTTCTCTGAGATGCAATACCCTCCCAAGATTATAGTAGGGAATCCATGGGTATCTCAACTTACAAAATGTTAAATTAGTGATTATAATCATCACACAGAGGCCCGCGAAGGAGAGATAAGGAAGAATGTCATGAAATAATTAGCACAAAGGACATTAGAATGGAATTTGGTCATCGATGATATAGTGAAGAATGAATTGGAGATCATTGGAGTTCTACAATTATTTGAATTACCATAATTTTTCAATCCATGGTGCCTCTACTAATGGCTTATGTTGCTGCATAGTTGATTGGAAGGGTGACTAGTCTGTGAATCTTGAGGATTGAAATCAAGAAATACTTAGAGGATGATGAGGCAGTAGAGACCACTACCACAAATTTAAACTATCAACAGGGAAATTATGTGTTCAATATCACAAACATCACTGACCCTGGCACAAAAGTGACAGTACACCTTGTAAGTTATAAATTGGGCATGTATAGAAGATGGTCAAAGGTAAACAGGAAATGGCTACATGTTACACATAAGATGGCGTATAAAACCCTTTATAACATCATTCTTTGCATTGCTGGGGAAATAATTGAAGAAGAAAAGGTCTAGGTAGCTAAAGGAGAGAAGATAACATGGGGCACAATTCTAATATTAATTATCTTTTGAGAGATCAAGGTACCAGACTGACCAAAGGATAACATGTGGATATATCTAGTAGACAAAAATTCACCCACAAATAAATTTGCAGCATTTACATGTGATAAGGAAATAATAAACCCCTACAAAGTGCACGTAGACAAATGGTACAAATGAATAAATAAGGAATTCGAGAATAAGTGGCATGTGCCCAAATATTTTCCATCATTGCTTAATGGAAAGGTATAATTCACGATACACCACCACTTCTACTTGGGTAGGTTCATGTTCACCAATGGATAATTTGGACCATGGTGTAATTTACCCTTTTCCTTCAAAGCAAAATACTTACATAGTGTAGTAAATCAGATTAAAGAAGCATGCAATGTGTAATTTGACACAAATAATGTTGACTCATATTATCATACGTTGCACCAGACCTTTTTATGTCCTTTAAGAACAACATATGTGGAGACCAAATAATATAACAACATGGACTTGATTCCCACAATCATCGTATTAGGAAAGAAAGAATTTAAAATATTCAGCTATCTCAGGCCCAAATTAAAGGATGATAAGTATCTCAATGAAAGATATATTCATCTCCATGAACCCTATAGAGGAATTAGAATTTAGGAATGACAAATAGGAGGTGCAAGGAGAATCCTCCTCAAGAAGAGGATGAGGAATAAGATGAGGCATATGAGGAGGAATATGATCCAACACTAGACCAAAGCCACAAACAAAAGATATAGTAGGAGTGCAGAGCGTAAAGAGCAAAGTAAAGGTGCAAGTACTTTTGGGGTTCCTAAGAAGTCACCTATAGTCATGCCAACAAAACAATGTCCAGTGAGGAAGAAGAATCCAAGTGTTGTTTCTAGAGAAGAAGATAAAGGGGAATTGGAAAAGGAGGTGGATAAAAAGGAGGTGCCATGAGACAAGGATCCCCCTATCATCCATAACTTGGATGATGACGATGAAGATGTGTAAAATGAAGAAGAAGAAGAAGGCAATGGTGATCCAACTAAGGAAAATATAGGTGTTGGAGGAGAGGAAGGGAGCGTGAGGAAGAGCGCGAGGTTGAGTGCGAGGAGGAGGAAAATAAAGATGGTGAAAAAGGTAGTGGGAAGGATGCAGGTGCAAGAGTGGAAATAAGTGGCACATAATTTGAGATTGCATAGGAGGTGTTGAAGAAACAATGCATGAAGGGGATAACACAAAGAAAACCACAACAAGGCCCCTAGATACAATACATTTATGACCCCATGAAAGTGTTAAGGGCTAGTTATCAGAATATAGTACCCACGTATGACTTGTTCTATTGGAAATTTTTTTATAACAATGAATCCCTACTGCACATAAGGAAAATTCTCTCCTAGAAATATCAAGTGCATATGGAAGATCCGAAGTTTGAGGTAAATAAATAATCATTCTCTAAGACTCAACTAAAGTATTTTTCAGGGAAACCTTTCCCATTGTCGACTTCCAATTATTAATAGATGAAAAATCATGTAATTCACTTTAAAAAATAGTCATGGAGGTGGGATTGAGAATTTTTTATAATTATTCCTCCATTAGGAGGATATGAGAGGACGAAGGGCACAAAGATAAAAATATCCATATGCTTGAGAAAAGTTTTAAGGAAGAGAGGGACCAGATGTATGTAGTTTATAAGAAGGCAGAATACATAATAAAAGGCATCACAACCACGTGCCCAGACCTGGTTGATAATGCCTAAGATGAGTACCCTACATATTTTCATTACTTATAATACTTTGTGTGGATGTTGTTGCATGAGAAGAAGTATAAACTAGATCTGACGGAAGAATATTTAGTTACATAGAAGAAGAGTAATAAAGAATAGGTGGAAAATAACATTGCGGGGTATGAAGCATTAGCAATAGAAGTTAAAGGATTTGCACAAAATTTAGAATTTTTTTGTAACCACTACCAATATTTTGACCCAATTTTGAGCATGCACACTACTGATGAGGGGGGGAAATTAAAGAAAATACATGCCACCATGAAAAACAATAGGGCCGAGTTTGAAAAGGTAATGGCCGAGGTTACAGAGAAAAGATGTTTGATTAAGGCCATGAAGGACACACATGTGGTAAGGCTCAATGAGCTCTTCCCTTTAGTCATGATGATTAACTAAAATAAGGATAGGAGAGTAGTTAATCTTGTCTAGAACTACATGTAAATACAGTAAATGAATGCACTAAACAAGTATACAAAATAACCTAAGAAACTATGAAAATGGAAATGTTAAAGCCTAAAGTGAAAAAAGAGTTGGAATGAAAAGAAGGAACAAAAAGTAGGAACAACTATGTAGAAGCCCCATAAAGGATGGAGTTGGATTATCTAGCTAGAATGGAGCACTTAGAGAGGGACTGGGGTGCCTACGTGTGCTCTAGTCTGTAGAATGTGTGCCCTTGTCTATGTAAAAGATCCAGAAATAAATTTCACAAGTCCGACAGGTGGTCTAAAACCTTCGTTGTGTGTCGCATCATATTCATTGCCCTCCACCAGGTGTTTTCAATAATCCAAGATGATGAAAAAACTTGCAAAATACCAAAATAAGTATCAAAACCCTAAAAAATAAAAATGCAAATGAATGGGTTAGACTGACCTCAGCTGCCACAACAATGGGCTTACTAACTGAGAATTGCACTACATTTCAAACCCAAATGTAGTTCTGATGAGTATGTGCATAATGTGCCCTAGGTTCTCTTGTGGCAATCACACTTTGTGAAGTAGCGAGTAATAACAAAATGTATAAAATGTAATATATTGTGTGCATGGATTAGAATAGAATAGAATCCCTTCCCCTATGAAGTGTGAGGCGGATGAGCTAGCCTTGTCCTTGTGATGGAGCTAATGGATGCAAATGATCTCCAAATGGATGCAACTCTAGATGGATGATAATAGTGACTTGTGCTTGGTCCCTCATTATGGTCTCATAACTTTATATTTATTGGGTTCTCTTGATCTAGTTGCATAATTAACCCCGAAATGGCCAACCACCAAAAAGACAAGAAGTAAAAATGACTATAAAGAGCCCAAAAAGTGGTGAGAAAGTTCAAAAAGGATCGAGGCACCCATGGTAGGACCAAGGTGCCCATAGGCGCCCCATTACTGGCCTAGGTGACCCATTTAAGGCTAAAATAATGGGAAGTGACAGAATTTGACTAGGAAAATGGGTGTAAGAGGTCGGGAAAGATGAAATTAAATAAAACAAGATGGCCAAAAGACAAGGGTTAATTAGTACTTTCTTCACTCAAGAACCTTCTAAATAGTAGTATGAGACCAAGATTAAAAAATATCTAAAGTGCATGATTTTATGCCTACATTTTTTCCCCACTTTATGTCGGTGAGCGTAAAATTTAGTAACATAAAGATTGGTGGATTTTGAGGAATAAAGTATCCATATACAACTAATTTCCAAATATCACATCCTAAGGAAATTATATGAGCCCTCATCATGATAATCTAAAAACCATAATTTGTTCCATCAAACATAGGAGCTTTGCTAGTTAAGGAACCACTCTGCTGAATCGCCAGATTTATGCTTCAAAGGGTCACCTCAAGCTTGTTAGGCTTGATTCAGAGGCCCTTCTTTAATAAAAATTATTGGAAGCACAACCACTGAGAGGGGGATGAATCATTGGGCCTTAAAAAATCCTTTCACATTCACTTTAGCATTCATTACTCATCAATTCAACTTAACCATTAATCATGCATTCATTAAGAAACATAACCATAGATGAGAAAATAAGTACATGAAAACACTTGAACACCATATATAAGTGGTAAACTCTCAATAGGAACAAAACCCACTGAAAATAGCTTTATTACAGTAATGATTCAAATTTAGTTGAGCACCAACCCTTAGGTTTAGTGAGGAACCAACCCCTAGATCTAGTAGAGCACCAACCCCCTAAATAACTCAACACCAACTAAAGCCACCTAATTTTGTTTCTCACCTTTGAAATGTTACACCAACAACTGATAATGACTCTTGTTTATCTCCCCTTCCTTTACTCTTCTTCAAATTTTCCCTCTAGGCTAACTCACTCAATAACTTCATCTTCAAGATAATTAGGTATAATGACCTATCTCTCTAACAACAACACACCCTATAGAATATCATGGCACACTCTCTTCCATCTCATGATGGTCACAAAGACCTTCTTCCCTCTTTCTTGCACTTTCTCATACTCACCAAACCACTCAAATAAGCCACTAACAGCTTTCTTTTATACATGACTCATGAATACAAAACATCTACATCGGCTATCACAAGGAATAATCTCTTTAAAAAATTAAAACTTCATGAACACATCATTCATACATATCTAAGGTCGGTAATAACATCTATAAACATCAAATCCTTCATTAGGACACAAGAAGCCCTAAAGCACCCAAATTGCCCTCTCACTAAAAACAAGACCACTTGTGTCATACCCCGTTAAGTCTATCTTGGATTAATAGGTACTTTTCCGAATGTAGGTGAAATTTTGATTTCTTAGCATGCTTGACTCGATAAAATTATAGTTTAAATAGTATGTTTATTGTTTAATCATGTTGATTTCATTATTTGGAAGGTTTATAATGATGGCTTGATTTATATTTGTAAGGTTTATTCTTTATCAATTTTTTACTGATTCACTTATTTATGTTTCTTCAACTATGTACAGTTAATTAATTTTGTGATCTTGGTATGGTTGACTAAGTTTGTAAAGACCCTTGTTGGAAAACAAAGGTATAGTCGATAATCGGGTCATAGACTGAGGATTTTATTTAAATTATTAATTTAAAAGCCTTTCTGAGGCATTTATACTAATGTCAACTGGTTTGTAAAATGATAGTAAAACATGTCTTATCGACGAAGAAATATGTGTGTGTGTGTGTATAGGAGTACATACACACACACATATATATATTATATTTATAATTTTATATATTATAATTTTATATATATATATATATATATATATATTGGCATATGTATATATATATATATATGTATATATACATACATATAGATATATGTGTGTGTGTGTGTGTATATATATATATATATATATACACATATAAATATATGCATATATTAATGTTATTGCTTTGGCTTATGTTTTAATACATATCGGAGACTTTAATAAGGTCGAGCCATATAATCTATGACAGTGCAAAGTAATATGGAATGGGAAGGTGTCGGCAGCTTGACCGAGCCCCCACTCAAGATCGTACCGAGTTATTTTCTACCTACCACCCAAGCCAAGTTAGATTTGGAAAAGGAAATTTGGTTAACATGCTGGTAATAAACGTTTAGGTTTTTTAATTAGTTAATCCCCAACCGTTGGATGGTAGATAACCTCCCAAACAAAGGGCAAGGATTACAAGACAAGATGGAGGAAACGCTAAATATTGTGGATGACATAAATGAAGGGAAATAGTGAGGAGTTAGGGAGAATAAGGGATAGTTCATTAAATGAATTTTAATGAGGCTTCGTAGCCTCGAGAGAATTGAGAAGCTTCTCAAGGAAGCCATCATCGAGATAAGTGGTTATTTATTTTACCAGTTTTTTAGTTTGGTCTTTTGGCTTGCCATATGAGCTCTGCATGCAGAATTATTAGGTCTATTTTTAGGGAAAATTTTTGGCACTTTGTATGTAAAATTTAACTCCAGTTACTTCTGAGTAAATATATAGTTGAGTTATGGATTTTATTGACCTCCTATTTTGTTTGGAAGCTATTCTTTGGTCTGATTTTGTATTTGATATTTGGAAGGTTTCTTATGAAGAAGAGGAAGTGATTCAGCCTTCTGAAAAAACATTACAGGAATGGGATTGTCTCTTGCTCATCTTTATCATTCATAGCATTAAGATATTTTAATGTTTTGTAGAGAAAATCGATTCTTTTTCTATGTAATCGTTTCTTCATAAATGACTTGTTTATGGGTATGGCTTAGATTTTAAGTTGAATGCCATGGTCAAATGTGTACCCAACTGTGAAGGTTGTGTCTATTTATGTATATGTATTTGAATGCAAATATATTTTTATTTGGCATATGAACAAGTTATATATAGGTTGTTTATTAAAAGGCCGCATTATTTGTGAATGTGTATTGGTTATGTTATTGGTTTGCATGTGTTTTTCCTTGTATGATATTATGGACATCGTGTATATAGTTGGCTTCCATTATTTGTGTATTTCTATCTACTTGTGTATGGATGGGTTCATTCGTGACTGGTGCATGTTGTAATGGATGAATTTAGGGTTTTTATTTTTGAGTTCAAGCTCGTGAATCTATATCTTAATGTTAGCCACACCTATTCATTTTTTTTGGGCAAAAAATATATATGTCGGTTTATGATACCCAACTCGGCCTTTGGTCGGATTTTGTTTGTTTAGGGGTTTATGGTTTTTCAAATGAGGATGGCCTCAACCAAGACATCATATGATCTGGTCTTACATGTAGCTTATTATTATTTACATGACATGTAATGATTTAATGCTCACCTGTAATGATATTCTCTATTTCACTCCTATGCAAGCATTACAATTTGAGTTTATAATGGTGGATCTAGTTTTGAGATGCAACTCAGTTGCCTATTGGATTAGGTCTGTGTTTTTGTTTATTATTTGTGACTGATTTTTTTTTCTTAGTTTGATAGATATGAGGGCCATTTTGACCACATCACTATTCATGTTATTGATTTTCTAATACCACTTTGTGGTTGATTGCATACTGTGTATGGCTTAACATTCATCGTATGGTGAAGAGTTGTGGTATTGTGTTTACTTATAGTTTGTTTGAACCACTGTTGTAGGAGGATATAGAGAAGTATGTGGACTTCGACTGATTGGCTAAGATGTTTACCCTATCCTTGGGCTTGGATGTATCCTTCTTTTGTAATCTTTAATGTTTATCGTGTTTATTTTCCTTCATTCAAATAATTTAAGGTTTATTTGGATAGTTTAAGGTATTCGATGGAGAATCAAGTACAATTTTTAATTAAATTATTATTAATATATAACAGTGCATGTGCTTCTATTTTGTGAAAAATAATAATGCATTCTGATAAGTAAATATCATTCGATATGGCTATGGATTGATAATATTAAAATATGGTGTTTGATATTTTAATTATTATCTTTATCAAAATAAGACTCTTAATATTATTATTATTAAGACATGACTTGAGTATTATTATACTCTTTTATTTTAAATTTTGTTTTATGAACTTGGAATGAAGACTTTGTGGTTTGTATGGTTGTCACTTGATTCGTATTATTGTTAATTTATGATGATGATGATAGAAACAAGCATTGATGTTTAAGAATAATGTTAATACTTGTTTAATGTTTTTAAATAACCCTATTTGGGTATAAATGACATAGTGATATGTTTTTGGAAGTGACATTCATAATTATTATCTGTTAGAAATATAATTATTCTCTTAATGATTTGAGTTGGAAAATTGTATGTTTCTTTTATAGATTATGAAAGAAAGGAAATATTTCAATGCTATAAACTGTAAAGATAATATGGTTGAATTTTTTCATGCCAGTTCTTTCGAACTGATAGTTGCCTAACATTTTTTACAAATGGAGGAATTTAGATCTTATTTGGAAGATGATTATGTTGAATTTTTTTGTTATTATTGAAAGGTGTATTCTTTACTTGATTGTTGTAAAAGAAAGTTTTTTCTTTGTTGAATAAATTTTTTAAAGGCATTATGGCCTTTGATATTTTGTCTCATTTTTTGAAAGGAAATAAAAAGCTTTAGATTCAAGTTTTGAATATTTTTGTAATAATGATCATGAATGCTTATATCAATTATTTAGTTCTTTGTAAATAATTGTGATTGAATTATTCAATCTGATTTCTTAAGTTAGGTATTATCTTAAGGTTTATTAATGAACAATGATTGAATAATTTACTTAGTGTATTAGTTTTAAGTGTATAGAATGAACTAAAGCTATAATAATGATATGAGATGCAATCTATTAAAGTAAACCAATGTGATTTATTATCTTATAGTTGTATGATTGGACTCTTGTATGATTAATGATTAATGAGCATTCATTATTTAATCATAAGTACATAGAATATGGTTTGAATGATGTATTGCATTCAGCTATTGAGTTCATTTATTTGTACTTAAGCAATTATAATGATAATTTCGTAAATTAAATAAATAGGGATTGCGTTAATAATGCATTTTATTACCCTAATTATATTTAAATGCTTAATGAATGTACATAAACAAAATTATGGTATTTGATTATGAATAATTATCGAAACTAAGTTATGGATCTTAGGATCAAATAATTAATGTGATGGAATATCATTTCGTTATGAAATATAAACATGTTGTAAAACTAATTCAATGAGGTGAATAGTTACAAAAAACCTAATACATGGTACTTGGCAGGCCAACTTCATATGGTTGTTGTGGTGTGGCATTCATCCAATGACACAAGTCATTCAATGAATACTATCATACAACAGTTATCCTAAATTGTCCCTCAAGCTTCATTTATTATGCGTGTCATAATCAATAAGGAACTAATTTGTGCTAGGATGTAGAGGTTATATGTCCAGTTTGGTCTAGTCCCTATGTACCAACTTATGTTGGCTACAGGGAATAAATTTATCATGTGACAATGCAACTCATTACGTGAGCTCTTTCTCTCCCATAGGAAACCTAAGTTGGCACATGCATGCTTTGTCATAATGGATTGTGCTTCGTCGTAATGGATGAAAAAAAATTGTAACGAGTGTGTAACTTGAATTTAATTAACTTTAAAAAATTATTTAATTCTAATAACGGAACCAAGTGACATGGTGATGGGACATGTTTCAGAGATAATGTACAGTCTAGAAACAAAGCATGTAATGCATGACTTATAAACTTTGGCCAAAGTAGTGTATGTCATTACACTGTCAAGTTTACCTAGTTCTAACTAAAGTGTGAGATTATGGATGGGATTTGATTGAATTAATTCCAGGTAGACACTTAGAGAAACACTTGTATAATCAATGTTGAGAAGGGAACTAATGAGTATAAATTATATTCTATCTCAAAAGAGTACATTATGGGAGTTCGAGCAGGATCTAGTTGACCCATAAATATGCACCTGCTATATTGATTTTTTATCTAAAGAATTATAACTATATGATGTTGGATTTAAATGTTAGTTTGTACATTTAAATCATTAAAGGCACATGTTTAATTTAGGAAGTAAAATAAATCCCATAATTATGATGTTTGGAAAGTGGTTATTACAACTTGGTCCTACATGGCCATCACCAAACATCTAAACCTACATATACATTCTTTCGAAGTCCTCTACATGCCTTTTACAAGCTTTATCATCTCTGCACCATTATCTCTCATCATGAAACCCACTTGAGAACGAGGGAAACCAAGATGCCCCAAAACTAGTCTTTAAAGATGAAGTTGAAACACTATCAAATCACATAAACCATGCAAGTATGACACATGGATGGAAATATCATGACCTTAGGTTCATCACAAAATGCATAATACATCACAACTCAGGGATTAGGAGCCAAAGAACACATCTGCAACCAGATCATCTAAAACTACCATTTTTACCCAAAAACACAGTCTTGTAAGATAGACTATAATATACCTCCAAAGGGCTCAACCATGATTTAAAACCACCATGGACATGTATATTTAATTTCATACTCCCTTAAACACCAATTTATTCAACATTTCTAATGAAAAACTTGTGATCCAACACAACTTCTTCATAAAATACACTTTTCTATGGGGTCCACATATTGTCAATACACCTAAATTCCATGAGGAGAAATATGGAGGAGTCCTATACAACCTAAAATCATTAAGCAAGGTCAAACAATATATTCTGGTCTATTATGATCAATTTCTTCTCCATTACTTTTCAACTAGGGTTTAAGGAGGGTTTTAAACCACCTTATCTTCTCAACGATTGTTCGCAAAGCTCTATTTCTCAAATCACAAAATAATTCCAGGAACATCAATCTAACACCCTTCCCTAACTACCATGATGATATTATCCTCCCATGTAGACTTTACACGTGCCAACAAGCATCAAACAGGCCACCTCAAACTAGGTTTTTCACTTTCTAGGAACTTGGTAGAGCTAAAAATCACTTTTCACTCTAAATAATACAAACCAACACCTAAAACTTTTCCCATACCATTGTAACAACCTAATACACCTTCCATAAAGCTCACATTTTCATACTTATCTTATAAATATATCATCTTACCTCATTTTTACACCTAGGGCTTAAGAATAGGTATAGTGCATACCTAGAAAACATGACTTGTCCCTTTTCCTTCACTTTGAGACACTTTTAAGTGTCTCTATACTTAATACACTTGTTCCAAATTCTCTGACAATTATTATCTAGCTGATGTATACATGTAGTCCATCATAACGTACCTAAACCTACTAACTAGACCTCCAAACCAAGCATCTTGAACATGTTTGCACCAACCATATTGACCTCCTCGTGAATTCAACACTCTTGCACACTTATAATATCCTTTAACACACTTTATGTAATCACTACAATATCCATATACCTCTTCAATCCATTATACTAACTCAAGACACCATGTAACCTCGTCAAGTAGCTCAACTTGACCAAGCAACTCATCTCAACACATAACATTGCCAATAAACCTCCATGTTTCTTACACCTTTTGACATCAATGAAACATAATACATGAATTACAACACCACTCCCATCATCACACTTTAACAACAATGACAACATAATGCTAACATCTTTGTGGTGTTGTGCATGTAATTATCCCTTGGCCTAGTGTTTCCCTTTTGTTTCCACACTGATAGTGGGATGAGTTGATTCATCCCATTCAAACCCTTGTGTGTTGATGAAAGAAATAAAAATTATTCCCTCTTATGTTGTGATATGCAGATGTGTAACAATTTTTCTTGCTCTTCCATTTCATTATATGGTAGATAGATAAGTGATTGTTAGATGGTAAATTCTCATATTAGACCTTGTATATATATATATATATATTAGTTCATTCTCTTGATTCTCAAACCTTAGTGGTGGGAAAAGTATGACCCAAACATATCAAAGTTCATAAAAAGGAGTAAAGAAGAGACCCATAAATAAAATTTAAGTCAAGACCCAAAGGGTTCAAAAATGTATGGAAGGTCAAGGACTAAAGGTATGGTCCTAGACCCACTATATGGTTTTTTACTAACACTAAATGTGAATAAATTCATAAAAGTAAAAATATAGATCCCTCTATGACACAATATAAAATAATTAAATCAGAGTAAAATAACCATCAGAAGTGATCAAATCAAGCAATGAAAACCTATAGGAGGGTAGATTGTGCCACTAAGATCTAGTTTTAAGGTCTTGAACTCATGTACATACAATTCTCACAAAATCATGATGTAATAGTGATTTTGTGAAAATTTTAGTGTCTACATTTTCCCCCCCATATTCTTTTGATGATATTAGGTCAAAACTATATGACTAGAAGAATAAACTTGGCCTTACATGACAACTGTACATATAGATTTACTTTGAGAAACGTACATAATGTTGGATGGTCTTGTGTGGCCAAACAAGTAGTGCTTTATTTTTCAAATTTAGAGGTATAAGATGTGGACGACCCTATGTGTTCAGCCCTATATTTTCCCCCCTTTCGATGAAAGGGAGATGGAGGAAACATGTCACTTGAGTTGAAATAATATAAAATAAACTTTGTAGAGATGTAAGATGCAGTGGGAGATATAACTGGTTGATTTGATTATATAAAATTTTGTAAAATTTGAAAGAGTCTATAAGATAGAGAATATATTTATATATAGAGGATGTATCATATAGATGTAAGAACATGTACACACATTATCATAGTGTGTATGATATAGGATAATGATTATGTGGCATGGGAGTGCCAAAAATCATGAAGGAAACTCTATAGATGGCATGCAAAATAGAGTAATGGGTCATGTTGTCCAAAATTACACCCCATGTAATTTTGAATAGTTCAACTAAATTAGGACTTAGAAAAATAATGCTCAAGAAAGACGTGGGAAACTATAATTTTTCACGAAGTATAAAAAAGTAGTGTTCCATGGGTTCTCCTAACACACCAAATAAAGGAACGAATGCTTGGGACTTGGGTGGATCTTGATGGAGATAGTGCTTCATGGAGTTTGTTAGTTTTTCACATCACTAAGGAAGTCAATATTCTGTGGGTATCAAATCAATCTCTCGCACGTCGAAGGAAAGTCAAGGCATGATTGGGTTTACATGCCCGTGAAAAGGTTAGAAATTTGGCTAAGGACAAGATTCGTAGAGCATGGAAAGTAATCATAAGCTTAGTGCTTCGCAGCATGGAAAAACATAGTATCACATGGACTCTAAATACATAGAATTCTATAGAAATTTTCAATTCCATGAAACCAATGATGAAGTTCGCAAAGTTAAAATCCACGATGCAGAGGAAGAAGGTGTTATAAGGTGCCACATGGAAAATTTAAAGCAAGTTCAAATATGAATAAGACTGAAATCTATGAGACATTAACTTAGTGTCATGTGGGTTCCTCAATTAAAATTCTTTGTAGGTTCTCAAGGTCCATGGAATGAAAAGGACATAGTCGCAAGTAGAGAGTTGTGCAATGAAATAAGGTAAGAACTCTATGGCATAGAAGAAGCATTAAGTGGCACAATGTGGGAATGTTCAAGTGTCACAAATCAAAATAAATTCCATTCATCACTCAAGAACTATAAGAATCCATGAAAAACCATAAAACCAACCAAATCATTGGGGCACATGCGAAGCCACATCTTCTCCTAAACCATACAACTAACCACAACAACCACTGAGATTTAATGAAGTAAGGTGTCATCCTGAGAAATCTGATGGAATTCAATTGAAGGCATCATGTTGTGGTATTTATATATTTTCATATGGCGTCCATGTTTTTACTACAAGTCAATACTCTAAGAAATCGTTGCATCCATGTTTATTCAGCAAGTTTTTAGAGATTGGTACTCTAGTATGACAATCCTTCCTTCCCTATTATTTTCCCTCTCTTCCCCCATGAGTTCTATAAATGTAAGTTCTCACACACATTGAAATGATTATTATCCTATTTTCTTCCTTCGCATATTTTGTATTTTCACACCTGTGAACCCAAATTTCATGCTTTCGACCTCTGTAACTCGTGAATGTGCATTTTCTTTCCTTGAATTTGTGTGCAAATTGTTAAGCATCAAATAATGCAAGTGGGGCTCTCTTATTTCCTTTAAATGTTTTTTGTTTGGCTTGAATATCTCTACCCTCTTATGTATTTTTAATTCTTTCCAAGTGCTCGCATTAGAGTTGTGTGTATCTTTATTATCTTTACTCTTAAAACTTGTATTTGTGTCACTTAGAATTAGAGAATTTCCACAACTCAGTCTAGTGCTATCACTATCCCTTTATACTTAGGATTTACTTTACGCATCTCTTTCCCTCCCTCTCTCCCTTATTCCTTGGATGTGTTAGTGTAGGTTAGTTGTAGGAGTATTTTTAACATTGGGTTAGATTGTGTTCTGTAGATTATCCTAACCCGCAACATAGACAAAGTCAGCATTTTTCAGAGGTTTGTCTCAAGCCACAAGTCTCACACTTGGAGATAGTCCTATTTTTGTCTGAAATTCTAGATCACCCCTGATTTAAGAAAGGGTGTAATTTTGAATACTGACATTTTTGGCATGCCCGATGGGACCAATTTTGATGAGATTTATATCATTAGTACTGATTGCAATGTGTGACTTAGTAGTTTTAACCTTCATATGCATTCCTTCAACACACCTAGCAACTCCCAAATGCTAAATCTCCAAGTTTCAATCCGTTCAGTCCTTCATATTTCATGAGAAGAGTGCAAAAAATGCTAAATATATCCATAGGTGAACCATTTGACTACCTATAACTTTATTCATGAAGAAGAATAGAAATTAATCCAAATAGATCCATGTCACCCATGAGTATAAGTTATTTAAATACGCCTCCTAGCAGACAATTTACTTTTCATCTCATAAGATTGAGGCCTATTGATTAACTAAAATTAACTAAATGTGGGTTGTTAATCTAAGCTATGAAAAAATGTAAATGAAGTAAATAAATACAATAAATAAGTATGTTATTAACCTAAACAATTATGTGAAAGGAAATGTTAACCCTAATGTGCAAGAGAGAAGAGGAAATAACACAACTGATAATATATGCATGTCAGATAGTGTCACAGAGGTGACTGGATAAATCAAGAGTAGGAATGACTATGAAAAATTCCCAAAAAGTACAGAGCTGGAGGATCTAGCTCAATTGGGGCCCCTGGAGAAGGACTGGGGCACCTACGGGTACTTTGGTCTGCAATATGAGTGCCCTAGTCCATGAAAAAGCTCTACATCTAATCTTCACAGGGCCGAAAGATTATCTGAAACCCTCACTGCCTATTGTATCAACTTTTTTGTCCTATGTCAGATGTCCCCAATACATCAAGATAAAAGAAAGACCTGCAAGACCCCAAAACAAGCATCAAACCCTAAAAAATAAAAATGCATATGAAGGGGTCGAACTGACCTCAGCTACCACAATGGTGGACTTACTAACTGAGTGTTGCACTACATCTCAGACCTGATGTAGTTCTATGTACAAGTGTGTGTGAACATTCCCTAGGTTGATTTTGTGTCAGTCACACTTTGTGAAGTAGAGAGCAATAACTACTTATAGAAAATGTAATAGAATGTGTGCATAGAATAGAATAAAATCCCTCCCCCTATGAAGTGTGATACATATTTCCTAGCCTTGTGCCTTGATGATGGAGCTATGTGGATGCAAGTGATTTCCAATGTAATAGATGGATGTAACTCTAGATGGAGTGATAGTAGTAAGTGATGCTAGGTCCCTCATTATGGTCTCATAACTTTATATTTATAGGGTTCTCTTGGTCTAATTTTGTAATTAACCCAAAAAGGTTGACCACAAGAAAGATAAAGATCCCAAATAGCTATAAAGAGCCCAAAAAGAGGCGGGAAAGCTCTAGATGTATCGAGGCACCCATGGTGGGACCAAAGCACCCACGGGAGCCCCAATACTAATCTGGGCACCCCAGTCAAGGCTAAAATGACGTGGGATGATAGAAGCTGACTCATTATATGGGTGCAAGAGGTCAGTAATGACGAAATAAAATAAAATAAGATGGCCAAAATATGGGGGTTAATTAGTAATTTCTTCACTCAAGAACCTTCTAAATAGTAGTATGAGACCGGGATGAATAAATTTCTAGAGTACATCATTTTGTAACTACATTTTGCCACCACTTTATGTTGGTGAGCAGAAAGCTCAGTAATATAAAGTAGATAGAGATGTGTACCTAATACCAATGTAGAGTGATGAAGAAAACATTCTGAAGGACTAGAAAAAGTGTGGCATGACAAAAAATATGGAAGAGCGTGGAAACTAAAGATGAAAAATGCACAAAGAAAAAGTGATGAGAGTAAACCTAGGGAAAAATACACGTGTAGATTTTGCGGTGTGTAGTGTACTTGCATGGTTAGTAAAGCATGTGTGTTATCATGGAGTGTTGTTGTTGATGTTATTGTTGTTTTTCCCCATTTGACTTCTTGTTTCTCATACGACCAGACCTGCAAGGATAAAATGATCAAGTAGTCAAATATGTATGTATGTAAGTGTAAAAACGTTATGTAAAAGATGCATGTATATGAAAGCAAGCAAATGTAAATCAAAAATGTAAATGTAAATGGAACATGTGCACCTGATACATGTCGAGAAACAGAGTGTAGAAGGATATCTTGTACTACGAGTTTTTTTGGGTGATCTCATGTCATAGGTCGAAGAAGTGTAGGGAGGAAATGCTTTACGTCCTTCAAGCTCTAATGGCTTCCCTAAATGTGTGTAGATATCTTTGTATCGTCCTGGTTTTTTGGGTGATCTAACTCTACTGGCCAAACCAGTGTAGAGAGGCACACCCACTGTAACCTCCAAGCCTATAACTACTTCCCAAAATGCTAAGGACGCCATGTCCTATAAAAAATTTTGTGTATGGGGTTCGTAGACTGGTCTGAACCCACTCACTACATATAATTGAACCGAACTGGTGTAGAATCTTTGTGTTAGTATGTAAAACCCCCAAATGATTCCCCCCTCTTTGGGGGCACATGTGATGTTGCTGATAGGAGATATATGGCCCTAAAAGAGGACCAACCACATGTACATTGTAACCCTAAAAATTTCTTTGTAAAAACCAAGGCACACACAAACAAAAAGGCTATCCAAAGACAGGTGTAAACACGCATACATGTAGAAAATATTGTATAATCTATGCAAACAGTGTGTAAGATACCAAGTAAATTAATGCAAAATTGCAAGAAGAAGATTAAGCCGTAAAAAGTAGGCTAAAAACATGGGACATCACTCATAATGTTGCAAGACACACAAGGCCATCATGGCTGTAAACAATAAAACAAGTGTGCGCACCAAACAAAGGGCAAGGCCCGCAAACAATAGTAGATAATAACAGACAATGTAGTCAAACAAGTATGGAAATAAATATCCCTGCATAAGAAATGTTGCACATGAAGCACCCATTAGCATGTTATAAAGATAACTAGTATGTCAAAAGTGTGTATAACCAAGTAATGTAAAATGCTAAGTACAAAATGAAACAATAACACCTGGAAGAGATGAATGTGGATGCCCCCAGTGACCAGTGTAGGAAGGGTAAAATGTGACCATCTATATTGTGTGTAGGAGAGTTGTATCTATGATCACAACTAGAAAAAAGACATGAACGTGCATGTGTGGATGATATAAATAAATGACATACAAGTAAGCTAACTAGCATGTTTAATAAAGTGAACATGAACAAGCAAAAGTAAGCAAGAATAATAGAAACCATAATATGTAGCATGTTGCGGATGGACAGAATGAAATGCAAGATGGAGTGATAGGAGCCATATGCCCCCCGAGTGGATGGAAATGTATGCAGTGAGTTTCATTATTTTTCCCCCTCAGTAGTCAAGAATGAACCATAAACGAGAGTGCATCATCGAGAAATGGTCAAGTATTATGTGTTGTGTCTAACGTGTTGTGATGAATGTGTATGTGTAGTGATGAGATGCAACCTAGCGATGGTGTTTATGCAAACCCTATACCCAAAGAATATATCATGACCAGATGAATGTATAAGTGATGATTTATCCTAAGCATATATCACTATGAGATGAATGGATGAGTGATGATTTAGCACTAATCATATATCACTACAAAATGTAAGGAGGGAGTGGTAATGTAACTTAAGGTGTAGACCACTAGAAAATGATAGAATATGTGACAATTTATCCTAAAGCATATGTCACTACTAGATGAATAGTAGGGAGTGGTGATGTAACCTAAGGTGTATACAACTAAAAAATGATAGAATAAGTGATGATTTATCCTAAAGTGTATGTCATTATCCTAGGAATGTCATGCGATGAAAGGTCGAGTAGTAAATGTGTAAGGTCCATTTGATTTGTAAACCCTCGGCATTTGAGTATGGACCGAGGAACTAAAGTGCATCATCAAGGGGTGAATACAGCGAGTAAAATACAAAGTAGTGTATATAAAAATCAAATTCAACCATGTGATGAGTGGAATGTGTACATATGCCAATGAAAGATGTGTAAAAATTTCAGGTGAATATAATGTATGACCATGTGTTATGTATACTAATGTAATGTATAATGTATAATGTATTAAGTGTAGTGTGTCTAAGTGCATATAGTATGTAGAATGCAATTTTAGACACGTAAAATGTGTAAGGTGTAATACATAGAGAAACATGTAATGTATGTAGACATAATAGTAATTTACTCCTAGAATCATATGTGATGAAGACTACTATGGTATGTATAATATGTATGAACATGCGTGGTGCAATATGTAGATAAGTGAATAATACATCATGTAGGATAAGTAGTGTAGAATGTATAATGTGTAGATAATGGTGTATCTATAATGATGAATAGCATGATGTATGATGTGGAAATGTACAAATGCCAAAATTTTGTAGGCTAAATGTAGAATGTATGTTGTATAATGTGTAGTGTGTGATAAGACGCAATGTTTAGAGCCTATAGTGCAATGTGTGGGGTTCATGTGTAGTAAGCCCTCAACAGTAAAGTGTGAACCGAAGCACAAGAGTGTGTCATTAGGTAGTGATGCTAGAATGTATAATGAATATGCTTAATGCAAGGATATGAATGTATAAAAATGTAAAAGATCATAAGTGTTGCTATGCTAAGATGAGGGGGGATGTGAAGTGCTATTATACTCCTCAATGTATGCGTGGTGAGATAGGTTATCATGTAATGTAATCTAAAAGATCATTGCTCTCATGTTCATAGTTGAATGGGTAAGCATTAGTGACTTGATAAGCAATAGTATCAGGTGGGTCACATAATGAGCCATTAAGGCGTAAGTTATACATGCCCATAGTATACTCTTCATTGGTGAATGGAGGAAGTGAACAACCGTGTGCATACCAAGTGAGATTTGGAGTGTAACTTAGGAAAGAGCTATTTCAAATGAAGAAACATCCAAAGGGCATAGGAAAGGAAATTTCTATATGATCTGGATCTAGTGTACCACCAATATAATCAATACATGACTATCCCAATGTAAGTGATGACAAGTGAGGAGTATATGATAGATAGATTGTAAGATGAAAGACATGCAAACCATAAGCAGAAGTTATACGAACAAATCCATAATAAATATGAGGAGCACGTGATGTAGGATAGAGTTCCTCAAAAGAAAACCCTAAATGATCTATACCATGATGTGTACATATAGTGTCATCGCATGTAGGGTCAAATGGAATATGTTCCTAGTATGAGCTATGCATAAAGAGTGTGCAAGTGAAAGGTAGATGTGCTAAGGTGGATGGTGCATGATAAGGTGGATGTGATAGAGTGATTTCCATAGACTGGACAGACCCCTGATAAGGAATCATATAAGTAGTAATAGCAGGTGGCATATAATAAATCACATCTATCACACAAATAGTATCGTCAAGTGGTGGTAGGTTAGGTGGTTCTTCGATAGGTTGAGGCCCATCTGTAATGTCTATATTTTGAATAGGAAGACTAGTATTTGGATCCCAGTAGCAATATAGGAATGGATCACGGTCACGAAAAAATGGTATACTACATGTTCTCATGTAAAAATTTGAAACAATTTTGTATTGTGGAGGCGACCACTTGCATGGCATAAAGCCATGGCCTACCAAGGAGATAGTTGTAGAAGAAGGGGAAGTCAACAATAAAGAAGATAGTGTGGATGGTCTTTGGACCGACCAGTAATGGGAAATGTAATTTGACCAAGACATGGATGCACAGAACCATCATAAGCACATAGTGAGATAGTAGATGGGCTAACGTCACGAGTGGAAAGACTTAAAACTTCAAAGAATGACATAGAACACAAGTTGAGCTCATATCCATTATCAATCAGAGTACGCTTAACAACTACATTATGAATGCTATATATGATATACAAAGGTGGGTCATTATCAAAAGTGTGAACATCAGTAGGAAGGTTAGACTTGAAAACTAGGTATGGATAAAATTCATCAGCAAAGGCCTGATAAACCGAATCGGGATGCATGTTAGCATGAATATGACTAGTAGCAAGAAAATGTTGTACTCTATGTAATAAATCATGATTCGCAAGCAAGTATTCATTGATTGAGATATTCATGATGACTTAACCCTAGGAATGAATAAGGTGGAATCATGAGTGATTGATTCGGGATCACAAAAATGATTAACTAAAATCAACTAAGTGGGAGTAGTTAATCTAAGCTATGAACACTTGTAAATGAAGTAAATAAATGAAATAAAGAATTATGTAAATAACCTAAACAATTATGCGAAAGGAAATTCTAACCATAATGTGCAAGAGAGAAGAGGAAAGAACTCACCTGATAACAGATGTCTGTCAGATAGTGTCACAGAGGTGACTAGATAAATCAGGAGTAGGAACAACTATGCAGAAGTCCCAAAAAGGATGGATTTGGATGATCTAGCTAGAATGGGGCACCTAGAGAAGATTAGGGTGCCTAGAGAAGGTTGGGGTGCATGTGGGTTCTCTGTTCTGCAATATGGGTGCCCTAGTCTGTGTAAAATCTCTAAATCTGATCTTCACAGGGCTGAAAGATGATGTGAAACCTTCGCTTCCTATTGAATAAACTTTGTTGTCCTGTGTCTGATGTCGCCAATACATCAAGATGGAAAAAAGACCTGTAAGACCCCAAAAAAGCATCAAACCCTAAAAATAAAAATTCATATAAAGGGGTTGGATTGACCTCAACTACCACAATGATGAATTAACTAAGTAAGAGATGCACTACATCTCAGACCCGATGTGGTTCTATGTGCAAGTATGTGTGAACATGCCCTAGATTCCTCTTGTACCAGTTACACTTTTTGAAGTAGCGAGAAATAACTACATGTAGAAAATGTAATAGAATGTGTCCATGGAATAGACTAGAATCCCTCCCCCTATGAAGTGTGATGTAGATGTCCTATCCTTATGCCTTGATGATGGAGCTATGTGGATGCAAGTGATCTCCAATGTAATATATGGATGCAAATCTAGATGGAGTGATAGTGGTAAGTGATGCTAGGTCCCTTATTATGGTATCATAACTTTATATTTATAGGTTTCTCTTGGTCTAATTTCGTAATCATCCCTAAAAAGGTAGACCACAAGAAAGATAAAGATCTCAAACGGGTAGAAAGATCCTAAAAAGAGGTGGGAAAACTCTAGAAGGATCATGCACCCATGGTGTTACAAGGGCACCCATGGTGGGACTAGAGCACCCAAGGGTGCCCTAATACTAATCTAGGCATCCCAATTGAGGATAAAATTATGCAAGATGATAGAAGTTGACTGGGAATATCGGTGCAAGAGGTCGGTAATGAAGAAATAAAATAAAATAAGATGGCCAAAAGACAGGGGTTAATTAGTGCTTTCTTCACCCAAGAACCTTCTAAATAGTAGTATGAGACCAGGATAAATAAATTTCTAAAGTGCATGATTTTTTTACTACACCCATTCCCCTCATGATGCATCAAAGAAGCGTGTTTTTTATAAGCTTTAGTGGTGGTATCCCATTACTCCTAGCCACTCGGCATGATATACCATTGGATGACTGGAAGATTATCCCTTTCTTCACAGGTGAAAACTCAACCACACTTGTGAAGCATATCTAAGACATCTCAAATGTATTTTTAGTACATGCAGTCATGGAGGATGATGTTATGGTGCATCCTTTGTCATCATATCTCAAAGGAAAGGTTTTCTTGTGGTATAAAAGTATTTTGATTGCATCAATCTCCACTTGGGATGAGCTTGGTACTACCCTCTCTTAGAAATTTGATGAGAAGCTGAATAACATCTCTCTTCTTGAGAAGCTAACAACAATCAAGTGAGCTCCAAAAAAACTTATGGCAGATTTAAACTTTAGGTTCTAGAAAACATGGGACAGAATTACAGTCCTTCTAAGACCAAATCCTCAAGGTGCATTTTTGTATTTCCTTATAGCTTTTCACTCTGATATAATAATAATGATTCAATCTATGATTGCTACTCAATTACCCAATACTTACTCAATAACCATTAGGACTAACAATTTTTGAATCCAAGCATGTAAATTAGCCTCTATATTTTCAATGCCTACTTTCCCTTAATTGTACCAAGATACACAACCCGTCATTAATCCCATTCATCAACCATCTGCTTCATCATCCATGTTCACTTTTGGTTCCTCCATAAAGCAAGAATAAATTGAAATCCTTAATTTTCAACCAAAAAAATTAATGAATGAGATTATTTCCCTTAATATACAACAAGATTAAGCCCTTAAAAATTATCTTAATCCTCCGTAGGGTTATCCACAACAAGTCTCTCAATACCCAAACTAGAGATTTGGACAAAATTACCCACCAAGGAGACCATCAATCCAAATCTGCAACCTCTACTATATCCCCACTTTAGCAATGCCATTGTTCCAGTCCAAAATAATATGGCACGAGGTTTAGAATGGCTATATCCTTGTAATAAACCACACAATCATTATGTGTGTGAAGTTGGAATAAATTATTTGTAGGATAAATATCTCATGGTGTAGACTCCATTTTATTAGCAAGAACAAGCCATGGCCCCATCAGAAAATAGTGCAGAAGATATGCAAGAGTCTTCCCCTAATCCTAACTTCATGCTTTTTAGAGTTGAAGATTTTTTTGTGGCTAACCCATATGCGGGAAATTTGAACAGACCACAACTTCATGTGGCAAATAACACAAGGTCCAAAAATAGACAAATGGATGTAAGGTCTCCTCCGCCTAATTCCCCAACTCCACATGGTAATTTAGACTAACCTGTAGACTTGGGTAGAAGTTTGGATTCACCTAGTCAATCGTGGATCACTTAGTAGCCACAAAACAAACAATTTCCATGAGACAGGAAAAACTTGTAGCTTAACAAAAAACCACGAAATGAATTAATTCCACCATCCAAAGAGCCTCTATGGATGGAACAAGTAAGAAAAGAGAATATCACTCCCTTATTACAGAAGGTCATGGGTATTCCCATCAACATTGTTTAACAGATGAAAAGGAAAAACTTGAGCGTCACAATGTGGGATGCCTTATCCATCCCATCTCAAAGAGATCTCTTATAGGAAGCCTTGAAGTAACTTCCACATCTTGAACATGTCATACACAAAGTAGAATCCATGGTCAATATATTTCAACCTAAGGAAAAACAAGTGAGCATAATTTTCAAACCCACTCCTTTCTACATGTCTCTAATTGTTGGCAAGCATCTTGTAAACAGTTGCATGATAGATTATGGTGCTATTGCCTCAGTGATGCCAAAAAATATTTCATATATCTTGGGAATTGAGTACATCATAACTTTAAAAGATATTTTTCAACTTGATTGGTCAACAATAAAATTCTTGGGTGTTATCAATGACCTAGAGTTAACTCTCCATGTTTTCCCAAGCCTAACTATAATTCAAGGCATTTCTGTGATTGACTTGTCACCTTTGTTCACCCTAGGCCTCTCCAGATATTTCACAACCAAAGTGGGAGGATACCTATCTTCGTATTGGTCTCATATGCTATTACGAACAAGGTATGGGACTAGGTTTACAATCAAATTTTATCCCATCTCAGCTTATCATGTTGAATTTCATGATCTGAGTCTTATCAACGTAAACTTCCTATTTCAAGGAGAAGTGAGGAGTGACCCTGCATCCGTTGAGACAGTGCATTCATCTCATTCAATCCCCAATCTTATGTTTGATTAAAGATCATTATGATTTTGACCCCTATGATACAGTTGTAGAGACTAGTCTAGGAACCTATTATATTCATGAAGAATAATTATTAGTTCCCATGACGTTCCAATTTGTGTTAAAATCACTTGAGGAAAGAATTTTGAGTGTAAACACTTCATGATAGAAAAATCATTTTCGCCAGTCTTATTTTCGTCCTATTAAAATTTAAAACCTCTGAAATTTCGTTCCTTCATTAGATTGTCAAATCTATAATGGTCCTCATTAACATATCCGTTTTTGTGTTCTGATCTGGGCCGCCCAACGCAAAATATTCAAAAATACTCTAAATTCCATTTAAAATCTTGTCACCTCTTAATTATAAAAATGACACTCTTGTCTCACGATGACCTCCTAGAGCTTTCCATATTAAAACTTCATAAAAATTACATCGTTGTGGATTTGAATTACCCACTTTAAAATATAGTATTATACACCCGTGTTTTGAAACCAGGTCAAGCTCGACCAAATTTATCTTTATGGGAACTTGGGGAGCATCTTCATATTCCTTAGTTCTGTGAGTTCCGCAAAATCCCAACACGTGTTTCTCTTAATAAATTGTGTAACCTTTTATATCTTTGGATTTTTAAGATGCCTTGAGACTATGTAAATTATGTCAATTAAATTATAAATTATTTCAAATCCTTGGCATTCAATTTATTCAATGATCATGAGGATTGGATGTCAGGTGATATTATTTAATACAACATAAAGTAGGTTGTTGAGATCCAAATACGGAAATATATTGGTCATGAAGCCTTGAGAAATTCCATTCCAACTATATCAAAAAATTTACTTTTTCATTATGTTGAACATGAATAGGTTGATTTTCATGATGCATGTTCCAATGTTGAAATAATTTTGATTCTTTGCTTTGTTGAAATGAGATGATACCATTATTAAGATTGGTGCCAGAAATAAAATTTGTTAGACATTTTTTAATAAAAATAAAAATAGGACTTCTCATAGTACTGAGACATGTAATTTGGTATGATATATAGCCTTGGACATTGAGAAAGATGGGTATATTGTGAGGCCCACTAATATGCTTCATGCTTAATCTTTAGTAAGCAAGTACTTCCAGGTCTTAAAACAATAAGACATCACCAAATTGAATGAATGCATGTTGTTATTATTATTATTTGAAGACCCAAATAATCCTTCCCAAAATCATTAAATTCAAAACATCAATCAAATTAAGAAGTGATTTCATGTCTATTGGACTTTGAAGGTATTAATGGAACTAAATTAAGTTCCCCAACGTAGTAATGAATATGGTTTGGTCATAAATAAATTTGCTAGCATTTGAAACCAATGGAATAGTTCCAATGTTCCTCATTGGCTCTAACGACATGATCAAGCCAAAATAATGGCATATTTCTGAATGCATTCCTAATCCCACAAAATTCTACACCATCTTATGGAAATCATGGTGGGAGCCTCAAATGGAAGTCTATAATAAACTATGTATGTACATGGAATGTGTGTGCAATGTTTTAAAAATGGTCTCACAAAGATAAGATAAATCATTGCATATGAATTGAATAGGTTTGTTAACATAAAATTGGAGACTTGTTTACTTTTCCAACCGATCTAAAAGCTGATTTTTTTTGGAAATGATAAAGATTATGTCATAGATGAGGATTGTATTTATTGATGGATTAAGATATCATTGTAATAAGAGTGTATCAAAAAAGGAGTTCATAAAATATGGAGATACTAAGGAAGTTCAATTATCACATAATACTTTAAAATCAAAGTAGAAAGATTATGGGGTTCTTTTTCATGTATTAAGGGTGTGATTAACAATGAGCTCAGCGAATGAGATTTATAAATCTATGTGAAAGAATAAGAAAAATATAAAAGTGTTTCTAAATAATTTGTTCATTAAATTAATTAAAATATTATGATTTCGCAAGTCCTTATGTAAACTCGAGTTATGACCACTTGATTTAAATTAAGTATTTATTTAACTACCCAGGTGGCAAGTGCATATAAAAGGATGGAAATCAAATGTAAAATGGGTGACTCTTCTTTTCTCTTAGTCCTGTAGAAAAAAAATTGTAACATTGTGTGTACAATTGTTTTCTTGTCTTGTGAATAAAGAATGGAAAAAATTAGATAATCTCAACCCCATGGTATTAATGTTCTTCGATCATAAAATTTTTCTTTGTTGTTTATGGTCAAATGATGTCATTAATACCCCCATTCATTCATGTTGTGTGTGTAATCTGATATTACAATATTTGTATTATATATCATTTTTATTGGACTTTATGCTATATACATGCAATTTGGAGTGATGAATACTTTTTTCCTTCTGGGTGGTTGTTATCGTTTGGGCAGTTATGTGTACCTTTGTCCTCATGTGAGAAGGAAGGTTTCATTTATTTTATTTACCTCGAGTTATCCCAGAAGTTATCTATGTCTACAATTGTAGGTTTCTCTCTTCCTCCTTCATTCTCTTTATTTCTCTTTCCCATTTGTATCCCCTTTGTGATTAATTCAAGTTAAAATCACAAAAAATACAAAGAAAACATCATTAATCAAGTAGCAGCAAATATTTCAAAAAGGGGAATTTCACTTCAAGATGTCACACACCCGTTTTAGCGTGTCATGGTGGAATTTTTCCTGAACAGGATTTTTTTACAAGGAATATATACTGAAATTCCTCACTAGGCCTTGGTTTACATTAAATGTACCCTTGGTAGTCACCAATATGACTAGTGCATCTACTTATCTACCAAGATAAGGAATGACATCAGTAATGCTTTTGTGAAATAATTTTTTGTAATTACAGCAAGAAATTATATAATTTCATTATATTCTGAGACTTATCACAATTTACACAACACTATTATTCAGACTGTATGCCACTAAAACTTGAAGACATTTTCCTTGTCCATTGAAAAGATAGAGGTGAGATGAGTTTAAATTTTGGCTTTCTTTAATTCGAATTAATTTTTTACATTAATAATTCTCCTTTTTTATATAGTTTTATATTAAATATTAATATTCTCTTTATTTATAACAAATCATTGAGGCTGCAGTTTTCACCCAAAGATATTCCACTTTAAGAGGACTCTTACCACCTAAGGGACACTCTGCCAGAGGAATTCACAGCATCCCATCAAGAAGATCTAGCAAATGCATGAGGAGTTCTTAAACACCTCAACAACTTGAGATATTTATAGGTTTTTCACATTTCAATTTATAGTATTGTTAAATATTTTTTAGAAATATTAGTATTTTACATTCTTTATAACATACTCATTCAATTTTCAAACCTCTTATGGCAATGCAGGTCGTCTTTGACCTCCTCCAGTTTCCCAAAGATATGAATATGAACTTGAAGAAATGTAGTCTCCACAAAAAGTGTCTCCTCATCAAGTTCAAGGTATGTTTCCAATTACCTTTTACATTTCAATATATTTTAGTTTCATTTATTTTTAAATCGAACTATTGATTAATTTTATGGTTAATCAAGAGTTGTTCATCATGTTATTGCTTCTAATGTTGTTCAACAAGGGCACCATCTTGAGCCAACTGCAACAATATAATAACAAACTATATAATTAAGTTATGTTTCTTACAAAAGTAGTTATTTAACCTTCAATTATTTAATCATTCTATTTTTTGTATGTTCTTCATTTATTACTTGATTTCCTATTATAGTTCCTTTACCATCTCATACTCATAGTGTTACTGTTAGACCACGGTTTCCACCACTCCCACGACCACCTCCCCAAAATGTTCGAACAAGAGGTAAAAATATTAGATTTCCATCTGCTAGTGTGGGAACTATCCATTTTTTTACCTCTGAGTTCCCCACTTTTTATGTCAATTGTTTACAAAGCATGGGTGGAATTTAAGTTCTAAATAAAATTGATTTTGATGAGGAATATCTTGGTTTTAGAATTGGACACCAAGACCCTACAAATTTCAATCCTCAACATCTAATTCAAGGTCCAACATAGGCTTTCCTAGAACGAGAAAAAACATCTAATACACCATCTCCGAATCCAAGGGAAATGCCATTAACTGATGATGAGATCACAATTTTTTCATTGGGAAGTCTTTTGGATGATAATTTTTAGACATTATTAAAGAAATTATTTTGAAATATATTGAATCTTTAAAATTTGGGATTTCAGGGTAAAAGCATTGATTAAAAAAATCAATATCCATTTTCACAACCACTCCCAAAGACATTCTTTATTTTCTTTAGTTCAAAATGAACTAGAAAATATTGATATATTAATGAATCAAGTTTTATCTAAATTTATTATTATTTATAATCCTTATCATTATAATCTGTTAGATATAATGTTAAACAGAATAGAAAATTTAAATGTAGAAGCCCAAGACTACTATAATCAATGATACAGAGAAAAGAGATTTGTTGTGATTGTGAATGCAAAGAAAGAAAAATTTGTGGTAAGTTATAATAATATTTAGAAATTTAATAATAATAAATTATGATTATTTTTTATCGTTTTGTCTTACTAATGTTTATTTTCTAAAGGTATTCCAAGTATAAAAATTTGAAGAATGAGGTACAAGTGCTTAATGTGCAACTGAAAAATGCAAAGAAAAGTTTGAATGGATTCATTGGGTTGAAAGAAAAGGTTGTTATTTTGAACAATCAGAATAATACTTTATGAAGAGTTATCCAGGAGCATGGAATGGATCCAAATATTTTATTGAAGAAAAAAAATTATTTAGATCCTGGTTTAGCTTCGCCAAGAGATACAGCAAATGTGTAACTTGAAATACTTTTCAATATAAATGTTGTTGCAAAGGATCTAATTGAATCATGAATATTAAGTGAAGATTCCATTCAAGCCCAAGGAAAGGATGTAGCCTCTATAGAAGAGAAAGGAGCATAAACTAATACTATTGATATAAATTGAGAAAAATGATTTCTTTTGTAACCTGGAGAAACTTTTTTTTGTAAGAAATGAAATCAATAAAATGATTTCTTTTGTACATGGAGAAATTGTTATTTTATTATATATGCATTTTATTGTATAAATAAATTGGAAGTTTCTACGAATATCATGTGTCTTATTCTTTCCATGCTTAAGATTTATGGAAAACTATTTTTGTGATTGTTATGATTGAGTTCTATGTGTACTAGAATTTTAATATTTCTTATGTCCACCAATGAGTGCTATGATGGATTATTAGTTTTAACACACCTCAAGAGTCAAAACAATCATATAGTAAGTTGTAATAGTCAAAACTTAAATAGGAAAGATAATGGAAAAAATTAAATAATTCATAGATTTGTAAATAAAAAATAGTAAACAATGATACTGAAACTGTCTTTCAATAAAGAACACATGTCAACTACATAACAATGTTATTTGAAATTTTAGTTCTATAAATACAATGTTCTTAAATCATTAGTCAAAATCAGGTATTTGAAACATTCCTAGACCTTCACTAACTTGTTCTTCATAACTCACACTTGTATCTAATGTATTAGAGGTATATTCAATGTGAATGTTCATATCTTCTCTTCTGGTGGTTTTATTAAATACCCCTCTCCTATTTGTAAGAGAACTCCATATTTCCAGTGCTCTTTCATACATAGGGTTCATTTTAAGAGACCTCTTAGATATCAGAGGTGGAAAATACCTGGCGAATATCCTCAGAACTCGTTTTGCAAAAAGGCAAATTTTTGGGGGGTCTGACAGTAAAATTTTCACCTAATTTTTAAGTGGTGTGACAGAAGACTACAAAATCATGACAGGAGATTATTCGTTGCGCGTCAACAAGGTGTTTGACATGCATCAATGAACCTCACTGACGCGTGTCAACAACCCTATTGACGAGCATCTTTAGCCTCCGCCCTTTGCTCGTGCGACAACAAAATCTTTGTGTTGTGCATGAACAAAGTCTCTGTCACGCATCTACTTCCTCCGCACTCCTGTCGCGCGTCAAAAAACTCTCCATGTTATGTGTCAACAAACTCTCCATGCCGCATATCAATAAACTCTCCCTTTCATGGGTCAAAAAACTCTCTATCACGCATTTGTAGCCTCTACCCTCCTGTCACACATCTGTAGCCTCTACCCTCCTTTCACGCGTTTACTGTACTTGATAATACATATACCCTAGGTGGTATGAGTGATCTAGTAGTGTTCTACCTAGTGAATAATCTAGGATTATATAGGGGATATTTTAAATGGGTAGGCAAAGCCGACCCCTAAAAAAAATTAAACTGTAATTTTTAGGCGAACAGGTCACTCACCCGCGCTAGAAAATTCACCTTTTCTAATTTTTCAAAAATGGAATATTCACCATATTACGAATATTCGCCACTAAAATTATCCCTTTTCATATAGGAATGTGTCCACAGAATATCATGAAACATACATTCTCAAATAATTCTCTAAATTTTTATCCAATCTTATTCAGATTTTTGACTTAACAAATGTTAATGCACTAAAAACCCTTTCTTCCATTGATCCTAATATCATTATTTGACACAATTCATATAATTGGAATTATTCACTAATACTTTCCTGCAAGATGCTACTAGGATAAACATTTTTCAATAGCCATGAAATAGCACCTTTTTCTGTTGGTTCAATTAGATAATTATATTGATCAATCATTATGAGCACAAAATTACATGACTAAGATCCCAATAATTCCGTCTATAAAATACCTTTAATTTAAACTCCTTGGAACTCTACAGATTTACTAAAATTATTAATGAGAGTTTCAATAAATTTGTAAAATAAATTTCTTATGCCTTCTTTACCTCTATCATGATTCCAAAAATTGGGATATACAACTACCATGGCCTCACTCAGGTCATCACTTTTGAAACATTCTCTAATCTCACGAGATAAGATTTCTGGAAATTTTCTTAATTTTATTCGTGTGTCATATATAACCTTTTCGTATAAATTATGTGTTACAGGTACTTCTTTAAGATCTGCTATTGTGATATATTTGCTTTTTTAGAAAGTTTGCATTAAAATCTCCATTCCATTAACAATGATACAAAGATGGTCATTGATATTGAATTTCAAATATCTTTTCATATCCTTTGCATATGTTAAAGTTTTCCAACTACTGAAAACTGGTCCTTTAAAACTTTCTTCATAGTTGTATAACATATCAAGAGATATACATACATATTTTCTAAACCTTATAAAGTCATAAATATATATGGATATTTCTTGAGCATGTTTAATTAATACATTTATTTCCTTCAACATAGGGAGAATACCGCATAGTGTCAATAGTCTTTCCAAATATTTTAAACAGTACAACAAATATTTTTATTTGTCAACTTCCCTATGGTATTTAAACATGAAACCTACTAAAGATGGATATTCTTCAAAAATCTTGCATGCAGTCTCATACATGGAAATTCATCTTGTATCAACATCTTTAAGGATATTTTTACCATCAGTAACTCCAATTACAAACTTTTGAAACTCTAAAAAAAATGGACTACTTACCATGTAATTGTGCAAGCCACAGATGAGCTCTTCCACTTTAGTGACATTTTCAAATGTGTTAACACTTTTGTATGCAATGAATTAGAATCATATATGGGGAAATATTTGTTTATATGTGAACACAAAGTTTGTTTCTATGACCTTGCATTTTTTATGCACCATCAGTAACAACACACACCAACTTAGTATTAATTTCATAGTCATCCATCTCAACTAAATTCCTCAAATTAGAAATAAATAATTCACACAAAGGTTTTTAGCACTACACTTTTCAACCATTTCATTAATAGCTAACAAATGAGTTTTCCTTGAATGATTCTCAAAAGTGTAGATGTGCATGCAAACCCACGATGTGTTGTCAATTGTTGTGACCTCATTGATGGACAATGAGATAAACATTGTTTTTTTTTACTTTTTCTTTCAGATCTTCCATTTCAATTATTGCTAGACACTTTTCCATTTCCCAAGCAATACTCTCCAACCAATGTGATTATGGAATGTTGAGAAACCCATTATATTGAAACAAAACCTTATAATCTAATAAATTTGAAATTGGCCTACCATTTTTAAGAATGTGGAATATAGTAGAGAATTGTATATTTTTAGCCCAGAGATTACTATTCATAACTTTTTCAAATCGTGCATTAATTGTTCCCTCTTTCTCAAAAAGTTGTTGTTGACATTTCTGCTCATTTTCATACTCAGCTACATGTCTTACATGCAAGCAATATTTTTCAGTTTTCCATGTATATGTCTTTATTTTTTTCCATCTTTTTACATGACTATCACATATACTTTTCCACAATGTTTCTCAATTATGCCCAACTTCAGTTGTAATCTGTGGTATTTTTTTAGTTTCTAACTATATATTGTACATTTACATTTTATTGGTGTATCACTACCATTCTCAAGATCTATAGGTTCAATGAATGGATATTTAGATGCCCAATCTACCTTAAATGACCTCCTAATTGTCAAACTAGTTTTCTTCATTCACACAAATTTCTATTTAGAATTTTCAACTTGAGTTTTTGTTTCATGAGATTGAGAATTAGAAATATATTGTACTATTTGAATCTCATCATTAGGAATGTCTTCCACTTGAGGAATTTTATAATGAGTATTATCATCCAGCTCTAGCATGTCATTGTGAATAAGATCTTCATGTGTTGACATGTTATTTTGATTAATTGTTCCATGTGGTGAGTGTGTTGACATGTTATTCTGATTAATTGTTCCTTGTGGTGTGTTTAGTGACATGTTCTTCTCATTAATTGTTTCATGTGGAATACAATTATCATTGGGGTTCCTGCATTCAAAAGGGACAAGGGTTTGACGGTGATCTTGAAGCTTTAAATTAAACTAGTATTAAAAAAATCTCTTACTTATGTTTTAAGTGGATGTAAGTTGTGTGGATGATTTTTTTGACTTCCTAAAACAATTAAATATGATGTTTTACCTTTTTAATTGATTTATCTTCTTGTTATTATTACTAGAGGCCATTTTACCTAAGACCAATCCAAATGTAATTTAAGTATGGAATCATGGATGAGCCATATGTAAACTATAAAACTAGTTACACATCCATACCACGTGTTACCGGCTAGTAGCATAAATTTATGCTCCCGACCAGTAGCATAAACATGGATGAGACAGATGTAAACTATAAAACTAGTTACATATCCATACCACATGCTACTGGTTGTTAGCATGAATATATGCTACCAGTCGGGAGCATAAATATATGTTACCCATGCAATAGCATACATTCATGCTACCAATCGGTAGTATATATATGCTACTATCCGGTATCATATATGCTACCTGTAGGCATATGAGAAATTTTGAAGCATATATACTACCGAATGGTAGCATATATATGTTATTGACCGGTAGCATATTTTATAATCAATGGAATAGTTAGAATTTACATCACCTAGGGTCATCTATACTGTCATACGGTAGCGATCTTCTGTCGATATTCAACACCCACACTAAAATTGGAATTAAAAGTTTATGTTTAATATCAAAATTATCATTATAATAAATATATAGGAAAATCTAGCAAATTTTTCTTTCATGGCAAAGGCGATTTTAATATAAATAATTAGTTATTAGTTTCAATGTTTGGCGAATCAACCCAAAAAAATGATGTATAACCATAAAATTTAGGTGAAATGGAAATTTGTTGACCCCTAAAAAATTTCCAAAACCAAATTTCTACATCTGGAATATTCATGAATTATCAAAGATTCACTACTAAAATTTTCCCTAAATTGTTGCAATTAGCCTTAAAAACTAATTTATTAGGATAGTTTGTCGTCGGTTACTAGCCTTATAAATGTTAACCATTCAAGTTAAATCACACATGAATAGGCACACATGGGACCATTGGTAAAGCTATGAGTTCCATTTATCCTAATCTAAGCCTAGGAGATGTGAAAAGTGGGACGTTCATGAATTATCAAAGATTTGCTACTAAAATTTTCCCTGAATTTTTGTATTTAGCCTTAAAAACTAATTGATTAGGATGGTTTTTCATCGATTACTATTCAGGTTAAATCACACATGAATAGGCACATATGGGACAATTGGTCAAGCTATGTGTTCCATTTATCCTAATCTAATCCTAGGAGATGTGAAAAGTAGACTAAGTTAACAAATCTTAAATAAAGCTAAGTAAACTAATTGAACTTAAAATAAAAGATGCATATATATAAATATTTCACTGACACCCTCCCTTAAATTATACTTAGGGAAGTCAAAATTAAAAATGAAAAAGGTCTTGACAACTAGTCTTGATAAGGTACTCATGTACAATAAGTACAACTAGGAAACACTGAGATACAAAATACAAGTCTCTCATAAAACCAGAATAAGTACTATGATCATTGCAATGGATGGGGTGAAATACATCTCTAAAAATCATTAGATATGATGAAATCCATAACTAAATAATATGTAATAATGAAAATAAAGGTGAAGAACTCAAATATGTGTGAGTTGTTTGAATCCACTACTCAATCATTAAATAAGACAAGATGACATTGTATTCATTAGAATAGCTCTGAAGAGATTGTCAATCGATCGAATGAGGTGATAAAATTACAAAGATTACACTAAGAATTACATCAACTGACTGAATTAGATGATGTGATGTGCGAAGGGTAAGTAGGGGAAAATACACCTAAAGAAGCAGTATGAATAGACACACACTCCCATAATGTTGAATCTATGGAGTGGACAAAATAATATATATATATGTGAGTGGTATGAATCCACTACTAGAACATTGACTAATGATAGATGTCAGGTATGCTAGATAATATTCACTAAAAGGAGATGGTATGATTGTAAATATGTCAAATGATAGAAAAAGGCCCTCTCACAAATAATATGGCACTAATAGTGATGGGAATTCATAATAACTAATAAAGTGTGTGAAAAACAAGGCACGCATGCATGAAGGTAGACTAGGTTGTGAAAATTGAACCCCCTATGGAACTTTATAACTCAGTGCAACTATACATCCCAAAAATAAATACCATATAAGATAATAAGACATTGTATTCACCAAAATTACTCAAAAAAGTGAGTTTTCTAACTATCGAAGAAAACCTAAATGGAAAAATGAGAGTTGCTCCAAAATTAGGGCGAAATGTAAAATACAGTTACTTCAAAACAAAGGGGGTATTGCTAGGCATAATGAGCATTGTGTGGCTGATGTAGCTAAATGGTAGAGGATCCATGCTTGTAGATATCACACAAATAATGCTAACAATGTCTCTATGACTTATCTAAAATCCATCCTAGATGAATACATATGTTAGATGAATATGCTTACATGTGATCCGTTGTCATGTGCACCAATGGTACATGTGAGGAATCATATCTAGAAGTTTCATGACTCTCATGTATGAATGAAGTGGTATTTTATCTCTCATACTAAAGAGGGTGTGTAAAATAACACATATGTTGCTCAATATCCTCATGAAGAGTGAGTTCAACAAAAACATGTGAGTTTGCATGAAATGGACCCAATGAAAAATCATCTACTCTATATCCAATTTCATGGTAAACAATCCAATGAATAATTTGGATAGGGGAAGTGATGCCCTACAAATGTTTACCTATGCCTCTACCAAAATGACTCATATAATAGAGAGTTTGGGATACAAAACCATTTGTTTGGTTCTCAAATGAGCTAAACAAAATGGTGGGTGTATCTAAAGTGTGGGTTGCAAGAGGTGCAATAATGAGTGGATTAGATTCAATTGGAAACTCATGATTAGGCAAAGTAAAGGATGATGATGTTTCAATAAGATCATAATCATTGACATAAGGTAGACTATTCTCAGTGATAGGTGTATCCATGGTATCAATCTGATGTTGCATGCATGCAATTGTTTCTTGCAATGACTGAAGGAGGGTATATTTTTCATAAATTATTCTGAGTAATAAAGATTTTTGTTTTTTATCTTCATATTATCTTCAACAAATTTAACCATGTATTTTTGAAGTGAACGCACTTCTATAAAAAATGTGGTATTTACTGAAATCAAGCTATTATTTTCCTACGTGAAAGTGTGGAATTCATGGATGGAATCTATTTACAATACCAAGGTAAAGTATGTGTTAGAATAACCTCAAAATATGAACACACTCAATAAATACCTCCCAAACTACTTATAATAATGCAATTCTTACAATTTTTCCTCAACATAATGATTGGCATGAAATCCAAGAATAAAATAATCCTGACCAATAAAAAAATTTAATGCACAAAACCCCTAGCTAAAAATAGGTGGCACTTTACAAGTAGTGTGATTTACATTTCATATACAGTAAATAAATTATAAATTTATGGAGAAAGTAGAATGTTGGTATATTATGAACTAAAACTGAACTCAATGTTTTAAAGTAAACAAAAAATCATGTACTTATAAAAAATGGTGCCTCGATCCAACATATTGATCAAAAGATATGGCCAATTGAATAAATTGGGACATAATAGTAATAGCCTGCAAAAAGTAAATTTTCTTGAAATCTAGGCCACCAAAAGTTATAAATACCAGTTCTAGTATGTAGAGAATTTAAAAATACACAAATTGAATATATAAATTGTCTATAGGCCTTCCAAAGTAGAAAATATGACATTTGGGTTAGGGTAAAAGGGGATAATTTAAAGACCTGGGATTGTCATATGGGTGAGACCAAGAGCTTAAATAAGGATCTTAAAGTTAAGCATGTAGCCCAAGGGATTTGAACTCTAGACCTCTTGGTATCAAATGCCTTGAAAAAATAATTTTCATGATGCCACTTATCATGTTCAATACAATATTTGACAAATTTTATCTTCATTAAATATAAAGCACATGTATGTGCATTTGAAGGGTTTCCTAAACACCTATAAACTTCAAACGTACACTCCGAGAACACTATAAGTCTAAATTTTAAGAACTTGGAGTTTCTAGAAATCTAATGAGATGAATAATCTAAAAAATAGTTATTAGATCATCCAACCTATAAAAATTCACAAAAAATGGTTGTACACTCTGTCTGTTGTGGCTTGTCCTATAGAAGTGAAACTTAAAAATTCACAAAAAAGAATTTGTGCATCAAAAAACCCATTTTTTAAAATGAATATTTTTTAATGTAGAATCCATTAAAATTATCATGAATAACTTGAAAATTCTATTTTTATCCCAAAATTTAAAACACCTTAAAAAGGGTTGGAAAAGGGGTTTTAGGAAAGGATAGAAAACACATGTTTTTTTTAATATATCAACAATTTGATATGGCTAAAAATATTACAAATAACTTGGAGAAGTATATTCATCAAAAGGAAAATTAAAAAAATATTCAACACAATAATTACTAATTGAAGGAGTACTGCTCTAAAACCATGAAAGAATAGGTGAAATTTAGGAGTTTTCTCAATTTGAACTCACTCCAGAAATGATAGAAGTTGCTAAAAATAATAAGAAATAATAAAATGATAGTATTTCCAATAAACCAACCAAATTAATTTTATGTCTATAATATTCTTTTAATTTACAATCAGAAGTTGTGGAATAGGGCCTGAAAAAAAGAAAAATCCAACTCATCCTTAGAAGCTCTAAGGATGATGAAGGTGGGAGGGTGACTCAGAAATATCTAGAGCGTGAGCATTGACAAGAGTATCCCATTAGTACTCTGAACCAAGGTTCATTTTAAGAGACCTCTTAGAAATTGGAGGTGGAAAATACCTGGTGAATATCCTCAGAACCGGTTTCATGGAAAGGTAAATTTTTGGGGGGTCCGATAGTAAAAATTTTGCCTAATTTTTAAGTGGTGTGACAAAAGACTACAAACATGTGAAAGGAGATTATCTACCACGCATCAACAAGGTGGTTGACGCGTGTCAACGAACCTCACTGACGCATGTCAACAACCCTATTGGCGCGCGTCAATGAGGTTAGTTAATGCGTGTCAACCACCTTCTTGACACGTGTCAACGAGGGTGTTGTCTGACAACATCCTCATTGATGCGCGTCAACAAGGCAGTTACACACGTCAACTAACCTCATTGACACACATCTGTAGCCTCCGCCCTCTGCTCGTGCGACAACAAAATCTATGTGTTGTGTGTCAAAAAAGTCTCTGTCAAGCATCTACTTCCTCCACACTCTTGTCACACATCAACAAACTCTCCATGTTGTGTGTCAACAAACTCTCCATGTCATGTGTCAACAAACTCTCCCTGTCATGGGTAAAAAAACTCTCTATTTCACATCTATACCCTTTACCCTCTTGTCACGCGTCTGTAGCCTTTGCCCTCCTTTCACGCATTTACTGTACTTGATAATACATATACCCCAGGTGGTATGAGTGATCTAGTAGTGTTCTACCTGGTGAATAATCTAGGATTATATAGGGCATAGTTTAAATGGGTAGGCGAATCCGACCCCTACAAAAAATAAACTGTAATTTTTAGGTGAACAGGTCACTAACCCACTCTAGAAAATTCACCTTTTCCAATTTTTCAAAAATGGAATATTCGCCATATTACGAATATTCGCCACTAAAATTATCCCTGCTCTGAACAACCCCCCAAAATTTCATAAGATAATTTAGTTTCTTGTTCTGTTGGTCTATACTTTTAGTAGACTTCTTACAAATTGTGTCTTCTTATTTTTTAGAATGTTAGTTTATGTTCCTTCTAGTAGTTAGTTTTTGTTGGACCTTCTTTCTCTTGAGTTAAGTCTATTTAACTCTTTTTGGTGTTGTCTCTCTTTTTTCCTTTTACTAGGTTCTTTCATGATGTATCTTCTCTTGTAAGGCCTTTGGGATCCAATCCTTGTTTATTACCTAATCTAATAAAAAACAATCAATAGTGGTCTATATATAAAAAAAGCAAGAGTTGTAGTCTAAATTGTCTTTTGACTATATGATAAACATGTCTGCAAAAACCTCCACATGAATAGGCACATATGGGACAAGTGGTCAAGCTATGAGTGCTACTTATCCTAATTTCATCCTAGGAGGTATGCAAAGTAGACTAAGTCAACAAATCTTAAATAAAGCTAAGTAAAGTAAGTAAACTTAAAATAAATGGTGCATACATATAAATATTGTTCCAAAAATAAAGAACCTAACTTTTAAGATTATATTTATTGCATAAGTACAACATATCCTTATACAAAAAATGCATCTCCCTTCTACACAATTGTTTCTCACACAATTAGATCATGTTGGATGTTTTGAATGAGAGTGTGGGTCTCTGTGTCATTTCGCCACTCTGATATTACCTGATCAACCCAATATTCTTATAATATGGAAATGGAACATAACAATGATTTTTTAGACTCATCCCTCTAGGACAGTACATTAGCCACCACATTTTCCTTTCCTTTCTTGTAATGGTCCTAAATTCATAACCCAACATTTTTGTGACCCATTTTTTTTGTTCTTCAAATGATGGTTTTTTCTCCAATAAGTATTTGAGACTATCATGATTTTTCCTCACCTTGAAGTGACAACCCATGAGATATGGTCTCCATTTTTTGACCGCATGAATAATAGCCATAATTTCTTTGTCATAAGTCAGTTTTGATAGATTCTTACCTTTGAGCTATTGACTCTCAAACGTAATGGGGAATTCTTCTTAAATGAGTACTACATCTACCCTAAATCTCAAATTCAACAATGAAGGTTTTGGATAATTCTAGGGTAATAAGAACTGAGTGCTTCACATGACCTTCTTTAGTGTCTAAAATGCATGTGTGGCTTCCTAATTCTAATAGGAGTCTTTCTTTAATAAAATTGTGCATGGTATTATAATGTTACCATAATTATTCATAAATTTTTAATAGTAACCTATAAGCATGACCTATTGTATAATCTTAGAAATTCTTGTAATGAGTCTCTATAATTTTTTGTGCCCTTTTCTTGTTTAAAAATTATGATTTGATGATATCTCAATCAAAGATCTATTTTTGTAAAATAAACAGCATCATGCAACTCATGTACTAAATTTTCAATGATAAGAATATGACATGTATCTTTTGTCATGCATTTGTTGAGTGATCGATAGTTTGGACACATGCGTTGATTTTCATTCTTCTTTTGTATCATCACTAATGGAGAAGAGAAATTACTCTGACTATGTTGAATAATTCTTGCTTCCAACATCTTATATACCATTTTTCCAATCTCACTCTTCTATATATATGGGTGCCTATAAGGTCGAATGTTGGGAAGTTGTATTCTCATTATTAGCTAAATGACACATGATCATGATCTCTTTTTAGTGGCACCCCCGTCAACATATCGCCAAAAGCAATTTATTTTTCATTAATAATTTATTATATATCTGATGATGTAAGCCCTTTGATTGTTGAGCTTCTATTGAATAATAATTGTGTCATAAACCATGTACCCTTCTTAAGCATATTTTGCATTTAATGGGATCTCACTAACTTTGGATCTTTTTCCCTCATTCCATTTAACTGAAAATGATTTCCTTCAAAACTAAAATGTATGAACAAATCCTAGGAGTTCATATCAACAATTCCCAAGGTAGTGAGGAATAATACCCCTAACACAATATTTTTATCCCTCATTTGAATGGCATAATCACTGATATTATGAAACTTTCTTGAACAGCTAAATTTTCCTCTATATACAACCATGACCTAAAACTACATGGTTGGATCAAAAAATTAATTTAAACACAAGGCCGACTTATTTTTTTATTACATAAGGTAAAAACAGGGATCAACTCCTAGGGGCCTTACAAAGGAGGAACAATAGAAAGGAGCAAAAAACAACAAGAAAAAAGAGACAGAAAGGTCTAAAAGGAGTTAAACATGCTTAACTCTTACAATGAAAGCCTGGACCATGAGCCAAAAAAACTAGAGGAACAAAAAATGAACCAGCAAGAAACACTAGGTTGAGAAGTTCACGAAAATCCTGTACCAATAGTCTGGAAGAGTAGAAAAAACATAGTTAACTTTTAGGGGAATCTTCCCTGTTATCACCGGGACTATATTTGATGAAACCCTCCTCTTTTCTCCTCACAGTCATATCTTCTTCCAGTTTTTCCTCAGAACTATTGATGCACATAAGTTGAGCTTCCGCTTTTTTGTGACCTCCTCCATCACATCCATCCTATCACTTAGATCTTTGACCTGTGACTCTAGCTCCATGATCTTATGTTTAGACTTCACCTAGGCAGAACATATTTGCTTTTTAAGCTAGAAATGACTTCTGTAATGGTTTCTCATTAGACGACATTGTTATCCTCCATCATGCGTGAATAACCCTTTCCAAATATTGTACCTTGTTGATCCACTCCTCGATTTCCTTGTCATCACCATCACTACCTCTCTTCCTAGAGGTTCTTGCTTCTCCTCTACCTTCCTCACTCTTTTCCAGATCAACATCCTCCCCTACATTCCTATACCCAGAAATTTTACCAGCCCTCATCTTGGAGAGGAAAACCACTAGAGTTAGGTCCTCCTCCTCCACCTTATCTTTCTGGGGTACTAGCCATGATGGGTTTCCAATTCTCATACATCAAGAAAATGATCCCATCATGTAGAGGCATCTCTTCCTTGTACTTCAAGAATGCCTTCACATAACTAGTCAGCAACATGAAAAGGAAGAACATGGGATGCTCACCATGATTTTGTGTCTAAATATTTTAAGGAAGGACAGCTGATGAGTGTAAATTTTGCAGTATTTTCCTTCCAAATTGATGTACTTCATAATTTGGAGGAACTACCTCTCTCTAGATGCACTGTAATACAAGACATATCAATGCCATCAATGAAATAGGAGCACCTTTCCTTACCCATAAAAAACATCTTTATATTGTGCTCCCTATGGGTTTTGTCTTTGAAAATTTTGAGTCCATCCATCTGCATCCTCTATAACAAGCGCTAAATGGTTCTCTCAGAAACTTAAATATCCATGCCTCTCACCTTAAACTTTCCCTCTTTCCAAGCCCTACTAAATTCCTTCAACAGTGAAGGGTCATCACCATGTAATTTGGTGATAAAGTTGCAAAATCCCTCAATTCTGAGCTTTTTCCATAAGGGTTGCTTGAAAACCTCAATGTTCTGACTCACCAACTCGTTCTTGATTCAATCACCATCCATTTTCACAATGTCGACCCTCTCCCACTCACTATCACTTCTTAAGTTCATAAACCCTTTCGAAACATCGAGACAAATTAAATTGTTCCCCTTAAGTAAGTTGTTCTTGGTTTAAGTGATACCAATGTACACTCGTGCCAAAATCATCAAAATTAGTGTAATCTATCACTACCAATTGTTTCATTAATTGCTAAGTGGAAAATCATCACCTTTGTTCTAGATCTTGTGATCATGACTTTGTACATCGTAATTTTCTAACTTATATGCACACCTATTACTTTGACGCAATGTATGATTAATTGAAACCTTTTCAAAACCTTTTAAATTTTCCCTGACATCATTTAGAACGATTTATTAAGGTCCAATTAATTGTATTTTTATTGTTAAGAGCATTAAAAATGATGAGGGAGTCCCCCTCAATCTAGATATTATTGATCCCTTTATCCTTAGCCAAAGTGACCCCCCACAGAAGAGCTCCATCCTCCGCCATATTTTTAGTTTGTTTCCCTAATACACTAGCATAGGTAAAAATCCATTCACTGTCATTGTTTCTAATTATTCCTCCCCCCAGTGGGGCCCGGATTCCCTTTAGATGCCCCATGAAAATTTATCTTAACAACATTGTTCTCTACCCTGGTCCATCTGCTACAAATTCTCAGTCTTTTGATCTCCACTAGGCTAAGGGCGAAACTCTCAAGAACTTCCTCTTCCCATCTCAGGAAAGGTTTCTTTTCCTTACCTTTAAATAGTTTGGTATTTTCTTTGATGGCAGCTAAGACTTTACTTCTAACTCTCATGAGAATAGCTTTATGGTCATGAAAAATAATATCATTCCTAGCTTTCCATAAGCCCCAAAAGAGATGTGGGAGGGAAATTTTCCAAGCCCACACCAAGATGGGGAAACTGAAAGGGCTCTCCCATTGAATACAACAATCCTCGATCATCTTAGGCATGATCTATTGAATTTTTAATAGTTCTTGGATAGACCCAAACACTTTTTGATAAAAGGGGAAATGAAGGAGAAAATGATTGACATTTTCCTCCTCTTTCCTGCACAATGAGCACCTGTTGGGGAGCTTCATACCACATTTCCTAAGATTTTCCACCATGATAATCCTATTTTGGACTACCAACCAATGAAATATATTAACTTTAGGAGTAAGATCCTTCACCCAGAGCCTTCTCTAATACTCTTTTTGAATAGAATCCTTAAAATTTAGTCTATATGTTGATTTAACTGAGAAATTCCCAAAATATTCCTCTTTCCATTTAATGGAATCTTCCTTGTTTTGGAAAATGGGGATATAGAAATTTATTAATTTATTGTTCAGATCCCAAAAAGTTTGTAGGTCCCCATTAAAATCTGGAGGGGGAAAAATGACCTCCCAAAATATGGTTTCCTCCTGAATCTAGAAGTCTCTTATCCAAAATTTTCCCCTTTCTTTATAGTGTTGTGCTACCCTTTTCCAATTCTCCATGCTAACCATAGAGGATAGTCCTTAATCTAACTATAATTCCAAAAACTGATTCTATTACCTTTTCCTAATCTCCCAGATCATTCCCTTGGTTAATACTTGCCTTAGAATCCATAAGGGAATTCAAGAAATATAGGACCCTCTTAGAAAATCATTTTGGTTGAAAAAGGATTCCATTCATGCCTATATTTCACAAATATTTCTTCTTGATGATGTCCACCGAAAGACCCTCTTCTCTAACAATTCTCCATCCAGATTTAGCTATCAGTGCCTCATTCATAATAGAGACATTTTTTAATCCTAGGCCTCCACGTAACTTGGTTTTAGTAACTTTTTCCCAAGCCACAAGTGGGAATTTGAACTTATCCTTAGCTCATGCCCATAGGAATATTTTCTGAATTTTTTCCAGGAACCCAATAATTTTGGAAGGAAACTTAAAGAGGGACATGACATAAATATTAACTCCTTGAAGAGAAATTTGAAGCAATTGAATATTACCTACCTAGGAGAGAAGGATACCCTTCCAAGAAGACAAATTTTTTTTCACTCTCTCTAGCAAAGTATTCCATATATAAATGTCTGGCTTGTTTTGGACAAGGGGCATACCTAAATAAGATTCAAGGAATTGCTTAATCTGACACCCTAGGATGCGAGCTAATCTGACTTGGACCGGATGCTCCACATTAATGAAAAAAATAGCACTTTTATGGAAATTAACCAGCTGACCTAAGACAAGTTCATAGTCATTAAGAACTAACTTAAAATTAGAGGCTTCCTAGATAGAAGCTTTACCCAGCATAAAATTATCATCAACAAACTGATTAAGACAAATAGAAGGATTACCATTTGAGATTTTAATACCCTGAATACTATTAGAAAATACAGAATGTTGATAAATCCTACTTAAAGACTCATCCATAATAACATACAAAAATGGCAAGAGAGGGTCTCCTTATCTCAAACCTCAACCCGCTTGGAAAAACCCTTCTGGTTTTCCATTCACAAGAACAGAAAATCTAGTTGTGGAGATACAAGTCATGATCATGTTCACCAAGGTGATACTGAAGCCAACTTAATAGATTCAATTAATAGAGATAAGACTGACTTATGAATGATGAAGTTTTGAGTACTTATAGAGTCAATTAATATTGTTACCCTTTGTTTATTCACAAACCAGATGACCTTGAGGCTTTGTGGGATGTTAATATATGAAAATGCATGGAAATATATAGTTGGTTGAGATTATTCAACCTCGATTTTAGGTACCTCTTCCTCTTCATTGGTTGCTTCATCCTTATATTTTTTCTCATTGGGCCCTTTAATGTAGAAAAAAAAATTCTCTACATATTTATGTCCCCTGCTCCATTTTATATCACAATTGTAACATATAATGTTTTCTCACTTCTCTTTAATTTGTTGATGAGACAATTGGGTAGGTTGGGGGAAATTATTTTTCTATAATAATGTACTTCCTTTTAGTAGTGATACCCCTCTATTTTATGATATCTCTTTCCTCCATCCGATAAGAAACTATGATGATTATGATAATGAACTTGGATTAAGAAGATGAACATAAATTTGGATGTTATCTTTGAGACTACCCAATACCAAATCATTTAGATGATCCTTTGAGATGTCATCCACTCATAAGGATGTATATTGGAACTAATAGATATAATCCATTATCGTCCCCATTTTTCCAGCTTTGTTATCTAGCTGAAATAGTTCTATGTAACATGTTATTGTAGTGCATTTGGAGATAGTCTATGAACAATGACCAGGTAACAAGAAGACCCTTTTTTCTTCTGCTCACACATACATCTATGCCAAATGAACTATTCTAGTTCCAAATACATGAATTTCATTATCACCTTTTGTCCACTTGGGACTTGATGCAAATCAAAAAAATCCATTTGGTTGATTCAAGTGACTGGATTGTTCCCATTAAAATTGAACATTTCCACTTTTGAGATAATGTTTTTTAATTGGCTAGAAGATCCACCAATTTATGGAAAGGATACACCCTAGTTGGCCTAATTTAAATTTGCATGTGCATTGTTTGAGGATTTTGTGTGACTTGAATGGGATTTCATGACAATATTCATAAATGAGATAATGACCATCAACTCATTCTTCATTGATTCAAATCATGTCTTCATTTCACCCTTCACTGAGTGCAAGCTATTGTTAAAATCCACCTTCATTTCCCCCTTCATTGAGTGTAAGCTATTTTAAAACTCCTCCTTCACATTAGTGAGGTCATCTTTTACCTTCTCTTGAAATTGGGTGATTTCCTCTAATATAACATATAATGAAGACTCATAATCCATATCTCCCTTATTTGGAGTCATCCTCAAATTCAATTTCTCATTCCCTTGGCCTCTATTTGACGTCCATATCATGATGTAGGGCTCGATCTTATGATACTGAGATTATGGTATGAATTTAGGGTTTGAATTTTTTTATGGATTTCACCAAATAAAGAAAAACACAAAGAACAAACCCTCACTTAATTTTTGTAATATTTCTAAAAAATGTCAAGAACTTAAAAAAAATCTTAAAATTTTATCATATGAGGATAATTTATGGAAAACCATAAAATGGAAATAACTTCTATAAAACATATCTAAAATCTTAGAATTTGGTGAGAAGCTTACTTGACTAATTTCACAACTTCAATTAAAAAATGGTAGACAAATTTTCAATAGTTTGAAAGATATAGTTGAATCCTCAAAATTAGGGTTTTGAACTAATTTTTGGCTTGAATCCAATCTCTAATACCATTGTAAGGAAATTATTTAGATAGATCAGAAGAATAAGAGCAATAGAACACAAAATAACACCAAAATAGAGATATAATATGATAATAAGTAAATATATATGACTTAACCACTTCAACGGGGTAAAACCTATTAACCTTACAATAACACTCAAATTCTCAATATGATGATCATCTACTCGTTACTTACTCCTATATATACCCTATTATGTTGTGTAAACCACCTAGGCCAAACTACTAAGCATATAAAATCAAAGATAAATGAGATATGACATGTTAAGAGATTATGTTAGCCACAAATCAATCATACATATCCCAGTATATGACATAGAATTAAGGGTGTAGAAGCATATTTATCATTTTGTTATCTAATATGTGTATGAAGTGTTTGTTATCAGATTTTGCACACATGGCAAGATTGGACAAGGGGGTCCTATCACGTTCAAAATGAAATAGTAGTCCCAGGAACCCATCTCCGGTTATTATCAAGATACAAAAATTAAAAATAATTCTTAAATTACATATGAGAGATCACCTAGCATCGAAAGACACCTAGTTTATCTCAACTTAGTGAAGAGTTCGGGGCCGAGTTGATAGAGAATCTAGTGTCAAATTGATATTCATCTCGGAAATCATCTCGGTAGAGACTCTCAGTTGTAAGAGCTCGATGATGGTCTTGTTAATGCAAAATATAGCTTGTTGAAAATTGACGAATGAAAGGAACTCTACAAGGATATCGGTAGAGACCAATGCAAAAATATTTGAAGGCCAAGTCAGGGAGAGTCAAAGTTAACATGATGCCAAGTTTAATCCATTAAGACAGTGCTCGACCAACCACTTGGGAGAATTATCTTGTTTGACCGAGATGATATGAAATTATGCAGATATGGGAGGTTCAACATCATTGAATCTCAGGTTTGTAATTACGTAATGAAGGACTTCTATCGACCCAAGAAGATAGTATAAGCACCATATAATACTAATGTAAAATTGAGTCAAACCGACATCTTAAAAAGAGCTGTGAATTATATTGGTGTTCAGACCTTCCTCGGCCGAGTATTCAGTGCACAGGAAGCATGCATGCTGCAGTATAGTAAGAGTTATTTTGAGCACTTCCAACAAGCAGGTTGTACAACTATGTTGTTATCTATTCAGCATCGAATGCATCCTCAAATTCGGGATTTTCCTTCAAGATATTTTTATGAAAATCGATTAAGTGATAGTGAGAGTGTTACCAGGAGACCTGATGAAATTTATTACAAAGATTCTCTATCGAGACCTTACTTGTTTTACGATGTAACTCATGGAAGTGGATCTCATAGAGGTGGAACTGTTTCATATCAGAATATTCATGAAGCATAATTTGCTTTGAAATTATATGAGCATCTTCAATGAGCCACTAGGTCATTAGGCATAAAGGTTTCTTTTGAAATTATCACACCTTATAAGCTACAGCTGAAATGTTTGCACCGAGAAAATGATGTCTCCTCACGCTGAGTGGAAAAGTGGAAATTGGTGGCCATCTGTCCAAAACAAAATATGGCCAAATGATAACAAAACCTCGCACTTCAATCCCAGACATGGAAAATAAGGTGAGCATTGCCAAGGGAAATGACGTGATGTCAAGCCATTGAAAAAATTCCAGGCGTGGGAGAAGTTTGAGTCTACTGCCAAAAAATCGGGAGCACGATCATGGCAAGCCGCAGGTAATTCCACGCATGGGAAACATTTCACTATATTTCCAAGTGGGTTTTTATGAATGGCAGACTGAGCAGGTAATCCTGCGCATGGGAAACATTTTACTATATTTCCAAGGCTGGAGATTTGATGATGGCAGTCCAAGCTGTTCACTCCGCGTAGGGGAAATTCAGGCAAGCACCGCCAAGTGGAAATATTGGGTTGGTAAACCATGATCAGACTTTCGTGAATGGGAGAAATTGGATCAAATTGCCAAGTGGAGATCATAAGATGGCAATCCATCATGAGAATTCCGCACAGTTTGGAGTGGTCTGAGTCTTTGTGTGAGTCACCAGGAGGAAGTTGATGACCGAGGGATGGCAAGTGAATTGCCATATAAACCAGTGAATAAGGAATGACGCCAGGTTGGAAGAACGAGTCAAATACCAAGTGGAGTGGTGAGTGCATGAAGACCAAAGGATGTGAGGAAAGAAAGGCCAATCAATCATTTCATTCTACGCCTTCATCTCCAGAGACACAAGGATTCTTTGATCATCCTTGGTGAGATTGCAGAAGAAAAATTTCACATCCACTCTTGCATGGACTGTGGATTGGGTTCCATAGATCATACAAAGAAAGTGTCTCTTTTCATACAGATCCTCCCTTGTTAGGATTCCAATCAGAATACTAAACTGTTCAAACTTTGAGTCAGCTTTAATGGTTGCCACGACCTTCTCCTCATCCTGTGTATAATTCTGAACTTGATGTGGGCAGGTGACAAGCTCCCACGCACAGGCAGCAAGCATGTTGCAGTATAGAAGAAGCCTTTTGGACACTTCCAGCAAGCAGGTTGACCAACTATGTTGTTATCTGTTTAGTATCGAATGGCAGCTATAGGAAACAAATATTCACTACCATGTACGATGGATTGGAGTCACGCTATTCAAGGCTTCATAAAATTTCCCTGAATCAGGAGATGAAGGTTTATTATGGTGCAGAATGAAACGATTCATATTGCTCAACATTTTTTGTGTTGTTTCATGAAGTTTAAACGTGGAATGCATAAATGGCCTCGAGTTGACCAAGGAAAACAATAAGAATCAAGTTTGATAGCTCACCATTCAAAGGACTCAATGCAAAAGAGCTTGATTTCCAAGGCAAGGAAAGAGTTAGTGTGGGGTTCAAAATTGATTGCAACACCGAGTTAGAGGATTCGAAACTCACCGAGTTGGGATTTGTGCAGATTCTATCCACATGGACCCCCTCCTCTTCAAGTCAAACGGGTCAAGGGGGGGTCCCGACATTATGTTAATTAAATTAATATTTTTATTTAAATATTTTAATAATATTATTTATTATTATTATTTAAATATTCTTTTAATTAATTGAGAAGACTAGGTCATCAGGCAATTAATGACCCATGATGGAACCTTCTTAGGTGGTTCAACTAACTGTAATAAATACATCATGGGCCTTCAATTTAGGAATGTAATTATGACATTTCCTCTTCTTTCTCACATATTCTTCTATAAATGTAAGTTGGAAGCTCATTTCAAAGGGTTCCAACAGTTCAGACAAGTTGGACAGTTAGATATCTCAGGCAAGTGTATACTTTTCAAGAGTCCTCTCTCTTCTGCAAGTTGTTCTTGTGTGTTGAGAGAACTTTCAAGCCTCCTCTTCAAGACTGTAATGGCAACTATTGCCTCTTCTGAATGTATGATGCATTGTGCATGTTATTGAAGCAATAAAAGTGTGTGTTTTGTGACTAATCTCGGTCCTTTCATCCTTTTGTGCTTCTTTGTGCCTTTCTCATACTTACAAGTACACTGTGCAAGTTTAAGTTCTATTGCAGGTTCTTGGAGTTCTGTGCTTATCGAGTGGTGGAGTATTGCATGCAGTTGAGTTGTGGTGTCTGTTCACCCTTCTTGAGTTCATCCTTCTTCACTAGGAAACTGGTATATTTCTCGGTCTGATAAAGTTTAACAAAGGGAACGCGTGTCTCTTAGTTTTTGGTATCCCGTACCCTCTCTAAGTTACAATAGGTGAAGTTGACCTGTGGTGCACACACCCTCTTAAAATTAACCCTTCCTGAGTCTGGAAACACCCTTTATTTGGTGCATCACCATCCCTAGTATAGTTTCATTTCTGTAAATCTCTTTCCCTAAAACCCCATGAAAATGTTAGCATAGGACTAGATAATCATTTTTGTTACACTAGGAGTAGTACAGCACTTATTTTAGGAAGAGGAAGCCGGCCTTCTCCAGAGGTTCACCGCGAGCCCAAGTCCCATAGCTTGAGAGGTGATCCCATGTGTCCCAATCACACCGAACTTCCTATTCACATCCTGGCCATTCAGAGGGTGCAGTGATTTGGCGACAACAGTTTTTGGCACGCCAGGTGGGACCGAGTTGGTACTTCTCTTCTCACTTACACAAGTCAAAGTACCTGGCGACTCTATATCTCTGGATTCCAAATCTCAGTGTGGTAACTTATGTGAAGAATTCAGACAAGAGCTTCTTTAAAGAAAGTAAATTATCATCATATTGAACTTTCCTTGTCTCCTCCAAAGAGAAGAAGAAGAGGCATTTCCACATCCCCAGTTGCAGATTTACCTAGTAGGGGTCATTCAACTCCTCCTTATGGAAGGTTTCCTCCACCCATGAACAATCAACCTTTCGTTGCTATGGTGAGGAACCAAGTTTTTCCCCCTTTCAATGCAAGCAGTCCTCTTATGTTGGCTCAACGTGACCCGATACCTGTTGTGGCACTCAAAAGTTTACCCTTCTACATGGGGGAAACTCACGTTACTCCAGTGGAACATATCTTTGATGTAGCCAACATCTGTGTAGTACATAATATCACTGAAGACAACGTTGCAGTTAGACTTCTTGCTACCTCTTTCAAGGGAAAATCACTTCAATGGTTTCACGGGTTAGGTGTTGGCACTATAACCACTTGGGACGAGTTGGGAGAAAAGCTATGTAAACAATTCGAAGACAAAAGTGATCACCTATCACTTTTGGAACAACTTACTACCATAAAGAGAGCTTCCCAAGAATACATGAGTGATTTCAACTTCCGATTCCATAGGACTTGGAATAGGATTCCGGTGCTCGTAAAGCCTTTTGCACATAATGCATTCTTGTACTATTTGTGAGCCTTGAATAGTGATGTAGCAGTTATGATCCAGTCCATGGGAGGGACTACACTTCCTGATGCTTACGAAGTTGCCATAAGTGAAGAGAATTCTTTGATTCAGGCTGGAAAGATAGCTCCACGACCACCAATGCCCTTTTCTCCAGATCTTACGAATCATCATCCTATCATTGCTCCTATTCCAATAAACTCCAAGAAACCATCTCAATCTTCCTCTGCCTCTTCAAATGACCTATTTGAAGTCAAGTCACTACTGTAAAATTTTGGAAATGAGCTCGTTGCACTCAAAAGGCAATAGTTTCAATACAATCATCCGTATCAGCCACAAAATCAGTAGTATCAAGCTAACCGTTCTCCTTTTCAAGGGAACAATCAGCCTCAAAATCAAACTACAAGTCAAGTTACAAACGTCAAGCCCTTGAACTTTCGGAACCCTCTTGCAGCTAGCTCATCTAAAGCTATAGTACCTATTCAAAATAATCTAGTTCAAGACTACAAATGGTGTTATCCTTGCTCTCAACCTCACAATCAAAATATTTGTCCCAATGGGGTTCTTAGCCAGGCCCTTATGGTTCAAAGTGTATCTACCCCTTCAGATTTAACAAACAATTCATCTACGCAAGAAGCAACAGATCAACCGCAGGCACCTGAAGAATTTGCTTTGCTAAACTGGCAAGCAGAAGATTTTTGCGGATTGAATATAGATTCTTCATCAGTGGCAGCAAACACTCGTTCCAAAAAGAGAGAAATGGAGCCTCAACCTCTCGAAGCTGATCTAGTGTCCACTTCTCAACCTAGGTTACAAATGGAAGTTGATAAAAATGTAGGAAAGAAATCACTAGAAACACCAGCTAGCCATGCCGCAAGGAAAGATGGTTCTCCAGGCATCACAGTACCCAAAAAACATTTTCCAAAGGAGGACCCCAATGCCCAAAAAAGTTTCATCAAAGTTGGAGCGATTCCCTTCAGCATAGTAGAACAAATGAAGAAAACCAATCTGAGCGTTACCATGTGGGACGCGCTCTCGATCCCTTCTCAAAGAAACCTGTTGCAAGAAGCTCTGAACAATTTTGCTACGACCAGCGGATCACCAAGCCATGGAGTGAAAACTACTACAAGTTTGTGTCAACCGGAAGGGAAAATCATTCCTACGGCAAACAAACCACCACCATTCTACATTTCCCTGATCATTGGTGACCATCTGGTACATAATTGCATGATCGATTTTGGTGCCAGTATCTCTATCATGCCAAAACAAATTGTATATGTACTAGGCATACAATATGCGCCAGTTACAAGATGGGTTGTTCAGGTGGATGGCACAATTGTTAAGACTATTGGGGTTATCAAAGGACTTCAACTTACCATTCATGCATGCCCAAGTTTTTCATTCACCCAAGACATATCAGTCATTGATCTCCCTCCCCTCTTTGCCATCTGCCTATCACGGGATTTCACTGCCAAGATGGGTGGTTACCTATCAGCTGATTGGTCGCATATGATTCTCAGGACTCGATACAGAACCAAAGTAACTATAAGGGCAGAACCAATCTGCCATAATCATGTAGAACCCTACACTGTTAGTCCCATAAATGGAAATTTCACCATAAGCGATCCAGAAGAGGAAGATGCCGATCATGAACCAACCACCCTTGTTGAAGAACTCCCTAATAATTTGTTGGATGAAGTAAGTAGAGATCATCAATATGATCCCTACGCTGATGTATTGGTAGAAGAAGAAGCTGGTTTGCTGGTCTTGGAAGAAACAGGATTAGGTACCTATTGTATCCATGAAGAAGATACAATCATACCACAACTTGTCAAAACACCAAGTGATTCTAAAGGACTGTGGCAATTGTTCTTCAATGGCTCAAGAAGTAAGAATGGATCCGGTGCTGGTGTTATGTTAATTTCTCCAGAGGGAGATAAGTACTTCTCCTCTTTCTGGTTGCAGTTCAGTTGCACTAACAATGTTGCTGAATACGAGGCTCTTGTGCAAGGAATTCAGCTAGCCCAAAGGAAGGGAATCAAGGCCCTGACTATTTTTGGAGATAGTGAGTTAGTTATTCATCAAGTTTCAGCATGTAGTGCATCCAAAAATGATCTTTTAAGATCATACAAGAACCGAGTCTGGGACCTGATTGAAGATTTTGAAGCTTTTGGAATCCATGCAATTCCTAGAGGTCAAAATCAAGATGCAGATAGGCTTGCTACAATTGGTTCACAATACAACATACCAGTTGATATCATGAAATAAGGGCAGCAATTTGTTAAAATGGTGGTTCGACCAGTAGTCCCTGATAATGTGAGTAGTTGGCAAGTGTTTGATAGTGACAAACAAATTGTCCTCTTCCTACAAGAAGAGGCAGAGTTTGCTACAAAGAATCAAGATAAGTTGCAGGAGTCATATGGTGAGAAAATTATCCAATTGAAAAGCAACAAGTTACCAAAAGGTTTAGTCACTTTGGAATCCATTTTCAATTCAGATGACCAAGCCACAAGACAAAGCCCTAACATGGTGATCAGAGAAGAATATTTTGAGGAAGTTAAAGTATCAAATGAAAATTTTCTTAAGATCGGAAAAGTGTGTACTTCTGAAGAGAAAGAAGCTTTCATCAAACTTTTTCAAGAGTATCATGACATCTTTGTATGGAGCTATAAAGACCTGTACAGTTTTGATCCAGCTCTGGCACAACATACCATCGAACTGGATCCTAATGCTAAGCCAGTTTGTCAGAAACAAAGACCAATTAATCCCAAAATTGAGCCACTAATGAGAAAGGAGCTAACCAAGCTCATCGAGGCCTGTATAATTTTTCCCATCAAGCATTCCTCATGGGTAGCCAATTTGGTGCCCCTGAGGAAGAAGAACGGAGAGATCCGGTTATGCGTAGATTTCAGGGATTTGAATCGTGCATCATTAAAAGACCATTATCCTCTTCCATCGATGGAGCAGATCCTTCAAACGGTGGCAGGAGCTCAAATATTTTCTTTTCTCTATGGATATTCAGGTTACAATCAAATCCTAGTCCAAGAATCTGACCAATTCAAAACGGCTTTCACTACCAAGTGGGGCACGTATGCCTACAATAAAATGCCATTCGGATTGTCCAATGCTGGGGCTACTTTCCAAAGAGCCATGGACATGGCATTTAAGGGACTAATCAATGATATTATTTTGGTTTACCTTGATGATATAACTGTATACTCTAAGCATGCAGAAGATCACATCACGCATCTAAGGAAAGTTTTCCAAAGGTGTAGGGAATTTGGGGTTTGACTTAACCCCAAGAAATGTATTTTCATAGTACACGAGGGAAAATTTTTGGGGCATGTTGTTTTAGCGGAAGGATTATCAATCAATCCAGCCAGGATTCATTCAATTATGTCCTTATCTCTCCCAAGTCACAAGAAGGGCCTCCAGAGTTTTCTGGGAACCATAAATTTCATGCAGAGATTCATCCCTCAATTCGTGACATTGGCTAAACCACTGACAGCCATGCTGAAGAAAAACATGCCATTCTCATGGACAAAGGAAGGACGAGAAAGCTTCAAAGCCATCAAAACAGCCATTTCTCAAGCTCCCACGCTGGTGAACCCTAGGTTTGACAAAGATTTTATCCTTTATGCTTTTGTAGGTCAAGAGAGCATTTCAGGGATCCTCACCCAACAAAACAACAACCTGATGGAGCAACCAATTGCTTTCTTCAGTCAATCCCTCAAAGACTACGAGTTCAAATACTCATTCATTAAAAAGCAAGTCTTTGCGGTTATTCAAGCTTTGAAGAAATTCAAGAACATGTTGTCCAACAACAAGATTCATCTGATGGTGTCTCATCCAGGTGTCAAGGAGTTTTTGTTGAACAAAGAAATGAACGAAAAGTGTGCTGGATGGATCACGAAGGTAATGGAGTATGACGTGCACATCAAAGTCACTAAACTTGTCAGAGGTAAGGGTTTATGTCAGCAACTTGCTGCAGACATGGAATCAAAAGGTAATGAGGATGTGACACTCCTAAATACTGATGAGAATGTTGATCAAGCTGACTGGTTATCCAAAATGAAGAGTTTCCTCTTCTCGGGAGCATATCCGGTAGACATGGATAAAAACCAAAGACGAACTTTCCATCTTCAATCTATCCCATATGTTTTGGTAGATATCATTCTCTTTCAAAAAGATTTGAATGGCATACTCCTTCAGTGCATAGGACCAGAGCAGGTCAGTAAGATACTAGAAGAGTTTCATAATGGCCTATCTGGAGGACATTATTCCGCACGAACAACAGCTACCAAGATCATGCGAGTTGGCTACTATTGGCCAGATTTATTCAAGGATGCCCATCTCTGGGTAAGGAAATGTAAGGAATGTGCCTTTTTCACAGGTAAGCAGAAGCTGGAAGCTCTTCCACTGCATCCAATTCAAGTGGATCAACCCTTTGTTCAATGGGGGTTGGACTTCATCAGAATGATTAATCCTCCATCCAGTGACGGACATAAGTGGGTCCTTACTGCAACAGACTATTTTACTTGATGGACAGAGGTGGTAGCATTAAAAGAGAGCAATGAAAAGGTAGTTCTAGATTTTTTGGAGGGTATAATGACGAGGTTTGGTGTTCTGTTTACAGTCATTTCAGACAACGTGCTAGCTTTTCTTGGTATGAAATTGAGTGAATGGGCTGTTAAAAATGGGGTATACCTCAAAACTTCATCCAATTACTATCCGCAAGGAAACGGATTGGCTGAGTCTAGCAACAAAAACCTCATAAGGATTATTAAGCGCACAATGGAGACTAACAAGAGGACTTGGCATACACAGCTTAAGACCACCTTATGGGCAGATCGGATCACACCTAAAAGGGCCATCGGAAATTCTCCTTTCATTCTTGTATATGGAAGAGAGGAAAAACTCCCACTCTCATTGGAGTTACCTTCTTTGGAGTTAGCTCATCAACTTGAAGTTATAGAGAGTGATCCTCTGACAGTAAGGTTTGTTGAACTCATGGAGTTAGAGGAAGTACAAGACAAGGCTATGAAAACTTTGGAGCAACATCAGGCTCAAGTTAAGAAATCTTTTGACAAGAAGACGTCTGACAGATGTTTTCAAGAGGGAGATTTAGTTCTCAAATGGGATGAAGACAGGGCCAAACCAGGCAGGCATGCCAAGTTTGACACTCTCTGGAGTGGGCCATACATCATCACAAGTTGCAAAGAGGTAAATTCATTCCATCTATCTAGGCTCAATGGAGAAGAACTACCCATTCATGTGAATGGGATACATCTCAAAGCTTGTTTTTGAGAAGCGTTCCACCCCCTGTACAGTTAAATTAGGTGTTTTCCTCCAAGTGCTTATGCACATTGTTGTGTGTTGTTGTTTTTTTACTTTCCTTGTTGTTGTGTTTTGTGTTGTTCTGCACATTGTTTCATCATTGGAAGGTGTCAAGGAGAAGAAAGGTTCAAGGTTTCCATAAGAGTTCAAAATCTGCTTCATTCAAATTTTTGCAGTGTTCCATGGATGTCAAGCATTCAACAGATTTAGTATACTTCATGCTTAGCATTCCAGGGAGGTCCAGGATATTGGCAATGTTCAAGGAGATTCTGGGATGTGTCAAAGAAAATCATACTACTTTCAGGATTCCAACATAGACTCCATGCCCAATGGATGACTTAAGGCTACTGGAATCATGCTTAGCAGGAAATCATCCCCGAGAGGTCACCAAAAATGTTATCCAATTTTGCACACATGGCAAGATTGGACAAGGGGGTCCTATCACGTTCAAAATGAAATAGTAGTCCCAGGAACCCATCTCCGGTTATTATCGAGATACAAAAATTAAAAATAATTCTTAAATTGCATATGAGAGATCACCTAGCATCGAAAGGCACCCATTTTATCTCAACTCAGTGAAGAGTTTGGTATCGAGTTGATAGAGAATCTGGTGTCAAATTAATAGTCATCTCGGAAATCATCTCAGTAGAAACTCTCAGTTGTAAGGGCTTGACGATGGTCTTGTTAATGCAAAATATAGCTCGTTGAAAATTGACGAATGAAAGGAACTCTACAAGGATCTCGGTAGAGATCGATGCAAAAATATCTAAAGGCCAAGTCAGGGAGAGTCAAAGTTAACATGATGCCAGGTTTAATCCATTAAGACAGTGCTCGACCAACCACTTGGGAGAATTATCTTGTTTGACTGAGATGATATGAAATTATGTAGATATGGGAGGTTCAACATCATTGAATCTTGGGTTTGTAATTACATAATGGAAGGACTTCTATCGACCCAAGAAGATAGTATAAGCACCATAGAATACCAATGTAAAATTGAGTCAAACTGACATCTTAAAAAGAGCTGTGAATTATAATGGTGTTCAGACCTTCCTCGGCTGAGTATTCGGTGCACAGGCAGCAGGCATGTTGCAGTATAGTAAGAGTTCTTTTGAGCACTTCCAACAAGCAGGTTGTCCAACTATGTTGTTATCTGTTCAGCATCGAATGCATCCTCAAATTCAGGATTTTCCTTCAAGATATTTTTATGAAAATTGATTAAGTGACAGTGAGAGTGTTACCGGGAGACCTGATGAAATTTATTACAAAGATTCTCTATCAAGACCTTACTTGTTTTACGATGTAACTCATGGAAGTGGATCTCATAGAGGTGGAACTGTTTCATATCAGAATATTCATGAAGCATAATTTGCTTTGCAATTATATGAGCATCTTCAACGAGCCACTAGGTCATCAGGCATAAAGGTTTCTGTCGAAATTATCACACCTTACAAGCTACAGCTGAAATGTTTGCACCGAGAAAATGATGTCTCCTCACGCTGAGTGGAAAAGTGGAAATCGGTGGCCATCTGTCCAAAATGAAATATGGCCAAATGATAACGAAACCCCGCACTCCAATCCTGGACATGGAAAATAAGGCAAGCATTGCCAAGGGAAATGACGTGATGTCAAGCCATTGAAAAAATTCCAGGCATGGGAGAAGTTTGAGTCTACTGCCAAAAAATTGGGAGCACGATCATGGCAAGCCGCAGGTAATTCCACACATGGGAAACATTTCACTATATTTCCAAGTGGGTTTTTATGAATGGCAGACCGAGCAGGTAATCCCATGCATGGGAAAAAAATTACTATATTTCCAAGGTCAGAGATTTGATGATGGCAGTCCAAGCTATTCACTCTGCGTAGGGGAGATTCAGGAAAGCACCGCCAAGTGGAAATATTGGGTTGGTAAACCATGATCAGACTTCCGTGAATGGGAGAAATCAGATCAAATTTCCAAATGGAGATCATAAGATGGCAATCCATCATGAGAATTATGCATAGTTTGGAGTGGTCCAAGTCTTTGTGCGAGTCACCAGGAGGAAGTTGATGATCGAGGGATGGCGAGTGAATCGCCATATAAACCGGTGAATAAGGAATGACACCAGGTTGAAGGAACGAGTCAAATGCTGAGTGGAGCGGTGAGTGCATGAAGATCAAAGGATGTGAGGAAAGAAAGGCCAATCAATTGTTTCATTATGCGCCTTCATCTCTAGAGACACAAGGATTCTTTGATCATCCTTGGTGAGATTGCAGAAGACAAATTTCACATCCACTCTTGCATGGACTGTGGATTGGGTTCCATAGATCATACGAAGAAAGTGTCTCTTTTCATACAGATCCGCCCTTGTTAGGATTCCAATCAGAATACTGAACTGTTCAGACTTTGAGTCAGCTTTAATGGCTACCATGACCTTCTCCTCATCCTCTGTACAATTCTGAACTTGATGTGGGTAGGTGACAAGCTCCCACGCACAGGCAGCAGGCATGTTGCAGTATAGTAGAAGCCTTTTGGATGCTTCCAGCAAGCAGGTTGACCAACTATGTTGTTATCTGTTCAGTATCAAATGGCAGCTACAGGAAACAAATATTCACTACCATGTACGATGGATTGGAGTCACGCTATTCAAGGCTTCATAAAATTTCCCTGAATCAGGAGATGAAGGTTTATTACGGTGCAGAATGAAACGATTCATATTGCTCAGCATTTTTTGTGTTGTTTCATGAAGTTTAAACGTGGAATGCATAAATGGCCTCGAGTTGACCAAGGAAAACAATAAGAATTGAGTTTGATAGCTCACCATTCAAAGGACTCAATGCAAAAGAGCTCGATTGCCAAGGCAAGGAAAGAGTTAGTGTGGGGTTCAAAATCGATTGCAACACTGAGTTAGAGGATTCAAAACTCACCGAGTTGGGATTTGTGCAGATTCTATCCACATGGACCCCCCTCCTCTTCAAGTCAAACGGGTCAATGGGGGGGTCCCGACATTATGTTAATTAAATTAATATTTTTATTTAAATATTTTAATAATAATATTTATTATTATTATTTAAATATTTTATTTAAATATTCTTTTAATTAATTGAGAAGACTAGGTCATCAGGCAATTAATGACCCATGATGGAACCTTCTCAGGTGGTTCAACTAACTGTAATAAATACATCATGGGCCTTCAATTTAGGAATGTAATTATGACATTTCCTCTTCTTTCTCACATATTCTTCTATAAATGTAAGTTGGAAGCTCATTTCAAAGGGTTCCAACAGTTCAGACAAGTTGGACAGTTAGATATCTCAGGCGAGTGTATACTTTTCAAGAGTCCTCTCTCTTCTGCAAGTTGTTCTTGTGTGTTGAGAGAACTTTCAAGCCTCCTCTTCAAGACTGTAATGGAAACTATTGCCTCTTCTGAATGTATGATGCATTGTGCATGTTATTGAAGCAATAAAAGTGTGTGTTTTGTGACTTTCCTTTCATCCTTCTGTGATTCTTTGTGCCTTTCTCATACGGGCAGGTACATTGTGAAAGTTTAGGTTTCTATTGTAGGTTCTTGGAGTTTTGTGCTTATCGAGTGGTGGAGTATTGCATGTAGTTGAGTTGTGGTTTCTGTTCACCCTTCTTGAGTTCATCCTTCTTCACTGGGAAACTGGTATATTTCTCGGTCTGATAAAGTTTAACAAAGGGAACGCGTGTCTCTTAGTTTGTGGTATCATGTACCCTCTCTAAGTTGCAGTAGGTGAAGTTGACCTGTGGTGCACACACCCTCTTCAAATTAACCCTTCCTGAGTCTGGAAACACCCTTTATTTGGTGCATCACCATCCCTAGTATAGTTTCATTTCTGTAAATCTCTTTCCCTAAAACCCCATGAAAATGTTAGCATAAGACTAGATAATCATTTTTGTTACACTAGGAGTAGTACAACACTTAGTTTAGGAAGAGGAAGCCGGCCTTCTCTGGAGGTTCACCTTGAGCCCAAGTCCCACAGCTTGAGAGGTGATCCCATGTGTCCCAATCACACCGAACGTCCTATTCACATCCTAGCCATTCAGAGGGTGCAGTGATTTGGCGACAACAGTTTTATTTAAAGTATTTTAAAGTTTCATCTATTACAGGTCATTACATGAAGGTTTTATATAGTTATGAGCCCCAACAAAAAATAGTGAAGCACATTTTTACACCACCAATGATCACTCAAATTTTCATAACCCAAGCATATGTCAGTTCAAGACCATACAACCTAGTACTAAAGTATACTATTCCCAATTAGAAGTTATATAATTTTATACATGAGTAATATACAATAACACTTCCAAAGACAACATTTTCATATTCTTGTCAGCTTTTGCATCTAGTTTACACATCTAGATCACTTTTTGACTCTTTGATCAACTAAGTGTTCATCCCTCTTTGTATTTTAAGTAATCATTTCATCGTTTTATCATAAAATATTGTATTGATATATATATATATATATATATATATATATTCTAAGTTGTGTTGTTAAAGTGGAGTAATTAATTCAAAATGTTCTACTAGTAACATTCTTACACCTAATAATAAGGAAATAACTCATATCAAACCCTTATTTAATTGGTTTAGGGTGTAAACAATTTTCATCGATCAATCCAAATATGCTCAAGACATTCTTTGTCGCTTCAACATCGAAAACTACAAGTTCACACTGACTCCTTTTCCATTAGGGGTCAATCTTTGTCCCAAATTTTCTACCCTTTATTCAATGGGACATTGTATACGTAGTTGGATTGATTTTACTCTTATTAACTCATACATGTCCTAATATTTATTTTGTTGTGAATATTATATTGCACTATTTTAAAGACCCCCACGAAAGAAATTGGCAAGTTACAAAATACATTTTATGGTATCTTCATGGTACTACTAATTATGCGATTAATTTAGGTGGTACATCCTCAATTTGTAATTACCTTTCAAGAGGGAAATTATAAAAACACATGCTCCTTTTTAACCAATTTTTGTAGGATATTCAAATAGTGATTGGGTAGGGGATCTAGATGATCTCAAGTCAACTGTAAGATATAATAATAATTTTTGGTAAGGTCTTGTGTCTTGGTCTTGTAAAAATTATACCACCATTTTTTTATCTACTATGGATGTGGAGTATAATGGAGTTGTTGAAGGATGTGATTCAATGTGAATATGATGCATGTTTTCTTAATTTGAGTTTCCAAAATCCTAACCCATAACACCTTGGTGTGATAACCAAAGTGTCATCCACATATCTCACAACCCATTATATCACCAATAGACAAAGCACATTAAGATTCGAATGCATTATAATTGGTAGTTGATCCAGGACAAGATTTTTGACCTTAAGTGATTCTGAACAGGAAATCAAGTTGCAATCATCTTCACAGAGCCCTTGCTTGAGGCCTGATTTTTTCAACTCATGAAAATTTTGAGGGTGAAAAAAATTGTCATCAACGGGGGTAGTTCTATGATCCCTCCTTCCTTTCATTCATTGAAATACATATTAAGGGATGGGGGGTGTCATATAAGGTTACTTTCATTCTAATCGTGTTCATTTTAAGACTTTTTTAGCAATCTTTCATAATTTTACCATAATGTTTAATCCCAATATCTATTTTGGGTGCTCTTTACACCATTCGAAAGATATGAGATATACCTACAACTTTCCTATTATATTATTTTCCTAATTTTATACAAATTTGTAACTATTTTCAAAAGAATAAAAATAAATTTTTTGACACAAAAAAGAATCTTTCTTAATTTTGGCATAACTTTAACTCCAACCTTTGTTTTGAGTGACTTTTAAACCATTGGAAATATATTGAAGATACCCAAAATTTTGTTATCGTACACTTTTGACTATTCCCTACAGATTGTTTCACATTTATAAAATAAGAAAATAGAATCTTAAAACAATCTATAGGGAATTGTCAAAAGTGTACAATAAAAAAATGGTCTCTTCAATATCTTCCCAATAGTTTAAATGTCACTCAAACTAGAAGTTGAAGTGAAAATTTATGCCAAAATTATGACAGATCCCTTTTTATGTCAAAATATTTATGTTTATTATTTTGAAAATTGTTACAAATATATGCATAATCATAAAAACTTGTAATTCTCTTTAATACCTTTCCAAAGGTGTAAAGAGTGGTAAAACAGAGGTGGGGATAAAAATTCGTGTAAATTTACCTTTAAAAGGTGGATAATTAGAATGCAAATAAGATTATGATGTTAATGTATTCAATTAACCATGCACTATTTTAAGTGATTAAAATGAAATTTTAATATTAAGTGTAATTTAATATGTAGATAATTGACCTATTGGTGCATACTTATCCACGTCTATTAATAGATAAGAGTATCAACCAAGTTATTGATTTGATTGACTTCCACTATTAATAGATTAAAGTAAACTTTTTTGTAAGCAACTATTGTCCAACCCTAATGATAGCCTCTAATTATTTATATAAAATTATAAAGAACTAGCATTAGTGGATCATATTGTGAAAGAGAGTTATTCTTATTCTAAAAAATTCAAGCCAAAGTTTCTAAAATTGTGGTAATCATGCTACCCTGAATTATGGAAAAACTAAGCAATCTCTTTATCAAAGTGTAGGTTGTCTATTGATTCCAATGACACAATTTTAATTTGTATGGGTAATTCCATGTAACCACAAAAAAGCTTGTTGAAATTAATTGTTGAGCATATAATGTCAAGGTTGTTGTAGTGAATATTTCTATGACATGAGGGTATCACATTCTATGTCATTGCCAACCATTTCCCACTCATCTCAAATTCGCGTTAAACAGCGAAAGCGCATGTATGTGTGTGTAAGTGTAGATGTGTGTGTGAATCAAGTCCCTCTGTGAATAGACTGAAGACTGTCATTTGTGTGTGTGTTACTTCTCTGTAATCCCATGTAAATTAAATATGCACATACAACTGCATTATACAATTACATGTTTATATATCCCATGGATATTATGTTGCTATATACAATCGACCCTGGAATGGAAATTGCAGTCATAGCTTTCAACAATAGTCTCCAATCCAAACTTCCACTGAGTTAATTACCCATTCATATTGTATCCTAGTAGAGACAGTCATCCATCTTAGACATGCATTAAATTTATTACTATCATTTAAATTGTACACCTTTAGAATCTAATTGAAACGTTAATTGTGCATGTACATCATTCCAACCCCCCTTTAGTTTTCATCTAGATTTGGTGGTTTTGGGTTAGGCCATTGGAGTTGAAAATCGTTAAATCCTAGGCTTTCTGAACACACTTCTAGGAGTATTTTAAGGAAACAGTAGTGTGAATATTTAATTGCAGGATTAAGTTGAATGTCATCATAATTCACGAGGTAACGAGATGAGCAACCTTAGTTCTTTAAATGAATCTGAATTTGATATGCTCTCACTCAATTCAACTCCACTTCTAGAATCCTAGCAATATTTGGTAGCAATGAATTTTCACGTATAACCACCGACCCTGTGATCCATTGAATAAGATGTAGAAATTAGGCTACATAAAATAACCAACTAGCAGAAATAAAATAAAGAATTGGAAATAAAACAGATTATTGGCTAAACCTCAACTATCAACACTTTTGTAGGTCATATATTTCTAAACTCATCCTTGTAAGAGATTCAGCTCAATTGTAGCCAACTATCTGCTAAATATGACATCTATATCCTTCTTTTATGTCGACAGCTCACGGCATCAATACAATCTATCTTTGTGTACATATTCTTCTTGAGCACCCAGCTATGGCATTCAAATATTAAGATCTTACAAGTCCTAGTGTCTTCAAAAATCCATGTCTTGAGCTTCAGCGCAATAAAATATGCGTGTTTCTTCTTCCATGTCAGAATAATGCTTCAATAAAATATCTCTATCTGTAAAACACTTACAATTTCCTCCATTATATTGAGGTCTTGTTGTCAAAATTCCCCCCCCCCAGGGTAAATTTCGATAACATGCATCAGAGTATTCAAGTCCCAGGCAGATTGATTGATTCGGGGCCAAAAATCATGTTGCTAGAGTCCCCTCAAATATTTTCTAAGTCCCCTGTCTGAGAGGAAAAGAGCAAGCTCTGAGAAAATGCAAAAAAAGGTTGCAGAAAGGCAAATAGGTTGATCCAGGAAAAAGTGTGAAAATTGGCTAAGTCCTGCTCAAGGGAGCAACTAGGACATTTGGGACGTCAAGGCGCGGATCGGCCGAAAAGCCTCCAGGCGGCCCAAATTGCATTTGGGACAATCGGGCCAGAAGTACGCGGCGGGCGCGAAATGCCGGTTCGACCGAGAAAAAATCGACTAACTGCTGAGAGGGACAGTCTGGGACGTTTGGGTCAAATGGACCCGAACCGGCCGGATCGGCCGAAGTCAGTCAAGGCATTCCAAAACAAAGTGGGCCAAGTGAAACAAAAAGATGCGAACCGGCCGAACCGGCCGAAATGAGCACAAAGGCCCCAAAATCAAATGGGACGTCTGGGACAAATGGACGCGAAATGCCCGAACCAGCCGAAATGAGCACAAAGGGCCCAAAATCAAATGGGACATCCAGGACAAATGGAGGCGAAGTACGCGAAGGAGCCGAAGGGGCCGAGGACCAATGAGAAATCGCCACGTGCCACAAAGAGAAAAGTCAAAAAGTCAAGGGGCGAGTTTTCGAGCACCGATCCGAACCAATGGGATAGTGCCACGTGTCCCAGCTAGGGCCCACAAGGAAAATTCAAAAGACAGCCCACCGAAAGGTAGAGGAGAGAGAATTTGCGTGACCGATCAGAGCCTGCCACGTGTTGTCTAGGTGGCGAAGCACGGGAAAATATTTCGAAATCTGTCTTGGTCTGTTCCGTGCCCTAAATCTTCAGATCGCCATATCTTTTGATCCAAAGCTCGGATTTCCACGTTCTTTATATCAACGGAAAGCTGTTGAGATGCTCTACATGATTCTGGGATCAACCTCGAGTTTTGATGCAGTCTGAAGAGAGAAAATCAAGAAACGGCTCTGACGCGTGTGCACGGCCAGAAGTGACATTTCAGCGGCCAAATTAATGCAGAATGGGTCGCATTCTCCTCCAAATCGGTCAAAGATGGCAGGGTATGGGTTGGTAAGGTATCCTATGCCATTTTAATGTGTTGGAATTCAATGAGGAATGGGCTTACACGTTTTCCCACGTTTTCTGTCCCCTGGGCTCGACCCATGCAATGTAAAAGCCGGATTTGGCTCATTTTAAAAAGAAAAGGTTGTTCATTCTTTCTGCTCTGCTCTCCCTTCTTTTCTTCTCTAGGGTTGAAAATGGAGTTAGAACCTCCTCCCTTGCTCTGTAATGGCATTTTTGCCTCTTACTAATGGAATGATGTTCTGTACAAACTTCTGAAGCAACAAAACATGTTTTGTGATGCATCTGTCCATCCTTTCTCGTTTTTGCTTGTTTTCTTCTTACCTCTCTTCATTGCAGGTATTTGTGCATGTTTGAATGTTCATTGCAGGTTCAGAGCTGTGTTCATGGAGTTTTGGGACATTTTCTGTGTGAAATCTATCCTTGGGCCTGTGATGCATCTGTCCATCCTTCCCATTGCTCACCTCTCTTTGTCCCATGGCAGTTTTGATAGATGTCCAACATTCTCCTTCTCTGGTGTATCACCGTTTTAGTGTAGGCTTTTGCTGTTTTTTCCCTTCTCTCTCTCTCTATCTCCTTGGCATGGTTAGATTAGGATTAGATTAGCTTGCCTGCACTAGAATAGCTTATGGCAGGTAGTTTAGGAGTAGGAACCAGCCTTCTCTGGAGATTCCTCTCTCGGTTTCATAAGTCCCACACTTGGAGAGAGGTTTCCATGTTGTGCAATCACACTGGATGCCTGAACATCAACCTAGAAGCCTGATGTGCGTCCAGGGGTGCTGTGATTTTGCATCAACAGTTTTGGCACACCCGGTGGGACCTTAGAGGTCTTTCACTTCATCTTTTGCAGGTTGATGTGTTCCTGTGAAGATTTCAGCCTTTGGAGGCACTTGCAAACACATCTGGCGACTCCATCTAGTCAACAACCATCTCTGAAGTTGCAGACCTTCCTTTCCATTCATTTTCATTCATTTTCCATTCATCCTTCTTTCCATCTCTTTCATTCTTCCTCATTCTTTGAAGTTGTGAAATCATGACTTCATTTCCATCATGGATTTCAAATCAACAACAGCAGTATATTCCACCTCCAACAGGTTTTACAAATCCTCCAGATCAGCATGCATATTCATATGAACAGCAGTGCCAAAGTCAGTTTGGCTATGGAGCTTTCCAAGAGCAAGAGTATGCATATAATGAAGACAATCATATGCAAGATGCTGGTCTGTTGGAGAAAATCCAAAAGATGGAGGTAAACATAGTGCAGTCCAAGGCTCAGGCACAGATGAAAGCTTTTGGAATCGGTTATGGATCACCCTGTCCATGGGTGGGACCTTTTCCAAGGCATTACAGCCCTCAGGAGAAGCTTGACTTCATGATTGCAACGCTGCCTTTGCTTGCAAAGTGGATTGAAGAAATAGAGGTGTATGAGAGAAGTATTCAACAACCTTGTCAACGGGTAAGCACACCATCTCATGCCTTTCCTTTTCCTCTTTCCCAATCTGTTTCATTTCAGCAGTGTCAAGTTTCAAACCCTCCATTTGCTGTCCCAAGTGTTGAATCCATCCCTCCATCCCCTAGTCTTCCACCCCATCTCGATTCTTCTTTCCTTTTCCCTTCCAAACAGTCATCCCCTCCACAAGAGCTAACAGAAATACCCCCTCCTCCAAAGAAACAAGAGGTTTCACTGCCTCCACCACCACAAAAAAGTGTAAAATCGGTTGAGTTTCAACCCATTCCTCCTCTTGCATTCCCAATTTCATATGGGGAAGAAGGAATTGAAAAAATCAGTCATCAAGGACAACAAGAAGAGGAGCCCAACAGAAAAGAAATGACAGATGACTTGAAGGTTTGGGCTACCAAATTTGGGATGACAAAGATCCCCTTGATGGTTAAGCCTACAAAAGAGGCTAGGATTGGAGAACAAATGGTGGTGAGGACTGATTTTGTTGGAGAAGATCTTGCAGTCCCAACTTGTCCTCTAGAGCAACAAATTGAAGAGTTTGACTTGACAAACTTCATGCTGGAGGAAGAGTTCAACCAAGTGCAACATTGCCTTCAAACATTGGAGGAAGGAGAAGCTGCTCCAAATCCAAAAAAAGAGGAGCACAATCTAGCTGTGGAGAAGAAAAATGCAGATCCAAGGGCTTTGAGCACAAAGCAGGTTACAGGAGAACCTTCAGTTCTTCTTTCCACTTCATCTCTCTCAAGTTCTAGCACTGAAAAGGAGTTTGATCTCTCAAACTCAATATTGGAGAGTGAAGGAAACCATGGTGGTCAAGTTGCAGATCAAGAGGACACCATGGAGGAAGTTGAAAACGAGCAGCAGGACAGCAATGAGGCAGTTTACCTGTCAGATTTGGAGGACTGTTTTGATGGAGAAGAGCCGGTTGAGCTTTCACCTTTCTCTCTTTCATCATCCACATTCCAAACACCAGAGCCTGCTGCCATGAAGGAGAGCTTTCATTTGCAGCAGCCTGCATCTTACAGTAGCTCTTTGGGATCAAGATTGGAAGATTTTTATCTTCCATGTTCTTCATTGGAGGAAGAGAAAGGACAAAAGGATTCCACCATTTCTTCCGCATCATCCATTCAGGTGGGTCTACAAGAAGACTCCATTCTTGAAGTTGAAAATCAGAGCTATGGGCATATCAAACGGATCAGACCTTGCCCAATCAGGTATTTGGCTTCATTGGAGCCAAAGGAGAAGCCACAACCAGTCATGCTTGCTTCTAAGCATGAGGATGAGCTACAAAGTACCAAGGATCAGCTGTCATACCTCTCCAATCCAAATGCAGAGCAACTAAAAGAGGTATTGGATTTTTCAGTTGATACCTTGATGATTTGGATAGAAGACCAGCTTCTTGTTGATTTTCCATCCATCCAAACAGCCACGATCAGTGCCAAATCAATGGCATGGCTTCCAATTTTGAAGAAAGGAAGCTATTTCTCACAACCAGTTGCAGGGTTTGTTTAGCTTGCCTTTTCTTCCAGCTAGAGTAGAGTAGGTAGATTTTCTTTCAGTAGAAGAAGTGCTCGTGCACACTCTACATGTTCCATTTGGGGCATGTATGATTTTCAGTTCTGTACATAGTTTTGGTGTTGCTGGTTTTGCTCTGGCACAGTTCATTTCAGTGGTCTTGTCGAAGACACTCCAGGTTCAATGGGTTTCCAAGTGGCTCAGAGGGAGGTTTTCAAAGTTCAGATCAGCTGTAGGTTGCAACTCATGACTCCATGCCCAATGGATGCTTCAGGCTACTGATCATTCATCTAGCAGGCAGATGACCCCGCTGAGTCACCAAACTGTTATCCAAAATTCACCCCCCCAGGGTAATTTTGATAACATGCATCAGAATTTTCAAGTCCTAGGAAAATTGACTGATTCGAGGCCAAAAATCATGTTGCTAGAGTCCCCTCAAATATTTTCGAAGTTCCCTGTCTGAGAGGAAAAGAGCAAGCTCTGAGAAAATGCAAAAAAAGGTTGCAGAAAGGCAAATAGGTTGATCCAGGAAAAAGTGTGAAAATTGGCTAAGTCCTGCTCAAGGGAGCAACTGGGACATTTGGGACGTCAAGGCGCGGATCGGCCGAAAAGCCTCCAAGTGGCCCAAATTGCATTTGGGACAATCGGGCCAGAAGTACGCGGCGGGCGCGAAATGCCGGTTCGACCGAGAAAAAATTGACTAACTGCTGAGAGGGATAGTTTGGGACGTTTGGGTCAAATGGACCCGAACCGGCCGGATCGGCCGAAGTCAATCAAGGCATTCCAAAACAAGGTGGGCCAAGTGAAACAAAAAGATGCGAACCAGCCGAACCGGCCGAAATGAGCACAAAGGCCCCAAAATCAAATGGGACGTCTGGGACAAATGGACGCGAAATGCCCAAACCGGCCGAAATGAGCACAAAGGGCCCAAAATCAAATGGGACATCCGGGAAAAATGGAGGTGAAGTACGCAAAGGAGCCGAAGGGGCCGAGGACCAATGAGAAATCGCCATGTGCCACAAAGAGAAAAGTCAAAAAGTCAAGGGGCGAGTTTTCGAGCACCGATCCGAACCAATGGGATAGTGCCACGTGTCCCAGCTAGGGCCCACAAGGAAAATTCAAAAGACAGCCCACCGAAAGGTAGAGGAGAGAGAATTTGCGCGACCGATCAGAGCCTGCCACGTGTCGTCTAGGTGGCGAAGCACGGGAAAATATTTCGAAATCTGTCTTGGTCTGTTTCGTGCCCTAAATCTTCAGATCGCCATATCTTTTGATCCAAAGCTCGGATTTCCACGTTCTTTATATCAACGGAAAGCTGTTGAGATGCTCTACATGATTCTGGGATCAACCTCGAGTTTTGATGCATTCTGAAGAGAGAAAATCAAGAAACGGCTCTGACGCGTGTGCACGGCCAGAAGTGACATTTCAGCGGCCAAATTAATGCAGAATGGGTCGCATTCTCCTCCAAATCGGTCAAAGATGGCAGGGTATGGGTTGGTAAGGTATCCTATGCCATTTTAATGCGTTGGAATTCAATGAGGAATGGGCTTACATGTTTTCCCACGTTTTCTGTCCCCTGGGCTCGACCCATGCAATGTAAAAGCCAGATTTGGCTCATTTTAAAAAGAAAAGGTTGTTCATTCTTTCTGCTCTGCTCTCCCTTCTTTTCTTCTCTAGGGTTGAAAATGGAGTTCAAACCTCCTCCCTTGCTCTGTAATGGCATTTTTTCCTCTTACTAATGGAATGATGTTCTGTGCAAACTTCTGAAGCAACAAAACGTGTTTTGTGATGCATATGTCCATCCTTTCTCGTTTTTGCTTGTTTTCTTCTTACCTCTCTTCATTGCAGGTATTTGTGCATGTTTGAATGTTCATTGCAGGTTCGGAGCTGTGTTCATGGAGTTTTGGGACATTTTCTGTGTGAAATCTATCCTTGGGCCTGTGATGCATCTGTCCATCCTTCCCATTGCTCACCTCTCTTTGTCCCATGGCAGTTTTGATAGATGTCCAACATTCTCCTTCTCTGGTGTATCACCATTTTAGTGTAGGATTTTTTTGTTTTTTCCCTTCTCTCTCTCTCTATCTCCTTGGCATGGTTAGATTAGGATTAGATTAGCTTGCCTGCACTGGAATAGCTTGTGGCAGGTAGTTTAGGAGCAAGAACCAGCCTTCTCTGGATATTCCTCTCTCGGTTTCACAAGTCCCACGCTTGGAGAGAGGTTTCCATGTTGTGCAATCACACTGGATGCCTGAACATCAACCTAGAAGCCTGATGTGCGTCCAGGGGTGCTATGATTTTGCATCAACAGAAATCAATTTCCAAGTTACACAAGGGGAGAAAACCCTGATGTCTTCCTACGAGTAATGGAGACCTAATGGAGATGTGAGATCAAAAGGAGAAGGATGCTTAACTATAATTTTCTTGGGACCGCAACACATTGGTGGGTGACCCATCATGATAGCCATCTAGAGTGGCGTGAGGTGAGAATCATGTTCTCTGTTAGGTTTTATTTGAAGTAATGTAACTACTGCTATACAAGATTATCATGGGAAGGAACCCACCTCATTTCACGTCCAAGCATGTGAGAAGGCCTGCATGGAAGGCACAGAAGCATGACCTCTATCTTTATGGGTGCATAAGATTTACTCCACCTTATAAGGCTATGTACACGCATGGTACATTCACTCAAAGCTGCACTGTCAGACATGAAATTGGCAACAGTTGACAATTGATCTCCTTTAGGATTTCAATTACTAGAGTACTAAACCATTGGTGAATGAGGTGCTTCAGGCTATAAAACACCTAACTACAGGAGCTAGTTCCATGGTGGAGGAAAAAATACTAGAATTTTTGGGAGAATTTGGCTTAGAAGCATGCTTTGATGAGGAAGAATCAGAGGAGGTACAAATTGAGCGTGCATGCATGGAAAAAGAGAAAGGGAAATTGGTCTACGTAATAGATGGTGAAGAGGTGGAAAAATTGGATGTTAAACATAGTGTGGGTAGGCCTGAGGTTATGGATAGTGATAATGAGCAAGTGCGCACCTACCAAGAACCCCTAAAAACCAAGAAGGTTGATTTGGTTTGGAGGCAGAACCTAAGGAGGATACTATTGGAGATTACTAGACAGAAAAGAAGGCTTCAAAGATCATCGATCTATTGTGTGAATTTTATTATTTGTTTCTGCATGGGTACCATGAGCTTAAAGGAGTTCACAAATCCTATGGATAAATTAAGATCAAGTTAAAGGAAGGTGCGTGCCCAATTTGGAAGAGACCTTATTGAATGAATTTGAATCTACACATCAAATTCAAGGAGGATATTGTCAAGATGATTGCGTTAGGCATCATTAAGGCTATTGAAGAATCCGAATGGATAAGTTTGATGGTCATCAACATTAAGAAGGATGGAAGGATAAGGATTTGCGTTGATTACATGGATTTGAATGTGGTATGTGTCATTGAACCTTTTCTAACCCCCTTCACTGAGGAGATCCTAAAAGGAGTAGTTAGGCATGAGATCTATTCTTTCACAGATGGATTCTCATGATATCATCAGGTAAGAATTGTAAAGGAGGACCAAGAACAAGACAACTTTCACCACTAAATGGGGAAGTTTTCACCTACATGGTCATGCCTTTTGGACTTAAGAACTCACCTGTTGTGTTTTTATGCATTGTGGTTCAGACATTTTAAGACTTTATCCATAAGTTTCTACAAGTCTTCCTTGATGATTGGATGGTTTATGGACTAGTAAAAGACCATTGTGATAATATGAGGCTAATGTTTGAGAGGTGCCGACAGTTGAGTATATCCCTCAACATTAAGAAATGTGTTTTCACTACCCCATTTGGCACCCTATTGGGACATATCATATGTAAGGAAGGTTTGTTGGTGGATCCTGCCAAAATTTCCGTGATTGTGGGATTAAGGGAGCCTACTATCAAGAGCATGGTGCACAGATTCCTTGGGCATACGAGGTATTACCGTAAATTTATTAAGGGGTATGCCAAGATCACCACACCATTGGAAATGTTGCTAAAGCACAAAAGTACATTTCATTGGGGAGAGGTGGAACATATGACATTTGACACATTGAAGAATAGGCTTATCATTGCACCCATATTACGCTTTCCTTATTGGGATAATCCATTCCATGTACATGTTAATGCTTTAGGGATGGATATTGGAGCAATATTAGCACAACCTGGAGAGGGAATTGTTGACCACCCCTTGTGCTTTTGCTAGTAGGAAGCTAACCCCAGTAAAACATAACTATACTACTACTGAGCGCGAGGCATTGTCGATGATCTACATGTTGCACAAATTCAAGAAGTGTTTATTGGAATTTCCCTTTATATTTTACATAGACCACATGACATTGAAGTACTTGGTAAATAAGCCATTCTAAAAGGGCGCATATGCAAGTGGGTTCTATTATTTCAGAAGTTTGAGTTTATGGTTGTTGTAAAACCAAGTAAAAGTAACATGGGACCTGACCATTTATTTAGAATCAGATCAGGGGAGGATGCTCAGAGCATTGAGGATACATTCATATGCACAACTATTTAGATTATAGTGCTGCACGTGCCTCCAAATTAGAGGATATTGCTGTGTTTCTCAAAATAGGTATGGCACCAGAAGGAATGAAGACTTTAGAGAGAAAGTAATTAGCCATACGTGCCACGCTCTACATGTTAATTGGTGGAGACTTATACAAGTTAGGCCATGATGAGGTATTACACCGGTGCATGTTAGAGCATGAGCACACTATAATCATGGAGGAAGCACATGGTGGAATTGTAGGAAGACACTATGCTGGAAATGCCACTGCACGGAATATTTTACTAGTAGGTCTTTGGTGGGAAAAAATTTACCAGGATTGTATCAAGTTTTGCAAGGCATGTGATCATTTCCAGCACCTTGGCAAGCTAGGAAGAAGAGATGAAATTCCCTTGAGGCCGATAGCTAGTGTTGAACCATTTGAGAAGTGGGCAATTGATTTTGTAGGACCTATTTCACTTACCGTGTGAAGGACTGGTTCATGCTATATCATTACTTGTACTGATTACTTAACATGGTGGGTGGAGATAATACCTATGAAGGATTGCACAACAACCACAATAACAATATTCATGTGGGAAAATATAATCAGTAGGTATGGGTGTCTGTTGAGTTTGACTAGTGATAGGGGTACACATTTTAAAATGAGATAGACATGATTTTGTTGGAAGAGTTCATGGTGGCTCATCACAAGACTACCCCTTATCACCCTCAAGCTAATGGAACCACTGAGGCATTTAACAAGATACTAAGTCACACGTTGACCAAGATTTGTGATGTTGGGAGACAAGATTGGGATGACAAAGTCTCAACCGTACTATGGGTGTATATAAGACAACCTATAAGAGATTGAACAAGGCCATACCCTTTCAATTGGTGTTTGGCACTAAATCTATTTTACCAGTGCAGTTTATGCTCCCCTCTCTATGTATTACATGTGTAGGAGGATTGGTGGAAGAGCAAGCATTACAAGAACACATGGATAAATTAATGCAGTTGGATGAAATATGATCACTTGCTAGATGGATTCGGAAGACTGAGAAGGTGAGAAAAAAGGCATGGCATGATTGTCACATTAAAAATAAACAATTTGAGGTTGGGAAAATGGTTTTAATTTATGACTCTAAGTTCCTGCACCATCTTGGGAAACTCAAATTCCATTTGTTAGGGTCGTATATTATATCTTACATCCTTGATTCAAGAACATGCCAGTTGCAAGCACTAGATGGGACAAGTTTCATAGGCTATTTCAATGGGAGTAGGCTTGAAGCCCTACTATACATAAGGCTTCTATGTGTCTATAAATAAGGTAGTATTGCCAATTAGATTAGGTTTCCTTTAATGCTTTTCCACTTTTGGTTGTTTCCTTTTTGTCATTTTTTTAGGTTTTGTGTTGTGTGTTGGTGCACCAGTAGCTAATTACATTGTAAGAGATTCTATGCACAGAGGACCGCACATAAATTTTTGGGTGGAGTGAAGTAGCAGATATGTCAGATATGTTTGAAAAATTATTTTGACAATTTGAAATGAATGGACTGATGGGAACAATTAGCACAAGGGTAGAAGAATGAGTGGAATGATGGTTAAGGTGCTTGAATTCATGTGGTTATGGTGGTGTGTCAAGAAAGGTTTAAAGACCACAAAGAAGGGAAAGATCATGCAGTACAACATAAGGTAGGCAACACCGTGGGGAACTACTTAGTGGACAGCACAGAGGTTATGTACTTTGGCATGATGATGCACGTGAAGGAAGTCCATGGAAGTGAATTAGTGTTGGAGCACTAGAAGGTTACAGTTGCAACACGCGAGGGGGAGTCATGGAAGTTTATTTAAGTGAAATAAAGTACTCTATTAAAAAACAAAGTTAAGACACGTGGTTGAAGGAACTCTAAGGAATTGAAAAAGTATAAATAAGAGGTAAGAGTAGTCATTTCGACTACGTTTCCTTAGATAATTTATTTTGTGCTCTTGAGCTCGAAGTGTGATGAGGGTTTTACAAAGAAGAGTGAAGCGAGGTACTTGTCATGAACCAAGGGAAATGTGCAAGTTGTAATGTAGTCTTTGGACGTTGCAAGGAGGAAGGAAGACAATAGAGTAGGAGAGGGGTTGCGTGAAAGAGAAGTTGAGAATTCATCAATTCTGGGAAGGCAAAGGAGAGAGGCACAAAAAGAAAGAAGAAAGAAGATGGCACCCAAGAAAGCTCAAACAAAGAGACCGGTGGTGGAGAAGGAGGATCATGTGGAGATTTATTTGGAAATGCAGTACTCCCCAATGTTATCAAGGTGGAAAAGTGGAGCTCAAAGTTATACAAGTGAAATATTAGTGAGTGCAACCACATGACAAGTGAAAATGAAAATATGATGTAGGTGCACTTAGTCTCAAAAACTCCAATGGTAAACGAGATCATAAACACTCAGGTTGATGACTCGGTGCAACAAGAGCTATAAAAGATTGGATTTTTGCAACTGTGGGAGATTCCTTTCTTTGTGAAACCTACCATGTTTTTCAGATGGTTAATGTCATGGGTGCATGAGGACTTCTTCTACTTCATGGGAAGAAGGATGAGAATTACAGGCCACTTGATTAGGACAATTACAGGCCTGTGGAACACTGACAAGGACATGACATTTGATTTATGTTCCACTATGAAGATTGAGGAGCTAGCAAAGAGATTGAGCTATGAGAAGGGAGGAAGGGCATAGGTGATTCTGGATCTCCTAGACCCAGTATTGAGGGTCACCTCCTGGCTCATTAGTTGCAAATTGGGTGCATCAGAGAGGTGGATAGACATCAATAAGATATTTTTGTATGTAGCCTACAGAGTGTCAAGAAGGGCACATTATAATTTTGTAGTGTTTATCGCAAACTACATTTTTAAAGAAGCACAAGTACAAAACGAGGTAGGAACAAAAAATTACATGGGGATCCATACTTCTATTGATAGTATTTTGGGAGATTGGTGTCCCAAATGGGGCAGACATGAACATATGGGTTCACCCACCGGTGCACTCATACCCTACAGTTTAATTTGTGAAGTTCACTTGTGATGGGACCATCTCGAGCACCTACAAGGCTTAGATGAACATGTGGTTTGAATGGTTGCGTGAAACATTTGAGAACGAGTGGCGCATTCCCCATGAATTACCACAAGTTTCTGGGGACCAAGTAAAACTCGTAGTTACTAAACATTTTTTCCTAGCAAATTTTATGATGGCCAAGGGAGAGATGGGGCCATGGTGCAAGCTCCCCTTTGTGTTTATTGCTAAGTACATGAAGTGCACCATAAACTAGATAAAGGATATACAAAAGTTGGTCTTTGATGTAGAAAAAGTGGCTATTGATGTCCATACATTACACGTGACATACAAGTATGGTACTTGACCTACTTATGTCAAACTTTTAGAGCCATACTTTTTGGACTTACACCCTCAATTGAGTGTTACCATCAAAGGGTATATCCATCAGATGTTCGTGTAGCTGCGCCCCAAAACATAAGGGGGGTTAAAGTGGAGGTTACATACTCCCCCTTTCCAAATCCACGGGAGGTGCCAATCCCATCCATGAAAGCGGTATAGGTTGAAGAAGAGGAAGAAGAAAAAAGTGAAGGTAAGTTAGATACTTCCTGGAAGAGGAGGTACTACACGCGCCGAAATGGTAGCAAGGGCACCAGCACTTCACTACAAGGTACTGACAAGGCCTCATTACTGGGGCACAAGAAAGAGAAGGAAGAGGAGGAAGAGCCTGAAGAAAAGAAGAAAAAGAAACATGATGCATTGAGCCCCGCAATAGGCTCAGAGGAAGGTGAAGAAGAAGACCCCACCACCTTCAAGGAAAATTTGGAGGCAGAGCTGAAAGAACATGAATTTGAGTTTGAAACCACAGATGTAAGTGAGGCACATGAGGAAGGAAAGGAGCACTTTTCAGGACCTGAGAAGAGCTTAGCACGTGAGGCCTCCCTAACATAGACCACCAACCTGAGGGGAGATAAGGGGGACTCCTTTACTATAAAGGAGGATAAAGGATTCACCCCTGGAAAAAAGAAGAAAAGGATGAAGCACAAAGCTATGAGGAAGAAGTGGACACCCGTGTCCCCACACATGGACTTCATGGATGACCCCATGAAGGTATTGCGCGCAAGGTTCCAGGACACCCTCCCACCGGAAAAGCTACATAGATGGGATTTGATCGATCAAGAAGGGGGTGTGCCCAAAACTAGGAAGATACTTAGCTGGAACATGCATTTCCACAGGAAATATCTTGAGTTTGAGATCAACGATCATGTGATCGAGACTGTCGGCCTGAAGAAGAGGGGAGGAAAAACATATAGGGTAGTGGATCCTAGCCACCTAATAGATGAGCAAGCATGCAATGCACTTCAAAATATATCTACGGAAGTGGTCCGGCATAGCTTGGATGCAGGGGCCACTATTCGGACCCTAGTCACGGAAATGAAAAAAAAGGAAAAGGAGATAGATAGATTACACTAGGGATTAAGGGGCGAATAGGTACGAACTAAGGAAGTATATGACCAAGTCGGCGCCTTGGTGAAGAGCATTTTCAGAAAACGTCTGGCATTGGTGAGCCAGGCCAGGACAGACTATGGGGATGAAATGGAATATCTTGAAGATCTTATGGGGATGTTACTCACAAACATCAAGGATGGCGTGGGGCCCATAGCTACAGAGCTCGCAAGGGAAAAATAAGAAAGAAAATTCTTCATTGAAGCCCGGATCACTGAGTTAGAGGATTTGTTCACCCAACTCAAGGAAGTAAATACACTTGTAGATAGGGGCTTCAATAGTTGCAGAAAATGTGAGCCCATCATCGACACGTGGGTGGCAGAAGAGGAGGCCACCCTCAAGGCTTTATAGGATACTATCCCCACCAACAGGGTTGAATGCACGTGATTGGTTGTTAACACCACAGCTTAGAAGGATAAAATAAAAACAAAGCGCAAGAAGTTGGACTTCAGGATTAGCAAACTTCAGTATTCCATCACTGAGCAGATGGATGAGTTTGAAGGATTCTATGTGGAACTAGTGGTATATATAAATGCACTAAATGGGAAGGTTGAAGAAATTACCCCAGACCAAGTGCCTAGTGTCATGGGAGAAGCACTAGGGAAAGCCTTATTATATTTGAAGGCCTATGAGAAATTGAAGGATGAGATAGACACAGAGTTCCCTAAACTCCTCTAATTGATCACATAGTGTATTCCTCCAGTCTTCAATTATTTGTTCATATTCTTCCAATTCCGCTATTCTTTATTCTTTGAGGGAACAACATTTTTGCCTTAGCAGATTTTGGTCGTCAAGACTTTGTTTGGGAAGCATGAAGGATTGTCAAGGTGGAAATCAGATTAGTGTGGGGTGATGTTGGACCCCTAAATTAACTAAGTACCTAGGGCATGAAACTTGGTGGTGCATAAAGGAACGAAGGTACGTGTGAAGGTAGTTCTTGGAGATGCATGAAGGCTCGTGCCCAAGTAAGATGGATTTGGGACTTAGTGAGTTTTAGACAATAGGAAAGGATGCATTTAGGGAATAGATGAAAAAGTGACCAGATATAGATATGGATAAGCTATTAAGACTTGCGGCTCAAGGAAAGGATATTCCAAGGCATCAATATGGTTATCATGAAAGGATAAGGAGCCAAGTTTGTTATGGATTAGCTGGCACATGCATGCTAAGGACACTCGATTAGGGGAAACGCGTGATGACATTTGGCATGTTCTTGGGTAGTGGTAGGGCAAACATGAAAGATTCCTTTAGGCGTTCTCATTTAATGATGAGCGGTTAAGAAGATAGTTACTCATATGTATGGTTTAAGAAGGGAGAAAATAGATGAGTAATGAAGCAAGAAAGGAAGATAGTTAGAAAATATATGTAATGTGTGATGGCAAGCTCTGTACTATGTAAAATTTCTACTACTATGAATACCTTCATGCATGGAAATCTTTAAAGTAATCTTGGCTATTGTACTTTGGCATATAAATATAATGAAGTGATTCTGAAGGACTATGTGATGAATCTAGATCTATATATTTCCTTTTTTATGTTCATGGGTGTATTACTGGTTTCCTTGATGATAATCGTGATTTATCTCTACTTCCATTATAATATGATCATGTTATCTTATGTTTTGGTGCACTAGATTAGGACTTGGTGCTTACACCTGGCTGTCAAGAATGGGTGTGTCATTCTCTGTTTGTACAACACCCCCTTCTAAAGGAAGATCATTCTCACAAATCTCACATAAAGGATGGGCTTGGTTCTATTCTTTTAACGCTCACTCTTATGCCCAACATCTCTAACCTTGTTGTAGAAACACAACCACAACAATTTTGGACACTTGCGACAACACATCCTCTCGTGTCCATAATACCTCAAATGACCAATCTTATAGACATCTCATCAACAATGATTCATACATATCAATACGTCTACATGTGTGCACTCTACGAGGTATGTATACCCAAGAATATCCTTACAAAACCTTTTCAAGCTTTAATTGCAAATATTTCATCAAACAAATTAATCCACTACCTTGAAGGAGAAACATTGAATATTTTCTCTCTACAGACTATAAAGACCCTCGAATATGCATCAAGGGATTGATCTTTCTTTCCTTGCATCATTCCACTCACGGATGGATATGAATTTTAACATATTCTCCACCTTGAAAATTCTCCTCTAACATCACATAGGTCTTTCAATTTCGTTAAATATTTATCCAATCACACATCCATTGACTTGGACCTCATTCGCCCAAGTCTCGTACTTTAGGACTTAACGAATTTTTTGATTCTCTCTATTGACTTGGACCGTCTACCCAAGTCTCGTACTTCAGGACTTACTGAATATTTTTATCCCCTCCTTTGACATGGAATTTTTCCACCCAATTCTCGTAACTCATAACTCCTTGAATATTTGTATTCACTTCATTGACTCGGACCTCATCCACCCAAGTATCGTAAATTAGGACCATTCCACTTTTATAAACATGGACCTCTTTCCCAATGAGTCCATTACAATTATTCATCCTCCAGAGTTCAAATAAATTAAAAAGTGTAAAATGAGAACAAAACTCCATATTAAACTACTTCGTAAAGCATTATTCGAACATCAAAAACATAGAAGAAAATACATCTTCTTCCACGGGTACTCTCTGCACTAGAAGAGGTTGTTTGCATGGTTAACTCATTTAACAAATAATTTTAATTGTTTCATCCATTGGCAGATATCTTAATCATAACATTAACATATCTTCACATTCTTCACCTCTACGACACAAGTTAACCTTGTTCCTGTTGGGCATTGTGTTTTTTATCCCTGTTATGGTTTATGCCATTTCAGATATTTTTACCTATGGTTTTGTCTTGAAGTTTACTGATGGTAGATCCTCATTTCAAATAAGATCTCTCTTTTACAGAAAGCTTTAACTTCTTTACCCGATCCTTATTTACCATCCATTTCAAACTACGGTGTTGAACCCTTTCCTCCTACTAGTCGCATAAGGCTAAGACTTGGGGGTAGATTGTTCCTTCCCAACAAGCACAATATCGACATATAAGGCCAAATCAATATAAAATACAAAAAAACCTATAAATCAATCATTACACGTTTCATCCTTCACAGTCTTCAGTGATGAGCCCATACTTCTAATCGATAGTATGAAATTGGGAATGGAGGCAAGTATCTTTACTCGCCTACATTTTATCTTTGGTGTTGAGCCCTTTAATTTTACTGATGCCATGAGATAATATGGATGGGGTCATTTCAAAATAAAAATAAAAAATCAAACAAAATAAAGCCTTTAGAATTAAAAGTGCTTAATCGAAGCATGCCAATAATTTTATTAAGTTAAGAGAGACAACATTTCCTTCAAATTATTCTTGTCAATAAGTAGGCCATCAACGGATCTAAGCCTAGTCAAAACCTATAAAGTGAAATCATCTTGGAATCGGTCAGGAAATCTTGATTGGTGATGAGTTACATTTTCTCACATGGACCACTGTTACACCTTGTGTCTTTGCATCCATCATCTTCATTTTCATATCCCTATTCTCCTAGTTCTCACATCCTTCTTGGCTCTCAGTGATGAGCCCTCGCATATTCCTAGTTGTGTGGAGTCACGATTGGAGTGAGACATCGTATCATTATATCATCTACATTTTTCCAATGGAATGAAATGCTTACAATTGTTTGAACATGAGTTTAGATAGTGTGCCCTTTACCGAGTTAAAAATACAAAAAAAATAAAATGTGTTTCAAAAAAATCCAAAAAAAATAAATATGTTTCAAAAACTTCAAAAACATTAGATATGTTTCAAAAACCCAAAAACATTCACACATGTTGAAAAAACCAAAAAATTGTGTAAAATTGGAAAAAAACAAAACATTCAGAAAATGTTTAACCGAATTTTAGCAATTGAATAACATAGCTCAACAAATTCACCATTTGATGGCACTCCTCATGATCGTTATAGATCATCTTTCGATAATCAATTTTCTTGCATGTGGTATACATTTATGCTTGAGGAAAAATAATCATTTACCCTTTCGCAATATAACTTTTCTTGGGGCACACTTGGATTTCACATTTTAATCCAATACAAATTAAACTTCAATGGGATCTAACAAGAGTATTTTTGGAGTACCTAAGCATCACTTCTCTCTTCGGCCTATTCCAATCCTCTTGTGTTCTAAGCTATCATTCAGGGGCATTCATATCTTTCAAATTCTTCAATGTGGAACACATTAGAAGTGTCATTAGACGTCGTTATAGCAAATTTTGTTGTATTGTTGTGGTCTATCAACATTGTGACAGTGTTTTTCCTTTTGTTAGTTTGTTATTTTTTTCTACTTTGTCGTTGCAAATCACTTGCAAGAAAATTCTCTGCATCTTAGTTCACAAATAACTTTGGTATGGTTCCTTCCTATTCATATTGGGTTTGTTTGACATGATTGTTTTATGATTTCAGCAGCATTGTTTATCCATAATAAATCAAGTGTAATTAACACGTTGCCCCTCTTCTTTGCATCAAAACTTTCTAAGACTTTGTAAAACCATCAAAAAAATCATTTATTCAAAAATTCAAAAAAATCATAGATTCAACAATTCAAAAAATTCAAATAAATATTCATTTATCACAGAAATCTTACAATTGGAAAACCCATGAAGTTGATATTTCAACATTTCAAAACAATCTTGATAAATTCATATTTTTATCTAATACCCTAGTGATTGTTCTAAATCTTATGAACTGTCACTCCACTTTCTTCCCTTTGCATGATTACTAACTCTGTTTGGGGCAAGTCAAATCAATTGTTTTTCCTTCACGATACAACTTTGCTTAGGCCAATTTAGGCTCTCATTCTACCTCTCCTGTAATTCACAAATTTATTACACGGAGGCAATGATCCTTTTTAACTTTTAGATCACTCTTCAATGTGGATCCAACAAAAGTGTCATGAGGAGTTTCTAAGTATATTTTGCTCTTCAGTCGGACCCTATTCTCATATATTTCATAAGTCTAGTGTTTGGGGGCATTTATATTTGTTTGATTTTCATTATGGCGCGTATTAGGGGAATATCTAATTGTCTTCTTTTCAAAGTTGTGTTGCATTGTTGATCCTATTTTTTGGACCATGGTGCATACTTTTACGTCGTATATTGGGTTTGTTTGCCTTTTCTTTTCTCTTTGTTTTATGTGTGTTTTTTTGTGCACATATCGGGTTAAACATCTTGATTCCTTTATAATCATGGTGACAACTCTATTGTTGAACGGTCTCTCTTATATTTTACTATCCAAATGACGCTCATGCTACGAGCACAATTCCTTCTTATATTCCTTCAAATTCCCTTTTCTTCTTCCTATCAAACAAATGTCCACTACTTTTTTGCATCGCCCACCCGCTTGAGGGGGAATTCCCTTACCACTCCTATTCGTTGGGGCATCCAAATGCTTCACCAGGGAAAATCCGAACATCTACCACACTTTCCTTGTCTTCCGCTCATCGATCTACATATGTCTACTATCTTTAAAATGTTATTACTTTGCAATAACACTTTGAAAAGGGAAAATGTAGACACCCTAAAAATGCATACATATTTCTAGCTTATTTCCATCCACTTAGAATTAATTAAATTAATTCTATCCTACTAGAGTATATCCATTTAGAATTAATTAAATTAATTCTATCATTTAAATCGTAAACCTTTAGAATTTATTAAATAAATTCTAATTGCATACTCTTGCCCCTTTAGAATTAATTAATTTAATTATATCATGCCTTTCGAATTAATTAAATTAATTCCTAACCCCTTTTAGCTAATTTAACTAAACATTTATTTAATTAAATGGTTAATTATCTCCCCATAATTACTAAATAATTAAATTAGTTATTTAATTAATCCTATTTATCTACTCACACTCCAGTAAAATCCACTTCTAGAATCCTAGAAAGGTGGGGGCATTGAAATTGCACATGTAACGACCTTTCCTTGAAAAAATCTAAATGTACATTACCCCTTCAAATTTGCAATTACACAGACCAAGTCTATTTGTTATTCCAGGAAATTGTAATTATTAACCTGAAGCTCACTCAAACTTTGATCCACTTTTCATGGCCTCACCCTCAGCTATAAAAGGAAGGCCATTCCTTTGTAAACTCATCCCTGGAAGCTTTGAGAAAATTGTAGCCAACTTTTGCCAATTCCACATCCCATCCTTGTGTTTTTGAAATCTCGTTGTAGACACCAAATTTGGGTCACACTCCTCTTAGTCCCCTTCAATTAATTAAAGTAACACATTTAACTAATCATGGCCCCTTTACCCCATATTAATATTCATCCTCACATTATTAATTATTTTAATTAAGTTAATTTCATCCTCACACCTCCACCTCATCATTAACCCTCACCCTAGACCCATTCTAGGGACATTTAACTCACAGTGACCAAGTCATCACTCCCAATGTTGAGTCACTACTTGACCTAACTACTAAGAATTCTTCCTAAACCTAACTAGACTTCTTTTAAGGTCTTCATGCCTTCTCTCACGTGAACTCTACTTCCCTCAGCAAACCCGACAATCAAAATCACGCCAAAAATAGTAAAGATCGGGCTATTTTTGGTAACTTGGACTATTTCACCCTAACCGACGTTGATTTATCCTCGGCCGACGTAGGTCACCTAAACCACCATCGGTTCCTTTATATAGAATTTTACAACCCTTTACCCAGGTTGGTCATTCAATGATTGGAGCCTTATTGCATTCAAACGTGAATCATCAAGCCCTCCTGCATCTAGACGATGAACACACACAACCACGGTGCAAGACAAGCAATCAATTCTCCTTCCAGAGCATTGGAATACTCATGGGAGCACATAGGTTGTACTGCCACAGAACTGGACTCAAGCACCTCTTCTCTGATCAACCATCAACCATCTCAACTCACAGGATCCACAATATACCAAGTAAGTATTGTGATTTTAATCATTTGTGTTTAGCTCGTTGTAGATCTCTTGCTGCTTTCAGTATTTTATTTCTTCTGTTACCCGTACATCATCTTCTTCCCACCAACCCACTATTCAACCACCCCAAGCCTTTTCAACCTTCTAAACCTCCTTCTTAGTATTCTTGAGTCTTCTCAGCCATAATACGACCCAAACCATACTACCCTCACTCTTTTACAATCACAGAGAGCCTAAAAACCCATTTGTAATAGTTCATTACCTATTGCCCCTAGCGAGGTCGGTTCCTTGATCGCCATTGGTTTCGTTCCCATACCGGCATCCGTCACCAAACCGATATCAGTCTCTGTCTCATTTAATATTCTCAGGCCAGCAATATTCCCACTCACGCAAAACCAAGCCAGAACTCAACCAATCAACCCCAGACCCTTACCAGACCTTTGACAGACCTGTCTAACCTAAACAAACCCAGTTCTAATTAAATTTAGTGTTATTTTGATATCTAGTGAATTGTGTGTATGATAAACCTAAATCATTAAATTGTAATAAGACTTATTTATTTCAATTGCTTATTCACATTGAATTGTTATTAAATAGTGGATTCACAGCCTCTCTAGGAAGCACCACACTTCCTAGATCTAGCATACGTTAGGCAGTCCACTTTCATATGCTATTTAATACTCTTTTATGGTCTTGCTTTGCATCTATAGGTACTCCTTCTCAAACAAAAAGAAGTTCTCTACGATCAGCTTGGTTAACGTCAACAATGCACACATTCTACCTTCCACCTTCGCCTCATAGGTATTCCTCCTTAACCATTTACCTTCTATTTGTTTCACCCTAGAAAGCGTAAAACTTCTTGGTGAAACACTCGTAACATGTGCATTCATCCTTTCGAGAATTAATCAAGAGCACCCACAATCATTCAAATCTTAAGATTTTACAAGTCCAAGTGCTTCAAAAATCTTCTTGAGGTTTGCAAGAAGGCTGCAATCAAGTTTTGCTCTGTGTTTATTTTCTTAATTCTGCTTGTTTATAGTCTTGCATCTACATTCATCCTTTGGATAATTAATCAATACCACCCACAATCATTCAAATCTTAAGATTTTACAAGTCTAAGTGCTTCACAAATCTTCTTGAGGTTTTCAAGAAGGTTGCAATTAAGTCTTTCTCTGTGTTTATTTGCTTACTTCTGCTTGTATGGAGTTCTCATTGCTTACAATACATTTACACACACACACACACACACACACACACACACACACACACACACACACACACACACACACACACACACACACACAAATGTATACATATACATATATGTACATATATGCATACATATATCTTCAAGCCTTGTATAGTTGTACATCATCAAACACAACCAATATAAACACATGGTAACCTCTCCTTACTCTTGCAAATTTATGAACAATAGATCAAATAAATAAATCAAAGAATAACATTTATTTAATTCAAAATATTACTAACCCTCCTATGCCTTTTTGGTTTTGTTTTGGGCACCCTTGTTTTATCAAATATAAATGTCAATCATAAGTACTTCCCCAACTCGAAATATTCTTATAAACAATAGTAGTACATATAAGAATGTGGTCACACACACACACACACACACACACACACACACACACACACACACACACACACACACACACACACACACACACACACACACACACACACACACACACACACACATGTATGTATTGTGTATTGTGTATTGTCTGTGTAGGTGGGTATGTATGTATATGTATGTGTGTGTGTATGTGTGTGTATGTATATGTCTGTGTGTGTGTGTGTGTGTGTGTGTGTGTGTGTGTGTGTGTGTGTGTATGTATATGTACGTATATATGTATGTATATGTGCGTATATATGTACGTATATGTATATATTGTGTATGTATGTGTGTGTGTATTATATATATACACACATACATACATATACATGTGTATATATATATACACACACACACGCACACAATTTCTCATTTCTTTGATGCATGTATGCATTTTAAGGTGCCTCTTTTTTTCCACTCTATCTCCGAGAATTGTTTGTCTTCTCTCAACCCAGATCCTTATATTTTCAAACATTTGTGCAATGATTATCACACTGCAACAAACCACTTCTCACGCACTCACTATTCATACAAGAAATTAGAAAGAATGCTCTCAAAGATATTTTGTGCTATCGCAAACATTTACGTACTTAACCCAAGAATCCACATGCCTCAAAAGTTCCTACTCAAATTAAAATCTTCAATAAGATCGTATGAGGATAATATTATTGAACAACTTTAGCAAATATATAGACAAAGCTAGCTTTGTTTTCTTATCCTTTTTTTTCTACAATAAAAGATGTTCTAGTCAACCTCGCATCCTACTTTATATTGGTATTATAACAAATTACCCAACAATTCTCCTGATAACTACTATTAATTTAATATTAACTAATAGGTTTTTATAACATTCAACCCTATCTTACTCCCTAACTATATTAAATTAACTAGAATTTTCGACATTATTTTCACTTACTAAACCTTTTTTCGTGTTGGACTTGGCAACAAATAAATATCATGAGTGTATGTCCCATGGAGTACATCGGGATTGGGGTGGTTTGTCTCGTAGCACTTTGTGAGATATTTGTGGAGCATTATCCTTCATACTACCACCTTTAGATCATTATGACATCAGCATATTTGTCCTCCAATGTTCCCCCACAACACTCCCACCCCCCCCCCCCCCCCCGGCCTCCTTTTGACCCTCCTTTTTTCCTTTGTAAGTACATAGCCATTGCCATTAGACCTTCCAATGACATCTTACTGACCCCTTTGTTTTGGCTAAAATCATCAATCGAGACGATGACATACTATTTTCATTGAATTATTTATATTTTATTGGGAGGCTGATGACATTGGCTAAAATTGAGTTTTAACTTTCAGGGTTTTTCAATATTTATGGGGTTCCACTTTGTCATTTCTCAATAACCAAAACAAACAATCCACTCTTCTTCCACTAAAATCCATCTTAGGAAGAAGTGAACTCAAGGCTAAGAGGAGATTACACCAAGAAATAAAAGTTGATGTATTGGCCTTGAAGATATCAAGAATAGGAGTTGTACTTTACCATTCTTTAGAGTCCCCAAATTTGGTCTACTTAGGTCTTCACCTATAATAATCTATCACATAGTGCTTCAATCCAAAGAAGACATTAGTGAGTCAATAAATCAACCCAAGGAAAGTATCCACCAAAGTTCTACTAATGTAGTAAAATTTTATTTCCTTTTTATCATCATCAGTTTGTGCAAGTGAATACTTGAAAGTGTGTTTTAATGCATATATATGTGGATACTTTCCTTGGGTTGATTTATTAAAAACTTCTCTCTCTCTCTCTCTCTCTCTCTCTCTCTCTCTCTCTCTGTGTGTGTGTGTGTGTCCTGTGTGTGTGTGTGTGTGTGTGTGTGTGTGTGTGTGTGTGTGTGTGTGTGTGTCAAGGATGAATGGCATCATAACAAGAGGATTAGCTAGATATTCTTTAACTGCATCAAAAGAATTAGCAATTGCCTTGTCATTCAAATTTGACATATTTTCTTAATATTTTATGAAAAGGTTGGGTTATGTCATCAATTTGAACCACATCTTCTACTAGATTGAACTTTGAATGCTTCTTTGAGAGATGATAAAGATCAATTTTTTGCCATAAGTCATTCCAAAAACACCTTTCTTGGGATTTACACACACTCATCTCATGTATACAATTTTCTCCTCTTTGATTTATCCAAGATAACATCTACAATCCTCTAAGATGTTATATATTCTTAGTCCAAAAGGCATGAACTCAAAAAATGTACCTCATGGTGTAGTAAAAAGTCTTTTTTATCACTAGAATTAATCTTAATTATTGAATGGAAATACATCTTTAGGACATGCCTTATTTCATGTCTTGAAAATGAATGGATATCCTAATGCCCTCAATTGGTTTGACAACTTGTTCAAAATGTTGGAAATCCACTTTGAGTAGTCAAGTGGTTTACTAAAACAAACATCTAGAAAAAAATGAATACTCACTTGAACGGAAATATTTAAAAAGATTCATCTCTTAGGAATGATCTGTTAGAAACTTCTTACATTGATCGTGAAATATTCATGAAAAACAATTATCAGTTCATTTGTAGTGTAGGATCACGTGCTCCTAAATATCCATTGGCCACATAAAACTATATTTTTTGAATTAGAAGACCCTCTAGAACCATTGACTCTTTAATGTTATATCCGATTCCTTCCTTAGCTTTATGAGCAGTTGGAAGAATAGGGTTGATTATAGCTTTGCTCACATTTTCGTAATCCTTGTCCATTGTATCCCATTTTTTGGGAATATTTAAGTCTAAATCCATATTTTTTTAGAGCACTCTGAACAAGACTACTTTTCTTTGTTTGCATATATTACAACCACCATCTACCATATGCATTTTATCCTTCAACATCAATTGATTGTTCTTCAATAACTACTTATGGTTAGATTGGTTTCCATATCATGAGTTATACAAAGCACCAATATTACATATATTCATATCATATCTATATTATACAAGGCTTGTTGTAAAACTCAAACTTGCCCAACTTCTCATCTATGGCATTCACTACATGCCCACCATTCTCCTTATCTTCCTTAGGAATGCAACACTGACCAAATTCAAATGTTGTCAATTATTATATTGGAATAACTCGCTTTAATGCTTATCTAGTTGGTTTATCCTTATTAAGATGGGGTATTATGTTATCCAAGGATTCAACCATTTTATAAAATCTAAAATGTACATCATCTGCAATGCATGTATAAGTGATTCCTCGTGTATGAATTCAAATGTCTATGTAGAGGGAACAACCCTCGTGCCATAGCTCGAAGGCTGCCCAACCAAAATATTGTGTATCATATTATTGAAGATAACTTGATGTTCCATAGCTACAATGTAATTACTCCAAGGGTTATTCTTTCTTAGCTATCAAATCCCTACTCTATTATATTTGATTTTGCAAGGATTTGTCTGCCACTACCTAATTGCAAGAGAAATTATTGACTACATATAATTAATCCTAAACCATTGTCAACATGAACTATTTTGATCTCTCGATTGTCAATTATAACTTGAATGTGCAAGGGTAAAATTTTGATTAATAACATTCTTCGAAGGTATTTAATCACTCTCAAAAGTAATTGCAATCTCGCTATCTTCCAAATAGCACACAATGGAAGCGAAGCGAAATGATTGTTATTTGGTAATATTTTCTCTTCAAATGTCTTCTTCTAAAAAATCTGTGGATATTAGTTTAGTTTGTGCTCTGTGGATATAAAATGGTATTATATTGTAATATAATTAATATGAGTTGTCTACAACTCATTATTAATAATATAGGATTTAAATAAAATAAATGTGTGTATATCTGAGTTGTCATAAACAAGTCATATGGATAAGCTAGTTGAGGATAATAGGGGAGTGGTTGAGATGTGCAAGAGATATGAGAGATGTGTGGAGAGATATTCTAGGCGAGGCCTATCTCCTTGTATGTTGGAGAAGCAAAAGCTTTATATTGATAGCTCCCATATTGTATTCAACCCCGAATAAATTTAATAGAAGATTAATATTTGTTAAGTGTTTAGTGTTAAATTTGTGCAAATCTGAACTAATTATATTAGAATCCTTATAGATAAAAAATATGATAAGTTATTTGAGGATTGATATTGTAGTTTTGAGTATTTTGCAATTAACCTATGATATCATGATATTTTGTAGCATTTAATTTCAGCTCGAGAGTGTCAAGGAGGGACATTTAAGAAATTCCCACCTTGAGATTGAGGAAGATTAATAGGCATTATTGCATTCCTAGCCCTAACTCTTCTTTACATAGTATGATCCACCACCTAATACGTCATCATCCATCGCGAACATCTATTTTGGCATACGGCATATCTACATAAGGAACTAGGGCTACTTTATCATTGGGAAAGATAGAATGTCATAAAAATGACACCCTACCACAATTACATGGAACATTGACATATCGTATACACTATTCAAGCATATTACAATTTTTTATTGAATGCATGCACTTAAATATTGAAACCAGCATCTTGTAGGGTAAGATAAACATGATAAACCACAAAATATGCATGTTACAATCATGTCATGTATAAATTGGAGGTGTGATAAGATAATAAAATCTTATATCACTACTTAACAAAAGAATCCGCTGCGCATAACAAGAAATATATTTCACAAATTTAACAATAATATTTTCAATGAATAATTGAGGTTTCAAAAATACGACTAAATTGAACCCTAGAGGTAAGCACACACAAGCAATCATAATTTCAGGATGCACACTAGGATTGAAAATCAAAATATTAAAAATTGCAATTACCTAGAGTAAGAAAATCAAAGTGTTAAAAATTACAATTACCTAGAGCTTGGAAGCAAGCAAAATGAGAGCTAGGAGTATGGGATATAGTTAGATCCAATGAATTTTAAAACTTTGTAACTCTATAGGGAGATAATATAGCAATTAGTCCTAAGGAAAATTGGATCTAGCACAATTCGTAACAAAATCTAACCCTAGAGTGTGTAAAAGAGCGCATCTTCACCAAAATGTATTATGAATAAATGGATTTATATTAAATTGTAACACAAACAATCTTGTTAATTTAACTAGGTTGATATAAGATGTTAAAAAATAATTAGACATAATTAATCAAAAAACACCATAGTGATATAAAAGAAGAGTAGAATTTAGAGTTATCTTGATCCCAAAAGTGTTCAAAAGTCCATGCACTCAAATCACATCAAGTACACGAAAATGTATTATGGAAAAAAAGATTTTACATTAAACATCCAAATAAACCAATAAAGCAGACCCAATTGAATACTTATTGAATAATCAAAATAATGAGAGAAGAAAGAAATTGGCTTATCTGGCAACCAAGAAATAATCGACTTATAATAGTGTAAGCCTCGGTTTTTCTCGCAAGCAAAGAGAAATTAAAAAACTCACAAAAAAACTATAAAAAAAAGGAAATAAAAAAAAAAAAAACCAGTGCGTAGTCATCCAATTCAAACAGCATCCAAATCACAGTCTGAATATTTTGGAACTTATTTCCACCTTCCAAAATCCTCGTTCAAATTTGTAATCCGTTACCTCGATCACTTGAAAATTCTTCTTTTCTCCCAACCCTAATTGGATGGTCAAATCTAAAACTATAAGAAACACGAAATGAAATGTTTTGGTGTCAACATTATTTAGGGAAAAATTAAGCTATCCGAATATTTGTCACACTCCTTGCATGGTAGAATATTAAAAATAACACACCTATAAATGCAATAATTCTTCATTCGGGCAAGCCAATGCAACACAAGACAATGTCTATGAATTTCAATGCTACAATGAATGATTGATTCTCTTTACTGTTTGTAGATGCTCTATAACTTCCTTCTTCAACTTGCACTTGAAATTTTAAAATGCTTTTATAAAATAGAGGGCGCTTCTCTATCTTCCTTCTTTGCATTCGTGAATGCCACTGACACATATATATACATCTTAATCTAAATTTGACATGTCAATAAATATCAAAAAGGCAGGTTCAAGGTGCTGATAGTTGTATCACAATATTTAATACATTGACAAGTGACACATTTGCTCAGATTTGTACTTGTATGTCTAACAAAATAATGTGAATGTAAATTTAATGTTACTAATGGCTTCAAAAAGGCAGGCTCGAGGTGTTATTTGCTAATCCTGGTATTAAAATATTTAATACGGTAGCATAAGTGACACACTTGCTCAAATTTGTGGTAGGTCTAACATGGTAATTGGAATTTAAATTTGACGTTTCAAGAGGGCATCAAAACGGCAGGCTGAGGGTACTCCTTCCAAAAATATTTCATCCATTAGGCATAAGTGAGACACATTTGCTCAAATTTGAAATAGTCTTTTAAATGTATACAGAAAATTACTTATTCTATATCTCAGATAATGAATTTACATTTTGATAGTCACAAAAACATAGCAAACAAAACAGACAAAATTGAGCCAGTAAAGTAGGATGAATCATAAAAAAATGAGTGTATTGCAATTGATATCCTACAATCCCAAAAAAACAGTTATACAATTTCAAAAATATTTGAAAACTTCACTTGTATCTCAGCCAAATAAATCTAAAGCAAAAACCCAAATGAAAGAAACAGAGTGTGTGCTCCTATGGATCAAATAGCAAAATGGTGTTGACTTGAAGGGTGATGTTTCACTCTAGCTACCCATGCTAGTCGAGATGGGCAATCATTAACTTGTAATGCCTTCAATCTGGATTATTTCATTACTCTAGCAGTTATTCTTGTACTATTACCACGAGGTACTTACAATGCGATTCCATCTTTCAAAGCACTTATCTAATATTTCTTTATCCTTATTTCTGAGGCCTCTAAAAGACAGCTCCCTGATCAAAATCAACACATGCATCCACTCCTGTTTTAAGGCACATCTTAGTATTTGTCAATAGATGTGAATTTAATCTTGTAGAATGTTACCTTTCAATCTGAAATCCCAAGCAATGCATATACACAACTCTGATGTGGCATTGCCAGTAACTACTGTTGCTTGAACTCTGATGAGCCATTATGCAGAGGCCATTTCCTGCTCTGAGCTGCACCTTCATTTCATTGTTTTTTTCCAAGCCTGTTAAGATTCTGTTAATTCTTCATTTTAGCAACCTGCATATGACATGTTCATAAATGGTAACTGACCGCCAGATAGATGTTGAATAAAGAAAAAGGCCCATAAAGCTATTATACACTGTTCAATAAGAAATGCATATGTATGCACAACTTCCGGTTCTAAATGAGTACAAAATTGTTGGAAGTATTTTTTAGCAAGTAATGCTAACCTCGTTCAGTTGGGCTATATATCAATGAAGGATATAGCCCTTCTAATGGTGAAATTATATCCTTACAGAAATACCTGGTGCTTCCAAAGTGAACCCAACAGAGAGAAACAAAAGCTATAAATGCGGAGGTAACAAAACTCCAGCCAAAATCCGATATACCTAAAAGGCAAACTAGACACTCAATCTTCCTTGCTTACAAAACAGAATGTTTTGAAATATACAAATTGCCTTTATGCAACATAATAGTGTAAGATATCTCAATCTAGCTCTTCAAATGAGCCTAGCTAATATCCATAGCATCACCAGCCACCACTGTATCACTCTCATGGCGAACAGCATTATACTTTTCAGCTAGAGAATTGGACTTCTTAATAGAATCCATAAGCATTTTAAATCTGGCACTGCATTCCCCACCACTGCATAAACAAAAAGTACAGGAACATTTAAGCATGTCAGATCAAACAATTAAAAATATTCTTATGCAACACTAAATAAAATGTACTGCTAACATTTTCTCAAAACCAGAATATCATTTTTTCTAAGAGTCAAGTGGTAAGAAGCGATTTCAAACTAATAATTTATCAAATGCAAGCAAAGAAACTGAGATTTGAATAGGATGCCCGGGGAAAAATAAATAATTATTAATACTATCTGAAGCCAGAAAAACATTGATCAATTGTTTTTTAGAAGCCAAATTTCGAGTGTGTTATTAGGAAAAGGTGAGAGCAGATAGAAGAGAGAGAAATAAATAAACTCGTTTATGAGCACAAATGTTCAAGATGAGATTGATGCCTAATCAAATTCCTGCTTGAAAGGAAAAGTTTCCCAAATTTCAAGGAATAATTAATAGTTTTTAATGCCTTAATTGATTGCTTCCATGTAAAGCATATCTATTCAACTTCCTATTACGCCTCTACTTAGCTGTGGGTACCTTTGCAAAAATATTTATTGAACACACCAAATTGTAGATGACAAGTCGCCCATTTATATGTAAATAACGACTATATCTTATGCCCGATTAGAGAATCAAGGATTCTATGTGTAATAAAAATGAAGAATGTTTTCATCAGTTGAAATGAAATTGCAGAACCTTATACGATTGAGAGAAACAATTGCACGTAGTGTACTACGAATCATATCTTCGTTGCGATCTACCTCCTGCTTCACAGCATCTTGCTTTGGCCTGTGATTAATGGTCTTCTCCAGGGGTTCCACCAGTGACTCAAGAACTGCATCATGAAACAGATTAGTTATACTCGAGGGACATATAAATTGAATGGCCCTTCTATACATGAAAAGCACTAAGAATTCTTATATGTAAGCTAAACCAGCCAACCTGCCAGAACTGCAGAGGCACACTTGTCTGCAAGCTTTGAAAGAATGAGGTGGCAAGGCATTTTGACATCATAATGATCTGAAACAAACAGAATCCTCAGTTAATATCATAGGGGTAAATTTCTCGTTTTCATCATAATGATGAGCTATATATGATACTGTATCGAACTTCTACAGAACGTAAATGCAATAAATAGATTTTAAATAACTCCTTACAGTTTTAAAGGAGGATCATTGATACACACCGTTTAAACCTGATTGAAGATAGGGAATAATGAAGGATGATGGATCAATCTGATCAAGGCAACTGTCAAGCAATGTATCCACACATTCAAAAGCTGCTTTTCTCAGCTCTAACCCATCGTCAACAGTGTGCTTGAAAGGACCAAGATCAACGGTCCTTATCAGTTCTTGCTGCAGGAAGTAAACAAGATGAAAGCATCCTGTAAGCAAAGACTATTGGTATATTGATTAATACAGTATATAAGCATTCGATCTGCTATATATATAAAAAATATACCTTCACAACTGTCTGATCATACAGAAGAGATAGCAATTCTGGAAGGAGGCCCTTTATTAGGTTTGGCTTATTGTGAGCTGCTGTACTCAATGCAGAAACTGCTGCACGTCTCACATGCTAAAAGCCAGACATCAAGAAGGTGTTTAGAAACAAACCATTAAGATTGATTCATTAAATGAGACACCCAAACATACACTACTGCCTGCCCAGATACCACTAGAAACATCAATGATATATAGAAAGAAAAAATACATGTGAGAAAGAAAAAATGTATTAGAACAAATACAAGAAGAAAACCTTAAAAAAGCTCGAGAAGCACCTGCAATGTAATTGCATTAGAATTACAAGATCAATTATTGACAATAATAGCATACATTTAAAAACATCGCTAGGATACCTATATGGCAGAATACAGGACAGGATACGGATATGGTACACAAATACGATACAGATATGGCATGGATATGGATGGGGATATGCCTAGGATATGGTCTGGATACAGCCAAATACATCTGCAGACATATTTGGACCGTTCAGGCCGTATCCAAGGCAAAAACCAAGTTTTTTAAATTTTTTCCAACATTAAAACATAAAATGACCCTTTAGAAAAAAAAAAACACTCTGAAACCTTAAAAAATCAGCAGGATCGGAATCTTCACATGATCATCGTACCCATCTTGGGAACAAATCTGACCAAGAGGGAACAAGCACAATTGATGTAAATACTCTTTATCTGATCACTTACATGTGGATATTCAATTCTGGACAAGGAATGATTATAAGGAAATCTAAATCCCACCCCAAATCTGTTATTCAGTTTTGTGCTGCTATAAAACCAAGAAAATAAGATCAGTTGCTCTTAATGTACATGCATCTTCTGTTTTAATGTTCACGTGAAGATTCAGATCCTGCTGCATCTCCCATAAAGAAAACAAAACCCTAATTTTGATGTAATAATAAAATTTAATATTTATCATGATATTTGTGAAGTTGCATTTGGGATTCGGTTGGGCATTATATAACCTATCACCAGTGTTTTGTGATTATTTTGTTTTTGATATGCATACTATGTGGTTAAATACTATTTATCAGACTAAAATTTATATATCTTTTATTTTTGATTAAAAAAATTGCGCTGCTGTATCTGGAGGCAGGGGGGGAATTTTCCGTATCCATATATTGGATTCTTCGCATCCATACCCATACCCAAAACGTATCAGCTACTTAGTAAATTAGTCGAACACCAGATTGAACATTGCCAAAAATTGAAATCGAGGCACTGCACAGCACAAATCAGAGAAAATTCATGTCATTGAGACTTATAATTGTAGAAACCCCAAAAGCAAACCCTACCTATCTGAAAACCAAATAGCCAACAACAAACATGACAGGAAAGTTTGTCAGCAAGATTATGACCACACCCCATTTTCTGTAGGTCAGACTTTAAGGCCATGATCATATTTGACGACTCTCAAGGGAATCTGCTAAATGCAGATAAGCCACGGTATATTCAAGGACCACTCGATTTCCTTCTCTTGGTGGTTGAAGCTTGTAGAAGACTAAGCTAACATTCCCATCATATTCCTCCTGGTTTGTCGGTTCTCCTCCTTGTTAATGTACTACTTCCTCCACCTTAGTACATAAATTTGTCTCTGGTGTATTGAAAACCAAGTTTCCTCCAAACAGAAGAAACTAGTGGTTTTGGCTTGCAAGGACAAATGTTGTGTTTGGCAAATTTGTAAGCACCGAGGAAGCAAAAGTGTTGAAGCTAATAAGAAAAGATCTAAAATATATCACTTTTTGCATAATTAGTCAGAGTCCTGGAATGATCCACACCGAAGGTTGCAGAGGACAATGCTACAACTAGTTAAGCTAGGCAGAACTGCTTAAGCAGAGTTGCAAATTGTAGAACATGCAACGGAAACTTGTGCATAGATGCGGAAACAACCATTTCACATTCAACACATGAGATCGGTAGAATCGTAACACTTCTATTCAGATGAAAGAATAGGGTAGAGTACATATGTATACAATGCACAGTCAAGGTAGGAGAGCACGCTCCTATGATCAGAAGGCAAATGCATCCTTGCTCATTTTGCCTAAACTGCGAGTAACCAGCATGACAAAGAGAGCATACTCCTGCGATCTGGAAGGGGAATGAATCCTACTTGATTTGTCTGGACTTGAAGATGACCATTTAGATGTTAGATAGGCCGCGCATGCTAACATGTGGGAGAGATGGCCAACTAATACAAGATACGCGAAGCATGAAAGCATTCCGGCTGTCGAGGACATCGCCAATTAGAAAATGGGGGAACAGCCTCCCCTCTTACTATTGTATGCCTTCCATTATATATAACATTAGAAGAAGTTGGTTACAACAAAAAATGGTTACAATTCATTTCATCTTCCAAGCTAAATGACAACTGAACTTCCTCTGGATGTGCATCGCAATTGAGCTTCTAGTGCCAACGGTTACACGGTGAGATTCCTGTACTACAAAAGCTGTGAGTATTGCGAGATGAGTTGGGACAAGACTACAGGAGCTGCAAGTGTTGCGGTTTGCTTCCACGGAACAGCAGAAGTTGCAAGTGTGCAGCAATGCAAAAGCTACAAATACAATGAGGTGCATGCAATGTGTGTGGTACTATGAGAAGCTGCCAATACATAAGATATTGCAACGCGGTGATGTACAATCTACATGGAAGAGCACGAGCATATGCAACATTGTGCAGAAGGCACAATGCGTCCCTAGTACTTCACCATAACTCGGGGTGGACCAATCGAGCTAAGTGATGCCTAGGAAGCCCCTTGTGTTGTGTGCTACCTTAAGGTGTGCAAATTGAGTGAAGCATCAAACAATGAAAGTTGACTGTGATGCTGCTGATCCGGGGTGAGCCAATCAGATGGCGCAAGCCAACTTTAAGTGTGCAGAACTTTTACAGGTTAGCTCCAACAGTGGAAGATAATAATACCTTTCTGGAAAGCTCCGCTTACAATCTAGAGGTTTACCCAGCCAAAGCTCTGTACTGATGCATTCTGCGCTCCGAAAACACCCCAGAAGCTTTCCCAAAATGACACTCAAGGAGTGAAGTCACATAGAAAATGTGACAAAGAGAAGTTTGCAGCTTTGTGCAGCTGCACACAAATCATGGAATCCAGCTATTTCCTACATTTATTTTGCTATTTCCTGACATCAAAACAAAGGAATCAAACAACCTCTCGTTTCTCCCAGATAGTGTTGCTCACTGCATACTGATCTTCAGTAGACATTACATTTTGTGAATAGTTTAAGTCAAATACCTAGATAGCTCTATCATGTCCAGTGTTCTGCTCCCCTTTTTTCAATATACTTGTTTCAATTGTCTTTACCCGCACCTGTGTTTATACTCCTATTGCAAAGAGCCCGACTCCTTTTTATTGTTTAAAAGTAAAGCTAAGCTAAGGTCAAAGGTTTAGAGTGTCAAATCTCTCAAAAAGATTATAGAATCCCTGTTCTCAGTCACAGGAAAATTACAGTATTTAACTAGGACGCAAATTGAAAAAGTGATTAACAGTATTTCAAACTTCAAACTTACATTATTCGAGGTCAACACGCTACGTAAAAATATATGCCTGAGATGAAGAGAAAATTCAAAATAACTGATTAGTAAGATGAAGAAAGAGGCAAATGTACAGAGTAGGTTGTAGTGTCGTAAAAGTTTTGAATTTTGCATTTCAAACTTTTCAGCCAGCATCTCTGAGGTTGGATACAGTTACTCATTTACTACAGCATTTTCAACTCCAGCACAAAAAGACCCCCCATCCTATATTTGACAACAGAAATAATGATTTCAAAGCTTGCTACACCAAATTTAGTAACATGTGACGAAACAGTATGTTCTTCTATTTTCATATTTTTCATATAGGAGTAGGACAGTGATGCTATTACCAGTTATGTAACTAACCTTACCAGTTATGTAACTACCCAGTGCTATCTGGGTCTAGTCTAGATCCAGCAACATTCTAACCACACACCAGTCAAATGAATACACTTCAAGATATTAGTTTTACTCTTTTTACATTTATCAGTATTTAATTTACATGTCTGTGGCTTTCATAGTAGTTAAATGTGTGATTATGTGCATCTGGGTTTTAAACATTCTCATACTGTAATCTGAGAAGCACATGATCAAAAATAGTTTAGTTATCAAGGAACCCTGAAATGTAAATCTGCTTGAAGGTGTTCCATAGCTAGCAACATGTAACCAGACAGATTCATAACAACTTTCCCAGTAAAGACAAGCTCCGGTGATCCAAATGCGGTATCAGCTCCAGTAATCCAAGAAAAAAACAAGGAACTAGAAACACAGCAGTACCAAGAGAATGAACCCACAACATATTTCAAGCGACGTGTCATAAACTATCACAAACAGATCAAAAAAAAATGTGCGAATAAAACAAAAGAAAAATAATTTTGTTCACCACACAAGCAGAACACATGACATCAAAAGAATATTTTAGAACAAGACAAATTCGTCCTTAGTATTGAACAAGGGTGATTATGCAAACAAATTAAAAATTAGGCAAGTGACTAACTAGTTAAGTTTGCCTAACCCGATGATTATCTTTAATGCAGATGATTAATATTATGCAAATAAATTAAGACTGATTATTATGCAAGGGACTAACTAGTATGTTCTGCCTTACCCTATCATCATCTTCAATAAGCATCAAGAATGATGCTATGACAGGTTGGACAACTTGATCAATTCTCTCTGGGCGCTCCACAAAAGTATATTTTACGGCAATGACCATGGTTGCCCTTGTAAAGGCAGATGAGCTCAAGGTTCGTTCCTGAAATAAGATCAGTTATGTATATAAGAAAAATAAATAAAATTCAATTTCCATGGACATTCGAACATAAATATTTGCGAAGCCTCAACGAAAAACAAGTACCTGAAGTTCTGGAACCAGTTTTTCTGGCTCAATAAGAGCAATTTTCCCAAGACACTCTGCAACAACATTGCGTACCCCCTCTTCATCACTCTCACAATGATTAAATAACAAGTTGAGTATTTTTTCAACATACACATCCTGCAAGTCAACCTGGCCAGCTTCATCTACAGCTTGCCTAGCAATAACCTGCAAAAGACTGTGAGTGAGTGATTTGTTTCCCTAGCATCAGAACATTCAAATATTTTAAGAATCTGAAAATACCTCCTTCAATGAATGTAGCAAGAGGTACTGCTTCTTTTGTTGGTTGTCAATTTGATTCAAAATAAAAGGAAGATACTTAGAGAGATTTCCAACAGCTATGTTTCCAAGTGCGTAAGATGCTGCTGACTTTATTTCTTCAAATGGAGATTGGAAAGATTCGATCACAATGCCTTCTATATTTGCATGTTGACTAAGATCTCTCCGTCTTCCAATTTCTCCAAGACACAGCAATGCAAGGTGGTGGCGAGCCTGAAAAAATAAGTAATGATCAACCGGACCTTAGTCATAGAGCATCGAGGTTAGAACCCACAATTATTTTGTAAATTGCAACCTATGATTATATAAAAGCTACATGCAACTCAGAAGGTCAAAATGAAGCAGCCCACAGGAAATCATGCCCTGAAATTTTGCTACTGCTACATAATTAGAGAAGTGGAACTGACAGAATTGGCACTGCTGTTGTCCTTAAGAATGTTCATCAGCATTTGCACAGTTGACGCACATTTGACGTCTCCTGCAGCAAGGCAAAGAACTGCCACGCACTGAGCTATCGAATAGAGAGCTTGTTTTGCTAGACCACCTGATTGTGGAGATGGTTTGGCACTTGAAAGAAGTGCATCGAGTAGAGCATCAAAACTAGTGTTTGCCGATTGCACTAGAGCTGCAAAAAAGCTTTGCAGAGCCTGCAAGTTCAAAAAAATGCATAATTGAAGAATGCAATTAACAACAGTAAGTCACATACTGCCAGAACACTCCCGCACAAACGATGTAACATAAAAGTAAGGATCATAGCTTACCTGTAGAGCTTGACCCTGCAACAATGAGCTCCTGACTAGCACAAGAGCTTGAGGAAGTACCCTATTCCGTACTACAATCCCAACATTTCGGTGACGCTTCTGATCATGCATCATTGTACAGCACAGTTCCAATGCTAGAGCAGTCATATGTAGGTCTGCATCACTGAATTGCCGTTAACAAAGCATCAGAACCCACTCGAGAAAATGAACTCTCCATATATGTAAAACAAAACAAAAAAATGGAAACAGAATTAAACCTTATAAGAGATGGAAGCTCTGTGATAATGGCTTCAAATGTAGATGATCTGATCTTATCACCATAAGCAACAACTAAACAATTAAGCGTACCCAATGAAGCCTGTCTTAGTGCTCGATTGGCCTGTTTGAAAATTCTTCTTTATCAGGTAAATACTTAAACATAGCAAGTGAAGTAACACAAGAAGATATGAATGTCAGCCCCAACAAAACAAATGACTGAAATACCAAAAACTTAAACACCCAGCTAAGTGAAAATTTACCTTTCGCAAAAAAGTAGTTAGTTCTGCAAATACATGCTCCAGAACACATGACAAGTCAATCCGAAGAGGTGATCCAGCAATAATAGCAAATGCCTAAATAGGGCATGTATAGGTGATAAAAATTGTTAGCCATGAATAATGCAATTTGAAGAAACATCAAAGATAGAAAAAAATAAGTCTATATCTCCTTTAAGAACTCTGACCTTGTAGGTTAAAAAAATTAATAAAAGAATACTCTGATTTTATAGAATGATTTTATTTATAAACTACAGGTTTTGGCATATATACTTCAAAAAACTTTTGTTTTCTTCTTGATTTTTGCACATTTTTAGCTCAAACATATCTCACATTTATTAAACCTACTCGTATCTACATTCTTTAAAAACATGGCTACTATGGTTTCCACCAAAGAAATTTCAACAAAAACATCCTTCTGAATTCTCCCACAGAAATGATCCCACTGAGCCAAATGCATGCTATGCAGCACTCACATTAAAGTCCTCGTTTTTGCATCCTTGCATGTGCTGCAATATTTGCCTGTTTTACAAAAGAATCTAAAACATCCCACATATGTTTTTGGACCCTTGCATGTGTTGCAATATTTTTCTGATTTATAAAGTGATATGTAACATCCCACATGTTTCTGTTTTATAAAGTGATATGTAACGTCCCACATGTAAATTGGATCTCAAATGGTACAGTCCCATAGGGGATTTATTACACTAATGAGTTGTGCACAAATGAAAACGTGAAAATATAGATGATGTAAACATCAAATAGCACTAGGAATTCATATCAGGAGGGCTAAAGATGCTTTGCAACTGAAGGATCTATAATATGCTATGTTGCTGGGTACACACCTGCAGGGCATCCAGTCCTGGTATTGTACATATTGGGTACCGATACAGGTCCGGTTTGCTTGTGAGTTTGCACAAACCCGGATGTACCCGAGTTCATTTTGCCATACCTTGTGTGTACCCAAAAGCATACCCAACCCAAAAAAATATATTTTTAATGTTAAAAAAGGACTTCAAAAAATATTTAAAAAACATTCTAAGCAATAAAAGATACTCCCAAACTCTTTTTAAAAAACAACATATTTACCTCACATTGCATACTTACCCTCATATAATAAGAGCATAATTATATTAATATTGACATTGGAGAGCAATACTTATATTAATATTGATTTTGGAGAGCAATATGATTATGAATATAATGAATATGCTGATTTATCTTGATTTTTAATATGCCAATTTATCTTATATTAATTATGAGAGAATAGTCCTGTTAATATTGACAAGGCAGAGCAATATAATTATGAAAATAATGAATATGCTGATTTATCTTATTTTTGTGTATAACTATACATTGTTAACATTTGCACAATGCACTTGTTCTAAGCTCAACCAACGAATATTATGACATTTCGCATTGAATATCGACATGTATTGTTGGTAATTTTATTTATTTGTTTTTACTCTAAGCATATTATATATATGGTTAATTAAAAATTTTGCTTATTTGTTTATATTTTTTGATATTTTATAGATTTATTATTATTTTATAAATTTTTGTACAGCCATGGCCGAGCCCCAAACAAGATTGCAGTACCGGTATACCAGACCCCCATACCTGTATCGGCTACCTAGATGATATGGCAAACGAGCAAACAATGGGTTGGCATGTGAGTCAGAGGTACTAAAGATGCTTTGCTACTAATGGACCAAACAATGGTTTGACTTGTGAATCAGGTGGACATGTCAGTGAAACTATGCCTCCTGTATAAATACACAAATAACTAAGCATGTCTATTGTCATTCTTATGTGTTCAAGAGATTGAATGTGCATTTACTGTATCTACCTCCATCAACTAGATAGTTACCATATTGAGCATTTGGAAGACATAAGTACTCAAATTGTTTACAAGGGGAGACTGCTTTACCTTAATTAGGACACCTTCCTAAGCCTTAATGGGACAATCTTTTCTCAAAAACATGCGGCTGCCCATACCCAGAAAACAGAAAGTAAAAGAACAAATAGCACCATTAAGGCAGATTTCAAGATTCCCAATACTTTTCAATGAACATGTCTATAAAAAGTGACGGTGCAAGAAACTGCTCTGTAGAAGGCTGATTACAACTTGGAACCAACACTTCTGTTTACATTTTTGATCTGGACTCTAACAAGTGCATTCATCTAATTTTACTCGGTAGGGAAAGTTGCCGTTTAATCTTCACTTGTATGCTGAGAACCGCAGAACATGAATTAGACTGAAACAGAGGCTTATGAAATTCATATGAACTGTTAAACATGCATATCCTGAACAAAAACTTTTACAAGAAAAATTAATCTGTATTGGTAGCTTTTATGTCTAGAAATCTAGAAACCTCATATTGTAACCATGCACGAACCATGCTTGTGGGAACAACTTGAGACGTTATTTTCACCCAAGACACCATGGACAGCAACAGAATGGCTAGAAACGCTGAGATGTTAATTGGAACTGAAACCTAACAGACTTAAAAAAACCATTTCCATACAACTTATCCAAAATAATCAATGAGCAAATTATTCACTACAAGCTAAAATCCTCAGAACATTTGGCACTACACAATCACACGTGTCACACCTTAACAGCTGTAAGCCTGGTTATCTCATTTCCCATGCGATCAACAAGGAGAGGCAAACATGCAGGTAGCTCCACTTGAAGGTTATCACCAAATGTTGAAATAACCAAGCCCATACAAGAAATTGCACACTCCTTGACCTCCTGCATACAGAAATCCAGTAATTGTTAGAAAATAAGCACAACCTATGATATGATAAAAAATCAAACACTCAAAAATAGCACATGTGAACTAATACAGGCTTTATTTTGGTTTCTAAGATATTTATAATTTAAATATAGCGAGTATTAGATTAGAAAGAATCAAATCCTGCAAAAGGAAGAAAAGGCAGAATATCTGACCTGATCTTGATCTTGATTGGCCAAGCGCATCAAAATAGTATTGTAAATGGGGTGAACATATGGCTTAAAATCAAAAACTGGTGGCTACAACATAAAAAATGTTTGTCAATTAAGAATAAACCAATACCATATTCGGTTATAAATAATGGAATTTATTGTATACATTTAACAATATTAAGATAGCAATCTTACAGTTGAAAATTGTGGGCGAATTGATTTAACCAGTTCTCCACAGACTCTTAGTGCCTCTGCTGTGACTTTGTAGTATCGATCACTTGCAGCAGAAAGAACAGGTCCAGAAAGGGCCTGAGCCAAGTTTACATAAAATGATATTAAGCCAAAAGCTAAATTATTGCTGTGAGTTCACCATAAAAGCATCTAAAAGACTAGAATGCGAGGAAAAGAAATGAAGTGGCATAAAATATTACAGCAGTTTGGATTTCTTAAGAGATAGATGCACAAAAGAATGTATCGTCCATCTTTTTGACAACCCTAAAAGGAATATAGATATACAACAAAAACTGATTTCTACATTCAGAAATTAAATGACTCCGGATACTCTCTCCCAGCTAGCTGGAGAAAATGGATAATGAAAACGAAACAAAATTTTCCAATAGCATCTCAACAAGAGAGCACAGCACTAGAAAATAAGGAAATTCAGCTATCTTCAGGTTTCTGTCATAAGGGCGTTACTATAGCACTTTGTGAGTATGGTTAGGCAAAGCATTACCTTGATGTAGGGATGGAAGACAAATGGTGAATGTGAAGCCATCACAAGTCTGGTGAATACAAGGGCCTCAATCTTAAGATTTGAGTTTGACGAGTTGTCCTGATACAAGACATTATTCAGTGATGCAACAACAAAATAGATAATAAGAATGCATAACCTCAAATAAAATGAATGTCCCTTATCTTACATTAAGAGCTTTCTCAATCCCAGGTACCAGTGAGCCTATATGATCAGCTAAGCTATCTGGTAGCACAACCACAAGCTCCTTCAATACTGAAAATGTCCCAACCTGTATAAGCAATCTTAGATCAGGAAGTAGCATACATCAACATCAAAATCAAAATACAGGGAAAGCAGAAAGAATAATCACAATCCCTATTTAGTTGCAACATATGCTTCAACCAGAACAGTAAAGTGTTTTGTACGGAAACACCATTTTCCATATTAAGATCTGACACTCACCTTAGTCTTAACTGATTTTTCCCTAAGCTGCCTGTTTAGAGACTTAACTATTTTTGGGACTTCTTGCTTCAACATCAACAATGGGCTGCCAGGACATTAAATGGTATTAGCTAAACACAAAGCGTCATCATGTTAAAAGACATACTGTAGTCATATTTACTTTGCAGATCATTTGTTCTAAAATATTGAGAAAGAAACAGTATACCAACGTTCCATTCTCTGAATTATTGGGTTATATGTTAGCATGGCAGATCAGTAATCCAGAAATTTGAATCAAGACTTGATGATGAAAGTGTTAAATAAGTAAGATAACTAATACAGATATCTTAACTATATTGATCTAAACAACACCAATATGTATCAATTTCAAGGCATTTATCTTGGATTTATCACATAATTTCACCCATTGAAAGTTTCGCCCATTGAAGGGTTCCACATTTATTAGCAATTCCATCACCTTGTCTGCAAATTTCCTGCTCACTGGTGATGGATAGTGTCAATCTAGCTGCACCACTGCGTTGGGCTCAAAAACATCTTTCCGGGAAATTCAAAAAATGGGCTCCAGACTCCACCATATGCCCAAGATATCATGATTTTTCTATCACTTCTCCTAGAAAGAAAAAAACTGCCCTCTGACAGTCAAAAGGACATCTTGCACTCACTCCTCCCACCTTGCTTCGCTGCCATTGTAGGCAATGACAATCAGCATAATCACCAATATGCATTTATATCATGCCCAAAACTAGTGGCCTTCACAGCACCACCTCTTGAAAGATCATTGCAGTGAATGCAATGGGCAGAGTTAATGCACAAATATCCGGCTGCTCCCATATGTGAAGTGTGGAAGATCCAAGACAATTTCTCAAACAGTTCATCTGAAGATTCTGAACAGTCAACCAAGGATATTATTTACCGTATCAGGTCATCTGCTTTGGTCCATTGAGCCATGTCAACATAGGATTGCACACTAGTACCATCACCTTGTTGATCTAAAGTAAATTCAAATAAGATAATTGCATAACCTGTATCCACAGTACAAGAATGGCATTTGCCAGCTACCTTTGTCCAGAACTAGCCTCCCAAACAGTTTCTGGAATTTTCAAAGGAGATGGTTGATTGTCTTAATTATCGACGATGCTGCCTGTCATGTGGTGTCAAATTCCGTCTTATCATGGTATATCCTTATACCCCTGAAGATATCCCAGGAGATCCCTATTAGATCCGGCTATTATCCTTACAACATCCTCTAATATATTATCGTATACCAAGTAGTGATCATTGACGCAAATGATTATTTTGATGTCAGCAAACAGAGAAGGGTTTGCTTCTCCTTAGCCCTTTTATATATATTTTAATTTCTGGTAACATGAAAAATATTTCATGTGTATATGTACCAACAGAACTATAATTAGTGTGGTTATCACACAACAATCACCATGTTTTGATTTACTACCAAATTTTTAATCCATCAACATTCTCTAAATTTTACATAAGATATATAATTCCATTCATTATCTGTCATTTCTTCCAAACTCAATCAATTAATTGCAGAGGTTTCAATAGCTAACAATACAAAACAGGAAACAGAACCAACAGGGAAAACATCATCATTGATTCCTTGAAGCAGACATCAGACTTTCTCAATAAAACTCAGCTGCATTTATCCTCACAATACCGCATGCTTTACAGTCAAACAACAATACACAAGGCAGCAAACAAAACATGAACTGATACTGTCTTAGACATTCTGCATAATTATACCAAGTAATAATAAATATCAGCACTTATGATTTCATTAATTACTTGCCTTGAATGTCGAGCATCTCCTGATCCTTTTGTCACATTCCCAGTCTGGCGTAACAACTCAATAAAGGCATTAAACACATCCATCTGCACCAGAATTAACAAGAAATTTGAATCATAAAATGCAGGAGAAAGGTTTATCATTCATATAAACAGAGATATGTATAAAATATTTATACTTTAACATTTTCTTCTCGCTCTTTGAACCTTTCTATCAGCCTTGGACAAGCCTGCACAACAGATTCCAAGCCAACTTATAACTCAAACAGCAAGAAATTGGGATTCCAATGAGATATTTGACATATCAAATAAGAATATTGATCTCTAAGAGAAACCAATGAATAAAAAAGATCCTCCTAAAAATGAGATCAATCTCACAAAGAGATTTACACAATTGTTGCACTCAATATAGGTATACAAAGAAATGGACCACTTCATGAACACTAACATAGCAGAATTCACTCCATATGAAGAAGCGAAGTTATATTTTCTTGACAAGTGATACCTAGCAATCATTTCATAAAACATCTTATCATATATTATACATAATACCCTAAAAGGGTCCACATATCTTATTCAAACTCGATATATAGTTTAATTACATGTATAAGTTTAAGAACCTAAACAATCAAGAGTCATGCAGAGCCTTATAGCAGGTCATTGTTATACAAACAGAATTACATATGGTAATGGAATATTCGATATATGGATACCCTTAATTCTAATAAAGGCATAAAGCAGTGCCTCCCACTCCTTAGAGGCAAACCACAAGAGCTGAAAAAGGATGAATCCAAAATAAGGCAGCATCACAAAGTTCAAAATACATAACAAATGTAGAATAAGAGGACATAAAATTTAATAAAAAGAAGCAGATCTGTAAATATCAATATCCCCTGCAACAAATAAGAAGGGTACAAAGCACATGCCTCCTCATACAGCTTTAATAGCATTTCTGGACGAGATGTTATCACTGCAGACAAACACTTTGCTGCTGCCCTCCGAACCTTCCAGCTGACATCCTCATCATCACTGTATTCATTGGCACTCTCTCTACATTATTCAAAAAAGCAAGCATATTATCAATGTTGCCAGTGGCAGTTGTCCAAAAACAAAATGTCAAGAGAATAAGGTTCACCTTGAGCGACAATAAAAAGAATACTTACTCATCCTCCTCCTCTCCATAACTGTCTTCTGTATCTTCTTCCATATTATCTGTGTAGTTTGGATCATAACTCAAATAGTCCAACGCAAGTTCTAAAATAACATCACAGTAGGCAGCCACATCTCTGGCACAACGGAGGACAAAACTCTCCAATGCCTGCAAATTGCAACTTTAAGGTAATTGTTTGATAATTTATAATTCTTACATTTGTCCAGGTTCTCTGACTCGAAGAATATATATCTTAAGCTACATGTCACAATAACATATATATGCATTTCAATATAAATGATAAGAAACCCCAGCTAAAGAACTATAAAAACTTTTATGACATGAATACTGTCGCAATTTTCAAAATGGAACCAATAATGTAAACAAATTGTGTAAGTTGGAAAAATATGAAAATGCATTTTTCACTAGTATATCTGGATGCAGCTGTGTTTTATACTAAGCTAAGTTTGAATACCTGCAAGCTATATTCTCTTAGTTCTTCATCAGCTTCAGATGCATTTCTACAATAGCTAATCAGAAGGGGAACTGTTTCGTTTAGATGTGGTCCAAACCTGTACCCAACAGCTCGACTGCAAGGCAAAATGCCAATCATGAGTAATTCATTATCAAAGTTGTAAAATATTTACCAATGCAATCCTAAGAAGAAGAAACAGATTATGCAATATTATCAATATCATATACAATTTATCCTTCGATAAAAGTCATTTATCAAGAATGGATTGATGTAGATAGCAACATCCGCTTTTAATGCTGATATACCTAAACAAAGGCTTATCATAATCCAAGGATAAGGTGTTTAACATGGCCCACAGGTGCAGTAGATTAATTTAATGACTTGGTTATGCACATGATAACCTATTGCACATGGACAAAGATGCAATTCATTTGTCTGGAAGATTGTGTTTTATTTATCCAGGGTGTTATGGCTTGCTTTGTGTAAGATAAAAGTAGAATATGTATCCATTTTGTTGTGGTGCATGATATTGCTGAGTTGTCATGAATGTAGAAATCAAAAATTCAATAACATGCTAAGAGGATAGATTGCTTATAAGAATTTGGAAGGTCTGGTGGATACGTGGTGTACTTCCAAATATGGTTCCAATGTGAACGTTTTCCAAATGGCCACTAACTATCACTTTTGTTATAATTTTACAGCTCAAGACACTAAGTTTTGCTTTCTTCTTGTTCTAGAGTAAATACATTCAACTATGATAGACCGTCATGCCTTGCAAAGATCCTTAAAGGAACAATGCTTCAGTGGAGAGATAATTGGATCTCATGAGAAAGGAATTATAAGTATTGTTATTTTCATTCAAGATGAAGAATAAAAGATCAGAAATCAATGTCCTAAGGTATGGGAATGGTATTTGTCCATCAAATGTGTTATCACTAGCAATTGCACAGCAAAGGTGCAAAAAACTTGGATAAGCATTGTCCATCCAATGTGTTATCACTAGCAATCGCACAGCAAAGGTGCAAAAAACTTGGATAAGCATTGTCCATCCAATGTGTTATCCAAGTTTTGCTTTCTTCTTGTTCTAGAGTAAATACATTCAACTATGATGGACCGCTATGCCTTGCACAGATCCTTCACGGTACAATGCTTCAGTGGAGCTAGATAATTGGATCTCGTGAGAAATGAATTATAAGTATTGTTGTTTTTGTTCATGGTGAAGAATAAAAGACCAAAACTCAATGTCCTAAGGCATGGGAGTGGTATTTGTCCATCCAATGCATTATCACTAGCAATCGCACGCCAAAGGTGCAATAGAAATGCTGATAGGGCAAGTGAGGTATGCAAAGCAAAATTATGAATTCAAATCAAAGGCACATGAATTGGGAGCGGGTGGAAGCAGAAAAGAAGAGGGGTACGAGAAGTTATGTGCAACGAGATTAAGCAAACCAAAGTTAAGAAAGTATATTGTGTGTTGCAGAGATCAGACTCAGGAGATTGCAGTAAAAGTTAAGATGTTATAAATAATTGTTGACAATGTTGATTGGTGCCTTTGGCAAGGTCAGATGTAGTCTGATTTGTGTATTGCTAGAGCCCACTCTATTTTGGGGGATAGCTGTCTGCATTGACACGCAAAACGGTTGAGGTAGGTACATGCTTTGGTTTGTTTACATGCCATCAAAGGTGATTGCATTTTATTTTTTTGAATTTGATAGCCATAAACACTGGCAATTCAGAGGAATTTCTACCAACTTTATAAGCAGTAGCTTGAACTTGACCAAATCCACCAATCAGAATCCTAATTTCCATCCACCAATTGGCAGTAAGCACGAGTATTTGTCTCGGACACAAAAGCACTTTGGCCTCTAATTGATCCTCATCAAGTCTACAGGAAATTGAAACATTCAATGACTTCAACATTTCTTTATTATGCACGTGTCAACCAAATTATAAGGTGACTTGGTTGATGTTTTTACATTGATGAAAAACAAAGCCACAAGTTTTATCATCACAAAAATAAAAAAATGTAGCAGGTTTAACATCTTATATAACTAATGAATCACAGAGACTTCTCTATATAGTCTCTGACGCTTATGTGATTCAAGCAATAAAAAACATACTCCAATATGGACACAAAATTCAATGGCTCCTCCTATGATAGATGTTTGGTCTTCCTACCAAATTATATTCAAAATATTATAAAAATATTAAACTACTTTAAATCTGATCATTTCATCTCCAAATAATTGTAACATGCAAATCAAAATTATTTATTTGTTTCTTTAACTCTTCATAAGGAAATGAATCTATACTCAGCTAGAAGAATTGGGAGAATAATACATCCTACCTTACAATGATGTGCTGAAGACTGCAATTACAAAATAGTTCTAGACTTCTAGTTAAACAGAGATAGATGCTGAAGACTAAAATTAAAAAAAGTTCCAGACTTCTAGTTAAACAGAGATAGATGCCACTAAACATACAATATTGTAGTGACAAATATCAGATAAGATAAGATAAGATAATTATATTAATGTCCAACGAATGATCACAAAAGTGGGTCAATGGGACTGCACAGTACAATGCCAAAAGAACCAGCAGGGAGACCCGAAAGGGTCATCCAAACAACAAGAAAGGAAATAAGAGAAAGGAAAGAAGAAGGAGAAGTAAGGGCCACAATGGCTACAAGAGTGCAGATGGATGGAGCCGAAGAAGAGGGGGGCGCAAAAGCTCCATCTCCGACACTGTCACCTAGCATCCGAGGCCGACTGGAAGTAGCTGGCGATATGCCTGTGTCTTATAGTTGAAACCATGGAGAGTCTAGAATGTCGGGGTCTGGGAGAAGGACGAGCAAGACGAGCCCTATGTATCCTCCTAGCTGACCGTGACCCATGGGGGGTGGGGGGGGCTAACTGAGTGCGATCATGAAAGCCTCTGTACTGGGAGGTGGCATCCCAAGTCCTGATGGATCTGGTCTAGGAATCCATATTGATGTCAAGGTGTCGCTTGGTGCCCCTCTCTAGTGGGAGCATCATAAAGAAAGATGTGATTTGTCAAGTAGCAACGTGTCTGGGATGGGATTGAAGGGTCTCATTCCGAAGCTTGAGAGCCTCCTGTAGGTAGAGAGCAAGACACCGTTGATCGCAATACCTGAAGAAAGCCGCAAATGATAGATGCTCCCGAAATAGGCAATGGAATCTTCCTCTGATCTCGTAGTAGATAGGGCACCTACAAATGAAGTGTTCCTCCATTTCGACCTCCTGGAGAGAACAAAGCTGGCAAATCCTCTCCGAGTGGTCCAACTGGTGGTCCTCCACACGAAGTCTATGAGAGCCCACTCTCAACTGGCCTAGGGATATGCGGAGTGCCTACAACCAGTGTCAAGAGACATACGTAGGCCGGCTAATAAGCCCATCGTTGACCTCCAGGAAATGTGCAGCATAGAAAGCCATCGTAGGGCGCAATCCACCTGGAGGGTTGATCAAAGTGTGTCGGATGAACTACTTGTAAATGTCGTTTCTGATAATTTTGTACAGATCTTGTTTACTCGGTAGGAGATGGGCAGGAGGGTCTAGGGAGTATCTGTATGGTGGGAGGCAATCCATTTGAATCCCGACAGAGCCAAGAAGACGTGAGACTCCAGCGTACCAACAACAGGAATGGCCATTGTGGTCAAAAAGAGCAATAGCCTTGGAGGAACAGTAGCCGAGGTATAGATACCTATCCCTACCTGCAGAAGAGTCTGAATGTCCTTGGATGCGATGCAAAAGCGAAACAAGGCCAAATATAGTCTCCAATCTAAAGGGGTGAGCCCCAAACTCAGCTAAGAGGATATTATGTGGAACAGTCTCTTTCCACCTGATGATGCGTCTAAGCATGAGGATTTGAACTTGCTCAACAATAGCCCAATCAGAATCAAGCAAGGATGGCCCCCAAACCTCAGAGCCATAAAGAATTGTGGGCCTCACAAGAGAATCAGGGAGAGACATCTTCGACAAGATGTCTTGGTAGTGGTGGCGGAAGCACTGTCTCTCCAAGATTGCCAAAGAGTCATACCCCTTGTTGACACGGGGCTGAAGAGCAAGCCAAAGACTGAAACGGGGCTCGGTAAATAAAACTCCCAAGTAAATGCATGAGCTAGTGATCTCAATCTCTTCCCCTCTATAGAAGAAATGGAAGTCAAAAGTCTTTAGCCCATTGAAGATCATGACCTTGATTTTACCAAGATTAACTATCAACTGTTTGTGGTCGCAAAAGAGGGCTAAGGCGTCCAACTGTCTCTAGAGCCTCCATGGAAGAGACAAGGAGGACTACATCATCCGCCAAAAGGAGAATGTAGATCAGCACCTGGTGAAGAAGGCAACCATCCCCCTCCTGGATATGGTCCTTGAGAAATTCCTCTAATTCATCAATATAAATACCAAACAAGGTAGGCAAAAGGGGGCAGCCTTGTTTAACCCCAGCGATACTCATGATGAAATCCAAAAACTGGCAACAATGTGAAGATGGCCCAAAACCTCCTCATACAGTTGCATAATGGCGGCAAGAAGAATTTCAGAAATACCAATGTCTCTAAGTCAACGGAAAAGAGCTTCCCGTCGCACCAAGTCAAAGGCTTTCCAAAAATGCACGAGGCAACAAAAAACCCTAGAAAAGTGGTAGCGAGCCTCCTCAATAATGGCTCAAAGGGTGAGAATATGGTCGATGGTTTGGTAAGCAGGTCGGAACCCCACCTGCCCCCTGGCTCTGCAATGGTACTACTCCAAAAACTCAAAAAGCCGCATGTGGAGGACCGTGGCATAAAGCTTGGAGAATGTGTGGCCCACCATGATCATTCTGTAGTTTTTCGAGTCGAAAGTGGGACCCGACTTTTGGATGGGGTGAATGATATAGTGGTATTACGAGTTCGGAAAACCTGTGCAAACCACCTAATTGATGAGGTCCTAGAATGCTTATAAACAGATTGATTGAATTTTTTTTAATTTTTTTTCTTTTAAATACATAAGGGAATGGCTGCAAAACCGCCTCTTTATCTCACCGTCCAAATGTTTGTCACAAACTTATCTTTCTGTCCCAATAATCCCAAAACTCCACCTAGCCAAGAACCTAGGATTTGTGGCAAAGAACCAGGTATATGTAGTCCCACAGAATGACACATGCTTGCAATGAAGTAACGTTTTGAAACAATCCCTCAATGCAGATTAAGGTTTTATTGGGCTATTATCCACTCCGACCTGCAAAATAGGGGATTCGATTCTATTTATATCTTGGATTGCATTTGAAAATGCACATAAATTCAATTACATTTCACACGGTTATGGGAGGGGGAGTCTTTACAGGGGAAGCTAGGGTGTTGATCTCCTGTGCAGGCACAAACAGATTACCTGTCTTGTCTGGTTTATTTTGAACCTCGTCTCCTTCATCATTTCTATTCATAGGAGGAGTTGAGTGCAGCAAAAGAAACCTACGAGTAAGAGGAATCCAAAAGTTGAGGATGCTCTAAGGATCAGCCGAGGGTTTCCACACCTAAACAGAAGTACAATTTGGGATTGGAGTTAATGTCACGTTGTTTGAGGATGCAAGAAATGAGGATCCTGCACATGCCTACCAGCTTGTCTTGCATATGGCCCCGGCTGTAAATCTCCACTCTGATGGCTGCCAGAACGTCTGACCATAGTTACCAGGTTTGGCCGGATCTGGACCAGATCCGGCTTGAACTGGACTTTTTAGAGCATCCGGATAAATCTGATCCGGTTCGCTCAGTGTTATCATTTTAAAAAAAAAAAATCCTAAAATATTGCAAAGTGCAAGTAAAAACACAAAAACACAATGGTTTGAGCTGAGCATTCCTTCAAACTTCAAGTAGATGCGTTCAAAGAGGCATTTCAGGCAGTCGCAGAGGTCACAAGAAGGCCATAATCCTATTTCTTGCAGCCGCAGCTCTGACCAGTGACCATTGGCATGCTAGATGAAATATTTTAGTGTAAGGCTTCCCTAATCGACCATTCTCTCTCCATTCTTTGTGGGGCTGAGTGATCTAGTGTTTCAGCGGCGGAAGTGCTCAGCAAGGAGGAGTTCGGCGGCGGTACAGGTCTCGACTAATGTAAAAAATTCATCATGTTTTACTTTTTAATGTATTCATTTTAGTTTTACTTTTACATGCTTTTGAGTTTTAGCTATTAGGGTTTTTTAATTTATATTGATTATTATTTATTTTATTGTGTTTCATTTGTTTATTTTTTAAAATATTAACGCCAAGTAACTTTGAGTTTTAAGTTTTAATTTAAAAAATTAGGGTTATTAAAATTTATAATGATTTTTATTAATTTTATTGTTTTTAATTTGTTTATTTTTTATAATATTAATGTAGTTAGTAATATGTATTATTCTCTTCTATTTTTTATTTTTTATAATATTAAGTTTTAACCATTAATACCTAAATAAAAATATGTAGTTATTAACGTTATAAAAATAGAGTTAGTAAGTAAATAACAACATATTATCATTTATTTATCCATTTACATAATTTTTTGTATTTTTATTTTATTACACTTTACAAATAAAATAATTATGTTGTGTGTATTTGTCAGTATATACCGGATTTTTTCGAGAACTCCAAATTTTCGGATTTGTTTACCCTTCCGAACGGATTTGGATTACCGAACCTGGTAACTATGCGTCTGACAGAAGGGAATCATTTGCCTCGAGAAGCAGCTTGTGACTACAAACACATTTTGTTCATCCGTCCTCATTCAAAAGGCACCGCGGCTCTGTGCTTCAGATCAATGTATGCCTCTGCATAACATTTCATTTCACCGATTCTTTTCACGTCTTCGAGATCATCAGCAGAGATGATTCGCAGCTCTATTTCTTGCATTTGGACTGGCTTTGAGCCTCCCTTCCAGCTGTGTTTCATCATGGACATCCATCCAACCCTTGCAATATCCAGCAACTGGAACAAAAAACAAATGGGCTGGAGAAGAATTCAAAGGAAGGTAAAGATAGCATATGAATGAAATAAGTGCAGAGGGTGTTCCTGATTATTGTAATATTGAGAGAAGGCATAACTCCCACCCAAACTAGCAGGCTAGAGCCATGTGATTTCTGTCATTGAGTGGGGCATCCAACATATGGCATTTCCTACATCACAGTGTACAGCCCATACATTGAGCCATGCCTTGCTCATCAGAGAGTACTCACATGCAGGATACTTCCCCACAACACATTAAATTGGCTGGTGTCGTATGCATTACTATTATTGTTGTTATTAGCATGCAATGTACTCTGGTTGCAGAATCCACAGCTGCTCAATTCAACAAGCCATCGGCATCGCCATCATGAGAGGTAAAGCAATTTGGCAGACTATAAAGATTCATTGGAGAGTTGTGACCCGCCACATCAACGGCTGCAATGCGTCTGTACGTCAACGCACGCCTGCTCCCTGACAATGGCTGTCAATTCCCGCAGATACTACAGTGGCAGCAACCCCTTTTCTGGTCGAAGACACACCTATCGGCATAATTATGGCATTGTTCAATCTATTCTATGCTTGGTGTGCACTCCAAAACTTTCAAACTTAGAGAACCTTGAAATAAACAACGAAGTTCTACAAACACAACCATTCACCTTTTCTGGTCGAAGACACACCTATCAGGCTATCGGCATTATTAATGGCATTGTTTAATCTATTTTATGCTCGGTGTGCACTCCAAAACTTTCAAACTTAGAGACCCTTGAAATAAACAATGAAGTTCTACAAACACAACCATGCACAACAGATACAACACTCAGTCTCACATACAAAGGAGGTCCTTTTCTCGTTTAGATCATCTGCATACACAACGGACATACAATTTAGATCACCATTGCAGTGCTGACACCACTGAAACCAGAACTGATGATCACCCCTTGACTTTCTTGTACATGTTCACCTGATTCTCTTTCTTGACTCTTGATACCATTAATTTTATGCTTCTTTAACAACGCACATATTCATGCCCATAGATGTGCATATACAATTGCACATATTTCAATGTAAACTCAGAACCCTGTGGAATCTAAGTTCAAAAGACTGACTCTTGTGCCTTTAATTAGCAGCAAGGATATCTACTTGTGAGCATCTGAGCGCAGATTTTGCAGCAAGGATACTACTTGTGAGCATTTGAGCGTGGGGCATATGGACCCAACCATCAAATGAATCTAGAATTCCTTCGGATTCAAACACTACACTATCTCTTAATAAAACCGTGGCATTTACAGAGGTGCCCTTAATTTACTTCTAAGAGATAAGGTCTCTATCAAAAACGGTATAAGCAATTAAAGCCACACTTTGCATTGTTTGGTTCGCTATGCTAGAACATGTAACCAAACAGCAATATTATGTCTACAAGGGTCAAGTATAGCTATGCTAGAACATTTTCCAAGAGATCCAAATCTAAATGTTCATTACCTGTTTTCTTAAGGGCGTGAAATACATCACAAAGACTTGAGAAACACTCAATCCCTCACCAAAACACAGTTCAAATTATCGCATTCTGTTTGGCTTAATTAAATTACAAACTTGGTTCCATAATAGCCAAAACTTATGGCCTGCAACAACTCCCAAATTTTCATAAATAACTAAATAAGTTAATAAACCTTTATTCTAACTAATTTTATATTGCAACTAGAATAATGCGTGTCAAATTATTACCTGAATGCCCCGATCATCTGTATGTTTGTACGGATCATATCTGGTTTTGTACTCTTCCTCTGCAGTAACTGAACAACCTGGACTGTTGCCTTACCCAATAAATCATCTGATAAGCTAGAAGCTAGCGATGCTGCAGAAAAGTAACTAGAGTTAGTTGATGACATTCTCAGTTGAAGTGGTAGCAAATAACAATGCATCCAGCAATCTAAACAAAATCAAAGTAACCTTAAACTATCCCCACGCAATAAAGATAATTATTAACTATAAACTTCATTCTCAAAAGGCATGCAAACACACATAACACAGAGTACTTCAAATTTTGGCTAAATTTTACCCATACAAAGCAGAATTTAAAGAGCAAATAAAGAGGATTAATACAGCAAACTACAGATTTCCTTGAATATACAAAAGATAGCAAATAAATAGCATTACCAAGGCAAGCTACAGATTTCTTTCTAATACTTGCTTGATTGGAATTTAGCTGTGAAAGCAAAGAATTCAACAATATATGATGATTCGCAGTCATAAGATTTCCGAACCGATGCAGGACGTCGCATAAAATATCAAGGCAATCGCACTTTATTTCTGTAGTTGTATCCTGGGAAGCAACATACATATAAATCCCATTAATCCATATCCATACAATATGGTATTCTATTTGAAAACAAGCTGCATCAATTAGACATTTAAATACACACAAAGATAGCAATCTTGGCTCTGTATACCAAGTACCGTTGTACGCACAAAAGGGATGGAGGGGAACAAACAAAACATGATTAGCTCTCAGATAAACCAATTATCTTTTGTCAAAATATGTACATGCAAAAAAATGAAACTCGGTGCTGAAATTTTACTATGAGATAAATGAACAAAATGAAATGCTTCAAGGATACTTTACACTGGCAGATGTTACTATGTGATCAAAGTAAAAGTCAAAAAAAAAATTATCGTGGTAAAAGTCAAACAACAGATCATTTAAAAGATACCGTACAGGTTTGTAGTTGTCAATCTTATACATTCAAAATAACATCAAATATTGCAAGATGCATTAGAAGCTTGCATTCTACAAACTTGCTGTAGCAGCAAAAGTCTATGCAGTCAATAAACAATGGAAGCGGAACTCAAAGCTTCAGTGGGTGCAAGTACAGCCACTTTTAAAGGGTTCTTCTGAACACTAGAAGCAATACCAGGCAATTGACATTTTGCCTCGGTCAAGCACAGATGTATTATTCTACTCACTAAGCCTGCATTGTCCTCTCATAGATATTGTGGAAAACTCCCTTGAAATCCCCTACCAAACATTACTTAATATAATTATGTCAAGGGAGCATTGTGGCGTGGAGTGGAACCTGATGAGTCCCAATGGCATCCAGCGAGAGATTGAGTCAAGCTGTTATGGGATCATATTAGGAAGCCCTCCGTCAACAAATAATGGAAGCTGAACTCAAAACTTTTACAGGGTGCAAGTATAGCCAGTTTTAAAGGGCAAGATAAATATGATTCACTACACTGAACACTAGAAGCAATAACAGGCATCTGACAATTTTCATCGGTCACGCACGGATGGCACCCTGTCACAAAAGAATGGCACCCTTTCAGCTGGTAGTTATCTAAAATATTCTTAGCACATCACAGTGCCCAATTCGAACAGGAGCAAGCAAGGGCCTGATATCTTACTGTGTAATGTCTAATATTTTGTTTATGGGTATTTGGCATTCACTCTAAATTCCTCTTTCTTGAATGCTTACTACAACCCTTGAGCATAAACACTATGCTGTTTGAAAAATTCTGAGCATGAAGACTCATTCAAGTTCTCACAGGAAGAAAATGGTTGCCAGTAAACTTCAAGAAAAGCATATAATATATTAAAAAATGCAAAATCTGGTAAACCCTTGCACACAATCTAAGCCACTAAGTTCGAGTTCGAGTTCATGTTCGGCAAGGATAAAGTTTGGTTCAAGTTCACCAATGGCACAAAGTTCGGTTCAAGTTCACCAATGGGATAAAGTTCGAAAAATAAACATCTTTAAGTTCGAACAAAAGAATTTTTTTATCATTTTTTTATTTTCTGAAAAATGCATAAATATGTTAAGAGGGACAGAATGGAGAGAGCTTTACATCCTCTGCTTTCAGTCAGTACATTTATGTGTACACAAAAGATTATTAAATAATGCAAAAGCATCTCAAAAACTTCCCGTGTAAAAATAATGGATGAAGTTCGAGTTCATGTTCAATGAGGATAAAATTCAATGAGGATGAAATTCAGCGAAGTTTGAACTTTTTCGATAAAGTTCGGATTACCTTGTAACATAGCACACAATTGCAAAAAGAGTGTTGACTGAAAAGGAAAATTTACACATAAACAAGGAACTAAAAACCCAACCTGGAGGTCATGCACTAGTTGATTGCTAAAATTGAATCAAGTGCAGCAGGAAATGAAATCATAAGAAAAAAAGAAATTAAATTCACATCCGCAAATGACGTAATTCAGTCAGTGGGAATCAAGAGCACTTTCAGTTAGCATAGTAAAGTACAAGAGTTAAAAAAAACTAGGTTCTGGAATGTAACTAAACACTGTTCACTGAAACAATGTGAAAACAACTAGAGTGAAAAACCCAGAACGTATGCTTATTCTCATTTGAAAGGAGTGTATCACATTAACATTTTGAATCTATCTCCATTGTGTAATAAGTTAGAGCCCTACAGAGTGCAAATCTCCAAGCACCATGCAAGTTGTACAGCTAAGAAAATGATTTATCTTGAGATTTAAGGCACATCATTGCTAATGTGAGTCTCCTTGATTCAAGTTGAACACATACCTGATCGGAACCAAGGACTGATTAAGTGGACCATAGCAACCTTGTTCGTAAAAAAACAAGAAACGAGAGGTTGCAAAAAAACACTTTAAATATGTTGAGGAAATAAAGGCATATAGTATGTTCATGCAAAATATGCCAAAATAATGGCCTATAAATAGCATCTTCGTACAAAATATACCATATAACAATGTATACTACTGAAAGATAATGTAAATGTACTTCTCTGAGCTTGTGAAGGAGCTGAAACCTGAATCAAGATCCAGCATTTTATCTCTGCAACCTTGAGCAGCGCAAGCTAGGCAAGCAGTGGGCAAACTGTGTGTTTCAAATGATTTTGATTTAGAGCAATAAAAATCAAAATGGTAGAACAGTGAGTGGGCCAGCATTCAACTGCTCTCTCCAAAAAAGGATGTTTAATTCCACACAGGCAAAATAAACAAAACACAATGTGTTTAGCCAATTTGGAGGTTTTTTAGTTTTACAACTATAGTAAGCACACTGCAATCAACTGCACAACAGAAAGTTTGCTTAGTTTGAAACATTTCTGGCATTCAGCTGTTTACCGGGATTGTTTCTGCCAGCCAAAAACAGCCCGAGAGCTTTTCTCCAGCACAGGAAATGCTTTCAGCTACTGGAATCATTCCAGAATCACCAGAAGTAGAAAACTCCCATTTCCAATGGCATTTTCTGGTCATCCAAATGCTTCACATTTGGGAGAGAGAACCAGTTGGCCATTTCCATCTTTTAGTTATAGTCAAAATATTTACCTGAGTATCTTATTGAATTAATATAATATAAAATCTCTTTTCATCAAATATATATATATATATATATATATATATATATATATATATATAATATATCATATATCTATAATATATATATATATATATTTACCTGAGAAGCCTGAAATATTTACGGTCGGCGGGCACTATTGAGAGAACTCAAGATATCCCTAAATATGGAATCATACTAAAATACACTAAAAGATTGAAGTCCAATCGGAAATCCACAATATTCTTTGTGACAGGGAAAGAAAAAGCATTATGCATAGTGTCTACTGTCAATGTTATGTTGAAACCGTCTTAACCGAGTAGTTAATCGTAATAGTACCTTAGAATTTAACCAAACGAAGTCTTATTAAATAGCCAACATTGAATAAGAAAATAATTAGCAATAGTAAAAAGTAATGACACTTACCACACTTGTGATGCCTTGTATAAATAAAGGGCAAAGAGATGCAACCACACGCTGGGCAACACTTGGACTAGTAATTTCAGAAATAATTGTCTTCAAAGCTATGTTAACAATGTCACGTCGTTGCTCTCTTCCATTCAATAATCTATTGCACAGTGTGCTTGTCATGTCAACAACTCTATCCTCGCTGACCTTTTTAACCAATGGAACAAGGCTGCGAGAGGATCAGGAGGTAACATCAGGTTTTGGAGAATAAAACTAGAGAGAGAATATCAGGACAAACATAAACTCCTTTGACAGACAAGTACAAGTAATAATAGATAAGCTATAACTGTTAATAACATTTTCAGATTGAAAAAGAATGATGCAAAACTCTTTTGACAGACTGCCATCCAATAATTAAACTCTTAATGATGTAATTTTGCACTTAAAATTTGTGTGTATTGACACATAACACTCATACAAATTAAAATCACTAGTTCCAATTTAAGTCTTGGTATTAACCACTTGGAAAAGACACTAACTAGGATTATTCCCTTGAATTTGTATCTATTGTGCCAATCAATGCTCTTTAACGCTTCATGATTTAGGGGAAATCACACAAAACGTAAATACTAAAACAGAAAAACACACATAAAGTTGAAGACAATAAGCTTTGATTGATATTGTCAAACCTAAAAGCACAGAGCTAAAGTGTGTGTCACAATTCTTGCACTAAAATTTGAGATGACATATATCTAATGGCACCAAAGACGAAAGAAAAGGACAAACCACTTCACAGCAAGCCCAGAGACATCCCCAGCTACATCATCAAGTTGCTGAAGCACAGTATATGTTACTTTTCCCTCCAAATCATTATCTGCTTTAAATGTGTCCTTGCTCAACTCATTTAACAAATCAGATGTTGCCATGTATCTGTAATCCTTATCCTTTCCAGTAACCTGCACAAAAAAAATTGAGAAGGGTCAGCTGTTCTTTTACAGAAAATTCAAGCTAGGCATTAGTTTATGAAACAGACATCTCCTTTTGGAAAAGAACAAAGTGTTAGCCTGCACTTATGAACTAGTTGATTTCAGACAATAAAGGGATCAAAGAATATCCACACGATGTTCTATCATTGCATAGTCCATCCCCCTCAAATAGGAAAAAATGCAAAGTGACATTCTTGTCAACAATTTTCTGAAAAGATAATATACTGAATCTAAGTCTGTGCATCATATAAGAAATCAAAACATTTCCAAATTTCAATGAAGCAAAGATAAACACAAAACCTCTAACTAGATCATTTCCTTTATAAAGAATGGCTGGTCAACAAATAATTAGAAGCCAGCAAGCTCTTAATGCATTCAATAGAAACAGATGAGTAGAGATACCTTCTCCAGAATGCCATTGATTGTAGTTGTTGACATATTCAAAAAAATTCATGCACCGATCTCCAATATAGCGTACTAGTTGGGTTATACAGTAAGCTCTGCTGATCAACCACTTGCGACCTGATACCTTAGCTTCAAATTCCTGCAACATATTAATTACAAAAAAAATAATTAAAATGACAATACCAATTAAAGATTTCTGAGAGCTACGCTATGAAAAAAATAGCAATAATGATGAGCGCGACACATTTCAGAACTCAAACATATGAAACTGTGGGAAAAGAAAATGACATCAAGACCAGAACAATTTAAAATTGAAAGAAAACAGACAATGGACCTAATATCAGTTGAATCACACAAGCACATGAAAAAATCATGAGGTTTATAATAAAATGACATTTTTGTTTGAGTCATAAGAAATTTCAAGCCCAGAAAACCCATATAAATTTCCAATAAATTTTCAACTCAAAAAAACCCATTTAAGTTTCTAATTCAAATCTATATGTTTTCTCTCTCTTCCCACACATGGAATTATCGACCTGAAATAATAGTCATAATTGTAATAGATATATTAAAGCAACCTAATAAGTGACCAAATCTATGCCACTATACTGCTGACAGTTTGTAATTGTATCCATCCATCTCACAAAATAATGTCAACTTCCCAGTAGTTCCCATCAGAACACAACCTGTCTTATTCCTTTAGAACTGAAATCCAACTTTTTGGATATAATTTTCAGCATGGATTCTAGCATTTAATCTGTTCTGTCTGCAATTCCTTCTTTCAGGCTTCAATATGCCATGGAGTTGAGATTTAAAATAGGTTTGCGGTGTGTCCTGTAAAGTTTCTACCAAGCATGATTCCAAAGTGTTTTTGGCTCAGTTCTGCAATGCTATATGTGCGTAATTAATTGCTCTAAGAAACACAAGCATAGTTTATCATATCCTACTGAAGTTATTATATGACAAGACATAAAGTTAACCCATTGTACCAACAGTGCAAAGTGATCCTTACTACAGTTTCCCAGATACATGAACTATGACAAATACACATTAACAAGAAGTAATAACATTATAAAACACCATCTCCTTCCAAGATATGCTATTTATATACCAAATTATAATAAATGTATAAGCCTTCCTTGCACAAGACAAAAGGAAGGATCTCTAAAATATCAACCAGGCAAAAACACAGAGAACAGATATACTGAAATTTGTGTATTTCAGAATCTATAGAATGGTAGTGTAGCCCATATCTGTCTGTCAAGCTGTTGTCCACTTGTAAGTTGGAAAACTTATCACAGCACACCAATCCAGCTGACAAAATGGTAACGTCATTTGTATTTTTTCTAAATGATTATGAAGCTTCCCGGCTAGAGTCTGTATAAAAGGCAAAATCTTAAAGGAACTATATAGGCAGAAATGAAGAGAGAGAAAACACCAGAATAATTACATTTCCAAATACATAACATAGTAATGAAGCCTAGTTGTCTATCAGGCTGTGGTAAAGGTAAGTTGTCATGTTTATCTTAGTGTGTCATCGCCTTCTGCAATTTGTTACTTATACAACGAATCCTAGTGAGCACATTCATCTGATAAATATATAATCAGCTCCATTGCCCAGACAAATGGCAAAATCTAGAAATTACTAATGGGCACCAAACGAATTCTGTTTTCCAAAATATGAAACTATGTACATTTTAGTTGCCTGTCAGGAAGTTGGGAGCACTTATCATCGCGATGACCCGAGTTGGAAACCTAGAACATTAATATAGCGATTGCAGTGTAATTTGTAAAATGGAGTTGAGCACAACTCCAGGAAATTCATAACACTTTTTTACAAAAAAAATAAAAAAAGGAGAGAAATAGTGGAGCAAATAACAAACAATGCTAGAAACAAAAAACAAAATCAGTTGCTGCTTTTGTCTATTATTTCCCGGCTCACAACTATCCCTATGGGCAGTGGTGTAATGGTAATGGGGGACACTTGTAAGTGTGTGATACGGATTCAAATCCCCAACCGGGCCAAAAACACAATAAGGCAACCCATAACTCAAATGGACATGTTGGGAGGTTGTGGCATAACAAATATGGGATGCATTCGATTATGACTGAGGTTTAATGGAGTACATTCGAGCAGGTCCCTTACCCTGGTACAAAATTACCCTGCACTAGAACACATCTAACCTTACCCTTATCCCTGCTAACAAAGTTGAAATTCCCCAAAACATAGGAGAACCCTGACTTCTCCGTGGATTGACCACACTAAATATTCGCAGTGAAGGCAGATTTTCCCAACCAATTTACCAACAAGTTAATTTTCCGTCAAAAATCTACCGAACAACATTCTCGCCTATCCAACTGACAAACAAAACATAATAAAACTGGATAAGCTTCCCTTCGACCTTTGGAATGTGACCACCCTAGATCTGAGCATTTGTATTTTCTTCAACAAGAGATTGCAAACGAACAAAATGCTCTAAGCAGGAAAGAAAGAACATCAATCCCTAATAAAAACACTGAGCTTACCCACTGTGCAAAATAAACCTACAGATAATGTAATAAATATGTGCATCAATCCCTAATGGAGCATATATTTATGATAATAGGAACGTTATTATGCTTTAAAATGAAGTATTATTAGCTAGGATCGAAACAGATGAGCTGAGAGACGACTTACGATAGAAAAATATCGGGTTCCTGACTGAAATATTGATTGAATGAATGAAGAGGAACCCTTCGTCTTTCGCTTTCGCTTTCACTGCCCAGTGGAATGGTAAGGTAGTTTGTTCTGCTTCGCCGCCTCTTCCATGTCCCTATTTCTTCTCATTATAATTACTATACTTTTTTTTCACGAAAGCCTCGGGATTATGAATTAAATACTAATATATACCGTCTCGGAATTTATGGGACAGTTGGTCCTTTTTCTTTGAAACTTACTCATTTTTTAATGTCTAAATTAACTTGCATTTCTTGGAAGGCATTTATGTAGGCAAAGGAATTTTCATTAATTTTTGCTAATATGCCAAGTTTAGTGTACATTCATGAGATACGTTCATTTGTAAGGTTGGAGGCACCCCGTGTGTGTTTGATTTTGCAATGTTAATAGTACTATTATTTGTTCGGTGATTGTTCCTCAATATTAGAATTTTATCAGTGTTTGTTTTATAAAAAAAATTGTTTGATTTTGCAATGTTAAAAGTATTATTATGTGTTTATTGATTGTTCGTCAATATTAAATTTTTATTAGTGTTTGTTTTATATTTCATTTTTTAAATTTTTTAAATTTTTTTAATAATAATAATGTTTCTTTTTCTTTTCTTTTTTTAAGGTTTTAGATTTTGTGGTCAAAACTATATTATAATTTTGGCTCTTTTTGAGTGGGTTCTTTGATTCTTATTCTTATTTTTCCAAAGGTTTGTGTCCCTTCTTTATCAACTTTTTTTTCCTTTATTATGTATCAGTGTACGTATCAATAGGTACTAATTTGAATTCAATAAGTATATAAATAGATGGGTATATTAGTGAATCTAGGAATAAAAAAATTGTTGACAAAATAAGCTTACACTTCATTTTTGGGACAATTGGTTACAAAGTTTAAACTTAGAGACTTTAATCATGGTTTTCTATGCATGTCAGACATATCTTAAAACTTGTCAAAAATGCTTCTACTATGTAGGTCTAAGTCTTTACAAGCAATACTTGATTAATTTAATGCATTATGGGCCTCTATATGCTCAAAAACATTTAAAAACGACTACGTCTTTTGATTATCTATTAAGACTAACACGTCAAACTTAATTGTCAGAGCAAAAGACATATAGCAGCTTTAAGCGTCTCTTTGGCTTTGACTTGGTTGACTATGTTGCTCAGACTGATAAGCGACAAGTGTTGCCTATTAGCATTCTCACGTCCCACGAACACTTAAGGCTTCCTTCAGCCCCAATTAAAGCTCAACATATTGTAGGCCTTTGATGATTGACAAGTGGCAAACGGAGCAAGTGGCGACCATCGACTTTCAAGAGCTTCGTAAAGTTGTGATCTAGTTAAGGCCCGTCATCTCTAAAATTTACAGAGCATCAACCAAAGCATCGATGATCAATGCATCGCGTATGGATAGACGTGTGGCAAAGATCGGAGAGACATTCTGCCCTCGGCCTTAGTTAACCCGTTAAACCCTGTAGTGCATCAATTTGAGACATGTGTCCAATGGGGCACTTAGCAGCAATATGATTTCTCGTGTATTTCACTTTTGCCTTAAATTTAAAGTCTCGCTTGTCAGTCTTGAGGTACATTAATGGAAGGCATGCCAACATACAAATGATAGGTGTTAACAATCGGCTCAATCGTGCCCTCCAAAAGATTTCCTTTTGGCATATGCCCTCCTCATGTCATTGAGTCACTGGTGAAAGGCACACCAGCAATGTGCACATATCAGAGATCCATGAGGCCTAAGATTCGCTATAATGTCTCTTCCACTGGGTTAAATTTGACAGTTTAACCTAGTGTTATTTTAAGCTCAGGGACATCAAGTGGTGACACGACATAGCTCTATTATTTTGTTAATCACTTTTGATTGGAGCCTCTATTTCACTTATGATCGGTCTCATTTGAAGTGTTTTTCAAAGGGCCACACGCAAAGCTTAATTTCAAAGGAAATGGTTTAGAGACTTGGGAGAACTCCTTAACTAAGTTTTGGGTAGTTTTGGCTTGTCTTTTCAGACTTATGGTGCACAAATCGATCTTGAGATGCTTTTGGTTGATCTCTTTTGTTTCATGATGCTTATCAAGTAATATATTCCCCTTGTGACTCACCAAAACACATAAGAGAGATTAAAGCAAGTTATTGATTGTGGGTGACCTACTACAAAGTTCAAAAGGGCTCTAATCATGACCAATAAAGGTAAATCATAGCCTAAGTTACATCTAATTCTCTTGCTCTCGTGAGTAGCCCTTAATCTCTCACTAAGATGCCTTCAAAGCAAAATATATCTCAAGGTCATGTGTTCATGGCTTGAAATCATCATAACAACTTGGGGAGGCATGTTGGAATATGTTAAGGAGTGTATCTAAGGTGATCATTTCGGTTTAGGCATATTCCAGACCTTTTAAAGCTTCCTGATCTTTTTGAAAGAGATAAACATGGGGGAAAGAGATTCCTCTGCATATTTTTCATCCCTTATTCCTCTTCTGTCATCTTTCTTCTCCTTTATAAATATGATGAGTCCCATTTGAGGAAGGATCCTTTCCTTAATGTAAATTTGCTCAGCCATTTTGAAAACTTGAACATTTTGAGTTGCAAGGCTTTGTGCATGACTTTGTAAATGTGTATCATAACTTTGTATCTATGTAAACACCTTGAATTTTGTTATAACAAACTGTGTATATCCTAATTGATTAATATACTTGAGATCATGGCTCACTTTTGCCATTTTTGTGTTAAAATATCTCTTCCCTCTCTATCATGGTTACAATGTATTGTGTGTAACAGATACAAAGTTTATTTTCATTGTCATTTATGTAGGGATGGGAGTTTGATTTAAATATATACTTAAATTATGGTTTATATCTACCCTTTTGTCATAATATTCATCTTTCTCATTCTTATCTCAAGGAGAGCGGTCCCTAGATTTTTGGTGTTTCAGCATACTTGTCTATTTTAAGTCTCTGTCTCACCCCCTTTTCCCCACCAAAGTTAGACAAGAATATATTAGTGATAACAATTGGGTAATCTAGGCAAGGAATTCAGCCTTCTCGAGAGGTTTATCTTGAGGGAAAAAGTCTATAAAACTTGGACATAATACCATTGTTGTTGTCGTGGTAGCCCTTTTATCTCATGTTTAACCACTTTGTATGGGTGCACACATTTCAGCGACAACAAAAATCATAAGCACAAACTTATGAAATTGTTGGTAAAATAATATGTCGTGTTTTAAATTATGTGTTTCCACCAATGCTCATGGAGCTATGCCCCTCCTTCTTGTGTATGGGGAGGCTCTCATTATTGAATGTAAACTATCCTAGTTCTATTTAAGTGTTGTGGGGTAGCCAAATATGTCAGGGATCACACAAGAACACTTCATTGAACTTGTGGCAAAGTGATTGTACAGTGTGCAAGGGGGGAATTTGCAGCGATGGGGGATGAAGGAGAGAAATTAGGAAAGAGAGGGTTATTGTTGTGAGTAAGCAATAACATAGTTCACACACAATAACTGGAGTAGTTCAACATTCAATTAGAGGAAAGAAACAATGTAAGCCATTAGCGAGACTAAAAAACTTGAGACACACAATTCTTTAGATTCAACAATCAAGAATGAAAAGTTCCTTCTTAATCATTATGCTTGCATAGTGTAGAAGAGAGAGAGAGAGAGAGTAGAGGAACACACGGGAAAGGGAAATGGAATAAATGTAGCTTTTATTTCTTTTGTTGGTGATACAAATCTCAACATTCAAACCACAATCCACAATTGCTATAAAAAATTAAACTTTTCAAGCCCCTTTGGAATGAAGAAGCCGTTCCAATTTATAGCATTGTGAATTGTCTCTTCATCTACCCCTCATGTGGCCTTTTAAGTTCTTATTACACTCGTGACTTTCCACCTTCCTAGGAAGTGAGAAAACAAGTCCCCTTTTTATAAATTAAAAGGGACTTTTACAATGGAACATAAGGTAAGTCACTCAAGTGAATAAGAAAAATTACAATGATTGCGTGCAATAACGAATTAGAAAGGGGGAGAGAAGAAAGAGGGAGAGGGAGAGAAAGGAGGAAAGGTATTGACTAACAATTTGTTGAAGAAGTCTCCTATGATCAAAAATCAACTCCAACAAGATCCTACGGAAGATCTTGGATGATGAACTTTGTGCCCTTGACCTCCTTGTTGAATTGAGCCACTATAATGACTACCTCATCTCTGAATGCGGGATGTGCACATGTTCCAATGTACTAAGCCAAGTCTTAGGAATGCTACCAAGCCTTTTGCACTATGTGAAAAAATTCTCATGATCTTTTGCAAGATTGGAAATAGATCCCCTAACCTCTACGAGAGATTCCAAAGTATTCTCATTGAATGAAGAGGGATCTCCTGCAGCTATCCAGACCAGCTCTTGAAAGGAAGTCGAGATTCTTTTTTGTGGATGTGTTCTCATCGAGTGAAGGTATTTCCAACTCTTACAAACTTTTGATAATCTTACCTGAGACCCCATATACATGTTCCTCACAAGACTCAAGCTCAGAAATGGCCTCATTCAGCACATCACACCTTGTAATCATTGTGCAAGACCAAATGTGGGACAAGCTCTCAACAATGGATGAAAATACATTATGATTCACCAAGAAGCAAGAGTCAATATAGATCATCTCATAGACCAACGTGAGAAGACTTTCCCAAATGGTCCTTTATTTCTCAATCTCCTTCCTAGTATCTCTTATATCTGACATGATAGTTAAGACATATTAGAACAACGAGAGTACTTCATGTAGAAAATTCTTCCCCTTTTCAATAATCATGTTCACCCATTTATCATTGGCTCTTCCCTGCATGGTGAACACCTGAGCTCTTTTGATTATCTAGGAATCAAAGCTATAAATGGGAGAGATTGTTTTAGTAGGAGGCAAGAATGATGAACCCAGTCTAAGAAAGGATGGTACATATGAAGACAAGGTCTTCACATGCTCCTCTAATTGATTGATGGTCTTCTTGTACTCCTCATTACGTGCAAGGATCCGAGATGAAGATTCCTTAAAAAGGCGAGCATCACCCTCATGAGTGGCTTGCCCCAAATATATCCTTATCATTGCATAATCATCAAGTTCCTTTACTCCCACAGGCTTATTTACCTTCTGATGTGCCACCTCCACATATTGAGCTCCATATGCCTTGGTGTAGAAATGGGAAGTTGCACGTGCTCTCTTTCCCTTCTTGGTCCTCATGTATTTAAAAATGGCCTCAAAGTTAGGTGTTATTGATTGTTACATTATCCTTAATCCTTTCCTAGTAATTCATTTACCCATGAGAAATTCTCAGCATGTATGGAAATGAAATGATACATCTCATGTGCAAGGTGAAGGACCAAGGCATGACTGAGATGAGTTGGTTCAAGTGCTTCAACACGAATATCTAGATTTATTAGATGATAAGGAGACCGAGAAGGACCAATATCACTTGGTTCAATTTGTTCAGGAGGATGTTCTCTAACCTTAGACCTCTTATAGACCTTCACAAAATGAGATAACTCGATATTATCACCATCAGACATCTTTTTCTTTCATGAAACATCCATTGGTCTTTCTTTAAAATCACTTGTTTCTTGATCATTCCAAGAAATTATGGAAAGAGAAGATGATTACATCGTGCCAAACACAGGATCCAAATGAGGAGGCGAAGGTGTGTGTAAATTTTGAACTTGTTCTTGATACTTACTATTTTTAGTAAGTCACACCCCACCCTTAGTTTCTATTTGTAGCCAACTTTCCCAATTTTCACATTTTGTACTTTCTTGAGTTCTAAACCTACAGAATTACACAGAGGTTCCAAACTTGTTTCTTCTTTGTCTTCAAACTTACTATTTTTAGTAAGGCTCAAATGCCAACTTACTAAAAATAGAATTATGCCTTCCCAGTGTCTGATTGAGGTGAAAATTGTTTCATTATTAGTTTTTTTTATGCGAATTCATGCTCCAATTTTCAGGTCTTTTGATCTCTATATTTTCCAAGATCTGAAAATGCAATTTTTTCTCTAAAATTTTCATGGGGCTGCTGTGAAAAAATCAGGGCATCAATGTAAATTAAGTTTACATAATCTTTAAGGCGTTCATGCATAGGATCTTTAAGCAAATTTTTAAGGAAAACAAAGCCAAAATGAAGGAGATATGAGCAAAAAGGGTGTTTTGGCAATGGTGATTATGGAAAAATTAAGTGGCATAACAACAACACAGTAGCAATGGATAGAAGAAAAATATTTATAATGATTCAAAAATGACTAATTTTTTATGTTATACTCACCTTCTCCAAGCTAACTCGCATTTTGACTCACCATGTTTAACCTATGTTAACTAGCAGGAGAGCATGGGTCTGAGATGCCCCCATGTCCATTACCACATTTAGTGGGAAAAAGGGACATCAGGAGGTGAAAATTGCATCATGGGGTGAGGCATCATGAGAGGGGCTCAAAAAATTTAAGTTGTGAAGTTCAGGGTGCAAGCCTAATGAATAGGTTATGAATTTCAAGTGACAAATTTTCTCTCTACCCCATGGTGGCCAAACTTACTAAATGGGAATAATACCCCCTCACGTACCTTACCACATTTACTAAGGGATAAAATGATATCGGGGGGTGAAAAATGTTCCATGGGGTGTAATTCTCATGGGGAAGGGGCCAGGTTCAAGTTGTGGCTTGAAGACTTGTTTCTAACACATGAGGTTGTGTTTTAAGTAACGAAAAGTCTCTCCTCCACACGTTGACACATTTATATTTCCCTCGTGTTCCTCTAGAAATTGTAGAAATGTACAGTAGGCCCTCATAAGTGTGCCTAGGGTCCACCCATCATGAAAAAGGGGCCAAACAAACTTGTGAGTGTAAAACAACTTTCCAACACACCAAGTGGACATTTAAGTGACACAACCTTTTAAAATTGATCCTCTCACCATGGTGGCACATACTAATGTCCCAAATGTCCCTATTGAATTTGGTAAAATGTACAAAGGGACACCAGGGGTCTCAAAGTGCGCCTTGCTACTTTTGAAAGCCCTTCCTTCACCAAACATTGTTAAAAATAGGCATCCGAGAGTGCCTTCTTTCCTCGGGAGCTACCACTAACAGATTCTGGAACAACTCAAATCCACAAGAACAAAATTATCTTTTATTAACAATTCCCAGAGGTCACAAGGTCCAAAACTTAGGGCTAGAAGTTTCAGTTAGGTTCAGGGAGCAATTTGCCCCCATACCCAACTCTCTAACAGGATCAGAGTTTTAACTATATTTTTCTCCTTCTTAACACTTCCAAAATTTCCCTAAGCCATTCCCAATGGATAGGAAATTTTCTCACCTTTCCGGTGATATAAAGAAGTCCTCCTAACTCCTTACAAAACTCAAGATATGAGCGGGCGAAGTTTTTAGGACAAATTTTCCCTGAGGGGACACGTCAAGAGGAGGAGGAAACCCTTTTGGTGGGTTGGCGGGTCGTGGGGCAGCTTAAGGAATTTTTCCTTGTGCGGGAGAAATTTCCCAATTGCACCCACACCTCCACGGGTTCTCTAAGGACATGTGGCGGCCTCTGAGTCGTCGCCGGAAACAAGGAAGGGAAGGGCGGGGTGGCGGGAGAGTTTGGGACATTTTGCCCAAGGGGAAAGAAAACAAAACAATGCCTGCACGCCCGTGGGTTCGCCAGGGCATGTGGTGCTCCGTGATTTGTTGCAGGAGAAGGGAGAAGAAGGGGTGCAGAGTGGTAGGAGAGGTTGGTGATTTTCGCCAAAGGGGAAAAAGAGAAACAGAACGACGTACGACTTGTGTGCCCGTGGAGGGAAAAACCCCATGGCAAGGGTGGGAAAACGGAGCGACATGGGAAATTTTCAAAAATTTCCAAAGGCCAAAACTGAAAAAAGACAAAGGGTATGCCCCCCCCCCCCCCCGCTACCACCCCCCCCAAGGTGCCACGTGGCACGTTCTCATTGGCTACGGGCCGACGGGGTTAAAATGAAAAATTTTCCCCAAAAAATTCAAAAAGGCTAAGGGCAAAAAAAGGAACCGCGCCTCTGCTGTAGCCCTAAGAGGACATGTGGTGCCCTCTGATTGGCTACGGGCCAGCGGAGGAAAAAGTGAAAATTCTCCCAAGTCAAAATTTTCAAACAAAACTTTTCTAAGGCAAAACGACGGGAAATTTTTGGGTTGCGGCCCCGCTAGGGAAAATTTTCTCGCCAAGGCACAAAAAACTTCAAAGTGCCATAACTTGAGCTAGAAAGCTCATTTTTGGGCAAACGAGGACTTTTTGGAAATCTCTCGATGTCCTCTTTGCACAAGAAACATAAATTTTATTTTTTTGATAATTTTTAAAGGATCAGTTTTGCAAAAAGGATTTGCAGGCTTATAATTAGTGAACTGACAATTTTCAACTTCTCAATTTGGCTAAATTAGATCTCCTCCTTCACTCAACATGTCAAATAGACATGGAGGAATGGTATAGGAAGGGTTTAGAGTGTTTTAGGAAAGTAAATCTTGTTCAATTGATTCCAATTTGGAGTTTGTCCAACAAATGACAGAACAGGACCCGGAAAGGATTGTGTCCAAATTTGCAATGAACAATTTATCTTCTTAAGTTTCCTTTGTCAAATTTAATTCCTTAATGTCTTAGCATACTAATTTATAATATTTTTAAGTTGATTACTAAGTGCAGGTCTGAACTGTATAATTTGATTACTTTCCTTTTTGTCAGTTTAAAATTATACACAATGTCAATGATCAGTTTCTTTGAAGGAGTTATTTATCCGTTTTGTCATGTAGGTATGGTATTTAATACCTAAACTAATCCATTACATTTAGTTGATTCTAAACAATTCATTTCCATGTTAAATAACAAGTTTTGATTTCAAATTTAATATAATTCAAGGAGAACCATACAATATAATTCCCACCTACGTGTTTCTTCCTCTTGCAATCAAATATAGCTTCAATCACCATTAGATATTCCCATTTCAATTACAATAATGTAAATAAGAGATAAACTTACAATCATTTATTGATTTCAAAGAAGAGAAACATCTTTACATCATTCAATGCCTGAATGCAATTAACATAATTTTCATTTGGTTTCAAATACAATTTACAAAATATACAACACTCTTTCACATTCCTTTTTCAAAATAGAGAAGAGAATATAACTCTTTACATTTCACATTTCACTTTCAAACTTTCCTCATCAATACAAGCAACTTCTCATTTACATTAATTATACAAATCATCCACTTTAGAGTGGGAAGGATTTCAATAAACTTGCTCACAAGAAGGGACTATCAAACTGTATTTTCTTTTGCTCCCGGACAGCAACATGCTCATTTCTTTTTCTCCAAGTTGATCACAACAAAAGAGGGGGAAAGACAACGCTCTCCACCCAACCAAGACATCCAATGAAAGGAGAAGCCTTCCTTCATCATTGTCCCCTGAGCCCCAACCAAAGTATAATCAAAGGTGCCATTTAACCATGGCAACAACTTGCTTCCACACACAACATTCTTTCAAATACACAATTCCTTTTAAAACACAATACAACACCAAAAGCAAACATCAGTTCACAACTACATTTAAAAACATTTCAAACAGAACTCAGGCTTGATCTTGCAAGCCAAAGGAGCAAGGACTATGGGGGAAGCAACTTATGCTTCCCAATTGGGAATTGGGCATCCACCTATAATCATTCTGCCAATATAACATATCATATCCCATAAACCTTATGCCTCCCAACCCCTCCTTATGCCCCCCACAAATTTTCCCTTATGCCCTCCCACAAGTAAGAAATGTAAGCTATTTCTTTTCCATGGTGGATCCCAAACCCAAAACTCCCTCCACAATTAAACTGGTGCCACTGACATTCCCTTATGCCCCCCCCACATGGATTCCCCATAGCCTTCTCCTACACCTTCCCTAAGGAAGTCTACCCAAGCAGCCAACAAAAGCAATAAAACAATCTACATACACAAAACTCAACAAAAGAATAACAACAATAAAAGAAGGAATAAACTCCTACCTCTCCATGGAAGGATTTGTTCCACACAACAAGCTTTGAATGTCAAAAATACAGTCCCAAAACAACAGTGCCAAAGTATCAAATGCTCTCCAATCTCCTCCGAGTCAATAAGAGCTCAATCACAGAAAAAAATGTGCCCCCAAGGATGAATGCAAAGAGGTTCAACAACCAAGTAAAAATCTTCACCAAAACTTCTCTAAAGTAAGAGTTCCAATCACAAGAAAAATGCGCCCAAGGAAGCATGCAAAATGTTTCAACAACCCCCAAAACAAGAAGAGAGTTTGAATTAAATAGAAGAGGGAGAGAAGAGGATGATGTGGATCCATGTAGGATGCCGCACCAAACATCCACCAATTAAACACAAAAGACAAAAATTCATTCTCCTAAGCACAATAAAGAGGTGGGTGAAAAATGACAAGTTACTTGCACACTCCAAAAGGAGCCCACACCTCAAGGGACAACAATTTAATAAAATGTAAGAGAGTGCAATCCAAAACAAGCAACATGAAGAATAAAATGCATTTAAAAGTCACAAATCACATCTCCCTCCATAAGTATGGTTGGTAACATAAATTTAGAGGCATGGGACAAGTTTTACTTGTCCCACAAGCCTCCAAAAACTGCCCCCAAGGACAAATTCGAATTTGTCATGGAGTTGGAGTGTTTCATACTCCAAAATAGACTTAAGCATACTCTTACACAAACCAACAACTTCTGTTATTATTTTCCCATATCCCCATTTGATTTATTTAAATTTTAATCATATGATTTCCACATTAATCTACCACAACTTTAATTAATCAAAGGAAGGAATACATTACTAATAAAATACATACAACAATAAATATTTTACCACATTAATAAAATACACAAACCCATGGTCACATGTAAAAATGATCCCCCCCATGGGAATCTCTAACAAAATACAACACACATACACAAAACAAGTTGCCATGGTGACCTTGTCGAATTCACCTAGAATTCCACTTTGGTTAGTCTCTAATCCCCCGATGTTTGTTGTGATATTTTAAACCTACAAAACACAAATACCTCCTTCGGCCTCGTGGCCATATCAAAATGTCCAAAATGAATATATAATAAAATCATAAAATCATCTGTACATATGAATCACAACAATCACCAAGGCAATCAATGAAATCATTTACAATTTATATCGACAACTATATCATCAAATAATTTTTCCTTTTCTAGGTTTACTCATAATCTCCAAAATCACATGTCCGAATAACTTCCATCAAACATCCATGTCAATAGTATATCATCATCCACATGTGAGTCTCTCTAATAATCACCATGCATTATATATAATCATATTCAACAATAATCCAATATCTGACATCTAACACCATACTAAATCAAAACTATTAAAATGTTTGTCGTATAGTCTACAGTCTCATGATCAGTAATAAAAGGTGCCAAAGGGAAGTGGGCACTACAATACATTTCACATGACAAAATAAATGAATGAATTATTAATTTGAGTGACAAAGGAGCATCCCCGTGCTAAAAGCAATTACAATCATTTGGAGAATAATATCTAGCATTTAATTGTTACGTTGATTCTAAGATTGTTAAAAGTGATAAAAGTTGGGCACTTTTATTACATCAAATAACTATTTCCTTTAAGGAGGTGTTAATAATGGAGGGATAACCCATGCTCCTTAAAACATCCCCCATTTTTATTATTTTGCATGGTGTTACTGCCACATCAGGGTTCAAAGGAAGGAGATCAGTTTCCCTAAACATTTGCATAGAATTTAAGAAAAACTATCGAGGTTTTTAGAGCTCAAGATTAGGAAAACATGGTCTTCAAGTTAAATTTTTCATTCATTAACAACTCTAAAAAACATGTTATAATTATGGAAAAATAGGATTTGGAAAATAAAAACTTTGTGGTCAGGTCGGTTCGTTCACACTAATTTTTTTGGGTCTTTGTGCCTTATTTTTTATAGACATGGGTTGTACTATTTGTTTCTAATGTTTATCCTTAATTATTTACATTATAAGAATATTCCTTTATATGTTTAGGTATAATTTACTAAGTTGTATTTGTTTAGGTATGAATTACATTATACGTGGTTTGGTGTAGTGTGTTATTAAGATAAACCCACTTTCTATATTTACATTTTGGTGAATCCACATTGTATCAAACATGCCCTTAGAGTTTCACCTTTTGGTGAAATCAAGCTACATGCACTTGTAATAGGGAATTTAGGGTCAACACTAATCTAGCTTAATTACTAAGCATAGTAATTCAAAACCACGAAAGAATGGTCATAAACAACTATAAATTTTTACAAATATTTGATAATTGACCTTACACTAATAAAATGTGACAAAGGAAAATTATGATTTTAGAGATGAACCAGTATATGTGTTTAAAAGGCATGAAAAAGTGCTCGAAAGGTGCATAAAGGTGTAGACACTAATCACGCACTTTGGGTATCTATCTAGTCCTAATCACATACCACTATTCATATAATTCCTAAGCGATAAAAGTAATAATTGATCACTATCTTTGGCCATCTTTACTTGTTTTTTGTTTTCTCTTTTAGTCTTACACTCCTTGCTCAGTCTGTCTTTGTATACTTCAAAATTTATCACTCTAGACACCAACACCTAGCTAGGATGTCAGTGCTCAGGCACCCTCATCCCCTCTGGGCGCCCCTAACCTCTTTGTACTTTGCTCACATCTTTTGGGTCTTTTCTAGCCATTTGGGCATTTTACTTTTTACTAATCGACATTTTAGTGGTTAATTATGAAATTCAAACAAGGGAATTATATAAATACAAAGCTATGTAATCATAATAAAAGACCAAACACTAAGCATTTACTATCTCCACCTAAGATTACATCCAAAAGCATTTACAAGAGTATTCAAGCATCCATCTAACATCTACATAAAGGCAAAGGAATGCATTTTTTTGCTTACACTTTAGAGGAGGGAAAGTTCATTTTTCCATGCACACATCTATCTATATTTTCTACATCTAGCTATTGCTCGTTATCAAGTGTAACTTGCACAAGAGCCACCTAGGGCACGATTTCTTCACACACACAGGCAAACCTACATGGAGTCTAAAAGGTAGTGCAACATGTTAGCTTGTGGAGCTTGTTTTTATGTGTGAAAGTGTTGAAGACTGTACACTAAGAGTATTATATACTTTCCACAGTTGTCTCGTCGGGGTTTAAAATGTGACCGATATACCAGGAAACATGTTTTTCTCATATGGTAAGGATTTTTGACCCATAGGTTTATGGGATCATTTTGGCCCATGGTTTTAATACCCACGGTTTTGTAAAACTACTTAAGCAATTATCTACTTATGTGGTTTTATGCATATGGTAGGTAGATTATGTAACATTGCAGATGTGTATGAATTCGAGTGTGAATTCTGTAGAGTCTGTTGAGCATAGCTCCAAACATATCTGGGTATTGTATTAAGAGAGTGGTGGCTTGTAATAAAATATAACCAAGTGATTCTTGGTGGACATAGCCCAAATTTGGTGAACCACGTTAAATATTGTCTCTTTGTGTTGTGTTATTTTATTTTGCATTTTTATTTGAGATCTGTAATATTTTTTGCATATTAGTTTCTATTGTTGCAATTCTTTGAGGGATTATTCCACATATTTTATCCCTTATTTCCTAAAAATTGGTATCAAAGCCTAGTTTGGTTTGTTGAAGTGTTGAATCACAGGGAAAGTTTTAGCTTGAGTGGGAGCTATGGCAGAGGATGGAAGATCAAGGGTTGATAAATTCAAAGGGCAGAATTTCAATCTTTGGAAGATGTAGATGGAAGATTACCTTCATCAGAAGGATCTTTATATTCCGTTGTCTGAGAAAGTGAACAAATCCTCGAGCATAACAAATGCGGAATGGGATTTGTTGGATAAGAAGGCACTTGGGACAATCTGACTATGTCTTGCATATTCGGTATTATTTAATGTTTCAAAGGAAAAGAATACAAAAGAACCGATGGATGCATTAGGGAAGTTGTATAAAAAACCCTCTGCCTCTAACAAGATATTTTTAATGAAAAATTTGTTTAATATGAAGATGTCTGAGAATGGTTTAGTAGCAGATCATTTAAATGATTTTAATATGGTTGTAAATATGCTAGCTTTGGTTATAATAGAATTTGATGAAGAAGTTAGGGTTTTATTAATTATGTGCTCTTTACCTAAGAGTTAGAATAGCCTGGTAATGGCGGTAAGAAACTCGGTTCTAGCTAACTCAAAGTTGAAGTTTGAGGATGTTGTAGGGGTGATTCTAAGCGAGGAAATGCGAAGAAAAACTCTGGGGAATCTTCTACTTCAAGGAATGCTTTGACAATGGAAACTAGAGGGAGATAGAAGAATAGAGGAAGCCGTGGAAAATCGAAAGATTTGGGCAATGTCAAAATCCAAAAGTAAGATAGTATGTTGGCACTGTGGAAAGTCTGGACATGCAAAGAAGGATTGTTGGGAGCTTCGAGATAAGAAGAAACAACAGGAAGAAAACAAGGAGGCAAATGTGGCAACGGGTAATGTATGTCAGGATGTCTTGATTCTTTCTTTACACAATATTGTTGAATCTTGGGTTTTAGATTCGAGGGCTTCTTTCCATGCTACTCCACATAGGCATTATTTTGTTGATTATGTTCAAGGGGATTTTGGGCATGTTTTTCTTGGTGATGATGAGCCTTGCAGTATAGTTGGAAAAGGTTTTATTCGGGTTAAGATGCAGAATGGGAATACATGGCTATTGAAGGATGTTAGACATGTGCCTACTTTAAAATGAAATTTGATATTAGCGGGCCAGTTGGGAAGTGATGGTTGTACTGTGATATTTACAACAGACTCTTGGAAGGTTACCAAGGGTGCTCTTATGGTAGCAAGAGGTAAGAAGGTTGGAACCTTGTATTTAACCATTTATAACACTAATGTTTGTAATCTTGTGGCTTCAGAAGTAGATACAACATTGTGGCACTATAGGCTCGGTCATCTGAGCCATGATGCCATTGAGATCATAAAGAAGGATTTTCCCGGATATACAGAAACAAGTTTAGAGTTTTGTGAGGACTGCATATATGGGAAATAGAAGTAAGGTTTCTCAAGGTTGGACCTACAAAGAAAGAGAGAAAGTTAGAGTTGGTGTATTCTGATGTGTGGGGGCCGGCTTAGGTATCATCTCTTAGGGGTTCAAGTTATTATGTTACTTTTATTGATGATGCAACAAGGAAAGTTTGGGTTTATTGTATTAGAAATAAATCTGATGTATTCGACATTTTTGTTAAATGGAAAGCCTTGGTAGAGAATGAAACAGGTCTTAAGCTAAAATTTCTCAGGTCAGATAATGGAGGGGAGTATTGCAGTATTGAATTTGATGATTATTATTCTAAGAATGGAATTTTTAGGCAAAATATAGTTCTAGGAACTCTGTGGCAGAATGGAGTGTCAGAAAGGATGAACAAAACAATAATGGAACGTGCTAGGAACATGATGTTACATGCAGGACTGCCTCTTTCTTTTTGGGAAAAAGTAATGAGCACAACTGTGTACTTGAAAAACAAAGGACCCTCAAGTGTCTTGGATGGAGGCATACCTGAGGAGGATTGGTATAGCAAGAAAGTTGATTATTCATTTCTTAAAGTCTTTGGATGTGAGGTGTTTGTCCATATAGACAAGGATGATATGACCAAGCTAGAGGCTAAATCAGATAAATGTACTTTTATTGGTTATGGTGGTGATGACTTTTGATATAAATTTTGGAGTATTAAGGATAAGAAAATCATTCAATCTAGGGATGTGGTCTTTAATGAGAAAGTTATGTATAAGCAGCAGTTGCACGAAAATAAGGAAGAATCCAAGAAAGAATATGTAGTGGTAGAGGATCTTCCAGATGGGAAAGTGACACATGAATTAGTTCAGGAACCTCCTCAATAGGAACCCCAAACTCCTATATTAAGGATGTCTTCTAGGGTAAGAAGAGAACCTGAATGTTTTTCTCCTTCAATTTATTATTTATTACTCACTGATAGTGGAGAGCCAGAGAGCTTTGATGAAGCAATGCAGGTAGATGCTAGGAAGAAGTGGGAGCAAGCCATGGATGAGGAGCATCAGGCTCTCATGGAGAACCAGACATGGGATTTGGTGAAGCTACCCGAAGGCAAAACAACATTACAGAACAAGTGGGTGTTCAGAGTCAAATAGGAAGAAGGAGGCAAGAAAAGATACAAGGCCCGGTTGGTGGTCAAGGGGCTTGCATAGAAAAAGGGTATAGATTTTGATGAGATTTTTTCTCCTGTAGTAAAAATGACTTCTATTAGAACTGTTATAGGAATAGTTACAGTAAAAGACTTGCACTTAGAATAGCTTGATGTAAAGACTACATTTCTCCATGGTGATTTGGAGGAGGAACTATATATGTAGAAACCAAAGGGCTATGAGGTCAAAGGTAAAGAGGAGATGGTGTGCAAAATGAAGAAGAGCTTGTATGGCTTGAAATAAGCTCCACATCAATGGTATAAGAAATTTGATAGCTTCATGATAGAGTAAGGTTATATTAGATGTCATTCTGACCATTGCGTGTATACAAAGAAATTTGAGGATGATAGTTATATTATCCTTTGTCTATATGTGGATGACATGTTGGTTGCAGGTAAAAACATGTAGGAAATAAAAGTACTCAAGAAGCGGCTAAGTGAATCCTTTGCTATGAAGGATTTGGGGGCAGCCAAACAAATCCTTGGTATGAGGATATCTCGAAATAGGAAGGAACGAAAGCTGATTTTATCTTAGGAAGAGTACATTAAGAAAGTCTTGGAGAGGTTTAATATGCAGGATGCTAAACCGGTTGGGACTCCTTTGGCAGGCCATTTCAAGTTATCAAAGGAGCAATGTCCCAAAACATAGCAGGAGAGAAACTAGATGTCCAAGGTACCTTACTCATCAGTGGTGGGCAATTTGATGTATGCCATGGTGTGGACCAGGCTTGATATTGCCCATGCAGTGGGAGCGGTGAGTAGATTTATGAGTGATCTAGGTAGAGATCACTGGTAGGCAGTAAAGTGGATCCTTCGATATTTAAGAGGGACTATGGGGAAAGTTTTTTGCTACAGTGGATCAGACACCACTTTGTGTGGTTATGTAGATTCAGATATGACTGGAGATGTAGACAACAAGAGGAGCATGCTAGGTTATGTTTATACTATAGGCGGGACAACTGTGAGCTAGATTTCATGACTACAGAAGCTGGTGGTTTTGTCAACCATGGAGGTTGAGTATGTTGTTGCCACAGAGGAAAGAAAATAAATGATTTGGTTATAACAATTGCTTGAGGAGTTGGGGCATAAGCAGGAGGAAGGAAAGTTGCATAGTGATAGTCAAAGTGTTATACACCTAGCTAAGAACTCTGCTTTCCACTCTAGGACGAAGCATATACAGTTAAGGTACCATTTCATCAGGACAAATTTGGAGGAAGAGAAGTTGAAGCTGGAGAAGATTCATACCAGTCAGAATCCTACATACATGACGACCAAGGTGGTCACAAGGGAAAAAATGAAGTTGTGTTAAACTTTGGTTGGTCTTCATGGAAACTAGTGAAGGGTTGAGAAGCTTGCTTAGAGGAAAACTAGTCTCCAAGTGGGAGATTATTAGGTTGTGGAGCCTGTTTTCATGTGTGAAAGTGTTGAAGATTATACACTAAGAGTACTGTACACTTTCCACAGTTGTCTCGCCGGGGTTTAAAATGTGCCCGATATACTGGGAAACGTGCTTTTCTCATATGGGCAGGATTTTTGAACCATAGGTTTATGGGACGGTTTTGGCCCATGGTTTTAATACCCACGGTTTTGTAAAAATGCTTAAGCAGTTGTCTACTTATGTGGTTTTATGCATATGGTAGGTAGATTATGTAACATTCCAGATGTGTATGAATTTGGGTGTGAATTCTGTAGAGTTTGTTGAGCATAGCTCCAAACAGATTTGGGTATTGTATTGAGAGAGCAGTGGCTTGTAATAAAATCAAAGCAAGTGATTCTTTGTGGGCGTAGCCCAAATTGGGTGAACCACGTTAAATATTGTCTCTTTGTGTTGTGTTATTTTATTCTACACTTTTATTTGAGATCTGTAATATTTTCTGCATATTAGTTTCTACTGTTATGATTCTCTGAGGGATTATTCTACATATTTTATCCCTTATTTCCTAACACAACACCCGGATCGTAAGTTCACTTAGTCGGGTGACCGTTGGGGTCAGTTCGACTCCCCATTTGCATCTTTTTGTTTTTAGGATTTGATATGTTTTGGGGTTTATCAGGTGCTTCTTTCTTATTGCAGGTTTCAAGCAAATAATAACGAGACCCAATGAAGTACAAGTGATAAAAAATGTAAAAAAACGAACATCTCATGACCTTGCGAAATTGGGTTTCACAACTTCTGAGCAATCACAGGCACCCAGAATAGGTCTTTGACACCCCATGCACCCCTGACCATACATAGGCGCCTTGGTCTTGACATTTCGAAACTCCTGCAATTTTTTGGGTCTTATTATGACATCCTCCTTCTATGTTCTATCATTTTTCCATCTTTGCACAACTTCGACGTCTTTGCGAATTTGCTAAGTATTTTATCCCCTTTATTTGTAACTACGGTTTCAAATTTAAATTTCTTATTTTCTTAGATCAAATATGTACTTAATTATTTATATATGCATTGGTACATATTTAGATTTAACGTTTATTTATTTAAATATTTGCATAATCATTTGGTGAACCCATCTCATTCAGACACTCTCGGATCCTCATTTTTCTTCGTCATGGCTAATAAGGTCTCTCAAATTGCTTTGCTTCAATTGCTTCAAATTCACCCATCTTATAAAGATGGTCTCCACAAAACCCTAACAACTATGTATCTCCCTATCAACATGCCACCTTCACAAATCAGTGTTATCTTCAATCGTCTCTCTAATGACTCTATTAGTTCTAATGTCAATCAATCAATCTACAAGTCAATTCAAGCTTTACATTTTTTATTTCAAGATACATTTCAGGCTATGGAATCCATGATCACATCTCTTAAATCTGAAATCCAACATCTTTAGGACTGATTAAACTAAAATGGAAAATGGTAATCTATTATAGCTTAATCTGATGTTATGTAAAGCAATAAATAACAAATAAATGAAATGACCCAAACAATCTAAGTAATGGAATATAAAACCCTAATGTGTAAAGAGGGTTAAGAATTCCTTAGCTGATTCACAGATATGTCGGGACTATGTCGCAATGGAAACTGGATGAACAGGAGGAGGAAACAATCACATAGAAACTCAGAAAAGTGCAAATCTGAGTTGTTTGACCAGACTGGGGTGCCTAGAAAGGGATGGGGGTGCTTGGGGCACCCTGACCTATAGAAATGATTATGGAACCTCCTTGACAACGTTGTTGATTGATCGCATGTGCTTTCCTCTTGTCACGTGTATGTCGTTGAACCTCACTGTAAATTAGAGATGAAGGAAACACCTACAAAACCGCAAACAAAGCATCAAAACCCTAAAAAAGAAAGATGTATATGAAGGGGTTAGATGATCCTCAACTACTAAATAAATGGACTTATCACCGAGGGTTTTACTACATCTCAAACCCAATGTAGTCTAGGTGTGTGTGTGTGTGAAAATCGCGCTTTAGGTGTTCTTGTGTCAGCCACACTTTGTGAGTAGCGAACAATAACTAGATGTAGAATGTAAATAGATGGTGCATGGAATAAAATAAACTCCCCTCCTATGAAGTGTGATGCAGATGAACCAACCTTTGTCCCCTGTGATGGAGCTAGATGGATGCAAATGGAGCAATAGAAGCCTTTGATGGATGCAACCTTTGGTGGAGATACTAGTGCTCAATGTTTGGTCCCTCATTATGGTCTCATAACTTTATATTTATATAGCTCTCTTGATCTAATTTCGTAGTTTACCCCAAAAAGGCTGACCACCAAAAATATAGAAAGCTCAAACAACTAGAAAGTGCCCAAAAGGTGAGAGGACAATGTAAAGAGGATCAGGGTACCCCAAAGGGGATTAGGGCGACTGGGGCACCTCAGTCCTGGTTGGGCACCCCAGTCCTAGCTGGGTGCCCCAGTTAGAGTGGGAAAAACATAATGTGACATAACCAACTGAGAAAGTACATGTGAAAAATAAAAAATAACGACAACAAACAAAGTAAAATGGCCAAAGACATGGTTTAATTAGTACTCTTTTTCACTTAAGGACCATACGAATAGTAGTATGAAATTGGAACTAAATATTTACCCAAAGTGCGTGATTTAGTGACTACATTTTCCCCCACTTTACGTTGGTGAGCAGAAAGCTCAGTAACATAAAGTAAATAGAGATGAGTACTTGATATCCATGTAGAGTGTTGTAGAAAACATGTCGAGGGACTAAACAAAGCACATATTGAAAAAAAAGATGGAGTGTGGAGACTAAAAATGTAAAAGTGTAAAAAGTGATGAGAGTGAACCTAAGACAAAATCACATGTGTAGATGTCAATGTGTATGATGTAGCTACATGTTAGTATGATGTGTGTGGTGTTGTTGTTGATGGCATCGTTATTGTTGTTGTTGACTGCTTGTTTCCCGTACAAACGAGCCTGTAAAAGAGAAGATGATCAAGTAGTCAAATACACATGTATATGTGTAAAAATCATGTAATAAAAGTATGAAAATAAAAAAGGAACATATGTACATGATCCGTGATGAGAAAAAGGGTGTAGAAAGGATATCATGCAATTGTCAGTGAAGTGCGAGTTTTTTGGGCGATCTCATGCCATTATGGCCAAATAAATGTAGGGAGAAAGGTGTGTTATTCTCCAACCTATAACTGCTTCCTTGAGAATATGAAGAGATCCCTGTATTGCTTGATTTTTTGGGTGATCCGACACCATTGGCCGAAGTAGTGTAGGAAGGAAATTTTGTTGTATCCTCTAACTTATAACTATTGCCCAAAATGCTAAGGACAACATGACCTGTAAAATCCGATGTGTATCGAAGTTCTATAGATTGATCTTAACCCACTCGTTGTATAACCCACTGTGTCAAGGACATAAAACTGAACAACTAAATTGTAATGGTACTCTGTTGTATAGTGTCTAAGCCCAAATGATGCCCCCCCTCTTTGGGGGCACATGCGATGTTGCAGATAGGAGGATGCAGACCCAAAAGAGGACCGATTACGTAAATTGTGCCCTACAAGGGGAAGGGAATGCACTTGGTAGAAACCAAGTCACATAGAAATAAGTGGCTAGAAAATAAGTGTTAGTACGAACAAGCATGCATGTAGAAAACAAGTGTAAGCTACTAAAAAATGTGTAAGATAGAATACAAGTAAACACGCAAGAAGCCAATCATAGACCACGAAAAGTGGGTCACAAACACGGGACACCACTCATGATGTTGCAAGATACTCAAGGTCATAGTGGCCGCATACAAGTAAACAATTGTGCACACAAAACAAAGGATAAGGCCCACATAAAATAGCAAACAAAGGCAAACAAGTATAAATGAACAAATAACCATGGTAGAAAGTAATCCTGCAAACAAATGTTGCACATGGAGCACTTGTTAGCATGTTCTAAAGATAACCCATATGTCGAAAGCATGTATAACCAATAAAGTAGTGTGATATGAAACAAAATAAAATAATAACACATGTAATGTACGAATGTGGATTCCCCTAAGAGTTTTTGTGGGACTAGTAGTAGCCAAACATCCATGTTATGTGTAGAAGACCTGTATATGTGATCACAACTAGAAACAGATGTGAATGCGCATGTGTATATGGTAAAGTTAATGACATATAAGAGATTTATCTAGCATGTGTAAAAAGACAAATATGAACAAGTAAATGCAAGTAAGAGTAAACACGACCAAGATATGAAATATATTGTGGATGGATGAAATGGAATATAAGATGGATGATAGGAGGCATGTGCCCCCAGAGTGAATGGAGTTGTATATAGTGAGGTTCATTTGTTTTTCCCCCTTAGTAGTCAAGAATGAACCATAAACAAGAGTGCGTCATCAGAAAATGGTCAAATTGCTTCTTGTGTGTAGCGTGTTTTGGTGAATGCGTATGTGTGTTGATGATATGCAACCTAGAGATTATGTGTGTGTGACCCTATAGCCGAAGCATATATCAAGATAAGATGATCGAAAAAGTGATGATGTAGCCTAAATCGTATACCACTACAAGATGAATAGAGGGAGTGTTTATGTAGCCTAAAGCATATACCATTACAAGATGAATAAAGGGAGTGGTGATGTAGCCTAAAGTGTACACCACTACAAGATGAATAGAGGAAGTGGTGATGTAGCCTAAAGCGTATACCACTATAAGATGAATAGAGGGAGTGGTGATGTAGCCTAAAACGTATACCACTACAAGATGATGGAATACGTGACCATTTAGCCTATAGAGTATGTCACTAACCTAATAATTTCGCATGATAGAAGGTTGAAATGATGCATGCACGAGTGTGAAAAGGTCCATTTGTGATGTATACCCTCAAAAGTCCAATATGGACTGTGAGACTAGAGTGCGTCATAGGGTAGTGAGTGCAGCATGTAGAAGTAGATGTATGTAGTATGTGTGGTGATGAGAGATGACCATGTGATGTTTAAAATGTGTAGTTTGTATAGTGATGAGAAGATGTAACACAAGATGTGTAATGCCTATTATGTAGTGTGTGAGGTTCGTGTCTGTAAGATTCCCTCAGCAGTCAAGTGTGAGCCAAGGCACAAAAGTGTGAGCCAAAGCACAACAGTGTGTCATCGGGTAAATGAGGTGACAAGAGTCACCTACCAAAGACCAAGTTTGCGTAAAGTGGTAGAATCATGTGTGGCAAGAGTAACAGTAGGACCATGCAATGGTGGTGGAATTTGAAATGTGTCTTGACCATTAGTAGAAGTAGTTGTTTTGACAAAAATGATTGGTTGTTGAAATGGTGATTGGGAAGGGACCTTATATGATGGTGGCTTATTTAGTGATGTTGTGGAATAATTGAGTGGAGTCCAGATTGAACTGAGCTTTAGAAGAGGTTAATTAAATGTGCTTTGTAATATTGTAGATGATTTATTAGGAGAAGTTGATGGAGAACGAATTTTGAGAGGTGATTGCTTATTCTCACTTGGTAATGTTATAGATATCTTGAGTGGAAGAGAAGTGGGGTCATTCATAAGAGGAGGTTGAGTGAATGGAATAGGCGGCACTTGATTTACCGAAGAAGGTACCTCAAAAGTGATAGCATGATGCTCATTAGATGTAAAAGAAGTAGATTTAGGAGCCCATTGAGATGTAGCACTTATAGATGGGCATGTAACAAATGTTGTGTAGTGAAGGAGATAAATCCCTGATGCTCAAGATGTTTGATTTGGCATTGTAAAGTGTAACATTCGTTATCGTTATGTCCATTGATATGATGATAATTGCAATATGGATGCCCTTGATATTTTGCTAGCTAATAAGGAGAATAGTAATGAGTAGGTGGTAAAGTGATCAATTGGCGACTAAGGAGCTTAGTAAGAATGTCATGTTACTTAGTATTGTGATCAAAGGTGAGAGGATCTGGTAATGGTATGACTTGAGGCTCACTGATATGAGCACATGTAGTAGACATAAAGTGAAGATGAGATATATGAGCCTAAGAAGTGTCCTTAATATCTTGGATTTCAGATTTGAGATATGTAATCATGGATTCCATAACCTTAAATTTGTCTTGAAATAAAGAATGCAAATCTTTAATTGACTCCAACGGGTCAATTAGATGGAGGATCACGAGGACTAGGGTCGTCAGATAAACAATTGAAGCGACGTTTCTTTAGGAAGATACGTGGTGTCTAAGGTTTTTTGTAGAACATCTTGGAAATTAAGATGCATCTTGAGTAAATTAGACAAAGACATTTGAGGAATTTTACAAGTTGTGATAGGGTAAAAATCAAGATCCTAAGCATGAAAGCATCCGGGTTCACCAAAATGGTTAAACTAAAATGGAAAATGGTAATCTATTCTAGCTTAATCCGATGCTATGTAAATTAGTAAATAAATAGTTAAAAGAAATGACCCAAGCAATCTAAGTAATGGAATATAAAACCCTAATGTGCAAAGAGGGTTAAAAATTCCTCAACTAATTCACATATATGTTAGGACTGTGTCACTGTGGAAACTGGATGAACATGAGGAAACGACTACAAAGAAACTCAGAAAAGTATAGATCTAAGTTGTTTGACTAGATTGGGGCTCTTGGAAAGGGATGGGGGCACCTGAGGTGCCCTGGTAAGAGATATAGGTGCCCTAGTTTACAGAAATGATTAGGGGACCTCCTCGGCAGTGCCATTGATTGATCGTTTGTGATTGCCTCTTGTTGTGTGTATGTCGTTGAAGTTCACTATATGTTGTTACAAATTAGAGAGGAAGGAAACATCTATAAAACCCCAAGTAAAGCATCAAAACCCTAAAAATGTTTGATGCATATGAAGGGTTTGGACTATCCTCAACTACCAAATAGATGGACTTATCACTGAGTGTTGCACAACATCTCAAACCCAATGTAGTTCTAGGTGTGTGTGTGTGAAAATTGTGCCCTAGGTGCTCTTGTGTCAGTCACACTTTGTGAGTAGTGAGCAATAACTAGATGTAGAATGTAAATAGATGGTGCATGGAATAAAATAAACTCCCCTCCTATGAAGTGTGATGCAAATGAACCAGCCTTTGTCTCTCGTGATGGAGCTAGATGGATGCAAATGGAACAATAAAAGCCTTTGATGGATGCAACCTTAGGTGGAGATACTAGTACTTAGTGTTTGGTCCCTCATTATGGTCTCATAACTTTATATTTATATGGTTCTCTTGATCTAATTTTGTAACTAATCCCAAAAAGGCCGACCACCAAAAATATAGACAGCTCAAACGGCTATAAAGTGCCCAAAAGGTGAGAGGATAATGCAAAGAGGATCAAGGCACCCCAAAGAGAATCAGGGTTCCTAGGGCACCCCAATCAAAGTGGGAAAACATAGTGTGATAGAACTGACTAGGTAAGTATAGGAGAAATATTGAAAATAACGACAACAAGCAAAGTAAAATGGCCAAAAGACATGGGTTGATTAGTACTATTTTTCACTCAAGAACCATATGAATAGTAGTATGAAAGCAAGACTAAATATTTACCCAAAGTGCATGATTTAGTGACTACAAGGATGCTTCTCAGGATTATGCTAGTTCTTCTTCTCATCCTCATTTTATGTCTTCTACATATGCTCATATCAGTGAGCCTCAAGTCTTACCACTCCGAACGCCTCTAAAGTTTGATCACAATGCTAAGCAACATGACATCTTACTGAACTCCTTAGTCATCAACTGATCAGTTTTCCAACTAATCATTGTTATCCTTCTTATCGGTTGGTCAAATATCAAGTTCTCCCATTTTTTTCTTATCATCACATCAACAGACATAATGATAATGATTGCTATGCTTTACAACAAAGAATCAAGCATCTTGAGCGTCAATGTTTTATCTTATTCATTGCACAACATTTTGTTATTTGGTCCTCTCCAACTATTACATCTCAATGGGTCCCTAAATATGATTTGTCTGTGTCTAATTAGCATCACACCATCACTTCTAATTAGTCTCACTCCACCTCCTCTCAAGTCATCTACGTTGTTATCAAGTCAACCTATGCAACTTTCACTAAAAATAAGTTCAAAACCTCCTCCTACTAAGTCCTTTACAACTTTACACAATAATCGACCACTTCAGCATCCAATTATTTTTGTCAAAGAAATTATTCCTTATTTTGATCCTCGAGACCCATTTCAAACTCTGCCACCATGCGATGGTCCTACTGTTGCTTCTTTCTACCATTGTGTTGTCCCTCTTTGTTATCATGATAGAGATGACACTCGCCTACAATGGAATGGCACCTCTCGCATTAACTGTATAGATCTCCATCATTGACATACCTAGGGTGCATCACACTTATTCTCCCCCTTCTAACATTGTAAGGTGTCTCACACTTCTCTTATTTCACTTCTTACTTCACATCTAGTCTTTCACATTTATCTTGCACAACTTGATACGTTTGTATCATCATTACCTGATGACGCACTCTCATGCTATAGTTCCCACTTAACTGTTGAGGTCATACTAAACACATGAACCTCACATCATACACACTACAAATTTCACACTTGGCACATTCACGACACATATTTCTCACACACATTCACACTACCCTATGACGTACTCTAGTTCCACGATTAATACTCGACTGTTGAGGGTCTCAGTCTAAAATAAACCTCACCACACTCAATCACTCTCTCCGCTTTACACTTTGACAATCATATCTTTCTAGCACACTATTCAAACCATTTCCTGATGATGCACTCTTGTTCTATGGTTCATTGTCGACTATTGAGGGGGAATTTATAATGAACCTCATTCATATTCACTTAGTGGGCATGTGGCTCCTATCACACTCATTTTTCATTCTATTGCATCTCACTCATCCACAACATATTGCATATCTTGGTTGCACATTGTTCTTGTTTACTTATACTTGTATGTTACATCTTGCTTACTATGTTAGCTAGATACATTGTATGTCATTATATTTTCTATATACACATGTGCATTCAATTTCCTTCTAGTTGTGATCACATACTTTACACAAATCGATACATGCAGTATGGATGCTTGGCGTAGTACCTATTACCAGTCTCGCAACGGCTCCTGGGGAAATCCACTTTTGTACAAATCACAAATGTTATTGTTTCATTTTTTACCACTTCTTATTCATACTCGCACACTCTTATATCAGTGATTAAGATAAATGTGAAAATATATGCCTAATATGATTGTTATTGTAGTAGTAAATGAATATAAAATTAAGTACAAGAATTAATCCAAACAAACTAAGTAAAATATAAAACCCTAATTGCAAGGAGGAGAATAAGGTACTTAGCCGATTCGAAATAAAATTTGGACTATACTGAAGTGCTGACCAGATGAATAGAGAGGGAGGAGCGTCACACAAAACCCCAAAAAAGTGTACGAGCTTGCAATCTACCTAAATTAGGGCACCTGGAGAGGGACATGGGTGTCTGTGGGTGCCCTATGCCTATTTTTAGGCACTTGTGTCTGCTGAAACGCTAAAAAAACCTCTTCTAATTAGTCACTAGTTGTTCATTGTTTTTCACCTTTAGTCGCTAAGAGGTCACACCAAGATCGTCGGGATCATTGGAAATCTACAACGAAGTAATGACCTACAAAACCCTCAAATAGACATCAAATCCTAAAAAAGAAAAATGTAGAATAAGGGGTCGAACTATCCTTAGCTCTCACAATAGTGATCTTACGACTGAGCATTACACTACATCTCAAACCCAATGTAGTTCTTTGTGTGTGTGCATGGAATCATGCCCTAGGTGGCTCTTGTGTGTGTCACACTTGATAGCAAACACGTAAGCTAGTTATAAAGAAATGTAATAGATGTGTGTATGGAATAGAATGAACTTCCCTCCTATGAAGTGTATGTAGAATAACCAACGCTTGTGTTCCTTCTAGATGGATGCAATAGAGCTCTTAGACACCTGATGAATGCAACCTTAGGTAGTGATAGATCATGTTTAGTGATTGGTCCTTGATCCATAGGGATGTAGAAAAACACACCACTTCATCAGTTCCATCAGAGCACCAAGAAAAGTGAATAAAATGAGGTAAATGGAGGTTCTGGAAGGAATGACCACTCTGTAGCAGAGTGGTGGTTTCAGAACCACTTCCCTACAAGGGAGGTGGTCCTGAAACTGCCACTCAGCTAGGGTGGCAGCCCTGAGACCACCGGTCTGCACAGGGTAGCAGTCCTGAAACTTTTGAATAGAAAAGAAGAATGGAACAAGAATGGATGTAAATTTGAAGCACCCAGCCGTGTCTCTTCCCCTTCCATGCCCTTTCACATCATCCAGTGCATGGGAGGACATGGGAAGGCCTATAAATGCATGAAGAGGAGTAAGAGAATGATCATTCAAAGATTCAGAGAGATCGAGAAGCAGAGTTTAATGAGAGCAGTGAGCAAGATCTTCAGTGCTGGAATGGAATTGTAGGAGCAAGGTGTAGAAATAGAACAAACAAGTAATTGGAGAGAAGGTTTACATTGTTGCTTCTTTTCATACTTATTGTAATATGTAATTGTCTATATTAGACCAATAAAAGTGGGAAGAAAGAGCAGTTTCCCTTCCCGACTGGTTTTCCTCCATTGGAGGTTTCCAGGATAAAATTGTTGGTGTTGAAGTTTTGAATTATTTCCTTCTCTGCAATTTCTTTTCTATAGCACTAGATAATCAGTCACGAAGCTCTAATTTTTCAAGAAAATCTGTCATTTTCCAAATTTGAAAGTAGAACAACATAATTGTGTGATTTCATAGAGTTCCAAAGTAGAAGTTTATGGATCATTTTAGTATCATAGCTGATTATATATCTAGGATTGTGGTATTCAAATCTTTCTTGTGATTTTGTATGACAAGTGAAAAGGTCCAAAGGTGAATAATTTTTACCTTGTGAACCAAATATTTCTATGAATAAGTGGAAACAGAGAATTCAAGCTCAAATGGAGGAAGAGAACTTGGTCCGTAGAGTTCGAGATGCTAGAGACCATGATGGATAGATTGCATAGAAAACAAGAAGAGATTTCAGATCTACAAAAGATGACTTCAGTTAAGAAAGATTCCATGGACTCAGTGGTTCGAGCACTAACCCAAAAAATTTGGTATCGGAAAGAGCCATGAAGAGGAAGAATGGGAAGAGTGTGAAGAGACACCAATTGTAAGTGAGAAGGTAAAATCTGCACATACACCTTTTAAAGTTGAAACGAAAGTGGAAATAAAGAATTTTGAAGGACAAGTAGATGCAGAATTACTAGATAAATGGCTAAAATAGTTGGAAGTCTACTTTAGTGTGCATAATGTCACTAAGGCACAAAGGATCACCTTTGCATGTCTCAAAATGGAAGGTCATGCTCTGGTTTGGTGGGAAACCCATCTAGCCACTTGTGAGAAGAAGAAATGTCCTATTGTTAGTACTTGGAAAGGTTTTAAAGAATTGATTAGAGCTAAATTCTATCTTATTGGCCATAATATTGACATGATGATTAAGTGGCAGTACTTTAGACAGGTAAGCGGTCAAAGCATGCAAGACTACACTACAAAATTTTGGAGACAAGCCATGTTGCTTAATATGGACTTGGAGGATGAGGAAATTCTGACCAAGTATTTAGGAGGACTTCACACTCACCTTTGGAGGAAGGTAATGTCCATGAAGCCCAAGGATCTCAATGAAGCTTTTATATAAACATACTACATTGATGACGAGAAGAAGAAAGGAGAAATAGAGCCAAAGGGAGACAATTCAACAAATCAACAGAACAAAGAACAAGGGAAGACAAGTAGTAGTGGTAAATGGAAAGGTAAACATGCCACTATTTCTTTGAATACTTGTAAAGATTCTAATAATTTCTGTAAGAATTTTGATGTAAATTGACATACTAACACCACATGTTGGAAGTTGCATCCGAAATTTCACCTAAAGCATAGAACCAAGGATTCTAAGAAATTCGTGGCCACTATGAAGATAGAAAGAGAGGTGGACATTGATGATGATTTAGGATGTAGATGAGAGGCTGGGATGCATGGCCACTAACATGTATGGGGCAATAGAAGAAGAAGATATGAGTAAGTTATTTCAAATCAGAATCCAAATCAAGAAGACTAAGGTAAACACTTTAGTAGATTTTGGTTCTCAGTCAAATTTGATTTATGATGCGGTTATAGGACAACTTGGTCTAGATACTTACATGCATCCACATCCATACCCACTGGGATGGGTGAAGAAGGGTGTAGAAATACAAGTTACAAGGAAGTGTAAGTTTCAGTTTGGGATAAATACCTAATACATAGATGTATTAGAGGCTGATATTATTCCACTTGATGCATTTGATGTTGTCTTCGGAAGTCCTTACTTATATGTCAGGGATGTTGTGTTCACAAGGAGGGAGAACTAGTATAGATGGGTCAAGGATGGAGTCAGTTTTAACATCCAGGAACACCAGAGAAAATCAAAGAAGGCTATGGTAAGTGCTAACCAAGCACCAAGAATTATTCAGGAAAATCATCAATTTTTTTTTCTTTCATTGGAAGAAAAGAAAAATGGACATGAGAGCATGGATATTTCTGACCAAAGGATGGAGAATTTGGATAGCACTTGTCAGTTTTTACAGAAGAAGCCACCATAGGAACTACTCATTCAAGGAGAAAAACAAACTTCCACTATGCAGTCACTATATCTACCTATGGATTCACTGGACCTGACCATGGGGCAGCAAGAAGAAGAGGAGATACAAGGAACGGTGGTGACTATAGCAGCAACATACTTGGAGAGGATTCAACCAATCCATCTCAAGAGACAAATACAAGAAAAGGACTAAACCACTACAGTATGGGACCTTCGCCATACTTGAGTAGGTTGGAGAAGAAACCTTCAGGCCATACTTCATGCAGATGCATGCGATAGTAAGTTACAAGAGCTCACATCCACTAATGCCATCTATGCATGACAAAGAAGGAAAGATACAAAAGTTACCTTCCAAAGAGGATTGTACTCGAGGCAACTCGGAGGAGGATGTAGCACTGGAGCAACAAACCAGAGATCCACAAGAGTCTTGGCAGGTTGGACAAGAGAAGACACCAAGGAAGACCCAGTGGTACTTGAATGAGCACGAGAGGGAGTTGATTCCTCTACCACTCCCCCACTAAGCTTTTATGGGACCAAAATCCTCCTAAGTAGGGGAGGTATGATCCATAGGGATCCAGAAAAACACACCACTTCATCAGTTCCATCAGCACCAAGAAGGAGAAACAAGAAAAGTGAATAAAATGAGGTAAACAAAGGTTCTGGAAGGAACCACCACTCTGTACAAAGTGGCGGTTTCAGAACCACCTCCCTGCAAGGGTGGCGGTCATAAGACTACCGATTTGCTCAGGGTGGCGGTCTTGACACTTTCAAACAGAAAAGAAGAATGGAACGCGAATGGACGTGAATTTGAAGCACCCAGTCGTGTCTCTTCCCCTTCCATGCCCTTTCACATCCTCCAGTGCACGGGAGGACATGGGAAGGCCTATAAATGCATGAAGGGAGCAAGAGAATGAGGCATTCAAAGATCCAGAGAGATCAAGAAGCAAAGTTTAATGAGAGCAGTGAGCAAGATCTTCAGTGCTGGAATGGAATTGTAGGAGCAAGGTGTAGAAACAGAGCAAACAAGTAATTGGAGAGAAGGTTTACATTGTTGCTTCTTTTCATACTTATTGTAATCTGTAATTGTCTATATTAGACCAATAAAAGTGGGAAGAAAGAGTAGTTTCCCTTCCCGACTGGTTTTCCTCCATTGGAGGTTTCCAGATAAAATTGTTGGTGTTGAATTTTGAATTCTTTCCTTCTCTACAATTTCCTTTCTATAACACTAGATAATCAGTCACAAAGCTCTAATTTTTCAAGAAAATCTGTCATTTTCAAAAGTTGAAAGTAGAACAACATAGTTATGTGATTCATAGAGTTCCAAAGTGGAAGTTTACGGATCAGTCCTTTATTATGATCACAAAACTTTATATTTATATGATTCCCTTGTTTGAATTTCATAATTAACCTTGAAAATACCGAATACCAAAAAGATAAGATGCTCAAATGGCTAGAAAGGACCCAAAAGATGTAAACAAAGTACAAAAGGGTCAAGGGTTCCCAGAGGGGATGAGGGTGCCTGACCCTAGCGTCCTGACTAGGCGCTGGTGTCTAGGATGATAAATGTTGAAGAATAAAAAGGAATAATGAGCAAGTAAGGGTTAAGGATTCCAAAATTGGCAAAATGTGGGAAGAAAAGAAAGATTTTCAAAGATGCATGGGTTAGTATTAGTAATTTTTTACTCTAGAAGTCATATAAATAGTAGTATGGAATCAGGACTAAATAGTTACCCAAAGTGTGTGATTTTATGTCTACATTTGTGCCCAGAATTTATGTTGGTGAGTGGAAAGTTTGGTAACATAAAGTAGATAAAGATACATACTTGATAGCCATGTAGATTATGTAGAAAGAGTGTGTCAAGGGACAAAACAAAGCATGGAGTGATAAACATGTGAAGCGTTGATGTTAAAGAGGAGAAAATGCAAAACATGGTGATGAAAATGAATCTGAAGGATGAAACACATATATGTAGATGTTGCAATGTGCATGGAATTGAATAGAGGTTGTGAATTATGTTGACTGCTTCCCATACGGACATACCTGCAAAATAGAAGAACAAACATAGTAGTTAAATACAAAGTTAATATGATTGATATATGTAATCTTGAGAGTAAAGTGTGTAAGGAAAGTAGGTAAAATATGAAAATTTTGAAAAAGGAACATGTGCACCTAATCTGTGATGAGGAAATGCGTGAGATAATGATCCCATACATAAAGTAGATGAATGAGTTTTCATGTGATCTCATTCAAATGTTGTGTCAGGTGAAGAGGTATATTGGGAGCGATCTCATGACTGATATGGAAGAAATAATGCTAGGGAGAAAAACTTAGTATTATCCTCCAGCTCTTTGACTTCTTCCCACAAGATCTAGATGGTGTGTATCCCTCAAAAGGAAAGTGCTAAGGACTGTATGCCCTGTAAAAGCCTTCACTGTGTGAAAGTTAGTATAGATGCTTCAATGAAAATGTAAATGGTATGTGATAACTTTGCCTTAGGTTATAAGACAAAAAGGTATTGATGTAGTGCTAAGGACCCAAGTTTGATTCTGAGCCTTGAAAGTGAAAACTGTGTTGTATAACACTATTTGTGCTAAGGAATATAAATGTATGAACTATATAGGGTGAAAATGATTTACCCAGATGATCACCCTAAAAGTTGGGGTGAATAAAATGTCGCTGAAGGAGTATGTGGATCCTAAAAACTCATGGATCATGGCATATGTTGAAATAGTTCTGTATAGGGGGAAGGGAATCATGCTTGGTAGAAACTAAGACACACACAAACAAAGTGGCTAGGAAATAATTTATTTGTCTAATAAACATCGTACAAGAAACATACATTATGAAGACAAAATGAATGTTAAGGTAAACAAATATTTATAAGCTAAGACAATAAGTTAGTAAACAAGAAGATAATGTAGGATTATGAAATTGTGGGTACAAATGATGGGACATCATTCTCAATGTCATAAGACAATCAAGGCCAACATTGGTGACATGGACATGCACACAAGATAAAGGGAAAATCCTGTTCATTCTGCATACAATGAAAAAATGACAAACAATGTAACATACTTCATGGTGGTGGTAAATAGCACCTGCAAAATAAATGTTACACATGAAGGTTCATTAGCATGTTAGGTAAAGATAATTTTTAATCGTACGTTTCGAAAACTGCGTGTATACATCCGATAAAGTTAGTGTGCTATGAAATCGAAAATGAAAGTGATCGACATATGTAGTGTATGAAAGTGGATTTTAGGAGTTATGTGGGAGTGCATAATAGGTTTGTGCTAAGAATTGTATGCTACGTGTAAAATCTATACAATTTACATGATCACAACTAGCAAGATTGTGAACATGCATATGTCTATGATTAAGATAATGACATACAAAATTTCTAACTATCAAACATGTTAGATAAAGATGTACATAAAAACATGAACTAAAAAGAGTGAATGCAACCAAGATATGAAGTATGTTGTAGATGCAGACAAAATGGACATGTAGTGTGAATGATAGGAGAAATGTGCCCCCGAGTGAGATGTGTATGTATGAGATGAGTTTCATTTATTTATGCCCTCTTAACAATCAAGAATGAACTGTAAACGAGATTACATCATCAAGCAATTGTTTGAATGTGTGTAGTAAGAAGATGTGATCATCAAAGCACAAAGTTAGTTGTGTAAATGCCCTTTTTAGTGACTCAATGAGTCTTAAATCGCACGTGAGTGTGATGGAGGTCCATTTGAGATGTATACCCTTAACGGTCATGAGTATGGACCATAGGAACTAGAGTGTAGATTATAGCTATTTCATGTTCAGGTGGAACTTGGTTTTATTGGAGAGATATGTTGATTATGAATCTTGTTGTAGACATGTTATGTGTTGAATGTAGACCCTAGTCAAAATTGTCCAATGTTTTCATGTGACACATTGTGTAAAAGGATTGGTAGATTTATTGTAAAAGTAGAGATGGATTTGTATGTTTCAGGTAGATGTATGAGGTGTGATGTATGTCATGAGACTATGTTAGTGGCACATTCCCTAGCCATGCACTCAAGTGTACAAGATGTTTTGTGTAGATTGATGCGAGGAGGGTACACGTTGTATATGTTGTTTGCATATGTGTGTACTAAGAGTATATTGCAAGTGGGTTGATTGCAAGGTGGTGAATATGTGTGAGAAATAGAATGGTGTGTAATATAATGTGTAGTGTGTGAGATTCATGTATATAGTATGCCCTCAATGGTCAAGTGTGAACCAAAGCACAAGAGTGTGTCATCGGGAAATGATATGAGAGTATATGCTAGATAAATATGTGGATATAATGTATAGCATGAAGATATGGGGAATTGTTATTATTGTAACATGATCCCTCAAAAGTTTGTTATGTAAGGCTATCATAAGAACACCAGTGCATCATCGGGGGGTAAGGTGAGGAAATCACCTACCAAAGAACAAGCGGGCGTGGAGTGGTGGAAGCATTTGGCGTGTAAGTAACGTGAGTGTATGAACCAAACTAAATGCCAGATGTAATGGTGCTAATGATGGGTGATACAACGGTGGGAAGTATAGATGTTGATGGCTCAGGCAACCAATGTGTAGTAGGAACATGATGCAGAGGATGAGATGGTGCAGTGGGGGATGGATGAATAGTGACTTGAGGAGCAGGTGCATGAGATAAGTGAATTAAACTAGAAGCACGCTTGCGTGGAATTGGAGACATAGACCGCTCACGAGAGCGATGACCAAAGGCAATGAAACCCTTATCTTATAATAGTTGTAATCAATAATGAAGGGCACTACAGTCATTGTCGTGATGGCCATTGATGTGATGATAGTTACAATATGGTCTATCATGTTGCCATTGCAAGCGATGAGGTGGATGATGTTGATTAGAAGGTAAGCGAATCATGCACTTATCAAACAAAGAACACAACACAACATGAGGCCTAACATTATGAGAAAAGTGTAATGGTTCCCGTGGATGGTATGGAGATGCCCTAGATGGAGACTGATGTGGTGGAGGAGATGGATGATGCTTACATGATGAAGTAGATTGATTTTTCTTGCGAGGTGGAGGATATGGAGACCTAGGAGGATGCTCAATGTGATGGAAGATTTTTGCATAGGAAGATTAGATGATGCAATTTTAGGAGAACAGAGATAGGAGGATCTATTTTCATGTGTAGGGTTAATTTGAGATCCTGTTCTAAATCGATGACCTTATAACATAAGAGTGTGAATGGTTCACATGTATCATATTGCATGCATTGTTTTAAAGGAGGAATCAAGCTACGACAAAAGATGAATTACTTTTCTAAGTCAATGGGATGAAAAAATTAGCTGATGCATGCAAGCATTGAAATGTAAAATGTAATCAATAATGGGATGTGTCTTGCCTTGATGTAATCTAGATAAACAATCATATGTGACTCTAGGGCAATTGTTAAGTATAAAGCGTTGGAAGGAATGTCTCTTACATCTCACAATAGGTACTAATAGATCCAAAGGGTAAATGTGTGTACTAGTGGAGAGCATTGTTAGTAAGACTATGATGAAAAGCTTTGATCAACAATTGATCATTAAAGTAGGGAGCCATATCTAGACGATAATGTTTAAGATGCAAATATGGATTTTTAGTACCATCAAAGCATGAAAATGTAGGCATAATGAAATTCTTAGGGAATGTTGAATTGTGAATCTTTTTTCAGAATAGCATTCCATGTAAAGAAATCTTATCAATAGAAGCGTAAAAGGATTTGTTTTCAAGTGTAAGAGATTGGTCCTGAGATTGTAAGTGGTTGACAACATGTATGAGAGATAAGATGTCGTGTAAAGGAATGGTAGAAGTTGTGAATGTTGTATTGAGTGGTTGAATCTCGCCATTATGAGTGATCATAGTGATGTTAAGAGAAGAATTAGAAGAAGTCGATGCTAATGGCACACTAAATATAGGTGCTGAAGAAGTGATAAGTGGTGAAGAACATGAAGTTTCGATAGGAGTAATGGAAGGAGATGAATCATGCATGTTACTAGAGTTAATCTTAGAAGAAGATGAAGGCGAAGTAGAAAATTCACATTCAATAGTATGCAAAAGAGTAGAATCATTACTAGTATGTGTATCAATATTAGAAAAATATTTAGATGCAAGGTTTTCATTAAGTATATCATCAACATGTAATGAAGGAGAAGGAGAACTAATAAGCAATGCAACATTAGAAACATTTTCAGAAATGCAAGGATTATGAGATGCAACTCTGGAACAATCCTAACTATTATAAGAAACACCATCATGCACATGTACACTCTCATCATGTGTTTTATCTGTATTATTGCAATCAAGACCAAGAAAATAATCTATAATAACCTCATGTAGAGTTTCAATAGAAATAAAAGAAGGCAGAGGAGGCCTATTGCTTACAAGATAACAAGGAGTACAACTAGAAAAAATTGTTGGATTAGAAATAATGCTAATGGTAGAATGGTCAAAGGTAGTAGGAATATTGCATTCATTAGATAACAGTTGCCTTTGAGTATCATTTGGGAGAATAGTGTTATGATAGAGAGTGCTAATTTCAGCTATGGTTACTTCATAGTAAATAGGATTAATGCTCACATGAGGCATGACTAGCCTAGGAGGAGAAGAACCATTCTTAGACAATAGGGTTTTAGTGGATCCTAGGGCAAGGAATTATAAGCTACATGTTCACCAAAATGATTAATCTAAATGTGAAAATATATGCCTAATTTGATTGTTATTGCAATAGTAAATGAGTATACAATCAAGTATGGAAATTAAGCCAAACAAACTAAATATATATATAAAACCGTAATTACAAAGAGGAGAATAAGGTACGTAGCTGATTTGTAATAAAATCTAGATTGTACCGAGGTGCTGAGTGGATGAATAGAGAGGGAGGAGCATCAAAAAGAACCCCAGAAAAGTGTGCGAGCTGACGATCTTCTTGGACTGGGGTACGTGGAGAGGGACAGGGGTGCCCGTGGGCACCCTAGCCCTGTTTCTGGGCACCTGTGTCTACCGAAATGCTCAGAAAACCTCCTCTGAGTGGTCATTAGTTGTTCAATGTTATTCTCCTTTGGTCACTAAGAGGTCGCACCAAGATCGTCGAGCTCGATGGAAACCTAAAATGAAGTAATGACCTGTAAAACCCTCAAATATACATCAAATCTTGAAAAAGAAAGATGCAGAATGAGAGGTCAGACCATCCTCAACTGTCACAATGGTTATCTTATGACTGAGCGTTGCACTACATATTAGACCTAATTTAGTTCTGTGTGCATGTGTGTGGAATTGTGCCCTAGGTGGCTCTTGTGCGTGTCACACTTGATAGTGAACAAGTAAGCTAAATGTAAAGAAATGTAATATATGTGTGCATGGAATATAATGAACTTCCCTCCTATGAAAAATAACTAGCCCTTGTGTCCCTTGGATGGTGTTAGATGGATGTACTGGAGTCTTAGATGCTTTATGGATGCAACCTTAAGTGGTGATAGCTAATGCTTAGTGTTTGGTCCTTTATTATGATCACATAAATTTATATTTATATGATTCCCTTGCTTACATTTCATAATTAACCTCAAAAATTCCGACTGCCAAAAAGATAAGATTCTCAAACAACTATTAAGGACCCAAAAGATGTGAATAAAGTACAAAGAGGTCAGGGGTGCCCAGAGGGGATGAGGGCGCCTAACGATGGTGTCCTAGCTGGGTGACAGTATCCATGATGATAAATGTCAAAGTATAAAAAGGAAGAATGGGCAAGTAAGGGTGTACGACCAAAAGTGGCAACAAAAAGCAAAGAAAGATGGCCAAAAATATGGGTTAATTAGTACTTTTCTTACTTAGGAATCATATGAATAATAATATGTAATCATGATTAAATAGATACCTAAAGCACATGATTTTGTGTCTACAATTGGATCATACACGTTTTGACATACTTTTTATCTTTCTAACATGCTAACGGGTGCTTCATGTGCAACATTTATCTTTTAGGAACTATTTGCTACCATGGCTATTTGATATTGATTAACTAAAAATGGACTAACTATGTAGTATGGGGATAGTTAATCTAAGCTAAGAACAATTGTAATAAAATAGATAAATGTAGTAAATAAGAATGTAAATGAGATAAACAACTATGCAATAGGAAATACTAACCCTAATATGCAAGAGGGAAGAGGAAAAAACTCAACTGAATAACAGATGCCTATCGGAGAGTGTCGAAGAGGTGACTAGAAAAATCAGGAGTAGGAACAACTATGCAAAATTCCTGAAAAGAATGGATCTGGAGGATCTAGCTGGATTGAAGCACTTGGAGGAGGACTGAGGTGCTCACGGGCACTCTGGTCTAAAATCTGGGCACCTTGGTCTGTGTAGAAGGTCAGAAATTGATCTCCATAGGGCTAGGAGGTGATCTAGAACCTTCATTGTTTGTAGTACCAGATTCATCATGCTCCTTCGGATGTCACCAATAATTCAAGATAAAAGAAAGACCTGTAAGATCCCAAGACAAACATCAAACCCTAAAAAAGAATAATGCATATGAAGGGTTCAGACTAACCTCATCTACCATAATGGTGGACTTACTAATTGAGCACTGCACTACATCTCAGACCCGATGTAGTTCTATGTGCAAGTGTGTTTTAACATACCCTAGGTTGCTCTTGTGTCAGTCGCACTTTGTGAGGTAGTGAGTAATAACTGTGTAGAAAATATAATAGAATGTGTGCATGGAATATAATATAATCCCCCCTATGAAGTGTGATGCAGATTTCCTAGCCTTGTGCTTTAATGATGGAGCTATGTGGATGCAAGTGATCTCCAATGCAATAAATGGATGCAACTCTAGATGGAGTAATAGTAGTAAGTGATACTAGGTCCCTCATTATGGTCTCATAACTTTATATTTATAGGGTTCTCTTGATCTAATTTTGTAATGAACCCCAAATAGGCCAACCACCAGAAAGATAAAGATGCCAAATGACTAGAAAGAGCCCAAAACGTGGCAGGAAAGTGTAAGAAGGAATGGAGTGCCCTAATACTAGCTTGGGTGCCCCAATCGAGGCTAAAATGATGGAAAATGATCGAAAAAGACTGGGCATGTGGACAAAAAGAGGTGGTAATGATGAAATAAAAGAAATCAAGATGGCTAAAATATGGGGGTTAATTAGTACTTTCTTCACTCAAGAACCTTCTAAATAGTAGTATGAGACCGAGATAAATAAATGTCTAAAGTGCATGATTTTGTGACTACATTTTTCCCCCACTTTATGTTGGTGAGGGGAAAGCTCGGTAACATAAAGTAGATAGAGATGCATACCTGATGTACATGAAGTATGTAGTAGAAACGCACCGAAGGACTAGACAAAAGCTTAAAATGACAAAAATATGGAGGAGCGTGGAAACTAAAGATGAAAAATGCGTAAAGAAAAATCGATGAGAGTGAACCTAGGGTGGAACACATGTTTAATTGCTACAGTGTGTAATGTACCTGCATGGTTAGTAAAGTGTGTGCTATTGTGAAGTGTTGTTGTTGCCCCTAATTTGACTGCTTGTTTCTCATACGACCGGACATGCAAGGAGAAAATGATCAAGTAGTCAAATAGTTATGTATGTATGTGTAAAAACTTAATGTAAAAGATGCATGTATATGTAAAATACACAAATGTAAATGTGTAAATAGAACATGTGCACCTGATCCATGTCGATAAAGAGAGTGTAGAAGGATATCCTGTATTGCGAGTTTTTTGGGTGATCTCATGCCACCCTAGCTGAAGAAGTGTAGGTAGGAAATGCTATGTGTCCTCCAAGCTCTAACTGCTTCCTTGGATTTATGTGAAGAGATCTCTGTGTCTTCCTGGTTTTTTGGGCGATTCGATGCCACTGGCTGAAGTAGTGTAGAGAGGCACACCCACTATAACCTCTAAGCCTGTAATTGTTTCCTAGAATGCTAAGGACAACCATGTCCTGTAAAAGCCGTTGCGTATGGGGTTCGTAGACTAGTTTGAACCCAATTGATGTATATAAATAAACCGAACAGATGTAGAATCTTTGTGTTAGTATGTAAAATCTCAAATGATGCCCCCCTCTTTGGGGGCATATACAACGTCACTGATAGGAGGATACAACCCCAAAAGAGGACCAACCACATGTACTCTATAACTTTGCCCTGCAGGGGAAGGGAATGTGCTTGGTAAAAACCAAGGTGTGCACAAACAAGGATGGCTAGCCAAAGACAAGTGTTAGTACAAAAACACACACATGTAGAAAACAAGTGTAATTTATGCAGACAATGTAAAAACTACCAAGCACAGTAGTGTGAACACACAAGAAGACAAGTAAGCCACACAAAGTAGATTGCAAACATGGGACATCACTCATGATGTTGTAATACATGCAATGCCATCATGGTCGCAAACACAAAAAAGTGTGCACACCAAACATAGGGTAAGGTTTGCATATAAGAAACAAACAATGGCAAACACGTACAAACAAGAGAAGTAGTCATGGAAACATGTAATCCTGCAAAACAAGTGTTACACATGGAACACCCATTAGCATGTTAGAGAAATAACCAATATGTCAAAGCGTGAATGACCAAGTAATGTAAAGTGCTAAGTACAAAATGAAACAATAACACCTATGAGAATCGAATGTGGATTCCCCCAACAACCAGTGTAGGAAGGGTAGAAGGTAAGAATCCATGTTGCGTGTGAAGGATCTGTATATATGATCACAACTAGATAAAGGCGTGAACTCGCATGTGTAGATGTTATAAATAATGACATATAAGAAATTGATCTAACATGTGTAGTTAAGTGATCATGTAAAACACTAGCAAACAAGAGTAAATGCCCCCAAGATAATGCAATATGTTGTGGATGGATGAAATGGAATGCAAGATGGAATGATAGGAGCCACATGCCCCTTGAGTGAATGGAAGTGCATGTAGTGAGGTTCATTTTGTTTTCCCCCTCAATAGTCAAGAATGAACTGTAAATGAGAGTGCATCGTCGGGAAATGGTCGAGTAGTTTGTGTTGTGTCTAACGCGCTATGATGAATGTGTAAGAGTAGCGATGAGATACGACCTAGAAATTATATGTGTGTGAACCCTATAGCCAAAGCATATATCATGACTAGATGAACGTATCTGTGATGATTTAGCCTAAGCGTATATTATTACCATATGAATGAATGAATGAATGATGATTTAGCCCTAAGCATATATCACTACAAGATGAATAGAGGAGTGATGATTTAGCCCTAAGCGTATATGAGTACAAGATGAAAGGAGGGAGTGGTGATGTAACCTAAGTTGTATACCACTAAAAAATGATAGAATAGGTGAATATTTAGCCTAGAGTGTATGTCACTAGCCTAGGATTATCACATGTGTGATGCATGTAAGTTCCATTTGATTTGTAAACCCTTAGCAGTTGAGGATGGACCGAGGAACTAAAGTGCGTCATATGGTGGTGAGTGTAATAGTAGAAGACAATATAGTATTTATGATGACCATATGATGAGTAGAATGTATAAATACGTGGTGTGTAATATGCAATGGTAGATATGTAGAATGTATAAAATGTAATATATAATGTGTAATGTAATACATGTAGATAGATGAGTAATGTAGTATGTAGGAATAAATGCAATGCTAGATGGATGTATGATGAAGACTAGCATAATGTTTAGAATATAAGTAATGTGGGGATGCACAGTGTATGATGTATGATATATTCCTATGTATAGGATGTGAGGAAATATGTGTAAATAGCCTAATAGTGTATAATACAAAACACGTAAGGTGAGGACTGGTATAATGTACGAATGTGGAAATGGCACAATATTGTAGATGAATGCAGAGAATGTATGATATATAGTGCATGACATGCGATGTGTGACTAGATGTAGTATGTAATGCCTAGAGTGTAGTGTGTGGGGTTCAGTGTAGTAGTAATCCCTCGACACTCAAGTGTGAACTAAAGCACAAGAGTGTGTCATCGGGTAATAACGACACTAAAGTGTGTATTGAGTATGCATATGTTATGAGATTGATGTATTAGAATGTAAGAGTGAGATAACTGTAGATGTTAAGATTAGGGGGTATGTGGGATGATATGCCCCCCAAGTGTATGATAATGTGTGTACTATGTGATAAATGATGTATGAGGGTGATGAAGCATTATAGATTTTGTTTAATTGGTGATGTGTAAGGAGCATTAAAGTATGATAGATGTGGGTATGTATAAGTGGTGCTATAATGGAGGAATATGGTAATGTAAGATGAAATGAGGTTCTTTATGGTAAAGGACCCCTCAACAGTCATATAAGAACCATAAGAATGTGAGTGTGTCATCAAGAGGGTAGAGTGACAAGATTCACCTACCAAAGACCAAGTTTACGTGCGGTGGTACCTTGTTGGACAAGGTTTATACTAGAACTATGTGGCGGTGGTGACAGTGAAAATATACCATAAACACTAGGAGAAGGATTAGTTGTTGGGGACGAAATTAATTGGTTGGAGCTTAGATCTGAGAGGAGGCCAAGTTGCATAGAGTCTCAAGGGAGACTGCTTAGGTTAATTTGGTAATGCAGTAAATGACTCAGTGGTTCTTGTAAGCTTGAAGAAGGCACAACAGAAATGGTGGCATGATTCTCATAAAGTGGAGAAGAAGAAACATCCGAAATAGGGGAATCATGTGATGGAACTATAATATTTGTCTAACTAGGAGAAGAATCATTATGCACATGGGAGTGATTATCAAAATTAATGGTGCAAGGGTCTTCTTCAATTTCTCCTTGTTATCACACTATAGGTCACAACTTCCTTAAGATTGCAAAACATCAGTTAATCACCCTTGGTTTGAGGATATAGATAAATGCACTAGTTTGATGTAGACTATTGTATTCACATAGTATATGTTGTAGGTATTTTTTCACTGTATAAACTTATTGAATCATATGTGAATAAAAACATGAGCTTATACCTTAGCTTTAGTTGACCAATCTTCCCTTACTTACCTTTATGGACACTATACTTTGTTAAAGCCTTGTCTTCTTGCACAACTCTATTTAGCACTATACTTCTTGGTTTAGCCACCACTAAGAAACTCACATATACTTATGAGTTCATCATGAGATTATCACACTTCTTATCTACCTATGATTTCACTTGTTCATACTTCATCCTCTTGTTACTAGACTTCTTAACTTCACCATGCCCATGCACATACTTCATCTCCACTCAAACACACCTTATCTTCAATACTTCACTCCCTCTTACATTGTCATCAAAATCATAGCCTATAGAGGCTCTTCATAGCCTATCATGCCAAAACCATGCTTCTGAATATTCCAACATTTCAGAAATACCATCCTTGTCCAATACCAATCTATCCCATGTTCCATACCTCACCTCTAAATTCTTCTTATCACCACTCTTTTCTAAACTAGCCTAATAAGCTAGAAATGGTTATATAGCCCAATATTGTGCTTAGGGGTTTGATTCACCATCATCATCCATAAAATACTTATTTTGACTGCTATGAGGTGACTATATCTCTAAACTCTGCCCTATCCTTGCAATTGTTCTCAAGTCTTTCATACTAGCTTCATTTCTTAGTAGCCTTCCTATACACAAATGATAGTGAATCTCAAATGTTTATGAAACAACCTTACCTTCAAAGGACTGATTCAAAGACCCTTTATGAAACCCTAACATGAGTCCAAGTCTCACTATTTACTCCTTTGTACGAAATTGTACTTCTCCAACTATCCTAGGCTTATTTAGGCATAATTAGGCCTTTTATAGGGCTACAAATGAGTGTAGAGGTTCCAAAGGTACATACAACCTTCCACCTCCTTCAAACATTTTTCAACTCCTCCATGTGGTATTTGGGCTTTTTATGCACTAAACATCTCTAAAACCGTCATTGTACAGTCTAGATCAATAAAGTGTATGCCTAGAACACAAGGTCTTGTGAAAGTATCCCTTACCAATGGATTTTGGCTCTACAATTTCAACCAATACTAGATGACATCAAAAGCATTAGAATTTTAAAAATTTAAGAAATTCCACCTTACGATGAGGAGAACATGAAAGCCCTAGTTTAGGGGTAGGGAGGGAAAAATTAAGCACACAAAACACATATCGATGTTTCAAGACCCCAAATAAATTTCCTTGGGCTTGTGATGAGGCCCTCCAACTTCCCCAATAATAACAACCAGCCTCTAAGCCTTAAAACTTTGATTATCACCTTCCTAGCCTCATTCTATGCATAAACACTGTCAACAATGCATGGAAAACATGGTAGAACTTGCAAAGCACATCATGAAATCACTGATAACCTTCAATATTTGTTATTTCCACACAATTACACCTAATTACCATCATCTTTCCTAAATTAATTACATATGGAGGCCAAAAATCCCATTTTAAGTGTTCCAAACCACAATCCTAGTCTAACTATACTACTCCCTTAGATAAGTCAACAACTTTTTGACTTGGAAAACAATCCAAACCACCTAAGTTGTTGATAACAACTTGGTTCGACATGAGAATATCTCTCCAAATCTGGTTTTACACTATTTTGGCCTTCACAACTCAAATAGGCCTTATTTTTTTTGGTGTTTACAACTACACATGCAAATTAGAAACTTTGAAATACATGCCAATGGAGGGTAATTATGACATACATACCTAAAACAAACTAGACTCCAATCACACATGACAACCTCTATGACATCCTATTGATGCACCTGTTAGTGCAAAATCACAACACCCATGAATGTCTACAACCAGATGGGTTGAGACTCTTAGTGTGATTGCACAACATGGAGCATCTCTCAAGGTGTGGGACCTTGCGAGTTGAGCGAGCTCTCCAGATTGAGGCCGGTTCTTATCCCTCTGTTCAGGTGTATACAAACAAATTGTAGAGGATCTATTATAAGTCTATTCTATCTACTAAGGAGACATGGTTAGAGAGATGTAAGAAAATAAACCTAAGCTAACGAGGTGATACACCAAAGGGATGTTAGACACTCGTTCTGTAGTTTAACAAAGACCACAAGAATGTAATACAAACAACATGCACAGATGACCAAATCGCAATAAGAGATCATAGAGACAATAACGAATACATGAGAGGCTCGAGAAACATCCATTAACAAAACTTGCATTACAACTTGAAGGAGAGGTTAGAAAAGATCCATAAATCCTTCCATGAACAAAAGAAGAAGGGACGACACAAAATAGAAATGTCCAACCTTTTATAATGAGCCCTGACCTTGCCTTTATAGATTCAACACCCAGGGAAGAAGGAGAGAGAACCAGGAAAACCCGTTCAAAGCTCAACCACTACCATCAATGCCTCCTACAAAATCTGCCCCAAATCTGTCGTGCTTGCATCAACTACTTGTTCGACACCTTGAAGGGGGAGGAAACAACAGATCGGATCAAATCCAATCTAGTTGTTAGGGGCAAATAGATCATGTATTAATGGCCCAAAGATGTTTCTTCATTTTTTTCCACCTAACCTCTCCAAACTTAAAGTTTTAGATCTCCATGGCGTAGACGAGGCCGAGATCTTCCCAGCGGTGCCAGATTTGTTGGATTTTGAGCACCGAGTCAAAAGATATGCCCATTTGAAATTTGAATCGGGTTCATACAAAATAATAGGAACCAGCTACCAAAACGGGCCCCCTTTTGAAACTAGACACGTGGAGGGCTGGCGCATGTCTGAGGGCAGCCTTTGTATTTTACTTTTGGAGTTGTGTCGGGCTGACACGTGGCTTCTTCCATGGCTTGCTTAGTTTCTTCATGTCTTTTGGCTAAGTATTTTTCTCGGCGGGGTCATATATCTGACCGGAGACACGTGGCGGCCTGATGCTTATTTGGAAACATTCCCCCAATCTTACTCTTGAATTAGCACCATGCAGACACTTAACACCCTCTACTAGCTTGTCTCAATGATTTGAGTTTTCAACCCCGCCCCTGTCCCTTTATGAAATCGGACGCATGGAGGCTCTACGATCACTTAGAAACCTGCTAAGGATTTTTCCCTTGAAGGAGCGTTGGGTTGACACGTGGAAGCCTCTGTAGACTCTTGGAATTTTCAACGACCGCTCCTACCTTTTTGGGCCCTGAACACGTGGCAAGTTGGCACTCGTTCTCCATACTTAGCCGATTTTGGGCCCACTCTATCCCATTTTTCAACTTGGGCTACGTGGTGAGCCCGCGCTCATTTGGGTCTCCACTTGTGGATTTAATTTTGGGGATGTGCCAAGCTGACACGTGGTGGCTTCTGCTAGCACTTCTATACTTAGTCTTTTTTTTGAGCTCGTTCTGAACTGTTTCAGATCCCGAAGACTTCAAAATTTTTCCATTTCTTCTCCTTTGAGCCTATGGCTTCTTTGACACTGTCTTATCCTTCCCCGACCCCGATATTCCATTTCCAAGCCCACTTGTAATCTGTTTGTTGGTTTTGAGGCACAAATTCGCTTGATAGAACCGTTTCTTGAATTTTTTCTTGCACGGGGTCATTTGATCTTTCATAGGTGTTTCCAATCCATTGTAGAGTTCCTCTGTTACTTGATTGTAGGATTTGAATGTGATTTCTCTGGTTCCTTTTGTGCGGGGTCGTGACTGATCCAATTTTACCGGGGAACAAAATAATTATAACAACACCTGCATCAATTAATCATGTAATGAATAAGAGAAACATCTAAATCTTCTGTAGAAAGATTATATCGAGGCTCACTAGTAGCCGCATAAAATGGTATAACAATTGTAGATGGGTATGTTGTAAGTGCTTACTTAGATGAATCTTGACTAATTGACAGAAGAATATACTTAAGAGCCCATGTGGGTGTAACCTTTGTAAGAGGATGTTGTGCATTAAATGAAATAAGACCTTGACACTTAATACTTTATATTATGGGATACAAAGTATGACAATCATTGTCATTATGTCCATTGATTCGATGATAATTGCAATATGGATGACCTTGATATTTTATTAACCGATAGGGAGAACAGTGATGAGTAGACAATAGAGTAAACAACTGATGACTAATGAGGTGATTAAGAATGTCATGTGGCATAACATTATGCTAAAATATGAGAGGCTTAGGTAATGACATGTCTTGAGGTTTGACTAGATGACATGTAGTGAACATAGATTGCATATAAGATGTAGAAGGAGCACAAACATGCGATTGAGAAGCATCCTTAAGCTGTTGAATCTCAGATCTAAGAGATGTGATTATGGATTCCATGGCTGTAAATTTATCTTGCAATAATGCATGTAAGGCTTGAATTGAGTCTAATAGTGGTTGATTAGATGGAGGATCATTAAGACTAGGGTCGACAAATAAACAATAAAACATAGAACTTAATTCGTGTGGTGGCGTATTATCATCAAAATACTTGGCATCTAGGGTTTTTTGTAAAATATCCCGACAATTGGGATATCTCTTAAGCAAATTAGATAAAGAAACTTGACAAGCCATGATAGAGAAAAATGAGAATCCTAAGCGTGAAATACATTGGGTTCACCAAAATTATTAACTAAAAATGGAATAAATATGTAGTATGGGGATAGTTAATCTAAGCTATGAACAATTGTAATAAAACAGATAAATGTAGTAAATAAGAATGTAAATGAGCTAAAAAAATATGCAAAAGGAAATGCTAACCCTAATATGTAAGAGGGAAGAGGAAAAAACTCAACTGAATAACAAATTCCTATCAGAGAGTGTCACAAAGGTGACTGGAAAAATTAGGAGCAGGAACAACTCTATAGAAGTCCCAAAAAGGATGGATTTGGAGGATCTAGCTGGATTGGAGCATCTAGAGGAGGAATGGGGCACTCACAGGTGCTCTGGTTTGTAATCTTAGCACCCTGGTCTGTGTAAAAGGTCTAAAATTGATCATCACATGGCTGGGAGGTGATATGGAACCTTCGTTGTGTGTCGTATTAGATTCATTGTGCTCCTTCAAATGTCGCCAATAATTCAAGATGAAAGAAAGACCTACAGGACCCCAAAACAAACATTAAACCCTAAAAAATAATAATGCATATGAAGGGGTCGGATTAACCTAAACTGTGACAATGGTGGACTCACTAACTGAGCACTGCACTACATCTCAAACCTAATGTAGTTCTATGTGCAAGTGTGTGTGAACATGCCCTAGGTTGCTCTTGTGCCAGTCGCACTTTGTGAGGTAGCGAGCAATAACTATGTGTAGAAAATGTTATAGAATGTGTGCATGGAATAGAATAGGATCCCCCCTATGAAGTGTGATGCAGATGTCCTAGCCTTGTGCCTTGATGATGGAGCTATGTGGATGTAAGTGAACTCCAATGCAATAGATGGATGTAACTCTATATGGAGTGATAGTAGTAAGTGATGCTAGGTCCCTTATTATGGTCTCATAACTTTATATTTATAGGGTTCTCTTGATCTAATTTTGTAATTAACCCTGAAAAGGCTGACCACAAGAAAGATAAAGATGCCAAATGGCTAGAAAGAGCCCAAAAAGTACTGGGAAAGTGTAATAAGGACCGAGGCACCCTTGGTGGGACCAGGGCTCCGATGGGTGCCCTAATACTAACCTGGGTGTCCCATTCGAGGATAAAATGATGGGAAATGACTGAAGAAAACTGGGCATGTGGATAAAAAAGGCGGTAATGATGAAATAAAATAAAACAAGTTGGCCAAAAGATGGGGGTTTATTAGTACTTTCTTCACTCAAGAACCTTCTAAATAGTAGTATGAAACCAAGATAAATAAATTTCTAAAGTGCATGATTTTGTGACTACATATATCTTTCTTGTTATTGTCTATCATTGCTTATCATTGTTTATCATTGCTTGCAGGATTTTCCCTTTGTCTTGTGTGTACATTGTATGCTTTTGGCTATGCCGGCCTCAATTTTCTTGTGACATCGTGAGTGATGTCCCATGTTTGAAACCCGCTTTTCGATGTCTACTTTTTCTACGTTACTTGTCTACATTTCCATCTTATTTGCTAGCTTACATCTTTTTTTATACATGGGTGTTTATCTTGTTTACACTAACAATTTTTTCCAACCACTTTGTTTATGTGTGTGTTGGTGAGAAAATTTGTTAGGTGGACAAATATGTGGGTTTCTTGCCAATGCTCTGGGGTTTTAGATCCCTCTGCTTGAACGGTGCAAATCCATGTTATTATGTGTGAATGAAATAAACTTTTTGGGTGGCTAAAAGGTCGAGGATCTAACGGGAACACTCCACTGATCCTGCGGTAAGGCTTGTAATTTCTTGCAAGAGATGAAACTTGCTTCAAAGGGGGGAAAAGGGGAGTGGGAAGCAAGAAAAGAGCGATTAATGTTGTAGGTAGAAATTCAGAGTCCTACAACCATTAACCAAAAGTTACCATCACACATATTTGTAGGAAGAAAATAACAATGCTTCAACACTAACGATGAGAGGAAACCATGCATACAAAGATGCATACATTCATACATATGAGAAAATATAATTTTTTTCCTTAATTAGTATTTTAGCAAAGTTGTGCATAGTAGGGGAAAAGAGGAAATATATACAAGAGGGGGAGAAGTGGAAGAAATTGTAGCTTTATTTCAGTTGTAGTGATGAATACATAACTTCAATCAAGCTACTCCAATCCTCAATGCTACTAGAGTAGAAGTTATCCATAAATTCAAAATCAAAATCCCCTGGAATGGAGAATCCATTCCAATTTATACACTTTGAACATGACCCTTCACCTTCCTCATATGACTCTTCGTATTTTATATTCCACTTGTGACTTTTTATTTTCCATCAATTAAGTATTTCTCTTATAATTTGAGAAAATACTTTTACAATATTAAAATAAAACACTTAAGTGAATAAGACAAAAGACAATGATGAGGCCCAATGAAGAATTATAATAGAGAGAGAAATAAGAGAGGGAAAGAGGAGGGAAGGGATGAAGGGAAATCACTCCTCGCAAGAAACTTCTTGAATGCCTTGTGCAGTCATGAACTTTGAGTGAAGATTTCTGACACTAGTGATCCTCCACACTGATGAAGATTTCTCCCTTGAATAACTTTGAATAATTTTCCCCATCCAATGATGACCACAAAATATATGATGCATAAACCCCTTGGACCATCAAATAAGTGTTTAAAAACACTGTTTAAGACTTGCTCAAAGTGAATTCAAGATGACCCGTAAACCATGCTCGCGATGATTCTCTGTGACACTGGTATGTTCCACTTGCCTTTGGAATGATATATATGCTTGCATAAGTGATGAGTACACCATTGAGACCATGATGGATGTTTTGTTCTGTAATATGAGATGATCATTCCAAACCACGAAAAATTTCCATCTCTTCATGATTGATCACACATGAGAAACTAGACCAATCTATGCACTTGAAATTCATGTTTCCTTGACACTTTCTATATTTGGAAAGGGTAACTTACTATCTTTGGTAAGTGTTGGAGTTTTCCTCTCTGAACCCCAAATGGTGATATTGACCTGAATGATTACCCCCCTGCGTCTCATTTTTCCAAAACTTCCCTTTCAATGTGATTTACTATTTTTAGCAAGTGCCCAGATGGGAGACTTACTATATTTAGTAAATGGTGATTTATGCCTTTCTAGACCATCTTGATGAGGTTAACTTCTTTATTTTCTCCTTTGTATGTTGCCTTCACCTCGACCACTTCTTGGAATGACTTGCTATTTTTAGTAGGTAGTATTATGGAAAAATTGGACAACGGGAGCCAATTATACCCTGGGACCTGAAAAGTTCTTAATGAATTAATTCATGAAGTTGGTTCATCGAATGAGAATGCAATATTGGAGTACATAAGGAATAATCAAGAATGTTCATTTGAATCAGAGTGGTGCTTAATTAAAATCCACTTTGACAGACATGGAACTGAGGATGAGGTTGAAATTTTTGAATCCATCTTGACCTATGAGTAACCGAAGAAATCAAGTTCACTTGATGAGTGAGGTGATAGAGAAAGACGATGAGGCCACAGATAAAGATGATGAAGATTTTGCACAATTTGATGAGGAGTTTGGGAGGTGTCTAGTTCAACTTGGGAGTGAGCTAAGAGGGCATGAGCTGAAAATAGCTTGGTGATCTAACATGATACATAAGGGAGGTTGATATTTAATATAGCTCAGTCAAGCTAAATGATTGTTTGGTTCATTGGGAAATATGAATCGATATACAAATGGATAGTTTGACAAAACGAAGAGTTTTGGAGCTTATGTGACTTAAAAGATAACTCAACTGAATGATCTCGTAGGAAAGATCAACATATGGATGAGGAATCAGGTGTTGAATGAAGGATCGTTGTGGTGAGGCAAGATGTTTATATTCAGGAACATAGCACATTGTTGGAGGGAGAAACTTAAAGCACCGATTCAAAACCATGATTTCAGCTATACCAATCCATGGAGCCCATTAATAATGTCGGTAAGAGGCTGAGTAGTGATGATTTGGAGATGGGGCAGCTTCGGAGCCAAGTTTGGTGGGCGACCTTGCTAGATAAGATTGAATCGAGCCAAGGTTACATGCAGAGGGAGTCGCCCAGTGGGGCGAATCACTCGTGCTCAAGGGAAAAAAAGTGCAACTCTACGTTGAAGTTTTGGTTTGTGTTTGGAGTAGAAGTGGCCCCAGTTCGTGGAGGGAGATTCATAGAAAAAAAATGTAGAGCCAACTCGGTGGCACAAGGCGAGTTCGTAGTGACTCGACACTCTTTGGCAAAGGTGAAGGTTAGTTCACTATGACTATGTCGATTCATGGAGTCTTGAACGTGGAATGTAGGTGATGACAATGTGATATCATAGGGAGATCAATGATGACTAGTTGGAGTAGATTTGGACTCATAAGCATGAGACTGATGATAGGATGTAGAGCACACTGAGATTAACATGAGCCTGACAGAGAAGCTGAGTAGGTTGGTTAAAATAAGGAAGATTGAAGTTCAGGATGTGTTAGCTTAGAATAACTCAGAAGTACAGGGTGAGCTCAAGATCAAGCTCAACTTGGGTCGATCGGATTGGGAGTCACATAGGTTAAAGGAGGGTAGATCGATGTTGGTGATTTTTCGTCTTGGCCAAGCTACTCACAGGAAGCTGACTAAGCATGACATGATGGATTATCGAGCCGGTAAGTTTTCTAGGTTGAAAGAAAGGGAACTAGGAGAATGAATTCAGATCTGGAGTGTTTTTCGGGATTTTAGAGAAAATTGGTTCCGAGGTAGAGCCATTTTGGTGATCGCATGAAGAAGTGCAAGCCAACTTTCAAACTCTGAAGTCTGAAATCCAGACTTTGGGTTTCAGAGTTGGCTCGTTTCAGGTTTTGATCGAGTCAGAATTTCAATGGTCTTTGTCAGAGACTGAGTTGTTTTGGTATGTGGATGAGCATGATTTTGGAACTCGTTTCGGGGTTAAAACACATTGGGGTTTCAGACGTTCAAACTTGCTGAGTGGTGTAAAATGGTGGATTGGACTCCGAAGTGTTTAGGGGTCCATGCGGTGATTGGACGATCAGTTGGTGAACACAGTGAGTTGTCCTTGGAGGCATGGATGTAGAGTGATACCGTGTAAAAAGAGCCATTGAGATGTTTAGACAACAACATGCGGAGGAACTTGAAAAATGAGCCATGTTGGCTCAGTCATTCATTACACAAGTGGGAAGTTGGAGATAGACATGGTACATACTCAATGCAAAGCCAAATAAAGCATGCAAAGCAAGCTATCTTAGAGGGGCCACTAAGATCATGTTGAGAGATAGTTAAGACGACATTAAAAGGTGGATCGATGCACTCAGTGGCAATAAACAAAGCACTCACATGAATAAGAAGGAACTCACCCAATGAGCCATGTGGGCATAATAATGTGACAAAGGTGGTTGACAGAAATGGGGTGTCCAATAAAAAGTCTTCGGTGTTGGTGAAATGGTTAAAGATGTTATTTGATGCAAATGTGGTAGAGAATAAAAAGGAGCTCACCAAAAACAAAAGCAGTGCATAATAACATAACAAGGAATCACCACATAAAACGAAGAACTCGTTGCGGAGGAGCACAAGGGAGCTCATCATCTAGCTCGACGAGCCATTTCGCGAGTCAACACATTTATATCCTTTTGCATACAAAACCATTACCAAGGGCCCTAAGGCATATCAAATTTCTTTCGTAAAATTTATTAAAATATTAATTTTAATTATTTGGAGGGGGCATTTACATTTATGAAGGAAAATTCAAATTTTTGAATTTATGGAAGTATGATGGAGGAGAATTTTTCGAGGTAATTAATGATGTGATTAAATACAGAGTGTCACAAGAAATCATAACCAAAAACATAATGTCATAGTTTTTAGGAATTCTTCCTTCTTTCTCTCACCAGCAAAAGCAATGTTATAAAATGTAAAGAGAATGCATTATTTAAAAAGTTAGACAATTTTTCCCAAGCTTCCCCTCACTTCAAAAGTTGAGTTGTTGTGAATTGACATGCTCTCAAGCCTTCCTTCCAAAGATTATAATGAAAAATTCTACCTCATCCTGCTATAATGATGCACTGTGCAAGTGTTTAGAGTAATAAAATATGTTTTGTGACTAATTTTTGTCCTTGCATCATTTTTACTGCTCTCTTTTGCCTCTTTCATGTCTGCAGATACAATGTGTAATCAATGTCTCCTTTGCAAGTTTCGGGAGTTGTGCTTATTTGGACTGAAGCATTATATGCAGTTGGGTTGTAATGCATGCTTATTCTTCCCATGTTCATCTTTCTTCATTGACAAGCAGGAACTTTGTCTAGCAAACCCCTTTATTGGTGCATCACCACTTCTAGTTTAGGTTTTATTTCTTGCAAATCTCTCTCCCTAATCCCCTGGTAATGTTAGTATAGGTCTAGTTAGCTATTTTTCTTACATAAAGAGTACTATAGTGCTTAGTTTAGGAAGAGGAATCTGGCCTTCTCTAGAGGTTTACCTCAAGCCCGCAAGTCCCACAGCTTGAGAGGTGATCCCATGTTACCCAATCACGTTGAATGTCCCATTAACGCTCAGGCCATTCGGGCTGTGCAGTGATTTTGTGATAACATGTACCCATATAAGGAACTTATTATTTTTAGTAAGTGGTCATTTTCACTGTTTTCTCCTCTGAACAATCATTCTAACCTCATGATCATCTTCAGTGCACACTGTCCTTGCCGCCACTACTTCTGATGAAGACTACCCAAAAATAACAAACATGTGTAGGAAAGATTACTATTTTTGGAAAGTGGGTCTCTAGTGCTCGGTTTGTGATAGAACATATATTTTTGGATTCTGCTCATCATTATGATCTTATCCCCTGAATTTCACATGATTTTTCCCACCAGAACACTTGGAAATAAAAAACAAAATTTCCACCTGGTAGTGATTTTGAGCACGGAGCTGTCATGGCAGCCATTAATGGAGCTTCAAAATTTGTAGGTCTAGTTTTTATTTCTGATTGTGATGAAAATAAATCCCTCATTGTAGGTTTTTCATTTGGAGTATGTGTGCAAGTTTTTAACTCAATTCCATTGTCAGATTGATGGAAAATCTAACGAATATGAGCTAAGGCAAAAAATGGGGGTTTTTATGAAACAAATTATTTAGGTAATCATTCCCATTTGTTGCATCATGATGGCCTTTGAAAATGAGGAGGTCTGCAAAAAATTTCATCTCAATCCGACTTGTATTTTGCAAGATATGAAGATTTTTTGATTGGAAGACTTCGTAGTTATCTGGAGAAAAATCTTCATTTTCTCTTCATTCTTCATTGTTTCTTTCTATTTCTCTTCTGATATCTCTATATTTTCAATATGTGGAAGAATTTAAGGAGCTGGTTGAGTGCAACAATGGAGGTTGGGATGTTTGAAGAAATTTTGCTAGAGTTTTGGCAGGGTGTGGAGATGTGGGGGGATGAAACATTCATCCAAAAATGCAAGCATAGGGTCTGGGTGATTTTTTTTTCCCATATGTCCCTTTTCTAAAGGGAAGATTAATTTCCCATCGCTCATGGTTTCGACACTGGGCAAGTTTTGACTAGACGTGTGTTTGAGAGAGGGGGCTTGAGAGAAGCACATGGGAGCTGAGTTTCGGGCATATGAGGAATCAAGGGGCTAGGTGGGGCTGGGTGATTTTTTTCCCCCTATGTTCCTTTGATAAATGGATGAAAGGTACATCAATATCAACATCATACTAGGTTGCGACACTTGGTGATCATCCATGCAGTGAGAGGAAAGGCTCCGACTAGCTCGTGGGGGCTGAACTGACAATGCGGAGGGTCGCATTGGTGTCTTGGGGGCCGAAAATGGCTGGGACCATTTTTGTGTCCAATTTTTCCTTTTTATAAAGGGATGAAAGGGACATGAAATCCCACCAGGATCCTGGTGTTTTCACATGTCCTCTTCAAAAATTGGCTAAGTATCGAACTCTTACCTTGAACCAACTTGTGAGGGTGATAACTCGAGCTTCCAGATGAGTTAGGAGGTGAAATTTTATATGAATTTGGAAAACAAAAAATGAGTTTAATGATGATGTTTTTGAGTTTAAATTATTACTTAATCACCTCAAAATTCCCCATTTTTTCTTAGGACTGTCAGTTGTATGTCAGATTAATGAGTTGCCTAGGGAGGTGCATGATGTTTCATGATGTCTTGTTTTTTCCACCATTTAGGGAATGGAAAATAACTTCTATAGGTACTTTTTTGGTCTCTTGAATCTTCATAAAGTTCCCAGAATATTTTCTTGAAGTTCAAGCCCTCCTTCATGGTGTATGCTCCTTTAGGCCCGAAAACCCACTTTTGCTGAAATGGCTCCAAAACCTCTGAATCTTTCCAAAATATCTCAAAACCTTTTTTTTATGCTCTTGGAACTTGAATACATCTCGATGTTGAATTTTTATCCTTTTTTCTCCTCTAGGGGGTGGATTGGTCCTTGGAAGGCTAGTGGTAGCCCTTCTCAAAACTGCTCAAAACTTGACATTCTTCACAAACTCCTAAAATAACCTAGGAGGGACTGAATTTGCTTTCCTAAATCACCTAGGGGAATTATATGGACATCCAATTAAGGACCATTACATGGATTGAGTTAGGCTTGGTGTTAAGGACTGGCTGACCTGGGGGTGACTTAGAAAGGTATGACTTTCAAATTTTTCGACACTGTGGGTAAAGTTGTCCTGTTCTCGGGTGGATTTTTTCCATGTAAATTCTTAAGACAACAATTACCTCTAGCTTGGGCACATGTAGTGGTTTGACCACAACAAGGACATAACATGAGAATCCCAGGATCTCAATTTTCTTTGTGGACTAGTGCCTTATCCATTGGGCTTTATGGAGTCATTAGAAAGATAGGCCACACAACTTCCCTTATTGAACACACACACAAAAAAACAAACAAACAAAAGGGAAACAAACTAGAAGGGAAAATAACACACAACAAGAAAGGGGAATTATATATATGGGGAGAGAAATTTATAGAGGCGGGAAAATAATATACACCTACCCAACAATGGGTTGGGAAAAGTACATGCCATAATGGAATAAAGGACTGAAGTTTGATGCTTGAGACACAAAGACTGTTATCAGATCAAACTATGCTCTTGTGATGGCTTCACATGGCTTGAGAAGAAGAATACTAACCAATATTCCATATTCATATTGATACTACACTGAGAATGTTCTTGCACACATAGAATACTTCATCACTTTCTCAAAACTCTTGTATCTTGATGTTTCTGCTTTACATCCTACGATCGTGGGACACCATTCTTTAATGTCTTCAAGAGTGGTAAAATATTAATCCTCTTTGAATTGCAACTTTAAACCATCTCTTACATCATCAAGGTACTTGGAAAGAGTGAGAGCAAAATGATTTCCCTCCCATTTGAGAACTTCTCTGAACATCTCACTTTTTTGTTATGAGGAAGTGTTTTCTAGAATGTGTGCCACATCATTGGACCAAATGTATTCATTATCCTTGATATCTTGACTCAACATGAAAACATGTTCAAGACCCATAGGAGCTTGGGAAGTGAGTGCAATATGATTTTGGATCAATTGGAAAGAATCACGCCTACTCCCGCTTTGTTGCTCCCGACAACTCTTATTAATATCCATATGCTCGAGGCTCATCCTGATATCATCCTCAAAATTACCACCTTGAATTTTTGCATAGAGGCATTGTTTACTCTCTAGTGTATTTGGCCACATGAACTCTTGTTATGCATTGGTGGAGTATTCCAAAGCGGCTAGAAGCAAATGATTTTACACGAATTCCCAAGAACCTTGTAACTTTTCACTTTTCTCCAAATAACTTTCTTCAATGCCAATCATCTCACTATTTTCTCTGTTATCTTCCTCCATGGCAGAGATGTTATTTTCAAGATTGAGGATATTCGAAGGAGATTCAAGAATCTTCATCCCTTTGAATTCACAAACCTCTTCGCATTGCATGAAAGAGAAAGACTTTATTTCACATTTACTCTCATCCTCCAAGGCATTGGGGAATTCATCAAACTCATCCAACTGCTCTGGTTCAACATCAAACATTGGCATATCAAAATGAGAAGAAGAAATAGACTCATACATGTCTTGTATCTCTATATCCCGAGTCAAAAGTTCAAGACTAAGTTGAGGATCTTTAGTTTGTTCCACATCCTTCAAGAGGTTTTACATAAATGGTTCTTATAAGATCACCATAGGCTCATCTTCATTTTCACTGGGAGAATCATCATGTTGTTCCATCAGGAGATGATTGAAAATCTGATCCATCCGTGTCCATGATTCATTTGGCACATCTTCGTTCACTCCTTCCATGTTTTGTGTTGCCCAAAGTTCACTTTCTTATAAACATAGGCATACTTGATTCATGACACCTTCTAACAAGGAGAAGAGGTCCATGATTTGTGGGAATGATACTCCTTTGAGCTCAAAATCCATATCATCCTATTGATGGGACCACAATGAGGGAGAAATATGGGAAGGATTTTCAATTCCATCTTGATCATACATTATGGAATCTTCTTCCTCATATGAAAGATGAAAGGTTTTTTCTTCACTGTGATGATCACTCTGCTCATTAAGTGAGAAGAATTTGTATTCAAATTGTTCATTCTCCTCGGCTTTGAAATGGAAGTGAGATTCTTCCATCAGATCATCCATGATTAAATTGGGAAGAGAATCTGGTCCTTTGATTGTATCCATTTCTTCATGCAACATTTCTTCATCACTTGAAGAATCAAAATAGGTAGGAAAATTATCCATGACCATCTTTAATTCATCATCTTTGGTCCATGATGTCGGGTTGATGTCCATTTCATCATTAATTAAAAGCTCAAAATTTGAAAGGATATTATTCATGCTTGCTTTGAACCAGTCATCTTGTATTTCTTCATTATTGGTGGAGTCTTCAGAAGGCATCACATTGTCCATTATACAACAAGAATATTCCTTTATCGAATATATTATTCCCCTTATGGGTTGTGCCTTCAGCCAAAGGGAATTACTGAATGGTGGTTCTATCTTCATGTCTTCTACCTCTTTCTCCATGATGTTGCTTTGGCTTTCATCAGAGGGTTCCATGATAAGATCTTATTTAGGGGCATCCAAGAATCTTCTGGGAATGAACACCTCATAGTATGAATAATCTCTAGGATATTCTTGAGTTTATTTTTTGTTGACAACATGAAGTGATTCAAGGTGTTTGTACCTACTTTGGAGGGCCAAAACATACCTCTAAATTTTATTATAGGCCTTAAGGTCAGAATCCCCTTGTATTATTCTCTGAAGTATTTCCATATATTCTCTTTTCAACATGTTCATTTCTTCATCACCATATGCAATGAAGTGATCGAGGGAGCGATAGAAAAAGGGTAGTTTTCTCAACTTTATAGTGAGATGTGCAAGATTCCAAAAATCTTCTTTAGTGAATCTTGCACCATATTGTCTTTCGTCATCTTCTTGAATGTTGATTTGATCTTCATCAAAAGGCTCAAGGATAGGATTTTCTTCAACAACATTTAATAACCTTTCAGGGATGAAAACCCTGTGGTACGAATGATCTTTAAGATCTTCCTCGATAGGGACAATCTCCTGTTCTTCTTCCTTGCTATGGGATGCTTCCAATTGCTCGTACATCTCTTGTAAAGTTTAAACATATTTCAACATTTTGAGGTAGATTTGGGGATTGATATTTCCTTACATAGTGCTCTTGATTCTTTCCATATAATAAAGTTTTAATATTCCCATTTTATCATTCCTATATGCAAGGAAATCATCCCAAGGGAGGGTGATGAAAGACATGGCCTGAAGTTTTTCCTTCAATTGTGCATAAGTGAGAGTATTACCTTTGACATATCCTTGAGCTTTGTGCCTTATCTTGTATTTTCTTTTAATCTTTTCCAAAATCTCCCTACTTTCTTCTTAATCGGCGGTAGGTTATTTTTTCTTTCCTTTGTCTAGATGTAAATTATTGCTTGAAGTAGGCATCTCTTTTACCATCCTTGAATTTTCTCTTTTGTAAATACTAGTCCAGAACCATGGCTACTTGACAATCTTCTTTTCTTGATCACGATCTTGTTCTTCTTCTTCATTTTCACTCATTGGTACTTTGTTCCAATCTGGAAATCTCTTCATGGTGCATGAAATGAATGTAAGAAGGGTTCATTCCTTGACAGAGTCGCCTTAAAAAATGATTTTCTTTAAAATACGATGTTTTTTTGTTTTTTCGAATATACTTTTTATTTGATTTTATGGGTAGAGATGCTTCTTGGGTGCACTTAGGAAAATATCTCCTTAGCATAGTCTCCAAAAACTAGTGGCCAGAAAATTTATCGGGTGGAAAAATCTATGGGTTTCTTGCCAACGCTCTAGGCTTCTAGATCCCTTTGCTTGAACGGTGTAACTTCATGTTATTATATGTGGATGAAATAAACTTTGTGGGTGGCCAAAAGGCCAAGGATCTAACAGGAACACTCCACTGATCATGCGGTAATGCTTGCAATTTCTTGCAAGAGATGAAACTTTCTCGAAAGGCGGGGAAATGGGAGTGGAAAGCGAGAAAAGAGGGATTACCATTGTAGGTAGAAATTCAAAGTCCTACAACTATTAACTAGAAGTTACCCTCACACATATTTGTAGGAAGAAAACAAAAATGATTCAACACTAACGATGAGAGGAAACCATGCATACAAAGATGCACACATTCATACATATGAGAAAATAGAAACTTTTTCCTTAATTAGTATTTCAAAAAAGTTGTGGATAGCAGGAGTGCTATTAGCTAATTTTGACTTCACAAAATTATAACATGAAAATTTTAAAAAAATTCAGATGTGTACTTTCTTGTGATTTATCACCTTCATCGTGATCATTTTATTCTCCCGATCATTTTGCCTTTCGTTTCATTATTTTCCATTGAGAGGTCCTCCCGCTATGTCATAAACCACACTTTAATTAATTAATTAATATTTACCTTTTTTTAATAAAATTAAATTTATTAAATTTTAGGGTTTTTAATTAATAAATATTAATTTAATACTCATGAAAGTTGTTTGACAAATTTGGAAGAATTTTTCTTATTTTCCCCAATTTCCATGAGCATTTAAATTTCGTGAGAAATTGCCATGGGCAATTACTATTCTGCTTCCAATTGTCATGGACAATTACAATTTTTCTTCTATCATCCAAAAAATTAGAAGGAGATGGTTACAAGAAGTTGCAGAAGTGGGAGAAATTGTGAAGAAGAAGAAGAAAGGAAAATATCGCAAACATCTAGAGCCAAAAGAAGGAAAAGCTCATTCCACATGCACTCCTAAACTTTCACATGGAAACCTGGCACGGGCATTAGCTAGAGCCAGCAACCTTGAAGCTCTCCAGGTAGTTGTCTCCATTTCAAATCATTTTATTCTATCGAGAAGCCATCCTTAATTACCTGATTCAAGCTCTCTATATATTCCATGTGCTTGAGTTTAGGAAGTTCGTTTTTGGTCCGGATGTGTGCTAAATCTGGGTGCTCGGCCGATCCTAACGAAAAGAAGACTCAAGCTTTGACTCAGATCTCATTGTTCTTGCATGCCGATATATTTTTATGCTCAGCCCATATATTGCATTTATTGCTAAATTCAGCTTGGGCAATACGAGGAAATTTAAGTCTTTCCTTTTGTTTGCCATTTTTCAATTTTGTACTAAAGGATTTTCTTTGCAAGCTGTACTCAAGGAAAGGTCCATTCTACACAGCCTGTTTGGTAAAAGGAAAGATCCACATTGGTAACAAATTCAAATCCAAAGGTACCACGCATTGGCCAAGGCAATACAATCCATGTTGTCAAAGAAGAGGACAAGTTTCAAATGCACATTTCTTAAGCGCATCCCCACACAAAGGTATTCAAGTAGTCAGCAAAAGCTCAGATCATAGCTCGTCCAAAAAGTTCCACGCCTTTTCAAAGGGAAATCAGTCCTCCACAAGGCAGTCAAGCCTCAAAGAAATAGAAAACACAGATTAAAACAAGAATGCCCATTGGTTACATAGATCAGGCAAAAATAACCACAGCATGTCAAGTGAGGGAGGAAGCAGTTCTAAATGAGATACACATTTGCAACAAGTAATCCCACGCATAATTTACTAAGGAAGGATAATTCTTTACACATTCACCTTAGGAAAATATCCAAAACGCATGTCTAAGATAGAGAGATAAGTTACTTAACCAGGAAACAAGGTGAAGAAAAGACTACTATCGCATGTCTGCATAGAAATAGGACTGTCCACATTTCCAAATAAAAGAATCCATCATTCATCAAAACAAATTTCCATGCATTCACAGTCAAAACGTAGCCATGCATGTAATAAAGTCCATAGTGTCCAGAAGAAATTTGCATGCATAGGAGGATCCATCACGTGTTCACTCAGGTCCACAAAATGCAATGTCCAATGTATAGCTTAAAGGACACAAATGAGCTTGAGTTTTCATTTTGTAAAGTAAGTTTTAGGGTAGTTACGTTTTCAAAGCTGAATTCATGTATTTTGGCCCGATTTGTAATTTGAGATAAATATCAATATTTCATTGTATACCTCAAGCTCATAGTCGAGCTCAAGCTTGTATTGCCAAATTGCTAATTTTATTTTGCTCGGCTTTATTTAAAAATAAAATAATAAAAAAAGATATCGTATTTTTTCTTGCGGTGATGGTGGTCCGGAGACTTAGACCCGACACCTTCCCAGTGTATGCTTCCTTTTACTTTCCTTAAAAAATTCGTAATGGGTGAACGCTCTAACACATCGGTACTCAAGTATGCATATCAAGGATTAATTCCAACATTGTCCTTAAGCTCAACATACGATAATATTTTAGATACTAATATGGGTCATATGGATATGATCCAATTTTGCGATAGGGTAAGGAGGGAAGGAAAAACTCTTTTCTCAAAAAGGCTCTATCATTGTGGCTTACCTCAAGAGGCAGTATTTCCAGTGGCAATACAATGTCCCAAGTTTATTCTGGCATGTGCCAAACACTACGACCCTGAGCGTCGGGGAGTCTTTAATGATAGAAATGAACCCCTTCTTCTTAACTCTCCTGAGTATATGGAAGATACGTTAAAAGTACCACTTTATGAAGAAAATGTTGACATAACGCAAGAATCAACACAACAATTATGGGATGAAGATCCCTTGAGATGGTAAAAAATGGTTAGTAAAAATTGGTTAGTCAAACTGAAACCTCACACTTCAAGTATGCCCAAAGAATTGTTTTGCATGGAGTTTCATGAAGAAATAGGAGATATGATCACTCTTCTTAGCAAGGGTTTTTGGTATCCCTTCCGCTAAGGAATTTCCATCCTTGGATGTACAAATTCATTTGTATCATTCTTGATGTGAAGATGTTCGTTGATTGGGAAAGTATCATCAGTAACACTCTCCATAAGCAGTTGATTGAGGTAAAAATGATGGGTCATTTTTACATGACCTCATATTTGATCTATGATGTAGCAAGAAGGAGGATATTTTCAGGGCTGACAACTAGAGGTGCAATGGGTCTTGGTAAAAATAGTGTTTTTCACTTTTACCCACATAGCTTGAGTTCAAGAATGGTTCTCACCATTTCTGGAGGGTCAACGATGCCTTCCTTTTCTATATAATCCGGTCACTAGGGAGAAATCCAGAAGAAAGGTTTTTCAGAGGATGCCAAGGCCGTAATAAAATAGTGGGGAACTTGGTATATCCAGTTTCCTTCTTACTCCTATATATGGGTTAGTGGATTTGTGGGAGCTCCTTACAAACTCCTTAACTATGTTAGTGACAAATTGGCGTTGATGGAGACTTTCAACATCAACTTTTCAAAGTCCATTGCCTACTTGTGGATAAACATAAAGGAGGCATTCATTTCCCGATTCAGATAGGGGAATACAAATGTCCAAGTTCCGCAATACAGAAACTGATGGAAAAAGAATTTACCCACATTAATATACATTATTTCAAAAGTAGGGCTCACTTTGATATTAAAGGGTCCATGGAAAAATCCCTAGGAGTAAGATATAGGCATAAAGCAAGCATAAAAGACTATTGGGTAGAATGTGCAGATGATAGGGAGGTAAGATGATGAATTTTTTTCTCATCTCACATTGGCTTAAATAGAAAATTACATATTGAGGGACCCTCCTTTGGCCCTTTCCAATAATGGAATTGATCTTATGGATCCTACCTATGATCAGATAGTTTTCACTCCACTCCCTAGTATTGATTAGAGTAAAGGAGATGAAACTTCTCTAGATACCATAAATCAACTTGTGTTGAAAAGAACTATGATGTGGTATGAGAACCAGATGGCCAATCCTCTCCCATTTTAGGCACATATTTCTTAAATACAGAAACTACCAATGAGGGGAGGACTCACACAGAAAAAGGTGGTGCATACTTCTTCACAATAGTCTCCACCAACATCATCGCACACATCTCAGAGGAAGAGTTGGTGGTTACCCAAACATGTCTCTAATGAAGAAGCAGTGCCTCAAAGGTCCGTAAAGAGTGTGCATCTTGGGGAAGGAAGAGAACATGTTTCTAGGTAGTTCTACTCCAAACTCATCTATTCACATCACTGAGAGTTCCAATAGGCCCACTAAAGATCCAAGTCATCAATGTCAGACACATGAGTCCAAACAAATCCTAGTGGTACAAATATCCAATTCTTCTGAGCATCAAGGTGATAGGAATATTTCACAAGAACATGAGGATAATCAAGAATGTGTTGCAGATGCCATTTCACCAAGGATTGAAGATGTAGAACAATTTCCTACTGGTTTTAATAACAAGAAAAGTAAAGAGGATACCCCTTCCAATTCTCGACTTTGTTGTGTTGAACTAATGAATGAAACACCTGCCTGGGTTGATTCCAAAATAAAAAAGAGGAAGAGATTAATCAAAGTGGCCAACATTTATCTTGGTTTCTTTCTATCCTTTCCAATGAAGTTGTGCCCAAAGCCTAAGGTATTCATTAGGGTAGTGATTGATGGTAGCGGGGATAAATTTGCAGAAATTGCAGTTCCAAAAAATGAAAAGGATCATGGGGAAATGAAAATCACTGACTATGAAGTATGCCCTTGGAAAGACCACTTTTGAAAGTGATGTTGCTATGGAAAAAGATTCAATGAAGAGTGTGCTTAAAATATTGGAGAGATACAAATCTCAAATTTCCCAACTCAAATAAGAAAAGAATCAGTTGATCTCATATGTTCAACATTTGATCAGTCCAATTGCATCTTCTTTCCCTATTCCAGAAACGGTGGCCATCCCAAATCAGGAAATTCTCAATCAATCAAAGGATGTGATCACTCTAGGGCACACTCTAAGGTCTTGGGTTTCTGAGATAGAAAATGGTGGGTTGAGAACAATTGATGAGGTGATAAAAATGTCTCAGAATATTTATGCCTACCTTGATCTAGTGTTTCCATTCAAGGAATGCCTCATTGCAAAATTAATAGCTATAGATCATATCTTTCCAAGTCTTTAGGATCTTGCCCATATGGAATCTAAATTCTTAGCCTCGGAGGGAATCCTTGAGTTTGACCATCACATGACACAAATTCTATGGCTAAATCATGCTAAGTCTAGGAAAATGATTCTAGAAGATTTGGTAATTCAGTTTGATAGTTTGTGTGATGAATCTTATACCATGCTCTCTTCCATTCAAGCCTTCATCGAAGAGATTCGTTGTACCTTCATCAATGAACACAACCAAAGGAATTCAGTACAACATCTAGTGGAGCAATTTATGAAATTGATACATGAAATGTACACTCATGTTGATATTTTTTCCACTTCTTCTATGGATCAATGTTTCAGGATCAAACACCTTTGTGAAGAGATCCAATCTAAAGTTACAAACTTGCATACCATACCAGGTAAGATTCTTGAACTGTAGGTACTTTGTGAGGTTGGTCTTCTTCCAAGTTGTTTTCTAGAGGAAGAAAATATGCACCAGACATTACAGAAGCTCAAATATTTTGAATTGATGAAGAATCGGGATCCTTGTTTCACCAACAACATGGTGGGGTAATTCCCTATGTTATCTAATGGGTGGGAGATTCCATTTCTCATACAATTGAGATATTGAAGACCCCAATGGATAATGTTATAAGGCACATGGGTCCACATTACCCATTGTTTTATATGTTTTTAAAATGACTTTAAAATTGTTATAAAGTGATGTTATTGTTAAACTCACTTTTGGAAACTTTGATAACTTAAGTGGTTTCTATTTTCAAGTTACTTTTTAAAAGTTGGTTGAAAAATTCAAAGTCACTTAAGGTTCCCTATTTAATGTTCATGTAAATCCTAACTACTTTGTAACCAACTTTTGGGTTATAAAAGGAAGTTAGGGGCTCATTTGTAAGGGTGATTTTGAGAGAGGAGAAGAAAATAATTTTGTGTGCAAGATTTGTTTCAAGAAAGAAACTTTGTGTTATTTTGTGAATACATTTTGGAGTTAATGAAATATGAACTTTTTGTCCCATTCATTATCTCTTGTAGCATTTGATGTTCTTATGTTCATTAGATGTTAGTGTTTAAATCTTGCATGCAAATATTGTCTTGGATCTTATTGTCAATGCTATTAATTTGTTATTCTTGTTCACAATGATCAAGCTCTGATATTTACTTGCTCATGTGTGTTCCCTTTTACTTGTTCTTATTTAACTGATTCAAACTCCACTTTATTTGAGTTAGTTATTCGTTGTTCTTTCTCTGTGCAATATTAGGCTTTGGTTTTACCTAACTATTGCATGTTCCTTCCTTTAATTCTTTTTCATTTCTTTTCTTCATTCCATTCCATTTCCCTCATTCACATTTATTTCCATTTTGATGTTCCAAAACACCCCCCACATACAATTTTGAATGTATATATGTAAATACAGTTTTGGTTTTCAATAAAGGAAACCTCACCTTCATTGAGGAGGGACTTTTTCCCCTCACTGTTGCATGTCATTTGCATATGTGAAAATCCATTTGATAATAAGGAGAAAAAAGAAAACATATGCAAGAGGGGGAGAAGTGGAAGAAATTGTAGCTTTATTTCATGTGTAGTGATGAATACAAAGCTTCAATCAAGCTACTTCGATCCACAATGCTACAAGAGTAGAAGTTTTGCAAAAATTCAGAATTACAATCCCTTGGAATGGAGTAAGCCATCCCAATTTATAAAATTTGAACATGACCTTTCACCTCCCTCATATGACTCTTCGTGTTTCATATTCCACTTGTGAACTTTTTCTTTTCCATCAATTGAGTATTTCTCTTATAATTTGAGAAAATACTTTTACAATATTAAAATAAGTCACTTAAGTGAATGAGACAAAAGACAATGATGAGGCCCAACGAAGAATAAGAATAGAGAGGGAAAGCAGAGAGGGAAAGAGAGGAGGGAAGGGAAATCACTCCTCGCGACGAACTACTTGAATGCCTTGATGTAGTCATGAATTTTGAGAGAAGATCTCAGACACTGGTGATCCTCCACACTAATGAAGATTTCTCCCTTGAATAACTTTGGATAAATTGTCTCCATCTAGTGATGACCACAAACCCTATAAAGCACAGACCCCCTTGACCATTGGATAAGTGTTTAAAAAAATTGTTTTAGACTTTCTTAAAGTGAATTCAAGATGACCCGCAAACCATGATCGCGATGATTTACTATGACACTGCTATGTTCCACTTGCCTCTGGAATGATATATATGCTTGCATAAGTGATGATTACATCATTCAGACCATGATGGATGTCTTGTTCTGTAATATGAGATGAGCATTCCAAACCACAAAAAACCTGCCATCTCTTCATGATTGATCACACCTGAGAAACTAGACCAACATGCGCACTTGAAATTCATGTTTCCTTGACACTTACTATATTTGGAAAGGGCAACTTACTATCTTTGGTAAGTGTCAGAGTTTGCCTCTCTGGACCCCAAATGGTGATATTGACTTGAATGATTATCCCCCTGCGTCTCATTTTGCCAAAACTTCTCATTGAATGTGACTTACAAGTGCATAGATGGGAGACTTACTATATTTAGTAAATGGTGATTTATGCCTTTCTGGATCATCTTGATGAGGTTAGAACTTCTTGATTTGCTCCTATGTGCACACTACCTTCACCTCGGCCACTTCTTGGGGTGACTTACTATTTTTAGTAAGCACCCATATAGGGAGCTTACTATTTTTAGTAAGTGTTCATTTTCGCTATTTTTTTCGCTCTGGAACAATCATTTTACTTCCTGAGTGATCTTCGGTAGTGCACACTTCCTTCGCCTCGCCACTAAACTTTTTGATGATGACTTTCCAAACATAGCAAGTCAGTATAAGAAAGCTTACTATTTTTGGAAAGTGGCTTTCCAATGCTTGGTTTGCGACGGAACACATATTTTTCGGACTTGTCTCATGTCCGTCGTGATCTCATATCCCCCGAATTTCACTTGATTTCGCCCACTAGAACGCTTGGAAATAAAAAATGAAATTTCCACCTAGCAGTGACTTCGGGCACGAAGCTGCCATAACAACCATTAATGGAGCTTTGAAAATTTTAGGTCTGGTTTTTATCTCCTATTGTGATGAAAATAACTCCATTGTGATAGGTTTTTCATTTGGAGTCCATGTGCAAGTTTTTAGTTCGATTCCATTGTCAAATTGATGGGAAATCCAACGAATGTGAGCTAGGGCATGAAATGGGGTTTATTTTATGAAACAAATGATTTAGGGAATCATTAAATATCCCAATTTTTTCATCGTGATGGCCTTCAAAAATGAGGAGGTCTGCAAAAAACGAAAACATCTCAATCCGACTTGTATTTTGCAAGATATGAAGATTTTGTGATTTGGAGACTTCGTAGTTATCTGGGGAAAAATCTTCATTTTCTCTTAGTTCTTCGTCATTTTGATCCATTTAACTTCTGAGATCCCTATATTTTTAGTGTAAGGAAGCCATTGAGTATCTGGTTAAGTGCAGTAATGGAGGTTGGGATGTCTTGAAAAGAATTTTCTTCCAGAGTTCCAACAGGGTATAAAGATGTGGGGGAATGAAACATGGACATGAAAAAATGGCTAAGTGTGGATTTTGCATTCATCCAAGAAGCAAGCATAGGAGATGGGAACATTTTTGTGTCCCCTATGTCCCCTTTTAAAATATTTTTATAAAGGGACGTGAAATTCCCCACTGCACCTGGTTGCGACACTTGGCGGGTTTTGACTGGATGTGCGTTTGAGAGAGGGGGGCTTGAGAGAAGCACATGGGAGCTGAGTTTCAGGCGTATGAGGAATCAAGGGGATATGTGGGGATGGGAATTTTTTGTCCCATGTGTCCCTTTTCTAAATATATGAAAGGGACATTGATTTCCACATCACACAAGGTTTCGACACTTGGCGATCATCCATGCAGTGAGAGGAAAGGTTCCTATAAGCTCCTGGGGGTTGAACTGACAATACAGAGGGCCGCGTTGATGTCTTGGGGGAAAAAATGATTGAGAATATATTTTTGTCCCATTTTAATCTTTGATAAAGGGATTAAAGGGACATGAAATCCCTCTAGGCTCCTGGTGTTGACATGTGTCCTCTTCAAAAGTTGGTTAAGTATCGAACTCTTACATTGAGCTAACTTGTGAGGATGATAACTCGAGCTTCCGACATGAGTTTGGAGGTGAAATGTCATATTAATTTTAATGGAAAAAACCCAATGAGTTTAATGGTGATGGTTTTGATATTAAATTATGAATTAATCACCTCTAAATTCCCCATTTTGTCTCGGGACCGCCAGTTGCGCGTCAGAAGAATGAGTTGCTTAGGGAGGTGCATGATGTTTCACGATGTATCATTTTTTCCAGAATTAAGGGAATGAAAAATAAATTCCACTAATTTTTTGGGATCTCTTGAATCTTCACAAATCTCCCAGAATATTTGCTTTGAAGTTCAGGATCTCCTTCGTGGTGTATGCTCCTTTAGGCCCGAAAACACACTTTTGCTGAAATGGCTCCAAAACCTCCAGATCTTTCCAAAATCTCCTGAAACATTTTTGCTGATGCTATTAGAAATTTAAAGAATCTCCATGTTGAATTTTTCTGCTTTGTTCCATTCCAAGGGGGTGGATTAGTCCCGGGAAGGCTAGTGGCAAACCTTCTCAAAATTGCTCAAAACTTGGTATTCTTCACAAACTCCTAAAATCACCTAGGGGGATTGGATTTCATTTCCCAATTCACCTAGAGGAATTGGATGGAAATACAATTGAGGACCATTACATGGATTGAGTCAAGCTTGGTGTTAAGGATGGGCTAACTTGGGGGTGACTTGGAAAGGTATGACTTTTAAATTTTTTGACACTGTGGGCAAAGTTGTCCTGTTCTCAGGTGGATTTTTCCCATGCAAATTCTCAAGAAAACAACGGGGTTCAACTATGTATCGGTCATATGGTGCTTAGGGGATGAGGACCTCTTATTATCCATGAGGGTTTTGGGGATCCTAGGGTAATAATTTTGAAGAAGAGTAGGCTCAAAAAATGATTTAATAAAAATGGAAATTAAATTAATTGAAGAGTAATTGATATGCTAAAATACAAAAGATATACAAATGATAGGCACTCAAACAATGGAACACTATAAGAAAATGAGAGAGAGATGAATTAGCTAAATCCTGAAAATATGGAACCAATCTAATTGATGTAAAGTGTTGAACAGAGATGGAAATATGTCACAACTACTCCATGTAAAATATGAATTCTGAGAATAATGTTGGATAAGGGCTCTTGGTGCTGGAAGGGGGTGCCTGGGCATTGGTGACTTCTCAGAGGGTCAAGATTTAATTTCTTCTATGTCATTAAGGTTCTACTATCACTTCCTATTGGTCACCTGATATTCACACTTGGATCACTGAGGGTACATGTAACCTATAACACAAAAACTAGCTACATGCACAAGCTCACAAACACATCAAATTGGAATGAAAATGCATCATATTTGAAGTCAACCCCGGTGGTAACCTGATGAGTGAACTTATGAAAGAGGGATGCACTACATTTTATACTCCATGTAGTTCTTTTTGTTTGTGTGTGTTATAGTGTCCTTAGGTTTCCCTCGTGCCAATTACGCCAAGATAGTGGGCTATGGCTAGATAAGATGCAAATGTGTGATATGGAATTGATCACTTCCCCTTCCTATGCAACCCAAAAATGTAGTCCCTTGTAATGGTAGTGATAATATGTATATGATATTTCCCTTTAGAATTTCCAATCAGAATAATAGTGTTTTTGTGTATATATATGGATTTATTGTTTGAATTTAAACACTAGTGACTCAAAAGGGTGCCTGTAAGCTCGAGATACGGATAAGAAAAATAGAAAGGCCAACAGAAAATGTCAAAAAGTGTAAAAATAATAAAGAGGACAAGAGCACCCAGAATGGATAGAAATGCCTGGCCACTAGTGTCCAGAATGGGTGCTAGTGTCCTAGCTCCTATGATGCACTGACGCAAATGACAATGACAGATTCTATGATAGAATCTGACACTTTTCATTTGACTTCCTAACACCTATGACTCTCGCAAGGTGAGATGAATCACCAGGTGATGTGGACGATGACTAGGCATGTCACACACACCAACATATAAATGATGACATGTGTGAAAATCCTGACTGACAGGGATCCATGTGACCTGACTAGAACTCAGTGCAGAAATGAATGATGTGAGAGAGAAAGACAATAAAAACAATCAAACCAAATGGATGGATAAAGGATTTTTTCCCTAGTGAATAATTTTCTTACTTAAGATCCATGCATATAAATAACATACTAATGACATAGTAAAATAGTAATATATGTGTGATTTTGTGTCTACAACTTGAGACAATATAGTTTTACCCCATGAAGTGAAGGTTTTCCCAAGATTATGATGATAAGGAAAAATATTTGAGTGCAATATAAGGTGGCCATGATCAAATATAAATTGAGTGGAAAAAACAACACCTATAAATTAAGAATTTCATTCTTTGTTTACAGCTTGCTATTATGAACAATAAGCAAGAAGATAAATGAACTAGATATAATATTATGGAGTCATATGATTTATTTAACAAGACGGTAAAGGTGTAAAGAGGTAGTTAAGGGATTGGAACAAGTCATGCTACCAAAAAGAAACCTTTGTTTCCCTTTACAAGATTACGATACTAATACTTTTCAAGTTTTATCTCACTTCCATACAACATACAAAATTACAAATATTTATGACAATTGACTAATTAAACTATTCTAAAATGTAGTTGAATTACTAGGTTACAAAGTAAAATTTCACAATTTATTTATTTAACACACATGCTCAATGAAAGGAGTTCTTCTTTCTTTAATAATACAACAATAATTGTAGTTAAAATAACATACATTTATATTCCCATCTTCATTACACATTTTCAGTAATGAACATTAAACTTAGATATCTATCATTCATTCTAATCCTGCTTAATCTACTTGCAACTTGTCAAGTTAGTGTAAACATGACCATTAAAATAAATGGTGGCATGATATCTATCTAAAATCTAACATAGTTAATTTTATCATAGTTTTCCCATTAACATGATTATAATAATTAACACACAATAAGGAGAGAGAGATAGAGAAAGAGAGAGTATATAGGGGAGAGAAAGAAAAACTACTTTCCTGAAAATAAAATTTCTCAAACGAGCCACAAAAGAGAGTTTTATACATTCACATATAAGTGCCTACAAGTTTTCTTATCAACTATTTGAATTAGGAGGGACTCACGACTCTAGACATAAAATCACGCACTTTAAGTAATTTTCTTGTCTCGATCGCATACTACAATTCATATGGTTTCTAATTAAGAAAATTACTAATTAACCCATGTCTTTGGCCATCTTTTATTACTTTCTATTGCTATTTTTCATCTTGCACCTTTACTTGCATAAAATTTATGTTCACACTTTAGTTTTTCTCTTTGTGGACTCAGACACCCAGCTAAGATGCCAACTCTAGGTGCCCCCACCCCCTTTGGGTGCCCTAGTCCTCTTTGTACTTTACTCACACTTTTTCGGTCCTTTCTAGTTGTTTGAGAATCTTATCTTTTCGGTAGTCATACTTTTTGGGGTTATTTACAAAATTCAAGTGAAGGAATCATATAAATATAAATTTATGTGATCATAATAAGGGACCAAACACTAAGAACTACTTATCACCACTTAGGGTTTCATTCATCTTGCTTATTTCTTACGTCACTTCATGTACTTTATTGTTTTATTTATCGTTGTGACTCTGAAATAGCCTATCTAGGGTTTAAATAAAAAGATAATTTTGTTAAATCATCTATCTACATTTTCTACATCTAGCTATTGCTTGCTATCAAGTGCGATTCACACAAGAGCCACCTACGTCATGATTTTTTCACACACACACAAAACTACATGGAGTCTGAAATGCAGTGCAACACCCACATCATAAGTTCACATAGTCAGGTGACCGCTAAGGTCAATCTGAATCCTCATTTGCATATTTTTTATTTTTAGGATTTAATGTGTTTTGGGGTTTTCCAGGTGCTTCTTTCTTATTGTAGGTTTAAAGTGAATAACGGCGAGGTTTAGTGAAGTGCAAGAGATCAAAATTGACAAACAATGAACATCCTATGATTGTTTGAAATTGGGTTTCACAGTTTATGAGAAATCACAAGAACCTAGAATAGGTCTTTGGCGCCCAACCCATGACCCTGCATAGACACCTTGGTTTTGGCATTTTTGACACTCTTACTATTTTCTGGGTCTTATTGCGACATCCTTCTTCTCTATTCTATCAATTTTCCAGCTCTGCATAACTTCAACATCTCTTCGAATCAACTAAGTATTTTATCCCCTTTATTTGCAACTAGGGTTTTAAATTTAAATTGATTATTTGCTTAGATGAAATATGTACTTGATTTTTTATATCTGTGATGGTAAATATTTAGATTTAGCATTTATTTATTTAAATATTTGCATAATCAAAATGTGGGTCATACTATCATCAAGTTGCCTAAAAAATATCAAATGACATGCAGATGATCTAAACAAGTTTGCGGGGGTCGAACAATACTATCATGAAACTTATTGTGGGTGCTACAAACATGTAATGGGCGTCTTCTCACTTACTCACTCTAGCTTATGTGGATTTTTCTATTTCTATCTTACTACCTTTTTGTTATTGGATTTATATGATGATTATGTTTGGATCATATTGGAACTTTTCTTCACCAAAACCGTAACTCTTGTGCTTTAACATGAAAAGGGGTTAGCAGAATATCAGTTGGATTACCTCACCACACCCCTAATGATGTGATTAACATTGTGGAACTCATACCACATCTCTAAAGATGGATCAACCTTATGTAATTCCCCTAGCAACTATAATGAGATGTATGTGATATAACAAATATTCTTGATCCACCCCTCACATTTGGCAATAGATACTTGATTCTTAAAAGTATCAGTGTATGCTTGATTTACTGAAGTAATATAAATATCTTCCAAAATTTAGCAGCTTGTTGTTATGATAGTGCTCTAGAGAATTGGATGTTTCAATATTTGTTCTTGACCTATTTAAATAGAGTGTAGTAGAGTGATTTGATTTAAATTGAATTAAATCTAATTTCAAAGTAACCATTGTAAATAATGATATATAAGTGATAAAATACAATAAAATATAAGCAATAGGCATTCAAAGCTGCGACACCTTAAGAAAGTGAAAGAAAAGAGGTGATTTAGTTGATTCTGAGTGATCTGGAAGTGATGATGATGATTAGAATGTTTGATCTGACTGGGAATGATGTCACAATGGCTTGCAAAGGGTTTGGGACTCTGGATCGTGCTGGACAGAAGCACCCACAAGAGGATAGGAGCGCTTGGGCGTTAGTGTCCATTTTGGGTACTAGTGTTTGTATAAATATTCAGGATCTACTCTTTTTTTGGGTCTGAAGGTCCTCGCTATAATTTTTTTTCACTCTAACTTCATTGGTAGAGCTTTGATTATACCTGTAACTTGCAAAACAAACCCTAATTACCTGCATAAGATCATAAACACATTAGGTTTGAATAAAATATTTAATATGGGAAGTCAGATTGACCCCGACGGTCACTCGAAGAGTGAAATTAGTATTGAGCACTGCACTACATTTTAGACTCCATGTAGTTCTTTGTGCCTATGTGTGAAATGGTGTCCTTAGGTTTTCCCTCACACTAGTGACACCAAGATATTAGGCTATAGCTATCTTTGATGCAAATGTGTGGTATGGAATTCAATACTTTCCCTTCTTATGCAGTGTATGCATCGTAAAATATAGTCCCTTTGAATAGTAGTGGTAATATGTAGATATGATATCCCCTTTTGAATTGCCAACCAGAATAATAGTGAGCATGTTGTATATATATGAATCTCTTGCTTGAATTTTGACATTAGTGACACAAATTTCTGACTACAAATGTAGGATAAGGATAAGAAAATAAATAAGGTTGACCATAGATGATAAAATGTGCAAAAAGAATAATGAGGATAAGAGTGCCTAGAAGGGACACGAACTCTTGAGAGCTAATGCCTAGAGTGGGCACTAGTGTCCTAAGACCAAAAATGACTAATGTGACAAAATAGACAAACATGGATCCCTATGACTTGACCATAAGTGAATGCATAAGTGAGAGGTGTAGAAGAGAATCAAAATAAAAATAAAAGAATGTATAAGAACAAGGGAAAGTACCACCAATGTGTACTTTTCTTATGTAAGATTCATGCATATAATAACATACTGATGGTATAGTAAAGTGGTGATATGTGCATAATTTTGTGTTTACATTTCCCCCCTTTTATGTTGTTTGAATAAATTCAAGTAGTATAAATTAAGTAAGAAATACACCTGTATAGGGTCTGGAGAAGCCATGTTGTAGAGTGCACGTAAAACATAGAAACTATTTGTGTGGCGAACCATGGATCAACGTTTTTACCCATGTGGCGTAGGAGGAGATAGTAAATATTCTTGAGGAGTAACTTGGAGAAATAGTTGTGATGATATTGGAGATGAGGGATTATCGTCAAAGGTGATATAAGAGGTAGGGAGTGATCAATTCCCAACCCAATTTGTTGATAATTGAAGGATTTCGGTGTTTTTCCATCAGAGAAAGAGTGTTAGGGAGAGAGGTCTATTTTTTCCTCCTTCCACGATGCTTCCCCAAAAGGTCCAATAACTGTAGATGGATAAAGACCGAATTGTTTCCTGTTTAGTTCCAATTTCCAATTGTTTGTCCCTATTCTAGAACCCGCGTAAGAGCAGTACAAGAAAGACAATGACATCTTATTACCTCCACTCCTATAGTAACTAGTGTTTCAATTTGATTAGTGTTAGATGGCTTCCAAGTTAGGTCATCTGGAAGTGATGGTGATGTAATGAGGCTCTGAATTTAGGTCATCTAGAAGCAATATTAATTTTGCTTATTGTATTGATTGATTTGAGTGATAGGAGTTGATTAAAAGATTACTCACGGAGAGCTTTTGATTTTTCCCCAGATTTGGGGGAGTGGATTCAAAATAACAAGAGTATTTGATTTTTGTATAGAATAAATATAATTGTATTTGAATGAAATCAAGGAAAATGTGATAGTAATGTATTAGGAGTGTCGATTGATTGTCTTATATCATGAGAGGGATTATAGGATGATCTCGATTGTATGCCCCCCATTTCGGCCAAAGGATGAGGTGTATAGAAATGAGAACTGAGCCGAAAGAAATTTTGTGAAAGGTTATAATAGAAACTGAGAGATAGTATAAGAGAGGTAATAATATTGACAAAGTATGTGTATGTATTGATTAGTATATGTGTCAGATTTGAAAATGGAATGATTAATATTGAATAGTATGGTGTTAGGTGAGGATGTGATCCAGATGGTGCAAACGGGGAGGAAAACAATGTAACGAGGCTAAGATATGAGCCAAATTGTGTACGTGTAGGAGTTATAAGTATGTTGTCAAGTCATAACTATGGTATCGATTAAAATTGAGTTACTATATATAGTAATAAGGAAAAGGTTAATAGTAATTTAATTTATACTGAGAGTGGTTGTAATTTGAGATTTGAGCAGTGAGGATGCCATGTGTCAGAGAGGTTGTTCGCATGAAATTTGAGAGAGCGATGATGGTCATGGCTATATAGATGATCGGGGAGCTGGTACATATGATTGAATCGAGAAAATTTGATCAAATATGTGTGTTTTTATTAGTTTGAGAAAATTTTGAATTTTTGTAGAATTAGGTGCTTCTGAACAAGATGGAAGTGGATAGGGCATTTCTATCCTTAAGGAAAGTAGCACCCAGTTCTTGGTATTAGTGACCTGCTTCTAGGTGTTAGTGTCGAGATCCTAGGCACTGTAAACAATGAAAATTACTAGATAAAGAAAGACAAAGAGAAACAATGCAATATACCTTTCAAGTAAATCCTCAATGTAAACCTCGATGTAATATTGCAAAAGCTTTAAGCTTGTAAAATCTTGTTGACTTTGATTTGTGGGTGCTCTTGAATAACCTCCAGATGTGGATGTAAATTGCTACAAACATAGATTTGGTCTTAGAAAGCTTCCCAAAAGAGGACCAATAGTAACATTGCTGTAGGAGGATGCGGCCCAAAAGAGGACCAACCGTTGAAACTGAAATTATGCCCTTCAGGGGGAAGGGAATGTGCTTGGTAAAAATCAATGCACACATAAACAAGTGGTTAGGAAACAAATGTTAGTATAAGAAAAGATAAACATGTATATATAAAATCAAGTGTAAGCTAAACAAACAATGTGTAAGCTAAAACACACAAGAAGATAATATAGACCATGAAAAGAGGGTTACAAATATGGGACACCACTCACAACATCGCAAGACACTCAAGGCTGTAGTGACTATAAATAAACAAGTACACACACAAGACAAAGGGAGAATCCCACAAACAATGGCATATAATGACAAATAACTGCAATCAAAGTAACAGACAACCACGGTGGTAAATAGTCTTGAAAAACAAATGTTGCATATGAAGAAATCATTAACATGCTAAGAAGATAACAAGTATGTAAAAAACATATATAATTGATAAATTAGTGTGCTATGAGACAATAAAACCTGTAGTGTATGAAAGTGGATGCCTCCAGGAGCCGTTATGGGACTGGTACTGGGTACTACACCAAGCATCCATGCTGTGTGTAATGGATCTGTAGAATCTATGACCACAACTAGATATTAAGTGAATGCACAAACATATATGTATATAGAATGTGTAATAAAGTGAACATGTACTAGTAAATGTGAATAATAGTAAATGCAACCAAGATATACAATATGCCATGGATGGATGAAATGGAATGTAGAGTGAATGATAGGAGCCGTGTGCCCTCCGAGTGAATGGAGTTGCATGTAGTGAGGTTCATTTGTTTATGCCCCCTCAGCAGTCAAGAATGAATTATAAATGAGAGTGCATCATTGGTAAATGGTTGAACTATGTGTTGTATGTAGCGCACTATGATGAATGTGTAGTGATGAGATGCGACATAGAGATGAATTAGATGTGATGATGTAGCCTAAGTGTATATCATAACAATATGATCGATGGAGTGATGATGTATCCTAAAGCTTATATCACTAAATGATGTAAGTGGGAGTGATGATGTATCCGACAACATATATCACTACAAGATGAGTAAGAGTGGTGATTTAGCATAAAGTGTATACCACTACAAGATGAGTAGAGGGAGGGATGAGTTAGCCTCTGGAATATATAACTAATCTAGGAATGTTAAATGATAGAAATATTGAATGGTTGAATGTGTGTGAATAGGATGCGGTCTGTTTGAGATGTATACTCTCAATAGTCCAGTATGGACCGTGAGACTAGAGTGTGTCATTGGGTAGTGAGTGGAGCGTGAAGAAATATATGAATACAAATGTGTAATGTGAAGTAGATGTAATGATGAGAATATTTCGTAAGTGTGTAATGTGTGATGATGTTTATAGATGTTAACATGTAGTGTTTATGGTGTAGTGTGTGAGGTTTATGTGTATAAGATTCACTCAATATTCAAGTCCGAACTGAAGCACTAGAGTGTGTCATTGGGAAATGGTAAAACTATGTGTGTATGAATATGTCTATGAAAAATTCAAAGATGTATAAATGGGGAAGGGGAAGAGATAAGTGTAATGCCCCCAAGCATATAGTGGTGAATATGATCATGTGGCACTTTTTAACAAATCATCGCTCTGGTGATCAAAACCTACTAGAGAAAAATTTGAGACGTGATAAGCAATAGAATGAGGTGGATTGTATAAAAAACCATTATGACATAGGGTGTAGACACTCATGGCATATTCTTCATCTATGAAGGAAATTGGTGAAAAATCATGTGCATTCCAATGAGAAATATTCTAAAAATAAGTAGGAGATGAATCATTAACAATGGAAACATTTCCAAATGGCATAGGGAAATTGATAGAAGTGTGATCAGTGTCTAAAGTGCCAACAATATAATCAAGCCAAGATTTCCCAAGTGTCATTGGAAAATCACGAGGAGTACATGCAATGAATATTGTCAAATGGAACACACAAAGACCATAGGCGGCTGTAATGTGACAATAACCATGGTAAAGGTGAGGTGAGTGAATTGGTGGTAGAATATAATTAAGCTTCAAGCCAAGCCTGGTTAAGCCTTCACATGTGAAAATAGTATCTAAACAATCAGGATCAACCGAAATATGATTCCAAAAAGAATTTTTGATCAATAGTGTGCATGTGAAAGGTGGTGGTGGAGATGCAGACTGTGCAGGAGAGGGTGAAACAGTGTCTAAGGTGTTGACAAACCCCTGATAAAGTATCATAGCATTAGTGGAATGAGGGGCCTTAATTTTTTTTTACTCAGGCCATCAGCGACAAAAGTTCCATCAAAATAGGAGTCATCGACATCGATAGGTGTAAAATTAAGTTGGCCTAATACGTCATCAGTGATCTTGACAAGATTGACTTCATCATCAAAATCCTCATAATCATCAATATTAGCATTATCATGTTGTATAGATTTTTTGAGTATATTGATAGGAATTGTACTAGGTGGAAAAGTGAGAGGAGTGTAAACAGATGAATCAATAGTGCTTATTAGAGAAGATACGGTGGGTGAGATAATTTCCTTAGTGTGAGTAGAAATAGTCAGAATACTAGGAGCAATAGAGGAAGAAAACATGGTGCTAGCTTGACCAATGTCATATGTGTCAATACTAGTATATGGAATAGGTTGTGCTGGAGGAATAGGCATAAAATTAATAGGGTTTATGTTACAGAATTTGAATGATTCGGGGTTAGTAGTAATGGAATGCTCCTAGCCATCATGCACGAATTTTACACATTGGTGGATATTAGATGGGACTACTTGCATTTCCTGGATACAAGGTCTACCGAGTAATAAATTGAATTGGAATGAAGTGTCAATAAAATAGAAGTTGGTGAGGATGGTCTTAGGTCCAACTTGAACATGTAATAAAATAGTTCCTAGACATGTGTGAGAAGTAGAGTCATAACCCCGAATAAGAGTGGGATTCTTAGAAATCAAGTTGTTATTAATACCTAATTGTTTGAGAAGGGAATGCGAACATAAGTTGATGGTTGATCCATTATTAATGAGTACATGTTTAATGCAAGAGGTTCTAACAATGGAAATAATAAGCAATGGAACACATGGATTACTTTTAACAAAAGGTAATATATCCTCATTAGTGAATGATATATCATGTGGTAGATTTATGAGAGACTGAATGAGGTATGTAAAGACCACCATAGAGTTATCACTTTATATACAAATGACATGAAGGGATGCTTATAGTGTATTAAGAAAGTATGGGGCACTACACAATAAGTCATAGAGATAAATCTTAGCTGGTGTGTTTTTAAGTTGCTTAATGATATCATAACCCTTAGGAGGAGCCGATGAAGTGATAGGTGGAGGAAGAGGAGTGGGTAGAGCCATAGAGGGATTATTACATCGAGTAGCAACTACATTGATGGAAGGATCAACCCTAGGCATAATAAAGTAAGGAGGATGTTGAGTATGAACTTGCATTAAATCAATAACAATGGTAACTATACCACAAAATTTAGTCTGTGTGAAAGAAGTATAAAATGATTGAGTCATGACTTGATAAGGAGAAGACATATTCAAAAGAAGGGGTTTGATCATTTAGGTTCACAAAAATGTAATATATTATTAGCTTAATCTAATGCAAGTTTGCAGTAAATAAATGAGTAATGAAATAACTGAAATACACCCAAGCAAACTAAGCAATGAAAGATAGAAACCCTAAGTACAAAGAGGGTTAAAGAATTCTTAGTTGATTCAAAGAGGTTGAAGTGGATATTGGATGAACAAGAATGGAATACTGTCACACATGAGCCTGAGAAAATGTAGATATGAGTGATTTGGCTGGAGTGGGGTGCCTGGAAATGGTATTGGGACACCTAGGGCACTTTGGTCTGAAATCTGGGCACCCTGGTCTTCGTAGAAGGTCCAAAATCCAATTTCACAGGGTCACCAGATGGTGCAAATCCTTCACTTCTTATCGCATGTATGTCACACTTAGATTGCTAATGTCGCCATAAAACTACAATAAATGAATCGCCTGCAAAATCCCAAACAAAGCATCGAAACCCTGAAAACTAAAGATGTAAATTAAGGGGTCGAACTGTCCTCAACAGCCACAATGATAGACTTATCATTGAGCACTGCACTATATCTTAGACCCAATGTAGTTCTCTATGTATGTGTGTGGAATTATGACCTAGGTTCCTCTTGTGTGTGTCACACATGAATTAATGAGCAAGTAGCTAGATGTAGAATGTAAATAATGTGTGCATGGAATAAAATAAACTCCCCTCCTATGAAGTGTGATGCAGATGAACCAACCTTTGTCCCTTGTGATGGAGCTAGCTGGATGCAAATGGAGTAATAAAATCCTTGATGGATGTAACCTTAGGTGGTGACATCTAGTGCTTAGTTCTTCGTCCCTTAATATGATTAAATAAATTTATAATTATATGATTCATTCGCTTGAATTTTGTAATTAACCTCGAAAATGCCGATTACCAAAAATATAAGATGCTCAAATGGATAGAAAGGACCCAAAAATTGAGAGTAAATTGTAAAGAGGAAATGGGTGCCCAGAGGGGATGAGGGCACTTGATGTTGACATCGGCTGGGAAATCCAGTCTAGAAAAAGTAAAACTGAAGTATGAAAGACAGATTGCGAAAATAAAGGTGCAAGACTGAAAGTAATAATAGAAAGCAAGGAAAGATGGCCAAAGACATGGGTTAAGTATTACTTTTCGTACTTAGGAATCATGTAAACATTAGTGTGTAATCGTGACTAGATCATTACCCAAAGTGCGTGATTTTGTGTCTACAATACATTATTTGCTTCATCTTAATCTCAACAAGTGTGTGTTTGGAGTTCTAAATGGAAATCTCCTTGGATTCATCATTTCTATTAGGGGTATTGAAGTTGACCCCACATAGATCAAGGCCATCTTTGAGATGCATCCTCCTACTAATCTTAAGCAACTTCGTAGTCTCCAAAGCCAACTTCAATCAGTTTGTCATTTCATCTCACAAATTTCCAATCATTTCCAACCTTTTCATCATATTCTCCACAAAGACACTCACTTCAAGCTAGTTGTAATTTTCTAAAAGACCTTCAACAAACTTAAGCATTATCTTCTATCACCACCTATGCTCATGCCTCTATGCAAGGGGGAGCCATTCTATCTTTACATCTCTGCCACCGATCATGCTCTAGGTGCCATGTTGGCACATCGCAATAAGTAGGGCAGGGAACAAGCCATCTATTATATAAGCCGAAACCTCCATGACTATGAAACCCACTACATTGAAGCCACAAGTTGTTTTGGGCTCTCTACTTTGCCAGTTCCAAGCTTCGCCACTATCTTCTCAATCAAAAATCCTACGTTGTCACTAGCTTCAATCCCTAAAAACCATGCATTCTAAACCATATCAAAATGACCACATCAATCAATGGATCATGCTCATGATTGAGTTTGACCTAGAGTTCATATCTCAAAAATCAATCAATGGCTAGGCTATCGCTGATCAACTCGCCGATGCCTCTCTTCTTGATAATTAACTCCCTCATGATAAATTACATGAAGAATACATCAACACTATTGATTATGAGTATTATCCCCTCAAAATGACACTGTTATTTGATGGTTCAAAGTTTTGGAAAGAGGGAGGTGCTTGCATTATCATTATTCCTCCTTGGGAAACTCCTATTCCCATTTCCTACAAACTCAACATTGATTGTACCAATAAAATGGCTGAGTATGAGGCTCTCATCTTGGGCCTCCAAACTGATATAATCTTAGGCATCCAAATCCTCAACATCTATGGTGATTCCCAACTTGTCATCAATCAAATTAAGGAAATCTATCAAATGAAATCCCTAAAAAATACAAGGACATCATCAAATTTGTCCTCGAAGCCTTCAATTAATATACTATCCAAAATGTTCCTTTCTCATCCAATCCCTTTGTAGACACTATGAAATCCCTTGCATCTCTCATTCCTTGTACAACAAAATAATCCAAACTCTTTGTTGTTTTCCACCACATCAATCAACCATCCTATACTAATGAGCTTCCTCGTATAAATCTCATCGACACTAATCAATATGATCTTTGGTATACCTAGATCTTTGACTATCTATCTCAATCCAAAATTCCCCCCGACCTATCTAAAAATGGTAGGAGCTCATTCCTTCAACACACCAACCACTATGTTTTCCTTGGTGGCATCCTCTATAAATTTTGGTTTGATGGTATTTTATTACGATGCCTTAAATCATTTGAATCTATTCGCATTATCCAAGAAGTCTACGACAACATCTATGGTGGAAACTTTAGCGGTTTGGTCATTACCAAGTGCATTCTTCGGATGGGATACTACTGGCTCACCCTCAACCAAGACTATTGTGAATATGTTAAAAATTGTGTCAAGTGCCAGTAGCATTCCAATCTCATATGTATCCCTAACTAGGCCTTATAGTCGGCTCAAGATCTATGGCCTTTCTCACAATGGGGACTTGACCTCATCAGTCTCATCAATCCACGCTCTTCTCAGTGTCATCATTTTATCCTCGCCGGTAAGGAAGTAATTTACAAAATGGGTGGATGTTATTTCTACTTGCATCCATGAAAGCTAACAAAATTCGTGAAATTTGTCTATCAACACATCATATGTTGCTTCGGTATGTTCCCCATAGAAATCATCAAGAACAACGAAAATTCCTTTGAAAAACAAATATCTTAAGAAATCTTTATAAATCACTTTCAATATCAATTTTATCTTCTCTTCTCTATACCATTCGATAAGCTAATGGCTAGGTCAAATCCACTCACAAAAATCTATGTAACATTCATTGCCAAAATTGTTAATAAAGCGGATCGATATTGAAATCTTTATATCCCCTTTGTTGTTTGGGCTTATCGGACTATCATTTGTACACTTCTACAGGTACTTACTCCTTTTTCTCTTGTCTATGGATATAAATTCATCCTTCCTCTCAAATTCGATATCATGTCTTTTTGTTTTTCTCTTCATGACTTCATCTCTAATCAGGACTATCACCAAGATCATCTAGCACAACTAAAACTATTAGATGAGCATCACTTGATCATCCCTCCCACATAAGCACGTCTACCAATAAAAAATCAAACATGCCTATAATAAACATTTCAAAGTATATGCCTTGTAACATCAGTTTACCTATTATCCTAAAATAAAATCAAAACCTCAGTACTCTAGAAAGGATCCAATCGTGGAATTTTTTCTTCACACTAGATTAGACCATACATTATCCATCACAAGTATGGTTCCTGGGACCTATTGTTTTGTTTCGCTTGAATGGTAAACTAAAAATGGAACCTCTTAATGCACTTTGCACTTGAGATCCTTTATACTCTTGACACACCTACCAATGTGACCTTAGTTACATATTAATGGTTTCAGTTTTCATCATTATCTCCTCTCAATCTTTTATTGTAATGATTTGGAATTATGTGGTCATCCATTATTATCCTATCTATGACCTTGAATATGGGCACCACAACTCTTCTCATGGAAAATTCCTTATGGATAAAGTTCTTCCTCTTTGGTAGGAACCCCACAATCAGTTGCATCCATATCCTTCTTATCTACTTATTGGAAACCATGATATGGTTCCACATGTGTAGATTGTACACATTATTTTCCCTCCCCAAGTGGTGTATTTGGTTATCCTTAGCTCTTCGTTATGAAAGTAAAAAAATCACAAATGCTCATAAAAAGCTATATTATCCAGAATACAGAAGACTGTCTCCCTCAAAGGACAGTTGTTCATATAAAGAAAATAATATAAAAAAATATAGACGGATCCCTCAAAGGACAACTATCATCCATTTTATCCTCTCATCTAAAATTCAAAAATCAAAAATCCAAAGTAAAAATCCATAAATTTAGACCAATCCCTTGAAGGATGGCTACCTTGTTATATCATGGTAGTAAAGGCTTCCCACATCGATTAGCCTAAAAAATAACAAAATCAAAATGCATCCATCCAAAATCAAGCATCCTAAGAAAGCTTCCCGCATTAATCAACTTTCCCAATAAAATAAAACTTCCTGCATTGATTAGCTTATGCAATATTTTTCAAAGTTGGGATTATAGACCTAAGACAAACACTTAAGGAGAAACTACTTCTCCCGTACAAGCTACATCTAAATCCCTTATCATGTCTACAATAGTTATATAACCATACACCTTCCATCCTCCCCCTCATGATCTTATATGTAACTAACTATCATTAGTTATGTGTTAACACCCATCCATACGGTTGCATGTGCATTGCTTTACTCATTCCTTTTCACATTTTACCTTCAATCCATTCCCAAAGCATCTATCCTACGTGTGCTCTTTAGTATGATGAAGTGTACTTCCTATATTTTGTCACGCCAAAAAGGTCACATTCTATTTATCACATCGAATCAAATCCAATTACATCATCTTATATAATATCTAATATAAATTATGTCACATCTAATCTAATCAAGCCATCACATCATAGCTACTATAACCATCATAAATCACATGCATCTAATCCAAATTCTATGACATCATTTTTATATCTATTATGTATCCATCACATCTAAATATGATCCACACATCATCATAATCATTTTTATATCTAATCTATATCCATTAAATCATTTTAACATCTAATCTATTCAACATACCATCACATCATCTAAATCCAAAACCGTCACATCATCTCATATCTAAGTATATCACATTACGTCTAACTACATCCATACATCACATCCATATCTAAAATCAATCACATAATATCCAACTAATAATTTCACATCCATAATCTATATAGCATAAAATAATCAAAATCACATCACATACATCTAATCATACTCATTTACAACATCATGATAATAAAATCATGATAATCTAATCATATATGTGTGTGTGTGTGTAAATAAATAACCATATATATCATGAAAATGTCTATACATATATGATAGGCCTCAATTGGGCTCTATCTATACATAAAATTCTATACATATAATGTTCACCCACTAATCGGTGAACACAAAATCCGACACTCTATCTCCTAAGGCAGGACCATGTCCTCTGCCCTGTCCCACCATCTTGGACCAAAATCATGCCTCAACTCCACTATGCTCATCATGCTCCTTGAAACCTATCATCATGCCTGATATCCTCTCTCTAGCCACATGTTTTTTGTAGCACGGTACATCAGGTAGTCTCATCATCACTATGCACTCATAGTATCACACCTCATCTCCTAGAGCCTAGTATTGCTCCCTTATCACAAAACTAGGAGGCATCATCTATCCATCCCCCTGTGTAGCTCCCTGGCCCTCCCCCTATCACCTCAATGGAGTTACCTTGATCCCCATATATATCTTGTAAGGCCTCTCTCTTCCTCCATTATCTATCCTTTGGCTGGATAGTCAGGTCTCTCTCCTAGCGCATCACATCCCAAGTCCTGGCATAGTATCACATCTCACTCTTAAGGAGTTACATCTAGCTCTCACCTATAGTTGAGCTATCTTTGTTGTTCCACCTCCATCTCCCCACCTCTCCTCCTTGAGATCACTTTCACCTCTCCTCCTATGAGCTTGTCCTCTCCTATGCATGTGATTCCTACCTCCTAACTCTCCAAGGCCTTCCCACTACTGATTCATCCAGTCCACATACCCCTATGTGACTCCCACATCATCCTCATCTATATCCATTAGCTCAGCCTCCTCCACCAATGGATCTTCCATCACTTAACTAGGTAAAGTACTTCTTGGCCTCATCTCTCCTATATATTATCATTGCCCCAGGCACCATCTGTACCAACCCAAACTACCTCATCACATCTTGGAAACTGTATAGCCTCCACCATATCTAGCCTTCGTCCTTGTACCCATCTTACTCTCCTAAGACCTATGAGATGGATATATGTTCATGGATATGCAAGGATACCCTCTGTATGGACTCCATCTGAAATTATCTACCCTAAGGCTTCCCAATATCTTAGCATACCAATCCTCTCCTCTCTCACCCATATCTCTGTGAACCTAGTCATCTCTCCATCACATAAAACCTAACTGGTCAGGGATATGTGATCCCCTATGAATCCATAGAATCCCTAATGGCCTCACCACTACTATATTCTCGTATGCCCAGTAATGTAGTAAAAATACCACATCTAATCCAAATCTCCTCTCCATCATTCCATAATGTACACTTGTGCCAAGAGGTTGTCTTCAAATGTTGCCCTCCACAATGTCAACCACCACTACTTCTAGGGTCAATGGAAATCTTACCCCACCTAGATTTGGTAGTACGTAGTAAGAATATCACCATCATCACCAAACACATCATCTAGTTTCCCAGCACCAAAGGATGATAATGCCTCTCAATATGAAATGCCCCAGATACAAAGGTGATGTGATGGGTATCTTCTCCAAATATTTGTCTCAATGCATCCACCTGAACTCTCATGTGTAATTGGCACTATGGGTACCCCCTGAATTATAAACCTCAAAATAGGATACACATCCTCAAATTTTATCATCATCTCACATGTCTATAACCAAAGGGTGTTAGTCCTTAGCTCTTATCTAGTCTATCAAATGCTATAATAATCCTTGTATCTCGGGGTACCCTCTGATAGTGGAAAAATCCCCGCAATACAACTACATCTAAGTGATCTCACTCAGTATCATGTAACATCAGCTCTAATCATCCCCAACTTGGTCTAGACTCTATCTTATAAATACGATGTGTCTCAAGCCTATAAAATCAACCAACACATACCCAACAGTTATAACATCATAAAAAATCATCATTTTCCATTCAAAATAATTAATCAATTTCCATTATCTACCAATCGACACCGAACCTAAACAGGTTAATGCCAACTTGCCCTATGTCGATGGCAACCATACCTAGTCACTGTCAATCATCCTTGGTGCCCATCAAAATTCAAAAAAAATGAAAATCAAAACCAAGATAAGTTTTTGGAACTTACCACTCTCTGATACCTTTGGTGCTTCCTTCCACCTCTGTTGGCATCCATTTTTCTCAAATATGAAGCTTTTATATCACTTCAAGATCTCTCTGATCACTAAATTGTGTCATTCAAATGATATTTTTAGTCATCTCCTATAAATTATATAGGTGCAGTAACCATGTCTGCGTTGACCCCCACAATCGTCATTGACCTAAGCTCCAGTCATCGTTGACCCTACACAGTCACTGTCGACCCTACACAGTCATCGTTGACCCAAACCTATTCTTCCATCTTTCATCTTATCTCATCCAATCTATTTTTCCAAATTATATTTTCTTCCACTTCATCCTATTATGTGTCACTCATAACACATCGTTCCTTTCCTTACGTTGTTTATCTTGTTATTTTTCACTTATCATCTTATATTTTTTCACATACTTCATCACATCCATAGAATCCCACTCTATGGCCATCTTAAAGTTCCCTCTCAAGAAACCATATCTCATCTTAAGCCCACCATTCATTTCCATATTTCCCTCTTTTCCATCCCACCAGGACACATATTTTCTCAATCCCTCATACCTGATGGATAGTGCATGCTCTTTTTCCCTCGCTTTGTTGCTCATCATTCTGTCAAACCATTTTCTTGACCATACTCACATTTTTGCACATAATTTTGATGTTTTCCTTTGACCCATTGGTTCCACGGCTTACACATCCATCTTATTGGATCTTGATTGGATTCCCTCTATCCTGTAGTAATATTTAATGACTCATGGGTCTGTAGGAAATTAACATCACCTTCGTTGAGGTCTGTGTTATCTTCCCTACTGATGTGTTTCCATTATTATTTTTATCATTATCTCATCCATCTGAGTGGATTCCCATTGGATTCCCTCCATCCTGTAGTGATAATTTTTTGATTCACATGTATGTCTATGGAACATTAACGTTACCTCCTGTGAGGCCGTGTTATGTTCCCTATTTATGTGTTTCTAGGATTCATGTCATCTTTATTTTATATAGATGTTCAAATTCCCTCCACCTTCTAGTGATATTTGTTGACTCACTAGTCCATAGGACATTAATGTCATCGGCCATGTTATGTTCACCTACCGATTTTTTTCCAGGATCAATTCAATTTTCTTTATTTTCATCTTCTCCTTCTTGCAATGATCATATCACTCTCCACTTGGGGCATCTTTTCTCATCCTTTCTCTTATTTTATCCTTTTTCCATATTTTCCCCCTTTCCTCCATCTATCAATTTCAACCTAGTAATTGATTCTTCTTCGTGTCATTGATCCCTAGTTTGAGGGGGAGCACCTCAACCATCATCTTCTATCACTTTTTGTTTTTGTCTTGCAGTTTTCTTTAACGCAAACAACTTGGAAAAAAGGGAAAATTGTAGACACCAAAAAAAAAAATTCTTATCCCTAATCCTCCGTCCACTCACCCCTTCATCTTCATTGTGCACACTCACACCCATGTCCTATACAAAATCTCCTTTCCCTCATAAATCCCATCTATTTCCTCTAATTTCCTATTTTCATATCTTAATCCCATCATTATTTTATCACTTATTATTCACCCCTAATCACATTTAATTATCCCTAGACACATATATTATCTTAATCACATCCCTACACATCTAATTTATCCCTTCTAGAACCATCATCTACCCTCATTTAATGTTTTCACTCATCCAACTATCATTTAGCATCCATATGCAACCCTAACCCACATAAACAACTCATAACCCTAATAGGGCCTCTTGTCTTGAGTTGTGCATCATCCCCATCAACCAAATCAATGGTCCTGTTGGTGCTCAATTGTAATCTCACCCCTTTTTTGTTTAAAAATTCTCAGCCTGCCTAGTTTGATGTACTTTTTGTCTTCCTGTGTGGATACGTAATTCTTTGCCTTCACCAAGGTGTCATTGTCAATTCCTTTCCTTGGGACATGGATCACATTAAGTCTTAGTATTATTTGCAATCTTCTCTCTGCAGGGGAAAAAAAAAATTGTTGGGCATCTTCCACGATTGTGTCTCATTTGTAAATCTTATCCCAACATCTATGGATACGTGGTCTTTTCTAATTGGATGTAGCATGGTGGGTTTATTTTATATTTTGATGCATTATGGAAAAGGGTGTGAAAGTATAACGTAAATTCCTAAGACCCACAAAAGGAAACATGGAGGACCTGTGCTCATTTGAGGATCCGCCTTTGGTTTTGACCTTTGGAGTTACACCAAAGAGATATGTGGAGGTTTCTGCTAGATCTTCCCATGCTAAGACTTTTCAATGACCGGTGCACCTTTGTTGGGCCCTAGACACGTGGAGATCCTACACTCATTTGAGGTCCCGCCCCTAAATTTTACTTTTGAAAGAGCACCAAAGAGACACGTGGAGGCTTCCGCTGCCTCTACCCATGCTCAGACATTTCAACAGCCGATGAAACTCTCTTGTGTTTTGAGCACATAGAAGGCCCATGCTCATTTCGGGACCCACCTCAGGACTTCACCTTTGAATTTGTGCTAAAGATACACATGGAGGCTTCCATTGGATCCTCTTTATACTAAGACTTTTCAACAGTCGAGGTAAATTTCTTGGGCCCAGGACACAGGGAGGGCCCATGCTCATTTAGGGACCTACCTCTGGACTTTACCTTTGCAGTTGCACTAAAGAGACACATGGAGGCTTCTGTTGGTTCTTCCCATGCTCAGAATTTTCAACAAATGATGTAACTCTCTCAGGTTTTGACCATGTGGAGGGCCCACGCTCATTTGGGGATGCGCCTCTAGATCTCAACTTTGGATTTATGTTAAACAAACACATGGAGGCTTCCACTGGCTCCTCTTTATACTTAGTTGACTCAAACTCGGAGTGTAGATAAATAAAGGGGAAGCCCAAAAACTGTCGTAGTCAAAGGACAGGAGACCATATTGTCAAGTTGAGTCAAAGTGATCAAGCACTTGCAGAAAATCGACATATGACCCTGCAACGCCCCTTGACATCCCCGTGTCTGTTAAAGTTTCCAATGTCATCCTAGGGCAGCCCATAATCTCCTCAAGCTCAATTCTCTTTTGGTCAGATGATACCGAATCTAGGAGGCCTAGACCCCTGAAAAAGAAGGTTGTTTTCCCCTTCCCCTTGTAAAGGGTCAACTTGCCAAGAATGCTTTGAGGAGGGATGTTTAGAATGACATGAGGGATAGATATTACATGTTGGTGACTGATGAAACATGAGGCATAGAACTAATTCTTGTTTCCCATGTCCTAGAGAAAGGTGGATTTTCCATGAGAGAAGGAATGAGTTGAGGTCCTTAAAATTCCCACTCAAAATGAGGGGCACAATACATCAAACATGCGGATAGCTGAGTTACAAACCTTCCTCTGCTATCCCAAGCCAAAGGTATTTTATTGATGTGATATATTCCATGCGAGGACACTCATTTCTAAGAGGGACGAATGCAGGTATCTTTTCCTCAAGGTGTATTCTCAAAGGTGAAAAGGATTCCTTGTCAGATCAAGCCATATGGATCCACCTGAGAATTATTAAAAAAGGTATTTCTTACAGGACAAGATAAAATAATGATTAAAAATACTGTCAAAAGTTATGACATGGTGCCCCAATCATATTTGATGAAAGTAGGAAATGTGAATGGCTCAAAAAATTTCCACCTGGTAAAAAATAGGAAGGAATATGACTCTTGAAGATTTAGACTTTTAGGGGATTAATCTTTCTGAGAAAGTTTGAGAAAACCAATTTTCCCGAGAGACCATCTCAGGAACCTGTTTATTTTCCTTTTTTTTATTTAATCATGTCAATATGGTTGCAAGTGTACATCCATTGACAAGATCTGAGATTGTTAAAGAAACTTTCCCTTGTTGATGAATCTAATGAACCTTGAATGAATTTCTATTGATCATGAGCATAATTGTGTTTACTTTTATTTTAGAATGTTTTCAAATAGTTTTTCATGTTCCTGTTGCAATCTTATGTTAAAATCCCTTTGAATCACACAAGATCTTATCCCTGTGGTAGTATTGTGGAATTTTCAATTTCATTGTGAGAAGAGATTTTATCTTGTAATTAAATAAACAATTTAAAATCACTTTACTTTCACTGTGTTGACAAAGATTGTTTGTTATTCTATGAGTGTATCTTAGGCGTGATGAATCAAGGATTTCTAACATTTAATTGAGTCTTTAACACAATCCTTTGTGTTGAATTCTTGAAGAGTGTATGAAATCGTGCATCTCTGGGCCTCCATTAATACACACCTTCTAGTTGAAAGAATATTTTGGCTATTTTGAAGAATTTTATCTATGAGTGTTCCAATATTTGTAAAGTTTCTCAAATATCTAGTATAATCAACTTTATCCTGCTTAACTTCCCACAAAAAACTTCTCAAATGATAAATCCTACATCAACTACCCCTTTTTGTACTATGTATCCACAAAGATTTAACAAATTCCATTTCCAAAATATGTAGAAATAATCATGTTTTAATTATTGTCTTTAGTAACCTAAACCTTGTCTAAGAAACATCTTCACTCTCTAGTGTGACAACTCGTGAGAGTTAGATTGTGTTTTATTGATCATATTTTCTCAAGGTTTTTATGAATATTGTGAAAAGAATGATCTCTTGATATCCTTCACCAATATGGGTTATAGAATGGGTCCTCTCACCCTGGTTGAAGGCAAAACCTAAAGTAGTTAGGGTAGATCAAACCCTTAATAAGGTGTTATCCATTTCTCCAACACCTGAGTCAAAAAGAGTCAGCTGAATCCCCTCCCCAGCTACAAAATGTCTCATATCATGATTTATTTGTGTCTAAGCATCCTGCCAGTTTTGTGATGTTGCTCAGCCCTCACAAGAGAATCAATTTGGGTACAAGCATTGAAGTGGAGCCATTGTTAGGTATTATTTGAATATTCAAGGATTATTTAAAACATCGGGATCTATTTGTGTGGTAACAACATCGAAGTGGCACCATTTTTGGGGATTATTTGAATTGCTAATGATTATTTGAACATCGGGATCAATTTGTGTGGAAACAACACCAAAGTGGTGCCATTGCCAGGGACTATTTGAATTTCTGAGGATTATTTGAACACTGATATCTATTTGTGTGGAGAAAACACAAAAGTGTTGTTCAAGACTATTTTTTCAAATGCATACACATACCAACCCTGGTAATGTTTCTTACAAGCTTTAAGTACAAATACATTGTTTAAACAGTCATCCTTTGTTGAGATTTATTAAATTTGTGCAAGATCACAAGTTCATTTTGCAGTATTTCAAGTTTCTAGTGGTGATTTGTACTAAATTTGCATCATTAGTGATAAATGTGGGTAAAGGAAGGTCAGATATGTTAAGCTTTGCATAAATTAAGCATTGATAGACACTTGGCAAGTTACTTATAGTGCATCTACACAACTAAGGTGAAAATCCTTAGTGGTGACTCTGTGTTGAATTGAAATTTTGGTGATTACTAGTGTCTTAACCTGTGTCAAGTGAAATTTGTCATTAATATTTGCAAATCTGGAGGGAAGAAGGTCTTTCTTCACTAGGGATCCTATAAAAAAATTATTTCCAAAACTAGGAAAATAAAATTAAAAAGGAAAACAAGTCTAGAAAGTCATTGGAAATAAAGAATCAAGAAAGGATATATTAGTTCTAAAAGGTGATCAATTTATGGTTGAAGATTACTATATGTCTTCAAGTGATTTTGAACCAAGTAGTCCTTGTATAAAAATGAGTTCTCCAACTGGAGAGGGGACATCATTTGTGACTAAAAAGTGTGTCTCTCAGTTTTCCCCTATTTCTTCCAAGGTTGATAGGGTTTTCCAATAAATAGAGTCATTAGAGGATATTTAATTTGAGAGTTATACTCCTATGCCCCAGAGACTCCCCATCCCTTATCATTTTGATTATCCTATAAGATCACCTCCTCAAGGAAATATGGCTTAGCCTCCAACTAGACCTCCTTTTATTGTCAATACTTTTGCACCAAAAAAAATTAGAGGTATGGTTGGATATCCTAATATGGTGCCACAAGATGTCATAAATAGGTTGCCAAAATATTCAAGGGAATAATGCCATCACTAGTGACCACCATTTAAGAATCTTTGTCAATATGATCGAAGATTTTGAAATTGAGTTTGAAGACGTGTATATAAAGTTTTTTATTCATAATATTGAGGAGGATACACATGATTGGTACAAGTCATTACCAGATAATTCAATAGACTCATGGACTGAGATTAAAAAATGCCTTTAGATTGCAATATGGGGATAAGACAGATCTCAGGTTCCTTTTATCTGAATTTGAAAATATAAAGAAAAATCCAAATGAATATGTCCATGATTTCAATACTAGGTTCAATAAGACCTTAAATAGGCTACCTATAATCCTAAGACCAAGTGATGAGTCCTATTTAATAAAATATTCTGATGCTTTTGATAAAAAGGCCGCATATTACTTGAGAGATAAGAACCCGGGAACATTGAGGCAAGCTTTCACCATGTCCTTACAAATAGAAAATAACATCAAAGTAGTTGGAAAGCCTCCTAAGACAGAGGGTTTCAAGTTAATCAATCCTGAGAGGCCTCAATCAAACAAAGATATGGACCTGGAAGAGGTTGTGAAGACTTTGGTTGGAGTGGTTAAAGAGATATCCTATAAACTTGCTACAGTAGAAAAATGGATAGGAAAAATTTCCCATGCTCAGCACAAGACTACACGGTTAATAGAGATTTGGAAATCATCCCGAGATGATCATAGACCAGATGACAGAGGGAAGGGGCCCATGGTATCAGGAAATAAATAGCCTCAACCTAGGGAGAATAGATTGGTTTTTGATCCTTTGATTGACATAGGTTTCTACAGTGGAAGAGACCAATGTTATTGAGTGGTGTGATAGGTGTTTCTTACCACACTCCCCATATGATGTAGATTAATAAGTTGAAGAAATAGATGATGATGAGACATGTGATGACGTGTGTATGATGGAGTGCCCTAGGAACTCACAGTAAGGGGTAACCTCAACTGAATTGATAAGTGCCAGAACTGTTGAAAACTTCTAGGATTATTTCCACTGAGTATTACCTCTTCCCCAATTTATACTTTTTAAATTGATATGGTACAAGCATTTGATTTTCCTAATCATGATTTTGAATAATTAAGGGCCTTGATGATTAAAAAGTATGATTGAGGGATCCCTTCCGAAGAGGAGATGACAACTATTGATGAATGGAGTAGTTTCTCAGGAGAAATAATATAATACTATAAGTAATGTTGTCAAAGCGGGAGGGCCACAAACTAAGCCAAAAATTCTAGTTCTTACCAATATCTCAAAGGAAACCCCTAAGAAAGATACATCTCGCAAAGGTCTAATTACCCAAAATAAAACCTATACTCCTGCCCATGCCTAGACTATGAAAACTCCTATACTATCAGATGAAATTGTGAATCTTCCTCCTAATAGTGTCCTACCCAAATATATTCCTTGTGACATAGCCCAAATCTTGAGTCAGATCAAGGTTACTATTCCCATTTTTGAGTTACTTAGGATCTTAGAGCATAGGAAAAGAGCATTCAAATATTTGGGATTTAAGGAAGAAAAGATTACTCAGGGTAAAAGTTTTAATAATATAGAGGTTCCTCCTATTATTGCAGAGTTAAAAATAGCAAAAGAATTAGAGGAATTGGGTGAATCACCTAAGGTGTATTTGGGAACTTCTCTTGTTGAATCTCATCTTGAGATGTAGATCCATTTTATCACCACTTTGATTATTAAGGATAGGCTGGTACATAACTGCATGTTTGATTCAGGGTGAGCCTCATGTAATGTAATGCCTCTTGAGGTAATGAATGAGTTAAATATCAAGGTAACAACAAGCATTTTGGGAAGTGTACATACTATGGATTCAAGAGAAGTTCATAGTAATTGGATATGTTAAACGGATTGGTAGTGCAAATAGCATCTTATCCAGGAAAATTCCTAACCATGAATGTAGTTATTGTGGATTGTCTTGCTAAGTGGGGAATTCCTTCATTGTCTAGAAAATGGGCAGCTAGTGTCAGGTGGAAGTCGTACAAATGGACTATGTTATTGTACAACCATACCGATTGAGGGATAACCCAAATGAAGTTGTATGGTGATCTTAAGATTTAACCTCATTGAGGATCCTATTTCAATATGAAGTTTGTACATAGGTTACATTGGATGATTTGACCAAGTTATGGGTTATGCTAATTTTAAGGATCAAATATCTGATGAGTACTATCCTGAGAAGGTTGGTTCCTTGTACTCTAATGTTTGAGAGGCTAAAGGACTAGGATTTGGTAATGGCTATGGTGACAAATCTACTCCTAATATCAATTCCAAGGGAAACCATGGAGAGAGAGAGAGAGAGAGAGAGAGCTTGAAAACTCAATTTCCTACAGTTAATCATGAAAAACCCCATCACAGAGAAAGACGAACTTCTGATATAAACCCATTACTTGTGAAGAATGGTGTCAGAGGTGATTATTGTTAAAGGAATGGATCTTACAAATAGTCATAGACAAGTGAGAAAGTTGAATACAACAAAATTTCAAACCCCTTAATGACACAAGCTCCCAATACACAATGGACAGTTATGAGATATTTGCAATGTATGACCTTTTCAATGGTGATACACGAGATCAGATGACAGACTAAACTGTAGCAGACAAGGATGGAAATAACGCAACTCAACGGTTCAAAGAATTTTACAGTTGGTCCCTAATCCTTTGAATCATGTTAGTGACACCATTAACTATGGAAAGAGGCCCATGATAATTGCAAGCATTGGTGTGAAAGTATTTTTTCTACATTCCCCATGATGCTGTAGGTCCAAATTTGATTTTGTAAAAGCCAAAAGAGATGTGGCATATGGTGATGTATGAAGTGATGGAACCATAAACCTTCACAACAAGGAGCTACTTGCAACTGAATTTATAGATGACAGGAGAAAAGAAAGACCTTATTTGGTAATTGGGAAATCTATAGGGTTGAAGCTCAATACTACTCCTTGATGTTGATGATTACACTGATAAAATTATGATAATGGTGACCGAAGTGTTTACTACATGACCTTGGTATTCGATGATTTGTTGAAAGAACTAGGAACCTTGGCGGATTAAGAAGATAAACCTCAGAAAATATGGATAGGTAGAATCCCTTGGATAAAGAAGATAGACAACTGCATGATGAAGGTATTAATAAAGTTTCTTAGGACTGCTTGACATGGTCGTATTAATAACCTCCTCAAAATATAGGGAAGAGATCTTTTAGATCAAGATGGCCATAGGGCTAAGGCCCTCAAGCCATTTCCAAAAATCAAAGTCCAGATTAATCTTACTATTTCCCCTAAAGGAATCATTAAAGAGTATGATACACTTTCAAAGTTTGATAGACGGATTCGTACCGAATAAGACTAGGTACCCCTACTCATGCCTAAGCTGTAAAACCTCTGGTACCACCTGTTCGAAAGAAGGGAGCATAAGATTGTGTAGCTGACTTTAGAGCAATTTAAATAAGGCATTTTAAGTCCGAAAACCTATGTCCCCTTGTGAAATATAGCCCAAATCATGAGTGCCGAAGCGGATCATGTGGAGGTCCACTGTGCTCTTCACTCTGCTTAAATTTTCTTAGGACAATCCTTTCTCAGACCCTATAGACATGTGGAGATGCCTAGTGCTTATTTGGGATTCCCTAAATTGGAGGTTACCTTTGGAGTTATGCACCATAAGGATGACATGGTTTCGATTTCCTGCTAGCTATTCCATGCTTAGAAGTACCATTTTGGAAGAATTAGCTGAATCACCAAAGGTTTATTTGGGCCCGCAGTGGTTGGGGATATCCTTGCCCCTTTTTCCTTTGAATTTGCTACCTAAGACACTCAAGGATAGGCTTGCTGGCATAATTCCCATGCTTAGAATTTTCTAACTTCATGTAATTTCTATTTGACCATGTGGAGGGTCCTAGGTTAACCCTAATAATTCAATATGCATTTAAGTAATGGAATTATTTATGAATTAATTATTATTGTATTTATGGATTCAATGGTTTTAGTGTCGAGTATTTGGCTTGTTATTTTCAGGTTTAATTGTTATGTAGTTACAACTTATGCCTGCTTCTCAGGAATATTGGAAGCTTACGTACTAGAATGTCTGTAACTCCTATTTTGGATTTCTCATCCAAATGTACAATACCTATTATTGTAAGGCTTGTTCCTATGTAAAATGGGCCGATAGTGATTAATGGAAGTTTGGGCTTCCATGGACATGTCATATGCAACCATACCAATTGAAGGAACCTTTGTTAAGGTTGTAGAAGGTGAGGAAGAAAATGTTGCATAAGAAATCTAATTGAGGAGAGCCTAACAATGCTTCTTATGAAGTATTGTACACAGATGTCCCTGATGTCGATAACTTTGTGGGTTATTCTAATTGTAAGGAGCATGAAATTTATGAAGTGTAAGTATCCTGAGTAGGTTATTTTCTCCTTTGAAACTGATCATTTGATGAGAGTTTTTATAGATTTGGTAATGGTTCTGGTGTTGTCTTGATATCTCCAAGGTGCAGAAGAGTTCAAATTTTCTATATTAAACTCAATTTTGAGTGCACAAATAATATTGCAGAGTATGAAGCACTGCTCTTGGGCTCTAAGGATTGCTAGAAACATTGGTGTTAGACCGATATTATTGTTAAAGGAGATTCAGAGTTGATAGCCAAACAAGTCATTGAAAGCTGTATGCAAAAAAAATCAAAGAATGAAGAAATACAAGCATGCAGTTTGGGAATTCATTGAAATGTTTGATTGCTTTCAATATAACACACCATGATAGGCTAAATACAATATTGAGTAACACTATAGCATAAAATTTGGCATTGTTGGGATCAAGGTTTGAGAATTCTGTAGCAATATCATCCTATTGATGAATATGATATTGAAATATTGACCTAGGCCATTTGTCAGTGATAATGTCAAGCATTGACAAGTTTTTGAAGATGACGCCTAGGTCCAGAATGTTTTTGCAAAAAAAAGAAAATTTTAGTAATCAAAGCAAAGATGCTGGGAACCAATGGTTTGTGACCCAAGCCATGATGGAAAAACCTGCGACCTCCAGTTTGCCTAAGGACATTTTAGCCAATTACAAAACCTAATAACCTATTCCAAGAGGTTTGGTTGCACTGGAATCAAATTTTGAAATGATCTGATTGGAGCATTTTTAATAGACATCCCTGTCAGCACAATCAAGAGATGTCAAAGAACATAACTTGGGCAACAAATAAAGGATAAACCTTAGGAGCTAATATGGTCTTAGGTAATAATTTGAAACCCTAGAAGAACGAAAAGCAGTCATATGTCCAATTTTTAAAATGCAAGTACCATAGGCCTCCACTTGAGCATGGTCATATTCAGAAGGTGAAAGCATATAGGGAAATAAATTTTTCAAACATGAAATACCCCTTGGAAGCTAATGCCAATGGGAGATTTAGGCAAAAACAAAGACCAATTAATTCACTTTTTCCGTAAAAATTAGCGGCCAAGACAGAGTTGAAAAATTTAAGGGATGGAGGAATCATACAACCTACAAGGTATTCTTCATGGGTTGCAAACCTGGTACCTGCTCGAAAGAAGAATGGAGACATAAGATTGTGTGTTGACTTTAGAAATTTCAATAAGGCATAAATTAAGGACAAATATCCCTTGCCAAATTTACAGGTTAAGAATTGTAATCTACTTTGGATGGTTTTTCTGGGTATAACCAAGTTGTTGTGAAGAAACTAGAGAGAATCAAAACTGATTTCACTACTCCATGGGTAACCTATGTGTACGTGAGAATTCCATTTGGCTTGATGAATGTTGGAGCCATGTTTCAAAGAGTAATGGATGTAGCATTCTCAGGATATATAAATGACTTTATTGCTGTGTATCAGGACGATGTGATAGTTTTTTCAAGGAAGAAAAGTGATCACCTGCAACATTTAGAAAAGGTTGATAAGGTGTAGGGAATATGGTATCTCATTGAACCTTAAGAAATGTCATTTTTGGGTTCAAAAGACAAATTTTCTTGGACATATAGTGTCAAAAGAGGGGGTCATGATTGATCTTGAGAGAGTGGAAGCCATTAGCAAAGTTCTTATTCCAAGAACCAAAAAGGGAATTCAATCCTTTTTCAGGCCTATCAAATTATCAAATGGGAAGAAACAACTATTCAAGTATCAGAGTATCAAATGGGAAGAAACAACTATTCAAGCCTTTACTGGGATCAAGGAAATGTTGAAAAATTCCCTTTTTTTAGCAGCTCCTGATTATAAAAAGGCTTTCCAAATGTTTTCCTTTACCTCTGAGAATACCATTGCATCTGTGTTGTTACAAAAGGATGATGATGGAGATGAAAGGCCAATTGCTTTCTTTAGTAAATAATTACAAGGGGTAGAGTTGGAGTATACTATCATGGAGAAACATTCCTCTACTTTGGTCAAAGCCACAAAGATCTTTAAGCCATATATTTTAAGTTCTAAAGTCATAGCTTATGTCCCTCATACTATGGCCAAGGATATCCTTTCAGAGATGGAAATTTCAAGTAAAAGAGGCCGATGGGAAAATACGTCATAGGAATATGATATGGACATCCAAAATACAAAATTGGTCAGAGGTTTGGGCCTAGAAAAACTAATGACAGAAAGTAATTTGGAGATAGTTGAGATAAATGAGGTTGATGAGGAAAGTATGAATATTCTTGAGAAATTGATATTCTGAATGGTACAAGGATATTATTTTTATCTCAAGCATCTACAATCCCCTGAGTAATTAAGAAAGAATCAAAAGAGAGCACTTAGGTTAGCTTCCCAAAAATATGTCATCATTGATTATGGGTTGGCTTGGAAGAACCCTGAGGGAGTTATCTTAAGGTGTATCACTGAGGATGAGGCTTTGAAAATAATTGCTGATTTCCATGGAGGAGTTTGTGGGGGGATTTTTGCTAGGAGAGTAACAACCCATAAGATCTTAAGGGCTGTTACTGGTGGCCAACACTTTTTAAGGATACAAATTTATTGGTAAGAAAGTGTGAGAGTTGTCAACATTTTTTAGGAAGATTGAAAGCTTCAAAATCCCTCCCTTTGCATCCAGTGTCAATTGAAGCCCCTTTTAAGAAGTGGGTAATGGAATTTGTTGGGGAAATTTCAGATTCTTCAAGTACAGGCCACAAATGGATATTGGTGGCCACTGATTACTTCACCAAATGGGTGCAGGCAATCCCCACTAAGAAGGCAACCCACCAAATTGTCATGGATTTCATTCTTAATCATATAATTTGTAGGTTTGGAATACCTGCCAAAATAACTGTTGATAATGCCATGAAATTTCAAGTTAAACCTTTGGTGATTATGTGTCAGGAGTATGGGATAAATTTAGCATATGCATCCAATTATAATCCCCAAGGTAATGGACAGGATGAGTCGAGTAACAAAAATTTATTGAAAATAATTAGAAGAACTTTGGAGATAAATAAAAGAAAGTGGGGTGAGCAATTGAAGTTTGTTGTTTAGGCTGACAGAATTACTGTTAAAAGAGCTACTGGAAAGATCCCATTTGAATTGGTGTATGGAACTCAAACTCTACTTCCCCTGCATATGCAATTATCTTCATATCAATTCATCTAGAAATTTGGAGGACCAGGTCATTAGTCCCTATGATGCATGGATCAATCAAATTGTTGAACTAGATGAAGAGAGAAGAGACTCCCATCAAAGACTTGTGAAGTTTAGGGAGAAAATGAAGAAATTGTTTGACAAAAAGGTTACCCCGATTTTTTTTAGTGTAGGACATCTGGTGCTACTATGGGATAGCATACATGAGGATAAGGGAAAACATGGAAAGTTTGACTCATTATGGATGGACCCTTATTCTATTGATATTAGGATCGGCGAGCACACCTTCTTCCTAAAAGATCTAGATGGGGAATTGCTTGAGTTTCCTTTTAATGGTAGGCACTTGAAACATTTCCTTGATTGATTTCTCAAAAATCAAGGTACACATCATTGTAAAGTTTACAAATTTTGGTATTTGTTCTATTTCGTTACATTTTTTCTGTTTTGGTTTGTCCTGGTCCTTAGCAGCTGGTTTTTTGTTGGTTTCTCAATTTGTTCTTGGAAGGTTGGAAAAAAAAATTCTACTTTGCAAGCTTGTTCCTGACTCCATTGCCCAATGGATTTTTGGCACATGGTCTACTATTGTTGTATTATGTGTTGTTCTTACGGCACTCGTAGGGAGTGCCCATCCCCGAGTTGGAGCCGGTGTTGGTGCTCAATTGTAATCTCGCCCCTTTTTTGTTTAAAATTTCTCAGTCTGTATGGTTAGAAGTATTTTTTGTCTCCCTGTGTGGATGTGTGAAATTTTTTTCCTTCACCAGGGTGTCATTGTCAAGTCCTTTCCTTGGGTTATGGATCACATTGAGTCTTGGTATTATTTACAGTCTTCTCTCTGCGGGGAAATTTTTTGTTGTTGGGCGTCTTCCATGATTGTGTCTCCTTATGTAAATCTTGTCCCAACATCCGTGGATACGTGGTCCTTTCTGATTGGATGTGGCACAGAGGGTCCATTTTACAAACTTGTCACTTTTTGTTTATACTTGCAAAATGTCAAATCGGTCCCATGGCCCGGTGAATTCTAACTAGATGTTTGAAATTATCAAGTGGCGTAAGTAAATTATTACTTTAGCCCCAAAAGGTGTACACGTGTCATAAAACAAGTAGTTGCGAAGAGGTAGGCCCTTTTTGTATTTTGTTGCATTATGACGAAGGGCATGAAAGTATAAGGTAAATGCCTAAGCCCTGAAAAAGGACATGTGGAGGACCTATGCTCATTTGAGGATCCGCATTTGGTTTTGACCTTTGGAGTTTCCCTGAAGAGATACATGGAGGCTTCTGTTGGCTCTTCCGATGCTCAGACTTTTCAACGGCTGATGCAACTCTCTTGGGTTTTCACCACATGGAGGGTCTGCGCTTGTTTGGGGACCCACCCCTAAATTTTACTTTTGAAAGAGCACCAAAGAGACACGCGGAGGCTTCCGCTGGCTCTACCCATACTCAGAATTTTCAACGAATGATGCAACTCTCTCAGGTTTTGACCATGTGGAGGGCCCGCACTTGTTTGGGGACTTGCCCCTGAATTTGACTTTTGAAAGAGTGCCAAAGAGACACATGAATGTTTGTGCTAGCTCTGCCAATGCTCAGAATTTTCAATGGCCGGTGCAGCTTTGTTAGACCCTAGACATGTGGAGAGCTTGCACTCATTTGAGGTCCCGCCTCTGGGTTTTACCTTTGGAGTTGCGCCAAGGAGACACATGGAGGCTTCCACTGGCTCCTCTTTATACCGAGACTTTTCAAACAGCCGAGGTAACTTTCTTGGGCCCAAGATAAATGGAGGGCCCACACTCATTTGGGGACCTGCCTATGGACTTCACCTTTGTAGTTGTGCCTAGGAGACACGTGGAGGCTTCCGCTAGATCCTCTTTACACTTGGTCGACTTGGACTCGCAGTGTAGATTTGTGATATAAACCATGTGAGGAAACTCATTTATGAGATGCACGAATGCATGTATCTTTTCCTCAAGGTGTATTCTCAAAGGTGAAAAGGATTTCTTGTCAGATCAAGCCATGTGGAGCCACCTAAGAATTATTAAAAAGGGGATTTCTTGTACGAAAGGATTCAAGAATGACTAAAAGGACTGTCATAAGTTATGACATGGTGCCCCAATCATTATAGGATGAAAGTAGGAAATGTGAAAAGCTCATAATTTGTCCACCTGGAAAAAATAGAAATGAATATTCTTCTTTAAAGATTTGTGTTTTTAGGGGGAAAAATAGGATGAGTGAGCGAGTGAAATTGTATAAATACAATGAGAATACTTTGGTAAGAGGGGGGGTTAATTTTTCTGAGAAATTTTGAGAAAAACCATTTTCCCAAGATACCGTATGAGAAATCTGTTTATTTTCATGTGTTTGTAGATTTAATCATGTCAAGATGGTTGCAAGTGTACAACCATTGACAAGCTCTAAGATTTTTGAAGAAACTTTCCCCTGCTGATGAATCTAATGAACCTTGAATGAATCTGTGTTGATCATGAGCATAATTAAGTTTGCTTTTATTTCAGAATGTCTTCAAATAGTTTTTCATGTTCTTGTTGCAATCTTATGTTAAAATCCCTCTGAATCATATAAGATCTTATCCCTATGGTAGTATTGTAGCATTTGCAATTTCATTGTGAGAAGAGATTTCATCTTGTAATGAAATAAACAATTTAAAATCACTTTACTTTCACAGTGTTGACAAATATTGTTTGTTAGTCTATGAGTGTATCTTAGGCGTGACGAATCAAGGATCTCCAACATTTAATTGAGTCTTTAACATGAGCCTTTGTGTTGAAATTGTGAAGAGTGTATGAAATCGTGCATCTCTGGGATGCCATTGATACACACCTTCTGGTTGAAGGAATATTTTGGCTATTTTGAAGCATTTTGTCTGTGAGTGTTCTAATATTTGTAAAGGTTATCAAATATTTTGTACAATCAACTTTATCTTGCTTAACTTCCCACCAAAAACTTCTCAAATGATAAATCCTACATGAATTACCCCTTTTTGTATTGTGTATCCACAAATATTTAACTACCAAAATATGTAGAAACAACCAAGTTTCAATTATTGTCTTTAGTAACCCGAACCTTGTCCTGGAAACATCTCCACTCTCTAGTGTGATAACTCATGAGAGTTAGATTGTGTTATATTGATCATATTTTCTCAAGGTTTTCATGAAGATTATGTGAATAAGGATCTCTTGATATCCTTCACCAATACAGGTTATAGAACGGGTCCTCTCACCCTGGTTGAAGGCACAACCTAAAGTAGTGAGGGTAGATAAAACCCTTGATAAGGTGCTATCCATTTCATCAACATCTGAGTGATAAAGAGTCAACTTAATCCCCTCTCCAGCTCATATCATGATTTTTCTGTCTCTAAGCATCCTGTCAGTTTCGTGATGCTACTCAGCCCTCACAGGATAATCAATTTGGGTACCAACAGGTCCTCTGCATGATGACTTATAAATATGTTATCATCCACCCTCCTCAAAGAGGATGGAATTTTGGGTATTTGACTTCTTGTGAGTTTTTCTTTTTTCCTTCTCTTCTTGCCAGCTACTATCAACATTTTAGAGCTATCTTGGCGCTCTCACTAATCATCTTTGGAGATCTAAAGCTTGGAGTTTACTTAGAACCCTATTTTGTTTCATCATCTTTTCATCAGATTTGTAGGTATTTTTATCGTCTTGGAGATTTACATCCTCATCAACCACTCTCATTTATTTTTATTATTTATTTGACAACTATCAATCATATTCAATCCCTAATCTAGACATGGTCACCATTGATTCTATCCACTCACCATTGAGGTGATATGCATCAATCCTTTTCCCTATATTCTTTCCCATTTTCCTTTTTTTCTTAGCCTTTGTAACATCCAAATCTCTCTGTCTCTGTGATCTACCTATCTGATAGCCCAGATCTCATTTTTTTACTCTATTCTCTATCGACTACCCCATATCTACTCTTAGTGGTCGTCGACCTGATCTACATCCATTACACCCTTATCTATCTACGTATAACTTATATCCTTTCTATTTCATGTGGTTATATACAAGATCCAATACATCCTTAGTATCTAAGAATTAGTTCTAGATCCAATGTTTTCACATGTTTTTATCTTCTCTACTATATTCACCATCAACTACCTCTATCTATCTCAGGTCGCAATCAACTCTGTCAGGTTTGCATATTTTTATTTCAATTTATCCTTTATTAGATCTTTATCTTAGCATATATAGTATTTCTAGTTATCTTTTACATGTCATTTATCCATTATTTTTAATCAATCTTGTAATCATGTGGGTTGACATCCTCCCTAGGAAGTTCATCACTTCTCAGAACTGACTTTATTAGGTAGCTCACCATTTAATCTACTGATCTTTTTCTTTTCTAGCTTCCCCTTTGTTGTGTAGGTTATCTATCTCGGTACAGAGAGGATATTTGCACTCATATCTCATCCTTCATCATCATCATCATACATTGACAGTAGCCTTAAACCCTCCCATATTTTGGAGTTTCTTGTTTTTTTACATACCATTTCATTAACTTGAGATAGGAGTAGAAAACACGTCAAATAACATTACTAATCTTCTGCAATACTTGATAAGGGCCATAATACTTAGGTGAAAGCTTATTATCCTTATTTTATTGTTTCAAGGAAATTTTCTTATATGAATGTAAACACAAAAAAAACCAATCACCGACTTCAAAATTTCTTTCATTGTGATGTTGATCTGCCTACTCCTTCATGTGGCTTTGTGCCATGGCCAAGTTCTCACTGAGACTAGAAAGTACCTCTTGTTGGTGTTGAGTATGCTCTTCAATTTCTCAAACCTTCGGTTAGAATCTCAAAGATGAGGTGATGGATGGTGGAAGGTACCTATTGTATATATCTTTCCCCTAGGTAGATATAGACAAGCAAAAGAATATAGAAATCAAAGAAGCTCAAATCCCTGACATTTATCACCTTAGCACACTGAAATGGCGCATGACAATGAGTGTTGACACTAAAATGTGTGCGCTAAGGCGCAGGAAAGTGGCGCATAGAAATGAGTGTCGACAGGGTAAAGGATGTGCCCTTGGCACACAGAAATGGCACACAGAAATGAGTGTCGACAAGGTAAAGGATGCGCCCTTGGTGCACGGAAATGGTGCACAGAAATGAGTGTCGACAGGGTAAAGGATGCGCCCTTGGCGCATGGAAATGGCGCACAGAAATGAGTGTCGACAAGGTAAAGGATGCACCCTTGGCACACGGAAATGGCGCACAGAAATGAGTGTCGACAGGGTAAAGGATGCGCCCTTGGCGCACGGAAGTGGCGCACAGAAATGAGTGTCGACAGGGTAAAGGATGCGCCCTTGGCGCATGGAAATGGCGCACAGAAATGAGTGTCGACAGGGTAAAGGATGCGCCCTTGGCGCACGGAAATGGCGCATGACACAGAGTGTCAACAGGGCAAGAGTTGCGCCTTGGCGCACGTAAGAGGATGTCGACACACACACGGATGCACCTATGGTGCACCTTCAGGAGGCACAACATTTTGAGCGCTGACAGGAAGCAGACCCTGGCATAGTTATTCAGATGGCCATAAATTTTGACTGGGAGCTCGGATTCATGCAAGGTTGGACTTTTCAGAAAGCTTACAAGGTCCTCTGTCCAACTATGATTGGATATCTTTAATTAGGTGAGAAAAAATTCTTAAAAATGCAAAATACAGTTCGCCACTTTTGGGTTCACGGGGGTTCTCACCTACCATCATAATGAGATGAATTAAATGCAACCTAGAGGTGGTTGGGGTAGTTTTGGAATTCCTCTCTCTTTTCTCTCTCATTCTTCCTATAAATTGTAAGGAGGGGCTTCTTTCTAAAGGTTGGACATTCTTGTTTTGCCCCTCCCTTCTTCTCTTTGGCAGGTGAACTTGTGGAGTAAAAACCTCCCATTTGAAACTGTAATGCAACCTTGCCTCTTGGCATTTTACAGTGTGTTATATCAATCTTTGGAGCAAATTAATGCATGACTATGGATGATTCTCAATCCTCTCTATGTTCATTTGCATCCTCCTGATATTTCACTGTGAACCTGGCTATCTGTGCATGATCTTGCATTGCATTTTAATGATCTATGTTTATTGACAAGACATATGTTCTTCATTCCTCGGTGCATCACCTCTATTAGTTTAGGTTTTATTTTTACGCATCTTCTTACCCTGTCTCCTTGGAAAGTTAGTTTAGGTTTTGAGCAAACCCTCTGCATTTTACGTGTGCATCTGAATAGAGGAATAGGAACCAACCTTCATCTGGAGAGCTTTTCCAATTTCGCAAGGTCCCACACTTGGGAAAAGCTCCATGTTATGAAATCGCACTGAGAGTCTCAACCCATCGTGTTGCAAACACTCAGGGGTGCTATGATTCGCCATCAACAGTACCCATATAACTCTAAGAAAGGAGACATTTTAGATGAAGTATGAAAGGAAGTGTTATACCACATATCTGTCAATGGTAACTATTGGACCCATCACACTTTCTTATCTGAGGTAAAACAATGGAGATATCCCTCCAAGTACTTGTTTACCACCTCAATTTTCCTATCATACTAGGGATGATACGATGAAATAAAAGCTAGCTGAGTGCCCAAACATGAGAGCAAGTCAGTCTAAACATTACTAGTAAATATAGGGTCTCGATCACTTACTATAATATTTGGTGTCCCATCTAGCTTCTAAACTATATCCATGAAGGCTGTTGCTATTGTACTTACAAATAATGGGTGTGATAAGGCACAAAAATGGGAATATTTTGTGAGTCTATCCACCACAACCATGATAACATTTTTCCTTTCTAATTTAGGTAATAACGTGAAGTCCATGTAAACCTCTTCCCACCTCTCGTTAGGAATAGATAGAGGTTGTAAAATATCCAAGGAATTAATTATTTTTCCCTTATTTTGTTGACAAACCATGCATTCTAACACATATATATCTGGACATCCCATTTTAGCCCTTCCAAGAAGAATTCATCCTTGATTTGATAATAAGTCTTCAAGAATCCAAAATGCCCCCTATTGGAGAAGCATGGAGCTCATATAGAACCCTATTTTTAAGGGTTGAGTTATTACATAGGTATAATATATATTTATACCATAAAACATCTCCTTTCCATACAAATTTGTTTGACATGCTTGGATCATGTTGGAGATTCTAAATGAAAATTTTTGTACCTGAGTCATTTTTCCATTTGTACCTTACCTCCTCTATCCAATATTTGTGTAATACTGATATGACACAAAACAATTCCTCAGTTGATTTATCCTTCCATGTGAGCATCATCGACTATATTCTCCTTCCATTTTTTTTATAGATTATCTCAAAATCATACCTGAACATTTTTTAGACCAATTTCTATCGTTCTTCAGATGATAAACATTTCTCTAAGAAATATTTCAAACTATCATGATATGTATTTACTTTGAAATTTCTGCCCATCAGATATGGTATCCATTGCTTCACCACATGAAGTATGGCTAACATTTCCTTCTCATAAATTGGTTTTTATATATTTTTACCTTTGAATTGGAAACTCTTAAAGGATATGGGAAAACCTTCTTGCATGAGTAGTACCCCCATACCATACCCCAAAGCATCACATTAAAAAATGATTGTTTTGGAAAAATATGGGATGGCTAGAACTGGAGTGGTTTAAATGGCCTCTTTTAACTTTTTAAATGTCATAATAGCTTCCTCATTCCAATGGAAAGATTCCTTATTCAATAAAGCTATGAGTGGTGCTGCTATGTTGCCATAATTTCTTACAAATATACGATAATAACATGTAAGCCATAAAAATACTCTAAGATTATGTAGGGTTTTGGGGAACTTCCATTCAACCATGGATTTTATCTTGTTAGAATCCACATTAACACCTTCATAAAAAATTATGTGACCCAAATATTCAACCTCATTGAGTCCAAAAGAACACTTAGAGGGTTTTACGTAAAGTTGATGTTGTTTAAGAGTTTCGAACACATTATTTACATAATGCGAGTGTTCTCCCCATGTTTTACTATTGATTAGTATATCATGAAATAAAACTAAAACAAACTTCCATAGAAAAGGCTTAAAGATAGAATTCATCAAAATTTGAAATGTAGAGGATGCATTTGTGATTCAAAAAGGAATTAACAAGAATTCATAATGTCGTTCATGTGTCCTGAAGGTTATTTTATGAACATCTTCATCCTTGATTGTAATATGATGATATCCGGAATGAAGATAAAGTTTTGTAAAGTAAACAACACCATGTAACTCATCTAGAAAATCATCAATTATAGGGATAGGAAACTTATCTTTGACTGTGTATTTATTGAGTTCCTTGTAATCAGGACACATGCACCAATTGTCATATTTTCTCTACACCATCACTACCAAAGAAGAGTACACACTATGATTATGATGGTTAACTCCTTCTTTTAACATCTCTTGTACTATCTTCTCAATCTCACTCTTTTGCACATAGGGATACTTGTAAGGTCTTATGTTAGGTGGTTGAATCACTAGTACTAGATGGATGACATGGTTATGGTATCTTCTTAGAGGTAAACCTTTTGGAATATCTCTAAACACAACTGAGTGCTCATATATAATTAATTGCATATCTGATTGTATAAATGTATTTGAATGATGCGCCTCAAATGAAAATAGTTGTTCCTGTTAGGTTGTGGAGCTAGGTTACTTCACAATAAGCATGTATTACATGTGAATAGTTTACATATTAACCGGCATCGATCAACATATTAACCATCATCTGTCATCGGATGAACTTCCATCGGTCAAGGTAACCGAAGCCAGTTATCTGTGCGTGGAATGTTTTATTTAACTCATGGGAATTTAATCTAGATTTTGTTTTAAAGCTAATTTAAAGGATGTAATTGCATAGCTAAGGTGATATACTTTTATCTAAGCTTATATAAGATATAAACTAGGGTTATATGTGTAATATGTGAAGAAGAGCATAATCCTTGGTTGAAAGGATGGAGAAAAAGAAGAATAAAAAGTAGATTGCATGAAGACAGGAGATTTCATAGAGAGAATCTAAACAAAAGGAACATGCAGGTACAGTGTTGGTGAGAAGATGGTATTATCTTCTATTGTATTTCCTTTGTATTATTTAGTCTCATGTAATGGATTGCATAGTATGCAAAGTACTTAGTGTTTATTCTTGTTAGATCCACAGGTTACTGTGAGATCTTGTTATTATTCATTCTTGTAGATCCACATGTTGTGAGATATTGTATTACAGATCCATGAGATCATGATGTATTGTTGATCCATAGGAATCTAGTATTGTAGAGGAAGTTGTCTTCATGTTTACACAGGTTGATGCAGTGATGAAGGAGAGACTTACTTCTTGGTGCATAGTTACAGTTACACATTGGTAGATGCTTCTAGAGGTCTTGTTTGCAGATTCACAGTACAATGAGAGTTTGGTTACATAGTGGTAGATGCAGGGTAGCTTTAGGTATGTGAGATCTGGTGATGTTTCAGAGGCACAATTTATTGCAATCAGGTAGATCCGGTTAGAGATATGGAGGAGACACAAGTGGTGGCTTGGAGGCATAGTTGTAGTGCACTCATGGAGATCTATTTATAGATCTAAAGGAGAGGAGATAATCTTGGAGAGATGCATTGTACTCTTGTATTGAAGAGTTGGTTTGTACTCTTATTATATTATATATATGAGATCTCTATCTTTGGTGGATGTAGCCCACATTAGGTGAACCACGGTACATGTTGTGTTATGTGTATGTAATTTTTTTTGATTTAGATTATTCTATTTTATAATTCCACTGCTATAGATTTTGGGGAATTGTTTAGATCCTGTGTGGATGATTGGGTTTGTTATTGAATCATAACACTATTCTAAAGTACCGAATTCCCAATAGTGCCACGAACCCCTCTACACCTTTTTAAATAAAATTTTACAATTAGTGAGAGATCACCAACTGTGGGGACTTTTTAAAAATCCTTTTAGTTAGAAAGTGCTCCCATCTGACTAAAAACACATGAAAAACTCTTGGAATTTCATCTTAATGGTTCCCAAGGTGGTAAGCCATTGAAATTCTAACACAATGTTTTCCCCTCCCATGGAAATGGAATACATAGGGCTAGTTAGAAAGTAATCACCCATGGTGAGTTAAATGTTACGACATTTTCTTTAGAAGCTATCAGTTCCCCCATCATCGATCATTACATGAAATTCTAGAGCTAAATAAACAAAGTAGTTAAAACACACTGCCAAATTATGATTGATGAAGTTATGAGTACTTCCTGAGTCAATCAAGACCGTTACCCTATGTGTTTTAAGAATATAACCACTTTGAGGGTTTAGGGAGTGCTAATACCTGAAATTACATGACATGATATGGTTGGCTGGGAATCTCCTAACTCTTGTGGATCAACCGTGACCTCTACCTCTTAATCTTCTTCCTTCTCTTCTTCTTCATTAGCCCCCTAGATGTAAAACATAAACCTTTTGGTCTCTTTTCTTCAATTTGTTGATGTGTTAGTCTAACTGATTGAGGGAATGTTGGTGTTAATGTGCTACAATCTTTAATATTAGTGAAAGATTGTCTCCTGCTGGTTATAAAATTTTCCTTTACCCTACGTGTCATAATAATAGAATCAGAAACCTTATGAGGATTAAACATACACACCTTATTCTTAATGCGTTCCTTAAGACCTCCAAGAAAAAGGTCATTTAGATTCTCTTCAGTAATATTTTCTGCCCACAAGGATAGGTTTTGGAATTGATGAACGTAATATTTGACCGATCCTGTTTGTCTTAAATTTGCTAATTGGATGAAGTAATTTTCTAACACACTAGAACTATAGTGAAATTACAAATCTTTGATAAAAACTATCCATGTGACATTGAGACCACTCTTTTACCTAAGTAATCATTGATATTAGATGAATTGGTCAGGTTCAAGATACACCTTTTTTCTAGATGGGATTTGATGTAGAAAAAATTAATTCTTTATTTGGTTAATGTAATTGAGTGGATCTTCTCCATCAAACTTACGTATCTGAACTTTTTGCATCATGTTCCTGGTCAATAGATTATTTGTATTTGGATTGGTTTGGCTAACAGATCCACCCCAAATAGTTTTTCCACCTTGGTTGATCAGAGGTTGATGATGAACCTTTATATTTGCATTGAGATTTTGCATGATCTCATCCAAACATTGATTTTTTTTCTACACATCATCTTTCTAGGCTATTTCAGACTTTAGGCTTCCTAGATCATACTCAAGTTAGGTTACCCTAGGATCCCCTGTGATGCATCCTAGTATTGAGGATACTATAGTTACCCATTATGACTCCCAATACTCAACTACTACCTCATCCTTATATGGGGTTTTACCTAGAGTGACAAGATTTTTTGGTTTCTTGTGGAAGGCCTTGCCATTTTAGGAATCAAAGCCAAATTTTTAGGGTTTGAGATTTCGATAATAATTTGGAAAATTAAGAAAAATCTCAAAGAACATAATTAAGATAATTTTTTTATCCTTTTTCTGAAAATGTAAATAAATTGGAAAAATTCCACAATTTGTAGCCTATAAAGTGAATTTATGAAAAAACCCAAAATTGACATAACTTTTCCAAAACATGTCAAAAAATATTGAAATTTGTAGAGGATCTTACTTAACTGATTTCACAACACCATTAAAAAAATTGTAGAAAAATTCACTATAGATTTTATTGGTTAGAGAAAATATACTAAGTATCAATAGAGCACAAAGGCTTACACGCAAGGGTGTGCACATGGAGGAACAAAGGGAACACAAGGGGCACACAATAGTGAATCAATTCAATGTGTAATGCTACGTGCATGCATGAAATAGGTCAATGACTTAGCCAATTTTCTAAGAGGGCTAAAAATAGAAAAACAGAGATGAAGTGGTGTCCAAGAAAGATATAAAATATACAAAGACAAGATGGCTTGGGATGCACATAAAGGATTTGTAATCAGAAAAATTACATGCAAGGAAGAGGATAAATGACATGCATGGAAAAGTCTGATAATAGGGTTAATGCATGTTTTATTTTTAGCTTAATCTATTATTAGCACAAAATTTTTAAAAACATGTTAGATGTATTTTGAGCATGCATATTATTAGGAAAGTGCATGAAAGTGGTGAAGATAAATTCCCCGCATTATATATATGTATTGCATCTTTGGTTGGTTTGGTAATTACTTAGCGAGAGAGGGTGAAAATTAGGAGTTTATCAGTCTAGGGTTTTGGAGTCTGTATGAGAGTGCACATGGTCTTGTGCATTGATGTATTGAACTATGATGCATTTAGCTTCTAAGTTATATAAGTGATGGTATTTTGCAATGGACAATTATGTATGGGTTTCAGAGATTACTTTGTTTAATCATGAGTGCTTAGATCTTTCTTATTATCTTCCATGAATTATTTCATTATTATATGCATTTCCATATCTTTTTGTTATGTTGTATCTCTTGATTAAATGGTTGTAAGTATGAACATGCATGCTAACATCTTGATAAGCATAATAAAGGAGGGACCTAGAGGCTACACATGCTTTGAGTGACCTTCCAATTTGTCTGGATGAAGTTTCATTGCACATAGCTAAGTGTTGGCAACAAAAATAATACATTTTAGGTCCGTTTCCAGGACCTATTTTCAAACTGTCTACTAGGATGTTGCATGCACATGGAATTTCAACTGTCTATGGAGAACATTGCGAGTTGGATGGAAGATGAGCAAGACACTTTTGCATAGAGATATAACACTAGACCTAATTTTAATGCGTGAAAGTGGGTGGAAGACAATCTGAATGAATGATTGTATGAGACGTTCTTAAGATTCTCTCCAGTAGAGTTGTACTAGTGGTTGGTAGCTTATGTGAAAAATAGATGTGTCCACCCAGGAAAGAAAGGTTGGATGCAAGAATACTATCATACACTCTTTGATTTAGATGAGCCATGGACTAAAGATGTGGACCGTTGGTGGGAAGGTGTATTACACATCTATAGTTTGGAGTAAACAATTTTGGCGTATTCTTGTTTAGAGGAAGCAGAGCTATGGTTTTTACGTGAGTTAAGAGGATCCCATTTATGCACAATACCATTATCTATCAAGATCTTGATGGTGGAAGTGGGAATAGAGAGATTACCTATGGCAAGCTAAACACCCACCATGCGTAAGGGCAAGAACAAGTTTGGGAAGGATAACAACATCCCTGGCGGAAGTAAGACAAATATCTCAAGTATAACAAGGCACGATAGAGGATAGTTGATGGTTCACTAAGGTCGAAAGGAATGATGACTGGAGGAAGTGATAAGAACCCCAAAGAAGGTGAGGGTCCGTAGTATTATGTCCTCTTGACATTGGGAAAGCACAGTAGAGAGACCCCATCGACTTCTGATGAGAGTGAGTCTGAGCAGAGAATGAGAACCACATGTGTGCATTTGACCCAACATGACTACCCAGCCCTTGCACAAGGTGTTCAGAATCTAGAGGTAGTTGGTTAAGAGCATCATAGTGACCAAGAACAAGTAGAATCTCCATGTTAGGAAGGAGACACATGTAGAAATGTTTTAGTTATTGCTCAGGAAGCACGAGAGATAAGAGACATGCACATGGAAATGCAACAGTCACCAGTGTTTGGAGTACTTTTAGAGGTATTTATATATATATATATATATATGCATCATCAAGATAGAGTGTTGGCACGTAGACCGTTGGAATAAATCCTATAGGTTCTACTATGGCACAGAAAATGGGTGTCTAGTTAAACACAACAATTGGGACACAAGGAGGTTCATATACAGGACAATAGGTTGCGACATTAGGCTAAGGAGGTTTAGGTGAAACACAATATGAAGGAAATCCTGGTGGAGGTTTAGGTTCAGGTTCTAGTCCTACTCCAAGTCAAGGTCCCTAACCACCACCAAATCAGCCATCCCAAACACCACCTTAACAACCACAACAACAGACGCATCAAGTCTTCTTTGAGATTTCTCTTCACTTGCTAGAGTATAGAGGTGTAGAGGATGTGGCTGACCATGTGAAAAAGTGTGAATTGTTATGGAGAGCTAAGGGAATAAAAAATTCTGATAGAAAGAAAAGTTAAATTTTCACCACACTTCAAGGGTGCACATACAATTGGTATAGAAATATTGAGAAAAAAATTATTAGCAAATTCAAGGACATCAAACATGGATTATATGAAAGTGTAAAGGAGTATGATGCACAGTTTAAAACTATCTTATCCAAGGTATATTATGATATTCATTAGAGCCAACATGCACAATGGTTCATTGGAGGCTTTCTGAATCCATTTCTAAGGGCATTATCACATAAAACATTTACTGATCTGTGTGAGGCTTTAAAAGTAGCTCTATGCATTGAAGCAGTTGGGAGTGAAGACACTGGAGTAAGCCCTTTTCTTAAGGCACAAATAACATCTATGGCTAAAAAATTGGAGAATCTTTCTACCGATTTGGTACATAAGACACATAGTGGGTTATGGTGCACTGATTGTGACGTAAAAGGGCATACTAAGGATAGTTATCCACACAGGAATGTGTGTACACTTTTACAGTCTTACAGTATTTTCTAAAAGAATCATGATGTATGGAATTGACCCCTCTTGCATAATGAAATGATAAAAAATGTCTCTATGTACTGTAATATTTTTGATGCACATACCCATTATACAACTGATTTTTTCTTAATAGACCAAATTCACGAGGCATGCGAGACTATATTGTGATAGGCCATTGTGGAAAGTAGCTCTCAGGTGTAGGAATCCTAGCTTAATGAAGGGTGCAACAAAGGATATTTTGGATTCCAAGGTGGATATATGAGTAGAGGTCATGGTGGTAGAGGAAGGTTCACATGTGGGACTTGCTATACTTATGGGTCCCCAGATCATTACCAATGTGAGTGTTCCAAGAACTAGGTCTGCACGTATTGTGGAAAAGTGCATAAGGTTGAGGATTTTCTGGACCTCTATGAGCATATGTGTAAGAACAAGAAGAAGGAAAAAGGTGTGGGGATGATCAAGGTATAACGTGCAGATAATGATCAATGGAAACCTAAGAAGAAAAATGATTTGGAGCTTCATCCTGTATTAGTTACCACTCGTGTAGAAGCAATGTGCGCATGAACCTCTTAAATAAAAGACCCTTATCAGGAGGTAGGAGATTATGCATGTTAAGTACCTATACATGTCTCATCACAAGTAATTCTACTAAGAGACCATGGGGGTAATAAAATATTTACAGGGTGAGATCTAGTGCTGGAAGGAACAAGTGCGTGAGAGGGAAAGTGTGAAGAACATCGAGCTTCCACAGAAGGATGTAGATGATCTAAAGGAAGTATGTAAGATGATGCAGTATGAGAACATCATCCCTATGCTAGGAGAATTGCTACATGATAAAGTACCGTGCATTGGAGTTGAGCATGAGAGTTAGATCCTTCATGCAAACTTGCCACCACAGAATCATGATTATGACAAGGAAATTACACTAGATGTAATGATTGATGGTTGGCTGGTGAGTAATATTTTGATTGACACAGGTGCCGAGGTTAATGTTTTAACTTTGGATCCCTGGAACTAGATGGGAAGGGCACAATTGTAGACATCTTCTAATGTGTTGTATATGGAAAACAATACAAGGGCCATGCCTATTGAGGTGTTGAAGGATACTTCAATTACTATTTAAGGAGCCAAGTTTATAGGATATTTTGAAGTATTGGAGTTGTTTGAGGCATACAACTTTCCAACATTACTTAGACATCCTTGGTGCTATGGGAAAAATGTAGAATTGCACTTCAACAAAAGATATATCAGTTTTGAGAATAAGGAGGAGTGTGTTGTCATACCCCTAGATGATGTGAAGGATGTAGCCTATATCGAGCCTATAAGTGAAGAAGAGATTAATAGGATTTATGCATGTACAATGCATGACCTTGAGAAAGTGGAACCATTTAAGGAAGGTGTAATTTGGTGGGAAGATGTAAAATATTTTAGAGAAATTGCCAGTGTTGCTTGTGAAAATTTGGACCATGAATATATCTCTTTATGTAGCTGATTTAAATACCCATATATTTAAATCTACATAAACCTTAAAGAAATCCATTTCTGATAACTGTCATGAACCATGTACATTTGTATGAGATAATACTGAACCTAAATGTTCTCCCTTAATGCTCTACACAAGTTGTGCATAACATGTACCCCTTTAGTTCTCCTTTAACAAGATATGATATATAAGTGAAAACCCCTAACTCTATACCTAGGTTCCACCTATGAAATCCACAGGCAACTCATAGCTTAGATATTGGTGAAATATCGACAGTGTAATTAGCAACTTACACTACTTTGTGCAAATTTTCTGAGTCATGTATGCCATGCTTGATTCCATGATGGCACACTCACCATTGGAATTTTTTCATCTCACATAATTCACTTATTCAATTATATGGATTCACAAATGTTAATGCTGTAAATAGCTACAAGTCTTGAATAAGACACAAATCTAGTTTAACCTAGATGAAGGCATACCTCTATGTCATCCTATGATACCTATGGGGAATCAAGTGTTACCATAACAATTCACCTTGTTACTTAACTACTTCCCTTCCCATATCCATCATAAGTTGATACAAGGGTGCGTACCCTGGGAGGTCCCAACTGTTTTTGTAATTCTATCAAGATTTGCACTTAAGAATAATTCAATACAGTTACTATATAGCAGTATCCTAATAATGTCATCCATCATTATAAGGATATGACTGGGCAGCAACTGCAATGAGTTATCCTGCCAAGAAACTAGTATGGGACATGGTGTCAAATGTTCTAAAGGTAATTATTATCATTTAAGAATAGTATACGTATTACGACACTTCTCCACAAATGGGTCGTACCTAATATCTGATCTGAGTTGATCCCAGGACCTCAATCTCTGCTTCACTTGATTTCCTCACTAGGTTTCATACTTAAGTTACCCATAATTGGAGAATGGTACCATTCTGGTCTAGGAACAACATTATAGATTTAAATTTATCCCTACTTAATCAATTAAGCACTTGTTTCCTTTATTTCATCTTAAGGATATACACCTACATAAAACTATGTTTTTTTTAAGTATGACCAGTACTTTTTATGAAGTTCTATAGAGTCTTAGAGCATTGATGCCAATACACATTTTAAGCTTACACACCACACTTTTTCTAGTGGCAGCTTACTCAAGATCGTTCATTTGCTTTATTATATCCAGCAAGTGACATATATCTGGAGTACCTATTATAATAGGTTGGATGAGATACTTTCCCGTTCATCCAGTCTTTTCATAGCCTTCCACATAAGGTTTTTTTTATTCTTTTAATAAGGATTATTTTCTTATCCTCTTTGGATATAATAGACAGATTGACTAGTTTTAGGATTAAGATATTATGTTCTTCCCAACTTAGCACGTGTTTTCTTGTTTTAACTCCATTTTATATGGATATCATGATTGTATGCTCATACCGATGCATTATGGGACAATACCTTTTAAATACGTTATCATTTCCTAGAGAAACCTATCACATACATCGATTCCTAAACAATAAAACTGATCTTAATAAATCTTCATGTCAACATATTTAGCGATTGTATTTGTATGATAAGGTAAATTGGTTATAGAACCAATACCCTCTGAATTTATTTATGGTTGTATTAAGCTTATATTTATATAAGTGTGGTTCCTAAACCTTTATAGAGGTATTGACGTACCTTTAAACTTGATTATTCAGAGTTGAATCCTCTTCACTTGAATACTCATCAGACCAGATTACATTCCTGATAACACAACTCGACTATAAGGGACTAGAATGTTGCCATGAGAACAATAGTCAACCAAGTATGGATTACTATACCAATTTCGGTATTAAATCCTTAAACTATTATTTCTACAACATTGATTATATTATCCATGAATTCCTTTTTACTATATTTTCAATTTATCTTTCCAAAGTTCCATTCATTCTACTTGATTCCTTATTTCTTCCTTATATGGCATCACTTCTTAACTCGAATAGACTAGGTTTCTTCCATTATTGATAATGGTTTAAACTTTTAAGATCATATTTTATTTAAGTTAGATTAGGTTACATGACCTTTCAAGATAATCGATATGATTCATTTCTTAAGATTATTGTCATATTATCTAACTACTGAAACTATTATTAGTTACCCTTTTATCTCAATGATAGTCACCACTATTCTTATTAATTGAATTTACAGTAGTTGAGGTAAGAATGTTGTAAAGTATCTATTCATTCTATCAATACACATTCATATCTTTTCAGTTAAGTTACATAGTCAAGTTCTTGAGACCCTTATGGTGAGAGGTCATATCACCAGTCATACCATTCATTCTTTAAGCAATAGCACTCAGTTATAATTCACTGATGTGTAGTAATGCTACATGCATCATTACCCATGATGCGATTCTAGCCTACTATCAATAATGCTTGCAATAATATGAGTTATCTCTTTATTTACCTTTGTGATAAAGAGTAATATAATAGTTTACTTCTTGACATTTCTAATTGGTAAACAACCCATAAGGATTACATAATTTGCAACTTATTGACAGTGGTCAATAATATTTTCCAAGGTATAAAATTTATTGCAAATCATAATACGAAATGACATATGTACTTAAATTGAAATCAAATAATCATATCTTATATTTTTTCAAATAGATGATCTTTAAAGATCTTCAAATTTCTTCTCAGAAATTAAAGAATATAATAAAGAGGTCAAGTTTCTAATCAAACTTGAATAAAAATTGGAATAGGCTTAATGCCTCTGATTAAAATAGAAATCTTTTTCTACACATCATCACTTATCCCCTTTTTCCTTCATAACACTCAAACAAGATGAAGCTCATACATGAGTCAGAATATTTACGCTCAACAACCATCATATTCGCAATAAGTAATGATTAAATTACAGTTTCATATACTCTAATTACTCATACATCTAAGGAAAATTCAAAATTCCTCTTCCAGACTTCATTTTCCACAAAGTTCCTTTTTCCCTGGACTGAAATTTGATCTACAGAATTACACAAGGTCAATCCAACATGACTGGCATGAATAGCCCATATCCCCGCTTAATAACTTATGCAATATTGTATTTTATTAAATGATATGCTGCAACATTAAGATCATATCAACAAGACAATAATGCAAGGAATCATTTGTCATAAGTTTAAAATAATTTCTTTTCATCCATCTAAAAACTATTTTCTGATGTCATTTTAAATGCCTTAATAAAAGGAATTCATAGAATGTAACACTTAATAGCTTAGGATAAAATCATTCATAGCAATCATTCCTCGTTCAACATCATGATAATTTTATAAGTCAAAACCAACTATTGTCAATAGTTTTTTGATCCTACACAAACAAAAGTGGATAATACAATACTAGCATGCAGAATATAGAAATAGCATGATGCCTCCCATTCTTAATGAGACTAGAGATATCAAAAGTTGGGAAGTAACAGAGGGTATCCAACCCTTAACTTGAAACTAACATTCTCCAAATCAATCATATGAAATTGATGAAATTTGATTATATCAAGATTTTTTTCACCAATAAGGGAATATGGAGTAATTGGTAGAAACTACAGACTTATAGAATCGAAACTTTGTAGAAAAACTTCTATTAACATGTAATTATAGTATTATATCCTTATATTCTTAAGGTATTCTTCCTGGTGTTCACAGACACTGATCTCATCATGCTACCCAATGTACATAGCATAAATTCGCTATAAAATATATTCTGAATAGCAACCCTCAAAATTTTCTTCATCCTTACTTCCCTTTAGACATCTATTGATAGAACTATTTTAAGAAATAATATACATTTCTCTCAGGCACGGATGATATACTCTTGTAAAATGGTTTAATATTATTCTTTATTCCAAATTAAATGCATCTTAATAGGGAATTCATATTTTACCCGGACATAGAAACAACTAAACTCAGCATAAGATAGAAAGCTTCTCAATTCCCAAATTAAACGTTAGTAAGGTAAATTTTTTTTATTTACCTTAACAGAATCAAGAGTCTTAAACAATAAGTGCAACCTTCTTACTCAATAAAACCAAAACCAGCTAGAATCGTTACTAATCGACATTTCAAGGGAATACAACTTGTTACGAGCTTATTTATATTGCCAGGAGGTAACCAATATAAATTGGCTAAACAACCTATACAAATTTTGGAGCTCATAAGCCAATTGCTCACTCTTAAACATGAAAATCATATCACCTGATAGGTCATAATGACACATGCAATACCGATCATTAATGCACCCAGACTTTCTGGATAAAACTGGTTGATTTAGATATGGCCTAAATAGGAAATTCCCTTATGGTTTTTTATCTAAGGTTGAGACTGGATTCTTGAACATGTAAACGACCCCAAGTTCCAGATGTAAAATTTACCCAAAACTAAACACAAATTTAGTTATGCTAAGAAGTAATTATTAACTCCATAATGCTAAAAATTATAGTGCATCCTTGTTAAAGCTACTGAGGGTAAAGTTTCAGGCCTACAAAATTCATATTACTTTTTTTCCAATGTTGCCATAAAAACCCCAAACCTCATTATTATTGTAGGAAAATTTTTATAGTGGTACAAATAAATTTACAAATCAAAATGTCTATGGTTATGTCCAGGTAGAAGACCAAGGACTAAGTTATTGAATCTTCAAGATTTCAACTTAGTGAATGCTTATTGGCCATCAGTATTTCAATTACTATTGTTTATCACCAAATCCTAGAAAGTAAGGAAATCTTAACTTGACACGGTTATAGTTTATTCAATGAAGCCAATGTGGTCCCCATAGTACCAAAAATTATAGAGTATGCCACTTAAGGTATTTTCCTTAATAGTATAATTATTTCAAGCATCTGGATAACACCCAGAGCTTGTGAATTAATATTCAAAATAGAGAATGATAGATCTCAAATAAATGAGTTTTCACTTCCCTAAAGTATAACAACACAACCTTTTAACAAAAATAAACTTACAGAACAACAACACCCAATCTATCAGTTAATACAGCAGATCTCAAAAAGCTGAAATACAGTCACTCATAATTTTGCAAGATTCACACAGTAGACAGTAATAGCCATTCCAAATGCATATTCAATGAAATTAAATGTTTTAGATATCATCTATTCAAATATCAGATTGAATAATATTTTAAGAGAGGGTGAGGGCAATCCATGCCTGGTAAAACCTAAATCCTTCCACCTTGCAGTCCCAGCGGTTATTCTTTCCTCTGAGACATGATTATCAAAGCTTCTTGCGCAAGGTTGAACAATATAAAGTTCTAACAATAAAAATTAATCTTTCTCACGTAACCATCCTTTTATATAGAATATTTAAGTTCTTCTAATATTCCAAAACTTCCAATGAATTATCTTTCAAAACTTCATGTGAATTTTTTTTCCAAAAGTAGAGTTTTCAAAAGAATATGAAGAGTTCATAATCGACATGCAAGAACAGAGAGAAAGATGGATTTCCAGTAGCTTTGGTATCTTATTCAAGAATCTTCCCATTCCCCAAGCTCATTTAAGAGCATTTAATATACATTCAATGCTATTTAATTCCCAAACAGACTTCCACCATCGGTAAAATATTTCTCCACCACAAATGGCAGGATCTTTTTTTTAGAAAAGTTTAAATTCTCTTTCCAAATTTAACCACTGCATGGATAGGCATATGACTATCGCATGGAGAAAACCTTTATTGAATCAAGTTTACTGATTAACTGATATTCCAAAATATTAAATTGCATTAATCAATATATTAGATATTTCCTGATGGATCTTCTATGTATCATTTGACTTATAGGCCCTAAAGTTTCAATGCATGGCTTATATAGTTATTAACTATACCCACATATGTTTGATTTCGTTGTTGAAATTTAAGTAGTAATAATCTACAGACTTACTCATAGCCTCTCAATTATCATAATAATTGAATTCCTCATTATAACTTAAAATATTATCCAATTAAGTTCACAACTTATAGAAGTTTATCATAACAGAGTTTGCATGGGGGACATTCGGATAGGTAAAATGTGATAATCACATCATCTTCATAGCCAAGGTCACCAACGATTAATCAAGCATTTATCCCATGCTACAAAATGTAGGATTTATCAAATGGAATATAACAATCATGAAAGAAACCAAGTTCAATATACAATTTAGTACCTTACTAAATATCATCATTTCCTCATAATGACTAAAGTATAGAGGTAGTGTATAAGCTCAAAGCTATTTTGTAACTTTAACTCCCCCAACATGCATAAGTAAAATAATAATAATAGCCATGAAGGTACATATTCCAGTTATGCATCCCATAACAAAATTTCATCTTCTCTAACCAAAAGGTATTTTATAACACACAACATTACCACAACCATCCGAGATGATTACTACAACCATCATCAACAGAAACGTGATAGCATACCAACATGTAAAATGAATTAAAACATTACTTATCTTATGGCTATGTGACAATAGGATCCATTGCGATTTCATGTGTACAATTGTGCATGCATATGCATACCCTTTCGGCTATGCGTATGCATCCACAGTAGTACACGGGACAACGTAGTGGTACTGGATACCACACTACTTGTAAATTATTTTAATGCTTTAATTCATTTTATGACAAAAGAGAATATGGGATTGAGAGGTGTTACATTACTTAGAGAAATGTTCCTTTTCTTATACTTGAGTGTGATGGAAAGAACATGGATTTAGTACACATACACAACTGTGAGAGATAATGGGAAAAAGGATCGTAAGCTTTACCACCATCTCTTTGGGTACATAAGTTCTATTCTACTAAACCAGAGAGTTTTTTCTTTACAACTTTACCTTAATGAAGTGAAATAACAAAAAAAACTGACCTCTAAGGAAGGTGGGGTTTATTTATACCCGCGATGATGGATTTTGATGTTGTTTGATATGTGTTGGATAAAAAAAATAGATTAGATAGATGGATAAACAAGCTGATCGACAAAGGCCAATTCTAAGAATCCAAAGGGACTTCCTTGGAGGATGTCATATCACTTTAAAATAATTAAGTATATTGATAAAAATGATAGAAATATATGGATGATAAAGATATGTAGATAATAGAAAATAAGCTTTAAAACTCAAGGTTGAAGGGAAATTCCTGTGCAACTTCAAAGGTGACCTAGGAAAGGGTGGATACAATCTGGACAAACTCAAACTAGTCACACCAAAAGTCTTCTATCTCTTATTAGATCTCGTGGAGGGACTCAAATCAATCCTCAATGTCTTTAATGTTAGTGGAAAAACTTATTACACACAGTGTCAACTCATGAAGGATGTACTATTCCCAAAAGAAGGGTTGTTGGACAATGGGAAGGTCATAGATTCTTGTAATAGGATGAGAAAGGCCAGGTAATGCCATATAAAGGAAATACATGCTTGCAGAGAACAAGTTAAAGCCACAAGATTAATAAATATTGAGATAAAACTGATAAAGTTACAAAAAGGTGTAAATTAACAGGGATCAATGGTAATTTAGATAATCGCTAGCAATTACTATAACAATGGAACATTTTTGCTAAAATGATAAACAAAGATTTTAAATAAACATTTTTGATTGTTTAGATGAAAGATAAGTGATAAATAAGACAGATAAATACCTTTATCTATGGAAATAAGTTGAAAGGAGTCTCCAAATGCTGAATGGGACTGATTGGAGTTGATGAGAAGCAGTTGAACTTCCTGGGAAGTGATTGATGAAAAGGATACCAAAATGATGTGTTTATGAAATCTTGAAATTGATGTAAGTGCTTGATGATATATGGAAATGACTGAAATTTTTTGTTGAGTAAAAAAAGAACATGTACGAGATAAAGGTTTCTGAAGATCCTTGGGACTAAAAAATCCTATTTATAATTTCTAGAGATTGGTTAGGATCACCGAAAATCTTATTTTTTTTTGGGAAAACATTTGGGAAGTGGCTGAAACCAATTCCAAATGGGGTTTTTGGGGGAAAATGGATAGGGGGATGTTATGGATGAGTTTTGAGATGTGATAATAAAATAGATTTGAGTTTTTTTAAATATGGTTAAGGTGGATTAAAGTGGTTAGGTAGTTTAAGATAAGTGAATAGTAATTTTATGAGAGTGTAAAATTGTTTTTACGACGATGTGGGGAGGGTGACTTAGGATAATGTTTTTTTAGATATTTTTAGATTAAATAATGTGTTTATAATATGAAGTAGGTGGGTTGACAAAAATCTGTTGTCTCCATTTGCCCCATTTTGTTGAGTAGTTTGCAACGACCAAACTGATAGAAAAAATGGTGCAAGATATAGTTTGATTTATGTTTGGATGGGGGATCCCCCCTCAAAATGGGGGTGATTGCAATGCTGTATTCATATTTTATACCCTTAGACCTATATTCTAATCCCATACACATCGGCCTATCACCTAGCGGGCGCTGGGTGCTCACCTGAGGCATGCGTGGGCACTGAGTCTCTCTTTTATGTGAGTCTTATGAGAATGCATTATCTTATAATAGATATTCAAATGGAAATGAGTAGAAAAGAACCATGCAATATTCTAACAACTGAGAATGATTTTTCATCTCATTGCATCTAGAAAGGATAAATAACAAGCAACACATGTGAATGGTTAATACAAAAAATAAATGCATAAGTATTATACTTCTAAACACATATATGATTTATAACAGAGCCTTATATTCACATTAACAGATCCATTAATCCTAATTACATCCCTTGAGGTCATAACATACCTTCATATAACATTGTAGAGCTTAGTCATGCATCATGACTACATTATGTTTATCATGTCACAAAGAAGAATGCAAACCCATCCCTCTAAATGTGCCATGATTCCTATATCTTCCTAATCCCTAAACCTTATAACCCTCCATATATTTCTGCATAGCTTCTCCTCTCCTCTATTTCCCTTCCATATCCATTTTCTTCTATCGGGCGCTTGTATTTATAACCTTAGCAACTAGCACTACACCTTTATGAAGTTATAGATCGGTTACCAAGTGTTAAAGTGGTCCTCTAAGGGAGCATTCCTTATTAGATCTGAGATCTCCACTCTTTGCAATGATTTCTTTTGGAACCTTCCATTGCATACCTAGAATATTCCCTTTTTGATCCCACAGTCACCAGGATGTCAGCTTATCCACAAGGGTCATGCTTTTCTTGTGTGATGCCTAGGTGCTGACTACGGCTAAGTCCAAAACCTTTCCTGCCTTGCGTGCACGCACCATGTGTTTTGAAAAAAAATGCTAGAATACTTCCTTGCATGCCTGCAATCCCCGCACCCTTCTTCAACTAGGTCTCGTGCACCTAGACGCCTTCTCATCCTTAGCCAATATTCTGGGGCCCAACATCACCCCAAACTAAGCTTGTTCTCCATCCTTAGAAACACTCTTTAAAGAATAAAGAATGGTGGATCCTTACAAATGGTTGGAATGGAAGAACAAAGGAATGAAGAAATGGGGAAATGAATGAAAGAATGGGGAACTTGTTTATTTCTAGAGGAGGAGAGGGAAATCCTGTTAGGAAAAGAGCAATAAAATATGTGGAATAATCCCTCACAAAATCCCAACAGTAGAAACTAATATGCAAAAATTATAACAGATCTCAAATAAAAGTGCAGAATAAAATAACACAACACAAAGAGACAATATTTAACATGGTTCACCCAATTTGGGCTACGTCCACAAAGAATCATGCACCATGTGTTTTGAAAAACATTGCGAGAATACTTCCTTACATGCCAGCAACCCCCACACCCTTCTTCAACTAGGTCTCGTGCGCCCAGACACCTTCTCATCCTTAGCCAATATTTCGGGGCCCAACATCACCCCACACTATGCATGTTCTCCGTCCTCAGAAAAACTCTTTAAAGAATAAAGAATGGCGGATCCTTACAAATGGTTGGAATGGAAGAATAAAGGAATGAAGAAATGGGGAACTTGTTTATTTCTAGAGGAGGAGAGGGAAATCCTGTTAGGAAATAAGGGATAAAATATGTGGAATAATCCCTCATAGAATCCCAACAGTAGAAACTAATATGCAGAAATTATTACAGATCTCAAATAAAAGTGCAGAATAAAATAACACAACACAAAGAGACAATATTTAACGTGGTTCACCCAATTTGGGCTACATCCACAAAGAATCACTTGCTCAGATTTTATTACAAGCCACCACTCTCTCAATACAATACCCAGATCCATTTGGAGCTATGCTAAAAAAACTCTACAAAATTCACAGCCGAATTCAAAACACATCTGCAATGTTTTTCTTATCTCTATCATATGCATAAAACCATATAAATAGACAACTACTTAAGTAGTTTTACAAAACAGTGGGTATCAAAACCATGGGCAAAAAACGTCCCATAAACCTATGGGTCAAAATCCCGCCCATATGAGAAAATCACGCTTCATGATATATTGGGCACGTTTTAAGGCCCAATTTTTTTTTTCGGGGGCTGTGCCCCCAAACCCTTGCTACTGGGGGCTGCCACCCCTAGACCCTCGGCCGAGGCCCAGCCCAGCCCCGAACCCTGTAAGGATACATGAAAAGTGTACAACACTCTTAGTGTACAATCTTCAACACTTTCACACATGAAAACAGGCTCCACAACCTAACAATATCCCACTTGGAGAATATTTTTCCTCTGAGCAAGCTTCTCAACCCTTCACTAGTTTTCATGAAGGCCAACCAAAGCTGAACATAGCTTCATTTTTTCCCTTATGACCACCTTGGTCATCATGTCTGTAGGATTCTAACTAGTATGAATATTCTCTAGCTTCAACTTATTTTCCTCTAAAGTTGTCCCAATGAAATGATACCTTAAATGTATATGCTTCATCCTAGAGTGGAAAGTAGAGTTCTTAGCTAGGTGTATAGAACTATGACTATCACTATACAAATTTCCTTCCTCCTGCTTATGCCCCAACTCCTCAAGTAATTACTATAACCAAATCATTTCTTTGCTTGCCTCTGTGGCAGCAACATACTCAGCCTCTGTGGTTGACAAAGCCACCAACTTTTGTAGCCGTGAAATATAGCTCACTACTGTCCCACCTACAGTTTAAACATAACCTATCATGCTCCTCCTACTATCTACATCTCCAACCATATCTAAATCTACATAACCACACAAAGTGGTGTCTGATCCACTGTAGCACAAAACTGTCCCCATGGTCCTTCTCAAATATTGAAGGATCCACTTTACTTCCTGCCAGTGATCTCTTCATGGATCACTCATAAATCTACTCACCACTCCCATTACATGGGCAATATCAGGCTTGGTACACACCATGGCATACATCAAACTACCAACTGCCGATGAGTAAGGTACCTTGAACATTTGGTTTCTCTCCTGCTCTGTCTTGGGACACTACTCCTTTGATAACTTGAAATGGCCTGCCAAAGGAGTCCCAACCGGTTTAACATCCTATATATTAAACCTCTCCAAGACTTTCTTAATGTAATCTTCCTGAGATAAATTCAGCTTCCATTCCTTCCTATCCCGAGATATCCTCATACCAAGGATTTGTTTGGCTGCCCCCAAATCCTTCATAGCAAAGGATTCACTTAGCTGTTTCTTGAGTACTTTTATTTCCTGCATGTTTTTACCTGCAACCAACATATCATCCACATACAGACACAGGATAATATAACTGCCATCCTCAAAATTCTTTGTATACACGCAATGGTCAGAATCACATTTAATATAACCTTTCTCCATCATGAATCTATCAAATTTCTTATACCATTGACGTGGAGCTTGTTTCAAGCCATACAAGCTCTTCTTCAGTTTACACACCATCTCCTCTTTACCTTTGACCTCATAGCCCTATGGTTGTTGCATATATAGTTCCTCCTCCAAATCACCATGGAGAAATGTGGTCTTTACATCAAGCTGTTATAAGTGCAAGTCTTCTGCTGCAACTATTCCTAGAACAGTTCTAATAGAAGTCATTTTTACTACAGGAGAAAAAATATCATCAGAATCTATACCTTTTTTATGTGCAAACCCCTTGACCACCAACCGGGCCTTGTATATTTTCTTTCCTCCTTCTTCCTCTTTGACTCTGAACACCCACTTGTTCTGTAAAGCTATTTTTCCTTCAGATAGCTTCACCAAATCCCATGTCTAGTTCTCCATGAGAGCCTGATGCTCCTCATCCATGGCTTGCTCTCACTTCTTCCTAGCATCTACTTGCATTGCTTCATCAAAGCTCTCTGGATCTCCACTATCAGTGAGTAATAAATAATAAAGAGAAGGAGAAAAATGTTCAGGTTCTCTTCTTACCCTAGAAGACCTCCTCAATATAGGAGATTGGGGTTCCAGTTGAGGAGGTTCCTGAACTGATTCATGTGTCACTTTTTCATCTGGAAGATCCTCTACTGCTGCATATTCTTTCTTGGATTCTTCCCTATTTTCCTGTAACTGCTGCTTATACATGACTTTCTCATTAAAGGCCACATCCCTAGATTGAATGATTTTCTTGTCCTTAATACTCCAACATTTATATCCAAAGTCATCACCACCATAACCAATGAAAGTACATTTTTCTGACTTAGCCTCTAGCTTGGTCCTATCATCCTTGTCTATATGAACAAACACCTAACATCCAAAGACTCTAAGACATGAATAATAAAATTTCTTACCATACCAAGTCTCCTCAGGTATGCCTCCATCCATGGCACTTGAGGATCCTTTGTTTATCAAGTACACAACTGTGCTCACCGCTTCTGCCCAAAAAGAAAGAGGCAGTCCTGCATGTATCCTCATGCTCCTAGGACATTCCATTATTGATCTGTTCATCCTTTCTGATACCCCATTCTAATGTGGATTTCTTGGAACCATCTTTTTCCTACGGATTCTATTCTGAGAACAGTAATCATCAAATTCATTGCTGCAATACTCCCCTCCATTATCTAACCTGAGATATTTTAGCTTAAGACCTGTTTCATTCTCTACCAAGGCTTTCCATTTAACAAAAGTGTCAAATACATCAGATTTGTTTCTAATACAATAAACCCAAACTTTCCTTATTGCATCATCAATAAACGTAACATAATAACTTGAACCCGCAAGAGATGATAAATGAGCCGGCCTCCACACATCAGAATGCACCAGCTCTAACTTACTCTCTTTCTTTGTAGGTCTAACCTTGAGAAACCTTACTCACTTTTGTTTCCCATATATGCAGTCCTCACAGAACTCCAAATCTATTTCTGTATATCCAGGAAAATCCTTCTTTATGATCTCCATGCCCTTATGGCTCATATGACCGAGCCTATAGTGCCAAAATGTCGTATCTACTTTTGAAGCCACAAGATTACAAACATTAGTGCTATAAGTGGTTAAATACAAGGTTCCAACCTTTTTACCTCTTGCCACCACAAGAGCACCCTCTGTAACCTTCCAAGAGTCCGTTGTAAATATCACAGTACAACCATCACTTCTCAACTACCTTGCCGATATCAAAATTTATCTTAATGTAAGCACATGTCTGACATCCTTCAATAACCAAGTATTCCCATTCTGCATCTTAACCTGAACAGAACCTTTTCCAACTATGCTGCAAGGCTCATCATCACCAAGAAAAACATGCCCAATATCTCCTTAAACATAATCAACAAAATAATTCCTATGTGGAGAAGCATGGAAATAATCCCCTGAATCTAAAACCCAAGATTCAGTAATATTGTGCAAAGAAAGAATCAAAGCATCATGACATACATTACCCATTGCCACATTTGCCTCCTTGTTTTCTTCCTATTGTTTCTTCTTTTCCTAAAGCTCCTAATAGTTCTTCTTTGCATGCCTAGAAATTCCACAGTGCCAACATACTATCTTGCTTTTGGATTTTGACCTTGTCCGATCCTTTGATTTTCCATGGTTTCCTCTATTTTTCTGTCTCCCTCTAGTTTCCACTGTCAAAGCATTCCCTGAAGTAGAAGATTCACCATAGATTTTTGTTTGCATTTCCTTGCTTAGAATCACCCTTACAACATTGTCAAACTTCAACTTTGAGTTAGCTGGAACCGAGTTGCTTACCGTCATTACCAAGCTATTCCAACTCTCAGGTAAAGAGCACAGAACTAATAAAGCCCTAACTTCTTCATCAAATTCTATTGTAATTGAAGCTAGCATATTTACAACCGTATTAAAATCATTTAGATGATCTGCTACTGAACTATTCTCAGACATCTTCATATTAAACAAATTTTTCATTAAAAATATCTTATTAGAGGCAGAGGGTTTTTCATACAACTTCCTTAATGCATCCATTAGTTCTTTTGTTGTCTTTTCCTTTGAAACATTAAATAATATCGAAGATGCAAGACACAACCGGATTGTCCCAAGTGCCTTCCTATCTAGAAAATCCCATTCCACATCTATCATGCTCAAGGGTTTGTTCACCTTCTCAGACAACGGAGTATAAAGATCCTTCTGATAAAGGTAATCTTCCATCTGCATCTTCCAAAGACTCAAATTCTACCTGTTGAATTTATCAACTCTAGATCTTCCATCATCTGCCATATCTCCCACTCAAGATAAAACTTTCCCTACAATTCAACACTTCAGAAAACCAAACTAGGCTCTTATACCAATTGTTAGGAAATAAGGGATAAAATATGTGGAATAATCCCTCATAGAATCCCAACAGTAGAAACTAATATGCAGAAATTATTACAGATCTCAAATAAAAGTGCAGAATAAAATAACACAACACAAAGACAATATTTAACGTGGTTCATCCAATTTGGTCTATATCCACAAAGAATTACTTGCTTAGATTTTATTACAAGCCACCGCTCTCTCAATACAATACCCAAATCTGTTTGGAGCTATGCTAAAAAAACTCTATAGAATTCACAGCCGAATTCAAAATACATCTGCAATGTTTTTCTTATCTCTATCATATGCATAAAACCATATAAATAGACAATTGCTTAAGCAATTTTACAAAACCGTGGGTATCAAAACCATGCGAAAAAACTGTCCCATAAACCTATGGGTCAAAATCCTACCCAAATGAGAAAATCACATTTTCTGATATATCAGGCACGTTTTAAGGCCCAATTTTTTTTTTCAAGGGCTGCGCCCCCGAACCCCTGCTACCAAGGGCTGTTGCCCCTGGACCTCTGCTCAGGGCCAGGCCTAGCCCCAAACCTCTGCAAGGATACATGAAAAGTGTATAGTACTCTTAGTGTATAATCTTCAACACTTTCACACATGAAAACAGACTCCACATCCTAACAAATCCTTCCCTAAATCTACTTCCAAATTTCCCCTAGCGTTGACCTCGTTCTGAGCTTGCTAATAGAAGTGACCCACTAGGGCACTCATTTCCTCAAAACTCAAATCCTCTCACTTAGCATTCATTATATCCATGATATCCTCCAGTTTTTTTCCCAAATCCTCAAGCGCATCCATCCTCCGAGTGACTTGGCGGTACAATTCTTTTAGCTGGTTCTTGATTGAGCCCCACAAGGTCTCAATGGCCTCTGATTTCTTTTCCACTTCGGCTAGGATTTTGTCTTGCTCAACCTTGTTCCCCTTATTATTTTCTCAGAAATCCTTGAGTTCCATTTCATGGGTGGAAACCAAGATAATTGACACTGTATCCCTATTTGCGTAGTTATCATAGGTAGCCTCAGCAAATTGCACTACAAATTTTACATCGCCAAGGATTTTGTTGTACTAAGAAAAACTTTCCACAACCTTCATCTTATTTTATTTCTCTTGGCATGCTAATGCCTCTTCTATGGATTCTAAGGCAAGTGGCCTCCTCTTCATAGCGAGTATGTGGGTCAAGTCCTCTAGGCATTATAAGGCTGATCCTTATTTTTGTGCGGGTGGTGTTAAGTCTGAATGCTTCAAGACAATGACACCCGTGATCATCTCTATTTTCTTGTATGCCTCGTACACCCTTACCTTTTCATCTTTTAACTCATGCCTTAAATGAGCACTGATTATCTCTTCCCACTTCAGGTCCTTGCTTTTCTTAAGGAGATCGTCCTCCTTTTTCTCCAGCTCTGCCTCTAGGAACTTCACCCTGTCATTTCGTCTGAAGATTCTGGCTTCAACCTCAACTGAAATTTTGTTGAGTGTGTTACAGACTTGCTCATCTGATAATTGTTGAGAATTCACCAAGGGGTTTATTCCCTTTATTTTTGGCACCTTCATAAATGCACTTTGGCTTATTTCAAATTTGGGCTCATCAATGTGGGACTCAAATGCCCATGATAGCATTTTCCTTGTCCGAGAGTATGCACCTTCCTCATCAAATGAAGCCATGGCCAAGAGTTGTTCAGTTGGTAAAATGATCTGAAAGTGCATGCGAAACACCTTGTTCAGATCATCAATGTAGCTAATTCCTTGACCTTGTGTTATTTCTATTCTCTTTCTCCATATGTGTGTGGATTTTGGAAAGCTTACAGCCAAAATGAGATTTCCCCCCATGCTGCCATATTCTTTTCCTACGATTTCCTCATCAACTTCCTTCAGCACCTCATCCACATTGTGTTCTACCTCTTGTTTCACACACTTCTTGATAATTCCCTCCAATTCTCTCTCTACGGCCTCCTCTATCTATTCTTTTGTGAGGTTTGGGGTCCTTTGATCCCTTGTATTTAATTTCCCGGTCATCCCCTTGCCTTGAGCCTTAGCTTTTTCTTTGTCATTCTTCTCCTCATCCTCTTTGTTATACTCCTCATCTCCTTCTTCCTTAGAGTCATACACCTCATAGAATGGATGGTCTTCACCTCCTTCATGCTCCTAATAATCATCCTTGTCACTGATTTATGCATCTAAGCTCTCCATCTCTTCTGAGTCTACCTCATATGTCACCTTCTATTTATTTCTTATTGGGGATTCTAGTTCAGGAGATTCTTCTTTTTCTTTGTCCTTAAAAGGTGATCTCTTTACTTGCGATTCCTCATGGGTGAGGTTCTCTTCGTACTTAGACACCTCTTCTTCTAGGGTATTCAGCTTGATAAGAGACTTATTTCTCCACATGTAAGTACTAGGCTTAGTGCTTACCTCCAGTGTGCTCACCATTTGTGCGGGTTGAACACTTGGTGCCTTCTTCACCTGCACCTATTATCTTTCTATTTTCCTTGGCATGGCCTTCTTCCTTCCTAAAGGGTCTTCAGGAATGGAGAAATCATTCTCTAAGTAAGTGCCCTTTTCAAATTTGGGCCTTATGCATAGAAACACCCTTGCTGCGGTCCTCCCTGCAATCGGCGGTGTTAAAGGATTCATCATTTGTACTTCATGGGAGACATATTTCTCTAAGTATGCATGATTCTTTGGGTAGAAAAACTTTCAGTGCAGCTCATGGTGGTATACATCTACCTCACTAAGGTCGATCCTTAGTCTCTTGGCCTCTTTAAATTGATTGACTCTGGCTTGGAAGTATTGCACAATGAAAGAGAATGGTAGCTTGCAACATGGACTCATATTCCCATTTGTCAATGTGAATCTACCAATGCAGAAGTGTTGGTACACTAAACAATCTTCCTCTCCATCCAAAAGTGTTGGTAAATACTTTGGGATCCTCCATTCTGCTCCGAATACATCGAACATTTGTTTGTACCACTTTTCCAACCGTGCCTTGTGGGCAGCCGTCATGGTTTCACAAGTGTACTTTGTAAACATTTTTGTGGGTGAGGGATCCTCTTCTGGATACTCCCAAACAAACTTTTCTGGCCCATCGGGCACTCCAATATCTGAAAATAAAATGGTGAGGAGGACATTACCAAAGATTATCTTTTCTCCCTCCTACGCATTGCTTATGATTTCATCTGCGATGAAAGTGGACAAGTTATAGATTGTTCCTTCAGATATCTTTTGGCATACATTTAGCCATGCCTTATTCACTTGTGTCCATCATTCCTGGTCTTTGAGCTTGGTCACCAAGTGTGTATCCATCCTCATAATTGGATCTAGAATCTGAGTGATGTCAAAGTATTACGATCCCTTCTTGTAGTCATACGTGGATATAGTCTCCTTGATATCCTCCTCCTCACTCAGATCATCATCTATACTCTCTCCTTCACAAATGAGGCCCGTGAACTTTGATATTAGTTGTGGTGATATGCACATCTTTTACCCCACAAAATAAAAGTGATCCTCATGCACATGTGACAACCACCATTGATAAAGGCACTCAGGCTTGCCAAATTAAGGCAACTCATATAGTTGCAATAATCCAACCTTCTCCAATTTGACCTTCACCTCGTCATTGTAAATAAGCATTCCTTATGGCGTCCTATTTTTAGTTGGATGAACCAACTCTAATGCCATTTCCTTCTCAGTTGTGCTTTGCGATGGTTATAATCACTCACGACCATCTTTCATAACTGTGAATCCCACTCATTTCCTAGCAATAACCCATTTGGGTACTGCATTTCCGCATACTATTCTTCATTGGTGCTTGCGAAAAAAATGGTTTTCTTTCCCTTGCCCTTGACCTTTGTTTTATTTGGTGAAACATTTAGTTTCTTTGGTGCCATTCTTCTGGTCAGACTGAACTTAAAACTCCTTCCTCTTACTCTACTCTGCTACTCTGCTCAATCCCAAAGATCACTCCAAAGCCTCAACTCCTGGAATGAATTCTTCTTTCTCCGTGCCCTAACTACCAAAACCTAACTAGGAAAACCTTACATACACCTGTGTATTCCTTCCTTTTAGTTTGCACATATATTCTAGTCACACACTCAAATTTCTCATATTCTTCTTTCTTTTCAAAAAATTCTCTCTAGATGCCCTAGTTTGCAAGAGCTTCTTTTACTTCGTAATCGAAAGGTAGAATAATGATGTGCCAGCTTCATATTTATAGATTTTCCTTCTTTCCAACATTAAATGGTATGCCACCTACCACTGTACTTGACAATAAATGTGGCCTTTTACCTAAAAACTAACCTCAAGCAGTTTTAGCCAGACACTTAATCCTGTGCGAAAAACCCGACAACCTTTTGATGCGCAAAAATCCAAATGGACTGAACACTCTACGCGCACTTCACTAGCGCCAAAGGCACTTCTTCTGTCCTTTACCCAAATTTTTCCCTCACCTACCTCATGTTGTTCCTATGCTCTTCATCATTTGTACGTGGTCTTTGTTACAACCTTCTTGAAACTATACTTTATCATCCACCATTTTCCTCACACACTTTCTCAACCTTACGCGCTTCCTTCTACATGGCCTCTTAACTTGTATTGCAGGCTTATAATTTTCTTTGCATTACTCCACCCCACACTAAAACAGATGCATAGTCCTATGTGTATACACAATCTTGGAGAAAAAATAATGTGGCTACCAACACACAAGGTGCAAAATGAAACAAAAAAAGAAGGGAACAAGCAACGAGAAAGGGAAACACAAGAAAAGAAAAAGCATAAAGGGAAATTATTGTAACATCCTCATTTTAGACAATAGAACAAGTCAAATTTTTTTTTTTTATAATTGCATACTGGTTCTAAATACATAATTTAGAACTCACAATTCAAATAACCATTTATATAACAGACAACCATATGCAGCTGTAATGACTCGGAATACCTCCGATCTATTCATTCCTTGACTCGGTAATCTACCGATCTATTCATGAGTAAAAAGAGTTAGTGTTTTTATTTAACACAACACTCTTGCGGTTCTCTTCCCTAATCTAGGATTCAGAATGCTCTGTCCAAGGAATCTAACTGAATAACTGTTACCATTATTCATCGGCATCTCATCCCTTAGACTAGGTGAATTAGGACAACGCAATCAGCAGCTTGCGATACTTTGGCCAAAGATTTGAAACATACTGTTCATGTCTCGTATTCCTTAACGGCATACTCGTCAATCTGGAATACGTCCTTCACCTCATTCATATGTTATATAGAATGTCTTATACTGACTACTGTCAGTCCTTCCTTTCACAACTGAATCACTCGGAGGCAGATTAACAAGGTGATAATGTTATATGGTTGCCCACGAAGGTTAGGGATATGATGACATACTGGTTCAACCTTGCAGTTTAACCAGTGTGCCATGATACCCCAAATCTTCGAGGCAGTCTTATAACATGACCACGTTCTTAATCGGTCCCAGGGTAACTCGTGCGAAATCAAGTGTAAATCTTAGCGATCAATGCAAAGGGTGTCGCCATAAGTCATTTGCATTGTTGTAACTTCGAGAAGATCCTAATCTCCTCGGAGGTACAGCCCTGCAGTCGAATTATGTCGTCAGCCTTTAAATCTGCCTCGAAAAGATCTACCCAATAACAAGCGTTACGCACTTGAGTTTAAATTACTTTTTAAAGACTTTTCCCTAAGGTTAGCCTTTCCAAATCCCTGGATTCTTTGTCTTAAGACGACCCTCCTCTATTAAAACCCATTACATGATAGAGATATTACGGTCAAGTTCCCATCAAGGAGTCATTAGAATACACCTGATTCTAAAGCAACAGAATCGGACAATATCTCATAACCTTTGCTTGAGATTGCCATCTGAACTCCATTTGATTGCCTATCAGTTCTCTTAACTGATTTTATATCATACCTTTTAGTTTAAAGATATAAGTGATTAAGAATCCAATTTACTGTTGTCCTTTCATACTTAGGACTAGGGATTAGTAATTTAATCCAGTTTGTTTAGCGTTCTCTTTTAGGCTCGTTTTTAACCTATCTATTAGAAAGACAATTATTTAATTCCAATATTGCTTTCGCTAGAACTAATTAGAACTACCAAACACTCATAAGAATTTGATCTCATTTACTTGCAAGCTTTCAATGTCAATCACAAAAGCATCCATATTATACAATGATAACAATGCCCCTTTGTTACATAAACCGAAGAAGGTCATCTTTCAGAAATAGAATACAACACATAAGTATCAAACACTTATTTCCATTCCTTTCAAAACTATACAATTACATTTTATGCAACAGCATACTTGATACAATGATATCGGAAAAGAAACATCCTTTCCCCATTTAGTACATCTATAAAATCAAGCTGTAATTCATTACAAATCAAATAAACAATCTGATCAGCTTGTCAGATCTGCATTACTTTTACCTCTTACGGTAACCATCTGCAAAAATAGTCAACATGAGTCAGTTCAATGAACTGAGCATGATAAGCACTAACTTTTAAAACAATTGCAATCCATCAATTGTTTTCATTAAACACCCTGTTTAAAAACGAGATTAGATATTCACATAAGTAAACATAATCAGACTATGCCCTTGTAATACAAAATGATTACAAATATGTAACTCTATCATTGTTACAATTAGCCTTATTCACTTTCTAATATTTCATCAAATATTAAAAGAATCAAGGAACGAATGTACACAACAATCATCGAATCCAAAATCACAACATTGGTCAGATCGTTTCATTCTTCCAAAAAAAAAAAGGAATAACATAACAATTCGGGACTCCACCAAAATGTTACAAAACAATTTCCCACTGTTTGACAAATATCAACAAATATGAAATAAAGGAAGAGAAAGAACGAATACAATCATACTTCCTTTCACCTATGTTCATCACCGTACCGTCTTCACATATGAAAACATTCAACCAGTAAATAAATGAACAAGTTAGACAAGCCGCAAGCAAGATCGCTGTACTAAATGAAGAAATAGAAACACAGCCACATTCCTGTACAGCAACTAACACATCAACAATTCATAATCAACCCTAAGCCCAAAGCTACTTCATTTAAAACACAGCAAGGCTTTAGAATCAAGTCCGAAATCAGAAACCTCTAAAGTATCGTTGTCAACAACAGACTTATTTACAATAAGCGATTGATGCATCTACAAGACCATACAGAGATTTCCTTAACAATGCCATGATATACACTATCGCCACCTATAAGAAATCAGAAAGGAACACAACACACTGTATATACATCTGTACTAATCGAAGTTAGGCACAAGTACTTATGATTAACTTATACAGGGTCGCGTTACCTGATACAAACCATTATTCAGACAAAATGTCCAATATCAACAACAGTATATCAAGTCAAGTTTCAACTGAAACAATAGAAGATACAAGTTAACTTCCTCAATCCTCTAAACCTGAACTACAGTGAATGGTAAACAATTGTCACTATTTCCCTTTGGACAAGTAAATAGTGTACATGCCAAAAACTCAGGCAGAACGTTTTAATTAACGAATTCAAATCAAGAACCCGACTAAGTCTTGCCCCTTTTTCGCACAAGATTTCAAGGAACGAACATAAAAATATATCCAAGAAACTGTACAACAAAATCCATGCAACACAAGGGTAATTCTAGGAAATACAGAGGTCTTAGTACATGTCATTCCTTCCAATCACTGGTTCATCATTCACCAACTATTTAAACACATTCAAATTGAACAGCGGCCCAAATAGAAATATAAATCATTGAATCGTCTCCTCTGAGTCGTTCAGAATATATCCATTATAAATCTATAATTACCCATTACATGCAGAAAACGGGTTTACGCCCAAAATCGCAGAACCCAACAACAGTATAAGATGGAATTAATTAATAAATTCTTCTATACCCTTCATGGCAACATTCTGAATGAAACAAGTGAAGAAAATCAAATACCCTTTTCGAGCAAGGAAATCAACTGAGCCGCTTTAAAACATTCAAACAACTTTCAAAAAGAAAAGCAATGCATACCCAAGAAATCTATACACCTTATTTATTTCAAATAACCGAGGTCAGAAAGCCTGTTCCTTTCTCTACAAAGCTTCCAAGAAATAAAATAACAAAACACCAGGATGAATTTACATCCACAGCAGTAGATAGTAATATATGATTCAATCATGGACTCCACTGAGTCGATAAAATAAAGTATAGATGTTTCCATATTATACATAGCCATCAAATAATCCCGTTTCCAAAATAACAAGGAAAACAACTTCCGCTAGGTCGTATAAACTACGGTAACACAACAGTTACCTGTTCCTAACAAAATTAGGAAACAACGAAAACCTAAAAAGTATCATTAAACGCTATCAACAAAACCCACGACAGAGTTTCCAAAGAAGCGATAATACTGATCAATCTTACAGTATTCATCAAATCATTCCATACAGTTTCCATAACAAGAAACAGCGACCACAAATCAAAAACATACAGTGGTCTTATACTACACACAGGTATATTCTGAGGACTCATGCCAAACAGGCCGAACACCCAAACTTTTATAAATAAATACCTCACATGTATAAGCCAGAATGAATACTCAAGCAAATAGAGCCGAAGTTCGATTTCAACAAACACCCATTCAAGAGGAAATTGAAAAATCGAACCAGAAGAGATACAGTGCCAAAAATCAAACAAGATCTCCATAGAAAATTCATCTAATCTTCACTAAACATTTGAACAGAGTTGTTCTAATGAACGCACTTGAAAGACAGCAAGATATTTAAAGGTTAGGGCCTAACATGCCTGTATTTTGATCAAATTTCCGAAGCAGACCACAGGAAGAGCTCAAACTTCCTTTTCTTTTTCCACGATAAAGCGACCAACAAAATTTCGCTGTCTCCATCACATATATATCCTCCATGATAGAGAAAAGAGCCAGAGAAATTCATTCTTGCCATGCAACTCAAAGAGAACTGGTGCGAAGAACCAGTAAACAAGCAGAGCAAAAACCGAAAATCACGATAAGCCAAACAAACCCACAAAATTCCCGTTTACATGCCTTCTCGCGAGTTTCGAGCTCGCTTTCCGAGAAAATTAAATGCCATTAAACCAATTTTCCCCACTTAAACTCAACTTCCACCGACCGCCAGATTTGGTGACAGTCCATCTAAAACTCATGTTCATTTCCAAACTTAGCGACCTGCCACGTCCTCACCGGTTAGCCGTCGCCTAAGCCTCCGCCATGACCTGTCCTTCATCCTTATCCCTTACATTTATTGCCATAGAAAACACTGCCCATGGTTCGCCACCCTTTCATAGGCCCCTTCATAATCCCTTCATTAGTTAGGTTAGTATCTTAGGTTAGAGTTTAGGGTAATACCCACACTAACAAATTTACACAAAGATACTAACTTAGGATATTAACAAATAGCCTAGGTCTAGGTTAGACTAACAATAATCTAACCCCTAGGTTAGGTTTTAGTTTTAGGTTACTAACCGTTAATAATTCCAGTAAGGTGTAATATTTTATATGCCAAGACAAGATATAAAATCATGCACCTCCGAACAGGATTTACTCCTATACAGCCGTTAGGCTACATGAATATACATGAAAGAATTATTACTTGGTCCACGCCCGAGACCTTCCAGATATACCTCCATATCGGGAACCAATTCATTTCTCAAGATCAGCCTGAGTCATACTCCTGACCAGCTTAATAAATGCTTCCTTACCTTGCAACCTGTTCAAGGTCTGTGATCTAATTTATCACAAACAGATTTAAAGCATTACTTGGATCAATTCCACTGATCCAAGTCCATATATTATAGATGAATATCTCTATAACTCATTCCGTGATCAGATTAATATTCAGACACAAAATGAAATAAATAAAAGAGTCTATTCATATTTTGACTCAGTCAAGATCTGCAATCTGCAAGAAATTCAGTATATATCAAGCATGATTTCTGAATCGAGGAACACATCCTTTTACAAGAAATCACATATCAACACTTGAATGCTTAAGAGAGAGTAACAACAGTTCAGGGTGTTACAATTATAGACTAATTGGCAACACTGCCTTATTAAAAACACCAAGAAGACTTATTTATAGCAGGGATTCATCCCACTCCCATTGAAATGACATGGTAATCTTGTCCCATCCAATGCTTGTAACTAGTAAGTACCTCAATAAAAAATGTACTACATCAATTTATCAATCCTTTCTTCCACTGCTTGCTCATTTGCTAAACCTCCTGTGTGCGATATACACAATGATGGTAACATGAATTCAAATGGAAAAAAAGCCTCCGCATCAAACACCAATTGAAATGGTGTGGCCTTATTTAACCTCTTAGAGCATGTCCTGTATGCCCATAGAATGGATGATACTTTGTCATTCCAATCTCGTCTTCCAACATCACAAATCTTAGTTAACATGTGACTTAATATCTTGTTAAATGCCTTAGCAGTTCCATTTTCTTGAGGGTGATAAGGGGTAGTTTTGTAATGGATCACCATAAATTTTGCTAATAGAATCATCCATTTTATTAAGAAAGTGTGTACCTCTATCACTTGTTAAACTTAAAGGAAACCCATACCTCCTGATTATGTTCTCCCATAAAAATCTAGCAGATGTTGTTGTGGTGCAATCCCTTGTAGGCATTGTCTCTGCCCATCATGTTAAATACTCAGCGTAAGTGATGATATAATGTGAACCAGTCCTTCATGCGACTGGTGCAATTGGCCCTAGAAAGTCAATTTCCCATTTTTCAAATAGTTCAGTGATGGCTATTGGTCACAAGGGAATTTCATCCCTCTTTCCAGGTTTTCCAAGGAGTTGACAATGGTCACAGGCCTTATAAAACTCAATACAATCCTTGTAGATGGTTTCTCATAAAATCCCTGCTAGTAAAATCTTCCACGTAGTAGCATTTCCTGCATAGTGTCCTCCTTCAATTATGCTCTTCCTCCATAATTGATATGGGCTCATGCTCCAATACGCATCAGTGAAGAACCTCATAACGACCTAAATTATATAGATCTCCACTAATCAACATGTAAGGTGCGGCGTGTATTGCTAACTACTTCCTCTCTAGAGCCTTCATCCCTTCTGATGCCACACCTATTTTTAAGAAAACCGTGATATCTTCTAAGTCTGAGGGCGCGTGCTACAACCTAAATAGTTACACATCTGACATGGTATCTTCAATGCTTTGCATGTCTTCCCATAATTTAATTATTGATAAGTGGTTAGGTCCTGAATTGATTTTTCCTAGTTTTATGAGCACTGTGGACTCAAACTCTTGGAATAATCAGACCCAATGGCATATGCGCCCTTAAAAAATAGGCTTAATGACTAAGTATTTCAATGCCATGTGGTTCTTTTAGAATATCAATGGCATTGTTAACAGATACTATCTAAACTTGGGTAACACATAGATCATAGACAATGCTTCATGCTCGGTAGTTGTGTAATTTTGTTCTGTTGGTGTCAACTTTCTACTTGCAAAGCATAAGGGATGATCAAAAATTCCCTCACCAGGTTGTGCTAGTATTGCTCTCATAGTTGTCCCTGAGGCATCAACATGCACATTGAAAGGCTTATCCCAAGAAGGAAAACGTAATATGGGCACCATGATAAGCCTATCCTTCAAAGTGTAAAATGCTTTCTGTTGCACCTCTCCCTAATGAAAGGCACTCTTATTTTTTAACATTTCTTCCAAAGGAGCAACGATCTTGGCATACCTCTTTTTGAATTTTATATAATACCTCGTATACCCAAGGAATCCGCCCACTGCACTTTGACTAGTAGGCTCCCCTAATCCCATAATAATTGCAACATTGGCGGGATCCACTAGTAAGCCTTCTTTGCATATAATGTGTCCTAACAGGGTTCCAAATCGAGTAGAAAAGACACATTTCTTGATGTTGAGGGATATTCTCAATTGCTGACATCTCTCAAAATTCATCCTCAAATTTTCACAACGGTCTTTCACCAATCCATACATAGTCCAGTCATCCAGGTAAACTTGAAGAAATTTGTAGTCATATTTTATACCCTTAGACCAATATTCTAATCCCATGTGTGTTGACCTATCACCCAGCAGACATTGGGATCTCACCCAAGGCATACGCGGGCATCGAGTCTCTCCTTTATGCGAGTCTTGTAAGAATGCATCATCTTATAACATATATTCAAATGGAAATGATTATAAAAGAACCATGAAAATTTCTAAGAACCTAGAACAAGTTGTCATCTCATTTCATCCAGAAAAGAGAAATACCAAGAAGCATATGGAAATGGTTCATACAAAAAAGAAATGCATAAGTATTATAGTTCAGAACACATATATTATTTATAACAAAGCCTTATATTCATATTAACAGATCCAATAATCCACATTACATCCCTTGAGGTCATAACAAACCTTCATATAACCATGTAGAGCCCAGTCATGCATCAGGACTACATTATGTTTATCACGTCACAAGGAAAAATGTAGACCCATCCCTCCAAAGGTGCCATGATTCCTATGTCTTCCTAATCCCTAACCCTTAGAACCCTCCATATATTTATGTAGATCTTCACCTCTCCTCTATTTCCCTTTGATCTCCTTCGATCCCTTTTTCTTCTACTAGGCGCTTGTATTTATAACCTTAGTGAATACCACCATGCCTTTCTAGAGTTATAGATCAGTTGCCAAGTGTCGAAGTGGTTCTCTATGGGAGCATGACTTCTCAGATCTGAGTTCTCCACTCTTTGAAATGATGTCTTCTGGAACCTTCCATCGCATGCTTGGAATATTCCCTTTTTGATCCCAAATTCGCCAGGATGGCACCTTATCCACAAGGGTCATGCTTTTCTCATGTGCTTCTTGGGTTTTGAATATGGCTAAGTACAAAACCTATCCTGCCTTGTGCGTGCATGTGCCATGTTTTCTGCAAAACACCACTAGAATCCTTCCCTGCATGCCAACACACCTTCTCATCCTTAGCCAATATATCGGGGCCCAACATCACCCCACACTATGCCTATTCTCCATCCTTAGAAACACTCTTCAAAGAATAAAGAATGACGGATCCTTATAAATGGTTGGAATGGAAGAATAAAGGAATGAAGAAATGGGGAAAATAATGAAAGAATGAGGAACTTGTTTATTTCTGGAGGAGGAGAGGAAAATCCTTCCCTAATTATGCTTCTAACTTTCCCCAAGCATCGACCTCGTTCAGAGCTTGCTAATAGAGGTCACCCCACTAGGGCGTTCACTTCCTCAAAACTCATCTCCTCTCCCTTAGCACTCATTGTCTCCATGATATCCTCCAGTTTTTTTCGCAAATCCTTGAGTGTGTCCATCCTCCGAATGAATTGGTGGTACAATTCTTTCAGTTAGTTCTTGATTGAGCCCTGCAAGGTTTCAATGGCCTCTGATTTCTTTTCCACTTCGGCTAAGATTTTGTCTCACTCAACTCTGTTCCCCTTATTATTTTCTTGGAATTCCTTGAGTTCCGTCTCATGGGTGGTAACCAAGATACTTGCCACTCTATCCCTATCTGTGTAGTTATCATAGGCAACCTCAACAACATGCACGATAACTTTTACATCGGCAAGTATCTTGTTGTACTGAGTAACAATTTCCACAACCTTCATCTTATTTTCTTGCTCTTGGCACACCAATGCCTCTTCTACAGATTCTAAGGAAAGTAGCCACCTCTCCATAGTGAGTATGTGGGTCAAGTCCTATGGGCATTGTACGACTGATCCATATTTTTGTGTGGGCAATGTTAAGTCTAGATTTTTCAAGACAATGACACATGTGATCATCTCTATTTTCTTGTATGCCTTGCGCACCCTTTCCTTATCATCTTTTAACTCATGCCTTAACTAAGCATTGATTAGCTCTTCCTGCTTCAGGTCCTTACTTTTCTTAAGGATCCCCACCTCATTTTTCTCTAGCTATGCCACACCCTATCATTTTGTCACAAGAGTTTGGCTTCAACCTCAACTGAAACTTTGTCGATCGCATTACATATTTTATCATCTGATAATTGTTGAGCATTCACCAAGGGGTATATTCCCTTTGTTTCTAGCACCTTCATCAATGATCTTTGGCTTATTTCAAATTCAGGCTCATCAATGTGGGACTCAAATTCCCATGATAGCATTTTCCTCATCCAAGGGTATGCACCTTCCTCATCAAATGAAGCCATGGTCAAGAGTTATCTTGTTGGTACGGTGCTCTGAAAGCATGCATGCAACACCTTTTTCAGATCATCGATATAGCTCATTCCTTGACCTTGTGGTGCTTATGTGCTCTTTCTCCCTATGCGTGTAGCCCTTGGAAATCTTAAAGTGAAACTGGGATCTCCCCCCATGCTTCCATATTCTTTTCCTATGTTTTCCTCCTTAACTTCCTTCAACACCTCATCCACACTGCGTTCTACCTCTTGTTCCAATAGCTTCTTGATAATTCCCACCACTTCTCTCTCTGTGGCCTCTTCTAACTGTTCCTTCATAAGGCTTGGTGTCCTTTGATCCTTTGTACTTACTTCTCCACTCACCCCCTTTCCTTGAGCCTCAACCTCTTCTTTTCCATTCTTTTCCTCATCCTCTTTGTTATACTCCTCATCTAATTTTTCCTCAGAATCATGTACCTCATAGAATGGATTGTCTTCACCTCCTTTAGGCTCGTCATCATCATCCTTTTCACCAATGTATGCATCTAGACTCTCCATATCTTCTGAGTATGCCTCATCTGTCACCTTATGTTTCTTTATTATTGGGGATTCCCGTTTAGGAGATTTTTCTTTTTCTTTCTCATTTACACGTGATATCTTTACTGGTAATCCCTCATGGGTGAGGTGATTTTCATGCTCTAGCTCCTCTTATTCTTGGGTATTCACCTTAATAGGAGACTTATTTCTCCATGTGTGAGTACTAGGCTTAGTGCTTGCCTTCGACACACTCACCATTTATGTGGTTTGAACACTTGGTACCTTCTTCTCCTACACCTCTTCTCTTTCTCTTTTCCTTGGTGCAACATTCTTCCTTCCTGTAAGGTCTTCAGGAATGGAGACATCATTCTCCAAGTAAGTTCCCTTTTCAAATTTTGGTCTTATGAGCAGATACACCCTTGCTGCGGTCCTCCCTGCAATTGGAAGAATTAAAGGCTTCATTATTTGTACTTTGTGGGAGACATATTTCTCAAAGTATGCACACTTCTTTGGGTAGAAAAACTTCTGGTGGAGCTCGCAGTGGTATACATCTACCTCACTAAGGTTGAACCTTAGTCTCTTGGCCTTTTTAAACTGATTCACTCTGGCTTGGAAGTATTGTGCAGTGAAAGAGAAGGGTAGCTTGCATCATGGACTCATATTCCCATATGTCAATGTGAATCTACAAATGCAGAAATGTTGGTACACTAAACAATATTCCTCTCCATCCGAAAGTCCTGGTAACTACTATGGGATCCTCCATTCTGATTCGAATACATCACACATTTGTTTGTACCACTTTTCTAAGTGTGCCTTGTGAGCTGCTATCATGGTTTCACAAGTGTACTTCGCAAACCTTTTTGTGGGTGAGGGATCCTCTTCTAAATACTCCCAAACAAACTTTTCTAGCCCATCGGGCACTCAAATCTTTAAAAATACAATGATGAGGAGGATGTTACCAAAGAGTATATTTTCTCCCTCCTGCGCGCTACTTATGATTTCATCTATGATGAAAGTAGATAAGTTATATAGTGTTCCTTTAGATATCTTTCGGTATACATTTAGCCATGCCTTCTTCACTTGTGTCCATTGTTCCTAGTCATTGAACTTGGTCACCAAGTATGTGGCCATCCTCATAACTGAGTATGGAATCTTAATGATGTCAAAGTATTGTGACCTCTTCTTATAGTCATATGTGGCTATAGTCTCCTTCATAGCCTCCTTGTCGCTTAGATCATCATCTATGCTATCTCCTTCACAAATGAGGCCTTCAAACTTGGATATCAATTGTGGTGTTATGCACATCTTACGCCCCACAAAATAAAATTGATCCTCATGCATGTGCAACATCAACCATTGATAAAGGAACTCAGGCTTGCTAAAGTAAGGCAACTCATATAGTCGCAATAATCCAGCCTTCTCCAATTTGACCTTCACCTCATCATTGTAAATGTTATTTCCTTCTCAATTTTGCTCATGCAATGGTTATAATCGGTCACAGCCATCTTTCACAAGTGAGACTCCAACTCTTTTCCTAGCAATATGCCATATGGGTACTACATTTCCACATACCATTCTTCATTGGTGCTTGTGACGACAACAATTTGCTTTCTCCTTCCCTTACCATTTATTTTCTTTGGTGAAATGGTTGGTTTCTTTTGTGCCATTATTTTTTTTGGAATAAACTTTAAACTCCTTCCTCTTGCTCTGCTCTACTACTCTGCTCAATTCCAAAGCTCACTTTTGCGAAGAAATCCTTTTTCTCTCATGCCCTAGCCACCAAACCCTAACTGGGTAATCCTTCCACAAGACGACGCTTCTCCACCAACCTTCCCCACACCCATGTACTCCTTCCTTCTAGTTTACAGATCTATTCTAGTCACACACTCAAATTTCTCAGATTCTTCTTTCTTCGCAAAAATTTCTTTCTGGATGCCCTAGTTTGTAAGATCTTCTTTCACTTTGTAATCGCAAGGTAACAAACGACTTGTCCGACCTTATATTTATAGTTTTTACTTCTTTCCAACATTAAATTCTATACCACCTACCAATTTACTTTAACATTAAATGTGAATTTTTCCACTAAGCCAAATTTAAGCGCCTTTACCCATGTGCCACATCCTGTGTGAAAAATCCTTTACAACCTTTATGGCATGCAAAAATCCAACCTAACTGAAGAATCTTAAGCACGTGTCTACAACGTCGAAGGTAATTCTTCTTTCCTTTACCCAATTTTTCCCTCGCCTACCTCATGTTGTTCCTACACTCTTCATCCTTTGCACGTGGTATTTGTTACAAATTTGATACCATACTTTATCATCCACCATTTCCTCATGCTATTTCTCACCCTTACATGCTTCCTTCTGTTGGTATCCAAATTTGTTCCCCTTTTCAAGTTGAGTAGCAACACAAATTAGATAGGGATCTTAGAGACAGATAGATCATAGTGTGTGTCATTTTGTAGCTAGGGATGTGATCTAACTGCCCCTTTGTCACTCAGATTTTTGGAGAGATAGATAACACCTTCATGAGGATTTGACTTGTCCTCATTGCTTTAGGCCATGCCTCTTCAACCAGGGTCAGAGGACCCTTAGTGTAACCTTTTTTTGATGAAGGAGATGGATATATCCTTCTTTTACGCAAATTTTGTGAAGTAAACATTGGGAAAGTATGGTCAATACTCCATAATTTAACTCTCAAGAGTTGTCACTTCTAAAAGATGGAGATACTTTTAAAACAAGGCTAAGGTTACTGAAGACACTATGGGATTCTGATTGTTCTGCATATTTCAGTGAACGGATTTTGTTCCTTTGTTGATATACAGGGAAAACAAGGGTAGTTCAGGATGGATTCATGGTTTTTGAATAATTTTAGTGGGAGATTAAGTAGGATAAAGTTGATTATACTAGATCTCTAAGACATTTCACAAAAATGGACAACTCAACAATAGAAAACTTCAGAATAGTTAAGGCATTACTTCAACCAGAAGGTGTGCTTCAATGGAGGCCCAGATCAGCATGTTTTCACACAATCTTTGAGAATATAGCACGAAGGCTTGAGCTAAAATACTAAATTAAACACCAAAATCTATGATCAATCACGCCTAAGGTACACCAAAAGACATATAGATAATTCTTTATCAACAAATGATAGTGGAATGATTTTAAATTTGTTTATCTCATCACAGGATGAAGGCTCTTTGTGAAACAAAATTGCAAATGCCACTAAACTGTCATAGGGATGAGATCTTGTGTGATTTCACAAAGATTTCAATGTAATGTTGTAATAGGAACAAGAAAAACTACTTGCAGAAATTCTGAAACAAAGTAGACACTAATTTCTTTAAGATTGACACAAATTAATTTCAAAATTACTTAAATTCATCAACAGGGGAAAGTTTCTAGAGAAATCTCAGTGCTCGTCAATGGTTATACATCTGTAACTAACTTGACATGATAGAAAATCTAACACAAAGGAAATCAACTAGGAATCTCAGACGGGTTTCTCAGAATACGGATTTTCTCAAATTTTTCTTATGAAATTTAATCCTCGACCATTTGCAAGAGTATTCTCATTACATTTATACATTTTTCTCACTCAATTTCCCCCCCAAAAGAGAAGAATATTCGAGGGACCTTTGCTTGTTACCAATTTGCCTAAAAAATGACATTTAACAAATTCACATATGAAAGCTACCAGGTGGACCAATTGTGAACTGATCACATTTCTTGGGCCCTCGACTAATGACTAGGATGCCATGCCACAACTTTTTGGCAATCCTTCTAATCATTCTGATTTTTTCATGCGATAAATCCCCTTTTTAATCATTTTCTGGAGGCTCTGCATAGCTGGATATGATAGGTAATCCTTTTCACCATCGAGGTAACACCTTTTTCATATTTTGTTTCTGTTACTTTCATCATTCCATCCTTTTCTCTTTCTTTCCTTTGCAACTCTATCCCGCATCCAACTTCTCAGGTAATTCCCATTTTTACAAGTTCCTGAGCAATTACAACTTCAAAATATCAATCTTAACAGACCTTGGACTCAAAAATTATGTTATGAATCCATTCAATGGCACTTTATAGACATAGACAACAAGGAATTTCATCAAAAATGATGAAAAACAATGTGTATTCACATCTCCAGGAGTCTTGGAGCAAAAATGGCACAAAAAAAAATGCAATACACAACAACCATTGATTCTACCCATTTTCTACTTTATATCACAACCATCCACTTGTTTTCTTGGTGCAACTGCAAAGGAGAAGTACAAGGGAAAGTTTCCAAACAAGTGCAGGCCTTCCACGTGCGCTGGGCCCAAGAAAAACACCTTTTGGCCTTTAAAAAGTCTCAATATAAAAGGAGCCAGCGGAAACCTCCACATGTCTTCATGGTACTCTTTTGATATGGTGCCCAAAAACAAAGACCCCAAATGAGCCCAAGATCACCACATGTCTCAGTCAGGAAGAGTTGTTACAAAAGTTGAAAGATTAGAGGAAGGCGCCATGTGTCTAGGGTCCGAGACAATTTTCCTTGGCCGTTGAAAAGTTCAAGCAAGGGCAGAATGAGCGGAAGCCTCCAAGTGTCCTCTTAGAACTTCTTCAAAATAAAATTTAAGGGCCGGTACCCAAATAGGCGCAGTCCCTCCATGTGTCCCATGCCTTTGAAAATTGCTTTGAAAAGTTTAAGTATAGAGGAGAGCCTACGGAAGCCTCCACATGTCTCTCTGTCGCACTTGCTAAGGTGTGACCTTGAGGTGGATCCCCAAATGAGTGCCAACCCTCCAAATTTCCATGGTCTGCCAAAACTTTACCAGCCATATGAAAAATTTGTCTAAGTCTGGGCAAGGCAACAGAAACCTCCACGTGTCTCCTCGGTGCAACTCTAGGGCCAAACCAAAAAGCATATTTTCAGATGAGCGCCAAACCTCCACATGGAAAATTTTTGAGTCGAAGTGAGCCTTAGATTTTTTAAAGTTCCCCACCAAGCCACATCCAACCAAAAATGTCCATGTTTCTATTGATGCTGAGAAGTAAATTTGACCGGAAAAATACGCTCGTTAGATCGTAAAATATAGGAAAATCACCATTTGAGCTTGAAAATGAATCTTTCTTCAAGGAAAGAGAATTTGGAAATGTTATAAGGCCCAAATATGATCCATCGAGATATATCCAATAATTTTTCCATAGGTACTTGTGACAATAATGAAAGGGACAAGAAAATGTGACTGTGGAAAACGGAAGGAAAGGAAAAACCCAAGTTTTATGCCTGAGTTACAGATTCTTTCTCATGGACAGAGGAACAAAAAAAAAATTCTGAACTTTTAAGTGATCCTCAACCAAGGAAGGGACTAATCATGGCAACCAAATGGGGGACATAGTTTTTATGCATCAATATGGGGAGATAGAGAAAATGTTAGAGCCTGTAAACTAAAGAACTTTAAGGATAAACGGGGCGAGATCAATTTGCACACCAACACCTTCTACTGGGCCTTTTAACTTGTATTACAGGATTATAATTTGCTTTGTATTACTCCACCCCACACTAAAAAAGATGTGCGTTCCTCTACGCATACACAATCTTGGAGAAAAAATCATTTGGTTACCGACGCACAAGGTGTAAAATGGAACAAAAAGAAAGGAACAAGAAATAAGAAGGGAAACACAAGAAGAGAAAAGCATAACGGGAAATTATAGACTAATTAGCAGCACTGCCTTATTAAAAACACACAAAAGACTTATTTATAATAGGGCTTTATCCTAATCCCATTGAAATGACCTGGTAATCTCCCCATCTAATGCTTGTACCTAGCAAGCACGTGAATCAAGAATGCATAAGATGATGTAGGGTCCCAACCAATGGAATTTCAACTTCCTAGGATGGTGGAGATAATTGGAATCATACAACAACACCATCTACCCAACCTCAAACTTATTGTTCTTGATGTGTCGATCATGCCATCCTTTTTTCTTAATTTTTCTGTCTTTTGAATCCATCTAGCAAGTGATTGTCTTTCGTATAACTGCATCAATTTATCAATCCTTCCTTGCAGTGCTTTCTCATCTACTAACCCTCCTATGTGCACTATACGTAGTGATGGTAACATGAATTCAATTGGCAAAAAAACCTCTACGCCAAACACCAAGTGAAATGGTGTTGCCTTGTTCGACCTCTTATAGGTTATCTTGTATGCCCATAGAACGGTTGATACTTTGTCATCCAAATCCCGTCTTCTAACATCACAGGTCTTAGTTAACGTGTGACTTAGTATCTTGTTATGCCTTAGTAGTTCCATTTGCTTGAGGGTGGTAAGAGGTAGTCTTGTGATGGGCCACCATAAATTTTGCTAACAGAATCTTGACCATTTCATTAAGAAAGTGTGTACCTCTATCAATTGTTAAAATTAAATGACACCCATACCTGCTGATTATGTTCTCCCATAAAAATCTAGCAGCTTTCGATGTGGTGAAATCCTTCATAGGCACTACCTCTTCCCATCATGTCAAGTAATCAGTGCTAGTGATGATATACCGCGAATCAGTCCTTCACGTGGCTGATGCAATTGGCCCTACAAAGTCGATTGCCCATTTTTCAAATGGTTCAATGCTGACTATTGGTCGCAAGGACATTTCATCCCTCTTTCTAGGTTTATCAAGGCATTGGCAATGGTCACAGGCCTTAAAAAACTCAATATAATCCTTGTAGATGGTTTCCCATGAAAGCCCTGCTAGTAAAATCTTCTACACGGTAGAATTTCCTACATAGTGTCCTCTTACAATCCCACCATGCACTTCCTCCATAATTGCCACATGCTCATGCTCCAATATGCATCCACACAGCACCTCATCATGACCTAACTTATACAGATCTCAACTAATCAACATGTAAGGTGTGAGGCATATTGCTATAACTGTTTCCTCTCTAGATCCTTTATCACTTCCGGTGCCATACCTGTTTTTAAGAAAATTGTGATATCTTCCAAGTTTGAGGGTGAGTTCCACAACCTAAATAGTTGCGCGTCTGGAATGATATCCTCAATGATTTGTGCATCCTCCCCTAAGTTAATTCTTGATAAGTGGTCAGGTCCTGAATTCCTTTTTCTTGGTTTTATGACCATTATGAACTCAAACTCTTGGAATAATAGGACCCAATGACATATGCACCCTTGTAGAATGGGCTTGTTGACTAAGTATTTCAATTCCATGGGGTTCGTGTAGAATATAAATGGTGTTGCCAATAGATACTGTCTAAAATTTTGTAGCACGTAGATCATAGACAATGCTTTGTGCTCAATAGTTGTGTAGTTTTGTTCTGCTGGTGTCAACTTTTTACTTGCAAAGCACAAGGGATAATCAACAATTCCCTCACTAGCTTGTGCTAGTACTGATGCCATAGCTGTCCATGAGGCATCAACATGCACATGGAAAGGCTTATCCCAAGAAGGAAAATGTAATATGGGTGTCGTGACAAGCCTATCCTTTAAAGCGTTAAATGCTTTCTGCTACGCCTCTCCCTAATGAAACGCACTCTTGTGTTTTAACAATTCTTCCAAAGGTGCGATGATCTTGGCATACCCCTTTCTGAATTTTCTTTAATACCTTGTATGCTGAAGGAATCCATGCACTATGCTATGACTAGTAGGCTCCCCTAATCCCACAATAACTGCAACTTTGGCAAGATCCACTACTAAGCCTTGTTTGCATATAATGTGTCCTAACAGGGTTCCAAATGGAGTAACAAAGACACATTTCTTGATATTGAGGGATATCCTCAATTGCCGACATCTCTCAAACATCAGCCTCAAATTGTTACAATGGTATTTCACAAATCCATACACAGTCTAGTCATCCAAGTAAAATTGAATAAATTTATGGATGAAGTCTTGAAATGCTTGTACCATGATGTGCAAGAACACAACAGGTGCATTCTTCAATCCAAAAGGCATAACCATGTAAGAAAAACTTCTCCATTCAGTGGAAAAATTTGTTTATATTTGGTCTTCCTTTGCAATCCTGACTTGGTGATACCTTGAGAACCCATCCATGAAGGAGTACCCTTTGTGCCTGACTACTCCCTCCAAAATTTATTCAATAAAGGGGGTTGGGAAAGGATCGATGAAACATACTGCATTCAGATCCCTGTAGTCAACACATATTCTTATTTTTCCATCCTTCTTGATACTGATAACCATTGGGATTATCCATTCTTATTCTTCCACTACCTCAATGATACCAGATGTTATCATTTTGTCTATTTCTTCCTTGACCCGTACGTGTAAATTTGGATTCATCTGATAAGGCCTTTTCTGAATCTAGCACGTACCTTCCTTCAACTTGATATTCATCTCCCCCAAGGAATGGTGAAAACCTTTGAGTTCATGGTACCCGCGAGGGAACAAATTTTGAAACTTGAGCAACAGATTAATGACCTTTGAAACTTCTTTTTCCAACCAGCAGTCCCCAATGATGGCTTTCTTAGGTTCCATCTTTGTTCCAATGCTAACATTATTTATTTTCAAGGGCTCATGGTAGGCATGTTCTTGCTCATCAGTGCTATCTATGACCTTGCGTGTTCCTTCCGAATGGTTACCATCCAAAGTTTCCATCTCTTCACTATCTACTACATAGACCATATTTCCTTTTTCTTTTTCCATGCACGTCTGCTCAAGCTGTACTTCCTCTGATTCTTCTTCATTGAGGTGCATCTCTAAATCAAGCTCACCCAATAATTCTAGTAGCCTATCTTCTACCATAGCACTATCTGCCATCGTAAGGTTCTTGATTACTTGTAACACCTTATCTACTCGTGGCTTGGTGCTCCTATACTCAAACACTTGAATGAGATTAGCCGCCAAATCCTACCAATTACCTGTCTAACGGCACATCTCCGAATGAGTATACCATACATGTGTATAGCCTTGTAAGGTGGAATACAACTTATGTACCCATAACAAAGGAAAAAATGATTTTGCACTTCCCATCTAGCCTTCTCGCATGCTTGGATATGAAATGAGGCGGTCTCTTTACCATGGTAGTCTTGTATGACCATTAGTGTGTTGCTCCTGGAGAACCTTACAGAAAATATGATTCTTACCTCACGCCTCTCTAGGAGCTTCTCCTGATGTGTATCCCACTAACGTTGTGCAGTTCCAATAGGTTATAATTGAGCATTCCCCTCCTCTTGTCCTCATTTTTACACTTAGCTTCCATCTCTCGCAAGAAAGGTTCATGGTATGCTCCCCTAGAATAACTTGGAAAATTTCTTCCCCTAGGTGCCTGAGTGAGCATGCCTTTGTTACCCTTGTTACACATCCTCTCAACTATAGCTCAATAAATTCATAGGTCCCATGTACCCAATTGTCACATGCCACACTAGTAATATAACTCAAGGATTGAGCATCTTCAAACTGGATAAATCCCTCCATACGATGAATTATCTCAGGATCTCTAATGGAACACACATAGATTCTATCAAGGACTTTATCTCCTTAGGGCTCAGTATAGGGTGTTGAATTCTCATCTGTCAAAGGGATGATCACCCTTTCTTCCTTATTCTCAAAGCTGATATACCCCTTGTTAAAACACAGGTCAATATTGTTCTTGTAACACCATGGGTGCCCAAGAAATGCTGGAAAGTTGTCTGCCTTGGAAAACACCAAGACTTCGAAGTTTCTAGTGAACTTGGCCCCTTAAATGGTGATAACTGCATCCTTCAAGACTCCAATGGGAATTGCCTTAGTCTTGTTTTCCATATACAACACATTCAAATATGGATATAATGTGGGCCTTCCCATTGGATGCTAGGCATCTAAGGTAAGAAAATTGATCTATGCTCCTATGTCAATGAGGATATTACTAAGAAGCCATCCATCAACAACCGCATTAAAAGTAATCTCCTTATCATAGTCAAGGATGTGAGGAGGAAGGTTTACATGCAAAACCTACCTTTCATGCTATGCTCTGGCACGTGGTACCTTCTCTCTCATCCATTCTCGCAGTAAGGGAATAATATTCTCTTGTATTAACATCCTGCACATTTCCTTGACCTCATCCTGGTCATCCTTTGGAGCCTCAACATTCTTCCTTAGCTCCAACTGCCTTGATTTCTCCTTTAGACATTAAATCTCCCTCTGAAGACTCTAAATTACGTCCATAGTCTCTCAATACACCTCCTTCTGATGAGTAGGGTCTGGATACTATCCATGTACCACTTCCTCTCTTGAAAATAGTGTCCTTTTCCTTGACATCTCCTTGGCATGCGTGGCCTCTTCTCGTGTCATCACCAGTAAATGTTCTAGCCCTGACTCACGTGCCACTCTTGACATCCACTGTGAATCGGCCTTCTTGATGATCACCATCTAAGCGGCTTTGTATTTTTGGTACTATTGGTTCATATGCTCATAAATTTCTTGACATTCTTCGTACTTATGTTTCTTTCTACACCATGAGCATTGTAACAGATCAAAACACTCACGTTTGTAATGCTCTGTAGATCGACAATTATAATAGATTCCTCTCTGGAATTCACTTCGTCCTATGCCACAGTTATTGTAACCATGAAATCCTCTGTGAAAACCCCTTCCATGTACTCCTCCATCTATGCACCCTTCATAACAATGATCATCATCCTTGGAACTAATTGCAAGGATAGTCTGGCGCACACCAAGATCAATAGCATCATGGATATGATTAATTGGTCTGTAATCCTTGGTATCATGGGTGGTAGAGGTACATATATTATAGTAGAAAGAAACCTTCTTGAGGATTGAGTGCTGGAGTAGAGGGCACCTACTTGCATCATGGTCCCCAAGGAAGATCTCAAAATCTACCACCATAGCACGTACTGATTTTCGAGGGAAATTATCCTTTGCATACCCTTCTACTTTATAGTATGTACACCAAAACCCACTACGAACCTCATGTGCTGATTTTGTAGACAAATTATCCAACTTCTTGGCCATTGCAGCAATATGAGCCTCTAGAAAAATACTAACACCAGTATTAATGCTCCCAATAACTTCAGCACACAGGGAACCTTCTAATGCCTCACACAGATATGTGAAAGTCTTGTGTGACAGATCCCTTCTAAATGGTGTTATCAATCCTATGAAAAACCATTGAGCATTTTCGAGAAGAATGAATGTCATAGGGTAGTTTAGATAAGAGGGTCTTGAAACATGCATCATACTCCCAAACACTCTCTTCCATTCCCTACTAGATCTCCTTCAGAGCATTGATGCTCTTCTGCTCAAACTCAGGGATATGGAACTCTGCTAGTAAGGAATTCCTCAATGTGGTGTATTCTACCAATGTCTTATGGTGTTCATAATTCCTATACCAACTATGTGTGTGTCCTTGTAATGTTGTTGTAAACTGACTCACCTTCTGCTCCGGCATAGTGATCTCTTTCATGCGCCATAGTTACTCACACTTGCTAAAATGTTCTGTAGCATCTTTAATACCCTTATAGTCTGGTAAGTGCAAAGACATTTCAAAAAAAACTTAGGGAGGTGGCTGGGGTCCTTGTCCTCCTGATCCAGAGCCTTGGTTCCCTCTAGTGTTTCCTCCACCAGATCCACTAGATCCTCCAGGCCCCGTTCCTCCTGACCCACCAGATCCACCTCTTGCTATCGGCAAAGGACCTGAATTGGTCGCACCTAGTGTTCCCAACGTCCCACTGAACTGCTTGCCGATGGTTTGTGATATTGTCCCACTTCTAGTTCTATGCCCCGCGCCACTCCCAAATGTGATACCCAATCCTTGCGTACTTACACCTTGTCCAAAGATTCCTCCAACTACAGAAATGGCTTACGTAGCCATGGATGTTACAAATGATAAATTATATCTCTTAGGCACAGATCAGTTACTCCCAACGATACCAAATGGCTTAACAATACTTCTCCATTGATATGTAAAACCAAGTGTTAGGGATTGCTCACTAGGTGGGTGCAGATGTGTGCTGATGAATATTATTTCTCCATGCAACGAAATTTCATCAGAAGCTGAAGGGGATTCTCTCTTGCACTTCCCAAGATGGGGTAGCACAGACTGCTCAAGTTCCACGTTCTAGGTTTCAGACCCATATTTTTTATTCCATTTTTTGTTAATACAATAAGTAATGTATTTGGAATGCCAATTGTGCATGTCCCAAACCCTGTCAGAGGGACATTAAAATACTTGGTTGAAACCCTGATGAAAAAGGGGGAAGCTGAACCCCAATATATTTACAACACGAAGAAAATCATAAAAGGGGTCAGAAGGGCTAGTTTTCCCAAACCCTTTGACAGAGTGGCATTTTAGATAGTCAAGTATTTAACCTGTGATGGTCAATTTAGGTTGGTAGGAAGAGAAGTTTTGAAGATCCTCATATACCTTAGATATGGAGCTAAAAAATTGGAATATATAGTAAACCTTATGGGGTTTCTTTTTGACTCCATCCATATAATGGCCCAGAGGTATTCTTGGGGTGTGGTAACAATCAAACATCATGAGTTAGTACATTTAGTGTGCCAACACCATTTCCTTTCGAAGAAAAATGGAGAGGAAAAATGGGAGAAATTTCTTAGCAAGTTTAAGAAAAGCCCCGATATTCTCAGGAGAGTGATAGTAACTCCTGATCCTGCAAGTAATTTGGAAATTGATGCCACTACAAAGGAAAAGAAATAACTAGGTGGAGAGGAAATACCAAAAAGAAGAAGATATAGAAGAAGGACTAAAACTGTAGAACCTACTATGCCTCTTGAAGAAATTCCTTCCTCTATAGTAGCTACAGGAGAGATAATATCTGTCTCTGATAGTGACAGTTCACTGAGGCAAGAGAAAGAGGTGAAAATCAGAAGAAGCTCTAGGAGGAGACCCACTTTTATACATTTTGAGGCTCCTCAAAGAAGGAAAATTCATAAAAGGTCTAGAGAAACTTTGGAGGAAATGAAAGATCAAGAAGGGTTAGAAAAGGAAGCTATTGATATTTTGGGCAGCATGGCCATGACTCCTCCTGGACCAAGCCGAATAGAGATAGAAAAAGAAAATGAGAGATTTGAAGAACACATTCTTCAAGAATTGGGTGAACCAACAACATTATCACATGAAGAAGAAGAGTTGGCATCTTGGAGATGAAAAGGGAAATTTCCTTTGGTAGAAGAAGAATTCTCAACTCCCTAAGAAATTTTAGAGAAAGAAGAAAAAAAACAGGTTAAACAGGCTCTATTTTTGTCCAGAGCAGAACTCATTATTCAAGAAAAGGATGAGGAGTTGAAATTTATCAAACTTAAATTGGAATAGAGAGAAATTATTATTGAGGAATTAGTAACTCAGCTCACTGACAAGACTGAGGAATTAACAAAATTTAAATAGCAGATAATGGAGAAAGAGGAAGAATGTCAAAATTCCAGAAAACAAATTGCTCTGTCGATAGTCTCTGTACAAACTGAATTGACTTATAGGCCACTTAGACAACTATAGGATGATACTTGCAGAGAACTTAGTGAAGCCAAGACATCCAACGAGGACTTGAGAAGAAAGATATAAAAAGAGAAGAAAGCAAGAAAATAATGGGAAGAAAATTTTTACAAAGAAGAAAATGACAAATTTAAATATCTTGTGAAAATACAAATGGTTTGCATGATGAGTGAGAAATTGATTGCATGCAGGAGACCTTCTCCTACATATAGTGTGTTTTTGGAGTAACAATTCATTTGCTGAAAGTTTTCAAGGATAGCATGTGGCCTCCCACATGAAATAAAAGATGAAGCTGATTTCACAACAACCTATTCCTTATCCAATGTAGAGTAGAAAAATATTCTCTGTGAATTCTATCTCGGTAATTTCATGATGGAAAAGAACTCAGGTGTTATGATCAATTTGTATGTAGGGGAAAACCAGCTTAATGCATTTGTTTCTATTCTCCAAAATCATATTGCATGGAAGGAAATGGAGTCATAATATCTATTAAAGGCTAGTTCATTTGGTCTATGTATGAGGATTCATTATGGTAAACCATCCGCATTTTCTACACATTTCAGATCCCATGCATTTGACAAAAGGTTCAAGGAACCTTATCTTTCCAATTTATAGAGAAGTATTAATGCCTTCACCTCTTATGAAGAGGAAAATTTTGAAGATATTTATGAGGCGTGTTTGAAAAGATGGGAATTTATCATGGTGGAATTGAGAAGAAGGGAAATAATATCTCCCACAAACTTAATCTAGAGTTTGTATAGAGCAAAAGCCTTATGTATGCTAATTCCTCAGATCAATGAAAAGCACAGATGAATATGGATGGGAATGAAAACAAGACCTCCACTTCTTCCCACCCCCATGTCACCATGGTAGAACAGAGAACCACAAGACCCCACTGAATTTGATGCATGGCAGAGGAAAGTAGAAACAAGAGTAGGGTATAGTACATATGAATTAAAGCATTAGGATATTCAATACCAGCCATTTGACCTAAGAAATCAAATGGAATGTAGAATATATAACCCCAAATTTAAAGAGTAAATTTTTTAAAGGGAATTACAAACAAGTAAGTATGGGGGAAATGATGAGGCCAAAATATGACGGTTAAATGTATAATAAATGATCTCATCTTACTCTCCTTTTGATTAAGTTTGATAGCATTTTGTGACTTTTGTTTGATCTGATATGAGTTAGGATGTAATTGTCCATCTTTTGTTGATTATGATTCTAACGTTTAAAATCTCTATAATTCCTAACAAAGTGTTTTGGAAACTCATTTTTGTAATAAAACATGTCACAATCAAGTGGAAGAATGATGTATGAAGTGGTCAACATGTTTTTGGAAGCATTGGAATCAATACAATTTAATTCTAGAACTGACAGAATTAGTTCTGGAACTCCATTACATAGTCACAAGCTTTGTCACTTAGTTCCAGAACTTCCAGACTTAGTTCTAGAACACTAGTACTTAGTTATGGAATTATCGAAATTAGTTCCAGAACTCTTGCAGATAGCTCCAGAACTCTCTCAGTTAAACTTGAAACAATTTCCTTTAGTTTTGGAACTCTTATAGAGTTTCAGAACCGATAAGAATCTATTCCAAACAGCAAGTGATTTTTCAAAATCAATGATCCTATCAATCAGGAGTAGATTAGAAGACTTCCAACTCTCCATACTTACAGATCCAAGATAATTATCACACAGTTGTATGTCTAGCCATGTTCCAATTCAACATCTATTCTGGGCACAATTCAGTTCCATTGTATCAGTGGAATAGTTATGGCCATAAATGTACCCCTGGAAGAAGTATACATATATATAGACCTGCAGATAGTTTAGATATATGGAAATATAGATATAGAACATGAGATATATATAGATTGATATACATAGATCCAACACGGTTTTGTATTGTAGAACATTTTATCAATAAAATAACCATTTCTTTTTTGAGAGAAAATTAAGTTGTTTAATCATGTTTCAAGGCAGAGCAAGGGCCCACTCCTCCAAGAACCAGGATCCTCATTTTGTTGGTATTTATATTTTTAAAGTAATAGTTTAGATTTGTTAATTTTGTATTGCTTTCAATTTCTTAAGTTGAAATTTGTTGTAGACTTGTCCCTGTAGGTGTTCTAGATTAAGTTCTTATTTCTTTGCAATCATTTTCCAAGAATTCTCAATTGTGTGTTTATTTATGTAGAGTGTGTTTATTTCTAGCAATTCATTTACGTAAAGTGTGTTTATTTCTAGCAATTCATTTCTATAAAGTGTGTTTACTTCCAACAATTTTTCATAGTTTGATTCCAATAAAGTTTTTAACCAAGAAGTCCTGAAGACATTGAAAAGATCCCCTAGAAAATACAAAATACCTACAATAAATTGCTAGATCGCTAAGATTTCTCTTTTTGCATATAGCTTTAGACACACCCCTGGTTTGAATATGACATCAACAAAGAGTTGATTAAATGAAGGGAATAACAACACCCATTATTGGTCTTTTATTATGATCACATAACTTTATATTTATATTATTCCTTTTATTGAATTTCATAATTAATCCTGAAAAGGCCGACTACCAAAAACATAATATGCTCAAACGAATAGAAAGGACCCAAAAGATGTGAACAAAGTACAAAAGGGTTAGGTGCACCCAAAGGGGACGAGGGCGCCTGGTGCTAGCGTATTGGCTGGGAACTGGTATCTAGGATGATAAATGTCAGAGTATGAAGAGGCAAACTAAGCAAGTAAGGGTGTCAGACCAAAAGTGGCAACAAAAAACAATGAAAGGTGGCAAAATACATGGGTTATTTATTGCTTTTCTTACTTAAGAATCATATGAATAGTAATATGTAATCAAGACTAGATATTACTGAAAGTGTGTGATTTTTTGTCTACACTAAATGGGTTGAGGCCATTCCCTTAACTTCTACTAAAGAAAATAAAATCATCAATTTCATCTATCAACATATCATATGTCGCTTTTGTATCCCTCAAAAGCTCCTTAGTGATAATGGAAAATCCTTTAAAAAAATACGTTAATAAAATTTGCAACACATTCACCATCAAACTAATATTTTCATCACCATATTATCCTCAAGCCAATGTACAAGCCTAAGATTCTAACAAAATGCTTAACAAAATCCTCATGAAAACCATCGACAAAGTAGGAAGAAATTGACATCTCCAAATCTTGTATTCCCTTTGGGCTTATCAAACTAGCATTCATACTCCTACATGTGCTACACCCTTCTCACTAGTATATGGATTTGAGGTACTTCTCCCCTTAAATTTAAAATCCCATCACTCCATGTATCTCTCAAAGACTTCATCCCTGACGAAGACTATCAACAAGACCATCTAGCACATTTAGAACTACTATATGAAAAATTCTTAACATCCCTCAAACACCATCCTATCTATCAAGAGCACATTAAACACGCGTATAAAAAACATGTAAAAGAACATGACTTTAATGCAGGTGATCTCGCTCTCAAGGAAAATAAAAATGTAACTACTCTGGAAAGGAGTAAACACAATTTTTTTCCCCTAACTAGATCGTTCTATACATCATCATTCACAAATATGGGTCGGGAGTGTATCGTTGGCCTCCCTTGATGGTACATTTGAAAAGGAACCTCTAAATGCCTTACACTTGCATCCTTTTTACTATTAACATCTTGACCGTAATAACAATTTTCATATTGAAGGTCTTATTTCATTACCAACCAACCATCTTATCATTGTAATGATTTGATAGTGTGTGTTTTTTTGTTACAACCCTAAAAACCTTAAAGATGAACACCACAATTCTGTTCGTCGCACCTTTCAATTAGAAAATTTCCTCCTTCGCAGGAACCCTGTGATCATTACATCCATCCACCATGTTTACCAACTGAAGACATGTCATGGGGCACACATGTGTAGTTTGTGTACACATTTATTCCCCTCCTTGAAATGGTTTATTTGGGTTTTCCCTTAGCTAAAAAGAAAGTCAAGAATATTTATTGATGCATCCTATCAAAAATATATAGACTGATCCCTTGAAGGACATCTATCAAAAAATCAAAAATCATATCAAAAAGTAAATTGATCACTTGAGTGTCTTAGTACATCATGTGGATTCCCCTAAACTCCGTATATCCCCATCATCATCATAGTCATTTGAGTGCATTTCTCCCTCTCTGAAGAATATAAAGACTGATAATAGAATCCACCTGTAGTATACCTCACATCATCAACATCCTCTCCGTACAATCTCCTCATAACATCCTCCCTCTTAGTATCATTAATACAATATATTCCCTCTCCATGTATGAGAAATATAGTAATCTTATGACCATTCTATAGGGTGATGGTCATCTCACCCATCAATAACCAGAAGTATAGGCGACATCATCCCACCTCTCCATCAAAGCCAACAACAACCCTCGATATTTATGGATGCGTCTATAGTCATGCATCCCCACAAAACCCACATCCTCCACATGTGCCCAATCATCATCCAACATATCCTCCCCCACTCTGCTAAAATCACTAGAATCCTATCTTTGATAGTCAACTTATCCTTCACTTTCATCCACATAATCACCAACAATCTCTAGGATTTCAAAAAACATGCCCTGTATAGCATTATAAATCAAAAAATCAAAAAATCAAAAAATCAAAAAATCAAAAAATAAAAAAATTAACAAACAACACACAAAACGACAAAATATGATACATACCTCATCCTGCGTGGGCCTCCTTTTTCATCTGGATGGTCTTGCCACTGCCATTAGTCAAATTACCACACTTTAAACATGTAATTAAGCTTCTTTAATCTCACAAATTCGTCAATCAAAAATGATCCATTTGTTACGAAAAACGATTATTTATAGCCCCCAAATTTTTTGTGTAGGAATCACCGATGATTCATGTAATTGTTGGTGATTCACCCTAATCACCGGTGATCCCCCTAGAATCTCTAGCAATCCATCATTTTCTATCACAAACTATCATTTTTAAAAAACCAACAATTATTTTCAACTGTATTATTGCATCTTTCAACAATATGCCTCATTTTTAGGACCCCAAAACTAGGTCATCCTTCACAGGAATCATTTTATGATCTCAACACTGGTAACCCATACACCTATAAGACACAGACTCTTTGATTACCCTATCACTTAGCTCCGTAATATTTTAGCTATCCCTACGAGTTATATGTCTATAGAACACAAACCCTGTGGTTCCCCTATCACTTGAATCTATTGTGATATTTGTCTTATTTCAATACCTCATCTTGGGGAAACTTCAAACACAACACACATGTCAAACTTATCCAGTCAACTCAAATAAAAATGGTGATTCTTGCACTACATTTGTTGGGCTCGGGAATATTGGCTAAGGATGAGAAGGCATGTGGGCATTTGGGACCTAGTTGAAGAAGGGTGTGTGGGTTGAGGGCATGTAGGGGAGGATTCTAGTGGTGTTTTGCAGAACACACAGCGTGCACATGAAAGTTAGGATAGGTTTTGGACTTAGCCATATTCGTCACCTAGGCATCACACGAGAAAAGCATGACCCTTGTGGATAAGGTGCCAGCTTGGTGCTTGTGGGATCAAAAAGGGAATATTCTAGGCATGTGATGGAAGGTTCCAGAAGAAATCATTGCAAAGAGTGGAGAGCTCGGATCTGAGATGGCATGCTCCCATGGAGGACCACTTTGACACTTGGCAACCAATCTAACTTTAGAAAATCATGGCAGTGGTTGCTAAGGTTATAAATACAAGCGCCTGGTAGAAGAAAAAGGAGATCGAAGGGAAATAGAGGAGGGGTGAAGATCTATAGAAATATATGGAGGGTTCTAAGGGCTAGGGATTAGGAAGATATTGGAATCATGACATCTTTAGAGGGATGGTTTTGTATTATTCCTTGTGACGTGATAAACATAATGTAGTCCTGATGCATGACTGGGCTCTGCATGGTTATATGAAGGTATTTTATGACATCAAGGGATGAAATGTGGATTACTGGATTTGTTAATATGAATATAAGTCTCTATTATAAATCATATATGTGTTCAAAAGTATAATACTTATGCATTTCTGTTATGTATGAACCATTTCCATATGTTGCTTGTTATTTCTCCTTTCTGGATGTAATGAGATGACAACTCATTCTAGGTTCTTAGAATGTTGCATGGTTATTTTCTGCTCATTTCCATTTGAATATTTGTTATAAGATGATGCATTCTTACAAGACTCACATAAAAGAGAGACTCAAAGCCTGCGCATGCCTCAGGTGAGTTCCCAACATCCGCTGGGTGATAGGTCGGCATCCATGGGATTAGACTATTGTTCTAAGGGTATAAAATATGACTAGATCTTGTCTCCGTTGTTGGGACCTCTTTTCGAAGTTGTAAGAAATTTTTAGGTTAATTATTTACCTAATATAATTAATTATGCATTATATAATAAATTATTTAATTAATGTTATTAATTAAATAAATGTTGTTATATGGTTATATCTCTTCATAACCATCTAATTGTATTTATGTCTGCATACGGGTTTAGTTATATTGTTTTAAAAATATATTTATAATTATTCATCTATGCTTCCTGGATGTTATTGGAAGCTAATGTAATTTGGAATGTGGTTGCACCTGCATAACTTAGTTTCTTGTTTATATTCAGCTATGCAATACCTATAAGTATTGAAGCTCCTCCCTATGTAAATGGTTGATTGAAATTAATAAAGCTAATCAGGCTTCCACCCCTATTTCTCAATTTACATTTGGTACTAGAGTGAATTGAAGCTCCTGGAAAGGTTGGAGAAGGTTGCAAAGGAAGAAGAATTCGTGGAGAAGAAATCTGCATCAACAGAGAGCCAGTGCTGCCTCCTGCAACTTCCCAGAACCCCTTGCAAACCCACAACCTCTTGTGCGTTCTCTAGGTAAATGGAAAGCAATTTTTTTTGCCTTGGTGCTCTCTGCACCAGACAAATTTGCTTCTCGAGCATTTTAAATCTGGTTTATAGTAATCAGATTTAAAAAATTTTACCTAAATTACATTTGCAAAAGACTTGGTTTGTTCTCTCCATTGGCCGAGTTGGCCTCTCTCACATTGGACTGTGTGACTGTGTGTACCTTTGCATTCTGGAAAGTTTGATCCAAATAAGGGTGATTCCAATATTGGAAAGTTTTTCTTTGAAGTCACCAGGTAGATCAATACAAAAAAAAATTATGACCTGCATGAGCGTATAGGCTGCGTATAAATCAAAAACGTGGGGAAACTATAACAACATTCAAATAATAAAAAACAGTAATTATTTTTCAATGTTCCTACAATCTCCAAACCTGTGACCTGCACAAGGAGCAAAACAAAATCGTACAAAGCAGTAAAGAATTAAAATCAGTGGTAACAATAAAAAAATGCAGAAGAAAACGAGTAGAGAAGTCGGTGGAGGCAGGTCAACGGTATTTCTTTGTCCTCAGTGTCTCCACCTCCACATGAACCTGCAAACAAAATAGCAGTTGCTCCAACTTCCATTCACCCCTACAACCTGCACATAAGCCAACACAAGCAAATCAAATCTGAAAAGGAGGAGAAACAAATAAAAGGCGGCTAGAACAAAATATAAATGGTGAAGAATACAATGCAAAATAAAAATAAGTGGTGGAAAACAAAGCACAAAGGATAAATAAGTGCGAGATCCATTTATTGAGCATGCAAAGAGTAACCACCTTCCTCCAGCCAGTCCACGTGGAGCATCTATCTTTGCCAAGTTGCCATTGAAACAAGGTTAGTCATTTTTTTGAATGTATTAAATACAATTTGCTTCATTTCTATATCAAGCGCTCATAAGAGCCAAGGTGGATAAACCAAGTGACTTAGAAGTGGGAGGTGAGGGGTTCAAATCCCACCCCCAAATTGATTTTTTGAATTTAGCATAATATTTGGCAGAACCACTAAATTTAGTGGAAAAATTCAAATTTAGTTATAACTAACTAAATTTAGTGGGGAAATCCCTAATTTAGGGTAAATTTTTTTCTCCCATTCAACCTGTTTTTTCATTCTAGACATTTTCTTCTAGAGGAGGCCTTTCCAAAATTGCATTTTCAGCTATATTTTTGCAATTTTTTTGCATAGTAGGTCATTTTGGGCTCTAGAGGCCACAAGGGCCCACAAAACAAAAAACATTTTGCCTGCCATTCAATTTTTCTAGATTTTTGAATGTAATTTGTATACTGCATTATATTTTAATAATTTGTAGGTTACCATAGTCAACTGCAAACTTTGTAACTGCTCAGAAACTGACATAATTGTAATAAAAAATAACTAAAAAATTGGTTCTATAACACTCATGATATCCTAGATCTCATTCGCAACTTTCGGTATATATGCTACCTCTAGGAAGTGCTTATAGGTAAAGCCATCATGACTACTACTACACTTAACACCTAATATAGCTGCAACAACGTCATCTAGGCATCGACCCTTTAAATCGACGGGGAGTAATAAGGTCACAGTGCACACACTATGAGCCATCCCATCCGTCTGTGAACGATTGCACGACATAAATCCAGACTGAGAAATTATCCAAGTATATAGCAAAGTTACGTGCGTGTATGAGGATATTTCTTTGAGCCGGTGTCAATAATCACACAGACCCCATCAGTACTGTCTTGGTACCACATATTGAATTCTTTCATGTACGTTAACACCTCTTTCACGTACCACCGGGTATATAGAAAGGGCGAGCTTCTTCCACGTACCACCGGGTATATCAGAAGGGCACGTATATAGAAAGGTTCGGTATATCAGACTGATGGTATATAGATTGGGAGACCTAATACCTGGAGTGATAAGAGCCAAACCCTGTCAGTGATCTCTACAAAATGGGCACCAATGCCCCCAAATTTTTTCTTCTGGATTCACAACTACTCAGAGGAAACAACTATGTTGCATGGAAGACAAAAATCAAGACACAGCTTGAGTTTGAAGAAATCTGGCCTGCTGTGAATGGTACTCTGACCAGATCAACTACTGATACAACACAACAACGGTAGTTTGATAAAGCAGATCAGAAGGCCAAACTCATCATCTTGTTTGGAGTGTTTGACGATGTGCAACCCCACATTCGAGATGCCAAAACAACCAAAGAAGCATGGGATAAATTGAGCACAGTATACGAGGCCAAGAACAAGAATGTTATACTGAATTTGCAGAGTCAGTTACACACACTGAAGTTCAAATAGAATGAAAAAATTGAAGCTTTCTTAAGAAGAGTTACAGAATTGAGGGCTTCACTTCTAGCCCTGGGAGAACCGGTCACAGATGATGCTCTCATTCCCATTGTTCTGAGAGCACTCCCCTCTTCTTACCGCATTTTTGTCACAACACTAAACATGTCAGATACGACAGTTGGTTTTGACAAATTGGTAAACCTACTGCAACAAGAGGAAGCAATGCACAATAAGGATGATGAAGAGGAGAAGGCACTATCTTCACATCAAAAATGGAAAGGAAAAGGTAAAGGAAAACCTAATTCCTATCAAAAATCCCAAAATCAAAATCAGTATCAAGGGGATAGACAACAGAAGAAGTAATGTCCAATCTGCAAAAGAGGACATAACCTACAAGATTGTTGGTATAATACTTACAAGAAAGGTTCATCAAGAAACTCTGGACCTCCACAAAAATCTAACAAGGGACATTCTAACTACAATCATAGGAAGAAAAAGGGGAACTGGAAAAGAAGACCCCATCAACAAGGTAATATTGCTGAGCAACAAGAACAGTCAGACAATGAAGACTACTTGTTCACTACTCGATCAAGTGAACCATCCACGTCATCTAGTGATGTTTGGTATGTTGATTTGGGAGCCACTCGACACATGACCGGCCACAGAGATTGGTTTATTTCAATGAGGGACACGCCATCAAAAAATCATGTTTCATTGGGAGATGATTCTTCATATACAGTTTAGGGGATTGGGAACATTTCTCTACCCCTTGGTTCATGCAAATGCAGACTATCAGATGTCCTATATGTCCCTGGGTTGACAAAGAATCTGCTTTCAGTTCATTCAACTCCTAGATCACAACCTAAAAATTTTCTTTGATAGTCAATCCGGTAAGAAAATGTGTTTGATTCGAGACAAATCAAGAGGCTAAAAAATAATTACAAAAGCCTCCAATGTGGGACGCATGTTCCAACTTGATTTTGTTCACAGAGATGATCAAGCACTTGTGGCTAAGAACTCCACCTCAGCACAGTTGTGGCATCAGAGATTTGGTCATGTTAGTTTCAAATATCTCGAAACACTTCACCGGTGTAATATGGTACATGGGCTACCATCTCTTCAGAAGGATACAGACAAGTGTCCTCACTGCCTAGCAGGAAAACAACACAGAGCTTCATTCCAGAGGAGTACATTTTGAGCTCATGGTAAACTTGACCTGGTTCATACCGATCTTTGTGGTCCGATGTAGCCAAGTCATTATGGGTTCCAATACTTCATGCTTTGTGTTGACGACTATTCGAGAAAAATGTGGATTTTCTGTCTTCACAAGAAAAGTGAAGCATTTGAAACCTTCAAAAAGTTCAAAGTAGCAGTTGAGAAAGAAATTGGTCATCACATCAGAACTCTCCACTCAGATCAAGGGGGGGAATTCACCAGTGATGAGTTCAGAGACTACCTACAAACTCATGGGATTCGTCAACAAATGCCTCCTCCACACACACTGCAGCAAAATGGTGTTGTTGAGAGAAGAAATCATACTATCATGGAAATGGTGTGATGCATGATCGATGATTCCAGACTTACAAAGACATTCTGGGTAGAAGTAGCAAAGACAACAGTGTATTTGTTGAACAGAGTGCCCACAACTGCTCTTGATGGAATAACACCACAAGAAGCATGGTCAAAATGGAAACCATCTATTGCACACCTCAGAGTATTCAGGTGCAAAGCAAGCATGCACATACCCAAACAAAACAGAAATAAATTGGACATGAAGTCACAGAAAGCTCATCTTCATTGGGTACAGTGAAGAGACTCTTGGGTATAGATTGATGGATCCTAAGACTAGAAAAGTCTACACCAGCAGAGATGTTGAGTTTTTCGAGAAGAAGGAAGCAGAGACTCCTCCTTCGGACTCACAAGATGTAGATTTTTCACCTGTTGTAAAAATTGAAGTTGATGTTCCCTCAGAAGATGAAAGTGATGATGGGGATGATGGTGATGATCAGATAGAACCATGACCCATGGGAACAGTTCAACGTATGCCTAAATGGTGTACAAGTACATTACGAGATGTAAGAATGGATGCTCCACCAAATACATCCACCCCTGGACCACAGACTCACAGTAAAGCAAGAGAAGAAGTTAAATTTGCTTTGATGAGTAGAGTTATTGAATCAGATGAGCCCTCAACAGTCCAGGAAGCCCTACAGTCAAAATCTTGGAAAGATGCCATGGATTCTGAATATCAATCAGTGATGAAGAATAACACTTGGCAACTTGTCGATCTTCCACTAGGGAAGAAACCCATTAGATGCAGATGGATATTTAAAACAAAGTACAAAGCAGATGGGACAGTGGATAAGCATAAAGCAAGACTTGTAGCAAAGGGGTATGCATAAAAAGAAGGCATTGACTATGAGGAGACATTTTCTCCCATAGCTAAGATCAAAATGATCAGGATGATCTTTTCTCTAGCTACTCAGTTTGGATGGAAAGTCCACCAAATGGATGTAAAAAGTGCCTTCCTAAATGGAGATTTACAAGAAGAAGTCTATATGACTCAACCTGAGGGATATGTAGTACCTGGTCAAGAAGCAAAGGTATGCAGACTCAGGAAATCTCTGTATGGTCTCAAACAGGCACCCCGGGCATGGTACATCAAGATTGATGAGCATCTCGTACAACATGGATTTGTTAGAAATCCATACGATCCCAATCTTTACCTCAAAAAGAAAGGGGGGAGATTGTGATTGTCATTGTTTATGTCGATGATCTAGTCATCACTGGCAGTTCAGTGAGGATGATCGATGCAACGAAGAAAGATCTTAATCGATCATTCGACATGACTGATCTCGGCTGATGCATTACTGTCTTGGATTGGAAGTATGGCAGAAAGAGAATCACATTTTTGTTTCTCAGATGAAATATACCAAGACTACGCTCGAGAAGTTTAGGATGATGGATTGCACACCAATTGCTACACCTATGGAGAATAGATTACAATTATCTCGTTCAGATCCATCTCCTGAGGTAAGTGCCACTCTCTATCGGTAGCTGATTGGGAGTCTCATTTACCTGACCTACACTAGACCAGATATCAGCTTTGCAGTGAGCTATCTATCCAGGTTCATGCAGGAACCCAAAGTTTGTCATTGGAAAGTAGCAAGGCACATTTTGAGATATCTTAAAGGATCAATGGATCTTGGTCTAGAATACAAGAAGAATGACAACTTCTTCTTGACTGGATATTCAGATTCAGATCATGCAGGTAACATTGATGATAGAAAATCCACTTCTGGATTTGTATTCTTTATGGGATCTGGACCAATATCATGGGGAAGCAAGAAACAACACTTCGTTTCTCACTCTTCCATAGAAGCTGAGTATCATTCTGCAGGAGAAGCTATCTGTGAAGCGATTTGGCTACGTCACATACTAGAAGGACTTGGAATACCACAGGACAAACCGACCACCATGTATGTTGACAATGAAGGTGTTCTCAAACTTGTTCACAATCTAGTGTTTCATGAGAGAACAAAGCACATTGAGGTACAGGTTCATTTCATATGTGAGCATGTGTTGAAGCACAACATCCAGCTTCAATTTTGTCCAACAGCTGAACAACGGGCAGATATCTTCACGAAGTCACTTGCACGTGACAAGTTCGAGTTGTTCAGAGAGTTCCTCTCCACATCCCTTGAGACAATGCACAATTAAGGGGGGGAATGTTAGGTTAATTATTTACCTAATATAATTAATTATGCATTATATAATAAATTATTTAATTAATGTTATTAATTAAATAAATGTTGTTATATGGTTATATCTCTTCATAACCATCTAATTGTATTTATGTCTGCATATGGGTGTAGTTATATTGTTTTAACAATATATTTGTAATTATTCATCTGTGCTTCCCAGATGTTATTGGAAGCTAATGTAATTTGGAATGTGGTTACACCTGTGTAACTTAGTTTCTTGTTTGTATTCAGCTGTACAATACCTATAAGTATTACAGCTCCTCCCTGTGTAAATGGTTGATTGAGATTAATAAAGCTAATTAGGCTTCTGCCCCTGTTTCTCAATTTATAGAAATGTCATGCATCTTTTCCCTTATGATTCTTGATGACAGAACATCTGACCTTGGAAAATGTTGAAACATGGTTCAAGAGAACCGAGGACGAGATTACTCAAAGATTCAACACTGGACCTGAGTTCAATACACGTAGATGGGTAGAAGAGAACCTATACCATGATTTGTATGAGCCATTCTTTTGTTTTTTCCCATTAGAACTATATGAATGGATTTCAACATATGCATCCAAATTGGGCTGGTACTATAGATCATGCATGTGGACCCAAGATGACTATCAGAGGCTGCAGGATGTAGATTTGAATTGGATGTGTGTTGTTGATCACTGGTGGAAGAGAGTGTTGACCAGTTATACTCTTGAATACACCATTTCTATGTATTCTTTCCCAGAGGTTACTGAGTTCGAGTTTCTAGGGGACCCTAAAGGATTGTTTTTGTATGTTATTCCTTTGGCTATGAAGATCTTGGTCATTACCTTGAGTTTAAAAGCATTCCCCATGGCCAGCTAAAGCTTCTCTGAGCACTGGGAGAGGAAGCTAATGTGGACGAAGATGGAAGACATTATGGCTAAGAAGGAAAGGGAGGAGAGAAGACTCAAGTATAATGGAGATCGTGAAAGGGAGATGACTATACAATGTGAGGTTGTAAGTGTGATGGATCTATGGAGGCAAAACTTGTAGGAAGGAGTTGAGGTTCACGTAAGGATGTGGAACCTAAGTAGTCTGTGCTACCCCATCTTGGAAAGTGCAGGAGGGAAGAGGGAAGTCCCTTCAACTTCTGATGAGAACTCATCGCATGGAGAAATAAGAGTTGTCAGCGCACATCTGAACCCACTTGGAGACCAACCATTAGCACTTGGTTTTCCAGATCAAGGGAGAAGTATTGTTAACCTAGTTGGTATCGGTGGGAGTAATCAATCTACACCCAGGAGATATAATTTCTCATTTGTAACATCCATCGTTGTGCAAGTCATTCCTATATTTGAAGGGATATTTGGACAAGGTGCAAGTACGTAAGGATTTGGTATTGTGTTTGGGTGTGGTGCGAGACATACAACTAGAAGTGAAACAATATCATAGACCATTGACATGTAGTTCAGTGGGACGTTGGGAACACTAGGCATGACCACTTCAGGTCCTTTGCCAATTGCAAGAGGTGGATTTGGTGGGTCAGGAGGAACGGGTCTTAGAGGATCTAGTGGATGTGGTGGAGGAAATATTAGAGGGAATTGAGGATCTGAATTGGGAGGAAAAGGACCCCAGCCACCTCCCCAAGTGTTTTTTGAGATTTATTTGCACTTACCAGACTATATAGGGTATTGAAGATCTTGCTGAGCATGTGTACAAGTGTGAATTACTATGGCACGTGAAAAGGGTCCCTACCCCATAGCGGAAGGTGAGTCAGTTTGTAACAACGTTACAAGGACACACGCATAGTTGGTAGAGGAAGTATGACCCCCATCAGACGGTGGTAGACTAAACTTCATTGAGGAACACCTTCCTAGCAGAGTTCCATATCCTTGATTCTGAGTAGAAGAGCATCAACGCTCTGAAGGAGATTCAATAGGGAATGACAGAGAGTGTACAGGAGTATGATGCGCATTTCAAGACCCTATTGTCTAAACTATCCTATGAAATTCATCCTTCTCAACATGCTCAATGGTTTTTTGGAGGATTGATAACACCATTTTAAAGGGATCTGTCACACAAGACTTTCAAAGACCCACTTGAGGCATTGGAAGTTTTCCTGCGCACTGAAGATTTTGGGAGCGTTGATACTGGTGTTAGTCCTTTCCTAGAGGATGAAATTGCTGTAATGACCAAGCAGTTAGAGAAGATGTCTGTAAATTCAGTGCATGAGGTTCATAGTGGGTTTTTTTATACAAAATGTGAAGTAGAAGGGAATGTAAAGGATAATTTCCCTCAAAAGTCGGTACGCGCTATGGCAGTAGATTTTGAGATCTATCATGGGGACTATGATGCAAGTAGGTGCTCTCTACTCCTACATGCAATCCATGTGAATGTTTCTTTTTACTACAATATATGTACATCTACCACCCATGATACAAAGGATTGTAGATTGATTGATTAGATCCATGATGCTATTGATCTTGGTGTGTGCTAGACTAGCCTTGCAAGAAATTCCAAGCATGATGATCATTGTTATGAAGGCCATATAGATGGAGGAGCATGTGGAAGGGGTTTTTATAGAGGATTTTTTGGTCGTAGTAACCGCGGTGGAGGATGAAGTGAATTCCTAGGAGGAACCTATTATAACTATGGATCTACAGAGCATTACAAACGTGAGTGTCCTAATCTGTTACAATGCTCATGGTGCGGAAAGAAACATAAGTATGAATAATGTCCAAAAATTTATGAGCATATGAACTAGCAGCACCAAAAAGATGAAGGCGTTGGGATAGTGAGCATAAAGAAGGCCAATTCACAGTGGATGCTAAGAGTGGCACGTGATTCAGGGCTAGTGATGATGCGAGAAGATTCTATGCATGCCAAGGAGATGCCAAGGAAAAGGACACTAGTTTCAAGAGAGGAAGTGGTACATGGAAAGTATCCGGACCTTGATCATCAGAAGTAGGTGTATCAAGAGACTATGCACGTAATTCAAAGTCTGCAAGGGGATATCCAATGTCTAAAGGAGAAATCGAGGTAGTTGGAGAAAAGGAAGAATGCAGAGGCTCTAAAGGATGACCTAGATGAGGTAAAGGAAATCTACAGGATGTTAAGACAAGAGAATATTTTTCCCTTACTAGGAGAATGGCTGAGAGAGAAGGTGCCACAAACCGAAGCAGAGTGTGAAAGGAAGGTTTTGCATGCAAACCTTCCTCCTCATAGCCTTGACTATGATAAGGATATTACTTTGGATGTGGTTGTTGATGGATGGCTTCTGAGTAATATCCTCATCGACACGGGAGCAAAGGTTAATTTTCTTACCTTAGATGCCTAGCATTAAATGGGAAGGCCCATAGTACAACCATCTTTGAATGTGTTGTATGTAGAAAATAAGACTAAGGAAATGCCCATTGGAGTCCTGAAGGATGTAGTTATCACCATTCAAGGGACTAAGTTCATTGGAGACTTCAAAGTCTTGGCATTTTCTGAGGTAGCCAAATTTCCAGCATTGCTTGGGAATCTATGGTGTTACAAGAATAATGTTGACTTGCAGTTTACCAAGGGGTATATCAGCTTTGAGAATAAGGAAGAAAGGGTGATCATCTCTTTAATAGATAGGAAGTTAGTGACTTATACCGAACCCTTGGGAGAAGAAGTCCTTGATAGAATCTATGTGTGTTCCATTAGAAGTCCTGAGATAATTCATCCCACGGAGGGAGTCATCTAGTTTCAAAATGCTCATTCCTTGAGTGATACCACTATTGTGGCATGCGAAAATTAGGTGCAAGGGACCTATGAGTTGATTGGGTGAAGATTGAGAGGATCTGTAACAATGGTAATAAAGGCATGCTCACTTAGGCACGTAGGGGGAAGTAAGTTGCCAAGTTATTCTTGGGGAGAAAACCCTTAACCTTTCTTGTGAGAGATGGAAGCTAAATGGAAAAATGAGGATGAGAGGAGGGGAATGGTCAATTACAACCTACTCGGAACTACACTGTGCTAGTGGGATACACATCAGGAGAACCTCTTAGAGTGGCATAAGGTAAGAATCACATTTTCTATAAGGTTCTCAAGGATCAATGCACCAACGGTCATACAAGACTACCATGGTAAAGAGATCACCTCATTTCATATCCAAGCATGCGAGAAGGCCTAGATGGGAAGCACATAAGTGTTACCACCTTCGTTATGGGTACATAAGTTGTATTTCATTTTACAAGGCTATGTGTGCACATGGTATATTCATTTGAAGATGCGTCGTCAAACAATTAATTGGCAGGAGTTGGCGACTGATCTCATTTAAGCCTTTGAATATAGGAGTAAAAATCAATCAGTGGATAGGGCATTGTAAGTAATCAATCACCTTACAATGGGAGATAGTTCTATGGGAAAATATAGGCTACTAGAATTATTTTGTGAGCCTGATTTAGAGATGCACCTCAATGAAGAAGAATCAGAGGAAGTACAACTTGAGCGCATGTGAATGGAAAATTAAAAAGGGAAGATGGTCTATGTAGTAGATGGTGAAGAGATGGAAAATTTGGATGTTAACCATTTAGAAGTTATGTGTAAGGTCATAGATAGCGCTAATGAGTGAGCACACACCTACCATGAGCCCTTGAAAACAAAGAAGGTTAACATTCAAACAGAGATGGAACCTAAAGAAGCCATCATTAGGGACTATTGATCAGAAAAAGAAGTTTCAAAGGTCATTGATCTGTTGCATGAGTTCCAAGATTTGTTCCCTCGCGGGTACCATGAACTCAAAGGAGTTCACCATTCCTTGGGGGAGATGAAGATCAAGTTGAAGTAAGGTGTGCACCTGATTCAGAAAAGGCATTATCAGATGAATCCAAATTTGTGCGTACAGGTCAAGGAAGAAATAGAAAAGACGATAGCATCTTCTATCATTGAGGCAGTGGAAGAATCATAATGGATAAGCCCAATGGTTATCAGTATCAAGAAGGATGGAAGGATAAGAATCTATGTTGACTATAGGGATCTGAATGCAGTATGTGTCAACGATCCTTTCCCAACCCCCTTTACTGAAGAAATTTTTGAGGGAGTAGTCGGGCACAAAGTCTACTCCTTCATGGATGGATTCTTAGGGTATCACTAAGTCAAGATTGCAAAGGAACACCAAAGAAAGACAACTTTTTCCATTGAATGGGGAATTTTTTCCTACATGGTTATGCCTTTTGGATTGAAGAATACACCTGCTGTGTTCTCATGCATTATGGTACAAGGATTGCAAGACTTCATCCATAAACTTTGTTGGGACCTGGAATATTGGCTAAGGATGAGAAGGCGTGTAGGCACGTGGGACCAAGTTTAAGAAGGGTGCACGGGTTATGGGCACGTAGGGAAGGATTCTAGTGATGTTTTTCAGAAAACACGACGTGCACACACAAGGTAGGTCATGTTTTGGACTTAGCCATATTCAACACCCAAGAAACACACAAGAAAAGAATGACCCCTATGGATAAGGTGTCAGCCTGGTGACTGTGGGATCAAAAAGGGAATCTTCTAAGCATGTGAAGGAAGGTTACAGAAGACATCATTGCAAAGAGTGGAGAGCTCGAATCTGAGAAGGCATGCTCCCATGGAGGACCACTTCGACACTTGGTAACCGATCTATAACTCCAGAAAGGCATGTTGGTGGCTACTAAGGTTATAAATACAAGTGCCTAGTAGAAGAAAAAGGGATCGAAGGATATCAAGGGGAAATAGAGGAGAGGCAAAGCTCTGGAAAAATATATGGAGAGTTATAAGGGTTAGGGATTAGGAAGACATATGAATTATGACACCTTTAGAGGGATGGGTCTGCATTTTTCCTTGTGACGTGATAAATATAATGTAGTCATGATGCATGACTAGGCTTTGCATGGTTATATGAAGGTCTGTTATGACCTCAAGGGATGTAATGTGGATTATTAGATCTATTATAAATCATATATGTGTTCAGAAGTATAATAGTTATGCATTTCTTTTCTGTATGAACCATTTCCATATGGTTCTTGTTATTTCTCCTTTCTAGATGGAATGAGATGAAAACTCATTCTAAGTTCTTATAATGTTGAATGGTTCTTTTCTGTTCATTTCCATTTGAATATCTATTATAATATGATGCATTCTTACAAGACTCTCATAAAGGAGAGACTCGACGCCCACGCGTGCCTTGAGTGAGCACCTAGCGCCCACTAGGTGATAGGGTGTCACACATGAGATTAGACTATTGGTCTAAGGGTATAAAATATGGCTACATCTTGGTTCTATTGTCGAGACCTCTTTTCTAAATTGTAAGAAATGGCATGCATCTTTTCCCCTGTGATGCGTGATGATAAAATTTCTGACCTTGGAAAGTGTTAAAACATGGTTCATGAGCAAGGAGGATGAGTTTGCTTAAAGATTCAGCACTGAACCTGAGTTAAATGTTTGTAGATGGGTAGAATAAAACCTATACCATGAATTATATGAGACATTCTTCTGTTGTTTCCCAGTAGAAATATATGAATGGATTTCAACATACGTATCCAGATCGAGTTGGTTGTCCCATCCTTTGACAAGGATCATACCACCTGATATATTTATTCACATCTTTGTACAGAGATGGATAATAATAAGCAGTGCCAAGTATCTTGTGAGCTGTTCTTTTCACTGAATAGTGTCATCTACTTGGTTCATCATGACATGCCCGGAGGATGTCAAATATTTCATCTTCTCTTACACACCTGCGTAAAACCAAATCAGGACCACATTTAAATAACATTCCATTTAACCATTTAAATTGCGCACTGGTTTTGATTAACTTCTTTATTTATTTCTTGGTGAAAGAAAGAGGAAACTTCCCTGTTGCAAGATAATTTTCCATATAAGCAAACCATGGTGTATTAGCTGAAATAACAAACAATTGTTCATCTAGAAAGTTGTCCTTGACTGGATCTTTCTCCCCTGTAGTGGTTAGTATTGATAAGAAATTAGCTACCACATTAGATTTACATGGATTATCCACAATGGTAATATCAAATTCTTGTAAAAGCAATAACCATCTAATTATTCTACCTCCAACCACTAGTTTGTTCATTAAATATTTAATTACTGAGTGATCTGTATGTACAAATATTTTGTACCCTGTAATGTAATGTCTAAACTTATTAATTGGATAGATCACAACAAGAAATTCTTTTTCAGTGGTGTTGTAATTTTTTTCAGTGGGGGTAAGATTTTTGCTAAGGTAATAGACAACATACATTTTCCCTTCTTCATCTTTCTTTCCCAAAACTGTACCAATGGAATTATTTGAGGCATTTGTTTGGATATGAAAAGGTTTTTCCCAATTAGGTCCTCACAATATTGGAGCAATTATTAATTTCTCTTTAATTTCTTCAAAAGCACGTTGAAAATTTTCATCCCAAAGAAATTCACAGTTCTTGGTAAGCAAATTAAACATGGGGGCAGAAGTTTTACTAAAATCTTTGATAAAGCATCTATAGTACCCAACATGTCCTAAAAATGACTTGATATTAGTGGGAGTTTGAGGAACAGGAAAGTTTGAAATAATTCTGATTTTGTTTTGATCAACCTGAATTCCTCTTTTTGAAATATGGTGTCCTAATACAATCCCTTCATCAACCATCATCAAACATTTTTCAGGGCTAAGAGACATGTGGTGTTTCTCACATCTTGTCAATACTCTATCCAACATTTTCAAGGCATCATGAAATGTATCTCCATACACAGTAAAGTCATCCATATATACCTCTACACAGTCATTTGTTAGGTATGCAAAAATTGGTAATACAACTCTTTAGAAGGTTGTTGGAGCATTACATAATCCAAATGGTAATACCTCGTAGGAAAAGGTACCCCATGGACATGTAAATGTAGTTTTATCCTAGTTTTCAGCAACAACTTTGATTTGATTGTATCCACTAAAGCCATCTAAGAAGGAAAAGTACTGTTTATCTGAAAGGTTGTCTAAGACTTGATCTATGAATGATAAGGGAAAATAATCTCTCAATGTGTATTTGTTCAGTTCCCTATAGTCAACAAAAATTATCAATTTTCCATTCTTTTTAGGGAAAATTACAAGAGGAGACACCCACTAGCTATCTGAGATAGGGTAGATAAAACCTACTTGTCATAGTTTTTCAATTTCTTGTTTGACTATATCCCTTAAGAATGGATTTATCCTTCTCTGAGGTTACCTTATTGGTTTAATGTTTTTAGTATAGATGTGATGAGTGCAGATACTTAGGTGGATTCCTTTCATATCTTTATAATCCCAAGCAAAAGCTTTAGTATGATATTTCAGAACATCAAATAGTTTAGCTTCTTCATCGTTCTTCAACCAGCGATCAATATTCAAAATTTTACCCAGTTGAATCTCAACATGTTTGATTCCAGTGTATGATGAACTGATTTTTTGAAAGGGTTCCATTAAAGTATTTAGTGGACATGCATATGGCAACAACATATGATATGTAGCAACATCTCCAAAAGTTCCTTGAGACAAAATGTTAGACAAAGGACAATAAGAAGAATTATGATACTTATCTTGTTGTAGGTCGAACTCTTCATCACTATTGCTTTCTAGAAATTCTTTGCTATTTCCTGATATATGTGAAGCTAAAGCTACAGATTCTTCCTCTCCCCAAGAGAAATCTCGTTCCTCCAGAGAGAAATTATCTTCAGTTGTAGGGAATTGTTGTTGGTGTGGTTTCGGAACTAATTGTCATGGTTCTAGAACCAACTATGATGGTTCCGGAACTAACTGTGATGGTTCTAGAACTAATTTTATAGGTTCTGGAACTATCCTTGACTGCTCCAAGAAAAATTGGTGTACATTCAATGGTGGGTTAATCATATCTTCTATCTCTCATACGTGATCCTGTAATGTGATCATGGCCAATGAAGACACATTTTGATCATTAATATCAGGATTATCAACCCATCATTTCTCTTGATTATTACTAAAAGGTCGTGCAGAGGGATATAATGAAATTTTCTTAGAATTCTTACCATTTGAAATAGTCATATCACCTGACCTGTAATCAATTAAGGGAACAACCATAGCTAACCATGGTCTACCAAAAATAATGGGATAACCAAGTGTTTTACCTTTCAGTTGCAATATAAGGAAGTCAACTGGATATTCCCATGACCCCAACATAACTACCACATCTTCAATAACTCCTTTTGGTTTTGTTACAGACTGATCTTCCATCTGCAATATAGTGTTATTAGGTTGTATACCTATTAATGGAAATTTTTTCAGAGTGTCCACTGTCATTACATTTATAGCTGCTCCCAAATCAACCAAAATGTTATGTATATATTTATTCCCTATAGAGACAGAAATAACAAGGCTTCCAGGATCTCCATATTTGGGAAGTAGGAGCTTTCCTGCTAATAAATCAGCAAGTTTCCCATCTACCCTAATAGTCTTGGGGTACTGCTTCTTTCTTCTAGGCCTTTTCAAACATAGCATTTTGATTAATTTGTTCAATTATGGAATGTCCTTAATAGCTTGTAGCAGTGGTATTTCAATATTCAGTCTCCTTAGTGATCTAAAAAATGTGTGTTGTATTTTTTTCACTTTTAAAAGTTTCCAAAGATCATGATTTTCTTAACAAATTTTTAAGTATTCTAAAATCCACAAATTGATTAAATTCTGATTATTATGCATCCATAGAAGTTTGGAAAACTTGGGGTAACAAATAAATAATCAGAAAACTGAAACCACTCAGATAACAAGCAAGATTGTTTACGGGGTTCAAAAATTCCTACGTCCCCGGATTCAGATTGAACCGATCCATTAATAATATTGAAATGTAAGTACAATAACTCTTACAAACAACCAATAATGAATCAAAACCTACAAATGAGTTGATCAATGTCCCAAGAACTCTAAAAAATAGTAGAAACTATCCCAAGAACTATCTGTGGCTCCTACAGTGTTTTCACAATGTGATCTTCCTACAACTGTGTTATAAAAACACCTACAAATGGAGATTTAAAAACATTATATGAAAAAAAACCATATATCTGATATCATCTCTGAATTCTGAACACTTTTCATGTTTACACCAAGTCACTTTTCGGACCAGAAGCGCATTGAAATTCGTGTTTTCCAACTAGTTGTCTTGTAGATCCCTATTAAAAACTGCATTCAAAGCTTCCAAAAACAGGTTAAAATTAAAAAAATAATCAAATCTTACATCTTTGGAATCATCTAAAAATTTCCTTCATTTCATATTTTTACTCCGAGTTCTCATTCTGAGTGCAAAGCCTTCAAAAATGGCGTTTTCTGAGATCTGGTCCTTATCCTCCTTGACCCCCCTACAACATAGAGATAAGAGCTCTTTATATACCCGCAAACTCATTTCTATCCCATATGAGATTGGTGGCAAGTTGGTTGGCGGGATGAGTTTGGAAAGCAGAGGTCTTGGGTTCAAAACCAAGCTGCATCATTTTTGGCGGAGGCGGTTTGTGTGGACCGTTTTGTGCATTGCAGGTTTGGTTGGCCAATGTTGTTTGACCGTATGTAATACCAAGGATAATGTTTGAATAAAATGCGTGGCACTTATCATATAAGGCATGGAAAATACATGAAATGCATGGGAGATAATGTCTTGTGCCAAAGGAGATATTGGTTTGTTTGGATATATATATTCATACCCCGAGTTGATAGGACATGAGATATCCTTGGTTGTTGATAAGGTAATCCCTGAACTTAGTGTTATATCTTCGAGCTCTCCAAGTTGGATAATAATAAGCCCAAATATAACAAATAATGTGGCTTGGTAAATAACATGGAAGTTAATATCAAAGAATTACAAAGGTAATAAAAATGGAATTTGACCCAAGTAGTATAATGACATTCCAAATGAAATATGGCAATAAATACCACTTGTCGACCCTCGATAGGCAAATCAAACTTGTGGTGGCAAGCCACGTGGTGGTTTACGATCGTTGAAGACTGGAGGTTGAAAAAAACACAAATAACCTTCATTTTCCCCTTTTTTCTCATTTTGCCACATGTCACCTTGACATTGGTCAACTTGTTGACCTGTTGACCAAAGTTGACTTCCCTGCTGACTAAACTTTGACCGGACATAACCTGAGCTTAGAGTATCTGTTTTTCACGTTCTTATAGTTGTCAGAAAGATCTCTGAAGGCTCTACTGCATTGACATGGTTTATGGAAGTTTAGGGAACATTTGAAACTAAAATTGATCCCCTGATCACTTAGTTCCTGCACCAATTCAGATTCCTTGATTTCTATAGCTTCTTTAAATCTCTCTGGAAATGGAGTTTCAATAGAGTTTCTTTGTGTTTCCTTATATCTCTCTTTTTCATATTTCTTGGGGGAAACCAGACTAGGGGTTTTAGTTTCTTCTATCATTTCAGTGATGATAATAGGTGGACTGATAACTATTTTCCAGATCTAGTTTGTATATCCTTACAATCCAGGGAATTTAGATCAATTGATTTTTCTGGTTCTATTCCATAAACATGAGTTGTTTGTAAGTTTCTTGGGTTTGCTGCTGGATGAGCTAGCATTTGCGTTTAGACTACATTTTCAGCCTATAAATTTTATGCTGGGTCTCCCATTATGGCTTGTTGATTCTGATTAGGATATGTTTTCCCTTGAGCATAATTACTAGGGCCCCATCTAGGTTGTGACCAAGAATACTGGTTATTTTTAACGGTCCATGGTTGTTGATGTCCTTGAGCATACCAAGATTGACCTACCCAATCCTAGGGTTTCCAAGTTGGCTGAGGGGCCCAGGGTGATTGTCCCCAACTTTTTGGTACTGTTTGAGCAGCCCATGGCATCATCCAAGGGTTAGGAGATGACCCTGTCATGATCTGTCCTTAGATAGGTTGTCTCTGGAAAAATTTTACTTCTTTTGATGTGTTGGCTTGTTTGAGATGATTCTTTAGGAATGGAAGAAGAGGAAAAGTGTGAATATCATGTTCTTTAGATTCACAGATAAGACATACTTCTGTAAGAAGAGGACAATTGTGAATATCATGTTCTTTAGATTCACAGATAAGACATACTTCTGTTTTATCTAAAGGACATTCCCTTATCGTATGCTTTTTCCTACATCTATGACAATACATGGCTAATGGTTCAGTTTTGGAATTTGATTTAGCTTATAATCCATCCATAGTAGAGGTTAATTGAACTAAAATTTCTATTTTAAAGTTTGATAATTCATCCATTAGTTTATTCATATTTGGATTCAAACTTTTCATTGATTTTCCCTTCCTAGGTCCACCCCTTGTTCTGGAATAGCTTCTACAAATGTCTTTAATTTCATTCATCCTTAATTTATCAATGTTTCCACCTACTATCAAGTTAAGAGATTCCTTAGATTCATCTTCCAAACATCTAAGAAAAATTGTTTTACTCAACTCTTCTTGAAGTACAAATCCACATCTTTTACTCACAAAGAGGAATCTGCCCAAATAATCTTCTATATTCTCATCCTCCTCCTTCTTGATTTTGAAAAAATCTTCTTTCCTATTTCTCCCTCTACAGTAATCTTGATATTTTTCTAGGAAGGTAGTTTCCATTTGTGCCCAAGTGGTAATAGAGTTGGATGCTAATCCCATGAACCACCTTATTGTTGCATCCTTCAAAGTGGATGGAAACAACTTGAGTTTCTAAGTATCTGTTTTGTAGTCATAGGTCTGACATAGTACCTTAAACTCAAACATAAATTGGTTAGGGTCTTCATATGACATCCCTCTAAATGTGGGTACATGTGTAGGTGAAATTATTTTTCATTGGTGTATCATCATCATCCAATTGAATTGGAAAAGTAAAGGTCATATCAGGTACCCTTTGAACTTCTCGTGCCATTTCTGAAGTATTTTCTAAATTCTTCTCCCAATCAATGTGGTATGTGATCTACTTTGGGGAAGGTGAAAAATCATGAGTAGGAGGTTGACTACTTAATTGAGAATCAAAACTTACCCTAAATGGATCTTGAGAAATAATCCTTCTCGTAAAAGTTCCACTCCCTTTTGGTGACTGATCCAAGAATTCCAAAGGTGGCAATTCTACTTCTTGTCCTACAGGGGATAATGGTGCCTCCAATTCTTGATGAACTTCATTAATTAAACTAGAGGATGATGTTAATTCTTGTTCAGATATTTTTGGGAGAAATCTACCCTTGGAGTCTCTTAGTCTACTCATAAATTTTGTAATAGCTTAGGGAAGATTTCTTCAATTACTAAATGTATGATTGTTGCTCTTGTTGAAACCTAATTAGAAAATTCTAACTAGTGGTTCCCTGGAAATGGTGCCAAAAATTTTGGGTGTCGTTATTCCCTTCATTTAATCAACTCTCTGTTGATGTCATGTTCAAACCAGGGGTGTGTCTAAAGCTATATGCAACAAGTGAAATCTTAGCAATCTAGCAATCGATTATAGGTATTTTGTATTTTTTGGGGGATATTTTCAATGTCTCAAGGACTTCTTGGTTAAAAAACTTATTGGAATCAAACTATGAAAACCTATTGGAAGTAAACACACTTTACAAAAATGAATTGCTGGAAATAAACACACTTTACAGAAATGAATTGCTAGAAATAAACACACTTTACATAAATGAATTGCTAGAAATTAACACACTTTACAGAAATAAACACACAATTGAGAATGCTTGGAAATGATTGCAAAGAAATAAGAACTTAATCTAGAACCCATGTAGGGACAAGTCTACAACAGATTTCAACTTAATTAAGGAATTGAAAACGATACATAATTGACAGATGTAAACTATTGCTTTAAAAATATAAATACCAACAAAATGAGGATCCGGGTTCTTGGAGGAGTGGGCCCTTGCTCTGCCTTGAAACATGATTGAATAACTTAATTTTCTCTAACAGAAAATGGCTATTTTATTGATAAAATGTTCTGCAATACAAAAATGTGTTAGATCTGTGTATATCAATCTATATCTATCTCATGTTCTATATCTATATTCCTCTATATCTAACCTATCTGCGAGTTTGTATTTATGGTTGTAATTGTTGCACTAATACAATGGAATTGAATTGTGCCCATAATAGATGTTGAATTGCTGGACGTACAACTGTGTGATAATTATCTTGGATCTGTAAGTATGAAGAGTTAGAAGTTTTCTAATCTTCTCCTGATTGATAGGATCATTGATTTTGACAAATCACCAACCATTTGGAATAGATTATTATCGGTTCTGGCACTCTAGAAGAGTTCAAGAACTAAAGGAAATCATTCCAAGTTTAACCGAGAGAGTTTCAGAGCTATCTGTAGGATTTTCGGAACTAATTCTGATAATTCTGGAACTAAGTACTAGATTTTCAGAACTAAGTCCAGAAGTTCCAGAACTAAGTGACAAAGCTTGTGACTATGTAATGGAGTTCTGGAACTAACTTTTTTAGTTCCAAAACTAAGCTGTATTGATTCCAATGCTTCCAAAAACATACTGACCGCTTCATACATCATTCTTCCAACTGATTGTGACATGCTTTATTACAAAACTGAGTTTCTAAAACACTTTGTTTGGAATTACAGAGCTTTTAAATGTTAGAATCATAATCAACAAAAGATGGAAAATTACATCCTAACTCATATCAGATCAAACAAAAGTCACAAATGTATTCAAATTTTATCAAAAGGAGAGTAAGATGAGATCATTTATTGTACATTTAATGGGCATATTCTGGCCTCATCAACCAAGCACTAAGCATTAGCTATTGCCACCTAATTTTGCATCCAAAGGATATTCAAGAGCATCAAAGCATCCATTCTAGCATCCATCAAAAGGGACAAGGGCTTGTTTTTTGAATACACTTCATAGGAGGGGATTTCATTCTGTTCCATGCACACATATACTACATTTATTTACATCTAGCTACTATTCTCATTATCAAGTGCGACACGCACAAGAACCACCTAGGGAACAATTACACATAAAAAAACATAGAACTACATTGGAAATTAGATGTAGTGAAATTCTCAGTCGTCAGTTCACCATTGTGATAGTTGAGGACAGTCTGACCCCTCAGTTTGCATCTTTCTTTTTTAGGATTTGATCTCTTATTGAGGGTTTTGTAGGTTCATATTTCATTGCAGGTTTCTAGCAAACTTGGTGATCATTGTGTAACCTCATAAAGACCAAAAGAAAAAAACAACAAACAACTTGTGACCCTGACAATTTGAGTTTTTGAACATTTTCGTAGACATAGGGACCTATTTCTAGTCTTTAGTGCCTGTGGGTGCTCATGCCCCTTTCTGGGTGCCCCTGCCTAGCCTGCTCATCTAGATCTAAATTTTCTTAGGTATCTGTGTGACACTCCTACCTTTCAGTTCACTTGATCAACACTTTGGTACACTCTAGATTTTATTGTGAATCAGCTGAGTACCTCTTTCTCCTCTCGTAATTATGGTTTCATACTTAATTTCTTACTTTGCTTGGGTATTATTTCTGTATTCAATTGTAATTTATTTACTACTAGAATAACAATAGGATTAGGCATACAAATTCACATTTAGCTTAATCATTTAGTGAAGTATTCAATGGCAGTGATAATAAAATGATGTTGTTGTGACGAATGAGGATTAATAGTGCCAGTGAGGTCTAACCCACATTGTGAGAAATTCCATAAGTCCTGAGATGGTTGTAAATCTTAACCAGGGATGTGAGTGAGGTTTGAGTGTTGTTGACATTTGACGCATTTCTTGACATACACACAACACTATTGATTAATGGTAGGTCAGTAATAGTTCAATTGGAGGACATACTTAGTAACAACGGTACCGTTGAAATGTCCACCACATATACCGTCATGGAATTCTTGGATGGCTTTAGTAGATTCATGAGATTTAAGGCATATTATTAAGAGGCCATATAATCTATATTTATAAAGGACACCACCTATAGTGACATAGTGTGTATCACCTTGAAGGAAAGATCACTTAGTATTTCTAGATAGATCAGGAGGAATTTTAGGTTCTGAGATATATTCAAATGTTTGGGTGTACTAGAGGTTAGTTTGATTGTTTTAGATAATGTTGATAGAGGGGAGTTCATTTTTGTGGGATGGTTGATCAAATCCATGGAAAACAAAAATTAATTTAGAGTTATCAGTTGATTCTTCAGTTGATAATGGGATGAGGGATGCTAAAGAAGCCATGGTGTTTGTGAACTTGTTAAAGATCATGGAATTGTTTGGATGGTGCAGTGATCAAAGGATTCTAAGATGAATTCAACAATGGATTTATGTTTTTGTAAAATTTCATTTTTACATTGATAAGTTAATTTGATTTGATTCATAACAAGATTTAAGTCTCTATAGGTTCCTAAGATTTGAAAGCTAAGCATGATAGTGGTTTGAAAACCCATGATTAAATCTCTGTATTTGACCATATTGTTAGAACATTTGAAATTAATTTTGAATGATAAATGGATAGGAGTCCCCCAAGGAGGTATAATGAAGATACAAACCCCCCCCCCCCCCCCCCCCCCTTATTGAAATTTAGATCCATTAAAGAAGAGAATCATTTTGTGAGGAGTGAATTCTTGGTCAATGATAGTGTTGATAGATTTGTCGAGTAATTTTTCGTGGGGAGGTTGATTGTCTTGAAGAGGAGACTCAACGAGCTAATCGGTGATGGTTTTCCCTTGATAGATTTATGTGAGTTAAATTCAAGATAAAAATCAGTCATGAGTATGAGTCATCGAGTGATACGGTTATTGTGATATGGTTTAGAGTGCATGTTTTTAAGCATGTTAAAGCTAGTAACAACATAAGTCTTGTGATTGAGCAGAAAATGGAATAGTTTGGAAGTTGCGAAGTATAAAGCACAACATAATTTTTTAGGTTCAATATAACGAGTTTCATATTCATGGAGGGTACGGCTTATATAGTATACAACCTGTTCATGACCCTGCTCATCTCAATGAGTGAGCATGACACCTAAGGTGTGATTTGTAGTAGATATATAAAGGTAAAAAGGCTCCCCCTCATGAGGACCTATGAGTAGGGTGGAGATAAGAGATACTGTTTGATCTTGTTGAAGGATTTTTTACAATTGTGGTTGTATATGAAGTTAACATCATTACGACGGAGATGGTGAAAAGGATAAAAATGATAAGATAATTGTGATATAAAGCGACGAATGGATTGGAGCTTACCTTGGAGGCTGCGTAATTGTTTAAGGTTTGATGGAGGAGGAATTTTGATAATGGATTTGATTTTAATGGGGTCTACCTCAATCTCTTGAATAGATACGATGAACCCTAAGAGTTTTCCACTGAGAACAACAAATACACACTTAGTGGGGTTAAGATGAAGAAAATATTGAATGAGATGGTTGAAGATAACATCAAGGAAAGCGAGATGATCACTACGTTGTTTTTATTTTCCTAAAATATCGTCTATGTATTATTCAATGGTTTTGTGAATAATATCGAGGAAAATATATGTCAAAGTAAGTTAATACCCCCGCATTTTTGAGTCCAAAGGGCATGAAATGGTAAAATAAAGTCCCTAAGGGGTAATGAAAGATGTTTTGTATTGATCTTCAGGAGAGATGGGTATTTTATTGTAACAAGAGAAACTATCCATAAGGGAAATCATCTTGTGGCTAGCGGTTATATTGACAAGCTGATCGATGTTTGGAAGAGGAAATTTTTCTTTAGGACATGCAAGATTAAGATATTAAAAATTAGTACAAATGCATAAATTTCTTGAGGCCTTGGTTACGGGTACAATATTATAGACCCATTGTGGATAGTTAATGGGTATGATAAATTTAGCGGAGAGTAAGCATTGTAACTCTTATTTGATGAGAAGAGCTATATGAGGGTGCATCCTATGTAGATTTTGTTTGAAATGCTTGGTGTTATGACAAGTGAAGATGATGTTGGTGCAAGACTTGACATATCACTATATGATCCGTAAACAGGGCCAAAAATTTTAACTACCCTCAGACTGCTATAGGAACTTGTTAAAAATTCCACAAAATATTATCAACTTTAAAATAAAATTTCAATGTAAAGAAAGATAGACAAAAACTGCAAAGAAATTTGATAACGGAGTTCAGAAAATGCCTTCGCCTATGGGTTTAAATGTTGAATTGATTCATTACACTTCTGATTTGTGAAAAAATAAAATTTACAAATGAATCTATGAAGGTACAACCTAAACCAAAAAAATATACTAGTTGATTCCAAATAATCCGAACTAGCCTCTAGAAGAAAAATAACAGTTGATTCCAATGAATATGAATTGGCTTCCAGAAGAAAAATAACAGTTGATTCTAATGAATCTGAATTGGCCTCTTGAAGAGAAATCTGAGTTGATTCAAATGAATCCAAATTGGCCTCCGGAAAACAACTAACAATTGATTCCAATGAATCCAAACTAATCCTTTGAAGTACAAGTAGTATTTTCCACAAATAGCTACAACTCTATTACACAGCCACAATTAGCCTCTACGTAGAACAAAGAACTGAGTTGAGCAATGTGTAGAAGAACAAGTGCCCCAATTGATCTACAATGGATCCAAACCAGAACAAAAAGATGATCACACACCTAGTTGATTTAGAAAGAATGTAAACTAGATAATAAAATGACCACAAATCCAATTGATTCACGATGAATCCAAACCAGATTACAAAAGATGATCATGTACCCAGTTGACTCGTAATGACTCCAAAATAGAAAAAAATCTGATCAAGATCCAGTTGATTCGCAATGAATTTGAACCAAAAAATATGAAGACGATATCTCCTCCATGTCCACTGAGTAGTGAAACTCAACCTATAATGACCAATTTATAAGAATAAGTCTCCAAAAGTCTTCCTTCAAAGAGCTACACACTTGACGAAAGCTCCAGATGAACTCTAAGTGCTCGAATGACTTTTGTAGGGTAAAGCGGTATCACAACACCTTCAAATTAGGAAAACAAATAGACCATCAATAGTGTATCAAAATTTTGAGAATTTCTCCAGTTTACACAGAAGGGTAATTCTTCCTCTAGGTGCTTAAAAAACGATGATTTCCACAGGCTTCCTCGTAAGCACATGGCTTATACACATAACAGTGATTGAACCTCTCTCCATAACTCCCAGCTAGAAATCTTAAATGGAAAAACAAGAGGTCTACTAGGAGCGTCTCAGGGTGATGGATATTTTTCTAGTCTACACCAAGTTACAGAAAAGCTCCTAAGTGCCCTGAAAATGGGCATTTACAAAATAGCCTATAATAGGTCTAGATCACCATGATAGGTCTGTGTCAACAAATAACCCCGAGCTCGTTTATATACATGTCGAGATATTATGGTATAGCAGTGGGTATTTATTCCGTTAAACGGATGGTTGGGGGTTCAAATCTCCCTAACCGACCCACCAACCATTCTATCTCCCCGAGGATTAAATCCCACATGCATGCATCGGAGGGGAGCGGTGTAGTTGATATACACCTAATTGCTCATTCTTTCTTGTGGTTGCGGCCACGCCATGGATTTGTTTGTCCACATAGCGGCTTCAGCGGTGGCTAAGTTGAATGACCCCGTCCCAAGCTATGTTGAATGGTTGGTTGGAATGCCACGTTAGGTAATGGTGAGTTAATTAGAGTGGCCGAGCTGTTAAGGCCCACGTGGATGTTGGCTATTGAGCTATGTAGAACCCACTGGTTACAATGTGGGTGGTGAATATATGGAATCCAAAGTGAATCCATAAATGATGGGCGATGGTATTTGATAGCCCACATTGACCGTTGAACCATGTAGATCGCCGAGCTATATAAACTTGCCTTGCAATATAATAACTCGTTGAGGAATTAGAAATCTCACCCAACCGAGTTGGCTTGGTATGAAATGTGGTGGTAGGCCACATGGAGGCCTGAGGACCCACCATGTGGTGAAATGATGATGCGGTGGAAAAGGCACCCCTATGTGAAAAGAGTGTGCCAAACTTGGCTGAGGGCCCCCCGACCAACAAAAAGTGGGGTCCGCCTATCCGAATATGAGTGTCAAAGATCAACATCACAAAACCAATATTATTTCTCTTTTGCTTACACTTTTCTTCCGCCACTTGTCACTGTTGTATTGGCCGATTGACTCCGCAGAGTCTGAACCACGACCAAACTTTGACCAACCATAACTTGAGCACACGAAGTCTATTTTCCTGTGTTCCAGGTACTGACGAAATTCTCATTGAATGCTCTACCACTCTATCATGGTTTAGGGAGATTTAGGGGACTCTCGACATCCCAAAATTTCCTCCAGATCACACCTCCCTAGTGAGAAGGTTTTTTATCCACAAAAAGATTTGTGAATCCTAATCCCGGTGTTGTTGAGAAAAGATCTAGGTAGTATACTACTAACCGATGAACAAAAAATTGACGAATCGATCATGGGACATGTGGTACATGCATCATGTTGTTGACACCTCCTAGTAATATTCATCCTGTTGTATGGAATATGCCTTTACATAGAACGAAGTTAGGTGACATTTCACAAAGACACTTTTCTTCACCCCGCTACATGGTCATTGCCTCTACACGGTATGAAGACGTTCCTGATGGTGTGATGGTGAATTTACCCCGCTGCACGTCCTCTACCTCTACATGACACCAAGTCTCTAATGGTGATGACAATAAGGTACCATCCAGTTGCGTGGAAAACCACAAGAAGCCTCAAATACGCAGATCAAAGAACCAAACTAATGTCAGGTGAGAAAGATGATCAGCTACCACTTTATTGCATGGCCACAATCTTGTATGCAAAGTGACATTCTGCACTGATATCCATGAGCTCAACAATGATGAATTTTAATTTTTTCCACAATCTCTACCTCTACACGGTGTGAAGTCTTTCGTTGACAATGACTATCAAGTACCAATCTATTGCATGGCCAGAATCCTTTATGCAAAGTGACGATCTAACTTGATGTCAGATGCCAACAATGATCAACTACCATTCTGCTACACAATCATAAGTCTCTACATAGAAAGAGGATATGAGTCGATGCCAATGAGATCCTATGTCTGCATAAACTGCTGAAAAATCTCCAAGCTTATAAATATGAGATCAATCCTATACCCAAACTGTAACAGGAACTCAAAAGTTGATTGGGAGATATAAATGGAGTACGTTCCAAATTTAAATGTAACAAAACCATTGAGTATGATAAACATGTCCCTCGGCCTTTCTCACAAATCTGGACCAAACTTTGACTGACTATAAATTGAGCATACAAAATCCATTTTCTACATTCTAGGTACTATCGGAAACCCTGTTGTATTCTCTACCACTTTGTCATGGTTTAGGGAGATTTAGGGAATTTTGAAGTCTCAAAATGTCCTCTGGATCACTATATGACCATGCAAAGGCTTGATTATATTTAGATAGGAAGGTAGTGAACTCATTTAACTCTTGTGGGTCTAAAGATTGACTGGCCTTAACTATGTGAGGCTCTTTCAGATTCCATATATTGACATCGATAGTGGATTCCTTGAAGAGTGTTGAAGTGTTAGGTTGTAAGTATTTCCAAAGGAAATGGTCCTCTGCTCCCATATAGGAAATAATATCTTGATTGTCTTAACATCGAAGGATGTTGATGATGGGTGAGTCCTCTTCGATCATTTCAGGACATATGAGAGGAAGCATTTTAGTATCATGATTAGTTTGATAAGTCAATGGTCCTAATATAATATTATTGACTAAACAAATTTAGGAGGAATGGAAATGGTGTCATTTGTGTCAATAGGGTTGTCATGGATGGTTGAGGACAATGCTTCAAATTCGATGATAGGTGTAGTGGTAGATACAGAGGATTTGGAAGTCAATTTCTCTTAACTGAGCCCATATTTTTGTGGGGTTTGAGGGAGTGTTGGATGATTAAATCGTGGATACCCTATTCATAACGTCCTAACCCAAAACCTTTCTAGGAGCAACGATGGAGGTATATTTATGTGAAGACTTGGTTATATAAGAATTTAAATTCTAATATGAAAGGCATGTCGTGATGTTTATAAGTAGGATGTGAATAGGGATGGTTGATCCCTCCATAGATAAGATTTGTTTTCAAATGTGGGGGACCATAGGAGATGAAATATATGACGTTAGGTTTGTGCATGGGATGTTTATTAGGTCTTCCATATGTTTTAGGTGTGGGAAGTGAATTAAGTGTGAGGAGATGATACTCCCCCAATGAAAGGTGTTTCATAACATCATTAAAGGAATAATTTTCTAGTAATTTGGATGATGGGATGGATGAATTGGTGGATTATACATTGGAGGATCCTAGGTTTGAATTGAGAATGAGTATGTCATTTAGATGGTACATAATGTTACAAGATCTGAATGGATTCAGATCCACGGTAACTGTAAATATTTTACCTTTGTGTTCATACTTGAGCAATTGATGGAGTGTTGATGGGATACAATGCATGGCACGCATCCAAGGTCGGCCTAACAATATGTTGTATCAGAAATATCCTTCTACCATATAGAAGAGTGCGGGAAGGGTTTTGACAATGAATTTGAGAGGTAAGGTGACTGTACCCAATGTGGAAGGGATTATAGTGTTGAAGGATCATATTACAAATGATGTTTGGGCTATAATGGTATTTAGTAATCAAATTTAATTAAAGGATTAGTTTTAAGAGTGCCTACAAGATTTGTAAATAGTTGTGGATCATTTAAAGGCACTGATACAGAATGAAGGGCTTCGATCATGGTTTGTCAATTTGACAGTGAGGTCTGAACCAAATCATAAAGATACATCTTGAATGGAGCTTGGTGAAGTTGTTTGATGATTAAATTCAATACTATGATATTGGATTGTGTAGGAGGAGTGGGAAGGATAAAACCTTAGATTTTGTGGATAGTGTTTGGTTAGATGATTTAGAAGTGATAGGAATAGAAACTTTAGAATTTTATGAAGTGTTGGGCTCTTGGGTACTTTCTCAAGTGGTGATACGTACTGCATCAATTTGATGAGGAGGAATCTTGTTGTAAGACTCCTTAGTGGTTGGATATGTAGATGATGATTTAGATGTATTAGTTGCAGATATCTTGCAAGATGTTTTTGATTTCTATAGATCTAAGGGAAGAATACCCTTATTGGAAAGGTGTTTGATGGCAATGGGAAGAACTTTAAAATGTTCTATCGAGTGTCTTAGTGTTCAATGATAGTCATAGAAGGCATAAAATTTGTACCGGGAAGATTTCCAGCCTCAGGAGATGGATGGTTAAGAGGAGGTAGTATTATGAGTGACTATTGGAGAATTATTTCAAGGGTTGATGCATATTATCCTTTGGATGCAGATGTCGAAAGAAGTGACGCTTCTTTCGATTTGAATGATGTGAAAGAAACTAATTTTGGTGTGGTTTCTATAGACATGTGCTGACGAATGGTTTTTGATTGTGTGATGGTAACAGATAACTTAAATGATGGATGTGGCCCCAGTATGGAAGGTAGGAGTTTTGATCTTTGTGTTGAAGAAATAGGATGGTCGTGGGTTATGATTTTAATTTTTTCAAATGGATGGATATGTGTCATAGTATTTTGAGGGTTGTGTGTGTAATTTTTGGCCACGTAATCATCAAATGAGATTTTCACAATTTGTAAGATATGCTTCTTTTGTAAAATTTTTGAAGAGCTTATAGATAGGTTTGATGAGGATGTAGTAGATGTGGATGAAGGAGGTTCATTTTCAATGATAGGACTTAAAGTTGTTATGGACTCAATGTTTTATGTTTTTATAATGGAACTACTAGTGGATTGCTCAGATGTCTATTTTGTGATAGGAGTTATGGATGTGACATGTGATTTCTCATTAAATGTATTTATAGTGTGATGAGTCTGAATATGATTAGTTTTTTGTTGGCGAGTAAACAAATAATGGTTCAGGAAAGGTTTTTTAAATACATATAAGTTTTGATTTTGAGGTGCATTAGGATTATCTAAATGTAAATCACCTCTACCAATTAAATTTTGGAGGAAATTTCATAATGAGTGACACCTGTCAATGTCATGGACTTTGAACCTATGGTATTTACAATAACCATTGTCCATATACTGAGAGGGTTTTGTAATAGATGTATCTATAGGGAGGATAGGTGGGAGAGTGGTCATCTTAGCAGCTAGGATTTTATCAAATATAGAACTATATGACCTGCTGATAGGAATGTGGTTATGTTGAGCACGAGAGAATTTAGTAGTTGAACGTTCTTTGGGAACAGTTTTGATGACTACTTCATTGGTTGATGATTTGGATTTTTATTGAATGTAGGATGGTTTGGATGGAAACTCCATTTTAGATTTCTTTAGTCTAAGTCTCACTTTTCCTTCTTCGAGATTGTGGAGCTTTAGTTTATGAGCCATCATAAAGGATTCATCAAACATCCAGAAGGATTGGATTTGAAGTTTGAATGAGATATTCTTGGTTCAGGAGAGTGAGAAAATAACTCGATTAACTTAGTTTATGGGAGGGAAAATAATATTTAGTTGATAATTCCCCTCTAATAGGTGAAAAAATCTACAATGGATTCATCTTAAGATTTTTTGATTACATATAAGTCAGTGATGGTGATTTTGCATGCGATGTTTATTGAGAAGTGTTGGAGGAAAATTTGAGCAAGATAAGAGAATGAAAAAAGTAAATATTGTGGGATGCTTTTATACCAGTCTAAAGAAGGACCGACTAAGGACATGGAGAATTTTCTTAATATTAAGTCTTGATCATGAGTTATGAGGTACCATGCATGACGGAAAGAGCCCAAATGTGTTTCTAAGTGTCTTTTGCAAAGTAAAATTTAAGGAACTTTGGGTAGTTCCTAGTGATGGGGAAAGGATTTGTACGGTATGAATGGATGAATAGGTTCATTTCATATATTTTCATATGATAATGTGTTTTTGGGACCCATAGAAATGAATTCAAGACTAGATATTTTGTTCATTAAAGCCTGTAGAGGTCCTGTTTGTGGTTTTTGTTATGTGTTGGATGAAGAAGAACCATGTTGATTATATGTGAATTCATTTGGTTGTTGATATGATTATGGGATATTTTTCTCATGAGTACCTAGAGGAATGCTATAAAGAGGTTATGAAATTAAAGGTTGTGACAGTTGAATGTATTGGTATTGGAAAGGCATGGAAGTGATAAAGAGGGGTTGTGATTGTTGTGGTATGTGTTGAAAGGGAATTGATGTGTGAATAAGAGGTTGTGACTAATTTGGAATATGTTGGAAGGGAGTGGAGGAATAGATGAGTGGTTGAGAGTGTTGAGGTATGTTCTGGAAGAGGATAGAAGGTATGAATGAGGGGTTGAGATTGTTGGGGTATGGATTGAGATGATTTTGGGATATTAGATTATTGTTGTGAGGATGGGAACCCATAGTAGAAATAGAGATGGTATTAATGAGTGGAGTCAATGTCAGGATAGACATAACTACTTTTTTGGATGACATATGTGGGCTATTGGGACATGGTAGCCATGAGCTATGCTTAATGGGATGGATACATGAAACTCACAGGGAGGAGTATGGATGGTAGAATAAACTAAATGAGTTGATGTGGATGAGTATGGTTTAGTTTTGTTTTGGGATGATGTAGATCTGAATGAGAGGTTTACTGAGGATGTGGATTGTTATTAGTCGTGTCTTGTGAGGATACCACATTAAAGGTTAAAAGATATGATAGGGGCCGAAGACATGATGCTTGGATACTTCTTTATTGACTACTAGGAGGATAATGATGTATCTTGTTGGATGACCAATTTATGATAAGGGTCGATAAGATGCCGAGAAAATTCACTATGATGTGATGGTACAAAGGAGGTTTTTTTCAGGAGTGAACGGTTGGCAGGTGAACACCCCAGGATATAATATATGCATTAAGATCAATGGGGTATGAATATAATATTTTAGAAAAGACAAGATTCACACTATCAAAGAAATGGGGACTAGATGGATTGGGTATTTCAGATGTTTGGAATATTGGATGCTAAAATAATGTGGAAATTCTTGATCTAACTGGTTGTGAGTATGATAGGAATCGCTTCATTCTTGATCGATAAGACATGTAACGTCTTCCATGCGGGTTTAAGCATGTTGCAGTGATTGTTGGGTTTTCTACATGTTTTTTGGAATCAATTTAGTCATATTGTTATAGTTTTGGAGATTGATATTTTTTCCTTATAGTAACCATGAAAGTAAAACAACCACCTAAGAAAATGGAAAATGAAGCTAGATTGTGATTTATAAGAAGAAAACAATTCATGCAAAAGGAATTCTTAATTATCTCAACTACTTAATAAAAAAATATGAAATGTGAAAATGGTTGATGGGATCCTAGGAAGTGGTAATCTAAGTATGGTTTTAAGTGATTTTTATGGTTGGATTCCTTGACCCTACAGGCATGCAGCCTAAATTTGTGTTGGTGTTGGTACAAGGCCTAGTATTGGGGTGTACTCCCTCACTTCATGGTCTTGCAATAATAGGGGAGTAAGGTGCTTAGCTAATATACTGAAAACTCAGATTGATTATACTTGGACCAGAACTATGAGTCAACTTCCCCTCTTGGTGATTAAATCCAAGTAGGTCCACTTGGGTAGGAATGTTTTGATGCAGATTTGTATTCAAAGTGATTTGGTTGTGTGTGGGGGAGATTAAATTGAATGCAATCAATTAACCTCCTAATTAAAATATGTGATCAAGTAGAATGAAGAGGTTCATTTTAAACCCAAAAGATAACTATTTATTTTGATGAGGACTTGAAACAAAAATACAATGCTTGAAAATAAAAAGAAAGGAAAGAAACACGTACCTATAAAACACTTCCTTTTTATTTATTTTTCATTCTTTCATTTTTTTTAGCACAGCTACAGTGCAATAAGAAAACTCCCAAGACATGAATATTCAAGGGTTATATGGAAACAGAAATATAGAAAAGAGAATATGAACGTTAAAGGTTGATTAACTAAGCAATTAGAAACAATCTACAAGATATCACCATAAATTCATAGGAATCGCTAGCGATTCACTAAAAAAATTGGCGATATGACCAGATCATTAGTGATTACAAATCAGAGAACCTAAATATGGAAGTTAATTAATTTTAAATGAAATAAAAGGGAAGAAGTGTCCCACTAGGTGTGACAAAATGTACCTAAGAGTTTCTTACTTTTCTAGCTTTAACTTAATGAAGTGAAATTAACAAGAACAAACCGACCTTAGAGGATGGTGGGGTTTACCGATACCCATAATGATAGATGTTGATGTTGCTCAGTATGTGTTGGATAAATCATCCTTCCTTCTTTTTTTGACGAATAAAATTATATATCAAAGACACTAAACAAAATTATATTAGATAGATTGATAAATGAGGTTCTCGGCGAAGGATGATTCCAAGAATCCAAAGGGACTTCCTTGGAGGATGTCAGCCCACTTTGATACAATTAAGAAGGTTGATAACAATGATAGAAATAAATGGATGATAAACATATGTAGATAATAGATAAGAAGCTTTAGAACACGAGGTTGAAGGGAAAGTCTTGTGTAGCTTCAAATGTGGCCCAAGAAAGGGTGGATGATATCTGAACAAACTCAAAGTAATCATACTAAAATTATTTTGTTTCTTGTTGGATGTCATGGATTAACTCAATCTGATCCTCGATGTCCTTAATGTCAATGGAAAATTGAATTGAACAAAATTTCAACTCATGAAGGATGTTGTATTGTTTCCAGAAGAAGGGTTGTTGAACTATATGGGAAGGTTATAAATCCTTGTGATGGGATGAGACTAGCCAGGTACTATCCATCTAAAGTAAATCCATTCTTAAAGTGAATATGTTAAAGCCAAAAGAATTGATAAAAATTGAGACAAAACTCATGAATTGACAAAGAGGTGTAAATTTTTAGGGATCGATGGTGATTCAAAGGAATCACTAGTGATTGGGAAGTAATCATTGGTGATTATTGTAAAGATGACAATTTTGATTTTAAAAATGAGTAAAAAAAAGCTCTGAAATGATTCGATTATTTTTGTTGTTCTATGAAAGCATAAATGATTGAACAAGACAAATGAATACCTTGTAGATGTGTAAATATCTTGAAGGATGCCTTCAAATGTTGAATGACACTGATTGAAGTTGATGAACAACTAAATGAAGCCTTTTGAGAGATGATTGATGGACAAAGCTACCAAAATTGATGTGTTTCTGAGAGATTGAATTTGATGTAGGTACCTTGATTATCTCTAGAAATTATTAAGATTAGTTATTGATTCGAAAAACAAAGATTATTTGAGTAAGATAGGTTTCTGAATATCCATGAGAAAGGAGAAAAAATCATATTTATAATTTAGCAATTGGTTAGGATCGGTGACAATCTAGTTTTTAGGGGAAAACATTTAGGAAGTGGTTGAAACCACTTATAAATGGGGTTTTCAAGAAAGTAATGAGGGAAAATGGTTAGGGGGAGGTTATGGATGAGTTTTAGAGGTTAGGATGTGATAATAAAATATATTTGAGTTATTTTAAAATGGTTAAGGTGGATTTAAAGTGGTTAGGTAGTTTAGGATAAGTGACTAGTAATTTTATGAGAGTGTAAAATTATTTTTACAAAGGTGTGGGGAGGGTGACTTAGGATAATGGTTTTTAGATATTTTTTAGATTAAATAATGTGTGTATAATATGAAGTAGGTTGGTTGACAAAAACATGGTGTCTACATCTACATCTACTCTGTGCAGATGCATACATGCTTGGTATGTACATGCTAAGATCAAGCAAGAGACTGCAAGTTCACACAATATGACTGAAGGCATGGCTCACACTTTTGATTATTTTTCTAATAAATCACCAATACATGAGGCCTTATAGATCATGAATCACATCACATTGAGAGATAACACCAAGGTAGAAGAGCTCATGGTTCAACTCTTAGGATAACCTGGGACTGATATGTGTGAGGATTTAGTGAAAATAGAAGATATCCAATTAGTGCACACATGGAGAGACAATGAAAAATGGAAGATGGTGTATCTCATTGATAATGAAGAATTGGATAATGTAGACATTAACCATACAGAGGGTACATGTGAAGTGATGGACTTTGCAGATGAGAAGGCACACACGTATCATGTTCCTATGAAGACCAAGAAGGTGAATATTAGCACTAAGGATGCGTCTAAGGAGGCTATCATTGGATATTATTCATTAGAATAATAGGTTATAATGATCATTGAACTGTTGCGTAAATTCCAAGATTTGTTTCTAAGAGGTTACCATGAGTTGAAAGGTGTGCATCCCTTGTTTGGAGAAATGAAGATTAAGCTAAAATAAGGTGCATGTTTCATTTGGAAGAGGCCCAGTAGGATGAATCCAAACCTACACATGAAGTTCAAGGAAGAGATTGAAAAAATGCTTAAATCTAGGATTATTAAATCAATTGAGTAATTCAAGTGGGTTATCCCCATGGTGATCAATATAAAAAAGGATGGTTGGATAATGATATATGTTGATTACAGTGAAATCGATGCTTCATGTATAATAGATATGTTTCCCATGCCATTTACAGAAGAGATTCTTGAGGGAGTTGCAAGGCGTAAAATCTATTCATTCACGGATCGATCTTTAGGATATCATCATGTGCACATTGCGTGTGAGGACCAGTAAAAGACCACCTTCACCACTAAATGGGGAAATTTTGTGTACACTATCATGCCTTTTGGATTGAATAATGTGCAAGAAATATTCTCGTGTATAGTTGTGTCGGCATTTGATGATTTCATCCATAATTTTTTACAGGTTTATCTAGATAACTGGACCGTTTATGGGCTTGTGAAATATCATTGTGATAATTTGAGATTGATGTTTGAGAGATGTAGGAAAATTAACATTTCCCTAAACATTAAGAAGTGTATATTTTCCACACCCTTTGGCACTTTACTAGAGCAAATCATTTGTAAGGAAGGACTATTCATAGACCTTGTTAAGACTGCAGTGATTTTGGGATTGGAAGAACCTACCAATCATAGTGACGTGTGGGGTTTCTTGTGGCATACTAGTTATTACAGGAATTTCATCAAGGGATATGCAAATATTTTCGTGCTCCTAGAGGAATTGTTAGAACTATAATATTAAGTGAATCATAATGTTTAGTTTATATTTAAATAATATAGAATAACTTATATTTTTATTATTTAAATATAAACTTTATATTATTAGTAGTTATTAATTAACTAACATTAATCGGGGAGGTTTTCCCCATAACTTAAGAAGGTCATAACCCTTTGGGTTATTTAAATATGACCCTAGGTCATATTAAGGATATATTGGGTGATCCTGGTAAAAATAGGGAGTAGAAGTGAGGAGGGAGTTTTTACTGGACTGGTTGTAAAATTTTCTCGTATAATGAAAATACTTATTTCCATGGGTTTTCACCCCATTGGGGTTTTCCATGTTACATGATGTGTCAATGTGTTAATTATGTTACGTTTTTATTTATTTACTTTTATGTGCACATTAATGTTTAGTTAATATTTAATAAGGTTAATAAATATTCATCCCCTCATCCTAAAATGGTACCAGAGTGGGATTAAATAATTTAATTTAAATCTAATGTTGTAATAGTTAGGAAGTTAGGTGGTTAGTTAGTTAGTATCCTATTTAACCCCCCTTCCCTCTCCATATAGTTAGAATGAATGTGGTGTGCATAGGTGAAATTTAATTAGAGATTTTAAGCGTGCATGAAAAATTGGAACTCGAGAATTACCAGGGCTTGGAAATAAAAGGTAAGGTTTGAATAAATTTTGTGAAATATTTTTCTATAGTTTGTAAAAGTGTGCAGGTTAATTTGAGATATTAAAAGAGAGAGTAAAAAAAATCAAGTGAAACATAGTTCACAGAGGAGACAAAAATCTATAAAATAGGGTTTTCAAATTTTCTTATTGGTCAGTTAGATCATCTTGTCCCCTGGTAATGTAAAATAATTACTTTCACTTTGAATTTCAAGAAATTATCTTATGTCCTTTATGGACCCTCATTAAAAAATTTGCCCCTATAGTTTATAGTTAGTATAAACTATATTTTAAAAAAATCTAGTGTTATAAACTATGATTTATAAAAACAATAATATATATATATATATATATATATATAAAACCAATTTTATATAGTTTATATAAACCTAAACTATATTCCATAGTTTATTATAAAACTTAACTTATAAACCATATAACCTAAACCTATCTATGCATCCCGAATAATATATAATAAAAACAAACAAACAAAATTTATTATATAAAGAGGAGGGGTGGACCCCTCCAATCCTCCCATCTACTTTAGCACCACTTGGCACTAACTGCGCGGCCCTCACCCACTTCTACTATAAATTTCCACGTGTCCCTGTGGCTCCCTGACTGTTGACCACCTTTTTTTGCACGGGGCTCCACTCCATTAACCTTGGGACATTTTATTCCCACATGGGGAAAACATAGGGTGGGTAAAGGATTTAAAATCCTAGGCCATAGTAGATATTGGTGTGGCTACGGTCACAGCACTACATTGTTTTTGAAGCCATTACAGGCATCATGTCATGTGTCTTTGTGGCTATTTAGTGGCTTGGACGTGGTTGTTTGATTGGTTCAGTGAGCCGGTTCCTAAGGCTTTATGGTAAATAAATAAGGTTTGATATTAATATGGTTTGACATTTACACTTAGTTCATTGGCATTAATATATAATTCAGTAATAAACTCACCGAGTTGGCTAGCCCAACGTGGCTGAGTTGATAGAGATTCATACCTAATAAGGAGCAAGAGCTCCCAATATATATATATATATATATATATATATATATATATATATATATATATATATATATATATATATATATATATATTGTTCTTTTCGAAAATATTAATTGTAAAAATTATTTGTCAGAAAGAGTAAAAACAATATAATCATTTTTTGTTTAAAAATGATATATTCTTATGACACGACAACTAAATTTTCATCGTCGTTTTATTAGAAAACTAAAAAAATTCACTTACATTTCATTTTTTTTTTTAATATCAAATTAACATATTCATGTATAGATTGTACTATTAAACAGGACCTCATTTTTAGCATAAACTGATCGGTGTTCGATTGCGAGGATTAAAAGATGACAGGGGGAATTATATTATAACTATTGTTTTTAATCCTTGTTAATTATTTATTTCCAGTTATGAAAAAATGGGGTCTAATCAATTTTCAATCGATAAATCTCAGATGTTGAATGGGAACAATTATAGAATTTGGAAGATTTGATCGAAGGAAAAATTCATGGATCACAAATTATGGGAAGTTATTAATGGAACTAAGAGAGCTCCGACCAAAAGACAAACAACTACAAAATATGTCATTGCGTATCAACAGAAAGTACAAGAGGCGATGTTCATCATTTTTTGAATCGCACATGATGATTTTTTGCTTCATATCAGGAATCAAGAAAGTTTGAGTAAGGCTTAGGTTTAATTAGAATCAATGCATGAAGGTACACGTATATAAAAAATTATTAAATTAATTATAGAGCTTATGACAACTCCCATGAAGGGAGATGAAAATTTGATAAACTATTTAGCAAAAATAAAAAATATTAAGTCACAATTAGATGGATGTGGCAGTAATTTAATTCAAGATAAATTTCTTTATTTCATTATTCAGTTGAATATTTACGAGAAATTTAGAAATATCATTTCAATTTTGAATTCTAAATATCAAATAGAACAAGATATTCTAGATTTTCAAACCCTTAGTGCTCTCCTCATATAGGAAGAACTAGTAATGTAAAATTTTTATTCCAAGGAGAATTCCACTCAGGCATTTCTCGCTCAGAAATCAAAAGGTAAAACCTTTAGATTCAAAAAAACTAAAAGCCAACTTTTAAACCTCCTAGCAAAGACAAGAAGCCTAAAAATCTAAGAGTTAGTTTTGATGGTAAATGTCAATACTGTGGTAAATTTGGCCATAAGAAAGAGGAATGTAAATTTAAAAATAACAAAAAAAATTCAAAAATCAAAAGGGTAAAAAATTTGACCAAAATCAAAACAAGAATAAGAAAAATAGTCAAAAACCAAATGTAATTGCTTTGTATGCCACCCTTGTCACTGTAAAATAAAATGAGTGGATATTGGATAGTGGTGCCCCTAGACACATGAAATTTAGATATGATATACTATCTAAACTTAAAGAATGTAATGATGAGATCTACTTGGGTGATCATTCCATTCTTGACATTCAGGGACAAGGTAAAGAAAAATCATCAAATGGTTTTATTAACAATGCTTTGTTAGTTCATAAACTTAAAATGAATTTGCTTTTGTGTTCTTAGTTGACTCAAAATAACTATAGTGTAACGTTTTGAAAAGATAAATGGTTTATTAAAATTGAGCATGATGTTACTATATTTTAAGGCTTTCAAAGAGATGGGTTGTGTGTGTTTAATGGATTTCCTTATGATTCTTGTTTAACAACTCAAAGAAGTGACATGTAATTTTTGCATGAGAAACTCGGTCATGTCAACTTTAGGAGCATGTACAACATGTATTGACTAAACCTAGTGACTGGTCTACCACCTATTTCCCAAAATCATGAAACGTGTGAAATATTATTACGTGGTAAGCATCCTGATAATCCCTTTCATAGTCATCATGATGATAATTCTTTCGAACCTTTGGAACTTGTCCATAGTGATGTTCGAGGACCCCTAAAAGTTCCATATCTTAATAGTTCTTTGTATGTTGTCACGTTCATTGATGATTTCACTTGTATGATTTGGTCTTATTTCATTAACAATAAATATGATGTCTTGTCAAAATTTAAAGAATTTAAGGCTTTAGTTGAAAACTCTTCTAGTTATAAAATTAAGAGGCTTAGGCCTAATAATGGGGGAGAATATGCTAGTAAAGCATTTAACTCATTTTGTGTCAAATGTGGCATTTAAAGTGAACTGCCTACTCCCTATTCCCCTTAGAAGAATGGGATTTTGGAAAGGAAAAACCATACCATTCTGGAAATGGCTAGAACCATGATGCATTCAGCTCAGGTTCCTAAATTCCTCTAGGATAAAGCAATGAGCACTGTTGTTCATATCTTGAACAGAGTTCCCACTAAAGCCTTAGTTAATTCCACTCCTCTGGAAAAGTGGTCAAATCAAAAACCAAGTGTGTCTCATTTGAGAATATTTGGTAGCCCTTATTCCCTCTTCATTCCAAAATCAAAACAGAAGAAGCTTGATCAAAAATCTTTTCCTTGTATATTTGTAGGATACGGTGTCAAAACTAAAGGTCTTAGGATCTTTGATCCATAAAAAAGAGAATTTATAGAAAATAGGAATGTTAAAATTTTGGAAAAACCTTTTTTTTCTTCTTCTTCATCTTTTGTTATTTATGATGATTCTAATGAAAATGAATCTGAAATTGAAAATTGTGAAAATAATGTATGTGATGAAGAAATAAGTGTTGAACCTATACTTGAAAATGATATTGTTCCTAGTTCCTCTGTAACTAAAATACCTAGATGGGACGAGTCTATTGTTCAAGACTTTAATCCTGAAAACCTTCAGAAAATGACTATAAGTCATCATACGTATCATGCATTAATGACATTGTATGAACCTGAACCCCAATCTTTCAAAGAAGCTTCTTCTGATGAAAGATGGATATATGCTATGAAATCCGAATATATTACCTTGATTAAAAATAAAACTTGGGAGTTAGTCCCTCCTGAAAAACTAAGTATAGTCGGATCTAGATGGCTATATAAGATTAAATAGAAAGAAAATGGAAGTATAGATAAATTCCAATCTAGATTAGTACCTCAAGGGTTTAGTCAAAAACCTGGTATCGATTACATGGAAAAATTTGTACCTATTACAAAAATGAGCACAATGAGGATTTTGATTGCCTTAATTGCTCAACATGGTTGGGATATCCATTAGATGGATGTCAAAAATACCTTTTTGAATGGTGATTTACAAGAATAAATCTATATGACCCAACCTAAAGGCTTTGAATAACCATGTAAATAAATGTATGTTTGTAAATTGAAAAAATCTTTATATGGTTTAAAACAAGCTCCTAGAGCTTGGTATTATAAGATTAACAATTTTTTCAATGAAGTTGGATTTTGTAACTGTTCATCTAATAATGATTTATTTGTTAAAGTTAAAGAAAATTCTATCATTCTCATTGTATTGTATGTTGATGATTTAATTATCCCTAGTAATTCTAATATTTTAATTACAAAAATTAAAGCAAAGTTAATGCAATATTTTGAGATGGCAGACTTAGGATTATTACATTATTTTTTGGGCATGACTATATTTCAGGATAAAAATTCTATTGTAGTATCTCAATCATAATATGCAAATAATTTATTTAAAATATTTAATATGCTTGATTGTAAACCAATTTATATTCCTATAGAAGTTGGATGTAAACTTGATCCTAAACTTGCATGTGAAAAATATAATCCTACTTTGTACAAGAAACTTGTAGGTGTTTTAATTTATCTAACTATTACTAGATCTGACATTACTCATGTAGTAAGGGATTACTTTAGAGTTTATGCAGCATCCTTATTTGGATCATTGGAAGTTACCAAAAAGCATTTTACATTATATTAAGGGAAAAATTAATTTTGGTTCACATTATACTTATTCTAACAATGCATATTTATATGGATATTGTGATTCTGACCATATTAGTGATGTGATATATTAAAAGTTTACAATTGGATATGTATTCAAGTTTGGTGCATGTGTCATTACTTGGAGTAGTAAAAAACAACCAACAATTTCTATTTCTTCTACTGAGGTAGAATATAGAAGTGCTTGATGGAAGCAGTAAAAGAAGCCATGTGGCAGAATCGGTTGTTTGAAGAGATGCACATGGTAGATAAAAGTACACCTCTTATATGTGATAGCCAAAGTTTCATTTCTCTTGTTAAAAATCTATCTCAACATCAAAGGAAAAAACATATTGAGATACATATGTACTTTATCTGAGAGAAGGTTCTCTATAGTGATATAGATATCCAGTATTTCCTGATTGAAAATCAAGTTACAAACATGTTTACAAAGCCATTGTGTGCTGCAAAGTTCTACAAGTTCCATGCAATGCTTGAAATTTTAGAGGGTCCATTGAGGGGGAGTGTGCATGGAAATGCCATATCCTAGCAGTCGGCTGGTTTTGAATCCTTCTCCTCTACACTTCTACTCTGGTTTAAAGCATTGTAAAAAGATATTTTATGATCTACGTAAATTGATAGAGTTTATAGAAAACATATTCTAGTGTGTGCATCTATTTGTAAAGGAGGTCCTAGTGTTATAACAGTCTCCTAGAGATGTGGTATAAGAATTTTTTCCATGAGAAATGATGGGATTTAGTCTCATAAATCATGCTTAGCCCAAATCATATTTTTGATTCATAGATTCTAAATATTTTTGTACTAAAAGGTAAGTTGAATATGATGAATGTGTTATAATTCCTGTAAGAATACATATACTAGCCTAAAACTTTGGGGTTTGTGGATTTGTAAATCCTATTGTACAAATAGGTAATGTTGGCATATGAATCCCCACTTAATATTAAGGGGGAGTGTTAGAACTATATATTAAGTGAATCATAATATTTCGTTTATATTTAAATAATATAGAATAACTTATATTATTATTATTTAAATATAAACTTTATATTATGTGGTTAGTTATTAATTAACTAACATTAATCGGGGAGGTGTGTCCCATAACTTAAGTAGGTCATAACCCTTTAGGTTATTTAAATATGACCATAGGTCATATTAAGGATATATCGGGTGATCTTGGTAAAATTAGGGAGTAGAAGTGAGGAGGGAGTTTTTACTGGACTGGTTGTAAAATTTTCTCATATAATGTAAATAATCATTTCTGTGGGTTTTCATCCCATTGGGGTTTTTCCATGTTACATGATGTGTCAATGTGTTAATTATGTTACGTTGTTATTTATTTAATTTTATGTGCACATTAATGTTTACTTAATATTTAATAAGGTTAATAAATATTCATCCCCTCGTCCTGACTGATTTTGGGATTGGAAGAACCTACTAATCAGAGTGACATGTGTGGTTTATTGGGGCATACTAGTTATTACAGGAAGTTCATTAAGGGATATGTAAAGATAATTGTGCTCATGGAGGAATTTCTCAAGGCTAAGGGAAAGTTTTATTGGGGTGACACGTAACACCAAGCGTTTGAGACCTTGAAGGAGAAGCTCACCATGAAACCTATATTGTGCTTCCCTTCATGGAGCAGACCTTTTCACGTACATGTTGATACTTTTGGCATGGCTATTAGCACAACCTTGGCACAACTAGGAAAGGGTAATGTGGATCATCCCATATGTTTTGAAAGTAGGAAGTTAACACTAGTAGAGAAGAATTTTACAACCACAAAGTGCAATGCATTTTCTATGATCTACACTCTTCATAAAATTTTTTGGTCCTTATTGGACACAACATTCATTTTCTATACAAATCGTATGGCATTGAAAATCTTGGTAAACAAACTTGTTTTACAAGGGTAAATTTTTCAGTGGATACTCCTTTTTTCAGGAATTCAATTTTACAGTTGTCATAAATCCAAGTTAAAGAAATATGGGACCTGATCACTTGTCAAGAATCAATTATGGAGAGGACACGCAGAGTATTGAAGACACTATTCCTGATGCACAGTTGTTCAATTTGAATCACGTGCTAATTTTTTTGTAAGAAATAGTGGTATTTTTATGCACTAGACTTGTGCCGGAAGGAATGAAGGCATTGGAAAAGAAGCAACTTATTATTCGAGCTACACCATATAAGTTTATTGGAGGTAACCTGTATAAAATGGGTAGAAATGAGGTCTTGCGCAGATGTTTTGTAGAGCATGAGTGCAAATCCATTATGTACGAAGCATATGGAGGCATTGTCGGAGGCCATTATGCTGGAGATACCATTACATGAAATATCCTTTTAGCAAGTATATGGTGGGAGACATTGTATAAGGACACCAAGGCTTTTGTCAAAGCATGTGATCACTGTCAGAGAATTAGAAAGCCTTGTAATAAATATAAAAGGTGATTGTGACCCATAGCTAGTGTGATACTTTTGAAAATGGGAAATTGATTTTATAGGACCTATTACACCACCCACGTGTAAGACTAAAGTGCACTACATCATCACATGTACTGATTACTTAACAAGGTGGGTAAAGGCTACATATAGAAAATATTGCACAATAAAAATGATAGTGATAACAAGTATGGATGTCCATTGAATCTAACCAGTGATAAAAGAATTCATTTTTAAAATGAGACTATTATAATTTTATTACAAGATTTTATGGTGGCACACCATAAGATTACCCCTATCACCCTCAGGAAAATAACACTGCTAAAACTTTAAATAAGATATTGGGACAAACACTAATGAAGATCTGTTATTTTGGAAGAAAATATTGGGATGATAAGGTATCAACCATTCTTTGGGCATAGAGAACAACCTATAAATGGTTGAACAAGGCCACACCCTTTTAGTTGGTGTTTGACATAGAGGTTGTACTACTTATGGAATTTATACTATCATCCCTGCGTATTGCGTGAGCTGGTGATTTGGATGATAAACATGATAAAAATGAGCACATTGATAATTTTGTGTAATTGGATGAGAGGTACGCCATTGCACGTTGGAGCCAGAAGATAGAAAAGAAAGACAGACACATCATGAACAAGTCCTTTGCAGTTGGAAAGATAATTCTTCTATATGACTCCAAGTTTGCATGCCACCCTGGGAAGTTGAAATTCCATTGGTTGGGACCCTTTGTGGTGATCAAGATACTATAATTAGGCGAATGCTAATTGCAAGTGTTGGATGGCACCATGTTTCCTGATTAATTCAATAGGAGTAAGCTGAAGCCCTATTATGAATAAGATTCATTTTTTTTGTAATAAGGTAGTATTGCCACTTAGATTATATTTTACTTTCATGTTTTGTTTTTAATTTGCTTGTTTTTTTGTAATAAGCGTGTTCATGTGCATAAGATGATTACTAGTTATTAATTTGATGCATAGATGACCGCACATACTTTTAGTGTGGGGTGGAAATAGGTGTGACTACATGCACAAGAGAGACTGTGATGTTGGTACTTGGATTAAATTTGGTTTGGTCGTGCATGCAATTTTTTTGAAATAAGGGTTCTCTATGGATAAGAAAAAAGAATGTGCATTAGAAAAAGGAAGGTTTTATAGATGTTATAGGTGGTTAGGAATGAGGGTGCATGAAAGAAATTTCTCATATTGGAAAGCCTCGTGAGAAAAAGGCCACAAAATGTAATGCGAGGGAGGCATAAACAAGACATACTACTTGGTATATGGCACATAGGAAGATGGGTTGTGGCATAATGGAATACATACAAGAATGTCTATAGTTTGTAAGTAGTGGTGCACTAGAAGGTTACATCTGTTGCAAGTGGAAGAAAGCAGGAAAAAACATGAAAAAGTTAAAATCACATTTAATGCTTTATCAAGGGTAGACGAGTAGTAATTAATGTGTTTTTTTGGAAAACTATAAAAAGAGCACTAGTGAATTCATTCTTACCTTGCATATTGAATATTTATAGTGATTAAGAGAAAATTGTGTCTGCGAGTGCAAAGAGATTGTGTGAAATAAATATGAAATGAACCAAAGTAAGTTACACACGACCAGATTTGGAGATCCTTCAGTGTAAGTCAGAGTGTGGAAGAAAGGCATGGAGGTTTATAACACAAAGAGGCTTGAGGATTTTCATTCACAAAACTAGGGTTTGAAGTGGATTCTCAAGGCTCCAATTCACAGAACTAGGGCATGGGGTTGTGTGTTGTAAACCAGAGAAAAAATCAAAGTAGTGTAAGGAGATTGACACCCATTAACATAAAAAATGAGTCAGTAATGGTGGGCATCACATTGGTGGGTATATTTTTTTCCAGTGTTTGCGGATGCAGCGGGAATAACACTAGGAGGAGGAGTAGAGGGGAAATTACCTACCCTTGTGGTGTAGCGATGAAAATATCATAGCACGGTTCTTTGTATAGTTATGTTGTATGATTTTTTACTTGGTTGTGTAATGGTCATTATTGTTTAATGCATTGTTCATATGGTTATAGGTGATGTGTATCAGTAATTAATTATGGACACATCTATCTGCACATTGATGAGGAATGTTCCCACTGACATACTCGCAGGTGGAGGCATGCTAGAGCATGTAAATGATATTATGAGTGAGCATGCCCATTTTTTTGAGCCAGTTGTGATAGTAGAAACAACGTGTACTATGTTTCTTAGTGAGAGGGATGAGGAATATGAGGAGACATAACGAGATAAAGAGGCAGCAGGTGGCAGTCCTCTAACACAAGATGTATTTGTATGTTTTATCAAGTTACAGAGTTACTTCATAGAGTATTTGAAAGAGGTTAAACTACTATGTAGGTAGGTAGAGAGATATATAGGTCGTGATTAGCGACACAAAGTTAGTGATGAGGCTTCTAGTTCTAGAGCGCTTGCAGTTGCAGATAGTGATAACAATGATGAGATATGATATTTATTGATGTATTAATGTAGGGGAGTTGCACCCCAGTGTTGAGATTTTTTATAAATATGATGATGAATGATATATATATATATATATATATATATATATATATATATATATATAGATGGATTTATTGGCGTATGATCATTGTATGTAACGTTTATTGATGTGAAGATGTGATGACGATGTATGATACAATTGTTATATGTGATGCTCGATGTGTTGAATAATGTTTGTATTTTATTAAATTGTGTTGCAATACGTAGTTTTTGATGTGAGTAATGTGATTATAGATAGATAAATGATGATATAATGTATATGATGATCTATGTAATGTGATTGCAAAAAAGTGTATTGCATGTATGGAGAAATTCATGATTAGTAATACAATAGCCATAAACGATGTGTAATACTATGAAATGGTCGTAATAGTATAGTGGAGCGTATTTTAGTAGGATGAAGATGGGGAGAAGAGGATTAGTGATGCCCCCAGTGTATAGGTGATAAGGTTAATTTATATAAGACCCCTCAGCAGTTAAGAATAAACCATAAAGTAAGAGTGCATCATCGAGAACTAATATGATTTGGTGAAAAAGGTAGATTGAACTAAGAAGGTGTGTAGTGCAAGAGTGAAGAGAGGTTCTTATTGTAAAAAATCCATCAAAAGTCATGTAAGAGCCATAAGAACATGAGTGCGTCGTTGGGGGGTAAGGTGATAGAAATCACCTACTAAAGACCAAATCGGCATGGTGTGGTGGAAGCATGTGGAATCAAAGTAGAATGAGTTTATGAGATGAACTAAATGTTGAGTGGATAAGTGGTGGGAAGTGGAGATGTTGAGGGTTGTTAAAGCCAATGTGTAGTGTTAGCAGTACATGGAAAATGGGATGGTGCAATGGTGGATAGATGAGATGGAGGATGTGTATAAGCAACAACCTATGGTGGTGGATGAATAATAAGTTTAGCACTAGATGAAGGAGGTAAATTAACCAAAGTAACAACACACCTAGGTGGGGGTGGAGATATATACCACTCACGAGAGCGAGGGAAAAGGAAAGGATACCCTTATCTTCTAATTATTGCAAGCGATCATGAAGGGTGCAACAATTATTCTCGTTAAATATTTCAAGACTAAAACAGTGGATGTGTCGATGCATTAAGGGTTAATCATGTTACTCTTTAAAGATGGTACCCATGTTCCTTCTAAATATGTTACTATAAATTTTTGGGATGATTGGGAAGATCATGTTAGTCTGGCTGATAGGTGTAAGCTTATGGATTTGAAGGATATGGCTAGGAAGGATTTGGATGTGGTGGAGGCTCTACGTTTTCTTGTAGGTCAGAGTAAGGATACGAGTAATGATGATGGGTTGAATGAATCCAATGTGTTTGTGAGATTTATTGCTAATAAAAATGATAGTCTGGAGGATGTGGTGAAGTGGCTAAAGGTTGAAAATAAAATCTTAATTCGAGGGGCGCAACATCATGGGGTTGAGATAATGATGCTAAGTAATAGGGTTAATGTGCTTCAGGAGATGGTTGTTGTGGGAAAAGGGAAGAAAAAAATGTATGTTATTAGTAGCTTGGAGGATGAAGATGTGGGGTCTAGTCAAGACGTCTCTGTAGGTCCAAGTTTAAGGACGAGGGCTAAAAGAATCTAAGGAGATTTTTGGGACTCTTTTGCTAACCAGTCTTCTATGTGTTTTGTTTCTGGTGTTCTTTGGTCTTGCTAGGCTGGTTCCTTTTTGTTCTGGTTTGCAACTTTGTTGTTGAGTCAATGTCTCCATGACTCGAGCTGGGTTTTTTTTCTTGGGCTTGTTTTTTATAGATGTTTTTTGATGGTTTTAAGATGAGATTGTAATATATTTTTGTATATGGCCCTTGGGGCCTTTGTAAAACTTTTATCTATAAAAAAAAAATTATTCTCGTGATGGCCATTGATGTGATGATAATTGCAGTAAGGTATATCACATTGGCACTGCAAGCGATGAGGTGGATGATGTTGGTTAGAAGGTACGTGAATTAAACAATTTTCAAGTAATGTACGCAATTCATCATGAGGTCTAGCATGATGAGAAAAATGTAATGGTTCTCATGAAACAAGAGGAGGATTATGAGGTGAAGCCATACGTGGAGGAGGAGATGAAGGATGCTTATGCAATGGAGAAGATTGTAAGTTATTGTGAGGAGGAGATGGAGATTATGTAGGATGTTATATAGAGGGGAGCAGAGAAGAAATAGATGATGTATTAGTAGTAGTAATAAGAGGATCTATAACATGTGTAGAGATGAGATCCTGTTCTAGATCAATGACCCTATAACATAAAAGTGTGAATGATTCACATGTCTCATATTGCAATCATTTTTTTAAGGAAAGAATTAAACCATGATAGAAGATAAATTGTTTCTTAAGGTCAATAGGATGAAAGAATAGTTGGTGTATGCAAGCATTGAATCGTAAAATGTAATCAATGATAGGTTTTGTTTTTCCATGATGTAAGCTAGGTAGATGATCATATGTGACTCTAGGGTTGTTATTGACTATGAATCGACGAAGAAAGGCTTCTTCCATCTCACAATAGGTACTAATAGATCCAAAGGAGAGATGGGTGTACCAATGGAGAGATATATCTTTGAGACTATGGAAAAAGGCTTTAAGTAATAATCGATCATTAGAATATGAAGCCATAGCCATACGATAATACTTGAGATGTAAGTACAGATTTCCAATACCATCAAAACATGAAAATGTAGGCATGATGAAATCCTTAGGAAATGTTGAGTTGTTAATCTTTTTGGGAATATGATTGCCATGTAAAGAACTATTATCAATGGAAGCATAATTGGCATTTCTTTCTAATGTGAGATATTGGACTTGATATTGTAAGTGACCAACAACATGCATGAGTGACAAGATATCCTGTGAAGGAATAGTAGATGATGGAAATAATATGTTAATCAGTTGCAATTTTCCATTATGAGTAATCATGGGAATATCAAGAAGAGACATAGAATATTCTAATGCTAAGGGAACACTAAATGTTGGTGCCAAAGAAGTAATAGGTGGAAAAGGACATGTAACATCCATAGAAGTAGTATGACTAGCATCGGAAACATCCCTAGGAGATGAAATGATAGATGGAGATGAGGTGGTAGGATGAGATGAACTAATAGATGAAGATGAAGTGGTAGGAGGAGATGAACTAATAGAAGGATACGAATCATGCATGTTATTAGATACAATCTCAGAAGAAGATGAGAGTGGAGCAGGGGATTCACACTCAATAGTATGAAAATAATTAGAATCATGACTATAAATTTTTTCATTTGAATCAAAAAAAGATTCAGATAGAAGGATATCATTAAGCGTAAAATTGACTTAGAATGAAGGAGTACTAGGAGAACTAGTGTGTGATGCATTATGAGAAGCATTTTCTGAAATAGAAGAAGTATGAGATGCAACCAGAGTATCATCGTGAATAATATGAGAATTAATATGCACATGTTTATTACCATCAAGACTAAGCATGCAACTAATAATACCATGATCTAAGTTTTCATTAGAAATTTTAGGAGTGTGGATAACTATATAACTAGGTATACAATGAGTAAAGCTCATTGGATCAAAGATAATGCCAATGGTATAATTATCAAAGATAGTAGGCACATTGCATTAATTAGCTAAGAGTTTTTGCTGAGTATCATCTGGAAGAGTAACATCATGATATAGGGCAGTGAGTTCAGCTATGCTTGCTTCATTATAGAATTTTTTGATGCTCACATGAGGTATGACTAGCTGAGAAGGAGAAAAATTATCATTATCATATTAGGGTTTTAGTGGATCCTAGGGAAAATAGTTATAAGTTACGAGTTCACCAAAATGATTCAATAAAATTTAATAATTTTATATGAATCTAAATGCACAACTATGATATAATTGATATACAATAAAATATGAATGCTAAAATTTTTATTCAATTTTATTAATGAAAGGAAATGAGAGGGTTAAAGAACTTACCTTGATTTCACTTACCTCCCAGTGATTTGGGATTGAGTATTGTAATGAAACAGAAGAACAGACCATCACAAAACATAACAAAAAAATGCAACAGAGGTGAAGCTAGCTGGAGTGGGGCACCTGGAGATGGATGGAAGCACCTGGGATGCCTTGGTCCTAATTTCTAGGTGCTTGGGTTTACAGAAATGGTTAGAACCTGGTTCTAATTTGGTCGCTAGGGCTTCGCACTTATTCACCTTTTGTCGTGTGTATTTCACACTTGGATCGCTGAGGTACTTGTAAACCTGTAATGAAGAAATAACCTGTAAAACCCTCAAATAGACCTCAAATCCTAAAAAAGAAAGATGAAAAATGAGGTGTCAAATTGTCCGTAGCCGCCACAATGGTTGAATTGCAACTGAGCACTACACTACATCTCAGAACCAATGTAGTTATGTATGTTTATGTGTGCAATAGTCCTCCTAGGTCACCCTCGTGCCAATGATGCCAAGATAGGTGGTAATAACTAGATAGAAATGTAAATGTGTGGATGGAATAGAATGAACTCCCCTTCCTATACAGTGTGTATGAAAAATGATGACCCAAATTTTGTCGTTTTCTCTATGTAGATAGGTATCCCTTGATAAGAATATTTTGTGCGTATAATGGTATATATGTTATGTTTATATCGGGATATTTTATTTAAATTTAAACATTAATGACCCGACATGTTGACTAGTACCTCAGGAGATGAGAGGGAAAATCGAAAAGACCAACCTCAAATGTTAAAAATAATATCAAACATAAAGAGGATAGGGGCACCCATGATGGAAAGGAGCGTATAGCGCTAGTGTCCAGCCCTAAGTGCCAATGTCTAGAGACAAGTGACAACAAATGAGTGAGAATTGATTGACAGGGATCCCTAAGGTCTGACCAGAACTATGTGTATGAGTGATAAGTGTGAAATAAAAAAATTAAAGACAAACAAGAAAAACATATGGACTATGGAATGGTTCATCAGTTAATACTTTTCTTGTGCAAGATCCATATATAAAACAACATACTTGGCAGTATAATAATAGTAGTAAGTGCATGATTTTATGTCTACATTTTCCACCACTTTATGTTGGTGAGAGAAAAATCAGTAACATAAAGTAGATAGAGATGCATACTTGAGAATTCCAGAGAAGATCACATTGATGAAGTACGCAAAGAGTATAGTAGAAGTATGTGCTGAGTGAAAACATATAACATGGTGAACCATGGATCAACATGTTGATCCATAAGGCGTAACAAGAGATGTGGGAGAGTTAAACGAGATTGATGATTATGATGTTGAATGATTAGAGATTTCAAATTTTGTTGTTGATGGAGATGTGATGGGAAAAGGAGTGATCAGTTCCCAACCTAACTACAGGTGTATGAAAAATTGAGGAATTGGGCGTCCTGCCATCAAAGGAAGTGTGTAGGGAGAGAGTTCTAGTTTTATTCTCCAACTTTAACTACATCCTCAAAAGTCTAGCCACTATAGACGGAAAAAGATAAAATTTTGTTGATTTTAGATCCAATTTTTTGATCAAACGTGATAACCCATATAGGATTAGTATAGGAAAGGAATGACGTCTCATTTACCCCACTCTTAAGGTGTCACCACAATGTGTATGTGGTGAATTCCATGTTAGGTCATCTAGAAGCAATTACAAAGTGTATAATAACTTCTAATGTCAGGTTATTTGGGAAAGTGGTGATATACCTCCCAAGTTAGGTCTTCTGGGATAATAAATGTGTTGTGTTCATGTTGATATGTGATTTATTGATTGGTTACTCATGGAGAGATTTTATAGTTGTTGCCCCCAGGTTAGGTCATTGGGGGGAATCACTAGAAAGTGATGTGAAATGTCACATGGTGTATGAGAATTTTTTTGATAATGAAGAATTATAAATGTACCATGATTGTGTAATGGTGTAAGGGGAATTAGAGGATGACCTCAATTGTATGCTCCTCCTTTTGGCAAAAGGAGAAGTGATAAAAAGAATGAGTGTTGAGCCAAAAGTAAGTACATAATGATGTAATGGAGAAAGTATGATAGATGTCATAAAAGTATGTGTATATCAAATGAGAATGATATCAAGGAGAAAAATTATGTGTGAAATTTGTATGATATGGTAGTAGGAAGAATTTTGAAAAAAATTCCACAAACGAGATCGAAATCAGAGTAAGGATGCTCAAGATATGAGGGAAATCACGCGATGTGTATTAGTAGAGAAAATAAGTGCGAAGAGTGACTATAGTAAAGTGAATAATGAAACTTTACTATAAATAGTAATGTGATAAAGTGATTAGGAAACTCATTTATCTTTTGTGTGAGTGTGATAGTAAGCTTTGAGTGTGTGAGGATGCTGCAAGTTAGATCGCCACGATTGAGTTGATTTGTGATGGTAGTAACAACCATGACATTGCGTGCGAAGACAGAGTTGGTAAGCGTGATTTTTTGAGAAATATGTTGGTATTAGTCATTTTAATAAATTTTTGTGAAATTTTGGTTTTTGAATTTCTCAACATTTTGGACTTAGACAAGAACGGTGAAGGCGCTAATGACCTTTGGGACACGAGATCCCAAGCATGGGCACTTGTGTCCTTTTCTTGGGTGCCCCGGTCTTGCTTCTTGGCACTCATGTCCAAAGAGCGAGAGTTGGGTCTAGATTGATGTAAATATGAAATTTGATGTGTGTAGATGTTGTAATTTGGTATTATTGTATATGTATGATGTTCTAATGGTGTTCTTGTTGTTGTTTTGTGGTGTGCATATGGACATATATTCAAGAGAGTTCCATGGTGGCTGTCATTTGAGTACATTTCTTGGATTAGGGTTGTCAGATAGTGAGTGGGATGTTTTGGACCATGCCAGCTATGACACAGAAAAAATGGGGAATGCACCCGGTAATATGCCTATGCTTACAACTTTGTGTGAGAGGTGGTGTGCAGATACTTGCACATTTCACTTACCTATAGGGGAGATGACAGTCACACTAGAGGATGTGTATTTCATACTACAATTAGATATTATTGGCGAGTGGATACACATTATGGAAGTATATGATATGTAGAGATAGATGATGGCTGCTAGATAGTATTTTGTGGGGAATTGAGTTCCTACCAAGGCCCATATTATCCTTGATGCTATTTTGAGATCAGGGATTATGCAATTATAGAATTTTATTGCCATGGTGATAACGTTGTTGATTACAGTGGAGGGTGGTGGTGTAGGTATATTATATAAGATGCATGATCTATCGCCAGATAGAGGAGGAGAGAACTAGGTATGCATGGGCATGATGTGTGTTGGCCCACCTGTATAGGGATCTATATAGGTTTACACATGAGGAACATGTGGGTGGCATTGGAGCTACACAATTGTTTCACGTATAGGCCTATGAGAATATTGTAGTATTGAGGCTAGTTCATGGAGCACGAGGAGAGTGGGTGAGGTCAGACATATTTTCTGGGAGATGGGTAGGTGTACTTGCTAGGAGGATGGATATAGATACCTATAAAGTGATGATAGATCGAATGGGGCTAAGGGCCATGGTAAGGAGGCCATACTGAGAGTAAAGAGGATGGATAAAGGATGTAGTGGAGATATGATGCATATGACAGATGAAGTGGTTAGAATATCAATTTCCAGCAGGGAAAATTTTAAGGTTCCCTCTGAAAAAAAATCCTTAGAAAATATTTGGCGAATATGTGAAAATTATCTTTCACACAAATGGAGAATATCAAGACATCATGACATCACTATTAAATTCTAATAGATGGTAGCTTTTTTACATGCTACTGGTTGGTATCATATTTTATACTACCGACTAACAACATATTGTATATTGTTAGCCGGTAGCATAAAAGAATGCTACCGAATGATTGTATTCAGGAGAATTTTGTGAATTCCTATTTCACAGGAATGGTGAATTGACCTCTAAAATTTGATTGCACCCAGAAATGTTTGGTGAATTGGTCCTAACTTATACCCTAAAAATTTGCTAATTTCAAATTTCAAAAACCATAATATTCATGAATTAATGAATATTTTCCACTAAAATTTTCCTTGGTTTCCAAGGGTGGCTGAGTTATTTTAGGTTGAGTAAGTTTCACAATAGTTTGGTATGGCATAGAATTTGCCCCCAAAGCCCATATATATGGGTTAGAGCTATTAGTGAACTGAGGAGGTTTGGAGTGAGACCAGGGTTGACAAGAGAGCTATTAGTACCTCCTACGATAGACGAGGCTAACGTAGTAATAAAGCCGATAGATGTGGATGACACAAGGTACATCAAGGCATATCGTTCATGGTGGGCATCACATCGGTGGGTATATTTGTTTCCAGTGTTTAAAAATACATCGAAAGTAACACTAGGTGGAGGTGTAAAGGGGTAAGTACCTGCCCTCGGTAGCGTAGTGGCAGGGATATCATAGTATGAGTATTTTTATAGTTATGTTGTAATGGTCATTGTTGTCTAATGCATTATTCTTATGGTTATAAGTGATGTTGATTAATCATTGATTGTGGACACATATATCCACATATTGACACAAAATTTTCCCACTGATATACTCGTAGGTAGAGGCATGTTAGATTGTTTAGATGATATTGCGAGTGAGCATGCCCATTTATTCGATCCTTTTGTGATAGCAGTAACATGTACCATGCTGATTAGTGAGAGGGATGAGGGGTGTGAGGAGACACAACAATCTAGAGAGCCAATGAGTGGAGGTCCTCTATCATAAGATGTATTTGTACATTTTATCGAGTTACAAGTTCACTTTGTAGAGAATTAAAGAGAGGTGACACTACTACGTAGGAAGGTAGAGAGATATAGAGGTCATGATTAGTGGCATATAGATAGCATTGAGGCTTCTCATTCTAGAGTTCTTGCAGTTGCATATAGTGATAGCGATGATGAGATATGATATGTATTAATGTATTAATGTGAGGGAGTTGCCCCCAACATTGATATTTTTTTAACTATGATGATGAAAGATATATATATATATATATATATATATATATATATATATATATATATATATATATATATATATATATATATATATACTATATATATATATATATATAGATGGATTTATTGGCATATGATCATTGTATGTAACGTTTATTGATGTGACAATGTGATGACGATGTATGATATGGTTGTTAAATGTGATGCATGATGTGTTGAATAATGTTTGTATTTTATTGAATTGTGTTGTAATGTGTAGTTTTAGATGCGAGTAATGTGATTATAGATAGATAAATGATGATATAGCATATATGATGATATATTTAATGTGATTGCGAAAAATTATATTGCATGTATGAATAAAGTCATGATTAGTAATAAAGTAGCCATAAACGATGTGTAACAATATGAGATTGTCGTAATAGTGTAGTGGAGCATATGTTAGTAGGATGAAAATGGGGGGAAGAGGATTAGTGATTCCCCCTAGTGTATAGGTGATAAGGTTCATTTATATAGGACCCCTCAACAGTCAAGAATGAATCATGGAATAAGAGTGCGTCATCGGGAAGTGATATGATTGGGTAGGCAAGGTAGATTGATCGTGAAGACGTGTAGCGCAAGAGTGAAGATAGGTTCTTATTGTAAAAAATACCTCAATAGTCATGTAAGAACTGTAAGAACACGAGTGTGTCGTTAGGGAGTAAGGTGATAGAAATCACCTACCGAAGACCAAGCTAGTGTAGAGTGGTGGAAGCATGTGGAATGAAAGAAACACGAGCATATGATCCAAATTGAATGTCAAGTGGAGCAATGGTGGGAAGTGGAGATACTGAGGGATGTGGAAGCCAATGTGTAGTGGTAGTAGTACGCGGAAAATGGGATGGAGCGGTGGAAAAATGAGATGGAGGATGCGCATGAGCAAAAGCCAACAGCGGTGGATAGATAATTACCTTAGCACTAGATGAAGGAGATATAACTTGAGTAACACCACACCTATGTGGGGGTGGAGATATAGACCACTCACAAGAGAGAGGGCCACATGAAATGACACTCTTATCTTTTAATTTTTGTAAGAGATCATGAAGGGAAGAAAAATCATTATCATAATGGCCATTGATATGATGATAATTGCAGTAAGGTCTATCATGTCGGCACTACAAGTGTTGAGGTGGATTATGTTTGTTAGAATGTAAGTGAATCAAACGCATGTGAAGCAATTTACAAAACACATCATGAGGTCTGGCGTGATGAGAAAAATGTAATGGTTCCCATGAAACAGGAGGAGGAGTTTGAGGTATAACCCTACGTGGAGTATGCGATGAAGGATTCTTATACAATGGAAAAGGTTTGAATTTCTTACGAGGAGGGGATGGAGATCATGTAGGATTCTCAATAGAGGGAAATGAAGAAGAAATAGATGATGCATCAATAGTAGTAAGAGGAAGAGGATCTATAACATGTGTAGCAATGAGATCATGTTCTAGATCAATGAAATTTTAACATAAAAGTGTGAATGATTCATATGTGTCATATTACAATCATTTTTTTAAGGCAAGAATCAAACCATGACATAAGATAAATTGTTTCTCAAGGTCAATAGGCTAACAAACTATTTTGTGCATGCAAACATTGAATCGTAAAATGTAATCAATGATAGGTTCTGTTTTTCCCTGATGTAAGATAGGTAGATGATCATATGTGACTCTAGGGCCATTTTTGACTATGGATCGATGAAGAAAGGATTTTTCCATCTCATAATAGGTAGTAATAGATCCAAAGGGGAGATGGGTGTACCATTAGAGAGCATCATCTATGATACTATATGGAAAGGATATAAGTAATAGTTGATCATTAGAATATGAAGCCATATCCATACGATAATTCTTGAGATGCAAGTACGAATATCCAGTACCATCAAAACATGAAAATGTAGGCATGATGAAAGCCATAGAAAATGATAATATGTGAATTTTTTTGGGAATAGGATTTCCATGTAAAGAATTACTATCAATGGAAGTATAATAGGCCTTTCTTTCTAATGTGAGAGATTGGACTTGAGACTGTAAGTGACCAATAACATGCATGAGGGACAAGATATCCTGTGAAGGAATAGTAGAGGATGGTAATAATGTGTTAAGCAGCTGTAATTTTCCATTATGAGTAATCATAGGAATATCAAGTAGAGAAAAAGGAGAGTTTAATGCTAAGGGAAAACTAGATGTTGGTGTTGAAGAAGTAATAAGTGGCAACGGACATGAAACATCCATAAAAGTAGTAGGAATAATAGAGGAAACATCCCTAGGAAATGAAATGATAGATGGAGATGAGGTGGTAGGATGAGATGAACTAATAGACGAAGATGAAGTGGTAGGAGGAGATGAACTAATAGAAGGATATGAATCATGCATGTTATTAGATACAGTCTTAGAAGAAGATAATAGTGGAGTGGGGGATTCACACTCAACAGTAGTAGAATCATGACTATCAAGTGTTTTATCCAAATCAAACAAAGATTCAGATAGAAGGATATCATTAAGCACATCATCGACATAGAATGAAGGAGTATGAGAACTAGTGTGTGATGCATTATGAGAAGTATTTTATGAAATAGAATAAATATGAGATGCAACTAAAGTATCATCCTGACTAGTATGAGAAATATTATGCACATGTTTATTATTATCAAGACAAAGCATGAAACAAATAATAACATCATCTATGGTTTCATTAGAAATTTCAGGAGTGTGGTTAATTGTATAACAAGGTGTACAACAAGTAAAACTCATCGGATCAGAGACAATGTCAATGGTAAAATTATCAAAGTTAGTAGGCACATTGCATTCATTAGCTAAGAGTTGTTGTTGAGTATCATCCATAAGAGTATCATCATGATATACTGTAGTGAGCTCAATTATGCTTGCTTCATCATAAATGGGATTGATACTGACATGAGGCATGCCTAGCAAAGAAGGAGAAGAGGTATCCTTCGCCATTGGGGTTTTAGTGTATGCTAGGGAAAATAGTTCTAAGCTACAGGTTCACCAAAATGATTCAATAAAATATGATTGTTTTATATGAATCTAAATGCACAACTATAATATAAATGATATACAATAAAATATGAACGCTAAATTTTTTATTCAATTTTATTAATGAAAGGAAATGAGAGGGTTAAAACACTTACCTTGATTTGTATTACCTCATAGTGACTTGGGATTGAGAAGTGTGATGAAATAGAATAAAATACCGTTACAACAAACCAAAGAAAAATGTAGTAGAGGTGGAACCGGCTGGAATGGAGTTCCTGGAGCGGGATGGGGGCGCCTGGGGCATCTTGGTCCTGATTTCTGGGTGCCTGAGTCTATAGAAATTGTCAAAACCCGGTTCCAATGTGGTCACTAGGGCTCACACTTATTCACTTGTTGTTGCACTTAGATCACCAAGGTACTTGTAAACTTGTAATAAAGAAAGCACATGCGAAATCCTCAAATAGACATCAAATCCTAAAAAATAAAGATGCAAAATGAGGGGTCAGATTATCCTAAGCCACCACGATGATGGACTTACAACTGAGCACTGCACTACATCTCAAACCCAATTTAGTTTTATGTGTTTGTGTGTGCAATAGTGCTCCTAGTTCTCCCTAGCGCTTATGATGTTAATATAGGGGCAATAACTAGATAGAAATGCAAATGTGTGGATGGAATAGAATGAACTCCCCTTCCTATGTAGTGTGTATGTAGAATAATGACCCAAATGTAGTCCCTTTATCTATGTAGATAGCTAGCCCTTGATAATAATAGTCTGCATGTATAATTGTATGTATCTTGTGTTTATATAGGGATCTCTTGTTCAAATTTCAACACTAATGACCCGACATGCCGACTAGTACCTTGGGAGATGAGAGGGAAAATAAAAAAATACCAACCTCAAATGTCAAAAATAAGATCAAACATAAAGAGGATAGGGGTACCCAGGATAAATAGGATCTCCTAACGCTAGTTTCTAACCCTGTGCGCTAATGTCTAGAGACAAGTGATGTCAAATGAGTGAGAATCGACTGATATGGATCTCTAAGACCTGACCAGAATTGTGTGTATGAGTGACAAGTGTGTAAGACAAAAAATAATAAAAACCAATGAGATAAATGGATGGACTATAGAATGGGTCATCATTGAATACTTTCCTTACACAAGATCCATATATAAAACAACTTCTTAGCAGTATAATAATAGTAGTAAATGTGTGATTTTATGTTTACACTACCCTCAATTTTGGATGGTAAGGAAAAATTCGTAGTTCACCAAAAAAATTTCTTGGGAAGAACACTAGAGATAAGATCCCATGTTTTAAACTACAATTCACCTTCACATCCAGCTATTTCCAAGCATCAGTTAATAGGATCTGTGATGCACAAAAATTAGTTTTTGATGCAGCTAAGGTGGATGTTGAGTTCCACATGTTACACACTAAATTTGAGTACCCTTCTAAGTATGCATATGTTAAGATGATGGAGTGTTATGTCATGGAAATCATTCATGTGAATCTTGTGGTGGGGAAGGACGTAGCTAGGTTATATTCTATCTAAGGCCTAGGATGAAGAATGGAAAATACATCGATGGAGTAGACCTTAGCCTTTCAAAAATTCCAAAGGAAAAGTAGACTATGGGCACAACAATATCATGTGAGGAGAACCCTCCCAGATAAGAAGAAGAAGAAGAAAAGAAGAAATATGAGGAGGAGGAGGTGGAAGAAGAAGATGACGCTGCACCCGACCATGGTCGGAGGAGGAAGTTAAAAAGGGGGTGCAAAGAAGAAGTGCAAGGTGTAGGGACTTTAGGGAGGCACAAGAGATCACCTAGAGTGACCCCAATAAATCAAAGTGTCGAGAAGAATACCCCTCCAAAGAAGAGAAGAAGATGGCTAGTTACCACTGTAGAAAACAATGAGGAGAATCCTAAGGTATAGGTTGCACCTAATGAAGAATCCCCGATCATTAATAATTAGATAAGGATGAAGAAGAGATTAAGGATGAGATTGTGTAGCATGACATGGAGGTACAAAACATGTGTGATAAAGGATCTAGGGAGGAAGATGAAAAAAAAGTCATGGTGAGCCATAAGTGGAGATGGGGTAGTGTGGACGTGAGTGTAGAAAAGTATATACCAATAGGAAAGCACAGTGGGTGAATTATATTGATGATCAATCAAAGGTGTTGCACACAATATTCCAGAGTATGGTGCATAACAAGGACCTTTATGGCTGGGAAGTAATTGATCCAGAAGGAGAAACAATACACGTGAAGAAAATTCTTTTGTAGACTATGCAAACTCACACGACGGAGTCTGAGTTTTAAATTAACAATGAATCATATGCTAGTTGAAAGATGAAGAAAGCACCAGGTATAGTCCTCATGACCATAAAACCCATGGAGTTGACTGATGAGAAGGCTAGTAATGCTCTGAATAAGATGGCATCATATTTAGCATGTATAAATCTAGGAAAGGGGGCCACTATTAGGGTCTTGTTGGAGGATAAGAAGGACAAGGAACATGAATTCTAATGACTTACAAAGGATTTAGGGAAGACATAGAATACCACAAACTATGCCTTCAAAAAATTTATTCACATTGCAGATGTAATTACAACAGTGTGCCCCGACATGGAAGAGAATACTAAGGATGAATACCCTTCATCACTGCACTACTTGGAATACCTAGTAAGGATGTTATTACATGAAGAGAAGTATGTGCAAGGGTCGACAGAAGAATATTTTTCTACAATGTGAGAAAATAATAAGGAAGATGTGGAGAAAAAAATAGTTGAATATGAGGTGTTGGGAACCATGATCAAAGAAGCTTTGAAAAAGGAAGGATGCACATTTGAAAACTATCAAGACCTTGATCCCATACTCAAAGAGGACACCACTTAGGAGGAGACCAAACTTAAGCAAGCATAGGATGCTAAGAAAGATAGTAAGGTTGGGCGAGAATAGATCATGGCTAAGATTGCGCGGAAGCGACATTTTCTTAAGGCCTTGAGAGACACATTTGAGATAAGGCTCAAGGAACTGGGCTTGATGGTTACACAAAAGATGGATGAATTGGAAGGGTTGGTATCAGTCCTTGATGGGATTACTGGGGAATTGAAGCAAAAGGGTGAATAAATGACCCCTAAATAGGTGTCAAACATTTTTAGATTGTTGTTGGATGCATCTGTGAAGGAACTTATAGCGTGGGAAAATATGGATAACATCCTAAAGATATAGCTCCCTAAACTAGTCTAGTCACCCCAGAAACAAAATTAAGTGTGCACTTGTGGAAATTTGATATTCATTGATTCATTTATATTTGTACCATCATTATTTGGTCTTCCATCTCTTTATTTTTTGATTCATTGAAGACATTCTTTGCTAGCATATTTCAAAGGACAAACAATATCCCTAATGTGGGGTAATGTTGGTCAGAGAAAGTTGACTAAGTATTAATATAGCACAAATACTTACACACAAGGGTGTGCACATGGTGAAACAAAGTGACACGTGTAATAGTGAAGTAGGTCAGTGCGTAATGTTGCTTGCATATATGCATAAGGTCAGGGACTTAGCCAATTTTCCAAGAGGGCTAAAAATAGAAAAATAGAGATGAAGTGGCATCCAACAAAGGTATAAAAATAGAAAAAGGTAGGATGGCTTGGGATGCACAAAAATGAGCTATAATTGAAAAAAGCACATGTAAGTAAGAGGAAAAAGGAAACACATGGAGAAATCTAATAATAGGATTAAAGCATGTTGTATATTTAGCTTGATATATTATTAGCAAAAATTTGTGAAAAGCATGTAAGATGTATTTTGATCACGCCTATTATTAGGAAAGTACATGAAAGTGGTGAAGGTAAATTCCACACCATGTGTGTGTGTGTGTGTGTGTGTGTGTGTGTGTGTGTTTGGTCATTACTTAACAAGAGACAGTGTGAATCAAGAGTTTAGCATTTTATGGTTTTGGAGTCTATATGATAGTGTGTAGGGTCATGTGCATTGATGTATTGATCTATGATGTAGTCATATTCTAAGTTATGTAAGGGATGGTGTTTTTCAATGGATAATTATGTATGGGTTGCATAGATTACTATGTTTAATCATGGGTGCTTATATATTTCTTATTATCTTCCATGAATTATTTCCTTATTATATGTGTTGTCATCTCTTTTTGTTATGATGTATCTCTTGAATGAATGGTTATGAGTATGAACACGCATGCTAACATCCTAATAAACATAATAAAGGAGGGACATGGTGGTTGCACGCTCTTCAAGTGAGCTTCCATAATTTTCTGGATGAAGTTCCAGTGTGCATAGCTAAGTGTTGGCAACAAAAAGACAATATATTTTGAGATATAGTTGAATATTCACAATTAGGGTTTTGATGTAGATATGGTTGAGATCAAGCTATGATACCACTTGCAATGAAACTAATTGGAAAAATATGAATATGAGTAGCAAGATAACACCAAACCATACAATTAAACTCAAATGCTCAATATGATACTCAACTACTACCTACTAACTTCTATATACATTATTCCTATGTTATAGCCAACACTAAGGTCGAACCACTAATGATAATATAACACTTATGATATATATATATATATATATATATATATATATATATATATATATATATATATATATTACAATAACCACAAGTTGTCCATACACATCCAATATAAGATATATGATTAAGGGTGTAATAATTGTTGAAAGAACATAGGACAGAAGGTAACTGAGCCATGATGGTTTCAGGTAGTTGAAGTTGTTTGAAAGTGTGGGATGAGATTATGTTGATGTTATCGCTGTTGTCAATCATGATACTTTTAATAAGGGTGTCATTTATTTGGGTAGTTACGAATAGGGGGAGATTGTGGTCTTCAGGTTGTAACGATGGGATCTTGGATTCGTCAAACAAAATGGCTACAAACATTTTTAAGCTACTGATAAAGTTAGCGAATGAATGAGGTTCATATGATTGTACCAGTATGGCTCGGAGATATTCTATAACAATTTTTCAGTGTTGAGGGGAGTTTTGGATCAAATCGTAGAGGAACATCTTGATGGGTTCTTAGTGTAACAATTTGAGAACATTAACTTATATTAAAGTCATAGATTGAGTCTAAGGGTATGTAAGGATGGAGACCTTGGATTTGGAATACAATGATTTAGTGGGGTTGCAGAGATGGAGAAGTTAGGCCTATCTTGATTCTGGGATTTTAAGTATTGGACGCGAGCTCTTGTGGCTATGCAGATAATGTCAATTTGAAATAAAGGAGACTTTCTAGAGGAGACTACAACTTGTTGGTCGTCAGATAGGACTTTTTAGAAGAGCAACAGTCAGGGGACAAGAAGTCCCTCCTCTTTAATGGGAGAGGTTCCCTTATTCAGAAACAAACTTATTTACAAATGTACAGAACATTGTTTTATGGTCAAACTTGGATTTTACGAAAGTGTTTTCCACAAGGATCATCAATCACGCAAGGACTGAGGAAAGGGAAAAAGGAGATGAGCAGAATAGCAACATTCAGAATTATAGATAGCAGAATAATTCCTCCTGTATGCGAAGCTTCAAAGAATTTAAGACAAGATCATTTGCGTTGGCTGAATGAGATTAAATTTAAAGACACAAAGTTCCATAAATAACCTTCTTCAGATTTATTAATCAAGGACACAAAGTTCCTTCTTGGTTGTACAAGATCACTGTATTTGCAAAACTGAACAGTATGCAATCAGAGAGACTAACGAGTTAGGAACAAAATGATCTTCACGATATTAAAGGAAAACACAGAGATAACAAGAATTAGATAGACAAAGAATGAAAAGCCCTTTTGTATTGATTTCTTTAAGATCTATTTACACTTTCAGCAAATATTCCAAGTTCTTCCTCCTCTTCAAAATGGCGTGGAAAGGCCATTATATAGCTTACAAGTCAGTTACTCTTTGTAACCGTTTCTTTTAACTAAAGAATAGTTAAGGACCGCCGGTTACAATACCTTAACTGATTACAAAGAATACGAAAAGAAAGGGAAGAAGAGGAAAGAAAGGAGAAGGAGACAGGTGGCCGGTTACTGGGAGGGACCCACTGTCTTCAGAATCCGCTGCCTGAATTTCTTCAATGACTCAGCTATATCTCTGCCACGAGGGACTGACGTGTTGGCTGCAGACTGAGTCCAAAATCCCAGACATTTCTCCATCTCTTTATCAAACTCGACGTGAGTATGATAATCTTTGTTTGCTTCTTCAATGGCAGACTGAAGAGAACAAATTTCCTTCATCTTTTCCTTAGAGATGGAGCTTTCCTTGAATAGATGATCTTTGACAAAAGCTCTGAACTGAGCTTTGATTTCTTGCAAGGACAAGGAAGCACCAGAGTTTTCATCTTGAAGATGACAATGCATATCTTTGAAAGCAGCAGCTGCCAGTGTCTTGAAAGCTTCTCCCTTCTGCCAACTGTTCTTCATTTCTCCCACAGCTTCCTCCAGGACTTTGATTTTCCACTCTACGCTGTAGACCCAGGATTTTGATAGATTGTCTTTGGCATCATCGAAAATCTTGTTCGCCAGTAAGATGTTCTCATCTGTCTGTCCCATGAGGCGAAGGTCTACAATGCAACTGCTCCAGAGTTTAAGCTCTTTATCCATAACCCCAATAGTAGAGGATAGCTTCTGTTGCAAATTGTCTACCTTTCCATGTAGTTTAAAAGCTTCATCGATGAAGTTTAGCCCAGCAACAAGCATGTCATCCACCATGGCTTCAATAGCTCTGCCATAGACAGAATACTTGTGCATATCTTTGATACTTTGCACTTCATCTTGGCTTAGAATTACAGGAGGCGGTAGAGCAGTCAAGGGGGTGGGGTCCAAAACTTTGTCCTTAGACAAGAGTGACTTGATAAAACTTGTGAGAACTTGGGCTTGTTCTTCCAGCTGTTCAATAGTCTGCTGCCCTTTCTCTACCCTTCCAATGACTCTTGTGACTGTTTCCTGGAGGTTGTGAATTTCACCTTCAGGAGTAGACTCTCCCATAGGGATCCTTGAAAGCTCTAAGTCAGATGTCAGCAAGTCTGATTCTGATTTGTCTACTGTAGGCTTAGCAATCTCCAAGAATTGCTGACCTTGGGCATCAGACACAATTCTGGAGGTGGTTCTGGCTTTCTTGGCACGAGAAGGAGTGGTGCCCAACAAGGCTGCTACAGCATCAAAATTTGGTCCCAAGCTTTGAGAGGAGGATTTCCTCTTCCTTTTGTCAACCAGAGGTTGCACCCAAGCAAAAGAGGAAGAAGAATCTGCAGGAGGGGCAAGGGGACCAAGAGACAGGGAGCTCATGACACTCAGGGTCTGCGCAGCTGTTGACTCAAGCTGAGATGTGAGTAAAGCACTGGAGGCAATGGCGGTAGAAGAATCAGTAGCACCTGGAAGTTCAGTGCTCTGGACCTCCTTGTCCTTATCTGCTGGATCTTCAGGAACATTTGCAGGAGTTGGCATCTCACTTTCTTCACTTTCACTGAGAACAACGATGTTCTCTGGCCCTATAGGCAACTCTACCTGTTTTCTTGGAGGATCATTCTCTGCAGGCTCCTTCTTTACCTCTTTGAGTTTCTTCTTGTATACCTGGGTAGATGGAGAAGGAGTAGATTCTACAGGTCCCTGAGCTGTTGAGGCAGGAGGGGTTTTCACTGGTGTTCCAGACTCTGGAACTGATGCCTCTCTTATGGGTGTCGAATCATCCTTGGAGCTAGATTCTCCTGAGTGCCTCTTGAATTCTCAGATCTTCTTACTGAACCAGACCCTAGTCCTGATTAAGACTGGAGCAAGAATCTCAGCCAGATCATCTCTCTCTTTCTTGTTCCAATCCAGGTCCTCCAGAGGGGTGTGCTTAATCACATTTTCATACTCATAAGAGTATAGCTCAGAATTGTCATCCTGGAGACCTTCAGGAACTTGGTACAGACTGAGTTCTTGGATCAATTGCAGGGAGAACCTGCCACAATGCCTTCTTCTGGCTTCAAAATCATCTGCACAGTCAGCCCAGTAGTCTTCTGTATCTGCCCTATGATGATAGACTATTTTGATGTTCTGTTCAATGAACTTCTTCAAGTCAAAACAGGTTCTTGGCTTGAAGAAATGAACAGTGATAGGGACCAGGGCTCTTTCTATGTTCTGAGCATCCAGAGCTGTTTTGCATGTGTAGTTTCCCAGAGAGATGGGAAAGTGCAAGCCAGAAATCTTCTTGTCTCTGCAAGTTCTGTGCAACTTGTCTAGTTGCCTGCATATTTCAATCAAAGCCATTTTATCATTACAGAACATGGGAAGCCGTAGAGGAGTGTTTTCATAGCCAGCAAGCCTGATATAGGAAAATTTCCTGAATTGAATGAAATAGGCTCCATACTGCGATATCAGGTTCATGGCTTCATCTGAAAACCTTCTTGCAGTATCACCTTCGAGCAATCTGACCACGTACATGGTGAAAGCATCATTGACCCTTCTGAAATTGCGGTTGCTGGTCTCCAAGGTGAACTGCGGGCAATAGGCATACACTGGATCATCTTTGTGTGCATCTATATAGGAGAAACCAAACCACTGCCTGGATGCTGCTAGGGTATACATCAGATATGAAGTCATATAGAACTTCTTTGTTTGCTGGACGTTGGATAGCTGCTCAGCCAAATTCATACTGATGATCTCTGCCCAGTTGATATTTTGTGTTCCCTGGCACACCATGCTGATGAGCGGGCACATCCAGAAATGAAACTCATTGGTGGAGGGCAAACCCATAACCCGAGCCAGCAGGATTATGAAGTCTGACAGTTCTTCGTTGAAATCTGCTCGGAAGAGGGTTTTGGTTAGGCGAGAAGCACCTTTCTTAGGGTTCTTCAACCAAGACTTCGCCACTCGCGCCTTGTATTTGTCACTGTCTTGGTCGAACATAGCCTGTGCTTGATCCCGGGAGACGACTATAGCATTGTCCATCTCCGGAATTCTCAGAGCAGCGCCAATGGCGGCAGCGTCCAGCTTGGCAATGAGTTCCCCATGTACATTTGTCAATTCGCTAGAATCGGGGTCGAAGTGAGCTCCACATGAAAGCACTGTATCAGCACACTGTACTGAGATTGGGAATCCTCCGGCAAAAGCTAAACCACTATCATTAATCATCTGTGCCATTGGTGTAGGGTTTGCATCTGTCATTCTTGCCCAAAAATCACCGAAGTCGAGATGACGAGCTTCGCTGTCCCCTATATTGCTAACGGCAGATTCAAGCGGAGAAATTTGCTCCTGTCCCTGGAACTTGATCTTCATAGTGATAGTCTCGGAGCTGCAACCTAGACTTCTGGAAGGAATTTGCAAATGGAGGGGGGGATCACGCAGGTTTTCAAATGACGAGGGTTCGAGCAAAAGATAGCATGGAAGCAATGCGAAAATGCAAAGGGGAATGCTCGTTATATAGCCGTTTGGAGAGAGAAATGACTTTAATGCGCATTGAATACACAACCACCAATTTGAAAAGCATCATACTTGGAGCGAGCGGGAAAAACTAAGTGTAAATGACACTAGGTACGCTTGGGACATGTGAGACGCGAATGCGCGAAACACGCGGCTCGGCCGGTTCGGGCGAAACAGGGAGAGGACGCACAAATGCATTTGGGACAAATGGGACGAAAATGTGCGAAGTACGCGATTCGGGTGTTTCGGCCGAAATTGGAACAGCGGGCCCGTTTGGACTTGGGACATTCGGGACAAAAAGTTCCGAAGTACGCGACTTGACCGGCTCGGCCGAAATTGGGAAAGCTCGCACTTTTTCAAATGGGGCAGTTGGGACAAAATTGCGCGAAGGACGCGGTTCGGGTAAATCGGCCGAAAATGGGAAAGCTCGCACTTTTTAACTTTGGGACATTTGGGACAGGAAAGTGCGAAGTACGCGGGAAGGATGATTCGGCCGAAATTGGAACAACACGCAAAATAAGTTTTGGGACACTTGGGACAAAATTTTCCGACGGGCCCGAAAATGGGACAGCTTCGGGGATTTCGGCCGGTCGGGTAACAGAGTGCACTTTCGTACTTGGGACAGATGGGACAAAAAGTTCCGACAGGCCCGAAAATCACACAAAATGACCCAAAACACAGATTTTTTCAATTTCACGACTTAGGCACCTCAGAGAAAAACACTTAAACTCAAAATTTTGAAAATTTACTCTTATCAGAGCGGGAAATTTTGAGTAGACAACAGCTGGCTCCTTCTGGGGATGACTTGGTATAAATTCATGGAATGAGACAAGGCAAGAACTTAGATAACCCGGTGAAGCAGACCAGTGCCTTATCCATTGGGCAAAGGAGTCAAAAACAAACCAACACAGAGGGCAACACAAACAACAACAGAAGGGAAACACACCGAAAGCAGAAAAGCAAAAACACTGTACAGAATATACAAAGGGGACTCCCTAGTCACCTAGGACTTGAACAACTTCAAATACTGCCCACTATAAGGAAGTGGGAGGGGGGAACCATCCATGTAATCAAGATAGAAAGAGTTCTTACCAGCAAAGTGTCTTATCTTGAATGGTCCGAGCCATAGTGAATCAAATTTTCCATGGCTGCCACGAGGTTCATGTCTTTTGTCCCATAACAGCACGGTATCTCCAACTTGGAACTCCCTGAACTTAGCTTTCTTGTCAAACAGAACCTTTACCTTCTGCTGGTGAGCAGATATCCTGTCAGCAACCTCCAATCTATCCTCGTTCAGTTTGTGCAGGTACATGATTCTTTTATCCAGAGCATCACTGAAACTAGTATCCTCAATGGCCTTCATCAGGTGCAAGGCTGGCAGTTCCACTGTCACTGGCAATTGAGCTTCCACTCCATACACCACTTGAAAAGGAGACATTCCAATGGCTCTTTTAGGTGTGATCCTGTCTGCCCAAAGAGCATCATAAAGCTTCTTATGCCAGTTTCGCTGAGACTCATTGACCAACTTCCTTATGATAGTCACCAGATTTTTGTTGGTGGATTCTGCTTGTCCATTTCCCTGTGGGTAATAATCTGAAGAATGAGCCAGAGAGATGCCATACCCGTAGCAGAAATCCATTATCTCAGTTGAGGAAAAGTTCGAAGCATTGTCTGTTACAATCTTGTTAGGTACACCATACCTTACCAAGATGTTCTCTTTGATGAAGTTGCATACAACTTCAGAAGTAGTGCTCTTGACTGGAATAGCTTCCACCCATTTGGTGAAGTAGTCAGTGGCAGTTAGCACATGCGTGTGACCAGCACTAGAAGCAGGGTTCAGTGCACCAATGAAGTCTAGACCCCACTGCTGAAATGGTTCCTCAATCACAACTGGCTTGAGAGGTAAAGATGCCAATTTAGGTCTTCCCACAAAGGTCTGACAAGCTTCACATTTATCCACCCACTTGGATGCATCTCTGAACAAAGAAGGCCAGTAATATCCTCCCCGGAGTATCTTGTGAGCTGTGACTGTTGATGAATAGTGCCCTCCACATGCCTGATCATGGAAAGCTGAGAGCAACTTTCTCTGCTGCTCCTTGTCCACACACTTCAGAAATCTCCCATCTAAACCACGCTTGAACAAGGCATTTTCCCATAGTACATATTGTGCTGATCTCAATTTAACAGTCCTCTTTTCCTTGGTAGTTAAATGAGAGGGGCATTCCCCATAGGTGAGAAAATGGGCGATGTCAGAATACCATTCATCGACTGAACTAAGGAATAGAACAGTAGGAATGTCAGCTTTCTCCTCCAGCAACTCATGTTTGGCTCCTTCAGCAATGAGCTCACAAAGACCCCTTCCACGAACCAGCTTGGTTGGTTTGATATCAATGTCATACTCCTGGACTTTAGCCACCCAGTTTCCTCTCTTGGACCCAAATTCTTGCTGTGTAAGAATTGACTTAACAGTCGTATCTGGAACCAGCACCATAGAGTGAGAGTTGAGGATATAGAAACGGAACTGCTTGACAGCTTTGACTACTGCAAAAGCATGCTTCTCCATCATGGTGTATTTCAGCTCATGATTCTTCAGGATATAGCTCATGAAGGCAATTGGTAGCTCATGTCCATCAGAGTCTTCTTGGGTTAAGACAACAGCCAGGGTATTATCTGTAGCATAGCAATAGATGATGAAATCTTTGCTGAAGTCAGGACAGGCCAAAACTGGAGTTTTAGCAATAGCTTTCTTGATACCCTCAAAGGATTCCTTTCCTTCAGAAGACCAACCAAATGCTTGCTTCCCTTTCATCATCTGAGAAATATTCAAAGTTAATTCAGCAAAATCGGGGATGAATCTTCTTAAAAAATTGATCTTACCGAAGAAGGAATGCACGCCTTTTTTACTGGTTGGGAGAGGAATCTGCTGGATGGCTTGAACTCGTTCAGGATCAATCTTAATACCATCCTTTGAGACAATGTGCCCTAATAGTTTTCCTTCTGTAACACAGAAGACAGATTTTTTAGGATTTAAAGAAATCCCATGCTCTCGGCATCTTTGCAGAACTGTTTCCAGGTGGTCGAAGTGATCTGCTCTTGTCTTTGAAAACACTGTCAGGTCATCAAGGTATATGACGATACATTTCCCTTTCAAGCTTCCAAAAGCCAAATCCATAGCTCTCTGGAAAGTGGCACCAGCATTAATCAGCCCAAAAGGCATTCTCTTGTAGGCGAAGGTACCCCAAGGAGTGGTGAAGGCTGTCTTGTGTTGATCTGCAGTATCAACCTCTACCTGATTGTATCCCGAGAACCCATCAAGCATAGATAACATTTCAGATCCTGTTACTGCTTGCAATATTTGATCCATCATAGGCAGAGGGTAGTTATCTTTCAGAGAAGCCTGATTCAGGTTCCTGAAATCAACACAGATGCGGATCTCACCATTCTTCTTCCTAACAGGCACAATGTTTGCAATCCATGTTGAATGGTGAATGGGAAAGATGATTTTAGCCTTCAACAATTTCTGAATCTCCTGAAATATAGTGTCGGCTATTTTGGGATTATACTGCCTTTGTTTCTGCTTGAAAGGCTTGATTCCTGGTTTGAGAGGGATAGAGTGCTGCATGTCTTTTGGCTTGAAGGCTTTTAGATCCTCATAAGAATATGCAAGAACATCCTTATACTTCCTTAGAAGATCAATTGCTTTTCTCCTCTCGTCGGTGGTGCAACATTTCCCAATATTTACCAGCTTGGGATCAGTAGAACTCCCTATATCAATCTTATCATACTCAGCTGATTGCTGAGGTCCAGTAGAAGCTTTAGATTTTACATATCTGTCATGTTTATCAAACAACTCCTCCAAACTCACCAAACCTTTGGGAATCTTGTTTCCTTTGAGTTTAATGCACCCTTCCTGATCTGTTTCTTCTCCTTGGGTGACAGCTTGGTCAGAGGACACACTCTCACGAGGCAGGTTGTCACTTCCCTCAAAATATAGTTGTTCGAAATTCCCCTTGAGTTCCAGGAAGGAAAGCAGATGCTGGTCATCGTTGAAAACTTGCCAGTTATTAGTATTGTCAGGAACACTAGGCCGGTGGACCATTTCAATAGTGAACTTATCCTGAGAGAATTCAGGATGGGGAATCAGTAATGACCCTGAGACAGCCAGTGAATCAGCCCTGCTGTTCTTTTCTCTGGGTATTGCTTCAATAGAGAAGGCATCAAGGAATTCAATTGAATCCCAAACCTGATTCCGGTAATGCTTCAGCCTCCCATTTTTTACCTGAAAAAGGCTTCTGACTTGCTTCACAATCAGCTCTGCATCACCACGAGCCAGAAGATTTTTTACACCTTGTTCTTTGGCCACTTGCAGTCCAAGAATGAGAGCCTCATACTCTGCTGTATTGTTAGTGTTTTCGAACTGCAACTTAAATGAAAAAGGGTGTAGGCAGCCTTCAGGTGACACTAGCAGGACACCAGCTCCAGAACCAGCCGAGGAACAACTTCCATCAAATTCTAAAATCCAAACACCATTGGGATCTTTGGGTGATACTTTGGAGGGTTGGATTTCATCAGGGGACAGAATCATGTAATTACCATGACCTATGTCTTCATAGAGTATTTGTGCCTTAGGATCATCTGTTTTCTGCACAATATACTCAGACTGTTTCTCAGGGAGTAACTTCTTCATTTGTCCATTGACAGGTATGAGGGCGTGTGACCAATCCATTTGAATCTCCCCACCCACATCTTTACAGAAGTTCCTACTTAGCAACATTCCATAAGAAGGAGGAATGTCTGCTACTAGGATGGTGGCCAAGACTTTCTTTTCAGGTAAAGCAGCAAAAGCCACTTGTGCATCTTTAATCCTTCCAACCAAAGGTACTTCCTTACTTTCCATGGAGTAGCAAGATCCATAAGTACGAGTAAGGGTCAAGCCTAAAGCATGAGCTACCTTAGCAGGCATCACATTATCTGAGGCTCCAGAATCTATGACACAGTTACTGAGCCTATGGCCAGCTATAAGAAGTGTTACATAAAAAGGCTTGATTTTGTCACCAGGCGAGGTGACAGCAGCTACCAGACTAGGCTGTGGTATAGAAGGAGGAGTGGGCAAAAGGCCTTTAGAGGTGGTCTTGGAATGGGAATTTACAAATTGGATCATCTTGGCAAAAGCTTTGGGATGGGTTTGGTAGTATTCAGCTTCTGAAATTTGAACCTTGGTCCTTTTTAGGTGATCCACAATATCAAAGGATCCAGAGGTGGATGGGCCATCATCATTTGAAATTCTAGGCTTATCAACCTTAGGAGAAAAAGAAGAAGAAGCAACTTTGGTAGCAGGATTGACAGTACTTACCTTTGGTGCAGATGAGGTAGGGATAGGAGATCCTCTTCTGGCAATTACAGGAATAGTTGCTGGTTGCTCCTTAGATTTCTTCATGGGCTGTGTTACTTTCTCCTTCTGCCTCGTCTGTTCTCGAGTCATGACAGCAAATGATTCACTGTTCATATCTGCTACCACTTCATCATAGTTATCTCCATCATCAGTGCCTTCGGTGGTAAAGAAATTAACCCGAGATCCTTCGAGTTCTTCCGCCTCATCATCAAATTCCTCCAGGAATTCCTCACGAGCTTCGTCGTCCACATCATCATCGGGCTCTTCAACTTCACAGGTTGCGTTCACAGGAACTTTGACAGGAGGACCTTCAAGTGCTAGCCTTGTGTGAGGAGCAGGCAAACGATTTCTGGGCTGAAAATTTCTTCTTGGAACATCTGCGTACGGGGCATGCTGGGCCAATTGTTTCTTTATAGCTACTAGATCATTTGCAAGTTTCTGGACTAATGGATCAGTATTGGGTCCAGAGGTGGAAGAGGAAGAAGCAGCAGATTTAGATTTGGGAGGATCTCTCTTCAACTTCCCTGACATGATCAGGTCATCCTCGACACTAACAGCCAGTTCTTGATCCAGAATTAACGTTCCAAGATTAGCCCTTCTTAGAGCATAACTGACCTTGGGCGTTTGAGCATTTAGAAAGAAACATTTTTGAATTTGATCAACCGGTCGAGTATTTACAGGAATTTTGTTGATCAGTCTGTTGAACCGAGCCACAAATTCTCTCATGGGTTCTGATGGATCTTTCTTTATCTGAGAAATTTGGGCAAGCAGTGCATGCACATCTTCTGCCGGCTTGAAACGGCTTTCGAACTGAGTTCTCATTGTATTCCAGTCGGTGATGGCACCAGCCAGGAAGGTGATAGAACCAGTCAGCAGCATTATCCTGTAACGTCTCAACGAACAGCCTTACTGAGACGTCTTCATGTTCAACTCCCAAGACTCCACATGCAACTATGAAGGCTGCAATGTGTTCATCAGGGTGTACTTTGCCATCTCCTCTAAACTTGGGGAAGTTCTTTCGGTTACCTCTAGGTAACTCATGCAAAGGCTGAGTAAGGGCCAGGGGCCCGACACGTTGACCCCATGGCAATTGTGCCGCCATTCTTGGAAATACGGCTTGGAGGGGAACTTTAACACCAGCAAGGATCAAAGCTCGTAGATTGGGACTAGCAGGCTCTGAAGGAATACCACCCGTAGGACTTCTATCTTGAACAGGCGGAGTGCTCGTCGAACGAGTTCTTCTATTTGAAGGGAAAGGAAAACCCTGTTGCTCCAAAAGCTGAAACTGAGAATCTTCAATACCAAGGGTCCTTCTCCCTCGAGTGAAACGCGGAGTCGCCAGATCAAAGGATGATCGAAAAAATTGCAGTACTGGAATGCGATTTTCCCCAGCGGAGTCGCCAAAAACTGTTGGTCGTCAAATAGGACTTTTTAGAAGAGCAACAGTCAGGGGACAAGAAGTCCCTCCTCTTTAATGGGAGAGGTTCCCTTATTCAGAAACGAACTTATTTACAAATGTACAGAACATTGTTTTATGGTCAAACTTGGATTTTACGAAAGTGTTTTCCACAAGGATCATCAATCACGCAAGGACTGAGGAAAGGGAAAAAGGAGATGAGCAGAATAGCAACATTCAGAATTATAGATAGCAGAATAATTCCTCCTGTATGCGAAGCTTCAAAGAATTTAAGACAAGATCATTTGCGTTGGCTGAATGAGATTAAATTTAAAGACACAAAGTTCCATAAATAACCTTCTTCAGATTTATTAATCAAGGACACAAAGTTCCTTCTTGGTTGTACAAGATCACTGTATTTGCAAAACTGAACAGTATGCAATCAGAGAGACTAACGAGTTAGGAACAAAATGATCTTCACGATATTAAAGGAAAACACAGAGATAACAAGAATTAGATAGACAAAGAATGAAAAGCCCTTTTGTATTGATTTCTTTAAGATCTATTTACACTTTCAGCAAATATTCCAAGTTCTTCCTCCTCTTCAAAATGGCGTGGAAAGGCCATTATATAGCTTACAAGTCAGTTACTCTTCGTAACCGTTTCTTTTAACTAAAGAATAGTTAAGGACCGCCGGTTACAATACCTTAACTGATTACAAAGAATACGAAAAGAAAGGGAAGAAGAGGAAAGAAAGGAGAAGGAGACAGGTGGCCGGTTACTGGGAGGGACCCACTGTCTTCAGAATCCGCTGCCTGAATTTCTTCAATGACTCAGCTATATCTCTGCCACGAGGGACTGACGTGTTGGCTGCAGACTGAGTCCAAAATCCCAGACATTTCTCCATCTCTTTATCAAACTCGACGTGAGTATGATAATCTTTGTTTGCTTCTTCAATGGCAGACTGAAGAGAACAAATTTCCTTCATCTTTTCCTTAGAGATGGAGCTTTCCTTGAATAGATGATCTTTGACAAAAGCTCTGAACTGAGCTTTGATTTCTTGCAAGGACAAGGAAGCACCAGAGTTTTCATCTTGAAGATGACAATGCATATCTTTGAAAGCAGCAGCTGCCAGTGTCTTGAAAGCTTCTCCCTTCTGCCAACTGTTCTTCATTTCTCCCACAGCTTCCTCCAGGACTTTGATTTTCCACTCTACGCTGTAGACCCAGGATTTTGATAGATTGTCTTTGGCATCATCGAAAATCTTGTTCGCCAGTAAGATGTTCTCATCTGTCTGTCCCATGAGGCGAAGGTCTACAATGCAACTGCTCCAGAGTTTAAGCTCTTTATCCATAACCCCAATAGTAGAGGATAGCTTCTGTTGCAAATTGTCTACCTTTCCATGTAGTTTAAAAGCTTCATCGATGAAGTTTAGCCCAGCAACAAGCATGTCATCCACCATGGCTTCAATAGCTCTGCCATAGACAGAATACTTGTGCATATCTTTGATACTTTGCACTTCATCTTGGCTTAGAATTACAGGAGGCGGTAGAGCAGTCAAGGGGGTGGGGTCCAAAACTTTGTCCTTAGACAAGAGTGACTTGATAAAACTTGTGAGAACTTGGGCTTGTTCTTCCAGCTGTTCAATAGTCTGCTGCCCTTTCTCTACCCTTCCAATGACTCTTGTGACTGTTTCCTGGAGGTTGTGAATTTCACCTTCAGGAGTAGACTCTCCCATAGGGATCCTTGAAAGCTCTAAGTCAGATGTCAGCAAGTCTGATTCTGATTTGTCTACTGTAGGCTTAGCAATCTCCAAGAATTGCTGACCTTGGGCATCAGACACAATTCTGGAGGTGGTTCTGGCTTTCTTGGCACGAGAAGGAGTGGTGCCCAACAAGGCTGCTACAGCATCAAAATTTGGTCCCAAGCTTTGAGAGGAGGATTTCCTCTTCCTTTTGTCAACCAGAGGTTGCACCCAAGCAAAAGAGGAAGAAGAATCTGCAGGAGGGGCAAGGGGACCAAGAGACAGGGAGCTCATGACACTCAGGGTCTGCGCAGCTGTTGACTCAAGCTGAGACGTGAGTAGAGCACTGGAGGCGATGGCGGTAGAAGAATCAGTAGCACCTGGAAGTTCAGTGCTCTGGACTTCCTTGTCCTTATCTGCTGGATCTTCAGGAACATTTGCAGGAGTTGGCATCTCACTTTCTTCACTTTCACTGAGAACAACGATGTTCTCTGGCCCTATAGGCAACTCTACCTGTTTTCTTGGAGGATCATTCTCTGCAGGCTCCTTCTTTACCTCTTTGAGTTTCTTCTTGTATACCTGGGTAGATGGAGAAGGAGTAGATTCTACAGGTCCCTGAGCTGTTGAGGCAGGAGGGGTTTTCACTGGTGTTCCAGACTCTGGAACTGATGCCTCTCTTATGGGTGTCGAATCATCCTTGGAGCTAGATTCTCCTGAGTGCCTCTTGAATTCTCGGATCTTCTTACTGAACCAGACCCTAGTCCTGATTAAGACTGGAGCAAGAATCTCAGCCAGATCATCTCTCTCTTTCTTGTTCCAATCCAGGTCCTCCAGAGGGGTGTGCTTAATCACATTTTCATACTCATAAGAGTATAGCTCAGAATTGTCATCCTGGAGACCTTCAGGAACTTGGTACAGACTGAGTTCTTGGATCAATTGCAGGGAGAACCTGCCACAATGCCTTCTTCTGGCTTCAAAATCATCTGCACAGTCAGCCCAGTAGTCTTCTGTATCTGCCCTATGATGATAGACTATCTTGATGTTCTGTTCAATGAACTTCTTCAAGTCAAAACAGGTTCTTGGCTTGAAGAAATGAACAGTGATAGGGACCAGGGCTCTTTCTATGTTCTGAGCATCCAGAGCTGTTTTGCATGTGTAGTTTCCCAGAGAGATGGGAAAGTGCAAGCCAGAAATCTTCTTGTCTCTGCAAGTTCTGTGCAACTTGTCTAGTTGCCTGCATATTTCAATCAAAGCCATTTTATCATTACAGAACATGGGAAGCCGTAGAGGAGTGTTTTCATAGCCAGCAAGCCTGATATAGGAAAATTTCCTGAATTGAATGAAATAGGCTCCATACTGCGATATCAGGTTCATGGCTTCATCTGAAAACCTTCTTGCAGTATCACCTTCGAGCAATCTGACCACGTACATGGTGAAAGCATCATTGACCCTTCTGAAATTGCGGTTGCTGGTCTCCAAGGTGAACTGCGGGCAATAGGCATACACTGGATCATCTTTGTGTGCATCTATATAGGAGAAACCAAACCACTGCCTGGATGCTGCTAGGGTATACATCAGATATGAAGTCATATAGAACTTCTTTGTTTGCTGGACGTTGGATAGCTGCTCAGCCAAATTCATACTGATGATCTCTGCCCAGTTGATATTTTGTGTTCCCTGCACACCATGCTGATGAGCGGGCACATCCAGAAATGAAACTCATTGGTGGAGGGCAAACCCATAACCCGAGCCAGCAGGATTATGAAGTCTGACAGTTCTTCGTTGAAATCTGCTCGGAAGAGGGTTTTGGTTAGGCGAGAAGCACCTTTCTTAGGGTTCTTCAACCAAGACTTCGCCACTCGCGCCTTGTATTTGTCACTGTCTTGGTCGAACATAGCCTGTGCTTGATCCCGGGAGACGACTATAGCATTGTCCATCTCCGGAATTCTCAGAGCAGCGCCAATGGCGGCAGCGTCCAGCTTGGCAATGAGTTCCCCATGTACATTTGTCAATTCGCTAGAATCGGGGTCGAAGTGAGCTCCACATGAAAGCACTGTATCAGCACACTGTACTGAGATTGGGAATCCTCCGGCAAAAGCTAAACCACTATCATTAATCATCTGTGCCATTGGTGTAGGGTTTGCATCTGTCATTCTTGCCCAAAAATCACCGAAGTCGAGATGACGAGCTTCGCTGTCCCCTATATTGCTAACGGCAGATTCAAGCGGAGAAATTTGCTCCTGTCCCTGGAACTTGATCTTCATAGTGATAGTCTCGGAGCTGCAACCTAGACTTCTGGAAGGAATTTGCAAATGGAGGGGGGATCGCGCAGGTTTTCAAATGGCGAGGGTTCGAGCAAAAGATAGCATGGAAGCAATGCGAAAATGCAAAGGGGAATGCTCGTTATATAGCCGTTTGGAGAGAGAAATGACTTTAATGCGCATTGAATACACAACCACCAATTTGAAAAGCATCATACTTGGAGCGAGCGGGAAAAACTAAGTGTAAATGACACTAGGTACGCTTGGGACATGTGAGACGCGAATGCGCGAAACACGCGGCTCAGCCGGTTCGGGCGAAACAGGGAGAGGACGCACAAATGCATTTGGGACAAATGGGACGAAAATGTGCGAAGTACGCGATTCGGGTGTTTCGGCCGAAATTGGAACAAAGGGCCCGTTTGGACTTGGGACATTCGGGACAAAAAGTTTCGAAGTACGCGACTTGACCGGCTCGGCCGAAATTGGGAAAGCTCGCACTTTTTAAAATGGGGCAGTTGGGACAAAATTGCGCGAAGGACGCGGTTCGGGCAAATCGGCCGAAAATGGGAAAGCTCGCACTTTTTAACTTTGGGACATTTGGGACAGGAAAGTGCGAAGTACGCGGGAAGGATGATTCGGCCGAAATTGGAACAACACGCAAAATAAGTTTTGGGACACTTGGGACAAAATTTACCGACGGGCCCGAAAATGGGACAGCTTCGAGGATTTCGGCTGATCAGGGAACATAGTGCATTTTCGTACTTGGGACAGATGGGACAAAAAGTTCCGACATGCCCGAAAATCACACAAAATGAGCCAAAAACACAGATTTTTTCAATTTCACGACTTAGGCATTTCAGAGAAAAACACTTAAACTCAAAATTTTGAAATTTACTCTTATCAGAGCGGGAAATTTTGAGTAGACAACATGTCTTGAATGACAAGATTATGTGTAGCTTTAAGGATGGGTTTGGATTCTAAGATGGTGACTACAATTTTTGATGAAGGATGAGGTTCCAGAATAGAGGGAGGTAATGTGATATTCTTATGTATTCTTAATTTGTGATTTTCATTTGAGATTTGTAATTCTTACTTTGGGGACTATGTAATCCTTGTATAGGACTATCAAGGTTTTTGATCTAGTGTTGGGAGACCTTGTCTATGGGAGGGATAATTATGACTTACACAACCAAATTTTATTTGTGCAAACCCCATGAGATAATATTAGGGATATTTGTGGGGATAATTACTATGGATATTGTTGACTGGGATATTGTTTGATGTCGTGTATCACTTGTAAGGAGATCAAAGAGATCTATTTGTTTAACTGGTTCCTTAGATGCAAATGCAATTTTTTCAAACGATGGAAGTTGGTTGACAGTGTTGATAACATGAGCGAAAGGATTATGGGGCCCTACGTTATTATCTTGTGCTGCGTTATTAATCAGGGAAAGGTTTAGAAAAGGTTGTTTGAATACATCTATGGCTTGATTAGGAGGTGCATTAGCATTTCCTAGTTGTAAATCACCTCGGTCAATAAGGTCTTGGAGGAATTTTCTAAAGTAGCATAATCTATCAATGTTATGGCCACGAACTTAGTGATATTTACAATAGTCTTCTTCTCTATACCAAGATGTCTTAGGACTAGATTTATCGATAGGTCAGATACGAGGAAGATTTATAAAACGGGAAGTCACGAGCTTATCAAAGATAGTACCATAAGATTCCTCTAAAGGTGTGTATTTTTAAGGATTTTGGGATCACTCAAAGTCAGAATGCCATTAGATGCAGTTTTTAGGACAACCACATTCACGTAGCCTTTAGACTTGTGATTAGAAGAATTTTTTTTATAAGAGTTAGGTTTGGGATTTTTAGATCGTAGTTTAACTTTACCATCTTCGAGGGCTCAAAGTTCAAATTTCCAGACCATGGTAAAGGCTTCACAGAATGCCTAAAATGATTGGATTTGAAGAGTGGAAGATATGTTTTTTACGCAAAATCAAGTGAACAACTAGATTAATTAAGTTTATTGGAGGGAGAAATATAATTGATTAATGATTCCAAACCACATAGCAATGAAATCAATGATAGATTCATCTTCAAATTTTTTTATGGAATATAGATCGGTTATGCATATTTTATAGGTGATATTGATGGAGAAATTTTATAGGAAAAGTTGGGATAATTGTGTGAATGGATAGAGAGAGTGTTGTGGGATATTGTTATACTAGTCGAGAGCAGTGCCAACTAGTGGCATTGGAAATGTAATTAGCATAAGGTCTTGATCATGAGCTATGAGGTAGCAAGAGTGCCAAAAGGCTCTAAGATGTTGTTGCAGGTCTTCATTACTATATAATTTGATACATTTTAGAAGTTCCTTATGTGGGGGGTATGGTTTGAAAGGTACTACTGGATTGATAGGTTTGTTACAAATTTGTTCGTAGGAGAATACATTTTTGGGTCCCATGGTGGTGGCTTCTATATTTTCCATTATATTCATCAAAGTTAGCATGGGATCCTTCTGATGGGATTGGATATTAGCTAAAGAAGGGTTAGCCTATCCATAGATTATAGGATTTGAACGGTATTTTTAATATGGTAAAAGAGGGTTATGAAAAGGGAGAAGGATCCCTAGTATACTATAATTTTTTTGGGAAACTAATGATTGTGAAGAGGAGTGGATATATTGATAATGTTGAGAGATAGAAGTGTTGAAAAGGGGATGTGAGGGTTGTGGATTTTGTTGATGGGGAATGTATTCCTACTACGGGACACCATCTGTGGGTGTTGGTTGGGAAAGGGGATGAGTGCTAGTTATAACAATCATATTAATAGGAGGTAAGAATGTAGGTATAAATACAACTAATTTTTGTATTGTGGATCTACTGAGAGACTACTACCTAGGACGTAACTGAGGAACCCACATAATGAGGCATACCAAAGGAGCCATCGAGGGAAGAGGATAAGTGGATGTCGCATGACTAACTAAATGTAGTGGGATAGTTGTATGAGGCTTTGCACTATGAGAGTTAGTTGAAGAGGAAGATAGTAGGGGCCCTTGTTGGCTAACTTTGTTTTGTGATGAGATAGTATTAAGTTCAAAGATGACCAAAGGGGTTGATGAGATGGGTGTGAATGTTCCTATATGACTAGAGGTAGGATAACGAGTGACTTGTTTGATAACTAGATGATAGGTGGGGTTGATGAGTATGGAGTGGTCATAACTAACAATACTAATAGGTGGGTGGGGATGTGGATTGTGATGGCGAATGTGGATGTACCATTAAGAAAGGTAAGTGTTAATGGTGATAGAATTGGTCTCTAGAATTTATTCGAAGGTAGGATCTCCACTAATGAATAACTATGGGAGGAGTGGATCATGAATTTATGAGGTGTTTGATCTAATACTGGGGGAGAATGGTGATTTTTGGGTTGTGCCTATGGATTGTCATGGTGGTTCTAACATATTTGTGATATTTTAGATATGGGATAACTGTTTGGTCATAACCATGAAATAACAAGCACACAGTAAATACAAGACACTTGTTTAATTCAAATCATATAATCAATAGGAAGGTTTTAATCATCTTGATTAATTTTTAGAAATGTATGAAAAGAAAAGATGACATGTAGAAGGTACTAAGAATTGGGCCTACTAAGGCTAGTTTCAAGTAAGTTTAAGCTAAATTCCTTGATATACCCAAAGGTATGAGAGATCTGCATATGTGTTGTTGTCAGTACGAGGCATGATATTGGGGCCTGCCCCCTCACTTCACAGTCCCGCAATGATAAGGGTGTCAGGTGCTTACCCAATATACCAACCACTAATTATTTATACTCGTCCAAAAAACCAAATCGTCTTCCTCCTTGGTGATGAAATCCAAGTAGGTAAACCTAGGAGAGGTTTTTTAGAGTGCAAGTTTGATTATGAGAGGTTTTGGTAGTGTGTGAAGGGAAGTGATGAACGTAGATTTTAACCCATATTTAAACTAGATGATAAAGTAGATATGAAAATGCAATTTTGTTTTAAGTTCTAAAGGAAAGGTTTACTTTTGACGAGGACAACAAACAAGATGCAATGCTAACAAGGGACTAAAAGGAAAGCATAAATGAGAGAAGAGGGAAATTCCTCTATTTTCTAAATATTGCTTTTTTCTTTTTTGTTTATTTTACACCCTCCAGGAAGTCACTAAAGAACTCAAGCTGAAAATTTACCTAATGTGCAATAAGTAACAGAAAATGGGTGCTACTATAGAAATGTAGAATTCAATCAAAAGGGACAACGGTCCCACCGGGTGTGCCAAATGTTTTAGTAGATTTTAGGATTCAGTCTTATTGTGTGAAATAAATCACAAAAACTTAGAAATAACAGGGTTTAACGATACATCTGTAGATGATGATGAAAGGTAATAGGGTTAGTGCAACAAGTTGGTGGACCAAAAAGGGGTCATAAATGGACGTCATATTGAAAAAAAACAACGAAATATCAACTTGTAGGGATTATTAGAAATACATGCGCTCAAAATTGGAAAGATTTATATAAATATGAATCGTAGCATCTGGAATCTAGGTTCTAAACTACTAATTTTTTATGAAAAATAGACAAGTTTAGCTATATTAAACACTCAAAATTATATGAGTTGGTTTTTTTTTTGAAAAAACCTATAAGATTGTAGTCCGTTTACCCATGATTTGGATGACCAAATCTTGTTTTTTTTTCCTTTGGTGAAACGTTAGATGTCGTTGTCTATCTTGGGATGGATTTTATTTTGTATTTTTTTGAGCAATATTTTTTTTATGATTTTTTCCGTGAAAGTGGTCTGAAATTTTTTAGAAAATGGAGAACTTTCCCTTTTCCTGCCATAACTATATCAAAAAATATTGAAATCATATAAATATATATATATATATATATATATATATATATATATATATATTATATATATATATATATATAATGTGTATAGAATTTTGCCATGATTGGGATGGTATAGGTTTTATCACATTTTGATAAGCGAAACAAAATTTACAGTCTTAAACGTAGACATGAACATTCGTGGGAAAAAAATGTCTTAACAACATACTGTTAGTAAAAATTTATAAAATGATATTTATCTTATTCTATTCACTTTAAAATCATTATTTCTATGAAGCTAATAGTCTCCCCTACATGATGGTACCATTTTTGTGAGATGTTTTCAATTTTTCAACATGGTTCAAGTCTGCGGAAGAGAAAATTTAAAGTTTTTGACCTTTTACATGCCATAATGAACTCCCATAGATCTGGTTGGGGAAAAACAAATATTTCTTTAGCCTTAAGGGTTGGATTTGATGATACAGATAAAACCGCGTTTGCACTTTATAAACCGTGATCACACTTTATAAACCACAATTGTTGTTTATAAAGTGTGATCGTGGTTATTAAATCATACTTACATGTATCCCAACATTTGAATTACCATGTGATTTTTATTATTTGGCTTTACTGTATGAATTACTGCAAAATTATGTCTTTTTTTCTGCATGTTTTTCTTATCATCGGAAGCAAAACATCATGGGAGACAAGAAACGAAGTCAAAAAAGGAAGTCAATAAGTAAAAAAAAATGATATGAATTAGAGGCAAAACTATTTCAAAATGTTGAGCGAATGTGGAATCTTCGTGAATCAAGCAGAGGTTCATCTTCAACCCCTACTATTATAAGCAATGAGGAACTAGGTAATGTTTCTACTGTCAATGTTGAAGATGAATTAAATAATCTTGATGAAGATGTTTTTACTGTCAATGTTAAGAAGAATTAAATACTCGTGATGTAGCAAAGAAAAATTCTTTCAAAATTTAATAAGAAAAAATTCCTCTAAAATTTAACAAATTTGAAAAATTGTACCTGATTTAGTGGACATGCAGATGCTATGGCAGCATCTACAAAAACCTCCATGGTCTGCATATAAGGAGGAGTCTCTCTGGCAGTCATAAGCTATACAAAAAAAATGTACAAATCAATATTAATCTACATGACTACCACATAACATACCTAAAGCACAATCGACACATAACAGACCAATGTATTAATTTTCTAATAGAAACCAACCAAGGCTCTTAATATCTTCTTCCCAAGTTTATTTTCCTTTTACGATTGAGAATACAATTTGTCTACAATAAGTGTCAGAAGTTAATGTGTTCCCAAGATTAGTGCAATGCTCTTAATGCATTTCTTATTGCATATTATCATGTGAAGTATAATTAAATACCTTCCCAATTAATATAACATAATATTTTGAAACCACTCGAGGCTTGTTAAACCTTACATACAAGTTGATCTTTGAAAAGAGACAATTTCACAACTTTGACTGGGTTGTCTAGTAAAATGTAGAGAAATTTTACATACCAACAATGTTTAAGATTGACAATGCAATAGATAAGGTTAGAAGGCATAAATAATGTTTGAGCTCGAGGGAGGTCCACTAGTTGCTTATGAGATTTATCATTGATTATATTTCCCCAATCTATGAATTTTGTCTCATTACTGATGGTGGAAATGACCTAGATATTTAAGGCTCAAAACTCCATGTCACCTTATCTCCTTTTACTTAAATTACAAATGTGATGACATTAAAAATAACATCATTGAAATCATACTTTTGGAGTCTCTCATAGCCTTAGGATCTACCCTATTTGTAAAATTGGATCCATGACAAAATAATTTTCTTTAGAGACTATTCTTGATGATTTTCCTAGTAAGTTAACACACCATTAATGCTCAAGTCATTGTAAATCTCACAAACATGGATTTTGAAGTAAGTATCAATAGATTCTTTTCTTAGTTGTGCTAATGGAGTACGCGAATCCTTCCTCACTTCCCAAGAGTTTGGCTCATAATTATTTATGCATGAAAAGAATAAGTCGACACATTTAGTGAGAGATGGAATTCAATCACCTTATTAATACTATTTTTGGCCAAGTATTTGAAAATTTTGAATGTGTCTAGTATAGTCAACTTGTCTTGAAAGATATCAATTTCAACATGTCTATTTTATAATTCTTTAATCTACAAGAAGTTAGTTTACAATGTGGAACATGGCTCAAAGCCATGGTACTAAAACATCATTTTATTTCAATAATGGAAACAATTGAACTTGTATCACTAAGAAGTTGGGTACTTGAAATATATTGTTTAGGAAGCTAAATATTTTTGGGGGGGTTGTCTATAAGTAGGAAAAGTAGTATAGTTGAGTTCAAGCATATTTTGAATGAACCACTTTTTTGATATTTGGAGGAATTTTGCAGTATGATTTAGTGTATTAATAGGCTTCACAAATGACCTGTTTATAGGAGGTATATGTGTGAAGTGAATCAAATCTAGGCATTTCATTTTCAACAACTCATTAGCATTATATTTTATGTCCTCTATGACCCATTAGAGACGAAAGTCCATTATTTTTTGTAATGTCATTCTATAGAAGTATTGGTAATAAACATTAATCTTGTTGACACAATATTCCCAATAATCCTCCATTTGAGGTTAATAATACTGCTTATTGTCATATGACCTCCTAGAAGAGTAGGAATCTAGGATTAATGATCCTAGGCAAGCTTCAATGTTACTTGAGTCTCCAAAATTCCTACAAGAGTAGATACACAACTAAACTTCCATAAATAGAAACAAAGTGTCAAGAGAAACTAACATGCGTAAAAGTCACGTGAGGCGTGCCAGTAGCCTCAGCACCCAAAGAAGATGATGACCCGTCAGGCTCTTGCGTATAAAATAAAAACATATTAATATGTACATGTACACGTGAAACATTATACACAAACATTAAAAATGTGTATTTAATAATAAAAGTGAAATCAAATGAAATTTGAAATGTAAGTAACTTGAAACTTACATCTGTAACATGCCCAACTGTAGTAGCTAGCATGTCGATGCCAAATGTGTCCTTCACCAGCTCTTGCTATTTAAAATAAAAAAAATATTCATTTTTACATGTATGTACCTGATGTAATCAAATACACACACACACAAACACACACACACACACACACATATCTCAAATGAATTAAACTATTGTATGTATATTAAATATTTATTTGACATTTACCTGTGAAAGACCAAGATCATTTGCACCAGTTCCAAAAACATCTGTCATCATCTCATCTAGAGAAAATAAATCATGAGATCCAACAAATGATTTCTCACCCGCAGTGCATATGGCACCACATGATCCACAATGGTATGGTGCACTAGAACTGACACCTCCACCAACATCACTAGATGAAATCTGGTCACTATGCTGGGTTAGAGTCAATGAGCTCCCTTAATGCATGTAGTGTGTCGATCTCCACAACCTCCTTCACTATAGGAGGGATAACCAAAGGCAATGGGGGGTTTTGGAGTATGGGGGATCCTTTGTTTATCAACACATGCACCAGGTCTACTCTGTGTAAAGCCACCTCCTTGCCCATAAAAATTAGAAAAGTCAAAATAATTTGGGACCTCATTAAGCACGAACTCACAATATAATTTCTTCAAAAAATAGAGAGAAAACTCATTTTTGTTGCATGGTGGATGATAAAAAACCATCCACCATCAGTCCCAAAAATTATTCTTGATTTTTTCATCATGACACCAATGGATTAGGAACCGTTTGCAAGTAGTTTCAGGGGGAATTAGTTCTTGGGTCAATAAATAATGCACAAATGTGGTCTTTTGCAATATTTTTGTCTTTTACAACCACATGGGATAATTTATCTACATACCACAGCCTATAATCACCTCTGAAGGTATTCCATATTTCTATTTGGTTGGTTTCAGAGTCGACTTCGCTAATCAATGTTTGCAATGTGTTGGCTAAAGTCATGCAGGGCATATTTGTGGCATGATTTTGTCTTATTATCTGAATAAGGTTCTCAATGAAAATTTTATTTTGTTAGATTCTTCCAACGATATTAGCTTGTGTTCTTGTTGGTTTCGTGGGGACATAACGAGCCTCATGAGGTGGATTTATGTTTGGAGGAGGGTTTTGAGGACTGCTTGGAGGGTTTTGAGGAATATTTGGATAGTTCAAGTAGGATTACGAGCTTTCTGAACAACTGACAAAAAAAATTGTATACATAAACAAAAAATTAAAAACCTATAAAAAAAACCTAAAATGTAAGAAATTTGATCAAAATCAAGGGTTTACCTCTTCCTCTTGGTGGCATTGTTGAAAATTTCATGATCTATAATTCTGAAGAGTAATTTGTGGGGGGTATTCAAAGCTCGAGTGTCAACATTCTAGGAGAAATCACGGTTCACATGGGAAAATGGGCAGCAAAGAGGGGTCACATGTCTAGTTTTTTGGTCTCAGAGGACCGCGATCGCGGTTTATAATCACGATCATGGTTTATAACCTTGATCATGGTTTTAGATTTGGAAATCCCCAAACCTGTAGAAAACATCCTCTAATCGCAGTTTTAAACCGTGATCACAGTACATGAATTTTGGGTTTTTATGTCCATTTTTTTGTCCACCAACTTGTTGCACTTACCCAATAGATCCAAACATGTGTGATAAGTTCCTCTTCTAGCAAATAGAAAACCTACACACAGAAAAATTAACAAGAAATATATTATATAATTATGGGGTAAGTGACTTGGTAAGGGCCAATCCCAAGAACCAAAGGGCTTCCTTTGACGGGTGTCAACTCACTTTTAGTCAATTAAGATGATAATAATGATAATATTACAAGTAATATCAGATGATGCGGATAAAAAACTTTAGATGCGTAATGTCTAGAAGTAAGGACTCAATCGGCGTCCTCAATAATAGGCTAGGGAGGATTAAAAAAATTGTCCTAGTAGATATTGGCCTTGTCACTATGTTAGAGGACATTTTTTAGCTACTCTGGGATTTCATTCAGGTTATAATGAAGATGATGACACATATACTTATCTCATAGTCATTTTCAGATTTCTCCCAGATGAGTGATTGATGAACAATGGGAAGGTCATCTTTGATGGGAGCTTTTATCCTACATAGGGGGAGTGCTAAGAAATGGGAAATAAGAGAAAATGGTAGAATTATGATTCCTAGGAGGGCCATGTAATAGAGACACAAGCTTACAAACAACATAATATTATCCATAATTACAAGATATAAGAAAATATAGAAAAATGTATTAAGAATGTAGAGTAGGGAAATTTTAATAGGGATCGACGTCGATATGGTACATAAATTTTGATCTCTGAGACTAGTGTTGATCTCTATGTGTGGTATCTAGGATGTAAAATGATAGTAATTCTGATAGAAAATGATAACGATATGTCATTCAAGACTTAACGTTGATTATTAAACCTGAATATGAATATTTATCAATTCAAAGAATGAACATACCATGTTCGAAGAGGATGATTTGTAAAATATGATTGGGGAGATAACCTCTTCAAAGGAGAATGATGTATAGAGAAATTCTAGATTCTTCATGTCGAAATGAGGCTTTGGTTCAGTACTGAAAAAAATCCAAATGTTTGAGTCCATAATTTAGCCCTATCTATTCTCATTTTTTCAGATCCTTGGGTAGTGGCTTGAGCCACATTTTAAAGGATTGACATTGTATCAACTGAATCTGCACCAATCGGTGCCAATTTTGGGAAACTACACTGATTTTATCCATTTCGAGGAAAATGGTTGAATTTGATTTCAACCTTTCCTTTTACTGTATTTTCAAGTTTTATGATGGTTTAGGGTTGTTTTGAGCTTGTGGGGAGGTTAGGTTATTTTGTTTATTTATTTTTTATTTTTTTAATTTTGTTTTATGGTTACAGGTGGTTATGAGTGGTAAAATAGAGAATGTAAGTCGATAAATAGGTGAAATGACCGTGTAAGACTCTGAAGGAGTGTTCTAGGGTGTGTACGCATGTGTAGGAATTAGGGTGCCATAATTTTAGTGTTTACATTCTTATCCATGGTGTTTTGGTTGGTCCATATGATAATGATAATCTATGTACTCTCAAGCTACTTCACTCCCTTGTTATCTTAAAAGGCACATTGCACACAATTCTAATTTTTTATATGGAAATATTATTCTACCCAGCATTTTTGGTCATATTACTACATAAGTATCATTCCTAGTTGTTTCCACGCTTAGTTCGAGTAAAATGTATTTAGGTATCTCATTTTTGTGTGTTATTAAGGTTTTCCCATGTTATACACTGATGTGTTAAGTTCATTCACCGACGTTAACTTATCACAGTTTAAGGTATTCCTTATGCGGCTCCTCTTCTTATGATATCTCGTCATGCTTCTACCATTCCTCCTCCTAGGTCTCTTAATAAGACTTCTAGCACACATGCTATATATAGAGGATTTAGCCCTCCTAGGTCTTTTGATAGGCCTTCTCACACACACTTTACATCTAGTGGATCTCTCCCTCCTAGGATTCCTCACAAGTGTTCTAGTGCACATCTTATCTCTTGTGGCTCTCACTCTTCAACTCCTCCTCATAGATCTACTCAATCAAACAATATTTATTAGGGATCTAGTCCACCTTTCTCTCCTCCCTGAGTTTCTATGGCATATGATACTACTTCTGCACCACTCACATATGAGCATTATTCTTTGGCATAACTTAGGCCCACCGCTCTCATTTATTATAGATCAATTTCACCTCCTCATGAGGATATCATTAGGCAGTTCTTCTATTACTTCCCTCCTTGTACAAGTTGTATTTAATAATACAAAACCATTCATATATTTGTAAAATTACAAAACCAAGACCTATACACATAGCTTACATTGTTATCACTTTACATTGTATATGTTGGTCACTATGGTTTAATTGATAACATACCTTTTCTAATGTTCCCCATTGAAACTATACCATATTATCTAGTTTCAATTCCTATGTTTTATGTTTATTTTAGTGTTGGAATGCTCATGAAAAATATAGGCTATTCTCATAATGTTTGAAATACTTATAAATAGAATATACATTAATTTTGAAAAGATTTGAGGCTGTTGATGTGAATGATTCGAAAAGGGATAATGATGGGATACTTGTGGGTGGAGAGGTGAAGGGAGCCTTAGGTGTGACCTCATGGTCTCAGAGGATGTTTGGGGTGTCTCACCAAACACCCATCAAACGTATGCCTTTTTGGGATGCTACTACTCCACATCTAGAGATTCCTAAGACTATTTGAGAAAGAGAAAAAAATTACTTCAAATTTACAGTTGTGGGTACTTTTGGGGGTCGAAGAACGAATATAGATTCCATGAGAGAGTGGTGAAAAAGGAAGTGGGAGTACAAGGTGGAGGTCAGGACTATGGCTAAATATGATTTCCTCTTTTATTTTTAGGAAGAAGTAGATCTGCAACGTGTGCTTCTAGGAGCGCCATGGTTTTTTGGTAAAATGACTCTCAATATTATGCAATGGAAACCTAGGTTTTTTGGCTCTTTACCTGAACTTATAATCTGGATTTGACTCCAAGCTCTTCCCTTGAATTTTTGAGAGCTGAAGGTTTTTTTGGAATAGTTATAGCTTTGGGGGTGCTCCTTGTTGTGCACCTGGATACAAAGGCTCGATCAAGACTAGTTTTTGCTAGAATGTGTATTAATGTTCCAGTGGGAGCCAAAGTGACCAGGAGCATCTATCTAGATACGATGGATGGAAATCACGAATAGGTTATCTAAATGGGAAAATTGAGGATCTTCAATGAGAAATGTAGGAAAGTGGGTTTCGAGGCATGGTCTTGTTGCAACGGGCACTTGTCAGGCCAGGAGAATGTGGAAATGGATTCTCTTAGGGTCATGATCCCTCAGATGGATTTCGATCTTGAATCTTTATGTGTATAGGAGGACAGGGATGAAGTTTTTTACACCTTTGGTGGGACTGATTCTGATGTTGACGTGAGGGTTAGAACTATCAGTTCTCCTTGTGGCTGTGAGGTGCCCTGATCGACTGAGATATGATATGGTCTTCTTCATTCCCTGGTTGCCAATGTGGTGGTTTGTGGGTCTCATGTGGTTATGGTGGACACTGGTGGATTGGGTCACGTCTCAAGTCCATTACATGAGCTGAAAGCCACAAGTGTGGCTGGGATGTTGAGGAGAAACTCTGGTGGGCTCATTGTAGAACAATTAATTTCTAATTCAAATTTGAATCTTGAGGTGAACCACGTGGTAGATGTTATTTTTAATGTAGAGTGAGAAGTTTTGAATTTTGAATGTGTTGCTATTGCTGTAGTGGTTGGAGGATGTAAAAGTGGGTTTGGACAGCCCTGTGGTATTAATGACAAGATTTAGGTTAATGGTGTTGCTAATGGTGATGTGGATCACATGTATTCTTTGACCAACAATGGAATTTTGGTTTTCCTCGGGGTGGTTAACGATGGAATTAGCGTTGACCTTCTGAATGACCCATCCATTCCCAAGGACGCCACTGATGGATGGACAAAATTCCTTCTGAAGAAATATTTTAATGTAAAATTTGATTGTGCTTTACGAAGTCGCTCTCATAATGACTCAGGGCAGACCTCATAATGTATATGGTTTTCTTTTTTGTTTTCAGCCACTAGGAGAGGCTTCCTCTTGTGTGCTTTAGCACTTTATCTTTTCTCTAGTTGTAAATGGGGTTTATTTGGTCCCCTTAAAACTAAATTCTTTTTTACCTTATCTAAAAAGAACATACCTTTTCTACTCTTTACACACATGCATTCATGAGGTATATTGAGCTTGATGCAGGAACAACATATCATTACATGATAATGGGAGCTACCTTGGTTCCTTACATTCTTCTTTTTAGGGAATCCCTCCAAATTATACATGTGTTATTATTTCATTATAGCACCTTTCTACTTCCTCATTACACTTGATTCCATATATAGTGTATATGTTATTTTTTGAAGTAACTATACTAACACATGTGTCTTTTGTAGTGTTGACATATCTTGTTTTATGTGCTCTTAACTACTTATTGCTTTTATCACTAATGTTTTTTACACCATGTTTACTATTTTCTTGTGTTACTACTTATATTCCCACTTGTATGTGGCAAAAGTGCCTTTCTTGTCTTGTGACATTGTGGGTGTCCCATGTTTAAGCTCTATGTATTTTTGTATGACATTACTTCTCTTGCATGCATCATAAGTTCCTTTATTTTCTTGTGACATAATAGGTGTCCCATGTTTGTGGCTTTATGAATTGATTTGGCTCTTCTTTGTATACTATTTCTTTTGTTTTCTTATTTAATTTGTTGTTTTTTCTCTATATTATATCTCGTACATCTATGGTGTTGTTTCTATTGTTGTTCTTGATGTTATCACTACCGTTGTTACTCTTTTTCTATAATTGTTGGTATCTTTATGTGGCATGGTTTCCACCATATGTAACCCATTTTGTAGGGTTCTCAAATGTGGACACCTCTTCTAAATTCTACACTCTCTTATAGATTCTCGACATTCATTGTGTGGGAGCACGTCTATTATTTTGAGCCACACGCTCAAAATGTTTTTCACACATACCTCAAAATATGGGCCATTCATCAACATAAATTATACAATCAGGTAAATTTCAGGTTCAACATAGGATTTCATAGGGAAAAAGTACAAAAAAATAACTCCAGACATCAAAGTATTTCAAAAATACACACAATCAAAACTATATAGAAGGGTTAGGACCATACAAACATTCTTGACCATACCATGCATTTTTCCCTAGGGGTAAAAACATCAAATTTTTCCACATCTTCATATTTCTCATCATGGATATAGATTTATAGCACAATATCAAACTTAGTTACAATTCAAATCAATATACAGGGGGCATTAAAAATTTTCTCTACTTAGTTATTGTTACAAAATAAAAGTTTTTTGGGGGCATGGGTCTCTTTCTTCATTGATATATCAACATATCACACACACTTACTCATTAGTAAAACATACAAGAAGTGTATAGGGGCACTCAATTTATTTTATAACTTCTTATGAGAGACGAAAAATTTAGCCTTTATTTCGACTATACACTACCCAATAACATAACGTATTTTTTAAACAAAATTCTCAAAGGTGAAATGTGATATAATAAGCTTGAAAGAGTTAGAAATCCCATACCAATAATATGTTGACTCATGTTGATGTAGGTTGGTGAGATGATGAGAATGAGTTAAATACACCAAACACTATGTATTTTATCTTTTGGTGCAATATGAAGTTGTGATGTTACTTCGTGAGAAAAAGAAAGAGTTTTGTAAAGTATTATTTCGTGAAAGGAAACAAAATTGTGAATGAATATTCTTCATTTTGTGTTTTAGGGTTAACGATATTTTATATTAAAGCTATCTTGAATTCCTTGGGAAAATTTAGATGTGAAATGAACCAAAAAATCGTGCAGTTTATAGTATGTACATGATGTTGAATTGAAATATACTTTATATTTGTTATCTAACACTACTCAACCATTTCATTTAAATATAATATATTGGAAATTGTAACTCATGAAATGTACCAATAACATTAGCTACATTGACATTAATTTCGTAGGTCTTCTTCAAGGACTCTTGGTACTTTGTTGGTTATAGTGGAAACTCCTATTGAAAGGACACACTTTGAAAGTTTGTGTATAAAACCTTTATGCAACCACTTAAATATATATATATATATATATATATATATATATATATATATATATATATATATATATATATATATATAATAAAAGTGAAGTGAGTATTGGTCCTAAATTATGTAATGTATATTCCTCTTGCTCATTGGTTTTACAAGCGTGTTTTCTATGCATGTTCCTTTTAAACTTGTTTGAAGACTCTTACCATATGGCCATTTTAGTAACATCAACTACTTGAATCATTTTCCCTTGTTTATTGTTAATGTACACTTTTATCCACCCACATATTGGGTCTAGATGAGTAATGCATGATGTATTCCGTAAGTCATTGTTTTTGTTTTTCATCCTCATGCATAGGGTTGTTACTATATGGCCATTTTAGGAACATCAACTACTTGACTCATTTTCCCTTGTTTATTGTTAATGTACACTTTTATCCACCCACATAGTGGGTCTAGATGAGTAATGCATGATGTATTCCTTAAGTCATTGTTGTTGTTTTTCATCCTTGTGCATAGGGTTATTACCCTTCTAATCATATTTGTGGTCCCTTGTTTGTTTCAGGCCTAATGTGGTTCCTAGTGTCATGATAAGTGTTAGAAAAAATTATCGGTATTTCCCCTCTTTTCTCTGCCACTCCTCTTAAAATAAAGATTAAATCTGCGGCAATCTCCATATGAACAAAGAACTAAATAAATTTAATGGAGAAAGTTTTTAAATAGACAATATTGTAATCTTTTTTATAATGTTCTGTGTTGCTTAATTACCTATAGTATATTTTTATCATGAATACCCTGATATTATGGCAACATATTGGGCTTATCAATGACTTTGACAAGTGTCGTATGTAACTCTCTATGCTTAGGTGTGACATAAAGTGAACAACTAGACAAGTAATAAAATGTGCACTAAGTGGGTAAAAAAGCAGAAACCTAGAGGTAATATGGAAATATTTGATATGACAAAGGGGATTTTTCTAATCCGGTTCAACCTTTTAGAGGATTGCACGCATGCCTTGGTGGATGGCCCTTGGCTCCTTAGTACTATGGGGATATTTCTGAAAAATGGATGATAACTTTTGATCCATATAAGGAAAACATCAATTTTATGCCTATCTAGGTGCGGCTACCTAATCTCCCCCTTGATTTTTGGGATGATGATTTAATGATAATTATTGCTAAACCATTTGGCACTTCTATAGCTATTAGTGGAGCTACAAAGGGTAGATCTAGATTGATACACACTAGGTTTTGTGTTAATGTTTTTGCTAGTCATGACCTTCTTAACTCTATTTCCCTACATTCAAAATTTATAACTTGAGTCCAAAAGAATGAGTATGAGGACTCTAGTATTAGATGTAAAATGTGTTGTAAGTTGGGTCATGTGGCTAGAATTTTTACCTCTAAAACCCCTAGAAATAAGGAATAAAACTTGATTAATCATGGCTGGAAAAGTAATATTCTAGAAGATACCAATGGATGCTTCAACAAAGAAAATAACCTACAATAGTTAGTACTATTGCATAATCATGTGGGGGTAGAGGTTCAATATCCCCATGATAAAAGACATGATGTGGGGTATGAGAAGAAGAATAGGGATACACTAAAAAGAGAAGAAAGAGAGATTCTCAAGGAGGGAGTGGAATACTTAGGAAAAGAAGAAGAAGAAGAAGTTCAAGTATTTGCATATGTAACCCATTTTGATTATCAAGTTCATGAGGATCAGGAGAATCAATTTTCAAAGGTTGAATAAAAGAGAGGGTTATAGAGTAAAAGGGATGATTGTCACCATGAGGAGAAGGAGTTGAGTAAGGAAGGTTCAATCCTAGGTATAGAGAAGGAAGAGCCATTTTATATTTGTTCTTATCTAATTTCTTATGAGAATAGAGATAGATGGCTGAAAATTTTAAACTTTTGGGAAGGCCCTCATTTCAAATATCACATAACAATATTGGTTTTTAATGAAAATTACTTTAAATATAATCATAAGGAGGATAAGTGGGCTCATGTGGTTTGAAAAATGCAACATAATATTTTTATGAGGGTTTTTCTTAGAAAAAAACGCATTGCACTTTTAAATTTCCTTTGCATTCTACTTCCTTGTATTTAAAAGATTTAATAAAATCAAATAAACTTGCATATGGTTTGGATTATAGATTGTAAAGGAATAAATGTTGTATTTTGAACCAAGCTTGAACTCTTGAAGTTATATATTTCAAGATTTTTTTCTCTCCATTGTATTAACATAAAATTTAAAAAAATATGGCATTAACTCTTCCATTATTGCTTTGGAGAAAGCCTCATTTGAAAAGAAGTTTATTTGAGACAACACACACACAACACACACACAAACACACACACACACACACACACACACACACACACACACACACACACACACACACACACAAACACACACACACACACACACACACACACACACACACACACACACACACACACACACACACACACACAGATAGTTTTTCAAAAATATCAATAAATTTTAATACTTTAAACCTTAGATATGATTGAAAAATATATTTTTCCTAAAATTACTGTTATATCTACATTGAAATTATGATTGATATATTAGCTTTTTTGTGAGAAATTAAACAAACCTTACAATATGTGGGTGTGTATAAAATCGATTTAAAAAAATAGACTGGTGGGGTCTTGACCCATACCAATTTTCTTATATTATAATAGGGGGTGGACTGTGTTACCCTTGCCCCCTTATATAGGGAACATGGATGGAATGATCACCCCAAGTATTATATGGGGATAGTTGACCCCACAATCCCCTCCCACCCATATGTCTGGTTTGTGCCTCTCTAAACCTTGCAACAATGGTAGATGAGGTTGTAATGAAATTACTTGTATAAATTTGAATATCAGCAACAATATAACACCAAGGAACACAATATTGTAGATAAATGATCACAATATGCAAGTAGAATAGCTTATCCACTTCAAGGGGGAAACCTCCAAACCATACAATAAGACTAAAATGCTCAATATGATGATGAACCACTACCTACTAACCTCTATATATATACTATTCCTATGTTATGACCATCACCAAGGCCAACCCACTAATGATAATATAACACATACGAAAGAGATACGTCATGATGATAAGTTAGGATAGCCACAAGTTGGCTATACACATCCAATGTAAGATATATGATTAAGGGTGTAAGATGCCCCTCCCCTTCAAAGCTACATTGTCCCCAATGTTAAAAAGCTCTGGATGTTCTTGCAGGAAATTTGCACCCTCCCAAGTTCCATCTTCATTATCTAGATTTTTCCACTTGATCAAATACTCAGAGTTGACCCTTGTCCTTAATCACTCAGTGCATGTTTGAAGGATGCATTCTAGTTCCAAGATGATTCTTCTCTCCCCGTGAAGCTCCAGTAACATTGTTTGGGTTGATATTGTTTGTCCAATTACCTTCTTCATGAAAGATACATGGAAGAATGGATGTATTCGAGTGGCCGGAGGAAATTCCAGTTTGTATTCTACATTACCAATCTTCTGTAACACTTGATAAGGTCCATAATACTTAGGTGAAAGTTTTTTATCCTTCTTATGTTGTTTCAAGGACATTTTATTATATAGATGTAAATGTAAAAAAATGCAATCACCGACTTTAAAATGTATTTCAATGCGATATTTTTTTTTTTGCTGCTTCATGTGCTTTTGTGTCATGGCCAAGTTCTCCATGAGACTAGAAAGTACCTCTTGTTGGTGTTGAATATGTTCTTCAAATAATTTAACTCTTGGTTATAATCTCAAAGGTGAGGTGATGGATGGTGGATGGTACCCATATAATGAAAATAAAGGAGACATTTTAGATGAAGTATGAAAGGAGGTGTTATACAACCATTATGCAAGTGGTAACTATGTACCCATCTCACTTGCTTATCTGAGGTAAAATAATGGAGATATCCCTCTAAGCACTTGTTTACCACCTCTTTTTGTCCATCAGACTAGGGATGATAAGATGAACTATGAGCTAGTTACATGCCCAAACATGAGAATAATTCAGTCCAAAAATTACTAGTGAAGATAGGGTCTCGATCACTTACTATAGTATTTGGTGTCCCATGCAGTTTATGAACTATATCCATAAAGGTTGTTACTACTATACTTGCAACAAATGGGTGTGATAAAACACAAAAATGGGCATATTTGGTGCGTCTATCCACCACCACAATGATTACATTTTCCCATTTTGATTTAGGCAATCTTGTGATGAAGTCCATGGACACCTCTTCCCACCTCTAGCTAGGAAAAGATAAAGGTTGTAAAAGACTTGGGGACTTAATTGTTTCACCCATATTTTGTTGACAAACCATGCATTTTGCCACACATTTTTGGACATCCCATTTTATCCCTTCTCAGAAGAAATCATGTTTGGTTTGATGATAATTCTTCAAGAAGCCAGAATACCCCCTACTGGCGAAGCATAGAGCTCAGAAAGAACCCTAGATTTTTAAGGGTTGAATTCTTACATAGGTATAATCTATCTTTTTACCACAAAAAATTTCCTTTCCATACAAATTTTTCTGACATGCTTGGATCCTGTTAGAGATTCTGAATGATATTTTGTGTACCTATGTCATTTTCCATTCAAACCTTACATCCTCTATCCAATACTCTTTTCATACAGATATGGCACACAAAAATGCCTCAGCTGATTAATCCTTCTAAGATAGAGCATCAACGACTATATTATCCTTCCATTTCTTGTATATTATCTCAAAATCATACCCCAACCTTTTTTGGACCCATTTTTGTTGTTATTTAGATGATAAAATTTCTTTAATAAGTATTTCAAATTATCATGATCTATCTTTACTTTGAAATGTCTACCCATTAGATATGGTCTCCATTGCTTCACTGCATGAAGTATGGCTAGCTTTTATCTCTCATAAACTGGTTTTGATATGTTATTACCTTTGAAATGGTAGTTCTCAAAGGAAATGGGTCGACCTTCTTGTATGAGTACTTCCCACATACTATACCCAGAAGCATCACATTCAACAATGAATGTTTTGGAAAAAATATGGGGTGGCTAGAAATGGAGTGGTGCATATGGCCTCCTTCAAATTCTCAAATGCTATAGTAGATTCCTCATTCTAATGGAAATATTCCTTCTTCAATAAAGCCATGAGTGGTGCTGTTATGCTGCCATAATTCTTGACAAATCTATGATAATAACCTGTAAGCCCCAAAAATCCTTGAAGATTATTTAGGGATTTGAGAACCTTCCATTCAAGCATGGATTTTATTTTTTAGGATCCACTTTAAAACCTTTGTAAGAGACGATGTGACCCAAATATTCAATCTCCTTGACTCCAAAATAACACTTAGAAGGATTTACATAAAGTTGATGTTGTTCAAGATTTTCTAACACCTTATTTACATGATGTAGTTGTTCCTCCCATGTTTTACTATAGATTAATATATCATCAAATAACACTATTATTTTTTCCCACATAAATGTCTTAAAGATAGAAATCATCAAGTTTTGAAATGTATAGGGTGTATTTTTTAGTCCAAAAGGAATTACCAAGAACTCATAATGGCCTTCATGTGCCCTGAACATTGTTTTATGAACATCTTCATCCCTGATTCTAATTTGATGATATCTAGAATGAAGATCAAGTTTTGTAAAGTAAACAACAACATGCAACTCATCTATAAAATCATCAATTATAGGAATAGGAAACTTATCTTTGATTGTTTACTTATTGAGTTCCTTGTAATTTGGACACATGCACCAAATGTCATCTTTTTTTTGTACCATCACTACAAGAGAAGAGTAAGCACTCTGAATATGATGAATAATTCCTACTTCTAACATCTCTTTTACTATCTTATCAATCTCACTCTTTTGCATATAGGGGTACCTATAAAATTTTATGTTGGGTGGTTGACTCCTTGATACTAGTTAGATGGCATGGTCACATGGTCTCTTTTTAGAGGTAAACCTTTTCACATGTCTCCAAACACAATTGAGTGCTTGTCTATAACTGCTTTCATATTTTAGGGTATACATTTATTTGACTGATGTGCTTCCAATAAAAATAGTTGTGCCAAAAACCCCTCTGCACTAATTATAATTTTTTTGGGATTTTGGCGAGATCTCACTAACTGTGGGGACTTTTCTCTTAATCCTTTTAGTTTAAAAGTCCTCCCTTCTAACTGAAATTACATAAACAACTCTTGGAAATTCATTTCAATGGTTCCCAAGGTGGTAGGCCATTGAAATCCTAACACAATGTCTGCTCCTCTCATGGCAATGGAATACATAGGGATAGTTAGCAAGTAATTTCCCATGGTGAGATTAATGTTATGAAATTTTCTTGAACAAATAATAGTTCCCCTATCAGCAATCATTACTTGACATTCTGGAGTTGGATAAACAAATCAGTTCAAACGTACCGCTAACTTATGATTGATGAAGTTGTGAGTACTTCCTGAATCAATCAACACTGTTACCCTCTATTTTTTTAAGAATCTAACCACTTTGAGGGTTTGGGGAGTGCTAATACTTGAAATTGCATGAAATGATATCATTTTTTGGGGATCTCCTAATTTCTCCTTTGGCTCTACCTCTTCATCTTCTTCATTCTCTTATTCTTGATTAGGCCCCTCAAAGTAGAACAACTTCTTTTGATCACACTTATGTCCTTGTCCATATTTGTTGTCACAATTAAAACATAACCCTTTGGCTCTCTTTTCTTCAATTTGTTGAGGTGTCAATCTAAATAGCTGAGGGAATGATGGTGGAAAGGTGCTATGATCTCTGATATTAGTGACAGTTTGTCTCCTGCTAGAAACAAAATTTTCCTCTGCCCTATGTGATATGATAATAAAATCTTAAACCATATGAGGATTAAACATACACACCTTGTTCTCAATGTGTTCCTTAAGATCCCCAAGAAATAAGTCACTCATATTCTCTTCAGTAATATTTTCCACCCACAAGGAAAGGTTCTAGAATTAATGAATGTAATATTTAACTGATATTGTTTGTCTTAACTTTGCTAATTGGCTGAAGTAATTCTATGAAACACTAGAAATATAGTGCAATTGCAAATCTTCAATGAATATTTTACATGTAACATTTAGATCACTCTTTTTTCCTTTCAGCACATAACCATCGATACCAAACAAATTGGTCAATTTTGAGAAATAAGGATGTCATGGTCATCTTTTATCCCGATCGAATCTGATGTATATAAAATAAATTATCCATTTGGTTAATCCAATTGAGTATATCCTTTCCATAAAACTTACACATTTCCACTTTTGGAATCATTTTACGAGCATGTAGAGTGTTTGTATTTGGATTGGGAATGCTTGAAAATCCACCATGACTAGTTTTTCTATTACCTTCACCTGAAGATCACCCTTGATTGATATGAGTATGATTGAGTTGTGGATGATTTGGAAGAAGATGATGGCCTGTTATATTTTAATTGAATTGGTTAATGAAATCCTCCTATAATTGTCCAATATTTTCTACATATTCTTTTTTTACCATTCTAAACTCAAGGTTTCGTAGATGAAACTAAAGTTGGCTTACCTTATGTTCTATTGAAGTAAACCCTAGCCCTTAGGACTATATTGTTACCCCTTCTGACTCTAACTCCTCAACAATTATCTCATCCTTGTCTGGGGTTTTACCTTGTGTGATGGGATTATTTTTGCCTCTTGTGGAAGGCCCCGTTATGATGCCCCCAAATAGTGAGATTTAGGGATCAAGGTAAAAATTTAGGGTTTGGGATTTTGATATGAATTTGGCCAAATATGAAAAACTTAAAGAATGAACTCAAAATAATTTTTTATCCTCTTTCTGGAAATGTAAAGAACTTGGAAAAAATCATAATTTGCAGTTGATAGAGCAAATTTATCAAAAACCCTAAAATTGATGTAAATTTTTCAAAACAAGTCAAAATATATTAAAATTTGGAGAGGACCTTACTTGATTGATTTAACAACACCAAAAAAATTGAAGAATTTTTTTGTACCAAATTAGAGATATATTTGATTATTTAAAGTTAGGGTTTCGACGTAATTTGGCTGAGATGCTTTGATACCACTTGTAATGAAATTACTTGTATAAATTTGAATATCAACAACAATATAACACCAAGGAACACAATATTGTAGATAAATGATCACAATACGCAAGTAGAAAAATTAGCCACTTCGAGGGGACAACCTCCAAACCATACAATAAGACTCAAATGTTCAATATGATGATGAACTACTACCTACTAACCTTTATATATATTATTCATATGTTATGGCCATCACCAAGGCCAACCCACTAATGATATACGAAAGAGATACATCATGATAAGAAGTTATGATAGCCATAATTCGGCTATACACATCCAATGTAAGATATATCATTAAGGGTGTAGCAGAGGGGTCACGACCCGACTACCTCTCTTTTAGATAAAAAATCATCCCGGCTATGGCACTTGTAATGTACACAATCTCTTTAAAATTAATATTAAATTAAAAATGAATATGTATATATGTGTTTGTATGCATTTATGTGTATATCTATATATACATATTTGTATATACAAATTTAAAGTATATATACACACACAAGTTTGTATGTGTATACACTCTCACACCAAGATGATAATAAAAAATAATACACACACACAAGTGTATATACATACCAAACCCTAGCTCGTGGATATATTGGGAAACTCTAAACAACTTTTCTCCAACCTTAACTTGAAAAAAATAAAACAAAATGAGAGAAAATAAATGAAATTAAGCTCATATCAAAACCTAAAGAGGGATTAAAGCAACATCAGGGAACTATACAATCTAAGGATTAAGGATATTTTAATCCAAGAGCCCTTATAAAATCCTACAAGGCCATTTGGGTGGAGTTAACTTTTCTATATTTTTAAAACTGAAATGGGGCTTATTAATTTAATTAACCCCCATTGTTTTAATTTGGACATGCACTCATTCTTTGTCCTCATTGAATTATTTATAAGTTAAATTTTAATTTAGGTTTTGAATGAAATAATGAGATAATTAAATTAAATATTTTGATTGAATGAGTTAATTCTCAACCTTTTATTTCAAACCTGACTAAGTTAAATTTAATTACCTAGATATATTGGGACCTAGGTAATTTAATTGTACAACCAAACAAGCCTATTTGGCCCTAACACACAATTTTGGACCTTTACCTTCACTCCACTAGGGGATTCGATTTTGCATCAACCATAGCACTTTGTAAGTTGAGACATGCATCATATCCCCTTGAATTTTATCCACACTATCCCTTCTATAATAGCTCAATTTTTTTTTCCTAATTAGAGTTTAACATGCATAATAAATGGGAGAAAATTATGGGCATTAAAGTAGATAATTCAATTTTTGTTAATTTGTTCTTGAAATCTTACCCAACTTGTGGAAATTTTCTCTTAGCTTTTTTGAAACCTTTATGTTATGAATTCATCACCCACTCTAGTAATTCAATTTTGCTTTCCCAAGCGTGATGATTCTTTTATTGGCATTTCTAAGAATTTTAGGGCACAAAACATGATAAAAGATTCTTGAAATAATAATACTTCATTAATGGAAAAATGAGTGTATTAAACCACACTCTTTATGTTATTTTGTGTCATTTCCACACATTCAATACTAGACCAACAACACCGATTCAAACTTAATGCAATCACCCTTAATATAAGGATTGAAAACCATCATTCATGACATGTCAACTTAATGTCAGATTTTAGGTAAACATTCAATTGTATAATCATTGACCCCTCAAGCATACCAAGATGCACCTTAGATTAATGGTATCGATGAAGCATGGAGATCAACATCCAATCTTACGATAGAGAGAAATAGTTATTTATCACCTCCAATCACACATTGTAAGATTGACAAAAAATTTAAAATATTTAAGATCAATGATGAATCTTATACTCTAATACTTGTTGAAAAATATAGTACACTTCTAAGATTAGCATATTGTAGTTCATATTAAATTTTTGAGCATCAACGGTCATTCTAGTAATCGAATAAGGTTAACCTTTATCATGTTCGACATAAGACTACTAGATTGGCAGCCAAGATTGAACCCTAAAGATCAATGGTTGATTGCATAATATTATATCATCCAACAAATACAAGAAACAATCAAGATTACTAGATTGATGAAGTGGATGAAGTCAAAGAGATCAATGGTGAATCTTGCAATCTAAATTTGTAAAGTAGACACATTCAATATTATAAATGAATGAATTTGCAGTTAAGATGAAGCATTAAATATCAATGGTAAATCTAACAATCTTAATTTTTATACATATCGCTTCATTCTACTGAGATTACTAGATTGATTATTGCAATTAAGTGTTGGAGATCCATGGTAAATCTAATAAACTATATCTCACACAAAATTGTTTTCTATCTAAATTCCTATAGTGATATCTCAAATTAATTTTAAAGATCAATGTCCATTCTTTGAATCTAAATTCATTTCTATAACACTCACTTCGTAAATCTTCATATTGACAAGTCTGATTTAATCTTTACAATCAACAATCTAGATCATAGACATTGGCTTTGTTTAAAGAATATAAGTTTTTTACCTGCCAAATGGTTGTCATGGCCACATGAGTGGAAAATAATGAAAAGAACATAATTTTTTTTGCATTACTATCATTGTCTCAATCTAATACACACTATAACATCTTTATAAATCGATTCCGTTATTAAAATATTCCCTAGAGATATTTCTCACTCTTGACATCACAATGTCAAACATGGGACAAGCCAAAAAATTGGAGGATTAATACAAAAAACACTCAATCAATGGGTGAATCCCACAGAACATAGCCAACCAAATTTTCTGAAAGGTTATATCTGTGGGAAAGGAACACAACAACATATGGGACTAAATTGAGCATAATGTGGAGCACATCTTCAACTTTATCAATATTTGTATCTTCTTTTATGGCCACACTAAACTTCACTAAACATTTATCATACTTATTTTCCCATAAGATAATGATGATTTTGATGGTAGCTTTGAATTATTTCTATTTAATAACTTTTTACAAAAAATTGTAGTTAATGGATTCCAAAATTTCATTATTACATCTTCTTATGAAGGTGTTAGGATTATCTACACAAGCCATACCATATTGATAGGGATTTCAAAGTTGTTTTTGGGTTATCTGCACAACCCAAACAATTTTGATAATTAATTTGGAGTATAGTCTTTAGGGCCCAATCAAATTAGCGGGCTTTGTCATTCTACTTATCCATTAAAGTTTGTTTTTATGGTACAATTTCATAGAGAAGATAAATTGAAGAAAAGTTAAAGATTTAAATAAATAAAGATGAATCATTTGGCCTCACTTAAAATACCTAGAAAATAGGGAAAGGAATAATGAAATAAATGTAATTCCCATGTGGGAAGGAATAATAATAGAGTTGTATCTCACCATTAATTGTTTAATTGTAATGTCTAAATTCTGCACTGGAAATGAAAGTAGCACATTTAAATGTCTTGGAAATTTTAACTAAAATAACCCTAAGACTCGATCGACTCCCTTAGCTTAACGCTATCTACAAAATTCTTGGAATAAAAAGGATGGAAAAATAGAAATACAAAAATAAAAAGATGATACACCAAAATAGTTATATTTTCCACCCCTCCAAAGGAATGAAAACGCACAACAATCCTTTCTTAAGGATAAGAATTGTACCTTTCTTGCTCTGATTCTGAAATGTGGTAACGCAATGGAATTAAAATAATTTATACCTATAAGTCTTTACAACACTGCCTACAAAATTTGCACGAAAATTATTTTCCTCTGTTTACAATTGATCCTTCCTTCTATCATCTCAGAACAACAAGGAGATTTTGTTCTGGGTCGTCAAATTCAATATGGGATCAATACAATCAAAGAGACTATTCATTCAGCTAAACTTAGCAAGAAGGCTGCTATGATTCTAAAATTAGATATGGCTAAGGCTTATGACAAGATTTCGTTGAGTTTTCTTGATAATATCCTAAACAAGTTTGGTTTTGGCGTCTCCTTTCGGAGTTTAGTTTAGGCTTGTATTTCAAATGCTTGGTTTTCCATTCTTATTAATGGGACACCTTGTGGTTTCTTTCCCAGCTCCCAAGGTTTAATGCAAGGGGATCCTCTCTCCCCTTTTCTTTTCATAATTATGGCAGAATCCCTCAGCAGAAGACTCAATTTGGAAACTAGTAATGGCTACATCAAAGGGATATCTTTGACGAGGGGTATGGATAATGTGACCCATCAACATTTTGTCGATGACACTATTATGGTGGGATAACCATCTATTAGAAGTTTAAAAATCTTTTAGATGATTACATGGAGGTTTCAAGAAAATAGGTGAATTATAGGAAAAGCTCTTTTTTTTTCCTCAACACTTTTGAAAGTCGATGTAATAATGTAGCTGAAATTCTGGAATGTGACTTTAAGCCCTTTCCAACCATTTATTTGGGCATACCCCTTGGGGATAAAAGACCTATGAGTGGTGAATGGAAATTTCTTATCGAAATATTTGAAAAGAAGCTCGCAGGATGGAAAGGTAATCTGTTATCTCAGGCTGGGAAAATTACTTTACTCAAAATCTCTCTTCAAAGCCTTCTAGTGTATGCAATGTCTCTCTATCAACTCCCCGAGATAATAGCATAAAAACTGGAAAAGATACAAAATTGTTTCTAATGGAGTGGAACCAAAAGAAAATAAATAATTCCACTAGTGGCTTGGAATAGGGTTTGTAAACCTAAGAATATAGGGGGACTTGGTCTTAGAGATTGGACTAAAATGAACAAAGCCCTTCTAGCAAAAATAGGTTGGAGGCTAACTCAAGAAGATGGGGTGTAGACTAGAATTCTAAGGAAAAAATATTAGACAAATGCAAATGATAAATGGTAGATATTCAAACATGCATCCTTCAATGGGTCAAGTATATGGAAAGTTATTAACTAGGAAAAGGAAATAGTTGCAAAGGGAAGTAGGTGGAAAATAGGTAATGACAATGAAATCTGCTTCTGGACTGACAAATGGGTTGGTAACTGTTGTATATATCTTCCCCCCTGGGTAGAAATCAAAGAAACTCAAACCCCCGACATTTATTGTGTTTCCAACTGGAAAGGTGCAGGTTGGAGGCGCACAACATAGAGTGTCGACATGGAAAAATTCACACCCAAGGTGCAGGTTGGAGGCACACAACACAAAGTGTCAACACCACATTTTCAGCGCCTATGGCACACGTAAGAGTATGTCGACATAAGGATGAATGCATCGAGGCACATCTTCAAGAGGTGCAACATTTTGAGCATTGACACCCCGACAGGAAGCAAACCCTGGCACAGATATTCAGATGGCCATAAATTTTCACAGGGAGCTCGGATTCACACAAGGTTGGAATTTTTAGAAATCTTACGAGGTCCTCTATCCAACCACAACTGGATATCTTTAATTGGGTGAGAACAAGTTCTTCAAAAATGTAAAATACAATTCGCCACTTTTTGGGTTTGCTAAGGTCCTCACCTACCGCCATAACGAGATGAATTAAATGCAACTTGGAGGTGGTTGGGGTAGATTTGGAATTCCTCTCTCTTTTCTCTCTCATTCTTCCTATAAATTTTAAGTAGGGGCTTCTTTCTAAAGGTTGGACATTCTTGTTTTGCCCCTCCCTTCTTCTCTTTGGTAGGTGAATTTGTGGAGTTCAAACCTCCCATCTAAAACTGTAATGCAACTTTGCCTCTTGGAATCTTGTAGTGTATTGTGTCAATCTTTGGAGCAAATAATGCATGTCTGTGGATGATTCTCAACCCTCTCTATGTTCATTTGCATCCTCCTAATATTTCACTGCAAATCTGGTTATATGTGCATGATCTTGCATTACATTTTAATGGTTTATGTTTATTGGCAAGACAGGTGTTCTTCATTCCTCGGTGCATCACCTTTTTTAGTTTAGGTTTGTTTTTATGCATCTTCTTACCTTGTCTCCTTGGAAAGTTAGATTAGGTTTTTGAGTAAACCCTCTACATTTTTATGTGTGCATCTGAACAGAGGAATAGGAACCGGCCTTCATCCGGAGATCTTTCCTATTTCACAAGGTCCCACACTTGGGAAAGGCTCCATGTTATGAAATCACACTGAGAGTCTCAACCCATTGAGTTGTAGACTTTCATGGGTGCTGTGATTCACCTTCAACAGTAACTTTACACTTGAAGATAAATTCCCCCAAATTTCAAAATTGTTAGAAGATAAATATGGGGGAAAAATAAACAATTATATGGATAATCATGAGAGCTTTCAAACTTGGAAGCACATAGAATTGGATAGGAAGGTACTTACAGAACACACGGCTAACCTCAATGATTTCTTAAAAAAATTTGTGTCTTCTAACAGTAAGGCACAAGATAGAATTGTATGGCATAGAGAACAAAATGGCATTTTCTCAGTTAAATCAGCTTATGCATTATTCTTTAAGGAGGAAACTAGAGAGGAAGATCTTGTAGCTGGTAAGATATGGAACAATAATATCACCCCTAAGGTCAATGTCTTCAATTGGATTTTGGTGATAAATAAGATTCTAACAATTGATAACCTCGCCAAAAGAGGTTTCCATATGGTCAATAGATGTTCTCTATGTGAAGAAAACTTGGAAACAGTTAATCATTTGTTCTTGGAATGCTCCTTTTCTTATCAATTTTTTTCTTCTACTTTGGGTTTGTTCTCATTTAACTGGGTTAATCCTAAGGAGATCCAATCTTCCCGGAATCAATGGAAATGTCCTTTCATCAGTCAAGGGCTGAAAAACCTATGGATAATGACCCTTGGACATTTGTGGTGGGAAATATGGAAAGAAAGGAACATGAGGATTTTTAATAGTAAGAAACTTCCCAACAGGTTGATTATTAACATATGTTTACAGGTTGTTAGAAATTTTTTTCTCTCCTACAGAACAAAGAAGTGGAAGTCATGAACAGTGAACAACATATCATAAAGAAATGGAACTTAATTTATGATCCTCAACCCAAGAAGAGAAATCCTAGAGAAGGGGTTAAATGGACTTATCCTAGAGAAGGTTTTATTAAACTCAATTTCAATGGTGTCACTAAAGAGAACCCCGGTAAGGCAAGAGGCAGAGGATTTTTTCAAGATGATAAAGTTATGTTTCTCCTTGCATATTTATTTAATTTGGGCATACAATCTAACCATGTCCCAGAAGTTGTGGCCATGTTCTAGGGATTGAAGATAGCAGAAGAGAGAGGCTTCAAGCACCTAATTGTGGAAGGTGATTCTTTGAATATAATCTCATGTATGAAGGGAAAAAATATAGCTTTTATATTTATTGAATACTTCATTAAAAACACCAAGAATAAAATATCCTCCTTAAGTGAAATCTCTTTCCAACACATTTACCGTGAAGGAAACAAACTTGTTGATTTATTGGCTAACAAGGGGGTGGAAGAAATGGATTTAAATGTGGTAACGAACTAACCAATTTTGAAGATAACTTCATACACATTCTTGAATGGGAATGTGTCCCTAATAGCATATCTTCTTAATGAGGATGGATTCAGGTTATTATGCTTCTTGGGTGATGCACGTAGATATCATAAATCCTATACTCATGCCAACCATTATTTCCTATTAATCCAAGGTGTGGGCAGATCCCCTCATATTTTTGAATCATTTCAAAAAGCATGGTAAAATTATCTACCAAAAGGGTTTACATTTACATTGTAGGAAGAAGAGTTATAGAAGCAAAATGGGAGGTGACTTAGTGAGAAATGAACCTAACAAGGTCCCAACAATGTCAAATAAGCAGAGGAGTTGCTAGATAATGATGGTCTATTAAAAATTTTCAAAATATTTGATGGGTTTGATGAAAATTTGAGTGAAGCGGTTGCTAAAAATTGGAAGGAAGGCCATGTTTGGGTTGGGAACTTCTCATTCACAATCTCACCAAAGTTTATAGAAAAAGTGTCAGGCTTGTCTCAGGAAGGAAAATATACCTTCAAGCCTAAGTCGAACTACAGTCAAGAGATTGAATGCTTCATGCAAGGTATGGGTGTGCCTGATACTCTTCATAATGGTTATGCTAGATAGGACTTGCCTCATACTTTCAATGAAATAGCTCAGTTAATCATGGCGTATATTACTCTGGAAGGGAGATATAAAGTGATTTATGGGTATCACTTTCTTATGCTAAATCATGTTAGAAATAATAGGACCTACAATTTCCCCAATTTTTTTGTATCTTTCTTTATGCTAAATTGATAGCTTAGGTCAAGAAAGGAACTTTTACCCTTCCATTGCATCAAGGTCTCATCAAAGCCATGCTTAAGATGAGTACTTCCACTAATTGGCATAAACATGAAAAATATGGGGCTTCTAGAAACCCGAATAAATATTGTTTACGGGGGAAAAAAAAATCTTGGAAGCTAATGTGGATACTCCTAGTATGGAGGAAACAAGGAAATCAGTGGCTAAATGAACTAGGTCTCATTTGGCAAAAGAAAGTGTTAAGAAGCTGAGGCAGGAGAGTGGGGCTTCAGAGCCTCATGATAACTTACAAGTTATCTCTGATTCAAGGGAACAACAAGAAGATGAATCTTACCAATATGATAGTAGTGAGGAGCTAGAAGGCTGGGAAAGATCCAAAGAAATTTGAGGGAAAAATATCCAAAAAAATGAAGGAGGCTATTGAGAGTCTACACGCTCTCAAAACTACTCAGAAGAACTTGTTCAAAGCCCAAGATATGGAAGTCAAATCGAATGTTTTCATGAGAGAGTTTGAAAATTATAGACTGGATACTAACATCAATATGACATAAGATAATCATGGTGACCATAGATATGAGGAAATTGTAGGAAAAAGTTGAGAAACTCACGTCTATTGTTCTTAGTGAACAATTAAATGAATGAAAATGAGATATTCCTGGCCATGGAGAATGATATGCTGAAAATAAAGGAGATTATTCTACAGATTAGGGATGTTCACATCCTCAATGTCAAAATCACAATTCACCATCTTAAACTCCTTGTTGAGATGATCCATTCCATGGAAATTGCGAAGAATAGAGAAAAGGATGGGTCTGGACCTAAAGTGGAGATAGCTAAACTGGATTACCAGTTCTGGAAATCAACTATTGTCGGTTTGGTCAAGGAATGGAATGGGTGCATGCACGCAGTGGGAGATATGATTAATGAATGATGGCTTATAAGCATTTCTAGATGTATGGTTTCATTTGTTTGTGTCTTGTTGTTAGTTCCATGGCCCCTGTTGTTAGCCATTTTACTTTGGTATTTTAGGTTGTTCTTTTTTTTGGCTTTATAGTTTTGGTTCTTAGTACTGTTGGGGCTTCAATGGATACTCCCTTGGCCATTTTATTTTGATCTTACATACTTTGTACAGGGTAGGATCCCCTCAACCCTCTTTTACCTCTCATAAAAAAAAACACAACAATCATTCAATCTAACCCAATGTTAGGCATGTTCATAATTAAATAGAGGTAAAAAAGTTTAACACTTCAAACAAACTAAACCATGCATACATAATTTCAAACTAAGGGATAATAAATAGCCATGAAATCCTCACTAAATGCTTTGGAATATATACATTAACATAGAAAATCTCTTAGAGAGAGCTATAAAATTCCAACAACAAAAGAAAAGGTTGTGGGAAAGAGTGTGCCACATGCAAGAATCAAAATCACACAAAAATAAAGGTGAAACATTAAATACACATGTTGAACACTTACAACCTTTCCATTCTTGAGTATCCTCACTAAATGTTTCAGAATATATGCACTAACATATAAAATCTCTTAGAGAGAGCTAGAAAATTCCAAAGACAAAAGACCCGCTATACAAAGAAATTTATAATATTTATGGAAAGAAAAGGTTGTTGGAAATAGTGTTCCACATGAAAGAATCATGATCACACAAAAATAAATCTGAAACATCAAATACACATGTTGAATACTTGCAGTTTTCCACACTTTTTTGGCCATTGTGTGTTTGTGTTGTCATTAATGTCAAGTACATTGATGGAAAATGGTGTCATGAGGTCATGAGAGTCTCTAAGAGGTGTTATTCAAATGTCAAGTGTGAAGGTTGATTGGTAGTGTCAGGATTTGGTGAGTTGTCATAATGTCCTGATATGGTTCTACCCTGTATGGTCATGTTATGTGCTCTATATATTTGGTTGAATGTTTTCATCATGTCAAACATGGTTGATATGATGTGTCAAGAGTCTCTAAGAGTCTACATGAGGAGGTCAATACATGTGAAGTCATGGTTGAGTCAAGTCATTCCAAGCCTATTCCTAGCCCTGGAACATGCAAAATGATATGGAGGTATGAGTTTTAGAGATAATTTTTCCTAACCAAGCATGGTATCTACATGGTGGTAGTTTATATGAGGTGCGTGATGATTTTAATGTCATTACTCAGAGGTACATTGCATGTTTGAGGTCCTTGGTAAGAAAGTAGGTGAAGAACAAGCAAGATAACACATGTAAGTCTTAATGGATAGATATTTTTAGACCTATTTGGGTTAGATGGTGAGCATGAATAGTTATATGCTTTTTAAATTATGAATACGGAATTTCAAGATATGTCATTTTGTGTAAAATTGGATTTTCTAGAGTGAAGATTTGAAGCGAAAATTGACCTTCTGATGATCATTGTAGGATGTGTGTTTTTCATGGAGACATGATCTCTTCAGAATATATTTTTAGGTAAGTTATTAATTTTTTATAAAAAGAATGAGGTGGTTTGATCATCACATTTTTATGAATGATCGTTAAAAAGACAAGTTGCTTTAAAACCCTAGCTAAACCCTAGCTCAAAGTGACTTGGAGAAAAATAAGTATTTTAAGCCTATCTTGATTGATTTTTCCAAAGTGATGATTGGAGGTTATAGAGGAGTCCTCCATATTTCAAGAAATGTGCATTAGTACATGTGATAGTATGTGGGCCCCACCTAAAAATGCAAGTTTCCAAAGAAGTTTAGTTTGTGAAGTATTTTCCCAAATAAGGTGAGAAATAAATTGACATTATTTTTATCCCTGAAGTTGTTCTAGATGTACTCGATAGTTTCAGATCATGTTTGAGCTTCTAAATGGAAAATTGTGCCCTATTTATGAGGACTAGTTTTTGGGGCAGTTTGAAGAAACTTATGGTAAAAGTGGAATTGCAGTTCAAGTTTTTTTGTGATCATGGTTCAAATATCTTTCCATTGGTATATAAAACTTGTGTTTTTGATATGTTATGAAGAAGTTATGACCTATTCTTTGAAGGTCAAATATGGAGGATGTTTGGTCTAATAGGGTCTTAAGTAGGTTCATAAGATAAGGTGATTATTATGACTTGTTCATGCTTTTTGAAGGTTTTTGAGTGCTTATAAATCATGTATAAGGGTCTTACATGCTTTTTTTAACTATGGAATTGATTTTTGATGTGATGGAGAAAGTTGAGCTCAAGGTCAGTTCTTGAGTCCTATAAGGCTGAAAGAGCAGTTTTAGAGATGGAATTGGTTGAAGGCCTTCCAATTGGTGTTGGAAGGAAATGTAAAGTGTTATGGAAATTTTATTTAGAGATATTTACAATCATATATGGATTATGAAATGATGATGAGATTGGATAGGTCATCTAACTCAGTTTTTAGAGAAAAAGGTTTCTTGTTTTTCAGGACAAGATTGCTCGGGATGAAAGATTGAGGTAGATGATTCTTGAGATGGATTATTTGATGCTAGATATTAGTTGGAGAGTGAACATGGATGAATTTTTTTTCTATTTAAGTAATTATTAGGTCTTGAAAGTGGAATAAGGAGTGCAAACCAGTTGAGTTTTTGAAACTACTTTTTGGTGAACTCAATTTAGTGAAGAGGAAATTTGGTGTGGTTTTCACATATGGACGTTTCATGAGCTCTAGAAAGCATGGGTTTGATCTAAAATTACATATGATTCCAATGATTTGTTACATGCTATATTTGAGGTGTTTTGGTGTGTGCTTTAAGTCCATAAGTGAAGACAAGGTCCTGAAAACAACTGTTTGGTGAAGGATATGAACCTTCTTGGTTGTGTTATGTGAAATTTGATTGGTGAAAGATTATGTACGACCATGGATGATGTCTATATGTTATATTACACATGTATGATGATTTTAGAAGCTTGAAAAATAATAGATATGGTGTTTTTGGTTTTAGCTCATCTAGGTGACGGGGTTTTGAGTTATTTTTTAGATTGTTTGGTGCATTTGGGCATGGACGACCTACATGGGTCCACTTGATGAATATTTATAAATTTTGTGTTATATTTTTAAGTTGTATTGGTCTAACTAAAGGATGGATACCAACTTAATTTGTGTATGAAAGAAGAGAACCATATTTAAGTCAGTGTTTTAGTTCATTTTTTATCTAGTTGAGTATATAGAGAAAATGTGACCTAGGTGAGGGCTTGAAATATTATCAAGGTCATGAAATCAGATCTGAGTATTTTTTAATAATGTTATAGGGCATATGTGTAAGGTTTTGAATCCAAGACAGATCCACGAAGAAGAAGAAAGAATGAGTTTAAGGAATGAGAGTTTGAAGAAGGTTTGCGATTTGAAATTGTGATGTTCATCAGTTGTGGAAGCAAAAATAATAATATATCTTCATATTCAGATGGTTGAGTTTGTGCTTGATCATATTAATGTGTTGTACCCTCCTTGTGGAGTGGGTGCTTCACTAAATTAGGGGTTGGTGTTCCTTGTAGGGTTGTTACTCCTTGTGAAGTTGTTGCTTCACTAAATATCTTTGATTTTTGTAATATAAGCATATTTTTAGTGGGTTTTATTCTCCTTGAGTATTACCCACTTATATTTGGTGTTTTGTGCACTCTCTCTTGTGTTGTGTTATTGTGAATGGTTAATGCGCATGTATGATTATGAATGATGTATAGATAACTCAATGATGAATGTATGGTTTTGTAAATGAAGTAAAAATTATTGTAGGAATGATTCACCCCCCTCTCAGTCCATTGTTCTTCCAACTCATTTGGGTATCCTCACTTATTGCTTCAGAATATATACACTAACATATAAAATCTCTTAGAGAGAGCTAGAAAATTCCAATGAAAAAAGACCCACCATACAAAGAAATTTATAATATTTATGGAAAGAAAAGGTTATGGGAAAGAGTGTGCCACATGTAAGAATCACGATCACACAAAACTAGAGCCGAAACATTAAATACACATGTCAAATACTTGTAGTCTTTCCACGCTTGAGTGTCCTCTTTATTTGATCAATGATCAACATCCTCCATTCATACATGTGATTATACAAAATATCCCATGTGAGAGTCTCATTAAAAAAAATTATAATCCAAATATTTTCATTAAAAATATTTGGCCTTTGGGTTCAAAAAATCATAAAATTGAATAAAAATTTACAACAAACTTTTTAATAGGAGCTTATTCCTTTTATTTTAAATTCTTGTCAGGAATATCCTTCCCAAAAATTATTCCTTCATATTATATATGAGGGAATGGTTCTTTTATATTATGTGGCTCATTCATGTAGATTTGGTCCAAAGCTATATATGTATTTCCTCATGTTAATGGGACGACCCCACAATGGAGATGGCCCTCCTACTAACATAATGGTTATTTGGTTGTAGGATGAGTATGTTTTCTTGTTTGGTATTTCCTTCTCCTCTTCTATGGCTTCATAATCCAAAATAAATCTCATTCAAACGCCTCTAAATAAATATGTTACTACCAAGTTGTACATGTTTTATAAGTGCATCTTGGAATTGTTTCTGTAACTCTAAAATCCTCACTCATAGAGAAAAATAATCCCACTTTTGTTTGGAAGCTTGGTCTGCTACAACATATAAACCCAATATACTATGATCCTTGTGTCAATGGGGGTGATGCCATAATAAAATTGGCATTTATACTATAATAGTGGTTGATTAGTTGTGAGATGAACATGTTTCTCACTCATCATTTCCCTCTCCTTTGTGGATTCAATTTTCAAAAATTTCTTATTCAAATGTCTCTAAATACATGCCTTACTGATACGTCAGATATACCTCATAAGTACATCTTGGAATGACTTTTACAGCACTAAAATCCCCATTTGTACAACAAATTAATACCACATTGGTTAGTAAGATTGGTTTGCAAAAGATATAAGCTCAATACACCAAGATCTTTATGTCAATGAGGGTGATGCCACAGTAAAAATGATTTTCCTCACTAAAATCCTCATTCATAAAACATATTAATCCCACATTGGTTAGTAATCTTGGTTCACAAAAATATATAAACCTAATACTCCAAGATCTTTATGCTAATGGGGTTGATGCCATGATAAAAGTGCAAAAAATACACTTATACTGAGGTGGGGTGATTCAGTATATAATTTTTTTTACTTATTTAAAATTTTAACATTCACAATAAAAAATTATACAAAATACAACAATTACACAACACAATATATATGTGGAAACCCTTATGGGAGAAAAACAATTGAGAAAAATTTGCTTGGATCTATTGTCCAAATCTAGCCACAATAATAAGTGTATTACACAATGTTTTGTAGACACCAACCTAACAAAGACACCAATCCCCAAAGTAGAGCACCGATTCAGCTTGAATTGTGAGCACCAACTCACTGAAGACGCTAATCCCCAAGGCAAAACACTAACTCAGCAGAATTCATGAACACCAACTCACTGGAGATACCAATCCTCAATGTTGAGCACCAAATTAGGAATCAAAAGATACACCTAATGTAATTACTTCTTTAACATGATGATGACATACAGATAACTCTTCACTACTTCCTATTGTTTCTGTATATCTGTGCTTTACACTTTGTTGATGCACCTCTCACTTTTCAATCTTCTTCAACAACTTGAAATTCTAATTTGTTTGAGTTTTCTCTTCCTCTTTCTTATCTAATCCTCTTGATATTTCTTAATTGACCGTTCCTCTCTTTTCACTATCTTCATTTTCTTTCCAAAACATCATCATAATACCGCGAGTGCGCACAAATTAATCCACTTATATACCATGTTCATTTCATGAATAGACACAAATTTTCATGATTCGACATCCTGTTTGAATATTCATCATGAGTCAGCTTTAGTATTCTTTGAATTTTTAAGAATCCCATGGACACCCCCTTTTTTCTCTTGGTCCTACAGCATTACATGACCATCGTGGAAAAATTTGTACATTATGGATGTATCTCCTTGTTGTGTGACTATTTTCTTTTGTATTGAATCACTTGCTAACTTTTGTGGATTTTTCTTCATTGTGTGGCATTATTTCAAACAAACCAACATACATTAGTTTGGTCCTTTATTTCACAAGGCACTGCTACAACCCATGAAGCACTACAAACTCGTGTGGAACACTTCACAACCCGTGAAGCACTATAAAAACACTTCACAAACCCGTAAGGAACACTACAAAAACCCACGAAAGACTATAAAAATAATTTTATTTGGCACGCATAACATGTAGAATTGAAACTAAAACATCTTTTGTCATAAGAGGCACACATTTGTAAGGCATCAATGACAATATTCTCAAACATACAAGATACTTATCAATAAATTCCTTTGACATCAGTGATAACCATTTCCAACAATCTCCCTCTTTTATCATTGATGTCAACCAACCATCTTCACCAACTAACTTACAAAACCTTCCACTTTAGATCTAATTGTCTCCACTCACTATATAACTTCTTCATATTGCTCCACCTTGATGTATTAATTCTGATCTAACGTCCAATTCTCCCCCTTTGACATCAATGAAAAAGGAAAAATGTACTCTCCATCACATAATCCCCCTAAGAACTATGTTTCCATTTAATGACCTCCTTGAAAAGGATATTACTCCCAAATTTTGTCTGAGATATTCAAATAGTTTCCTGTTAGAAGAGGTTTTGTAAAAATATCAACAATCTGTTCTTTTGTGGCAATGTAGTCTAACTTAACCTTTTGATATGCAACTTTCTCTCTTAGAAAGTGATATTTGATGAGAATATGCTTACTTTTGGAATGCATAACTATATTCTTTGAAATATTTATTGCACTAGTATTGTCACAAATACGGAAATTAGAGAATTAAATTCTACCTTGACATCCTTCAGTGTCTATTTCATACAGATAACTTGTGTACAACATGAAACTACAAAGATATATTCTGCCTCAGATGTAGATAAAGAAACATAAGCATGTTTCTTGCTTGGCCAAGATAATAAACTGTTTCCTAAAAAGAAATCACTACCACTGGTACTTTTTTGTCATCTATAAAATCAACCCACTCTGCATATGTATACTTTGTTTAAGAAAAACATCCACCCTTTTAATACCACACACCATAATCCATCATACCTTTCAGATATTTGAGTATTATTTTGACAACTTGCACATGAGTTTCTTTTGGAGCATTTTGAAAATGTGTTACCATGCCCACTACTTGCATTACATTTGGTCTTGATGCAATTACATATAACAAACTTTCAATCACTGATTTATAAAGAGTTTGATTTAATTTAGGACATTTGTCATCCTTTTTCAACTTACATCATAAGATCATGAGTGTGCTAACTAGATTGCATTCTTCCATTCTAAAATTATTCAAAATTTCCTTAATATATTTGGTTTTTGAATTGAATATACCTTTATCAGATTGAGAAATTTGTAATCTAATGAAAAATGATAAATTACCAAGCATGGACATTTCAAATTATTTTTACATTTCCTCAACGAACTCTTTACACATGTTATCCTTACTTCCTCCAAAAATGATGTCATCAACATAAAAAACAAAAATCATTTGATTCTAACCTTTAGTTTTTATGTACAGATTACTGTCAACAATTCCTTTCTTGAACCGTTATTGTTGTAGATACTTGTCCAGTCTTGAGTACTAGGCTCTAGGGGCTTGTTTCAATCTATAAAGAGTTGTCTTCAACTTACATACATATTCCTTATCAGCTGATAATATGAAATCTCATAGTTGTTCAATGTAAACTTCTACTTCAAAATTCCCATTCAAAAAAGCATATTTAACATCCATTTGATGACTTTAAAATTCTTATAACACACAAATTTCAAAATCATCATAATGGCTTCTAAACGTGCAATAGGAGCAAAATTTTCTTCAAAATCAATAACTTTAACTTGTGCATAGACTTTGCATACTAACCTTTCTTTACTCCTTACTACTTGTCTATCTTCATTTAGCTTATTTCTAAATACCCACTTAGTGCCAATCACATTCTTGTCCTTAGGTCTTGTTACAAGCTCCCAGGTCTCATTCTTCTGTATTCGATCAATTTATTCTTCCATTGATCCAATCCAGTGCTTTTCTTCACTTGCTTTAATAAAGATTTTAGGCTCAACTTTGGATAGTAAAGACAAATTTGCATGTTCCTATGCATTTTCCAGTCTTCTTATGGTTTGTACTCCAAATTTTTTCTTACCTATAATATGATTTTATGAATGATTCTTCTGAACTGATCTAGATGGTGTTTTCGTTTCCTTTCTTTCAACTTCTTCCTTTCATCTTCATATTCCATTCATCGTTGTTGTTGGATTCTTCAGAATAATCAATTTATTGTATCATGTTCTGCTTGTACTTGATATCATCCACCTTCACAATTGCACTTTCAATAATTTTGAATGTTCTCAGATTGTAGCATCTACACCCCTTTCTAATTTGAGAGTAACCAATAAAAATACCTTCATCATCTCTAGCTTCAAACTTACCCAAGTCTTCATCATATTTCTCGATATAACACTTACTTCCAAAAAAATTGAAATGTTTAAATTTTGTTGGTCTGCCCTTCCAAAGTTAATGAGGTGTTTTGTTGTAATTAACTTTGATCTTACATTTATTCAAAATTTAGATTATTGTGAGTGATTGCCTCTCTCCATAATTTGTCAGATACTTTGGATTCATCTAGCATAATTTTATTCCATCTCTTGCTACTGTTGTGATGTTTTATCCTTTCAACAACTCCATTCTGCTGTGGAGTTATTGTAGCTGAAGTAATGTATTTTTATTTCATGATGCTCATAATACTATATGAATTCATTTGAAGTGAATTATCCTCCTCGATTTAGATCTTAAACACTTGATTTTCAAATCTAGTTTCATTTTCAACCAACAGCTTTGAATGCCTTCAATTTTTCAAATGCTTCATAATTTTCTCTTAGAAAAGTAACCCATGTCATTCTAGTAAAATCATTAATGAATAACATGAAATGTCTCTCACTTTGCATGCCTTGAGTTCTAATAGGCCCGCAAAGATCAATATGCACTAGTTCCAATAACCTTGTGGTTGAGTACTCCTTTGTCTTCAATGAGGCTCTTGTTTGCTTTCCAAATTGACATTGTTTGCAAATAGTATTTGTTGGTTTAGAAATCGTTGGCATGCCTCTAATAGCCTGTTTGGAGCTAATATTTAGTATATTATCAAAATTCATATGACCCATTCTCCTATGCCATGGCCAAATTTCATCAATTTTCCCCATTCAACACTTTTCACCTTTAATCTCACTAAGAATATAAAGATTATTTTTTGTCTTGCATGCATCAGTAACAACCTTCTTAGTACTTGTCTTTCTGATTTCACATCCTTTAACATAAAATGTTATTATATATCCCATGTCACTCATTTGACTGACACTCAAAAGATTATGATTTAGTCCTTCAACATACAAGACATTCTTAGTTTTTGATTTACCATTATTTAAGCTAATGGTGTCTTTACCTACAACTCTTGCAGTAGCATTATCTTCAAATTTTGCAGTACCTCCATTTACCTTTTTCAAAGTAAGAAACTTACTTTTGTCTCTAGCCATGTGGCTTGAATAGCCATTGTCAATGTACCACTGATTTTCTTCATTCTGTGCATGAAATTTTGTTTGTAAAATTATGGATTTTTCTTTTTTTATTTCTTTCTCCTGCTTCACCTTCCAAACCTTTTTCTGATCCAACATTTCGATTGTCTATGGTTTCTTAATTCTTCAAATTCTTAGTAGAATCCATAAACCAACTTCTACAAAAGTGAGATTTATGCCCAAAGTTGTGGCACTTATAACATTCAATGTTAAAATTCATCAAAGATGCAAATGAGTTGTAATTTCTGTTTGAGGACACATATGAATTTTCATTTGTCTTCCTATCAATACTTCTTACATGAGATTGGAACTTTGCTACCCTGTAGCCAAACTAATTACATGAAAAACAATATCCATAAAAGGAATCTTAAAACCTGATATTATAATGTCGCCTTGGGGAATGATATTCATGTTGAAACATTGTTTCCCTTTAGAGGAGTACCGAGTGGAACATGCCTTTATTTCCTTTAGCAGATTTCATTTGAAGTGCTTGTGTGTTGAGGTTCATGCACTTCTTCCTTCATGAGGTTCTCATCTCTGGTAGAACTTTTAAGTGCATCTAAGTAGCTTCTTGATGTCTTGGGACTTGTCATCTTTGGAGACTCTTTGGGATCTTCTTTTGCAAACTTCTCATTGTACCCACAACCTACTTTGATAAATGTTGATATCTGATTATTGATGATGTTTTCTAAAACTTCAGAGATCTTTTCAAATTTGAGACATCTGTTCAACTTGGTAGTTAATTTATCAAGTTCCTTCTTTATGGAAACAACTTCATCTTCCAGTTTTTTGCAATCTTCTTCTTTATGTTTCAACTGTATTTTCACATCCTCATCCATATTCTTCAGTTCTTCTAATTGAATATTTAGATCAATAATGATTTTATTGGATTCTTCAAAGATCATGTGTTGGCTTTGATTTTAAAGCACCAAACTCATCTTCTAGTTTTTGAAATTGTTGTTTTCATTTTTTATTTTTCTTTCTTAGGCTCTTGGGTTCTTCCAGGGTCGAGATGATTTCACCTTCAAGATCTACTTCAACTTTAAATTTAGTATCTACATCATATTCTGAATCTCTCTTCTTTGTTTTCCTTAACTTCTACAACCGTGAGCAGTGATTCATCCTTATAACTAGCAAAGACACTTTCATCACTTTCTTCAAATGAGTTACTTTCCTCCTTGGTATAGAGGTTCTTCTTGTTCTTGCAGAGATTCTTCTTCCTTTCAGACCTCCTTTGCTTATGATTCTTCTTGAATTGATAATATATGTTACTCTCCTTCAAGTTTTGTTTTTCTTTATCATCCATATTTTTAAATGGGCATTTGTTGGCATAATGTCCTATTTCACCATAATCAAATAATTTGAATGGTAACTTACCTTTATATTTTACAGACCCTTTCTTCATCCTTGTGAAAAAGTGATATTTTTCTTCATTTGACTCGTTGTTGGGGAAATCATGTGATCTAGATTTCTTATCTTTCACTTTCTTCGATGCTTTAAATGCAACTTCTCACTTAGATGATTTATCACTTTTAGTTCTCATCTCACATGTTGTGAGAATCCCATGCAATTCATCCATTGTTAGAATAGTTAAGTCTTTCAACTCTTCAATAGTAGAAACTTTGGCATCAAATATCATAGGAAGAGATTTTAGCACTTTTTGCATAATAGTTTCATCCTTAATTTCTTCATCAAGTCCTCTAATAGTATTGAAATCTTCTATAGACACCTAAATTCGGTATTTATACCCTGTATGCCTGTGTGCGCATATTTCACCTTGGTCTTTACGTAGGTCCCCTTAATTTAATTCATCCCCCCCTTTTTTAATTTAAAATACTAGCTTAATTATCCTATCATCTTTAATGCCCATCTAATTCCTATTAATTAATTAATTAATCAATCAATCAATTAATATTTATCCATGCCCTATCCATTTGGGATGCTTTTATTCTAAATTTGCATCTCCATGCTTTTCTAGGCTTTTCCTAACCTATCTTTATCTCCAACTCTTCCATATCACATCCCTTCCCTCCTACTTGCTTTAAAACACCAATCTCCTATCCTTAAGAGCCCAAATCCCGACCAAAATCATTAAAATCCACCCCATTGGGGAAACTATCCCCACAGTCGGTAGCGACCCATCCCAGTCGTTGTCGACCCTATAAGACAGGGTTATTCCTTTCCAAAATTAGATAGAAGAACAGACAGAAAACACACGTGCGTGACTCATCTTTGATTTTCTTGCACTCTACAAATGAACCTTCAAACCAGAGCATCTCAACAATCCTCTTGCAACCCTTGGAAGCTCATTTTGATCATCTGCATAACTAAGGGAGGTTTTGCATTAATTTTTATGTTATCTATATCATTTCTATTGTTATCTTATTAAATCTAACACCTTACAGGTCTAGCAACACTCGTGACTCTATTATCAAGTTGTTATATTAGTGTTTCTACTTGCATGTTGCCTTTTTCAGCTTGTTTCTCTTCAACCTTGCATCACTCTGCTATAATCGTCGTCGCCTAGCCCGAGTTGTTGTCGACTTGGCTCTCTATAACTATGTTTTCTACTTCCAGAGCCTTCTCCAACCTCTGCATGTGTTTTGTTTCTTCCCCAGCCTACTAAATCCACCATCCAATCCCTGTGCTGCATTAAAACAACCTATCTGCACTCCAGTTGCCGCTGCTTCACCTTGGTCGTTGTTGACCAGGGTCATGATCATTAATCTTCCCTTTTAAATCTTTGTTTTCTGTCATTTTATGGTTTCTTCTCCCCCAGATCCCTTCTGCAGGTTAACTCCAACATCAATAGGCTTCTATTGTATCCAATTTGCATTCAGACCCATGTAGGTATGTATATTCATCCTCTTTTTCATATCCGCTCACTCAGGGCTTCGTCAACCTTCCTCTACACAGTCTGGGTCGTCGTTGACCTAGGCAGGTAACCTTTATTTCAAGTTCGTTTAGATTAGATTTGTATGTGACTTACATTTATGCATTTCTAGTTTCTGTGTGCCTCAAATTCTGCATATTATCCACTTTATTATTAATTTTTATCATTTTTTATCAAAACATAGGGGTTGACATCTGCCAAGGAATTTAACGCTTCTTGGAGTCGGCTTTGTCTTAACATCCCCCGCATATACCATCTAATCCATTTCTCTTAGTGTTCTTATCTGTAGGTTTGTCTAGTTGCAACGAGGATCTATCAATCACTCTGCACCCGCTCATCCATATCACACATTTGAGGTACTATAAACTCTCCATGTTTCCAAGTTATCTAGTTTTCTTCATTACTAGTTTATTTAATTGATAAGGAACAAAAAGTTAGATCAACAACTGCATCCATGCGGAGAAGGTAAGCTGCAATGTTTTCTTTATCCTTCATCTTCAAACTTTCAAATTGACCTTTGTGTATTTGGAGTTTAGCTTTCTTTACTTTATCATCTCCTTCATAGACATTTATGAGCTTATCCCAAATTTCCTTTGCCGAACTATAATGCATCACTTTGACAAATTCTACCTCACACAATCAACTAAGTGTAGCATTATAGCTTTTGCATTGCTTTCACTTGCCTTCTTTCTAACTTGATTTGTTGGAGGGGTTGATGGAGTTGTATAACCATTAATAATAGATTTCCATATATCATACCATAGAGCCATTAGGTAGGTGTGCATCCTTATGCTCTAGAAGGCATAATTTGTTCCATAAAACAATGGAGTCGTGTTTGAGGACAAACCTTCTTGACTTGTCATCTGTGCTTCTGAAATCTACCTTCTAGTTATTAGACTGTTCTGAAAAAAACATGCTCTGATACCAATTGTAGAAAACACACTTATATTGAGAGAGGGGTGAATCAGTATATACAAACTTTTACTTATTTAAAACTTTAACATTCACAATAAACAATTATACAAAATACAACAGTTGTACAACACAGTATTTATACGAAAACCCTTCCGAGAGAAAAACCATAGAGAAAATACTCCTTGGAGCGATTATCCAAACCCAACAACAATAATAATTATATTACAAAATGTTTTGTAGACACCAACCTACTGGAGACACCAATCCCCAAAGTAGGGCACCAGCTCAACTTGATTTGTGAGGACCAATTCACTAAAGACACTAATCCCCAAGGCCGAGTACCAACTCAACAAGATTCATGAGCACCAACTCGGTAGGGATACCAATTTCCAATGTTGAGCACCAACTTAGCAATCAAAAGATCCACCCACTATAGTTGCTTCTTCAACCTGATGATGGAATATAGATAACGCTTCATTACTTCCTGTTGTTTTTGTATACCCGCACTTTATACTTTGTTGATGTACCTTTCACTTTTCAATCTTCTTCAACATCTTGACATTCTAATCTACTTGAGTTTGCTCTTCCTCTTTCTTGTCTAATCCTCTTGATAGGTCTTCATTGACCGCTCCTCTCTTGCCATTCTTTTCCTTTTATTTTCAAAACAACATCATAATACTGTGAGTGCGCACAAATGAATCCACTTATATACCATGTTCATTTCATGAATAGACAACTTTTCATGAGTCCGCATCCTTTTTGAATATTCATCATGAGTTGACTTTAGTATAATTTGAATTTTTAAGACTGTCGCATACATCCCCTTTTTTCTCTTGGTCCTGCGACATTACATGACCATCGCGGACAAACCTATACATTCTAGATGTTTCTCTTTGTTGCGCGTCTATCCTCCTTTATATCAAACCACTTGCCGACTTCCATGGTTGTTTCTTCATTGCACAACATTGTTTCAAACAAACCATCATACATTAGTATGGTCCTTTATTTCGGGAGGCACTGCTACAACCTGCGAATCACTACAAACACCCGCAAAACACTTCACAACCCGCAAAGCACTATAAACACCCGCAGAACACTTTAAAATATGTGAGCACTACAAACACCCATGGTACATTTCACAACCCACGAAGCACTACAAACACCCACGGTACATTTCACAACCCACAAAGCACTACAAACACCTGCATAACACTATAGAAACATTTTCTCTAGTGCGCGACATCAAAATTCTAACTAAAACATCTTTCTCATAAGAGACACACATCTGTAAGCATCAATGACAATATTCTTACCTTAGAGATATTTATCAGTATTCCTTTGACATCAATAATGACAATATTTCTAACAAAAAGTGATCATCTTACTATAATGATTTATTTGGTTGTAAGATTAGTATGTTTGCTTGCTTTGACTTCGCCTCGCCTCACCTCTCCAAAAACATCTCACTCAAATACCTTTAAATACATGTCTCACTACCAAATTGGATATACCACTTAAAGGCATCTTGAAATTGTTTTTATGACTCTAAAATCCTCCTTCATTCCTATTTTATATATTTGAGAAAAGGCCTCTAAAATTTGAATCTTTGAGGCATGGCCTTTTTTTCACTTTATTTCCTTTGGAAATACATCTCTCTTTTTCACGAGGCATTGCCTCCAATTTTTAACATAGAGTATAAAATCAACATTATATTAAGGGGTGGAAACTTTAACATAAAGCAAAGGTATTTTATTTCAAATAAAATTTAAGGCATTGCCTTTTAAAATTCAACTTGCCTTTACATACAATATTACATTTTCTTTGAGAGAAAAATGTCCAAAAAATAAAATAAAATACTTGGAATTAAAGAAATTAAGCAATTATTTTCAAGATTGTGAAAATTCACAACACGAGCTTAAATATTCATTGTTCTAGATTTTTATATTAATTTGTCGTAGGAAACAATTAATTTCCCTGTATACATACATATAAATAGAAATTATATATGCCAACTAAGAGAGCATAAATATTGTTGTTTTAGTAATGTTTGCAATGTTATGTTATTTTTGAATAAAAGGAGCTTATGCAACTTCAAATTCTCATTCCCAAATTCAAAGTCAAATATCCAACAAGGCCTTGAAGTTGAAACACTTCCAAAACCTTGAAAATTCCTAAAGTTCTTGTAGTAGAGGTAAATGTGCAAGCTCTAGGAGCTGCCATCATCATGTTAGATGGTTTCCCCTTAAATGACCCCCCTTACTCCAATAAGTAAAGTGATTCGATGCATGAGGATGATCATCAATTTTACCTCCGCATTTCTATTGTTAGAGCATGAGGAGTATGAAGTAGAGATAACATACACATGCAAAATTGAGTTTGAAGTGAAGTAGCACACACAAACAACATTCAATAGGACCGACCCCCAAATAGTGTTCGCCTTTATATTAGATGTGGAGGAGGGGCTAGGACCAGAACCTCTATTTACAACTTCTACAACAATCAATTAAACTTTGTGAAGTTTATGCAACTCATGTTTTATGTGGTTTGTGGTGTGAATGCTTCATACACTTTTTGTAAATATTTGAGATGTTGGCAATCTTGTTGACCTAATTTTGGCATAATTAGTAACTTAAAAGTTTGTTATCTTTTTTTGCTAGACAACAATGATTATAGTGCATATGCCTAGTGATTTAAATGGTCACACTACCATATAAACCAATTTTTTAATAATTGTGATCATAATCTCCATTTACAACTTCTACAACAATCTATTAAATTTTGTGTTAATTATGCATTTCATACTTAATGTTATTTGTGGTGTGAATATTTCATACACTTTTATAGATATTTGGGACATTGGCAATCTTGATGACCTAGATTTGCCCTAACTTGTAATCTAGAATTTTTTTATGTTTAGTAGAAAACATTGATTATAGTGCATATGCCTAGTTATTTATACAACGACACTACCATGTTGGCAACTTTTTTAATGAAAGTGGCTAGTAGCTTAAGATTTTGTTATCTTTCTTTTTGGTAGAGAACATTACCAATGGTGCATATGCATAATGACTTAAAAATCATCATTACTATATTAGCCACTTTCTAAATGCAAATGACTTGGAATTATTTTTATTATTGATGTTATGGAGTTATTTTCTTAAAATATAGGCTACTATTGCATACATAAAAAACATCTATTTATAAATTATATAAACTTACCTTGAAACATGTGATGTCATATTAAAATTAGTCAAAAAGCCATTTGCCCAATATAGAAATGAATAATATATCACAACAAAGTTTTATTGTGAAGTATGAAAAGTGAATTTATTTAATATAATGAATCATAATTAACTTAGAACCCCATATTTCCTTATAAATATGAAGTTATTAAATGTGTGTGCATGAGATGGTAAATTAAACTTTTGCCCTTAAGGATACTTTACCAAAATAAAATTGTTTTCTTGCTATTGTTGTATATAAACACATATGCTTAAAATAATATCCAAATATTGTTGTGATCAACTAAACAATAAACATTAGTCAGATGGCTCGTCATTTTTTTTGGAATATTTCAATTGCAGCCTCTATTATAAAATTGTCTTAAAACCTGCAAAAAAGTTCAACATTGGCATTAAGGTTTGTAAATAGACTTCACTTAGGCCACATGGAATTTGCTCTTCACTAGCATTTGCTAAGTATGCAACTGATAGAAAATATCTCCAATTCATATCTTGTCGCCTGTTTGTTGGGTTTGCAGCACATGAATTGTTCAATTTGATCATGTTATGATTTGTACTTGCAATGCTACTCTCAATCCCATTGATGTATGCCATCATATTGTTTCTAAATTCTCATAAGTTCTTGCAGTCCTCATCCTCTTTAGTTCATTTTCCTTCAAACTAATGTCTACAAATACTTTTCTTTCACTATACAAATCGTATGCTTCTTTGTCTCTTTGTTTTACATAGCCCGATTAGGCTTCCAAGGGAGGGCCATAGTCTAGTTACATATCTTTGGTTCAACTTCCCCTATTCTCACTAATATCAAATAATACCATATACAAACAATCACAACGTATAATAAATTGTGATTTCACTTCTACATATACAAATTATATTCTCTTCTTGCTAACATCAATCTATAAACCTTAATATACAAGTTTATCAAACACCACAAATGTATTGTCAGTAACAATATAATAAAACTAGTAATTTTACTTCCTACATTTATATAAATGCGAATTAATTTTTTTGAATCAAATTAAATAAAAAAGAATGAGTTCACAAACACATTAGCTTTCCCACCAAACGAAATGATGTGAAGCAACATTAGAAATCTCTAACCATCAGTGACACAAAATCAACAAGAACATATATAAATTTGCTTGCACGATCTGGAATATCTAATAGAATTGATTCAGACAAAAGGACCATAAAAAATGAAAAAGGTTGGAGTAAAGGACTATCAAGAGATGCTCACCCCGTCATCTCCAAGCATTGGATTGATTTTAAGCCCTTCTCTCACATTTTCCTGCTGCCCAAGCATTTCTGTATTTCCTTCAGGTATTCCTCTCCTCTCTCTTTTTCCATTTCTTCACCTCCTCCAACTTTTCATTCCAGAGATGTGGATTCTTCCTGAAAAACAGTTCAATGTCATGACACCTCTAATGCTATTATAAAACATTCCTCATCAGTATATATAGGTAGTAATACACAGGGCATACAATACATCTGCTTTTATGAAGTTAGAAGCATGATCTAGATCTCCAAACACAGGAAAAAACCTTTACAGAAACTGAAAATGAAACCTCATCCCTTCTTATTACTGCCTATCTGGCATGTTGCACCTTGTTATAGTGCAAGCCTGTGTTTACAGATTGCTTCACTTAGCGTCACCAATAATCTCTACAAGAACATTGTCCTTGTTTGAAATGGTGAAACTGATTCGCATCTCTCACAACAATTTGTCTTGCAACAATCTTTGAGATAAACTTGGTTGCAATGTGGCAGTCAACACATACCCGAAGGTTCTTGGCGATTCTAATAGTTGTTCCAGGGGGTGTGTTTAACAATCCAAATGCAATTGCCAACTTTTCACTATGGTGGCTGAGAAATAAATTTTGATCCTCCTCCACATCATTAATTGTACGTTTTGAATCTCGAAAATACCCAGCTGCCTTCATCTCCCAAGATAATTTCTCTAATTTTGCATAAATTTCCTGTGTCTGTGAGTGTGATCTGTCTCCTACACAAAAAGCATGTACCATTTTATGGACTTCAATCCAACTACATCCAGGTATCTTTTTAATTCCTCTATCTTTCATCAATCTCCTTACCATTTCAACCTTGCTCCACCTGCCCACTTCTGCATAGATGTTCGAAAGGAGAACATAAATCGCAACATTTTTAGGATCCAGCTCAAAAAGGAGAGTTGCAGTAAATACTCCTAACCCTATATTCTTGTGTGATCTACAAGCACCGAGTAAACACATCCACACAACCACCACAGGTTTAATTGTCATTTTGATGATAAAATTTAGAGCTTCCTCCACATATCCAGCACGACCCAGAAGGTCAACCATGCACGCATAATGATCACTTGTAAGCGTCATGCCTTCAAAGTATTTGCAGCCCTCATCCACTAAGCCTGCATGGCTGCATGCAAATAAAACACAAGCGAAGCTTACATGGTCAGGGTTTGTTCCAGAGTGCTTCATTATTTCAAAGAGTTTGAGAGCATCCTTACAATAGCCATTTTGTGCATACCCTGCAATCATCGCATTCCATGAAATCACATTTCTTTGAGGCATTTTGTCAAACAGCTCACGTGCCTTCTGTATGCTCCCACATTTCGCATACATGTCTACCAGGGCACTTGCAACTATAACATCTGACAAAAACCCACTTTCAATTATGCTTTGATGGATGTCAATGCCCTGTTCCAAAGCTCCCATTTTGGCGCAGGCTGGGAGTATTGTGGCAAAGGTTGTGGAGTTTGGCTTTAAAGCTGCCAATTGCATTTGCTTAAAAGTCTCCAATGCCTTCTCAACAAGCCCATTTTGTGCATATCCTGCAAGCATGGCATTCCATGAGACAACATCTGGTTGAGGCATTTCTTTGAATAGGTTTAGAGCTTGATCAAGAACACCACTTTGTGCATATCCTGCAATCATAGCATTCCATGAGATCACATTTCTATGAGGCATTTGGTCAAAAAGTTGGCGTGCCTTATGTATACTCCCACATTTTGCATACATGTCCAACAAGGCACTTGCAACTACAACATCCGACGTAAATCCCCTTTCAACGATGCTTTGATGAATATCCATACCCTGTTCCAACACTCCCATTTTTGCACAGGCTGGGAGGACACTGGCAAAGGTTGTGTGGTTTGGCTTAAAACCTGCCAATTGCATTTGCTTAAATGCGTCCAAAGCCTTTTCAACAAAACCATTTTGTGCATATCCTGCAACCATGGCATTCCATGAGACGACATCTGGTCGACCCATTTCTTTGAAAAGCCTTAAAGCCTCTTCGAGATCACCATTTTGAGCATATCCTGCAATCATTGCAGTCCATGATACCACATCTCTGTGATGCATTTTGTCAAACAGTTCACGTGCCTTGTATACGCTTCCACATTTTGCATACATGTCTATCAGTGCATTTTTAACTACCACATCGGACAGAAACCCGCTTCCCATTATGGTTTGATGGATGTCCATACCCTGCTGCAAACATCTCATATCGGCACAGGCTTGGAATATGCTTGAAAATGTGAACTGGTCGGGTTGGACACTTGTTTGTTGCATTTGGTGAAGCAGAGTCAATGCCTCGTGAGGATATCCACGTCTTCGGTAAGCTGCAATTATTGCATTCCATGAGAAACCGTCTCGTTCTTGTTCTTTCATGCAGTCAAAAGCTTTACGAGCATCCATCAAAGTCCCGCACTCGACATACATGTTGATCAGGTTATTTTGAAAAAAGGTGCGTGCAGCAAATGCAAATCCCCTGTGAGCGATGAGAGAGTGGATGTATTTCCCTCGTGAAAGCAGGAGTGCAATAGTTGAAGAAGAGTTGTGTGCAGTGGATGGCATTGGCGATGACAATGAAACACTACCACTGTCTTCGTCCTCAAGAGTTGTAGGACGGCCATTTATTTGTTTTCTGTCAATAAATGGGGTGCAATGGAAATCCTGCTAGAGAGACAATTGATAGTGAAATTGGAAAGAAGTGAAACGGAGGATATTGAAAATGAAGAATTGTGAGTTTTGTATGAAATGAGACGCAGTAGATGAAACCTCAACAAAAGAATACACTAGCAATTGTACGTGAAATGTATGATGAAGGAGAGGAAGGGGGATTAAGAGGAGAGGTTTGATGGGGGAGACGTGCAAGGGAAAGGAGAATGGGTTCGGGGGCAAATGTGAAAGTAGACCCTAAATAGCCACATGACAATAATGGCTTACGAATGAAGGAGAAAATTGTTGTTCTCTAAGAAGCCAGGAAATTTCCTGAGATATATCATAATGTAAGGAGAGGTCTAAAATACAATTATAGCTTCTGTTCCAAACCTTTTAAGGATGGGAGTATGTGTGGTACAAGTAGATTGAATAACAATCCACATTTTAGACTTTGCAATTATAATTTTAAAAGTTTATTTTAAAAGTTTCTCACTTTAGATAGTTTTCTCATGAGAAGTTGTCTCGTTCTTCAAAAAGTTGGTCAAATCTGCATGGATTTAAAACCACTAAAACACACCTTACCTGCAAATCCATTTTCTTCCTACCCTGTATTAACTCCGCCCTGTTTTAGCTCAAGTTCCTCTTGCAGTTACATACTTTTTGCATTGCAAAATGTGTATAATCTACAAAATTAAATTACATTTGATAAATTTCTTACAGCCGCAGTTACTATTTTTAGGTAGCCGCACATGTTTTCCAATATTTTATTGCACAATTATTAAAAATTGTCAAAATCTGTCACTATCATATAGGAATAAAATCCCAAAAAATCTGCACACGGAGGCACTGTTTGGCACTGCATGCTATGAAAATTTCACGAACCACCCTCGCTGTACATCTCAGACTCTGACAAGAAATAGGAACATGATGACAGTACACAAATCGACAGACGTGGATGACTGTTTGCCGTTGAGATTTCAACGCATGTATCCTACTACAATCTGGGCACTCCATCTTTTGACGTCTGTTAGAATCATCCGAGGCGATCTCATAGAGAAACACCTTCGACGTAATTATTTGTTACATGTTATTATCGATGTATTAACAGATCCATGGAATTGTTGATACAAAAAACATATATAGAGATTATGAAGAAAGGACAAAACATAGTAAAAGTGGACTGCGTAAATAAGAAATTGAAAGGGACACATCTTGGAAGGTTCGTGTTGAATGCATTAGCAACAAATGTGAGAAACATATTTCTAAAAAAAAAGTGGTCTATAACAGATGAGAAGGAAAGCCAAAGAAGTAAGTTGTATCCTCTAACATATAATAATGTAATTTCGAGGGAGTACTAATGAGTCCTTTCTGAGTTAAAAAATAAATAGACATAAAATGACATCCTAAATATTCCATTGATCGGTCTCGTTGTCCTTCCCCTTATCCTAAAAATATTTTTTCTCTTCCTAAACTTGATCACCCTCATCGTCCTCATCATGTTCCTCTTCATTCTCTTCATTCTATTCATCGTCTTCATCCTCCTTGTCCTTCTATAAATCATCTTCATCCTTCCAATTTTTTTTACCTTGACAAAATTTAATGATAAAATGTTAAAAGTGTTTAATTTAAATTTATAGTTTGTGTACAACAAATTCAACACTAAATGTCTTAGCAATACAAAGTGATTATCTTGGGCTCATTGATTAAAGGCTTTTGTGTTCCATCCCAAATATTTTAATGTTGTGTGCACTTTCTTTGTTGCGCACTTCTTATAGCACTCTTCCCACAAATACAAGTGTGTGTGTGTGTGTGTGTGCGCGCGCGCGTGCGTGCGTGTGTATAAATAACAACATAACTCTATAAATAACTTATATAGAACTTACAAATTTATTAACAATCTATTTTTAAAAAATCAGCCCAAACGATGAGTCACCAACCCTTTTCAATCTATAGCTTCATACCCCCTTAGCACATTACTTTTGGTCCATGCATCAATTGCAATATGTATTAAATTTTTAACTGATCACCATGTTATACAATTACCATTACATTTTGATCGTAGACCATATTTTTCTTTAATAATATGTAAATGGAAAGTAGACAACATAAAATATCAAATTAAAGAAAACATGTTTATCAACCACAATGCAAAGCTTTAAATAATCTTTTACATTTCAAATATCAACATATATCATTTCTTTCATTAACTCACCTACAACCCTATTAGTGTCATCTGCTAACCTCTTTTCACATAAGCCAAACCAAACATCTTTCTCTATTTCAAGAGGTCGAACATGTCTCCTCTCGTCATTTGTGTTTCCTTTTTAGTGAACTTACAAATTTAAATATAAAAAATTATTTTAAAACTATATAATGGTTTATTTAAAAAGTAATTTATGCAACGCAATTACTCTCAAATTCCTATTCTCCTAACCCTTATGACGCAAATTTTCCAATTAGCTTTGGGTTGTAGTGGGCCCTCCCAAACTCGGAGAAAGTTACATCAACCAATCTTCTCTATCTCTCAAGTGGGATTATTTGGAGCCACTCTATATCACAATATAAGTGAATCAATTTTTATGTTCGGTCAACTATTCTTTTTTAAAATACATGCAACCACAAAATAACAATCACTAAAAAATGACGTATAAAATAAATGTTGTCCAAAATAATCCTCGGGCTATTTTGTGTTCAAAAGCCACGGAACACTGAAACTTAGTGTTTCACAGGTTCTCCTAACCCATAGAACAAACAGAGCACACATAAGACTTAAGAGGATTTTGGCTAAGGGAAATTCATGGAACATTAGATCCAAGTGTTCCACAGAGTGCATAAATGTAGTGTTCTTTGGGTTCTCCTAACCCGTGGAACAAAGGAATTTGAGCTCGAGAGTTAGGAAAATTTTCAATGGAGTCTTGCGCTTCCGCGGAAATGGTGAAAACAACTAAGTATCTCGTGGTAAGAAATGAAGGATGAAGACCTCTTAGGATAAGACACGATACATGGAGGAGAGCCGTGAATCGCCACAAAGTAAAGGTGAGGAATTTTAAGTCGACTAAGGTTGAAAGTCATGATACATTATCCTAGTGTTATGTCGGGGTTCCCAATTGTAGTGTTCTGCGAGTTCTCCTAACCCACAAAATGAAGGGATAGAGTCATAGGAGAAAATTTTAGTGGCACAAAGATTTGAACTTCGTAGGATTTACAAGGGTTTTTTGCAATTCAAAGGGGAATCCGTGAAAGTCAAAAAATTTGAAGTAGAATTTAGATGTCGCGGAACAAGAAAGATCATTCAAATGCCACCAAAGGAAGGTAAGAGTTTCACAAGTGTGTAGAGGCTAGTGTCTCAAGAGTTTCTCAATCCATAGAGATGTTCAACATTCAAATGCTACATAACAAGGATTCCTGTAAAATAAAGAAAAATTCAAAGGAACCCACAAAATGTTAGAAAAGATGCAGAACAAGGTGGAATTGATTTTTGGCCATAACTTTCGCTGCGGAGCTCCAAATTGCATGAAATTAGTGGCATTAGAATCATCTCTTTAAGGGATTCATTTTGACATCAAGGAACGTATAATTTGATGTTGTTTGGAGGGACAAAATTGTAAACATGTATTTAACAGGGAAAAAGCACAATTCAGGCATCCAACCACCTCACCAACCATAAATTAATGTTTAACTATGCCCATGCCTTTTCATATAACTTTGATAGCATACACATTGAAGGAAGAAAGGGTGCCCATGCTTTGTACTACAAAAATGATGGCATTTGGTCCTTGTTAGGCGAAAATGGTCCATTTATGGTTGTTTTGTCTCTCCCTCTTCTCTCTCCCTCTTTCTCTATATATGTAAGTGCTTATGCATGTGAAAAGGGTTCTTCTCTACTGTATTTGGATCTCGGCCTTATATTTTTGCAATTTCCATACCTTTGTAGCTGTGTTTTAACAAGTTTTGCAAACATTTGTTATGTAAATGTAAGTAGAAATGCTTCAAGTGATATGCAATTGCAGTTCATTCCTTTAAATGTAATGTTTTTGATGTGAATCTCTTACCTTCTTTCTTTCTTTTGAATCTATTAACTTGTATCTTGCAAAAATTTATGTTTCTTTTTTATTTTTGCATGTGTGGTTGCATTTTTTACTCTACAAGTCATATTTAAACCTTGTTTTAGCTGTGGTGCATCACCTCCTTTCATTTTGCATTATTTTATCCCTTCTTAACTTTGGTCCCTGTGAATTTACAGTTTAGACATAGTTTAGTTGCATTTTGAATTTGTAGGTTAGTTTGTAGTGGGATAAGACAGAAGGAACCAACCTTCTCTGGAGGTTTGTCTCACTTTGCAAGGTATCACACTTAGAGATAATCCCATGTTACCCAAAAGTTTTGATGTTCATTCATGATTATGAAGAGGGTGTAAATTTTGAGTGTTAACAGTTCTGGCATGCTCAGTGGGACTACATTGAAAGATTCGATATCATATCACTAGAATTAGTGTGTTTCCTAGAGATTTCCAACCTTTGGAGGCTCCCAAAAACACATTTGGTGACTCCCAATAACATATCCATCGGTTCCAACAGTCAAGTGTCTTAGTTTCATGAGTAGAATTCAAACAAGTCAAAGAATAACAAGTGGAAATCCTTTTGATTAATTGCAGTTTATGCCAAGGAGAAGAAGAAGAGGTAGATCAGTTCAAAGATCACTATCACCTCTAGATAGAGTTATTTCTAATCCTCCTCCTGGTAGGCCTTTCTTGTTGTCTTTTATGGTTCTAAGACCCATCACATTCATGGCCCATCAAATAAATCAGAATTTTGTCACATTCAATGAAGGAAGTCCTTTACCTTTAGCTCAATATGATGACATTCCAGTTACAACCCTAAAAAAATTTCCTTTCTTCACTGGAGAAAACACAACTCCCATAGAACACAAAAAATATTTTGCAAAGATATGCTCACTTTATCACATTACACAAGAGAATGTAGTAGTCAGATTATTGGCAACTTCTTTCAAAGGAAAAGTTCTCAAATGGTATATGAGATTAAGAATAAATTCTATCTCTACATGGGATGAGATAGGAGAATTTCTTTGCAACCATTTTTAAGATGATTCAGACAATCTATCTTTGGTGGAGCAACTGACTACAACAAAGAGGGCACCACATGAGCTAATGACTTATTTCAACATCAAATTATAGAGGACTTGGAATAAAATTCATTAACTGGTAATACCTACACCCAACTATACATTTCTCTATTATTTAAGAGCTCTAAATAGTGAATTTTTGGTCATGATTCAGCCCATGTGGGGTATAACTTTACCGATTCCTATGATATTTCTATTAGGTTGGAAAAAAGTCTTATTCAGGCTAGGAAACTTGCTCCTAAACCTCCAATGCACATATTCCGATAGGTAGGAACATCTATACCTTATCAAACACTTGAATTATCTTTTTCACTTTCTTCTTTCCTCTCATCATTGTCAAGAGGAAATGAAATAAATTGGGATTTCATTTTGGCATCTCACTTTATGTTTTTTAAATTTATAGGTGGGTTCTACACAAATGTGATGCAAGTTTGTGTCACATTTGTGCCATGCCTAACATATTTTCAAAATAATAATAAACATTAATCACTAGACCTCCCCCCCCCCCCCCCCCCCCCCCCCGCAAACCCATATAGAGTATAGGATTCTAGATACACCCCCTCTTCATAGTTGGGCCACATCTCCCTCCTATATCCATACGAGGATTGGGAGAGGGGGTTATCAATTATCGATCTATAAAATTCACGGTCCCAATTATCTATCTATCTAGTGTTCTCTATGGGATATATAAGATAGATAGGGAGGGGAACAACTATAGCTATATATAGTTGGGCTAGATCTATAGAGAGAACCCCCCATACTAGCCTAAAAACTCGATATAGTTGGGCTAACTATTATCAGTATATTTGGTGAGCACATTGTAATATGTATAAATGACACTCCACCACATAAATCTATATATAGGTGTGTGTGTGTGTGTGTGTGTGTATTCTTTTCTTCCCATGAACCCCTATTGTTTCAATTCCTTCAATAAATAGGGATGAGAATGAGATCATATAACCATGAATTCTCTAATAGAGGTTCCTGAATTGTAAATTTGTTGAATGGAGAGTAAAATGACAACCAAACACATGGTTATTGGCTCGTACACCCATGAGAAGCATGTGGGAATGTCCTTTTGACTAAAAAATGTGTTTAATAGTTTATTAAATCAATATTTTTATTTCTTTATTCTGAACCTGTCAGTTTGAGGGAATGCTACTTTATGAAAGTATAATTGAAAGTCATGAATTCTTAGGACATCTAATTATTAGTACATGGCTACTTAAATATAATTTATACTAAATGATTTTATCTTTTATTTCATTATTTTACTGATTTTGAAGATTTGAATGGGTTCAACTCACAAAATTCTTAATCTTGGTTGTTAAGGACTGGCCTATTTAAAATTTGAGGTGAAGGAAATGATGAAAGGGATGAAAATGCAATATTTAATAGAAATGTATCTTGATGTAGTTGGTGATACAAGAAAGTGGAAATAATTAAAAAACATGGTCCCAATGTGACAGGAAGTGGGCAATGAGGTCAAAAGGGAGGACTAAATCATTTTAACATGCACACAGAACCAAAAGCAGTGTGGAATGGACTCAATTTACTTTTCCCACTACCCTCATGTCCCTATGGTGCAAAGGGACTTAAGCATAGTGGGTGAAGGAACTTGAGGCATTTCCCAATAGGGAGCTTGGCATGTAGAATCTTCCATGTAGTGAGTTTGGATAGAGAATCCGCTTGGAATGCTAAATTTATAGAATAAGTTTATTCCATTTAGCCTGATTAAACTTACACCTCCAAATTGTTGTTAAATGACGAGAAAGGGGGCAAAAGGTAGCAATTTCTTATATATCACCTTGAGGGGGAATGTTTGAATGTTGCGACCATTATGCCATCTCTAGTCTTTGAGGAAGGTAGAGTGAGAATAGGTGGAAAGAACCATTAAGAGGTTTGGAGGGATGATTTTATAGAGTTCAAGTACTATCAATTTGTCTTTGTAGCTAAGGTTGTATCCATATTTAAGTTGATACCACGATTTCCAATTGAAATTATAAATATCATAGGTCCCAAAACACCTGTATGCCCTTTTTGAATGTGTTTACCCTTAAAACTATGGATTACACCTAATGGTTTACCATTTAACTGGATCAATCGGTTCCACCATGTAGATGAGGTGAAAAAGTTGATCTCATGGCTAAGAGATTGATCAAACTAAGACAAATTTGGTGAGACAAGTTTCCAAGCCTTCCAAATGTTGTTGAAGGGGGTTGATCTATGAGTATTGAAAAAGGAATTCAACAATATTTTATCATTCTAATGTACTATGTTCCACGATTTACTTGTAGATGTAATTTATATACAAAAATGGACAAGGTTTTTCTAAGGAACATCCCTTTTTTATCGTACCATTTGGCCCACAGATAATTTTGAATGAGCTGCATTAGATGATTATAGTGGGATTTGTAAGGTATCCAACAAGAAGAAATATAAACATGGCTTTCCAAGAGGATTTTATTTGCCACCTCTAACCAACCATCCATATACAAGAACTAATTGGTATAAGATAATAATTTGTTTTTAATTTTGTGTAAGTGTCACATCCACATGTCTTTGAGAGAGACTTCAATACCAAATGAAATTCTCAATTATTTAGAAATGGTACATTCTTTTACCCCTTTTCACTCTTCAAGAATCCATGGAGGATGGGTGTTGGGACGTGTCATTCAAAATTATATTTTGTGCTTTTCCAATTGGAATCCTAATACTACACTAAAGAATCCTAAAATAACCAAGGTATTATTTGTAGACACAAAATCACACACTTGGATACATTTCTAGGTCCTAAAAGCATACTACCATTTACATGATTCCTAAGCAAGAAAAATAGTAATTGACAATTATCTTTGGCCTCTTTCTTATGTGTTTTACTTTATCTTTGGTCTTACACACCCTACAGCCCAGTCAGAACATTATTTATTTATATTTTATGGCTTCAGACACAGCCACCTAACAAAGACAGAAGTGCCCAAGCGCCTCTATCCCATATGGGCGTCACTGACCCTTTCCACCTCACTCACTCCTTTTGGGTCTCTTTTATATTCTGGGCATCTTTTTCACTTGTGGGTCAACCTTCCAACTATTAATTATGAAATTCAAACAAGGAATTCATATAAATACATGGTTATGTGTTCAAAATAAAGTACCAAGCTCTAAGAATTACTAATATCACCTAATATTACATTCAAAAGGAATCTAAAACACTCAAAGGAATCCATCTAGCATCCATTCAAGGGAGAAGGGACTACATATTCTGCATACACTGCATAGGAAGGGGACGTTTATTCTATTCCATACAATTTTTTTTATATTCTATCAAATCTATCCTACTATCTAGTGTATCTTGCACAAGGGCTTCCTAGGGAACCACTCTTACACACACTCACAAGAACTACATGGAGTCTGAGATGTAGTGCAACGCTAGGTTGTAAGTTCACTCTATATTGGGTGACCACCAAGGTCAATCCGAATCCCCATATTGCAGCTTTATTTTTTGGATTTGATGTGGGTTTTTGGGTTTACAGGTGAACTTCTATTTTGTAGGTTACAGGTACCTTTGGAGATCAAGTAGCGACATACATGCGATTATCAAGGAATATTTGCGACACTTGTGTGATACAATAAAAATCAAATTTTGACCATTTGTGCAATCACGGGCACCCAATAGTAGTATCTAGTGCCTAGGAGCCCTTGCCCCTAGCCTAGGAACCCATGCTCAGATATGTTCCTGAGTTATAGAATTTATCTTGAGCATTTACAACATTGTTCACTTCCTGTTCAATAGTTTTCCCAATCCTGAATACTTATAGATCAGGCATAAATCAGCTAAGTCCTTTTCTCTCTATCTTTGCTTATGGTTTCTATTTTTACATGCTTTATTACTTTCATCATATTGTACTTCAGTGGTTGTATATCATAGTTTACATCAATTACTCTAAAATAGGGTTTAATAAATATTTTTTTTACTAAATCATTTAGTGAACCCACTCACTCAAAACCCTACCTTCTGAGAATGCATCAAAATATTTCTCCTTATTTTAAATTCATGGATCAATATTCTTATCCTTCTTTCACCGCAATTAAGGTTTTATGGCATGGTTACTACCGTTGCTGATTTTATGCAAGTTTGTACTCAGCATCCACCTCGCTTCATTACTTCTATGGTTGATTCAACCATTAATGTAGTCACCACTCACCGTACTCATCCTCCTACAACTCCATAAGTCTTTGTTCCACAACCCATTACTCCTACAATTCCCACCACCACCTCTAAGGGTTATGAAATCATTGAGAAACTTAAGAATACACCTGAAAATTTTTCTCTTTATGATCTCTTGCATAGTGCACCCGATTGTCTTCATACATTATAGGTCACCATTCATTCTATCCACATTGAAATCAATAATTCACCTGTGGCATTCGTACATATTATTGAATCTCTCAAAAATATGCCACATGATATATCATTTAGTGACCAGGATATACCTCCCTTTGCTATTGAAAATCCATTTTCACTTTTTCTTATCACCGCTACTATTGGCACCATTTGTATCAAGCATGTACTCATTGACAATGGATCTGTTATAAGCCTATGTGCTAACTCCCTCCTTAGGAAAATTAGAATTATTGATGATCTAATTATTAAAAACTCTACTCTCATTCGTGGCTATGATTTTGTTGGTGAGAAAATTTTCTAGGGGACAAATTGATGGGTTTCTAGCCAATGCTCTAGAACTCTAGGTTCCTTTTCTTGGGTGGTTCATCTCCACTTTATTTTGAATGACAAAATTGGGAAATTTGTTGTTAGCCAAGAGGTTGGGGATTAGATGAGAAAACTCCACTGCACTTGCAGAAAATGCTTATAATGAGTTGTAAGGGAGGAATTTTTTGAAGTGTGGGGAAAAGGGAGTGAGAAATTAGGTAAGGAAATTAAACCTGCAAGTAGAAAATCAGATTCTCACTAGAGCCAATTAGACAATTCACATTCACAAATTGTAAGAAAGAAACAACAAGATTATAGTGTCAAAAATCAGAGAAAACCATGCACACAAATTTGTGCAAATTCATGAATCATGAAAGAAAATAATCCCTTTCTTTATTAACATTTTATTCAAGTTGTACAATATAAGAAATGGAGGAAAATAGTGAATGAAATTGGAAGAATTGCTATCTCTCTTTCTTAGCTGAAAGAAAGACTCTCTCTTGAGTGTACAAAATTGACAACCCTTAAGCAAGAGTATTCCATTACATTATATATACCAAGAAATGAATTTTTGGCTTCCCCCTACATGACTTATTGTTTGTCCTCACAAAATGTGACTCTTGACATTCTTAGGAATGAGATTAAGTTCCCTTTTATATTAATCAAGGGAAACTTATTACAATGTTTGTTAAAGACACATTTAAATGAATGGGGAAAATGTCATTATTTCTCAAAATGAATAATTAGAAAGAGGGGGGAGAGAAGAGGAGAAAAAATGGAGAGAGAAGGGAAGAAGGAATACTAACAAAGATGATGCCATGCCGCCTTTGCCTCATTTCCTGATTGATCTGATGAAATGTTCCAATGTGGTGAAATTTATATCTCTGAAATTTTTATACCATGAGAAACCTCCTTCATATGATATAAAAACACCTTAAACTGAGTGTTTAGAAACACTGTTGAATGATCACCTTGATGAGCACATGCGTCGTTCACTGAGGTCCACTCTAAAGAAGTTTGAGGATGAAGAACAATATACGATGACATTCTACTACATAGTCACAATGTTGTACTCATCAGAAAGATTTTATGAATTACATTTTGAAAACTTTGTTCCCTCCAGTGATGACCACAATTTAACTCCTTTTACACAATGCTCGGATCATGAAATGAGTGTTGAGAAACATTGTTTTAGGACTTCTCAATGTGAGCTCGAGATGGAAACAAGCACTGTTCATGATGATCCTCCTCGATACCTAATTGATGAGACACTGTAATTTATTAAACATTCTGATAAACTCATTTTGAATCACTCAAATCTCTGAGTGATGAAGATGAATCCATTTGTTGCGCCTTGCGATGCCTTGCATTACTTCTGAGCACACTTGAATTCAGAATGATGCTTATAAAACCAATATGAAGTTATCAATACTCTATTTGAGCCTTGGAATCATCTTGAAATCCCACGAGGAACAAAAAAGCAGCGATATAAGTTACTATGGAGGTGGTAGTAACTTTCTACAGCTGAAGCTGAAAACTACTTTTTTTAGAAAGTTAGTCCCATGAGATGTTATTTTGGGAAGTGTGCTTTTTTGGTCTTGTTGCTTTCAACGAAGTGTTTCCTCCATGTTCCAGGTTTGTCAAAAATTCCTTAGGGTGAATTTGAAGAAATTTATATTTTTGGAAAGTTTTTTTTCTTTTTTCTTTTTTCCTTTTTTGCTTTTTAAACCCGCATGCCCTAGTTTTTGATCTGTTTGATTTTCAGTATCTGTTCTTCTGGAGGAGTTTGCCATTTTTTGAAACTTACTAAAAATGGAAAGTGTGAGCCAACAACACTTGCTATTTTTAGAAGCTGAAATCTTGAGTGTCAGATCGACAAAAAATCAATGGATTTTTTCTGAGATTTTTCTTCAAATGCTTTGTTCAAATTTTTGGCTCAATCTACTTTATAGTTTGACGACAAATGAAGAAAAAACATTCTAGGGCAGAAATGATTGAATGGTTACTGTAAAAAATATGGATCATATCAGAGATTTATTTTTTGTGCTTCCCCAAGGAATTTAGATAAGGGATATTTTCTCAAAATTTCATGAGAATCTGATGCACAGTTTAGGAGATATGAGCAATTTGTCATTTTTGTGCCCTAAGGTTTTTGACAGCTCTTGATCATGGAGTTTGCTTAAAAATATTTGTTCCTCAAATTGTAGCAGCATGGAATAGTTGAAAAATGATGTTGGAAGTGGTGGCAAGGATGTGTAAGTAGGAGCAATGGAGGAGAGGAAGAGATTCCAACAGTTGGAGAAAACCTGTGCGTGCGTGCACGAAGAATGGAAAGAGCTAGTGACAACCTGACAATTATAAATTTTGCAATAGTTTAATGCATTAGGGAGCAGCACACATTTATGCACCACTTGCACAAAATTTTTGGTGAATTTGGCACAAAAAGTGCACCCCATCCCCATTGGTCCACTTGTCACAACATGATTTTCCATTGGGTTTGAGTGAGGGGCTTAGAAATAATACCTTTTTGGTCTGTCAGGGTTGCATGATGAACTGAGGTCTTAAGAGGGATGGGGGTGCATTTTTTTACACCAGATGCAATTTTTTTTTGGTGCATTTGGAGCAAAAAAGTGGGCCACTTTTTGATTGGTTGGATTTCCAACCGAAAAATTGACTTACTGCTGAAGCACTTACCTTGGGGAGCTGCTTGTCGGGACCATATCTTGAGCTTCTGGAGAATTTTTTTGATGAAAATTTAAATTATTTTGTATGGAAATGTCCTTATGAATCCAATGGAGGGGATATCAGCTCTTGATTCATTCATTTGATCCCTAAAAGTAGTTTTTTTTGTTCTAGCTCCAAGGCTATGTATGAGAAAATATGGATGGGGACATAGTGCGCCTAGGTGTTATGAAGAATATGATTTCACCATCCTCTAGGGATCTAAAATACCTTTCCAATGATATTTTTTTTACCCATAACTCATTCCAGAGCTCACAAAATTGCTTCCTGAAGTTCAATAGCTTTTTTAGCACTATGCACTGCTTAGGCCTCCAAGACCCACTTTTGTTGAACTTGCTTCAAAACTTGTGAAACTTCCCAAAACCTTCCAAAAATGATTGAAAAATGTAATTAGCTATTAGTAACACCTCCATGTTGGATTTTTTACTTTCATTCCACTCTGAGGGGTGTGTATCAGCTCCGAGAAGATTAGGAAAAGGTCCTTCCTAGGATTACAAAAAATACTACCTTGATGAATTTTTCTTGAGAAGCACTTGAAATGATTGAGTACCCATAAATCACCTATGGGAAAACTAACTCGGGGATTAGCTTTAAATTAAGGAGGGTTCAGAATGACCTTTTAGCAAAAATTTTAGGTAGGGTATGGTTGTCATGCTCGAAAATTGTGAATTTTCTTGTTACACATTTGCATGACAATAGATTCCGCTACTCACACATGCATAGGTAATATCACTTTACCTATAAAATTTAGGCCTAAAAAGTTTCATACTGTATAATTTTTTATCGATGCTTCATTTTTAGTTTAATCTCTTGCTGCATAGACCATGGATTCATACAATACACATTGTCCCTTCTACAGTTCATCGGTGCATTAAATTCTTACATGATGGCTATGAACATACCATTGCTGTTGACCCTGATCCATTCAAGTTTTTATGCTTAGACCCCATTAGTGTTATGCATATTCCTCCATCACAGCCTATTCCATATAGTAATATCGGTACATATGATGTTGGTCAATCTAGTTCTTCATAACCTTTCTCCTCTTCTGCAAGAATACCATCCATTCCTACCCATTCTACCAATATCATTTCACCCACCTTGTATACTTCCATATCTACCACTATTCTATCTATCATGGATCCTCTCACTCCTACATTTGGATCCCTACCAATATCCTTGATACTAATATTCAACATGAAAATGCCAACACTGATGATTATGATGATGAGGTTGATGCCATAGAGCTTAATGATGACATATTACACAATATTAACTTTAATCCTATTGAAATAGATGAGTCGTACTTCAATGATACTTTTGTCACTATTGGCCTTGGTGAATAGAAATTCAAAAAACCATCTCCTTCCACTAATGCTATGATAATTTTTTCGGGGGTATGTCCACACATTGGATGCCATACTACATGCATCATCTCCTCAAGTACACTCTACATCGACGCTTCCTCCTTTCACATATACTCTTTTCGTACATTACTCTTATTGGCCTCATATTCCATTCAATCCCACTTACTTTGAAATTGTTTTCATGCATGATGGCTTAGCATGACTAGGATTCACACTTGATGATATCCACCCATCTTATTCTCCTCACCTTTATCATGGATGTGTATTTATTATTGTTGTTTATGGCCTTTGCACCTTCCATTTATCGGTAACCCTTACACATACTCCTCATTCCTCTCCACTCACACTTGGGAAGTATTAAATTGACTACATTGGTGGCGCTTTGGATCCTAATCATATTGATATTACATTTCCCATGACTTTTGGCCAAATTTATATTTGCAATGATTCATTTCATGGCTATACTCAAAATATCACCCGTTGGTATGCACATGATTTTCCGTAATCACCTTTCACTAATGAAGAATATGCTATGGGAATGTATAATTTACACCACAAAGACTCTTTATATGATCAACCCCACACTATTGCTTATCAAGTTTTCAACCCAAATCCAATAGGCTATGATCCCAACATTGATGATAGCTTAGATGAATTCACTTGACCTTTTTACAATCACATTTTGGGGGAACTAAGATTTCTTCCCCCCTCCTATTATCATTCTTTGTCTATCATATCTACTATTATGCTCTGTACTTCTTATTTCCTATTTCTAAGAATTCTTGCACAACTTGATACATACATTATATTTTCATTACCCTATTACGCACTCTAGGTCCATGGCTCATACTCAAATGCTGAGGGTCTAAATATGAAATGAACCTCACCAAATTCAATTTTCACGCTCTATGCTTCATGATCTATATTTCTAGAACACATTTTCAAACCATTTCCCAATGACACACTCTAGTTCCACGGTTTGTACTCAATTTATAAGGGTCTAAATCTAAAATGAACCTTATTGCATTCACTTTACATGCTCTATGCTTCATGATCCATCTTTCTAAGATATCTTTTTCAAACCATTTCCTGATGACACATTATTGTTCTATGGTTCATTCTTGATTGTTGAGGGGGAATTTATAAACGATTCTCATTTTATACACATTCACTGGGGGGCTCGCCACTCCTTCCACCTTCACACTTTGCATTCCATTCTATCACACTTATTCACTACATTTTCATATCTTGGTTGCACTTAATCTTGCTTACTTATGCTACTTACATTATGTACTTTTCTTACTATGTTAGCTAGATACTCATTATGTCATTATTTTTATCATACACACATATGCGTTCACTTGGTCTCTAGTTATGAATGCATATCTCTTACATGCTTCTTACACGATGAATTATGTTTGGAACTGTATCATTTGATAGTCCCACCGAGGCTCTTGGGGGCATCTACATTTACTACTCTCACACATTACAAGTGCTATTATTTCATTATTTACTAAGTTATACTTTTTAGCACATTACTTTCCACTGAAATATACACACTTTGACATACTTTTTATCTTTCTAACATGTTAATGGGTGCCCGATGTGCAAAATTTGTTTTACAGGACTATTTCCCACTATGGTTGTATGATACTTTTCTTTTCATTTTTTTCCATTGTATGTTGTTGCTTGCAGGCTATGCCCTACATATTGTTTGCACATTGTATGCCTTTATCTGCTTCATCCCTGATTGTCTTATAACATTGTGAGCGATGTCCCATGTTTAAAACCCACTTTTCACGGTCTATCTTGTATGCACACTTGATTGTTACATTTTTTTTCTATGACATGCTTGCTAATTTTTCTACTAACATATGTATCTAGCCACTCTGTTTACATGTGCCTTGGTTTTTACCATGCACATCCCCTCCCCCTTGCACAGATACAATTTAGTACAACATCAAGTGCTCTTTTTTGGGCCACCTTCTATTATCGACATGACAAGCACCCCAAATGAGGGGGGCATAAATTAGGTGAATAAATCACCCCTACAACATCTCATAGCTACATTATAAATCTGTATAGTATAAGAACATAACAAGAATACAGTCACAGAATGACCCAGAATCTGACTTGGGTCTTTAGCACAACACAAACACCAATGCCCAAACTCAGATAGTAGTGCTTGGGCACCTATGTCCTCCCCTAGGTGCTAATGTCCTAGGGAATATAAATTCAGTTATCAGATCAACACATTTTACACAAATCTTCAGAGCAGATTCATAGTTACAGGCATAGATACCTCCAGTTACAAAATGCATGCAATCTCCTATAAACCATTTCAATCAGAACAATAAAGTACAATCAAAACTAATTCAGCTAGTAGGAACAAATCAAGCATGTAACCATTTGCAGTGCTGCTTATTGGGAAGAGTCATGGAAGGAGAGTAACAATAGACCTCTCTCCCCAACACTTTCTCATTGGCATGAGATCACCCAAAAATCTCACTCTTGGTGTGAGATAGCTCAAAAAACTTGCATTTGGCGTGAGATTTCCCAAAAAACTCACTCTTGGCACAAGATCACCCAAAAAAATCACTCTTCACAACATTTTTAGGACATATTTCTATCCTTTACACTCTTTCACATCAGGTGCACATTTTTCTTGTACTACTTTTTCACACTTTACATACTTATGCATACTTTACTCAGATTTTTCATGATATAGGACTTTGAATACTCTTTCGTTCTTATTTTATAGGCCTGTCCTTAATATACAACAATAAATAACCTACTCAAGCACAAAAACATCTATAACCAACACATACGCTTTACCCATAGGGCCATTTTCCTTTCCTAGTCTCCACGTTTCATTTTGCAATCATTTCACACTTCACTTGTGGTATATCAACATCACTCTCTACATGATCATAAGGTATGTGTCTTCTAACTAATTTATGTTATGTAGTATTCAATCAACAACATAAAGTGGGGGTAAATGTAGACACAAAATCATGCACTTGGGGTACATTTCTAGGTCCTAAAAGCATACTAGCATTTATATGATTCCTAAGCAAGAAAATTAGTAATCGATAGCTATATTTTGCCTCTTTCATATGTCTTTTACTTTCTCTTTGGTATTACACACCCTACATACTAGTCATAACTTTTCTTTTTAAAAATATTTTATGGCTTCAGACACTAGTGCCCAGCCATGAAAGAAGCACCTAGGAACCGCTGACCCTTTTCCACCTTACTAGCTCCTTTTGGGTCTCTTTTATCTTTTGGGCATCTTTTTCACTTGTGAGTTAGCCTCCCAGTTTTTAATTATGAAATTCAAACAAGTGAGTCATATAAATACATGGTTATGTGTTCAAAACAAAGGACCTTTCATAATTAAAAACTGGGAGGCTATTTCGGTTTTGGATGCAATCTTTTATCTTGAGCATTTACAACACTATTCATTATTGTTCAGTAATTTTCCCAATCTAGATCACTTCCAAATTAGTGCAAATCAAATAAATCCCTTTCTCTCTATCTTTGCTTAGGGTTTCTATTTTTACATGATTTATTGCTTGCGTCATATTATACTTTAGCAGTTGTATATCATAGTTTACATCAGTTACTCTACAAAAAAGTTTAATAAATCATTATTCACCTCTTCGATATAATTTTGGATGAAAAACATACTATCATCAACAAAGTGTGAATTTAGGGTCTTAGAATTTATAGGAAGGGAGATGCCACTGATAAGGTTATTTACACAAGTACGGTGGAAGAGATGCTTGAGAGTTCCAAAAACAAGGACATAGAGGAACAATGCAAGAGGGAAGCCTTAATGAATGGATTTGTGTATGTAAAATTGAGGGGAGAGGGAACCATAAAGCACTAATCTAGCATTTTCATCCAAGAACAACATTACAACATGAGCACATATTTTAGGGTCGAATCCCAACCATTGTATTATTTTGAGGATGAATGGTTATAATAGTCTCATCAAGTACAAGTTGATAAAGGTGTCTAATGAATTAAATAAAATTCACAAAGAATTTTTAAAATTATTTTAGTTAAATGCTTTCCAGTGTTATGTCTATTGAGATTATTTCAAAATGAAGAATACTATATTTTCAATTTGAAAATCATATGATACTATTAAATTTATTTCCATTTATGTTAAGATTGATATCACCAACTTTTTAAAAGAATTAATAACATAATAATCAAATTATCCACTTATCACTCTTAAGAAAAAGTGTTATAAGAGAGAAAATATCTTTAAATAGATAATGTTACATGTCAAGTTTCAATACTTATTTTAATCACACAAATTTGTAAGATAGATAATAAATCTAAGAAGGATACCACAATTAAGGCAACCATCATGATCTTGTGGAAACTACTCAACTTGTTAAAACAAGCACACCATCCTATATTCAAAGTAGGGAAAAAATAGGATATATATATATATATATATATATATATATATATATATATATATATATATATATATATATATATAAGTCATGAACATTAATATTTGACATATTACAACCCATGGATAAAAACTAACACAATGAATATCTAACAAATTTATCCTTTATTTTATAGAATAATATTACAAGTAAATTGATTTTTCATATGTGGAGGTGGCGATATCCTTCCTTAATTTTGTTACAAGACTCTTACCATGTTTTTCCTAGTCTAGGGGCACATTGTTGTAAAGGATACATAATATATAGGTAGTGCATAAGGTACATATGAAAACCCTGCAAATTATTATATCGAAGGATTGATGATAAATGGTTGAAATTTTTCATATATTCTAATGGATCTCCTACGAGGTTTTTGTAATGTAACATGTGGTGATGGTGGAGGTGACACTGAAGGTAACTTTGGAAGTGACTCAAGAGGTGACGTTGAAGATGGTACAAGTGATGGAAGAGAATCCTCATTTGAATGCAAATGTAGTGATGTCCCATAACACAATTTTTTTTCATTTAAAAAAACATATTATTAAATAAATTTATATACAAATAATTAAACAAAATATCATAAAATTCTTCAATATTTTATAAAATCATATACTATGAAAGAAAAAAGCATTTTACATAACATAAAAATATAATGTTAGATTTTTTCAAAACAGTACAAGAAATTCAATTTGACAAAAATCAGGTTTCAAATAACCAATACATGTACATTAATTATCATGTCAACATTTTTTTCTCAATCTTGTTGGTGTTGCTTTTCCTTAAAACTATAGTAAATCAAAATCTCTTCACTAGCTATGATATTTTTTATCACCTCTGCTATGACATAAAGAGGTAATATTGGCCCTTTCATTTCATCTTCTTTGCTATTGGTACACTCTATAAAATGACAATTGGGAGATACAAGATGCGAACACCCATGTGTGCTATTGATGAAACCAACAATATTTTTAAATGCATAAGGGTGCTCATTAATGTACATATAATCATGAATACAATGAGTTGTCTACGCGGTTATATGAATCTTCTCTTACATTGAATTTCCTGTTGGCGTAGCAGCTGATTAACACAATGGAGCCAAGTATACACCCAATTAGGCCCAACAACATTAGGAGGTAGTGACACAAGGAATTTCCCGGGAGGTCACCCATCCCAACACTACTCTGAGGTTGGCATGCTTAATCATTTGGTAACAAAGTCAAGCAGTTAAGCACGCCACCCCCAGAGTAGTTCTGGGATGGGTGACCTCCCAGGAAATTCCCGGCGTCACTTCCTCCTAATGCGGTTGGGCCTGATTGGGTGTATACCTGGCTCCATCACGACGGGAGGGTATTGACGTAGCAACTGATTAACACGATGAGATCCCTATCCACCATCAGTTTGAGCTTTTGGTGTGACGGCAAGTCGTGCATCTCTGATACCATGCAGTTAAGTGCGCCAGCCCCAGAGTAGTGCTAGGATGGGTGACCTCCTGGGAAATTCCTGGTGTCACTGCCTCCAAATGCTGTTGGGCCTGATTGGGTGTATACCCGGCTTCATCATAATGTTGTTGTGCTTATTTATGGTGTCCTATTTTACTGCACTCCACGAAACATTGTTGTGGTCTCCTCTCTTGCGCATTATTATGTTGATTGCAAGTCGAGTTACCAAGTGTTTCCCACTGCATGCAAGGACCCGATTGTAATCAATGCACTAAACTATAAAGTGCCGAAAGCAGGGGGGTTATTATTTTGTCTTGGGTGGTTATGTTTCTTTTCTGCATTTCTTTCTTTCTCTCTTCACTATTGATGCACTTTCAATTCCTTTGCTTACATCATTCAAATTATTCGAATGGAGATCGAAAATGATTATGAAACTAAGGGGTAAAGGGTTATATCGCATCACCGTGGGAACTGAGACTGAACCAGACAACGACCCTGAAAAATCTAAGTGGTTAAACCGTAGTGATAAAGCTTTTGTTAGTATAGGTTATTATTTATCCTTTTATTTATTTATTAGGATAATTCTTACACTTGTGTTAGCCCTACACTTGTTGGGTTAGCTTTCTTTGTTGTGTGGATTTAGCTTACTAGTTGTGTGGAGTTAGCTTACTAGTTGTGTTGAGTTAGCTTCTCAGTTATGTGAAGTTAGCTTACTAGTCTTTTGGAGTTAACTTAACTACTAGTATCAGTTAGTGGGAGTTCTTCCGCCACTGATTTAGGTAGTAGTTGCACTTCCCTCCTCCTATATGTACATCTTTCTTATTGAATAATTAAAGTCATTCTATTGTAATGTATTGAGCATTATGGATTATGATGGATTTCCATATATGGTATTTTAGCTCTTCTACTTTACAAATCTAATGTGGTGTGCTATTATCATATGAGATCGTGGCTTGGAACAATCTTCTTATCGTTCCTTTCATGGTATCAGAGCGATAGATGATGTAGACATCCAATAAGTTTTTCTTTGCAATCAAGGGTTTATTTTTTCATGTATATGAAATTTGTTAGAATTTTTTTACAACATGCATTTTTATGCAAAATGGAGTGAAAAATTAGATTTAGAAGGTTCCAAAACCCTAGAATCGACTGTAAACTTGACCATTTTTTGAGATAGTCAAATCTGGGTGCATTCTTTTATCCATTGGATATAAGCGTGTACCTTCTAGACGCATTATTTTACCCTCTGGGTATTTTAGTTTTGGATGAAGTCTTTTATTCACTAGACATAGATCTGTACCCTATGGGTGCATTCTTTTTATCCATTGGATATAAGCGTGTACCTTCCAGATGCATTCTTTTACCCTCTGGGTATTTCAGTTTTGGATGCAGTCTTTTATCCACTAGACGCAGATCTATACCCTATGGGTGCATTCTTTCATCCATTGGATATAAGTGTGTACCTTCTAAATACATTCTTTTACCCTCTAGGTATTTCAGTTTCGGATGCAGTCTTTTATCCACTGGACACAGATCTGTACCCTATGGGTGCATTCTTTTATCCACTGGACGCAGATCTGTACCCTTTGGGTGCATTCTTTTATCCATTCGATATAAGCGTGTACCCTCTGGACGCAATGATTTACCCTCTGGACAATTTAGGTTTTGGGCGCAAGATTTTATGCTTTGGTCACAAGCATGTATCGTGTGGATGCACTCTTTTACCCTTTGGACATTCGGGTGTCACGTGTACCTTTTAAAAATATCAACATTAAAATATTATTTTAATAGAAAAATCTTGTAGAGCTCATAAATTTTGATCCGTAGCTTGGATTAAGGTGATTTTTTTTTGAAATTGTGTATTTTTCGAGATCTACGCATTGGTGACATTTTATACACATATTTCAAATGTAAAAGGTACTGTTACTCATTGTAATATTTACATGCACTCAATTATAAAGTGCCAAATTTGGGAGGGTGTTGTGGTCACTTGTGGATGCATTTTCAGTTGAGCCCGACGTCCTAAAATTTTGGGTATTTCATTCTTATATCTATGGGTGTATACATTTATATTTCTCTTGTTTATTGAGATATTTTGGATCTATATTTTCGACACTTTTTTTGGCATGTTGATAGTCTCTCTTGTGGGGGAGCTATTCTGGTGGAGCCCAGTGTTAGTTTGTCAGTGTTCAAGTAGTTGATTTTGACAACTCATACAGATCTATGGTGTCACTCTACCCATTCTACAGTATGGGAGGGTGTGGTGTTGATACTGCTTCTTTGGGTTTTGTGCCCTTGCCTTGATACCTTGGCTTTTTCTTGGATCGTGGCACTCCTATTTATTTGGATCTCGTGTCCTTGCCTTGTTGCCTTGGTTTTTCTTGGATTGTGGCACACCTATTTGTAGCAGTTGATCAAATTATGTTTGGTGTTTGTTTTTCACTTTTCGACATCACTCCATTGACAGTCTCCTTGCATGAAACTATTCTGGTGAAGCCCAGTGTCAATTTTTTTTGAGTTATATGATCGAGCAGTGGATTCAGACCATAGTGTGCACCACACTTCTTCAACATTGTACAAGTTTTTTGGAGTCGAACTTCTGATGATATCTTGCAGCAGAATTTTGCTCTCTACTTTGTTATTACTGGTTTTGGGTACCTTGCGGTGTCTATTTTCCCAAATTATTGTATGTGGGTACCTCATCAGGCCTTGTTTTCGGGACCCACCTTCTTTTCCACCCACCTAAGCTATGCTTACGGGAGGGTGTTAGTGTAGGTTATTATTTATCCTTTTATTTATTTATTATGATAATTCTTACACTTGTGTTAGCCCTACACTTGTTGGGTTAGCTTTCTTTTTTGTGTGGCGTTAGCTTACTAGTTGTGTTGAGTTAGCTTCTCAGTTATGTGAAGTTAGCTTACTAGTCTTTTGGAGTTAATTTAACTACTAGTATCAGTTAGTGGGAGTTCTTCACCACTGATTTAGGTAGTAGTTGCACTTCCCTCCTCCTTTGTACATCTTTCTTATTGAATAATTAAAGTCATTCTATTGTAATGTATTGAGCATTATGGATTATGATGGATTTCCATATATGGTATTTTAGCTCTTCTACTTTGTAAATCTAATGTGGTGTGCTATTATCATTTGAGATCACGGCTTGGAACAATCTTCTTATTGCTCCTTTTAGCTTTAGGTCTTCTTTACATGTTTGTTTCTCCTGACTTGATCTTCCACATTGAGGCGTCTGAAACACCTAAATCTGTGTGGACAATGCTGGATGAAATGTTTGGACAACAAAATGACATGAGAGTGCATGAGTTGGAAAATGAACTACTAGGGTTAAATCCTAGTGACTTTGAAAACCTACAAGCATTTTTCTCGAATTTTATCCACACTAGATCGTTGTTAAAGGAATGTCAAGTAGAGAACAAAGATTTTCAACTGATCTTGTTGATTCTCTCTAAGTTAGGTCCTGATTATTCTATCTTTGTGTCAACTTTTTACGCTACAAAAGCTGCCTTGGGAAAAACTTGAAATATTCCCTCCTTTGACTATTTTTCATCCCAACTCATTCGAGAACGGGACAAACTCATTCAAATGGGGTCTGAAGTCCAAGTCATATGCCCTTGTAGCAAGTACTAGTAAGGAAAAAAAGACTGAAAAGAAGAAAGAAAGAAAGGATCAACCTAACATGAACGCTTCGACTTCTGAGCCTAGAGCACAGAAAGGCAAGTTTTTGTGTTCCTATTGCAAGAAGCCTGGTCATAAAGAGCATCTATGTATGAGAAAAAAAATTGACCACCTTACTCATTTACTTGAGAAAAATCAAATAGGTGTTCCTGAGTCTATCAAACAAAATGATTTGAAGGCCGAGTCTTCTATTGAGGTTCTTTAGCTCTCTGATTCGGATTCTGACTCCTCATATGATGATGTTGTTGAGTGTGCTCCTCTTCTTGACCCTCAAAATTTTGAGTCTTCTAATTTTGACAGTAGTGATGACAAGGACTATGTCCCTTCTCACTCAAGTGAAGAATCTTCCGAATCTGAGCCTGATCCTCCTGGTCCTCTTTAGGCTAGGAAAACTTTGCAAAGTGCTGGGGATTTAGTTGGAGACACTTTGGATATGAGACGTACTCGCTCAAATTTCGTTGGACCCCACTCTTTCTTCGCCTTTGCTTCTAATTCCGTTATCTCCTCTATTTCTTTGTGTGATGATAGTTCTACTGACACCAACTTGCTTGGTTCTACTTATGATAACGAGGATTGTACACCTAGTTTTGATGTCGAGAGTACTACAGAGGACCCTTCTCCTCCTCTCACTATTCCAGAGAGTGTTGACACATCCTACATCTCATCAGATATTGAGCAGTCTCCTATACATTATCATACAATCATTAGTGATTCGGATTCTGACATCACTCTTCTGTTGTTGAGCCCCCTCATTGGGATAAGTATCTGCCTAACCTTAGTCGTCTTTTCATAGAATGCACTTGTGATGAACTACAGGTTCCTCATCCATCATGTGGGAGGGTATTTGCGTAGCAACTGATTAACATGATGACATCCCTCTCCACCATCAATTCGAGCTTTTGGTGTGACAACAAATTGTTTGGTATCATACCAGGCAGTTAAGTGCGCCAGCCACAGAGTAGTTCTGGGATGGGTGACCTCCCAGGAAATTCCCGGTGTCACTTCCTCCTAATGTTGTTTTTGCTTGATTGGGTGTATACCCAGCTCCATTGTGTGAGAGGGTATTGGTGTAATAGCTGATTAACATGATGAGATACCTCTCCACCATAAGTTTGAGCTTTTGGTGTGACAGCAAGTCATGCAACTCTGATACCAGGTAGTTAAGTGCGCTGCCCCTAGAGTAGTTCTGGGATGGGTGACCTCCCGAGAAATTCCCGGTTTCACTTCCTCCTAATGTTGTTGGGCCTGATTGGGTGTATACCCGGCTTCATCATGTGGGAGGGTATTGGTGTAGCAATTGATTAACATGATGAGATCCCTCTCCACCATCAGTTTGAGCTTTTTGTGTGACATCAAGTTGTGTAGCTCTGATACCATGAAAGAGTTTACGAGAATCAAATTGGAAATGATGCACCATGAATTAGTTGCACTCCAATGGAATCGTAATGGCTCTAGCATAATCGCAAGGAAGAATCGATCAACAATGGAAGAACTTGCTCAATAGAAACAAAGCTTGAACATATTGGAGGGTCATTTCACATGGTTTAGGTTTAGGTTTAGGGTTTACATTTGTGTCATGCACTAGGGTTACTCAGCACCCTTTATGTACTCTCTTTCCATTCATTTATGAGCATGCCAAGACACTTCACTGTCTTTCCTCTATGTTCAAGCTTTGTTTCTGTTGAGCAAGTTCTTCCATTGTTGATTCATTCTTCCTTGCAATTATGCTAGAGCCATTATGATTCCATTGGAGTGCAACTAATTCATGGTGCATCATTTCTGATTCGATTCTCACAAACTCTTTCATTTCCATTATAACACATACCATAAATGTACATACTAACTTTGCAGCTCGCAACATGATTCTAATATGCAAACTGGTACATTGGGCCAATGAAGAGGTAATATTGGTAGACCAAATTAACATTGAGTAATAGAACCAACATTAATTGTTTTTAAAGTGAATATCCCAAGACCTACAATAGGAATAATAAAATGTTGTATCATCTAGCCCCACTTCCAAAATGTGAATTCTTCATCAGGTGTTTGAAGCGATTTATCCATTTTCCAAGCCCCATAATGTCACCAATTTAGAAAATTAGATTGATATTTATTTAACACCTTAGGCGAAAGTTCCAAATCATCTTTGGAATCTTCCTCATAAGGTGTAATTTGATATTTTCACCTTTCTACATGTATAAACTGCATGATTGTTGAGAACATTTTGTTTCTTTGTGCACTAATGAAACTACTTTCAACCTCTTCTTCTTTAACACATTTTCCCAAGTTGTCCTATGTTAAATCTATAGTGTGTTTATTTTTTCCCACAATTTCCATATTATCTACATATAAGTATGTAGACAATTATGGATGTGGTGAAATGAAAACTTAATTTTTAGAGGTTGACATATATATAAAAATAATAATAATTTCATTATTTTATAAACATTAGCTGAAATTAAATACAGATAAGACAATTACAACAATATAATTATTTTGTAACTAAAAAAATTGGTTTACATATTTCTATAATGTTCACTATTTTTCCTAATTTATCTTATTTGTCTTCAAGTTTCTATATTTTGTAGTTTTTTCATAAAAATGAAATTATTAAAAATTTTCATCAAGTTCATTATGCAAGAGCTAAATATATGTAGAAGGTTTCTAAGGGGTTTTTGTGTTGTAAATAGAATGATAAGTACATACTTCAACCCACCCTGTATGTACCATGTTGTGTGTTTGAGAGTGGAATTGGAATTGGAATTGTATGATTAAGTGAAACATTAGAAATGTGTGTGTTATTCAATCTAACTTTACCTCAATTTTAAATAGAGACATGGTATTGAGAACCATCAAAAAGTATTTGAAAGTGTATTTTTCCAGCTATTAATGTTACAAATATTATAATGATCATGCAACCATGAAATTTGAGTGGATGAGTGCTGTAAATACTTCAATGTCATGACCATTTTTCATTGCTTTACACCTACCATGAGTCATTTTGTATGCATGGTTGACCTTCTCAGTCATCTTGGATAAAAGTTAATTAAACTTTATAATCTAAAAGTTAATTGAACTTTTCATTTTTGTGTGGATGTGTTTTCTTGGTGGGTGGATTAGCATGGGTATGAGATGAAAATAACTAGTTTGTATTTATTATCTGCCCCACTACAAGTGATTGTATCCCTAAGTTTCTACATTGAATACAAGTGTTGTGCGATGTAAATAATTTTCAGGTTCCTATAGAGTTTCACAATGTACGCGGTTCATTTTGTAAATTTATATCAAGGACCATCCATAGAACACATCTTTCTTAACTTTGCATTTATGATTAGAAGTATTATTGAGTTTCACATTTTATCATTAAGGAATTTTTCACCCTGGTCGACCTTGTGTTCATTCTAATTATCTAGGGAGTTTTAAACTACCATATAATTACTGTTAATCAGGACGTGGGGTGATCATTGTTTTCTTGGAGTTTATATCACTTATGAAAGGAGTAGAAATAACCATATTCCACCTTATGAAATCTATTTGGAACCAATGTGAAAAGGTAACCCACGTTTATTTTCCTTACAACCTAATGTCTTAATCGTCATTCTAAGTGATTGAAATTGAGGAATAATTATATAGATAAGTTTTACCTTGAGGGAATTGTTATCCATTTTTACCTCCCCTAGAAAAAATGGACAACTTGGGAGAAATGGACTTGGACAGGTTGATAGAGCTTAAATGGCGAATCTAGAGTTTTTAGGCAATTTCCACATTTTTTGGAGCACTTGCAGTGATTTTGGGGGCATTTGGGATCATTTGGTGCAATTTCCCTTATTCTAGGCTTTATTAGAGATAAAAAATTAGCCAATTTTGGGTTCAAAATGGATAAAAATGGGAAAATTGGCTTTGGGGCACTTCATTCCATTTTTTCCTAACTCCCTAACCCAAGAAAAATCTAAAGAGTTAGTGAAAAAATAGAGCAAAATGAAAAAATGTGAAAAATGGGCTATCAAAGTGCACATTCCAGGTCTAGGGAACTATTTTGCTAGATGCACATTTAGGGCCTAGGAACCTTTTCGCAAAGTGCACATTTCGGGCCTAGGAACTTTTTTCCAAGTGTACATTTTAGGCATAGGAACATTTTTTCAAAATGCGCATTTCGGGCCTAGAAACCTTTTTACAAAGTGCACATTTCGAACCTAGGAAAGTTTTTGCAAAGTGCACATTTCGGACTTGGGGAAATTTTTGCACAATCACAATTGTTAATGTGCAATCTTCAAATTCTCATAACTTTTGATCTGGGTCACAAAATAAGGCAAAATTTATATCATCAAAAAGGTATCTTGAAGATTAATACATGAGTAATGTGTTTATTGGCCACATTAAAGTTCTTTATTGGTGTGAGACTTGTAAAAAATGAGCTCAGGGTCATTTTCAAGTACATGATCTAAAAAATTAATGATACCCATGTTGGGTCTACAAAATTTAATGTTGACTGTTCCTCAGTGGTTGAATAAGTGGTTAGGATCCTTGATTTCAAGTTACCTCTCTTTTTCCTACTCTCTTTTTCCCATTCTGATATAATGTAAAACCTCTCATTTTATAGAAAGGAAGATATTTTGGGATGTAATGGGGAAACTCTTGCAAAATTGTTTTCTCAACCCCATTGAGTTGTAAGCCTTCACATAGGCCTAAAGAATGTATTTTGTGACTCTATTTTATCAGATGTAATGGACTATGTATACTTTCATGAAGCAATAAAATATGGTATTTTGTGGTGTTTCATCTCAACCCTTGCAATTGTTCTCTTGTCTTTCCTTTGCCTCCTCTATTATTGTTGTTTTTTTCTATCCATTTTTCTCTCATTTGTAGGTTCTTGTTGTTTTGTTTCATGGAGATTTTGTGGTGAATGAAGACTTGGGATTGTGTCACAGGTATTATGGCCTCTCCTAACTCCATTTTCCTTCTTCTTACTCCCTTAGTAGGATATTTCCACCCCCTTTTCCTTGGTGCTATCACCTTCTTGTAGCTTAATATTTCCCTTTCATGTATCTTTCTAACCTTTTCTCTCTCCCTGGTCCCTTGGAATGGTTAGAATAGGAGTAGTTAGCTAAATTTTCCCTTCATTAGGATTATTTTAGTGCTTAGATTAGGAAGAGGAACCATCCTTCTCTGGAGTTCCATCTCAAGTAACACGTCCCATAACTTGAGATATGGTCCAATGTTACCCAATTACACTGATAGCTCATGCACACACACATGAAAAATCAACGAGTGATGTAATTTAGTGATAAAAGTTCTTGCACGCCTAGTGGGAAAGGTTTGAAGCACCTAACTACTTCACTTCATCAAAAAAAATTTCTTGGTGAAGATTTCAGCCTTTGGAGTCATTTTCAATTACATCTGGCAACTCCATTTATTCAAGTAACATATTATCTCAGTTGCAAAGCTCTCTCTTTGTTATTTCATTCATTTTGATGTTCCCATTTCAGGAATGGCTCTCCAAGGAGATTTTCCACTTCCCTTCATTTAAGTTGTGTAGTCATGACTCCATTTGCAACAATGGAATTGTTATTTGTAGTAGCAAAAATAGCCTTGAAAAATCTTCCCCTTTTCTATGGAAATGGATATTAATCTCTTGTTTATCAAATTCAATGATATGATCAAAACCATTAGCATGCATATCACACTATCACAAAAATGCAAATTAGTTTTCACTTAGACAAATTCTTATTTCATCATTCAAAGGAAAGGAAAGAGATATGTACAAAAATTTAGAGCTCCATAATCTACATTTCCTACGTGATAACTTAGATGGGGGAACAACTCATAACTTATTCAAGGAGGAATGTTTGGAAGTTGTCATTTTCCTACTACAGAGATTGCAAGTCTGACAACCTAGAATCAGGAAGCCAAGATCTAATGGAGAGGTCCCATTCCCACTTGATTTAGCAACATCATATCTACAAGGACCTGGCACATGATTCCTCAATAATACATGCCCTCATAAGGTATGGAGTTCTTATATTATTTGAGATCCTTTGATGGTGACTTAGTTGTATTGATTCAATCCCTAAGGGGAAGCACTCTTCGTCAAGATTTTTCCATTACATCTTAAGCTGAAAATATCCTCATTTAGGTTGGCAAACAAAAACCCATCACTGATGTTGTAACTATTCCCTCACTACCTCAAATGTATAAACTCCATATGTAGAAAATCAATTTCTCCATCCTCTTATCTTCCACCATATCTTCAATTATATGTCCTTCTTCCTTCCAAATCTCAATCCCCTTCACTTGAATTTACTCACAAGATTACCATGCACCAAAAACATTCCCCAAGTCAGTTGTAACCAAACATGCCCTCCTCTTCTAGTCACCTAGAACTACCCAACTTCTGGGAACACCAATGTCAGATAATGTAGCCTAGGAGTTGTGGTATTTCATATGTTGTCCCTAGTTTCTAACCAACCCTCACTAGACTGACTTATCCTATAATGTTAATGGAAAGGGATGTCTATTATTCTTTTATAGATTCAGTCAAACGTCACTGATGACTAAGTCTTCACAAGAGGTTAGATTTCAAGATTAAGAGGTGGAAGCTGAATTTGTAAAAGAATGAACAAAAGAAGAAGATGACGAATAATCTCTATGTTTTGAATGTAGTGTGCATGATGGCACCATGTCCATGGAGGTTGATCAAATAGGATCCACTTGAGTCATCAAAGGAAGAGAGGCTCTACCAAATCATGTATAAAATTATTAGTTCCTTCTCTATTCCTCTCCTCCAACCAATTCTACCAAGTTTTGAAAATTTATGAAATCTTAGAAGGATGGTTTCATTCGGATTGGGAGGATGAGAATGAGAGGATTCATATTGTGCAAAAAGAGGAGATGAACATCAAGACATAGTAGGTAGTTTTGAAGGAAAATCATATTGGAAAGGTTGGGGAAAAAGAGAAAGTGTTTTTGAACACTATTGGCACCCATGGCCTTGATGGTGATAATGTATTAGAAAGTTCTTCCACTCTATCCTTTCAATGGAATGCAATGATCATCATTGCTCTACATGTTTAGATATTTCTACACTTCTGATGGATAATTAGCATGGAAAAAATAATAGGGAGACCCATAGAGGACATCAAGTGTAATAAATCAGTCATCTTAGAGGAGGTAGTTTTGAAGGACGCATGGTTATTTGTAGAGGTAGAGACACAGGTCTAAATCAACTTGCAAACAACCACATCTCTATTGAAGAAGAAAGTCTACAGGATGCCCTTGTTCATGGGGTTGTGCCCCAAGAAAATGGGAAAATAAAGAGGATCAGATAATTGGTTTCAAAGGCTGCATGTCCAATCAAATACCTTGGCTATTTTAGAGCCAAAGGAGGATTTTCACAACTAGTTCAGGTTCACTACAGAGCATGAGGATGATCATCAAAGTAGAAAAGGTTAGCAATAATGCCTCCAACCAAATGCACAGCAACTTGAGGAGGTATTCATCTTGTTTTTTTCTGATACTTTAAAAAATTTGGGAGTACAAGGCATGTTTTCATTTCCACCATGTTCTTGTGTTACCAAATAGATCACATGGCCATATTTGTAAGGAAAGGATGCTTTTTCTCACAACCTGTTGTAGGTTTTGTTTATCCTCCTTTGCCTCTGGTTAGATTAGAGTATGTAGGGTTTCTTTTCAGCATAAGAAGTGCTTGTGAACACTCTCCATGTTTCCACTTGGAACGTGTATGAACTTCATATTGGTATATAGCTTGTCTTTTGTTGTTTCTCTTTCACGTACACATTTCATTGTTAGTGGCAGTGTCCATGGGGGAAATCAGTTTTAACAGCAGTCCCAAGTGCATTCCAAATTAGCATGTGTTTCCAAACACTATAATGCTTCATCTTTTATCATGATTCAGTTCATTTTTCTTCATAAACTTGGAAAAGAAATCATATTTTGGGGTAGTTTTAGATGTTTATCCTTGTCTCAATAGATCAGATGCAGAGGAAAGAGGAAAAGAAAATCTCATATTCAAAACAATTTTCCACTCGATCAAAACTTCAATATTTTCTTATAAAAGGATGGAAAATTTGAGTAAAAACAAAATCAGCTCCATGTCCAAACAACAGTACTTCAAGTGGCTTTGGGGTTGAGTATCAAGTTTCAATTTGGTTTTCATATCATTAGGTTGACTCCATGCCCAATAGATGCTTTAAGGCCACTGTTATTCTCATCTAGAAAGAAGATGCCCCCATGAGGTCACTAAATTGTTATCCATTCTTACCTCCCCTGGAAAAAATGGACAACTTGGGAGAAATGGACTTGGGAAGGTTAACATAAATTCAAGGATGAATCTGAAGTTCACAGGTGGATTCCAGGCTCTGGGATCAATTACACTTATTTTAGGGAAGGTTTGGAATCATAAGAGACATTTTTTCCTCTTCTGGGTTTCAAGAGGTCTGGAGCTTGTGTAGGGTGAGAAAGCAGCCCCGAGAGCTCACATGTAGCCAAAATTGAGAAAATTGTGGAGATTGGTGTTAGAGAACTCCAATGTATTATATCTTCCCCTGGGAATCCTGAAGAAGTCAATTTTTTTTCAAGAAATTCAGAAGAAAATTGAAGAGGGGGCCAAAATGGCCAATTTTTAGAAACAAATCACCAAGCTGTTGGGTGAGCTATTCCTAGCTAGGTGAGTTGTGCACGAGTCGGCAGGGTGGTGAGATGATTAGGAGATATGGCAAGTTAGGTTGCATGGAAGATATGGATGACTCATTTACGGACTCGGGCAAGTTCATCAGGGCTCGATGCGTAAGTGTATCAATGCAACAAAGGTTGGGCTCAATGAGTTGAGAATATTCGTGGTGAGTTAGTCACGGGTCGACTCGAAGACAATAGTGTGGAAGATGGCCTAGTTGCTTGGCGTAGAAGTGAAAAAAAACAAAGGAGTTGGCTTTCTGAGCCAACTTAGAGAGCTTGGGAGTTGGTTCCTCGGTGATGCAATGTGGCTAAGTTGGTGACTCAGAGCCCAAGTGTCCTAGAGGAACTCAGGTCATGAGTTCCACGCCCCCCTTAAAACTCCACACAATAAAGGCAATGCAGTGTAGGAAAGGTTTGCGCACCCAACGTGTTGGGTGGGAACGAGACATTGCGGCCATGGTAGGATCGATGAGAACTTAGCATTGGGGGCGTTGAAGAAGTTAATGTGGGTGCTAAAAGACCTTTTGGGACCAATCTGAGTTGGTAGAACAAGGACTAGGCGTACTTGGTGGATGCGCATCGGCTGATCGACCGATGTGCATCCACCAAGTTTGTGAATAACTCGGGAAAGGTGGGAGGCTTGGACATGGGATTACAAGGTAAAAAGGGAACACACACAAAGAGGTGAAGTTCCACAATGAGTGAGGAGATGTCCATAATAAAGGGGAATGGATTCCAGGTCAGTGCTGAGCTTGCAGTTGGACGAGGTGAGTTGTGAGCCTTCACATGGGCTCAACAAGTGTTCTTGTGCCTCTATTCTTCACATGTAATGGACTGTGCATAATCTAAGAGAAATAAAATCTCTATTTTTGGTGTTCTTTCAACCCTAGCACTTGTTTTATTGTATTTCCTTGTCTCTCCATTCTTTTTTTTGTATTCTATGCATGTATTTCTCATTTGTAGGTTCATATTGTTGTGTTTCATAGAGATCATATGGTGAATGAAGCCTTGGGTTTGTGTCACAGTTGTCTAGACTCTCCCTACTCTATTTTCCTTCTTCTTTCTCCCTCAGTAGGATATTTCCACACCCTCTTTCTAGTGATATCACCTCCTTTTAGCTTAGGATTTCCCTTTATGCATATTTCTAACCTTCTCTCTCTCCCTAGTCCTTTGGAATGGTTAGATTAGGATTAGTTAGCTAAATTTTCCCTTCTAGGAGTAGTTTAGCATTAGGATTAGTTAGATGAAGTTGACCTTCTCCATAGGTCCATCTCAAGTAGCAAGTCCCACAACTTGAGAGATGGTCCCATGTTAGCAAAAATTAGAGATCTGCATAGCCAAATCTTAGGGTGCTACTTTTTTGTGATAAGATGAATATAATGCAAAATAGCATTAAAAACATCCCATGTTAAAATAATGTATAAAGTTAGATTTCATGTCATAAGAGGATAAATTTAAGTGAAATTCAAACTTTTTCACAAGTTCAATGAAGTTTAGTGTAAAGTTAAACTTCACAACCGTTTTCGCATACTTGAATCTGTGTGAAAATGAGAGTTTTAGTTTAGGGTATTTGCATATATTGAAGTATAATGCAAAAACTTATGTTTTATAGTTTTTTAAATATACAAAGCACAAAATGTTTGAAAATTTGAATCTAGGATATATAGACGTGTCATGGAATGCATTTATTAATTTATTTTATTGACAAAATTATTCAAGGATAATGGTCCTATGGATTAATTTTTTTATAATGTGCTTTATTGAAACTCAAATAAAATATATAACTTATTTGAAATTGATATCAATTATTTACAAAAAATAAATGAAAATGAAAATTAAATAAATTAACTTACCTTTCTTTTTATGTGGAAAAAATACTAGGATGTTTGAGCTCCTTCTCCTTCTCCACAAGAGTTAAAATGAAAGGTTTAGTGATAATGGCTTTCACTTGGGATTAAATAGGTAATGTGGCACCACATAGTTAAAAGTAAAATAATGCAAATGTGGCACAAAGGTGACACTAAATGTGTCACCATCATCACCTCATCTTTGTGTCGAATATCCCTTAAAAACTTAAAAAATACCATTCATAAGTTGATGTGAAATCGACCCCATTTTTTACGTTTTTAACACTATATGTAGTAGTGATTCATTTTAAATTTCCATCAGCCATTATTATAGTCTTTTTGTGTGACGTGTCTCCTCTAGCCATGTTTATATATAAGGAAGGATCTAGGACCTCCCCTTGATGTAAGGTATGTTTTTTATTTTTAATGATCCTAAAGGATCTAATGTGATGATCTAGCATCTCATGTTGGTTGGTCTCAATGAGCTAGTCATCCATCTGTATACAATCAAAATAAAAAAAGAACATCAAAACCATCTCAAACCCAATTACTCAAATCCTACTTAATTCTTTGTGTGTGTGTGTAGGAAAGGAAATAACATAATTTTCACCAATCTTACACAATTATTCCTCAATGAATACACCATCTTCCCTACCTCGAAGGATGACACAATTATCATTTTTAATCTTTTTATTTTCTAGATTTGTCTTCCACATCCCTCCCTGTTTAACCAAAATTGGAGGTTTCGACCTATTTTAGATACGTAACTCTTTAGATCATGGGCCAAAATATTTGTAATATGAAATCCCATAGGTTATATATATTTCATACCTAACATCCTATGTATCCACTCTCACACCTAAAAATGGGGTATTTCTTGTAGTTGTTATCCCTAAGTTGGGATAGTTCCTTTATTGTAGGGTCATACTAAACAAGACTCCCTATTAAAAATGATATTTTCTCTATTAATACCATCTTCTAATCCTTTTCTACCACCACTAGATATGATATACTCCTCTTCCACATACTCCAAGAATAGAGGTTTGCTACTGTCTTAAAAAGGGGCTTATAACATTATTCAATGCCCCTCCTTACCTCATGACTACATTACATTCCTTTTCCCATGCTCAAATAAATTAAGTGGTGTTTTTGTGTGGGGTAGATAAAAAAGGATTGAAAATATGTCACATGCACTTAACTCCACACACTAGGATAAATTTCCATTCACCTCCATATTACCATGTTATTGAACCATAAAATAATTTGTTTACCATGTGTTTTTTGTGCATTTTTATGAAATTTAGTCAATTTACTCCCTCCTAATCATGTCGAATATTAGATATACTATAATAAATTACATGAATAGGTATTTTCCTAAACTTGGGGAAAACTTGTTATAATATAATGTGGAATGGTAATGAGGTAAGACATAACAAACTACTCATATATCCATGTTAATGATACAATCACTAAATTGATGTTAAGGTTATTTGTCACTCGAAAGTTGTATAGATCATGGGGTAGATGTTCTTATTTACACCCTAAATAAATAAATTATGGATTGGCAATAGATTAGGTTTTATATATTTAAATGTATAATGATAGTACAAGTTTTATACTATGCAATATATTGTTATTTTTTAGGAGTTTGATAGGTTAGAATATATATCTCAAAGACCCTTGCAAGATATAACTTGCATATACATGGTTACCTAACACAGCAATTGGATAAGTGTAAATGGTGTAATGGAGACGCCGTAAATAGATAACATTGAAGAATGTACAACTTGTAGGTCTATGTAAAACATTCATAGGAGGATAGAGGGGCAATGCAAACTAGGTTGTTTGATGGAGGAGAAGTCTAGGATGTAGATAATATACTGGAGGGAAATCATGAAAAACTCTTCTCTACGGTTATGGACCAAGAACATATCTATGGACGATCTATCATTGTTTTTCAAACATATGAAGGACCTTGAAAGAGGGTGTCGTGTAGGTATATAATGTCGTAATGTTCATAAATTATGTGATTTGTACTTCTAGTGACCTGTAATGGAGATGTTGAAGGGGATGCATCAAGGAAGCCTAAACTTGAGCTCTAACAGAACACATTGTAGGAGGAGGAGGGGTGATGAAGACAAGGTTTGATGTGAGGAGAAGTCTAGGGGTGGAGAATATACTTGAGGGAACTCTATGCAAAACTTGTCTCTCTTACGACTAAGAATATCCATGGATAGTGTAGCCATTTAAATCAATCATATGAAGGAGAATATGGTGTGTGGAAATGCAAGTTATAATTTCTAATCTTCATCCCATGTGTATTTTGACACTAATATAGTAGGTGTAACTACTCCATAACCACAGTTAGAGTGTAACCTGAGCAATTAGTGATATGAGTGCGCATGGGTGCGTGGGAAATGCTATGTTTCAAATGCCATCGTGAACCATATAAATATTGGAAATCTATTTACATTGGCAAAACCAAAATACGGCATGGGTTGACTTGATAGGTACTAAATTGAAATGGGAAGGAAGAAAAATCTTAAATCTAGATTATCTTTATTCGTAGGTGTTGTTATTTGTTGATCCTAGGTTGTGCATCTGTGTTCGGCTTCAAGAATGTTAGCGAGCGATCATTAAAAAAATTTAGGAGTGTAATTTAAATTGGATAGAACGTGAAGAATACATGTTACTCAAACGAGTGGGTTATGAATTACTGAATGGAAAATTAGTCTTTCGAAGGCTTTAGATGTCAGCATTAAGGTTGACCTAGGTTCAGATGTAAAATGAACACACTAGATTAGTTGCGTAATTTATTTCAAATAAATCAATTGGGTTGCAGGAGTATGGGACTGTATGGTCACTGGAAGCTAGACCGTACATCATGGTGAAGATTCCACCTACATAGCATGGTGGGTACAAGGTGAGATATCTAGTGAGTGATGACACTGCTTTATGACTAAAGTGTCAGAATAATTATGAAAATGAAAAATAGATTATTACATGAGTATAATTATAGAGAAGATCAAATAAACTGGAGATACATATTAGCCTATAGACTTAGAATGATGTGTGAAATTCATGGCATAAGGTGTCTCTCCAAATTTTTCATTACTAAATGACAAATTGACAAATAGTACTTGATCTACATATCCTCTCTAATGTTTTCTTTAGCTCCATGAACAAAAATTTTTGGGTTGAAATTTCATCACATTCAAAGGATTCTATACTATGAGTGTGCAAACAAATAATTTAATGGGTCAAATAACAATGACAAAGTTATTGACTCTGATGGCACTGAGGTGTGTCAATGGACACTCCATGATGTTACCTATCCCATAAAGTGTAGAGTCAACTGCTCCATAACAGGACATCCACTATGGACAACTACAATGTATTCATGCAATAAATGACCAAATTTGCATCATTTCTATCCACATCATAAAATTTGTCAAGTTAATTAGGGGCAAAATGTATTATGGTGTAATGCCCCGCCTACAAGACCCCGGAAAACACACTCAAAAGTTCTCACTTGAAAATTTGGGTTTGAATTTTTTTGTTAAAAGATCAACCTGATTAATCCCAATTTTTCCTCTCAGGAAAAATTAGATCCAAGGACATGACCTTGCATGCTGTACCCAAAACCAAAAGGAGAGTTGTTTCAGTCATGGAGGATTGCATTTTCCCCAAGTTGGGCGAAAGATAAGAAATGTTTCCACAAGTTTCTCCAATTTCAGACTTATATCTTCCATCCCAAGGCTGAGACAAAGGTTACCAATCAAGGTTTTCAAGGGCTTAACCTTGCCCAAAATCTTTAAGTCCAATGGATTTCACTAGTTGATAGATCTGATGCTAATATTCAAAAGGGTATTTTTAGTTTTTTGAAATCCATAAGGGATTTTCAATAATTTCATGAGTTTTTCAGATTGTCGGGATTTCAGGATTTTGGGTTTCAGTGATTGTCAGGATTTCAAGTTTTCCCCGGGTACCTCGAGACAAGCAGAAGATTTCGGAGAAATCAAAGATTTCGGTAGGTGCATCTAGAAGTCTCAGGATTTCAGAGGTGCATAGAAGTGGCGCACGACAATGAGTGTCGATAGAGGAAATGGTGTGCCCAAGGCACACAGAAGTTTCGCACGACAATGAGTGTCGAGAGAGGAAATTTGGTGCGCCCAAGGCGCACAGAAGTGGCGCACGACATATTTCGAGTTTCGGGATTTCAGAGGTTTTGGATTTTGCCCAAGGCGCACAAAAGTGGCGCACGACAATGAGTTTCGATAGAGGAAATGGTGCATTTCAAGGATTTCAGAAGTGGGCGCACGACAATGATTGTCAACATTTTAGATGGTGCGCCCAGATTTTGGCGCATTTCAGAAGTTTTGTACGACAATGAGTGTCGACAGAGGACTCTCGAGCGCCCAAAACATAAAGAAGTGGCGCATGACTCAAGTGTCTGACAATAAAGGATGCGCCCTTGAATTCACAGAAGAGGATCTCGAAATTTCAAACTTGGATGGGCCTATGGCAGCACTTTCAGGAACTCTCAAACCATTTTGAGCGGTGAACAGTAGTTCGACTTCCGAAACCAAAATTTTTGAAAGACCAAATTTCAGGATTTCTGAGGTTGTATGCATTTCGGATGCCGAAAATGAAGAAATAAAGTCCACCATTGTTTAGAAAGCTTATCGAGGGTCCTCTTCCACCTACCACTGGATATCTATGAGGTATGGGCTGAGAAAAAATTCCTAGCGAGGAATGCAACACATAGAGTTCGCCACTTTTGGATTTGCTGCAGTTCTCACCTACCATCATTGGTGCAGGTGAATTCAACGCAATTTTGGGGTGGTTAAAGCTATATTTTATATTTCTTCTATCTCCTCTAATTCTTCCTATATATTGTAAGGAGGGGCTTTTTGCAAATGGTTGGACATTTTGTTTTGCACCTTCACTTATTCTCTTCTCTGGAAGTGGATTTGTGGAGTTCAAACCTCCCATTTAAAATGTAATACAATTTTGTGCCTCTTGTCCATTGTAATGGACTATATCAAATTCTTGGAGCAATAAAAATAAGTCTGTGGATGATCTCAACCCTCTCTGATATTCATTGTATCTACCTGATATGTCATTGAAATCTTGGTTATTTGTGCATGGTGGTTATATTACATTTTTATGATTTGTGTTTAATGGAAAAACAGGTGTTCAACATTCCTTTGGTGCATCACCTCTGTTAGTTAGCTTTATTTTCTTGTATCTTCTTAACCCTGTCTCCTTGGAAAATTAGAGTAGATTTTAGAGTAGATCCTCTGCAAATTGTATGTGTGCACCTAAACAGAGGAATAGGAACCAACCTTCACCCGGAGAGCTTTCCCGATCACAAAGTCCCACACTTTGGGAAAAGATCCATGTTATACAATCACACTAAGAGTTTCAACCCATCGAGTTGCAGACATTCATGGGTGTTGTGATTACGCATCAACAATTTTGGCATGCCCGATGGGACCAAGATGTCATTCTACAAGATTTAAAGGAATTTTCATCAAATTTGGACTTAGGAAATTGCAAGTTCTCCAATTTCAGACTTTTCCACCTTCTCAAGCTGAACTCTGAAATCGATTTTTCAGGGGTTTAACTTGCTCAAAACAAGTCCAAATTTCAGCAGTTCATAGATTTAGGGCTAATCTTCAAAAGGGTATTTTTAGATTTTTCAAAATTTTGATTTTCGAAATTTCATGAGTTTTTTGAATTTCAAGTTTTAGGATTTCAGAATTTTGGGTTTTGGGTTTTCGAAACTTCAGGTTTCAGGATTTAAGAATTTCAAACTTCTCCAAATTTTGGGTTTCAAGTTTTGGGACATTTGGAAGTCTTGTACTTTCAGGTCAATCTCCAGAATATCAAATACACAGGTCCTTTAAGGTTTTCATTTTTTTTCTGTCAAGTTTGGTGTGTAACTTGTCAAAATCTAGTCTTAAGGGGCTCATTTCCCAACACATCAAGCAACACTGAAGGGATAGAATTCAACGGTGTAGCAGCATAGGTTGCCCAAGTAAATGAGAAGAATTCAAACTAGGTCTAATACTCAAGAAGAGGGATTGTTTGTTTACCTACAATTAGCACCAGGTAGAGGAAAGAGAGGAAGAATACCGCAAATATCACCATCTCCACCTAACAGGACTTTGTCTACGCGTCCACCTAGTACATATTTTCTTCAATCAACAAAATTTCTCCGACCAATCAGGATGGCACAACCCAATCCCTATGTCAACTTCACAAGTAGTAGCCCACTTTCCCTAAATGCTCAAAATCCAGTTCCAATTGCGGCATTGAAGAACGTACCCATATTTTACTGGAGAGCACTAGATACTACTCCTAATTGACCACATCTGGGATATTGCTAAATGTCATGTGTAATTCATGAAATCAATGAAATGGATATTGCGGTCAAGTTGTTAGCTTCATCTTTTAAAGGCAAAAGCTTTCCAATGGTTTAGGAGCCTAACAACAGGGTCTATCCAGAATTGGGATCATTTATGCATAGCCCTCCATAATCAATTTGGGGAAAAGGGAGATAATCTGTCTTTATTGGAACAAATGACAACAATCAAGAGGGCTCCTAATGAACAAATGAAAAATTTTAATTTCTGTTTCCAACGAACATGGGACAAGATTCTGGTAGCTATTAGACCAACTTCCAAAGGAACATTCCTCTATTTCTTAAAGGCTATAAATTCAGATATAGTCATGATGATCCAATCAATGGGAGGTATAACCTTACCCAGGGTCCTATGACATATTGCTATTAGAGCTAAAAACTGCATGATTCAAGCCCATAAGCTAGCACCAAGGCCACCAATGCCTCTCTATCCATACATGGGAGCTCCTAGAACTAGTCAAATGCCAAAATTGAATCCCATTCTAGCCCCTAGAAATCAAAGCAATAATGAGGCATCAACTTCTTCTAGTACTTCAAAGGAGTTGCAGGAGGTCATGAAACAACTACAGAATCTAGGAAATGAGCTAGTAACTATCAAGAGACAGCAAGATCAAAGTTCTAGACCGTATCAGCCTCATAATCAGTATCAAGCTAGGCCCCCATACCAACAAAATAGACCACCAGCTCAAGCTACAAACCAAAACCAAAACCAAGGACAACCTCAAGCTACCAGGCCATTCTGACCATACGATCCAAACGTAGCTTCAGCATCAAGAGCCTTGGTTCCAACACAAAACAACATGGCACAAGAGTACGACTGGTGTTACCCTTGCAATCTACCTCACAATCAATCAAATTGTTTCAATGGGCACTAAACCAGACCTTGATGGTACAGACCATTGGTGTGTCCCAAGAACCAAGTCAAGAAGGAAATCAATAGCACAAAACTCAGCAAGAGGTACCTCCAACAGAAACTATGTTGGTTGATTGACAAATAGAAGACTTATGTGGAATTAACCAACCACCTTTTCAAGGTGTGGCTGCCAACACACGGTCAAAGAAGAGAAATATAGGAGAGGGACAATCATGTAATCCAGTTGTTTCTCAACCCACTCTTACACAACAAGGGGTCAGTAGACCAAACACAGCTCCAAATGTGTAAAATCAACCCAAGGTACCTGTTGTAGCAACACACGCACATGCTCAAACTCCAGAAAATTTTGCACCAAGTAAGGGACATCAAAAGGACAATTCATTCCCTTTCAACATCATTGATCAAATGAAGAAGACGAACGCGAATATATCAATGTGGGAATCTTTATCCATCCCAGGACAAAGAGATCTTCTACAAGCTGCCATGAAGAATTGGTCAACTTCGAACCAGCAGGCCCATATGCAAGAGAAGGTCCTCACGAATGCTACTCAGCCTGAAGGGAATCATGGAGGACAACAAGGTAAAGTTTTGAAACCCCCTCCATTCTATATTTCATTAATCATCGGGGATAAATTAGTACACAATTGCATGATTGATTCTGGGGCAAGTAGTTCAGTGATGCCAAAGCAAATAGCGGATCAGCTGGGTTTGAAATATGAGCCAGTGCTGAAAGGATTAGTATAACTAGATGGAATGGCAGTAGGAACTGTTGGAGTCATCAAGGGGTTAAGCCTAACTCTACATTCCTGTCCTAATGTTACAGTTTTGTAAGATGTGTCTGTGATTGAACTTCCGCCACTCTTTGCGTTGTGTCTATCAAGAGACTTCACTACAAAAATCGGTGGATATTTATCTGCAGATTGGTCGCACATGATTTTTAGGACAAGGTATGGAGCCAAAGCAACAATCAGGTCAGAACCAATTGCCCATTTCCATATTGAGCCTCATGTACCAAATCCTATCAACGTAAATTGCTCCGTTTTTGATCAGGAGGAGTGTTCAAGTGATCTAGAAACAGGTACTAAGGTTGAGGGAATTCCTGATTTAACTTTGGATGAATGGGCAAACAAGAGTCATGAATTTGACCCATACAAGGAAATTGAAGAATCTGAATTGGGCGTGTATTGTATACACGAAGAAAATTCACCCATTCCCGACATCATTCAGCCTGAACAAAAGGATGAAAACAAAGTTTGGAAATTATTTTTCGATGGTTTGAGAAGAAGACAAGGTGCTGGAGGTGGTGCAATGTTGATTTCACTACAAGACATCAAATATTTTTCAGCTTTTCGTTTCCAGTTTTCCTGTTCAAACAACACGGCTGAATACGAAGCATTGATTCATGGAATTCATTGGGCCAGGAAAAGGGGCATAAAGAACTTGCAGGTGTTTGGAGATAGCGAGCTAATCGTCAACCAAGTTAGGGGACAACATGCCACAAAGAATGACCTGCTAAAGAGATACAAACATAGGGTATGGGACCTCATTGAGGATTTCGAAGCTTTCAGCATTGTGTCCATACCCAGGAAGAAAAATGAAGCCGCAAATAGGCTCGCAGCAGTTGGAGCAACGTTTGATGTGGTTGACAACATCAGAAGGGGAAAAACATAGCCACATATCCATGTGATTGTGAGGCCAGCAGTTCTAGATAATAACACAAGCTGGCAGGTGTTTGAGACCGATCAACAGATCGTCAATTTCTTACAAGAAGAGGCTAAATTCTTAGCTAGGAATCAAGACAGATTAGAGCAGCAATATGGGGATCAGGTAGTGCAGCTGCGGACAAACAAGCTTCCTAAGGGTTTAGTAACATTGGAGTCTATCTTCAACCCTAACGACCAATTTCGTAAGGAAAAGGCAAACATACAGGTCAAGAGAGAAGATTCAGAGCCAATTCCGGTTGGGGAAGGCAAAACACTTCAAATTGGCAAAGTGGCCACTGAACAGGAGAAATCAGATTTCGTACAACTTTGCCAAGAATTTCCAGATGTCTTCGCTTGGAGCTATGAAGACTTAAGAGGATTTGATCCAAATTTGGCACAACATACCATAGAATTGGATCCAGATGCTAAGCCCGTTAGGCAGAAGCAGAGACCAGTCAACCCTCACATGGAGCCTCTAATGAAGAAAGAGCTAAATAAGCTGATAGAGGCAAGCATTATATTCCCGATCAAGCACTCAAGCTGGGTTGCAAACTTGGTTCCGGTCAGGAAGAAGAGCGGATAAATTAGGTTGTGTGTAGATTTCTGAGACCTCAACAGGGCATCTCTCAAAGATCATTACCCACTTCCTTCAATGGAACAAATATTGCAAGTAGTATCCGGTTCAGAGAGATTCTCTCTCCTAGATGGCTACTCAGGGTATAATCAGGTGATGGTGAAAGAAGGTGACCAATTCAAGACGGCTTTCACCACCAAATGGGGGACCTATGCCTACAAGAAGATGCCATTTGGGCTATCAAATGCTGGGGCCACTTTCCAAAGGGCAATGGATATGGCATTCAAGGGGTTGATCAATAAAATAGTTTTGATATATCTTGACGACATCACTGTATTCTCAAAAAATGCAGCGGATCACCTCTATCATTTGAGGCAAGTATTTCAGAGGTGTAGAAGATTTGGGGTATCATTGAATCCTAAAAAATGCATATTCTTGGCTCACGAGGGAAAACATCTAGGCCATATTGTTTCAAAGGAGGGGTTGACAATCGACCCAGAAAGAGTTGAAGCAATTCAAGCATTACCATTGCCAAATCACAAGAAGGCTCTTCAAAGCTTCTTAGGAAGGATCAATTTCGTCCGCAGGTTTGTTCCAAATTTTGCAGCTCTCGTAAAACCAATAACGCTGATGTTAAAGAAGAGCATGGCATTTAAGTGGACATCTGAAGGCAAGGCAAGTTTTGAGGCAATAAAAGAGGCTATATCTCAAGCCCCAACTCTTTTCAATCCAGAATTCTCTAAGGACTTCGTGCTATATGCCTTTGGTGGTGGGGACACGATTTCTGCAATCCTGGTACAACAAAACAAAGAAGGATTAGAACAACCAGTTGCTTTCTTCAGTCAAGGCTTGGAGGAATACGAAACTAGGTACTCTTTCATTGAAAAACATGTCCTTGCGGTAATCAGAAGCTTAAAGAAATTCAAGCACCTAGTCTCAAACAATAAGATCCAATTATTAGTCTCTCATGCGGGAGTCAAGGACTTCCTTCTAAACAAGGATCTGAATGAGAAACATGCAGGATGGATAACTCGTGTCATGGAATATGACATCGAGATCAAGGTCACCAAACTAGTACGTGGGAAGGGACTATGTGAGCAGCTAGCCTTGAGTGAACAAGTTGAAGCTGGTGATGAAAAGGAGACTACCTTGGTACTACAGGATGATTAAGAACAAGAAAATGATGACGTGCCTACTCCTTGTTGGACTCAGACTATGATACACTTCCTACAGATAGGCCTATGCCCTATAGAAATGAGCAAAGCAAAGAGGAGATACTTCAGATTACAAGCCATTCCATATGTGATTGTTAATGGTTTTTTGTTTAAGAAAGACATCAATGGAGTTCTATTGAGGTGCATTGGGATAAGTCAAATTGAGAGGGTGTTACGAGATTTTCACGATGGATATTCTGGAGGACATTTTGCCCCATGAGTAACAGCTCTCAAGATAATGAAGGCAGGGTATTATTGGCCGACAGTCTTCAGTGACTGCTATACATGGATAAGAAAGTGCAAGAAATGTGCACTCTTCACAGGCAAAGAAAGACAAGCAGCACTTCCATTGCACCCAATTCTGGTTGACCAACCATTTATGCAATGGGGATTGGAATTCGTCGGGGTCATCAATCCAAACTCAAGCCAAGGCCACAAGTGGATTCTCACGGCAACGGACTATTTCACCAAGTGGACTGAAGCAGTAGCGCTCAAGGAAGCAAATGAGTCTAACATACTAGACTTTTATGAAGGAATAGTGACCAGGTTCGGTGTGCCGGCCACTATCATATCAGATAATGCATTGGCATTCATAGGTTCCAAGATTACAGAATGGGCTATCAAGAATGGAATCTATTTGAGCACCTCTTCAAATTATTACCCGCAGGGTAATGGACAGGCAGAGTCCACGAACAAGAATTTGTTAAGATTCATCAGAAGGACTCTAGATGAAAACCAAAGGACATGGCATACCAAGCTAAAATCAACATTATGGGCTGATAGGATAATGCCAAAGAGATCTACAGGTAATTCTCCCTACAAGTTGGTATATGGGAAAGAGGCAGTGTTGCCTATATCATTAGAATTGCCAGCATTGAAGCTCATGAAGCAGTTGGAGTTGTCTGAGTTCAAACCAATGGAGGCTAGGTATGCAGAGTTGATGGAATTGGAAGAAATAAGAGAACATGCAGTTTAGGTGATTGAAAAGGATCAGGCCTTAGTAAAAAGATGGTTTGATAAGAAAGCGAGAGCAAGGACCTTCCAGGAAGGAGACCTAGTTCTGAAATGGGATGCAAATCGGGCAAAGCCAGGAAGGCATTCCAAGTTTGATGCCATTTGGAGTGGTCCCTACATGGTCACAGGATGTAAGAATAGTAATGCCTTCTGATTGTCTACTTTGGATGGAGGAGAAATCCCGATTCCGGTTAACGGAATCTATCTTAAACATTGCTACTAAAAGGAAAAGGTTCACCCTTGTAAATATTAGCCTAGATTTAAATTCCTCTAAGTGCGTATGCACATTGTCTTTAAGAAAGATGCTTAAATCTTCAAGATGATGAACTCTCAAGAAGACAAAATGCAAGTTCTTAGTCTCTTTTGCTATATGCTTTGCATTTGCTCTCTTAAGAGTTTTGGTGTAGGTATAAAGGTAGAAGGAGGGATCCTTATATAACCCAATCGATAAAGGAAACACTTCATCCCTTTGCATGTGGGATAAAGATAAAACATGATTAGGAATGGATAAGGTTGCTTTATAAAAGGTAACCTTACTTTAGAAGGGTTTAATTTATGCTTAGCTAGTCATGGGAGTTGGGGGGTGTTTTAATTAATCAAAGGTAATTAACTAATAGGTAGATGTAAGCTCATGGAAGCTATTTAGAGGAATATTAGTACGATTTAGGATATTAGAAGGGGATTAAATAAATTAAATATTGATTTATTAGATAAATGGAAGGGAAAGCTAATTAATTAATAATAATTAATTAGTCTAGATAGAAGGGGTGAATAATTAACGGAAGGTCGTTAATTAGGTTGTTAGCTGGATAGGTGACTTAATCAATTAGAGTATTGTAATTAATGAATCAAAAAAGGAGGGAATATGAGTGCTTTTGATGATATGTCATTGATTTGTGAGAAAGGGGATAATTAGCACAATTTAAGTATTTAAATTGCTTGGGTGTAATTATGGGTGTCTACATTTGCCCCTCTTTGGAGTGGCGTAAGTGATGTCACTTCAAAGATAGTAGACGGAAGAAAATTTTGAAGGGATAGAAGAAAAATTAGTAGGAGGGAGAGATGCCCCCTCGAGTGTCAATGGGGTGATGAAGGAAGACAATCGATGATTGAAAAAGGTGATAGATAGATAGAAGAATGGAAAGGGGCAGGATGCCCCAGTGATATGGAAGATTAGGGGTGAGAGGAAAGCGATAAAAAAGAAATATGGAGGAGGGGAGATAAGAGCTTAGCCTCTAGCCTTTGTCTATTGGAATAATTTTGATGTCATCATATTGCCAAGAGATCTACGTCATCAGTCCTTATGAAAAATATAAACATACGACAAAAGTAGAATGACATGAAAAGCCATACTACGAACAATTGTCCATTGCTGAAAACACCAACTCCATGCAACATACAAAATGTAATGCAATACGAGGAAGTGAAAGATGCCTAACTCCATGCAACTTTCAAAATGCAATGCAATACAAGAAAGTAAACAAGCTAAACTAACAGAGAAACATAATATAAAGTTTTTATTATCGAGCTTCAGTTACGAACTGTGTAAATTAACGACAAGGGTTGATGATGGTGCCCCAAGCAAGGATACATGTGAGGGGAATAACGGAGGACACTTGGGTCCAATGGAAAAGCAATGTGCACTACGAAATAGTACTAGGCAACTTGTTGTGCCCCAGAGTATAGAAAAAATAAACAACCTAGCTTTTGTTGATGGAGGTAGATCAAGATGATCCGCAAGTCGCACACATGAACAAGTGAGAACCAAAGAGCGATGTTTTGTAGGATGATTTTCGATTTTTAGAAGTTTTCTGAAACATATTTTAATGTTTTTGATGATTTTTCTAACATATTTGAATGTTTTGGTTGATTTTGAAAGTTTTATGAAACTATGTATAGGAAGACAATGAAGCATGGATGTCCCTAGTGATAGATGGGATGTACAAGGGCACAAGGCCACGTGCGTACCAGAAAGATGAAGATGCAAAAATGCCCCAACGATTAGGTGGGAGTATTCAAATGCAAACTCTTCACAGGTAGAAGTGGGACTGAAGGCCATTATAGATAGGCTCAACATGATGGTGAACACAACCTAATGAAGTGCTGGGAAGGAGAAAGGATGACCCTAGTGTAAGTTGGCCTAAAAGCACATGTTATAAAGGAAGGAGAAGATTATTTTTGTAGAAGGAGACAAAGGTGCCCAAAAACATGGCAAAAAAGTAATCTTATAGACATAGATGTTCTGAATGAAGTAGAAGAATGATGTGAATGATATGAACTTATCTTAGAAGCCTCACGATGAAGAAGTGATTAGCCAAAGACACAAATCATGAGACGAGATATGGACTAGAGTAAGAGTCTGAGCAAGGTCCAAAAAAGACACTTGGTAACATACTAATCCTGTTTATTCATAGAGATCCAGTGTGTGTACGTGGAGATTATTACCTCTTGAAGTGAAGATTTAATAGACAACAAGTGAAGAGACCCTAGCCAATGTGTAGGAATGATTTATTGTGAAAGGTGATTTTGTGAATGGATGGTGAAAGGATAACTGTACATTGCTTCGATGCCAGCCAGGCGTCCATAGCCCTGACGAAGATGTATTTGATTCTACTCATAACATTGCTCTACTACCAGTCAGGCGTCCATAGCCCCGATAGAGATTATTGGAAATACCCCAAGAGAGAGTAATATATCAATTTGTTTTTGCTTTGTAGCTTTTAGCTTTTGATTTTTGATTGATTTTGATTCTTTTTCTTTCTGAAAACTTATTTCAGCTCTCTTGTTTGACAAGGGGTTAAGAACCACTAATGGCTTGATGGAAGGAGGTGGAAGTTCTTACGATGATGACATTGGCTAGTGTCAACAAATATGTTCAAAAGTTCTTCACAACAAGTTTATTATATGTTGAATGTGATAGGATCTCTAAGAGGTCAGTCGTTCTTTAATTTACCAAGGTGATAAAGGACCAGGATCAAACGGATACCATAGAGATAAATGTCACAAAATGCGTGTGAATAAGCTATCCAAAATATCACTGAAGGCATGAAAATGGTAGGAAGACTTGCAGAAGAATGGCAAGGAAGGGAAGAAAGAAACATCCACGTGTACGCAACACTTGATTACAATGTTTGATCTTTGTACCTTTGATTTTTGTTGTGTTTTCTCATTGTTTTTGTATTTTTGAACTGTTTTATGATTTTTGTGAATTTTTAGATTTTTGGGACCAATAATGTCAATCTGCATGATAGGATCTAACAACGATGTATGTGACTTCCTTGATAAGGGAGACCAGGCGTGTTTGTTTATCAAGAGTGATATGATCCCTAATCGCGATGATCATGGTGATTTCAACTCAACAAATGATTGTGATTTGTTTTGAAACATGGGTTTTGTATGTGGGAGTTTGAGTTCCATATCCATAGGTTTTTGCACTTTGCGCGATACTTGATGGGTATGTTGGTGTGCATTGTGGAATCGTGTTTGATTTTGGATTTTATGATCATTTGAGTTGTTGGTAGCTTTAGATCTCTTTGGATTTTTTTATCTTGGATTGATAAGGAACTTGTATGGGTTTCTTATAAGCTAATGCTTGACTTGTTCGATCTTGAGAAGGAGAAGAAAGTGAGTGTGGATGTTTAGAACTGATGTGAGAAATGACCATGGGCTTGCCACAACCATTGCTAGAAGAAATATGTGATGGATGAAAAGGATATGGTCCAAGAATTGAATAAGATGGGCTACTAGGAGGTGATCCATGGATAGAAGATGAAGGGATACTAGGATGTCACCCAAGAATAGAATAATAAGGGATACTAGGATGTGACCCATAGATAGAAGACGAAGGGCTACTAGGATGTGGCCCAAAAATAGAAGATAATGGACTACCTGGGGGTGATCCATACATAGAAGATAAGGGGCTAGTTGGATGTGCCCCAATAATAGAAGATAGTGGGCTACTTGAAAATGTCCCACAAATAGTAGAGGGAGGGCTACTAGAAGGTGACCCACACCTAGATGAAGATGAAGGGCTACTTGGCGTTGACCCCATAAGAGATTGTGATTGAGGAATTATGATAGACAAAGAGTGATTAGGTGATGAGAAGATAGGCCATGGATCAATGTAAGACCTAGGAGTTTCCTCACTTAATGAAGAATGTGAAGACAGAAGAATAAGAGGAGGATCAAGTTGCATGATTTGATTCTCTTCCTCTGTTTCTTGATAAAAGGAATCAACATTTTTCTCAGAATATGCGGGCACATCGAAGTCTAAAGAGAATCCTTTCTCGTAATCTTCTAAAGGAATATCTTCATGTGCCCCTATAAATGCCTTGATTGTTTCTTCATTCTGAAAGAGGTTAATCGGTATGAGTTGTTGATTGATCACCAGGGGTTGATTGGAAGAAAGAGGTTCACTTGGTGTGGAAGAATTAGAAGATGTTTGATGATTATTGATAGAAGAAGATGATGTGGGGGATGAAGAATATGTGTAGCTAGATGTCTCAAGAGTAGAAGAATGTGGTGTGGATCTACCTATACGATGGTATATCATCCGTAAACTAGTAGGATTAAGTCAAAAGTCTATAGATTGTGTCGTGTGGGTCGATTCAGATGTTTGTCTCAAAGGAATTTGAGTCACATGAATCTTCAAAGGAGGAAGACTTATTGGGGGTGATTGATGAAGAAGGTCCTGTAAAGAACAGGAGGACCATGATTCAAGAATCGCATCAGATGAATAATAACAAGGGTTCTGCAAAGAAAGAGAGGACCGTGATTCAAGAATTGTATTAGATGTTTGATTGGAGGGATTTGGAGTTGCACGTATCTTCAAAGGAAGAAGATGTCATCGAGGCGACTGATAAAAGGGGTCCTGTGAAGAACGGGAGGACCCCGACATAGGAGTCATATTAAATGCATGATGAAGAGGTTCCTGTGAAGATAGGGAGGACCATGACATAGGAATCACATTAGATGACTTAGGAGTCGAATTAGATGAATCTGAATAGTAGTTTAGATCTGAATCATCTGAAGATTCAGAGGAAATATTTAGATTGGAATCCTCAGAAGAAGATGAAATGTTTGGATTAGAATCAGAAGAAGAGTGGGGGGAACCCAAATAATAATTTGGATCAGAAGTGTCCAAAACATACCACTGACTATGAGATGAAGGTGGGGAATGAGTTACCCACATGGGATCTCTAGCACGAAGAACCAAACGAGGTTTAGTTGTAATGGGAATATTTTGATTTGATTTGCTAAACCTAGGTTCCGTATTTTTGTAAGTATGGGGAACTGCATGATAGTCAATAATTTTTGGCACTATTTTAAGCAAAAATGTTGAGATCTAGATAGTGTGATGGAACTCCTTCAAAGGAAGTGACATGTCAATTTGGGTAGCATAAGGAAAACCAACTAGACAATTCATAAGTATTAATATGCGTGTGTGATTTTCTGAAGAAGATCTAAGGAAAATAGACATCATGATGATGTAATATCGATGAGATCGGGAGGGATTGTTCTAGAAAATAAGTATTCTGAATGAATAATAACAAGGAACAATCCTGCAAGTTTGAAACAAAAAGCCAAGAAACAAGGAAATACACCATATGAAAATGCGATTGCAAAGATGATCAACGCAATGTCAATATTTACGTCAAGCTCGAAATGAACAAGGCATAAATATTAACAAAGGGTAGATGTAAATCCCAATCAAAGGATACCATGACAAGTTTAACAACCAACAAGGCCTAAATGTTAAAGGGTGAGGTTTACAAAATGTAAGCTACGTAACCACACTAATTGGACACGTCTATCAAGCTTCGCGGAGAAGTGAGATATTAGTGTCAAGGTGGTATCGAAATGACACAAACAAAGTAAGCTACACCTTTCAAGATTTGGGACAATGTTTGAAATAGAACTAAGTCAAAGTATACTAAGGATGTGTTAAAACGTGGGCAGCGTAACTCCACAATGTGGACACTTAGATCATGTTTACGAGAAACGTGACATAAGTATCTTAATTGTGTCAAGACAATGCAAATGAGGTAACATGTCAAAGGGAGATAAAATGATAAATCAATCCTAACAATGATGATGATTTTGACGTGGGTATCAAGATCACAAAGGCCAAAAATGATATGAATATGTCTCCGCGCACTTTAGACGTTTAACTTACCCAGCCGCAAACATGGATGGGCGTAAATGGATAAAAAAGTGGCAGAAACAATCGATTGGTAACACAGAGGTAGTCACCCTTCTTCTGATCAACAAAGTTTCAAAAGAATGTGAAGGAAGCAAAATCAAAATAGGGATGAAAATTTTTGGCTTCACTTCGGAAGAGTTTCACCTCGCACTAAGGAAAGTAGAAACTAAGCGAAAGTAACGCATCACATGTTTCGCAATGAAAAGATGGTTCACAACTCAACGTTGTTTTAGAATAGTCAAAGTGAGCTCCTGGCCAAAGTATATTTTCCTAGGTGGTTCTCTCGTCCTAGGTGTTACAAAGATTATCCACGAGAGGGATGATTTACCCAAATAGTCCCGACTATCTTGGGAGTATCTCGAATTTTCTCCCTTCAAGTACAGTGGGCATTAAATGCATCCATCATGTACTTAAAAGGGTCACACAGGGACAACTTGTAACTCTATCTCACAAAGGATTCACTAGTCAGATAGGTAGTGCAAAGAATTTCCCATTTCATCCACAAGGTTCCCTTATGCGTGGACTACTTTGGGGTTCTTGGAACCACCCCCATTATTGTAGCTTAAGGTGTTATGCCAAAGGGGTTATGTTCTAGTTGAGCGGAGAGGGACGTACCATTTTTTGAAACCTGTAATACAGTGTTTTGAATATGTTGTTCATTTTATTTTTTTTAATTAGATGTGGTTTGCTCAAACACCGTTTGGAAACCTGTATAACAACTGTATTAGTAGTTTTTGACTTTTGTTTTGATTCCTTCGTTATTTGACAAGAAATGGCATTTTGGTCCTGTATGGTGATTTTTAGTAGTTTTCCATCAAAAAAAGATAAGGCACAATTTTTTATTCTCCAAATCACCCAAGGACGCAAGAGAAGAGCATACATGATATCTTCAAAATCCAAAAAGATAGAAATGGAAAAACACTTTAATTCAACTACGTCAAGTTAACCAATTCCCACTCAAATATTCCTAACAACCTCAAAGCATAAAAAAGGACTTAAGAATCGTTTATGATTCCCAAGATCACCCTAAGGGACACGAGGGAAAAGCATACGCAATCTTATTCCTATAAGTAAACAATGCAAAATATTATCTAATCAAGTACAAACATGTAAAAATAGCTTGCAAAGACAAATATATGATTAGATAAACATGGAAGAATGTTAGAACATCAACACACTAATTTCAAAAATACAAAAAGACACATGCACCCATTTTTTAGCACCTGCGCGTGGGTTAGGGTGTATACACCACTCTGCTTTGTTTCAAATCATAGTGCACTTGTGCCACCCGAGAGGCGTGTGCGCCACGAAATCAATGTATGTACCACTCAATGGATTTTTACTTACCATGCGCTTGCGCCACCAGAGAGGTGTGTGCACCAAAAAAATAGCGCATGCGCCACCCTCGAGAAAAATAGATAGGAAAACAGACAGAACAGTTGTGTCACTAGAAAAATGTGTGCACCACTGGAAAAGCATCTGTGCTACCAAGAAAATGTGTGCGCCACTGATTTTTGAAATAGCTCCAGATTCTGACAGAATGTCTGCATCACCAAAAATGTGTCTGTGCCACTAAAACAACATGTGTGCTCTGGTTAGGGTGAGTGTGCTGATCTGATAGGTTTTAGAATGCAATGAAGGTACAGTATGAAACTGTGTCTGTGCCCAAGTTAGTGTATCTATGTGCTGGTTAGGGTGTGTGCGCCAGGGTTAGCATGCATGTGCCAGGGTCGGTAAACAGAGCAACAAGTTTTGACAGTGTGCCTGTGCCACTAGAGGGGCGTGTGCACCACAAAAACCATGTCTGCGCTCCTAAAAATGTGTCTGTGCCAGATCTGTAACCAAAATATAGAAAAAAAACATAAGAAAACTTACAATATCTCAATTTTTGACAAGTTAGCTTAAGAATGGCAATAACCCATTAAAATGATGGCTATGAACATGAGGTTACACATATAAAATTAGTAAAAATTCCAAGAAAATGGACATTAATTACTAAATGTGCATATCAAAAGTTAGCCAAAACAATGAAACTTAAACTAAAATGCCATGGGACAATTCTCCCACTAGGCATGCCAAATGTGTACATGTGTTGTTTTTAAACTAATGCTAAATATGAATAAAAGACTAACACCTAAATAATCTTAATTAGCAAGAATTAAACAACATACTAAGCACCATCATGATAAGAATTAATCAAGGGTTAGATACTAAACATTCATTAATACAAAACTTTGAACCTAACAATGTTTAAGCATCTAAAAATCCTCTATTCTCTAACAACATGTAAATGAAGGAACCTAGGTAGGCTCCATGGCTATCTAAAATGGTTGTCCTTAATGTTCCAAGAACCTAGGAATGAGGGCTAGTCAAAGTTGGGCTATAAGACCCTTTTGACACCTCCCATATGACCTACCCACTTTAAGAAAGAGGCTTAACTCTTCAAGATGATGAAATCTCAAGAAGACAAAATGCAAGCTCTTAGTCTCTTTTGCTATATGCTTTGCATTTTCTCTCTTAAGGAGTTTAGGTGTAGGTATAAAGGTAGAAGGAGGGCTCCTTATATAACCCAATGGATAAAGGAAACACTTCATCCCTTTGCATGTGGGATAAAGGTAAAACATGATTAGGAATGGATAAGGTTGCTTTATAAAAGGTAACCTTACTTTAGAAGGGTTTAATTTATGCTTAGCAAGTCATGAGAGTTGGGGGATGTTTTAATTAATCAAAGGTGATTAACTAATAGGTAGATGTAAGCTTATGGAAGCTATTTAGAGGAATATTAGTACGATTTAGGATATTAGAAGGGGATTAAATAAATTAAATATTGATTTATTAGATAAATGGAAGGGAAAACTAATTAATTAATAATAATTAATTAGTCTAGATAGAAGGGGTGAATAATTAACAAAAGGTTGTTAATTAGGTTGTTAGCTGGATATGTGACTTAATCAATTAGAGTATTGTAATTAATGAACGAAAACAAGAGGGAATATGAGTGATTTTGACGATATGTCGTCGATTTGCGAGAAAGGGGATAATTAGCGCAAATTAATTATTTAAATTGCTTGGGCATAATTATGGGTGTCTACACAAGTAAATAAGCAATGTCACATTAAAATTAAGGATGCATAAACAAGGTACACAAAAGGTGTCACACACACAACAAGTGTATGTAATAGGCTATATAATATGTAAAAAATAAACATAATATTGTCTCTAAAATAAACATAAAAAATCCATAGGCCACTTACATAGAATAAAACATATGATCACACAAGTGAGGGAATACATAAACAAAGAGAAACCTAGGGGCACATAGTTCAAGATAAGCTAAAACTGTGCAAAACATATGTTATCCATATTCATTTTTGAATAAGTATATACACAATATAAATAATTGAGCATAATGAAGAAGTAAAAGTAACTATGTTGAAACAAAATCTCCTGAATAGTGTAGGAGATGCACCCAAATTCATAAATCTATTGGGACAAACTTAGGCTAGAACCTTTCATTGTATATAATCTTATGTGGATCCCATATCAAACTTAGTATACCTAATGAATTCACATGAGTAAAAATTATAAATAAAACGTGTTAGCTATTAAATTGTATGAAAAATAACATATGTAAAGTATAAAACTAGCAAATCATGCCATATATAGGTCATGATTTTTTATTTTTGTAAATATTTGATTTTTTTGTATTTATTTTATTATTTGAATGTTTTTGTATTTTTCAAATATTTTTACTGAGCATAATAGTAACACAAGAATTTCTTGGTACATGGGTAAGAAAGAAATCCTATAAATGTAAGAGACATGGGTATCAATATCACATCACAGGAAATAGATTTGGAGGTACTAGTTGAATTCATGGCTATACAAGATGCATATAATATTTCATCACATGAGGTTCTCTATAAGTATGGTGCACTTACGGATTGGATTAAGTTGTATTGTGATTAGGAATTGGGTCATTGAAAATATTAAGCTTATCATTGTCATTATCATGCTTAGATTCCTCAATAGATAAGTCAAATTCAATAGTATTTGCATCAATAAGATTTTGGATAACATGTTGAATCCCGATACATTGATTATTATAATGAACAATAGATATATGATAATTTCAATATGTATTATATTTAAAATATTTACCACAAGGCTTACTTGGATCATGCTCAGAAAGAGGGAGAGAGACAAGGATACCCTCTAATAATAGTTCAAATATAGAAACCTTATAATCTTAAGGACCCATGGAGGTGAACATAAAGCATCATATGTAGGGAAAATAAAAAACCATAAGAATAGAAATTATGATAGGTTAAAGGGTACATATGTTTCCCCCAAAGATATAGGAATTTTAGAAGTAGTAATAGTGGGTGTGACCACAAAAGAGGATATATCCACAATGGGAATATTAGAGGTAGTAAATATTACAAAATCATGAATGATGATTATAACATCACATGAAGGACGTATAGATAGGAAATCACGAGTATCACACAAATAATTTATAGTAAAATAATCAAGTGCATTGTCAGAAGTATTATCAACATCATAGGAAATAGATGTAACACTATATATATTACTAAAGGCACACCTGGACTTATTCATATTAATATGTATATAAAATCCATATAAATTATAAGATTTTGAAGGGGGGATATGGATTTCCCTAAAATAGATAGGCACTATAGAGGTAATAATAGTAGGTAGAGCAATATGAGGTGAAATGATATAGAAAGGTGAGGGTATAACCTTATGACCATTAAAGTAGAAAAATTAATATCATCATGTCCAATAGTAGTAGAATTTTTAGTATAATCATCATCATAATTACAACCATCTGTAGAATGTGTAATCCCATGACTAGGTACGATGAATAAATAACTAGTAATAGAAGATAAATACTCTTATATAGGGGCCTATATAGGAATAATACATGCATCCTCATTTCTCGATGTGGCATAATACTTATAAGGATCGGGGATACTAAGGAATTTCTATAAATAACCTCAACATGAAATCTTTAGGAAATCCTGAATGGGAACAACACGTATAGAATGCATTAAAGGTTGTCTCAAAAGGTGTTTTAAGTGGGATCATTAGGCATATCTTGAAATCTATTAGTAAGGGTTATGGACCCAAATTCATGTGTAGTGTAATATTCCCAAGCACCTTATGGGGTACATTATTGGAGACAAGAATACATGTGTTGGATGGAGTAAGATCATAAGTGGATATGCCAAAATTTTAAAGGAAAGAGATGGTATAAATATTGAAAATTAAGTCAAGACCAACAAGTATAAGATTAATCAAACATATGGATATTTATACTTGAATATAAATGGGAATAATTATATTTATGAAAATATGGGAACCCATGAAATCGACACAAAGGAGGCCAAATCCAAGGGCTAACAAAAGGATCATACATACAAGAAGGAGGAGAATCCCTGGGGACACTAAGGTTTGAGAAACAATTCAATTCACTAAATGTTTACACCACAAATAAATAAATTTTGGTATTATTTAAGGTTCTTATCTATTTAAAGTTATCAAAGTAATACAAGTTATATATTTTGATTAATTACTAAACATTAACGCACAAAATATAATATAGCTCCCAATTAAAATTGTAATATGTAATGATAGAAACAATTTCCTCACACATAAAAGTATAAGTGTTCTTAGATGATTAGTGAGGTAAATAGATGATATAGGTGTGTAGATTGGATATGTAAATCAGTAAATATTTTAATGTTCGATGTCTCAAGAACTATGACTACATATTGGGTTGTTATGGAACTGTACACTATTTCTTGGAGCATAGTACAACCTAGTCCTAATATGTATAATTTTGGACCAAAATATTCTAGCAATTTATAACTTACGATGGTTTTTAGTGGCCTATAAATGTGCATCTCTATCTAATTTTTTAGCTCAAAAATGTGTGAAATCTCCTGTAGTGACATTTAATAAATGAAAACTTTAAATCCCTACATTATTAATTCATGAACATGATTAGAAAAGGAGATAAATATGTGTGGTGGAGTTAGAATAGCCCTAGAGGCCAACCTATGTTAATCTAGTCTAGGAATTACACTACATCCCCTTGAAGGAGGGAGAAAAATCTATGTAGTTGTCATAGTATATGTGTAATTGTGTATATAAATATAATACAACCCCTATCTTTTCCTTATGTCTCTTGACATAGTTTAACTATAAATAAAATAGAATGTACCCTTCACAAGTATGATATAGTGTGAAGTTCATAAATTTTATATTGAATCTGTTAACACTTACAAAATTTGGCAATAATTTGCATTAGTTTGTCATTTATTGATTAATATTGGCTTGAATTGATATGGGATACATGTCTCTTGAATTTAGTTTATCTTTCTTCAAACCTATGTATGTGTTAATCCTAGGTCATACATATTTTTGTAAGGAATGTAAGAGAGCATAATGTTCTTTAGGAATGAACTTTGCAATGAGTAATCTTAAAGGTTCCAAGTTAATTTAGAATGAGTTGTTTAGATTTAATTATATAGGCTTTTGTAGGTAAGATATTGCATTAATGTTGACCTATAGGATGTGAAACATCCCATAACAACATATCAAAGTATTAAAATAACATTTGGGTGGTGGGAGATGGGATCAATTATCACATGACCAAACCATGATATGTTTTGGTCTTACCAATACAATTTTGGATGGGCCATTTGAATGGAATGTACAAGGTTTTGGGTGATATTCTTGGGTGTACTATACTACCTTAGATAAATACAACTAACTATGTGAATACCAAAACAATGTGGATATATAATCAAGTCATGAAAGTGATATACAGATAAGTAATCTAGGATTAGAATGTACACACAATTCATGCATAAGGTGTAAAAAATAAAATGTCATTTTCATATGATAAATTACAAAATTTAGTTTTCTACAATACCCATATATCAATAACCATACTACATTATGTCCTATTCCAATTATTTTGATTGATAACCAAATCAATGGTAGGAACCTATCCATCTATATTTGCCACAAGAAACATGTCATAACAATCCCTATAATTTTCTTTTAGATGTCTGAATATTCCCATGCTAACACATATACGATTGAGTAAATGTAGGAATGTGGCCCATAAAAATTAAATGGTAGGCCACCATGATAGGACATGTCTCTCTGCATATATTAGTGGAATATAAAAAAACATGGGCATGATTGGATTAAGGAGTCCAAAAATAGAAATAACACCCTCCAAGATAAATTAAGTCTCCACCACGCCACCTTCACCTCCCACTATATGTGTTTATGCATATGTCCCCAAAATCCATAAACATGGGTAAAAGTTTCATGTCCAAGGGGATCCAAAATTCTAAAAAATACCATTCAAATGCATGCTAATCAAAAGGGATTAGACCATATATGATATTTTATCTAATAAATTAGAAAATGATGATGCATAAAATATATGCCACAATTGGACTTGTTTCTCCACCTATAAAATGTCAAACAACAATATGAGATTAGTATCAGCCATAGAAAATTTGGGAAATTAAAAAACCAAAAAATTAATAAAAACTAACTTCATAAATTAGGACAAATGTCATTAGATAGGAATTTTATTTTTTAATTCATCACCCATACATGGAAAATGTCATCGGTTAGTTTTAAACTTTATTTCATTGACCATGAGAGTACATCATTGGACATATTTTGACCCCCTTTTACATAAAATTCATTAGTAGGGCCAATGATGTTTGTCCAAATTACATGGTTAATTATTTTCTTATCTAAGACACCCCAACTATAAAAAATATGCAAAACCTAATTACAACTCTTCACAAGAAACATTTCAATTCTATTTTTGGTAAATCATGTCAGGTAGATTTTCTTACACTTTATTTATTTATTGTGTGTAACTACCCATCTTGAATTAAATGCAATAATACCTCTTGGAATTTTGATGCACACTTCTCTATTTCTCCCTCACATATGCATCCTTATACCATCTCTATAAACTCTAATTTTTCCAAAAATGGATAACTCAAAGCTCTAGGATATCAAATTCTAACATAAAAATTAACATTTTTGAAATCCTAGAGTGAGTTGGTAGTCCAACCTTGGGTGGAGAGATTTGAATGCCTAGGTGAGTTGGTAGTCCAACTAGTAGTAAATCATTCCGATCTCTCCGCCCAAGGTTTAAACCCCACAATTCCACACTAGGTTGTAGTGGCCTACCTCTTGGCAGATTGAATCCCTATACCCGCCAATTAGTATTATCCTCCCATGCTCCTCTAGATTAGAATCAAATTACACACTTGACTGTTAAAAAAAGTATTAAAATCATGGAATGAAAATAAATTATATAATAGTTTGAAATATTTTTCTTAGAATTTTGAAACATGCACTTAGTTTTCAAGCATGTGGGACTGATTCAGTGGTCTATTTTTACACCCTACACTTTTTTACCATATCTTCATTTTTCAGGCCTGTTAGATTGGTTATTAATTATATATGTTTTTTATACTCTATTTAGGTTGACCAAACCTAATTTATCCACTCTTTATCATCTAACTAATCTAAACCTAATATGTTTTACCCCTTTTATTTTCTCTTTTCTTGGCTTCATAGATCGATTTTGTTTCATTTCTATATAACTTATGACTCTTTTGTTATCCCAGACATAAATTAACCATATATTTATATGACATCTTGACCCGAAATAGTGTCAGAAATAATAATTGATAAGAAATATAGATTCTAAATAGATTGTGTGTGATTGAAATAGAATTTAGGGTTAATTAAATGTAGAAATATAAAATGAACAATACAAAATTTAAATTGAACATTTAAACACAAATATAATGTGGGAAAACTATAAATAGTAAAACCCCACAATAATGCACTACATAATAAAAATGAACTTTTAATGCATGATCATTATAGGTCAAAGCCTAGTATTACCTTTATTCTTGTTTATTTACAATTCCATATAAGAATTAGTCTAAATGTTGGAATGACCATGATACATTATTTTCTTGTATTATTTCCAAATTGAAATCACCTTGGTAACTAATTTTTTGTACTGAATCAATCTTCACGACCAAATTCATTAGTTTTTAAAACTTATGATAAAGCTATATATAATATTTATAAACTTAGATCAATTTTATGTTAAACAAACTTGACCTTGGACATTTACCTATGTGTGGGCCACAATAGGTATTTCCCCACAAACATTACATGTTTCAACACTCCCCCTTAATATTTAGTGGGGATACATGCTATCATCACCTTTTTATTAGAGAAGAAATTATAAACACACTTTCTCATGAAATGATTTACAATTATCACCTTTCTATCAAAGGAATTACATTCCTCAAATAAGATATGATGATTTAAGATTAACATGTTAAATGGATATATAATATCCCTAATTTCATCATGGATAAGTGCAAAGATGAAGCCTTATATGATTCTATAAATACTTTTATAAATCAAGAAATCTCTATAACACAACACTTCTCTATGTTCTTTAGTAAATTCATATAGGGTGATGTTTACACAAAATTACATAGGGTGATATTTAACAGTGCTTTTCACAATTTTTAGAATTATAGAGAAGAAAGATACAATAGGATGTTAGGATGTGGAATTGTCATGCACAAGACCTCAATGGAATCTATGAAATGTATAACATTTCTCTAAACTTATAAAACTTCACAACACATAAGGGTTTCATGAAGATATCTAAAACTTGGTCTTTAATATGACATAATTGTTGATCAATATCATTGTTGAGGAATTTTGATCGAATGAAATGTATATGAATCTTTATATGATTTTTTATTTGATGCTAAACTAGATTATTTAAAATAGTTATTCAAATTTGGTTGTCACACAAAAGTGTAGTGCTCCCTTTAACATCCATATGGAGTTATTCCAATAGTTTTTTCAGCCACATGAATTTTTTAGCTTCTTCCACAACACCTCTATACTCATCTTCCATAGGTGAGATAAAAAATATTGGGTGATTCTTACTGCTCCAAGTGATAACATCAATACCAAAATTGACAACATATCAAAACATATATTTTGTAGCTATAACATCACCAAAATTGTTAGAATCAAAAAAATCATATAACTTAGCATCATTAGTACAATAATAATATAAACCATAGTTGATTACATTTAATATATTTTAAGATTATTGTTATCCAAAATTACGCATCTTGCAATTTTGAATACCACATTAGATGGATGTCACCGTTTCCATGCTCTACTAAATCTACAAGGGTCTCACTCAATGCACCAAAAAATTAAGGGAATTAGTGTTCCGTGGATCCTCTAAGAAGCCATGGAACAAAAGAAAGTGAGCAAGATATAACTTGGGTGATTGATTGGTGGAGATTTTGAATGCAAAAAATCTATTTCAAGAAGGAATTAGGGAAATGTAGCTAAATCTAAGGCCAAAAAACACTGATTCAATGTTCCATGGATTTCTCAAGGGTTAGTATTCCATGGATTTCACCAATTTATGGAAGGTACACTATGGGATTTGTTAACATACAAATGTCGTAGAGTGTTAAAGTGTATGATATTTGAAAAAACCATGAAGAAAGGGGAAATGAAGGGAAAAGTTACATGATTAGCGATGGAGTATTTTACCTATAACTCTCATTGTGGCTAACCAGATCAAGTGACATCATTCTGGTTGGGAAGGTCTCATCAACGACTACAATCTAGGATCAAATATTTAAAAAATTGATGTAGTCTTGGGGACCTAAATGTAAAGGACTAGTTTGAGGTAAAAGAGGTGGTTCTGAACACAAAAATTCATCAAATCATTCCCCAACCACTAGCATTAATGAAGAATGGTGCCCCTCTCCTCTGATAGGATGGATGACATGTATAATTGGTCTTCCATAGGCACACAGGTGCTTTACAAAGGAATTAATGAGTTTTAGTAGGTAGTTGATGGGAAAAAATAGAATTTCCGTCTCTTTTACCTCATATCTATTTTCCCCATATTCTATATATCATTGAATCATTTTCATTTGTAAATGTTGGAATCTCTTGAATTGTAAGAATTTTTTTTAGAGTAGTGTTCCCTTGCACTTTGAGTTGCAAGACTCAGATTTTTTTCATTGCATGTGGATAGTTACCTCTTTACACTTTTGTAATCGATTGTGCATCATTTGGAAGCAATAAAAGTATTTTTTGTGGCTATTATCTTCCCTAACCCGTATTTTTTTGCATATTCTTGAATTTTTGTTGCTATATTGGGTTTTTGTGCATTATTCATGTCCTTTTTAGGTTTTTTTCTTATACTCCATGAAAAAAAGTGTGTGACTTTTTCTTCAGATTGTGGCATGTTTCTTTGCCCTCCATGTGTGCATTTTCCCTTATTTTTACTCATCTAAGAGTTTTCATCCCCTTCATATGGTGCTATCACCTCCCCCTGGCTTAGGTTTTCATTTTATGCATCTCCTCCTCACCCTGGTTCCTTGGAATTGTAGAGTAGTGATAGGTAGTTGCATTTCCTTCCTTAGGAGTAGTTTAACATTAGGAATAGGTAGAGGAAATAGCCTTCTCTGGAGGTTTGTCTCAAGTATCAAGTCCCACAACTTGGAGATAAATCCCATGTTACCTAAAAAATTTTATTGTTCATCCATCCATTCATGACAAATCAGAGGGTGTTGTTTTTCAGTAATAACAATTATTTAAACCATATTTCAATAATCCTTATATGGATCCCACATAAATCTAAAAGAAACACCTACTACATGGGAAATATCGGGATTAGTAATAGTTAGATAAATTAATTTTCCAACAAGGAACCTATATAATATAATTTTCATTGTCACATGTAGGTTTGGGATCAAGTTTTGTACCAATTTCAGTAGGAATAACATGTTTAAAATCAATTATGTTAAATATTCTAATCAATAAATGAGCATATTGACATTGAGAAAATACTATAGAGTTTTGATCCTGGAATATATCCATGCCTAGAAAGAGATGAAGAAATCCTAGATCATTCATCTCAAAATATTGTTTTAACTTAGATATAATTTAAAAAATTAAACTAGTCTAATTTTTTGTTGTAATAAGATCATAAACATACAAAATAATTGAAATAATTTGATTATCTTCAATTTTGAAAAATAAATCATTATCAGGAAAATAATTAGAGAAACCTATATTTTTTAAGGTGTTAATTTTAGCTACCAAACTCTAGGAGCTTGTTTCAAACTATACAAATAGTTCTTTAAGCTACAAACATATAGTTTCTTTACCAGGTTCTTCAAATCCTTTAGGTTTATTAAAATAAATTTCTTCCTTGAGATCACCATTTAGGAATGTGTTTTTAATACCCATTTGGTGTATTTCCCACCCACATTGAGATGCAAGATCTTAGATAATCCTAATGTTTCTCACTTTTTCTATTGGAGAAAATGTTCCTACATAGTCAATTCCAGGTTTCTGAGTAAACCCATGCACCACTAATATTGGTTTAAATTTGTCAATTCCACATGTGGAATTTAATTTACTTCTTATAAATCCATAGCTATCCATTTTTTATTTTTTTTGGAGGATGGATAAGCACTCAAGTTTGATTTTTACTAAAAACATCAAAATCAGATTTCATGGACTCCCTATATCTTTCCTCTTGGTTAGATTTTTTGTAAGATTAGGGTTCACATTAATATAAGTTAATTAAGGAATTATAAGTGTGTTAAATTATAGTCATATTTATAATATTATCAAGATAAGAATCTTGAATTAGGGATTGATACCATTTATGTATTTTAGATTGGTAAACACTTTGCAATGTATCCCCCTCAACCTCATCATTCATAACATATGGAATATGATCATCATCCTCTAAGACATCAATTTATTCATCAAGATAAATAGGTAAGGGTTCAAAATAAGATACCCAAAATGGTTTTTCAAGGATTTGAATGTTCTATTTTCAATGATCTCATGTTTATAATTATCATACACCTTTAATCCTTTCGTTCTTCCTTTGTAGCTGAAATAAATGTACAAATAAGAGGTAGGATCAATGTTTTTTATTTTAAATTTAAGAATGAAAATAGAAGTAGGGATACCAAATATCCTAAGATTGGAAACATTTGGTTTCTTATTTTTCCATATTTATAGAGGTACAATTTGATGCAAGGATTTTATAGGAAACTATTAGGGATGTGAAAAACATTTTTCATGGCTTCTTCCCACAAATATTTAGGGACATTTGAGATAATATCATAGTATATCCAATTCTAAAATGGTACGATTTTCCTTTTTGCAACTCCATTTTTATATAGAGAATATGGAGTGGTTATATCACTTTTAAATCCATAGGATGTTCATAATGAATCAAACTCCATACTTATGTATTCACCTCCATTTTAAATTCTTAATATCTTAATATTCAGGTTATAAGTGTTTTAAAAAAGGTGTTTTAATTTTTTGAACTTAGATAAAACATCAAGAAAATTATTAATGTCTATATCATCCTAGTGTGATGATAAGTTAATGTTACCGCATATGGAGCACCACTAAGAGAGGAAACCATGATCGGTCCTCTAACATCATTGTGAAACAACTCTAATGGATGACAAGAGTTTTCATCATGATGTTTGTGAAAGGGTTGAAAGTTATACTTACCACATAAGTATCCCTCAAAATTTTCATGGTGAGATTTGATTTTTGGAAAAAATACTATAAGGTTTTGAGGATACATGTCATCAAGACTCCTAAAGTTTAGATGACTAGTTATTTCATGTCACAAATGAGTTTCATTTCTAATGTGGGAGGAAATACATGTGTCATTAGTAGAACCATTAAATATATAAAGTCCATTCCTCTAAACTCCTTCATCAATAACATATCTAGATTGATCTATTATAAACCAATAATCTTTAAGTAAGGTAACACTAAAGTTATCCCGAGTTAATTGATCACATGATAAGATGCTATTTTTAAATTTAAGAACATATAAGACATTATTAATTAAATCACTAGAGATTTTGGATTTACCTCAAATTTTAGCTTATATGACATAGTTATCACCTAGATAAATTCGTTCACAACATTCTTTAACATATGTGAGGATATCACACATATAATTCATGTCTCTCAAGGCACCACTATCTAGGATCCATTCATTGTCATTAGATGTAGAATGTGTGGTATAAAGTGCAATGGATTTGTTTGAATCATAATTATGATTATGTTTTTATTTTGATTTTTTTTACTTACCCCTCAAACCTTTTTCCTTTGTTATTTTAAAAAAATTATTAGGATTTTTCTTGTTTTATTAATGTTATTATTTCTTGTGGACATATTTACATAGAGCAGCTACCATTAAATTGACCTTGTAATTATTGTTTAGGTTCTTCTAGTACCCTTTTTTATTGTTATTAATGTTAAAGGCATTGAAATTTTATTTGAATTTGGAATTTTGATTTCCACTATTTTTTAGGAGAAAAATGCTTTGGATTATGAAAGATAAAAGAGAATGGGTGGCTTTCCATTTTGAATTAAAACGAGTCATAACATGTTCTTCCTGGATGAGAAGAGTAGATAGGGTGTTTAAATCAATAATATCATAATCATTTTCATATTTGGAGTTCAAAATTGAAACGAATTTCATAAAATTATTATGAATGTTCATCTAGATGATAAAATAGAGAATTTTAACTTGGATTAGGTCACAATTGCAACAATCCAAATGGGATATAATTTTTTAATTTCATAAAGGAAGTTTAAAATTTGCTCATCTCTTTTCATAGGAGTCATTATAAGTTACAAAATGATTTTTATAATTTTAGAAAGCCTATTTCCTTCATGCACCAATTCTCATATTTTTGTAGCAATATCATGAGGTGATTTTTGATTTCTAGTGTCGAGTAGGAATTCATTTGTAACACTACTCAAAATGATATACATGGATTCTTGGGATTTTTTCTAGAAGGCAATCAAGTTATTAGTCATTGCTTTCCTACCATTAGGTTGTTTGTTTGATATATTTATTATGCCCCATAATTTTTTAGCCATAAATTCATCCTTTAACCTAATTTTCCAAATGTTATAATGTGTTCCATTAATAAGATGAGATCTATCAAGACGAAATTACTAGAAGAATCCATTTTCATTTTTTAAAAATATTTCAAAAAGTTATCATAAAATTTCACACACTTTATAGGACTAGATAGATAGTTTTTATACCTAGAAATAATTTTTGAAAATAAAATAATTTTTTTCAAAATATTTTATGGCTTACAATTTTTTAGATTTTTAAAATATTTTTCATGGTTAAAAAATTTAAAGGTCCTACAAAATTATTATTTACAAAAATATTAAACAATAATCCTATTTTACAAAAAAAATAAATAATAATAATTTTTAAATTTTTTTTTATCGTAATAAAATAACAAATTTTAACAAAATTCCTTTTACTCGCATATATGTGTGCATGTGTAATAAGAGGTGGTTAGGGGTTTTGAACTATTAACCTTTTGAGTAATTGCAAGTTCTTATAAAATATATAATAGCCAACCCAACCACCAAGATTGACAATAATATTTAAAACACATAAGTTATTTAAGATTTAATTTAAATAATTATTCTTTAAAAATAAAGAGGGGTGGGGGTCACACCTCTCACCTCCACCTTTCAAAGAAAGTAAGACAATCTAGCTAGTTATTTGAGCTAGCTAGCTCAGTCAGACTAGTCTTGCCAAACTAATATTTAAGTTTTAGCTACAAGCTTAACAAATAAAAAAGACCGAATAACCTATTAGGGATCCTGATGATTTAGGTTGGTGGATGATAAATATTTAATGACAATGTTTATATTTTTATTTGAAAATTTAGAGAGACTAAGAATTAAGTCTCTACTACCACCCTTGGGAGAAAGTCTAACAATGGTCTAACAAGGGATAATCTAGTTTGTTTCTTTCACTGTAGGAACTCGTTATGATGATATGTGATCATAATGTAAAGGAATTATTTCATCTAATAGATGTTGAAAATTTTTGTTCAACAACTCGGTCCATGAATGTAGAGGAAGTTCATGGTTTGTATTATGGGAAGATTGGTGGATATAATTGGTTGTCAATGAAAACCAAGGGAATGTGATGATCCAATAATTAAATGGATCCAAACACCTTCAATTTTTATTGGAGAGGACATTTTCAATCACCTCAAAGAGGGATGAGTTTTGTTGCAATGGTGAAGGTTGAGCTCAGGTTTCTCAAAGATCAATATTAATATGGTGAAAATTGAGTTGGTAAGGAACAATGAGTTGATCTCATCAATGAATAAGTGATTACCAAGAAGATGTAGAGATATGTGAGATTAAGTTATTTGTTTTGATTTAGCCAAGATGTATAATAATTGAAATCTAGACAAGGAAGGATCTCTACATAGTGAGAAACTAGGACTAAGGAGTCCATGTGTATAATTTTTTTTATTTTCCTATATTTTTATAGATATCTAATATTGTGTGTGTAGTCATAAAATATATACACTTGAATACATTTATAGGTCCTAAAATCATGCTAGCATTTACATGGTTCCTAAGTAAGAAAATTGTTAATTGACAACTCCCTTTATCCTTCTGCTTTGTCTTCTACAGTTTTATTAGCTTTATACATTTTGCACTCTTTCCGGCATTTTCCTGTTTTATCTTTCTATGGCCTTGGACACTAGCGCCCAATTGGGAAACTAGGGCTAGGTGCTCCTGTCCTCCTAGGAACTCATGTCCCTCTTTACCTCTTTCTTATCCTTTTGGGCCCTTTTTACTTATTAATTACTTTTTACTACTTTGGGTCATCCTTTCAGTTTTCAATTACAAAATTCAAACAAAGGAATCATATAAATGTATAGTGATGTTTTCAAAATAAAGGACCAAGCACTAAAAATTATCTATCATCACCTAAGCTTGTATCCAAAGGAATAAGAGCATCAAAGGCATCCATCTAGAACTCATACAAGGGACAAGAGATGCATCACTTCTACATACATAACATAGGAGGGGAGTTTTATTGTATTCCATCCCACACAATATATATTCAACACTCTATCACTATGCAATTTGCACAAGGGCATCTTAGGCCATAATTTCTAAACACACACACACACACACAAACTACATGGATTCTGAGATTTAGTGTAGTGTTTGGTCGTAAGTTCACTCTTTGGGTAATTGTCGGGGTCAATATGACTCCCCATTATGTATTTTCCTTTTTATGTTTGATGTAGTTTGTGGGTATGTGCAGATAAAATTATTTCTTGTAGGTTATAAGTACATTCATAAATCAGACAATGAATCTAGAGTAATAGATAGAAAATTATAGAGAACATCATCCAAACCTGAAATATCCAAATCCGCAGCATCTACTTGCACACCAATGCTAGGTGCTCTTGTCCTCTCCCAAGCGCTCATGTCTTGTGTAGTTTCAGAATCTAGAATCTCTAGTGAGAATTGATGAAAATATCCTCAGTATATTTCAGTTATTCACCACCCTAGATCACTTATTGTTGCTTACCTCTTACTGTATATTATTTTTTTACATCATTTATTATAGTAGTTACTCTGAAATTAAATATTTAATTCTATTTTTATTAAATCATTTGGTGAACCTGACGTGACCAGTTGATCAACTTGGCAAGTACTCATTTCTACCCTCCTTATTGGCTTTCTAGATATAAAGATCTACCATTTTATAATTATCACAAACTTAATGGACATCATGACAATGATTGTTATGCTTTACAACAAAAAATTAAACACCTTGAGCATCAAGGTTTCATTTCATTTACTTCACAACATATTGATACTTCTTCAATTGTTAAATCCCACTAGGCTCCCAAATCTAATCCCTCGATGTCTAATGCACATTGTTCCATAATAATTAATGTTACTTCTTTGGTCAGTCGAGATATACCTATCCAACCCATTCCAACTAAACATCCTCCTTTGAAATTTTGTCCTCTATCCCCTCCTCCTATTATGTCTTCTACAACATTACCAATTCCAAATAAGATACCATCAACCAAAAAAGTCCAACCAATTCACCCTATCATATCTAACCTCTTTAAAATTCTTCTTGTTAACTGAACATCCAACCCTAGTCCTACTGTTGCTTCTTCCTACCATTGTGATGACTCTCTCTCTTCTCACGACACAACTAATACTATCCCCAATGACACGGTATTTCTCACATCACTGATTAAAAAAATGATATTGTATAAACCCTAATTGCAGAGGAATATATGATAAATAAGCATTACAGTACAAATCTGACCTAAGTAATAAGTACATGAAAATTGACACCCTAAGTGCAAGAGATGGAAAGAGAGACTGAGATTATTTTTCAATAAATCCTAAGGTGTGTCGAGATGGAAAACTAATGGAACAAGAGAATATAAAGTCACAAATGAGCCCAAAAAATTGTAGAACTATCAGAAATGTTGGAATTAGGGTATTTGGCCTGGGTTAGGGGCACCTAGGTGCTGGAGATTGGTTCTAGGCACCTGAGACTGTGAAAAACCTTAGAAATTGAATTTTTTAGTGTCACAAGATGTTTACTAATATTCACTATTGATCACATGTAGGTTTTTGGAAGATCACCAAGTTTGCATGTAACCTAAAAAATAAAATTCCTCTTGTAAAAACCCAAAACACATCAAATCCTAAAAAGAAAAGATGCAAATGGGTATTTAGACTAACCCTGGAGGTCACCTAAATGATTTAACTTACAATCCAAACATTTCACTACATTTCAGACTCCATGTAAATCTACGCGCGCGCGCGCGCGCGTGTGTGAAGAATTGTGCCCTAGGTGGATTTTGTGCAAGATGCACTTGATAACAAAAAATAGTTAGATGTATTAATATAAGTAGATGTGAGGATGTCAAAATGAAATTCATCTCCTATGAAGTGTATTAAAAAAAATGAAACTATCCCTTGTCTGTTGAATGAAGCTAGATGGATGCTTTGATGCTCTTGAAATGCCTTTGGATGCAACCTTAGGTGATAATAATCGATGCTTAGATCTTGGTCCTTTATTATGATCACATAGCTTTGTATTTATATGATTCCCTTGTTTGAATTTCATAATTAACCTCTAAAAGTTTGACCACAAAGAAAATAATATGCCTAAAAGATAAAAGAGGCCCAAAAGGGGTGAGTAAGATACAAAGAGGTCAAGGGCACCTAGAGAGGACGAGGGCACCTAGGTGCTGGTGTCCAGAGCCAAGAAACATAAAGCAATAGAAGTCATACTGGGTAACGAGGTGTGTAAGACCACAGAGAAATCAAGAAATCAAATAAAGAGGCCAAAGATAGATGTTAATTACTAGTTTTCTCGCTTAGGAATCATTTGAATAATGGTATGTGATTAGGACCTAGAAATGTACCCAAGTGCATGATTTAGTGTCTACATTTCCCCCAATTTATGTTATTGAGTGAATACTTGATAAAATAAAGTAGATAAGATATGTGTACCTAATAACCATGTATATCGATGGTGAAAGTGTGCTAAGGAGACAACAAAAAGTGTGGAGTGATAAAATGAATTGTAAAAGCTAAGGAAGAGGAAGTGACCATAGAGGTGAAGCATATGAATTATGTCATGTTGTACCTATTGTAATTATTGTTTGATGTGTTTGATGATGTGATTGTTACTTATCATAAGGATGAACCTACAAAAAGAAGAGAAAAAGAGTATTCAAATTTGTGTATATGTGAATTTTTTTATCCCAAGTATGTAAAAATGTGAAAAAAGTAGAACAAGGAACATGTGCACCTCATCTACGATGAGTAAAAAGGATTAAAAATATCTTGAAAATGTTGTAGAAGAATGAGTTTTTTGGAAATCTCATGCCAATAACAAGTTTTTTGGGTGATCTCATGCCAAGTGCAATTTTTTTGGGTGATCTCATGCCACGACAGAAGAAGTGTTGGGGAGAAAGGTCTAGTGTTATTCTCCAACCCTGAATGCTTCAAGAATTTATACATCACTATAGATGGTGTGATCCTTATTTGTTCCAACTCAATCTAGTTTGATCCAAGTAGAAAGAAAAGAAAATAGAGACAAAATGCATTTTGATTTCTGGAGGACTATTCTTGTACTGTCAAAACTACTCTCTAAACTACTGTGAACCATGTTGATATGAGAAAACAAATATAAATTCCCCCTTTTCACAGGCGCCCAGGAAGGGTTAGAGGTACCTAGGCACTCATGTTTGTATTTGGGCGCTATCATCTGTGTTGTGCTTAGGACCCAAGTTATAATCTAGGCCATTCATGTGTTGTAATTTTGTTCTATTCGTGTATTATGCAGGCCTAGATTGTGACTGTGTACTATTGAATGAGGTGACCGATTCGCCTAATGTATGTCCCCCTTGTTTGGGGTGTATGCTTTGTCATTAGGATAATACAACCCAAAGGAGAGGACTGAAAACTACGCTAAAACTGATATCTAGTAGGGGAGGGAATGTTCTTGGTAGAAACCAAGGCACATGCAAAGGAAGTGGTTGGAAACATGTGTTAGTACAAATAAGACAAATATACATATAGAAGACAATGTGTAATTTAACGAACAAGAAGATGATGTAGGCCACGAAAAGTGAGTTTCAAATATGGGACATAACTCATAATGTTTCAAAACAATTAGGGACAAAACAGATGAAATCATACAAGCAATGAAAAAGCAATCATTACAACATAACCCACAAACAATGACATATAATGGAAAACAATGGATAATAGTAGCAATCAAAGTATTAGAAAACCATGGTAGCAAATAGTTCCTACAAGGAAAATGTTGCACATGAAGCACATGTTAGCATGTTAGAAAGATAAAAAGCATGTCAAAGTGTGTGTGATCCGATATAGAGTAGTGTTCTAGTAAGAATATGAAGTAGTATAAAATGAAACAATACCACCTATAGTGTGTGCGAAAGTGGATGTCCCCAGGAGCCTAGGTGGGACTAGTAAGAGGTACAGTTCTAAACATCCATGTTGCATGTAAATATATGTAAAAGTATACAATTACAACTAGATATAAAGTGAACACGCATGTGTATATGAAAACTATAATAACATACTAGATATCTGGCTAACATAGTAAGAAAAGTGCAACAAGTAATTATAAGTAAGTAAGAACAATGTGCAACAAAGATATGCAGTATGGTGTGAGTGTGAATGGATTGAAATGAAAAGTGAATGTAATAAGAGTTGTATTCCCCTCGAGCAAATGTGTATGAGTAAGAGATGAGGTTCATTTATAAAAGACCCCTCGGCAGTCAAGAATGAACCATAAAACAAGAGTTTGTCATCAGGAAATGGTTTGAATTGTGCGCTAGAAATATATGACAGAAAAAGGGTAGAGCATAGATAGTCAATGAGTGTGGTGAGGTTCATTTCAAATTTATACCCTTAGTAATTGAGTATGAACCATTGAACTAGATTTCGTCATCGGGTAGTCTATCATGTGAGAATGTGGTGTTAGAAATATGTGTCATGAATGTGCCAAGTGTGAAATGTGTAGTGTGTATGATGCGAGGTTCATGAATGTAAGATGACCTCAACAATCAAGTGTGAACCATAGCACAAGAGTGTGTCATTGGGTAGTAATGATATAAGTGTATCAAGATGTGTAATATGCATGTGAAAGACTAGATCCGAAGCATGAAATGGAATAGTAGAAATGTGAGACACCTGAGAATGCTAGAAGGGGGGGAATAAGCATGATGGCCCCAAGTGTGAGATGATGTGAATAATCAAGTGATTCCATCTAAAATATCATCGTTGTCATGGTCAAATTCAAATGGAGATGCGTTATAGACTTGGTAAGAAATAATATGTGGTTGTAGACACAAAATCACACACTTTGGATAATTATCTAGTCTCGATCACATACTACTATTTGTATGATTACTAAGTAGGAAAAGTACTGATCAACCCATGTCTTTGGCCACCTTTCTTTTCTTTATGATTATGTCTTCAGTCTTGCACTCATACTTGCTCAGTCTATTTTTTCACCTTTCGGCATTTTTTCATTCTAGACGCCAACACCCAACTAGGATGTCAACACTAGGCACCCCCGTCCCCTTTGGGAACCATTTTCCTCTTTGTACTTTTGTCACACTTTCTGGGTCTATTCTATCCATTTAAGCATCTTATATTTTTGGTAGTCAGCCTTTTCAGGGTTAATTAATAAATTCAAGCAAGGGAATCATATAAATATAAAGTTATGTGATCATAATCAGGGACGAAGCACTAAGCATCTAGTATCTCCACCTAAGGTTGCATCCATCAAAGGAATCTATAGATCCATTTGTATCTATTTATCTCCATCAAAAGGGATAAAATTCTGGTTCATTTGCATCACACTTCATAGGAGGGGAGTCTATTGTTTCCATGCATACATTATTTACATTATACATCTAGTTACTTACTTGTTTCTCACAAAGTGTGACTGACACAAGAGCAAGCTAGGGAACAATTCCACACACACCCACATTGAACTAAATTGGTTGTGAGATGTAGTGCAGTGCTCAGTGATAATTCCATCATTTTTGCAGCTGAGGATATTCTGACTCATTCATTTGCATATTTCTTTTTTAGGGTTTTGATGCTCTATTTGGGGTTTTGCATGTGATTTATTCATTCCAAATTTACAGAGACATTTTGAAGAATTCAGTGACATACACATGAAAAAATTCAAACAAGTGAAAACCAATTACAACACCTTAGAGGAGGTTTTCTTAGCATCTAAGAAGACCAGGGTGCCCAGAATTCAGACTAGGGTGCCCACGGATGTCCCTATCCTTCTTCATGCACCACAGTCCAGTCAAATTTTCCATATCTATATTTTTCTAGGATTTTGTGCGACAGTCCTCCATATCTATTCATACAGTCTCCATTGTGACACAATCCAACAACCTTCTCAAATCAACTAAGGATCTCCTTACCATATTTGTAGTTAGGGTTTCATATTTTCATTATTTAGTTGCTTTGGTATTATTTCAGTATTCATTCATTTATTGAAAACTTTCATTAGATTAGGATATTATTATACATTTTAGCATAATCATTTTGGTGAACCCGAACTCTATATTCATGCTCTTAAGATCCTCATCCCTCTAGGGTCTTTTGATCATGAATATCTCTATCCATGCTTATCTACAGAATCACCCTGATTGTATTAATAGGCTCAAAAATTATTTAGCTACTACTTATATTCCTCCTCAAACATCACTTGAATATGTATACCACAAGTTCACTTTGGCCTTATCCCTTAATGAGGATAAAATCACTTTCACATCAGATGAACTACCTTCTTAAGCAATACTAGTGTATGACCCCCCTTATATATTCAGGTTTGTATCAACAATTTCAGGGTAAAACACACCTTATTTTCTAATGGGTCTGTCCTTAATATTTGTAACGTAGACTTTTTTCATCACTTAGGCATTTTGGAAAATTCTTTAGCTCCTTCATCAATCTCCATTTGTGGCTTTGAAAAAATTCCCAAGTGTGTCTTAGGTACTATTAGCCTCCCTGGCACTGTTGGTCCATGCACAATCACTATTCCATGTCATGTCATGCCCAATAACCTTAATTACAATATTCTTCTTGGGTGGCCTTAGATCCATGCCATGCATGCTTTCCCCTCTACCTTACATACACGAATTAAATTTTGTTATTAGGGAGTTTTTTATGATGTCCTGGTTGATCCATCACCTTTCATGTATTACAATTATATTGGGCAATCTAGTGATACCCCTAGTTCTTCTGATGTTACTCATGAATTTTCTAAATATGGGTTAGGATATGAATACTTGGACTACTATGGGTTCTCTAATACAAACTTAGATTGACAAAAACTTGGAATCATGACACTTTGGGATCTTCCCACACAATCTCATAAATTCAAATTAGGGTATCATCCCCTACCTATCCCTCCTTCATAAGTTTATGTCATCTTGCACACCTCTTCATTTCCTCTTATCCATCTAGAATTCATCAGTGATAATTACTCTACCATTTGGGATACTTTAAACACTTTTTCTATTGATGATTGTCTCTTAGAAGACATGGGGGTTTATGATAAATTTCCTTCCTTTCACCATAAGAGGCATTATCGACCTTTGCTTCAAACCACCACTTACTTTGGAGAGTCCAATACACCTACTAATGACATCGATACTCCTGACATTATTCCTACATATCCATACATTGAAGATTGATCTTCCCTTCTTAATGAAGAATCCATCCAATATAACATGGGAACATCTGAAAATCCACTCATAGTTTTGTTAGCTACCTCTCTCACGCCTAGTGAACAAAAATATATCAAACAAGTACTGCACAAATTTTCTAAATTTTTTTCATGGGACTACAATGATATGTTAGGTATTAATCCATTTGTTTCAATGCATAGCATTGTCCTTAACCCCGATGTAAAACTAGTCTAATAGGAAAGCCATAAAATGAACCCAAAAGTGGCACTCTTAGTCAAGGAAGAAATACAAAAACTACTTAACACTAGTTTTATTCGGGCTATTGATTATCTTAAATGGGTATCTAACATTGTACCCACCATGAAACCAAATGGAAACGTCCCTTATTGAAATGATTTTTCAGATTTAAATAAATATTGTCCCAAGGATAGTTTCCCCTTGCCTCATATTGATGTTATTGTTGACACTATCGCTGGCTATAACATCCTCTCTTTCATGGACAGTTTTGTGGGCTACAATCAAATTAAAATCAACACTGTTGATCAAGAGAATACCTCTTTCACTATACCATGGGGAACGTTCTGTTATATTATCATGAACTTTGGCCTTAAAAACACCAGGGCCACTTATCAACGAGCAATGAAGCATATAATTCATGATTATATTCACAAGATTATTGAAGATTGCGTTGATGAAATCTTAGCTAAGTCTAGGCATCATTCTATCCAAGCACAATATCTACAAACACTATTTGAATGCTTACGTCAACACCACATCTGCTTAAATCCCAAAAAAAAGATTTGGAGTCACAATTAGTAAACTACTTGGATATATCATCTCGTAACATGGAATTGAAATCAGCCCCAATAAGATTAAAGAAATTGTCGACATTCCTCCACCTAAAAATTTACATCAACTACGATCATTACAGTGAAAAATTAAGACTTTCTAGTGATTCATTTCAAAACTTGCTGATAAAACTCAACCATTTACATGTCTCATAAAGAAGGATACTAAATTCATATGGGATGAGTAATGCCAAAAATTATTTGAGGATATAAAATCATATCTTCTACAACCACATATATTAGTTCCTCCTCTAGCTAACCGACCTCTCTTGTTGTACATTTCCACCACGTTTCATGCCTTAGGGGCTCTACTAGAACAACACGAAGATTCCCAACGTGAATGAACAATCTACTACATTATTCGAACATTTCTCTCTTATGAATGCAACTATAGTTACATAAAAAAACTATGCCTCGGATTGGTCTTTATCATAGATAAATTGCCTCATTATCTTCTTAATAATGAGGTACATATAATCACCATGGTAGAGCCTTTATGATACCTATTTTCTTGTATGCATATATTGGGGTGTCTAGCGCATTGGGTTATGCTTCTCACTGAATTTAATTTCAAGTTCATATCACAAAAAGCAATTAAAGGCAAAATCATTGCTGATCAATTAGCGGAAGTACCCCTTCTTGAGACATCTCTTATTTATAACTCCTTCCGTGATGATTTCACTACCTATGATATTAATTCTGATACATGGAAAATGTAACTTGATGGGTCTCATTTTCACTCTGGTGTAGGGGATGAGATATTCTTCATCACCCCTCAGGTTGATCCACTCCCCTTTGCATATCAATTAGGGTTTTCATGTACAAATAACATCACCGAATATAAATCCCTCATCCTTAGCCTTCTCACCGCTCAGAAACTACTCATTCACAACCTATGCATACATGGTGGTTCTCAACTTGTCATAAATCAAGTAAATGATACATATAACATAAAAGAGGAACACTTAATCCCATACAACACATTTGTCAAATATTTCTCAGATACATTTGAGTCTTACACTATCACTACCATTCCTTGTAAGGATAATTGTCATACATATGCCATGGCTAGTGCGGCATCACTCATCCCACAATTTATTACCGATGAACAAGCCACATTCATCATTACACACTTACAACATCCTTCTATCTTTACATTACCTCTTACAGCTTGTGCCATAACATGCAGTCAAGAAAATTCTAAATGGTTTAATCCTATTTACAATTACTGATATAAACAAACCATCCCTGATAATATTTAACCTCATAAAACTCGTCACTTACGACATGAGGCTACTTGTTATGTCATCATTAGAATATAATTGTTTAAGTATGCAATCAATGGATGAATCTTACATTTCTTAGGACTCACAAATATTCCCACTGCTATTTCACAAATACATGAAAGCATGTGCGGTGTTCATTTTTTTTGGAAAATATATGTCACCAAAACTTTTGTGCCAAGGATATTATTGACCTACAATGGAGAAGGATTCCCTTGAATATGCCACTAATTGTGAGAAATGTAAAAAGAACTGTAACCTTCATTATGCACCCATATATGACCTCCAACCAATTACACCAACTTGGCATTTTTCTCTTTGGGGGTTCAACCTCATTAGTATGATCAATCTTGAATCTGCTAAAGGATACAAGTACATCATTACTGCTATCGAGTACTTTACTAAATGGGTTAAGAAAACTACCCTGTAGAATATCAGTAGTACTAACATTTGTGGCTTCCTCACCACCCATATCATCACATGCTTTGGTGTGACTTATGTCATAATTGTTAATAATGGATCTTCCTTAAAAAATAAGGACGTTAAAAACATTTTATGCCAAATTCAAAATTAAACAACCATTTTCTACACATTATTATCCACAAGGAAATGGCCAAGCGAAAGGCACTTTTAAAACCATTGTAAAAATACTACGCAAAATAGTTGCTTCTAGTGGTAATGATTGACATAATCAATTATTTTATGATCTCTGGGCCTATCATACTAGTGTTCACACACCTACTAATGCTACTCCATTTTCCTTGGTTTATGGTTTATGCTACTAATGCGTGCAACAAAGATTGATAGATGGAAAACAAAAAGACCATAAACAACATTAATATGAACATATCCATGATAGAGATGAAGCAAATGAGGCATAATTAAGATATCATCAAGTGTAAATTCAAGCCAAGTTAAGCCATGATGTGTGGAAACAATGTTAGAGTGAGCAGGATTGAATGGAATGTGTGGTCAATAATAATTATTCATGAAAAGAGTGCATGTGAAAGGAGGTATCGCAAATACATGTTGCTCATGATGAGAAAATGAAGGTGGCATGACGTCTGATGTATGGACAGATCCTCAATAAATCACCATAGAATTAGTAGAAGGAGGGGGTGATGCTGAAGCAGATGGAACAATGTCTAATGGAAAAATGGTTCCTTCGAGTGGAGGCAATTTTTATGGATAGTCTATGGGTCACGGATCAAAATCAATATGCAGTAGGAAAATTTATAATTAGTAATGCAGTAGTTAGGTCTAGGTGGCAATATTGGAATGGATTACTATCAGTGGGAACTATATATTAAAATCCCTCATGTTATAATTTAATGCATCGGTGAAATGTAGAGGGCACTTCTTGCATTTTATAAAGCCATGGCCTACCGGGTAAGAAATTTTATGGAACTGGAATATCAATAACAAAGAATACTGAAAGAAATGTTTTTGGGCCAACCATGATAGGAAAAGTAACAATGCTTATGTATGGACACATAGTAGAATCATATGCCCAGACTAAAATATATGTTGGGGTAAGAGTAGATAAGGAAAGGACTATATTCTGGATGAATGATAAAGGAAAAATATTGAGCTCAGATACATTATCGAATAAAGTTCACTTAGCACACAATTTATTGATGCATACTTGTATATATAGTGGAGGATCATTGTCATAAATTGAAAGTTTGTCAGATATAGTAGATGGAAAAGTAAACAGTTGCGGAAATGCATCTACAAATTTTTGATAAACTATGTCCATATGAGTAGTAGAAAGAATTTGAGTATTATCCAAGAGAGTAATTATTTTATCTCAACAATTAGGATTGGCTAGTAATAAATCATGAATAGAGTTATCCATGATGAGAGGATGAAAAAGGTGATGAAATGAAGACCCAAGAGTGTTAAAATGAGATAGGTTCACCAAATGATTTAACAAAAATATGATTTTGTATAAACCATAATTGCAGAGTAACATATGAAAAATAAGCATTAAAGTACATATATGACCTAAGAAATAAGAAAATGGAAATTAAAAACCTAAGTGAAAGAGATGGAATAAGATACTTAGGTGATTTTGTAGAAAATCGTGAGGTGTGCTAAGATGGAAAGCTGATGGAACAGGAGGACAGATTGTCAGAACCAAGCCTAGAAAATTGCAGAACCATTGGAAATTTCGAGACTAGGGTGCGTGGCCTGGGTCAGGGGTGCCTAAGCATTGGAGAATGGTTCTAGGCAATTGCAACTATGAAAAACCTCATAAACTAAATTTTTTAGTGTAGCAAGATGTTTGCTAAAATTCATTGTTATGACATGTACGTCATTGGAAGATCACCGAGTTCACTTGTAACCTATAAAATAAAAGACCTCTTGTAAAATCCCAAAACACATCAAATCCTAAAAAGAAAAGTATACAAGTAGGGAGTCGAACTAACCCCGAAGGTCACCTGACTAAGTGAACTATGATCTAGGCACTGCACTACATTTTAGACTCCACGCAGTTCTGTGTGTGTGTGTGTGAAGAATTGTGACCTAGGTGGATCTTATCCAAGATACACTTGATAACAAATAATAGCTATATGTAGCAATGTAAGTAGATGTGTAGATGTCAAAATGAACTTCCCCTCCTATGAAGTGTATGTAGAAAAATGTAGTCCCTAGTCCCTTGAATGAAGTTATATGGAGGCTTTGATGCTCTTGAAATACCTTTGGATGCAACCTTAGGTGATAGTAATAGATTCTTAGAGCTTGTTTCTTTATTATGATCAGATAGATTTGAATTTATATTATTCCCTTGTTTGAATTTCGTAATTAACCTCTACAAGGCTGACGACCAAGAAAGAAAGATGCAAAAAAGATAAAAGAGGCCCAAAAGGGGTGAGTAAGATACAAAGAGGTTAGAGGCGACTAGAGGGGATGATGGCACCTAGGCAATGGCATCCATAGCCAAGAAATATAAAGAAATTCAAGTTAGAATGGGAAATGAGGTGTGTAAAACCACAGAGAAAGAAAAAAAGCAAAGAAAAAGGTCAAAGATAGATGTTAATTACTAGTTTTCTCGCTTAGGAATCATATGAATAGTGGTATGTGATTAGGACCTAGAAAGGTACCCAATTGCATGATTTAGTGTCTAAAGTCACCACATAGATCTCCATCATTGACGCACTTGGGGGTATCATACTTTCTTCCCCTTGTCTAGCACTTTCAGTTGTCTCTAGCATTTACCACTACACTTCACACTCACTTCATGTCTAAATTTTCTAAGCATACTTCATTGGTACACACATTGTACCATCATTACCCTATAATGCACTCTCGTGCTATGGTTCACACTTGAATTTTGAGGGCATAATACATAAATGAATATCAAATTACACACTTCATGCTATGTGCTTCATGACATATCTTTGTTAGCATCTACTTGTAAGTGAAAGACCCATTTCCTGATGAAGCACTCTTTTTATATGATTTATTCTTAACTGTTGAGGGGGCATTTATAAATGAACCTCATTTCATTCACATCCATTGGGGGAAAATGACACTCCTTCCATCTTCACATCTTACATACGATACCATCACACCATCACATCATTTGCATATATTGGTTATATTTACTCTTGTTTGATTATGCTAATTGTTGCACCTTGCTTACTATGCTAGTCGGATTCTTGTTGGTGAGTTATTTTCCACATCATCACGCGAGTCATCTCACTTAGGTGAGATCATAGGTCCATGTGTCATTTAGGGTTCATCATTGGATTCACTTATGTGTCAGTGCATTATATGCATCATTGGGAGTTACTTTTCTATTCTTGGAATGTAACTCCCCCTCTCCACATGAGTTGTCATGATTGCAGCACTGGGGGTTACTCAACACCTCCTATATGTACACCCCATTTGATCTATGAGATAGAGAGAGTTTTGTGGCTTAATGAGGTTATGCCCATTTTTTGAATCTTTTTATGCACTTTTGGTTGATGTTCACTCCTCCTGAGATCTTGTCACGCTATCATTCACACATTCATTGATGTGCACGTCGTCCCTCTTGATCCTCACATTTTTGGTTTTCACACCCTATTACATGGTATCCAAGTGGATCTTTTGGATCCATGCAACTCTTTGGATTTTCATGCATTTTTCATTCTTTCGGTGTGATATACAGATCTCTTGCAGCGTGTGTTGTAATGGTTATTCCTACCATGCTCTACATGCATTGATTTGGGCTTCATACTTTCGTTTAGTTTTTGAGTGTTCATGCTTTTATTTTCAGGGTCTACTAGTTTGTAGGCTCTACATGTAATTTTGGAGGTGTTTTTTGCACTCCAAGTTACAGATCTATGTTTTTTGTGGTGGTTTTGTGAGTTGTTTAGGAGGTGTGTAAATAGTTCTTAGGGCCAACTTGGCCCCATCACACCGAGCTAGGAACCGAGCTGCTCCTAACTCTCCACTCCATCACTTGACTTCTGGCTCGCCACTCTGCAAATCTGTCTAGTTACATTTTACACGGGTTCACTTGGTTTGAATTTTTTTTTCCTTGTATTGGGTTTGTGCTTCACATTCTTGGACTGTTTGGTTCTCCTCACTTCCTTATAGAAGCTTATGCCCACCTTGCTTGATGAATACTCCATTCTCGTGCTTTGCGCCTCTGTGTCTCTGCATAGTTCAAGATTCTAGTTTTCTTGTTGTTTCAATGATAGATAGATCACTCTCTGGCCTTGGGCTCCTCCGTGTTGACCTCGCCATTCATGTGCTCTATGTGGTTTTCAGGTGTCCACATTTAGCTCATTGCAAGGAGCTGCTCACCATTCGTGTTGCCTTTGTTTGGGTGCCTGTGTTGTGGTTTCTTTCCATTAGTGTTCTATTCAACCCTACTTGCTTGGTTTCTAGTTTTGGCTCTGTCTCCAACCCCATGCCTCGAGCTCCCTCAGTCAACTCTCTGGTTATGCCTTGATTTCCACTATTAGCCTCAATTTCGCTGACCAAAAAAATGTTCAACCGACCATTTTTGCGCTATAAAGCTTCATTTCTGCATAGCTCGATGGATGGAGCTTAATTCAACAGCTCCTACTGGTGCACCTGACTTACCCATTCCATCGATGCTTGACACAACTCCCCTGGTCAAATCGAATCCTTAGCATTTCCATTTTGTGCATTGGACTCCACATGGACCTGGCTCCCTAACTCAGTGGTCTAACCGTCGACAATATCATCCACATCTATGCTTTGACTTCATCTTTCTCATTGTGAGTGCCAACCAAGTCCTTGAGCGGTGTGACCAACACAACTCTACCGTGTTGGACGTCCAACTCGCTAGCCTATGTTGGCCTTTTTTTACGCCTAGCTCGCCAAGTCTTTCGAATTAATTCGCCGGTCAAACCTCTCCCACTACCAAGCCATCTCGCCTCTCCACACTAGCTCACCTCACCGAGCTACCTGATAGAGTTGGTTGGACCCTTATGCCTTTTTGAGCTCTGACACCCCTCTAGTCCCTCTAATTTTTTTGTTTGTTCCCTTTTTTTGGCATTGTATACATAATAAAAAGGGGAAAACATAAAAAAATTCATTTTTTCAAGGGGGAGTATTTTTCCAAGCTCATTTTACAGGGTTACTGGGATTTCTGGGACATTTTTTTGGCTCGTCTATTATAGAGCTTTCTGGGCCTTCTCATTTGTGTTGTGAGACACCTTTTTATCACATTGAGTAGTTTATACCTTGTCGCTTATGTCCCTTGTGCTTGATTATGCGCATCCCTCTACTTCTGACCTAGGACTCCATTACGTCTGAACAATGGAAAAGTGACAAGCGAGCATGTAAATCTATAAGTAACTCTTCCTCACACCTGACTTCCTGGGGTCGTTCCGAGACAGCCGGTGGGAATGGAATATGTATGGGGTATAGAAAAACTAGTCAGGTAATCTTATGTCTTCGACATGCACTAATGGGATCTATGAGTCTAAGGCAAAGAAGGCCCTCCTAACCTAAATTGGTGTGATAGATTGGTCAGTGAGGATGACTGCCCGAAGGCTTCAATAAATATCGAGCTCTGGCGTAATCCAATCTATAGGTTGTAGGATACGTGGAAAATGACCTGGGATAGTTTCATGTATGTCTCCAGACATGGTCATAAGATGGATGATGGATATATAGGGGATTCTATGGGCGATTCTCTGGCCTAGTCCAGAAATCCTTAGCTTGATTAGCTATTATGTCTAGTGAGGATAATTGTGCGATAATGGTCGGTGGAAGTGGAGAAGATCTAAATACTAATGTGCGTAAACCAACATCTACGTCTAATTGACCTGTGGACTTGTTGGGTTGTGGGATCTGTGAATCATAGCCATAAGTTCGTGGTCATTGTGGACCTCCTATGGTCATGTGTGGAATTAATTCCTGATCCCTACTATCCAATAGTCGTATGCCTTTTCGGTCTCTATATTTAGAACTAAAAGTTATGCAATCTTCTCAGAGTACCTTACAGGCGTTTTGACAACTTGAATTCTTAGGCTAGTGTCTATGTCAATGAGGATATCTCTTACATTTGGCTATGGGACCAAAGGATCACAACCGAATGCTTGCTCTCTTTCAAGCCCTTCTACAGTCATGCAGATATCTATTTAGGGCAATCTGTAGTTTGGCTGGTTTGTCCAAAACGCATGTGCTTGGTCGTCTTCTATGTTTAATCCTCTTAACTGTGGGCTGATTTCTTGTAGGTCTGTTGTTGTTTGGAAGACTTGGATTCTAAGATTCTGATCTATATTAGTTATTACTGTAACAAGATTGGGTTGAGTCATGATTGGCTCGAATACGTATTCTCTGGGCTCCCTAGGTCTCGTGATTGTCATATGAAAGAAACAATATAAATCTAACTAAGTTAAAGTAAACTAATTATATGAAATATATCCACAACATATATATAAATTCCCTATTTTTGTATTTTTGATAAACTATTGGATGAAATTGAAAGAAAAATTATTTAAAATATCTAGAAATTGACAACTAAACTAATAACGAAATTAAAACAAATAAGGTAGCCGAGTATAGCTACTTGCATGTGTAGTTGTAGATCTATTCTAAATAACAAAATAACTGATCTAATCTATTTAAAAGACTCTCGATCCTACCTCAGAAGTGAGGAATGAATCATAGTTTCTCAGAAACTATCAATCCCCACAGCTTCCCTGGCAATATCGAAAGTGAGATTAACTGAAATTAAACGATTCACTCTTCTATTTGGTATATTTTAACTAGAACTTTGAAAGCTTGAACCTAGATTTTGCAGAATAGTGGCAAATCCGATTGTGTGTGGCTTTGTCCCCTTAGTGTGGTCTCCTCATTCCTTCATGCTCACGTGAATCCAGAAAAGCGTGTAGTGCTAACATCAATAGAAGTAGGTATTGAAATAATGGCAAATTTGGGTGTAGACTGAATACAATGCGAGTAGGAGAGGGATAACGTAAGAGAATAGAGCTTGGCTTATGTAATTCTAGCGGGATTTATTATAAGTCATACAACACAAAACATCCAAAACCTAAAACTATCCTTCTTGACAAACAAAACCTGCAAGTCTAATTGCTTCAGACTGAAAATGAAACTATCCTATCTCAAATTATTGTATAAAACAATAATAACACTAGCACAAGAAGATCATGTAGCTTCTAAACAGCAAAAAAACACTAACTATGCATGTAACAAATAAAACTAATACAATTCCTAAGCAAGAACTGAAAGACTAAAATTGAAATGAAAGAATGAGAGGCAAATTTTGAGGGGCCATTTGCTTGAGAACCAACCAACTATTTATAGAATTCCCATTTACCCAAAGGTGAAATCCAAATTGAACTCCTTTATAATAAACAATGGAAAAACACTATTCTAGGGAACCAAAATCATAAATATGAGCAAAGGTGGTGAAAAAAGCTGGTAAACGTTGAAATTTTACGTGATTCGTGATAAAAGGAATGTTCTGGAAAAATGCGTGAAGGACCGCCACCCTGAGCAGGGCGGCAGTTACAGGACCGCCACCCTACCTGGGTGGTGGTCACGAGACCACCGCCCAGGCAGGGCGGTGGTTTCGTCATTGAAGACCAAAACACAAATAAAAGAGTGGGGGAGAGCGAAACAAAGCATGCAGAGGCTAAGTGGGGCATGTGGGATGTTAATGTACACTTGGAGGGATTTTCTGAATCCTGAACACCTTGCGAGGAGACATGTATCATAATTGGGGCATGTGTGACATCGTTCTAGAAGCGAAGTACCCTACAATTTCTGGTATGTACATATTGCCCCCTCAGAGAAGTGTTTTAGCCATGAAGAGGCGTAAAATGGTGGGTCTGAGTATGGTGGTCCCAAAATGGGAAGTTTAGAAATTATACCTGATACGCCCGTGTGTCGAAATGACGCCATCCAAAATTCCCGCTACCTGCAAAATGAAAAGAGGACTCAAGTGCAGATAGATAAAATAGATTGAAAAATAAATACTAAAATAACATGTAGTGAGGACTTACCATTTGTGTGGGGATAAGAAATTACCTCCGTTGGTGCTCCAAATCTGTAAAAAGGGGAATTCAAAAACGAGCTAAGATGCTATATATATAAAACGGGCCCATTTTCCTATTCATTTGCGTGTGTTGATTTGATTGATTTTGAGCTATGGGGCCCACAGTGATGGTTTTTGATGAGCATATAGTCAAAATGTTCATGATGAGATAGTGATCATGCCTCCACGAGAAGATCCTCGACCTGCGAGATCACATGTTAGTTCTTGATTTAGTGCTTTTACCCCCAAAATGTTAAAATGATGAAATTTTTGTCATGGGGGGATTATTTTTGAAAATGTCAGTGTTAATAGGGTCACTTAGAAGGAGCGCCTAATGGGTAGGCTTTGTTTTTATCAAAATAGTCATTTTTTCATGTTTTTAGGCATTTTTTAGGGCACGTGACCCATTTGAAAATTTGGGACATGACCACTGCCCTGAGTAAGGTGGCAGTTACAGGACCGCTGCCCTTTAAGGCAGCAGTTACGGAACCGCCACCCTGCTCAGGGCAGCGGTCCTTTACAGAACGCCAAAAAATCAGTGTTTTGAGCCAAATTTTACATTTTTAGTATTCTTATATGTTTTAATGATTTTTTCAATGTAATTTGAATACTAAGTTCGTTTGGCGTGTTTTTGGGTGTATGTAGGCGAAGGAGGAATATATCAGATGGATTCGAGAGAGAGAATGTGATTGGCTTCTAGCAGTGTTGGATGCACTTTCTCAGGCTGATTAGGATACTCTTCAAAGGGGCAACATATTACGTATATCACGGGTTCCTCATGTTGCACCTTCTATTCACATAGTTTGTGACTTGTTTTCATATTGGGATGATGATCGGAACACTTTCCAATTTCTAGGAGTCAGGGGTGAGTGGACTATCACCTTGGAGGATGTCTACCACATCTTGGGAGTCCTGATCATTGGGAGATGACTCACACTTGAGACAATGGGATCGCGGGCTCTGATAGCTCAGTGGGCCACATACATGGGAGGCATAATTGTCTCCACTAGTTGGAAGAAGGGGGTGAGGGTTCGTTCCATTCCTAGCTAGCCTATCCCCTTGATTTGTCAGGCTATTATGAGGATCCTTACCTTGAGATTGATTGGGGACAAGGGAGGGGACACTTTACTCTACTGCTGGTCCTATTGCACAGATTGAGGCACATGGCCGGATCTATGCCTGGGGATCTGACATTCTTGGGACCACCTATCATGATTTGTACCGGGTGGTTCGCTTATAGGGAATGCCTTTGAGCCATCTGACCCTGGTTATGAGTTGGGTCTACGAGTGTATCATCCCTTATGGGAGATGCGTAGAGGTGGAGGATCCCAAAGCTGTGAGGGCAGCCAGATGGACAGAGATGTCGGTGCTTAGAGCACCCCACCAGCCAGTTGCTTCCCTGACTACTGATGATATGGAGGCCACACCTTAGCAGGCCATGGCAGGGTTGTGGGGCGAGGAGACCCTCACTTTGATTTCCTACTCTACTACAGGGAAACTTGTGGACATAATAGGGAAGGTGGAGACACACCCTTTTGATCGAGTGCCTCAGTAGTTTGGCCTTCCTTACGTCGGTATGCTCCCCCCAGTGGTGCGAGTGTTCAGATTGGTTCAAGAGGCTAAGGGAGGTCCTAGAGGCTGGGGTTGGACCGTTTTTACCCCTGGTGTCCCTATTGCAGCTAGGCGGGTAGTACGCGGTCGAGGGAGAGCCGATGCTCCTTAGGAACCCTTACTTCAGATTATCACTAGTCCTGCCCAAAGCAATGACAACCCCATTGATATAGACTCTGAGTTTGAGGAGTTCACAGGGGGAGAGATGGAGGAGGAGACTGAGGATATGGAGGTCAGCAAGTTGGGTGGAGAGGAGGATAATGATCCAGAGTGGCTTGACACTCAAGAGATCTTACAGGTTGAGAGGGTAAAGCAGAATGCGGAGAGGGTGACTCTAGTCTCAGAGGAGACGCCCTCTCAGGACATAGGTGGGGAGGATGAGTCCGTAGTAGGACGTTATGTTGCCGCAGGCACCGGAGGAGGACATTAGTTAGTAGCAACATCTGTGGCAGGCACTGATCCTAGGGATTCCTCTTGGAGGCCCAGAGATCCGAGTGAGTTATCACATTTCTCTTAATAATTGTTTTTAGCTAGGATTGTCTTGGTTACTATCTCTCCTTTTGTTCATTCTTGGTTTTACCTTTTGATCATTTTCTAATTCACTTATCTCCTTTGCTTGCAGAGACTGCTGATGAGTGGCAAGACCTAATTATTTGGGTATACAATGATACCCTAATGATCCCTATGGAGAAGACTCGTGCAGAGATATCTGTGGATGCAAGGGAGCTATATAATGGAAAAGTGACAAGCGAGCATGGGAATCTAAAAGTAACTCTTCCTCACACCCGACATCCCGAGGTCGTGCTGAGATAGCCGGTGGGGATGGAATATATGTGGGATATAGACAAGATAGTTAGGAAATCTTATTTCTTTGACGCGCACTAATGGAATGTGCGAATCTAAGGCAAAGAAGACCCTCCTAACCTGAACTGGCATGATAGATCGGTCGGCGAGGATGACAGCTCGAAGGCTCCAATCAATATCGAGCTTTGGCGTGATCTGATCTTGGGATACGAAGAAAATGACCTAGGATTATTTTGTGTATATCTCCAGATAGGGTCATAGGATGGATGATGGATATAGTGGACTCTACGGGTGATTCTCCAGTCTAGTCCAGAAATCCTTAACTTCATTAGCTGCTATATCCAACAAGGATAACTGTGTGATGATGATAGGTGGAAGTGGAGTGGATATAAATACTAATGTGCGTAATCTAGCGTCAACATCGGATTGACCTGTGGATTCGTTGGGTTGTGGGATTTGTGGATCACAACTGTAGATTCGTGGTTGTTGTGGACCTACTATGGTCATGTACAGAATCAGTCCCTAATCCCTAGTATTCAATAGTTGTATGCCTTTTCGGTCTCTATATTTAGAACTACAAGTTGTGCAATCTTCTCAGAATACCTTACAGGTGCTTTGGCGATCTGAATTCTTAAGCTAGTATCTATATCAGTGAGAATGTCCCCTGTGTCTGGCTGTGGAACCAAAGGGTCATAACCGAATGTTTGCTCTCTTTCAATCCCTTCTACAGTCATGTGGATTTTTATCTAGGGTAATCTGTAGTGTGGCTAGTTTGACCAGTATGTGTGTGCTTAGTTGTCTTCTATGTTTAACCCTCTTAACTGTGAGCTGATCTGTTGTAAATCTGGTGTTGTTTGGAAGACTTGGATTCTAAGGTTCTAGTCTATATCGGTTATTGCTGCGATAATATTGGGTTGAGGCACAATAGGCTCGAATATGTATTCTCTAGGCTCGCTAGGTCCCATGATTGTCATGAAAAAGGAAGTGATATAAAGCTAATTAATGATAGAATAAATTGAATACGCAAGATATATCTATGTATATTCCTAAATATGATATTTTGTTAAACTAAAAGAAAGCAATTATCGAATATATCTAGAAATTGACAACTAAACTAGTAATGAAATTATAACAAACAAAACAACCGAGTATAGCTACTTGTCTGTGTAGTTTTGAATCTATTCTAAGTAACAAGATAACTGATCTAATCTATTTGAAAGACTCTTGATCCTACCTCAAAAGTGAGGAGTGAATCATAGTTTCTCAGAAACTATCAATCCCCACAGCTTCCCTGGAAATATCAAAAATAAAATTAATTGGAATGAAATGATTGACTACTCTACTTGATATGCTTTTAACTAGAACTTTGAAAGCTTGAACTTGGATTTTGCATAATAGTGGCGAATTCGATGGTGTGTGGCCTTGTTCCCTTAGTGTGATTTCCTCGTTCTTTTGTGCTCATGTGGATCTAGAAAAGCGTGTAATGCTAGCATTAGTAGAAGTAGATATGAGACAATGGCAGCTTAGGATGTAGACTGAATATAATGTGAGTAGGAGAGGGATAGCTCAAGAGAACAGAGCTTGGCTTATGCAATTCCTAGCGGGATTTATTGTGAGTCATGCAACATAAAATGTCCAGAACCTGAAACTATCCTATTTGATGAGCAAAACCTGCAACTTTAATGGATTCCTATTGAAAACTAAACTATCCTACTCTAATTGGTTGGATGAAATAATAATAGCACTTGCACAAGGAGAATATGTGGCTTTCTAATAGCTAAACAGTACTAACCATGCATATAACAAATGAAACTATGAATCCTAAGCAAAATTGAAAGGCTAAGCTATTGAAATGAGAAATTCAAAGGCAAATTTTGAGGGGCCATTTGCTTGAGCACAAGCTAGCTATTTATAGAATCCCATTTACCCAAAGATGAAAACCAAATTGATCTCTTAAACCATAAACACTGCCAAAACACTATTCCAGGGAACCAGAATCATAAATACAAGCAAAGGTGGTGAAAAAAGCTAGTAAACGTTGAAAATTTACACGAGTCACATTAAAAAGAGCATTCTAGAAAATGCGTGAAGGACCGCCGCCCAGGCAGGGCGGAAATTTCGTCACTGAAGACCGAAAAGCAAAGAAAAGAGGGGGGGGGAGGAAAAATCAAAGCATGTAGGGGATAAGCAAGGCATGCGGGATGTTAACGCATGCTTAGAGAGATTTTTCGGATCCCAAACACCTTGCGAGTAGACCTGTATCATCATTGGGGCACTGTAACATTGTTCCGATGGTGTAGTACCCTACAATTTTGTGTGCGTACATATTGCCCCCTCGGAGAAGCGTTTTAGCCATGAAGAGGCGTAAAAAGATGGGTCCGAGTATGGTGGTCCCAAAATGGGAAGTTAGAAGTTATACCTGATACGTCCGTGTGTCAGAATGACGCCATCCAAAATTCCTGCCGCCTATAAAATGAAAAGAGGTTTTAAGTGTAGATAGACAAATTAGATCGGAAAATAAATACTAAAATAATATGAAATGAGGACGTACCATTTGTGTGGGCATAAGAACTTACCTCTGTTGGTGCTCCAAACCTGCAAAAAGGGCATTCAAAACAAGTCAAGTTGCTATATATGTAAAAGTGGGCCCATTTTCCTATTCATTTGTGAGTGTTGATTTGGTTGATTTTGAGCTCTGGGACCCACGGTGATGGTTTCTCACGTGCGTATAGTCAAAACGTTTGGGACGAGATCATGATCATGCCTCCACAAGTGGAACACCAACCCACAAGATCACAAGTTAGTTTTTCTCGATTTACCATTTTCCCCCAAAATGTTAAAATGGTGAAATCTTTGTCATGGGGGGATTAGTTCTGAAAATGTTAGTTTTAATAGAGTCAATTAGGGGGGTGCCTACTGGGTAGGATTTGTTTGAGTCAAAACGGTCTTTATTTTGTGTTTTTAGCCGCTTTTAGAGCACATGACCCATGTGGATTTTTGGGACATGGCCGCCGTCCTGAGTAGGACGGCAGTTACGAGACCACCGCCCTGATCAGGGCAGCGGTTACAAGACCACCGCCTTTAATGTGAAAATTACGGAACCACCGCCCTGCTCAGGGTGGTGGTTCTGCATAGAATGTATAAATAATACCTATTTGAATTGTTGTTGCATTTTTAGCATCCTTTCCTGCTTTCATAATTTTTCTAACGTCACTTGGATACTAACTTACTCTGTTTTGTGTGTTTTTGGGTGCATGCAGGTGAAGGAGAGTATATCCGATGGAGTTGGGAAAGGGAGTGTGATTGGATTCCGGTAGTATTGGATGCCCTTTCTCAAGATGAGCAGGACACTCTTTAGAGGGCCAATATACTGTTTATTTCATGTGTCCCACATGTTGCACCGTCTAGTCACATACTTTGTGACTTATTTTCATATTGGGACGTAGATTGGAACACTTTCCGATTACCAGGGGTCTGGGGTGAGTGGACCATTACTTTGGAGGACGTTTACCATATCTTAGGGTCCTAATTATTGGGAGATGACTCACTCTTGAGACAACAAGGTCACAGGCTCAGTCAACACAATGGGCCTCATATATGGGAGATGTAGTTATCTCCACTGGTTTGAAGAAGGGGGTGAGGGTTTGATCTATTCCTATTCTACCTATCCCCTTGATTCATTAGGCCATTATGGGGATCCTTGCCTCAAGATTGATCAGGGATAAGGGAGGAGACACCTTACTATATTGCTGGTCCCCCATCATTGCACAGATTGAGGGGCATGGCTGGATTTATGCATGGGGAGCCGACATTCTTGGGACCACCTGTCATGATTTGTACTAGGTGGTCTATTTACAGGGGCAGTCATTGAGCCATCCGACCTTGGTTATGAGCTGGGTCTATGAGTGTTTCATCCCCTATGGGAGAGGTGTAGAGGTGGAAGATCCCGGAGCTGTGTGGGCAGCCAGATGGACAGACATGTCGGTGCTCAGAGCACCTCACCAGCCAATTACCTTCTTTACCACTGATGACATGGAGGCCCCACCTTATTAGGCCATGGCAGGTTTATGGGGTGAGGAGGCTTTTACTTTGATTTCTTGCTCCACCACAGGGCAACTTGTTGACAGGATGGGGAGGGTAGAGATACATCTGTTTGGTTGAATTCCCCAGCAGTTTGACCTTCCGTACGTGGGTATGCTTCCCCCAGTGGTACCGGTATATAGATCAGTCTGGGAGGCTAGAGGAGGTCCTAGAGGCCAAGGTTGGACAGTTGTTACTCCTGGTGTCCCCATTGTAGCTAGGAGAATAGTACGAGCTCGAGGGAGAGCCGGTGCTCCTTAGGCACCCTTACTTCAGATTGGCGCCGGTCCCACCCACAACAGTGATAACCCCACTGACATAGACTCTGAGTCTGAGGATTTCACAAGGGGGGATATGGAGGAGGAGACCGAGGCTGAGGTCAGTGAGTTGGGTGGAGAGGAGGACAATGATCCTAAGTGGCATGATACTCAGGACATCTTATAGGTAGAGAGGGAGGAGCAGAGTGTGGAGAGGGTGAATCTGGTTTCAGAGGAGCCACTCTCTCAGGGCTTGGGTGGAGAGGATGAGTCCGTAGTAGGACGTTATGTGGCCCCAGGCACAGGAGGAGTGCACCAGTCAGTAACGACATCTGTGGTAGGTGCCAACCCTAGAGATCCATCTTGGAGGGCCAGAGATCCGAGTGAGTTATCATCCTTTCTTTTAATGTTTGGTTCTAGTTAGAATTACCTTAGTTGCTATCTCTCCTTTTGTTTACATTTGTTTCTATCTCTTGATTATTTCTATTCGGATTTTTCTCCTTTGCTTGCAGAGACTGCTGATGAGTGGCGAGACCTGATTCACCGGGTATGTACTGATACCCTGATGATCCCTATGGAGAAGACCCATGCGGAGCTATTCGTGGATGTAGGGGAGCCCTCAGCAGTCAGTAGGCATACCAAAAAAAATTCCCCCGGCTGGCATGTGGCTAGGATGGTGTCTACCCTCCATAACGAGTTGGCAGGATACAAGATAGCAGAGCACCTGATGAGGAGTCACTCTCATGGCGAGACCGCAGCTGCTCCTCAGGATCATGAGCCCTCCATGCACTCAGAGCACCAACGCAGCCAAAGTCCTAGACGAGGGCGTGCACCTTCGGAGGGATCTCATAGGGGTTGAGAGGCCATTAGCTCTCGTAGATCATTAGTATGATGTATTTGTATTTCCTAGGCTCTTTGAGCATTTTGACCATGCTTAGCGCATGATGGCATTGTACAGGAAACTTTGATTATATATATATATATAGATATTATTTTTGGATCAGACTCTTGGTATCAATGTTCTTGTGATTTGCTTTCGTATGTAAATTACAATGTTGTTTTTATATGCCTTTCAGAATGTATGCAATGGAGAACACATGATACAAATGTTTTCTTTCTTTTTGTATTTCGTGATGCTGATGTATGATAATGTAGACACAACGTGATTTTGAACTTTAATTTCCATAAGCAATTTTTGGTACTTCATTTTTGTTTTGACAAAATGAGATGATAAACTGGTATGATGAGCAGATGAACTTGCCCCATTCCTATCTCCATGCAACTAGTAAGATGCAAGAGCTCATCACCGAGAGCTAAAAAGGGCACAAGTTGTGAAATTTGTTGAATGGTAGTGAAGAGAGATAGACAAAGATTTGGTGGAACCAAATTAGGATGCTACAAACCTACTCTACTCAAGTGACTCCATAGTTTAGAATGCTACTTGCTTTGTGGTTTATCTAGACTTAGATCCGTAGATGGCCACATGGTTGATAAAATTTGGTTTTTAGGGTTTTGAACTCTCTTGGAATTTTGGACATCTGATTCATTCATTTTTGACTCAAGATTTCAAAGGTTCATTTGAGTTGTTTGTTGACTACCTTCAACATTTATTGTTAAGAGGACCCCCATACCATGCCCCATGCTACTAGTCAGAAGCTTGGGCTTATCACCATGGAAAAGGTACATGCGAGTAAGGGAATTCCCATCCTTTCCTGACCCTACATCACTAGTAAGAGACACAAGCTTATCATCGAAGGTTGGTAGGGAAAGGAAATGTGTAAAAATAAAATTTTCTATTTGATCTATACTTGACTTGTTTATTTGAGCAAAATGTCAGTATGTTCTTACTTCCAAAGAGTTATGCACATGGGATAGATGTGACACGATGAAGCTTCTAGAATAGACCATAGGCAAGACACCTATCCTAGGGAGAAACCAAAAGTGAGAAAAAGCATGCAGACCTTGGTATGGTTACTGTTAAGACTTTGTCATATCTAGCTTTGTATGGATGAAACGATTTTGAAATGGTGATGATGTTATGAAAATGAAGAAGTATGATTTGAAAGCTAATGTCAATATCATCAAAATATTGTAATGAATTGCTTTGGGAATAAGTTCCTTGATCACAAGATTTGTATGAAACAAGAAGATGAAATGAACCTAACTACATGAAGATGCAATGTAGATATAATTATATAGATAGTGCTAGTCACTTATGCATAGAATCGTTTAAGGTGTAGGGAATTGATAGTTTCACCAAATTCCTCACCCTCCAGTGTGCATAAGAGATATGCACCATTTACATAGTCCTTCATGACTCGGTATGGGCCCAACCATTTGTGTTGGAATTTCCTCCCTTCACCGGTATTTTTATCGATATGGCTGTCTAGTCTTAGAACTAGATTACCTTCGTATATGTCTTGTTCATAGACCTTCTTTTTATACTGTCAGCACATTCGGTCAGCATAGACTCTGTGCCACTATTTAGCATCTAGCTTGGCCTCATCTAGGCTTTCTAGTTGAGAGAGATGTGCTTCTCTATAAGATTCTTCATCCAGAATCCCTTGTAATGAGATGCAGAGACTGGGTATTTCAACCTCAAGTGGTATAACTGCTTCCACTCCGAATAGCAGCGAGAAAGGAGTTTCTCCTGTTGGTGTTCTTATTGAGGTTCAGTGGGCCCACAAGGCCGGGTATAACTTTAAATGCCAATATTTTTTGTTTTCTTTTACCGTTTTAAGGAGAATGGCTTTCAATGTTTGTTTGTTGCTTCAGCCTGTCCGTTGGCTTGAGGGTAATACAAGGAGGTTGTATGATGGTTTATTTTAAATTTATTGCATAGCTCACAAACCTTGTCATTCTTAAAAGAAGTCCCATTATCTGTGATAATGGTTTGTGGGACACCGTACCTGCAAATGATCTGGTTCAAAATGAACTTGGCGATCACAGAACCTGGTACAGTGGTGAGAGGCATAGCCTCTACCCATTTGGTAAAATACTCGGTGGCCGTGATTATGAAGTTATGGCCATCTATAGATGAGGGAGATAATTTCCCTATCAAATCTATCCCCCAAGTAGAAAAGGGCCATGTAGTAGTAATTGGTTGTAGAGCTTATGCTGGCATGTGAATCTCGTGGGAGAATTCTTGGCATTTATGACACTTGCGTACAAAATCTACTGCGTCGTGTTCTAGAGTGGGCCAGAAATAACCCATCCGATGTATTTTGTGGGTGGTGGCATGACCACCGAAGTGGCCTCCACATATTCCAGTGTGAGATTCATGGAGAATCTTCTTGTATTCTTATGTGTCAACACACCTTAGAAGCATTCCATCGAAAGCCTTACGATAGAGCACTTGTTCTATAATAACATATTTAGCAACAATAATGCGTAACCGTCTTCTCTATTATAGCGTAGCAGTTTCTGGATAGGTATGGCTCATGATATAATTAATAATATCAGTATACCAAGGACATTTAGAGATGGGAGGTTTAGTTTCAACGTAATATATGCATTTATCAGGAAAGTCTAAATCGACTAGATCACCTCTGTCTAATGGGTTGTCAGCTAACCAATCTGCTATGATTTTTCCCTTAACAGACTTTTGATTTACAAAAGTTAATTCAAATTCACCCATTAAGGTCATAAAGCATCCAACATTTTTAGATTAGGACCCTTACATGAGAAAGGTTTGTAAATGGTCTGTTTTTACAATGACCCTCATTTTTTGATTTAGCATGTAATGTCTTTCAGCATTTGGTTGCAAAGACTATGGCAAGGCATTCTCATTCTGCTTATGTATAGCATGTTTCATAATCGAGTAATGTGCGGCTTATAAAATAAATCGCGTGTTCTCTCATGTCATCGTCTTCTTGAGCCAGCATGAAGGCTAGCGAGACATTGGTAGCTCGTGAATATAAGATTAAAGGGCAATCTAGTTTAGGTGGCATTAGCGTGGGTGGTGATAACAGGAAACACTTAACTGCTTCGAAAGCCTCCTTGCAGTCTTTGGTCCAATCGGTACTGTACTTTTTCTTGAGTAGATTGTTGATTGGATTAATGGAAAAGCTTAAGTTTGGGATGAATCTTTGGATGGCACCGAGTTTCCTAAGAAAAGACCTGATTCTAGATTCATTCGATGGTGGGATCATTTCAAGAATAATGCAGATTTTAATTGGGTCTATGTCGATCCCTCGTGATGATATAATGCAACCTAGGAGCTTCCCTCCTGTCACACCAAATACACATTTTTCTAGGTTTGGTGTGACTCTGTATTCTATCAAACGTTAAAGAATGATACGGAGCACTTCCGGGTGATCACAACGCTTCCTGGCCTTGGCCAATAAGTCATCTACGTAGGATTCCATGATCTTGTGAATAAGATCGTGAAATATGTATGTCATTTCCTGCTAGTATGTGGCACCAGTGTTCTTAAGACCGAATGGAATAATAGCGTAGCAATAGGTTCCCCAAGGAGTTATAAATGTGGTTTTGGCTTGGTCTTGCTCAGATATTCTGATTTGATTGTATCCTGAGAATCCATCCATGAGAGACAAAAGCTCAAAGCCAGTTGTTGCATCAATGATGATGTCAATGGATGGTAATGGGAAGTCGTCCTTGGGGAATGCTTTGTTAATGTCTCAGAAATCTATGCAAATGTGTATCTTCCCATTCTTTTTGAGAACGGGAATGATATTAGATATCCATTGAGAATAATCGATTGGTTTGATAAATCCTACTTGGAGGAGTTTCATTACTTCTTCCTTCACCATGAGAGCTACCTTGGGTTTCATTGGTCTTGATTTTTGTTTAACTGGCTTTGCATCTGATTTGGTGATGAGATTATGTACCGCAATGTGTGGTGTAACCCCTGTATTTTCTTTATAATTAAATGCAAAAGTCTTCTGATGTTCTTTGAGGATTCAAGTGTGTATTTCTATTTCTTCTGGAGTTAACGAAGATCCTAGTTTCAAGATCCTTGGGTCTTCCTCCATTCCAATGTTAATATCAATTGTTTCTTCGATTAAAGAAGTGTTACCTTCTTCAAACTCAGGTGGGGCTGGAGGTAATTCCAGATCGTCTCCATTCTCTACTGTGTACATGCTGAGTTCTTTTTGTGGGGGAAGCTCTATCATGGGATTTCCGAAGTAAGAAGATGAATTTCAGATTAAGGATGAATCGACCTCGTGATGGGTGAGATGTAACGTTACATAGGTATTTAAGTAATCCAGAGTGGCTCTATCACTATCAACATGGTCCAGGATAATAGAGTTGTTCTCAGCTATGTTTGTTAAAAGAGGGTTTGACATTGTTTTCACTAATGGTTTAGTACGAAGGGATACCATGAAACAGGTATCTTCTAACTCACTGTTTGGGGCGAAGCGTGATGCTGAGGTTGCTATAGAATCCGCAATAAGATTTTTTTCTCATGGGATTGCTTCAATGGATATGAAATCGAATTATTTGCTCAAAGTTAATACCGCTATTTTATAGAGTTGTAAGTGTTCAGCTCTGGTTTCATACACCTCAGAGACTTGGTTTCCTACTAATTGAGAGTCTCCTAACACCCTGATGTCGTTAACACTGAGAATTTTAGCTATGATGAGGCCAAGGAGGAGGGATTCATACTCCGCGCCATTATTTGTACATTCAAAATTTAGTTTAAAGGAGAATGGTAGGATCTTTCCCTCGGGAGAAGTAAAGATCGCACCTACCCCAGCCCCATAATGACATCTTGCTCCATCAAAATGGAGAGTCTAATATTTATTTGGGAAGATGGACGTTGGGACATTCACTACGTCAATTTTTTCTGCTTTGGTTACTTTTACCATGCAGAGATCCTCTGCCAGAAGAGCACCAACACCAAGGGTATATCCCATACCTATAGAATCAAATGGTAGGAAAATTGGTAGATCCTAATCTAGTAAGTCGACAATATTCGTAGTAGTTCCTAATGATACTACTTCTATAATGTTAGTCTCATCCTTGAGGGCTGGGATAACTTTGACTAGGCTCATAGTCTCAAGATCTATTGTAGGTACCAACTTTTCTTCTGGTTTCGTGTCGGTTGGTTTATTAAGCTGGTTTGTTGGGAGTTCAAACTCAGAGTGAATGCCCGATCTTTTCTTTAAGTCAGCTAGCTGTATATCAAATGGTTTTGGATCACCCTTGGCTACGAATACATTTCCTAAGTGCAAGAACCTTACTTCTTGAAATAACATAGAAGGGATTTGCTTCATACGGTGTATCCATGGCCGGCTGAGGATCATATTATAATTGGTTTCCTGATCTATAATATAAAAATTAGTCAGGATTGTTTTGGGCCCTAAGGTAAATGGTAGTGTTATAGTTCCAATCGAAGAGGCTTTAAGGCTATCATAGCCTCTTAGTGTATTCTGAGTCGTGGAACAGTTTGTTTCTCCATACCCTAGATTTTGAAGGAACGAGAAGGGGACTATGTTAACTGTAGCCCCATCGTCAACCATTGCACGTTTAACGTAATTGTTATAAACCCATACTTGCAAATGTAAGGCCGGATCACCTCTGCATGTAATCTCAGCGTCTATTGGCATTTTGTTTATTTCGAATATAAACTCAGCATCCCTCTCCAGCTTCCCGGAGGGTAGATATCAAAGTCTATATGATTTACCTGTGTTTTGGGAGGTGGAGTGACGTTAATTAAATGACCTAACCCTAATGCCTCTAAAAGAGCAGCCCTGTGGGTAGGAGATTTCCTCAGCAAATCCAAAAAGGAGATGTGAGAGAAGGTTATTGTTAGGTCATTAATCAGATCATAGGCATCTATGGGTTTCACTAATATTTGTTGGATGTTATCTGTCTCTAGTGAGCAACTTGGATTTGGATGAGAGGAATACTCTTGTGTCCTTGTTACGGCTTCCACGGGTAGTTCGGTATCTAATTCTACTAAAACGACTATCTTGGGCCATGGTTGACTTCCTAATTGTGGTGCAACAGGTGGATTTAGTGAAGTCAAGGCTTCATAATCATTATTTCCTACCATTACACCTTTGTTCATCCCATTTGGATTTAATTTACTGTTATTGTGACTTGGGAGCGGATCATTGAAGATATTGAGGGGAGCATTTTGAGGGGAAATTGCCCCTGTAAAAGCTTTTGGTGCTGGTGATGCAGGATCCGCCAAGAACATATCTATGAAAAGTTGTCTTTGCTCCTCTGGAAAACATTGCATGAATTTATTGTAGTCACGGCACGTTCTAGTGTCGTGGCCTTGAATCTTTTGAAAACCACAATACGAGTTAGGATTGTAATTTCTAGGTTGCCGGTTTGGCGTATATTGTGGTCCAAGACTCTGAGCAAACTGCTGTCTATTAGGATTAAGGTTGTGTATTTGTTGTTTTTGGTTTTGGTTCTGATTTTGATATCCAGTTGAGTTTTGGATTGGACCCTGTGTCTGGATCTGATGTTGTTGTTGTTGTTGTTGTGGATGATTAAAATCTACCAAATTGATTGTTGGGGTAAAGTTGTTGTTTCGTTGATTGTTAACAAGCGGTGGAGTATTTAGAACATTGACCTTTTTAGCTTGGTCAGTTACCCCATCTGTTGTTGTGCCGTAATTTTTGTTAAGGATTTTAGGTCCTTGATTGACGTTTGTGGCAGTAGGGTAAGTCATAGTATTCTGGTTGGGGGTGATTAACCTCTTGTTTGCTCCATACGTCTTGTGACCACTATCTATTTCCGCTTGATCTATTTGGAGAGCACTCTCAAGTACTTCATTGTAAGTCCTTAGTGGGAACTTATGGACTTCTTCCTTCACCTCTCTGTTGAGAGAATGAAGTAATAAATCACATAACTCCATTTGGTCCATGTTTGGAGCACTGGCCGAAGAATAAAGGACTATACGCCATCTCTGGATGAGATGAGCCACAGATTCATTGTGTTCTTGTTTAATGTGCAAGAATTCCCTGATTCCTATTCTTAACAGTTTGTTCATGTCAAATGCCTTAATGAACTCTGAAACTAGTTGTTTAAACGAATGGATGGAAGCTTTAGGTATTCTGTAATACCAATCAAGGGCGATGCCCTCCAAGGTTTTGGGGAATATTTTGGCAACAGCCCCATCCCAAGGAAGAAATTCTTGAATGGCTATAGCATAGGCCTTAATAGGTGTATTCAAGTCTCCCTCCCCTTTGTATTTGGGAAAATCGGGAAGAGGTCTCGAAAGCATGATGCTTTGTATGGTGAAGCCTAAGGGCTCTTTCAAGTACTTTGAGTAAGTCCCTATTGCATAGGTTTTGACCATTTATGGTGCCTGTTGAGGGGGAGGGGGTGGAATGGGTTGCTAATACGACATAGCGTGTGTGTTTGTAGGGGCATAAGGAATCCTATGTGGTTGAGCAAGCATGCCGGGAGAGGAGAACATATCTTCTTGTGGTGACTTGGAGTATATGTTTAAGTATGAAGGAGTATTCCCCAAGAGTGGATTGTGTTGTACAAGACCGGGAGGTATCATATTCTCCACTTGAACGATGTTGGAGGCAGTAGTTCTAGTTGGTGTTTGTTGTGAATACTGAGGAGGCATGCCCAATGTGCCTATTCCTGTGAGGAGGTCTACTTGGCTAGGATGATATGGAGGATTGGAATTTCCTACCTACATGAATTGAGATGTTTGACTTGTTTGAGCAAGTTCTAACCCTCTAATTCTTTCTACTAAAGTCGAAATGACTTCATTTGGTGAAGTCCCAATATTTTTCCTTGGTGGCGTTTGTTGTATATTCTGAGGTTGTATAGTCATGTGATACCCCGCTATGAATTGATCATTTCCCTGCCAAGTTTCACTGAGGGCATTTCCTATAGGTAGTGGTATGGAGGTGTTTTCTTGAAAAGAGACCTCGGGTCGTGTTTGTAAACTTCCTATAGGTGGGTACATACTCCCAGAGCATTGTTCATTCCTGGCGTAATGCACTGAATGTTCATCATCTAAAACTAGGTATGGATCTGATTGTCTGCTAATTTGTGGTCTAAGCAGCACCTGAGGAGACGAACTAGATTCTCCTGTGAATGTCATATTGTTCGAGCCTGAAGGCTTTGTTTGTTGTGTTTGCACGAGTTGATCCAACTCCTCTATTTGGAAAGATGAACTATATCTAGTCCTTGGAGGTGGAGTGTGTGTTGATAATTGGTTATTTGAATAGTTATCACCCCATACTAAAAGTGAGGGTGATGACTGTCTATTAAGTTGAGCATAGTATGCCTCAAGACCTAGGAGAGGTCTGCCATATGCATCGAATCCCGACATATTTGGGGGGTATATGAATACCTGTAGAATAATGGGAAAGGGCGAAAAGAGGTAATAAAGAAAAGGGGAAGCACTATGTGCTTCACGTTGGGTTCACCAATTTTGTTGGTGAAGCTGATGTGAAGGCTAATGAGGTGAAAATATGAAAAGTACCAATTTGGAAGAACAAGTAGAAATCTGACTCTAGATTAGAAGGTTGCATGTTCGTTTCATGTCAGGTTCACCAATTTTGTATGATGGAACAGTGACAAGTGAGCATGGGAATCTACAAGTAATTCTTCCTCGCACCCGACCTCCTGAGGTCGTGCTGAGATAGCAAGTGGGGATGGAAAATACGTGGGATGTAGACAAGCTAGTTAGGCAATCTTATGTCTTCGACGTGAACTAATGGAATGTGCAAATTTAAGGCAAATAAGGCCCTCCTAACCTGAACTAGCATGATAGATTGGTCGGCGAGGATGACTGCTCGAAGGCTCCAATCAATATCAAGCTCTAGCATGATACGATCTATGGGTTATGGGATATGGGGAAAATGACCTGGGATTGTTTCATGTATATCTCCAGATAGGGTCATAGGATGGATGATGGATATAGTGGACTCTACGGGTGATTCTTCGGTCTAGTCCAAAAATCCTTACCTTCGTTAGCTGTTATATCCAACAAGGATAACTATGTGATAATGATAGGCGGAAGTGGAGTGGATCTAAATACTAATGTGCATAATCCAGCGTCAACGTCAGATTGACCTGTGGATTCGTTGGGTTGTAGGATTTGTGGATCACAACCGTAGATTCATGGTTGTTGTGGACCTGCTATGGTCATGTGCAAAATCAATCCCTAATCCCTAGTATCCAATAGTCGTATGCCTTTTCGGCCTCTATATTTAGAACTAAAAGTTGTGCAATCTTCTCAGAATACCTTACAGGCACTCTGGCAATCTAAATTCTTAAGCTAGTATCTATATCAGTGAGAATGTCTCCAGTGTCTAGCTATGGGACCAAAGGGTTGTAACCGAATGTTTTCTCTCTTTCAATCCCTTCTACAGTCATGTGGATTTTTATCTAGGGTAATCTGTAGTGTGGCTGGTTTGACCAGTATGTGTGTGCTTCGTCGTCTTCTATGTTTAACCCTCTTAACTGTGAGCTGATCTGTTGTAAATCTGGTGTTGTTTGGAAGACTTGGATTCTAAGGTTCTAGTCTATATCGGTTATTGCTGCGATAATATTGGGTTGAGGCACAATAGGCTCGAATATGTATTCTCTAGGCTCTCTAGGTCCCATGATTGTCATGCAAAAGGAAGTGATATAAAGCTAATTAATGACAGAATAAATTGAATACGCAAGATATATCTATGTATATTCCTAAATATGATATTTTGATAAACTAAAAGAAAGCAATTATCCAATATATCTAGAAATTGACAACTAAACTAGTAATGAAATTATTACAAACAAAACAACCGAGTATAGCTACTTGTCTGTGTAGTTTTGAATCTATTCTAAGTAACAAGATAACTGATCTAATCTATTTGAAAGACTCTCGATCCTAACTCAGAAGTGAGGAGTGAATCATAGTTTCTCAGAAACTATCAATCCCCATAGCTTCCCTGGCAATATCGAAAATAAAATTAACTAGAATGAAATGATTGACTACTCTACTTGATATGCTTTTAAATAGAACTTTGAAAGCTTGAACCTGGATTTTGTAGAACAGTGGCGAATTCGATGGTGTGTGGCCTTGTCCCCTAAGTTTGATTTCCTCGTTCTTTCGTGCTCACATGGATCCAGAAAAGCGTGTAATGCTAGCATCAGCAGAAGTAGATATGAGACAATGGACATCTGATTCATTTGTTTTTGACTCAATATTTCAAAGGCTTGTTCAAATTATTTGCTTTGTGACTTTTAACGTTTATTTTCGAGAGAACCCCATGCACCTTGCCCCATGCTTCTAGTAGGAAGCATGGGCTTATCACCATGGACAAGGCACAGGCGAGTAAGGGCATTCCCTTCCTTTCCCAACCCTACGTCACTAGTAAGAGACACAAGCTCATCACTGAAGGTTGGTAGGGCAAGGAAATGTGTAAAAATAATTTTTTTTATTTGATCTACATTTGATTTATTTATTTGAGAAAAATGTCAGTATGTTATTATTTCCAAAGAGATTTATATACGGGATAGATGTGACACTATGAAGCTTCTAGAATAGACCATAGGCAAGACACCTATCCTAGGAAGAAAAAAAAATGGGAACAAGCATGCAGGCCTTGGTATGGCTACCGTTAAGACTTTGTCATATCTAGCTTTTAATTGATAAAATGATTCTGAAATAGGTGATGATGTTATGAAAATGAAGAAGTATGATTCGAATTCTTCTGCCAATGCTAACAAAAGTCTGTGATGAATTACTTGTGAATAAGTTCCTTGATCACAAAACTTTACGAAACGAGTGGACAAAATGAACCTGACTATATGAAGATGCAATGTAGATATAATTATACAAATAGTGTTGGTCGCTTATGCATAGAATCGTTTAAGGTGTAAGGAATTGACTGTTTCATTGAATTCCTTGACTTCTAGTGTACATAAGAGATACACACCATTTCCATAGTCTTTCATGACTCAGTATGGACCCAACCATTTGGGCTGGAATTTTCTTCCTTCATCGGTCTTCTTATCGATCTGGCTGTCTAGTCTTAGAACTAGATCTCCTTCATATATTTCTCATTCATAGACCTTTTTGTTATCTTGCCGGAACATCCGGTCAGCATAAACTCTATGCCAGTGTTCAGTGTCTAATCTGGCCTCATCTAGGCTTTCTAGTTGGGAGAGATGTGCTTCTCTATAAGCTTCTTCATCCAGAATCCCTTGTAGTGAGATGTGGAGACTGGGTATTTCGACCTCAAGTGGGAGAACTACTTCTGCTCCAAATACCAATGAGAAAGGAGTTTCTCCTGTTGGTGTTCTTATTGAGGTTTGGTGGGCCCACAAGGCTGGATAAAACTTTAAATGCCAATCTCATTTGTTTTCTTTTACCATTTTGAGGAGAATAGCTTTCAACATTTTGTTTGTTGCTTCAGCCTGCCCGTTGGCTTAAGGGTAATACAGGGAGGTCGTATGATGGTTTATTTTAAATTTACTACATAGCTCACAGACCTCATCATTCTTAAAGGAAGTGCCATTATCTGAGATAATGATTTGTGGGACACTGTACCTGCAAATGATCTGGTTTAAGATGAACTTGGCAATCATGGCACTTAGTACAGTGGTAAGAGACATGGCCTCTACCCATTTGGTAAAATACTCAGTGGCCGTGATTATGAAGTTATGGCCATCTGTTGATGAGGGCGAGAATTTCCCTATCAAATCTAGGCCTTACGTAGAAAAGGGCCATGGATTCGCGATTGGCTGTAGAGCTTGTGCTGGCACGTGAATTTCATGGGAAAATGTTTGGCATTTATGGCACCTGCGTACAAAATCTACTACATTGTGTTCTAGAGTGGACCAAAAATAGCCCATTCGATGTATTTTACAAACGGTGGCATGGCCACCGAAGTGGCCTCCACATATTCCACTGTGGGATTTGTAGAGAATCTTCTTGGATTCTTCCGTGTCAACACACCTTAGAAGCATTCCATCAAAAGATTTGTGATAGAGCACTTATTCTATAATAACGTATTTAGCTAGAATAATGTGTAACCATTTTCTTTGCTGCAGTGTAGCACCTTCTGATATGTATGGTCCATGATATAATTAATAATATCAGTAGACTAAGGACATTTAGAGATGGGAGGTCTAGTTTTGATGTAATATATTCATTCATCAGGAAAATCTAGATCTACTAGATCACCTCCATCTAACGGGTTGTCAGCTAACCAATCTGCAATGATTTGTCCCTTAACTGACTTCTAGTTTACAAAAGTTAATTCGAATTCAGCCATTAAGGTTATAAAGCATCCAACCTTTTTAGACAAGGACCCTTGCGTGAGTAAAGTTTGTAAATTGTCTATTTTTACAATGAACCTTGTTTCTATATTTAGCATGTAATATATTAAGTGTTTGGTTGAAAAGAATATGGCAAGGCATTCTCATTCTTCCTATGTATATCACATGTTTCATAATCGAGCAACGTTTGGCTACTGAAATAGATTACACGTTCTCGTTTATTGTCATCTTCTTGAGCCAACATGCAGGCTAGTGAGACATCTGTAGCTTGTGAATATAAGATCAAAGGATGATCTGGTCTAGGTGGCATTAACGTAGGAGGAGACAGTAAGAAGTGTTTAACTGCCTCAAAGGCCTCGTGGCATTCCTTTGTCTAAATACTGCAGCAATCCTTTTTCAACAAATTGTTGATTGGATGAACAACAAAACACAAGTCTGAGATGAATCTTTAGATTGCACCGATCTTTCCGAGAAACAATCTAATGCTAGATCCATTTGATGGTGGGATCATCTCGAGAACAACCCAGATTTTGGCTGGGTCCACATCGATCCCTCGTGATGATATAATGTAACCTAGGAGTTTCCCTCATGTCACACCAAATACGCATTTTTATGGATTTAGTGTGACATTGTATTTGATCAAACATGAAAGGATGATGTGGAGCACTTCCGAGTGATTACAGCGCTTCTTGGCCTTGGCCAACAAGTCATCTACATAAGATTCCATGATTTTATGAATAAGGTTGTGAAATATGTATGTCATTGCCAGTTGGTATGTAGCGCTAGCGTTCTTGATACCAAATGGCATAACTGTGTAGCAATAAGTTTGCCAAGGAGTTATAAATGTGGTTTTGGCTTGAACTTGTTTGGATATTCTGATTTTATTATATCCTGAGAATGCATCCATGAGAGACAAAAGCTCAAATCTAGTTGTTGCGTCTATAATGACGTCAGTGGATGGTAACGGGAAGTCATCCTTGGGGAACACTTTGTTAATGTCTCGGAAGTCTATGCAGATGTGTATCTTCCCATTCTTTTTGAGAACGGGGATGATATTGGATACCCACTAAGTGTAATCGACTGGTTTGATGAACCCTACTTGGATAAGTTTCATTACTTCTACCTTCACCATGAGAGCTACCTTGGGTTTCATTGGTCTCGATTTTTGTTTAATTGGCTTTGCATATGATTTGGTGACAAGGTTATCTATTGCGATGTGTGGTGCAATTCCTGTCATTTCTTTATAAGTAAATGCAAAATCCTTTTGATGCTCTTTGAGGATTCAAGTATGTATTTCTATTTCTTTTGGAGTTAACGAAGATCCTAGTTTCAAGATCTTTGGCTCTTCCTCCGTTATGATGTTAATATCAATTGTTTCTTTGATTAAAGAAGCATTACCTTCTTCAAACTCAGGTGGGGCTGGAGGTAGTTCCAAATCTTCGCCATTCTCTACCGTGTATATGTTGAGTTCCTTTTGTGGGGGAAGCTCTACCATGGGATTTCTAAAGTAAGAAGACGAATGTGGGATTAAGGAAAAATCTACCATGTGATGGGTGAGATGTAATTCTACATAGGCATTTAGTTGATCAAGGGTGGCTGTATCACTGTCAATGTGACCTAAGATAGTAGGTGTATTCTCAACTATGTGCATTAGAAGAGGGTTTGTTGACGTTTTCTTTACTAACAGTTCAGTACAAAGGGATACCATGAAACAGGTGTCCTCCAACTCACTGTTTGGGGTGAAACGTGAAGCTGAGGTTGCTATCGAATCTGCGAGAAGGTTTTTCTCTCACGGGATTGCTTCAATTGATATGAAGTTAAATCCTTTGTTCAAATCTAATACTATTGTTTTGTAGAGCTGTAAGTGTTTAGCTCTAGTCTCATACACCTCAGAGACTTAGTTTACTACTAATTATGAGTCTCTTATCACTCTGATGTCATTAACATCGAGCCTCTTAGCTATGATGAGGCCAAGGAGGAGGGCTTCTTACTCAGCGCCATTTTTTCTACATTCAAAATTTAGTTTAAAGGTAAACAATAGGATCTTTCCTTCGGGTGAGGTAAAGATCACACCTACCCCAGCCCCATAACGACATCTATCTCCATCGAAATGGAGAGTCCAATATTTAGTTGGGAAGATGGATGTTGGGACATTTGCTATGTCTATTTCTTTTGCTTTGGTTACTTCTACCATGCAGAGTTCCTCTGCTGGAAGAGAACCAACTCCTAGGGTATATCCCATACCTACAGAATCAAATGGTAGGAAAATTGGTAAATCCCGTTCTAGCAATTTGATAATTTTTGTAGTAGTTCCTAGTGATACTGTTTCTACAACGTTAGCTTCCTCCTTGAGAGCTGGGATGCTCTTTGTAATCTCTAGTTCTGTTGTAGGTATTAATTTTTCTTTTGGTTTTGATTCGGTTGGCTTGTTAAGTTGGTTTGTTGGGAGTTCAAACTCAGAGTGAACACCTAGCCTTTTCTTCAGGTCTGCTAGGTGTATATCAAATGGTTTCATATCACCTTTTACTACGAATATCTTTCCTAAATGCAAGAATCTTACTTCTTGAAATAATGTAGAAGGGATTACCTTCATACGGTGTATCCATGGTCGGCCGAGGATCATATTATAGTTGGTTTCCCAATCTATAATATAAAACTCAGTTAGGATTGTTTTGGGTCCTAAGGTGACTGATAGTATTATGGTTCCAATCGAAGTGGCTTTAAGGCTACCATAGCCTCTTAGCGTATTCTGAGTTGTGGAACAATTTGTTTCTCCATACCCTAGCTTTTGAAGGAAAGAGAAGGGGACTATGTTAACTTCTGCCCCATTATAAACCATTGCACATTTAACATAGTTGTTATAAACCCATACTTGTAAATGTAAGGTTGGATCACCTCTGCGTGCAATCTCAGTGTCTGTTGGCATTTTTTTTATGTCAAATATAAAATCAGTATCCCTATCTAGCTGCCCTAGAGGGTGAATATCGAAGTCTATATGGTTTAATTGTGTTTCGGGAGGTGGAGTGATGTTAATTAAATGAACTAAACCTAATGCTTCTAAAAGAGCAGCCCTATGGGTAGGAGATTTCTTCAATAATTCCAAAAATGAGATGTGGGAGAAGGTTTTTGTTAGGTCATTAATTAAATCATAGGCACCTATGGGTTTTACTAATGTTTGTTGAATGTTATCTATCTTTAGCGGGTAACTTGGATTTGCCTGAGAGGGATACTATCATGTCCTCGTTATGGCTTCCACGTGTAGCTCAGTGTCTAACTCCACCAAACTGACTATTTTGGGTCATGGCTGACTTCCTAATTGCGGTGCAACAGGTGGATTTAGTGAAGTCGAGGCTTCATGATCATTGTTTCCTGTCATCACACCCTTGTTCATCCCATTTGGGTTTAATTTATTGTTATTGTGATTTGGGAGTGGATCATTGAAGATTTTGAGGGGAGTATTTTGAGGGGAGACTGCTCCCGTGAAAGTATTTGGCACAGGTGATGCAGGATATGCTAAGAACATATCTATGAAAATTTGTCTTTGTTCCTCTAGCAAACGTTGCATGAATTTATTGTAATCGTGGAAAGTCCTAGTGTCATGGCCTCAAATTTTGTCGAAACCAAAATACGAGTTAGGATTGTAATTCCTAGGTTGCTGGTTTGGCGCATGTTGTGGTCCAAAAATCTGATTAAACTGTTGACTATTAGGATTAAGGTTTTACGTTTGTTGTCTTTGGTTTTGGTTCTGGTTTTGATATCCAGTTGAGTTTTGACTGGGACCCTACATCTGGACCTGCTGCTATTGTTGTTGTTGTGGTTGTGGATGATTAAAATCCACTGTATTGATTGTTGGGGTAAAATTGTTGTTTTGTTGATTGTTAACCAATGGTGGAGTATTTACAATATTTTCCTTTTTAGCTTGGTTAGTTACTCCATCTATTGTCACTCTGTTATTTTTAAGGATTTTAGGTCCTTGATTGGCATTTACTGTCCTATGATAGGTCATAGTGTCTTGATTGGGGATGATTAACCTCCCATTTTTTCTGTACATCTTTTGGCCACTATCTATTGCAGCTTGATCTATTTGGAGGGCGCTCTGAAGTTCTTCATCGTAATTTCTTAGTGGGAACTTCTAGACTTCTTCCTTTATCTCTCTGCTGAGAGAATGAAGGAATAAATCGCATAGTTCCATCTGATCCATGTTTGGAGCACTTGCCGAAGAATAAAGGACTGTAAGCCATCTTTGGATGAAATGAGCAACATATTCATTGTGTTCTTGCTTAATATGTAAGAATTCCCTGATTCCTGTTCTCAACAGTTTATTCATGTTGAATGCCTTAATGGACTCTGAAACGAGTTGTTTAAATGAATGGATGGAAGCTTAAGGTATTATGTAGTACCAATCGAGGGCAATGTCCTCTAAAGTTTTGGGGAATATTTTAGCAACAACCCCATCCCAAGGGAGCAGTTCTCGAATGGATGTGGCATAGGCCTTAATATGTGCATTTGGGTATCCCTCCCCTTTATATTTGGGCAAATTAGGAAGAGGTCTTGGAAGTATGATGCCTCGTATGGTGAAGTCTAAAGGTTCTTTCAAATATTCTGAATAAGTTCCTATTGCATAGGTTTCGACCATCGATGGCGCTTGCTGAGGGGGTGGAGATGGAATGGGTTGTTGGTATGGCATAGCGTATGCATTTGTAGGGACATAAGGAAATCCCTATTGTTGAGAAAATATCTAGGGAGAAGAGAACATATCTCCTTGTGGTGACTTGGAATACATGTTTAAGTACGGAGGAATATTACCCAGGAACAAATTATTTTGTACTAGACCGGGAGGTATCATATTTTCTGCCAGAGTGACATTAGAAAACGTGGTTCTAGTTGGAGTTTATTGTGAATACTGAGGAGGCATGCCCAACGTGCCTATTCTTGTGAGGAGGTCTACTTGCATAAGATGATGTGGAGGGTTGGGGATTCCTATTTTCCCAAAATGTGAATTTTGATTTTCTTGAGCCAGTTCCAGCACTCTAACCTTTTCAGCCAAGGCTGAAATGACCTCTATTGGTGAAGACACAGTATTTTGCCTTACGGGCATTTTTTGCGTTGTTTGAGGTGGCAAAGGGGTATGATACCCCACTATGAATTGGTTATTATCCTTCCAAACTTCACTAAGGGAAATTCCTATTGGTAGTGGCATGGAGGTGTTTTCTCGAAAAGAGACCTCGGGTAGTGTTTGCAAACTTCCTATAGGTGGGTACATACTCTGAGAGTGTTGTTCACTCCTAGCATAGCCTGCTAAATGTTTTTCATTTAAAAATAGATATGGATCTGATTATCTGCTGATTTGTGGTCTAAGCAACACCTGAGGAGACGAACCAGATTCTCCTGTAAACGTCATGTTGTTTAAGCCTAAAGGCTCTGGTTGTTGTGTTTGAGCGAGCTGATCCAACTCCTCTATTTGGAGAGAAGAACTATATCTAGTCCTTGGAGGTGGAGTTTGTGTTGAAAACCGGTTAGTTGAATAGTTGTCACCCCATGCTAAGAGTGAGGGTGATGGTTGTCTATTTAGTTGATTGTAGTGTGCTTCAAGACCTAGGAGAGGTTTTCCATATGTATCAAATCCTGACATATTCGGGGGCTATATGAATACCCACAGAATAATGGGAAGGAGCGAAGATGGATGAAAGAATAAAAACTAAAAGAGGAAGAACTATTTGATTCACATTGGGTTCACCAATTTTGTACGATGGAAAAGTGACAAGCAAGCATGGGAATCTACAAGTAACTCTTCCTCACACCCGACCTCTCGAGGTCATGCTGAGATAGCCGGTGGGAATGGAATATGCGTGGGGTATAGACAAACTAGTTAGGTAATCTTATGTATTTGACACGCACTAATGGGATCTACGAGTCTAAGGCAAAGAAGGCCCTCCTAACCTGAATTGGTGTGATAGATCGGTCAGCGAGGATGACTACCCGAAGGATCCAATCAATATCGAGCTCTGGCGTAATCCGATCTATAGGTTGTGGGATACGTGGAAAATGACTTGGGATAGTTTTGTGTGTCTCCAGACAGGGTCATAAGATGGATGATGGATATATAGGGGATTCTATGGGTGATTCTCTGGCCTAGTCCAAAAATCCTTAGCTTGATTAGCTATTATGTCTAGTGAGGATAATTGTGCGATAATGGTCAGTGGAAGTGGAAAATATCTAAATACTAATGTGCATAAACCAACATCTACGTCTGATTGACCTATGGACTCGTTGGGTTGTGGGACCTGTGAATCACAGCCATAAGTTCATGGTCGTTGTGGACTTCTTATGGTCATGTGTGGAATTGATTCTTGATCCCTACTATCTAATAGTCGTATGCCTTTTCGGCCTCTATATTTAGAACTAAAAGTTGTGCAATCTTCTCAGAGTACCTTACAGGCGTTCTGGCAACTTGAATTCTTAGGCTAGTGTCTATGTCAATGAGGATATCTCCTGCATCTGGATGTGGGACCAAAGGATCACAACTGAATGCTTTCTCTCTTTCAAGCCCTTCTACAGTCATGCAGATATCTATTTAGGGCAATCTGTAGTTTGGCTGGTTTGTCCAAAATGCATGTGCTTGGTCATCTTCTATGTTTAATCCTCTTAACTGTGGGCTGATTTCTTGTAGGTATGTTGTTGTTCGGAAGACTTGGATTCTAAGATTCTGATATATATCAGTTATTGCTGTAACAAGATTGGGTTGAGGCATGATTGGCTCGAATACGTATTCTCTGGGCTCCCTAGGTCCCACAATTTTCATATGAAAGAAATAATATAAATCTAACAAAGTTAAAGTAAAATAATTATACGAAATATATCCACAGCATATATATAAATTCCCTATTTTTGTATTTTTGGTAAACTATTGGATGAAATTGAAAGATCAATTATTTTAAATATCTAGAAATTGACAATTAAACTAATAACGGAATTAAAACAAACAAGGCAGACAAGTATAGCTACTTGATTGTGCAGTTGTAGATATATTCTAAATAACAAAATAACTGATCTAATCTATTTGAAAGACTTCCAATCCTACCTCAAAAGTGAGGAATGAATCATAGTTTCTCAGAAACTATCAACCCCCACAACTTCCCCGGTAATATCGAAAGTGAGATTAACTTAAATGAAATGATTCACTATTCTATTTGGTATATTTTAACTAGAACTTTGAAAGCTTGAACCTAGATTTTACAGAACAGTGGCGAATCCAATTGTGTGTGGCTTTGTCCCCTCAATGTGGTCTCCTCATTCCTTTGTTCTCACGTGAATCCAGAAAAGCATGTAATGCTAGCATCAACAGAAGTAGGTATTGGAACAATGGCAGCTTTGGGTGTAGACTGAATACAATGTGAGTAGGAGAGGGATTGTGCAAGAGAAAAAAGCTTGGATTATGCAATTCCTAGTGGGATTTATTGCAAGTCATACAACACAAAACATCCAAAACCTGAAACTATCCTTCTTGATGAACAAAAATTGCAACTCTAATGGCTTCAGACTGAAAATGAAACTATCCTATCTCAAATGATTGTATGAAATAGTAATAACACTAGCACAAGAAGATCATGTAGCTTCTAAACAACAAAACAACACTAACTATGCATGCAACAAATAAAACTAATATAATTCCTACGTAAGAACTGAACGACTAAAATTGAAATGAGAGAATGAGAGGAAAATTTTGAGGGGCCATTTACTTGAGAACCAACCAACTATTTATAGAATTCCCATTTACCCAAAGGTGAAATCCAAATTGAACTCCTTTACAATAAACAATGGAAAAACACTATTCCAGGGAACCAAAATCATAAATACGAGCAAAGGCGGTGAAAAAAGCTGGTAAATGTCAAAATTTTACGTGAGTTGTGATAAAAGGAACGTTCTGGAAAAATGCGTGAAGAACCACTGCCCTGAGTAGCGTAGTACCATACAATTTTGGGTATATACAGTGTCCTCCACTCTCACATGACTTGTCACCTACTGCGAGGTGAGTGATCAACTATTCGACATTGCATGTATGCACCTTATTATAGTCACACACTATCCAATTCCGTAGACTGGGGGTTATCAATGCTCTTCTCAGGTGTTGTATTTCTTACAGATGATCCATAAGGATCTAAAATGACTCTACTTCATCAAATCAGTCAACATGAAGAAGGAAAATAAATAAATGAAGGTTTTGTCTTTATAGTAACAGGACCTTCGCTCTGTGTAGAGCAGCGGTTAAAAAACCACCACCCAACAGAAGAGGAGGTTTTGAGACCACCGATCTGCAGTGGGCGACGATCCTGGCTCTTTTAGACAAAAAATAAAAATATGAAACGAACAACCCCAAAATTTGAAAGGTTGTCTATGTCTCTTCTCCTCCACGACCTTTCCCATTCTCCAATGCATGGGAGGACATGAGAAAGGCTATAAATACATGTTTGTAGAAGAGGAAAAGACAATTGAAGCATGAAAGCAAGTGAGAAATAAGTTCTTAGTGTTGGTATTGTGTTTTTTATAAGAAAGGAGTGTTGAGACATAGGAAGCAAGTAATTAGGAGGAAGTGTGAGATATTATCTATTTCTCTTTCATACTTATTGTAAATTCTATACTTATTATTTTGAATTGGCCAATAAAAGTGGGAAGATAGAGTAATTGCCCTTCCCGACTGGATTTTCCTCCTTTGGAGGTTTCCAGGATAAAACTTGTTGGTGTTTATGAGTTTATATTCTTTCTTTTCCCGCAATTGTGGATTCTAAGCATAAGAAAAATTCATTCACTAGAAATCTTTGTCATTTTCTAATAGAAATTAGAACAACAACGTTAATTTTTAATTCTGTGGATAATTCAAAAGTTGAAGAGCTTACAGATCATTTTGGTATCAGAGCCAACAAGTATCCAAGACTATGGTATTCGTTCTTGGATTTATATGATAGTGACGAGATCTAAAGGAGAAGAGGCTTTACCTTGTGATCCAGAAATTTCTACAAAGAAGTGGAAATAGAGAAGTTGGGGACAAATGGAGGAAGAGAACTTGGTTTGTAGAATCAAGATGTTGGAGACCATGATGGATAGGATGTTTAGAAGGAAAGAAGAAATTGTAGAAGATAGATTTTGTCATGCAAGAATCCATGGAATCAGTGGTTTGAGGCTTAGCTGAAAAGTTTGGCATAGGGAAGAGCCACCATGAGGAAGATTATGGGGAAGAGAATGAAGAAGAGACTTCAAACGCAAGAGAAAAGGTAAAATCTGACCATACTCCTTTTAAAGTTGAGACAAAATTTGAGATTAAAATCTTTGAAGGAAAAGTAGATGCAGAGTTGCTTGATAAATGGTTAAAATAGTTAGAATTCTACTTTAGCATCCATTATGTCACTAAGGAACAGAGGATCACCTTTTCACATCTCAAAATGGAGGGACACACTCTGGTTTGGTGGGAAACCCATCTAGCCACTTGTGAAAAGAAGAAGCATCCTATTGTGAAATCTTGGCAAGAATTTAAAGAATTATTTAGAGCTAAATTCTATCCTATTGGCCACAAGACTGACCAAATGATTAAATGGAATTATTTTAGACAAGGCAGTGGTCAAAGTGTGTAGGACTATACTGCAGAGTTTCGAAGGAAGACCATGTTGCTAAACATGGACTTAGAGGATGAGGATATTCTGACTAAGTACTTGGGAGGACTTCACACTCACCTTCGAAGATAAGTCATCTCCACAAATCCCAAAGATCTCAACGAGGTGTGTGTGTAGGCATACTACATAGATGATGAAAAGAAGAAAAGAGAAGTAGAGCCAAGGGAAAAGCAGTCAAAAAATCAGCAAAAAAAGAGTATGGGCAAACAAGTAACAAGGGTAAGTGGAAAGGGAAAGGTAAAAAAGCTGCCACTACTTTAAATAATTGTAAAGATCCCAAGAATTTTTGTAAGAATTGTGATATCAATGATCATACTAATGCTACATGTTGGAATTTACATCCATAATTACATCCGAAGAATTGAACCAAGAACTCAAATAAGTCCATGAAAGCTATAAAAAACATAAGGGGAGGTAGAAATCGAAGATGAATTTGATGTAGATGAAAGGCTTGGATGCATGACCACTAACATGGACAACCAGGAAGAGGAGATGAATAGACTATTCCAGATCAAAATCCAAATCAAGAGAACTAAGGTAAATGCTTTGGTTGATACCGGTTCTCAGTATAACTTGATTTCTGAAGCAGTTGTAAAGAAGCTTGGTCTTGAGACTTACAAGTATCCACACCCTTATCCTTTGGGTTGGGTGAAGAAGGGTGTTGAAATTAAAGTAACAAGAAGATGTAAGGTCAAGTTTGAGATAAATTCCCAATATATTGATGTTTTTAAAGCTAACGTTATTCCACTTGATGATTTTGATGTTGTGTTCAGGATTCCTTACTTGTATATTAGGGATGTTATATTTATGAGAAGGGAAAAATGGTATAGGTGGGTCAAGGATGGGATCAGATATAACATCCGAGTGTACCAGCATAAGACATGGGTTACTATGGTGAATGCTAACCAAGAAAAATGACTTATTCATTCAAATCATAATCATTTTTGTTTACTTTTGTTAAAGGATAAACAAGATGGGGTATAATTTTCAGAGATTTCTAACCAGGGAAAGCATGATTTGGATGATATTATTCAGTCTTTTTAGGAAGGATTTCAAGCTCCCAGTGGGTTACCACCAAAATGGTAAGTAGAGAATGTGATTCAACTATTTCTAGAGTCCCCTCTACTGAACATCAAATTATATAGGAAATCCTTGCTTAAGACTACTAAAGTAAAGAAACAACTCCAAGAACTACTAGACCAAGGGGTGATACATTCGAGCACCTCACCAAGTGGTTCGAATTTTGTGATGGTGTCAAAGAAGGATGGTTCTTAGAGAATTTACATTGACTACTGTGCTTTGAAAAATATCCCCATAAAGAATAGGTATCCACTTTCCCGCATAGATGATCTCTTGGACCAACTTCAAGATGCCAAATTCTTCACGAAGTTGGATCTCAAGTCTGGTTATCACAAAGTTAGAATGAAGGAGGAGGATATATGAAAGACTACCTTCAAAACAAAATAGGGTTTGTATGAATGTTTAGTACTTCCTTTTGGGTTATGGAATTCACCCGCTACATTTATGAGATTGATGAATGATGTATCACATGATTTCATAGATTCATGTGTCATTGTATATCTAGACGATATCTTGATTTTTAGTGCCACATGGGAAGAACATCTAACTCATTTACAACAAGTCTTGCAAGTTCTCAGGGAGAAACAATTACTTTGTAATATGAAGAAATGTGAATTTTCCAAACAGTCACTTTTCTATCTTGGGCACGTGGTTGGAGGAGGAGATCTATGAGTGGATCCAAAGAAGATGGAAGCCATCACTAATTGGCTAACACCAATAGGAGCCACAGAGACTAGGAGTTTTGTGGGATTAGTACAATAGATGCAGAAGTTCATTCCGAGCTTTTACAGGATTGTTGCACCTCTACACATAGTGGCCAAAAAGAGTAAGGGTTTTGACTTGGGTAAGGAGCAAGAAAAATATTGAGTTATTGAAATACAAGATTAGTCATGCTCCAGTACTTGTTGTTCCTAATTTTTAGCAGCCTTTCAAAGTAGAGACAAATGCCAGTGATTACCCTATGGGTGTAGTGTTGCTTCAAGGAGGTAAACCCATATGCTATCATTTTGAAACTTTCACTTCAGCATTTAAAGGATATTCAGTATATGATAAGGAAATGTATGCACTAATTCAGGAAATTAAAAAATGGAAGCATTATTTGTTGGGTAAAGAAACTATTATGCACACTAACCACAAAACTCTCTAGTTACAAGCACAGTCTAAATTGTAGCATGAAAGGCACTACAAATGGATGGGGTTCCTTCAATAGTTCCATCTGGTGATCAAATAAAAGAAGGGTAGTACAAAATTTGTGGTAGACATGTTGTCTAGGCCACCCACACAAGAGAAGTTATCCTATTTGGCCACTATCTCTCAGATCAAGCCCTTCACAAAGGAAGCTTATAGAGAGGTATATGCCCAAGACAGAGACTTTGGGGTGACATTTCAGTTGTTGCAGTCCTAAGGGATAGAAAGAACAAGGATTGAAGATTTTTATCTCAAGGATGGTTTTCTCTACTGATGGGAAAGCTTTGCGTGCCTAAAGAATAAGTACTTATATTGATGAGGGAAGCACATAACTCGAAAGTAGCAGGAAATTTCGATGTTGGTAAGACCCTAGCCCACTTGCAAAGGTATGTGTATTAGCCCAATATGCAAGAAGAAGTATCAAAATTTATACGTGGATGTAAACTTTATTGTACCAACAAACCTAAGACTAGGAAGGAGGGTTTGTATATGCCTTTTCCAGTACCTACTCATCTATGGGAGGATATTTCTATGGATTTTGTAAGAGGATTACCTATGTCTAAACATGGCCATGACTATCTCTATTTTGTTTTTGATAGATTCAGTAAGATTTGTATTCTTATGGAATGTAAAAAGACAATAAAAGAACATGAGGCATCAAATCTTTTCTTTGCTAATGTATGGGTGCATTTTGGTTTGCCAAAGTCTATTGTTTCTGACAAGGATTCCAGTTTCTTGAGGACATTTTGGACTACTTTGTGGGAGAGGATGGATACTAGGTTACAAAGGAGCACAAATTTCCATCCAAAGACATATGGACAGACATAGGTGGTGAACAAGAATTTGATACAGTTAATCAGAGGGTATAGCCACAAATACCCAAGGACTTGGGATGAGTCCTTAGCCTACATTCAACATTCCTATAACCGGGAAATAGACACATCCACTATGAAGTCACCATTTAAAGCATGCTTAAGATATCTACCTACAAATCCACTGGACATAGTAGTTGGGTAGTAGGATGAGGATGAGACATGAGACACAGAGGTGACTAGAGAAAAAAAATTCATTGAGAGGATCTAAAAAATCCATCTCAAAGTCAAAGAACAACTAGATAAATCTCAAGCCAAGTACAAAGCTAGGCACGATCAACATAAGAGGGAAAATAAGCTTCATGTTGGAGATAGAGTTTGGATTTACTTGAGAAAGGAGAGACTATAAGGTCAAACATGAAATCTCAAGCCACTACAATATGGGCCCTTCACCATATTGGAGCATGTTGGAGAAAATGCCTTTCGACTTGATTTACCGGCATTTATGAGGATGTACTTTGTAGTAAACTATGAGAGCTTACACCTATATGAGCCATCTATGCTAGATGAAGATGAAGGAATAAATTTGCTACCTTCCATTGAGGATTGTGTCTTGGACTCATGGGCCGAATTAGAGGAGGATGTAGTGTAAAGGTTAGAGAGACTAGGAGAGGTCCACAGGAGTCTTAGCAGATTGGACTGAAAGGAAAGACACCAAGGCAGACATGGTAGTACTCGAAGGAGCAAGCGATGGAATTATTTCCTCATCTACTCCCTCACTAAGATTTTATGGTACCAAAATCATCCTAAGTAGGGGAGGTATGATCCATAGGGATCCAAAATGACTCTACTTCATCAGATCAGTCAGCACAAAAAGGAATATAAATGCATAGAGGTTCTATCTTTATAGTAATAGGACCATCACTCTGTGTAGAGTGGCAGTTATAGAACCGCCGCCCAACTAGGTTGGAGGTCCTGAGACCGTCGTTCTGCATTGGGTGGTGGTCCTGGCTTTTTTGGACAAAAAATAAAAATATGAAACAAACAACCCTAGAATTTGAAACGTTGTTAGTGTTTCTTCTTCTCCATGACCTTTCCCATTCTCTAGTGCATGGGATGACATGAGAATGGATATAAATACATGTTTTTAGAAGATAAAAAGACCATCAAAGCATGAAAGCAAGTGAGAAAGAAGTTCTTAGTGTTGGAATTGTGTTTTTTAGAAGAAAGGAGTGTTGAGATAGAGCAAACAAGCAATTGGGAGGAAGTGTGAGATATTATCTACTTATCTTTCATACTTATTGTAAATTGTATACTTATTGTTTTGAATCGGCCATTAAAAGTGGTAAGAAAGAGAATTTTCCCTTCCCGACTAGTTTTTCCTCCTCTGGAGGTTTCCAGGATAAAACATGTTGGTGTTTATAAGTTTATATTCTTTCCTTTCCTGTAATTGTGGATTCTAAGCATAAGAAAAATTCATTCAATAGATATCTCTATCATTTTCTAATAGAAAGTAGAATAGTAATGTTAATTTGGGATTGTATGGATAAGTCCAAAGTTGAAGAGTTTACAGATCAATAGACACATTATCCACTGAGTCTGACATTTTGTATTATTACACCCTTCTTTTTGTGCACCTTGCACTTCTTTCTTCTACATCATGGAGGGTGCTCTTTGAATACTTGAGCATCATGGGATTGCATTATAACCTCCACCACTTCTCACTGGGAGAGAGAACAATTCATCTTGGTGTGATTCTATGGAATGCTACTTTGCCCATGAGGATATTTCACACTTCTTGATTGGGCTAGTTCCTGCACCCACTGATCATCATCATCTTGAGGAATTTCTCGACACTTGTAACCATATTGTTGATCACTTGATGATGCATGTCTCTAGACCTCTCCACTTTCACATGGTAGACTCAGGTCCCCCCCATCGTATCTAGAGCATCCTTCAGTCATTTTATAGAGACCCTTCACATAATTCCATCCTTTTTGTTGATGTTGATCCATTTATCTCCTCTTGTTCTTTTTGTGATGGTAGTTTTTTTGAATTAGAATTGTTTGATTCTACTTTTGATGATGAGGATTGTGCACCCATTTTTGATGTCGAGAGTACTATAGAGGACTTCTCTCTTCCTTCTCTCACTATTTCAGAGAGTGTTAACACTTCCCACATCTCATCAAATACCGAGCAGTCTCCCTCTTAGCCTCATACTTTCATTGCACCTGCCTCCTTTCCAATTCTAGTGTGCAAGGCCCCTTTCACTCCTCTACCTTCATTGGATGAATTATACCTATCTAAAATTGCTATTTTGTTTGTTGAGCCCCCTCATTGGGATGAGTATCTGCCCAAACTTTTTCATCTTTTCGCAAAGTCCACTTGTGATGCACTACAAGTTCCTCATCCTTCTACAAGTTCCTTAGAGGAGTTCATCATCTCTATTGTTGGGAGTGCCCCTTTTGGTATTCTTATCACTTCCAATTTTTCGAAGATCTTCATTGATCAACCCTTGCTTGTGGATTCCCTTTCTGTTGTGGAGGTTATTTTATTTCCTTCACATCATTTGGACATCCTTTCTATGGGTGTTCACTCTTCACACTCTGACAGTTCTATGCATGTGGCATTACCTTTGGTTCCTTGGTGATCATTTTCTAGACCTATGTCACAGTTTCGTGGACTAGACTTAGAGTTCTTATTGCTGCTGCCTTTAGTTTCCTTCGTGGAGTGGGTAGACTTCCAGTACTCCATTTATATCCTTCCTAAGGGCAGACACACAATTGGTGTGGGTGGCTATTCTTCAGTCCAGAGGTAGAGGATCTTGTCATTGACACTCTTCTTGGAGATTCCCTAGAGTTACAAAGTTTAGATTCATCCATGACATCTTCTGCATCCCTCTTGTCTCCCTCTTCTTCTCTCTCCTTCTTTCTGAGAGATTGACCCTTTGTACATGGGTACATTTTTAGGATTTTCTATTACTGGGACCCATCTTTGGCATCTTTCTTAGATTAGAGAGTGTGTTTTTATCTTGTGGTGGATTTTTTCCCGCTAGGTTTTCCTTCACTGCTTGGGACCCTTCTTGTTGCACATGGGTACCTCATCAAGCTTTATGCCAGGACCCATTTATCTTTTTTGAATTTCCACCTCATCCTAATTTTCAATGAAGGGGGAGTGTTGGTGTGAGTTATTTTCCACATCATCAAGTGAGTCATGTCACTTAGGTGAGATCGTAGGTCCACGTGTCATTTAGGGATCCTCATTGGATTTAGTTACGCATCAGTGCATCATAGTCATCATTGGGAGTTACTTTTCTATTTTGGGAATGTAACTCCCCCTCTGCACTTGAGTTGTCATGATTGCAGCACTGGGGGTTAATCAACACCTCATGTATGTACACCCCATTTGATCTATGAGATAGAGATATGTTTGTGGCTTAACAAGGTTCTTCTCATTTGTCAAATCTTTGCATGCACTTTTGGTTGATTCTCACTCCTCCTGATATCTCATCACGGTGTCATTCATACATTCATTGATGTGCATGTTGTCCCTTGTGATCCTCACATTTCAGGTTTTCACACCCTCCTACAATTCTTAGTATATCAATATCTTTTTCTATATACACTTGCCCATTCAATTGGTCTCTGGAAGTGAATGTTGATCTCTTACATCTCCTTTCATGTTGCATGATTCTCAACATTGTATGCCTTACCAGTCCTACCAAGGCTCCTAGGGGCATTTAGCTTTCCTACTCTCTACACATCACATGTTCTATTGTTACATCATTTAATTTACTATAAATTTACTTTTTGTTACTATATACACGCTTTGATATACTACTTATCTTTCTAACATACTAACATGTGCTTCATGTGTAGTATTATATTTGCAGGACTCTATTTAATCATGGTAATTTGATACATTTTTTTACTATTGTTTGTAGGCTATGCCCTATTTATTGAGCGATCATTGTATGCTTTTGGTCACTTTGGCCTTGATTTTCTTATGACATTGTGAAAAATGTCCTATGTATGAAACTCACTTTTCGCGGTCCATCTTTTCTTCTTACTTGTTTATTACATTCTTTTCTATAACATGTTATCTACTTTTACTACTAACACTTTCTACTATCCTAATTTGTTTACATGTGCCTTGGTTTCTACCAAGCACATCCCCTACCCCCTGCAGGTATCCATTTCAGATCAACATCTGGTCCTCTCCTCTAGACCACATTCTCGTATATACGCTGCATATGCCCCAAATGAGAGGGAATACATTACTTGAACAAATCAACCCTACAACAACTCAGAGCTATAGTTCAAATTATTATAGTACAAAAAAAAAAATACATGCATAAAGATAAAATAGTCCAAAAATAGATTTGGACTTCACACTTAGTATGGACACTAGTGCCCAGACACAAACACTAGCACTTGGGTACTCCTATCCTCCCCTGTGTGCTAATGTCTTGAGGGCAGAAATAGGTAATTTCTCAGTATAGAAAAATATTCAACAATTTACAACACACTTCTCTAGTATCAAGAACTTGCTTCCAAACACATAATTCATTCTATCTCTTACAATTAGTACAATACAGAACAACACATAACTAATCATTATGTACCATATGCAATGGTGCTCATTTGCGAAGCAATCATGGAAGGAGAGAAAAACTAGGCCTCTCTTTCCAACAATCTTATCTTGGCATGATATCACTCAAAAAATTCACTCTTGGTGTGATATCGCCCAAAAAAATCACTTTCGGTGTGAGATCGCCTAAAAAACTCCCTCTTGGAGTGAGATCACCCAAAAAAATTACTCTTGGTGTAATACCACCCAAAAAACTCACCATCATCATCAAATCTAGCAAATGATGACAAATTATCTATCCCTTACACTCTTATACATCAAGTGCACACTCTCCTTTTACATACTTTTACAAACTTTACTTACTTATACATGCATTACTTTGATTTTCATATACAAAAATTGGAATAATTTTTTACTCTTCTTTTATAGGTCTATCCTTAATACACAACCAGAAGCATCTTACACAAGCACAATAACAGGTACAAGCTACACATATGATTCACCCCTAAGGTCCACTTCCATTTCCTAGTCTCCACACTTCACTTTGCGATTACTTCACACTTTACTTGTCCACTTGGCACATTATTTTCCACACTCTCTACATGATTACAAGGTACACATCTTCTATCTATTTTATGCTATCGAGTATAAAGTGGGGGAAAATGTAGTCACAAAATCTATGCACTTGGGTAGATTTCTAGGTCCTAAAATCATGCTAGCATTTACATGGTTCCTAAGCAAGAAAACTAGTGATTGAAAACTCCTTTTAGATTTATGATTTGTCTTCTACACTTTTATTAGATTTATACATCTAGCACTCTTGTCGACATTTGTATTTTTTTAATCTTTCTATGGCCTTGGACACTAACACCTAGTTGGGACACTAGTGTCATGTGCTCCTATCCTCATGGGTTCTCATGTCCCTCTTTACCTCTTTCTTATCGTTTTGTACCCATTTCAATTCTTAATTAATTTTTACTACTGTGGTTCATCCTTTCAGTTGTCAATTACGAAATTTAAACAAGGGAATCATATAAATACACGGTTATGTTTTTAAAATAAAGGACCAAACACTAAGCATAATGTAACATCACCTAATATTATATCCAAAGGCATAAGAGCATCAAAGGCATCCATCTAGCACACATACAAAGGACACGGGTTACATCACTTCTGCATACACAAAACAGGAGAGGAAGTCTATTCTATTCCATCCCACACATTCTATACATCTGGTACATTCTATTTCTATCCCAATATCACCGTGAAATTATCACAAGGTTATCCTAGGGCATCATTTCTACACACACAAAAAAATACATGGAGTCTAAGATGTAATGTAGTGCTTGGTTGTAAGATCACTCTTTGGTTGACTGTCAGGGCCAGTCTGACTCTGCATTATGTATTTTCCTTTTTAGGTTTGATGTAGTTTCTGGGTATGTGTAGGTGAACTTATTTTTTACTGGTTACATGTACATTCACAGATCAGACAATGAATCTAGAGTGATTAACATAAAATTATAAAGAACATCATCCATACCTAAACTATCCAGATCCACAACATCTACCTGGACACCAGCACCTAGATCTAGACACTAGTACTAGGCATTCTTGTCATCTTCTAAGTGTTCATGTCATGTGCAGTTTCATAATCTAAAATATCCAGTGAGAATTGATGACACTCTGCTTAGTCTTTTTTAGCTATCCACCTACCCAGATCACTTCCTGTTCATTCAGAAATTAGCTAAGTACTCTAACCTCTCCTCCTCACTTAGGGTTTTATATTGCACATGATTTTTTGCTTGTGTCTTACTATATATTAGCATTTTCACATCATTTATTACAATAGTTACTCTTAAATTAAGTATTTAATTCTATTTTTATTTTAATCAACGTGATTATTTATGAAATTTCCTTGTAATATTCTAATCTATTATCATATTTTTCAAAAAAATTATCTATGTGTGTGTGTAATTTTTTTTGTTTCCCAATGTTTTAACATGAAGTAGGGATCACTTGTAACTAAACATGGAATGAAATTTTTCACACAACCTAAAAATATTAGTTTTTAAATCCACATACCTTTCACAATACTTAGAAATATCCAAGATGTGACACCTTGTCAAAACTAGGAATTAATCAAAATTATAGATTATAAGTAGATTTATTGGAGTTTGAAGAATTAACTGTGAATTAAATGTCGAAATAAAAAATAAAAAACGTAGAATTTAAATTGAACACTTGAACACATATTCAACATGGAAAAACAATACATAGTAAAGAACCCAGCACTATCTAGTAAAATTGAAATTACAGTGCCTAATCATTAAAGTTCAAAACCCAACATTACCTCTTTTCTCGTTCCTTATAATTCCATTCGAGAATCACTTAGAATATTTGAATGACCATGATAAAATAATTTATTGTACTATTTACAAATGGAAATCACCTTATAAAATATGGGTGAATTTGGTTGCAACCGAGAGGTTGTCCTCAATCACTCTTCCTAACCAACTTAATTAGCTGTTAAAATTTGTAATAATTTTATATATAATATTTATAAACTTGGGATCAAGTTGTGCAATAGTTATATGTATTAATTTATGTCCAAGGTTTCTCTGATAATAGATGTTTATTTTTTAAGCTCAGCACCACTAAGGGAATGAATACAAAACACATAGAGGTGTAAGTTTTTTTTCACAAAAATAAGAAGTGCAGACATGGAAATAACATGTTATGGAGGTGATTAGAGAAATGAGTCTTGGTAGAATAGTGCAGCGATCGACGTTGTGAAACGTTTGCAATCTAGGGTGGATTTTGGGAATTCATAGCTACAAGTTTCTATAGAAAAAAAAGGTTCCATTCCTTAAATATTTCCCTCAAACAAGAGGTAGTATTTTTTCCATTTAAAACTACTTTTTTACTCTAGATTTGCTACACTGATTTTTGGAGCCATGCTTGGAGGGAGCTCTGTGATTTCTTATATGGGATCAAAGGTGCCATATTTGGTATAGGGGTATGATTTAAAACTGTTATGCAAGAGTCCATAGAGGTATTTAAAAGGAGGATGGTGTTGTTAGATATGGTACTAACATGTCATTCAAAACAAAGTCACCTATAAAGAGATGTCAGAATAAGGTTGGATCTATCCAATGTCAAGTAAAATTGGGTATAACTCACCAATATATATTATTCGCTAATGAAAACCAATCTTGTTACTTACCAAGGTGATATGGGGGATCTAATAAAGTACCTCTCCCAATGTAAGGGCTTATGATTTACAACACAATCCTTCAAGGTAAAATAAACCCTTCATTATGAAAATATGTTAAATTTGGATAGCTTTCAATTTTTCTAGAGGATGTGATCCAAGTGTTTGAAGAAATTTATGATGGTGTGTGTTCCTAAGATATGATATGAAAAATTATTTTCATAACTCTAAGACATGTTATGAATGAGAATACCTTCCTAAGGATATCTTTTATCAATAATTAGCATTTGTTCTGGTTTAGATGTGAGTGCTAGGATGTGTAGCAGCCTAAACACCTACAGGATATATGTGGATGATGGATGGATAAATGGTAGATATTTTTATCTCCTTTAATATGTCACGAGAGGAGACACATCTAGTAGTTTATTCAAATTACCCAACTACAGATATAAGGATTTTCATCTATGAGGGTCCACATCAAATTGATATTTCTAAAAAAGATTCATCAAGTGATAATTTGTTTTTGTTTCATGGTAATGGATTTTTGAATTTGTCAACAATTAAATGGACCATGGAGTATGTGGGTAGGATAAATTTGAGGAGAATGCTAAATTTTGGCTCAAAATGTAACATTTTAGATAGTTTTTAATCCTATTCTTTGTGAGTCAGGATTAGGGTGCCTAGAATCAGATACTTCAAAATATCTGATACACAACACTTTGTGGAGCCCCCTAATTTATCTTAATTTGAATTTAAGAATAATCCCACTTCTCTACTAAAGGTGTTGTATTATGATACAAAAGAAATGTTTGGGTATTATGTGAGAGATTGTGGATAAGGAGCTTTTGAAAAAATGCCCTAGGTTTATTGGTTGTCAACTAGATTTAGGTGTATTATCCAGTGAGTGCCAAGAATTAGTTGCTCTATCATTCATGGGAGGTGATAATACATGTAGGAAATGCCACAAGGTGATTAAGAGGAAGGAATAAAAGGTAAAAATGGTTATTGGATCAGTGTGGACTAGATAACTCAATTATTGAGGAATGCATTAATTGGGAAGTTTTTTTAGATGGAAGATTGCTTTCTTAAATCTAAGAATGATTGGATACAAATACATTTGAATCCTATGACATGGTATGATATGTGTTACCATTTTTTAATTAAAGGTTGGACCAACTTCAACTTTCAAGCAAAATGGGATGCAAATAAGATTCTAAAAGACTAATTTTTCTTGGGTTTTGGCTTTTTGTCCCTAAAACCTTGACATTCTATCTTAGACACATGTTTGGATTTATCCACCACTATCCCAATTTGGGTTAAGTTTCTTATCCTTACGTTGGAGTTTTAGATGGATAATCTTTTGAAGGAGGTGGGAAACACACTCAAAATGACATTAAGAGTTGACACTTATTTCTTGACTAGATATAACTGATATGTATAAAAATTTCTCATTAATATTGATCCTAGAGAAGGTCTTCTAAAAAATTGGGATTTGAGATTTGGAGTTGGTAATAATCCTAGTTGTTAGATTATTCAAACATTCCTTTATATGTACTTGTTTCCATATCTGTGGTCATGATGGTGTTGATTTCTCCCACCCTTTTATCCTCCAATGGTGGTGGAAGAAAGCATATTTTCACACTAAGACCCATTCTCTAGAGAATATACTTGTGCACAAGGGACTAGTGGATCCAATTTAGAAGGATGTTATTCTAAGAGGGATATATTTGAATACTAATTGTCACAAGATTCGACCTCTAGGTGGTTTGACTATTTTGAATCAAGGTCTCCTTATTACTTATGAAGAATCAATTCTTAAGAAAAATAGTTATTTTTAGTTTTATCTATAGGCAAAAGAGGAAATTTCTCCAATATAAGCTATCACAACTAAAAGGAGAAGGATAAAAATGCACTCATTACTCAGGGAAAACCTTTTGAAAATGATCAAGAGAATATGGAACATTTTCATTCTTTCTTATTTTTATGATTTATAATATGAAGGACTAATTTTTTTACAATCCTGACCAACCTCATCTGAGGTTATATCTTCATTTCATGTTTCCATAAAGGAAATAAAGATGGAAAAAAAACTATTCTGGTTTGATGCCATCTTAGAAGGGGAATTCACTATTCTAGTTCTGATACGAACTTAGACTCTAGGGGTTTTAAAAATGAAGACAGATCAATACATTTATATGTTTGTAATATTCTTTAAGGTAGATGGAATAGTAGAAATCCCTTACATTCAAAGGAATTTGATCCAAAATTTTAGGGGGTATAATCTGAAGGGATTGGGATTATATACTCTTAAAGGTTGGTTCACCACTAATGTTCGTATAAATTCACATACTCATAAGACCAAAGAGATATCAATTATTGAATTTCATCAAGGTAAATAATGTTTTATCATAATGGTCCTTAAAGAGTATAATCCTTCCTAAGATGTTCCTTAATGATTGTCCTCTTTTTTAATATTAGGGGACTAGACAGTAAAGTTAAAATGTTGGCCTTAGCTAAAATTATAAAGGTAGAGAAACTAGAAATTATACTACTTCAAGATACCATGGGGTTTGGTGATTTGTTAATTGGTTGTCATAAGAATACTCTTAAGGATTGGTACATCATTTAATTTCTCCTTTGTCCAATATGGAGATATTATTACTGGACGTAGAATTTGAGTTTGAACTTAAAAAACTCCTTTGTTGTATTTTTAGGTCTATGAACTAAATTCACTAGAAATGGTTTGGGACATCCTATTACTTTAATAAATGCATACAAAAATTATGAATGGAAGTATAATTTTTAGGGGAAAAAACATTTTCTTCGTAAGTGAATACAAATGGTATTTTGATTCTCAAGGGTGGCCTTATTTTTTCTATGAATAGAAGTGAAGTTTGAGGGGATGTAAATAGGGTTGACAACACAGATGATTTTTTTCCCCTCCATATTTAATTGGCTGGATTGTTTTATGTGGATCCCATCTACATTAGATACACTTGGATAAATAATTGATTTGGGAAATAATCCATCTCAAACTACCTTGATAGATTCCTTATTTCTAAAAAGCTTCTACAATCTGGATTTAGAGTGAGTACATGGGTGACAACAAGAGGGACTTGAGATCACATCCCTATATTTCTTTAGTTATAAATTTTTGATTACAATACTTTTGATCCCTTAAAATTTAACCCTTGGATGGATTTTGGAGAAATAATTTTAGGAAAATTTCACAAACTCTTGGAAGTACTATGATAGAAATCTTAATGCATACACCTATAGACAATTTGTAGAGCCACTCAAAGTTGTCAAAAGTAAGGTTATCACTTGGGCTAGTGAAAGACTATGAAATAAAGACAATATTATGAAAGAGGTTGAGAAGGAATTAGATGAGGTTCTTAATGAAAATACTAAGGGCAATTTCAGTGAAATTGAAACTATTAGGATGAGGAAATTGGAGGATAGAAAGAGAAAGTTTCTAAACAAACTAAGAGGTGAGATGGATAATTACAATCCAACTGCTTAGTTGGAATTATGTGATGAAAATATTATATATTTTCATTTGCTTCATAATTATATAAAGAACATCAATACCATATGGGACATGTAGAAGGAAAATAAAGAGGTTGTGAGTGGTTTCAAAGGACTTTCTAATTTGGGAGTCAACCATTTCAAGTCATTATATAAAGGAACTGAGAGTGTTAATCTTTATGAAATTGGTAAGGTGACCTCTTTGTTTCCATAATTTATTACATCTAAAAAAACTTGATATTATTTCAATAATTTATTTAGATGAATTGATGATTGTGTTATAATCCTTCCAAAAAGACAAAATTCTCGGCTTATATAGGTATACCATTGAATTTTTCTTAGGATTTTATTGAGTTGTTGGGTGATGATTTGTTATGGCTGATTGAAGAAGTGAGAGTTTGTGGAGAGTATTATAAAAAATAATATTTTTGTTAAATCATTTGGTGAACCCGTCTCATTTGAACAGTTATTCCCAAAGTGGAGAGGCTTGCCACTTTTGATGAATATTGGCATATTTCCCCTCTGTAACTATGTATATAATATCATCTCGAAGAAAGTGCTCTTTTTTGTTGTCTCATTTGAGAAATTCAGTTTTATCAAAGGAAAATACATTAATCCATAGGGTCTGCTCAGGAAGGATTAAATTTGATCATAACTAAGATATTTCCTACAATGGTGGTAAATATTTATCTATCTAAATATTTCAACATAATGTGTTGATTGTACTTGATATGACTTCTAATCCATGTGTGATTCTACCTTCTAGTTGTAAATTGTATTAAAGGTTGTATGAATTTTGTCTCTTTTGTTATCATCATTACTTATTATTACTTGTTGCTCAGTGACTGATAAAATCCATCAAGGAGGATAAAATATTAATAATTATTCATGGGATGAATGTTGGAGGTATTAAACATCTAACACACCTGGTATTTTTTAACGATGTCCTCCTCTTTTGAAATGGAAGCATGAGGAGGAAAAGTAAATTCCAAAAGAACCTACAAATTTATTGCAAATTTTGGGAATGGAGGTCAATTTTATTAATTTCATTAGAATAAAAGATGAGGAGTTACAGATCCTTAAGGTTCTCTTTCCTTGTAGATACCTTGAATTAAAATATGGAATGAAATATTTGGGATTTATATTAAATCAAAATGGTTGTAGTAAATAAGATTGTGGTTGGTTGATAGGTAACATTGAACTTAGAATTTATTTTAGGTGCAATAGGTGGATCTCCAAGGGTAGGAGACTTACTTTGGTGAAGTCTATTCTAGAATCCATTCCGGCTTATCAACACTCATTATCACACATTAACAAGGAATTTATCGATAATATTAAAAGGATCTCATTTAATTTTTTTGGAACGTAAAGAGTGATCAAATAATTCTATATTTGGAAAATTGACAATCTTCAGGAAAACCAAAAAGTGAGGGTGAATGTGGACTTAAATTTTTTCATAATTTTTGAAAATCATTTGCTTCTAGAAGTATATGGAATTTTATCACATAAGAAAAAAATTGTAAGATAGTTAGCATTCATAAATAAATTTCTCCCTTTACTATATTAGAATGGATAACAAGTACATCTAATATTATTAAGAATGTATTCAATCAAGGGAAGAATTTGGTGTTTTCCATTCACATCATCAACCCATTTCTCACCTAGAAGGTTAGAAATGGTTGATAGATCCATCTCAGAGAAAATGTTATAATGGGTTATGGAAATAATATATTTTTCCTTATGGAAATTATTCAAAAAATTTAGGATCATGGATACTCCACTTTGAATCAGATCATGGATGATACTAGGAAAAAATTATGTCATCTGGAGGTCTATTGTGGCTCTTTGAATTATAAGAGAATCATATGATAGGTGGGATGACTTTTTGATTGAATTAAGGAGTATAGATATTAAGATCAAAGAGGAATATGATACTTTAGTGAGGGAGAAAACAAGGTGGCTATGAAATATATCTCTAAGATGAATTACTAAGTATTGATGGGGGAAGTGATTCAAGAATAATGTTGGTGGTGGGATAAAATGTGGAAGTTGAAGGCACCCAAAAAGATAAAAATAATGTGGATGGATATTAAAAATAAGGCCCTGACCTGTGATATATTCTAGAAGAGGAACAATCATAGTATAAGTGTTTGTATGTTATGTAAGTCTAATGAATAAAATATTTCTCATCTTCTTATTATTTATACAAATACACAACAAGGTTTGAGCTACCCAAATATTTTCCAAGGTCCTCACATTAATATTTTTTGTAGGAATGGTTTTAGATTTTATTGTTGAAGAATTATAGGCCTGTCGCATTTTTTTATTTGGGGTATTGAGATGGATCACAATGCTTCAATATTTGGAGGTAGGTGATTTCATAATTTTAAAATTTTCTCTTAGGTGTGTGCACTATTTTGGTAGTAATAATTAACTACTAAATTGTAAAGACCTCAACAAATTAGGGAACTATTGGTTAACAAATCCATTCCTTGGGGATTTCTTGATGGAACATATCAAGGGAAAGATCATGATGCAACATTGGGGGTACTATTCATTTCTGAAAGTAACTTTACTAAATTTAAGAAAAATTGGGAAGAGAGACAAATAACTATGTTGAAATGATGGCATTATGAAATCTTATAGTACTAACTTTATCTAAGGATATACATAGTTACATGTCTTTGGTGACTCTATGCTAGTCATAAGGTGGATGAAAATGGAAATGTAATTCATAATATTGAACTTAGGGGTTTGGAATAAGATCTGAAGGAAAACTTCCTACATTTTCCCTACATTATATTATCTCATAAATCTCAGAAACTAAATGACTTTGTTGGTGCTCTTTAAGAACAGTGTAAACTTGGGAATTGGACAATTACTAGAGTTGTAAATTTTGTAGGGCACTGGATTTGAATCAAGGCATCAATTATAATTCAACTCTAATTTCCATTAATACATGTTCAAATTTCCATTTATTTTCCTTCTCATTTTTCTTTATGTTACTTTGTATCTTGTTGTTTCCACAACCTCGGGACTGTCTATAGGTTACTGTGTTTATTGAAAATTTTGATGTAATTTTTGGATTCTCTTTGAGTTACTCTTTTCCCATTTATGGCATTCGTACTTCAGATTTTATTCCTATGTTTTCCCTGAGAAAATCATGTGAAATTGAAATTTGGAGTCATATTTTCTCAATTTTATATATTGTTCATTTCCATGAGCACATGATGAATGTAATTTATTATCCCTTTGAATAAAATTTATGAGTTTTCCTTGCAAAAAAATCTTATGATCAAATTCATATTGTAAATTTATATTAAGTAAACTTAACCTAAGCCTTGTGTTTGTGTTGGTGGTCCATAATAGGTGTGTCCCCACAAACATTACATGAACCAACACATATCATCCATTTATATAATTTTAGCCTTTAAACCTGATTTATCCTCTCTTTATAGGATTTATGGATCCATCCTAACACAATACCAACTAAGGCATTTTAAAATATTTACACTTATCAAACTATTTTTTTGAACAGTTTTATTGTAGTTTTATGTGTAATATTGTATCACCTAGGATGACATAAGTGGATATTATGTTTTTTATGGTCGAGAAAAATGATTCAATATGCATCCACCTTCATAGAAAGGTATGTCAAGTATATTTACTTGTGTTCAACTTCTTGATTACTTAGTTTAAGAAAATTTTCATTTTATTTCACTATACTACTTTCATTTCCCAAAACAACATCCTATGTTATATTACTCTGACACATGATGATCTTTAAGCAAGGAATATGCATACACCTAATTTTCACTTTGTAAGGATTTGTTTTCTAGGACTCGTCGGTGTATTAATATCTCCAAATTCACAACCTACAAAATACATTTAAGATTAGTGTGGGCCAACTCATAACACATGTTGAAAGATCATTGGGATATTTACCTTCCACACCAACACCTTATACCATTATACTGCCATCTTTAGATAAAATTTTCATTAGCTCTAGTTGCTCCTTACTAGCTTCATATTTTTACCTCTTCTTCCTCATTTTTTAGACTATATACAACTAACATGATCAACCTTATTGATGATGTCTTATACAGCCCCTATCTCATCTTAACCAAAGATGGAAACTAAGATCAAGTCATTATTTATCATGAGTAAGTTTGTATTTATAGGGTTATAATTAGTCATTTCACATTATATTACACATCAATCTACTCCATTTGGATTGTAAATATATCTTAAAATATTAATATGTATTATGGTTTAATGGACCTTACACGTGAGGAAGATGTCATTTTTCAAGCATTATGTATTTGGAGAGGAAAGAATAAGAGATAATAAAATAATATCTTCCTTAATACTTAGATCCCCAAATTTTGTTCACTTAGGTATTCTTACCATCATTTTTTCCTTCAACAACAAAAATATCTCACTAGGTGCTACAACATTGTATTCATTTTTACCCTTATCACAAAAGAAAGGAACCCCATGTGCGTTAGCCTATCACCCAGTGGTGTTGGGCGCTCACCCGAGGGACATGTGGGAGCCGAGTCTCTCTTTTATGTGAATCTAGTGGGAAACACAATCTATGATCCATGTTCAAGGGTTTTGAAAGGAGTAAAACGCACAAGCATCATAGAGCTCAGAATGAATTCTATATCCTTGCAATCATTCTAGATAGAAAATGCTTAACAAATTGAATAACTTATACCAAAACATAAAGAAGTTGTACAAGCACTCATACTTAATTATAAACATAAATGCAAAAGAATTCTGAGAAAGATGTATGCATTAGAATCATCAATGTTCATATTCATTATAAACTGGTAACCTCATTACATTCATGGAGCCATTACAAAATGTTATAGAGAAGCAGACTGCAGTCATGCATTATATCTGGACTCATATGACTAGGCTCACAAAAGAAATTTATAACCCCATACCCTCGATACATCCTTCCCTAAACACCACTACCCAACTAACAGAGTTCTTGCAGTATTTCTGCAGAGCTCCGCCCACTATCTGGTTCTTATTTTTCCTTCTATAGGTGCTTGTATATATAGGCTTTCTGGACTGTGAACTCATCCTCCAGTGGCCTCAGATCTGATGCCAAGTGTCTGAATGTGGTCCTCCATGTGGGCATGCTCCTCTAGGCCTGAGCTTTCCACCTTTTACCATGATGAGATTCTAGAAGCTTCTACCGTAGGCATGCTCCTTCCTGGGCCACCCTGTCACCAGGTTGGCACCTTATCCACTCCACATGCACAGTCGGGTCATGCTTTTCATGTGTTCTGCCAAAACATTCCAAAATGGCTAAGTCCCGAACCCTTGGTTTTGTCCATGCATGTGCCATGGGCTTCCTTAAAGCCTTCTCTAAACCCTGCCCTGTGCACTTTATCCTTGCACGTGTTCCTTCAACTAGTCCTTATGTGCTTATGTGTCTTTTTGTACCTTAGCCAATACCTTAGGGCCCAACATTACCCCACACTACACCTGTTCTATGTCCGTGGGAACGCTTCCCCTGAGAAAGGAAAGAATATGGTGGACTTACACCATGGGATAATAATAAGGGGATGAAAGAATATGGAAAAAGAATGGGAAATGATGGGATCACTGCAAAAGGCTAGGAAAATCCTTTTGACAAGTCGGCCTCCAACTTGTTCCAGGCATCGACTTCATTTTGCACTTTCTGGCAGAGGTCACTAACCAGGGTGCTCACCTCATCAAAATGTAGCCCATTTCCTCGTGTGCTTATGGTGTTGGAAATTTTCTCTAACTCTTTTCCCACATCATCTAACGCATCCATTCTCCATGTAATCTGCGGGTACAGTTCCTTCAACCAATTTTTAATTGAACCCCTTAAGGCTTTAATGGCTTCATATTTTCTTTTGACCTCAGAAAGGATTTTGTCCCTTTCTGCCCTATTCCCTTTATTATTTTCCTGGAACTCCTTGACTTATGCTTCATGAATGGTGACCAAGATGCTTGCCACTTTGTCTCTGTCCGCACAATCGTCATATACGGCCTCAGCAGTCTAGGACGTGAATTTTATATCAGCAAGAACCTTGCTATATTCTACTACGAATGCCATGACCTTCAATTTATCTTCCCTCTCCAAGCACATGGCCACTTCTTTTGCAGATTCCAAGGCTAACAGCTACCTTTCCATGGTGAGGACTCTTGTTAAATCCTCTAGGAATCCTAAAGCAGATCCATACTTCTACGTGGAGGGTACAAGGTCTGGATGCTTCAATACTATATAATTATTTATAGCCTCCACCTTCTTGTATACCATGCCCACCTTGGCCTTCTCATCTTTTAGCTCACGCTGTAACTGGGTGCTAATTATTTTCTCTTGACTAAGCTCCTTTGTCCTTTCAACTATTTCTTCCTCTTTCTTCTTCAGGTCCTCCTCCATATATTTGATTCTATCATCTGCCATCTTGAAGTATTCTAGCCTTGATTATCAAGGCTTGAGACCTTTTTGTGTGTGCGCACCAGTCTGTCCTCACTTCTCATATGTTGAGTGCCTCTCACCATCCTGGGTATCCTTACTTCACACGAATAGGAACCCCTAATCCTTATTATCCGCCTTGGCTTCACCTCAAATCATCTATGTTGAAAACAAGATGGGACTCAATGTTCCCATTTTGGTTGATCTTCCTCACTAACCTCTTCTTTTCTATCTTCTTCTTCACCTATGCGCTTGTCCAAACTTCCACTATCTTCCAAGGTGGTTTCCTCTTCTAGCCTCTACTTCTTCCTAACCAAGGATTTTGGTGTAGGTGACTCTGTTTCTTCTTCTCCCAAGGACTCCTTGTCTGATGGATTTTTTGGTTTTGGATTGCTTTTCCTTGTTTAAGGGCCTCTTCTTACATGAATACATGCTTATCCTAGCACTTGTCCCAGGGGAGCTTATTACCTGTGTTTCTTGAACACTTGGTATTCTCCTCTCTGGATCCTTTTCCACCTGCTTGGACGGGGGTTTCTTCCTGTCAGTTGGATCCCCAGGCATAGATATCTCATTTTCCAAATATGTGCCTTTCTCCGATTTGGGCCTTATGCGAAGGTACACGTGCCCACGGATCCTCCTGCAATGGGCAGAGTCATGGGCCTTGTCATCTGCACCTCATGTGATACGTACCTTTTCACGTACCCACACTTTCTGGGGTAGACCAACCCTTTGAGAATTTCCCTTGCTCCCGGTCTAGATTACCAAGGTCCAGCTTCAGCTTCTTGGACTCTTTAAACCTATTTACTCCTACTTGGAAGTATTGAGCTGTGAAGGAAAAGGGGAGCTTGCACCATGGGCTCCATGTTTCATCCATTAGTTTGAACCTTCCCAGGTAGAAATGATGGTACACAACAAATTCTACTTCTCCTTTGGTGGCCGCTGGTAGTTGTTCAGGAATCCTCCATTCTGCCTCGAATGCGTTCCTTAGGCACGTATACCATTTCTCTAGGTGTGCCTTGTGCATAGTTGTCATGGAGTCACATGTGTATTTTTCAAATCTTTTTATGGGTGAAGGGTCCTTAGCCGAGTACTCCCATATGAATTTGTCTGATGCATCAGGTACTCCAGTATCTTAAAAAATAATTTTCAGTAGGACATTACCAAACAGGATCATGTCTCCTTCCTTTGCGTAGCTTACAATCTCATCCACGATGAATGCAAACAAGTTGTAGATGTTACCCTCTATGAAATTTTCTTGCAAACATGTAACCATGGCTTATTGACCTGGGTCCATCTCTCCTAGCCATTTAACTTTTTCACCATAGATGTGCGGCCATTTTCATTACTGGGTCCTTGATGTCTATGATATCATAATATCTTGACCCATTTTTGTATGCGTAGGAAGCAATAGTCTCCTTAATTTCCTTTTTATCACCTAGGTCATCTTCCAAACCATCTCCTTCATAGATAAGGCCTGTGAAATGTGAGATGAGTTGAGGGGTAATTCACATCTTGGGCCTTGTGAAATGGAAGTAGTCCTCATGCACGTGCGACATCAACCATTGATAGAGGCACTCAGGCTTCCCAAAGTAAGGAAACTCAAAGATTTGTAATAACCCTGTCTTTTCCAACTTGACCTTCACGTCATCATTATAGATGGGTAAGCCTTTTGGTGTCCTTCTATTTGTTAGGTGCACTAGCTCCAACACCATCTCATTCTCGATCATTCTCATATGATGATTATAGTTGTTTATAGACATGTTCCTTAGATGGGAATCCCACTCCTTCCCTAGCATTACTCCATCTAGGTATTGCATTTCTGCATACCACTCTTCATTTATATGTGTGTCAGTTTCTTGTTGTTTTCCCTTGCCCTTGCCCTTTCCCTTCTTAGGTGTGATAACTGGTTTCTTGGGTGCCATTGTCTAGGTTCACTTATTACTTTAATCACTTTGTGTAACTTTATTCTTCCACTCTTTCCCACCTTAGATCTCAAATTTGTGAATAAAATTCCTTAAACTCATGCCCTAGTTCTTCAAACCCTAGCTAGGATAATCCTTTCACAAGACGACACCTTCTCACAACTCTTTTATGCCCATGAAATTGCTCTTTTTCTAGTTCGTAGATCCAAACTAATCACCCACGCTCAATCTCCTTAAATTTTTTTCTTCACACAAATTAGTTTTTAGAATCCCTAGTTTGCAAAAATGTAAAAAAGTGCTTATTTCTCCTTGTACACAAAGTGAATAATGAAGTTCCTCGACCCTCTATTTATAGTTTTCCCCCCTTTTAAGCATTAAATGCTATTTCACCTACCACTATATTTTTTTACAGTTAATGCAGATTTTTCAAACAAAGTCTGACTTTAGCGCTTTAACTCATGAACCTGACCCTGCGTGGGTAATCTTCCAACCTTCTGGTGTGTAACCAATCCATCTAGACATAAGACTCTTGCAAGTGTGTCACTTGTGCCGAAGGCACTTCTTCTATCTTGATTTTTGTTTCACCTACCTTGCGTTCCTTATGCACTTTTTCTTCCTTTGTATGTGGGATATGAACATAGCCTTATCTTGACACCAATTATCCTTTTCCATATTTTCTTTCCATGCACCTTTTCTAATAGGGCTATTCAACTGGGATTTTCAACACAAATTCTTTGGCACTTTACCCATGCTCTTCTTCACATTACTCCACCCCACACTAAAAAGATGTGTGGTCTTTGTGCACTCAAAAAAATCCTCAAAGAATAATAAGGGTTACCAATTCCCAAGGTGTAAAAAAAACAAAAACATGAAAGCGAAACACAAGAAAATAAAATCATAAAGGAAATTCTAAACTAGCTGGAAAAACTTCCTTATTTACAAACACCAAGAAGACTTATTTATAGTAGGGCTTCAACCTACTCCCATTGAAGTGTCTAGGAAATTTCGTTCCATCCAGCGCTTGTAACTGGCACATGCCCGAGTCAAGGATGTACAAGATTTTATAGGGACCTAACCAATGGACCTTCAACTTCCCAAGATGGCACAAAAACTTAGAATCATATAGTAATACCATCTGCTCAACCTCAAACTTCTTATTTCTGATGTGGCGATCGTGCCATGCTTTTTTCTTTACTTTTTCTGCTGTTTGGTTCCACTTGGGGAGTGATTTTCTCTCATCTATCTTCATCATTTCATCAATTATTTCTTCCAAAACTTGCTCATTAGCCAGCCCTCTTGCACGCGCTATTCGTAGAGAAGGTAACATGAATTCAACTGGCAGAATGGCTTCCACACCAAACACCAATTGAAACGGTGTGGCTTTGTTTAGCCTTTTATAAGTTTTCCTGTAATCCCATAATATGGCTGATACCTTATCATCCCAATCTTGTCTTCCAACATCACAAATTTTGGTCAGGGTATGACTTAGTGTTTTGTTAAATGCTTATGTGGTTCCATTTGCTTGTGGGTGATAAGGAGTAGTCTTGTGATGAGCTACCATGAACTCTGTTAATAGGATCCTCACGGTCTCATTCAAGAAATGCGTACCCCTATCGCTGGTTAAACTTAAAGGACATCCATACCTTGTGATAATTTTCTCCCACAAAAATATTGCCATTGTGGCTACTGTGCTTTCTTTGGTTGTAGCTGCCTTTTCCCACCTTGTCAAATAATCCGTGCAAGTGATTACATAGCATGATCTAGACCTACGTGCACTGCTGGTGCAATAGGGCCTACAAATTCTATTGCCCATTTCTCAAAAGGTTCAATGCTAGGGATAGGGCGCAAAGGAATTTCATCTCTCTTTCCTGGCTTGCCAATGTGCTGACAATGGTCACACGCTTTACAATAGTCTTTGCAATCCTTATACAGAGTTTCCCACCATAATCTTGCCATTAAAATCTTATGCGCATTGGCGTCACCTACATAATGTCCACTCGCACTTCCTCTGTGTGCTTCCTCTATGATGGCGAGGTGCTCATGCTCTAGTACACATATGCACAAAACTTCATCACACCCTAACTTGTACAAGTCCCCACTGATCAACATGTAGGGTGAGACGTGTATAACTAGTTGTTTTCTTTCTAATGCCTTCATCCCTTCTGATGCACCACACCTTCCTTTAGGAATACCGCAATCTCCTCCAAGTCCAAGGGCATGTACCGTAACCTAAAAAGTTGCATGTTTAGAATAGCCTCTTCAATACTCTATGCGTCCTCCCCTGAATCAATCCTTGACAGATGATCAGGTCCACAATTACTTTTCCAGGATTCACAACTGCTGTAAACTCAAACTCTTGAAATAATAGCACCCACCGAAATATGCGCCCTTGCAGAATGGGCTTGTTTACTAAGTACTTTAACACCATGTGGTTGGTGTAGAATACAAAGGGTGTTGTAAGTAGATATTGTCTGAACTTGAAGAGTGTGTAGATCATTGACAATGCCTTGCGCTCAGTCGTGGTATAATTTTTCTCTGCTGGTGTTAGCTTCTTGCTTACAAAACATAGAGGATGATCAACAATTCCTTCACCCAGTTGTGCAAGCACTAATCCAATGGCGGTTCTTGAGGCATCTACATGAACATGGAAGGGCTTATCCCAAGAGGGAAAATGTAATATAGGCATGGTGACAAGCCTATCCTTTAATGTGTCAAATGCCTTCTACTGTGCCTCTCCCTAATGGAAGGCACTTTTATGTTTGAGCAGTTCTTCTAGAGGTGTAACTATCTTGGCATACTCCTTGATGAATTTCCTATAATAACCCATATGCCTAAGAAATCCATGCACTGCATGCTTTGGCTAGTAGGTTCCCTCAATCCCACGGTAACTACAACCTTGGTAGGATCTACTAGTAAGCCCTCCTTGCATATGATGTGCCCCAATAAAGTTCCAAAGGGTGTAGTAAAGACACACTTTTTAATGTTGAGAGATATCCTTAACTACCAACATCTCTCAAACATCAGCCTCAAATTATCATAGTGGTCATTCACTAGCCCATACACTATCCAATCATCTAGATAAACCTAAAGAAACTTGTGGATGAAGTCCTGGAACGCTTGAACCACTATGTGCAAAAACATAGTAGGTGCATTCTTCAACCCAAAGGGCATGACCATGTATGAAAAACTTCCCCATTCAATGGTGAAAGTTGTCTTCTCCTGGTCTTCCTTTGCAATCCAGACTTGGTGGTACCCCAAAAATCCATTTGTAAAGGAATAGATTTTGCGCCTAGCGAATCCCTCTAAAATTTATTTAGTGAAGGGGTTTGGAAAGGGATTGATGACACAAACTGCATTCAGCTCCCTATAATCCAAGCATATCCTAATCCACCCATCCTTCTTGATGCTTATCACCATCAGACTTATCCATTCTGATTCTTCCACAACTTTAATGATCTCAGAAGCTATCATTTTGTCTATCTCTTCCTTTACCTTTACATGCAAATTGAGATTCATCCGGTAGGGTCTCTTCCTAACCAAGCACGCATTGTCCTTCAACTTTATCCTCATCTCCCCCAAGGAATGGTGGATGCCTTTGAGCTCATGGTACCTGCGTGGGAATAAATCCTCAAATTCACACAAAAGATCAATGATCTTAGAGACTTCCTTCTCCGACCAGTAATCTCCAATGATAGCTTCCTTAGGTTCTTCTCCTGAGCATAATGTTAACCTTATTTGTCTTTAAAGGCTCATGGTAGGTGCACATGAGCATCAGCACTATCCACTACCTCGTGCATCCCCATAGAATGGTTAACATCCAAGCTCTCTACTTCCTCTCCATCAATAACATATACTAATTTCCCTTTCTCCTTTTCCAAGCACATGCGCTCAAGCTGGATCTCTTCTTCTTCTTCTTCAAAGCACGCCTCCAAACCTGGTCCACCTAGTAGTTCCAACAGCCTATCTTCTGCCATGGAACTATCCCCCATGGTAAGGCACTTAACAACCTATAATGCCTTATCAACTGATGGCTTGGTACTTCAGTACTCAAACATTTGAATGAGGTCAGCTGCTAGCTCTTACCAATTCCCTGTTTAGTGGCGTGTCTCAGAATGTATGTACCATACATGTGTGTAACCCTGTAGTGTAGAATACAACTTGTGCACCCAAAGGGATGGTGGCAAAGCTTCCATGCCTTCTCTCTAGACCTTCTCACAAGCTTGGATGTGGAAAGAGGTAGGTTCCTTACCATGGTAGTCCTTGATGGTGGTGGGCATGTTGCTTCTAGAAAACCTGACAGAGAGAGAAATTCTCACCTCATGCCATTCCAAAAGGCTCTCCTGATGTGTAGCCCACCACCATGCCACTATGCTGAGCAAGACATAACTTAACATCCCCCTTTGATTCCTTCTCCTCCTTCCACTGAGCTTCCATCTCCTGCAAAAATATCTCAGGGAAGGCCCCTCCTGAATACTTAGGTAATTTTTTTCCTCCTAGGCACTGGACCATACGTACCTTTGTTACTTTTGTTATTGATCCTCTCAACTACCGTCTGATCAATTCATAAGTCCCATGCACCCAATTATCACATGCTAGGCTGGTGGTGTCACTTACTGACTGAGCATCCTCAAACTAGATAACTCTGTCGGTAGGATGGATTATCTCTGGATCCCTGATTAAGTGCACATATATCCTATCTAGGAATTCTTCCCCCAAAGGTTCAGTATAGGGTGTTGACTTCCCATTAGCCAAGGGTATAATAACCTGCTCCTCCTTATTTTCAAAGATGAAGTACCCCTTGTTGAACTGAAGGTTAGCATTATTCTTGTAACACCATGGGTGCACCCAAATAGTGCTGGGAAATTGTCCTCCTCAGTGAGTGCCAAGACTTCGAAGTCCCCCGTAAACTTATCTCCCTACATAGTGATAGTTGCATCCCTTAAGACACCAATGGGCATCCTCTTCGTTTTGTTTGCCATATACAACACATTCAAAGATGGTTGTAATACATGTCTTCCCATCTAATGCCAAGCATCCAATGTGAGAACATTGACCTCCACGCCTGTGTCAACGAGGATATTACTAAGGATCCATCCATCTATGATTGCATCCAATGTGATACTCTTTGTCATAATTAAGGATGTGAGGGGGAAGGTTTTTATGTAGGAACTGTCTCTCGTGATGTTCTCCAGTGCATGGTACCTTCTCCCTCAACCATGCTCCTAGCATAGGAATAAAATTCTCTTACCTTAGCATTTTACATACTTCCCTGACCTCATCCATGTCATCTTTTGGTGCCTCAACCTTACTCCTTTGTTCCTCCCTCCTGGATTGCTCCTTTAGGCACTGGATTTATCCTTGTAAACTCTGAATGACATCCATGGTATCTTGATATACTTCCTTTTGATGTGCAGGGTCTGGGTACTTCCCATGAACTACTTTCTCTCTTGAAACCAGGGTCCTTTGCCTTGGTATTTCTTTTGCGTGCATAGCCTTCTATGCTCTTGTGGTTACTAAAACAGGTTCTAAGCCTGCATCACGTGTCACCCACAACATCCATTGTGTGTCTGTCTTCTTGATGCTTACCATTATAGCACCCTTTTATTTCTGTTGTCTGATTCATGTGCTCGAACAACTCCGGGAATTCCTCATACTTGTGCTTCTTTCCATACCATGAGCACTGTAGTAGATATGGGCACTCTTGTTTATAATGTTCTGTAGACCCATAATTAAAACAGGTTCCATGTGGGAACTCACTCCTTCCTCCTCCATGGTTACCACGACCCTAGAATCCTCCACGAAATCCCCTTCCACATGTGCCACCATCTGTGCACTCCTCATAGCAGCAATCATAACCCTTATAACTACTGGAAATGTTGGTTTGGCACACCCCATGATCAATGGCCTCATGGATCTAATCAATAAGCCTATAGTCCTTAGTATCATGGGTTGTAGAAGTGTAAATTTTACAGTAGCAAGACACATTATTACTAGATTGCGCATTGTAACAAGGGGCACCTACTTGCATCATGGTCCCCATGAAAAATTTCACAGTCTACTATCATGACGCACGTACTACCCTCCATGGGGATAAATACCCTTAATATGCTCCATCTACTTCACAATCTATGCACCATAAACCACTACAAGTATCATGGCTTGAGTTTGCAGACAATTTCTACTAGCTGCTTAGCCATGGCAGCAATTTAAGCCTCCAGGAATGGGTTAACTCTAGTATCATTACTACCAATAGCCTCAGTGCGAGCAAAGTAGCTTCCAACCGCCTCATGTGGGTCTATGAAAGTTTTATGAGATAAGACCCTTCTAAAAGGGGTGATCAATCCCCCAATAAACCATTGAGCATGCTTGTGAATTGTGAATATCATATGATAACTTAGACAAGAGAGTTTTAAAACATGCATCATACTACTCACACACTCTCTACCATTCACTTGTTGAATTTGCTTTAGAGGCAGCTGATGGTCTTCTATTCAAACTTAGGGATGTGGAATTTTGCCAAGAAGGTGTTCTTTAAAGTAGTGTAATCCACCACCATTTGATGGGGATCATAATTCCTATACCAGCTATGCACACACCCCTGTAACATTATTGCAAATTGACTAGCCTTCCTACTCTAAGGTTGTGATCCCCTTTGCACGTGCCATAACAAATCACACTTGTGAACATGCTCTGCATAGCATCCTCAATACCTCTGTAATCTGGCAAGTGTAACGACATCTTAAAGAAAACCTGGGGGGTGGCTGGGGCCCTTGTCCTCCTAAGCCAGAGCCTTGTTTTCCCCCAGTGTTCCCTCCACCGCCGGATCCACTAGGTCCACTAGAAGCACTAGGTCCACTAGGTCCTATCCCTCCTGACCCACTAGATCCACTAGAACCACCAAGTTCTATAGTAGTTACGCCAATTTTCCCCAAGGTTCCACTGAACTGTGCACCGACGGTTTATGATAATTCCCCACTACCACTATTATACCCCATGCCACTCCCAGATGCAAGACTGAAGGCTTGTATACTTTCTCCTTATCCAAAGAATCCTCTAAATATTGGGATATGTGTAGCCATAAAAGTGGGGACTGAAAAATTGTACCTCCTAGGTGTAGATCTTTCATTTCCACTGATTCCAACTGGGTCAATGATACTCCTTCCTTGTTCTGGAAAACCAAGCGCTAGGGTTTGGTCATTGAGTGGGTTCAGATATGTTCCAATGAATCTTCTTTCTCCAGCTTAATGAAATCTCATCAGAAGATGAAGGGGTCTCTCTTACGCGCTTGCCAAGATGAGGTAGCACAGACTCCTCAGGTTCCACGTCCTCCGTGTGAACCTCAACTCCTTCCTACAACTGTCTATCTCCATAGATCCGTCACACTTGCATATCCTCACGTCATCTAGTGATTCTCCCTTTCATGTGCTTCACTATACTTAAGCTATTTCTCTTCTCTTTCCTTCTCCATCGTAATATCTTCCATCTTCCTCCACCCTAGCTCCCTCACCCAATGCTCAGAATGGTTTAGCCAGCCATTGGAAATGCCTCTAAAATCAAAGTAATAACTAGGATCTTCATTGTCTAGAGGGATAACACATAGAAATGATTCTCTGGGCTCCCACAAAAATTCAAACTCAGCAACTTCTGAGGAAAAAATATGTGAAAATAGCATACTCCAGAGTGTAGCTAGCCAACACACCTTCCCACCAATGATCCACATCACGAGTCCACATCAGATCTACATCATGTAGCCTCTGGTACTCTTCTTAGGTCCACATACATGATCTAGAATACCAGCTTTATCTAGATGCATACGCTAAGAGCCATTCATACATGTTCTACTCGGAAACAAGCAGAAAAATGTTTCATATAAATCATGGTGGAGGTTCTCTTCTACCCATCTACATGCATCAAAATTAGTTCTAGTGTTGAATCTTTGAGAAAATTCATCCTCCATGCTCTTGAAACCATGATTCAACACTTTCCAGAGTTAAACATTCTGTTGTTACTCATTACCCAGAAATTGATGTATGCCATTTCCCACTACAACTTTGAAAAGAGGTCCCAGAAATGGAACCAAGATGTAGTCATTTTTACCCTTATCAAAAAAGAAAGGAACCCCATGCACGCTGGCCTATCACCCAGTGGAATTGGGTGCTCACCTGAGGCACGCGTGGGAATCGAGTCTCTGTTTTATGTGATTTTAGTGGGAAACATCATCTATGATCCATATTCAAGGGTTTTGAAAGGAGTAAAACATACAAGCATCATAGAGCTCAGAATGGCTTCTAGATCCTTGCAGTCATTCCAGATAGAAAATTTCTTAAAAGATTGAATAACTTCATACCAAAATAGAAATAAGTTGTATAAGTACTCATACTTAATTATAAACATAAATGCAAAATAATTTTGAGAAAGATGTGTGCATTAGAATTGTCAATGTTCATATTCATTGTAAACTAGTAACCTCATTACATTCATGGATCCATTACAAAATGTTACAGAGAAGCAGACCACAGTCATGCATTATATCTAGAATCATATGACTAGGCTCACAAAAGAAATTTATAACCCCATACCCTCAATACATCCTTCCCTAAACACCACTACCCAACTAGAAGAGTTCTTGCAGTATTTCTATGCAGAGCTCCGCCCACAATTTGGTTCTATATATTTCCTTCTGTAGGCACCTATATATATAGGATTTTTTTGGACCACCAACTATCCTCCAGTGGCCTCAGATATGATGGCAAGTGTCTGAATGTGGTCCTCTATGCCTGAGCTTTCCAACTTTTACCATGATCAGTTTCTAGAAGCTTCTATTGTAGGCATGCTCCTTCTTGGGCCACCCTGGCGCTAGGCTAGCACCTTATCCACTTCGCATGTGTAGTCGGGTCATGCTTTGCACATGTTCTGCCAAAATGCCCAAAATGGCTAAGTCCCGAACCCTTGGTTCTATCCACGTGCACGCCATGGGCTTCCTTAAAGCATTCTCTAAACCCTTCCCTGCACGCTTTATCCTTGTGTGTGTTCCTTCAACTAGGCCTTGCGCACTTATGTGCCTTTTTGTACCTTAGACAATATCTTAGGGGCCCAAAAAACATGGAGAGAGAAATTAATTCTTTGATAAGCCAAACACATTTAAGTGTCTTCCACCATTAAATCTTTCTTTTCTTTAGTTGATCATTTATTGATTTATCATGTACTAGATAATGTAGTTTAGTTTTTCCTTAAGCTTGGATTTATTATTTACATTATATCTATTTATATTACAAATATATTTTTTGGCCTAGAAACAACCATTAAAATTAGCTCATGTTTATATACTAATGGAACCTTATTTATATTTTAGATCTTTCTTTTTACTTATTGGAACCCATTGAATGTGATTAGATCTACATCTCAAATACTTAGTGATAGAGTGTAGATATCTCTTTTAAATCCATTACAACCTCCTATTCACACAATCCTTGTTTATAACCCTAGATTGCTTTGTGGACTAGCTCTTTATATGCATGTTAGACCTATAATAGTACTATGATTCATTGTAATTTAGATTATGTAGACACCAAAATTGGGTCACACTCCCCTTGGTCCCCTGACAAATAACCAATGTGAACACACTCACCTAACCATGGCCCCTTTCATCCCACTCTAATATTAATTTAATTAAATTAATTCATGATCTCATAATATCTATTATTTAAATATCCTAATTGGGATAATGCCCACACCACCACCACCTCACCTATACACCTCATCTAGCCACCTCACCCTAAGACCTATTCTTAGTATGTTGCCATAACTAACTAAGACCTACCTAAACCCTAAAAATCAAAGCCTACATTCCCTCTAACCACATTCCCACCCATTAGAAGGGAAGCTTCTATTCTAATCCATGGAGAAAGATGAACGAGATCCAAGAAAATCAAGGGGATCTACCCATTTTAGTAAACCTAGGAAATCCCACCCTAACCGATGCCGGTTACCCTAAACCACCGCTAGTCAACTGAACCATCATCGGTTACCATTTATTCCCCAAAAAACCTTATTTTGAGGTTGGCACATTTCTGAGAGCGAGAGACAAATCCAGAGCTGCATGCAAGAAGAACCAACATTCGTACACGCATCAGAGCATCCACAACCAACATCAGAAGCAATCACAGAGTCATTTGCATTCACAGGAGCATCCAGGGAAGCACCATCACCACATCAAACTCCATCCATCTGATCAACTTCCATTTCCATCCAACCATCAAGCTCATACAAAAGTAAGTGTTTTATTAACCAACATTCATCCATTTTTCATTTTAGTAGACTCTTTTACTTTTGTTATCAGCTTCTACTTGTATTCCCATGCACCCATCATTTGCCTTCATAAAAAATTGATCATTCCTTCACCCACACCATTAAATTTCCCATATCCTACTGATAACTACCCCTGAGCACACCTAAGACCTACACAGACCTTTCCATTGCCCTCTCCATTTCCATTTAGCCCCATATCTGTCACCACACCAATATTTCATTAAGTTTCCTCTACCCCGACCATACCAACACCGGTTACCCACAACCAACATTGGTTCACTCAAACTGATGTTGGTCTCTATGTTTTACTCTCAGACCAAGAAAAGAGCCTAAAATCTCCACCAAATACCCAAAACAGCCCAGAACTAGACCTTGGCCAGTACCAGTACCTTGACAGAGACCTTGACCTTCAGATTTAATCATAGCCTAGCCTGTTGTGAGAAAATCTACTTACTGTAGTCGAATGAGATACCTAAATCATTTTAATTGTAGTATGGTTTTATTTATTGTTAACATTGAATTGTTTTAAACAGTGGATTGACAGCCTTCTAGGGAGTATCATACTTCCTGGATCTAGCATACGCTAGGCAGTCCACTGCATATATTGTTTAACTTCTATTTGGTGGTCTTGTTTTCTATTTCAGGTAGTTCCTCCTAGCCAAAAGGAAGCTCTCACGATCAGCTGTGGATCAAGAAGTCATACGCGTGCAACAACCTTCAACCAACTTTAATAGGTATTCCTCCTAGCCCATTTACCCTTATCTGTTTCGTCAATATTCAAAGAAACACTCTAAGAATCAAGTGAAACATTTTGGCATGCCCGGTGGGACCCATTCAGGGTTCCTTGCATTTCGTCATTCCTAGGTGAAAATTTGCATGTTTGTTTCCTTTCTAAAAGGTTCTCACACTAAAATTTCTCCCCTAGAATCTTCTCTTCTTTCTATTTGTCTCAAAGTAAATCATGTTTTGGTGCTATAAAAAGGAAAATTTCTTTCCTTTCATTAGTATCACATTAGTGAAAGAGCATCCCTTCTCCTGTTCACCTCTTTGTGTCATCGAATTCAACATTTCAATTTGGGCTTAAAATCAACTGCATTTCATTCTGCTTTACTGCATTAGCTCACATTAAATGAGGGCAACCTATATGCTGGAATTCATGCCCAACTGATGGTTGACAAAATGAATCATAGAAAAGCACTTTCTTTCTCTTTCTCTCTCTCTGAGTCTTACCAAACATCACAAAATTGAAAAATACACACATTCTTAAACAACATCTCACCCGAAAGAAGCTGTAGGTGATCACACGATCATGGCACAGTGGGCACCCAGCTCATTACTTCTGTTGAGTCATTATCTCAGAGGACAGCCCACCCTCACCATAACATACCTGAAACCTCTCCTTGTAGATCTCCTTCTTCATAGGAAGCCTTCCTCACCAAAAACTCTATTCTACAGTTCATGAGTCAGTCCTTAATAGCATAAGCTTGAACAAACATAATAGAAAAAGCACTCTTAGGATCATATTTTTCTTAGTGTTTCTACTTGGCTTGCATTTTGAGGTGAGAGGACACATTCTTCACTTTTTTCATTTCTCCTTGCATGCTCCTCATCATAGTTGGTGTATTCCAACTTCATCTGAGTGTGCCTAGACCCCATTTTCATCATTCTCAGAATTTTGGGTTTGATTCCACATTTGATTTTAACTCACAACCACTTGTTCTTCATCTCTATTTCAATTTCATAGTAACTGGTGTTGGTCCAGTGATTGTCATTGGTTACCCCAGACCATCATCAGTTTTACCCAACCGGCGTCAGTTTAATGTTCTTTTGGTTAACCTACCCAAAAGGACACCTGATTCACTTTCTTTTCTTTTCAGAGTCTCTGAAGCTCTCATCATCTTCTTTGTCCTGATAAATCCATCAACATCTTATCTACTTGGCAGATTATTAGCCTTCTGCCTTGTTTTGACAAATTGTCCATTTTTCACAGTGACCGACCGCGGTTACCTATGACCAATGTCAGTTTACCCTAACCAGCATCTGTTAGCCTATTTAAATTTCTAGCTGACATTTCATACCTAATCCACCTACCACCACCTATTTTTCCTATATTTGTTGTATTTCTGTGTCATTTATAGAAAGCAGTCCTACCACGTCAGTACTTGTTCACATGGTGTTGATGCGTAGCCAAGAAAACACCCTCATATTCCATGCTAGTTGTCAACCACTCCCACCTATACCTTTGCCACCTTCTATTTTTTCACCCATGGATCCTACCCAACCTATCACTATCGCCAGAGGGGATGAGGAGTTCACATGACTCCTTGACCAGAACCCTACCGCCTTACAGTTCTATCTTTCCCACTCATCTACTCGAGATGCCTTGGGTCAGTTGATATACGGTATGTCTGTATCTATCCCCCTGAGACTCACTCCTACTTTTGCACCAGCCTCCTCTAGCTCCACGCTACCTACATCTTCCTTGCCTCCATTCATTTCTCAGATAGGCCCTATACCTGCTATGATCATTACATCTACTACATCTTGCATATGTACATCCATTACACCCGCAACATCCACTATACCTTCATCCACCACCCAGAATGTAACCTCATCTGTGCCTATTATCTCACATATACCCATAGCTACACAACCACCCCCAGTGTCGATGACCACTACCCCTTTTCAAAACATTGTCCTTTCTATTCCACATTCCTTAGCCCCCATTGCTACTAGAGTCACCTCGACCCTTCCACCTCCATATACATACTATCAGTAGCCTCCATTTCATCTATCAGTCATGTTGGGTACGTACCCCCTATCTCACTCCCTCCTTCTCAATCTACCTATATGGAATCACCATATACTAGAATGCCACCTCCATCATATGTCCAACACCAACCTCCTTACGCTATAGGAGGTACCCATCCATCCCAACCTACCGATGACCTAATCAAGTTAATGATGGACAAGATGCAGACACTGGAGGCATCGGTTTCTGGCACATACAACTCCCTCACCTATGATGAGATTTGTAATGATCCCATCCACCCATCCATTCCTATTCGTCCATATCTTGTACATTGGGAAATGCCTAAATTTAACCACTTCAATAGCAAAGAGGACCCACAACAACACTTACGGTCTTTCAAACATGGTTGTTATCTGATTGCCCATGATGACGCTTTCCTTTTGAGGACCTTTCCCATGTCTTTGACTGGACCCGCATTAGATTGGTATAGTGGGTTACCTAGACATTCTATCTTCTCATTTAATCAGGTAGCCCAAGCCTTCTTAGATCACTTCTCCATCAACGTTGTTAAGAAGGTTACCATGACTGACCTCTACTCTACGCATCAATATGATGACGAGTCTATCGCAGATTTTTTCACTCGTTGGCGTAGCCTAATCAATCAACTCACATTCCAATTACCACAAACCAAACTCATAGAACTCTTCACTCAGGCTTGTGCTAGACATATCTCGCTGACCCTGCAAGTGCAGACTTTCCAAACCTTTGATGAGGCATTCACCATGGCACAAAAACTAGAGATTCAGGCCATCAAAGAAAATAAAATCCAACTACGCAATAAGAATTCATCATTTAAGTCAAATGATAACTCTTCTTCTTCGAAACCACAAAATAATTATTCAAAATCCAAGGGAACCACTAACACAGTGGTACTCAAGGCAGGCCCAGCTCATCCATCAAATCAGCCTAAGCCCTCATCCAATCTTTCCCCGGTCTAGACCTTTCAATTCAGATGAGAACAACAGAAATACACCCCAATTGGGGAGCCTTATTCTTCTATCTTAGAAAAGATCATTAAAGCCGGTGCCATCACCCTTCCTCCCGTAAAACCACACACTAGTTTTGATCCTACTCACCCCACACCCGCATGGTACAAAGAGCATGACTTCTGTAACTATCATTGGGTAAAAGGTTATAGTGATGGAAATTTCATCACTTTCAAGAACATTGTCCAAGAAATGCTCAAAAATGGTGAGTTAGTCTTGGATAACCCTAATGCACCTACCAACCAAAACCTGCACATCTTCAAGAAACCATTTCCTAATCATGCCCCTTCTTCTGATCAAACTAGAGAGACCTCAAATAATGATAGCCATACCCGTGAGGTCCATGCTATTTTCAGTGACACACCAGTTGCTTCCCAATTACCTCATATTCCTTCCATAGAGGAAATCCTAGCCTGAAGTCCTCCACCTACACATGAACCCACTTCACCTATTCCTCCACCCACAGAGGAACACCCTTTATCTCCCCCCTCACCTGTGAAGGAGCCTTCTGTTAACATCGAGACCGCTTCACCTTTGGCTTCTCCACCTAGAGAGTTGTCACTAGCAATACCTCTCTGACCAATGGGAGATGCTTGTTTACCTCCTTCACCCATAGAGGAGCACCTGTCATCTCCTCTGCTTATCAAAGATCCAGTAGAAATGTCATTGCCTCTAGGTGATCATTCTCCATCAGCTACCCAAGATCCTGCAGGACTTACTTTCAACTCTCTTACCCATAGAGGCTGAGGCTAGTGAATTCCCCATTTCTAAGACACATTTTACGGGAATCACCATTGGATCCACATCAATCCCACCCACTGCAGTGTTGTTCTCATGCTTAGCAAACCACCTAGATTACGTGGATAGAGCCTTACTTTGGGGGCATCTTCTACTTCCTATCTCAACACAAATGCAGATGTCACTCACTGACACTTCCACTATCTATCCAAAAATATTTCAGCCAATCGAAACCAAACACAACCACAACTATCACAAGTTCCCCCATGATACCACTCATGGCTCAACTCACACCTTTACCCATAACTCAACATGCTTCTACATCCAAACCTACGCCTACATCATCTTCCTTGCCTAAACCTATTACTACCTTAGGGGTCATCCCAATGGCCAGCCTTACTCATCCACCCATCAAATTAGATTTAGCTACATCCTCCAAAACTAACACCAAACTTAATCTGGCCCCCAAACAGAAGAACCCATCCCCTATATCTCATACCCCGACCTCCGATCACACCTTCATCACCTTCACCCCTTCTATCTATCTTAGGACCTAGCCCTTCTAACCTAGTTAAGAAACCTCCACCCATCGGTAAACTAAAAACATAGCAGCCCATTCCTCCCTCATGAACCTCTAACATACCCAAACACCCGACACAACTTCCACCTACACCTGCAACATTTTTACCACCCATACCTCCTATACCATCAATGACTTCTTCACTACCCATGACACTTCAGTCTCTTTCCCTCACACCTCCTGCATGACCTGCACCATCTACCTTCACAACACCTCAGTTATCCCCATGGGTAACTCGCCCTCTTCCACCATCTGCTTTTCCCTCTAGATCTCATGTGCCCATATCACCTTTACCCAAGAAGGTGCAACCTAAAGGAAAAAATCCGCTACCCTCCAATAAGGTAGTCAAACCAACCACACATTCTATTACCAATTCATCTTCCATGCCCCTACCAAAGTAGACATGACCAACACCCAAGACCACACCAACACCTAAAACCATAGCTTAACCCACTCCCCCTCTTGTAAAGACCCTTCCTATACAGTCAACCGTACCTACACCCAAACCCACATTCACTTCCCATTGTGATCCACTGGCGGGATCCTATGCCAAAATTTTAACCAACCTCCTTGAAACTTCTATCATCACATTACCACCTCTTAGACCTTATGACCCACTCAAGCCCAAACCAAAAGGGTTTGACGAAACCAAAATTTTTGCTTACCATTATGTGCTAGGACACGATGTAGAGAACTGTAAGGCTTTGAAAACTGTTCTTATCTAGTTATGCCCTCCTGAAGAAAACTTTGACGATGATGACCTTCTCGATGAGGACCCCATTTTTCCAGCACCAATTTCCCCAATTCTTCCTTCATTTCCTACTCAATGACCAAGATCCCCACTCCTAAAACTCTAGGAGCCACCTCTGAGGTTTGAAATTAACATGGTGCATATCAAGAGAACTTTCCAAACCTCCACCCAAATGTCATTGTGCCCAACTCACTTCACAAGGATTTTCTCCGCCTCGGTAGGTTTCTTCCCATCATGTCATTATACCACTTCATCCTACACCTTCTCCATTTACCCCCTCCCTCAAATTAACATGATCAACATTTCCACCCATGCTCAGAAGGACAAAGGCAAGGAAAAAGCAACCAACCCACCTACCAACCTGATACCCAACATACCATCTGCACCCACACCTAAAGTCACTATCTGTGGCCCCACATATCCTATTTCTAATGGGGTTACACATCACGCGATGCTCAAACAATTACACCAATCCTCTCTCAAGATGTCCCTCTATGACCTCATCCAAACCTCTGAATCCCATCACTAAGTTCTCATGGAGGTTCTTCAATCTATTGAGGTTTTACCCAATGATCCTACACCCGTAGCCTCCATCATCACACCTCATCATGTAGCCTCTCTTACCAAATTACCATCTTCTCCTACACCTCCACCCACTCACCAAGTAGCCACCCTTAGCTTTTCAGATGAAGAGATCGCACCGCACCAAACTGATGACCCAGATCTAGCTCTTTTCATCTCCTTCCACATCAATGATATATGTGTATGACATGTTATGATCAATGGGGGCACTAGCATTAATATCATCTCCTCCCATGCATTCGACCAAATGCACATACCTGACAATTGCATGCATAAACATCCCGTCATGTTGTGTTCATTTAATGATGTTATCACCTCTACACTTGGCACCGTCATCCTCCATGTTCGTGTGGGCCCCGCACTATTCTAGAGTTATTTTACATCTTGGAGGGGGAATTTCAATATAACCTGTTGCTTGGTAGACCCTGGATTCATGTTATGGGTTGTGTTCCTTCCACTTTACACAATTGTGTAAAGTTTGAGCATGAAGGACACACCTATACCATTCCAGTTGACCCATCACCTTTCAAAACCTACAACATGCTTTATCGACCTAATGACATGCTCATACCCATTAAAGCATCTTCATCTAGGACTACTTCCTCTTCACCTACACCTCCACCCACCACTTTTGCCGCTACCTCAACCATGCCTATATCCTCCATTCCTACTGCTGCTACGACCTCCACAGCCAACCCATCCACCTCCCAATCAGCTGGCTCCACCTCTGATCCAACCTCCAACACATTGTCTATCCCAACTACCCACATATCAACCACCGATCCCTTGGAAGGAATTTTTCAATGCCTCACTCTGGGGGAGTACCACCTATATAGTGTCAACACATTCCTTATGCCACAAGAGTATGGAAGTATTTACCAGTACCCTTGCTATGATCATTGCATAGGAGAGCATCTCCTTTACGGTCCTCCTCACCTTTGCATCAACCTCACCTATGGGGGACTTGATACTACCACTTATACACCTAAACCACCATCACAAACCCGCCCATTTTTTTCCGACCTCCAGTCACTCACCAATCAGCGTTTCGCCCACACCTTCCTACATAGGTGTGCATGGAAGGGCTTTGGTTTTGGATTTTATGAGAAAGGCCGTCACACTGTTATTCCATGTACTACTCAAAACATAATGACCATAGTGGTATCAGCTTTACTGAACCACCTACCAAGAAGTCCCGCATTGAACTCATTGAGGACATTAGCCCTTCTCCACCTTCTTCACCCACTCCACCTTCTTCACCACCTTCACCAACAGAGTTGATGGATCTAGAATCCATTCCTCCTAACTTTTTTTTTTCATAAACACCATTTCCTTGGGGCCTCTGACTTATCAATGTGAGGGCAAGGCTCCCTCTTCTCTTCCCTTCCTGTATCCTGAAATGATCGATGACGATACACCTTCCATTAATGTCATTTAATGTCAGGATGATGAATCTATACTCACCTACCTTGGTGGAGAAGACTCATATATTTACCAGTCATTACCATCTGAGACACAAACCATGTTGCAAGAATCGACTATAGAAATTAACATCCATACTCAGGACGACCTGCACATTCTAAAGATTGGCCAATCTTTAGATACTGCTGAACAGGAAGCCATCACTTCTTTTCTCAAAGATCATAACCATGCTTTTGCTTGGTCTTATGTAGACATGCCTAGTATTGACCCCACCATAGTGGTCCACAATATCGTAACCATTCCCGATGCTAAACCCATAAAACAAAAGTTGAGGAAAATGCACCCTCACATTGCTCTTCTGGTCAAAGAAGAACTTCAGCACCTACTTTCCATTTCCTTCATCTTACCCATTGATTATCCTTGATGGATTTATAACATTGTCCCTATCACTAAGGTGATAGGGGGACTCCACATTTGCATAGATTTCCATGACCTCAACCTAGCTTTCCCAAAAGATGACTTTCCTCTACCTGGTATTGACCAACTGGTTGACCTTACTGCTGGTCACGAGATGCTATCACTCATGGATGGTTTCTCAGGTTATAACCAAATCTTTCTTGCCCTAGAGGATCAACACAAAACCACATTCATCACCCCTTGGGGGACCTTCTGCTATTGAGTCATGCCTTTTGGCCTTAAAAATGTTGGTGCCACATACTAGCGGGCTATGACTTACATCTTCCATGACATCATGCACCACATTTTGGAGGTTTACGTAGATGATCTCTTGGCCAAATCTAAATTTTTCTCCAAGCACCTTGCCATCCTAAAAACCATCTTTGACTGCCTCATTAAGTATTGTGTTCACCTTCAACCCAAGATTTATGCATCTTGGTGGTTCTCTCAGGTAAGCTCCTAGGATTTATCGTCTCCTAACATGGCATAGAGGTTGACCCCGCTAAAGTCAAGGCCATTCTCGAAATTCCTCTGCCCACTAATCTGCAACAGCTCTGTAGTCTGCAAGGTAAGTTACAATCTATCTTTCATTTCATTTCACAACTTTCTAATCGATGTCAGCCATTTCATCATCTTATCGAAAAGGATGTCTCCTTTAAATGGGATGATGACTACCAAAAGATTTTGAGGCCTTGAAACAATACCTTTTCCAACCACCCATACTCATTCCACCTAAAGATGATCAACCCTTCTACCTATACATATCAGCTACCGATCACTCCCTAAGGGCCATGCTCGCTCATCGTGATGAACAACACAGGGAGCAGGTGGTTTATTACATAATCCATACTCTTTTGGACTATGAAACCCAATATACCCATGCCAAAAATCTTTTCTTAGCCTTATTTTTTGTTGCCACCAAATTCCACCATTACCTACTTAATCACAAAACCTATGTGGCAACCAACACAGACCCCTTACACTTCATGTATGCCAAACCTTACCAAAATCATCGAGCTACACGCTGGCTTATGCTTCTGGCCAACCTCGACCTTGAATTCACCCATTAAAATTCCATCAAGGGCCAGGCTATTGCTGACCAATTGGTCGATGCACCTATTTCGGGGGATCAACCCTCTAACTTTGACTTTCCAGATGAGTCTATTGTTACCCTTTCCTTGGACGAACCTGCATACCAAATGACACTCTTCTTTTATGGTTCCAAGTGTCAGCGTGGGGGTGGGGTTGGTGTTATTCTCACTCCGCTTGATGGTGAACCCATGCCTTTCACTTTCAAACTCGATTTTGATTGTATAAATAATATTGTTGAATACAAAGCACTCATATTAGGTCTCCAAGTTGCATATGCCTTAGATGTTAAGTCAATCAACATCTTTGGTGATTCTCAATTGGTCATAAACCAAATCAATGGTATATACCAGTGTCATAATGAGATCCTTCAAAAGTATAAGCATCATGTTGACATAATTTTGACCACCTTCGACCGTTATGCCCTTCAAACCGTCCCACGTTCTACAACAAATTTGCAAATACCATGGCCTTCTTGGCTTCTCAAATACCCGCTTCGCCCACTAATTCTAAAATCTTTATCACCGTACAAAGACTCCAATCACCCTCATATTTACCTCATGAAGTTTACTCTATCGAAACCACCTCTCCCGACCCGAGTGACCTTTGGTATAAACAATACTTAGACTATATTTCCCTCTCCATCTTTCCTCCCGACCTTACTCGTAATGGACAACGTACTTTTTTTAAAAGGGTCTCTCATTATGTCATCATGGGTGGCCTCCTCTATAAGCGTGGATTTGATGGTATTCTCTTACAATGCTTTACAAGTTCTGAAATTCCTTATACCATTAAGGAAGTTCATGATGGCATATGTGGAGGTCACTTCAGTGGCATTATTGTTGCTAAGTGTATTCTTTGCCTAGGCTATTACTGGCTAACACTTAACCATGATTGTAACGATTATGTTAAGCATTGTGAAAAATTTCAACAACATGCCAACCTTCATCATACACCCAGTCATGCCTTATAGGTCACCCATGACCTTTGGCCCTTCTCTCAATGTGGTTTGGATCTTGTCAGAGAGATCGATCCCCATTCTTCCAGCGACATCAATGGATAATCACCACTACCGAATATTACACTAAATGGGTTGAAGTCATACCTCTCATCTCTACAAAATCTAAGAAAATATGTGAGTTCATCAATAATCACATTATTTATCACTTTGGTATTCCACATCGCCTCATCACTGATAACGGAAAACAATTCAAAAATAAAACCTTGCAGAAACTTTACGACGCCTTTGGTATTCAGCTAAGTTTCTCGTCACCTTATTACCCACAAACCAACGGCCAGGCTGAATCCACCAATAAAAACCTAAACAAAATTCTAATGAAATTTGTTAATGATATTGGGAAGGACTAGCATACGCACGTTCCTTTCACCCTGTGGGTGTATCACACTAGTATTCACACTTCCACTACTGCCACACCTTTTTCTCTGGTCTACAGCACAGAGGTTGTTCTACCTCTTGAAGTCCATATTCCGTCACTTCACATTTCTCTCCATGACATGCTCAATGATGATGAATTTTTCCAGGACCGTTTAGCACAACTTGAGTTATTAGATGAACGTCATCTTAATGCTCTTGACCATCTTCAAGTTTACCAAAAATTTATCAAACATGCCTATGACAAATGTGTCCATGAACGAACCTTCCAAGTCGGTGACCTTGTCCTGAAAGAAAATCAACATGTAACCAAAGTAGAAAAAATTAAATGGGGAAAATTTTCTCCTAATTGGCTTAGACCATACATCGTGACTCATACTTATGGATCAGGTGCTTATCGATTATCTTCACTAGACGGTAAACCCAAACCTGAGCTGCTTAATGCCTTGCATCTTCGACCATTCTACTATTGACTTTCAATCTTACCTCACCTCCTATATCTTTTCATGCTTGTCCCTTGAGCACCCTTTCATTTTCCTCCTTTCACTATGCCACCCCAATGATTAAACAAGAATCATGTGCGTACCCGTCACTCTTTTACCTTCTCTTAAATATGTGTACCATGGCGCTGCATATGGCATGATTCTCATGGATAATTTTCATCTGCTTTTAGATGATATCTCATGGTCGTTCCACCTTGCTTTCTAAGCAAGAATTTGATTCTTCACCTTAGTCTTAACCATGACTAAAAATACCTCACACGGGATTCAACTCCTTGAGTCAAAATTCCACTAAAAAGATGAATCCCTCAAAAAGGACGTCTTTCTTTCTACATCTCTGTTATAAATAGATAGCTCCCTCAAAGGACATCAAAGGACAGCTATATAAAGCTTGCTTCAAAAAAAAAAAAAGAGAATCTAAAGCTTCCCACATCGATCAGCTTCGTGAAGACCTCAAGGAGTTAATTTCCTCATCCCATATAGACTTCCTGCATCGATCAGTATATCTCAAATACACATCAAAATTAAAAAAAAAAAAATTGTCATGGACTTTCTCATTGTGATCTTGGATCTCTTGCCAAAAATGCATGCTACCTCACACCATATAAACTAACCACTTTTCACCCTCCCACTATTTGCACCTTCATTTCCTATCGCCTCAAGGGACCTACTAGAACCAAGACATTTGGTGATCATCTGAATATTCTTCACCTTTAGATTAATCAATCATGCAATGTCTTTAGGGTCTTACATTCATCAGCCTATCTAAGGTATGACCCACCCGTTATGATCCTTACCAATCAGGTGGCTTTCTTGCTTCCTCTTATCTTTTCACCTTCTTTATTACGTCTTAATCCTATTATTCAGGACTAGATCCTCGAAACTTATCTTTAGGTAATTTTCTTCTTTATCCTAATCAATCAACTCAACATCATCCATACCAATGTGCCCACAATTCACCAATACCTAAAAGACCTAGAATCAATCATGCCTATAACCTACCAACTTATTTTCAACCTTCCTCACATTTTTCCCTAGCTTCTGGGAGAACTACATCAGCCTGAGGTCCCTTTTCATCAGGACTATGTAGGTAGCACTTCAAGGGCATGGTGCCCTTGGAGGTTAGCTCAGCCACTCTCTACCCTAACCAATTCCCCTTCCCTTTTCCTAAGTCACATTCTACCTTAGTTAGTTTCCTTTTTATCAATAATTGGAAATTAAACCAAACAAACAACAAATTGCTTCACATCTTTATCATCATCATTCATACATTCATTATTTCTACCATTTCTTTACCATTATCATGCATGTTACTATAAAACATCTCAACATGACCCATATCATCATTAATTGCACAAATTAATGAATTACAAACTCAACCAATTTTGATTCACCAGAACTAAACTAGCCTCCTAAACTTGACTCAATCCATGCCTATAACTTGACTCCATCCATGCATAAACATGAATCAATCCATGCCTATAACTTGACTCCATCCATGCCTCAACCAAAAACTTGACTCAATCCATGCCTATGACCTGGCTCTACCATGCCTACGCTACTTAGTTTCCATCACATATATAAATCAAAATAGCAAGATAACCTCAACCATGTATACATCATACCAAATCATCCATCTCATCATATAAATCGATATATCCATATAATATACACTGATACTAAATAATATACATCATACAAAAAATTTCATATACAACCTCACCATCTTCGGCACGTAGGCCGATATATGATCAAAAATGTAAAAAATATCGTATACATCCTCACTCTCTTCAGCACACAGACTAGTATGTATAAAAAATTAATAAATACATCAAAATGGAGGGACATGCATCAGGAATCATCTTGCCGGATATCCTCCATATTGGTCTCTCCCGTCTACTCCTCCCTCTCGGCTCATGTCTGGCGGCCTAATAACATCTCACCACCCGTTATGGGTCGTGGCCATGTCCCTAATGGTAAATCACCTGGGGTTGGTCTCCATTAACTGGTGGCCTCACCCTGATCCTGTCTCAGGGCTCGATGGCCCCTTGTACTCTCCACACTATGTGTACAAGATCTGGTCCTCTCACTTGAGGCCTATTATGCCCTGTACTCTCCGTAGGATAGAAAATCTATCCCTGCCACCATCAACTAGTCTTGATAATACCTAGCCTCACATAGGGCATTCCGTAATCTAGATACGGGTATTGTCTGTGGTAGCCCCATCAGCCTCTAACCCTATACCTGTCTTATGGGAGCCTATCCCACCCCTACCTATGAACTAGGACCCTGTCCTGGTGCATGTGGTGGTGTCATCGGCCTCACACCCTATGCCTATAACTGGGCCTGTAATGTCGCAATATTTTCCTGTGCAGTTGCCAACTGGCCCTACAAACCTATAACCTACGCCTATAAGGTGGCCACCTACTCATCATCACCATCTCCATCTCCACCCTAGGCCATCTGGGCCTGTAGACTGGCCACATGTGCATGCAAAGCGGCCACCTCCACCTCTGAACCTACCAACTACCCTTGTACCATCCCCAACTATGTAATCAAGGTCACCACCTACCCCTGTAGGGTGTCTCTCTGAACGGTGATGGTGGTTAAGTTTGGCTGCCCCGACCTACGTAGTACTGCTCGTAAATGAGCCGTCTACCAATGTCTATATCTATCCATCACCCTGGCATCATCAATCCTCTAGTCTATCACCTGCTCCTCTTGTTATGTAGGTATTGTTAGTTGTGGTAGTGGCAGTGGTCTCTCTACATCATCTCTCTGGCATTATGGGAAGGGTGGAGGTATGTCTTGTGACAGCCCAAACAGCTATCTGACCCTGTCAATCGGGATCATCTCGTGCTCCCCTGCACGATGCCCCTCAGTCCACCTAAGTAGCTGCAAGTTGTCTAGCTCATCAGCCATCTGTCTATATGAGGGATAAACCACATACGGTCTCTAAATAATGTCCATGCCGGAAAATCCCTCAAGTAGCCACCTGTAATAGGCTACATCATGAGTAAGCTTGTCTGAGTGATGCTCTCCAATCATAAGCACCCATCACCTGTAACCTACCCGCACTAAACCAAAATCGAATGCATCTACCCAGGGCGTACCAATCGGGAAAACACACACGATGTGCTCATAGGCCCAACAATGAAGAATAAATGTGCAACATAAGCTGAACCAGCGGAGCCGCCCATACACCCATAGCTCTCTATACAACTGCACCAGGAATGCTGGTGCCCAGGAAAAAAAGGTCCTGTCCATCACCATATCATGCAGCATCCCCATCAATGATCATGGTAATCTCCCACCCTCTACATCTGGCAGTGTAAAACAACATACTACCTCCATCAATAATACTACTAGCCTCATCTCCTCTAGACGGGCTAGGTACATCTCTCCATAATTAAAGATGACACTATGAAATGTCATCTCCTCCAGTCCCTCACTAAATACTGTCAGCATCAACTCCTCAAATGCCTCTTGGGAGATCAAGTATACCTACATCCCCAATATAGATAACCGTAGGATCCTGTACACGTCCTTCAGGGTGACTGTCATCTCGCCAGTCGGTAAGTGGAATGTGTTGGTCACTAAATCCCATCTATCGATGAGGGTGACCATTAAGCTCAGCTTCTAGACTACATGTCGGTAGCGTCTGACCCCGCTCAGGCCCACATTTGTGACATGCCTCCACTCCTCGACTGTCGCAGCCCCAAGAATTTTCACGAGCAAGGGTGGCACCCTGTCTCGCATCTTCAGCTTATCTCTCACCTACATCCAACAAAACATCACATTACTACACCTTAATCATACCCATAATCACTCTCAACACCTCACCTATACTTACCACCCTACTTCTCTTTCCCTAGACCTCCTTACCTTCGTATCCCATCTTCTATCTACCCACCTCAACCCTAACCCACACTCATTCACCCTTACCTATTTTTCCACCTTTACCTATGTTCTGATTTTCCCCACAACATCTTCTCTTACCCGTACCTACCTCACCCACCCAACCTAGGGCACTTTTTACCCCTTTTCCCCCCACATCATGACCACTCCTGGTTATCGCTAACCGACCCTGGTCCCCCATAAACTGGCATCAGTCACCTTTTTTTGTGACTGATACCGGTTCGCTACCACCGACATCGGCTAATCCTCAACTGACACCGGTCACTATTGCCACAAACTCTGCAACGCCCAAGATCCCCCTCTTCTTAAAAAACCTCCTTTCTCTAGCTTCTACCCACCTAATCCTACCTAAATCTCACCTCGACCTCTCCCCACCCCTCATTCACCCAACCACCTTCCTCCCCATTCCTATTTTTACCCGATTTTCCCTCCCACAAATTCAAAATTCATTTTTCCCCATCCGACCTCTAAACCGATCTAACTCACAAAACAAAGAAAGGGATTGCCTCTTACCTCATCCTGCTGCCGTCGCCGTGGTGGCATGTCGGGCCGCTGCACCAGGGGTCTACCCAATCCCTCTCCTACCTTTGCCTTCACCCAATCAACCTACTCACCTCCAACCAACCAAATCGATCATTCTGATCTCGTGGACCCTCCTATCGACTGCCAATCACCTGTTACATCGCTCGCCAAATCAGCTCTCCATTCCGCACGGACGCTTTCCACTTTTCTCTCTCTCACCTGTCATTTTCTCCTATTTGGCAAGTGACAAATGATTTCATAAAAAGTGGATATTTTCATTTTTATAACCTATTCGACTTGACCGGCGATTGTTTTACCTTGATCGACATCGGTCCCGTGCCCTAGTTTACAGTGGTCGGTCCATCGCGATCGACATCGGTTCCTTCAAACTGTCATCGATTATCCCGCTTAGTCCTTTTCCTCCCCCCTATCCCTAATTTGGTGACCTACATCCTTTTTTACCTCACCCATACCTGACTTGGACCCTTCACTTTATCCTCCTGACCTCATCATTTACTACCTCACCTCATCCTCATTTGGGGACTCGTTATTTTACACATACCTCGGCCCTACCCGTGTCGTGACCTAGTTACTTGGACCTGGAACATTTCTAGTGACATGTGACCTCATGTGCTCGCTATAACTTGTGGCACTGTTACCCGCGTTGATTGTCATACTGACGTTACCTTGCCTCTTGTCGTGACCGTTTATCCTGACCCAACCCTTGGTGTACCGAAACATACCTAAACGTTCCTACACCTGACCTATGATGTGTTTCCTGACCATATCCTATACCTTGGATACCAGAATCACCTCAATCTTGTATGGATAAACCTATCGACCTTAGACAATGTAGAGTTTTTCTGCTCTTCAACCTGGTACCATGCTGCAGTTTATATGCGTGCGTGCATTTGACTGCTACTACCTTTGACCCTGACCCATTTCTTGGAATACTTGATTAAACCTTTACCCCCCTTTTTACCTTCCTCTTCATCACATTCACCTTTTATCAAACCACTCACTGATTATGCCTTCTGCCTCATCAGTTCCTAGTTTGAGGGGGATCGCCTTCACCCACACATGGGGCAACCACATCTTATTTTTGTCAGCGTCGCTTACTAATACAAGCTACGCAACAAAAAGGGGAAAAATGTAGACACCAAAGTTGGGTCACACTCCCCTTGGTCCCTCGACAAATAACCAACGTGAACACACTCACCTAATCATGCCCCCTTTCATCCCACTCTAATATTAATTTAATTCATGATCTCATAATATCTATTATTTAAATATCCTAATTGGGATAATGCCCACACCACCACCTCATCTAGCCACCTCACCCTAAGACCTATTCTTAGTATGTTTCCATAACTAACTAAGACCTACCTAAACCCTAAAAATCAAAGCCTACATTCCCTCTAACCACATTCCCGCCCGTTAGAAGGGAAAATTCTATTCTAATCCACGGAAAAAGATGAACGAGATCCAAGAAAATCAAGGGGATCTGTCCATTTTAGCAAAATTAATTAAATTAATTTATGATCTCATAAATTAATTAGGTGAAACAATCTATTGTATGAAACTATATTCTCCCCCTCCTATTCACTTGGAAAACATGCAATTGAATCCTCTTAGATATGACAATGTTATTTTACACATCCTTATGTTATAATTTTTTTTTGAGAATTCTATATCCAACAATGGAGATTATGCTTTATCTAATATTTTTTATTGCATGCTAATTTCTTTCATGTAAAATAATTATCAAAATCAAGTGTATGTATACTAATCCTATTTTGACTAATGGCCATTTTAAGAAAATTTAATGTAATTTTAACTTAAACTACAAACTGAACATGAAAGCATAACATGTGTCATTGGGGTATTGAAAGTTACTAGCTAAGGTATTTGAGTGGTTTTCTTTGATATTGTCTAGACGTTCCTTGATATTGTCACTTTTTTATCGAACCAATCTATACTATATGGTTCATTAAACCTATTTGGGTTGTTAGGCTAGTATAGAAAATTGCATCCATGTTCCCTCTAAAAATTAAATAGGTATACCTCATTGGGTCTATTTTTTCAATCAGGTGACCTACTAGGCCATCTAAATATGTCTAGGGTATTCAACCCATTTAATGCATTTACCATGTTCAAGTTATGCACCATATTTACATTTTTAGGGAATTTGGGGTGTTTTGATCCAACTATTATAGATTTGAAGGAACCACAATAATATTAACTTATACCTCATTTCTTCACCACCTCATCTAATTGGTGAAATTGGACTCTCAATAAACAACCTATGGAGGGCATTTACACTGTCATTCACTATCTTGTTTTAAATTTCGTTTTCCAAAAAAAAACATGTTTAAATTATTATCTTATATTATATAACCCAAGACTTAAGTTAAATTCTTAGATGTCACTTCTAATGTAACTTTGTAATGTTGTGTACTCTTACACCTAAACAAAAAAATCACCTCTTTTTATTCATTTTTCCTATACTATTATGGGCATGAAAATATATTAGTCAAAGTAATGAACATAAACCCCAAGGAATATATTTCTACACGTGTTTCTTTTGAGTTTTTTCCATCTCAATTACCTAATGCTATGAAAATATACGATGAGAAAAATACTCATAAGAAACTCGTGAAGGCATCTTGGAAATACTTACTCCATCCTCGTCACCAAATTGGTATTGAAACATATTTGGTCTCTTCTTGTGAATCTCACCAACATATAATTACTTCAAGAAAGAGCTTCCCCCTACCCTTAAGAACTTCGAAGAGGAAAATTCTATGTCTATTAAAGGTTTTGTTGATTTTAAATTGATTTATATACAAAATTCCAATCGTCTCAAAATCTTTTAAAGAAATTAAATATACAATTGATCTCATTCTTAAGAATCTAATATTATATACTACGAGTATAAAAATATGCAAGGGATGTATTTATACATCTTTTTTTAGAACATCATAACCATGACTTGAAATTTCTTGTCAACAATGATATCCCATGATTCTAAAGGTATTCACATTAATAAAAGAACAGATGAAATTTTTCTTGTGTCAACATCATCAAAGTTTTACTACCCCAATTGGATCTTCAAGAATGTGTCTATACTAAAAAGAGTGGGAAAATTCATGCGTGAATTGATTTCAATTATCTTGATTTAAATTGAACAATGAAAAATGTTATTGTCTCTTAGATTGACGTCATAATTAATATTAGTTATAGTTTTGATACAATATATCTCTTACATGGATTATTATGGTGTAATAACTATATTTCTCACTCCAAAACTAACACATGATATGTTCGCAGCCAATTAGAGAGAATTATATTATGTTGTCATGGTATTTCATCTGAAAAGTGATGATACAATTTATCAACTAGCAATCACATGTATGAAGTGTAATGGATATACCAAAAGGGATAGTGTGGTGAAGTGTTAGTATTACAAAAGGAGAGAAACATGTAGGAAATGAACAAATGTAGAAGAAACTAAGAAGAAAGTTTGGAATGTATAAAAATCATGGAGATGTGTTTTTTACAAAGAAGGAAAATGTGGAAGAGAAGCGATTATTTCTTCTTTAACTTTCTTGTTATTTACATGAGGGACCTATGACATTTTATAGAATTGCTCAAAAGAGAAAGGAGGGGAGATGTGTAGGTCTTGAAGCGAAGGCACCCTGGATATAGCAGAGAAAGTAAGCCCTTGTCTTTATGTCCCGCCAATATCAAATGTTTCCTTGTGCAAAGTAAGTCTTTGGGATTTGAGGATTGTTAAATCCCAAGCCATTTTAAGTTGTATTTATGTACGAGACCCCCTTGAAATTGTAGGCACTGGAACATGTGATGCATTATTTGTTTCCCAACAATGGCCAATATACATATCAAATTTGACCACTACAAAAAGTGGTTGTTCAGGTGGCGAGGTGGAGTTTTTGTATACGATCTCGACGATCGTGCAAATCACACCATTCACTAGTTGAGCTTCGACCCACAAATTAGAGATGTAAGTATACCTTTTTTTAGTGTGAAAAAGAGTATTTTATATTAGATTTGATCATCATTAGGTTCTCCAAAATTGTTATGCCTATTCCTTTGCACAATTGAGTGGGCTACTAGAAGGTCCAATGAATTTAGTATCTGAGGGTTATGTTGATCAACAAAGTCATTTTTTGAAAATAAATGGGGGAAGACCTAGAAGTTTGAAGATTTTATTGTGAAAGATGTGTACCAGTTCGTGACATAAGGCTGATTTAATCTTTAGTACAAGGATTTACATCTCGAATGTGTAGGAGGAGTTCACAGAATTAAACTTGTGTCTAGCTTGAATCATGTTGGAAAAATATTATCCGTAATGTGATAAAAGTGAGAAATATCCTTCAAATTTTAGAGACATAGGAGTGACCTGCATATAAATGAATTTCGTTGACAGGATGTAATTGGCCAAGGCCACCAATGAGAATAATAGATCTATTACAAAACAAGGATGTTTTGAAATGAGGAAAATATGCACGAAGGTGATAGTCTACCATAACAAGAAATTTGGGTGATTAACTAAAACTTATTAGTTAGTAGTATGTCGGGATAGTTAATTTAATCTATGAAGAACTATAAATAAAGTAAATAAATGTAGTAAATAAGTATATAAGTGACCAAACAAATATGCAAAAGTAAATACTAACCCTAATGTGCAAGAGAGAAGAGGAAAGTACTCAGCTAATTGGAGGATCTCGCTAGACTATTTCAAAGAAAGAATAGAATAAATTGGAAGTAGGAAAGAATGTAGAGAGGTCCCGAAAAGGAATGATATGGAATATCTAGCTTGACTGGAGTGCCTGAAGAGGGACTTGGGATCCCACGGGTGCTCTAGTCTAAAAACTGGTCACCCTAGTCTGTACAAAAGCTCTGAAATTGAATCTCATAGTGCTGGGAGGTGGTCTAGAACCCTTATTGTCTATCACATCAGATTTTCTCCCCCATATTGGATGTCGTTAATAATCCAAGATGATGTAAAGACCTGCAAAAGACCACGAGAAGTATCAAATTTCTAAAAAAATAAAGATACACACGAATAGGTTGGATTGACCTCAGCTGCCACAATAATGGGCTTAATAACTAAGCGATGCACTACATTTCGAACCCAAATGTAGTTCTAATGAGTGTTTGCATAATGTTCGCTAGGTTCTCTTGTGCTAGTCACACTTTGTGAAGTAGCAAGCAATAACTAGATGTAGAAAATGTAATAGAATGTGTGCATGGAATAGAATAGAATCCCTCCCCCTATGAAGTGTGTGATGCAAATGTCCTAGAATTGTGCCTTGTGATGGAGCTATGTGGATGCAAGTGATGTCTAATTCAATAGATAGATGCAAGTCTAGATGGATGATAATAGTAAATGATGCTAGGTCCCTCATTATGGTCTCATAACTTTATATTTATAGGTTTTTCTTGATCTAATTTTGTAATCAACCCCGAAATAGATGACCACCAAAAAGATAAGGATCTAGAATGGCTAGAAAGATCCCAAAAGGGGTGGGAAAGTGTGAAAAGGATCGGGGTGCCCATGGGAACCCCAGTCGAGGCTTAAATAACGTGGAATGATAGAAGCTGACTAGGCATGTGGATGTGTAATGTTGGTAATGATGAAATAAAATAAAACAAGATGGCCAAAATACATGGGTTGATTAGTGCTTTATTCACTCAAGAACCTTATAAATAGTAGTATGAAAGCGGGATAAATAATGTCTTATTCACTCAATAACCTTATAAATAGTAGCATGAAAGCGGGATAAATAATGTCTAAAGTGCATGATTTTGTGACTAAATTTCCCCCCCACTTTATGTTGGTGAGCAAAATATCGATAACATAAAGTAAATAGAGATATGTACCTGATGTCCATGAAGAGTGTAGTAGAAACGTGTTGAAGGACTAGAAAAAGTGTGGAATGATAAAAAGATGGAGGAGTGTGGAAATTAAAGATGAAAATGTGCAAAAAAAGTGATGAGAGTGAACCTAGGGTAGAACGCATGTGCTAATGCTGATGTGTGTAGTGTACTTGCATGGTTAGTATAGTGTGTGTTGTCACGAAGTGTCATTGTTGACACCATTGTTGTTGTTTCTTGTTGTTTCCCCCATTTGACTACTTGTTTCTCATACGACCTTACCTACAAGGAGAAAATGATCAATTAGTCAAATATGTATGTATGTGTGTGTAAAAACGTAATGTAAAAGACACATGAAAAAGTAAAGTATGTAAAATGAAAAGTGTAAATAGAACATGTGCACCTGATCCATGTCAAGAGAAAGAGTGTAGAAAGGATATCTTGTATTGCTGGGGTTTATTGGGTGATCTAACACCATAAGTCGAAGAATTGTAGGGAGCAAATGCTTTGTATCCTCCAACCTTTAATTTTTTCCCTGAATTGTGTGTGAAGAGATCTCTTTGCTGTCCTATTTTTTTGGGTGATCCGACGCTGGCGGTCGGATAAGTATTGGGATGAATTCCATTGTATCCTCCAACTGATAATTGCTTCCTTGAATGCTAAGGTCTCCATGTCCTGTAAAATATACTCTGTATGGAATTCGTAGACTAGTTTGAACTCACTAATGTATGTAAACCCACAATACCAAGGGCAGAAAGTGTACTCAACTAAATCGGTGTAAACGTGTTGTGTAGATTGTAAAACCACAAATGATGCCCCCCTCTTTAAGGGCACATGCAACATCACTAATAGGAGAATGTGGCCCCAAAATATGACTAACCGCATGAACCATGAAACTCTACCCTACAGGGGGAAGGGGATGTGCTTGGTAGAAACCAAGGTGCACACAAACAAAAGGATAGCCAAAAACAATTTTTAGTACTAATAAGCATGCATACATAAAGCAATGTGTAATCTACACAAATAGTGTAAAATCTGCCAAGAAAAGTAGTGTAAACATGCAAGAAGAAAAGGAAGCCACAAAAAGCGGGTCACAAACATGGGACATCACTCATGATGTCGTAAAACATGCAAGGGCATCATGGCTGGAAACAACAAACAAGTGTACACACCAAACATAGGGCAAGGCCCACACATAAGAAGAAAACAATGACAAACAATGTAACAAACAAGAAAATAAGTAGTCATGGAAATATGTAATCTTACAAAACAAGTACTACACATGGAACACAGGTTAGCATGTTAGAGAAATAACCAGTATGTCAAAGTGTGAATAACCAAGTAATGCAAAGTGTTAAGTACAAAATGAACCAATAACACCTTGAAGAAATGAATGTGGATGCCCCCAGTGAGAGATGTAGGAAGGGTAGAAGGAGAGCATACATACAACATGTAAGAGACCTGTCTGTATCTTTGAACATAAATAGAGAAATACGTGAACACCCATGTGTGGATGATATAGATAAATGACATATAAATAAGCTAACTAGCATGTGTAATAAAGTGACTATGAATAAGCACAAGTAAGAGTAAAAACAACCATAATATGCAGTATGTTATGGATGGATGGAATGGAATGCAAGATGGAATGATAAGAGCCACATTCCCCCCATGTGAAAGGATATGTATGTAACGAGGTTCAATTTTTTTTCCCCCTCATTAGTCAAGAATGAACCATAAACGAGATCGTGAAATGGTCAAAGTGTGTTGTGTCTCTAACACATTGTGATGAATGTGTGGGTGTGGTGATGAGAAGCAACATAGCAATGATGTGTGCATGAACCCTATAGTCAAATCTTATATCATGACCAGATGAACATATAAGTGATGATTTATCCTAAGCATATATCACTATAAGATGAATGGATGAGTGATGATTTAGCCCTAAACGTATATCACTATGAGATGAAAAGAGAGAGTGGTGATGTAACCTAAGGTGTATACCACTAAAAAATGATATAATAGGTGACATTTTAGCCTAAAGCATATGTCACTAGCCTAGGAATGGCGCATGATGAAAGGTCGAATAGTAAGTGTGTGATGAGTGTAAGATCCATTTGATTTGTAAACCCTCAGCAGTCAAGCATGGACCGAGGAACTAAAGTTCATCATAGGGTGGTGAGTGCAGTGCGTAGAAAGAGATATAGTGTATGGAATGATGAAATATGACCATGTGATGAGTGGAATATATAAATATGTGATGTGTAGAATGTAATGCAAGATGTGTAGGATATGCAAAGTGTAACGAAGTGACATGTAATGTATATAGATAGACTAGAAATGTAGTATGTAGAATGAAGAGTGGATGATGCTAGACACATAGTATGAAATATGCATAATGACAACTAGTATGATGTATGATGTATGATGTGTGATATGTGAATAGATACGGTGTGTATGTCCTATAGTGTAGTGCGTGGGGTTCATGTGTAGTAATCCATCAATAATCAAGTGTGAAACGAAGCACAAGAGTGCATCATCAGGTAATGGTCGATGCTAGAACATGTGATGAAAAATCCTATATGAAAATATAAAGGATGATAGAATATAGGAATGATATGATGAGTGAGGGGGGGTATTAGGTGCTATGAATTGAACTGAACACTAACAATGAAAAATGAAGGTCTGTAATGCAATTTATGTGGCGATGAAAATGTATGCATATCAATGCCCAAATGAGATGATACTAAGATCAAGTATGCAAAAATATGAAGAGTGTGATATAGTATTATGTAAGGATGTAAATGATAAGAATAAATGTGTTGATGATGGTGAATGGGGGGAATGTCAATACTATGTCCCCAATGTATGCGTGGTGAAATAGGATATCATGTAATGTCATCTAGAAGATCATTTCTCTTAGGTTCATAGTCGAATGGGTAAACATTAATGACTTGATAAGCAATAGTTTTAGGTGGATCATGTAACGAACCATTGAATGGAGGAAGTGGGAAACCATGCATGTACCAATGAGTGATAGTTGGTGTGCATCCTAGGAAAGAGCTATTGTAGATGGAAACACGTCCAAAAGGCATAGGAAAGGAAATGTCTATATGGTCTGGATCTAGTGTACCCCCAATATAATCAAGCCATGATTGTCCTAATTTAAGTGATGATGGGTGAGGATTACATGATAGATAAACTATAAAATTAAATACATGTAAACCATAAGAAATAATAATACGAACAAAGACATAATAAAGATGAGGAGCACATGATGTAGGATAGAGGTCCTCAAAAGCAAACCCTAAGTGAGCTAGAACCTCATGTGTACATATAGTTTCATTGCATGTAGGTTCAAATGGAATGTGTTCCCAATATGATTCATTCATGAAGAATGTTCAAGTGAATGATGGGCGTGCTAAGGTAGGCGGTGCATGTGAAGGTGTATGTGATAGAGTGACGTCCATAGACTGGACATGTTCTTGATAAGGAATCATAGTAGTAGTAGCTGGTGGCATAGAAGAAACTGCATCTATCACACAAATGATACCATCAAGTGGTGGTAAATGAGGTGGTTCTTCCCTAGGTTGTGGCTCATCTATAATATCTATGCATGGGATAGGAAGATTAGTATTAGAATCCCAGTCATAGTACTTAAATGGATTACAGTCACGAAAAAATGGTATACTCTATGCTCCCATTTAAGAATTTAACACAATTATGTATAGTAGAGGCAACAACTTGCATGACACAAAGCCATGGCCTTCCCAAAAGATAGTTGTAGGAGATTGGGAAATAAATAACAAAAAATAAAGCATCAATGGTCTTTAGACCAACAATAATAGGTAATGCAATGTGATCGAGACAAGGACGAACAAAACCATCATAAACACAGTGAAATACTATATGGAATGACATCATGAGCTGAAAGGCCTAAAACTTTGAGGAATGACATTGGACACAAGTTAAGCTCATATCCATTATCAATCAAATTACGCTTAACAATGACATTATAAATACGAGAGATGATATGAAAATGTGGGTCATTATCAAAAGTGTGAACATCAGAGGGAAGGTTGGACTTAAATACTAAATGTGGAGATAATACATCATCAAAGGCTTGATAAACTGAGTTTGGATGCATGTTAGCATGAATACGAGTAGTAGAAAGAAAATGTTGGACTCTATGGAGTAAATCAAGATTGGTAAGAAAATAATCATTGATTGAGATACTAGTGATGATCAAACCCTAGGGTGACAAGTAATGGATGGAGAATCTAGAAGCGTGAATGATCTAGTCGGGTTCACCAAAATGACTAACCAAAATTGACTAATAAGTAGTATGTGGGGATAATTAATCTAACCTATGAAGACTTGTAAATAAAGTAAATAAATATAGTAAAGAAGTATCTAAGTGACCAAAAAAATATGTAAAATAAAATGCTAACTCTAATGTGACAGAGAGAAGAGGAAAGAACTCATCTGATTGGAGGAGCTTGTTGGACTGTGTCATAGAATGAACAAAATAATATGGAAGCAAGAACAACTGTGTAGAGGTCCTGAAAAGGACTGATTTAGAGTAGTTAGCTAGACTAGAGCACCTAGAGAGGGATTGGGGCACCCAAAGGAAATTTGGTCTAAAAATTGGGCACCCTAGTATGTGCAAAAGCTCTAAAACAAAATCTCACAGGGATGGGAGGTGGTTTAGAACCCTCACCATTTTTCCATCAAATGATCTACCCCGTACTGAATGTTGCCAATAATCCAAGATGATGTAAAGAACTGTAAAATACCAAGAGAAGTATCAAAACCCTAAAAAAATGAAAGATGCAAATGAATGGGTTAGACCGACCTTAGCTGCCACAACAGTGGGCTTACTAATTGAGTGTAGCACTACATTTCAAACCTAAATGTAGTTATTGTGAGTGTGTGCATAATGTCCCCTAGGTGTTTGTTATCCAAATAACTCTCCTATTTATTTGGACAAATTACATACATATTTTGGCTCAAATATCTTTAGTACAGTGGCGCGCACCTCAGTTATCTCCTTGGCACATTTACTTGGTCATTGTTTCCTTGCATGCCCTTGCATGCTTCCCCTTATCCCCTTTCCATTTTCCTTTTCCTCTTTTTTACACTCTTACCTTACACGCATCTTTTACGCATTCACCTTCTTTCGAGAAGTTATTCATCCTGCATACGCACCTTGGATTTTCTTCAATCAGCTATATCCCTAGCCCTCGTGCGTGCCCCATACATTACCTTGTAATAGTTGTGCCTTGACCATACATTATCCGATCAATAGTTTTCCCCATTTCCTTCATGTGTGATTATGTGCGCCTTCCTTCTGTCATTCCCCCACACGTCATTCTTTCACATGCATACCCTTATGCCCTCCTCTGCGCCATTTTATGCCATGTCGTTCTTTGACATGCTTGAGTGTGCCACACTTAACCTGTCAAAGTGTGCCAATAAGGCACTGAATCCTTGCAATAAATCAATGAGTGACACATGCCAAAAATGACAAGAACATTTACATAAAATTGGTCGTCCTTTCATCTGATCTGCGTTTGCCACGTGTCTTACGTACATAGGTGGCCCTGAAAATCTTGTAGTAGCCATATCTTTTATCAAAGAGCTCCGATCGACATGCCCCTAATCTTAATCAATAGCTGCTGATGTAGGCTAGAGTGCTAGACATTCAAATTCAAATTCTTAGCAGATCTAGTAGGTGATAAATGGAAAAACATCTTTCTGGGAATTAATGAGCAAATTTGATTACTCCAACCACCCAATTTGATTTGATCCACCATCTTTCCTTCTCCAACATGCCAAACAGACTTGGGGAAATGAATTTGATATATTTACAGGAGGATTTGTAGGAATTGAATACTTTTTGTCGGTGGTTGCATTTCAATTTTATTTTTTCCCTCCTTCTCTTCTTCGTCTATAGATTCATCTATAAGTGTAAGAGTTTGGCTTATTGTTAATGTTGGGCATTTTGGATCCTTATGCATTTTGCTAAGGACTTCATATTTTTTGTATTCTGAGTTGATAACCTCTATATCTAGCTCATGCATGTGGATATCAGCCTCTTTTGTCATTATAACAGTTTTGTGCATTTTTGGAAGTAATGGAAGCATCATTTTGTGACTATTCTCTGTCCTAAGCATGTTTGTATTCTTTCTTCTTGCCTTTATTATACATTGCATGCTTGTTGTGTCATTCTACGTCCCTTGCAGTTCCCTTTTTAGTTTTGTTCCATGAAACTGATTTTGTAAATGCGTATTATTTGTGCTACACTTACCTAGCCTTCTTTCACGCCTTTCCCTTCATTTTTTCTCAGGAACATATAGTGTCCATCCCTCTTTTTCTGGTGTTATTACCTTAGATTATTTTTCCTTTCTATTATCCTTTTATCCTTGGTCCCTTGGCATTGTTAGCTTAGTTTTACCTTTCAGAATTAGGAGTAGTAGTAGCAGTAGAAATAGATAGAGGTATCGACCTTCTTCGTAGATTCATCTCAAGTGCGCAAGGTCCCACAACTTGGAGATGATTCCATTTTTGTATCAAATGACTCGGTCCTTATAGATCCAAGACATGGGTGCAAGTTTGAATGACCAACAATTTCTGGCACACCTGGTGGGACCAATAATGAAAGATTAAATTTCATATTGCTAAGTTTTGGTGTGTGAACTTAGTATTTTTAGCCTTTAGAGGCTTATTTCAACACATCTGGTGACTCCCAACATTTCCAAAGCTCCTATTTTGTAGTCCTGAGCACATTCTATGAGAAGAGTGCATACCAGACAAAGTGTTACAGCTAAAGGATCCTTTGGATACCTCAAACTTTCACCAAGAAACACACACAATAGATATTCCATGAGCACATCCCCATCTCCAATGCATCGCACACACTCTACTCCTCAAAATAGACAAGTGTGCCCTACCATGGCGCTTCAAACTCCTCCTCCTCTAAGGAAATTTTCTAGCTTCACCAGTGGAATCCCGCTCAATCTTAATGCTCAACATGATATGCCAGGGACCACGCTCAAAATTATCCCATACTTCATGGGAGAAAATCAAGTCACCCCTGTTGAACACATTCAAGATGTGGCCAATGTACGTTGTGTCTATCTAATTGTACATGATGATGTTTTTTTCAGGTTGTTTGCAGCCTCTTTCAAGGGTAAAACACTCTAGTGGTACCATGGCCTAAGACCTACATCTATTACTACTTGGGATGATCTCGGAATAGCTCTTTACAATTACTTTAAAGATAAATCAGATCATCTATCACTGATGGAACAACTAACTATAACAAAGCGGGTGCCCAATGAGCAGATGACTGATTTCAACATCAGATTCTAGAAGACTTGGGATAAAATTCCTCAACTAGTAAGGCCTATAGCCCAACATGATTTCTTGTACTATCTAAGGGCTTTGAATAGTGACATTTCAGTCATGATTCAATCTATGGGAGGTAGAACCTTACCTGTTTCATAAAAAATTGCAATAAGGGTAGAAAACAGTCTCATTCAGGCTGGTATGTTGGCGCGTAGGCCTCATGCGCCCTTGTTCCCAGAGATGTCTCCAGTGCCCCAACCTTCTATTACTCTAGTTCCAGTGTAGAGTGCGCAACCAGTTGCATCTATATCCTACTCTCATGCACATCAAAAATAAGATGATGACTTAAAGGCCTTGATTAGAAACTTTTCCAGCAAGGTCATATCATTGGAGAAGTAGTAGGTGCATTCCTACAGAGGTAGTTCTAATTAGGTGTAAAGCCAGAGAAATCAACCTTTGTGGAATTAGTATGGGAATCAAAGATATAAACAAAACTATCAGAATGATAGATGACATGTTAATTTACACTTGCATTTGTCCCAGTCCAGAACAACATGGCACAAGAGTCTGAATGGTGTTTTCCTTGTAGTATGCCTCACAGTAAATATCATTGTGCCAATGCTACACACACAATCCTACATGATTGTTGGCGATAAAATTTGTTGGATGGAAAAACTTGTGGATTTCTTGCCAACGCTTTGGGAATCTAAGTCCCTCTACTTAACCGGTGCAACTACCGTAAATGCATGTGCATGAAAAGGTGTATTTCTGTAGTGGCCTTTTGACCGGGGATCCAACAAGGACACTCCACTGACCTTGCAGAAAATATTTCAGATACCTATAAGAGAGGAATTTTTCTGTATAGAGGGAAAGGGGAGTGAAAAATTAGATAGGAGAACTAATGTTGCAGGTAGAAAATCAGATTCATGTATACATCAATTAGAATTTTTATCACATGCATTAAAATTAGGAGGAAAAAACTCTACACGTAGCAACAAGATGAAATGGAATTTATGATTACAAAGTATCAATAAACCCCTTAGTCAAAAAAGGCTTGAAAATCCTTCTTGTATTGATTGCTTAAACTAAGTTGTACATAGTATGAGAATGGAGGAAAAATTTGAGAGTGGAGGAAAGTAGAAGAAAATGGCTATCTCCTTTGCTTCTCTCTAAGGTATAATGTACTCTTGAGCTTATACAAGATCAATCACCAATCCTTTTGAAATGGGAACGTCTTTACAATTTATAGAGTGAGATAGTGACTTATCATTTTCATCATCACCCCCCATATGCCTTATTTCCTCGTGCAACTTTAGACTATTCATATTCCTACAAAATATTTAATGTCCCTTTTATAAAATCAAGGTGACTTAATTTACATTATGTTTCTAAATTCAATTTTAGGTGACTTAAAGGCATATGAAAAAGTGCAACCCCAACACAAAATTAGAACATTGAAAGTGAGAGAAAGTTGGGGGGAAGAGGAGAGAGAAAGAGAGAGAGAAGAAGAAGAGGAGATGTCATTCCTGATGAAGCCCATTGATCCTCTGTTGATGGAAAACTCCAAATGTAGTGAAACTATGAATCTTCAAACTCCTTGCACACTATGAAACTCCTTCAAATCAGCTCATGAATGCTTGCCAAGTTGAGTGAACTATTCCACTGATGACCGCAACTCCCAGCCTGCGTATGATATACCTGTGACCTGAACTATGTAGTGAGTGTCGAAAAACATTGTCCAGTTCCCTGAGATGATCATCCCTCTATGCCTCATTGTGCCAAACTTTCCCTTTGAGAAAAACCTACTATTAATAGTGTCCAGATGGAAAGCTTACTATTTTTAGTGAGAGGTGATTTTTGCCTCTTCTCGACCATCGTGATGTGATGGACTCCTTCATTTGACCTTGTACAAACTAACCTTGCCTTGGCCGATTTTTGGGTTGACCTACTAGTTTTAATAAGCACCCATATAGGGAACTTAATATTTTTAGTAAGTGGTCATTTTAACTATTTTCTACTCTGAACAATCATTCTAGATTCCTGGTGACCTTGGGTACACACTGCTTTCGCCACAACTGTTTTTGATGATGAATTTCCAAACATAACAAGTTTGTATAAGAAAAATTACTATTTTTAGAAAGTGTGTTTCCATTGCTCGCTTTGCAATGGAACGTATTTTTTTAGACTCGTCTCATTGTCACGACCACATCCTCCAAATTTCACATAATTTTCCCATTAGAATGGCGGGAAATAAAATTTAAATTTTTCACCTAACAGTGGCTTCGAGCACGGAGCTTCCATGGTAGCCATTAATGGAGATCAAAATTTTCAGGTCTGGTTTTTGTCTCTGTTTGCGATGAAAAACAAATCCATTGTGATAGGTTTTTCATTTGAAGTTTGTGGGCAAGTTTTTAGCTTGATTTCGAACCATCAGATTGTTGGAAAATCCAATAAACGTGAGCCGGTGCATGAAATGAGGATTTTGTTGGAACAAATGTTTCAAGGCACCATTCAACCTCCCAGTTTGTTGCATCTTGATCGTCTTGAAAAATTTGGAAATCTGCAAAATACGGAACCTCAATCCGATTTGTATCTTGCAAGATATGAAGATTTTTCAATTGGGTGACTTCATGGTTATATGGCAAAAAATCTTCGTTTTCTCCTCGTTCTTCGTTTCTTCAACACTTGCGATCAATATTTCCCTGTGACCTATGTATTTTCATGAATTTGATGGTTTTTTGTGGCTATGGCGGAGCTGGTTTGGAGCAACGATGGTGGACTGGGTGTCTAGACAATCATGAACAGAGCCATGATAAGGTGATGAAGCTGTGTAGAAGGAATGGGAGGAAGATAACGACTAAGTGTCATATTTAAAATTTTTAAAAAATGCACATGGAGGGGCTGGGAAAATTTTTATGTCCTTGACATCCCTCACCTCAAAGGGACGTGGGGGACATCAATTTGCACGGCACGCCAGGTGACGACACATGGCACTTAATCTGACAACAGGGGATTTGAGCAAAAAGGCTTAACAAGCACCTGGGGGCTGGAAACTGGTCATATGGGTGACCAGAGGTCTCCCATAGGGGATGGGCATATTTTTCAAGGTTTGATGTCCCTCACCTCAAAGGGACATGAGGGACATCAGTTTGCACAACGTGCCTTAGCCTGACACGTGGCACTTGATCCAACGATAGGGGATTGAAGCTCCACAAGCACCTGGGGGTTAAAAACCGGTCATGTGGGTGACCAAAAGACATCCTATAGGGGTTGGGCACATTTTTAAAAGTTTTATGTCCTTGACCTTAGGGACATAAGGGACATCAAATTCCACAGTGGTCGTGGAGCTGACACATGTCCTCGATTTGACGATAGGGAATTTGAGCTCCAAAAATGCACCTGGGGGCTGAACTGTCAAGTTTGAAGGTCACATGAGGGTCCCAGAGGTCACATGGGGGCTGGGAGAATTTTTCCAAGGTTGGTTTACCTGACCTTAGGGATTTTGGGGACATAAAATCCTGCCAGGCTCCTGGTGCTGGCACGTGTCCTCCAAAAAATTGACTAACTCTTGAACTGTCGCCAAGAGGGTAACTTGGAACGATGATAACTTGAGATCCCGGTGGAATTTATTGGAAAATTTTTATATGATCCTGACTGTAAACTTAATTTTGAATCCAATGGTGTGGGCATAATTTCTTGCATCATACATTTTTTCCTTGAAAAATCAGAATTGTGATTTAGTACTCCACTTATGCTTGAGAAAAACTACCTGCAAACCTGATACACCAAAGTGTTGTGAAAAATACAATTTCACCATCATTTAGGGCTTGTAATTATCTTTTTGGATATGTTTTTGTAACTCCTAACTTCATCCAAAGCTCCTGGAATCTTCTTCTGAAGCTCAGTAGCTATTTTAGGCATGTGTACTGCCTAGGCTTATGAGCCCTGCTTTTCATTCAGACTGCTCCAAGTCTTTCAAAACTTCCTCAAACCTTCAAAAATAGTTTCCATGATGTTATAAAGTATGAAATTCACATCCATTTTGAATTTTTTCCTTCCATTCCACTCCACGAGGGTTGATCCAGTCCTGGGGAGGCTAGCATAGCCCTTCCCAATACTGCTAGAAGATAACATCTTTCCAGAACTTCCTAAAATCACTTGGGGGTTAAATTGACTTTCCTAAATCACATATGGGACAAATTTTACATCAAATATGGGGTGAACAGACTGAAAATTTTTACCTGGCATGCCTAGGAATGATAAAACATGAAAATTTTGGCATAGGGGTATAATTTTCATGCTCAGAAATTGTCAATTTTCCTATTGCACATTTACACGTAAACAATGATTCAAAATTATCCCAGATGTGACCCTTCAACAAGTGCACCAAAAGAAGATAACCAAGAAATGTTAGAAGCTTCTCTAGAGGAAAATTTTATGTTCTTTGGTTCCGATGACTTATGTGTAATCAACCAAGTTGCAGATGATACAGGCAGACCACGCGCCCCTGTTCAAGACAACAAAAGATACAAGAAGAGAATGCATGAACCTGACGTGCAAGTCATACTTCCAGTAACACAAGTAGACCCTAAAAATAAAAAGGAAGTAGATAAGATATCCAGTATTAAAAGTGCTCAACTTCCTACAGCCAAGGATCCACGCAAAGCTCCTCCAGGAGTGGCACGCACCCCTCCTTTGGTAGGTCAAGCCTCTGCACGAACTAAGGTTCCTACCTCTATACTTAAGAAACCAAGAAAGGATGTTGTTGTTCCTAAAATGTGAAAGTCATTGGGTTTTCCATTCAACATTATGGATAAGATGAAGAAGACAAACATAAATGTTACAATGTGGGATGCCCTGACCATTCCATCTCAGCACAACTTGTTGCATGAAGCTCTAGCCCAACTTCTGCATGCTGATCCAACTATTCACAAATCATGCGCTTTAGTCAATATCTACCAAGAAGAGGAGAAGAAAGTAAATAAATTTTTTAAAACCCCACCCTTCTATATGTTTTTTATCATAGGAAAACATATTTTCCATAACTATATGATTGACTCTGGTGTTATTATTTCTATCATGCCTGAGAAGATTGTTGATGTCTTAGGTCTTAAGTATAGCCCCTTGACAAAAGGCATCATGCAACTCGATGGTTCAATTGTCACTACTCTAGGAATCATCAAATATCTTGAGTTAACTCTCCATGTATGTCCAAGTCTAACAATAACTCAAGACGTTTCAATCATTAATCTTCCCCCTTTGTTTTCCTTATCTCTATCAAGAGATTTTACCGCTAAATTTGGTGGTTACTTGTCTTCTGATTAGTCTCGTATGTTACTCAAGACAAGGTATGGTACCCAGTTTACTATATAAACTAAGCCAAAATTTTCCTATCATGTAGATTCATATGTTCCATCCCCTCTCCAAGCCAAATGTTTAATCTGAGAAGAACAAGCTTCAGTTTCTGAAGAGCAACCTCTTCCACCTTTTATTCTTGATCTAGTACTTGATGAGTGGGTGGAGAGGCACCACAAATTTGATCCATTTGATGAAGAGTTAGAAGCTTATGAAACTGGGATTGGTACTTACTACATTCTTGAAGAAGAATTTGTTCTTCCATGCACACTTAAACAAATGATTTGGGTTCCCTAATCGAGGCTAAAATAATGCAGGATGACAAGAAGCTGATTGGGCATGTGGATGTAAAATTTCGGTAATGAAGAAATAAAATAAAACAAGATGGCCAAAAGACGGGGGTTAATTAGTACTTTCTTCACTCAAGAACCTTCTAAATAGTAGTATGAAACTAAGATAAATACTGTCTAAAGTTCATGATTTTGTGACTACATTGGGACCAATGAAGCTCATCGCATAAATGAGTATATAATAAACATGTTGCAGGGACCCCTAAAAGTTTAACAATGTTAATCCATCTGGTGGTTTTATTTATTTAATGGGTATGAAAAAGAAATATGTATAGTTGATGTAGAAATGTTGAAGGTTACAACTCCATTTGGTGCTAGTAAAAGAAGGGGTGATTTAATTTACTTATTTTTGGGTAAGAGTGATGACCTTGTTGTATTTATGAGGTATGATTTTCATGTTCCTAAAATACCTTGAATTATCAATTTCAATGGAGGTAGCTAGTCTTTGTGCATGAAATGGTTCAAGACAGTATCAAAATAAAGTTGTTGTTCTAGAGAGAATAGGGAAGAAGGAAATTTTTTGGATCAATAATTAATGGTGATATTTCTTGAAAACTTGTTGGCATCAATGAAAGAAGCACTAGTTTCCTATAAAGCAAGAGGAATTTTATTTCTTTCCCAATAATGGTGAATGTTGAATTTTTGGTGGCCCAACATATCTAGACTATTTATGTCCATGTGATATTTGGGATGGATTTGGGAAAATAGTTCCCATTCATCTAAATGATCAAATATGTGTGCATTATCTTCTTCACTAAATGGATACTTTTTGAAAGTTCATCAACATGTAGGGGAGTTTGATTGACATGCCAAGGCTGGTAATTATTTTGAAGAAGCACCCAGTTAGAAATAAATTCATCGAAAGTGGCACATGTGTCAGTTAAAATTTTGCAAAATTATTTTTATAGAAGGAGTTTGATCTAACAAAAAGTTTGAAAAAATATGGGAGAGACCCGAACAATTTTTGGAATTGAACATATTTTCCATTTATCCCTATTACGTAACTTGTTGTAAGACCATGTTCTAAAAACTTAAATAAGTGACATGGATTCCATTATTATAGGTATTTTTTGTAGATGTCAATAAGAAGAGAAGATTCTTGATCATCAACATTTGATTTGGTGACTCACCTACATACTTTCTTACCAACATTCAAAGAAACAAAAGATATGCTGAAAAGAACAAGAGGTAATTTCTGCAACATGTGGCAAGTCTCCTGTGCACTTATATCATGTTTAAAAAAATTCTCAATAAGCATTTATTGGAAGGAAATATGAGTTAATTGATCTACTATGATACTGTATGAAATCGTTGAGAGAATTTGATGGTAGGATTCAGAGCGTTGTTTCACTTTGGAAGCATATTTTTCTATGTATCTTAAAATGGCATGCTTGGAGAGTACAAGTTGATAATCAAAATTGGATCTCCATATGGATAGCTTGGCTTGGTTATAGGTGTTTAGCTTATCATAAATTTCTAGAAGGAAGGTACTTAAAATTTCCATCTTCATCGATGAATAATGAAGAATCTAGATGCATTTCCCAAGGGGAATTGTAAGGACATTGGAATCCCACACTTTTATTTATCAAGCATGTTTATTCCAAACATTTGGTGTGACACTAAACTTGATTAATGATATATTTAAGGTCAGAGAGAGGATTAACAATGAGTATTTTTGTTATGTCAAGCAGGAAAGGATAATCTTGTATTGGGAGGTGGACATGTTGTGTTCGTTGGTGCATTCCTCGAGGTTTACATATAGAAATATATCTATCAAATTAATTTCTTGTTTCTTTTACATAATTATGGTCATTCCAATCCAATGTATCTACATTTTATGCATTTGACATCCATAAAAAACCATGCACATGTGCATATCCTTTGTGTTTTCATTCGTATATGTGAAAGCTACGTTTCACAGAAATGGAAATGACTACGAAACATAGAAATGGAAATTTTCAAAAAACCTTGGATACGAAATGTTACCGGAAACGTCCGTATAATATTATATATATATATATACATACACATACATACATACATGTGTGTGTGTGTGTGTGTGTGTGTGTGTGTGTGTGTGTGTGTGTGTACATACATACATACATACATATATATATATATATGTGTATATATATATATATATATATATATATATATGCATAATAATCATTTTATAATTGCAGACCATAATAGATAATTGATAAAGCACTCAAAATATTTTGTATTCATTGAAATTTTAACTTCTAAAGAGTCGTGACTCATCATTCAACATGGTTATGATTTTAATGATTCACATATGCATGATAATAATCTAGATTCTAGAACATATCATCCAGATTTAGCAAGAGAGAAAATGAGAGTGTGATTTAGAATGGACCTAAGAGGTCATATATAGATTTTAGGAAGTGTCTTTAGCAAGTCTAGGTAGGTAGATTAGGGTTAGGTTTATTAAATGCTTTTATTTTTTATTTTTAAAAAAGTTTTGATGCTTGAAACTTTTCAAAACCGGCGAGAATGTGTCAAAAGTTTCTGGAAATGCCTGGGACGTTTCCAAAAACGTCCCAAGAGTTTCTAGAAATCTCTGGCACGTTTTGAAAGTGTTTTGGATTAGTTTTGCATTTCCAAAACATTTATACTAAGAAACGAGACCCCTTGGGGCGTTTCTGTGCTTTTGAGTGTGAAAGAAAAGGAGGGATATTATAAGACATGAAGTTATGGTAACATAGAAGGAAAGGAAAGGAAAAATTTTACCTGTACCAATAATCATGTGCACTAAGATGTTTCTGGAGGACCTCTTCACAAAATATTATGAATCTCTAGTGCAAATAGGCGAAGACATGGTGAGGGTTATAAACAATGTTTTGGTTTCTCCATCATTGAGAACCTTGAGCATCCAGTTGGGGATTTATATCCATAACATTATAGAGGTATTTCCATTTTGTGTCTATTGTGCTCAAAGTATGGAGAAAAGTTGGGGTTCCCAATTACACGATCATATATGAGATTTCACCTCTTATATGAGTCTAAAAGGAGAGGGTTCCATGAAAATTGGTTCCAAAGCACATTAAAATATCTGGAAGGCCATCATTAGGGAAGTATTAAATCCTTTGGTGAATATATTCTATAGTTATTGGGATTCCATGTTCTAAATCATGTTTGATGAATATTGATATTGTAGTCTAGATCCTGTGGCACATTATGAGGTTTAGAAAAAAGTATCTGAATCGTGGATGTAATCCAAAGCATCTATCATGGAAGCATATCAAATGCAAAGCGTACTCATAAAGTTACACTTCTTTCATGTGAGCTTATTTGAACATGGATTTTCTTGTTGGGAACAAAGTTTTAGAGCAATAATCTTAAGTAGGGTTTAATCCCCTCTTAAGTGTTCTTATAGATGTTATAAACTTCAGTTTATAATTAAATAAATAAAAATATATAATATTTTTATTTATTTAATATAAATTTAAGGTTATGTTTTAATTGATTATCAAAATCAATTTATTAAGTGGATGGTTGCTTCATGGGAAGACACACTAGTAAACTCACTTATATAGGGATCTCGGGGCCCGATAAATCAATTCAATTAGCATATTGAAATGTGGAGAGAAGTGGGTGAAGAAGGGTTCCTGAAATGTAAATATTAACGTTTCTCAATAAATGGAAATATATATTTTTCACCATGGATTTTTACCTCGTATAAGGTTTTCCACGTAATTTGTGTTATATTTGTAATGTTTTATTTGTGTTCTTTTCATTTTGTTATTTATTTCATAATGTTTAATATTAACTTTGCAATATTGATTTAATTTCTTAGATCTCAACATGGTACCAAAGCGAGGTAGTTTAGATAATTTAAATATTCAAGTTATATTAATTAATACTTACTGTGTTGATTAATGGGTGGTTATAACCCACATGCTATATAAAATGATTCCCATTTGATTTAATTTTGTACACATATCCATCTCGTAAATGTTTTTTAAACCCTTCAAATAATTTGGTGTGTTTGAAAGATTTAGAATGGTCCCACCTAAATACAAGTTTAGAAAAATATTTGGAATACTCAAAAAGGACAAAACTCTCAAATTTAGCACGCATTGTCGCATAGAGACAACATGGAGAACTTACTAAAATTTTTGTAGTTCTTTTCCTTAAATTATCCTTAAAACCTACTTTTTATCAAAAGTATAGAATAAGAATTTAATATAATTTTTTCACCTTGAATTTGAGTTTACAATTTTTCATTCAAATGGGTTATAATAATTCAACTATTGATAAGTCATAGATGTTGAACGATACTAACTACAACATCCATAAAATTTGACTGAAATTGGAATTCATGGCAAGGAAGTTTTGGATTGTTGTGAATGGTATGGATAAGGCACCTACCAATACACAGGAAACAACTAACAATGTTTCTACATTTTAACAGAAAGCGTAAGAAGCAATGTCTATTAGACTATGAAGCATGCAAGATGAATTTCTATTACACATTAGAAACCAGGAAAGTTGAAGAAAAGATTGGAAACTATTAGAATCAATGCACAAAGGCATGCACCTTTCAAAAATTATAAATTTGATTCTTGAACTAATGACAACTCCCATGAAAAGAGATGAAAAAGTGGTTAGCATAATATCTAAAATAAAAATATTACATCTCAATTAGATAAACGTAACTGTAATTTGATTCATGAAAAATTATTATCCTTTATCATTCTAAAAAACATCCATGAAAGGTTTAGGAAATACATTTCCATCTTAAACTCAAAAGATCAAACTGAACAAGATATTCTAGACTTATCCACTCTTAGTGCTCTCCTAATTCAGGAAGAGCAAGTCATGCCAAAATTTTACTCGAAGGAGAATGCCACTCAATCACTTCTCGCTCAAAATCCTAAGATTTTTTTCCTCTAAATTTAACAAGAATCAAAAGTTTAAATCAAACTTTAAATCCCTAATAATGATAAGAAACTAGGGAATAATCACCTAAAAGTTAGTTTTGATGGAAAATGTCATACTTTTGGGATATTTGGCCACAATAGGAAGACTGTGGGATAAAAAAATAAAAATTAAATTTCAAAAATCAGAAAGGAAACAAACCAAATCAAAAAAAGAAAAAGAAAAAGAATAATGAAAACCAAATGTAGTTATCTTATATGTTGCATTAGTTACTACAAAATAAAACACATGGATCCTAGATAGTGGTGTATCTAGTCACATGACCTATACATCTGATATTATTTATGATATAAAATAATGTAATGACCAAATTTATCTAGGTGATCATTCCATTATTGATGTTCAAAATCAAGGTAGAGCTAATTTTTTTAATGGTTATATAAATGATGTTTTGTGCGTTCCTAAATTAAAAATGAATTTAATTTCATGTTTGCAACTAACTCAAAACAACTATAGTATGATTTTACTAAAATATAAATGTTTTATTAAAAATGAGTTAGACGTTACTCTTGCAGAAGGGATATTTAAAGGTTTTTCAATTGTTTCATGTCTTTTTACTCAAAATATGAATGATTTACAGTTATGGCATGAAATATTAGGTCATATTAACTTTAGGAACATGTATGACATGTCTCGTTTTAATATTTTTGTTGGTATACCTCCTATATCTCCTGCCTGAGAAAATTATGAAGGGTGCTTACACAGTACACAATATGCAAACCCCTTCCATAGTCATCAGGAAGCTAGCTCCTTTAAACATCTTGAAATTTTTCATAGCGATGTTAGAGGACCTTCAGAAGTTCCTTCCCTAAATTATTCTTTGTATGTAGTTACTTTCATTGATGATTATTCTCATATTATTTGGTATTTATTCATAAAAAATAAATAAGATGTTTTATCTAAATTTGAAGAATTTAAATCTTTAGCTAAGAATAGTTTTAGTCATAAAATCAAAAGACTTAGAACTGGAATTGGAGGAGAATACATTAGTAAAGCATTTGATTTGTTTTTTTAATCAAATGTTTAATTAAAAGGGAACTAACTACTCCCTACTCTCCTCAATAGAATGGTATTGTGGAAAGGAAAAAATACACCATTCCTAAAATGGATAGAACCATGTTGCACACATTCCAAATCCCTAAATTTCTATGGGCTGGAGCAATCAATACCATTTTTCATATTATGAACATAGTCCCTAGTAAATCCCTATTTCATTCTACTCCTATAGAAAATGGATTAATAATAAACCTAGTGCATCCATTTGATAATGTTTGGAAGCCCCGCCTCTAAGTTCATTCCTAAATGATCCGAAAATGGTACTTAATTTTTTTGAAGTACTTACAAAATTTTCAGATGAACAAATTTAACAGACTCAACATTGATCATGAGTTCATTTGATTCAATTTTGGGTGTCTTGAAGCCCAATTTTTAAATTCTTCCAAAATGATCAATTAAAAATATTTTTCCAACTTAAGTGAATTTACGGATTCTATTATAAAACCATTTAAATAATTCACAAGCTGAATTCAAATATGCACTCAAACTAAATTTCCAATTCACAAATCTTAAAATGCATTCAGATATCTGACGTGGGTTATGGATACTGAAATTTCCTTCAATCCATTTACTCCAGTTTTGTGCTTATTTTATCAAATAATCAAATTAATCAAATGAATAATTTTATCTAATCAAAATCTTCTAAAAATTGAAATCAAATCCACAACAAAAAACTTGATAATGAGTTCACCCGAAGGCTACATCTCTAGATTATCGAAAAGAGAATAAATCTATTATTTCCCAAAGAAGTACAATATCCATTCACTAATGACTTAATAGACCTTTATACCTACAAATGAGATGATCGAGACCTCATGGAACTCTGCAATTTACCAAAAATGTTCCCAAGTCCGTTTGTGGCCCCTAAAGTGTCTTCATAGTGTGATACCCCTACAATTGTGCTCTAAAAACACCTACAAGTGGATATTTATAATCACTACGTGAAAAAATTACATTTATGGAATCCTTATGAAATTTTGAGCAACTTCCATTTTTACACCAAGAATTGGTTCGGCCCTTAGGTTCTTGAAAAAATCAGAGCTTTGTTGGGTCCTCATGCTTGTCCTGTACAACTATGATTGAATATAACCTAAAAAATAAAATATATAGAACCTCATGATAAAATAAGATAGCCATCGTCTTTGTCTTGGAATTTTAAGAAACTTTTCTTTTTACATCAATTTCTGAAAGTGCCTCTAAGTGCCTTAAAACCTCTGATGAATGCCTGATGCCTTGTTTGGTCTCCCCTACTACACAGAGCATAATGCTCTATATATACTGGCAAGATATTTTCTAGCTCATATGAGATCCTATCCAAGCTGGTAGGGGTGATGTGCTTGGGACCATGAGGTCCATGGTTCAAGTCACGACGGATCTCCTTTTGTGTCAATCACTTTGTATTGGAAGTGGACATATCCCACATGCCTCAGAAGGATGACAAATAGAGGTTTTAAATTAGGCCTGAGCTGTCCATCTTCTATGCTTTGGTTTCATTTCCCAAGTCATGGCCTGGCATGTATATTGTTTTTTTGGTGGCAATTTGATAGGTTTGACCACCGATTTGTTAGCTTGTTCGCTGCATTGGTTGGCAGTTATGCGTCAAGCTATAATAGATAAGCCCCAATCTGTAGAAACCCTGATCAGTCAAATTTTTAGTTGATAAGCCATTCGGTGGCTTGCCAAAATAAATAGGGAATAAGAAATACCAAAATATGTGGTATTAACTCAATCCATATGAGCAATGTGGAATTGTGATCAACTTGGTGGGGAGTTGATTACCCCACCGAGCTAGCAAAATAGCTTGCCCAATCTGATTATAAACCTGCAATGCAACAATCAACTCATAGTACAAAAATTGAACTCGAAACACAATATCAAGATTGGAATACAAAATTGACATCTGCATGGTGGTTTGAGAGCCCACCACATCAGAAAACAAGAATATATCTCTCACGGCAGCTAGGCTCCCCTCCATTACAAAAGTTGAGCCTCTTGTTCTTTTCTGCCATAACGTGAGTCAAAGACTAGAGGCCCAAAACCATATCAAACAACCTTAATTTTTCCTTCTCGTCACTTGCCACTTTTTCCATGTGTCACATCTAGATCAGACTATTGACCAGGTTTGACCCATTTAAGACCTTATCTTTGACGGGCGATAGAATTTGCATACAAACTCCATTTTTGAAGTTCAACATACCATCAGAAAGGTCTTGAGAATCCCTTCAACATGGTTTAGATTTAGGGAAGTTTAGGGATGATATGCATAGTGAAAAATTCTCTAGATCACTCCTCCCTAGTAATACCATTTTTACCTCAAAATGAAATTTTTTACCCAATTGAAATATACACACGTTATTTGCATATTAAAAACACAAAACCCAGTTTATAGTATGGTAACTTTTCAAAAAAATTGCAATATTCAAATGCCAATAAAAGTAACATAACCCAATGGCCTGAACTGCAAATGATATGACTCTGCAACTGCCATATTCCTCTGTACAATCTGAACATGCACTCACCACTGTCAAAAATGTAAAATTGAAACCTGCATTCACAACTTCTTAGTGAAAAATTTGTGCATACTATTTGTAACTATACGTGTTAGTTACAAATATTTAAGCCTATCAATAAGACTTTCAAATGTGCAAATATCATGCATAGTAAAATTTTTTTATTATAATTTGTACACTCACAAACAATGCCTACATGAGACAACTTGCACTATAACAACATACTCAATACAACTTATAAAAATAAGAATATGACCATAGATCATGCATGCCCATTGAAACTATACATGCTGCTGAAAGATGAAGGTTGTAAAACCATCAAAAAGTAAAATGACATCAAGTATTTTAAACCTATCACTGAATTATTTTCTCTTTACGATACTTCACCAACACCAAAGTAGATAAATAAATTTGGAATTATTCCCTTTTCACAATTCATCAGCATTTCCAAAACTTGCTAGCTAGTTTCCATACCATTCATCAAAGAAACTATACAAACATGAAACTGATAAACTCTTTTCCCACCTTTTTCAACACATTTTCCTATTTAGAACCAAAACTAAACCCAAAAATACTAAAGTGGTTGTTTCAACTCATTTTTCACTTGATTCATCGAAGGGGTAAAATTGATTGGTTTATTATTGCTATCATTCTTAACAAAATTTAACTTTTGTTTTGGATGACACTTCCAACATTTATCAATTACATGACCTGGTTTCTTATAGTGATCACAAAACCTTTGATCCAATTTTTTAGGATCCACATTTTTAGGAACCGTACATTGAATTCTCTTAGCTGAGCCATGTTTAGGAGAATGCATTTTCTCAATTTGGTCTTCCCCACTACATAAAGCATGATGCTCTATATATATTGACGAGCTCTTTTCTAGCTCGTCCAAGATCCTAACTGATATGGTAGGGGAGATGCGCTTGGGACCACAAGGTTCTTGGTTCAAGTCACAACAAATCTCCTTTTACGCCAATCACTTTGTATTGGAAGTGGGAAAATCCCACATGCCTCGGATAGATGGCGGGTGGAGGTTTTAAATTAGGCACTCAAACCCATTATGTACATGCATTTAGCCACACACGTCACCTTTTTTAGTGACCTGAATTCCATCGAGCTATCCATTCACTGTGCTTTGGTTTCATTTCCCAATTCGTGGGCTGGCATGTTGATTGGTTTGTTGGTGGTGAGTTGTAAGGTTTGATTGCTGAGTTGTTCACTTGTTCATTGCGTTGGTTGGTAGATATGCGTTGAACTATAATAGATAAGCCCTAATTCATTAAAACCTTGATCGGTCAACTCTCCAATTAATAATCCATTTGGTGGCTTTCTAAAATAGATAGGGAATAAGTGATCCAGAACTATGTGGTATTAACTCGATCCATACGAGTAATGTGGAATTGTGATCAAATTGGTGGGGAGTTAATTACCCCATCGAGCTAGTAAAATATCTCGCCCTAACTGATTATACCCCCTGTAATGCAAAAATAAAATCATAGTGTAAAAATCAAACTCAAAACACAATATCGAGCTTGGAATGCAAAATTGATGTCCGTGTGGTGGTTTGAGAGCCCACCACACCGGAAAACAAGAATATAGCTCTCATGGTGGTCGATCTCCCCTCTATTACAAAAGTTGAGCCTCTTGTTCTTTTCCTCCATAACGTGAGTTGAAGACCGAAAGCTCAAAACCATATCAAACAACCTTCATTTTTCCTTCTCGTCACTTGCCACTTTTTCCATGTGTCAATTCTAGATTAGACTGTTGACCAAGGTTGACCCATTTAAGACCTTAGCTTTGACCGACGATAGAATTTGCATACAGAATTTGTTTCTGAAGTTCAACATACTGTCAGAAAGGTCTCCAAAATCCCTTCAGCATGGTCTAGATTTAGGGAAGTTTAGGGATGATGCATATTGAAAAATATTTTGGATCACTAAATCTAAAAGGAAGAAGTTAGATCAAACCTCATATCCCTGCATCTTTGTAGGATATGGCTGAAAAAATACATCTAAGGATCTATGATCTTACAAAACATGAAGTTATTGAGAACAAGAATGTTAAATTCCTAAAAATTGTAATAATGATTCTGTAGTTGAAAAAGAATCTCTTTTTGTATCCTCTATAATGAAAATACCTAAATGTTCTTATTCTCTTCTTCAAAAATATAATATATATAACCTTAGTAAGATGGCTATAATCCATCATACCTATCATGTTATAATGACTATGTATGCGCTAGAACCACAATCTTTAAAAGAGGTATCTCACGAAGAAAGATGGGTAGAAGCTATGAAAGATGAATATTATGCTTAAATAAAAAATCAGACTTGAGATCTTATCCCTCCTCTGGAAAAACATAATATTGTTGGCTCTAGGTGACTTTACAAAATCAGGTATAAGGCCGATGGAAATATTGACAAGTTCAAATCCAAGTTAGTAGCTTGCGGGTTTACTCAAAACCCTGATATTGACTATGTAGAAACCCTTGGCCCAATTGTAAAAATGAGCACTATTAGGATTCTTATTACCTTAGTTGTTCAATATGGTTGGGAAATCCACCATATGGATGTTAAGAATGCATTCTTGAATGGTGATTTAAAATAATAAATTTACATGACCCATCCTAAATGTTTTGAGGAACACAGAAAAGATTTTTTTTTCTGTAAACTAAAAAAACTCTATTTGGCTTAAAACAAGCACTTAGAGCTTGGTATGCAAAAATAATCAGTTTTTTCAAAGATATTGGTTTCACCAATTGCTCATCTGATAATGTTCTCTTTGTTAAAACTGAAAATAATCATATTATTCTTACAGTAATGTATGTTGATGATTTCTTATTACTAGGAATTCAAATAGTTTAAATTTTAAAATCAAAGCTAAATTGAAATAATACTTTAAAATGACTGATTTAGGATTTTTACATCATTTTTTAGGCATACAAAATTTTCAAGGTAAAGATTCTATTATTGTATCAAAATCACAATATGTTGCTAATTTTCTTAAAAGATTTAATATGGTAGATTGTAAACCAGTTGTTATTCATATTGAAGTTGGTTGTAAAATTGATCATAAATCTGCATGTGAAAAAGCTAACCCTACTCTTTACAAGTATATTTTACGTATGTAGTCATATTTTATCTCTATCCTCTAATCTCTCTTTTAAGCCCCAAGAGTGCCGGCCTATCACCCAAGTGTTGGGCTCTCACCTGACGCATGCACAGGTGCCAAACCCCTCCTTTATGTGAGCCTTGTGAGAATGTTCCGCCATTAATGGAGGAATGATTTGTAGAATAGAAACATGCATGTAACCTAATAAAGAGGTAGCGAAGCTAGTTCTAAGCACCAATGCACCATGAGATAAACATAACCATCACAATGGCATAATAGAATCAAATATGAACCATAAACAACATGAAAACACACTAGGGTTTTGTCTATAAACACAGATATTTGGAACATAGATTCATATATTGATTATAATCATTTAAAATAGACATATTACATAAAAAAGGGTCATATCACATCATATACATCAAGGAATAACATCCCAACCCTATAAAAATACTCTGCACAAAAAACCCTAGCTACGTTCTTCCATCTCAGATTTGGTTTCAGACCCGAGCGCCTACATCTATACGTAACATCATCCTTTCCTAGCCTCTCTCTAGTACTAATAGCAGCAAAAAATGCAGCAATAGTGGCTCCCAAAATCACAACCCACAACATTCTTGCAACACTTTGTTGCCTCTAAAAACCTCTCTCTATTTTGGACCCTAACACTCCTTTTTATACAATCTAGATCCTCCCCCACTGCCATATTTTTACCCATGAGCAGATCACATGCCAGGTGGAAATGTGGTCCTCCATGATCAAGTGTTATGCCAGATTGCAAAAGCATCCACTAACTATAATGATCCTCCTTTAGAATATTCCCTTCATGGAATATTATTTCCTTGAGCTCCAAGACTCCAAGCTAACACATTATCCAATCATCATGCCTACTCGAGCCTTCATGTGTTTTTCCTATGATACCACCTTAGAAATGTAGCTAAGTTATAAACCCCTTTCCTTCTTCTGCATGTTAACCTTTTCTCTAGTGCTCCTTTCCTTAAGAGATTTTCTACCTTACTTGCCTTGCACACATGCTCTTCCTCTACCTTGGGAATTAGTCAATTCTAGGGTCTAACATCACCCCACACTAAACTTATTTTCCATCCTTGGAAGTAACCTGATATTTTTCAAATAATAACGAATGTGAGGAAAGAATAACATGCTTTCAGCTTGTGCCAAAGAATGAAATAATTCCATCACTGCTGAAGAAGAATTGGGAAGTCTTTATTCAAGACCACTTCAATCTTACTCCAGGAATCCACCTCATTCTGCACTTGCTAAAACATATCCCCTATTAATGCACTAACTTCATCAAATATTAACTCCTCACACTTATCCTTTAATGTATCAACAATGTTTTCCATCTGCTTGCTAAGGTCGCTTAGCATGTCTATTGTACGAGTGACCTAGGGATACAATTCTTTCACCTTATTTTTAATCAAGACCCTTAGGCATTTGATTTACTTAGACTTCTTGACCTCCATGATTATTTTATCCCATTATGGCATGTTACCCTTGTTCTTATCCTGAAACTCCTTTAGGTATGCTTCATGGGTAGCAACCAATATACCTTCCACCCTGTCCCTATCCCTACATTTTTCATAACAACTTCGGCCATGTGCACCATGGTTTTAACTAAGGAAAGCAACTCAAAGTACTGATTTATGGTTTCCCCAATCTTATATTTCTCCTTGGCCTTTTTTCACACCAAAAATTCCTCTTTTGATTCCAACGCAAGTGGTTGCTTCTCCATTATGAGTAAGTGCACCACATCCTCAAAGAAGAGAAATACTAACTCATACTTTTTCTTATGAGGGGCCAAATATGGGCGTGCTTGAATGATGGAGTATGAGATAGACTCCAAATTTTTGTAATATTTTTTCACCTTCACCTTCTCTTCTCTCAACTCATCCTTTAGTTGTACAATTAATGACTCCTTTCCTTTTATCTCCCTATCTCTCTCGATTATCTCCTTGTTCTTTTCTCTCAATTCTTCCTCCAAGATTCTAATTCTGTTATTCCTTCCAAATAACCATGCCTCTACTTCTATCAACACCTTGTTGAGCACATTATAGACATTTTCATCAGTTGACCATTGAGTATCTACAAAAAGATTCACCTCATTAGGGTTCTCTATTTCTATTATTGCATCCACGCGAACTTCAAACTCTAGCTCATTAACATGAGACTCAAAATTCCATTACAACATCTTCTTGGTGAACGTGTAGGAGCTACCACTATAAAATGATGACCATCAAAAGATTTTATCTAAGGGTACTTTGCTCTGGAAGTGCATGTGAAAGAATTTGCTAAGGTTATTGAAATAAGTCATTTCGAGTCCTTGCACTGCTGTCACGCCCTTGCCACTAATGCACACTACTATTGGTAAGCTCACTACTAAATTTGGTTCTCCACCCATGCTCATTTCCTACTTCCTTCAATACCTCCTCAACATTGTGTTCTACTTATTGATCCACAAAGTTCTGAATGATGCTTTCCACTTCCCTTTCCATTGTATCCTCCAATTGTCCTTCGGTCAGGGGTGGGGTATTCTACGCACTTGTCCCCACTTCTTCCTCACTACCTCCCACATTGTTAGCACCTTCCTCATAATAATTATACTCTTCATCAGAGTCATGTATATCATGAACATGGGACTCTTACCTTCCTCGCGTTCTTCATCCTCCTCATATTTTTCACCCTTCATGCATTCTATCTCCTTACAGTCTGATCTTTTCACCATATTCTTCTTCTTATTTTCTGGTGACTCCTCTAACATTGGAGAATCTTCATTTTTGGCTATCTTCTCCTTAAAAAAGGATTTATTTCTCCTTTTGTAGGTACTTAGGCCAACGCCTAACTCATGCGCTACTACGGTCTGAACTATACGCACGCTCAATGCCCTACTTGTTGTAGCCTCTTCCCTTTCTCTCTTCATCCCTTTCTTCATGACAGGGTCCTCTGGGATAGACACATCATCCTTAATGTATGCTCCCTTCTCAAACTTAGGCCTTAGGTGTATATACACCCTTACCACTATCTTTCCTATAATAGGAATTGACACAGATTTTACCATACGTACGTCATGGGAGACATACTTCTCCACATACGTGCATTGGTTAGGGTATACCAATGTTCTATGCAGTGCGTGGTACTCCTGGTCTACCTCACTTAGATCAAATCTAAGTTCCTTAGCCTCCTTGAACCTATTGACGACACTTTGAAAATATTGTGTTGTGAAGGTAAATGGAAATTTACACCATGGGATTTTTGAGCCATCTGTCAAAGTAAATTTTCCTATGCATAAGTGTTGGTATACTCGAACTCAACCTCACCATGCACTAGGGCTGGTAGTTGGATAGGGATTCTCCATTCCACCACAAATTCATCATGCATTCTCGTGTACCACTTCTCTAAGCATACCTTATGTGCAGTAGTCATTGTGTCACAAGTGTATGCTTTAAACCTCTTCACGGGGGAAGGGTTCTCATTAGGGTACTCCCAAACATAGCTATTTGGCCCATCAGGAACTACAATTTCTGAAAACACAATGGTAAGAAGGACATTACCATACATGATCTTGTCCCCATCATGCGTCACATCTATGATATCCTCCAAAATGAATGCTAAGAGGTTGTAGATTGATCCCTCCAAAATATTCCTATAAATATTCAACCACCTCTTATCCACTTGCATCCAGCACTCTTGTCCATTCACCTTGGTTAGCAAGTGCGTGGCCATCCTCATAACTGGGTTGGTGATCTTGCAAATAAAAAATTAGCGTGAACCATTCTTATACTCATACTCTGTGGATGTTTCCTTGACTACATCCTTATCGCCCAAGTCATTATCCTGTGACTCTCCTGTGCATATAATTCCAATGTACTTTGAAATCAACTAGGAAGTCAAGTGAATTCTCCTTCCTACAAAGTAAAAAAAATCCTCATGTATGCACAACATCAACCACTAGTACAGCCTATCAGGTTTACAAAAATATGGTAACTCATAGAGTTGTAAGAGTCCACCTTTTTCCAATGTGGTTTTCACTGAGTCATCATAAACAAGCTTATCATCTTGTGTCCTCTCTCCCATCGGGTGAACTAAATCCAATGCCATTTCCTTCTCTGCAGTACTCATTCTATGGTTGTAATCACTTATATCCATCTTCCTCAGGTGAGACACCCAATCCATTCCCAATAGAATGCCATCAGGGTACTACATCTCGACATACCACTCTTCATTGAAAATTGTTGTTGCGACTTGTTTTCCCTTACCTTTTCCCTTGCCCTTCTTAGGTGAATTGTTTTATCCCTTCCTTGGTGCCATTTTCCTCACCCGGTACTTGTAAGTTCTTCCTTCCTCCTTTATTTAACTCTACTCAAACCCTCAGTTTCACTCCTCTATGAAATTCCTCCAAAATCCATGCCCTAGCTCTATAAACCCTAACCTAGAAATCTCTCCTTACACAAGACAACGTAGAACCTATGGGAATCCACTATAAAAACTATTTTTCTCATGCCCATGTACTCCCTTTCCACTCTGGTTCACAAATCTGCTAAATCTTTATGCTTTGCACACAAATTTCTTTTCACAGGGATGCACTAGTGTATAAGAGATATTCGAAAACAAACACAAGGTAAAAATAAATGACTTACCTCAGCCTTCTATTTATAGATTTTTGATTTTTCCACACAAACTCCCATGCCACCTACTAACATGAAACCACATTAAATTTTTCTTTTTCCAATGCCATCCTTCTGTGTGTTTTGTCGAGTGATTTTCCTCTGCGCCCAATCCTAAGTGAAACTCTCACAACCTTCTGGTGCATAAAATTTCCATTGAGCACAGATACTTAGGCACGTTCCTAGAGCCGAAGTCAATCTTCCTTTGTGTCATAGTTCTTGACACCGCCTACCTCATTTTTCTCAGCACTTTTTTCATTGCACGTGGCTTTTATCAAGATTTTTGACACCAAACTCCACGCATATACACTTCTACTATGCACGCTCTTCTGACCTTACACGCTTTTGATTATTTCACTTTGGCCATCAATCCACATCATTTTCAACACTTGCTTCTTACCAGAATCTTCATAGAGACTCTCCTTTGACACCTTCCACTCCACACTAAACAGGTGCGTGGTCCTCTGTGCATAAAATTCCTTTCAAAGAGTAACTGGATACAGGCATGCAAATGCACCCAAAAAAAAATGAAAATACAAGGCAAAGGAACAAAGAAGGGAAACACATAGAAAGAAAATTTAATTAAGGGAAATCCTAAGCTACATGATAATAATACCTTATTTACAAACACACAAAAGACTTATTTAAAGTAGGGATTCAACCTACTCCTATTAAAGTAACTGGGAAACCTTATTCCATCAAGTGCCTCTAGCTGGAAATTTCTCAAATCAAGTATGTACGTGATAATGTATGGCCCCAACCAATGTAGTTTGAGATTTCCTGGATGGCGTAGAAATTTTGAATCATATAATAGAACCATCTACCCAACCTCAAAATTCTTGTTCCTAATTTGACAATCATGCCATGCCTTCTGTCATGATTTCTCGATCTTTTGACTCCATTTGTAAATGGAATGCCTCTCATCCATCTCCATAAGTTTATAAATGTGCTCCTTTAATGATTTTTCATCCATTAATCCCCCTACGCGTGAAATACATAGAGATGGCAACATGAATTCTAAAGGCAGAACTACCTCTGCGTCAAACACCAATTGAAAGGGTGTGGCCTTGTTCAACCTTTTATAAGTTGTTCTATATGCCCATAACACTACAAAGAATTTATCATCCTAGTCTCTTTTCCTGACATTGCAAATATTTGACAACGTGTGGGTCAAAATTTTGTTAAAGGCATTAGCAATCCCATTATCCTGAGGGTGATAGGGTGTATTTTTATGATGGGCCACCATGAACTCTGCCAATAAGATTCAAACAGTATCATTTAAGAAATGTGTACCCCTATCACTTGTTAAGCTCAACGGACATCCATATCTACTGATTATGTTCTCCCATAAGAACCTAGTTGTTGAGGTTGTCATTCAATCTTTTGTAGGAACCACTTTTTCCCACCTTGTAAGATAATCTGTGCAAGTGATAATGTAACGTGAACATGTCCTTCGTGCGTCTGGGGAAATAGGGTCCACAAATTCAATTGCCCATTTTTCAAATGGCTTTATGCTAGCAATAGGTATTAGTGGCATTTCATTTCTCCAACCTAGTTTATCTAGGAACTAACAATGGTCACAGGCCTTACAATATTCACTACAATCCTTATAAAATATTTCCCACCAAAGGCCTACCAAAAGGATCTTGCGTGCGGTTGCATTCCCCATGTAGTGATCTCCTGTAATACCACCATGAGCTTCCTCCATGATTGCAACACATTCATGCTCGAGTACATATTGGTTCAAGACATTATCTCAACCTAGCTTGTACAGGTCTCCTCCAATCAACATATAAGGCATGGTGGGTATAGCCAACTAATTTTTCTCCAAGTCCTTCATCCTTTCTAGTACCATACCCGTCCATAGGAAAAAAAAATATCTTCTAAGTCAAAAGGCACCTACTGCAATCTAAATAATTTTGCATCTGGCATCATGTCCTTAATTCTTTGCGTGTCCTCTCCTGAGTCAATATGAGATAGATGGTCAGATCCCAAATTACTCTTCCCTAGTTTCACCACAACAGTAAACTCAAACTCTTGAAATAATAAGACCCACTGACATATGCACCCTTACAAAATGGGCTTGTTCACCAAGTATTTTAATGTCATGTGGTTTATGTAGAAAATAAAAGGCATTGCTAGTAAATACTGACTAAATTTGAGCAGTGTGTAGATAATTGAAAATGCCTCGCGCTCCACGGTAGTATAATTCCATTTTACTAGATTCAACTTCCTACTAGAAAAACATAAGGCATGGTCAATAACTCATTGTCGAGGATGTGCTAATCTAATTGCCATATCAGATGCATCAACATGCACATGAAACGACTTATCCCAAGAGGGAAAGCACAAAATGGGTGAGGTGGTAAGATTTTCCTTCAACATATTAAATGTCACTTACTGCACTTCTCCCCAATAGAACTTACTTTTATGTTTCAATAACTCTTCTAGGGGTGTGGAAATCCAGGCATATCCCTTGATGAATTTTTTGTAGTACCCTATATGCCTTAGTAACCCACACACCACACTTTGAATGGTAGGCTCCTCAAGTCCTACTATAACAACAAATTTTATGAAGTCTACCAGTTTTCCTTCTTTGCAAATAATTTGTCCTAACAAAGTGCCAAAGGAGTGGCAATTTTTTTTCTTAATATTCAGGGAGATACTCAACTACCTGCATCTCTCAAAAATCAACCGTATATTGTCACAATGATCTTTGACTGGAGCCATACGTCAGTCCAGTCATGTTCACCTAAAATTTACTGATATATTTTTGGTTGAAGGGTTGAAAGGCTTACACCAACCCATGTGTCAAAACACAACAGACACATATATAAATCCTAAAGGCATGAAAAAATTCTAGGTAGTATACTACTATCTACTACCTTACTTTAGGTACTCGACCATGATCAATTATGATGAACTTGCAAGGCAAGGTGCTTGACTACCTGCAACACCTCATTCATTAATTAATTAGGGTATTGGTACCCAAGAGGTTTTTGATGCGTGAAAAGAAGTCATCTTGTGTCACATGACAGAAGGTTATTGACAATGCTAAAATACTGAATGTTATGTGACGCATGTGCATGAGGCTACATACGCATGCAAGGTGAGATTTGTATTTATCCAGTCATATGGATAGGGGGTAAAGCTTTTTTGTCATATGACAGCCAAGTTTATTTTTGCATGTCTTGAAAATTATATGAAAATGTTGTATACAAACTTCCCAGAAAATTCACTTTTTTCATGAAAGTGTTTCTGGGGATATTCTCCAGGGAGTTTCCACCTTATAGAGAGGGCTATAGGTCTCACTTAAAATGAACCCTCACTTCTATAATATTTAGTCTTGATGTTCAACTCACCTGCATCTCTCAAACATCAACCGTAGATTGTACGTAATGGTATAGGTACTGCATCCATAAATCATTCAGTCATCCAGGTAACACTTAAACTGAAACTCCATTTGACATAGAAGTCCTGAAACAGGGTTGAACTACCCAGTACATCGAAAACACAGCAGGCAAGTTCTTTATTCAAAAAGTGCATTATCATATAGGAAAATCTTCCCTCATGACAACTTGAGTCCCAATTTTTCTTCTCGATGATCTTCCTTTACAATTTGAACTTGGTGATATCCCATGTGAAAACCTATTTGTAACAAGAAACACTAGATCCCGCACCCAACTCACTAGACTGTGCTAGGATCTCACTCAATGACCACGGGGTTGGGAAAGGATCAATTACACACACTGCATTCAAATCCCTGATAGTCAACGTAAATCCTTATTCTCTTGTCTTAAGTATTCTGATCACCCAATGGTCCCACATATATGTGCATAGACCATCTATCAGTTAGTGGAATGATTGCACGCTCTTCCTCTGTGTCCTCAAAACTAATGTAGCCCTTATTGAAACGTAAATCAAAATTTATTGGCATTGTACCAAGGGAAACCAAGTAATGTTGGGAAACTATTATCCTTAGGGAGCTCTAGAACCTCAAATTCTCCAGTACAAACTTTTCCCTTTGAATAGTAATGGATGAACCTTTTAACACCCCTAGAGGAATGGCCTTTTTCTCATGTAGCTATGTACAGCACATTCGAAGATGGCTGCAATGGGGTCCTCCCAATTTGATTCCCTGCATCTAGAGTAAGGAAATTGATCTCTATCGTCCCTGTTTCAATCAATATATTACTCAGAAGGACATCCATCAAAAATTGCAATCAATGTGATCTCCTTATCGTAATTAATGTTGTGAGGGGGTAGGTTAGCATGTAAGACTTGTCTCTCGTGCCCTCCTCTAGGCGTGCGGTACCTTCTCCCTCATCCATTCTTACAACAGAGGAATAATTTTCTCCTACCACAACATCTGACACACTAGCTCTAACCTCATCCATCTCTTGCTTGAGGAACCTCAATGCTCTTCTTTTGCTCTAACTTGGTGTGATTGCTCCTTTAAACACTAGTATTTATCCTTGCAAGCTCTTAATCACCTCCATGGTTTCTTGGTACACCTCCTTCTTGTGGGTAGGATTAGAATATTTCCCATGTAATACTTATTCTCTTGTGATAAGGAGATGCCTCTTGATTTGGTTCCACTTAGGCACATGTAAGCCTCAGCATGTGTAGTGACCAAAACAAGCTCTAGCTCAGAGTTAAGCACTACCCTCGGCATCCATTGTGGGTCGGTCCTCTTTACACTCACCATCCCTGTGCCTCTATTACTTCTTGTAGATTCTTGCTCATTTGGTCATACAAATCTGGGTACTCTTCATACTTATGTCTTCTCTTAGACACCATTGAGCACTATAACAAATCAAGGGCACTCAAGCCTTTGTAGTGTTCAGTCGATCCATAAGTGTGTAACAAGTCCCATGAGGAAACGTCACTTCTCCCCCCGTGACGCAATTTTCATGGTCTCTGAAGCCTCTGCAAAAACCTATTTCTTGACCTCCTCCATCTGCACGCCCCTCATATTGATGATCCTCATCCTTAGAACTTCTCCTAATGTTGGTCTAGTGCACACTGGGATCAATGATGCCATGGATTTGGTCTATCAATCGGTAGTCCTTCATATCATGAATAGTGGATGTGCAAATTTTACAATAATAGGACACATTCTTATGGATCGTGTGTTATAAAAATGGTAATCTAATTACATCATGATATCCATAGAAAATTTCAAAATCCACTGACATGGTGAGCACCATCTTTCATGGGCAACCATCCTTCGTGTGCCCCTCTAATTCACAATCTGTGCACCAAAGTCCACCGCATGTTTCATGAGCCAAATTTGTAGGCAACTTATCAAGTTTTTTAGCCATGGAAGCTATCCGAGCTTCCAAAAATGGACTCATGATAGTGTTAACGCTTCCCATGGCCTTAATGTGTAAATCATCCTCCAAGGCCTCGTGTGGATCCATGAAATTTTTGTGTGAAAGGGCTCACTTGAAGGGCATGATCAAGCCCCTAACGAACCATTGTGCATGCTGGAAAATATGGTTATCATACGATAACTTTAATAATAGAGTCTTAAAATGCATGTCATACTCCCGCACACTCTTCATGATACCTTGTTGGACTTCCTTCAACGCATTGATGCTCTTCTATTCAAACTCAAGAATGTGGAACTCTGTAAAAACTCATCACACAACGTTGTATAATACACCGCCATCTAATGGGGGTCATAATTTTTGTACTAGTTATGTGTATGCCCCTTCAATGTCATTACAAACTAACTTACTTTATGCTCTGGGATAGTGATACCCTTCGCATGCCATCGTAACTCACACTTGTGTACATGCTCCACAACATCCTCAATGCCCTTATAATGAGGTAAGTAGAGTGACATCTCATAAAACACATGTTGATGGTGTTGTGGACCTTGCCCACCAGATCTAGGACCTTAATTCCCTCCTGTGTTGCCTCCACAACCAGATCCACTAGATCCACTAGCTCCTATACCTATGGATCCACATGGTCCTCCTCCTCATGTAGTAGGTAAGGATCCTGAAGCAGATGTGACTTGAGTCCATATTGTCGTGCTAAACTATGCGTCAAAAATCTGTGATACCCAACCACTCCCAGATGTGTTTCTTGCACCACTTACATATGCAATACCTAAACTTTATGTACCCACACTTTTCCCAAATAATGTGCTAGAAAAAATACCTCCAAACACTGGAAATGTCTGCATGGCCATAGTTAGGTGTAATGTAAAATGATATCTACATGATGCTACTTGATCACTAACACCAAATAAACTAGAATTACATGTCTCAGATAATAGAAAACTAAGTTCCAGGGTTTGTTCGTCAGGTGGGATACGATGCCCACCTATGACTTTACTCCTTTATCCATACAACAAAATCTCACTAGAAGCTGAGGGGGTGTCTCTCCCATGCTTTCCAAGATGGGGTAGCACAAAATGCTCAGGTCCTATGCCCTATACATGAACCTCAAATCCTTCCCGCAATATCTACCTCCATAATTCCATCACATCGAAAAATTCATGATGTCTCACCAAATCCCTTTTCTTATGCATCATTGTACTTGATCCATCTCTCCTCTCTCTCTCTATCTACTTCTTCCGTAAGTTCCACCATTTCCATCACACCAGCTTTCGCGCCCCGCTCCTAGCGAAAGTTTATGCAGCCATATGAAATGCTTCCAAACTCAAATTGATAGTCAAGATCTTGATGGATAACAATATAACACACAAGGATGATCCTCTTAGATCCCTTAAGAACTCAAACTCACCAACCTCCAGGTAATAATACATAGAGATTGCATATTCCAAGGAATAACTAGTCAACACACCTCTCTACCAGTGATCAACAACACGAGACCAGGTCAGATCAACATCCTGCAGCCATTGATATTCCTCATGGGTCTAAGCGTGAGGTATATAGTACCAATTTTGTTAGGAAATAATAAATAAAATATGCAGAATAATCCCTCACATAATCGCAATAATAGAAACTAATATGAAGAAAATATTATAGATCTCAAATAAAAGTGCAAAATAAAATAACAGAACACAAAGAGACTGTATTTAATGTGTTTCACCCAATTTGGGCTACGTCCACCAAGAATCACTTGCTCAGATTTTATTACAAGCCACCTCTCTCTCAATATAATACCCAGATTTGTTTGGAGCTATGCTCAACAAACTCTACAAAATTCACACCCGAATTCAAAACACATCTACAATGTTACTGTGTTACCTACCATATGCACAAAACCATATAAATAGACAACTACTTAACCAATTTTACAAAACCGTGCGTAAAAAAACCATGGGCCAAAACCGTCTCATAAACCTATGGGTCAAAATCCCGCCCATATGAGAAAAGCACGTTTCCTGGTATATCGAGCACATTTTAAGGCCAAAATAATTTTTCTCGGGGGTTGCACCCCCGAACCCTTGCTACTAGGGGCTTCCACCCTCGGACCCCCACTCAGGGCCTAGCCTGACCCCGAACCCTGGTAAGACAACGTGGAAAGTGTACAGTACTCCTAGTGTATAGTCTTCAACACTTTCACACATGAAAATAGGCTCCACAACCTAACAAAATTGTCCTTGATGCACATGCTGAGATCCATTCATACAACTCTACTGGGAAACAACTAAAGAATGTCTCATAGAGCTCGTGATACAAGTTATCTTCTACCCATTTATGTGCATCAAACTCAGATCCAATACTGAACCTCTAAGAAAACTCATCCTCCATGATTTTAAGCTAGGTCTTGACGCTGTCCAAGGTCAGACACTCCATCATCACACATCATTATCACAACATCTTCAAAATAGGTCGCGATAATGGAACCAAAATGTAGTCATCTTTTATCTCTATCCTCTAATCTCTCTTTTAACCAAGGAGCTCACCGAGGCATGCACAGGCGTTGAGACCCTCCTTTATGTGAGCCTTATGCTAATGTTCCACCGTTAATGGAGGAATAATTTGCAAAATAGAAACATGCATGTAACTTAATACAGAGGTAGTGGAACTAGTTCTAAGTACTAATTCACCATGAGATAAACATAAACACCACAATGGCATAATAAAATTAGTATGAACCATAAATAACATGAAAACACACTAGGGTTTGGTCTATAAACACAGATATTTGGAACAAAGCTTCATATATTGATTATAATCATTTACAGTAGCCATATTACATAAAGAAGGGTCATGTTAGACCATATACATCAAGGAATAACATCCCAACCCTACAAAACTACTCTGCACAAAAAACCCTAGTTATGTTCTTCCATCTAAGCTTTGGTTTCAAATCTAAGCACCTACATCTATACATATCATCATCCTTTCCTATCATATCTCTAGTAATAACAATAGCAAAAACATACAAAAACAATGACAACTCTCAAAATCACAACTTGTAACATTTTTGCAGCACTTTTTTGCCTCTAAAAACCTCTCTCTATTTCAGACCTAAGCACTCCTTTTTATAGAATATAGATCCTCCCTTCACCACCATATTTTTACCCATGAGAAGATTATATGCTAGTTGGAAATGTGGTCCTCCATGATGAGTGTTATGTCATCTTGCAAAAGCCTCCACTAACTGTAATGATCCTCCTTTGGATTATCCCCTTTGTGGAATATTCTTTCAATGATATCCAAGACTCCAGGATGGAATCTTATCCACTCATCACACCTACTCGAGCCTTCATGTGTTTTTCCTGTGATACCACCTTAGAAATGTGGCTAAGTCCCAAACCCCTTTCCTTCTTCTGTGTGCTAACCTTTTCTCCTGTGTGACTTTCCTTGAGCACTTTTCTACCTTACTTTCCATGCGCGCGCGCGCTCTTCCTCTACATTGGGACTTAGTCAATTCCAGGGTCTAACAATGTAGTTTAATTTATCTTATAATCAATAGACCTGACATTTCATATGCAATAGGTATTGCTTCTAGATTCATGTAGGAACCATATCAGGATCATTGGAAGTTAGCAAAAAGAATATTATGATATATTAAAGGAAAAATTAATTTTGGTCTACATTATACTTCTTTTGATAATGCATGTTTATATGGATATTCAGATTTTGACCACATTGGTGATGTAATAAATATTAAATCTACGACTGGATATGTGTTCAATTTTGGTACAAGTGCCATTACTTGGATTATAAAGAATCAACCCACAGTCTCCATATATTCTATTGAAGTAGAATATAGAAGTGCAATGGAAGCAATGAAAGAAGCCACGTGGCTAAAGAGGTTGTTGGAAGAAATTCACATGGAAGTTAAAGGAAGAACTCCTCTTTTTTTATAGTTAGAGTTATATTTCTTTAGCTAATAATCTAGTTTAGTACCTGAGAAAAAAAAAATAGAGATTCATATGTGGGTAAGCGGACAAAAACTTGAAATTAGCTTAAATAATGCGTACGTGTTATTGTTTTTTAGGTTTGGTAATTTCCAAATCTAAAATGTGTACAAGTTATAATGTGTACACATTTTTAGTGTTATAAAATGCATGAATGTTATAACACGTACATCATTTTAGTGTTATGAAACACAAACATGTTATAACGCATACGCATTTTTACTGTTATGAATTTTAGAAGGTAAAATATTTCTTTTTATTATTTATTTATAATTTTATTATTTCTTATACTTTAAATTTATTTTAGTAAATATAAGAAATTAAGGCCACTCTTCACCTATTGGAGCTGGTCTCATATCTCCAACAATTATAATCTAGAAGAGAGTTTTTCAAAATATAATTTGGCTAGTACTTACTCATTTTCAGGATTTCAGCAAGGACCTAAATATTTTAGGGCATATATATTGTAGTCGATATTTATTTTGGGAAAACATGTAGTTGTTTTATAGGGTTTTTGACCTCATGGATTGGTTGTTAACATTTATAAGATTGTTAGATGTGTCAAAATTAAATTTTACAAACTACACAACACCCAAATATAATGACACTTTCTTGAGTATATGGACTCATGATTTTCCCCATGAGTGTGGAGTTGAAGCCTTAATTTCATCTTGGAGGAAGATTAACATCATAGTAGGGATGAGTACACACTTTATAATCCTAGAACTATCTAATCAACTATATAAATAGCTCCAATAGGTTAAGTGGATCTTATTTGTCTCACCACACTAATCCATGCATTCATCTCGAGAGAGAGCCATAGATATTTTCCATATGAGACGAGGGATTGATGATGAATAAACATAATCAAACCTAATAAATGACATTCTTTCTCAAGAGAGATTTTAGGTAAATAGAATATAGGGATCCCACACCATATTTCTCATATATGTAGATATATTTATATAGATATATATGTAAATAGAATATAGGGATATACCACACCCATATCTATATACATTGGTGTTTACCCCATATCTATATTGAGGATACGGGTGGGGAATAATGAGTAAATATAGGGGTGTATACATCTGAGCTAAACACTAGATAGATAGATAAGGGTGTGGGAGTTCTAGTTGACTATATAAAATGCATAACCACCCTCCCTCAGTTATTTCAACTGATCATAGGTACGTTAGGGATATCAAGTTGATGAATCTTAAGAGCTTTTATCAATGGAGTTGTTTTGTGCCATATGAGGAGAGGAAGGGGATGAACATGGGTGTTATATCAATTGGTTCACTATGTTTATCCATATAGAGATAGGGGCCCTACCACTACTTGAATTGGTACCAAGTTTTATAATTGTTCCACAATTCACTTTAGTGACAATGAATCAACTCTATGATGCTTGTTTGCTTCTTACTGAAATGAGATCCTCACTTTGTAGATAGAGGATTTCTCCCTGAATGAGATTCTTATCCTATGGAAAAAATGAGGTGATTTCAATGTGCCTCCTCTTTGAGGTGTGATCACACTACTAGGTGTTGAATGAGTGTTTAATAACACTATCAAGTGAATGACATCAAGTGAAATCAGATGATTTCTCATTCTTGGAAACAAGGTACTCCATATGAAGATCATCCCCTTACCTTTCATTGCTCTAAAATCCTCCTTTCATGGAATAAAATTCATAATTCTCATACACATATTTTCTCATATTTATCTCATGGAGATAGATGATTCCTTAATACTTTAGACACGATGGTCCTGGATACCTTGGTGGCATGACTAGCTCATTTTGGTTTGTTCCTTGGAGAGATTTGGGTACAATGACAGAGTCAGGATATGATGATCATCAAGTCACTCCTTGAGATCCACATTTCACCTTTTAACATGATGAATCCTTCACAATTCACTTTCTTGACCAAGATGACACGTGGGTGGAAGCATGCTTATGGTACATGGACACCTTTTTTTCTCAAGTTGCTCCTCATGGAAATGGGTTTCCTCCTCTAGATAGGGGATGAATCCTTGAATGAAAATTGAGGATGAGTTACATGTTCTTGACCTCCATAATTCACTAAAACACTAAAAATCACATTTTATGATCAATGAAACTATTCTAAAAATCTAATTCTATCAACAAGTAACTCAAAATTTAGGTCCTATTTCATTTTAAAATGAGAGGGGAAGCTACAAAGTTTTGAAGTACCTCAAGATGTATTTGAGCCTTGAATCAATGTTGATTATTACACCTTGTATATTATTCTAATATCTTTATAATTACTATTGTTTTTGCATCCTAACTCTTTCTGTAACTCCTGGAATCATCTGAAGAAGTCAACTTTCACCATTTTAGCTTTCATTCCCTGCACCTAAAAACCCAGTCTTAAATAGATTTCTCCTTAATGAGATTTTATTTCCTAAAATTTCCTAAATTTCCTTAAACATCTTCAATGCTCTCTAACATCACCCTAAGATGCTTTATATTTTCCCTGAACACTTCCGAAGGGTGTTCAATTAGTTACAGAATGGCCAAAAATGGCCTTATAGGCCTCTAGAGGAAGTAGTCTCTCATCGAAATTGAATGAGTTGATCAATCACCTTAGACATCTATTCCCTGCACACTAAAATGAACTGAATGATATTCTTAGGACTTTCCTCTAAGATGGGGTAAAGGTTGAACCAAGGGAATGCTATCTAGAGGAAGGATGCATAGTGACTGAGAAGCCTAATTTTCAATTAAGGGCTTAGTTGTCATGCTTCAAAAATTTCAATTTTCATGCTAGTTATTTTGGCCATTCTGGAGCTAATCAGATACCCTTCGGGAGAGTTTAGGAAAGATATTAAGAATTCAAAGGTGATGTTGGGGAATATTTGAAGTGTTGGAGGTAATTTAGGAATATTTAGGAAAGGTTTTCTCATTCAAGGACAATTTGTTCAACAACGAGTTTTCTAGGTGCAGGGAACAAACACTCTAATGGTGAAACATGACTTCTCTAGATGATTTTGAGAGCTCCACAAGGAGTTAGGAGGAAAAAAATAGCCATTTGAAAGCTATGTGAATATTATGAATATTTTAAATATCCATTTTTTTCTAAGGCTATAAGGTTTCATGAATAATTTCAAAATAGTGTAGCTGCCCCTTTTGGTTCTAAATAAAAATGGGCCTAAATTTTATAGGTTCAGAAATAATAAAGTCTTGAAAGTTATTATACTGATCTTATAATGTTTTATTTCATTGATATTATAATGTTTCCGTGCATGGTCAGGAAAGTGAGTGAAATGTGAGACTCGAGGAGTGAGTTAATGATCTTCATATCCTAACTTTGCCATTATTGTGAGAAGCACTTGATGAATGGACCACTGCGATCAATGAAGAATAACCTCTTTCACTCAAACTAATACATGAAAAACTACCATTCCTATCTGACCCTCTTCTACTTAATGATAACTTGAAAAATTTACATGCAAAATACAACCATGATGATTATTCCACCTGGGAAACACAATGACTAATGAAATGTGAGACCAAAAACCTTTTGACCTTGAGATTGGTAAAGGTAAGAGATTGAAAGAAGAATGATTCAGTATTTTGATCAAACCATCCAATGAGATGGGAAACACATTGAGACTAAAATAAAATTTGAGACCAAAATTGGGAACCGAGAGGGCTTCCCTTCCGTGTGAGTCACAATTCAATTGTCAACCCTTCGTAAGTATGAATTTTTCTTTACCATTCCTGTGAGGTAAGTCCCAGAGAGATGATCACCCCATAGTCATAGGTGGATATTTTAAAATTATGAGAAGTACCTATCGGAATGAGTACTTTCATAAATAAACTATTGTTTATTAGGGTGAGGATCTCATGAGGATGGTTCCAAATTACATGAGTTTAAAACACCTTCCTAACACCCCAGGTTGTGTTTTTGAGTTAAAAAACTTATCCTCTATAGGGGAGCACATTTTTGTGTCCTCCATGTCCCCTTGTTGTTGGAAAAAATGGACAAGGGGACATCAGACCTCCAAAAGGCCATCATGGGTCCATTCATCATGAAAAAGTGGTAAAAAATGAGTTACCATGAGTTGAAAGCATGTTTCTAACACCTCAAGTGATGACTTAAGTGACCCAAATGTTTTTAACTTCACAATTCACTTCCCTGACCAAGTTTTCACCTGAGTGGAAACATGCTTATAGTATCTGGACACCTCTTTACTCGATTTCTCCTCATGGAAATAGGTTTCCTCATATAAATGGAAGGATTGAGCCCTAAATTATACTTGAAGGAATGTTTGAGGGTGAGATCCATGTGTTTGACATCCATATGAATTAAATAAATGTGAAATCCACTCCCTGAATTGTAAGATGTGAGCACATTGCCAAACATTGATTAAGTGTTTAGAAATAATCTTAAGAGATATGCACCATTTGTGAGCTCAAGATGATTTCCATAACCACTCATGGTTATCCTTTCTCATCATGCTCATGATGATCATTCCCTTTATGAATTGAATTTCAATGATGTTATTGATGTTTTAGATCCTTCACAGACCTCATGATTCTCCTGATTGTACTCATTGTCCAAGTGATTATATTTTATACACATTGACACCTTTATTTTTTCATTTCCACATTGTTCATCCCCATGGTGTACCTTTTCATTAATTACTTTAACCAATATGACTCCCTTCTCCCATAATCAAGATGAGGTCCCTCTTCTCCCCCTTGCACCATGGGGACATAGGGGGTAGTGGGGACACCTAGGACACCTAGATGTCCAAAGTGTAACTTGGGGAGAAGGATTAAGTCACACTTTGGTTTCCATCATTCCCCCTTATCCCTTAGGGGACAGAGGGGCCATAAGAGTGTCCAATGTGTGAATGTGCCTGATTTGGAAAGCCATATTTCCTTGGATGTCTATTTTTAGACACCGAGCTTGAATTTTTCACCACGAGAGCTTAAGAAAATGGTTAGGGGTCAAATCATATATGATTTTAAATAAAAATAACATTTAAATATCAATGGAAGCATTCCCAAAATTCATTTCTTCCTGAAACTCAAAATTTAGGGCTTAATCCTTCTTAAACTAAGAGGGGCAGATGAAGAAGTTTGAAATATATCAAGAAATACTTAAACCTTAGATAAATTTGATATTTACCCTTATAGAGGATTCCAATATATTTCTTATGTATATTTTGTTTCCTCTTAAATCATTTGGGAACTCCCAGAATCTTCTAGAGAAGGAAACATTCATCATTGAAGCTCTCGTTCCCTACACCCTGAATACCTATTGTTGAACAAATGGATACTGAATGATTTTTCATTCCTAAATTTACCTTAATTAATTTAGACACCTTAAATTATCTCCAAAATCAACCTCATATGCTTTATAATTTCCATGAAAATTCCTGGAGGGTGTTTACCAGTTGCAAAATGGCCAAAATTGGCCTTTTTAGGCCTCTGGAGGAAGTTGTCTTTCACTGAATCTTACTGAATTAATTTATCACCTTGGGTAATCATCCCTACACACTAAAAAAATCTTGAAAAAATTGTTAGGAATTTCCTCTGAGCTGGGTTAAGGTTGAACTGAACATGTAGGCTGGCTAGAGGAAGGATGCACAATGACGTGGAAACCTAATTTTCAATTAAAGGGGCTTAGTTGTCATGCTTAATATTTTCAATATTTCATTCTAGATATTTTACATGACAACAATGAATTTGGACTCAATTGTACCCCCTAATTATATCATGCATTACATATTTAGTTGATTGGTTCAATAAGATAATAAATATTGATTAAATTGAGCCATGTGAAACTTATTGGAACTATATGATTTGATTTTTTACTTCATCTCTAGGACTAATTAAAAATCTAGGCATGAATCAATCAGTCAATTCGATTGAAATTTAATCTATAAAATTTTTTTATGCATGAGTGTCATGAGGGAATTGAATTTATTACATAAGTTTTACTATATTAGTTAAGTACAGGGCACACATAAGGATGGTGAGAAGGATAATGGAGGAATGAACTTGTGCAACAAAAAATTTGGGTGATGGTGATGATTACATAGGGATTTCACAAATTCTTTGTGCAATAGTTGAATTGTATAATGAACATTGATTACAAAAGTGAAAGAACATAATGTGTGCAAGAAGTGAGTCGAGTCTACCATTTGAGGGGCTAGAGTGAAAAAGAGTAGAGAGATGAGGTAAGTCACACAGAACAAGTGAAAAATTTCAAGGGTCATGAAGAAACACCAATTCATTGTTTAAGATAGATTTAGGATTTTTGTAATAGTCCCAATAATGTGAGTAGTATTTGTAGATGTTGTCGGAAATGATTTTTAAATTAATAAAAACATGTACATGTATTTTGATTTGTTATGTATTATAAGTAATTTCATGAGTCCATATATTTGAGCAACTATTGTTTCCTTTGAGAGTTACGAGGTTTGTAAAATGTAATTTTGACACATCTAACACTCCTACAAATGTTAGTAAACAATCCAAAAGGCCCCAAAACCTAAACAATGACTATATTCTTTCCCAAAATAGACATCAATTATAGAATTTAAACTCTAAAAGCTTTAGGTTGAATGTTGAAATCCTGAAAAATACCTATGTACTGACCATATTAGATTATAAAAAACTATATCCTAAAGTGTTACTCATGGAGTTGTGAGATTAGTTCCATAAGGTGCAGAGTGACCCTAATTTATTATATTTACTAAAATAAATTTAAAGTATTACTTCATATAATTAAATTTCTATATTAATTTTTGTAAATATAAGGATGCCACATACACATATATTACCCATACACAAAGGAATGCACGCGTTATATTAGCACTCCTTTAATTATGCACACAAACCAAGTTTTTCTAGGCTTGGGATTTCTTTGGTTTCCGAAACCTAAGCCTTGGACATGTTACAATACTATAACTTGCATGTTTTTGAAAAAAAATGCAAAAAATCACCTTTCACCATGATAAATCCTACAAAAATGATTGCAATATTTCTTAAAAAATTTTCTACAATGTCAAGAAAACTATCCTCTTTCTAAATATGTACTTTTTATTTTTTTAACTATTGTAAGGTTTCCATTTATATTTATTTCAAACTATGTCTTATATACCTCTAATTTTGTGATTGTAACGATGCCTATCTTTTGTCATGTCCAAATTGGAATTTTGTTTCACTAATTCTCATATTCAATCGAATTTTTAATATTTTTTAAGGTAGTTAGAGGGGGCACAGTCAGATATGCATTATTTTTTTATATTCAAAATTTGTGTACTTGAAAAACCATAAACAATAAATATTCACTAAAAAATCTAAAAAATTTCTATAAAAAACTAGACGCTCTTATCTATATTTCTACCAAAGGGTTTTAAAAAATACTAAATAGTGCTAAAAAATGGTGGGGCCATGATCGAATGTATACTATTTGTTTTTACAAAAACATGAGCGCTTATTGACATTTTATATTTTTAACCCACTTATACTTAACCATTTTAAAAAAACATAGTAGTTTAGAAACTAGACTCGAAATGCTACAATTCATGTTCTTATAACATCTTCAAATTTTTAGTGTAACTATCTCAAATAACTCATACACGTTGAATTTTTTTATTTTTTAGAAAAAGTGTCCACTTAAGACCCCTGTTTTCCCCCCATTTCCATGCACTTATCCATGCATTTCATACGAGATAAGGTAGTGTGCGGTGATATAGATCTCCAGTGCTATCCTACTGAAGATCAAGTTGTAGACATATTTACAAAGCCATTGTGTTCCATGAAGTTCTACTTTAATTAAATAATTGTAAAATATATTTGTATGATCTTAGTAAACTTATCACTCTAAGTTTATTGTGTAGTCCATTAATAAATCATCATGTTGTAGAAGAGATTTTAATTTTATAAAAGGCTTGTAGAGATGCTCGTATAGATTTTCAATGAGAAACTATGAGATGTAGTCTCAAAAATCATGCTTATCCTAAATCATCACTTATAATTTATGGATTCCAAAATATTTTTTGTACCAAAAGGTAAGTTTAGCATGATGAAGGTGAATAAATCCTTCAAATGTGATATGCTAGCCTAAATCCTTACTATGGTTTAAGGATTGTAAATTCTGTTATATAAATAGGCAATTTTGGCATATAAACCCCACTTAATATTAAGGGGGAGTGTTAGAACAATAATCTTAAGTAGGATTTAACCCCCTCTTAAGTTTTCTTATAAATGCTATAAAATTTAGTTTATAATTAAATAAATAAAAATATGTAATATTTTTATTTATTTAATATAAACTTTATGTTATGTTTTAATTGCTTATTAAAATCAATTTATTAAGTGGAGGGATGTTTCACGGGAAGATAAGCACATCAAACCATTTATATAGGGCTCTCATGGCCTGGTAAATCAATTCAATTAGAATATTAAAATGTGGAGATAAATGGGTGAAGAAGGGTTAGTAGACTGTAAATATTAATGTTTCTCGGTAAATGTAAATCTAAAGTTTTCACCATGGTTTTTTACCTTTCCACATAAATTTGTGTTATATTTGTAATGTGTTACTTTTTTATTTTTATTATGTTATTTATTTCATATGTTTAATATTAAATTTACAATATTAATTTAATTTCTTAGACCTTGACACAAAGTTAGGAATGTCATTGAGAATAGTTCTTTTGTGTTATACTCATTTATAGGAGAAAGGCCAAGTTTTGTCTAGGGAAATGTGATTGCAGAGTCCTAGTTGGATGCTAGAAAAAAGAATTGAATTTCCTCTTGTTCGGTCCCTAAATTTGGAATGGATGGGACAAAAGAATATGTGATATCATGTATATTAGATGAGGAGGATAAGTCAAGATCTAGGTGCTCTAAATCATCTCCATGCAATAATTTAATATACAATGTAACATTGTTAAACAAGGATGAGACATTTGTCGAATCAAAAGGAAAACAATTAAGAGCATAGTTATCAAGCAACACATCTTTGTAATATGGATCATGTGTTATTGTAAATTGCATTGCATTCTAGACATGTGATTTGATAACATAAAATTCATACTCTGTGTGTTGTAGAAATTTCCTTTATATAAGAAATATGTATAATTATCCAAGGTGACATGGAAGGTATTTGATAATAGAAGAGATGTTTTATGGGAAGCTGATAGTGTGTCCTGTGTACTTATAATGACCTCTACAAACTTAGTTGACCTATAAAATAGGATTTGTTAGCATGTTTTTTATTTAGTTGTTTTAATTGATGTAACAACTAATTAAGGACAAAGTGGATGATGGAGTAGGGCCACATCATGCTGAGGATGATGATGCCATGGCGATCCATAGGTATTCATGTTTATGTAAGATGATTTAGTGAGGAAGGTGATCTAGCTAGCCTAGGTGATAGTACATGGAGGTTGGAGATTTTTGGTGGCTTGAGAAGCATGTTGACATGATTTTGATCATGATTAGAGAGTAATTGGAAACTCAAATGAGCTTAAAGGTGCATATACAGGTTGATGACCATGTTTCAGGTGCTCATTTGGAGAAGGTATGGATGCTAGGAGGTATGAGGATGAGTTATAGAGCTATATGAGCCCATAGATGTAGGAAGTTGATTTATGATGTGCTAGGTATGTTAGGGCCTTTTGGAGAGTTTTAATGATGATTTATGAGGTTGTTTCAGTTTACCCTATCTTATATAGTGCAAAACCCTAAGGGGAAACTATGAAAATGAGATAGGATGAAGATATGGAGAGTTATCCATGGAATGATGATGATTGGAGATGTCACTAAGGTGTGTCATGGTGTTTTGGGAAAAAAATCATGTTTCCATGATGATAATTTTGCATGATATGTCAATTTTGGTGAAACATGGTCAAGATTAAGGGCATTTCCAGCTCGAATTGCACCTTTTAATGCCCACCTTGAATTGTGTTCTTTACATGGGACCATGGATTTTAGGGGTATTTATAAATTAAGTCTAAAAGGTTTCAAAAAAATAATGAGGTAATTTCATTTTCACATTTTTACAAACGAATGATAAGAAGGTAAATAACTCATTATGTGTTTGTGATTAACCAAAAATAGAAATGATGTATACTAGTTAATCTAATCTAGGAGGGAACTCAAGGTCTTGGGATATTGGTGAGTTACAAGTAGTTTGTAATTATCAACCCAAGTTCCATTCCCATTGAGTTCATTGGATAATTTCAATAAGTGGCCATGGGGACATCTTGAGCTAGGGGTCAAACTTCTTCATATGGACCAAGCGGAACATAGTGGAGCGCTCTGAATGTGGATCACTCAGTGGACATTAAGGAACCAATCCCACCCTATGTCCTACTTACAGAAATTACTCCTCTACCACTCCAGTTCATAGCTTTGGTATAGTAAAATCATTTACCATCCAAAGTTTTAAGGTGGGGACTTGATTTTCCCGCTCTACAATGTTTTTGAATTTTTGTTGTGACTGGTTTCTGCTTTGATGTTGGATCTAACTGGACCATCCCCTGACCCTCTTCCTAACCTCTCTTATGCTTATGTGGGTTCTTGGAAAGACATTGTGGTTAGATCTTTGAAATCCACCCCTCCTGGGAAGTTATAACCACAACGCATTGATGGGACTTTTTCCTTACAGATCACTTCCTCGATCATTGAAGTTATGGAAGCTTCAATGGCGCTGTCATGGTGATTGGTAAACTTATGGGTCCCAGACCGCCTTTGGAAGAGATTCAAAAATGGGTAAGTATTAAATAGTGCTCCTTGTAGTCTCAGTTGACATTGCTGCTCTTTCCAATGGATTCATACTCTTTACTTTTACACATAAAGAAGATTTTGTGAGAGCATTGTTGGGGGGGTCCTTGGTTCTTTGGTAGGAGAGGTTTTTTATCTCCGACGTTGGACACCCAGGTTAAATTATAAAACTAAAACCATGACCCAGACATAAATCTAGGTTCTCCTCCATGAGCTACCCTTGGAGTTTTCACACTCTACTGTCATTGAAGGTATTGCTCTTTCCATAGGTTCCCTAATTATTATTGATTAAGCAACTAAAGTGGGATCTAGATTTATCCATGATAGATTTTATGTCAACGCTGATATCAGCTAACCTTTTCCATCTTCCATTGAACTCCACTCTGACCTTGGCACATGGGTTTAACCCATTGATTATGAATACAATCCCTAGCCTTGCACCATCTGCAAAAGCATTGGTCATTGTGCTTAGGATTTTCCTTCCAAGCTAGACCCAAAAACTAAAGAGTAGGTCCACACTCTGAAGAACAAAGGTAATTTCATCCCCAAAGTTGCGAAGGAAGTCAATGCTTCGAACCCTTTTGTTGTGATTTTTGAGGAGGGTGTTATCCTAGCTTCCTATGTTTCTATTCCCCACCCTTATGCTTCTCCCTTATTGGAACCTTTTCCATCCAATTTTGTCTCTAAAACTATCCTATCTCCACATATTGACCCTTCCCTTTCTCCCTCTTCTATCGTTTTGTCTGTTGTTATGTCCTCATCCTCTTGTCCTTATTTTGAAATTCCTCTTACCTTTCCACTTTTTGGTCTTTCTCTGGTCACCTCCTCTCCACCATCTTCCCCTTCCCTTTGTGAGCTTTTGGAGCCAATTTTCCTTCATTTTTCTCCTCCCTGTCTGCTCCCCTTAGTTATTGTGTTTCTTCTCCTTCTATTCCTTTATCTCCCTTAAGGGAGAATTCTCCCATTTCTTCCTCTGCGTCCCTGTTTGTGAATAGAAGTCCTTCTAAGAATACTAGAAATAGTGCCAAAGTGAAACTAGATGTGGGTATCAAGAAAATAAAAGGGAGACACACCAATCAAGCCAAGATTCAAGAGGAAACATTTAAAAATATAGCTCAAGGTGCATAGGGACTACTTACCATGTCGGGTGGGGGTAAGCCCAAATCGAAGAAATAAATATTTTCTCTTGGAATGCAAGGGGATTAAATGCACCCTAGAAAAAAATAATTCTCAAAGACTTTATACTCAAACATAGCCCAAATATTTTGATGTTGCGAGAAACCAAAATGAAAGAGGAGGATACACTACATAGGTTCTGGCCTAATGCCTCCTTTTTCTAGTAGGCCTCTGCTAGTAACTCAGGTGGTTTATGCACTTTTTGGAACCTGAATGCTCTTTTTGGTGACTATATTATTAAAACTCCCCATTATCTGGGAATTTTTTTCCTAGAAACCAGTTCAAAAGTGGGTTGGTTTTTTGTAAATATTTATGCCCAGAATCTTGAAAATCTGAGACAAAAAATTTGGAAGGAACTTCTAGAATTTCATAACACTTATAAGAACCTCTTGTTGATCATAGATGGTGATTTCAACACTCCCCTGCATTTATCTAAGAAATGGGGTGGAACCAGTATTGGCAAAAATAGTTTAGAAGCCTTAGCTGATTTTATTAGATTGGGTGAATTTTTAATATTGATCTTCATGGAGCTTCCTATGCTTGGTCTAATAGAAGGCTTGGAAATAATCATATGAAAATCAAATTGGATAGATTCCTTATCTCTATGGATTGGATATATCTCTATAATGATTTCTTACTTGATGAATCTTCCTAAGATAGCCTCATATCATTTCCCTTTGCTCCTCACGGCTTCTCAAATCCTAAATTTGAAACATCCACCTTTTTTCTTTGAGATTTACTAGTTACAAAATCACGATTTAGATAATCTTATAAAGTATTAGTGGATGATTGATATCCAAGGCTCGTCTATGTTCAGTTTTTCTAAGAAGCTAAGTTTTGTTTAAAAAAATCTTAAGAATTGGAAACTGTAGGTTTTTGGTGATATTTGTAGAAGGAAGGATTTGATCACTTCGAAATAAGCTACTATCAATGCCAATATTGATATCAATGGTATATTTTCTCTCCTCCAATAAGAGATAGCTCTCCTTAGTGAATACCAAAATACTCTTGCTGAGGAGGAATTTTATTGGCGACAAAGACCCAGGGTGATCTGGCTTCAACAAGGTGATCCTAACACTAATTTTTTTCATATGACTGCCACTAAACACAAAAATAGGGACAAAATCAAACAGTTGATCACTATGGAGGTAAATTATTTAAAAAAAGATGATGTGATTGTTTCTAAACTAATTCACTACTATGATTTCCTCCTCCATGAGCACACTCCCCCATATGAAGAGGATTGCCAGGAAATGCTTCAGCACATCCCCAAACTGATCTCTGACAACATCAATTCAAAAATCACTCAGCCTTTCTCAATGGAGGAAGTTTGGAGAGTAGTCTTTGACATGAAGGGAGATAAATCATCGGGCCCAAATGGTTTCTCTACGGCATTTTTCCAAACGTATTGGCATATTGTGGAGTCTGATTTTCACACAGCTATTTTGGAGTTTTAGTAAAATGATCTTATTTTAAGGGAATGGAACAACACCTTTGTGGAACTTGCCCCTAATTCCATGGGATCTAAGCTGATTTCTAACTACAGGCCAATAATCCTCTGTAACATGTCTTTCAATATTATCACTAAGCTGCTGACATCTAAGCTAAAACCCTTTTATGGACAGTTTAATTTCAGATAAAAAATGGGTTTATTGGTGGTAGATTGATTCAAGGTGGCATCATTACTATCCATAGGGATTTACATTCAACTTCTCTCACTGAGTTGACAAGCATGATTATCAAAATCAATATGAAAAAAGTGTTTGACAGAGTGACTTGGCCCTTCTTAGTTAAGGTACTTGAAAAATATGGTTTTAGGGTGAAATGGTGAGTTTGGATTCAAAACTGCATCTGCACTCCCGAATTCTCCATCCTCATTAATGACATTCCTCATGGATAATTTTATTCTAGTCATGGAATTAGGAAAGGGGATATCCTTTAACCTTTCCTTTTTATTCTTATGGTAGACACTCTCAGCAGAGCATTGGAAGCTACCAAAAGGGTTGTCAATATTGTTGGAATTACTACTACTTCCAAAATACCTACAACTAATCATAGCCAATTCGCTGACGACACTTTTCTACTTGGTATCGCTTCATTTCTGGAAACAGAGGTCTTGAAATAGATTATGCATTCTTATGAATATGCTTCTAAGAAAATAATCAATTTAAATAAGAGTAGTAATGCTTTTATTAACATGCTCACTAGCAAGAAAAGGAAAATTATAGACATCTTTGGTTGCAATATCATGGATCTTCCTTCATCTTATTTGGGCCTCCCATTTTTTAAGGAAGAAAAATCAAGAAGCTACAGAACCTCGTTATTGATAGATATAAAAGGAAAATTACTAGATGGAAAGGTGTCCTTTTCAGTCAGGCAAGAAATCTATAACTGGTTAAGGCTACTTTGTAAAATCTGCCTATATACTTTATGTCTTTACTTAAAATGCCTTCCTCGGTTGCTTATACTATTGATCAAATCCAAAAAAAGTTATTTGGTCAGGGGTAGAAGACTGAAAAAAAATACACTTTGTCTCCTTGAATGTGGTTTGTAAATCAGCTACTCTTGGAGGGCTGGGCCTACGCAGAATTGTTGATATGAACTCCTCCATGTTAGCAAAATTGGGTTGGGAAATTGTAACAAAAGGGAAGGCTTCCTGGATACAGATCATGATCCCAAATTACCTCTCCCCTATGGAAGACTTCTTTACCGAAGATATCACGAATGGCTTGGACATTTAGAATTCTATTAAAAGCACCAAAAAATGCTACAGTTAGGTACCGGATGGAAAATTGGGAATGGTAAGCTAGTTGATTTTTGGAATGAATGTTGGATTGGTGAAAATGATTTATCTTATGATCCAACCTGGGGTCCTATAAGATAAATTATTACAAGGTTATGTGGGAAATATGTTAATGGTGGTATTAATCACTCTTCCTCCTACCCAAGCTGGTTTATTCATGGTTGGGAAGGGGCAAGCCTAATCCAATTACAACTGATTGAAAACCTAAAGCTCTTGCTGTCGACACAATATCTTCATGTTTCTTCTATGGAGGATGCTAGGATATGGCCACAATCAGCTTCTGGTAACTTTTCTGTCAAGGTTGCTTATCTTTCTCTTCCTCACCACTCGGAGGGCCTTGCACTCTCCCAAATTTGGCTTCCACATGTTATTGTAAAAGTTGGCTTCTATACTTGGTTTGCTTTTAGGGATGCAATCCTCTTTGGAAAAAATATCAAGTGGTATGGTTACTCCCTTCTTAGCAGGTGCATTATATGCCTTGAGGCTCTTGAAACCTCTACTCACTTACCCTTTCATTGTAGCTATTCTTTTTCTATTTGGATCTAGCTCTTTAATATCTTTGGCATTTTGTGGGTTTTCCCCAAGTCTATTTCAGAAGCTATTTTTCAATGAGTTCCTCTCTTTTAGCATCAAATCATTAACCTTTCTTGGAAACGACTTCTGCCCCATACTTTATGGAACATCTGGAAGGAACAAAATAGGTGAATCTTTAAAGATCAAACCAATAATCCCCAACAGGGTTTTAACTTGGTGGTGGCTGGTCTTCAAGAAAATATGAATTGCTACATCTGGAAGCAACATAAATGTAAAATTTTTCTCAATATGAAAGGGAAGGGGTTGTAACAACTTTAGATTCCTTTACAACCCCCTAATTTGGCAGCCTTAAGGGCCAATACCACTTGGTCCCCTCCACCTTTTGGTTGGCTTAAAGTCAACACAGATGGTGCCGCTAAAGGTAACCCGAGAGACTCAAGTAGAGGGGACTCTATTAGAGATGAATTGGGTCAACTGATGGTAGCCACCACTATCAGTTTTGGTAAGGGAACTAAACATAGAGCCGAATCCCTTGCTATTTTTAAAGGTATGGAACTTTCTACCAAATTTAGCATAATAAATCTTATTGTTGAAAGTAATTCCCTCAATTTAATTAATCTCGTAAACAATAAGGGTGTAGCCAGATGGACTATTAGCAACATTATTATTGATATCAAGAAACTTCAATTTCAATTCTGCAATGTCCAGTATCAACATATATACATGGAAGGAAATAGGGTGGCTGACCTATTAGCAAATATTGGGGTTTCAAATGAGATACAACAGACTTGGAATGGGGATTTCCCTAAACTGTTTCTAAAGGATTTTATTGATGACTATATTAAGAAGTATTAAAAGGTGCAAGTTTTTCTCTATTACTTCTATTTTTGCTTATATTGATAACATGGTTATCCTTTCTAAATCCTATTCCAACGTTGGAGTTGATTTCATTAATTATGATTTGATAGTGATTTTTAGTAATTATGCTCCTTGCACATGGGAAGCCAAGATCTCAAATTTTAAGTTTTTGATTGTGATTTTTAATCATAAATGGGAGCAACCTTTGTGCTAGGTGGCACGTATCAGGTGGGAAAGTAGTGTTTTATTAAGGCCCGTTTGATTACTCATCTTTACATCATTTTTATCTCACATATTCAGCTCATTTAACCATGGAGGGTTCCTTGGTGTAAATTGATCCTGTTAATTGCAATGATTTGAAGAAGGATATGGAGATTTGGAGTCTCCTCCAGGAGAAGGGGGTTACATCGTTTATCAAACGACTGTCTAGACATTCTATTGTGGTGTCAACAACATTTTATCCTCGTGGAAATGGGGTAATGTGAAAGTGAGAAAGATTAAATTTGACATTTCCACTGAGATTATAACCACTGTGACGGGTCTCCCTACAGAAGGGGATATCTATTTCAAGAGGTATTTAAAAGTAGAAATGGCAACCTTTCTAGCAAAGAGAAAATAAAGGGTCTATATGTACCAGTATGGCTATGAATGGGCTTCTTAGAAACCACCTCAGGATGGAATTTTTGAGAAAGTTATGTGTTATTTCACACTTGAAGGCAGGTATAAGCTCATTTTTATCCCTCAACTCTTCATTTTTTCCCACTTTCATAATGGTACAAGGTGAATTTAGCCAATTTCTTGTACCAGTCTTTGGATTTGTCCATAAAAAAGGCTTGTGTTGGTGAAGGTCCCTTACTCCACAAAGGTCTATTATAATTGCTTTTCAAAACTATTGTTGATGCTCACTCTTTGTCCTACTTTCCTCCTATTGCTTTTTCGGCTTGCCACCATGCCCCTCCTTTGCCCCCTGCTCATCCCACATCTCTTCACCTTCGTCACCACCTCAACCCCCCACCCTCTTCCAACCAAAAAGTGGAAATCAAGAGCCACCATGATGCCACTTCTTCCCCCTACTCATTCACCTCTCTTTTCTCCCCCCCACTTGGCTTCCCTTACTCCCTCCTCCCACTTCTCCCATGCATTCTACATCAGTTTTGGAATTTTCCAGTCCTACTAGTGATGGTACCATTCCCAAGGTTTTTCTTAGTTTAACCAATTCCTACCCTAATTCTCCAATCTACGCTTGCAATATTTCCCCCTCTCACTCTGATGCAGAAGTGAAAAAGGTGCATTTTGAGGATGATGTTGTTGATGAAAATGTTTATGCCACCGAGTAGCATTCAAATGATGTCTTGGAGGTGTCTGAATTTAATGTTGTGGAAGCCACTGAGGACCACGTCATCACTACCACTACAGAGAATTCTTGTTTTGACACTTATGAGTTGCTTCAAGGGGTTATTGAGAACATAAAAATACTTTTATTGTCATTAAGAATTGGAAGGAATACACTGATGACACTTGGGATCATCTTCATAATGGTTGAAAATAATTGATTACTACTACTAAAAATTCTAATGATATTGTTGTTTCAAAAGTAATTAATGTTTCCTGAAAAATATGATAGATCTGTAGCCTTGTGTGGGGGAGTTTTTTTTCTCTTTTTTGAATGTTGGTCTTTTTAAAAAAAATTCTAACTATACTTTTGTTATATCATGCTTTATTTGGCCATATGGGCATGTTATAAAAAGGATGTGGATCCTTTCAACACCCTCGCCATTTACCAAATTACAAAAAAATATAATCTAGGAGGACATAAAAGTTCAGTAAAGAAGAATATAAATGAATTAAGTAATGTAATAAAAGTAAAAACCTAATGTGCAAGAGAGAAGAGGAAATAACTCAACTAAATAGAAGATGCTCCCGATACTATGTCACAGAGTTGACTGGTGAATCTAGAAGTAGGAACGACCATGCAAAAACTCTAAAAGGATGGATCTGGAGTATTTGGCTAAACTAGAGCACCTGGAGAGTGACTGGGGTGCCTACGAGTTCTCTGGTCTGCAAACTAGGCACCCTCGTCTCTATAAAATCTTGGAAAATAAATCTCACAGGGCTGGGAGGTTGTTCGAAACCCTCACTATTTTTCGTATCATATTTTTTTCCTCGTACTGGATGTCGCCAATAATCCAAGATGATGTAAAGACCTGCAAAAAACTAAAAATAAGTATTAAAACCCTAAAAAAGAAAGATGCAAATGAATGGGTCAGAATGACCCCAGCTACCACAAAAATGGGCTTACTAACTAAGTGTTATACTACATTTCGAACCCAAATGTAGTTTTGGTGAGTGTGTGCATAATGTTGCCTAGGTGATCTTGTGTCAGTAGTACCTTGTGAATTAGCAAGCAATAACTAAATGTAGAAAATGTGATAACATGTGTGCATGGAATAGAATAAAATCTACCCCCCTATGAAGTGTGTGATGCAAATGTCCTAGCCTTATGCCTTGTGATGGAGCTATGTGGATGTAAGTGATCTCAAATACAATAGATGGATACAAATCTAGATGGATGATAGTAGTGAATAGTGTTAGGTCCCTCATTATGGGCTCATAAATTTATATTTATAGGATTCTCTTGATCTAATTTCGTAATTAACCCCGAAATGGCCGACCATAAACAAGACCAAGATCTCACACGTCATCATTTTTTATCCCAACAAAGTGGTAGAACAAGTAAGTGAAATGGATCAAGTCTGCCTCCTGATGGGACTAGAGCACCCACGGGTGCTCTCATTACTAATCACAACATCGCCAATCGAGGCTAATAACTACATGTGGGATGATATTATGGTGTTAGTACCTCACTCATGCCAAATGAAAGAGGTTGGAGACATTTTGACGAATTAAAATACAATCCTACTTCTAAGAGGTGTCTTACAGCTTGATGGATCAATTTTAGTGCGAGTTCCTTGGGCACTCAATCAAAGATCTGAAATAGTAACTATGCACGCTTGTCCAATCCTAACCATAATGTCTAAAGTGCATAATTTCTATGATTACATTTTACCACCTCATTATCCGCCCTTGGTGCCTCTCCAGAGATCTTCATAGCATAAGGTGGGGAGATATCTTTACCTCATATTGATCTCATATGATACTAAGTGACAAGGTATGGAACTAGATTTACAATTAAAGTTGAACCTATTTGAGCTTATCATGTAATGAAGTTCATGATTCTAGTCTTGTGGAATGTAAATTGTATGATCCAAGGCAGAAAGAAGTAACGATCAGTAAACCCAGGGTGGAGACACGTGCATTCATCAATCTCAATTATGTGTATCTACATGGTTAAATTAATGGGCCAAGGAGCACTACCGTGAATTGTTACCCACGTTGACACAGTTCTAGAAACTGGGTCTGGGCTTACTTATTACATCCATGAGGACTGCTTGTCACTCATCCCCATGTTACCTACAAATAGATACAATGATGCTTCTGAATTATGGAAGATGTATTTGTATGGGTCTAGAAGTAAGAAACGGAGTATGGGGTGGATGTATTTCTTGTCTCTTCAATGGCACAAAAAATTCCTCTAAATGCTCATAGTACTACAATTTCAAAAGCTCCAGTAAATGTAGCATGAGTACCTGAAGCATTAGTCGATGAGTATGATGATTAGAAGGAAATAAACAAATGCAAAGCTTTACAAATATTTGGGAGATCCGACTAAATATTGCCGATTCACCAAGTATAAGGAGGAAATACTTTGTGTCATCTAAGAACAAAATTTTAAGAGCTTCCTATAGGCACCAAGTTGTGTAAAGAGATCTCCTGTGAGGGTCTTCGAAGCTTTAGCAACCTTTAGGAAGTGCCACTAGCCAGAAGTAATGTAGAGAAGCAGACCAAATGGAACCTCATTGGCTCCCATTTTTCTCCTGCGGAGGATTCTTAGGGCTCCAAGTCCTGTAAAATCAACATGTCAAAGTGAGTTTGTAAGGGTATCCATTCTGAGACTCACTCACTATATGTCAACCCAGTGAGTTTTTAAGAGTGATGAACAGGGAATTTTTCAATTTATTCATAATGTAATTTGAGATATCTGTCTAGATTTGTAAACCTCATTACAAGATGATTCCCCCCTATTTGGTGGCACATGCAGCATCATTGAACTAAGTATAAACTGGCCTACCCAAGAGGATTAGTCACTACTTGAAGACATATTTAATTCTACCCTGCATGAGATTAAAGGGCAAAATTCTTGGTAGAAGCCACGTCCACGGGTCAAAGAAGGATTGCAAGCTAGTCACCCGCATTGCACAAGGAAAAGAGCTTCTACTTTGATAAGGTATGTAGTTTGTGAAGAAGAACAATGATTTTATTTACACATGACAATGTCAAAGACTTTCAATGAAAGTATTCTAAACATGCAAGATTATGGGATAAGTAAGGGGTTTTGACCCTAATATTGGGCCTCAAACATGGGACATCACTCATGATGTTGCAAGACATTCAAGGCCATCATGCCTGTAAATAAAACACAAGTGTGCCCCAGTACTATCCTAGGTTCCCTACGTGAAGGAATGAAGTTGTCTAAACTTGACTGAGTCAATGACACATAATATTTCCCATCAGAGTACGACCAAAACTGTGATGAAAAACTTGGGTCCCTGTGCAAGAAGAAAATGATGATGACAACCAAATACCTTGATGTCAGGACTTCAGGGATTTGAACAAGGTCTTTAGTTAAAAGATCATCATACTCTGACCTTCCATGGAGAAAATCCTTCCAATAGTTGGCTGGTATAAATGTAATAGTAAGTGTGTCCATGTTTGATGGTTACAGTTTGGTTCCCTAGCTTGAGATCAAGATCAAGAGAAGAGGATTCCTAATTAGCCATAATTCACGTTCACAAGTGCATGGATTATGATTGGAACATATGCTTATCATAAAATGCCTTTATGGTTCTATCAAATGTAGGTGTCACTTTTTAGAGAGAAATGGAAATTTCTTTTCAAGGACACCACTCAATCAATTCAGTTTCTTGTCTAAGTTTGGATTGATATCATGATCTTCTCAAAACAAGTTCCAACATTAATGGATAGTTTGAGCATTTATGAGAATTTTTTTTGAGAGATGCAAAGAATTTTTTTAGGTCATGGTGATGCATTTGACACCCCCAAGAAGTGCACTTTTGCAATTAGGTTGTAGTGGTCAAAGGGCGGTTGTTGGAGTCAATTAGAAGATGTCTTCAATAGGATGGACATTGTAATTGACCTAGAGGTGGAGTTAGGAGGTCCATTCAAGTTCCTCTCCCTACAATATAATTCATAGACAGGCCCATTCATATCCTTTTTTTCTCATAATTATCAATTTTGTTTATGGAATCTGGGTCATTCCTAACTTGCAAAGATTATTTGTGTATTTCTAAGACCCCAATCACCTTGATGTTGAGAAAGGATTGTAGATTGGTAAATGGACCATGGAGGGAAGAGAAAGCTTCATTCTTGAGATTACCTGCAATGATGAGGCCAAGCGCTGAATTGATCTGAAAATCAAATTTAACTAGCAATTATGCACACACTTGAACTTTGTTTTGTAAGGTGATTTTCAGATATAAAAATTGGACTATTACTAACATTTTTGGTAGCTTGATTTAATAAAGGAAATAAAACTGAAAGTACTGTGTAACAATAAAAAAATACATGAGATGAATCACCAATTTAGAATTGTTCTACATGTTATTAGATTTCCATACAGAGTTCGTCACTTGTGGCCATATGTCTTCGGGTCTGGTTGAATAGGACTGATCTATAAAGATCTTGAAAAGGTGAAGATATAGTGCTGGAAATAGGTGTTCTGTGAAGGCAATCTGATCTTCTCATCACTGTTCCTCATATAAACGGAATAATAGGAGACACTTTGGTTACATCACAATCTAAGATTCCTTCTCTGATGCTCAAGTTATCTTTTTAAACAATATCACAGTCACTTTTACAATGTCCCTTCATATACAACAGAGCCCCTATTTATAATGTTGTTAGGATACCTTTGTCATGCTAATGTTTGGGCACTTGACCATTTTACCTAAGCATGGATGCAAGTGTTTTGGATAATCCCACTCCTATGTGGGGCTTACTTTTATATAGGGATGAAGATCCCACATGCAAGGATGCTTTAGCAGGGGCATAAGGTAGTAAATATAAATGAGCCTGGAGATGTATATTGGCTTTAGATCCATCTTGAATCCCCAAGGAAGGGGCCGCTAAAAGCTTATTTTGGGAACTTTTGTGAATTAGGTGTGTGTGTGTGTGTGCGTGCGCAAGAAGTTTGACCTATGTGTGAGATTTTTTCAAGTGTATGATCGTTAATTGAGATTAGATCAAGTGTGTGATAGGTTTAATTTTGATTGAAATCATCTGTGTAAGGGGATTTGGTATTATCCCTTTACAAATGCAAGTATGACCTAATTTGTGAGACATTGAAGACCTCACGTAATTGCAATAATGGTTTGAAAATATTGTGAACATGAAACTTTGCATATCTATTAGATGTGGAAGTAGAAGGAGGTACATCAGATATATGTGTCTAAAATCCAAGGTGGTTGAGTGGGTTCGTCACCCATATTGTCCACATGGGGGGGGTTGTAACCTCCTTGTGGAGTTGGTTCTTTAAAAAATTAGGGGTTTGTGCTCCCTGTAGGGTTATAGCTCTACTGGACTTGTTGGTGTGTGTGACATGCCTAGTCATCATCCACATCACCTGGTGAGTCATCTTGCCTTGTGAGAGTCATAGGTCTTAGGAATTCAAATAAAAATTGTCATATTCTGTCATATAATATGTCATTGTCATTTGCGTCAGTGCGTCATAGGAGTTACATTCCTTATTTGGAATTGTAACTCCTTTAGTGGCGTCAAATGCATCAGTGGCGTCATTGATATTCTTTCCTTGTTTAGGCATAGGGGTTACACAACACCCCTATTTGTACTTCCTTTTTTTGATCTATGAGAATGAGTGGACCTGTTTTCTTATTTACATATTCTTTACATTGTTCGAATCTTGCTTATTGCGTTGGAGCTTGATGTTACCATCGGACTGCAACTTCATTTTGGTGCATTGTTTTCAACATCGATTCTCATGAATCCCTCTTTCATGGTATCAGATATGTTTTTGGTAAAATGTGCACTCTTTGTTTATCAATTTTTCATTACTTTTGGTTTCTTCTTATTTCCTCGTGTAAGTTATTATTATTATTATTTTGGAATCGTGCTAATTTACTTAACAGTTTTCTATTGGAGTTTGTGCATTTTTAGGGGGTTTGTGAATGTGTGCAGGGTTGCATTTTTTTACCAGATTTCATTATTTTTTGGTAAAAATCTTGGTGGAAAAATGCTTGTTTAGAGCTCTTCCTATGTGCACTATTTATGCTCGGCAGTTACACCTGAAACCTTCTATCACACAGACATCTTGGTTTTTTCTATGGTGTTATTCGTGGTTTGAACAATCATGGTGTTATCCTTGCTTTGGCTCATGCTGAGTGCTCTTGAAGTATCTTTATCAACTCATGACACTGTCTATTCTAGCTTGACCATTGACCTCTACACTTTTTCTAACCTGGGTTTCTCTCTACATGGAAGCATATGCTATGAGTTTGTAACTTGTGCTCGTGCATTGCCAGTTTGTTGTTTTTTTACATGTTGGCTCGTCAAAACTTTGTCCTATTTTTTTGAATCTCACCATGAAAGTTCATTGTTGGTCAACTCATGCACCATTGGAGGTTCCCATCTTGCTGAGATTTTTCCTTGGCCTTACTTTGTTCTACATTCAAATTCGGCTACATTCCTTCTGCCGCTGGTTTGTTTAGACTCCCATTCACCCGCTGTTCCTTTTACCACTGGTCCGGTGCCCTGGAATATCCCTGTTCAACATCCCCATGACCATTACTCCTACATAACTTTTTTGGACAACCTAGACCTTTGCTTCTCCACGTGGCTTCAACCTATAACTGTTCTCTATGTTCTGGCCAACGCCTTGCACCCTACCACGTTGCGTTCCTCAAGCCATTCTCTCTATTGACTTGATTGTTCCTTAGGCATTTCAACCCTGGCAAATCGTGCACACTTTTGGTCTTCTAAGGCTCTGTCAACACATTCCTTATTAGGGTTGACTATTGGTAAATCCATCTCACCTTTTAATATTTTAAGGTGATAAACCTTTTAATTGGCGTTGTAGACCATTTTTAGGTATTTTTCTTGTTTTATTCAACCTTCCTTCGAGTGTTGAAGATGGAGGGTGAGGTCCGGGGTTGGCAGAAGGCTAATCCCACCTCGCAATAAAAAAAAAACCCTATCAAAAATTTGATGCCATTTCCAATGAGCATACATACGACACCCTTTGCATGCGTTTAGGGCACTTTTTTAATACGTTTGCAGGGCTTATTGGCATTTTCCATCAGTTGTGGGAATCATTTTTTGGCTATAAATTTTGACTTGTTGCTCGGTTTTGAGCACTTCTTTAGTCAAAGCTACATGTTTTTTCACACACTAGATGATGGGATTATCATTTTTGTAAATGCACTATTTTATAAAATGCCACATTTTGGGGGTGTCATTGTATTGCTTGTATCCACTCATTTCTAATCATCTTGAGCCTTGTTCTATCCCTTTTATTGCTTGTGGACTTGTGAGCGTGACTGCCATAGTCTTATAACAAAGGGATTCTTTCGTGCGACATGAGATTTTATTTCTCACAAGGCCTTCTCTTCCCCTTCTTGTTTTCACTCGTTCTTGTGCTTGCTTACAGTGTCAAACTATTGCACCCAACGAACCTTGATTATTGTCTCCACTCTTGTGCATTATTACGTTGATTACAAGGTGAGTGGCAAAATGGTTCTTAGCACACAGTCACATTTGATTTTAATCAACACACTAAACTAAAGTGCAAAACTCGAGGAGTGTGATATTGTTCTGGGGTGGTTGTTTCCTTTATCTCTCCTTCCTTCTTCCTTCGTTGGTTATATCTCTTCATTATGGATATCTCTAAAGTATCGGTTCTCACACCTTTTAATTTCTTCGAATGGAGATCTAAAATTATATTATTTTTTTCAAATTAAAGGGTTATACCGTGTCACCATGGGGTTAGAGACTGAACCTGATGATGAACCCAAAATATCTAAATGGTTCAACTGCTATGATGAAGCCTTAGGTCTTCTTTGTATGTTTGTCTCTTCCGACTTACTCTTCCACATTGAAACTTCCTCGACACCTGATGGAGCATGGACAATGCTCAATGAGATGTTTGGGAAGAAAGATGACATGAGAGTGCATGAGTTGGAGAACGAATTACTAGGGTTAAATCCTAGTGCTTTGAAAACCTACAGGCCTTCTTCTCAAAGTTTTTCCACACTAGACTGCTTCTAAAGGAATGTAAAGTGGAGAAGAAATACTCTCAATTGATCTTTTCGATTCTTTCTAAGTTAGGTCCTAAATACTCTGTCTTCATTTAAAATTTCCATGCCATGAAAGCTACCTAGGTAGTGCCTGGAAAATGCCCTCATTTGACAATTTTTCATCCCAACTCATTCGAGAACAAGACAAACTCGTTCAAATGGGGACTCTAAAATCCAAGTCACATGCCCTTGTGGCGAATAAGGGCAAGAAAAATGAAAAGAAGAAAGAAAGAAAACACCAACCTAAGAAAGAAACCAAGACCAACCAACCCCCAGCTAAGCCCAACACTAACACTTTGACTTCTGAGCCTAAAGCAAAGAAGGAAAAGTGTAAATGCTCCTATTGTAAGAATTATTGCCACGATGAGCATCATTTTTTTCAGAAAAAAATTGATCACTTAGCTCATTTTCTTGAGAAGATTAAAATAAGTGTTCTTGAATATGTTAAACAAAATGCTCAGAAGGGTGAGTCTTCTAAATAAAAGGAGTTGATAAATGAAAAGAAGAAAGGTAAGGCCCTCGTAGCTAGATCAAATCCATCATCAACTTGGATTATTGATTCCAGTGCCTCGCACCACATGGCTTATTTAGAGGTTGAATTCTCTAGCATTGAACAATGTGGCATGTCCCAAATCACGTTGGGTGATGACACTCATGTGTCAGTTTTTGGTATTGGATCAGTAGAGATAGAAGGTGGAACATTTAACCAAGTGTTAAGTGTTCCCAATATCTCTATCAATCTCCTATCGGTTTACCAAATCACCCACCTTGGTGAAGGAATGCGAGTGGAATTTGGTCTTAACTCGGTGATCATTTGTGAGCTTAACTCTGATATACTAACCTTCATTGATGACTTTACATGTTATACTTGGGCATATTTTCTTAAGATTAAGTTTGAAGTCTTTGAGCATTTTCAAAACTTTAAGGCTCTTGTTGAGAAACAAGCGGAACGGTCTATAAAGGTTCTTCGAACCAAAAATGGAGGAAAGTATGTGAGCAATAGGTTTGAGGATTTTTGCACTTCTGAGGGGATTGCTTTGCAGTGTACAGTTGCTTATAGCCCTTCCCAAAATGGAGTTGCAGAAAGAAATAACTGAACTCTAAAGGAGATGGCTACTTGTATGGTTCACTCGAAGTACCTTCCTCCGTAGTATTGGGATGAAGCAGTGAATTGTGCTTGTTACATTTAGAATCATGTTCCACACAAGGTAGTAAGAGGGATGACACCCTTTGAAGCCTGGTTTGGACACAAGCCTGATGTTGAGCACTTTCAAGTCTTCAGATCCAAGGCTATGGCTTGTATTCCCAAGAAGAAATGCAAGGCATTGGATCCAAAATTCAAACCTTATCTCCTTGTCAGGTATCCTGATGGAGTGAAGGGATATCGATTTTTGAACCCTACTACCCATGGGCTCTATATTGAGAGGAGTGTGAATTTTGATGAGTCATCCTTGAATTTGACTTCCACTGAGGTTCTTTTACCCACTGATTCAGATTCTTACTCATCAGATGATGATGTTGTTGAGCGAGTTCCTCCTCTCCCTGCTCCTCCCGATTCTCAAACTTTTGAGTCTTCTGATTCTGATAATAGTGATGATGAGGAATATGTCCCTTCTCACTCAAGTGAAGAATCTTCTAACTCTGATTGAACCTTTGGGACCTCTTTAGGACAAGAAAACTTTACAGAGTGCTGGAGATTTAGTTGGAGATCCTTTAGATGAGAGATGTATGCACTCGAGTTTCATTGGACCCCACTCCTTCTTCACCTCTGATTCTGATCCACCATCTTTCCAAGAAGCTTCTGGGATTTTGGAGTGGGATTCTACTATGGATGAGGATATTCCTCACTCATAAATAATGACACTTGGGATCTTACCCGTCTTCTGAAAGGAAGAAAATTCATTTGGTGTAGGTGGATATATCAAACAAAGTATGGAGCCAATGGAGAAGTCGAGAAGTATAAAGCGTGACTTGTAGCTAAGGGTTTCTCCTAGGTAGCTGGGGTTGATTACTCAAAAACCTTTACTCCAGTTGTGAAGATGACTTCCATTCAACTAACCCTTGCCATCACTGCCACGAACAGAGTGCCTTCCTTCATAGGGACCTAGAGGAAGAGATCTATATAGAATAACCTCTAGGTTATGTCCATGATCCATCCCTCATTTGCAAGTTAAATAAGTCTCTCTACGGCCTTAAACAAGAGCCTTGGGCTTGGTATGCCAAGATGGACTCCTTTTTACTTGCATCAAGATTATCTCGGTGTCACTCTGACCCAAATGTGTATATTCTATGCTAGGATGACTCCATGCTTATTCTTGTTCTCTATGTTGATGACTTGTTGATCACAGGTAGCTCTACCTCTATCATTGATTATGTGAAGATATCCTTGGCGAACAAGTTCTCCATGTCTGACTTAGGATTGCTTCATTACTTTCTTGGGATCTAGATTTGACAATCTGAATCAGGAATTATGATCTCGTAGCCTAAGTACTCTCTTGATTTGCTTGCTCAGTTTCACATGTCTAACTGCAAGTCCTCACCTACTCCTTTTCTATCCAAGGTCACTTCAATTTCTTATTTCTCTTCCCCCTTGGTTAACGGTACCCTTTATTGGTAGTTGGTGGGGAGCTTGATCTACCTTACTCACACTTAGCCAGATCTTTCGTATGTTGTCGGGATCGTGTCCATATTTAAGTAGGAATCTCATTAGCTACATTTGAAAGCAGTAAATTGGATCCTTCACTATGTTTGTGGCACTCACACGAATGGTATTCATTACTTAGGAGGGACTGAGATTGACTTGGTTGGATCTATAGACTCAGATTGGGTCGGTGATCTAGATCATCAAAAGTCTACCTCAAGCTATAGTTTCACTCTTGGTTCAGGTCCTGTCATTTGGTCCAACAAGAAGTAGAAAGCCATTTCCATATCATCGACAGAAACAAAATATAGAGGAGTAGTTAATGCTGCCACAGAAGATGTTTGGTTACAAGGTATCTTGATAGAGTTTGGCATCCACTTTCAGTGGCCTACCATTATCTATTTTGATAACATGAGAACTATCTCAACTTGTAGAAATCTAGTTCATCATCAGTGAACGAAGCACATTAAGATTGATATGGGAGCTGATACATGAAAACATCATCGACATATAATATGTTCAAACAGTTGATCAGGTTGCAGACATATTCACCAAGCCCTTCACTGAGGTGAAATTTCTTCACTTACGGTCTCTTCTTGGGGTGAGGTTTATTGTAGCCTCCCATCTTCTTTAGGTTATATAGTCCTCCTTCTCCTCTTCTTCTTTATAGAAATATGTTGTTTGTATATGGGCACATTATCAGGCCTTTAGTTACCGGGCCTCATTGACACATCTTTCTTAGTTTTCTAGGGAAGTCTTCTTTTCTATTCTGGCTTACCTTGACCTCTTCCTCAGCTTTGATGAAGGGAGGTGTTGGTGTGTGTGACATGCCTAGTCATCATCCACATCACCTGGTGAGTCATCTCACCTTGCAAGAGTCATAGGTCTTAGGAAGTCAAATGAAAAGTGTCAGATTCTGTCATAGAATTTGTCATTGTCATTTGTGTCAGTGTGTCATAGGAATTACATTCCTTATTTGGAATTGTAACTCCTCCTTTAGTGGCATCATATGCATCAGTCACATCATATGCATCAATGGCGTTATTGATATTCTTTCCTTGTTTAGGCATGGGGGTTACACAACACCCCTATTTGTACTTCCTTTTTTGATTTATGAGAATGAGAAGACCTGTTTTCTTATTTGCATATTCTTTCCATTGTTTGAATCTTGCTTATTGCGTTGGAGCTTGAAGTTACCATCGGAGTGCAACTTCGTTGTGGTGCATTGTTTTGCACCTAGTTTGTGAGAGATTGAAGACTAAGGGATTTGAACAAGGGTTTGAAAGTGTTATGAACTGAAATTTTTATATCTATTAGTTGTGGAAGTATAAATACATCAGATATATGGTTAATAAGGTGGTTGAGTGGCTTATTTATCATCTTATGGGGGGGGGGGGGGGGGTGTTGTAGCCTCCTTGTGGAGTTGGTGCTTCAAAAAATTAAAGGTTCGTGCTTCCTGTAGGGTTGTAGCTCTACTAAACTAGGGGTTGCTTATCCTTGTGGGGTTGGTGCCTCACTAAATTTGAAACATATCAATATAAATATTGTGTTTCATTTGGTTTTCTTACCCTTGATGGTTTCACACCTATATCTTGTGTATTTGTGTTAATTCTCTTGTCCATGGTTTATAACATATATGGTGTTTGATGTTGTCCACACATTTATGATTGGATAAGTGACTTTTTGGTTTGGTTAAGTAATCTAAAATTTGAATTCAAAGTTTATAAGGATTGATTCACCCCCCATCCATTGTTCTTCCAACAGTATTCACTCTTGTAATTAACATTTCTTCGATCCATGTCAAGGATTGTAAAAAATTTTGCTGACATCCCAGATCCATGTTGTTCTATGAAGAGAAATGATGCCCATCTTTTCCAAGATTTCATCTACGAAAATTATGGGCATCTCCTAAATTTATTGTTATCACATCAGGGTAGTTTTATATACAAATAACTCAAGTGTTGATGTTGGAAAAAATATATATTCTCGTTCGAAATGTGCGTTAAGTTTCAAAAAAGGATGGGGAGGTTAGGAAGGAGTTTTTTGTGCAGAAAAGGAAATAATAGGAGAAGGCCATTATGCTTCTTGTGAAGGCAGAAAGTAAAGGGGGTTAATTGGTTGATTAATGTAGTGGATGGAATCATTTTTGTGAGTGACAGATTGGGGTTGATGCGGGGAAAGTTTTCCTGTAGATTGTGTCGCATCTGGAATGGTGCGGTTAACATTTGTAGTATGTTGGATGTTTTTTTGCAAGTTTAAGATTGTTACATAAATTTGTGGCACTTATGTATCCATCATTTTGGAATCCATCAAATAAATTAATCTATTGTTGTATTCTATCTGTTAAGAAAATAATAGCATGGGCTCAAGGTTGTAAAGAATCCACAATGTATTTCAAGCCCACTTGGTTCTAAGTTGCGTAGCCAAGATTTTTTACGGATTTTGTATGAGCATGGTTCTGATAATGTTATTGTTAATTTATGATTTATCTATTGATAGAATAATGATCATACCTTTGTTTCCTTCTTTCAAGAGTTGACATTATGTGTTTTCAATATCACAAATCTCAAGCTAGTAAAACAAAGGAAACCAGAGAGAAAAGTAATGGTAACATGTTAAAATAAACCACAAGCGTTAAAAATATGCATTCATTGGAATAAACATAACTCTATTAAAGTTCAAGTGAGAATGAAAATTGTTAATATTGATTTCTATACAACGTCATTCAATGAAACATAAATTAAGATGTGAACTTCATTACAACATTGTTTTGGACCTAGTTTGTGAGAGATTGAAGACTAAGGGATTTGAACAAGGGTTTGAAAGTGTTGTGAACTGAAATTTTGATATCTATTAGTTGTGGAAGTAGAAATACATCAGATATATGGTTAATAAGGTGGTTGAGTGGCTTATTTATCATCTTATGGGGGGGGGGGGGGGGGGGGTTGTAGCCTCCTTGTGGAGTTGGTGCTTCAAAAAATTAGAGGTTCGTGATTCCTGTAGGGTTGTAGCTCTACTAAACTAGGGGTTGTTTATCCTTGTGGGGTTGGTGCCTCACTAAATTTGAAACATATCAATATAAATATTGTGTTTCATTTGGTTTTCTTACCCTTGATGGTTTCACACCTATATCTTGTGTATTTGTGTTGATTCTCTTGTCCATGGTTTATAACATATATGGTGTTTGATGTTGTCCACACATTTATGATTGGATAAGTGAATTTTTGGTTTGGTTAAGTAATCTAAAATTTGAATTCAAAGTTTATAAGGATTGATTCACCCCCCATCCATTGTTCTTCCAATAGTATTCACTCTTGCAATTAACATTTCTTTGATCCATGTCAAGGATTGTAAAAAAATTGGCTGACATCGCAGATCCATGTTGTTCTATGAAGAGAAATGATGCCCATCTTTTCCAAGATTTCATCTACGAAAATTATGGGCATCTCCTGAATTTATTGTTATCATGTCAGGGTAGTTTTATATACAAATAAATCAAGTGTTGATGTTGGAAAAAATATATATTCTCTTTCGAAATGTGCGTTAAGTTTCAAAAAAGGATGGGGAGGTTAGGAGGGAGTTTTTTGTGCAGAAAAGGAAATAATAGGAGAAGGACATTGTGCATCTTGTGAAGGTGGAAAGTAAAGGGGGTTAATTGGTTGATTAATGTAGTGGATGGAATCATTTTTGTGAATGACAGATTGGGGTTGATGCAGAGCAAGTTTTCCTATAGATTGTGTCGCATCTGGAATGGTGCAGTTAACATTTGTAGTATGTTGGATGTTTTTTTGCATTTTTAAGATTGTTACATAAATTTGTGGCACTTATGTATCCATCATTTTGGAATCCATCAAATAAATTAATCTATTGTTGTATTCTATCTATTAAGAAAATAACGGCATGGGCTCAAGGTTGTAAAGAATCCACAATGTATTTCAAGCCCACTTGGTTCCAAGTTACGTAGCCAAGATTTTTTGTGGATTCTTTATGAGCATGGTTCCGAGAATGTTATTGTTAATTTATGATTTATCTATTGATAGAATAATTAGCATACCTTTGTTTCCTTCTTTCAAGAGTTGATATTATGTGTTTTTAATATCACAAATCTCAAGCTAGTAAAACAAAGGAAACCAGAGAGAAAATTAATGGTAACATGTTAAAATAAAGCACAAGCGTTAAAAATATGCATTCATTGGAATAAACATAACTCTATTAAATTTCAAGTGAGAATGAAAATTGTTAATATTGATTTCTATACAACGTCATTCAATGAAACATAAATTAAGATGTGAACTTCATTACAACATTTTTAAATATAGAGAATAAAGATATTTTTTTATAGATATTAGATACAAGGCATGTTTTAGAAGAACACATTGAAAAATTGTAATACGAGAGAAAGACAATTTTGTTGCTATAAGTAACATATTTGTTTCCATAGTTAATAAAAAATATGAAGAAGGCCATTTGTTTCTATCATATATGATGAAAACATTTGAAGGAAAAAGAGTGAAAAAGTCATATATAGATTAGTTTCATGGAAGAAAAAAACATATAAAAAAGTTACAATAGTAGAGGAAACCTAAAGTAGGAGGAGAAACTTAAGAAATGAAAACACAAGAAAAATTATTGCAACCAACACTACGAAGAGGTCATGGAAGGCATGTTTTACATATTTTAAAATGACACATTTCAAAAAAAAGTACTGCGGTATGCTTCTTTCTTAATGGAAAGATTGAATGTGAACTTATGCCCAATGACATACTCTATAACTTCTCAGACCACCTCCTCATCTATGGACAAGAAGTGCAAGTCCTTAGTTGTTATTCCAATGAATGATTTGGCTATTTCATTAAAGATAGTAACAACCTATAGCTCATCTATGTGATCTTTAATATAAATCCTTAGGATATATGTATATTTGCACTGAGCAACCTCGACATTACATTTTGATAATAAAAAAATATACACCATTTTATTTTTCAAGTAATTTTTTCTTGCATTGCCTATCACCATTTAAAAGAGGATAATTCATGTATAAGAAATTATCCATGTCGATATTTGTGAATTTATTTGTAGTTGTGGCCCATTCATTTTTGTCGAAGTTTCCCATTTGAATAATTTATGTGATAGTTGTAATGGAGGTTAGCTTTTTTGGAGGGCCCATAATTTTATTTTTTGATAGATGGGGTTGGAATGGACACAATATAAGAGCTGACCAACTCAGAAAGTGCAGATGTTTCCAAAATGGATGGATTGAAAATTCAATCAGTATTGGAGATAGTATCGATTGTAGTTCCATTGAAATTTGAAACACAAACAACCTTTACGGATAGAATAAGAAGTTTAGGGAAAAAAATAATGTCTTCTAGGTCTTTCCCCAAGTCTTCACAATTTTGTCCCCAAAAAGTAATAAAAAAATTGAAACCTGACATATCTTTTAATTTAAGGATTATTTTTTATTCAGATTCATCATCTTGTCATATAGTAGAGCATGGGGAAATAGTGAAAACAAAACCAATCATATCAATTAAAGTTCCAGTTGAGAGTTTTGATATATCTTTGATGTCTTTGAAGTGGAAGTTATATATTGGAATGTCCTTGTCATTTCTAGGAACAAGGATGACATTTGAAGAGGGTTGTAAAAAAATTATAGAGATTTATTTAAGTGGTTGTAGGCTAGATTGGCAATACCAAATTTTTTTGTTAGAGATAGTATAAATATTCCCATTTTGAATCTGCTCATAGAATTTATGTGCAGCTTCATTAAAACATGTCACATGAATTTCCCCTCTTGTGTATCCACAAAATCAAAAGAAAAAAATCCACTTCCTTTGTTGTTGTATTCTCGAAGCTCTCTTTTTATAAGCGCATGACCCTTTATTGACCAAAATCTTTAATATTTATTCAATGCATTGATTTTAAGAGGTTACATTCCACAACACAAGGGATAAAATTTTTTTGAAGGAGACACTTGTAGGGAAAGATATATATATATTTTTTGATATAGAAATTACTTTTTTACTGGAGCTATGAATCGGGGGGTTTAATGGGGACCCCACCCTTTACAATTCAAAAGTAATATCAACAACGATGAACAAGAAGGAAGATTCATTCAAAACCTCTCTGGAACCAAAATCCAAAATATACATACTATATACTTCGACTTAGGGCATAAAATATTTGTTGTATACCAAGCCCCTAAAAAAACCTTCACTATAATAGATACACTAAATATAGTGGACAAAAAGAGACTAATTATGGAATTGCAGACCCTTTTCAATCATCAAGAAAATTAATTCTTCCACCACTTTCTTCCTTGTAGACACACGACATGCCATCATACCATTTTTAGCCACTTTGAGAAGGAAAGAGTAAGAAAATTTACCCTATTTTATAAGGGCACTAACATAATCCTGGACAGGTTTGATGGGAGCTTCTAGAGCATCCATTTACAGGGAGTTGAATAAGGGAGGACCTCTATCTTTTAGCCTCCAAATGTGGTGAACTTCAACTAAAAATTTCCAAAGCTTGGCGTTCTAGCCCTCCAACTCCGAGAAATATACCTTTGGGACTAGTTCAGTGGAGCTCGACGCAGTAGCAAGAGAAAAAGGTAACACTAGGTTGAAATTTCCCACTACCTCCTCTAAACCCATCGTGTGTTTTGGGAGGATGAAATGCCTGGAAATCAACAATGCATACTCCTTATTGTGGCCAATTTGTAACAGGTGAAAGAGAAAAGTGGAGGTAATCTCCACATTAATCCTAGCTCTACATGACCCCTGCAAGTATTCATCCCCAATTATCTTCTTGATAGAGCAACCAATAGGCATCGATCTGATACGAAATATTTTTCCTAACCTAGCCTTCGAAACTAAGCCATAAAAGGCCATTTCACGAGCCTTGCCTTACAAAAATAGAGAAGGAAATGGTGGAATGGCCATGATGACACAGAGCAAGAAACCTTCACACAATTTGAGAAAGAGGAGAAAAAAGGAATGAGTTGCCTTCAAATCTGTATTCATGATTAAATCCTTACTTCACATGCAATGAAATTATGAAACAGTCAATGAAGTCTTTGCTCAAAAAATATTCCCTAATCTTTCCCACTTGGCATCATTATTCGCAATCTCCACTTCAGCATCATGTTTGGTGCCCGAGTTGGAAAGTGAGTCAACCTCTCACAACACATGGGAGATGGACTATTCCTCAAGCTTATCTTACCAATATTGGATACTTGGAAAATAAGAATCAATAACCCAATTTGGAGCCTTTCCTTTCAAAATGACACTAACCACTACCTAGGAGTCTCCCTCAATTTTTATTCACTTAGAACCATACTCAAAATCTAACATCATGCCAAATAAAATGTATTGTATTTCAGCCTGGTTGAACGTTCCATCTTGCATATGGAAGGAACCTGCCACTATGATTTACCCAAATTGTCTTGAATAACACACCCGCCCCTGAAATCCCTAGGTTACCCCTGGAGGCCCCATCGAAGTTCAATTTACAAAACCCAGGGGGTGGAGGGAAATATAATTATTCAAATCATTTTTCTTCAGGGTTTTCTTGTTTGCTATGAAGGATATGGCATGGAAGTTAAGTCAAGGTACCGATTTTTATATGTGAGGAATCAATTATGTACATGTGAAGGATAACAATATTCCCACAACCATGAAATTATTGTGATATGAAGATAGTGACAAATGGAAAAACCCTTTACAACATACAATAAAAATAGAATAACAACTTACAATTCATATTTGACCATTCTACAAAGGTATTGACAGAAACAAGGTTCATTTTAAGAAACCTCTGGTAAAATGGAGGTGGAAAATCCCTGACAAATATACTTGGAACCCCTTTCATGGGAAAGGTGAATTATCCTGGGTTTTAGAACAAAATTTCCACTTGAGTTTTTTAGGGAGAACCAAAGGCATGGTTTTTTCTTAGCAGGTTATGTTTTATTGATGCAAGAAAGAATATTTTTTTATGCATGTCAATAAATTTGGTTGTCACACAACAATGATGTATGGTGATGCACGACAACACAAAAAACTGACACATGACAACAAGGGTTAAAGACGCCCATTAACAAATGATGTTGTCAGATGAAAACAAAATCTATTGACACCTAATTTTTGTTGTTGTTGTCGTGCATCAATGAGGATTGTTGATGCACGACAAAAAATCTCGTTGTCATGCGACAATAAGGTTTGTTATCATGCATGAAAAACACTTGTTGATGCATGAATTTCTTTTTGTCGAGTGTCAATAGATTTTTTTGTTTCCCAACACCATGTTTTATTGACGAGCATCAACAACTCTTGTTATCACCCAACAACAGGGATTGTTGATGCACGAATTTTTTTTTGTTTTCACATGACAACTAGGTTTTCTATCATGCGTCAGTGATCCTTATTGTCGCGTGACACCAATAACCTGTTGTCATGCGTCAAATTTCCAAAACCCTAATTTTCCCTTATAAATGCCCCTTTGGCCCTCATTTTCATGTTCACACTTCCCGGATCACAAATGTTTTCTCTATTCTCCCAGTGCTATATGTGTAACAAGTATCGTAACTCCCTCTCCTAGTACATCAACACAAAATATCCAAACATAATACAACCTCCAGGTCTTGAATCTCTACCTCACATTGTCATGGATTCTTAAGCCAAAGATCAAACAAAAGTTCAAACTAAATAGGAAACCTCCGTAGTCCTACCCAATATTCAATACAAGAGTTTGATGTGCCCACACATTAATTTTGTTTTGAAAATGATTAAAAATTACAAGGATTTGGTACAAGCATGTGATTTCATCAGACTAGTTAACATGCCACAGTTTGAGATAGATATGTAGTCACAAAATCATGCACTTAATATTAATTTATACCACTGGGTATGTTATTTTATATATGGATCTTGCGTAATAAAAGTATTCACTAGTGACCCGTACTTTGGTCTTGTTATCAGTTAATCAGAAATCATTGTTGTTTGTCTAGTTCAGTCATCACTTTTCTATTCCAGTTTCGGTTATCTTTTAGGGTGTCCTCAGGTGTCGTAAATTTCTCAGTTATTCGTATCTAGGTATATAATGGGGAACCTAGGGCTACACTGAAGCACCCCCGAGCGCCCCAGTCCATGATTTTAGGCACCCGTGTCATCGTAATTTTTGGTCTTAATTTCTTTGTTTGAGGCTGGTCCTAAAGGTTACCCCATACATTCCCCTAGGTCATAGATGGAAACTTCAAGTCACTAGTGTCCAAATTTGAACAAGATATCCCTATATAAACATATCATACTCACTTTATTATGGGTGGACATCTCACTATTAGGGGAAGCTATCTACTAAGGCAAGGGACTGAATTTGGGAATCTTCTACATCTACATCACACAAGCATAAGGGGAAAGGGTTGTATTTTCTCCATTTCATCCACCATTTGCATTTTACATCTAGTTATTTCCCCCTATTACCACGTCATTGATGCTAGGGAACCCTAGGCACAAAATTACACACACACACACACACACACACACAGAGAACTACATTGGGTCCAAAATGTAGTGCATCGCTCAGTCGTAAGACCACTAGTTGGCAGATAAGGTTAGTCTAACCTATTCATATGCATTTTTATTTTTTAGGAATTGATGCTTTAGATAGGGTTTTATAGGAAGATCTTCACACAACATTTACAATGACATAGAGAACATTAATGTGACACCTATGTGACAGGAGCGAAGATGTTATAGAGATATTGTAACACTGTAAAACTCAATTTCTGAGCTTTCATGCAGTCTACATCACCCAGATTATAGAATAGGGTGTTGTGGTACCCTCCTAGGTGCCTCATTACAAACAAACACTCAGATATTTCCCTTCTTGAGGCCATTGAATTACATCCTTCCCAGTCTGCATACCATTTTGCTACAGTCTAATACACAACGAGGTAATTTATTTTACAAGTTAGTAATATATCCTTCTTAGTTCCATTACTTTGATATATTCAAATATTACAAATAAAATAGGTCTTGCATTCCAATATAACATTTATTTTCTATTCATATTAACTTATAAAATAGCTAGAAAATCCTATTTTAAGTTAATCATTTTAATGAACCCTATGTTTCAAACATTTTTCTTTTTTATCCTCTTTCATACCCTAGTGGTTAGTCATAGTTCTTATTTTTCCTCATCATGTCTCATTTTAGTGTTAATCTTATTTACGATGAGGCAGCCATAGCTAAGCTTAGGGATTTATATAGTGCTCTTATGATCTTACCTGATGATACTCAACAATCCCTCTTGGAAGACCAACAACATGTCCCAACTAACCCTATCGATTCTCCTATAGGCATATGCCTTATTGATGACCCTATTTCTTTCACTCCTTACATGCCATTCCATCTGATTGCATGTGATCCTTATTATTATTCTTCTAATACACCACCCAATGTTTTATATCCCTCTATCATTGATTATTTTTTAGGCATTTATTCCCAAACCGTTGTACCTCCTACCTCTTCTCCCACCACTTCCACCACTTCTCATATGTCTTCTACCACTTCTGATAGTTCTCCTCACACATCTCCTTTGAGCATGCATTCTCCTTAATATTACGTTGATGACCCCATTTATTTTAATGATGACCATAACCTTCTTTCTGGGACCCAACCTTATATTTATCAACATCATGACTCTCCTTCTTTCCATACTACTACATGTAACTCTCCAACTCCATCGTTACCCTCTCTAGAGGTTGCATCTCTTGTTATACATGAGTCACCACCCACCATTTCTTCTTCTTCTCCTATTCCCACACCATCTTGCCCTCCTACTGTATCTTCACCTCTTGAGGTTTCCTCCTTGCTCCCCACACCTACTAGGGTTTGTGTTGATACTAGTCCTACTACCACTCCTATGTCCACATATACCACCTCTCCCTTAGCATTGGATTCCACTCTATCCCCTCTTGACATTCCCATGGTCACTCATAATGGAAAATTTCAACCACTCAACACATTATTACCATCCCCTACCATCCCTTTTCACAATATTTTATCCCTTAATCATGTTGTAGGACAACTCCAATCACAATTCCATACTATTACTCTAGAAAGTAGAGCCTATTATGCCTCTATCGACAACAACTCTTTACATGGCAATCACATTCCTAAAAATATTCATAATTATTCCTTCCAAAATGATTTTTTCATGCCTACTTTCACATGTTTCGATAGTTCTGTTGATTCTCATGCTCATATCCTACATTAATACACACTTATGGCCACTTACTCTAATGATCGATTGTTGCTTAAGGCATTCCGTTATAGTCTTACTGATGAGGCACTCCAATGGTACACCCACTTACTCTTTGGGTCCATTAGTACGTTTTATGATATGGAGGATACTTTCCTCCATCGATTTATTCTTAACAATGGCCCTTGGGTTACATATAACCACATTCCTACATTACATCAAGGCTCCTCTTAACCTATTCAATATTATATCTTACGATTCAATGATTGCATACACTAGCTCATTTTCCATCCTAGTGACCTGGAAAAGAAATTTATCTTTTTTTTGTGATCTTAATCCTCCACTTAAACAAAGGCTCCAATACGACACTTGTGAGTCATTTATCCTCTTTTGTTATAAGTTTATTAACCTAAAATAATATATTTCGTCCTCATAGGACATTGCACCCACGCATGCTTCTCCACCACTTCCATCTTCTACACACCTACTCTCATAATCAATTAAGCCTCCAAAGCAATCCCCACCATTGTCTAAAGTACATTCTATACAAGTTTAACCCACTTATTCACCACCACCACATCCTTCTCCACTTCCACAACAAACTCCTACTTCCACAACTCCACCTCCTTCATGTGAGCCTTTTTACTTCTCTTCGCACACTCGACCACATGATGTGCTTCCCATATTAATTATTGAGAAAAATATTTTGTTACCCTCTAACCAGCATCATCCTCCACACATCTTGCAATGTCAGCATGACCAGAACTATTACAATTATCATCACCTTTCTATCCATAGGGAAAATGATTGTATTTCCTTGCATGAACGGATACAAAAACTAGTGGATTTCTGCATCAACTCCTTTACCTCTCATGAGAACTCATTATCTCCTTCACCCCGTCAGCATCGGCGTACCCCACTTCAATATTCTTCATCAGGTGCTCAGTTTTTTCATCATGCTCCAACGCCACATGTTCATTCTCCACCTCATCCATCATATCCACCACCACATTCATTGCATCCACTCCACCCACATTATACACCACTTCATGTTGCTCCATCACATGGTTTTTTGCTAGTATCTGCATACCCCGTAGTCACTACACATGAAATTATGTTTGGTTCATACACTCACACTCTATCCATTACACATATCTCCACCACCACCCATCATCTTGGTATTTGGTAGGTGATTCTTATCACCTTACCCCCTGATGATGCACTTGTGTTCTTATGATTCTTACATGATTGTTGAGGGTTTAGTTCTAAGAACCTTTCATCATGCACTCCATCATTCATCTAGTGCACCTCAATCTTCTCCTGATGACACACTCTTTCTTATGTGGCTCATACTTGACTACTAAGGGGGCCTACTCATCCATACATTGGGGGCACCGTTAATCCCCCCTTTATTTTCTTCATCTCTTCATCTTACCATTACATTATGTTCCCATCTATTCATTATGATATATTTATTTATTTCCACATTTATTCTATCATCTTAATTACATTCCCTATGCGCTACTTATTTTATTCATCTCATTAATTACATTACATTAGTTTTATACATTATCATTTACCATGCATACTTCATCTACCATTACTCATATCATCATACTAATTTTTTTCATCACATACATTATACTACACATGTTCGCACAACAACCATAGAACTATACCATATCCATTACATTACAAATACCAAAACATCTCAACATCTATCTAATATATATCAAAAATAGGTGTCCATACATATATTGGTCATATAACCATCATCCCAAAAACATGTTTAATCATTGGGGGGAAAGGCCCGCCTACATAATATACAAACATCACTATCACTATCGTGTACCAGGAGAGCCCTATAACTAGATACCTCACCACTAGCGCGACACCACATTTTGCAGCCCCAAATATTCTTCACATGCATGTGTAACATAGCAATCTCCATGTTCAGCTCCAAGAATTGGCGCTGCAAATCTACATATTGCACGAACATGTCCTGGGCCAAGGGACCACCACTTACCACCTCTTGGGCATGTCGATTCTCCTCCCATGCCTTGTCCCTCTTGCCAAGAAGGATTATACATGTTGTCACTGTTATGGCTACTGGCTCAAAAAAATGTGTGTGCTCACCTACAATATTGTCCACATGATCTACTATCCCTCCACATAACACATCACTTGGCACATTCCACATCAATGTGTGGATCGATGTGTCTACTATCAATGACTAATACATGTGTCCTATAAACACAACACACAACCCCATATTAGTCCACCACGTATAAAAACAACATAAACAATTCATTGACCAAAATTTAAGCATCCACAAGTAGTTACAATCTACCACATCCACTGCTACAGGGTTAGGAACTTCTCCCTCACCCGCTCCTCCTAGCGGTAGCTCCATAACACATGTGAACACTGGATCTAACAAAACCCACTGATGCATTTCCCACCATGCTCGATAATCCTTTGTACACCCTATGTCATCTCTATCTACAGTTGTTTTCATTGGTTCTACCTCGTTCGGCCTTGGTGGCATCAATTGCTTTGTTGTCTACTACTTCCATAACTCGTAATCTCTCTCTCCAACCACTAACAATCATAGTATGTGATATGCATCCTACAGTGTCACTAACATCTCCCCTGTGGCTAGCCAAAATGTGTAAGTATCAACACACCACCTATCACATAATGTAGTCAACATGGGCATATTATGGGGTACATCCCCCATCCATGTTATTTTCTGCAGGACAACATGGTCCATCACATCCCAATCATCATCTAAAAACCCCAATCCCAGTAATGTACTCAAGTGTCGACCACCACGAAACTCCCTTGAGTGAATATCCCTCTCCACAACACCAAAAAACAACAAAAAGCAACATTAGCATACCTCCCATAGTAAAATACCACTATTCAACATATTAGAAACATACACCCTAGCATTATCCATACAAATAAAAAATAATTAGACCAGGGCACCTAGATGCAATACTGGGGCACCCTAGAGTAGGACACTAGTGCTCAGTTATGTGTGCTCCAGTCCCAGGGGTCATTAGCACCCTCACCACTCTTGTCTCGGTCCCATACGCTGAGAAACTCAAAAACCCTAAATTTTAAAAAAATCAACTCAAATGCCTAGTATACCGTACATTTTTGCAAAAATAATATACTTACCAACTCTATTGTAGTACACGATGTCACAACAGTCGCCTCTCTCTCAAACTAGCTAGGACGTAATGGTCTCACTTGAGGCATCTTTACTCCCTCCGTATACACTCTCACACTCACATAAAAGACAAATGAAGTGATGAGTTAATTTTTCAATTTACTAGTTATACTCACAATTCCACATTTACTATGGTCTATATTTAGTGCTTCTACCCACGACTAATGCATACTACACCGTTTCACTCATATCTTGAGTGTTTTCCTCTGATTTACACCACATTTGTAGCATTATTTTTAGCATTCATCCTACCACCTTAATGTACACATTGCACATGCATTTTATCTCTTCCCCATTGCTTCCTCTCCACTACACGTGTGTTTTTTAACCTCTTGTCATTACTTTTAGCTTAGAGTCCCTTCTTGTTCATCACTCTCTCTTTCACCAAAAATGGGAGCATTATTATTGCGGGTACCCCTATAATCCCCCTTATGTCACCACATGTTCCAATATCATGAATTCAACTCCTCGCAATTTATACTGTGACATTTCACTGTTAAACCCCCCTAATGACCTAATCTGGGGGCAACAATCGATTAACATTCCCCAAACATGATCACATGCCATAATTTTTCAATTCCCTCTAATGACCTAACTTGGGGGAAACAAACAACTAAAAATCATTTTTACGTGATATCTCATCAATTTTTAGAAACTTTCCCCTAATGACCTAACATGGGGGAAATTAGCGAAAAAATGTCTGCATAAATAACCAATCAAAACAATCAATCAACCAATCAAAATCAACGCGTTTAAAGCATATAAGTAAAATCTACGAGTGGTATCCTAGATGACCTAACTTGGGAATTACATTCATCATTTCTTTCTCAGATGAACTAACTTGGGATTTTATTCTATATACCACATTTTCTCCTAGATGACCTAACTTAGGATTTTATTCTATGTTCTGCATTTGTTTCCAGATGACCCAACTTGGAATCCATCCCATTTTCTATCATGTTTGCTTCCAGATGATTGAACTTGGAAGCCATCTCACTCTCTATCACATTCACTTCCAGATGACCAAAATTGGAAGCCTTTACATTGTAGTGACACCTGTGGAGTGGGGGAAAGAATGCCTTCCCTTTATGACTCCTATATGGGTCAACTAATTAATCAAAATCATTTAGATCCAAAAATCACAACATTTTGATATGATTCTATCTGCTGTGGCTAGATCTTGAGGATGTAGTTAAAGCTTAGAGAATAACACACTTTTCTCCCTACACTCTTCCTTTGGCGGCATGATGCCCAAATCCTCTAGTTATTCCATTTATATACAAGCATTCAAGTTGGGAACTGATCACTCCCTACCCACCTATTCGTTATTGAACCACATTCAAAATCATCCAAAATCCTAATCATCATTTTCATTTCCCACACTTCATCGAGACAATTACATTTTTACGTTGCATGGATTAACTCGTTGATCCAAGGTTTGACACACTTTTATATTTCTATCAGCATGCTTTTACTACACATCTATGCATTCTTCTACAACATGGGATTCTCTTGTTTTTTCTCAGGTACACATCTCTATCTGTTTTATGTTATCGAGCTTTCTACTCACTAACATAAAGTGGCAATAAATGTAGTCACAAAATCATGCACTTAATATTACATTTATATCGTCAGGTACATTATTTTATTTGTGGATATTGCATAATAAAAGTAATCACTAGTGACCTATCCTTTGATCTTGTTATTAGTTAGTCAGTCATCATTGTTATTTGTCTAGTTCAGTCATCGTTTGTCTATACAGTTTTAGGAATCTTTTAGGATTTCTTAGGTGTCGTAATTTTCTCAGTTGTCATCTCTAGTCCTATAATGGGGCACCTAGGGTTACACTGGGGAACCTCGGGGTGTCCCAGTCCATGATTTTAGGAATCCATGTCATCGTAATTTATGGTCTTAATTTCTTTATTTGAGGTCGGTCATAACGGTTACCCCGTGCATTCCCCTAGGTCATCGTCAGCAGTTTTGGGTCACTAGTGTTGAAATTTGAACAAGAGATCCCTATATAAACATAAAATTCTCACTACATTATGGGCAGACAACTCACTATCAGGGGCATCTATCTACTAAGGAAAGGGAATGAATTTAGGCTTCTCCTACATCTGCATCACACAAGCATAGGGGAAAGAGTTGTACTCTTTCCATTTCATCCACCATTTGCATTTTACATCTAGTTATTTCCCCCAATTACGGCGTCACTGGCGCTAGGGCACCCTAGGAAAAAAATTACACACAAACGCACATAGAACTACATTGGATCTGAAATGTAGTACAATGCTCATTTGTAAGACCACTAGTTTGGTAGCTGAGGTCAGTCCGATCTATTCATATGGATTTTTTATTTTTTAGGAATTGATGTTTTGGATAGGGTTTTACAGGTAGATCTTCATACGACATTTACAGCGACATAGAGAACATTATTGCGACACCTGTGTGACATGAGGGAAGGTGTTACAGATATATTACGACATTGTCAAACTCAAGTTATGAGCTTTCATGTAGTCTACAACACCTAGATTACATACCAGGGCACCCTGGGGTGCCGCAATACCCTCCTAGATGCCTCAGTATAGAGAAACACTCAAATCCCGCCCTTCCTAAGGCCATTTAGTTACATCCTTCCCATTCTACATACCATTCTACTATATTCCAGTACACAATGAGGTAAGTTATTTTACAGGTTAGTACCATACCCCTCTTAGTTCCATTACTTTGATATATTCAAATATTACAAATAAAATAGGTATTTCATTCCAATATAAGATTTAGTTTCTATTTATATTAACTTATAAAATAGCTAGAAAACCATATTTTTAATTAATCAAGATCATACCATTCTTAACTACCTCCTCTCCTCATTCAATACAGAAGATGGAAAATTCACTATTACTTTGCTTGATGTTCGTACATTCAGGTTCAATGTTGATCCATCTAATATCCATTGATTGAAAAACCTTCCTTTTAAACATTCCTAAATTGTAACAAGCAAAGAAACCCTTACTGAATATGATAAGCTTTACCTTGAATCTTGTTTCAGTTTCCATGTTGATGGTACATGTAATGTACTTCATTTGTAAAAAATTTATTTTGATATAAATTGTTGTTAATTCAACATCCAATGAATTTTTTACAGCTAATGTCAACAAATCAAGACAAGGAGTAGATACACAAGGAATTGCACACCAGTTTCTTTCTGTCATGATTTATTTTTTTCAAGCCTATTTTTTTGTAGGGTCAGAAAACTTATATTCCACATTGGGCTATTGTATACATTCTTTCATCGATGGGAAATAAAATATTTTATTGGCACACATATTTGTCTAATAAGATAAAAGATAATATTACAAATGTTGGAGTTACTGAAAAACATGTTGTTCATTCCACTAGATATCTCCTTGGTCTTTATTACGAGGCTTATTATATTAAAAGGTGAACTAAATCCCACTTGCATGAGCAACACAATGAAACAATTGTCAATTCCTATTGAAGAACAATAAGTTACTAGTTTATATTTCGATGTAAGGTTATTGTCTTGATTTTTCACTTTTGTTAAAAATATTCTTTTCTACTAACATTATGTACTTCTGTTTGCATCTTTACTACATGCAAAGTAAATATTTGGATGTCCTTCCATGAAAAAAATCAGCATCAAGAGGAAGAGGCCAACAACATGTTGAGGCGTTGGGAGATTCGTAATTTGAAATGGAAGCTCATTCATCTCCTAACCCTCAAGTGTTTGCATTAGTTAAATGACCAAGATGCAATATCCTTAAATTCAATATAGATTTTTTTGACACTTACCATTTAGTATTCACTATTTACCATTTACCATTTTAATTTAGCATGAAAATTCTATAGGGAATTTGGACTATCCACATTTATTTTGACAAACATCACCCACTCACTCAATCCAGTCGCGTGCATTTCTCAATGATAAACCACAAAAAATGGAACAACTTGCTCCACCATACCTATCACCCAAAGCTCCAACACAATAAATTCAAACTCTAACATGGTTGCTGCCGATATAGACAAAAGTTTCCCCTCAACAAGGTATAACTTATTGCTTGTTTACTTTTTAACAATTTTTTTTATAAGTTAGTAATAATTTTGTTCTTGGACTTTATAGTGTATTTCATTCCTTCAATTTCTATTAAAAAAATTCCACCAATAACATCATTACGATTCAAAAAGTCCACAAGAGGTTCAGGTAAAAATACCATTGTTGAACACATGCCAATTCCGGCCCCTAGTGAGACACTAATGATTCCCTCTAAATTTCCAAACCTCTCTTTCGGTGGCTTGCCCAACACAATGGGAAAATCAGTTTTAAATGAAATAAATTTAGATGAAGATTATTTGGGCATTGATAGCAATGACCTGATAGTTTTTTTTAAAACACACAATATGATTCAAGTCCCGTTGGTATATTTCCATTTTGATGTAATTTATTTAACATTAATACATATCAATTTCTCACCTCTTTAATTTTTATCACATACAATTTTAATATTATTTTATTTTATCACAAATAGCATTTGGGTACCTAGAGGAAAAAAGAGGTAGCAGACGTTCTTCAACCTAAAATCCCCCATACCTCTCCATCGAAAACATCCTCTTTCGATACAGATAGTGAACAGTTGACATCATCTACTTTGTATAGATTGATTGGTTATGATTTTGAATCAAATGTCAAAGAGTTTATTATGCCTCATATAATTCAACTCATAGAATGGGAGCAAAGGGATAAAGTAGTAAACAATGAGATAAAAATTTGTTATGATAACCATTTCCAAACGGACAATTTATATGTTGCGATCCAAAATCAACCTGTTAAGATCAATGTCTTACTCAACCAAGCACAAGGTGGGACTGTCACATATAACAATAGTTATAATGACAACGTTTTAGATAAAGTTTTAAATGAATTAGAAAATATTAATGCTAAATCCCAAGCCTATTTCAACAAATGGTCAAAGGACAAATATTTGGTGGTAATTGCAAATGCAGAAAGAGATATAGCTGTTGTAAATATTATCAATTTGAAACAATATTTGTTATTAATTTCTCATTTTAGTAATATGTTTAATTGAGCTCAATTTTTTTGTTGCACTTGAAATATGAAAACTTAAAAAGTTAAGAAAAGGTATTCCAAGTTCACTTGGAAATCGCTAAGAAAAGTTTATCCGCATCAAAGAAGATGAAGGAAACTATTGTTTTGGTTAATAAACAAAAAAATAAACATAAGCGAATAATTAGAGAGAGTGGATAAGATGTGGAGATTTTTTTCAAGGAAAAGGAAGTTGCAGATCCTTCTTTGGCATCCCATGGAGATGCTTCAAAGGAAGAAGAGGCAATCATAAAGAATCTAGACATTGCTATGGAGGATCTTGTCAGTGATGGAATTATTGAAGAAGAGAATATAGGAGCGCCAACCATTAGGAAAAGTGGCACAAAAGCTGCTATAGAAACTAAAAAGGAAAGTGTCAGTGGGTGTGGGGAACCTGCTAATTATTGAGAAAATAGTACAAATGTAAATTTATTTTTAAAAAACTTGAAAAGATCTTATAGAACTTGAAACTTGAAATATTTGATAGTTTGAATCATGAAACTTGAATATTTGTTTAATTTGAAGAATGTATGAATTTTAATATACGTTGCAATGGTTTTACTTTTCATGAAATATCATTTTTTGCACATATTATGTTGCAATCTAGATTTTTATATGTTGTTATATTATACATATTGTTTCACCGCAAAGTAGAGATAAAATAGATAATAGGTAAGGGCAAGGAGGAATACCACACATAGAATGTTGACCAAGATGAATGTGAAGAGCTTCCTTTTGGCTAGGAGGAGCGACTTGTTAAGAACACAAAAAGACCACCAAATGATATTAAATAGTAAATGGCAGTCGACTGCCTAGAGAAGGATAGATCTGAGAAGCGTGATGCTTCTTCAAATGACTGTCAATCCAATTTCATAAACAAATTAATACAAGTAAATATTGTAAATAAATGAATCCTACTATAGTTGATAAGATTTAGGTATCTCTTATAACATATAATAATTAAATTTCATCTAACATGAAAAGTTACGATTAAATCTGGTGGTTTTATAGGTTGGTCTAGGTTTTCAGGTCTAACAGAGACTATAAATGAGGTCTGGGTGAGATTTGGTTGGGTTTTGGGAGGTATTGAGTGAGTTGGAAGCTTTCTGGTTTGGGGAAAGTTTCCAGTCATAGATATCGACACTGGTTAGGAAACCAATGTTAAATACTGGTAATGGAATGATGTCGGTTGGGTGATCGGTGTTAGTAGGCACAATTTGGTAAGAATATTAAAAATGGGGTTTTGGGCACTCTATGTGACTACATAGAGAGTGAAGGGAGTTTAGGTAAGGCTATGAGATTTTTATAAGGACTTAAAGGTGATTATATTGGAGTTTGGGAAAGGTATGGAGGGTGAACATGAAGATAGCTAGAAGGAAGTAATGTGGGAGATATCCGGGTAAGATAGAATATAAAATGAAACATATAGCTAATACAATAACTAATCTACTTAAAATGACCAAGAAGAAACACTACTTACTTGTGGAATGTAGATAGAAAGTAGGTGGTAGTGATGGTTGCAAGAAAAGGTGATCCTAAAAAAATGTAGCAATGACAGGAGGACACGGTGCTTCCCGGTGAGTGCAGTTGAGCTCTGGATCAATCCATGGATGAACGATGTGATGTTTAAATGTTATAGAGGTCTATGGTATGTCACAACATCGCAATAAATCTAAAGGATTAGGATGCAAGGTCACAAGAGCCAGAAAAAAATATTCAGAACCTAAGAAAAGAGTTTGGAAATCTTATTAAAGGTAATTAACAGCAGTTAGGTGACTGACATCAGCTGAGGTATAACTAACGTCGGTTGAGGAGAAATGGTCATGTTTTCTAACAATAGCCCGATTCTTCCTAAATTTGGCATGATTGATATTTTAGTTCTGGGTCACAAGTGTGGAATGGTGGTAAATGGAGTTAGAAATTTATTAGAGAGATAATAGGCCATTTATATTATGCTTAGACTAAGTCCTCGTTGGTTAGGATAAGTGGGGACTTGGTCTAGGGAAATTAATAGGCTTAGAATGGGTCTAGGGTGAGGTGGAAAGGTAAGGTGGATAAGTGAGGTTGGTAATTAACTTAATTTTGGTAATTAAATTAATTAAAATGTGTGCAAGTGGGAATGGTGGGGGAATAGTATTGAATTAATTAGTCGAAGGGGATTTAAAGGGTTACGACCCAATTTTGGGTGTCTAGATTTGCCCCTTTTTATCACGTATCTTGTATTCATAAGCCACATTGATAAAAATAGGAGTGGTTGCCCCAGACATGGGTTGAGGTTAAATTTCCCCAGGTATGGGTAGAGGTGACCCCCTCAAACTCGGATCTGATGAAGGAGTAGGTTAAATCGGTGATGGGTTTGATAAAGTGTTAGGTAATGAAAAAGGAGGTAAGGTACTAGGTTGAAGAGCTCACAAACTCAACATTGTAAAAGGTTGATAGTTTATCCAAACAAGGTTGATGTGGTCTAGGTATCCAAGGTATAGGATATGGTTTTGAAAAAAAACTAGAATAAGTACAGGAATGGGCATTACGTGTGTTCCAAACCACCGATAGGTTTGGGCTGGTCAAGATAAACATCATGGCATAAGGCAAGGCAATGTCTATAGGCTTAAAAACATGAGTAATTTCATCACAAGGTACAATGAATAAGTAAATTTTATTGTCAAATTGGTGGGTTTGGGTTGGGTTTATAGGTAAGGTTGTGGGTAAGACCGTGGTTTAGGTAGAAAATTTCCCCGAATGACATTGATATTGGTTGTGAGGTAGTAAGGCAATTAGGTGGGCTTATAGGGCTGGGGTGAAGCTAGGGTAGAAAGAAAATGGCACCTTGCATCAAAATTTTGGGAAAATTTAGTTTAATTGGGTTAAACAGGGTGAATGATACTGATTGAGTGTGATGTGATGTGTTGGACTTTATTTCCAATGTATTGTAATTATGGAAACAAGGTATGTAGGCATGGTTTGAGTATTGATATATGTTTTAATTTCATTTCCATTTTATTGATGTCATGGGAGCTTAGATGATTAGGAATGGTTTGGTTTAATTTCCAAGTTATTGACATTATGGAAACTTAGATGTAGGCATGGTTGAGTTGTATTTTTTTTAATTTAATTTCCAAGTTATTGGTATTATGGAAAATAAATGATGATGTATATGAGTGACGTGTGATTTTTTTTTTTAGTTAACTTCCAAGTTATTATTTTGATGGAAAATAAATAACTAAATTTTTGTTTGATAGGGGAAATTATTATGGGGAAAAGAGTGGCTAAGCTAACCTCAGAGGGCCCCATGCCCAAAGAGTGTTGCCTACATATCCCTTACGAAAGGGGCCTCAGGACGAAGTAGTTCTCCCATAAACCAGGGAAGAATGTGATTGGGTTAGGTAAGATGAATAGGTGGGTTGGATAGGTAGGTTAGTTAGGTAAGGCATGTTTAACAATAGGCAAGGTCGAATGTTGAATAGGTAATAAGCAAGGTGAATTAGTCGTAGGCATGGATGAAGGTGTGAAGGTTAAATTAATTTTGACGATCTTGTCCTATTGAAGAAACAATAAAGAGAGGAAAAGGTGAACTGAAAAGAAGAAAAAATCTCCAAGTTGGAAAAGACCATAAGTGTTATACTCGTTAGACTTATTGAACTTAAATCCCTAGATACGTTTCATGATGGATAGGTCTAGAATTGAAATAAGTCACATGATCACAATGTGTAAAATACATGTTGCATATGCTGAATAGGCAGAAAAAAATAAAAAGAGGTAAGGTGGAGGATTTGTTTTGCGTAACCTTATTGTGAAACAACATGCCCCTTCTGAAAGATACCCAAAACAAGAATAGGCAAGTCCATGATGAAAAAGTGTGTATCTTTCTTTGATTTTTTATTTTTTATTTTTTGATTTTTATAGAATAATTGATGCAGGAAGTCTATATTGGGATAAATAGGTTCTTCTTGAGGTATTCACAAAGCTAATCAATGCAAAAAGCTTCGCGATTATTTTATTTGAGAGATATCGAGTAGTCTTCTTTTTGAATAGACTAATTACAATAAGTGGCTAGATTTTTATAGCTATCCTTTGAGGGAGCATTATACTTATAGCAACAAGAGAGAGAGACATAGATGTCCTTCTGAGGGATTCATATATTTGCAAGAAGTTTGACTCAAGAAGTTGAATTTTTAAATATCCCATATATTTATTTTTTGTATTATTTTTGGACTTTAAGTCATGGACAAGACTATAAAGGATTATAAGCCTCTTGTATGAAGGCAAAAGCATAACACAAAATAGGAAATCTATGCAAGAGAGGTTTCAAGTGACAAATGACCATGGGATTCCATCCTGAAAAGGATGAAAAGTATCCATGAGAATCATGCCATGAGTAGAGCCGTGATACTCATATTGAAGATAAGGTTGAACAATGATGGATAATCACACAATTCTATTTGATTAGTTGGTCCTTGAAATAGGTAGATGGAAGGAGAGCTTTTCTCAAGGGATGAGTATGTAAGTGACATAAAGTGATGTAGTAATTTATTCAACAATAGAACAATCGAAGATGCACGAAGGCATTAAGGGGCTTAGGTTTTGGTTTACCCTCAAGAGATGATAAATGATAAACACCTGATCCATATGTATGAGTGAAAATATAGGGTCCAAGCCAATTAGGAACAAAATTTCCTCATTTAATTTTCTCCTCTTTGGTTACATGTTGATTTATTTTAGGAAAAGATCACTGACCTTGAAAGTTTTTTCATGAACATGTTTTTCATAGGCACATTTGATACATTTTTGGTAGATTTGGAGGTGGTCAAGAGCATTTAAATGAATTTTCTAATAGCTCAAGTTGTGCCAAACGGTCTTGGTGAAATTCATCATCATTGAGCATATATTTAAGTGAGATTTGAAGAGATGGAATTTGGAAAAAGAGGCAGGAATGACCTCTCTACCATAGACCAAAGAGAAATGTGTGGCAGTGGTAGAGCTACAAATTCTGGTGTGATAGGCCCATAAGGAAAAATGAATGTATGTGTGCCAATCCTTACCAATATCATCGAACCAGTGAGATATTCAGAGCTAGGAAGACCTCTATGCCATAGACCAAAGAGAAAGGTGTGGCAATAATAACATAAGGTGAATTTTTTTGTAGGGTTTTGTTAGTTGATTCAGCTTGACCATTAATTTAAGGATAATATGGCAGAAGATAAACTGAGTTTGAATACCAAAGTTATCATAGAGTTTGCATAGGGTTTTGTTTTTGAATTGTTTACCATTATAAGTGATGAGGTGATGAGGAACACCAAAACAAAAAATGATGTGATGGTTAATAAATTCACATATTTTCTTGGCTTTGATAGAAATGAGATGGATGGCTTCCACCCATTTAGTGTAGTATTCAGTTGATGTAATGATCCATTGATGATGTTGAGAAGAATGAGGGTTAATCTCTCCAATGAGACATAAACCCCATTGGGAGAAAGGAAAAAATTCTCTGGTGACTTGTAAGGTGTGAATTGGGGTGTGGTGAAGGTTAACATGTTGTTGACACTTCACACAATTTTTGACATAGTCACAACAATCTTGGTTAAGGGTTGGCTAGTAATAGCCGAGGAAAAGAATACATTTTGGCAATGAATGTGACCACTGAAATTTCCACCACAAATCCCATCATGGATTTCTTTAATGGTGTACGGAATTTCAGAACTAGTGAGGCACTAAAGGAGGATACCATCAAAGCCATGCTTATAGAGAAGACCCCCCATGATGACGTAATGAGATACCTTTTGGAGGAAGGCTCACTTACCATTGCAAGTGAGATCTGGAGGCAAGATTGAAAGGGAAAGGTAGTCAGTGAACTTCTTATACCATATGTCACATGGGTCGGTTTTAATTCTTCCCACAAAATTTACATCACAGATGAGATAAGAGGGTGACTGCAACTATTGTACTGTGACAAATATTTTAGAGTCTGAAGGTGAGGCAGGTATTTGTGAGGTGAGGAAAGCCATGGTATCTGTAAATTTTTTAGTGGATCATGGAACAATTTGAATGTCGTAATTATCAAAGGTAGTCAAAAGCATGTCGATGTGATGATTATAATTTTGAAGTATTTCCTTATGACATTGGTATAAACCATTGACTTGGTTTACAACCAGTTGATAATCTCCAAATATATTAATGGTGTTAACATCTAGGGAAATGGAAGTTTGGAGACCTAACATGAGTGCTTCATATTCAACCACATTATTGGTACAATCGAAGTCAATTTTGAAAGATAAAGGCATAGGTTCTCTATAAAGAGGAATGAGGATAACCCCAATGCACCCCCCACATTGACATTTAGAACCGTCAAAGAATAAGGTCATCTGATAAATGGTGTCATCCAAGGAAAGAGTGTAGATAGATTCATCGAGAAAATAAAAATTTGAGGGTTGATGTCCAAGAAGAGGGGCATCTGCTAGATGATCTACAATGGTTTTTCCTTTGATAGAATTTTGATGAATGAACTCTAGGTCTAGGTATGCAAGGAGCATGAGCCAACACAAGGTGCATTAGTGTTGGTAAGGTTTAACATACATGTAATGCAGAGGGTCAGTGTTGGTGATGATGAAGGTCTTGTGGTTGAGTAGGTAGTGGAAAAGTTTAGTGGCCACAAAGACTAAGGCTAGGAAGATATTTTCAATGTGAGTATACCTAGTTTCATATTCCAAAAGAGTACAAATTATGTAATAAATAACTTGATCCCTGTGTTTCTCATCGCAATGAGTGAGCATGGTACCCAAGGAATGGTTAGTGACATAAATGTATAGGTAAAAAGGTTTTTCATCTTTAGGTGGGATGAGCACAGGTGGCTGAAGAAGGTATTTCTTCAACACTTCAAAGGCTTTGTGGCACTCATCATTCCAATTGAAGGAGACATCCTTTTTAAGAAGATGATGAAAAGGGTGACATCGGTCAGAAAGTTGGGAAATAAAGCATCGAATGGATTGTAATTTTCCTTGCAAACTATGAAGCTATCGAAGGTTAGTAGGTGGAGGCATCTCAAGAATAGCCTTGATTTTGGTGGGATTGAACTTTGATGCCTCACAAAGAGATGATGAAACCAAGGAGTTTTCTAGAGAGAACAACAAATACACACTTTTTTGGTTGAAGGTGAACTTAGTATTAAATGAGATAATCAAAGATGATTTTGAGAATTGGGAGGTGTTTGGCATGAATTTTGGACTTACCGAGAAGGTCATCAATGTAGTCTTCCAGGATTTCATGCATGATGTCATGGAAGATATAGGTCATAGTGCATTGATAAGTGGCACCAACATTTTCAAGCTAAAGGGTATGATGGGATAACAAAAGGTCCCCGAAGAGGTGAGAAAGGCATTTTTGTGTTGATCCTCTAGTGTGAGTAATATTTGGTTATAACCCAAGAATCCTTCCATAAGAGATAGCATCTCACGGGTGGCTGTAAGATCAAAAATTTGGTCGATGCTAGGAAAAGGAAAGTCATCTTTAGGGTAAGAAAGGTTAAGGTCACAGAAGACCATGAAAATTTGGAGTCCCCCTGTCACCTTAGTGACATGAACAATGTTAGAAATCCATTGCGGATAGTTGATAGGTAAAATGAAAGAAACATAAAGAAGGTGTAGGAGTTCTTGTTTGACAAGAAGGGTAATGCATGGATTTATTTTTCACGAACTTCTGTTTCACAGGTTTAGCATCAAGGAATAGTAACAATATTGTGCATCATGGTATTTGGGTCAATACTGGGCATATCGGCCTAAGACGAAGAAAAGAGGTGAAGGCTCGCTATTCAAAGGAAAATCTAAATATTGACCTATCTTTAGAATTTGTGGGTTGTCATAAGTGTGAATTTTTATCTTGATGGTCGATTCATTCAACATGGTTTGTGTCTCAGAAGGTAATGACTGGTGAATGTAAGAATCTTCTGCACCTAAATAGGTGAGAATGGAATCATCATCCTGACATTGAACGACATTGATAGAAGGTGTGTCTTCCTCCAACATGTTAGGATAAAGAAGAGGAAGGGAAGAGGGCACCTCTCCATCATTATGATAGGTCAGAGGTCAATGGTGTTCATGAATTTTTTTTTAGGAGGGATGGATTCTGGATCCATGGACTCCATGGGTGAAGGTGGTGCAATAGGCAAAGAAGGTGATGAAGGTGCAAAAGGTTGATCTTCCTCTACGAGGTTGATTCTATCCTTCTTAGGACTAGGTGGTTCAAAAAATCCAATACCACAATGGTCTTTATGTTTAACGGGTAGTGCAAGGAATAACTGTGTGATGACCTTGTTCGTAAAGACCAAAGCCAAAGCCCTTCTAAACACAACAATGAAGAAAGGTGTGGGAAAAGCGGTGGTTGGTGAGGTAACAAAAGTTGGATGAAAAAGGTCATGTTTGAGTGGGTGGTTAGGGAGAATAAGAAGAAATATCAAGTCCACCGAATGTCAAGTTGGTGTGAAGGTGGGGAGGACCGTATGGAAAAAATTCTCTAATATGATGATCATAATGTGAGTGCTAACAAAGGTTTCTATACTCTTGAGGAGTTTGGAAAGTGTCGATGTTGTATAGGTGATACTCCCCCAGTGTAAGGCATTGAAAAACACGTTCCAAAGGGTTAGAATTTCGTACTTGGGTGGTGGGAATGGATGAGCTATTCAAAGTTTGAGAAGAAGGGTTGGTAGATGGGATAACTTTAGAAGATGCAGTAGCAGTGGGGAGATATGGGTTGGGTGAGGAAGATGTAGTAGTATAAGTGGTAGATGAAGCATCGGAAGAAGATGAACTGGTAGTGGTTAAAGATGAGGCAACATCGGTAGTAGATGCCTTAACTGGAATAAGGACATCATTGGGTCAATATAACATGTTGCAAGTTTTGAAAGGTGAAGGATATGCCTAAATAGTGTAAGGGTGTCATTCATATTCAAACTTGATGCAGCGGTGAAGATTCAAAGGTACACATCTCATGGCATGGATCCAGGGTCAACCAAACAACATGTTGTATTAGAATTCCCCTTTGAGAACATAGAACAGTTCAGGAATGGTATGGGGACCTACACGAATGTGGAGGATGACGGTGCCGAGAGTAGAAGTAAGAGAATTGTTGAAATAACATAACATAACTGGGTTATTATGCATGTAATTAGACATGTATGCACATTTGTTTTGTATACACATGGGAAGAAATAATATTAATACTCACACCTCCATTGATCATAACGTGTCAAATGTGAGTATCCTCAATGTAGATGGTGATGAAGAGGGAAGGATCAGGATCCTCTGAATGGTGAGGAGCAATCTCTGAGTTAGAGAAATTGATGGAAAAAACTAGGTGATTAGTAGTGAAAATAGAATTTTGAGGTGAAGCATCGAGAGTCACCACATGATGAGGGGTGAATATGATAGAAAAAGGTGTAGCGTCATTTGGTATAACCTCAATAGTTTGCAAGATCTCAAGGAGGGCTTGATGATGAGACTCAACAGTTTAGATGAGGTCATACAAAGACATTTTTAGAGGATATTAATGCATTTGTTTGATCATAGTGTGATGTGTGACTCCATAAGAAATTGGATAGGCTAGCCCATAGATGGTTACCTTAGGGGTAGGTGTAGATGGAATGGTAGGTGTAAGTGCACTAGATGGGTTGTCGGATTTCTCTTTTCCTTTATCCTTTTGTGATCAAGTGGCTACTCAAACCATATTGATTTCAAATACTGGAGGTGGAAAATATGGTTGTGGAGATGGAGGTAATGACCACTGAATAGATATAGGATTAGGTCACATGGCTGGGGGTGAAGGGGGAATGTCATTCTTCTCCAATAGGTCATATTTTTCTAAGGGACTTTCCAAATTACAAAATCTGAAGGAGAATGTTTCTAAGGGCCTTATAATCCTCAATATCATGCCCTAGAGAGTGATGATATGCACAAATCTTAGTATCGGCAAACCCTGTTGGTTTAGGTTTGAGTGGATTCATAAGGTTTAATGAGAGGTAATGTGATTACAAAGATTTCTAGCAACCTATCAAGGAAATTAGATTAGGATCCTGCCAACAAATCACAATGTGAATTCAGAGTGGGTTTTGGTGAAGGAAAATGTGACTTTTGTGGAAGAGGTGATGTTGGAGGTGGCAACGTCGGGATACCTTTTTGCTAGGTAGTGAAGGTTTTTTTTTTCATTTAGGTTGCACCTTCTTGGATAAAGGTGTAGGTGGGGTATGTGAGGTAGAAGGATACACAAAATACGAGGGTAATCTAAAAATCCAGGGTGAAAGTGGCAACATTGGTTGTGATATGGTGGTAGGTAACAAAAAAGATGTAGGAAAGGGAGGTGTTGAAGGTATAGGGTGCGGGCTGATGGGTGTGGGAAAAGAGGTGGTGAAGGTAAAGGTGTGGGAAAATGAGGTGATGAAGGTAGAGGTGTGGGTGAGGAATACCATGCTTGGGATTTATTTTTTTGAAGAGGTAAAGTTGTGGGTAAATGAGGTGGTGAAGGTATAGATGTGGGTTGTTGTACCTTAGAATTATCTTGGTGAAGTGGTAACTTGACCAAGGTAGAAGGATGTGGGCATAAGATCGATGGAAGGGGTGAGGGTGAATAAGGCCTAAGATATTGTGTCTTCTTCTTAGGTGTGGGATTTGACTTCGTGACAGGTGGTTATTTAGTAGTCAGGTCTAGTTTGACTATAGGATGTAGTAGACTAGGTGTAGGATAGACCTCCAATGTAGTGTTAAGTTTAGGTGTAGGTGGAGGTTTAGGTGTTGATGAAGGTTTGGGTGCAGGTGAAGGTTGAGGTGAAGGTGAGGTTGATGAAGAATATGCTAATATGACTGGTTCAGGCGTTGTGGTCTTAGTTGTTTGGAATATCTTTGGATAAATGGTTGAAGTATTTGGGGTCAACATCTTCATTTGGGTAGGTATTAGGAGATGGAGGTGCCCCCAGAGTGTGGTGTGGTCAACATACTCTAAGTGATTGGAAAAATGAGAGAATGATGCAGAGGTATAGAAAGATGATGATGACTTGGTTGTAATCCCTATAAAAAATTCTAAGGTATGTGAGATAGGGAAATTTTTGGATTTTGACTCTATAGGTAGAAGTGATGCAAGAAGATTAACAGGATCCTGGTAGACCCTAGGAGACACATCACTGACAGGAAGAGAGTATAAAAGTGGCTCCTCTATGGGTTGAGGAGGGGGAAAGGTAGGTGGTGTAGACTCTTCCTTAGGTAGAGAAGAGGATAAAATATGCTCTTCTTTGGGTAGAAGCATGGGTAATATGGGCTCCTCGATAGGTGATGAAATAAGTGGGGTAAGTGCCTTTATAGATGAAGGAATAGGTGAGGTAGGATCCTCCATGGGTAGAGGAGTAGGTGAAATAGGATCCTTCATGGGTAGAGGAGATCGCACAAGAATTTCGTCAATAGATGAGATGGAAGGCAACTGAGCAGAAGGGACAGGTACTGCGTCAAAGATGACATAGACCCCATGAACATTGATGTCATTTTTAAAGGTCTCGCCAGCCCTGATTTGATGAATGGGTATGGTTTGGAAAAAGGTTTCTTAAAAACCATAAGGTTTTGATTTGCAGGCATGTTAGGGTTGTCTAGGACGAGATCTCCATTATCTAACATTTCATGGATAATGTTTTTTAATGTTTTACAATTTTCATCACTATGCCCTCTAACATAGTGATAGTTACAGTAGTCTTTCTCCTTATACCATGTAGGTATAGGATGGGAAGGGTTTAAAACCAGTATGTGGTTTGATTGGTGGAAGGGTGATGGTTCCCACTTTTAATGGTTTTTCCAACACAGAGGAGTAAGGTTCTCTTATGGGGGTATAACATCACTGTTCATACTTGTACTAGAAATTTTGAACAGGGGACAAATTAGAAGAAGGTTTTAACTAGTTTGATGGGTGAGAAGGGCCAACTTTCAAGACCACCACTGTGTGGTAGATCCTTTTTCCTTAGAATAATTATTTTGTGGTTTAGAAGAAGAAGAAGAGTCATTTGATTTAAACAAAGCGATGCTTTTGTTACAATTGAAGTTTCTTCTCTTCAATAGGCATGGATTTCTAGCTTTCTGATGCCATGGTGAATGCCTCGTCCAAAATTTCAGAATGTTTGTACTTGAAGAGTTGGGGAGATGTCCCTGACATAAGCCCTAGTGAACAAATATATCAGCTTGGTTTTTGGAAGTTGAAAGGTGAGTTTATTAATGAGACCCCGCCAATGTGCAGTGAATTCAATGATAGACTCATCCTTCGTATTGATGAATAAAGTATAAATCAGTCATGTAGACCTTCTTAGATGATGTTGATGGAGAAATGGTCAAGGAAGGCTTGGGCCAATTGATTGAAGGAGAATATTGAGTGCCTAGGTAAAGCATTATACCAATCTAAAGCAGGTCTTGTCAAGGACATGGGAAAATTCCTAAGAAGCAAGGCATCATCATGGGTGATTAGATAACATACATGTTTGAATGATCACAAATGTTGTTGCAGATATTCCTTGTTATTAAATCGATTGAACTTAGGCATCTCCCAATGTACAGGGATAAGGATGAATGGGTATAGATGGATGAATAGGCTCATTACAGATTTCATCGTAAGTCAAGGTATTGTGAGAGTCTGGAAGAAATCAGATGCTTCAAGGGTCTTACATCTTATCCATCATTGTATTTATAAAATATTTTGTAGGATTCAATTGAGGGACAACCCCCGTGGTATAAGGGGGTAGATGAGGTAGATAACTTTGTAGACGACACACTAGTCTATGGTGGTGCTGAATAAGCAAATGCGATGGGGGTATGTAAGAGGGAATAGTTGATGAAGGAATATACCGTGAATAAGAAGAAGAGGTAAATGGGTGGTTGTTGAGGATAGGTGTAAGTAGGAGGGAGCTTGTGTGGAGACCCTTGTGGTGATAGGTGGTAAGAGTCTGGGGTATGGAAAGGACTAAGGTTCTTGAAGGGGTATGAGATTGCCGACACCAAAGGTGGTTGGGAGACAGCAATGGGTACATGTGGTACACTGATGATGTGGGTATCCCTACACTAAGAGCTGTAGATGATGGTGTAGGTGACGTCGAAGGGGTAATGTTGAAGGTGTGATAGATGTCATAGGTGCGACAGATATCAAAGATGTAGGGATGATTTGAGAAATGATAGGTGGTAAGGTGGAAGCAGGTAACACTACACTAGTATTGGCTGATGCGGAAGTGGGGGCAAGAGCAGGAGGAATGGAGATAGGCATCCCATATATGAGCTATCCTCATGAGTCATGGGTGGAAGAATGGGCGAGGTAATACTGCAAGGTTGCAGGATTGTGATCAAGGATTTTTGTGAACTCCTCGTCACCTACACTTATAGCAATAGAAGAAGTGGGGTCCATGGGTGAAGAAATAGAAAGCGATGAAGGGCTAGGAGGTAGTGGTTGACTAATAGGCTTGTGAAAAACTAGGGCGTTGGCTTGTTGGAGAGTCAAAACCATGTGAATGGTGGAAATATATGTAGTTTGAGCTCTGAAAATGATACAGAAACATCAAAAAAAAAATAGGAAAAATATGGGAAAATGAAAGTAGATTGTTGTTTTTTGATAAAAATAAAAAACACACAAACCAACACTAGTTAGGTAACCGGTGTCCGGTTAGGTAGAACGAACCGATGGTTAGATCATTGGACCACTGTTGGTTACTGAATATAATCAAAAGAATTATAAATTTGGAGATGAAAGGGGTAAAATAGATGAAACTAGGCTCTGTTAATGGTGACAAAGACTCAGAAATGAGTGTAGTAAATGAATCAGAACACAAAAATGTATGAATATGAATTAAACACTATTTTGGAAAAAACAACCAAAAACAGTAGGAAACCGATGCCGGTATGCTGGTTGAGAATATCGATGTGATCGCTGGACCGATGCCAGTTACTGTGAATTTTGAGAAATGAAGAAATTTTGAATTTTAGGTGAATTAAGTCAAAATAAAAACCAACTTAGAAACTTGAGTATGGAAATAAGATGTCCTATCACACTCAGAAAGAACTAGAATTCACCATTTGTGATTTTGGAGTGTGAAAGAAAAGAAAAAGTGAAGAATCATTCTCACAACTCAAAACAGCAAATCAAACAAGCAAAAACGTAGCAAAGCATGTAAATCCTAGGTATCAAATTTTAGTGTTGAGTGGTTTATGCCTTTTTAAACTGACTATGAATGAAATAGAGTTTTTGGATAATGAAGGTGCCCTATAAGCAATTTATGATTGGTTTCAGGTTATTTTTGGATAAAGAGGCCCGATATACCTTTCGGTACATGTGGTCTGAACTCTGATATGACAAACCAACCAAAACACTGAGCGGTGCCCACCACCAATGAGTTGTTAAATCCTTAATGGCTTCTTCCTAGAAAGGGAGTGTTTAAGAAATGTGTAAATTATTTAAGTGGTTTGGCCTGGGAGTATGTGCACAAATTTTAACTACGCTTAAGCCAAATCCAATCAACAAGTGGTCATGACCTCCACCGTGTGATTGCTAATTAAATTTATGTGATCTAATGCAACACTCAAAGGATGAAATGTGCATAGTTTAAACCCAAATTGAAAATGATATTCGATGTAGAAAAAGGATAATATGAAGGGAATGCTCTTTCACTAAATGCAATACAGAAAGAAAAGAAGAAATGTTCTTTTTAAGCACCCAAGGAAAAATTTATTTAAGACAAATAGAAGGAAAAAAGGATTTCTAGGGAGATATTTAGTGTGATTTTTTCAAGAAAGAAAGAAAATAAAATACACCCTATATGAACAATGCAAAGAACCTGAAAGATGGGTCCCATCGGGTGTGCCAAAATGTTTCACCAGATTCTTGAAAGTAGAGATAAAATAGATAATAGGTAAGGGTGAGGAGGAATACCTATGATAGTTGAAGATAGGTTGTTGCATGCGTAGATTGTTAACCAAGTTGATTGTGAAGAGCTTCCCTTTGGCTAGGAGGAATGACCTGTTAAGAACACAACAAGACCACCAAATGATATTAAATAACAAATAGAAGTGGACTTCCTAGTGAAGGCTAGATCTGGGAAGTGTGATGCTTCCTAAAGAGGCTGTCAATCCATTATCATAAATAAATTAATGTAAGGAAATATTGTAAATAAATGAACCATAATCTAGTTGCTAAGATTTAGGTATCTCCTATAACATACAATAAGTAAATTTAATCTAACAGGAAAAGTTATGATTAAATCCATAGGTTTTATAGGCTGGTATGGGTTTACAGGTCTAATAAAGACTATAGATTAGGTCGAGGTGAGATTTGGTGGGGTTTTGGGAGGTTTTGAAGATGTGTACGATGCTTGCTGGTTTGAGAGATATTACCGGTCACAGAGAATGATTAATTTACGTCAGTTGTGTGAATCGATGTTGGCTAGGTAGAATAACTGGTGTCGGTAGGGGAAATTTTGTAAGAATATTAAAAATGGGTTCTTGGCACTCTTTGTGACTGCATAGAGAGTGAATGGGAGTTTAGGTAAGGATGTGGGATTTTTATAATGACTCAGAGGTGATTAGATTTGTGTTTGGGCAAGGTATGGAGGGTAAATGGGAAGATAGTTAGATGAATAAAGTGTGGGTGAGATCTGGGTAAGATAGAATATAGAATGAAACAGATTGCTAATACAATAACTAATCTAATGAAAATGACCAAGAAGAAACAATACTTACTTGTTAGGAATTACAGAATAGAAAGTAGGGTGGTAGAATGCATGGTTGCAAGAGAAGGTGATCCTAAATGAATGTATAGTAACGAAAGGAGGACAGTCAATGCTTCCTAATTAGCGCACTAGAGCAAACTGGATGCAAATCCCTGGATGAATGATGTGATGTATGAATGATGATGAGGTCTTTGGTATTGGTTACAAGGTTGTTGGAAATATCAGGAATTCAGGATGCTCCAAGGTCGCAAGAGCCATGAAATCAAGATTCGAATGAACCTGAGACAAAGAGTTTGGAAAATCTATTTAAGGTAACTCGAATGACGGTTAGGTGACTGATGTCGGTCAAGGAATAACTGGTGTCAGTTAAGGAGAAATGGTCCATATTTGACTAAAAATAGGCTAGTTCCCTTCCTAAATTTAGAGCATGATTCAAAGATTGTTATGATTCTGAGTCGTTATTCCAGTATAGAATCACAGTAAGATGGAGAAATATTAGTTTTAGGTTTGTTAGTAGTACATTACTAGTTAGGGTTATACTAAGTCCTAGTTGGTTAGGATAAGTGGGGACTTGGTCTTAGGTCAATTAATAGAGATTTGAATGGGGTCATAGGAGTGAGGTGGCTAGGTGAGGTGGATATGTGAGGTGGCTAAGGGGAGGTATATTAATTAATTTAATTAAAGATAATTAATTCAATTAATATGTGCACTAGAGGATATGAATAGGTAGGAAATAGTATTCAATTAATTAGTCGAAGGGGATTTAAAGGGTTGCGACCTAATTTTTGGTGTCTACACATATAGAAATTCTAGATTGTATATATGGTCATTAGTGATTTTGATTTATGATTTTGATGGTGTTTATGTTTGATATGGATGTGATGGTTATGAATATAATAGTGATAGATGATAATCATGATAATCATGATTCATGGATGATGATAATGGATTTAGACATCAGACATTATTATTTCTCTTCCAATTAATACATCAAAATCTTCATCTCTCTACTTGTAATAACAATGAAATTAGATGTGGATGATGACATAAGAGGAGATATGGATGATGATGAATTGTATTTGTACATATATGTAGCTGCTAACACGATCATGGAATATGATAATGGATTTAAATGATTATGTTTTAAGAAAATTTACAATGTGGTATGACAGTGATGAGATGTGATAGATTGGTTTAGAAATTATTGATTCTCTCTCACTTAATGCAATAAAATATTCTTCTCTTTACTTGTAATGATAATAGATTTAGATGTGGATGATGATGTTTTTTGGACATAGATGTAGCACGATCATGGATTATGATGATGAATTATTTTTGGACATAGAATGTGGTATGAATGTGATGAGATGTGATAGATTGCTTAGACATTATTGATTCTCTTCCACTTAATACAAAAAAATATTCTTCTCTCTACTTGTAAAATTTAAACTCTGTATCAGGGTTCTTCACATTTCCTCTGTAAACCTTCTAAGAATTCTTAGGAAAAATCACATTACAGTTTTTTGTTATGTGCTAATATCAAAATATGTTTGGAATGCATTTTCTTTAATGAAGAAAGTTTAGTTATTTACAATGCAATGTTTTTTGGGAATATCAATTTTTACACATAATTTAATTGACTACCTCATTTCACATGACCCAAGTACATTCAATATTTCATGTAATGATTCTCTTCCACTTAATACAACAAAATCTCCATCCCTCTACTTGTAAAATTTGAACTCTGTAATAGGTTTCTTCACATTATCTTTGTAACCCTTAGTAAAATCCTTAGGAAGAATCACATAACATTTTTTCTATATGAAGTCCGAAGAATCACCTTTGTAAATCCTTAGTAAAATCTTCTTCTCTCTACTAGTAAAATTAAAACTCGATAACGAGTTTCTTCATGTTACGTCTAATTGTATGTTTTCATTTCTTCTCATGGGATGCTTTTGCTTTAATGTTGAAAGTTTAGTTATTTACGTCTAATTACGATATTTAAAAAATAGTATTCCAAAAATGCATGCCACAAACACTACATCAAAGAAATTTACAAATGCCAAAATAAATTAAACTTAATTATTAAAAATCCATGTATGATAGGGTTTAAGCTGCCTCTAGTATTCTAGATGGGTGACAATGTATATGGAAGAAAAATGAGAAATCCTCCTTTGCAGCAAGGTAGACGAACTTCGAATCCAAAGAACTCAACAAGAAAAATGAATTAGTATATAGATGGGTGAGTTGCCTAAAAATGTCAGGCCCGAGAAGTGAGAGCTTCCTTGGATGGATGTCAGCCCCCGTTTTCGATAAAGAAAATATGAAATATTGATTAAGCAGATGAAGGAAGAAACAACATCAATGCAATGAAGATAAATTAAAATCCAGATCTGACCTAAGAAAATTAAAGAAAACTAGAACCTATGCATTTCGAAGGTGACAAAAGCATCAAGAATGCAGTGGCCAGTTGATGGTGACTGGATTAGATCAGGGTAAGTGCACCAAGTTAGGGGGCCCAAAGGGGGTCTTAAGTGGAAACATTTTTCTGAAAAATAAAAAACTTCAACTTGTACGAGTTTTTTGAAATAGTTACACTCAAAATTGGAAGATGTAGAAATATGAATCATAGAATTTTGAGTCTAGTTTCTAAGATACTCAATTTTATTGAAAACGAATAAGTTTAAGTGGGTCAAACAACTAAAATACCAACAGGTGCTCCTTTTTTTGTTAAAAAACATAATAGAGTGACTTTCGTGCCCTCCACCATTTTTTGAGCACCATTGAGTATTTTTGAAAATCCTTTAGTAGAAAGATAACTAGGAGCATGTAGTTTGTGTTAGATTTTTTTTAGATTTTTTTAACAATTATTTTTTTATTTATGATTTTTCTAGTACATAAATTTTATGTTTTGAAAAATAACGAAGCTCTGACTGTGCCCCCCCCCCCCCCCCCCCCCCTAACTACCTCAAAAAATATTGAAAATTAGATTTTTGTTTTTTTAATATGTATATAATTATTCCTAGTTCGTGCTAGTATAATTATTTTTCAATTTTGATGACCCAAATAAAAGATACATGATGAAAGATAGACATTTAAACTTCAAAAAATGGGTATAAAAAGGCATAGTTAGAAAATAAATAATATGGAAACCTTATATTAGTCAGAAAATTTGAAAAATAATATTTTTAGAAAAAAGAAAATCTGATCTATGTCGTGGTATAGTTTTTTTAAATGGATCGATTGCTTTATTTTGATTTATCATAGTGGAAGTGGAATTTTTACATTTTCCTACAAAAACACGTTGTTTGCTATGTTTTTGCAGGTCCATGCCTCAGGGTTGGGGATCCAAATTAGATCCCAAGCCTTGAGGCATGTGTTGGAAAAGGTAAAAAGTATAACACGTACACGTTATAACATGTACGTGTTATGATTTTTTTATGCTTGGGCCTCTTTTTTTAATTTATAACAGACATAACACATACGCGTTATGCTTTGGTAAATCCCAAAGCTAAGAATTTAAAATGTGATCACGTTATAATAGAATGCGTACGCATTTTGATTTTTTGGGGTTTTGTCCACTTTTTGGCCCCCCAACTTCATGCACTTACCCATCAACTGGAATTTTGGAAGAGACTAAGAGTGGTAGGATATGCAGATCTAAACTTTGAAGGCCTTACAAATTAGTATTCAAAAAACACATGTCAAAAACACAACATCAAAGTAGTTTGAAAAATCCAAAATACCAATTAAATAAAACAAATTTATTATAAATAATTATATTTAAATAAATGTGAATATATATACAATTTAACATCTTCAATGATAACTAGAGCTTAAACAAAAATGTTCAAAAGCCTCCTCATAGTTAATATTTGCATCTACAGAATTACAATTATATTACGTCTAACTATAAACAATTATATTCAAATATATTATTATGAAATTGAATAAATAAAAACAATTAAAATGTCAAGTAACAAAAAATAAAAGTAAGGTCAAGGTGATACTTATTATTTATAAGTTTTGTAATCATATTTCAAGTTGAAACAATCCATTTTTAATAGCTTCTTCATAATCGATATTCGCATATGTATAGTTTGACGATGCACCAATTCTAGTCTCATCGTTGAGAAAATTTGTACTTGTAGCTGTATTATTTACACCACTTATTTCAAAAAGGGAATTCCAATGCACAATTTCTCTATCGAAATGAAAGGTTTCCAAGTAGTAGAGAGAAATATAACACCTCATGCAACTTTCGATATTTTTTATCCAACCTGTTTCTCTGTTTTGATTTTATAAAAGATAAAGCATTGAAACCCCTTTCATCCTCCATAGATCCCAAAATCATCATTTGGCACAACTCATATAGTAAAAAATATTCATTGATGTCTTCCTGTAACAAACTACTCTATTAGATGTTTCACCAGAGCCTTATAATAGCACCACTCTCAGAAGGTTCGTCTAAAAATTTATATTGGGACCTCATTGTCATTACAAAATCAATTGATTGAGACTTTATTAAATCAATATTCAATATACCTTTGATTTTGATACCCTTGACCTATGACATCTTGGTGAAATGATCCATTATTGTACCCATGGATTTATGGAAAAACTTACTTACAAAATCTACATGACCACCTTAAGTACTAAAAAAAATTGGATTCATCACACCCATAGCTTGAAGAATTTTATATTTTCTAAAACGTTTTCTTATTTCTGATGCTAAGGATTGTGAAATTTTGTTAATTTTTATTCTTGTTTCAACCGTAATAGAATTAAACAAAACACATGTCACATGAACTTCTTCTCTTTCTGATCCTATAATATCTTGACATTTTTACAAAATGTGCAGTGGTATCTCTATCTCATTAACATTGATATAGAGGTGATCATGGATATTAAATCTTAAATAATTACTGGGATTATTAAGATCCAATAAAAAATTCTAGTTATCAAAAATAGGTGTATCAAAACTATCTAGGGAAGTGTACAAGACATCAAGATTTTGACATACCATTTTTCTCATCCATATAAAATCAACAATATAGATTAATCTCTCTTGTGCATGTTTCATCAATGTATTGATCTCCTTCAACATTGGAAGAATGTCAACCAATGTAATAAATGTTTCCAAATCAATTAAAGGAAGCAACAAGTCCTTTTCCCTGTCAACATCATGATGATATTTTTCATGAAACCAACCATTCTCAAGAATTCTATATGCAGGCTCATACAAAGAAATCCACCTTGTCTCAGCATCCTTTAGAAGTTTTTTGCCATCTATAATTCTAATTGTAATTTTTTTAAACTCAAGAAATCACTTTGGAATGTTTTCCATATAGGCATGAAGTTCTCTGATAAGGTCTTCTACTTTTGCAAAATTCTCATAGTTATTAACCATTTTATATGCTAAATTCATTCTGTGAACCATACGGTGAATTTCTAACATCTAAGGGGCCACTGTTTTTTGTAATCAAACACACATCCCAATTCAATGACCCTACATGACTGATGCACCATTTTCTCCAATGCATACCAACTTTGTAGCAATTTCATAATCATTCATGTCATCAATATCTTTCAAATGAGAAACAACTATTTTATATAGGTTTTTGGCATTGCAATTTTCAACCATTTTCTGAACACCCGACAGATGTTGTGTCCTTTATGATTTTATAAAGAATAAACATGGATACATACCCATGGATTTTTTTCAACTTTTGTCACTTCATCAATTGATAGAGAGATAAACTTTACATTTTTTACGCTCTCTTTCAAATCTTCCTTCTCTATCATTGTAAGGCATTTAGCCATTTCCCATGCACTATTGTCTAACCAATGAGATTGAGGAACGTTGTGCATTCCATTATATTGATACCAAAAATTGAAAATCAAGGAAATCTAAAATCATTCTTCCTTTCTTAAGGATGTGGAATAAAGTAGATAACTTATGATTTTAGCGTGTAAATTTGATTGATTCATCTTACCAATTTACGATGTGATCATTCCACCCTTTTCCATGAGATGTTTACGTCTTTTATACTCTACTTCATACTCTACTGCGTATTTAACATGCATGCATTATTTTTTAGTTTTCCACATGTTTTTTAATTGTATGGCCATCCTCCCCTGTTACAGTCAAATATTGTTTTCCACAGTATTTTTCAATTGTGTCTAGCTTCAGTTGCATTTTTTGCTACTTTCCTAATTTCCACATACATATTATACAGGTAGATTCTGATGGGATATATTCTAAATTAGTTGGTTGTACAAGTTCGATAAAAGGAAATTTGGCATCCCACTCCAACTTGTATGTCCTCCCAAGTGTCCACATATTCTTGTTTGTTTTCAATGGTTTACTTTTACAAGCAGAATTTTGAGGAATATCACGATCATCTAGTTTCCTCTTTCGTGAACCTGAATTTTCATTTGATTTTTGTGTTACATTTTGCTGAGTATTTGTATTTGAGATATCTTGATGCACTCCTGGTTGCACCTCAATAGGAATATATTCAAGCTCTAGCATTGTATCATCATAGGTATCATTTGGTGAATACTATACTAAATCCATGTCAATTTCAATAACATAGTCTATACTCTGATTGATTCCAGTGGCAATTGTATGGGTGTTGGTTGTAGCGGTATCTGTAGCAACAGAGTTTTCAAAATAACTGAACAAGGAATTATGATATTTTTTGTTGCCTTTTGGGTCTTCTGAGAACTAGCAACTTCTAATGTCATAGCCTCATATCTACAGTCTCCTCTCAACACCCTTTTTCACACGTCAACAACCTCTTATCTACATCCTCTTATCGTGTGTCAATAACCTTTTGTCATGCATCAGCAAATGAGGGTTATCGTGCATCAACAAACTAATTTCATTGCTCGTGAACAACCATTGTCACGCGCCAGAAAATTAGTGTTGTGGCACGTTAATAAACTAGGGTCATTTCCCATTAACAACCTTTGTCACGTGTCAACAGATTTGTGTTGTCGCGCACCAATAAACCAGGGTTGTTATGCGTCAGTAGAGCAGGGTTGTCACGCGTCAGAAATTAAGGATTTTTATGCGTCAACAAATAAAAATTGTCATGCATCAGTATTTTAAGGCTTGTCGCTGGAATGAAAATGTTCTTTTTTGTGCACAGTAAGCATAGGATGGTCGCCTGACTGCAATTATTCTTTTTCACATGTCAATAATTAGAGGTTTGTCACTTGACTGCAAATATGATCTACACTTCATGTATTAGTGTTTTGCAAGTTCACGGTACTTGCTATGTCGGTACCTCAATAAGCTATAATAAGTTACTAGTATACTACCTAATGAATTAACTAGGTTTATATAGGAGTATTTTTTAAGGGTAGGTGAAGCCGACCCCTAAAATAATTATACTAGAAATTTTAGGCAAACAGGAAATTGACCTGCTTTGAAAAATTCATCTTTTCAAATTTTCCTAAAATGGAATTTTCACCAAATTACAAATATTCACCACTAAAAAAATCCCTGGATAGAATTGTACAATAGATATCTATTGCAGTTTTTTGTTGAGGACGCGGCCTACAAACTTGGATGGGAGGAGGGCCACTTGGAAGTGCATTCCATCATAAAGGTGCACACAGTGTTACACTTTAGATGAAACTGTCAAGTTAATCAGACTGAGATTCAATAATTGTAATGTTGGTTCAATATTATCATGGCCTATAACCATGTGGAAAATTCCTCCTTCTATAATGATAAATCCATGATGAGGGGAAAAAAATCCAAGGGAGAAAGAACTGCAACTCTAGTGAGGAATTGTAAACACATAATTAACACAACCCTTTAAAGGGAAAAAAGGGAAGAAAGGAATACATTTAATTTTGAGGGAATAAAGAAGAAATAATTGAATAAGAATATGGATGGAACTATGCACAAAGTATTTATTTTTAAGTAAAAAATAATTAGATTATTTACGATCCACATACATATGTATCTAGAAGTATCGAGAAAAAGGGAGGTATGAAGATATTTTCTTACAAAAGGCCTTCAAATGTGTGATTGCAATATATATGTATTGATTAAAAAAGCATCAATCTCTCAATATATAGAATTCAAATTTCTTAAGATATAAAAAATAACCATGCGATATGTATTTCCAAAATTGCTAAAATGGAAATGAGAAGTAAATGATATTTCTTTGGTTGCTTCAATGCATGTTTTTTACGTGGGCCAAAAAAATGCTATCAATACATAATTTTTGAATATCTCTAGTAAATTACATAGTTTATTGAACTTTGATAATGATAAACCAATACTTATAAAATAAAAAAGCACATAAATTTCATTTAAGATATTTATTGCCGATAAAAATAGTGGAAACTATTCCTTTTCTCCAAAACAAGATCAAATGTATTCAACATTTTCTTGTAACCAACTATGAACAATAGGGAATTTCAATTGAATACTTTAGAGAAATATTGAAGAAGGGAAAATGTTCTAAATGTCTAGAAAGGTACACACCAAATGATAATGAGGAAAAGAGCAGGAGATTCCATCCTTCATTGCAATCAAGAACAAGGAATAAAGATGTAAATGAAGTTACAACCTTTATCAAACTTCCATAGAATTAAGATCAATAAATGCAAAATAAATCAAAGAGTAGGAGATTCCATCCTTCATTACAATCGAGAACAACGAATACAAATGTAAATGAAGATAAAACTTCCATAGAACTAAGATCGAGAAATATAAAAGCAATCAATGAAAAAATCATTTATGGGACTTATATTGAGGAAAAATGAGAAAACAACATTTCCAAAGAAGTTGGATACATATATAATCACCTTTCATATTTAAAAGCAATAATTGAAATGCATAAGAAACTATATAAACGTATATCAACCAATATAAGAGGCTTTTATGGTTTACGGAACTTATAATGAGAAAACATGTGAAAGTAAGGTTTCCAAGGAATTTGTTTACATGTATAATTGATATGCATAAGAAACTGTATAAATGTATATTAAAAAATATAAGAGGTGATACGAGGACCATATCCTTTCGATTCATTATTATTTTTTCATGTAATTCCATACATTTTTTGGGCACATTTATCAGGTTATTTTGTGTATTTTGAAGAACAAAGATAGTTTCTTCCAAAAGGCCCTTAATGTTTGATCATAATATATACATATTTACAAACTCCACTAAAATTATAGGCCAAAAAAAATCAAGAAGTATACAACTGGAATTTAAAACAAAAATTTTTAGTGAAGTATTTACCATCTATTAATTGCAAAAAAGATCAATTTCTCAATATGTATACTTCAAACTGTCCAGGATATTAAAAAAACCATGTGATATGCTTTCTAAAAATGGGAAAGAGGGAAACAAAAAAATGACATTTATATGGTTTCTTAAATGATAAATTTTCTATTGCCTCCATGCAATATTTTTTTGGCACATTTTTTGTCTCCTTTGCAAACTTTGAGTTATCGATTGGAATTCCCATTTTCTTTAATTTGTTAGGATCATATTTTTTTGCATCTTCCACATAGTCATAAGCTAAACCAACTCCTCTAGAATGTGGGCCAATAATGTGGAAATTTTAAAGGTAAATTGCACATGTATATAAAAAAAAACATTTGATCCTTCAACATTCTTGCAGTATATAGTTGTGGAAGTCTACTCTACCTACAATGCAAAACATTAAAAACAAAGTGGATACTTTTAAATTCCTCCTCTTTTTTAGTGTGGAATTGTCAAAATTATTCCAATCAAAGAAGGAGGGATGTTGCTTCAAGTTTTCATTAATGGAAACCAATAGCGTGACTAAATAGAAAATCAAGCGTACAAAAAAATTAAGCAAGACATGTTAGTTTTAGAGGGAGCAACATGAGAACAATATAAGACACATAAAAATAATGCAAACTATAATGAAAAGAAGAAACCATTTTAGAATATTTTTTCTCAAAGGGGAGAAGAATGAAAGAGAACACAAGGAAGGGGTGATTTCTTTCTGGTGAGAAGCTTAAAAAACCTTTGCACAATACAATCTACCACTTAGCCTAGGGTGTATCGATGTGGCCTCATAAGGGGAAATCCCCCTCAATAGATAACGATTCCTAGATTTGACAAAGGCACATGCCCTCACATATCGAATGGATAAATAAGAGAAATATGGGGGAGCTAATTTTTTCCCACCTACAAACAATAGTAATTTAACGATGCTCCCTAAATTTACGTATATAACAATTGCAACTTAATAATTTGGTTAGAAATTTTATCTACAGTAATATATAAAACTTCATATATTAATATGATGCAAATTTTTTAATCTTAAACATGAAAGGTAAGGGAAAAATGAATACAATTTTCAACAATCAATAACATATTTATTGAATAAGATTTTTCATGGAGATTATCTTTTCAATCACACAAATTTAAATTCAAGAGATAATTCTAAAAGAGTATACAAACTCTAAAAAAACACCATGTACATCACAAAAAATTATGACCACATTTTCCATCAACTAAATGACCATCACAATAAATTATTATCAAGGACATCAAATTTAAAGAAACACATGTAAATAATCCAAACCACGTGCTTTGACCAATCAATGCAAAACATAAAAGGATATTGGTAATCTGTAACACCCATGTTATTTTTTTATTATTATTGGTAAAAGGTTTTGGTGGGATCTTACCCAAGTTTACAACAAAAGGCTCAATAGTCAAAATATGAAAATAGAAACATTGTGGTTTTTTTATCTGTGGGGTCGACACCCTAACCACAAGAGAAAAAAGAAGTAGAAATTAAAGGTAGGGGCGAACTACCTACAAAGAGCCCTTCCTACAAAGACCCCAATAACAACATATCAACATCAAAACAACAACTATACAACAACACAAAAAACTACAACACCAAAAAATAGGGAACCAATAGCATTATCCAACAGACTTGATAAAAACTTTGACAACCACCCTGAACACCTGATAGATTTTCAATGCAATGGTGATGGTGGGGTCCCAGTTAGAAGCTTTGAACTTCCTTGTGATCTTTCTGTTCTTCCAAGCCATGTCCAGGATACCACTAGAGTCACAAATTTTCTAGATGTGTACCTACATAAGATCCATTATAGCACTATGCATAGCTAAAAATTTGTTTTGTTTGTCCTCTAGAGCCTTAAAACTGGTTTCCAAGGTAGAAATTTCATCTTCGAGGCCTGCATTAGGATATGAGGTTATCTCTTTGATAGTAGATTTGAGCAGAAAATTCACATTTTCTTATAGGGTTTTAACCACACTAGCAATATTAGGAAAAGCAAAGGGGAGGCTATCATCAACCACAATTTCTTTGCCCTTAGAACTAGAGCCCATCACTTCCTTACCTTTTCTGATACTACAAAGAGCCCGTTTAGGGAGTGGTTAAGAGACAAGGTCTCTATACATAGGATTTTTAGAATTGGTACGAGTTTTCTTAGGGATGGGAGAAATCACCGCATGGCATGGGTCATTGCCAACAACATTAGACAAGTATTGACTAATGAGATATAACACACCTTGGTGGAGGATGATAGTCCTCTTATGGCCCTGAGCTTCTAGGATTGACTTTTTCATTGATTTTAGAATGTAATATGAGAGGCTTACCTTCACCTCACATTTAAAGTGGTTAAGCAGAACAAGATGGTACTATGGAAAGATGGAGAACATCCCTTTTAGAGCAGCATAGTGTACCATCATCCTTGCCACCTCATCATACGGCTGTGGGATAAAGGAAACTTGGATTCCCTCCTTCTTGATGTTGAGAATTTCTTCATCATCCAAGAACAACTTTTCTTTTGTTTCCTTGTCCATTTTGTTCCAGACAAAATTATTCCCTTCCATGTTAAGACCAGTAATAAAAGAAATAAATTCCTTAGTAATTTGAAATATCTTATCTCCAAAGGACACATTAAGGTATTTTGAATTCCCCATGAACTGTATGGAGATATATTGTTCATGCCCTTTTATGCATTGGATAAAATTGGTGAAGCCCTCCATATTGATGGTCTCCCATAGCTCAACTTGTTCCTACCATTGGGGATCGAATTTAGGTTCCACATGGTAAGGGGCACCACCCATTCTAAAACCCCCCTGAGAATTTCTCAGATTAAATTGAGAATTGTGAGCGGTAAGCTTCCCAATAACCCTTCGGCATCCTATAATTTTGTGTGAGGCAGAGATAAAATCTGCTTCTTTCCCCTTGAAAGACTTTGTGTGACCAATTTTTGAGGGCCTGGAAGAGTAAATTCGGGCATGCCCAAAATGCCAATGCAATCTATCATTACGATTACACACGTGTTTGAACCATTGAGTGGGATGTAATAATGGGTGTCCTTGCTTCATTTGAAATGATGTTTTGGACTTTGGTAGGAGTGTCATTGATATCATGCCACTCTCTATAATCATTTCTATTAACTCCCATATTATCAATCAAATATGCAGATTTGTTTCCCTCTCTATACACATGATTGAAAATAATATTTAGACCATTGCATTAGTTGTGAGATTCATTAATAAAATCCTTGATGGTCCAAGTAGGAGCTACAAAATTAATGAGAATGTTGATGATATTCATAGAGTCAACTTTGATGATGATGTTTCCCATGCTAAGTTTCTTAGCAAGTCTGATTCCCCATAGTGCATCTAGAGCCTTAGAGAAGTGATTAGTTTGCTTTCCCATGGGAAAAAAATATGTTGTAATAAGATGAACCTTGTGATTTTTGATCAAACCACCTCCTCCAGCTAGATCAGGGTTTCCTTTAGAGGCACCATCAAAATTCAGCTTAAACCAGCCTTTAGAGGAGGGAATCCATTGCGCAGTAGACTTGTCAATGCTTTATATGGGGGCGGTGTACTGATTAAGATCAATATTCCATGCATTAAGAAATATGACCTCCTCCTAGGGATATGTGGATTTTTTGGTAGTTTAAAATTCAGGATGTTTTCCTTTGCAGCCACTGTGATTTCGTTGAGGATGCTTTTTATGCTCTTGCCAGTATCTCTGAAAATGATTAAGTTTTTGGATTTCCAGATTCTCTAGATGGTGTGAGGGAATATGCTTTTCCATAGCCTGCGAATAAAAGCATGTTTAAATGGAGGCTTCTAATGCAGCTAAGCTTGTTTGATATCTTCACGGAAAGACCACTTAATATAAAATCTTTTGAAGATGAGTTGCCAAAGAGAATTAACAATTGGATAGTGGAGGAAAAAAAGTTGGATTGTTTCATTGTCCATCTTACAATGATAACATTTGTTCAGCATGGTTGATCCTCTCTTTATGAGATTTTCTATGGTGAGTATACCTTTGTTGAGCATGAACCATATGAGCTGATTGATTTTCGAGGTAAGCTCTTTGAACCAAATCTTGTCCCAAGGGAAGTTGTTGTGGGTTCATTGGAAAACAATTAATAGCCTGATCTCACTATATAGTTACCATCAAATGAAGAAACCCAATTAAACTCATCTCGATTTTGGGTTTGACTGATGGGTATGAGGTTTAAGGTGGTTTGGAGTTCCCCAAGGAGCTATGTGTTATTTGATGTGAATTCCTTGAGGTTTTTCCAGTGTCATTTTCCCTCAGTGTTTTGAATGTAGATGTAAACCTGATGTCCCAATGTTTTAGACAAGTTGTCTTTGAGCTTCTCCCAATGTTCGTTGTTTGACAAAGTACTAAAATCAGCCTAGTTGTCCTGCTAAAAATTTAATTTCTCACCCATGCCCAGAGTCCATTTGCATCTTGTAGCTATATGTTTCCTAATCCTAACGATGTTGTTCCAAAACATATATCCCAACAGGTGAATGTCATTATTGAAGTAGTCCATGGTGTTGCCTTGATCTAGATATTTTTCTTTAATGAGATTGGTTCGCAGTTATTCCTCCTTCACCAGTCGCAACCCAATTTTAGAGACGATAGCAACATCCATAGTCCAAATGTTTTTGATGCCAAAACCTCCAAATTTTTTGTTGTTGCATGCTTTGTCCCAAGCTACCAAGTGCATCTTGTTCTTGTCTTCATTTTATGTACAGAGGAAGTATCTTTGGATTCTTTCTATTTTTTCCATAAAAAAATAGGAATAAAGAACAAGGAGATGATATAAATTGGAAAGTTTTGAAGTGTGCTCTTAATAAGAAGGAATTTCCCAGCACTTGAAAGATTATAACCCTTCCAACCAACAAAATTTCGTTGAAACCTATCCAGCAGGGTATTCCACATGCTCATTTGGACTTTTATGGTGCTAAGAGGTAGCCTAAGGTATGTAGTAGGTAGAGATTTGATTTCACAGCCCAAGATTTGTGCAATTTTCCTTTGTCTTGTAGGAGGAGTGTTAAAGAAGTATAATGAGCTTTTATCAAAATTGATTTACTACCTCGAAGCTTATTCATAAAGCTGCAGAATATGCTTCATAGTTTTGGCTTCAATGATAGAGGTGAGGAGAAGCAATATGGTGTCATCTAGAAAATGTTGATGGGAGACCATTAAGTCAAAGGTGGAGGGTCTGAAACCATTGAGATAGCCCAGTGAAATATCTTTATTAATAGTACGGCTAAGGATTTCTACCATGATGATGAAGAGAATAGGAGAGATGGGATTGCCTTGCCTGATGCCACGATTGCTTGGGAAGAAACCCAACGGGATACCATTGACAATCACCGAGAATCTTGGTGATGAAATGCAGTTCCATATGATTTTTCTAAACCTCTCGTCAAAACTACAAATTTTCACTACTTGGTTAAGAAAAGACCAAGAAACTCTGTCAAAAACTTTGATCATGTCCATTTTTAACATCATACCTTCCTTTTTTATTTTCTCCATCGAGTGGATTATCTTGTGAAGCATAATTACTCCATCTTGGATAATTCTCCCTTTTACAAATACTCCCTATTGGCTAGAGATTAATTTTAGAAGTAGCGGTTTTAGCCTTTAGGTTAGTGTTTTGGTGAAGATTTTATAAAGCACATTTGAGAGACTTATGGGTCTAAAGTGCTTGAATTCCTTCACCTCAGAATTTTTTGCAATAAGGAAAATGAAAGTATTATTTATTTCCTTTTGAATTCTACCTATTCTGAAGAATTCATTAACAACTTTGAGGAGGTCATCTGCACAAAATTCTCACATTTTTTGAAAAAAAAGCAGAGAAGCCATCTAGGTGTAGGGCTTTATCACCTTCCATGGAGAAAACTGACTTCTACAGTTCTTCTATTGTAGCTGGTTTAGCAAGAGCGCCAAACTCTTTAGGCCTAGCCAAGTTGTTTGGATAGAGTCCAACAGCTTGTTTGTAACTACCTGAGACAAAGGAGGACTTTCATTCTATAGGTTTTTGTAAAAATGAATAGCTTCTTCCTTGATGGAGTTGGGATTTGAATTCATGAAGCCAACTTAATTTGTAACCTTAGATATTTTATTGTGGGCTCTATGTTTTAGGGTTGTCATATGAAATAACTTTGTGTTCTTATCTCCATCTTTGAGCCAGATTTCTCTAGACTTAAGTCTCCAGTATGATTCTTCCCTAGTACATATGGTATAGAACTCTGCTAGAATATTCTTTTCACGAATGTAATCCTCTTGACTCATGCCATAGGCAGCCAATTTTTTCCCAAAGCATAAATGTCTCTTTGATCTTTTTTTGGTTGAAGATAATTTCAAAAACTTCTTTTTTCCACTCTCTAACAATTGTTTGATATTTTTGAGCTTCTATATAATTCTATATTGAGTTGTTCCTTCCACTTGAGTCCCCCACCACTCTTTAATTCTATCAAGAAGATATAGGTGGTCAAACCACATTTTTTTGAATTTAAATGAGGAATGAGAAGGTCTCTCATTAGTGACCATATTCAAGAAAATGGGATTGTGATCAGAGGCAATTCTCGGAAGAGAAGAGAGGTAAATTTTTTGACTAAGGATCCAATCAGCACATATGAGTGCACGATCTAATTGAAATTGAATGAGATTGCTGCCAATTTTCTTGTTGGACTAGGTAAGAGGATTTCCATTAAGTTCAAGATCTAAAAGCTTTTCCTAATGAAATAATTCTACAAGATCATCCATATAAGTAGTGTGGTCCTGAGCTCCCCCATCTTTTTCACCAATAGAGAGGGGGGAGTTGAAGTCTCCCATGAGAAACAGGTTCCATCTAGGGTAGGAATTACGAAAGGTTAATATATACTTCCAAAGTTGTCTTCTTCCATGGAGAGTGTTAGGTACGTAAATCACTGAGAAGATCCATTTCCATTTGTTATCAGCAGTATGAAAAGAGAGTGTCAAATAGGAGTGGGAGGATATGATAATCTTACCAGTAACCTTCGAAGGATCCCAGAAGACCAAAATTCCACCTGATGCTCCTCTAGAGCCGACTAGTGCCCATTTAACCTTTTTCTAGATTTTTTTACAGAAAACTTTTAAGTTCTCAGAACTCATTTTGGTTTCTTGAATAGCCATAATAGAAGGGTTGTAACTTCTCCTCAAATCCTTGAGTGTAAGTTTTTTTCCACTTCCATTAAATCCTCTGATGTTCCAAGAAAAAATGTTCATTAAAAAATTTGAGGAGAGGAGTGGACCAGATGGTCCAGAGAAGTCTGAGTGTCATCAACCAAGGCTTTATTGATCTCCTTTTTCTCTGATCATTTTTGGAAGGTATACATTTGAATTGTTAGCTCCTGTAGTTTCATGTATGATAGTGTACATGGTTATCCTTGATGTGGACATGACCCAACTACTGGGAGACTTTTCTTATCAAAAAATAGTGCGTCGGGTATATTCTCAAATCCTTTAGATTTCTTCTTTTCTTTACAGAAAAGGGTAAACTCAGGATAGTTTGTGTTATCTTTCAGGACTGGAATACAAGTTGGGGTGATCTCTCCATCTTCCTTTCCAGGATTGGGAGACTTCAGCAAACCTTCATATATCTTCTTAAAGGGGTGTGAATCCACCAGATTGCAAGAGTATCCTTTGATTGGTGTGACATTTTTAACTCCCTAATTAGTGCCTTTAAGAGTTAGGATTTGTCCGCATAGCATCTGATGTGTGTCTTTTATAAGGATATGGCCAATTTTCTCCACACCCGTATTGGGGATTCCTTTTGGAATGAACGGTATCTCTTTAGGTATGTGTTGCCCGGGAGCTACAGAAGGGTTGTTAATCTAAGTCTAAGACTCATCTTGCAAGAGGATTTTTGGAGATGGAATTTCTTCTTGAATAATAGATAAACCATTGTCTTTAGTGCTGCAATTATCACAAGGTTTCATAAGGACCTTAACATTTTGTGAATCCTCCTCATACTGAAGGCTCAAGAAAACCAATTTATCACCTTTATCCTTAGACTCTTCCTTTAGATCTACTTTTTTGAGAGGAGTTTTGGGGATCCAGAGGGATCTTCTAGTTGTTTGCTTCTTAGTGGGCATTTTAAAAGCCATATCATTTTATTGACCTTTTCCTAGTGTCATATTTCCATTATGCTTAATGTGTTTATTCTTTTAATGGATGGTCTTTTCAATAGGGAAGTTTTTGGTGAATTTTCCAAGTTTATGAAATTTAGCACACTTCATTTAAAAATATTCATAGATCACACTAATGTTATTAATAATCTAAATTAAGGGAATTTTTAAAGCAAACCCCTTAATTAAAACAAACCCCTTTAATGATTTTCATCTTGAAACAATGAACTATAATATAATTTAAATGTTTGAAATCCATCTGATAACCATGTGCAGTTGTAAGGTTCAAATGGATCTACCTGATCCCCCTTAATTCAGTCTAACTGAGTGTGTATAACTTATACACTTTTGGTTAAACCTTTTTAACAAGTCTCTAGAACTATGTGCAACTCCTAAGTGTCAACCTAGAAAACATATACATTGTAATCCATCTAGTATCTGACACATCTAGTTAGGGGTATGGTGAACAAAGAATGTAATCACCTAGCTACACTACTTGGCTAAGATTTCAAGTGTTGTTTTGCAAGCTTAGTTTCATGAATACACACTAGCCAACGAAACTTATATCCATCACCAGAAAATAATATCTACACAGTTATCTGGATATTATTTAATTTTTAAAGAAATAAATTTTATGTTTTGAAGATGTAATACCATGACCATATATTCTAATTAAAATGATCTTATTAGTCCCATCTTAGGACCCCTATGGGAAATATAGTGATCACTTAATGACTCACTTCATTATGTATTCACTATCCTTCCCGTAGCCATCCTAAGTTGGCACGGTTAGGATTATATCAAAAATAATTATTGTTCATGATGCCAACACTTTGTCTACACTCTTATTTATCTAATTAAGATGAGTAAATAAGTTCATATTTATAATAGGTTATTGGTATCGTACCAAGTTATTCGTTTCTCGATAGAGGATTATAGTAACTCAACGACTTACTATCTTTTTATGAACACCTCTTATTGCACTATCACATATTATTGTTATCATTTATTATAGGTTAATTTAACCATGTCTCACATAAAGTTAATGCATTCAATACTTGTTGATACAGTCATTTAATCTCATTTGATCTTCAATTGATATGAATAGTGTACTTTAATTTATTAAGGTAAAATAATAATATAACTTTGTTTTTCATTGTATTATTTTCCATATCATACTATGTTTTTTAATTGTCATATTTGTACATCCATATTGAAGTTATAAACTCATATATAAATGCATAACATAATATCAAACTACTTTATTTATACCCTGTTGTTAAAACAACATTTAAACACTTTCATATCTCTCAAACTATGATTAAGAAGAACAAGTATTTTATTTAACCTTAATAAGGATAAGCCCTTATTTTTGATATAATGACATACAATAAATCAAAATAGAATAATAGGAAACATTCCTTAAGTCAACTCATGAAGATAATACTTTCGCGTTACAATTAAATACAATAGTCCTTATCATATTTTAAACAGATAAAACATGAAAAAATCATGTGTATACATTATAATCAATCACTTCATAAATACATCGCTGATTAACTAAAATGTGGAATATGTGGGATGTATGGTAGTTGATATAATCTAGAACGACGTGTAAATACAATAGATATATGTAGTAGATAAATATGGAAATGACACAAGAAAATATGAAAATGAAAATTTTAAACCCTAGAGTATTAAGAGATTTAGAATGAACTCAACTAATAAGAGGAGCTCATTGGATTGTGTCACTGAAATGATTGGAGGAATAGGAAGAAAGAACGACAATGTAGAGGTCCCGAAAAGGATGGATATGAGCTATCTAGCTAGAATGGAGTGCCTGGAGAGGGACTGAGGCACCTGTGGGTTCTCTGTTTTATAGAATGGGTTCCCTAGTCTGTGCAAAATGTCTGAAACTGAGTTTCACAGGTTCGACAGGTGGTCTAAAATCTGCACTATGTGTTGCATCAAATTCACTACATTGTGCCAAGTGTCGTTAGTAATCCAAGATGTATAGAAGACCTGCAAGAGACCACAAGAAGTATCAAAACCCTAAAAAAATAAGAATTTAAATGAATAGATCAAACAAACCTCAGTTGCCACAACAATGGGCTTACTAATTGAGTATTACACTACATTTCAGACCCAAATGTAGTTTTGGTGTGTGTGCATCATGTGCCCTAGGTGCTCTTGTGTGAGTCAAAATTTGTGAAGTAGCGAGAAATAAATAGATGTATAAGGTAATAAAATGGTGCATTAAATACAATAAAATCCCTCCCCTATGCTTGTGTGATGCAGATGAACCAACCTTGTCATTGTGATGGAGCTAATGGATGCAAATGATCTCCAAATGGATGTAACTCTAGGTGTGTGATTCCAAAAAAATGTTATTGTTGTTGTTTCCCCCATTTGACCTTTTTTTCTCATACAGACGAACCTGCAAGGATAAAACGTTCAAGTAGTCAAATATGTATGTATGTATATTTGTGTAAAAATGTAATGTAAAAGACGCATGTATAATGAATGTAAATTTAAAATACATGTCAAATGTAAAATATGCAAATGGAACATGTGCACCCGATCCATGTTGAGAAAGAGAGTGTATAAGGATATCATGTACTATCATAGGTTTTTTGGGCGATCTGACGCCATAGGATGAAGAAGTATAGGGAGGAATTTCATTGTATCCTCTAACCTTTAACTACTTCCTTAAATGTGTGTGAAGAGATCTTTGTATGTACTAGTTTTTTGGGATGATCTGACACTGGCCGAAGAAGTGTAGAGAGGAATTCTATTGTATCCTATAACCTTGTAACTACTTCCCAGAATGTTAAGGAAAACCATGTCCTGTAAAATTCATCTATGTATGAGGATTCGTAGATTGGTCTGAACCCACTCATTGTATGTAAACCACAATGCCAAGGGCAGAAAGTGTACTGAACTGAACCGTGTAAATGCATTGTGTAGTATGTAAAACCCAAATGATGCCCCCTCTTTAAGGGCGCATGCGTCGTCATTGATAAGAGAATGTAGCCCCAAAAGAGGACCAACCACATGAACTCTGAAACTCTACCATGTAGGGGGAAGGGAAATGCATTTGGTAGAAACCAAGGTGCACACACAAACAAGAAGGCTAGCCAAAGACAAGTGTTAGTATCAACAAGCATGCATGTATAAGATAGTGTGTAAGATACACAAATAATGTGTAAGCTACCAAGCAAAGTAATGTAAACACATAAGAAGACAAGTAAGGCCTCACAAAGTGGGCTGCAAACATGGAATATCACTCACGATGTCGTAAGACATGCAAGGCCATCATGGCCGCATATAAACAAGACAAGTGTGCATGCACCAAACATAGGGCAAGGCCCCCAAACAAGAGAAAACAATAGATAAACAATGTAACAAACAAGTATGTAAACAAATATCCCTACATAAAAAATGTTACACATGAAGCACCCGTTAGCATGTTAGAAAGATTACTAGTATGTCAAAAGCATGTATAACTGAGTAATGTAAAGTGTCTAAGTATAAAATGAAATAATAACACCTGGAGAGACGAATGTGGATGGCCCCGAGTGACTAGTATAGGAAGGTAGAAGATGAACATTTGTGTTGCGTGTAAGAGACCTGTATCTATGATCATAACTAGAAAAAGACACGAACGCACATGTGTGGATGGTATAGATAAATGACATACAAGTAATCTAACTAGCATCTGTAATAAAGTAGACCATGAACAAGAAAAAGTAAGCAAGAATAAAAACAACCATAATATGTCAGTATGTTATGGATGAATAGAATGGAATGAAAAGTGGAGTGATAGGAGTCGGGTTCCCCCCCCGAGTGAATGGAAATGTATGCAGTGAGGCTCATTTATGGTTTCCCCTCAACAGTCAAGAATGAACCGTAAACGAGAGTGTGTCATCGAGGAAATGGTCGGATAGTGTGTGTTGTGTCTAACGCAATTGTGATGAGTATGTATGTGTTATGATGATGATATGTGACCTATAAAAGATGATGTGTGTGTGAGCCTTATAGCCTAAGTGTATATCACGACACAATGAATAAATGAGTGATGATTTAGCCCTAAAGCATGTATCACTACAAGATGAATAAAAGGAGTGGTGATGTATCCTACAATGTATACCACTACAATATGAATAGAGGGAATGGTGATGATCCTAAATCATAGCCTATAGTGTATTTCACTAACCTAGTGATGTCACATGATAGAAGGTCGAGTGAATGAATGATAAACATGTGATGAATGTAAGGTCCATTTGATTAATAAACCCTCGATAGTTGAGTATGGACCAAGGGACCAAAGTACATCATAGGGTAGTGAGTGTAGCATGTAGAAGAATGTGTAGTATGTGTGATTATAATAGGTGACCATATGATGTGTAAGATGTGTAAAATGCAATGTATAGTGTGCTAGGTGCAATATGTGTAGATAGAATAATATTGTGAGATGCGTGTTATGTAGTATGTAGAATGAGTAATGCTAAATGCCAGGACAATAGTAGTGTGACACATGTATGATGAAGAATAGTACAATGTATGACATGTAGATGTGTAAATGTCAAAATGATGTAGACTAAATAGTAGAATATATGATGTAAGATGCACAATGTGTGAATAGATGTACTGTGTAGTAACTATATGTGCAGTGTGTGGGGTTCAATATAGTAAGCCCTCAACAGTCAACTATGAACCAAAGCACAAGAGTGCGTCGTTGGGAAATGAAGACGCTATAACGTATGAATGAATATGTGTGTGATAGGAGATTGATGTATGAGAATATGCTATGAGTAGCTGCAATGATGCATATGCGTAAATGCTAAGAGTGTGATGTAGTATTATGCAAGTATGATATAATGGGGGGGAGTTGTGTTGGATGCTATGTATGTAAGATGAGGATGTAATCATGTAATGTCATCTAGAAGATCATCGCTCTTAGGATCAAAGTCAAATGGATAAACATTGGTGACTTGATAAACAATAGTGTCTAGCTGATCATGTAATGAGCCACTGAGGTGCATAAGTTGTACATTCGCATGGCATATTCCTCATTGGTAAATGGAGGAAGATGGACAACCATGTGCATACCAATGAGTAAGATTCTGTGTATAGCCAAGAAAGGAACTATTGAAAATGAATATGCACCCAAAAGGCATGGGGAAAGAGATGTCTATATGATAAGGATCAAGAGTGCCCCTAATGTAATCAAGCCATGATTATCCTAATGTAAGAGGTGAAGAGTGAGGATTGTGCGAAGAGATAGACTGTGAGATGGAACACATGTAAACCATAAGCAATAATAACAATGATGAAGCCATAATATAAATAAGGATCAAGAGGAGGAGGATAGAGGTCCTCAAATTCAAAACCGAGTTAGGTTAAACCCTCGTGTGTACATATGGTGTCGTCACATGTAGGATTAAATGGATTATGTTCCCAATATGAGTCATTCATGAATAGGGTTCAAGTGAATGGCGGGCATGATAATGTAGGTGGTACATGTGGAGGTGTAGGTGATAGAGTGCCATGTCCATAGACTAGACATGTCCCCTGATAAGGAATCATGGTAGTAGTAGTAGCAGGTGGCATAGAAGAAACTACATCTATCAAACAAATGGTACCATCAAGTGAGTGGTAAGTGAGGTGGTTCTTCGATAGGTTGGGGCTTGGTCTGTAATATCTATGTGTGGAATAGGAAGACTAGTATTAGGAGCCCAATCGTAATATTGAATGGATCATGGTAACGAAAAATGGTGTACTCAATGCTTTCATGTAATAATTTTACACAATTATGTATGGTAGAGGTGACAACTTGCATGGCATGAAGCCATGGCCTACCAAGTAGACAATTGTAGGAGATTGGGAAATCAACAATGAAAAAGATAATGTGGACAGTCTTGGGACCAATAGTGATGGGAAATGTAATGTGACCGAGACATGGATGGACATAACCATCATAAGCACATAGTGAAATACTAGATGGACTAACGTCATGAGTGAAGAGACCTAAAACTTCAAGGAATGACATAGGACACAAGTTAAGTTTAGATCCATTATCAATCAAAGTGCACTTAACAACTACATTATGAATACGACATATTATATGAAGTGGCGGGTCATTATCAAAAGTGTGAACATCAGCGGGAAGGTTAGACTTGAATACTATGTGTGAAGAGAATGCATAAGAAAATGCTTGATAAACCGAAGTCTGGATGCATGTCAACATGAATGCGGCTAGTAGCAAGAAAATTTTGTACTCTATGTAGTAAATCAGGATTTGAAATCAAATAATCATTGATTGAGATATTCATGATGACTAAAGCCTAGGATGAAAAATAATTAATGAAGAACCTAGAAGCATGAATGATCAAGTTGGGTTCACCAAAATGATTAACTAAAATGTGGAATATGTGGGATGTATGATAGTTAATCTAATCTAGAATGAAATGTAAATACAATAGATATATGTAGTAGATAAATATGGAAATGACACAAGCAACTATGAAAATGGAAACGTTAAACCCTAGAGTACTAAGAGAGTTATAATGAACTCAGCTGATTAGAGGAGCTCTCTAGACTGTGTCACATAAATTACTGAAGGAAAAGGAAACAAGAACAACTATGCAGAGGTCCTGAAAAGGATGGATCCGAGCTATCTAACTGGACTGGATTTCCTGGAGAGGGATTAGGGCACCTACGTGCACTTGAGTATGTAGTTTGGGTTCCTTGGTCCATGCAAAAGGTTTGAAACTGAGTTTTACAGGTTCATTAGGTGGTCTAAAACCCTCACTGTGTGTTACATTAGATTCGCTGCATTGTACCAGGTGTCGTTAATAATCCAAGATGTATAGAAGACCTGCAAGATACCACAAGAAGTATGAAAACCCTAACAAAATAAGAATGCAAATGAATGGGTCAAACATACCTCAACTCCCACAACATCGGTCTTACTAACTGAGCATTGCACTACATTTTGGACCCAAATGTAGTTTTAGTGTGTGTGTGCATCATGTGCCCTAGGTGCTCTTGTGTCAGTCGTACTTTGTGAAGTAGCGAGAAATAACTAGATGTATAATTTAGTAGAATGGTACATGATATAGACTAAAATCCCTTCCGCTATACTTGTGTGATGCAAATGAACCAGCCTTATCCTTGTGATGGAGCTAATGGATGTAAATGATCTCCAAATAGATGCAACTCTAGGTGGATGATAGTAGTGACTAGTGCTTGGTCCTCATTATGGTCTCATGACTTTATATTTTTAGGGTTCTCTTGATCTAATTTCATAATTAACCTTGAAATGGCTGACCACTAAAAATATAAGAATCTAAAATGGCTAGAAAGTGCCCAAAAAGTGGTAGGAAAGTTAAAAAAGGATCGGGGTACCCCTGTTGGGACCAGGGTTCCAATGGGTGCCCCAGTACTAGCCTAGGAACCCCAATTAGGGATAAAATGATGGAAGATGACTGAAATAAACTGGGCATGCATGCAATGAAGGTCAGGAATGACACTGGAAATTAAATAAAAATGGCCAAAAGACATGGATTAATTAGTACTTTCTTCACTCAAAAACCTTCTAAATAGTAGTATGAGACCGTGACTAAATAATGCCTAAAGTGCATGATTTTTTGTCAACAATCACTCTATCTTGCACACTTTAGGAGAAAGAAAATATATACATGGGTTGATTCTAAGAACTAACATTAGTTATCTAACTCATAGTCTTGTTGTATTTAATTGAAATAGAAGAACAAGTTAAGATTAACTTATCTGAGAACTAGAAAACATCATAGTTCATTAATTAAGTATATATATATATATATCATTAATCAAATGAAATGATACTTCATAATGTAAGATACATCTTTATACAATCCAAAAAACTGACTGAAATGCATACCCTTAAAATTAGAAAGGTAACTCGCTATTTCAAGTATCAATTTTCAATAATCAAGACTAAAGATTTATAACAACCTTAAATTCCTCAATATTTTCCACCATTATAATATCAAAAAATAAATTCATCTATGTACAACAGTTATAATCTTATGGTTGAACTTAGCTAACTCATTACTCATTCCATTATTTTCCTAAGTAAAAAAATCTAAAATAACAGTTATTATTCAAAACAATGAATACACTCACATTCCAAAATAACTATTTAATATTCCTGTAAAGAATTCAAAAGACATAAACCATCATCAAGCTTTAGAAGGAATTCATACAATAACAATTACCTTACTAACTTTCATTTATTAAAGTAAACAGTCCACAAACTTACTTCTCAAGAATAATCATTGATAACATTTAAGAACCTTAATGAACTTAATATCAATCACTTTAATATATACCAATAATTCATAATTCTCAATGATTATTCGCCACTAAACAATAACCAAAACATAAGGAATTAAGGAGTGTTGAGCTATCCGCACATAAGAACTTAGTGTCAATCATCACAACATTTTTTTATGAAACTAATTTACATTCACATAACATTCACTTTGGTAACTAAATGGACTTGATGACTGCAATCTACCAGAGAGATCGAAATCACACTATCACCTATCCCAACCCAAGAAATGTAAAGGTTACAAATATAACAACATAATAAGAACAAGCTCGATATGAGTTATTCCAGCCAAACGAAAAACTCATATTGAGTTTATTTAAACCTTATAGTTTCAACCAAGCTCAAAATCTTAAATCAAACCAAATCTTGTTCTAAATAAAACCCAAAAATGCACAGATTATGAACTCGCATATGTTATCACCCAAATATTATTTTCAATATTAGACTCATCTATTTTCCTTATGAATCAGACCCAAATTGCCAAAATGGCTAAAAATGCAAAACACTCATTTCCCAAGAAACATTGAAGGCCAAATTGAATACAAAAAATAAATCTTACAACTTCAATCAAACCTAGTTTAACTCCAACTTATTCTTTCATTCTCATTATTTTTCTTGTATTAAAAATGAATAATAATTCCCATTATTCAAGAAGCAAAGCTCATTGTTAATTTCTAAGAAAGACATTTATCTGCAAGCTCTATCGAGATTATACAAAAATACCAACATCATGATTCTATATAATTTCCATTCATAATAACTAACCTAGAAAAATAAATCAATACATAATCCATATTTCATAATAGCCACGAAGACCCATTTCTTCCCTACAAGTTCCTACTAATTATTTCCAAGTTCTCATAATAAGTGAAAGAAACAGTCAATAAAAACAAATGTTTTCATAAATTTCACATTAAAAACAACAATAATGAGTGAGAAAAACCCATACCTTTTTCCTGTAAGCTTTCCTTTCAAATTTTCTTGAAAATATAAAACTTCCAATACCCAAAAAAATATCTCCAATAACTTCCAAACAAAAATATTGAATACATATTTTCCATTAAATAGCACTTTTTGATTTTCATGTAGTCGCCCAAAATAGATCTCCATTATTTTCTCCATCAAAACCTAAATGCAACTTTCAGCAGAGCAAAAATGAAACAAAATTGCCAAAATTCAAATAGGGAGAGAGAAGTACATATTTTGGCTTGCTTAGAAATATCTTAGTTCCCAAACGGTCGTGTTTGTTATATTTAATGCCTTAAATGAATGATAGTGCCATGTACTGGCTTCCTTAATATTTGAGATCATCTTCCCTCCAAAATTCATTTACTTGCATGCAATGTGAATAGTCTAAGATCAAGTTAACAATAAACAATAATAAACTATTACCTTCCTAGTGGTGTGTGAACAGATATCTTAGAAATATCAATAAACAATATACATGCCAAACAATATGGTCAGTGGCCATTGTTCCATGCAAATTAATAAACATTATAAAACATTATCTAATAAACCTTGAATTTTCTACGTGGTCTATGACCCATTAAACAATATAAATAATCTAATTCCACATTATTTTCCTAGGATGGTCAATGACCATACTACAACATAATTCAATAAACATTTAATATGGTTCATAAATAATTTAATTCCCCCCTACCCCCATGGTCTATGACCATTTTAATAAAATTAAAACATTATAATTACCTTTTCATTTTTCCATGACCGTCGTTTTACATGCTAAGGAAGATCAAATTCATGGTTAAAAACATTTACATAATATCCATCAAATAATTACCTTCTAAAGTGGTATAATACCTTGTTCTGCATTAACAATGCCAATGAAATGTGATCAACTTGTCTTAATTTGATTAATGAAATCCAAACGGTGGTGTCATGAAACCATTTGTACTCAATTATATCAACATCGTAATCAATGCATTATAACTTTAAACAATGATAAAATCCAAAAATAATGCAACAATACTGGTGGAGTCCAACCAATCGGTCAACATACAACAATGCAAACCAAAAGGTGATCATCAAACAAGTCCACAAATATTAGAAGATAAACATAGTTATATGCTTATGTATACACCTATATACGTATACATGTATATGTTTCCCCACACACACACACACATCTGTGTGTGTGTGTATCTGTATATATAACTATTTATACATACTTATCAATTTAACATTCGTAATTAATTTAATTATTATCAAACATTTACAACGACATAAGATTCATTAAATGTGGGGTGTGACACTACCAAGCTCTCTAAATATTTTTTTAACAAATTCTATCAATAATCCTAAAATTTTATAGTCCAAGATCAATATATAATGAGAAAAAGAGACTTAGATATGAACATTGAAAGGAATATATTATGCCATAAATGACCCTAGAAATGGAAAAGCAACACCCATATAAGCATTGAGAATGTACATTGGGGAATATGAAACCTGCAATATAGTGAGAATCTAAACACATGATAGATTAATGTACTATTTATTTTTCGTATTAAACATCAGTTAAACATTCTATATATATATATATATATATATATATATATATATATATATATATATATATATATATATATATATATATATATATTATATATATATATATATATGAAGTCCAAAGTTCTATCCTAAAACCTTTTCAAAATTTAAATATCATCATTCAAATGAAAATTTAAAAATAGGCCAAATTTTCAAACAATGTTCATGAGATATATGGGATATTTGGGATATTTTCCAATAGATCGTCATTTCAAATATCTTCATTTATTTTATCTATAATTAGAAATTCACATATTAATAAACAACACAAAAAAAAATCGGAAGCACTTTCATCAAATTTCATTTGAAATTTAATCTAAAGAATGTAATTCGATCCTTGCTTTATAGTATGAACTTGTTAGAAAAAGAGTAATTTTGCCCATAGAAAAGTAAAAAATTGTTTGTTTTTTACATGCTTTTATTTTTTAGTTTAGTTTTAGATGTTCTTAAGTTTAGGAAAAGATAATAAAGAAAATAAATCAAAATCTTTGTATTACACAAAAACATGTGTTTTTTAGTTCTATTTTTAAGAGTTGGGTGTTTTATTGTTAGATGAAGCCATCTATTTATTAGAGGCAATTGTAATTGTTTTCATATCAAACACATTCAGAGAGATTGTATTGAGCCGAAGCTCTGGACTAGAAGAAGAAATATATGCATAAAAGTGTTTATCTGATTTTTCAATAATATGTTTTATTTCCAATTCTTTATTTTATTATTGTTAGTTGCTATTTTATGTGCCTAATTTCTACAAATTGGTATCAAAGCGTGGATTTTTTCAGCAAGTTTCTAATTGACAATAGGTTATGGCTTCTATATCCATTCTACATACACCACAATTTACAAGAAAGAATTACGAGTATTGGTCATTAACTATGAAGGAACTATTCATATCCCATGATGTGTGGGAAATCATGGAGAATGGGTACACATAGCCCATAAATGCAGCAACATATAACGCACTCTCACAGGAAGAGAAAGACATTTTGAAGGAATTAAGAAATAAAGACGGAAAATATATTTTCTTTATTCATCAAGCCATGCATGAAAGCATCTTTCCCAAAGTGGCAGTAGCTAGTAAAGAACAAATTGTGTGGGAAACTCTCCAATTTGCGTATCAAGGTAAAGAGAAAGTAAAAACTACCAAGCTACAGTTACTTCATAGAGATTTTGAAAATATGTCAATGAAAGATTCAAATTCCATAGAATCATTTTTTACTTTTTTAGTTGGTTTAGTCAATAAAGTCAAATCTCATGGGAAAAATATTGAGGATAGAAGGATTATTGAAAAAGTACTTAGAAGTTTGCCTACAAAATTTGATCCTTTAGTAGTTGTTATTGAAGAAATTAAGAATCTAAGTCAATTTTCAATTGATGAGTTGCATGCATAACTAATAAATCATAAACAAAGGTTGAGTAGATCACATGCAGTTGTAGATCAATATTTTTCATCACAAGTATTAGGAAATCACAGAAGAGGAAGAGTAAATTTCAGCCCTAGAAGCAGAGGAATAATTTCATCTAGAGGACGCAGCAGTGGTCCATCAAACTCAAGTGGAAGAGGATATATTCAAGAGCACAATCATAATCATTTTTCAGGTCAGATATGGGATAAGTTGCATGTGCAGTGCCACTATTGTAATAAATATGGGCACTATGCTTTTGAATCTAGGAAAAAGTAGTATGATCAGAACAAACAGAATCAAAATCAGGTTGAAAGCTCTACTCCAAGCTCCATGTTTATTGCATGAAAAAATATTTCCGAAGCATCACCTATTGAGTGTAATCTATCACAAAAGAGTCCTAGTGATGTATGGTATTTGTCTTTTGGATGCAGTAATCACATGTCATGTAACTTAGATTTATTTTCTAATTTGGATGAGTCAGTAAAGACAAAAGTTACCCTTGGGAATAATAATACAATGACTGTAAAAGGAAAAGGAACAATCAACATTCTAACTAAAAAGGGGGAGTAGAAGATTATGCGGGATGTTTATTATGTTACAGGTTTGAAGCACAATCTTATGAACATTTTTCAATTTGTACAAAAGGGATACAAATTTTACATTGAAGATAATGAATGTGTGATCCTGGATAAAGCTCCAAGTACCCAGGTGATTTCTAAAGTGAAGATGAACAACAATAAAATGTTTCCTTTGAAGATTATACCAGCCACATTAGGACCTCATACTACATATTAGTTCAGAGCTAAGGAGATTGAATCAGCTTTTCAATCAGTTTAAAAAAATGAATTGTGGTTGTGGCATCTTAGGTTTGGTCATTTAAAATTTGGTGGTTTGAATTTATTGCACAGAAAAATATGGTGAAAGTTTTTCCATTGATTCATAAACCAAATAGATTTTGTGAAGGTTGTATTTGGGGGAAGCAACACAAATATTCCTTCCCAGTTGGAAAAACAAGAAGAACAAGTGCACCACTTGAAATTGTTCACTCAGATTTATGTGGACCAATGTAAACAAATTCTATTGAAGGTTGTTCATATTTTATGAAATTCATTGATGACTATACAAAGAAGACATGGGTGTACTTTTTGAGAGACAAATCAGATGCTTTTTATATATTTCAACAGTTCAAGGATTTAGTGGAAAATGAAAGTGGGTACTACATCAAATTTTTGAGGACGAATAGAGGAAGTGAGTATGTTTCCAATGTTTTAATGAATTTTTTCAAATATCACAGTATACACAAGTAGTTTACTACCAGCTATACACCATAACAAAATGGTGTGGCAGAGAGGAAGAATATAACCATCATGGAGATGGTGAGAAGTATGATGAAGGAAAAGCATATTTCAAATGAGTATTGGGCAGAAGCGATAGCAACTATTTTTTACATCATAAACAAGTGTCTAACAAAAACTATTCGAAACATATTTCCTCAAGAAGTTTGGACTAAGAGGAAACACAGTGTTTCTACTGTGTTTCTCATTTTAGAGTTTTTGGTTGTGTGGCATACACACATATGCTTGATGAGATAAGGAAGAAGTTAGAAGACAAAGGATAAAAATGCATATTCATTGGTTATTCAGATAATACAAAAGATTACAAGTTGTTCAACCCAATTACCAGAAAGGTCATGATTATTAGAGATGTACAGTTTGTTAAAAATGAGGCATGGGATGGAAGTATTGAGAAAATAGTCAATGTAGCAACAGTTATTCCTCATGATGATATAGCAGATGAAAGCATAGAGCAACAAGGTATTGTATCTTCTTTGAATCTTGGACATGCACCACAAGTTGTAGCACAAGCTACACCTCCATCTACATCTAGGAGATCTCCAATATTTCAGTCATCTTCAACTATTTAGCAGACACCACAAAGAACACCAAAAGCTACTCCTTAACTATGAAACAATTCATCATCAGATAGCCCTTTGCAGTAGAAAACAAGGAGTCTTAGTGAGATTTATAATGTTGATACAACTAATACTTTTTCAGTTTTTGCATTATTTTCTCAAGCTGCAGATCCAATATACTTTGAAGAGGCTATAGACAATGAATTTTGGGTTCAAGACATGGATGATGAGATAAACACCATAGAGAAGAATCATGCATGGGAATTGGAATATCTTCAAGAAGGAAAGGACGTGATAGCATTGAAGTGGGTTTATAAGACCATATACACTATTGATGGAAAAGTACAGAAACATAAAGTAGGGTTGGTTGCTAGAGGTTTTTCACAATAATATGGAGTATATTACAACGAGACTTTTGCACCTGTAGCACATTTGGACATGGTAAGAATGGTTTTAGAAATTTCAGCTCAAAACAAATGGCCTATTTATCAGATGGATGTAAAATCAGCATTCTTGAATGATTTTCTTGAAGAAGAAGTTTATGTGAATCAGCTATAAGGTTATGAGATTGAAGGTCATGAAGGAAAGGTATACAGGTTGAAAAACACATTCTATGGTCTCAAGCAAGCACCTAGAGCTTGGTACATCAATGTTGATTCTTATTTAATACAAAATGGTTTCAGTAGGAGCATCAGTGAGCCTACCTTATACATCAAGATCAATGAGAAAGGTAAAATTTTGATTGTTTTTTTTATATTTGGATGATTTAATCATCGCTAGAAATCTATCTACATATTCATTCAAATCAGTTTTGAAGAAAGAATTTGAGATGACATATCTAGGCCTCATGCACTATTTTTTGGGCATAGAAGTTCAAAAATCAGAAGCTGGAGTTTTTATTTCACAAGCAAGGTATGCCAATGATGTTTTGAGGATATTTAACATGTTGAGTTGTAATCCACCACCAACACCTGTTGCAATAGGTTTGAAGTTAAGAAAAGATGATAGTGGATCATTTGTAGATCCAACATTGTTCAAAAGACTAGTTTAAAGTCTCATGTATTTTATGGCCACAAGGCCATATATTATGTATGGTGTGAGCCTCATCTCAAGGTTAATGGAATATCCAAAAGATTCATATTGGCAAGCTAGAAAAATGATTTTGAGATATGTATGTGGAACTAAGAATCATGGAATTTTTTATTCAACATCAGATGAGTTCAAACTCATAGGTTACATAGAAAATGATAGTGCTACAAGTATAGATGATAGAAAAAACACATCCGGCTATGCTTTTCAATTTGGAACAGGTGTAGTTTAACCAACAACAAAGAAGCAACCCATAGTCACATTATCTTCAGCAAAAGCATAATATGTAGCAACAACATGAGCAGCATGCCAAGCTATTTGGATGAGAAGAGTGTTGAAAGATTTGAGACAGAATCAAGAGGATGCTACACAAATTTTTTGTGACAACAATTTAGAAATTGTCCAAAAAACATTTTTTTCACAAGAGGAGAAAGCACATAGACATGAGGTATCACTTCATCAGGGATTTGGTTAACAACAAGGAAATTTTTCTTGAATTTTGCAAATCCAAAGATCATTTTTATGATATCTTTACGAAAGTAATGGGAAATGAAGTTTTTGAGTATTTGAGAACTTTTTTAGGAGTTTGTGATCTGGAATATGTCAGATCTGGAAGTGCACACTCAACTCTAGAAAAATAAAAGATTGAAGGTCAAAATTAAGGGGGAGTGCTAGAAAAAGAGTAATTTTTTTCCTTGAAAAGTAAAAAGCAGATTGTTCTTTACATGATTTTATTTTTGTGTTTAGTTTTAGATGTTCTTAAGTTTAGGAAAAGATAATAAACCAAATAAATCAAAAGCTTTGTATTGCACAAAAGTATGTGCTTTTTGGTTCTATTTTTAAGAGTTGGTGTTTTATTGTTAGATGAAGCCATCTATTTATTAGAGGCAATTATAATTGTTTTCATATCAAACACATTCAAAGAGATTGTATTAAGTCGAAGCTCTAGATTAGAAGAAGAAATATATGCACAGAAGTGTTGATCTAAGTTTGCAATAATATGTTTTATTTATTTTTGTTAGTTGTTATTTTATATGCCTAATTTCTACAGAACTATATAACACTCTAAACTAAGTAGTACGACATGCCATGTATAAGATGCCAACAAATTTTATGAGATAAGTATTCTATGAGCATGCTCGAGCACATCATGGTGGAACATCTAAGTCAGAGACACATAATTGGTTATATATTACATATGTAAGTTTTCAATCAGTGTGGCATATTGACAGCCATTTTCCCCATTGTCGAATATTTTTTTAGAAAAATATATGACATTGCATAATTTTTTATACTGTTAGATGTAGAGTTTGATTTTATGTGGAGGCTCTGAAATAATCATGAGTCTAAAATAGTTTAGGCTACTTAGGTGGTGATGATAATGGAGGGGAAATTGAGTGCATTTCTTCTTCTGATTGGGTTAATATTAATGCACTTATTGGGATGTGGTGCCAAGGTTTTCTTGGACTCCATTATACAATGGATTTTATTGTAACTCCTATTAAATTTGTAGACAACAGAGGGGTTTTTTTGGCATCGATGTATGGAACCTTCAATGTCATGTTTCGGAATCCGTCGTAGGAACCTATTTTACCTTACTTATCCATAATCCAAGGCACTAAATTACTAATGCATGGTGAGATTCATTCATATTGAAGCTTCGTCACATAAATATTATTTTATATCTTCAATATATGTTACATCTCTTTGAACTCATTCAAGAAAATGTAGATAGAAATTTTTCCAAAACCAAACAAATGTAGTCACCGATGATGTGCTACTTCTAAAAATATTTCTTAAACCAAACAAATTTAGTTTATGATAAGTTATTTATAGATTTTCACACAGGTATATGATGTTTTGCATCTACTGATGATATCATTGATGAATTTTAATGTTTACATGTTTTCCTCTCAAATAAAATGATACCAGGGACCTACATAGTACAAAATCCTCTCTAGGGGGTTTTTGTATTAAGAAAAACTTATCAGGAAATATAATTAGATGAGTGTTTGATATGGTTAATTGGAAATACAATATGATGTAGTATCACAAGATCTCTTTTTTATTTATTCTTACTTCCTTTAGCATCTCTTTTTCCATCTATTTGCAATGCTACTAAATTTTCTTCAAAGGAAAATCTCATTCATACACTAGGTACCAAATATATCTATAATGCTAACATATGAAATTACATTTAAAAACCCTGATCACTGAGGAAAACATCGTGGAAAGAAGTATAATGATCTCAATCTAATTCTTTTTGTTATTGTCAACTTGTTTCTAAGTGGGTAGTACATCACATAATGTAATCAAGCAAAATGATGAAGAAGAGTGACAGAACTTAGAAGTAGATGACAACAAGGGAGATTACTATAATTGTGTCCAAATGAAAGTGTAAAGCCACTATGAATTATAGAAATTATGAGAAAGAATATGATAGAAATAAAATGAATATTTATGGCTAAATTATTCAACACATGCAAATACAGATCCAATATGGGTATACATCAAAAAAATATGTGATAAAGAATAGGTAGGAAAAGAACCAAAGTTCCTACCTAGTACTTTTTTAAATCTCCTTAGATTTCAACATTGTTTAGTAGTTGTTCTTTTAGAAAGATAAGGTTTTTGTTGATAGAATTAAAAACATTGTTCAAGAAAGCATGAGTAACTCTAGTTACAGCTTCCCACTTTCTACATGTCTAAAATTCTTCTTGATTCCTGATTGGCACATATGAAAATGCTTTAGTACCTACATTGTTATTTTATGTAGCCACTATTGGATTTCCCATATTTGTTTCAACCAAAAAACTCACGACACTTGTATACATGAAGGCATTATATAACAAAGATTTTTTTTCCATGGACGTTAAATTCCTCCATTAGGTTTCATAACACACACACACCTAAAACTATAACAAAAACACACACATGGCTGCTAACAATATAACACCGGAGGAACACAAGAATTGGAAATTATTTATTTTATAATATTCAAGAAAAATAATTTGCGATTATAAAATTATTTGTGAAAGAGTATAGATCAATTATTTATTTTCCTTTTTCTTGTTGATGTGTGTCAATTTGAGTATTCTATTATCCATTATTTGGGGCGGGGGGGGGGAGGGAATGATGATAGATCCATAATTTTGTCTTTTTTTAAAAGAAAAACTTTATATTATGAATTGTGAAATTCTTAAAGATCTTTAATACAGATTAAATTTGGGATATGTCTAACTAAAACTATTAATTACACAATGCAAGTTTTAAATATGGAGTCTTTACGAGTAGAGGAGACTAAATATCTAGTGTAGAAGATAGTAGATAATCAAAACATCATCCTTGAAGTTCAAAAAAAATTGGATGCAATCCAAAAGTCTGAGACGACATTCATGGCCACTAAGAACCAAACTATTGGCTAAAAAACAAAAACACTCATATGGCTACTAATAATTATATAGCACCGGTGGAACACAAATTATTTTTTTTGTAATCAAAATGCAGAAAGGAGATGGAATGGATGAATGAATGAACTTAATTAATTTTTCACGTGCACCAAATATTTCGTTGCAGTGTGCATACAGCAAAAAACATTACATCATCCTTCCTCAAAAGTGTGCTTTTGGCATACCTTCTAATGAATTCTGGTGTTTCATAACATTTTGAGGAGGAATTGATTATTAACATGAAAATAAAAAATATAAATTTGAAATTGCTCTTCTTATAATATAAAACAATTACAATCCTTCATATAGTATGTAGAATCAAGCTACAGCTTGAATAAAATAGAGCATAAAATAGAATAAGAAAAAATATTGGAGAATAGAGCACTAAAGAGGAGAGAAGAAGCTTGAGTTTCACTTCTTGTTACTTACCAAACAAATTACAAATGCCTCACATATATATAGGACTTACATACATCTAGAGAAAAAAACACAATAATGAAATTACAAATGTCCAACTACCATTATTGAATAGCATCACTTTTTCTATGCTTTAATAAAGTACCATTCATAAAGTAGCTTTAATAAAGTAGAAATAATTATTCTAGATACTGACTTTTTCTAAATTGATAGTAAAACAACTTTAATAAAGTCACTTTTATAAAGTAGAAATTATTTCTAATACTCCCCCTTAATTTCTACCACTAACTATGCCTAGATTATATCTGAGATATTCAAAGGTATCTTTCACTAAGGCCTTAGTAAATATATCTGCAATCTGATCTTGTGACCTATAGAATTCCAAAAATATCTCTTCGTTATTAACCAGCTCTCTTATAAAGTGATACCGAGTATCTATGTGCTAGCTTCTTTTTTGAAATACAAGATTTTTGGAGAGAGCAATCACAAAATTGTTGTTGCAGAAAATTTTGATGGCTTCTTCCTAAGTATGCTTCAAATATTACATCATCCTTCTCATCCACATAGCTTGACAAGCTGCACCTATGGCTGCAACATATTCAACTTCAGCTGATGAAAGAGTAATAATGGGATTCTTATTTGATGCCCAAGAAACAACACCTATTTCAAAATGAAAAGCATAACCTGAAATGATTTTCGTGTCATATATATTACCTTCACAATCACTATCAGTGTATCTAAAAATTTTGAATTCTTCTAAATTGGAATAAAATATTACATAGTTCTTTTTTCTACTGACATACCTCATAATTGTTTTACCTGCTTCCCAAGGTGAGTCTTTGGGAGACTCCATGAACCTTGAAATCAAACTTACACCATACATGATGCCAAGCCTTGTGGTTGTCAAATACATGAGGATACCAACAAGCCTCTTGAATAGTGTTATATTAACAACTAATCCATTATCCTCTTTACTCAACTTTAACCATGTTTCCACTGGTGTTGGAGTTGCCTTATAATTTAAAATATTAGATCTTTTCAAGATATCATTAGCATATTTTTTTGTGAAATAAATATGCCATCTTCATATTGTTGGACTTCAATGCCCAGAAATTATCTCATGAGGCCTAAATCTGTCATCTCAAATTTACTTTTCATAGCAGCCTTAAAAAAATCTATAGAAAGATCACGATTGAAAATTAAATCATCCACATACAAGCATATGATTAGAATTTTACCTTGTTCATTGATTCTAATATATAAAGTGGTCTTAGTGCTACTTCTTTGGAAACCATTATGGATCAGGTAGGAACCAATCTGGTTGTACCAAGCTCTAGGAGCTTGCTTAAGTACATAGAGCACCTTATTCAACTTTTAGACCTTGTCTTCATGTCCTGGAATTTCATATCCTTGTGGATTTTCTGCATACACTTCCTTATCTAAAAAAACATTCAAAAATACAGAATTAACATCCATTTGATATGCATGCCATTTTTTTTTAGAATTAATGGCCAAAACAATCCTTAGGGTGTCTAACTGTGCAACTAGAGAAAATGTTTCATTGTAATCTACTCCACGATGTTGTGTGAAACCTCTACAAACTAAGCTTTCCTTGTGCTTTTGAATTTTTCCATCAGCACTATGTTTTGTTTTATATATCCATTTCACACTGATTACATCTTTTCCTTCAAGAAATTCAACTAAATTCCAAGTTTGAGACTTTTCGATAGAATCAATCTCTTCATTCATAGTTTGTAACCCAAATCTCATCATTTACAGCTTCTTCAAATGACGATGGATCATCCAATTGAGAAAACAATGCAAAAACAAAGAATACATTTGAAGTATCAACATTATAATCATTACCATATATTTCGTTAAGTCTCTTTGTTTTCTGTTGCATTGGACTTAGTGAAGTCATATCATCCGGTGAGGTAGATGGACTTGCTCCAGGAATCTCTCCTGATGAAGTTGATGTTGTTGTCCTTTTTGGTGGCTATTGTAACCTTGGTGTGGAATGAAGTCTTTAAGATATCCTACCTACAGATTAAGGTGTAGCTTAAGCTATAACTTGTGTTCCTCCTTGTGTTACAATTTCTTCATCCACCATGTCATCATGTGGAGCAGTTGTTGTTATACTCATTGTCTTTTCTATGTTACCATCCCATGCTTCATCTTCAACAAACTGAACATCTCTATTGATTATGACTTTATTTCTAATAGGATTGAACAACTTGTATGCTTTTTTATCTTTAGAATACCCAAAAAAAAATGCATTTCTCACCTTTAATGTCCAATTTATTTCTCAGCTCATCAGGTACGTGTGCATACACCACATAACTAAATACTTTGAAGTGTGAAACACTTTTCTTTCTGTGTGTCCATGCTTCTTGAGGAATATTATTTCTGACACTCTTCGTTGGGTACCTATTAATGATGTAGACAGTATTTGGTATTGCCTCAGCTCAATACTCATTTAGAAGACGCTCTGCTTTCAACATACTTTGAGCCATTTCCATTATGGTTTGATTTTTTCTCTTTGCGAGGCCATTTTTTTGTGGTGTATATCTAGCAGTTAATTGCTTTTGAATTCCATGTTGTCTGCAAAAAATCATAAATTCATTTGAAATATACTCACCACCTCTGTCAGTTCTTAAAACCTTGATGTAATAACCACTTTTTTTTTCACAAGAGCTTTAAATTGTTGAAAGTATGAAAAAACATTAGACTTGTGTCTCAAAAAATATACCCATGTCTTTCTTGAGAAATCATCAATGAAAGTCAAGAAATATGTGCAACCTCTTATTGTAGGTGTTTGCATTGATCCACTTAACTATGAATTCATGATTTCAAGTGGTACTTTTTCTCTTATTGATTTGCCTACAGGAAAACTCTATTTATGTTGCTTTCCCAAAATGCAACCTTCACAGATTCATTCTGGTTTTTCAATTAATGGAAAACATTTCACCATATTCCTTTTATGCAACAAATGTAATGCTCCAAAATTCAAATGCCCAAATATAAAATGCCAAAGCCAGGATTCATATTTAACAACTCGCTAAAAAACTTTTTTTGGTTTTTCAATGTTTACCTCTGTTACTTTGGACATACCTTCAGAATGTGCTTTGGAGATAGGTTGATTTTATTTTAAGGTTACTCTAGAGCTTTCTTTGGAGTTGAACTATATGGCTTCTCTGGAATGTGCCAATTTATTTTCCTGAACAACTTAGATTGTGTTTCTTCTCATAACCGATCTTATCTTCAAAGGAAAAATTTGATTGCTAGTTATCTGTACTTTAGCAATCAACTTATTACTAGGAAATATATAAAAAAAAACACATTCATTGTTTTCAAGATAGACCTTTTGAACTAATTGACCAATACTCATTAGATTTTGTTTCAGACCAATAACATAATAAACATCATTAATTACCATCTTCTCCCCATTTTTATATAGAATATCAATTGTCCCTTTGCCCAAAACAGTAACTTTGTTGTTATTTCCAAGAGTAACATAAGTTTGTACTAACTCGTCCAAATTGGAAAACAAATCCATATTTCCTACATATGATTGTTACAACCAAAAAATAAGTACCAGATATCACAAGGGATTTCTTGGATAACATTACATTCAATAGGGGAATTTGTAACCATTGTTTTAGGAATATTAGTACACACAATAAACATTGGCCTTGTTGGGGTGCTCACTAAATGATTTTGTTTGTATTTATTTTGATCGATTTTTTTTTTCCTAAACTCGTGTGGATAATGCCCAATTTTTTTACAATAGTGCCATTAAATATGATACTTTTCAACTCTTTGACCATAGCGTTATGATATTGACCTCTTCTGGTTCTGTTTCCTAGATTGGTACTATGTCCACTTGTAGGATAATTTCTTCCTATGCATGCTCTAGTGAGATTTTTTACCTATTCAACGTATTCTCATGATTTATTAGAGATGCATGTAACTCATCAACAAAAAACTAGATCAGATCTTTGGTTTCTTCTATGGCCACAACTACAGAGTCAAATCTTGTAGGGAGACTCCCGAGTATTTTCTCAACTACCCTCTTGTCTTCAATATTCTCTCCATGATATTTTATCTGATTTACTAACCCAACTATATATGTGAAAAATGATTCTACAGAATCTAATTCTTTCATTGACATCGTTTCAAAATATATTTTAAGTAACTATAGTTTAACAGTTTTAAATTTTTCCATGCCTTGATAAGTCACTTGAAGGGTATCCCATGTCTCCGTTGCTTTCTTGGATTTTTCCACTCTATGAAGAATGATTTCATGCATATCTTGATGTATGTTGAAGAGGTTTTTTCCATCCTTTTTCCTCTGCTCCCTCAAGAGATCATTATCATCTTATGTGAGAGCGTTATAAGCTTCCTGATCAACTAGCTTTGCATACCCATTCTCTACAATTTCCCACACATCCTGTGATCTAAACAAGGATTTCATGGTCAATGACCATTATTCATAATTTTTACTTGTGAAAATGGGGGGTTTGTAAACTTGACAGGGATGCACCAGATGTGGAAGCCATGGTTGTTGGAAGAAAACACTATTTCACAAAATGTAAACTGAAGAGAGTATGTCAATAGCCTCTTTCAAATATTAACTCAAGTTATTGAAATCCACAAAACACAAACAACATGCACTGTAAGGTAATAATAAACTCCAAACCAAGCCTACAAATTTCTCCAAATCAACTGCCACTTTAGCACCAAAAGCCACTTAAATTGATTTTCTTAGAGATTTGGTTCTTGTTTCTAGTGATATCTCCACGCTTTGCTTCAAATTGATCTTCCCATCTCTGATACCACTTTTTAGAATCAAGGTACAAATTGAATGAAATAGAAAAAATATGAGGTAAATAAAATAGAGCATAAAATAGAATAAGAAAAAATATTGGAGAATAGAATACCCAAGAGGAGAGAAGTTTGAGTTTCACTTCTTATTACTTACCAAACATATTACAAATGCCTCACATATATATAGGACTTAGATACATCTAGAGAAAAAAACACAATAATGAAATTACAAATGTCCAACCACCATTATTGATTAGCATCACTTTTTCTATGCTTTAATAAAGTAGCTTTCATAAAGTAGCTTTAATAAAGTAGAAATAATGATTCTAGATACTCACATTTTATAAAGTGATAATAAATAAACTTTTATAAAGTATAAATTATTTCCAATATGGTAAACAAATTTCAAACAAATTTAGGATTGTTTTTTTAATTGTAATTTTGAGACGTATTGTTGTTCATTTAAAAGTATTTAAAAACTTAAAAAAAATTAGCTCATCAATTGCGATGGTAATTTGAACTTCATAGACTATATGTTAGAAATTTTCAAATTCATGTTGTCACATTTAAATAATTTCATTTTGTAATTAAATATTTCAACAACAAAATCACATTAAATGTATTTATATCTGCATTTATTTTTTATACTAGGTAAAATTGATGTGAGTATCTTTTCATATTCAAATTATTATTATGTAAATGATGTTTTTTTGTTGTAACAACACATGCGTTGTTAATTGTTTTATTGTTAGTTTTGTTAGGCATAAAACCATGAGGAGGTATGAGAAATGAATAGGGGGGAATGATGATAATAGAGGCCAAACCCAGTCAATGCTAAACAAACATGAGTTTGGCACATCACCATATTATCACTTTATTATGTCATTTATTATTTATTATAGTTGTAAATGATTTTTTATTTAAATTATAAAATAAATCAATAATTAATTTAATTATAAATAATTTAGAATTAAATTATATAATTCTTTTAGTTAAAAATAAACCAGAGGATTTGAAAGGGGCCCTCTTTTTTACAACCAGTTAGAAGAAATTCAATAAAACTTGTCAAGGACAAATATAATAGAATCTAAGAAGGAAATACCATATATTAAACCTTCCTAAATGGTCAATAACAAATCATCTAACCAACACAATTCTAAAAAAGAGAAATTGTCCCAAAGTGAAAAAAACCAATACAACCATGAGTCACCATTGCGATGGTTATCCATCAGGCATGATCGAATTCAACGTGAACCTGCACAATATATTGACCATCTCAATCAATCTTGAACTCGACCTCAAACCCACGACCTTCGCGTCCTAATTCACATGCCCCACCATCCCACTATACATTCAAGTTTGAAAGAATACAATGTCTATTAAATTTAGAAAAATACAAATGGAACTTCAACGAAAAATGAAATAGTCATATTAAATTTTAGGAGTGCCCTAGACAATACTTGGAGTGGACACGCTATTAGTACCCAAATTTATTCTCCCTTAGGTGCTGAGCAACATCACAGATCAATCAAGATGCTTAGAGATAGACGAATCATAATATAAGTCATTTTGTAGTTGGGGATGAAATTCAGCTGACTCTTTGTCACTCAAACGTTGGAAAAAATGGATAACACCATATTAAGGGTTTGATCCAACCTCACTACTTTAGGTTGTGCCTTCAACCAGGGTAAGAGGACCCATTATGTAACCTATATTGATGAAGGAATATCAATAAATCTTTCTTTGCATAGTTTTCAGGATGACCTTGAGAAAATATGATCAATATACCACAATCTAACTCTCATGAGTTGTCACTTCTAGAGAATGGAGATATTTTATATACAATGTTCAGGTTACTAGAGACATTAATTGAAACCTAATTGTTTCTACATATTTTGGCATTGGAATTTGTTCATTTATGGACACACTGTACAAACAGGGGTAGTTCTTGTAGAATTCATCGTTTAATATGTTTTTTGGTGGGAAGTTAGGAAGGATAAAGTTGATTATATCATATCTTTGAGAACCTTTAAAAAATACTAGAAAAATTACAAGACATAATGCTTTGAGATAGCCAAAATATTCCTTCAACTAGAAGGTGTGTAATAATGGAAGACCAAAGGTGAATGATTTCATACATTCTTCAAGAATTCAACACAAAGGATCATGTTAAAGACTCAATTAAACATTAGAAATCCCTAGTTCATCATGCCTAAGATACACTCATAGACTAACAAATAATCTTTGTCAACATAATGAAAGTAAAGTGATTTTAAATTGTTTATTTGCATTACAAGATGAAATCTCTTCTCATAATGAAATTGCAAATGCCATAATGCTAACACACAAATGAGATCTTGTGTGACTTATAGAGATTCTAACATAAGATTGCAATAGGAACAAGAAAAACTATTTGAAAACATTCTGAAATGAAGAAAACACAATAATGCCCATGATCAACATAGATTAATTCAAGACTTATTAAATTCATCAGCTGGGGAAAGTTACATAACAATCTTAGAGCTCATCAATGGTTGTACACTTGCAACCAGCTTGACATGATTAAATTTAAAGGCATGGGAAATAAATGGGTTTCTCAGACGGTTTCTCAAGAAGATGGTTTTCTCAAACTTTTTCATAAAGATTAAAAAAAACCCCTACTTTCTTATCACTTTTACATGCTTTTATATGACCCTTTTCAATTCAAATATTTTTCCCCCAAAAAACAAGAATATTCAAGGGAATACTTCTTTGTTACATGTTCATTCTAAAATGGTATTCATGTACTTCATCTTGTACTACCAGGTGTTTAAAACATGAGTCATTTTGACAGGCTCCACTTGTATCTGATTGGGATGTCTGGTTATTGCTTTTAACACGTTACTTGAACCATCCCCCTCAGATCTTGATTAATTAATCATCTCAAATGATCACTGAGTGTTTCTAGATGTTTGTTGACATGACACACACCTACTCTCATCTCTTAAAAACTTTCTCGGGCTCAGTGCACTTCACTTTTCATCTTATTGGCTTAAATGCTATACATGATGTCTGTTAAATCATCATGATTTACCAGTTCTACTCGTTTATAATTTCCTTCAGTCTTTAAATTTCCCTTGTGCAAACTGAGCAAGATCCCTCTTACCTCAGGGGAAAGATTTTTTCAAATTGAAATATGTGTCTCCTTTGGGCTATAAAACTCAGTTTTGTTTCTTTGCAATTATGTATTTCTTTCATAACTCTGAGTATAGAAGATTCTAGTAGGAGAAACGGAAAAGACACTCATGGCACACATCCTGAAGGAGATTTCCTTGGAATATTTGAATCATATTTTCAACCTATGTGGCCTAGATGAGGATTTTTTTAGAGCCTTATTTGAAGTGGAATGTGCAGGAGACACCAAAGTACCATTGACATATCAACGGGTCAGTATAGCACTTTTAACTAGGTTTATCAGAATCAATCCTATGTTCACCTCCTTCCAAGTCATGTATTTCCATATTTTTAGATGGGAGAACATGAAAATTCCTGAGGATTTGAAAGATATTGGTTTAAAGGAGGCCTCAAGTCTCTAGGAAGACTAGTTTTCAATGTCCCTTTTTATGCAATGAAGAGTTTGTTTCAAAAGAAATCCCTAAGGAGTCATACATATTGTATGAAAAAACCTCCATTGATACAGTGCCTTCCATCTCCAACAAAGGGAGTGAATTGGAGAAGAGGGTTCAATTCCTAGAAAATAAATAGGAAGAAAATTTTCCCTTGCCATCATGTCCATTATCAGCATCATCCTTGAGCAAGAGGAAGGATGAAACACACACTTATTCTCCTATCATCATCTTGGATGGAGAAGAGGACCAATCTATCTCTTCTCACCATTCAAGGGAAGAACTTTATTTAGCTCGAGATAGCAGAGGGCATTTTGTAACTCGGCTATCCACGTGTTTGATGCATTGTGCCCCTCATTCTAAATGGGAACTTCGAGGTCCTCAACTAATTCCTTCTCCAAGGGAAAATATTCCCTTTTCCAGGAAGTGGGAAACAGGAACCAGTTCAAAACCTCTCATTTCACCTAGTCACCAACCTTCAACATCTGACCCTCTCAACACTTCAAACACCCCTCTTCATGACAATTCTAGCACGTCGACCCTTCACAAGAGAAAGGGGAAAAAAACTTTCTTTTCAGGTGGTCAAGACCTCCTGGATTGGGTACCATCCCATCAAAATAAAGTTGAGCTTGAGGAAATTATGGGTTGTCCTAGGATGACCTTGGAGTCATTAATAGGTATGGGGATGTCTAAGGACCTGACAAGGTCGATTATCTTTATACAAACAGCACGAGACTCCGATGAGTTTGTACCTAGGAAGCAAAAACTTTTGAATAGACTTCCCCTACTGAGGGGAAGCTATAAAGTAGGATTAAAGGATGTTTAAGTATTATTCTCTTTCCACTATTTTGACCTCTGATGTATGTACATCTCTTTTTTGTCATGGGAAAGGGCCCCTATAGAACCCTATCTTATTTTTTGTTCAAATTGCAATCAATACAAGTATGTCAATAGTTCACATATCTTTTCCAAATGTATGTGAGATTTTAATCAAATCTATTATGAACTACTACATTTTTTACTTTCAATTGAAACAAAGAAATAGTAAAAATTCAAAGAGATAACTACATTTAATGTAGCAAAAACATCAATTCATAGTATCAGTTCAATGAAGTATGAAAAGAGAATATAAAATGAGGAAGAGAGTGTTCAAGCATGTTCCTCTTCTTTTGTATATGTAGCCTCCTTCTCTTCATCCTTTTCCTCTACATCCAACTCCTCTGGCAATCTGGCCACATAAGCATCATATCTTCTAAAAAATTCCTTCATTTCATCTTCATCTGGTCCCTGGAGGTGATGGAAAATCAATTTTTGTCTTGATACTATGTCCAAACATTAAACCATTTTCTTCTTGTATTCAAATGGCCTTGCTTTCAACTCCTCAATCCTATTTTCAATTTTCATCATTTTTTCAATAGTGTCATAGGAGAAGTCATCTACCTGGATATTACTTTCAAATGAACTAAGTAAGAAATCCAATTTTAAATCCCCATAACTCTTTTTAAATTTATCCACCACCATGTCTTCTAGCCTTCTATCAATGGCATAAAGTAAATCATCAACCCAGTCCTTCTTGACTTCAATTTTTTTCTTGATTTCTTTTAGGGTATCCAATTTGATCTTTGTCAGCTCTTCAAGAGCATACTGGCTCCCTTTGTGCTCTATTGGTATGATGTCTTCTTGCTCAACCAGTTCCTCATTGATCCTTGTTATACGGTCAAGCTTGGGGAGAATTCCTTCTAAGTAAAAGATCTCATTATCACATTCTTCAATTACTCCATCAATTTCATCTAAGTGACTTTTGAGATCTTCATATCTTGTCCTTGCTTCAGTGATAACTTCCTTTCCCTTCTCAGTTAATCACCGAACCCAAGTGTCCACTGCTTGGACCTTTTTAACAACACTATTCAATTTTTCCATACCTTTGAGGGTGTTCACAGAGGCACCTGATAGTTCTTGACTGGTTTTCCCTATCAGATGTTGAAAACATGAATTTAAGGCTCTAACTTGCTCCTTAAGTTTTTTCTTTGTTATTACATCCTCATCTATCTTTTTTAGAATACCGGCTACAGCTTCAGACACTCCCTTGTTTAGTTGTTCCCTTGATGGTTTACCCAAGGGGATGACCTGAATACTGTAATCATCATCAGTTATATATTTTCTTGTCTTCCCCTCAAAAGGGGTTACTATTTCCAAAGTTCTTACCCCAGATGAATCAATAAGGGTTCTTGTGATGGTTCTGGCTTTCTTTGGGGCTCTTATTGCCTTTGGAAAAGACAAGGTAGTGAGGTCAACTACTTGAATAGGAAGGGTTGTTTCTTCACTTAACATTAATTCACTAATCAAACCCTTCCTCAAACTTGTTTCAGCCTTTGTTTCTTGCAATCCTTGCTGGATTTTGTCAGGTACAACTATCATCTGCATGGATACTTCTTACTCCTTTTGTGTCAATATTTATGTCTTCTCTAGAGCACTTGTCTCAATCTGAGTTGTTGATTCCTCTAGATGCTTCTCCTCCTGCCTTGGCATTTCAATTTGGTCATCCTTAACCTGATTAGCCTCCATTTTCAAAGGGCCCTCCTTTGTTGTTTCTTCAGCTGAAAACATAGTGGTATGAACTTTCACTTCATTTCCCTTTTGTATTGAAAATTGGGCAATGGGCTCTTTTTCTCCCATGACTGACTGAGTTACCAAATCACTATCCTCTTTTCCAAGTGGCACCTCAGGAAATGTTATGGTAGGTTGATCTAATGGAAATGGATCCACACTCCCCATTGAAAATTGTGATTCTCCACCAATGACAATTTCTTCATCAGTAATTAAGTCTTGTGCCATTTTAAGTTTATCTTCAAAAGACATTTTTTTCTTGGTGAACGTTATCACTCTCAACCACCTTAACAGGAGTGGGCACAATATCTTCTACCATTAATTCAATATCCATATCCTTTTCTACCACTAGTTCAGATTTGCTTGATACCGAAAATAATTGTTCTGTGAAAGAAGTTCATGTGTTTTGAACCATCTCTTCACTTGTCAGCACATGAGTATCTCCTTCTGATCCCTTATCCTTTTCAATACTACCTATTGGTGTTAACAATGGTTCCTCCATGGATAACTTGAGCTTATCCAACATAGAAAATCCCTTAATAGTATTTAAATCAATCACCTCAGTTTGCATATTTTCAAATTTATTCATTTTTTGTACTGGAGGTGTATTAATATCTCTAACAAGTAGAGCTTTAGGAATGTCCATACCTGAGGTAAAAAATTGGTTATCCACTGTATTGACTACAACATCCCCCTAAGGAACTGAACTTTGAGTGTCCTTTACTTCTTTCTCCACAAAGAATGAATGAGGGATTAGAGGACTTGACTGCCCCATACTTGGCAATGGTATGTCTTGTTGTTTCTAGTCATTATCTGTTCTTTCCACTTTTGGGGGATCAATTACCCCATATCTATGTTTGAATTTCTTTGGTGTATGGGAACCTACCCTCACCAGGACTTGTTGATGGAAAATTTTGGGCTTCTTGTGTGCCCTTTCAAACTTCATCAATTCAGGTGGTGCCCTTTTTTCCTCTTTGTGCTGCTTGGGCTGACTATGACCACTTGTGATAGTTGCACTCATTAACTTCTCAGTACTATGTTACTCTGGCACAACATTTGGGAGGACCACATGTGAAGCTAAACCCTTTCCCTTTTCCTGGAGTGGCACTTGCAGGAGTAATTGGGGCATTTTCCATGGATTTCAAGAGCATTCTTTCCGTTTTCTTCCTGAGGGCAGACATGGAAGTACCTATCTCACTTGTGGTTGTTGTCCATTCATTGATAAGCCCAGCAGTAGGCCTTCTGGAGGGAAATAAAGGATATTTTCCTCCTAATGGGTCAATCTTATCAGCACCCTCCCTCAGATGTGGGAGATCATCATCCAAGTTTCCAAGACTTCTGAAGTGATTTAGAATCTTTGTGTTCTATATTGATAGGTCAATGTTTATCTGGGTCAACCAAATCACCGTTCTCCTCATGAAATCATGTTATCCTTATATAAGGATCATCAGATTCTTCCTCATCCCAACTTGGGGGAGCTATGGGTTGACTTTCTACCTTCTGATCAATATAGAATTTACTTACTGTATTTAAATCATCAACAAGTCCTTCTGGAATGATGAAAACCTTGAAATCCACAACTTGTGACAAAGTCATCCTTGAAAAATCTCTCAACCTAACATCTTCTTCATCTCTATAATTCATCCAATAGTCCTCAAAGTGAGGCTCATGCTCAAAAGTATTAGCCACATTGTTAACCACCCACCGAATGTCATAATTAGGCCTAGCTACAAATGTCTCCATGGCCAAGCTCTTCATTTCTTCTCCAATCAATCTAGATTTTATAATGGAGGGCAAAGAAAACTTACCAATTCTAATAGGGAATTTAACATTCATTTTTGTGCCTCCCAGCAATTAGCTTGTGCACAGGCACTAATTTCCTTGCCAATTCGCATAAACAAAGCTTGTCATCCACATACCTTGGCAACTTGAAAGGTTTTCCTTCAAAACCACTAACTCTGATGTAAGTGAACTTCTTGTATTGAATGAAGTAACATCCATACTCCATAATTACTTGCCTTGCATGCTCAGAAATTCTATACTGCCCCCATTCTGGTTTGAACAAGAAAATAATTGGTGCAATGAAAGCATCATTTACTAATCTGATATTTCCACTCAAATTAGTTAATTGCAATTGGGGAAAATTTTCATGCATTGGGCACTGTTTAACATCAGCTTGTGTTGATAATTCCAAGAAATGCCTGTGCTAAAACATTATATACCAAATAAGTCATCATATAAAACTCCAAGTCTGTAGTTTCCCCCATTTCAATTTTAGCTGCCAGGGTGGCCATATGACCATGAATTACATTAGAAACGAAAGTAGCCCAACAAATATCTCCTTTTCTTTCCAAGATAATCCATATGTAGATGGGCATCCATTCTTTAAATTCATTTGTAGTCTCTAAACCAACCATATGACTCAAGAGCACAATGATATCTTCAAATTCTTCAACGAATTTAACCCTAACCAGTATTGTAGGGATTTTGGCAGATGCCTTTCTATCTGTAAGGAGCCATTTTGTGTTTATCATCTTTGCAAATTCCTTCTTTTTTACTTCATAATCCTCCAAGGCAAGTTTGATACCAATAGTAATGGGGTTTGCAATTACAGGTAATTTCAGAATTACCCTTATGGCTGCTAGTGTTAATGTCAACACCACATCCCCACTCCCATCTAATACCTCTCTCTTCTCAAAGTCATAATTCATCGTGTAATACCATACTAACTCTAGGCATTGGAAAAAAAGTGGAATAGCACCTGCCAAGGCAATACAACTATCATGAATTACCTTCAAGGATTCACTCATGTGGGCACTACTCAATCATTGACGAAAATCATTCAAGTCGGCATTCATCAAGTCTGTATCTGTTATCCTGTCGAGGTCACTTGTGACCCCCGACATACTCAAGGAAGAAAATGACATAGTCTTCATTTAAAAACCCTAACTTTACTTCAACCAATTTTCCAATGGAAAAAAACACAAAACATAGGAGTTTCAAACTCTTACCGGTTTTCTACAGGTGCCTGAGCAATTCCGATTCTAGATGGTAACTTTCACACTTTTTTGGTTCACAAATTGAGCCCCACAATATTTCAAAAGCACCTCATAGATAAAAATAATGAAAGATCATCAAATTAGCAATAAAAGATTAATATATTTGCATCCCCCAAGGTCCTTTGTTTACAATAGGAGCATTAATGGTGGCATAATTAAATGCATTGCTTTACAACTGTTAACTCTATTTTTTGCAATTTTGAAATTGGGTCATCCACATGGAAAAGATCTTAGTTGAGGTGGGCCTGGGGGGCCTTTTGCATTTTATGCCACTCAGAGGAATTGTGTGCTTTTAAACATTTTGGCCCGCCCACCCGCTTTCAATATAGGTTTAACACGTGGCTTTCCTAGGGCACTGGCGGAGTCGCAGCTCATTTTTACACCTTTTTACCTTTTCAAAACAAAAGTTGAATTTTCCAAAATACCTCTAGCGACCTACCCTCCCATCTTTGATGTAGACTCAACACGTGGCTTTATCTGGGCACTTGCGGGGTCACGCTTCACTTTTATACCTTACTCCTTTTTTCAAAACAAGGCTAAAAGTTCCAAAGTCCTCTGGTGACCCACCTCCCCACTTTTAACTTAAAAAATGGCCACGTGTCCATTTACAGCTCTAGGCATTCCTTTTACACTTTTACACCTTTCACCATAATGCCTCAAAATTCCAAAAGGTCCCGCCTTCCTGCAACCACTTGTCTTATGACACGTGTACATCTTCAAGGTCAAAGTAAGAAATTTTCTTCACCACTTCATATTGTTGAATAGCCAATTAGAAATTATCGAAGCCATGGGACCAATTTGGCATTTTTTACAAATGTAACAAAAGTGACATGTTCACCAAAGAGACCCATCGTCGTGCTTCCAATTAAAGATGACCACATGTCCACGGATGCTGGGACAAAAATAAAAAAGAAGGCATGATCATGGAAAATAAAAGAAGGGGAAAACCCATCATCTATGACCAAACAACCAACAGGTATGCATGGAAAGAGAAACTGCAACCAACACAGATCTCAATGGGATTCATGCCCATAGAGAAGGTTTTAATGAAGACAACCCGATAAATATAAAACTTCATGCATCCAAACAGGAAGATAGATATTATTTCAAACCACGCAGACTAAAAAAATCTGGTCCAAAAGGGGTGAGGTTAAAACTAAGCACCAACATTGGCTCTAACTTGGGGATGGGCACTCCCAGCGAGTGCCACAAGAACAACATAATACAAAGACAACAGACCATGTGCCAAAAATCCATTGGGCCATAGATTCAAGAACCAACCTCAAAAGAAAATTAAAAAAACCAACCTCCCAAGATCAAACTGAGAAACCAACAAAAACTGGTCACCAGGGACCAGGAGAAACTGAAACATAAAAATGTGAAAACAAAACAAAAACAAAAGACTATACACTGTACAATGATGCGTACCTTGATTCTGAGAAATCAATCAAGGAAATGTTTCAAGTGCTTTCCATTAACATGAAACTCAAGCAATTCCCCATCTAATTCTTTTAGGAAAAAAGTGTGCTCGCCAATCCTAATATCAATAGAATAAGGGCCCATCCATAATGCGTCAAACTTTCCATGTTTTCCCTTATCCTCATGTCTTGTATCCCACAATAGCACAAGATCTCCCACACTGAAATCTCTTGGAGTTACCTTTTTATCAAATAATTTCTTCAATTTCTCCCTGAACTTCACATGTCTTTGGTGGGATTCTCTTCTCTCTTCATCTAATTCAACAATTTGATTAATACGAGCATCATAGGGACTGACCTCCTGGTCCTCCAATTGTTGGATAAATTGGTAAGAAGATAATTGCATATGCAAGGGAAGTAGAGCTTGAGTTCTATACACTAACTCAAATGGACTTTTTCCAATAGCTCTTTTGACAGTAATTTTACCAGCCCAAACAGAAAACTTCAACAGCTCATCTCACTTTCATTTGTTTAATTCTAAGGTCCTTATCTTCAACAAATTCTTGTTGCTTGATTATGCTTTTCCATTACCTTGGGGATTATAATTTGAAGCATATGCTAAGTTGATCCCATACTCATGACACATGGCTACCAAAGGTTTGGCTTGAAAAATCATAGCATTGTCAGTAACTATCTTAGTAGGCACTCCAAACCTACAAATTATATGATTCAGAATGAAGTCCATAACAATTTGGTGGGTAGATTTCTTGGTAGGGATTTCCTCCACCCACTTGGTGAAGTAATCAGTGGCCACTAATATCCACTTGTATGGCCTGCACTTGAAGAATCTGAAATCTCACCAATGAATTCCATTCCCCACTGCTTAAATGGGGCTTCAATTGATACAGGCTGCAAAGGGAGGGAGCCTGAAGCTTTCAATCTTCCTAAAAAATGTTGACAACTCTCACACTTTCTTACCAACAAAGTTTTATCTTTAAAAATAGTTTTCCACCAGTAACTAGCCCTTAAGATCTTATGGGTTGTGACTCTTCTGACAAAATTCCCTCCACAAACTCCTCCATGGAAATCATCAATTATTTTCAGGGCTTCATCCTCAGTGATACATCTTAAGAGAACTCCCTCAGGGTTCTTCCAAGCTAACCCATAATCAGTGATGATGTACTTCTAGGAGGCTAACTTAAGTGCTCTCTTTTGATTCTTGCTTAAATACTCAGGGCACTGTAGATGTTTGAGATAAAAAATAATATCCTTGTACCATTCAGAATTTGTCAATTTCTCAAGAATATTCAATCTTTCTTCTTCAACCTCATTTATCTCAACTGTTTACAGGTTGCTTTCTGCCATTAGCTTTGCTAGGCCCAATCCTCTGACCAATTTTGTAGTTTGGATGTCCATATCATATTCTTGCAATTTATTTTCCCATCAACATCTTTTACTTGAAATTTCCATCTCTGATAGGATATCCTTAACCATGGTATGGGGAACATAAGCTATGACTTTAGAGCTCAAAATATATGGCCTAAAGATTTTTTGTGGCCCTGACCAAAGTAAAGGCATGTTTCTCCATGATAGTATACTTCAATTCTGCTCCTTGTAATGCTTTACTAAAGAAAGCAATTGGTCTTTCAGCTCCTTCATCATCCTTTTGTAACAACACAGATGCAATAGTATTCTTTGAAGCAAAGGAAAACATTTGGAAAGCCTTTTTATAATCAAGAGCTGCTAAAAAAGGGGCATTCTTCAATGCTTCCTTAATCCCAGTAAAGGCTTGAATAAGTTCTTCTTCCCATTTGATACTCTGATCTTTCTTCAACATACTGGTGATTGGGATAGTCAATTCAGAAAAGTTGGAAATAAATCTCCTAATAAAATTTATTTTCCCAAAAAAGGACTGAATTCCCTTTTTGGTTCTTGGAATAGGAACTTTACTAATGGCTTCCACTCTCTCAGGATCAATCATGACCCCTTCTTTTGACACAATATGTCCAAGAAGCTTTTCCTTTTGAACCCCAAAATGGCACTTCTTAGGATTCAGTGATATACCATATTCCCTGCATCTTAACAACATCTTTTCTAAATGTTGCAGGTGATCACTTCTTTTCCTTGAAAAAACTATCACATCATCCTGATACATAGCAATGAAGTCATTTATATATCCAGAGAATGCTACATCCATTTCTCTTTGAAATGTGGCTCTGGCATTCATCAGGCCAAACAACATTCTGACATACACATAGGTTCCCCATGGAGTGGTGAAAGTGGTTTTGATTCTCTCTGACTGCTTCACAACCACTTGGTTATACCCAAAGAAACCATCCAAAGTGGATAACAACTCAGAACCAGTAACTAATTGCAACATGTTATCCATATTTAGTAAGGGATAGTTGTCCTTGATTGATGCCTTATTTAAATTTCTGAAGTCAACACACAATCTTATATCCCCATTTTTCTTTTGAACAGGTACCAGGTTTACTACCCATGAGGAGTATCTTGTAGGTTGTATCATTCCTCCATCCCTTAACTTTTTCAACTCCTCTTTCATTTTTGAGGAAATGGGGGGATTAATTGGTCTTTGTTTTTACCTAAACAGCTTGGCATTGGCTTCCAAGGGTATTTCATGCTGAAAGAGGTCTTCCCTATATGCCTTCAATTCTGAATATGACCATGCCAAGAAATCCTGGTACTTTTTTAATAATTGGATATATGATTTCTTTTCTTCTTTACTCAAATTTCTACCTAACCATATTTTCTGAGGTTTATCTTTTGTGCCTAGGTTATGTTCCTCAACATCCCTCGAAGTTGACATGTGTCTATTAATAATGCAGTCAACATTATCAAAATTTGATTCCAGTGTAACCAAACCTCTAGGAATAGTATTAGTTTTCAATTGGATAATGTCCTTACCAAATAAGGTCTCTTTTCCTTCACTTGCACAAACCATTGGTTCCTAGTTCATAATTTGATTGGAAAATTCTCCTTTATTTTGTAGAAACCTTTGGACCTGAGCATCATCTTCAAACACCTTGCCAGTGCTTGATATTGTTCAGGGACAAACAGCCTGGTCAATATTTCAATATCATATTCACAATAGGGAGACATTGTACAATTTTCAAACCTAGATCCCAATACTGCCAATTTTTCTGCTACAGTATTATACTTCCTATCATGATGTATTATATTGAAAGAATCAAACATTTCAATGAAGTCCCAAACTGCATGCTTATACTACTTCATTCTTTGATTCTTTGTTGCATACAACTTTCTAACTTGTCTTGACTATCAACTCTGAATCCCCTTTAACAATAATATCCTTGACACCATATTTCCAAGAAATCCTTAAACCCAACAACAAGTGCTTCATACTCTGTAATATTGTTTGTACACTCAAAATTGAGTTTAAAAGAAAAGTTAAACTCCTCTTGGCTTAGAGATATCAAAACAACACCAGAGCCATTACCAAATCTAGAACATGCCCCATCAAACATCAAAGTCCAAGGAGAACCTACCTGCTCAGGATACTTGCACTCCTTAATTCTATGCTCCTTATAATCAACATAGCCCACAAAGTTATCTACATCAACATCTGCGTACAATACTTCATAAGAAGCATTATTAGGATCCTCAATCAGATGTAGAATTTTCTTCTTGCCATATAACTTCACAAGATTTCCCTCAATTGGTATGGTGGCATATGACATGTCCATTTTCACGCTTCCACCCACACTAGTTGAACATTTTCTGGATAACAACATCCCCCACTTGGTAGGACAGTCCACAATAACTACATTCATGGTCAAGAATTTTCCCAGATAAGCTACCAATTGTACTACTAATCCTTTGACATATCCAATTACTGGCACTTCTCTTGAATCCATAGTAGTACATTTTCCAAAATCCGTTGTCACCTTGATATTTAACTCATTCATCACCTCTAAAGTCATTACATTACATGAGGCTCCTGATTCAAACATACAATTATGTACCAACCTATCTTTAATGATCAAAGTGGTATAAAATGGATCCACATCTAGTTGAGATTCAACCAAAGAAGTTCCTAGATACACCTCAGGTGATTCACCCAATTCTTCTAATGCTTGAGGTATTTCCAATTCTGCAATAATAGGAGGGTCCTCCACATTATTAACACTTTTTCCCTGGGTAATATTTTCTTCCTTGAATCCCAAATATTCAAATGCCCTTTTCCTATACTCAGGGATACTAAGTAATTCAACAATTGGGACAGTAACCTTGATTTGGCTTAAGATTTGAGCTATGTCACAAGGAATATATTTGGGTAGGGCAGTATTAGGAGGAAGGTTTACAATTTCATCTGACAGTATGGGGGTTTTGATAGTCTAGGCATGAGGAGGAGTACAATTTCTATTTTGGTAAATTAGGCCTTTACCAGATGTATCCTTTTTAGGGGTCTCCTTCAGGATATTGGTAAGGATTGGAATCTTTGGCTTGGCTTGTGGCCCTACCCCTTTGATAACTTTACTTCTAGTATTATATTCCTTCTCTTGAGAAACTACTGCATTCATCAGTAGTTGCCTGTCTTCTTCTGAAGGAATTCCCCCATCATATTTTTTAATCATCAATGCCCTCAAGTATTCAAAATCATGATTGGGAAAATCAAATGCTTGTACCATATCAATTTCAAAAGTATTAATGGGGGGAAGAGGTAATACCCAGTGGACACAATCCCAGAAGTCTTCGACAGTTCTTGCACTTATCAGTTCAGTTGAGGTTTCCCCCTGCTCTGAGCTTACATGGCACTCCATCATGCACACATCACCATATGCTTCATCGTCATCATCTACTTCCTCAATTTCCTTGTTTACATCACATGGGGAATGTGGCAAGAAACACCTATCACACCATTCCATAACACGGGCCTCTTCCATGGTAGCAATCCTAGCAATGGTAGTTAAAGGATCAGGAACCAATCTATTTTCCTAGGGTTGAGGTTGTCTATTTCCTAACCCCATGGGCCCTTTTCCTTGGTCATCTAGTCTATGATCACCTCTAGGGTGATTTCCAAATCTCTCCTGACCTTGTGGCTTATGTTGACCTCGGGATTTATGTCCTATCCCCTTTTCTTCTCTGGCCAGTTTATAGGATATCTCTTTAACTAGTCCAGCCAAAGTTTTTACAACCTCTTCCAGATCCATAGCCTTTCTTGACTGAGGATTTTCAGGATTGATCAAATTAACACCTTCCCTCTTAGGAGGCTTTCCAACTACCTTGATATTATTCTCAATTTGTAAATCCATAGTGAAGGCTTGCCTCAATGTTCCCATGTTTTTATCTCTTAAGTAATAAGCCTTTTTATCAAAAGCATCAGAATACTTGATCAAAAGGATTCATCACTTGGCCTTAAGATTATAGGTAACCTTTTTCAAGGTTTTATTGAACCTAGTATTGAAATCATGGACAGATTCATTTGGATTCTTCTTTATATTTTCAAACTCAGATAAAAGGAACCTCTGTCTTGTCCCCATATTGCAATCTAAAGGCATTTTTCATCTCATTCCATGAATCTATCGAATTATCTGGTAAATACTTGTACCAGTCACGTGCATCCTCCTCAAGAGTATGAATAAACAAATTTACATACACGTCTTCAAACTCAATTTCAAAATCTTCCATCATGTTGACAAAGATTTTTAAATGTTGGTCACCAGTGATGGCATTATTCCCTTGAAATTTTGGCAACCTATTTCTGACATCTTGTGGCACCATATTAGGATATCCATCCATACCTCTGAAATTTATAGGTCCAAAAGTGTTGACAACAAAAGGAGGTCTAGGTGGAGGTTGGGCCATATTGCCTTGAGGCGGTGAATTTATAGGAGAATCAAAATGATGGGGAACGAGGGGTCTTTGGAGCATAGGAGTATAGATTTCAAAATAGATATTCTCTAATGACTCAGCTTTGTGGAAATCCCTATCAACTTTGGAGGACACAAGAAAAAAATGAGAGGCACACTTTTCAGACAAATGATGGGCCCTCTCCAAGTTGGAGAATTCAAAGTTACAGGAGGACTACTTGGTTCAGAGTCACTTGAAGACTTATGGTAATTTTCAACTACATGTTGTTCACTTTCCACAATTGGAATCTCCTTTCTTAACTCGTGATCTCCTACTACTTTCTAGATTCATCTTCCTTGTGAATTTTCCTTTCCTAGCTCTAGAAATAAATTCCTAGTAGGGTCCCTAGTGAAGAAATATCTTCTTCCCTCCATCTTTGCAAAGATTAATGACAAAATTTCACTTGACATGGGCTAAGACACTGGTAATTATCAAATTTCAAACCAAAACAGAGTTGACACTAAGGATTCTCACCTTAATTGTGCAAATGCACTATAAGAAACTTGTCAAATGTCTATCAATACTTAATTCTCACAAATATTAGTAGATCCAACCTTCCTTTACCCGTATTTATCACTTGACGATACAAAATTAGTGCAATAACCACTAGAAACTGGAAATATTACACAATGAAGTTGTGATCTCACATAATTATTACAAATCTTAACAAAGAATGACGTTTAAACAACATATTTGCACTTAAATCATGTAAGAAGCATTACCAGGGTCATTTTGTGTATGCATTTATGTAAATAAGTCCCCAGAAATGGTGCCAGATCAGTGTTGGTACCCAAATTGATTCTCCCTTAGGTGTTGAGCAGCATCATGGATCAAGCAGGATGCTTAGAGATAGATGAATCATAATATAAGTCATTTTTTAGCCGAGGATGAAATTCAGCTGACTCTTTTTCACTCAGATGTTGGAAAAAATGGATAGCACCGTATTAAGGGTTTGATTTACCCTCACTACTTTAGGTTGTGCCTTCAACCAGGGTGAGAGGACCCATTCTGTAACCTATATTGATGAAGGAATATCAATAAATATTTCTTTGCACAGTTTTCAGGATGACCTTGAGAAAATATGATCAATACACCACAATCTAACTCTCACAAGTTGTCACTTCTAGAGAATGGAGATATTTTCTGGATAAGGTTCAGGTTACTAGAGACATTAATTGAAACCTGATTGTTTCTACATATTTTGGCATTGGAATTTGTTCATTTATGGATACACAGTACAAACAAGGGTAGTTCTTGTAGAATTCATCATTTAAGATGTTTTTTGGTGGGAAGTTAAGCAAGATAAAGTTGATTATATCAGATCTTTGAGAACCTTTAACAAATACTAGAAAATTCACAAAATAGAATGCTTTGAGATAGTCAAAATATTCCTTCAACTAGAAGGTGTGTAACAATGGAAGCCCAGAGGTGCACAATTTCATACATTCTTCAAGAATTCAACACAAAGGATCATGTTAAAGACTCAATTAAACATTAGAAATCCCTGGTTCATCACGTCTAAGATACACTCATAGACTAACAAACAATCTTTGTCAACATAATGAAAGTAAAGTGATTTTAAATTATTTATTTACATTACAAGATGAAATATCTTCTCATAATGAAATTGAAAATGCCACAATACTAACACACAGATGAGATCTTGTGTGACTTATAGAGATTCTAACATAATATTGCAACAGGAACAAGAAAAACTATTTGAAAACATTCTGAAATGAAGCAAACACAATAATTCCCATGATCAACACAGATTAATTCAAGACTTATTAAATTCATCAGCTGGAAAGTTTCGTAACAATATCAGAGCTTGTCAATGGTTAAACACTTGCAACCAGCTTGACATGATTACATTTAAACGCACGGGAAATAAACGGGTTTCTCAGACGGTTTCTCAAGAAGATGGTTTTCTAAATTTTTTTCATAAAAATTAAAAACCCCCTCTTTCTCTCATCGCTTTTACATGATTTTGCATGACCTTTTTCAATTCAAATCTCTTTTCCCCCAAAAACAAGAATATTCGAGGGAATACTTATTTGTTACATGTTCATTCTAAAAAATGGTATTCATGCACTTCATCTTATACTGCCAGGTGTTTGAAACATGAGTCATTTTGACAAGCTCCACTTGTATCTAACTAGGATGTCTGGTTATTGCTTTTAATAGATTACTTGAACCATCCCTCTCAGATGTTGATTAAATAATCATCTCAAATGATCACTGAGAATTTCTAGATGTTTGTTGACATGACACACACCTACATTCATCTCTTGAAAACCTTCTTGAGCTCAGTGCACTTCACTTCTCATCTTACTGGCTTAAATGCTATACATGATGTCTGTCAAATCACATGATTTACCAGTTCTTCTCATTTATACTTTCCTTCAGTCTTTAAATTTCCCTTGTGTAAACTGAGAAAGATCCCTCTTACCTCAGGGGAAATATTTTTCCAAATTGAAATATGTGTCTCCTTTGGGCTATAAAACTCAGTTCTATTTCTTTGCAGTTATGTATTTCTTTCATAACTCTGAGTATAGAAGATTCTACTAGGAGAAATGGAAAAGACACTCATGGCACACAGCCTAAAGGATATTTCCTCAGAAGATTTGAATCAGATTTTTGACCTGAGTGGCCTGGATGAAGCTTTTGTTAGAGCCTTGTTTGAAGTGGAATGTGTAGGAGACACCAAAGGACCATTGACATATCAACGGGTCTGTATAGCACTTTTAACCAGGTTGATCAGAATCAATCTTGTGTTCACCTCCTTCCAAGTCATGTATTTCCATATTTTTAGATGGGAGCACATGAAAACACCTGAGGATTTGAAAATATACTGGTTTGAAAGGAGGCCTCAGGTCTCTGGGTAGACCAATTTTCAATGTCCCTTTTTATGCAATGAAGAGTTTGTTTCAAAAGAAATCCCTAAGGAGTCATACATATTGTATGAAAAAACCTCCATTGATACAGTGCCTGCCATCTCCAACAAAGTGAGTGAATTGGAGAAGAGGGTTCAATTCCTAGAAAAGAAACAGGAAGAAAATGTGCCCTTGCCATCATGTCCATTATCAACACCATCCTCAAGCAAGAGGAAGGGTGAAACACACACTCATTCTCCTATCATCATCTCGGATGGAGAAGAGGACCAATCTATCTCTTCTCACCATTCAAGGGCATCCATTTCTTCAGCTCGGGATAGCAGAGGGTGGTTTTAAACTCAGCTATCCATGCATTTGATGCATTGTGCCCCTCGTTCTGAATGGGAACTTCGAGGTCCTCAACCAATTCCTTCTCCAAGGGAAAATCCATCCCTTTTCCAGGAAGTGGGAAACAAGAACCAGTTCAAAACCTCACATTTTTCCCAGTCACCAACCTGCAGCATCTGACCCTCTCGACACTTCAAACACCCCTCTTTAGAGCAATCCTGACAGGTCAACCCTTCACAAGGGAAAGGGGAAAACAACTTTCTTTTCAGGTGGTCTGGACCTCCTGGATTGGGTATCATCCCATCAAAAGAAAGTCAAGCTTGAGGAGATTATGGGTCACCCTAGGATGACCTTGGAGTCATTAATGGGTATGGGGATGTCTAAGGACCTAGCAGGGTTGATTATCTTTATACAAATAGCATGGGGCTCCGATGAGTTTGTACCTAGGAAGAAAAAATTTTGAATAGACTTCCCCTGTTGAGGGGAAGCTATGAATTAGGATTAAAGGATTTTTGAGTACTATTTTCTTTCCACTGATTTGACCTCTGATGTATGTACATCTCTTTTTTGTCATGGGAAAGGGCCCCTATAGAACCCTGTCTTGTTTTTTGTTCAAATTGCAATCAATACAAGTATGTCAATAGTTCACATATCTTTTCCAAATGTATGTGAGATTTTAATCAAATCTATTATGAACTACTACATTTTTTACTTTCAATTGAAACAAAGAAACATAATAAAAATTCAAAGAGATAACTACATTTAATGTAGCAAAAACATCAATTCATAGTATCAGTTCAATGAAGTATGAAAAGAGAATATAAAATGAGGAAGAGAGTGTTCAAGCATGCTCCTCTTATTTTGTATCTGTAGCCTCCTTCTCTTCATCCTTTTCCTCTGCATCCAACTCCTCTGGAAATCTGGCCACATAAGCATCATATCTTCTGAACAATTCATTCATTTCATCTTCATCTGGTCCTAGGTGGTGATGGAAAATCAATGTTTGTCTTGATACTACATCCAAACATTGAGCCATTTTCTTCTTGTATTCAAATGGCCTTGCTTTCAACTCCTCAATCCTATTTTCAATTTTCATCATTTTTCCAATAGTGTCATAGGAGAAGTCATCTTCCTGGATATTACTTTCAAATGAACTAAGTAAGAAATCCAATTTTAAATCCCCATAACTCTTTTTAAATTTATCCACCACCATGTCTTCTAGCCTTCTATCAATGGCATAAAGTAAATCATCAACCCAGTCCTTCTTGACTTCAAGTTTTTTCTTGATTTCATTTAGGGTATCCAATCTGATCTTTGTCATCTCTTCAAGAGCATACTGGCTCCCTTTGTGCTCTATTGGTACAATGTCTTCTTGCTCAACCAGTTCCTCACTGAGCCTTGTTATACGGTCAAGCTTGGGGAGAATTCCTTCCAAGTAAAATATCTCATTTTCACAGTCTTCAATTACTCCATCAATTTCATCTAAGTGACTTTTGAGATCTTCATATCTTGTCCTTGCTTCAGTGATAACTTCCTTTCCCTTCTTAGTTAATCACCCAACCCAAGTGTCCACTGCTTGGACCTTTTTAATAGCACTATTCAATCCGTCCATACCTTCAAGGGTGTTCACAGAGGCACCTGCTAGCTCCTAACTGGTTTTCCCTATCAGCTGTTGAAAACATGAATTTAAGGCTCTAACTTGCTCCTTAAGTTGTTTCTTTGTTATTCCATCCTCATCTACCTTTTGTAGAAGACCGCTTACAGCTTCAGACACTCCCTACTTTAGTTGTTCCCTTGATGGTTTACCCAAGGGGATGACCTGAATACTGTAATCATCATCAGTTATATATTTTCTTGTCTTCCCCTCAAAAGGGGTTACTATTTCCAAAGTTCTTGCCCCAGATGAATCGATAAGGGTTCTTGTGATGGTTTTGGCTTTCTTTGGGGCTCTTATTGCCTTTGGAAAAGACAAGGTAGTGAGGTCAACTGCTTGAATATGAAGGGTTGTTTCTTCACTTAACATTAATTCACTAATCAAACCCTTCCTCAAACCTATTTCAGCCTTTGTTTCTTACAATCCTTGTTATATTTTGTCAAGTGCAACTATCATCTACATGGATACTTTCTGCTCCTTTTGTATCAATATTTTTGTCTTCTATGGAGCACTTGTCTCAATCTGAGGCTGTTGATTCTTATAGATGCTTCTCCTCCTACCTTGGAATTTCAGTTTGGTCATCCTTAACCTGATCAACCTCCATTTTCAAAGGGCCCTCCTTTTTTGTTTCTTCAGCTGAAAACATAGTGGTATGAACTTTCACTTCATTTCCCTTTTGTATTGAAATTTGGGCAATGGGCTCTTTTTCTCCCATGACTGGCTGAGTTACCAAATCACTATCCTCTTTTCCAAGTGGCACCTCAAGAAATGTTATGGTAGGTTGATCTAATGGAAATGGATCCACACTCCCCATTAAAAATTGTGATTCTCCACCAATGACAATTTCTTCATCAACAATTAAGTCTTGTGCCATTTTCAGTTTATCTTCAAAAGACATTTTTTCTTCTTGGTGAACGTTATCACTCTCAACCACCTTAACAGGAGTGGGCACAATATCTTCTACCATTAATTCAATATCCATATCCTTTTCTACCACTATTTCAGATTTTCTTGATACCAACAATAATTGTTTTGTGAAATAAGTTCTTGTGTTTTGAACCATCTCTTCACTTGCCAACACATGAGTATATCCTTCTGATCCCTTATCCTTTTCAATACTACCTATTGGTGTTAAAAATGGTTCCTCCATGGATAACTTGAGCTTATCCAACATAGAAAATCCCTTAATAGTATTTAAATCAATCACCTCAGTTTGCATATTTTCAAGTTTATTCATTATTTGTACTAGAGGTGTATTAATATCTCTAACAAGTAGAGCTTCAGGAATGTCCATACCTGAGGAAAAAAATTGGTTGTCCATTATATTAACTACAACATCCCCCTAAGGAACTGAACTCTCAAGTGGCCTTTACTTCTTTCTCCACAAAGAATGAATGAGGGATTAGAGGACCTGACTACCCCATACTCGGTAATGGTATGTCTTGTTGTTTTTGGTCATTATCCATTCTTTCCAATTTTTAGCGATCAAATACCCCATATCTATGTTTGAATTTATTTGGTGTATGGGCACCTACCCTCACCAGGGCTTCCTGATGGAAAATTTTGGGCTTCTTGTGTTCCCTTTCAAACTTCAAAAATTCAGGTGGTGCCCTTTTTTCCTCTTTATGTTGCTTGGGCTGACTATGACCACTTGTGATAGTTGCACTCATTAACTTCTCATTACTATGTTACTCTGGCACAACATTTGGGAGGACCACATGTGAAGCTAAACCCTTTCCCTTTTCCTAGAGTGGCACTACAAGAGTAATTGGGGCATTTTCCATGGATTTCAAGAGCATTCTTTCAGTTTTCTACCTAAGGGCAGACATGGAAGTACCTGTCTCACTTATGGATGATGTACATTCATCGATAAGCCTAGTAGTAGGCATTCTGGAGGGCAATAAAGGAGCTTTTCCTCCTAATGGATCAATCTTATTAGCACCCTCCCTCAAATGTGGGAGATCATCATCCAAGTTTCCCAGACTTCTGAAGTGATTTAGAATCTTTGTGTTCTGTATTGATAGGTCAATGTTTATATGGGTCAACCAAATCACCGTTCTCCTCATGACATCTATTATCCTTATATAAGGATCATCATATTCTTCCTCATCCTAACTTATGGGAGCTATGGGTTGACTTTCTACCTTTTGATCAATATAGAATTTACTTACTGTATTTAAATCATCAAGTCCTTCTAGAATGATGAAAACCTTGAAATCCACAACTTGTGACAAATTCATCCTTGAAAAATCTCTCAACCTAACATCTTCTTCATCTCTGCAATTCATCTAATAGTCCTCAAAGTGAGGCTCATGCTGGAAAGTATTATCCACATTTTTAACCACCCATCAAATGTCATAATTAGGCCTAGCTATAAATGTCTCCATAGCCAAGATCTTCCTTTCTCCTCCAATCAATCTAGCTTTTATAATGGAAGGGAAAGAGAACTTACCAATTCTAATAAGGAATTTAACATTCATTTTGTTCCTCCTAGCAATTATCTTGTGCACAGGCACTAATATCCTTTCTAATTCACATAAACATAGCTTGTCATCCACATACCTTGGCAACTTGAAAGGTTTTCCTTCCAAACCACTAACTCTGATGTAAGTGAACTTCTTATATTGAATGAAGTAACATCCATACTCCATAATTACTTGCCTTGCATGCTAAAAAATTCTATATTGCCCCCATTTTTGGTTTGAACAAGAAAATAATTGGTGCAATGAAAGCATCATTTACTAATCTGATATTTCCACTCAAATTAGTTAATTACAATTGGGGAAAATTTTCATGCATTGGGCACTGTTTAACATCAAATTGTGGTGATGATGCCTGGAAACACCTATGTGCTACAACATTATATACTAGATAAGTCATAATATAAAACTCCAAGTCTATAGTTTCCCCATTTCAATTTTAGCTATCAGGGTGGCCATATGACCATGAATTGCATCAGAAATGAAAATAGCCCAACAAATATCTCCTTTTCTTTCCAATATAATCCATATGTAGGTGGACATCCATTCTTTAAATTCATTTTTAGTCTCCAAACCAGCCATCTGACTCAGGAGCACAATGATATCTTCAACCTCTTCAACGAATTGAGCCCTAACCAGTCTTTTGGGGATTTTGGCAGATGCCTTTCTATCTGTAAGGAGCCATTTTGTGTTTATCATCTTTGCAAATTCCTTCTTTTTTACTTCATAATCCTCCAAGGAAAGTTTGATACCAATAGTAATGGGGTTTACAATTATAGGTAATTTCAGAATTACCCTTATGGCTTCTGATGTTAATGTCAACACTGCATCCTTGCTCCCATCTAATACTTCTCTCTTCTCAGATTCATAATTCATCACGCAATACCACACTAACTCTGGGCATTGGATAGAAAGTGGAATGGCACCCGCCAAGGCAATACAACTATCACAAATTTCCTTCAAGGATTCACTCATGTGGGCACTACTCAATCGTTGATGAAAATCATTCAAGTCGGCATTCATCAAGTCTGTATCTGTTATCTTGTCGAGGTCACTTGTGACCCCCGACATACCCAAGGAAGAAAACAACATAGTCTCCATTTAAAAACCCTAACTTTACTTCAACCGATCTTCTGATGGAAACAAACACAAAACATAGGAGTTTCAAACTCTTACCAGTTTTCTACAGGTGCCTGAGCAATTCTGATTCTAGATGGAAACTTTCACACTTTTCTAGTTCACAAATTGAGCCCCAAAATATTTCAAAAGCACCTCATAGATAAAAATGATGAAAGATCATCAAATTAGCAATAAAAGATGAATATATTCGCATCCCCTAAGGTCCTTTATTTACTATAGGAGCATTAATGGCTACATAATTAAATGTATTACTTTACATTCGTTAACTCTCTTTTTTGTAATTTCAAAATTGGGTCGTCCACGTGTAAAAGTTCTTAGTTGAGGCAGGCCTGGGGAGGCCTTTTGCATTTTATGCCACTCAAGGAAATTGTGTACTTTTAAACATTCTGGCCCGCCCACCCACTTTCAATATAGGTTTAACACGTGGCTTTCCTAGGGCACTGGCATGAGTCGCGGTTCATTTTTACACCTTTTAACCTTTTCAAAACAAAGCTAAAATTTCTAAAATACCTCTTCCGATGTAGACTCAACCTGGCTTTATCTGGGCACTCCCCACTTTTATAACTTAAAAATAAAAGCCACAATCCTGTCCCCACTTTTACAGGCTCTAGGCCATTCCTTTTACACTTTTATGCCTTTCACCATAATGCCTCAAAATTCCAAAAGGGCCATCCTTCCCTCAACCGCTCGTCTTATGACACATGTACATCTTCGGGGTCAAAGTAAGAAATTTTCTTCGTCGCTTCATATTTTTGAATAGCCAATTAGAAATTATCGGAGCCATGGGACCAATTTGGCATTTTTTACAAATGTAACAAAAGTGACAAGTTCACCAAATAGACCCATCGTGTCACGTCCAATTAAAGATGACCACGTGTCCATCGGATGCTGGGACAAAAATAACAAAGAAGGCATGATCATGGAAAATAAAAGAAGGGGAAAACCCATCATCTACAACCAAACAACCAATAGGTATGCACAAAAAGAGAAACTGCAACCGACACAGAGCTCAACGTGATTCACACCCATAAAGAAGGGTTTAACGACAACAACCTGATAAATATAAAACTTCATGCATCCACACAGGAAGACAGAGATTATTTCAAACCATGCAAACTAAAAAAAATCTGGTCCAAAAGGGGCGAGGTTAAAACCGAGCACCAACACACCCTTTTCACAATTTGGTTAATAATTTTTTTCAATCAAGTAAATAAATAAAATCTTCTCTCATTCTCATATTTTAAAATTGCATCAAAATGATAATAAATCATAAATTTATAGAAATTTCTCTACAAATATGATTTAAATAGGATGGAAAATATTATATGGATGGAGAGAATTGATTATAGGAGGTTGTCAAAAGTAAAAAAATACATTTCTTTTATACAAGGTTGTTTGCATGTCTAATTTACCAATATCAAATAGGTGATACAACTCAAACTTGAACAAAGCACCATTTTTTTTGTAAAGTGATAAAAATTCTTATATAGCTTTCATGGTTTTGTGAAGAGGGATATTTGTAATAGTCCTATCAATTCCTCCATTAAAATAATAGACAATTCTTCCCAAAAATATAGGAATAGAGAATTATATACTACTTTCTTTCACACTTCTACTGGCTACAGTAGTGTCATAATAAAAATTAGATGAACCTCTTCATAGAAAAAATTACACATCTACTTAATCTGGAGATACATCAGAGAATGGGTAATAATACCAAAAAATTATTATGAGGTTACAAATATGCCATAATTTTTTTACTTGCATAAATATTCTAGTACATTTTTATGTATATGCATGAAATTTATGTTACTATATAATAATATCATTAATTCAGTCAATTAATATTAAAAATTTTAATAAATAGTTTAAATGCCAAGTTTTTAAAATAATCAAGAATAAGGAGTTTTTTTGGATTTAGGTGCCACATATTTACTGACCCCCTAGGAAATTACCTATTTTTCCTGGGACTTAATCCCCATTGGAAAAAGGTAACATCACATTACGTTGTTACTTATATAAGAACAACATAAAGGAAAAGATATTTTTGTAATCAATATAACTTGTGTGAATTCACACTCACTATGGGACATCACAACAAGAGTATAAAAACACCAACCCTAAACGTCAATAGATTGACTAGGGCGACCAAGCCCAAAAAGTAGGCAAAACATAGAAAATATGAGTCAACAAAACCAATGACCTCGAAAGTGAAACATGGCTGGAAGGGGCCAACATTTTCCTTCACTAAATGAAGCACACCTACGAAAACACCAATTGAATCCAAATGTTAAAACTTTTTATGCCTCAAAACTATTCACACGAGTCGATACCACTCAAGTTGAAGACCTTGACTCAAATCCTCTCAACACTAACAATGGGCTCTATAGAATGAGAGCCTCAATAAAAATAGGGAAGTTAGAAGCATAAAAAACAACCCAAGTCAGTAATAACAACCACCCTAATCCCAACAAATATTGATTTAACCATCCATATACCTCTTATTGAGGCTCATACCAGAAAAGGCTAAAAATCGCACCTCGGGAAGAAAGGACTCGCCTTGAGAATCATGCACCAAGGAATGGAGGAAGATACAACAATCCAACCAGAAGTTTCCACGCTTCCCAAAAATTAAAACATGGAAGGGATTGGGAAGTTCCACTACCATTCCCGCTCTCTTTCATAATAATAGAAGAATCAAAATAAAGGAAATAAATAAAATAATATATCTGAGTGGGGAAATGAGAATAGTGTCTCAAGAAAAAGGAAATCTATGATGAGGAAAAATAATGAGAAAACATTATAGAGGGGAATGAGGTATGAAAATTTCACTAATGAAAGTATGCCAAAAAGGATGGAGGAGTTAGAGAATTTTTGTATTTGAATGATCTAGGTTTCAATATAATCTCCAACAATTGGTATGTATACTCATGTTTATGGAATTTAGTCAAAGGATTGAGCTGTAAGTTATGGTTCTCAACAGAAGTTTTTCGGTGAAATTTATTCAAAGGATTGAGTTGTAAGTTATGGTTCTCAAAAGAAAATTCTGGTGAAATTAAATTTGGAAACATGTGAATCAAACAAAATGATAAGGTGGATCTGATAAATATACTAAAAATTAAAAAATATCCATGGAAAAGAGAAACACACAAAAAAAATTTCTTAAACAAAAATCATAATCAAATATACTTCTTAATAACAAAAAGTTATAGAATCCAACAATAATTCAAATTCACATAACCATGTAGTAAACAAGTTTAAAGACTTTGATAGCAATATGAGTGATGGTTGGAGCGGGAGCGAATGTTAGAGTGTCAGTTTTTGAATTCCGGTTTGAGCAGGAAGATGGTGAGGAGCTTGATGCAGGGGATCAAGGGGAAATTTTATAGGAAGACAGAAAGGATGCACAGTTTACCATGGAAAGGGACAAAGTAGAGATGGATAGGGGTCCCTAGTAACGTGGGTGTGGTGGGTGGCTAGTGCCCCCGTTAAATAAGTACCTTCCTTTGTTCTTAACTTTTTCTGCAATGAAAATGGTGTTTCTTTGAAAATACTAGAATCCCTGGCCAACCAGGTCAAGTCCTCAATGTGTAATACCATCCTAGCCAAGATTCCTTATAGCATACCCAATATTGAAGAGTTTAGGAAATGTGTTAATAGGAAATGGATGCCAAAATGATTGATGGAAATAGTGTCCTACGCTAATGCTTTCTTTTTTATTCAGCTTTCCCTGGAGGAGGATTTCTTAAGGATCTTAGATGGAATTCCTTGGTTCATGGGGTGTGTTGTGGTCCTGGTTCAAAAATGGCAGTTGGGATTCAATCCTTTGGAGATGGTTATCAAAGAATACCTTGTTTAGGTCCACCTTCCCAGGCTCCAGTTGGAATATTAGGAGCTTGATATCTTATAAGGGATAAGTTCCCTAGTTATAATAGATCCAGTCACCTTTGCCAGGACAAGGATTTTATTTACTCGATTTTGTGTTAATGTGGCCCCAAAAACACCACTATGAAGAAACATTGAGATCAAGGCTCCCTGGGGAGTCCACAACTAGAAGATCAACTATGAGTTTTCTCCTTTCATTTGCTTTTCTTTCTTTAAAGTAGGTCACAATCTCAAGACATTTCCTAAAGTGAAAGAGGAGGTGGCCAAGAAATCCTTGCTCAAGAATTCTAAGAATGTTAGTAAGGAGGATTGTAAAGGTAAGGGACATATGCCACCAAATGAAAGTGGACCATTGAAGATCAACCATTCATGGCGGCAGATACTCATCATGCTGAGACTAAGGATCAAGTCACCAAAGAGCAACACCTAGAAAATAATTTGGAAAAATAAGGTTAGAATAAGGACAGTAACAGGGAAGTGGTCCAAGAACCTGTCATTGATGATGATACGGTAGTCTTTGAAGACTGTGAAGAAGATAGTATAATTAGATCAATAGTCTCGGATTCATTGGAGGCAAGTTTGTTTGCCCAAAGACCGGAGGAAACAATACTGGTAAGAAATATGTATAAAATGTTGGATGTTAATTTGAAGGACATCTCCATAGTGGAGGAGGATGTCTAATGGGAACAGGAGGCCTTGGATATGATGATGAAAGTGATCTAAACTGGTAGCTTGGAGGGTAAGGAAGGAGCCAAAGTTAGTCTAGTTAAGGAAGCAACACAAGATGGAAGTATGGAAGAAAATAAAGGAGTAAAAGATAGTCCAACTAAGGTGTGCTCAGATCTTCACATCTCTGAGCCCAGACCATCTCCAAATCGGATACAAACACCTAGAACAAGATCCAAGGTAGATGTTGGGGCTAATAAGTCCTCCCCAGGAAGACCTTATGAAAGGAAAAAAATGGACAAGGCGACAAAGAAAGACATCATGGAGGGTTGTTGAAAACCATTAAATATAGATAAGAAATCCTTCCACCATAAATGATTTGAATTTATTGGAATATTAGGGGCTTAAATCAGCCCAAAAATCATAGGATTTTTAGGGATTTTAAAGTTAAAGAGAAACCTGATATGATAATGCTACAGGAAACCAAGATGAATGAAAATAGGATGAGAGATTTTCAGTATATTATTTACAAGGAATCTAGATTTCATTGTCAACCGTCGGTTGGTTCCTCTGGAGGGTTACTGTGCCTGTGAAAAAGAGATATGTTGGAAGGCTTCCCCTTATCAATATTCAACACCATTTAGCTATTTATTTTATAGAATTCAGTTCTAGAAAATAGTTTATTCTATCAAATATCTATTCCCCCAACACGATATTGGGTAGAAGAGAACTTTGGGAGCATCTGACCACCTTTAGAATAATTTTTAGTGACTTAAATTGGATCATCGGTGGTGACTTTAATACTCCTTTTATTTCGTTTAAGAAGAAATGTGGTATTAATGTTTTAACTGAGAGTATGGAGGATCTTGGTAACTTTATGGGGTGGAATGATTTAATTGATTTGAACCTTAGCAGCTCCAAATTTACATGGTCAAATGGGAGAGAAGGGGTTAATTTAATCCAAATATGATTGGACCATTTATTTTTTAACACTTAATGGATTCAAGAACAACAATATTCCTTATCTTCTCTTCCGTGGATCGATTTGGATCACAACCATTTGATCCTAAAAACCAGTGTTAGGGATAACTCCATCAACAGACCTTTCAGGTTTGAAAAGATGTGGACTACTCATCCAGATTTAGAACAGAGAATTAAGGACTGGGGAGTATAGAAGTGAAAGACAACAACATGTTCAAGGTGACCTCCAAGCTCAAAAATATTAAAACCAATTTGAAGATATGGAGTAAGGAGATTTTTGGAAACATCTTCCTCCAAAAAAGAAGAATAGCAGAGGATCTCATAATTCTTGAAGAAAATATGGAGCAAGGGGGTGGAGTTATGAGGATAAAGTGAAAGAGAAGATCTTTCTCTCTAACTATCACAATATTTTGCATAGGGAAGAGGTGTAATAGAAACAACAATCGAGAATCACCTAGCTAAAGGAGGGGGACAAGAACACCAAATTCTTCCATACCTCTACGACTATTAAAGCTAACAAACTTCACATTTAATAATTCAAGAAATAAAATGGGGATTTGGTCACTGAGGAAAAAGAAATAGCTTCCACCATTATTTCCTTTTTAAAAACCTCTTTGCGGAGGATCTTCTTAATGAAGAGGTCATCAAAGAAGAGATTTTGAATCTTTTAGAACCTACTATCATTCAAAGTGAGAATATGGAGCTTATTGTTATCCCTTATAAAGAGGAGATCAAAGGTATTCTAGATTCTATGGAAGGTGACAAAAGCCTAGATCCAGACGGGTTTCTGGCTTTTTTCTTCATACTCTATTAGGATATTGTCATGAATGATGTCATCAACACTGTTTAAGAATTTTTCAGTTCAAGATGCATTCTCAAACAAATCAACCATACCTTTGTATCTCTCATACCTAAAAATCTTGTAGCTAAGGATCTTAGTGATTTTAAACCCATAAGCCTGTGTAACACCATTTATAAGATCATGTCCAAGTTATCAACTAATGTTGTGAGTAGAATATCAGCTGCACACACACACATTAATCAGAAATTTCATTTACATGCATTTATAGTTAGAAGAAAAAACAAATCCGCGGGAGAAGCTAGAAGACCAAATGAAACTCATTGGTCACAAAGTACCAATTAATTCCTCAATCAAAGAGGCAAAAATTCCTTCTTTTATTATTGAATCTCGAGTAGAGTTTGTACATAGCTTGAGAATGGAAGAAATTTGAGGAAGAAGAGAAAACTGAAGCAGTGTGGCATTTTTTGTCTTTTCCAGGTACAGAGGACTCTAATATTTTTTGAAATCAATCACCAGCCATTAGAATGACATCAAGAATTCATTATATTCTTTGCAAGAAACCATTACAACTTCACAAATCCTCAACACATTTTCAAATTCCTTTGTTGTGAAGAAAATGCTCATGGCGGGTTGAAAACCAAATCTTGCAAAGAAACCATTACATTCGATTTTCCAATTTAAATATAGACCATTTGATTTTCTCCTCTAACTCTGAAATATGGCCATCCACGTGGAAAGAAGGGATTGGAGCGGTTACGAGGGAAGCCTTTTGCATTTATTGATTTTTCGTGAGATTTGGCAATTTAGAACAAATTGGCCCGCAGCCCTGCTTTGACTTTTTAACTTAGACACGTGGCACATTCTTATTGGAAATGTGATCGTGGCCCTTTTCTTAACATTTTAATATTTTTTGGAAAAAATTCTCAAAAACTCCATTTCCTCCGCCGGCCCACTATTCTGATTTGACTAGGACACGTGGCACTTTCTGGTTGGAGACAGGGTCACGGCTCTTTTCTAAACATTTTTACCATTTTTGGAAAAAGGCTCAAAAACTCAATTTCCTCTGTCGACCCACTGCTCCGATTTGACTAGGAAATGTGACATGTTCTGGTTGGAGATGGGTTCGAGGCTCTTTTCTAAACATTTTAAACTTTTTGGAAAAAGGCTCAAAAACTCATAGTTATTCGTCGTTCCACTCCTCCGCTTTGACTTTTCAACAGCGGGCCCGAGACCTTGGCGGAGCCACGGAGAATTCTAGAACTTTTACTTCACTTTTGGGACTTTGGTTAAATTTCCAAAAGTTCCCTGATGGCCGCTTGTCCACTTTGACTTTTCTCTGCAGGCTTCACCTTTGAATTTTCTCTACTGGCTCAAAATTTGACTTTTACCTTTATAGCCTAATCGGGGCCACAAGGCAAATTTACCATTTTTTCCAAAAGTGACCAAAAGTGTTAAGTTCACCAAAAATCCCATTCCTCCCCATCCAATAGGCTCTGACCACGTACCAACATTCATTGGGGTCAAAAATTGACGGGGAAAATACGCCCGTCATCCCGACTGTGGAAAATACACAGAGGAAGAAAACTTCATCGTTTTGAGTCTAATTTTCAAATTTCTTTCATGAGCCAGAGGCATGGAGGAAAAAAAATTATTTGATGACCTAGGCCATAGAAAAATTGAGCAATTTCAATAAAAAATGGAGGTTGCAAAGAGGATATTACATGCACAGACCGGGAAATGGAGGATTTTTAAAAATGATCAAAACAAAGGTTTAAACAGCTCTAGGGCACAACTTTTGCTAATTTCTTGAATCTCTAACTTGGCTTAAAAACTAACGAAGGGCATGAGCTCAAAAAATTTGAATTTGAATATGAAAACGTAGAGTAGTTTTTAGGAGACAACGGATGGATCTAGCTTGGGGACATGGCATGAACTGGGCATGGCTAGGGCACGACATGAGGATCCAAAATCTCAAGTTTCAAAACATATTACGTTGACCAGTGCCTTATCCATTGGGCCTTGCAGAGTCATGTACAATTCTAAGAAATAATAAAAGAAGGAGGAAACACAACAAGCCAAACCACGCACAATGAAAACCAAACAAAACTAAACCAAAACCACACAATAGAAAGGGGAAAACACACCTACAAAATCACCTATGGTACAATGCGGGGGACAACCCGCTTTCACTGATGATACAGTTTCAAGTATTTCCCACTTTGGGGTAATTCCAATGGCGTTCCATCAAGTATGAGAGGAGAAAAACATTCTCAACACAAGCTCCATGAATTTGGAATGGGCCGAGCCATAATGAATCAAAATTTCCATGGCTTCCCTTTGGTTCTCTTCTCTTGTCCCATAGCAGGAAAAAGTCTCCAACCTTGAATTCTCTTGCCTTTGCCCTCTTGTCAAATATCTTCTTCACTATCAATTGGTTTTCTTTAATTCTATCCACCACTTGGCATCTGCTTCCCTCCAGCTTCTCCAGGAAGAGGATCCTCTTGTCAATGGAGTCTTTGTATTGACCATCTTCTATTTCTTGTAGCAACTTGAGAGTTGGCATCTCAATTGTGAGAGAAATCTCTACCTCAAATCCATACAACATTTAGAAAGGGGACATGCCTATTGCCTTCTTAGGAGTGATCCTATTAGCCCATAACGCATCATATAACTTCTTATGCTAGTTCCTTTTATTCTCATCTACCAGCTTGCGAAAAATGGTCACAATGTTCTTGTTGCTTGACTCAGCTTGACCATTTCCTTGTGGATGATAGTCAGAAGAGTGAGATAAGGATATTCCAAAACCATAACAAAACTCTATGAGCTCCTTTTAAGAGAAATAGGTGGCATTTTCTACAATAATCTTCTGTGGTACTCTAAAATGGACAATGATATTCTCCTTGATGAAGTTGTAGACTATTTCAGAGTTGACTTGGTTGGTTGGAATGACTTCCACCCATTTAGGGAAGTAATCAGTTGCAGTGAGTACATAAGTATGCCCTGCACTTGAATGAGGATTCAAAACACAAATTAAATCCAGCCCCCATTGCTGAAATGGTTCTTCAATCACTACAGGCTTGAGTGGTAATGCAGCTAGTTGTGGTTTTCCAACAAATTGTTTGCATGCTTTACATTTAGAAACCCAATCTTGAGTGTCTGCAAAGATGGAGGGCCAATAATATCTCCCCCTAAGAATCTTATGTGCAGTGACCATTGTTGAGAAATGTCCACCACAAGCTTGATCATGATATGCCCTAAGCAACTTTTGTTATTGCTCCTTATCCACACACCTGAGGAAACAACCATCTAGACCTCTCTTGTAAAGTGCATTATTCCAGATCACAAACTTGTCTTCTTTCAGCTTTAGGGTTCTTATTTTTTGTAATCAAGATGAGGAGGGAATTCTCCATAAGTGATCTAGTAAGAAATATCAGAATACCACTCATTAGTAGTGGTGACAAAGAGAACTTGTGGACTGTCTCCTAAACAGGTTGAGAAAACATCATTCGTTTCTCCCTGCTGATCCGTGAGAGCTTCATCTTCAATAATCAGTTGGCATAAACCATTTCCTCTTACTAGATTAGAGGGCATAATCTATGATTCATACTCTTGGGTCTTTGCAATCCAAATTCCTCTCTTAGCCCCAGGATCTTGTTGAGTCAAAATGGACTTGATTGCACTTCCAGGGACCATCACCACTATATGGGAATTGATAATGTAGAATCTAAAACTTTTAACAGCTTTAACTACTACGTAGGCAGGCTTCTCCAATTGGTTATACTTTATCTCATGATTTTTCAAAGGACATCTCATGAAAGCAATGGGTGCTTCCAAACCTTCATCATTCTTTTTAACAAGGACACCAGAGATTGTATGTTCTGATGCATAGCAATACATGATGAACTCCCTTGTTGAAATCTAGAGATACAAGAGTTTGGAGCTTTGGAAATGGATTTCTTGATATCCTAAAATGTTGTTTTTCCTTCCTTATTCCACTTGAAGCTTGCTTGAGGATTCATCATGGAATTTATATGCTTAGTCATGTTCATAAAATTCAAGGCACAAAATGATGAAGGAAGTTTACCTTTCCAAAGAACGAATGAAATCCCTTCTTGCTAGTTGGTAAGGCTAGTGTTTGGATATCTTTGATCCTCTCAAGATCAATTTATGCGATCCATATTTGTTCACAATGTGTCCCAACAACTTACCTTCTGTGACTCCAAAAATGCACTTCTTTGGATTTATAAAAATGCCATGTTTCCTACACCTTGTAAGGACTTGCTCCAAATTATAGATATGATCTCCCCTCCTCTTTGATAAAACCAGTGAGCTCATCAAGGTAAATGGAAATGTAATATTTCAAATATTTGAAGGCCAAGTCCATTGCTCTCTGAAAAGTGGCCCTAGTATTGATCAAGCCAAAAGGCATTCTGCTATAGGAAAAAGTGCCCCAAGGTATTGTGAAGGTTGTTTTGTTGCAATCCTCTTCTGCCACCTTGATTTGGTTGTACCCTGAGAATTCATCAAGCAAAGAGAGCATTTCAGATCTAGTGACTGCTTGCAAAAAGTGATCCATTATTGGAATAGGTTACTTGTCCTTGAGAGATTCATGATTTAGATTTCAGAAGTATACACAAATCCTTATTTCCCCATTCTTCTTCCTTACTGGCACAATGTTAGCCACCCATATTGAATGGTGGGTGGGGAAAATTATTCTAGCATTGAGCATCTTTGTCACCTCTTATTTGATAACATCAGAAATCTTTGGATTATACGGCCTTTGTTTCTGCCTGAAGGGCTTAGATCCTTTCCTCAAAGGAATGGAGTGATGCATTTCCTTTGGTTAAAAATATTTGAGTTCATCATAGGAATAGGCCAAGACATCTAAGTACTTTTTTAGCAGGGCAGCAAACTTTCTCTTTTCTTCTAGTGAGTAGAATTTACCAATGTTAACCATCCTTAGATTCTCTGAAGTGCCAATGTTTTCTTGATCAAAATCAGATGGACACCGAGAAGACTAGTTTTATTTCTCTTGGATGAACATGTCATGCTTATTAAAGAGGTCTTCCAAAGAAACTAGGCCTTTGGGGATTTTTTTCCTTTCAGTTTGATTACTCCCTCTTCATCAATTCCCTCAATTCCTTCCTTCTCTTCTTTGAGGACTGATTCACGGTGTGGGTTTTCACTTCCTTCGAAGAAAATATTATTGAAGTTATCCCTTTGTTCTAAGAAGGCTAGGATCTTATTGTCATCATTGAAGACCTGACAGTGATTTGCATTGTCTAGTATGTTGGGTTTGAACACCATCTCAATGGTCACTTTATCTTTTCCAAAATAAGGATGAGGTGTCACTAAGGAAGCTGAAAATGCTAGAGAATCAGCCTTTTAATTTTGTTCCCTAGGGACAGTTTCAATGGAAAATGTATCAAAGGATTCAATGCAATCCCACACTCTATTTTTATAGTGCCTGAGTCTGGGGTTTTTCACCTGATATTGTTTTTGGACCTACTTTACCACAGCCTCTGCATCACCTTTTCATCTCAACTTCTTTATTCCCATGTCCTCTATTGCATTCATGCCTAAGAGTAATGTTTCATACTCTGTTGTACTATTTGTATTGTCAAATTGCAGCTTGTAGGAAAAAGGATATACCTCATTGGAGGGAGAGTACAATACTACACCAAATCCTGAACCTGCTCTGGAATGACTGCCATCAAACTCCATTGTCCAAATCTGATCTTATTTTTCCTCCATGAGGAGTGGAAATTTCTCTTCTTTTTGTGATGTAAGGAAGTAGTTTCCTAACCCACAATCTTGAAAGAGGATGTTAGCTCTTGGATCATCAGATTTCCTTACTGTGAATTTCATTTTCCTAACTGGAAAAAACTTCTTCATTTCTCCTTTCACTGGGATAGTTACAGATGACCAATCCATTTTTATTTCTCCACCTAGGTCGCTACAAAAAAAAATTCTCAAAAACATACCAAAAGAGGATGGGATGTCTGCCACCAAGATGTTCATGAGTATCTTCTTTTCCAGATAATCAACTAGTGCAACCTAAGCATCCTTGATTCTTCCTACTAATGGAACTTGTTTGGATTCCATTGAATAGCATGTGCCATTTACCCAGGTCAAATTCAGGCTAAGATCATTTTCAAATTTTGTTGGCATCACATTATTTGAGGCTCCAGAGTCTATGATACAATTGTTCAACTGGAAGCCTTTGATGAGAAGTGACAAGTAGAAAGGCTCAACTCTATTGGTGTTGGAGGCACCGAGGGCTGACATGTTTTGAGAAGGTGGTATGGATGGTGTGGGTAATAGGCCTTTAGAGATTGGGCTTGAAGAAAAAGAGTTACTACCATGAACTACCTTTATGAATTTGTCAAATTGGAAAGGATGTGTTTGTAGGTATTCAATCTCAAAGAGCTGAACTTTGGTTTTGATTGCATGCTCCACAAAGTCAAATGGAGATATGGTAGATGAGGAAGAGGTTCCAACGGTGGGAGAGGATTTAAATGATAGGAGTTTTATTACTTTTGGTGTAGGGTTATCCTTTTCAAATGTAGCAATTGGCTTGGAAGGAGGTGAGAGCATAACCTTTGATTGAAATTTAAAAGTTTTTGCAAAACCAACATTTAGAAGAGAATTGCTCTTAACAGATTTTGAGTTGGGAGAAGAATCAAATAACTTACTTGGCATAGTAGCATGATCATTGGCAACTAGTGAATATGATTTCTCTTTGGCTGATTCTATGGAAGATGGTAATGGTGATCCTTTGCTGATGATCTTGTTTTGTGGAAGCTTTGCAGAGAAATCTTCTTTGTTCTTCCTATCATCTACTAAAATTGTTGCAGCTGAAACACCATTCTTGCATTGTGTAGGAGTGAAAACAGCACATGAAAAACTTGGAGCTTCTTCATCACTTTCCTCCTCAACAATGTATTCAATCAGGCCATTGTGCATGCCAACCTCTTCAATTTCAAGATAAGTTTCATAGTCATCCATGCTTTCTTCTTTAGTTTCCTCAATTTCTACTCCTTCTGATTCCCTAGTGTCACAGATGGCATTAACTGGTGGTGCTTCAAGAGAAAGCCTATGAGGGATGGAGCAATTCTTGGTCTATCAGGAATATTTGGTCTCCTTGGAGCATTCCTCATTGTGATTTGTGACAGTTGTTTCTTCAAAGAAACTAGGTCATTTGCCATTTTTTAGAACATTGGATCAGTGCTGACTGAATTTGAACTCTGACCTTTTTGCTTCCCATTTGGTCCTTTCACTTTGCTAGAAATAATTAGATCATCATCAGTTTCAATTGCAAAGCCTTTAGCTTCCCTCAATGTTCTTGGTTGGGCTCTTCTGAGGAAGAAACCAACTTCTGATGGCAAAGCATTGATGAAGAACCTTTTCAAGTTGTTTTTAGAGGGTACCACATCTTCTGGGATCCTTCTTATCAGCCTATCATACCTTTCTACAAAATCTCTCATTGATTCAGAGGTCTCCTTCATCTGAACCAATTGTACCAGCAAATCCTGACAATATTTTTTGCTCTTGAACGTATGTTCAAATGCACTTCTTATATCTTCCCATCATGTGACAGATCTTGGGGGCAACATGTAGAACCATTCAGCATCTTTTTCTTGGAGTGACTCCACAAAGAGACTAACTGAAACATCTTCATCTTCAACTCCCAACAATCTATAAGCAATTATGAATGCTGCTACATGTTCTTCTGGGATATGAGAACCATCCCCTTTGAATTTTGGGAAGTTATTTCTTGAGCCTCTTGGGAGCTCATGAAGTGGTTGTGGAAGAGCAAGTGGACCAGTATTTATTCCCCATGGTACATTAGGCCTTTGTACTTCATGCTCATGTTCACCCATTCTATTCCTGTTTCTATCCTCCAATCTTACTAAGGCTACTTCTGTTGCTACTCTTTCTTCAAGTTGAGCCCTTATCCCCTCTTCAACTCTTTCCTCTCTTTCAAGCTCTTCAAATGTGGGATCAACTTTTCCTCCTTACCTTAGTTTTTGGGTGTATCTTCTATCAGCCAGCTTGAAATTTTATACTCTCCTCTCAGGGGCTGGAATTTGTCTCTGCCTTTCCAATTCGACAGCACATTCCCCTTCCAGGTCTAGAATCCTTATGGAAATGAAGTAATGATTGGTACTTTTTCTATTATGCCAAATAACTTCTCTCAGATTAGAAGCAATCTCTTCTTGGATTTGAAAGAGTAAAACAGGTCTCTCAACAGGAGGATTTCCCAGAATATCCATGATTTACATCCATGGAGTTTGTGTGATTATTCAATTTCCAGAAATGTTTCCTCTAGAATCCTTTTTTTATGACCCTGAGGTCATTTTTAGGTGCAGATGCTGCAAATTCTACCCCACGGTGGGTGCCAAAAATTATTGGCAAAAAAGTTTATCTTTTAGACAAATTGGTGGGTTTTAAGTCAACAATATGGGAATCTAAGTCCCTCTACTTCAGCGGTGTAGCTTCCGTATGTGCATGCATGAAAAAGTGGATTTCAATGGTGGCCTTTCGACCAAAGATCCAACAGGGGCACTCCACTGACCCTGTGGCAAAGCTAGCAATTTCTCTCTAGAGAAGAACTTTGTCTGAGAAGAGGAAAGGGAGTGAGAATGGAGGTAGGAGAAACTAATGTTATGAGTAGAATATCAGATGCCCACACACATTAATCAGAAATTTTATTTACATGCATTTATAGTTAGAAGAAAAAACAAATCTGTAGGAGAAGCTACAAGACCGAATGAAACTCATTAGTCGCAAAGTACCAATTAGAAGTAGTGTGGCATTTTCTATCTTTTCCAGGTACAGAGCACACTGGTCTTTTTTGAAATCAATCACCAGCCATTGGAATGACATCGATAATTCATTGTATTCTTCGCAAGAAACCATTATAACATCAGAAATCCTCAACGCCTTTTCAAATTCCTCTGTTGTGAAGAAAACGCTCATGGCGATTTGAAAACCAGATCTTGCAAAGTAACCATTACATTCGATTTTCCAGTTTAATTATAGACCATTTGATTTGCTCCTCTTAACTCTAAAATATGACCATCCACATGCTAGGAAGGGATTGGAGTGGTTACGAGGGAAGCCTTTCACATTTTTTGATTTTTCGTGAGATTTGGCAATTTGGAACAAATTAGCTCACAGCCCCGCTTTGACTTTTCAACTTAGACACGTGGCACGTTCTTATTGGAAATGGGATTGCGGATTCTTAACATTTTAATCTTTTTTGGAAAAAAGGCTCAAAAACTCAATTTCCTCCATCGGCCCGCTGCTCTGATTTGACTAGGACACGTGGCACATTTTGGTTGGAGACAGGGTCACGGCTCTTTTCTAAACATTTTAACCTTTTTTGGAAAAAGGCACAAAAATTCAATTTCCTCTGCCAGCCCGCTGCTCCAATTTGACTAGGACACGTGGCATGTTCTGGTTGGAGATGAGGTCATGAGTCTTTTCTAAAAATTTTAACCTTTTTTAGAAAAAGGCTCAAAAACTCAAAGTTATCCGCCATTTTACTCCTCTGCTTTGACTTTTCAACGACAGGTCCGAGACCTTGGCGGAGCCGCGGAGCATTCTAGAAATTTTACTTCACTTTTAGGAATTTGGTTAAATTTCCAAAAGTGCCCCAATGGTCCGCTCATCTACTTTGAATTTTCTCTACGGGCTTCACCTTTGACTTTTCTCTGCAGGCTCAAAATTTGACTTTTACCTTTATAGCCTAACTGGGGTCGTGGGGTAAATTTAACATTTTTGCCAAAAGTGATCAAAAGTGTTAAGTTCACCAAAAATCTTGTTCCTCCCCATCCAATAGGATCTAACCACATACCTACATTCATTGGGGTCTATAATTGACAAGGAAAAGATGCCCTTCATCCCGACAGTGGAAAATACGTCGAGAGTCTAATTTTTGAATTTCCTTCGCAAACCAGAGGCATGGAGGTAAAATAATGATTTGACGACCCATGCCATAGAACAAGGAACAAGTGAGTGATTTTGATCAAAAATGGAGGTTGCAAAGAGGATATTACATGCATAGACCGGGAAGTAGAGGATTTCTGAAAATGAGAAAAACAGAGGATTAAACAGCTCTAGGGCACGAATTTTGCTAATTTCTTGAATCTCTAACTTGGCTTAAACACCAAAAAAGGGAATGAGCTCAAAAAAATTGAATTTGGCTATGAAAATGCAAAGTAGTTTTTAGGAGACAACACAACTTTAAGAATGATATGGTCAATAAAATTTGGAAACTGGCTCTACCACATGTCTTGTGGGGTATATGTATTGAACGCAACAATACGATCTTCAGGAACAAATCAGTGAGGTTGTTGATAAAATAAAACAATATTTGAAGAATAATGCTTAGATTATTAAACCCAAATAGGTTCGCGCTATCCTTTAGTGGGAAGAGGAAATTCTTAAGAGGTTGAATATTGTTGTCTCAAGCACCAATACGAGTAGGCTGAAACATGATGTTAAATGGAATAAACATCCCGAAGGGAGTTTCAAGATCAAATTTGATGGCTCGGCCTGTGTTAAGGATAAAGTGGTTGGTGACAGTTGTCTCATTCAGGATCATAGTGGGATATACTTAGGAGCCTACATGGTACCCATAGGAAATCATTATAACAACGTGGCTAAAACGAGAGCTATGCTTTGGGGTGTTAAGGTGGGAAAAGACCTAGGGCTTAAAAATATAATCATTGAAGGTGATTCAATGTGCATTATTAATGCCCTCAAAGATAGTATTAAATGTGGATGGAAACTCAATCATTTCATAATGGAGGCACGTGCCATGCTTGCATCATTTGAATAGGTGGTCATTCAACACATGTACTACAATGGGAACAAGCCAGTAGATGCATTGGCCAAGAAAAGTAATGCCATGGTGGATTTGGTGACGTGGACTGGCACACGTATACCTTGGGGACATGTTAATAAACTCATAAATGAAGACACAAAGTGGGAGGCTACGTTATGATGAAACCCTTTGCTCATATGCTTGGGGTTGTGAAAGGACTTTTCCTTTTTGGAAAATGGCCCTTTCTTATTTCATTTTTTTCTCCATTTTTTATCAGTCAAGTTCTGTGTCTGTGTGAAAAACATCAACTTGTTTGCTAGCTTCATGGGGGCAATAGGTTGCATACTAAACCATCTACCTTTCTTCACCTCAAGAACGATGTGGCTCTATGGAAAATTTTTCACAAAGGTGATCTCACTAGATACATTTGTCAGCACAAAGGTAATGACCCCGACCTTTCTGTTGATTTTTTGATTTCCTAGAAAGATGGCAGTTTTTTTAGAGGGGTTCATAGTGATGTCTCTGAGAATGCCATAGCTAAGATCACTGGGTTAAAAAATGATGGCCTAAAAAATTTTAAAGACAATTCTAGAAAGAAACATGAAATTGCCACTTTATTTGAAGCTAGGGAAAACATTATTTCCTATGACGATGGTATTTCTCACACGTACCTGCCAGATAGATGGGCTGATGTATGCTTGATTATTATGAAATATCTTATGCTTGAAGGAAAATTATGTAAAATCTTCAATCACCATTTATCCATCCTCAATTTTCTCCAATGTGACCAAACTATGAGCCTTATGTTCTTCCTCCATAGGTCGCTCCTCTTGACTATCAAGGATTTCAAGAAAAAGAAAAGTAGATATACCCTTCACCAAGGCCTCATTCTTATTCTGGTCTAAATAAGTAAACCCACCATCCCTAATCAATTCGAGGATCAGGATTCTGACCAGGAAACCCTTACTTCTCACCTCAATAAAATCGAGAAGAAAAAAATTATATTTATCCCGATGCGGGTGTTGCAGATGCCTTGTGTAATCTCAAGAAGGCGATTAGGAATTTGGGGGAAATTTCTAGCAAGAGGGACCATGAGCTTGTTGAATGAGAGGCTAGACTGATGAGGGTCGAGACCACTACTAATACCATTCTCACTGTCAACAAAAACCTCATACATTAACTGAAAGATTGTCATCAAAGGATTGAAACCCAAAACATAACCATCAGAGGGATTCAAGAAAATTATGTTATGCAAGAGAAACAAATTTATCTACTTCAAAACTAGGTTGCTTCTGAGGAGGCCAAAAACAACATGAATTTGAGTCTGAATTCTTTTGACAGTGATGAGACGTATACTAGTGACAATTCGGGTATGGTTGCGTCCGAAAATCAGGGTAAGTATCAGGAGGAAGTTAATGTTGGCACTTAGACTGAGGATCAAGAGATTAAAAGGCCAAAGAGGTTCATTATCAAAGTGGTTGGTTCAAAATATGGTGGTCCAAGCTCCAAGACCCAAAGTAGGGATACTGAGAACTAATTGAGGGATTTTTGCAGCCCTTATCTTTTCTGTTGTTTTTTCCTATTTTTGGTCTTGGTTTTTGATACTTACAAAAAATTGTTGTTAATATGTAAATTGTTTAGTTTGGCTCTGTTTTGTGGGGGCTTGGTTGTCAAGTTTATTTACTTTTCCTCCCTGGCTTCGTTGGTGTTTTTTGCTTTAAAACTTGCTTCTATTTTTTATGGGGTTTTTTGGTCCCATTTAAAACCAAACCTTTTTAGATTATCTAAAAAATGAGAAAATCCTTAATTGTAAAATAATCAGTTGTAAAAACAAAAAAGATCATTTGAATACAATGATTTGATTATAATGAGTATTTCATAAGAAATGATAGAAATAGAAATGTTCAATTCAATCAACTTACAGAACAATATCAAGACTAAAATTTAAAAATTCAATTTGATTAACTTGTAGAATGATATTGGGATAGCTAAGGTCTTGTAGGTACACAAACTACTTAAGAGTTAAAAAATTTAATTGATCTTAAAATAATGAGGACCTAAAAATTAATCAATTACATATACTAGTAAAGCTCAAATTTAATTTTCTACATATTGTAAACACAAATCATGCACTTGGGTAAATTTCTAGGTCATGATCACATACCACTATTCATATGATTCATATGTGAAAAAAAAACTAATTGACCATTGTCTTTGGCCTCTTTGCTTTCTTTATGGGTTCCTTCTTGGTATTACACACCCTATTGTCTAGTCTGACTTTCGATACTTCAGCTTTTCTGAGTTTGGACACCAGCACCTAGCTAGGATGCCAACACTCAAGCACCCCTATCCCCTCTAGATGCCTCTGATCTCTTTGTATATTTCTCACATATTTTGGGTCTTTTCTAGCCATTGGGCATCTTATTTTCTTGGTGGTCAGCCTTTTAGTGGTTAATTATGAAATACAACCGAGGGAATCATATAAATACAAGATTGTGTGACCATAATAAAGGACCATGCTCTAAGTATATATTACTATCACCTAAGGTTACATCCAAAGGCATTTTCAAGAGCATCAAAGCATCCATCTAGCTTCATTCGATTGAAAAGGGACTAAATTCTTCTACATACATTTCATAGGAGTGGAAGTTCATTTTTTCAACCACACATTTACTTATATCGTTACATCTAGTTATTTCTCACTATCAAGTGCATCTTGCACAAGAGCCACCTAGGGCATGATTCTACACACAAATGTAGAACTACACAGAGTCTGAAAAGTAGTGCAACACTCAATTGTAAACTCACTCAGTCAGGTGACCGCTTGGGTCAGTCTGACTCCCCATTTGCATTCTTTTCTTTTTAGGATTTGACATGTTGAGGTTTTGTATTTGCTCTCTTTACAGGTTTCAAGCAAAATCAATAATCAACCAATGACAAAAGGTAGCTATCAGCGATGTTCAGAGAATACTCAAAACAAATATTAGTTTCTGAGTACTTTTACATTCACATACGCCTAGAGGAGGTATGCACTACATAGGTGCCCCTAACCCGGTTTAGGCACCCCAGCCCAAGTAGATCCGATAGTCACATAATTTTTTGGGTTCATTTACAACACTTCCTTCCTCCTGTTTGTCGATTTTCTAATTCAGTACAGTCCAAAATTAACTGGGAAATCATTTAATTACTTTATCCATTCTCTTGCACTTAGGATTTCAAATTTAATTGTTTATTTCTTAGGTCAAATTTGTACTTTATTGCATTATTATTTCGTTTTGACTCACAATTAGGGTTTAACATTTATTTTCAATAGTTTCTTAATCACACATATCATATAGACCCATCAAAATTAATACATAAATAAAATAAAAAAACATATGAACCTATAAATATAATTCATAGATAAATCCAATCCAATATTTTTAAATATAATTATAAATAAGTATGTGACACATTATTTAAAATAAATTTGATAGAATGTACCCACATCATCAAAGAAATTTATATGTAATTAATACTATATAAACAATATTGTAGACATCAGAAAACACACCTTGCGCATAAGGTATTCTAAAAAAAATACAAAAAAATAATATAAAACTATTCCTAAAAATCAAATATTCCCACAAAACACCTAAAATTTTAAGAAATGAGGGTGACTTAAGACATGTCACCCTCACTTATCCTCACCCACTTTCACTTAATGTTGTCACATCTAATTAACCACCCCACCTACCCATTCTCATCCCCAGTGCACAATGGACCCTTATTATCTCACCTCTTTATGTACATTACACTCATATCTATCACAATTCTCTATGCACCCTAAAACTATAAAATCACATTCACCCCCTCCTTTTACTTCTTATTAATGGTTACAATTTTGGTTATTGCTAGCGCATGTATTATTTTTTATTATTATCCAAAGGAGAACGGAGACCATTTGGACACCACAAAGTTTGGTGCATAATTATATTTTATATCTTCAATAGTGTTTCTAGTTGCTTCTATAATTGGCTTACAACTATTTTTCAATTTTCAGGGATCTCACTTGTGATCACAACAACTTCAAATCAGCTTCCGTGCCATCAACAATCAAAAATCATCCACAAATAAATATTGTGCCAAAACTTGGTCCCCTCGGGTGCTCGAATAAGTATATCATTTCATTTTTTTTCATTTCTCAATTGCATGTCTTACATATTCTTATTACCAACCTTGAAAAAGTGTTAGGGATCAGACTGAGGTAGGTCCCCTAGCCACCAAAAACAATTAACATTTGTCCAAGTGTCTTTAATTATATATTTATATTATGAATTGGATATTTCAACCCACATTATTTAATGAACGAACCTATAATTATTCCTCACTCATTCAATATCAGAAATGTAAGCATGTTTTTATTTAGTAATATTAATTTGAGATTTGATAATATGTCAACTAACATATCTTATAGAGTAATCAAAATCTAAACATACGAAAACATCTAACCAAAGATAATCAAGAGAGTTGTTATTCTATTGAGTCTCCCAATTCTTATCACTTTTTTCATAAATCTCATAATAGCACTTGAGACCAACAATTTCTCTTACAAGCTCATTGTATGGAGAAGAAACTTTAGCTCTCTAATTTTTCCTCTTTTGATCGGCATGCATAAAATATAATCTTTGTTTATAAGTTTCAAATCCATAATTGTCCCTGTAAATTTATTATCTAGTATTTAGTGCTCCTTGTATTATCAAATATAAAGGCACCCAAAAAAAGTCCATTGTATACGATCTTTCAAATTTATGTATGATATATACCACAAACTCAATAGTTTGTTGGTTCCCTTTTCATCCATGGTGGCCACCTATATTTTAAATGTAATGATAAAATTTTCTAATATTTTCTCAAATTCCTCATGTAAATACACAATATCATTTTCTTAGAATAATTAAGGAAATCTATCACTTATAAATAGTGAAACAATTTTTCCCAAGAATTTATATTAATTATGGTAAATGAGGTTGTTAGAATCCTAGATGATTCACAAAAATTCATTTGGATTTCACGAAGAGGTGTTAATAGGTATAACATCGTCCACGTTCTTAAGTAAAGTGTTTGGAATCAAGTTTATTTTTACCACATTAGCCTCAATGACTAATTTCTTCTCAATGTACATGATTTCAAGTAAATAATTAAGCACCTTTTTATATATTTCATTATTTATAGTTTTTGTCTATGTGACTCAAATAAAAGAATTGAATAATGATCTAATATTTTTCTACCAATATTTGATTACATTTTATGTAATTTTGATCTTTTCTTGTGTTTCGAGACAAGTCATACCCATCTTCATTTTAACCACATCTTCATTCGTCTTGTGTGCAGATTTCCCAATAGAAAGAATATTGACCACTAACTCTTCATCATTACCTGCAACATATTTTATACTATGGATCAACCTCTTTCTATAAGAAAAATATATTTTTCATATTTTTTTGAATATATGTGACTTGATCATATTTATATATCGTACTTATAGGTCTTATTAGGGATAACTTTCTTGTGTAACTGACATTTCATTGTCACAGTCGTCCTCATAAAAATTCAAATAATTTTTTTAATGGTTTTGGTTCTTGTGTAATAGACATTTCTGAGTAATGGATTTAATTAAATGACACCTGTGCAATTTTCTGGAAATATGGTCGTACTCATTTTGTTATTTATTGTTTTTGTTGTATTTCGTCTCTTCATCTCCAACGGAAGTCGAGGACAGAAATCATTAAATTAGCATTTGGGCTAAGAATGATAAACAGAGGGTTTCACGCAGAGGAAGAGTGGATGATAAAAATGTTGCTGACATGGGTGGGATAGTAGTAAAGGGCAGGCAGTAGTTTCCTCTCAGATAAAATTGAACCTGCTTTAGCTATAGATACATAAAGTAAAATGAGGAGATATTAGGGTTACAGATTTATCTCCATGTGCAGGGCTCATTTAACCCATAATGATAATGATTTTAGGACAGCTATTAGCTAGAGCTCTATTTAGCATAGTTCCCCAAATATTTTTTTAATTTAATTATGAGAGTACAAAACCCTACTTTATCATTGTTACTATAATAGAGCTCTGACTTATGCACTCGCTGCAACTATCCAATTACTGTTAAATTTACAATGTTAACTTAGGTTTCAGCATGGTTAAAGAGAGCTTGGCTTTGCATGCACAATAGAAACCATGAACATCATCAAATTTAAGATATTTGTGGAGATAAACGCACTCAGGTTTTTCTCTTCAATGGGCGTGTTGTTGGCGTTGTTAGAGGCCATGGCTTAAACGGATGACACTACATAGAGTCGTATTCATATGAAGATGAAGAAGGTGAGAAAAATAGTGGTGCACATTACAATGGGATCCATCCCTTTCATTTGTGCAGTGATGACATTCACCTGGAATTAATGTGTGGATAAGAAACACAAATATCGTAATGGATTTAAAAATTCTAGTCTCCATACACTCTACCTTTTCTAATTACTGTGGGTAATTACATCTTTCCTTCTTTCTCTTTTGGCTTGTGTTTGTCTTACCTCTGTAATTTTGGTCTCAGGGTGGCGATAAAATATCATAATGAATGCAATCCCCTTCTGGCATTGTCCTAAACCATGGATAATTTGGTGGATGTGTGGGCAGATCCCTGCGGATGGATTTTTGTGTGGGGCAGGAGGTTTCACTCACTGGGGCCAGCCATGGACGTGTCCTCACAGCTTCTACCATTTTAAACCTTGGCAGCTCGGGTTTGTACCCTGGTGGCTCAGGATCTCACTCCTCTATGTCACACTCTATTTTGTGTGAAGTAGGAATAGACTTGGGATCTCACTCCTCTATGTCACGCTCTATTTTGTGTGAAGTAGGAATAGACTCTGTGCATTCCCTTACTCAGAAAAAAAAATGATCAGGGTTTAAGCCACCTCACTGTAGATACATCTAAATTCTAAATCCTTCAGTGAGTCACTCATGGATGATGTTTCTATAAATAAATAATTATTTTTCTACATGTAATTCCATTGTCACAAATTAATGAATCAATCCATAGTAGCTACTATTTTTTGTTTGTACTAAAATTGAATTCAGATTTTGATTTAATAAAGTACATATAAAGTATAATTATTAGTAATTAATACTTCTAATAAATGGTTTTATATGCCTATCAGCCTCTCACAAACACCTATGGATGCTTTTGCTAGTAATGAACCTTTTCAATTTTCCTTTTATCATACCTCATTTTCACTTCTGACTATTTTTTAATAATTGTGTCAACCCTCTACACTTCTATTAATTTCATATTTTTGAGACATTATTATTAGGATGGTTCTTAGTGAGCAATAACTCAAGCGTCCTCTTGATAAATCACATAAAATTCTTTTGTGGTCATTGGAAATGCAATGGATAAGGTGAATGGGGATTTTGGAAGTGTCTATGGAGAATTATTTAATGGTTGAAAATGCATAAGATGGAATGAACAAAGTGGGGTGTTATAAAGGTAAATTTGGAGCAAGTGGCCACACGTAAATGACTTTTATTAAATATGTGAAAATAGAGAAAATGAAAAAAAAAAACATTTATACATTGGGAAAATCAATTGGGGGCAACCCCATAGTAGACAAATCCTACAAAATCACATAGAGACACATCCTCACCTCAGTCACTATGCTAAATTCTTAAACTATAACATGAATTAGGATATCGATGGATAACATGTGGCCAAAATGATCTCTTATCTGGTCATATGACATTGACCTATACTTTTGAATTGTTAGCAGGGTCAACCTATGGAGTAACCACAGCCTATCTAGGGTATAAATAAGAGATATTAGTTAGTATTTAAACATCATGTTGAGTATTATACTCTTATTTTAAGGTAATGAATGTTGCCTCATCAAAGTGGATTAGTAATATATTATTGACCATTTTCTCTTATTCCCATCATTTGGTGTACTTATATTATTATTTTGATTATTCGTGCAAATAATTTATTTACAAGTGGTATAAGAGCTTCAATTTGAGTTAAAACCTTAATTTTCAAGGTTCGCTAATGCCTCAAAAACTATTTTGAATGCTTCTATATTTTCTAGATTAAATCTATGCAAAATCATTCATAGAACATATCCTCCAACTTTCATACATTTCTGAACAATTTTCTAAGAGTTATTGTTATTTTAGGTTTTTCATAAACTCAGTCCACACTTACTCCATAAGTTGAATTTTTTATAATAAAAAATCTAAGCTGTTTACATTTTTGGAAAACTCACAAAATTTCATAGTTATTTATATTTTTTCTTATAGGACAATATTGAATTGAAATAATTTGGTCAAATTTTAGTGAATCAAGTTGTTTCATGGATAGAGATTGAAACAATGACCCTGTCACTCCAAGAGGAACACCTAAAAAATAAGAGATGGAGACTAAAACTTTTTATTTAATGGTTTCTAATTTAGTGAACCAAATTGAGTTAAAAGTGCAAATCATGGATAAAAAATAAGATCTATGAGACAACATGTACAAAAAACAAATGCCACTAATTCACAATTGACATTTATCTTCAATAACATTTACTAACAAAAAATCCCAACATGGTCACATGGAATCTTATAGAAAACCAAATCCTAATAAAATGTAACCTTAAAATTCACCTTACTCAAATGCATGGGCTAGGGATATGCATAAAAAGTTGGATATGTACAAGTTTAATAAGAAGGATCTAGTCATGTGGATCAATCAAATGAGGAAATTTGATCATCATATATCATTACCTACATCACATGTGACCATATACCAGGTGGTATTGGCATCAATATGTAATTTGAGACGAACAAGAAGCCAATTTAGTATTGTCTTTCGACTCTTTATCTTTTTCAAGGATTCTAAAATCCTCGTCGTGGTCTATCATTTACTGACCAACTATATATGTCATCTTCAACATCATCATCATGAAATTGTAGATATCTTGGATGGTCATTCATGCTACAATAAAATTGTGAGTCCTAAACATATTGTGCTCTAGGATGGCAATGTATGACCCACTTCCATTTGTGTGGCTCCTTTACATCTTCAAAAAAAATGCAAAGGAATACCTGACATGACTAGTTCCTATGAGAAAATCAATGTGATAGAAGTCCAACTCTCTCTTTTCTATATATATATATGCATAGTTTGGTATACGATTCCATAGTATTTGCAGCATATGAAAGAGTGCATAAGACAAATTTTTAATTCCAAGTAAACAAACCTTCACTTAAGATTAGATAGAATGGTGTGCTATGTCTCATGGCATTGTCACAACCAGTATCTAGGTTACATTTTTTCACAAAATCTGAAGCGCCCTCAAGGGAAAATATCATACCAGCTTATATTCTGAACAAATATAATTTTGGACATAAGTGCTCCTATAAAATAAATTATCTCAAGTAGTTCTTGGAATCACCCCATAATGTTGGATATATCAAATTTCCCACATTAAATTGTCTTTGGAACTCACACGACTGTAGGGCTACTAGAACTTACATAGCGGTGCGACGCAATTGTAAGGTCAACTGCACTTATTGTTCAGGACTTAGTTGTACACGTTGGTAAGGTTATTGTCCTTCAACCCACATTCCATCATGTCTTCGCCTGATAATATAGTGCACAAATAAAACAAGATAATAATTTTAATAAAAAACGTAGTTTATAACAATGTTTATAATAAACGGCTTGAAAAATAATAATTGTAATTTATCATAGAAAAACTTAAAAATTCTTCACATTCTTGTACAATGTCTTAGTGTTCTTCATCTACATTGTGATCACTATTCTCCTTAAAACCTGGAAGATAGTCATATAGCCAATTAATTGTGTACTTTTGGGGCCAATCTCTCTTGTAAACCATTGCTTTGTGCCCATATATTCTTTTGTATTCATCTTTTTCCTTGGATGCATTTTTTCTCTGCATATACTTCAAGCCATTTGGTCATTAATTCTCTATTACGGAGAGTAATGCAGTTTATTGTTATTTGATCATCAACTGCTGCACAAGAAACAACAAATAATTTGGATGGTAAATCTTGTACATATTCATTGTATAGTGCATGCTATTTATTCTAATCATATAGATCTGGTAAAAGGGAAATGTCTGCACATACCAACCTTCTTAGTTACATGCTTTCGTAAATATACATATGTACTATCATCATAACATTTTGTATAAGCATCTCTACAGAGGGACTCTAGTGCCTATAATTGTGGCACAATAGGATGAGCACTCAGCTCAGTCTGAGTGATGTGTCAGTGTGATAAGGTCATTTACTAATTAATTCTAGGAGGCAGGTCAAATAATGATAGAATGAGTATAAGGTATCCTACAGCCATTTACAACCCTCAAGATGGGTAAATTCCCTTGACAAACTATATTTTATCAATGAAATTTTCAGGTGTTATCTCTCTAATGAAACTCTCAACATTTGTCTTGTGCTTGACAATTCTGAAAAAGCTCTACGTCATTCATTAAATGGATTAGAAGATGAATGATTATGTCCATGAAGTTTGTGGGGATATCCTTTCGAAAAGATTTGTTTATCTAGCACCACAATTTCTAGGTCATGCTCTTTCTCCACATTGAAATCTTGTGTTCATGTATCTCCTTCAATGAGAACCACCTATTGGAAAGCAAAATATTAAATATGGTTAAATGTTACTGATTTCAACAAAAAATGGTGTACAAAATTAATGATTTCAAAATACCAGGCAAAGCGTGATAATTGATATATAGCTTTGTGTAAGTCTTTTGTGAGACAATCCTCCCCTCTCAAAGAAGTTGGAAAAAATTGTTGTGTCCAGAGGGTAGGAAAAATATTCATTGCATATGGTATTCTATCATCAAATGTGAATAATTCTCAAAAAGGGATCAATAGGAGAGGAAAATTCATCGAAAGTAAAATTACTACTAGACGATCGGGAAGGGGTGACAAATATTTAGTAATTATTGAGGATATGCAATTGGAATAACCATCACGATAAGATAAACATGCCTTCTCGAAGGTAGATGACCCATGAGTTTGTTGGTTACCTAAATTTTCCATCAATCACACTTTTAACTAGTATCTACATCAAAAATTGGCTACCAGTAGTACCCACGCTGGTCTTTCGTAGCTTATGCCAACCATTTGTGCCCTTACGCAACCAATAATTTCTTTTAATGTCGTGTTGTCACCTTTGGGTCCATGAGGTCGATCTCACAATAGAGTCTTTTTTTTGACGTGTTTCTGAAAGGATTCAGAACATAGTTTTTCAACTAGAGTGCAGGTAATCTGACTCACCTTACACTATGTGATGAGGAGATCTTTCCAATATGGAAGATCATAAAATATTGAAAATCTCTTCATCCCATTTGACATTATGACATTTTGATCATCAATTGCTTATTGATGTACCTCTTCATAGCGTTTATACCAGTACTTAAAGACATCTTTGAAGGCCTTGTTGTCTCAATTGTGCCATCAAATTTTCTATTTTTTAAATCCTGTATGAGATGGGTGATTAGAAGGTATCTCCTATGCCCTTTATACACAAATTTCTTGAGGTCCTTTGGCCATCTAGAGGTTAATTAATCACTGGACCTTGGACATGCAAATTCTCCCTTTGTGCAAACACCTATATATTATATCATATACGTATATATTTTTAGTCATCATATATATATCAGGTATACTATGGAGTGGTATCAATAAGAAGATGCTGTTATTAGTGGGGACAAACTTGCATTAAATTGTTACTCTAAATCCTTATTGATTACCTTGTAATGGTACCGTAATGGGAGACCTTTGATGTGTAGTCCTGAATACTCCAACACAAAATCCCATAGCATACAAAGTCTCAGCTACTAATTGGTTGTGATACATTAAATACGAGCACACCAGCCCAAATCTCAAGTAACTCCTATATGAGTGGTGTAAGATAGATGCCCATGCTTTTCAGCACACTCACACCTCCATTTTATCCCTTATTATCTCCAAGTTTCCTCCATTTTATTTTTCCTAGTTTCTTGACCTCTTCATGTCTGCATTTCCCTCTCATATGGCATCAACCATGGTGTTGGTGCTCAAATTAGTCTCACCCCATTTGTCATTTAATTTCCTTAGTTTGCGGCCTCTTTCATGTTTTCTGTCTCCCCATGTTGGTGCTTGAAGATTGTTTCCTCTATTTGATTTCCATGATTAGTCCCTTCCTGGGTAGAGGATCACTTAAAGGTCTAGAATTTGTTTTCGTCTCTCTGTCCATCTGAAGGAGTCTGTAAATTGGGCATAAAACTCGGGTTGCTCCTTTCTTTCCACTTTCCGCAATCACGTATTGTTTTACCTGTCATTTTTGTCCCAAATACCCAAGGAAACGTGATTGGATGTAGCTCGAAGGATCATGTTTGAAACTTATAACATCTCCTAATTCTCTGTCGTTGAAGAAAAATTCATCTCCGGGCTCAAATGGTGGTTTTCCTACATTTTTACTATTTGACAGGTGTATTTTTCCTGATCAAATTTACATCTCTGCATCAATCAAAAAGTGTCACTTTTTGGTTGGATGCGGCTCAGTGGGGCACTCTAAAAACTCTAAGGCTTGTTTCAACCTAAAACTTGTCCACGTGGAGGAACGACACTCATTTAAAAATTCACCTTTTAGTTTTAGCTTTGGAGTTGCGCCTGGGGGACTCGTGGAGGATTCCGCTACTTTTCCCAAACTTAGAAAAAAAATTCATGCATCCGGTACAGTTTTTGGCAGGCCGTGGACACGTGGTGGGCTAACACTCAACTTTGAGGATTTTCCTCAGGGTCCCACATTAACAATTTTCCGCGACAGGAGGACAAGTGGAGGTTTCCACTGGCTCCGCTTTGTACTTAAAATTTTCAAACAACTTCCTAAAGGGCCTGGGATGCATGGAGGGACCGCGCATGTTTGGGGTCTCTACTTTTGGGGACCATCTCAAAATGCGCCATCAAGACAGGTGGCAGGTGGGGAGATGGAGAAGCGGAGCTGCGGGGAAAATTTGGAAAAACGAAGGTTTCCTTTTTCCAAAAATGAGGTAAAATAGCATAATCGAGTTACGGTTCCTCTGGGACCCACATTGGGAAACATGTCAAGACTGTCTTCTAAGGTCAGAGGGGTGGAGAAAAATGTCAAAATTTTACTTTTTTCCAAAAGTTATAAAATGTCAAAAGGTGCTCCCAGGCCCGTTTCCAATCACATTTTTCCATGTGGATGGCTCAGATTAAAAATTGAAAGGCAAGATCAATGGTAGATGTGCTTTTCATTTGTTTTTGTCACCATTGAATCTCCGGGATGTTTGGAGATGCATTTTTTTCATCATTCTTCATCAATTTTTTGGCAAATTTGTGTCATTTTGGTTTGCAAAGTTCAATTGAATCAATTTGGGAGCTCAATTTGTAAATCTGAAGTACTTTTGAAGTGGATTTTTTCTCGGGCTCGTGTAAAAATGCAAAATGCCAAATCCATAAGTTGCAGAGTAAAATTTCATAGGAAAAGGAAGGGAAAAAGGATGAAAATGATGAAAGTGTAGGCATAAAAGCTAAAAAAGGTGTTGCCTCGAGAGCAAAAAGGGATGACCTGTCAAGTCCAGCTATATAGAGGCTCCAAAAAATGATTAAAAAGGGGATTTCTTGCATGACAGAATCAAAATGATTAAAGGAACTCTCAAAAAAAATTTGCATGGCATCCTAATCATTGGTCTAGGGCCTAAGAAACATGATCAGTTCACAATTGGTCCACCTGGTAGATTTTGGATCTGAATTTGTTAAGCATCATTGTCTAAAACAAATTGGAAACAAGCAAAGGTCCATCGAATATTCTTATCTTTTGGGGGGAAAATTGAGTGGGAAAAAATGTATAAATGTAATGAGAATACTCTTGCAAATGGTCGGAGTTTGAATTCTTGAGAAAAAATTTGAGAAATCCATCTTCCCGAGAGACCAAAGCCGAGATTACCTATTATTTTCTTTTGTGTTATATTTTCTATCATGTCAAGTTGGTTGCAAATATATAGCCATTGAAAATCACTGAGATTGCTTTGGAAGCTTTCCCCTACTAATGAATCTAAGCAATTTTGGAATTAATTTATGTCTAATCTCTAGCAATTTTGTGTTTGCTTTATTTTCAAAATGTCTGCAAATAGTTTCTTTCATTCCTATTGCAATCTTACACTAAAATCTTTGTGAAATCACACAGGATCTCGTCCCTGTGATAGTCTAAATGGTATTTTCAATTTCATTTCAAGAAGAACCTTCATCTTGGATGATATAACAAATTTAAAATCAATTCACTTTCATTTGTTGATAAATATTGTCTGTAAGTCTTCGGGTGTATCTTAGGCGTGATTAATCAGAAACTTTAGTGTTTAATTAAGTCTTCCAATTCGATCCTTCGTGTTGTAGTCTCGAAGATTATGTGAAAATGTGTTGATTTGGGCCTCCATTGAAGCACGCCTTCTGGTTGAAGGAACATCTTGATTGTTCTGAAGATTTCCATTGTGAAGTTGTTCATTATTGTGAATTCCCTCCAAAGATTCAGTATAATCAGCTTTATCCTGCTTGATCTCCCACAAAAATCATTTAAAAACCATTGATCCACCCTGAACTACCCCTATTTGCCCTGTGTATCAACAAAGGAACAAAATCTACTTGCAAAAATATGCAGAACAATCAAGATTTCTTAATGTCTTTAGTAACCTTTGCCTTGTATTGAAAATATCTCCATAATCTGGAAGTGACAACTCGTGAGAGTCAAATTTGGTGTGTTGATCATATTTTCCCAAGGTCTTCTCTATAAAATTTGTGCAAAAGAAGGATTTACTAGCATTCTTCAACAACAGAGATTACAAAATAGGTTCTCTTACCTTGGTTGAAAGGCACAACCTAAAATAGTTAGGATAATATCAAATCCTTTTAAGGTGTTACCCACTTCTTCAAGGCCTGAGTGCTAAAAAGTCAGATAAATTACTTCCCTGGCTACAAAATGACATACATAATCATTTATCTGCTTTTCAGTGTCCTATCAAATCCATGATGTTTCTTAGTTTGTGAAGAAGAGTAAATATGGTACTCACGATACCATATTTTGAGTAGATTTCATTACTCAATGGAATTAACTACGATTGGTGTCTTTGAGTTAAGATTTTATCACATCTGATAACATCCAACATGGTCAATGTCGCCAGATAGCATAAATTTTTAGTACTATCATTAGGGTATTTATACTTGGTAGATGAGAATTAATTCCACATTTCATCCATCACTCATTTGATCCTCTAACACTTTCCTATATTCTATTTAATATTATAAGGTATTGAATTTGATATTATTTGTCTTCTTTGGAGTCTACACTTGGATTATTTATGTACTAAGGATCTACAAGCATAAGATTTTCACTTACCACATACTATCAAGCCTTTTGATTCATTTAAGTCTTTAATTATAGGTCTTCTTATATTCATTTGTGGTGCACCACATCAACTCATAATGAAATAAACCCTATCTCTTCAAATTATCACAAAATTCGAGTAAAGAAAAGACATAATAATATAATTTTATTATTTATCCATTTAAAATTTGGCATCAAAAAATCAACTTACCACAATATTCGACATTATTTATGTGTTCATCCACACACTCACCATTATTTATCCTTAGTGAATACAAATTATTTCAGAGAAAAGGTTTATTAAAAAACAATTTATTTAATACATCGCCCCTAACTTATAACATAGTTCCTTAACTATGACTTGTATCAATACACTTAATGGGCATAAATATCAAATTAGTTTTGTTTAAACTTGTTTCCTTCTTATTGATATTTTCCACTCTTCATCCTTCATAACTAGTACAAGTTATGTATATGTAAAGAGATCTTCCATCATAAGCTTCCATAACTCAAAATGTAGTTCATTAAAATTTTCAATTTCTATGTTTTTGATTCCCATCATACTCCTTTACATAGTTATTTGTACACAGACATCTCCCACTCAAGAAACAATTATCAGAATGAAATAACCATATCTCTTCAAAATATGCTAAAACCTAGCTCTAATACCAATGGAGAGAAATGACCGAATAAACATATATGGTAGAAGAAATTAACTTATATAATCTTTAAGTTAAAAAAAAGGGCATACATAAGATATTTCATAATATTTTATCTTTGAAAACCCTTTTATAAAAAAAAAAACTAACACGTAATTTTATTACTTATTGCATTAACTCAACCATTTGTAATATAAAAAAATACTTCAATTTTTTGTTCATCCCTAAGGCATGTGTGAGTATATGTAGGAACATAAATATGTAACTTCATAAATTCTATTACAATAAAATAGGTACGAAAACCATGGGCCAAGAACCCACAACAGTTCCCACAAACATGGGTTATCTAGCCAACCATTTAATAGCATGGGTCAAACCACCAGTCTTAGAAAAAAGCTATTTCATGCCTAGCTATATAGTCTATAAAGGGGGTAAATAATGAAAAATATATACAATATACTAGCATATAATGACATTAATGGAAGGCAATTTTATTTCTTTCTTAGGAAAGGTTTTATTAAGTTCCCTAAGTTTATGAAAACTCTTATTTTTCCATCCTTTTTAAGAACATATACAATATTTGAGATTAACATGAAATAATCCATGGATTTAAAAAAATAACGTTGATGATTTTTACTACTTCTTACTTGATTTTCAAGGCTCCTTTGGGTTTTATGGGGTGTAAATCAAGCTTAGTAACAAGATTGTGGATGACGATATAGTGATCAAATCTAGGCATGTCCACTTATTCTGAAATAAAATGTATTACAAAATTAGTGACATGTTTGGTAGAGATGAATACTTCCCTTGAATTTGACTTCACTTCAAGATTAAGAATATTGGGCTTCTCTTCCATAGCAATGTTGATATTAGTAGTTTCCTCCATAAAAGAAGTGTGTTCCTTCTTGAATTGAGGGGGATCGGGAGGAAGGTATAGTTCATCTTTATAAACCTCAAAGAATTCAACTCATCTCCCAAATACAAATAATGAACAATAAGAGTAAATATCTTATTATGGTGTCGCATAAAGAGTGTTTCAAAAGCATTAAGAAACCTTAAAATGGCATCATCATTATTTTAAAAGTTTAGGGTTAGGATCTCATGATATTTTTCATGTAGGATAAGACTCCACAATAAGGTTGTTTTTATAAAATTGGATCTATCCTTATTGAAATTACAATTTTAGAACCATGGATTTTTGCACAAGGATAAAACCTAGAAGGAAGCGGTAGACATAAAGTCAAAAAGTTAATTATTTTCCATAGGGATAGAATCTGTGGAAAATAGCTCAAATTATTTTGACAAATCAAAAAATAAATCCTTGTGATATTGGATATGCTTAAAACTATTTTGATATACACATAAAATTGATTTAAATATAGTATGAGTCCACAAAGACTCTGAAGTTCTATATTCCAAGCCTTTTAGAAACCACCAATCCTAGAATAATGGATTTCTATTTCACAATGTCATTGTTGCAAAAAAAATATAACTTGAAGGAAATGGGTATGATTCTCTCATAAATAAAATCCAATCTTATTCAAGCCCCAATGCGTGAGTTGCACTTATCCCCATCAAAATGGAGTTTCTATAATTCATCCAGAAAAATGAAATTAAATTCATATGTATGTAAATTTTTGATCTCTAATATTTCTATCATACACGTGTTGGCAATTTCTTTGATATAGATGTACACCAAGCCCTTATAAGTATGGGTTCCAAGGACATGGGGGTCAAAAGGAAGGATGAGGGGTTGGTTTTTCACCAAAAAAAAATTAATTCAAAGGTGGTTATGGTAGAGATCATGGTTATTGTTGTTGAATATTATTTGATCTCTTCATCTTGGAGGGCTTTAGGAGCCACAATATTGGCTTTAGAGATATATTTATAAAAGGTGATAATTTCATTAGGAGAAGGGGAGGAGGATTATTTAACTGGTTGGATGGTAAACGATAATTTTATTGGAGTTGATAACCAATCCACGCAATCAATTAAGTTGTAAGGAAAAATTATAGAGACAAAATGTATACCAATATATGCACAAAACAATGTGTTTGAGAATAGAAAAATATCATGTTTTATATTTCTCTATTATAACCATATCCTTTTTTACAATAGATCCATTTAATAAATAGGAAAGGGATTTTGTTTCAAAAACTAGGTGGAGGTGGTGGATATATGTTCACACAAGAAAAATAATGTTATTTCCATATTAAAATTTCCAATCTAAAATATTCTACTATTCAACCACTTAAACTAATTTAATATTAACCTTGTTCTAGTTTGAATAAAGGAAATTATAGGCTAGTTAGAAAAATGCAACTACTAGATTAGTGAACACACCAATACCCTCCCTTAAGAGAAAGTTGGGGATAGAGAAAATATAAAATAAATGAGGAAGATCCTCTAATATGGGTCCCACACAGTAGGCCTTATAAGGTACCCATGTAAAATATGAAATCAGGAAGTAAAGGCTCAAAATGTATCACCCATAGTACAACTTCCTTCAGTCAAAGCATCAATGGAAACTAAATATAATGAGGTGATGGAAAAGGATTAGTATTGTCTATAATTTTCTCCTCAGTAAGCATGAACTCCTAGATGATGACACCATCATGGATGAGCTATCATATTAAGTGCACATGGAACTTAATTTGTTTCATGTGCTTATTCTCATCCGGGTTGGAATAAATATGGATTGTGCATCAGTTATCACACCAAAGTGTAGAATATGATGATCCTACTATAAATATAATTCATCCATCAATTGTTAGAGCCAAAATTTGTTTTGACTTGTAATACAGGTACCTCAATACTCTAGCTTAATGAATGATAATGGAATAGTAATTTTCTTCTTGCAAGACATTGTGATTATATGATCACCAAGGCAATATAAGAATCTAGAAGTATACTTTCAATTATCGACATCATTATCCCAATCTTATTAGAGAATCACGTAATCTAAGAAGTGTCTTGTGATGTGTATTGTATCCCAAAACGTAAGTTTCCCTAAATGTATTTAATAATATCTTTGGTTTCTTTTCAATGAACCTCAAGAGGTTCCTAAGAGAAATAGGAGACAAGACCAACTATAAAGGATATGTCAGGTCATTTATGTCAAGCATAAGAGACTTCCCACCAACTGTCAATATAAAGTGGAATAAAATTTTAGTGGAGTACAATTAGCATAAGATACAACCCTTAATTTGAGAGATACATGGGTATTTTTGCAATAATCCATGACAAAATGATGAATTAAATCATGATAATACTTATGATTACAAATGGCGATTCCATTGGGTGAGTAGATGATCTATACACTAATAAATTAAATTAGAAATCTTAAGTATGTCATGTTAAACTACTCCATCAAACTACATTCAACATATTGAATCATATAAGGGGAACATCATGTGAGGATCAAGTCATAAATATAGAGGCCATGTATAAAAAGTTCACCCCTTTTCTTATTAATATAAAATATAAAGTCCACATGGAAATGGGTAAAGCATGAAGAAAGAAAAAAACTATCCCTTTTCCCATACAAGCTTTAGGAGCATGTTTGACACCATAGAGAGAATGTCACACCCCATATTTAATGTATTTTTCATCGTAAGGTTGTTTGTTGATTAAGTTCTGATGATGCTCGATAAGAGCAAGGTGATGCGACAAGCAGGAACTTGATATCAATAATTAATCTGGTGATTGAAGGATAATGACTTATTTAATTATAAATGTTAATTTAATAAATAAATATATGTATATATACATATATATGTGCAAACATGTGCATATATTGTTACATATATGTATACATAAGCATTCATGTATCATTTATGTTGGAAGGTATTGTTATTGATGACCACCTTTTGGTTCGCATTGCATAAAGGAATTTGAATGGTTTCTTTGAACTCCTTCATTATTTACATTGTTTAAGGTAATTGCAATGTTTAAAGTAAAGGCACCGGTATAATTTTGATAGACCACCGTTTAATGTTTATAATGATTGGTCATAGACCACATTGCATTGGATTTTTTTAAGTTGGGACAGATTTTGGTCATCAATCCCTCGGCATTAATAATGTTTGATTATTGATTAAATGTTTAGTCTTTCACCAAGTATTATGGAACATTGTAATGTAGCCAAATTCTGAACACACTCAATATACTAAAAATAAATTAAACTCAAAAGAAAATAGATCTCCTTCTTCATTATTGAATCATGAATTACAATTTTTCCTAAATAGGAAAACAACTCCCAACTCGATTTGTCAAGCAAACTCTAGCTAACTCTAACTAAATCTACTCTAGATGGCAGAAATTACTATTTTCAGTAGTTTACTAGAACTTGCTATTCTTAGTAAGTTCACATTCTTATTTTTACGGGCACAAAAATTGCCACACATATTCTACATGCCTAAATTAGAGGAATTACCAAATTTTCAACTCGCAATGCATCTTCCAATGGGGTAGGAGTGGTGTGGTCAAATCACATGGTTGTGTGTTTTCCCACCCATGTTCAAATTCCCCCGAGGCACAATCCTCCTTGGATGTGGTTCACCACTAGATGTGGCATCTCTTCTCATGCTGACACTGGTGGTTTCTCCTCTCGCTGCTGGCGCTAGTGGCTATTGTTGATGCTAGTGGTTGTTGTTGTCGCTGGTGGTTGCTCCTCTCATTGTTGGTGCTAGTGGTTTCTCCTCCGCTGCTAATTTTGGTGGCTACTCCTCTCGCTATTATTGTTGGTGGTTTCTCCTCTCACTACTGACGTTGGTGGATACTCCTCTCACTGCTGACGTTGGTTGTTACTCCTCTTGTTATTGATGTTGGTTGTTTCTCCTCTCGTTGTCGTCACTGGTAGTTGTTCCACTCACAGCGGTCACTATCATTGGTCGTTGCATCTTCACTATGGCTTCATGGTTGCTTCAATTGGGTTCCTAATGGTGGTACCCTTCATTGTAACCTAGGTTGTGGATCCTCTCAAAAAAATCCTCAATTGTACAAGGATGTGGGTCCTTTCAACACCCTCGTTTACCCTAATTCCAAAAAAACTCACAATGCATCTAAGAGACTAACATTAACTAATGCCCTAAAATAGGAAAAAATTGAATTACAAATTAAATCCTAATTTTTGACCCTCATATGGTGGAATTTGGGCCTGAAAAATGTGCCGAAACATGCTCCAACTAGCAGGGTGGGTTGACTAATGTGTTTGTCTCATTGAAACAGGTGGTAAAAAAAAAGAGACCCAATCAGACACCCGGAGCACAAGTTATAACCTTTTTTAGTTCCTGTTAATTTTAACACATCACATTGTTTGAAATTTGGTTAATAAAATACAATGGTCATGTCCACCATTCGTATTGCATATAAATTTAATTGGAAATTTTGGAGGGAGGTTTTGGGTTTAAGATCCATGATGTCGCACTAGAAGTTTTTATTGGAATTGAATGAATACGGTTCCTTGGGAGCCAACAGTTTCCTTAGGAAGTTAAAACATGCTAGTTCCTCCCCCCCCATTCACATTTTTGCATGGTTGTTTGGTTTTGGTATTAAGCTGAGCATGGAGACTTTTGTGGAGGAATTTCTAGAAATTTCTTTGGAATCTATACATGCATTTTTAAGCTATTTTTAATGGTGTAGTTGTATTTAAAAGCTTTTTTTGGATATTTTGTGTAGGTTTTTTGTGGGCATTCAGGTTGCAAATTTCAAGAAAAAATTGGAAGAGAACAAGAGCGAACTAGGCATGGGTTTTCTCTCTCTATTTCGTGTTGTTTTTAATATGAAATATTAGAATAAGTTTTGGTTTTTAAAATCAGCTATAAATAGAGGGCATTATTGATGAAATTTGTTCTCCTTTTGATTGTTATAAATCTAGGTCGTTTAAAATGATTAAAGATTGTTAGAGATTGCTGAAAAATATTTTGTCTTAATAATAAATGGTTGGGTATTTGTTGTTAATTAGGTGAACGTTTTCTTGTCTTTAAGTGTAAATTTGGAAAGGAAAAATAGCCCGAATAAGATAGAAAACATCACGGGTTCTTTTGTGAATGTGAGATTAGTATTTGTATTTGATTTGGAATTTTGGGTTTATTATTTTGTTTGAAATCTGGAAATACTGAATGTAAATGTGTTTATTTTAAAAACTCTTTGCTATTATCTTATTTTCTTTTCATTTCTTTGGGGTTTCAATGTGAAATCTAGGAAAATATGGAAGGAATAATTGTCTGCGAACTGGGAAAATTATTATTTTCAAGCTCTCAAACTATATGCATGTGGGTTTGTTTTATATTTGAGTTTTAGTTTGGTTATAAAAATGGGTATGGGTTGATATTGAAGTTCATTACTCCTCTTAGTGAGCTTGTTAATTTTGTGAGTCTAGCTCATCTTAAGATCATTCTTATCATGGTGATGAATTTTTATGGGGAAGGGTTGATATGAAACTTTGTCATTGTTTCTCCCTATTTCTTTTCTTAATTGAACTCGATCTGGTTATTTATTGAGAACTCAAAGTTATTTTCATTTTGAGATTTTCTTGCACTATTTGAAATGGAAGAATAATCCTATCCCAATAGGGTTTTTCTTAGTTACATTGTGTTATTTTAGCTCATCTTCCTTACTTATTTATAAATGAGCTTGACTTTTTGTGAGTAGTTAAGGTTGTTATTAAGAATCTTTAAAACACGAATTGTCTCTCTCGTACACTTTTTAGTGGAGATAATCATTGAAACCTAAATACTATTTGGTTTATTATATTTCTAGAATTATTATGTAACCAAGCTCATTTGAATTGATCTGAATAATGTTTTAATTCTTATTAAGGATGAATTTTGAACTGTCTTGATTATGACTTGTCTTGTTTAGTTCAAGAAATGAAAGTTGGGTAGGTATTGGGTATGGTATTGTATTCTTATGAAGTAATGATGTTATTCTTCTTCTTCTTTTTATTCAATACGGGATTTAAATTATTTAGTAAGAATTGGAAAAGTATACAGTTGTTATATTATTGGATTATAATGGTGAATGACCCATTCTAGTTTTAGACATTTGTAAATATAGAAAATGGGTTACAGGTTAGTTTATGATCATAACAGTTTTATATAGTTTAAGGTATTTTCTTATATTCATTGTGGATATTAATCATTATGGAATACATATATTATATGCAACCAAAATATAAAAGGTAATGAAGGATTCAAATATAAATCCTATTTCTGATTACTATAAATAATATTTGCAATAGCATGTTGCTTTAACATTCTAAAAGTTATGTTATAAATTTGAATTCTTTTACTGTTGTAAACATACCTTACAATATGAAGTATTATTTCATTTTTGTATGATATAGATATCTAATTAATAAATTAGGAAGTTTTTTTTCAGTTAAGTTAACCTTAACTTATTTTATTATTTCATTTAAATAAAACAATAATATGAGTTAGTAAACTCATGTCGGTTCTTTGAACTGACACATATATACATTTTCTCTCTCCTACAGTTTGCACGAATGAATTACATTCTTAAAGTGACTGGTTGGATTGTTTACGCATGATTACATCATGTGATATTTGTTTAAAATCTGACAAGCATTGTTGTATTTATTTGTTAACGTGAATGAATAATCTTCGCAAGTTGATTAATGGGCATTTTGTCTAATGTACTATCATTATAAGTTGTATAACATTATTTATGAAAATAATGGATTATCCTTATTAAGTTTGAATATAATACTTGGCTATTTTGTAACTTATCTTTATGATATGAAATAATTTACTTGTTGTAATTAAAGATTATTTATATTTTTTATTAGATTAGGTAAGAAGCAGGGTTTGGCTCCCAAAGGCCATACACAAGAGAAAAGATGATTAATCTTATGTTATGCATTTATTGTTGATTTTATGGATTCATTTGAGATGAATAATTATACTAAATGACGAACATAGAATGATAAGGATAGCCTTATAGAAAAAAAACAATGTAAAGTTATTATTGTGCCTTATGGAATTAAAATGGACTAATCATATTAATTGATGAACTTATGGGTAAGTGCATGGAAATGGGGGACCAAAAGGGGGTTGAAAGTGGACACATTTTTCCTAAAATCAACGAAACCTAAAATTCATCTAATAATTTGGCATGTATATCCCCAAAAATTGACAAAGTGATAAGAGTAAGTATTATAGAGCTCGGAATCTAGTTTCTACACTATATTTAATTTTATTGAAAATGGTGGAGGTTAAGAGGTTTAAATGTGGTATGCACACAAAGTATGTCTATTTTTGTGTTAAAAATATACGAACCTATTCTGTGTGCACCCCCCCCCCCCCATTTTTTGAGTTCTATAAATTATTTTTCAAATCCCTTTGATAGAAAGTTAGCTAATTCCATATACAAGGTCCCACTAATTTTTTATAAGTTTTGGATGAATATATACTTTTTTACTAATTTTCAAAGTGCACACATCCTGAAAATGAAATATTTGTGTCTACACCCCCGTAACTTTGAGAAAAATAGTTAATTTTTTTAATGCGTGTACAATGGAGTTTAGACGAAACCACTTTTTTAAAAAATTTGGATGAAAAAATCATAAATTGTGCACCAAAACCTATGCATAGGTTTTGGAAAGAAAAGAAGGCACTAGTAAAAGAAAATATGAATGAAAGCCTTTAAATAATCAGATTTTATAAAGAAGTATATTGTCACCAAGGTAAAATCGGGCTTGACGTAGTAGTATAATTTTTTTTTTATGTTTTTTTTAAAATACATATTTATTCATGGATTACACAGTCCAAACCTTAAGTTTGGATATCCAAGGAAAATCCAAGCCTATGGATTAATAATTTCAAACCCATAGAAGATGAAACATGGTCGTGTTATAACATGAGCATGTTATAACACGTTCGCGTTCCTGTTTGTAATGTGGTATATATGCTTTTGGGAGGGATATATTTACTAAAATAAATGATTTAAGTATATGTTTTTCATTTATTTAATAAATGAAAAAATTATAATTTAAATTTATTTTAGTAAATATAAGAAATTAGGGTCACTCTGCACCTTATGGATCTAGTCTCACACCTCCATCAGTCACGGTTTAGAAGATAGTTTTTCATATTCTAATATCATTAGTACATAGGTAGTTTTCAGGATTTCAACATTCAACCTAAATATTTTAGGGTTAGAATTATACAATTGATGTCTATTTTGGGAAAGAATATAGTCATTTTTTAGGTTTTAGGTCCTTTTGGATTGTTTACTGATATTTGTAGGAGTGTTAAATGTGTCAAAATTAGAATTTACAAACCTTGCAACTCCTAAAGGTAGTGACAATTGATCGAATATATTGACTCGTGAATTTTCCCATGAGCATGGAGTTGAATCCCTAATTATAACATGAGCATGTTATAACACGTTCGCGTTCCTGTTTGTAATGTGGTATATATGCTTTTGGGAGGGATATATTTACTAAAATAAATGATTTAAGTATATGTTTTTCATTTATTTAATAAATGAAAAAATTATAATTTAAATTTATTTTAGTAAATATAAGAAATTAGGGTCACTCTGCACCTTATGGATCTAGTCTCACACCTCCATCAGTCACGGTTTAGAAGATAGTTTTTCATATTCTAATATCATTAGTACATAGGTAGTTTTCAGGATTTCAACATTCAACCTAAATATTTTAGGGTTAAAATTATACAATTGATGTCTATTTTGGGAAAGAATATAGTCATTTTTTAGGTTTTAGGTCCTTTTGGATTGTTTACTGATATTTGTAGGAGTGTTAAATGTGTCAAAATTAGAATTTACAAACCTTGCAACTCCTAAAGGTAGTGACAATTGATCGAATATATTGACTCGTGAATTTTCCCATGAGCATGGAGTTGAATCCCTAATTTCATATTAGAATATGGTAGAATCATACTATAGATGAGTACCTACTTTACAATATTAGGGAATTCATCTCTAAGAGGACCAATCAAGTGATCCTCACAATCAACAATGTAAGGGAGTGACCTTGGCTCCCATGTTGGCATGTATATAATCCTCCTTTGATCCTTATAATATAGATTAACAATAGTAAAATATGGGCAAAAAGATTATCTATATAATGACCCAATAATATATTCATTTGTTCAATAGAATAATAATACGTAAGTTGAAGATTTATAAGCTAAGAGAGTGCATCACATCGCTATATTTACTACACTCAACAAAAATTAGGGTAGGAGTAGGTGAAAATGTGTAAAATATTCCACACATTCATGTACTTTCTATGGAGAAATAAACTCCTGATTTTCATCAAGATTTATGATAATTAAATTAGTTACATTCTTACCCTAGTGTATGAGTAGGAAGGTTGATTCAAGTGTCACATACTTCATAAGCAATCAAATCTACATCAACATTAAGAGAAATGATTTTCATATTTCCTTTTATGTTTTTTCCAAGAAACCCTTGAAATAATTTCATATATGGACAAGACACCAATGAAATAATTTTGTGCATTACAAAAAAAGTAATTTGATGAAATTGGTAAGAGGGTGTTTTCATGCAAAATTATGGCAGATTTTATAAAGAAGTATATTGTCACCAAGGTAAAACACTTTCATCAAATTCACTGTCACGAGTGCGTCCTTCCTTTGATCAGCCTACCTCAGTACCACTCTCAACCTGGCTCAAAATAAATTATTAACAAGGTTTTTAAGTTTGTTTCAATGTGAAGGGATGATTTAATATAATGATTGATGATTTCATTTTGACTTGATGGAAGATAACTTCCTCCAAAGGCCTAAAAAGGCCATATGAGTTAATCAAACACCTTTTGGGAGAGTTCAAGAAATATATTAAGTATTTGGAGGTGATTTCGGGGAATATTGGAAGTGTTGGAAGAAATTTAGGAAGATTTAGGAATTTTTTTCTCATTCAAAGACAATATGCTCAACAGGTTTTCTAGGTGCAAGGAACAAACACTTTAATGGTGAAATTTGAATTCTCCAGATGATTTTGGGAGCTCCGTAAAGAGTTAAGAGGGAAAAAAATACGCACTAGAAATATATGTGAATCCTATACATTTTGGTAATATCCATTTTTCTAAAGAATTTAAGGTTTCATGAAGAATTTTAAAATAGTGCAACTTCCCCTTTCGGTTCCAGACAAAAATGGCCCTAAATTTGCAAGCTCTAGAGAGATGGTCACCACATGATGATAGGTGAATATTTTTAAATGTTTATAAGTACCTCTCATAATGGGTAATGTCATAAATATACTATTTTTTACTATGGGTAAGGATCTCATAAGGATGGGGCCAAATTTTGTGAGTTGAAAACACCTTCCTAACACCCGAGGTTGTGTTTTTGAGTGACGAAACTTCTAACATGAAAAATTTGTAAACATGAGTTACCATTAGTTGAAATCATGTTTCTAAAACCTCAAGTGATGACTTAAGTGTTTAGAAACATTGTTATGAGATCTAAATTGTGATGGGAATAGGATGATCTCTTCTAATTACACGGTGCAATAGCGAGGATCACTCTCTTACTTTTTTATGCCTCTAAATTTAACCCTAGTGATCACAAATCAACTCCATGATGCTCAAACCATTTTTTATTATCTATCACTTACTGAAATATATTTTCACCATGTATATGAAAGTATTTATCGCTGAATGATATTCTTGTCACGTGGCCACCTATTGGACTGAAATGAGGTGGTTGCAATGTCCTTCCTCCTTTGAAGTGTGATCACACTTCAAGGTTCAAATGAGTGTTTAAGAACAGTACTAAGTAAGTGACATCAAGTGAAACTCAGACAATTTCTCATTCTTAAATACATGGTGCTCTATATTAATATCATCATATTACCCCTCTTGGATCCATAATTCACCTTAGATGGAATCAACTTCAGGATACTCGTACACATATTTTCTCATATGCCTAGCATGGAGATGGATAATGTCTTGATCCTTCACACATGATGATCTTAAATTCCTTAGTAGCTTGACTAGCTCATCTTGGATTGTTCCTTGAAGAGACTTGAACATGATGGAAGATTCAATATATGATCATCCTCAACTTACTCTATGAGATTCCCATTTCACCTTTGAACATGATGACACCCTTTTTAACTTCATAATTCACTTCCCTGACCAAGATGTCACATGAGTGGAAACATGATTATAGTATCTGGACACATCTTCATTTTATCAATCTCCATGGGAATATGTTTCCTCCTCTATATGGAAGGATTGATCCTTGAATGAGACTTGAAGGAATGTTTGAGGGTGAGATCCATCTTCTTGAACTCCAACTTCATTGAAGCATTGTGAAATCCACTCCCTAAATTGCAAGATGTGAACACATCACCAAGTATTGATTAAGTGTTTAGAAATAACCTCAAGAGTTATGCACCATTTGTGAGCTTGAGATGACTACCATCACCACTCATGGTTATCCTTTCTCATCATGCTCATGATGATCATTCCCTTGATGACTTGAATTTCAATGAGGTTCTTGATGTTTCATATCCTTCACAGACCTCGTGATTCTTCTAATTACACATGTTGTCTAAGTGACTGTCTATTACAAATTTTGATGCATGATTTTTTCCTATAAAATCATTCGGAAACTTTAAGAATCTTCCATAAAAGATAAAATTCACCGTTGAAGCTCTCATTCCCTACACCTTGAATACCCGTTGTTGAATAGATGGATCCTGAATGATATTTTCTTTCCTAAATTTTCCTAAATTACTTCATAAACCTTCAATTCTCTTTAAAATCACCCTCATATGGTTTAGAATTTCCCTGACCATTCTCAAAGTGTGTTTACCAGCTACAAAATGGCTAAAAATTTCCTTTTTAGGCCTCTGAAGGAAGTTATCTTTCATTTAATCTTATTGAATTAATTTATCACCTTAGGTAATCATTCTTGCACACTAAAAAAACTTTAAAACCATGTTAGGAATTTCCTCTAAGCCAGGGTGAAGGTTGAACTAAAGGTATGTCAATCAAAGGAAGGATGTACATATTGATGTTTATAAAAAGGAAAGGGATTGAATAATGCTACGCCCTTAGTCATATAATGTATACTTGCAACCATCTAGGGATAGCCAAGACTCGCCATGACCATAATATGGTTGAAGATAGGTTGATATTGATATTGATAATAAACAGGTTGAAGACATCTACAAAAAAATGAACTCCTTGGACAACCATCTAGGGAAAGCCAAGACTCGTCATGACCATAATATGGCTATTTTAGGTGCAATTGAATAATTTATTGAGTAGCATGTCCACAGTGTCTCTAATCTTAGCGGAATACTAGCAACTCTTTGGGGAATGGAAAAGGAAAGTAAACAGACCATTGAACAGCTGGATGTTATTGACTCTACTTATATGACGACTTTGGTTATTTTCACCTCTTGGAAGAATATCAAATCCAGAATCAACAAAGCCACCAAGAAGTGATTGTGGATGCTCCTGCTATACTCCTTCGTAATTTTTTTTGTTTGTTTGTTATTTTTTAGCTGCTCTTCTGTGGTGTTTGAACTGGTTTGTTGTTTTGGGGTAACTGCTCTTTGGTTACATTGGGTTTCTATGTCTCATATGGATCTTGATCCTTTTTGTAATGATTCTCATTCCTATTCTGGCTTCTAGGCCCTCTTTTTTTTATAAGGGTATAGTCCCTTTCAAAAAACTATTTACCAATAATTAAAAAAATGTATACTTGCATATTGTGATCATTTATCTACATTATGGTGTTCTTGGTGTTCTTTTACTATTGAAATTCAAATCTATGTAAGTAATTTCATTATAAATATATAGTGGTAGTTCATGACATCTAGCATTTACTTCCATCCTTGACTATGTTTTGTTATGTCTCACAATTTTCCTCACCTAAAGCTTAATGTTGGGAGCATATCAGACATCCACAGATCTAGGTTATAAAAGAAGAAACTTGAATTTTATCATCCTAAAGCTTATTCAATAGATAAATGAGTCAAGAAGGGTGTGTATGATAATAAATCTAAGTTTTCTCCCTATCGGGTGACGAGCATTATTGATACTCATAATTTAATTATATTATATTTGTTAGTCCAAGGTGGTGTCCATGGTTGTTTGCAACAAACGGAATAGTCGGGATTGTTCTCAGCACGTACTTAATAACATAATTAACTAAATAATATACTAACTGCAATTATGAAATGAAATGCATTGGAAGAAAAAGAATATTAAAGAAATAATTTTAAAGGTACGAAAAAACTTCAATGTTGTAATCCTAATTAAATGCATAATAACATAAAGGAAACAACATTAAAATATCCCTTCTCATTGGGGAGGAGTGGCCCTTTCTCCTTCCCTTCGATCAGGTTTACCATCCAAAGTTACAGAGAAAAGTTTCCCCCTAAATCTATAATTTTATTGAATTGAAAGAACTGCCTTTTACAATGTTAAACTAATTTAACCAAACTCTGAATCTCAATACATTATCTCTTTTATACCAGAGAATTCCTAGTTCCTCTAGGAGAGAACTAGTTTATTTGCAATTAATATCACCTACTTAACTGTATGTTGACTAAATAATGACTAACTATTCTAATAATTACAGTTGTGGAAGGAGTATTTTATGCAATGCTTAAATTAACTTGTTAACTACAGATGAGGACAAAAATTGAATCCTTTGAGAGCAGTCAATTAGTGCTGGAAGATATTGTAGATCTCAGATTGATTCCAGAGAATAATGGCCATCATAAATCCTTAAATTTCTATCTTCATCACGTTTCCTAGAAACTAGAGTTAAACTAGGGGTGACTAGACCTCATAATCAACATGAAGGTAAGTTGAGATAGTGGCACATGTTTCATGCTCATGTCATTGTGCTGCCAGCTATATCAACTTATAGTTTATCCATATGAGCTATTAATCTCTTCTATGTAATTTCCTTCTTTAAAGGAGATTTAAATTAATGATTTGGATGAGTCCCCGCGCTCCATGGTGAGTCCTGCACTAATGCAAAGGTGACTCCTACACTATAAGGAAAGCCCTACATCAGTGCACCAATAAGTCATGTGCTAGTGTCTGCAATTAACTCTTATGATGACTCTACACATGTTTTTCCAAATATATTGTTAACACTCATAAAAGAGTTCATTTATCAATATTTGAAGAAACAATAACAAGATAAAAATAACAAGAATATGCACAACATTTCCTTCCAAAACATAGTAAAGTATTAATTATAAACCACCAATATTATACATCATGCAACATGATATCAAAATAATACAGGGTTTCACATGGGTTTACACATGACAAAATAGGGGTTCATCACCCCCTAGACTTAATATTTAGCAGGTCTTCCTGCTAACTATTCAGTTGTTCCACTATCCTTGAAAAATTATACTCATTGGAAAATGTTTTCCACATTTCATCCAATTCATTATTACATAACCCAAAGAAATCAGTAATCAATTTCCTCCAAGTGTTATAACTACCCTATGGATGGTCAATTGTGGAATTCCACCGTGGTACTGGTGTAATGACTAATGGAGGCCTATATTGCATCCTAATCCACTTCTCCTACATCTCTAGAATGATTTTACAGAGGTCCTTGGCCCTTTTTAGTGACCAATAGAGGTTAGTGGGTGAAATCACTCCTTTTTCTTATAATGTTCTACAAGAAGTTGATACCTTACTTGAGAGGAAAGGAAATTTACATTGAACATTAGGAGTACTTGCTCCCTAAAATTTCTCACACAAGTTCTCGAGATATCTTTATACTGGTCCACCAACTATAGACATTATAAATATATTCTAAGAACTTGAGACTGGAATTTACTGAAGAACTGAATGGGGGAAGAAGATCATGCCTCATTAAGAGGCCTATATTAGATTTTTCTTGAAAAAATGTTTCCCTTTGTTCCCTCCATTCATACTGGTGCTTTAGAGTAGAGATAAATGCTCTTATTTGTACTTCACCCACATAGAAATTTATGGGGATCTCAATATTCTCAGGAAGAATAAATTTGTGAACATAAAATTCACAGAGGAGGTTCTTTTCAACATCACTTCTTGATGCATAAGCACCAACAAATTTCTTGTCATCTTCAAACTCAATATCCTACATAGCACGAGATCTAGATATCTATTATTTTATAAATTGTTCTTTCAAAAATAATGCATAAAAATTGGAAGGGGGCCTGCATGAAAGAACCTGATCATATAACCAACAAATAGTAACAACATTCTCTTTGAGTAGTTTGTTTTCTTCCTTCAAATCCTTATTCTCATCAACAACTGCTCTGAGCCTATAACATTCTTCCATCCATTTAACCATTCCCTTCAAGATAATAATTTGGGGGAAAACAAATTTGTCTAAGTTGTTTTCTCTTTAGTGACCACAGGCTCTGTTTCCTATCTATTTTCTTGTAGAACTATAAGGGATGCATTCATCTCATCAGTTTTGGCTTGAAGGGAGTGGATTTGTTATTCCTTTTCTTCCAGGGCATGCTGGAGTTGAAGAGTTACCTCTTCTTGTTCTCTACAGTTTGATGTAATTGTTGAATCTTTTGATTTTTATCGGCCTCCAACTGGGAGAAACTAGCCTCCTTGGCTTCAAGAAGAAGTTGGAGATGTGTAATTCTCTCCTGAGCTACTTGTATCTCAAACTAAATTTTGGACAATGGGACAATACTTGTGGCATTATGGTGTCAGAGTCAGGGGAGAAATAGGTTCTCCTATCACCATAGGTTCCTTACCATTATCTACAATAGTGGTTGGAATGTGCTCAACTTATTTCCAATAGCAGGGACAGAGGGTGACACAGATTGATGAGGAGACACAAGTGGTGTCTTGAGTAGGGTTTGCATAATGGCTGCTACTTCCTGTTCTTTCTGAGAAGGAATAGTTTTAGTTGGTGTTTCATTGAGGGCTTGAGCATGCCTAGAGGTCCTAGGGATTTTATTAGGTCTTTCTGAAGTAGAGGGATTTTTCTCTAGGACCAATTCAGACTCTAGGGCACACTTTTTCTAGAATTTCAACCATTTCTTAGGGCCATGCCTCTTCCTAACAAACTGATGTTTGCAAATCAAATGAATTAGGCCTTACAATTTTAGGTAGGAGGCACCCCAACGAAATTTCTTAGTGGCCGAGTAAATAGAATCATACAAAAATTGAGGAAAATTTATTTTATGTTTGGGTTTATCTTGGCCATGGCTAAGGTGTATCAGGATTCTCAACACAAAGCCAAAAATGATCTCATATTGTCCTTCGTATGTGAAATATTTGATTACCCATTTAGAAAATCCTGCCCAAGGATTAGGGAGAGTATTCTTTTTTATACCTTTTTCTTTCCCCTTTTTATCTACCACCAATTTTAATTTTTCCTTTTTACCAACTAAAAACCTTTTAATAATTTCAGCATATAATGTCATATCACTGACTTCTTGACCTTCTTCAGGTATACCAAAAAGATGACTAATTACAGTGGGGTTGAATGATATTTTCTTACCTTGCACAATGGAGTACCCTTCCTCCATTTTTTTTAGAAAACTCTTTTATCATTTTTGTGTTGAATTCTTCATACGCAAGCAGAAAATCAAGCCATCCCACTTTTTGAAAGATTTATACCAACCTTGCATCAACCAATAGTTCTATTGAATTGGTTGGTACATGCCTTAGTAGGGGCCCCATAACTGATGTGTAAATAAGGTAATCTAAAAATAGAGGGGCACAAGACTATGTTTACAAAGATGGAAGTAGGCACAAGAATAGAATGGGTAGCAATGTAGGGGTGTTAGACTGGAATTTGGAAAGTAACAGGGAAGGATAAATAGTTACGAATAAAAATACCAAATTGGAAAAGGTTTATCAAATCCCAGTGTGATAATGATAGTTATTGGGTACATGTGGTGATTATTATGAAGGTGTATGAAGGATTTATGAGGATATGTGAAGCATGGGAATGTATTGGAAATGGGATATGTAATCAATGTGCACGAATGTAATAATTAACAGTTCATACATTAAAACTTTTCAACATTTAAGAGGGGAATATTACACATACCTTATTAAATTTTCTTATCACATCGTTGGTCGGCATCTTCATGTTGATTTGATCCTCCATCTACATGTTATCCTTCATTTATTGCCAACATAATTCAGGGGTGGTGGCCGCCATTATCTGGTTTTCAGCCACAATGAATTTATTATTATTATTATTATTATTTTTTAGAGGATAAGATGGCTGTCATTGTTGGTTTTCAGCCAATGCCTCAGAGGATGATGACCACCATTTCTAGTTTTCAGTCATCTCCTCTTTATTCTTTGATGAAAAATAGATCAGTTCTAAATTGTGTTGGACAAAGAGACTTTGTCCAAACAATTCAGAGCTAAATCTTCTTGAAGTTCCTTCTAAAATTCTTCTCTAGATGTTGGTTTATGGTACAGCCTCAATCTATGCCCATTAACCAACATTACTTTCTTCTCACCATCAATTGGAATCAGTTGGATTGTCCCATTATTGAATACTTGTTCAATTTGATATGGGCCCATCCACCTTGTCTGAAACTTTCCTTTGAAATATTTGTATTTTGAATCAAATAATAGAGTCCCAATCCCCTTCTTGGATAATTTTCTTGGCTTTATGTGTTTTTCATGCCATACTTAGCCTCTATTGTTGGATGATTTCAGTATGATGCAATTCATGGAGTCTCATTTCATCCAACTCATTTAGTTGAACAATCTTTGCTTGTTGTGTCTTGGACAATTCAACTCCTACCTCTTCAACTGTTCTCAAGGTTTGAATCTCAAATTCTATGGGAAGAATGGGCTTCTTCCCATAAACCAACTCATAGGGAGTAAATCATGTGGTTGTTTTCCAAGTAGTATTGTAGGCCCATACTGCTTCAGGCAATTTTTGAACCCAATTTTTCCTTGAGATATCCACTGTTTTTGTTAGGATATTTTCCAAATCTCTATTAGTAACCTCCACTTGACCATTGGACTGTGGATGGTATGGTGATGACTTCTTGTGCTTCAGTTGGTATGTTTCCACAAAGGAACTAATTACACCTGACATGAACTATGGTCCTTGATCTGAAACAATGGATCTTGGTGCTCCAAATCTCTGAAATATATGCTCATATAAGAAATCTACAACTTTCTCATCTCTTGCATATTGCAGTGCTTGCACCTTAACCCATTTAGTGAAATAGTTTGTACAAAATAGGATGTACTCCTTCCCTTTAGAATTTGGGTCAATTGGTCTAATTAAATCCAATTCCCACTTCTCAAATGGTTCCAAGAAAACTTGAGGTTAGAGTGGAATTTCGTATGTAAATTTTGGTTTCCCCATCCTTTGGCATTGATCACATCTCCACACATACTTTTTGACATCCTTAAACAAGGAAGGCCAATAATAACTAGATCCTAGAACTTTGTGAATGGTCCTTTGAACTGAATAATTCCCTCCTGATGGATCATCATGACATTCTCTAAGTATGTCAAATACTTCATCGTCAGCTACACACATGAGTAAAACATGATCAGGTCAACATCTAAAAATAATTCCATTTAACCATGTATACATCACATTTTTTTTAATTAATTTTTTTCTTTGCTTTTATGTGAAAAATGTTGGGAACTTCCCTGTAGCCAAGTAATTATCCATATCTACATACCAAGGAGAGGTAGTACAAATTAAAAATAGATGTTCATCTTGGAAGTCATCATTGACCTTCTCATCTTCTTCTGAAGTGGTAAGTCTTGAAATAAAATCAGCTACCACATTGGATTTCCTTGGCTTGTCAATGATTTTAATATTAAATTCCTATAGTATCAACAACCACCTTACAATCTTGCCATGCACTAAAGGTTTTTTCATTAGATATTTGATATTAGAAGTGGTCAGTGTGAACAATCACTTCATAGCCTATGATATAATGGAAAAACTTGTTGATTACATATGCAACTGCAAGAAATTCCTTCTCCATTGTGGTGTAATTCCTTTCAGCAGGGGAGAGGTTTTTATTGATGTAGTAAATAACATGCATAGGCTCTCCTTCCTCTTTCTGTCCAAAGATAACACCTACTACTTCGTTAGAGGAATCTGTTTGAATATGGAAGGGAAGCTTCCAATTCAGACCTCTCAATACTGGTGTGTTTATTAATTTATCTTTGATAGCATCAAAATCTTGTTGGCATGCTTTTTTCCATTCAAATTATGAATCTTTAGTTAGAAGAGCAAATAATGGAGAATTTATCTTGTTAAAGTCTGAGATAAACCTTTGATAGTAACTGGCATGGTCAAGGAAGCTTCTTAACTATTTTTGGTTTGTTAGAGATGGGATTTTTACAATGATATTGACCTTTTCTGGGTCTACCTTGATTCCCTTAGCTGAAACATGATGGTCTAATACTATCCCTTGTTCCATCATAAATAAGCATTTTTCATGGATTAAGGATAATTGATGCTTTTCACACCGATCAAGGACTTTGTCTAGATTTTCAACCGCCTCTTGGAATGTTGCTCCATAAAATTTGAAAACATCTATGTAAATATCTACACAGTCATGGGTGAGATCATAAAATATGCCAACATGGCTCTTTGAAAAATGGCAGGAGTATTACATAAACCAAAAGGTAACACCCTGTAAGAAAATGTTCCTCATGGGCAAGTGAAAGTTTTTTTTCTTGATCCTCAGGTGCCACTTTTATTTGATTATAACTGTTAAACCCATCAAGCAATGAAAAATACTTTTTTCCAGATAAATTGTCTAAGACTTGATAACTAAAAGGTAATGGAAAATAATCCCTATGAGTTGCCTTATTTAATTCACTATAATCCAAACAAAATCTCCATTTCCCATTATTTTTATGAACTCTGACTAATGGAGAAACCCACTGACTATTTAATATTAGATAAATGAATCCTACCTTTATAAATTTTTTCAATCTCAATTTTCACAATATCTCTTAAAGCGAGATTTATCCTTCTTTGAGGTTTCCTTACTGGTCTAGAATCAGTAGTGTAGATATGGTGTGTACAAATACCATAATGAATACCCTTCATGTCACTATATTCCCAAGAAAAATATTGAGGATGAGAGCATAAGAGTTTAAATAGGGTATTCTCTTCCTGACTAGTTAGCCAACTATTAACTGTCAATGTCTTCCCTAGGAAAATAGGTAGTTTATTGGTACCTGGATGAAGAGAATCTACAACAGGATACTCTCTCAATAATGCATTCAATGGACACCTGTGGGGAAGTAATTTTTGAACAACAGTGATGTTTTAAAAGATGGATTTAGTCATATCTATATTCCACTCAAAAGGACATATTATAGGTTGGTTGTTTTCATCCATATAATCATCTCTTGTTTCCATTAGTTCTAATGCAAGACTTGAAATAAACCTAGTGCAAGACTTATACTGTGTCCAACATAGGGCTCATGGTCACCATACTGAATTTTATCTGAGTGTTCTTGAATTATGACCACAGCCAGAGAAGAGATGATGTCATCTGAATCATCTGAATTATCTTTACACCATTGTTTATTGTCAGTAGAAAAAGGTTTTATAAAAAGGTATATTGATAATTTTTTTGAATCTTGTCCATTTCTAATCACCATATTCCCTATCTTGCAATCAATGAGGGTGGCAGATGTGTGGCTAACCAAGGACATCCTAGGATTATAGGGTATCCAATCTTTCTATTATTCATTTTTTATGATCATGAAAGTTTACCGAATAGTCTCAGGATTCAATAGTAATGGTGACATCCTCTATAATTCCCTTTGGCTTGTTTACAGACTGATTTGTCATTTGTAAGACTATTGAGGTTGAATGTGGTTAAAGAAGTGATAGTGTGAACAGAGTATCTATGGTCATAAAATTGATAGCATCTCCTAACTCAAATAGGACATTAGGAATCTAGACATCTCCTATGTAAACTATAACAATAGAACTTCCAGGGTCTCTGGATTTAGGGGGTCATATTCCCTTCCAGAATACTAGCAAGTTTCCCATTAACATGGATGGTTTTAGGTTGGTTATTTCTTCTTCATGGAGTATTAAAATGGAGCTCTTTGATAGTTTTGTTTAATTCAGGAATTTCCTTAAGAGCTTGCAACAGGGGAATGCCAATACTCAATTTCCTCAGTCCCTAAATTAACTCTGACTCTGGTTGTTTAGGAACTATCAGTATTGTGTTTTTCCGAGAGTTTAGATGGAAAAGGAATGTCAACATTTGGTTGAGGAATTTCCTCAACAACAAGACTAGGTGTGCATTTCTTCTGGATTTTTTGTATCTTCAGGGATTTCTTCTATCAAGGGAGATGAAGGTTTTGAGTTAACCTTCCCTGACTGCAATAAGATATTCTTACAATCCACAAAATTTGCTATGGTATTTTTATCTTATTCCATAGTGTACGTTGAGTTACCCTACCTCACATTTTTTAGGTTTTCTACTCTTTGTGCTAGTATCTTTGGCTGGGTAGGTTGATCGAATGGGGCAACATCTGTAGGTCCAGTCAACAAGGCTTGTTGGCCTTGGGATCTTCTTTGATTGTAATTTTACTAACAATCAACATTCCATTAAGGATTAAACTGTTGAAATGATGGAATGTTTGGATGTGGATCTCAAGGTTGTTGATAATAAATTTGGTGGTGCATTCCACTATGGGATCCACTCCTGTGGGGCTTGTTGAGCCCAAGGTTGGTGGTATGGCCATGGTGCATTCCATTGATTTTGGACCCATTGTGATTTTGGCATGTAGGATTCATTTTGGTTGGACTAAAAATTTTCCTCCTTACCTCTAAGCCATATATTTCAACTTAGATTTGTTTTATGTGTTCTATTTTAAATGGTTCTTCAACAAGGGAAGAAATCCAAATTGGTTTTTGGCATGCTTAATTTCACAATGAATACGGATGTTTTTCTTATCTAAGGGGCATTCATTAATCCCATGTTTTTCTCTACATCTTTGGAAGTATATGAACAAAGGCTTTGTATTCCTGGCTTTCTCCCTATCCATATTTGTATTGAGTTGAACCAAAAGGTTTGTTCTCAAATTTTTAATTTCTTCCCTTAGTTTCGATATATCACCACTGGCCATTTTTCCTTTCTATCTATGAAATTTAGGGTGAGTTCGGGAGTATTTCCTACAGAGGTCAATGATTTCCATAAATTCTAGTTTGTTCATGTCTCCCTTTCCCATAAGATTGAAGGCTTCCTTTTTGTCTTCATCCAATCCTTTGAGGAATAAATTTTGAGCATATTAATATCTAGACTAGTACCACACCTTCTATGAAGGAAGAGGAACTGATCAAGATAATCCTCCACACTCTCATCTTCCTTTTTTTGAATTCTAAAAATTTATTCTTTCTTGTCTCGGACTCTGTAGTAGTCTTGGTATTTATCCAATAAAACTTGTTTCCATCTCTTCCCAACTATGGATGGAGTTAGGGTTTAAACCCATGAACCACCTCATAGTTGTGTCTTTTAAATTGGAGGGAAATAACTTGAGCTTCTGGGAATCAGAAGTCTAATCATAAGTTTGGCACAAGACCTTGAATTCAAAAAGGAATTGGTCAGGATCTTCTGAGAATAATCCCCGAAAGGTTGGTAAAATTGAGGGGGATATATTTTTCATAGGATCCTAATCATTAGGATCTAGTTGTATGGGATAGGTAAACATTCTACCAACTGGAGGGTTTCCATTTTCTACACCATTGGGGTTATATACTTCATCAGCCATCCTTCCTTGGTCAGTAAGTTGTTCCACATGCTGGTTTTCAGGGGGGTTTTCAAAATTTATCCTAATGAATCTACCTCTACGGTGTCTAGGTCTAAACATAAAATCCTATCATACTAAGGATAGTTCCCTAACCATTAGCACTTGACTTGATTGTTTTTGTTCCACATACTCCAAGCATCAAGGATTCTTGTTGTCACTATAAGGTATTCTTACTTCTAAAGAAAGAGTTATGGAAAAAAATTTTGAATGGAAACTTACCAAACAACCAGACAACACTTCTAACTAGCACCTTAGCCTTTGATAACACCTTGAATTCCCTGGAAACGACGCCAAAAAGTGATGAGTGTTATTGATACTCATACTTTAATTATATTATATTTGTTAGTCCAGGTTGGTGTCCATGGCTGTTTACAACAAAGGGAATAGTCAAAATTTCTCAACACGTACTTAATAACGGAATTATTTAAATAATATACTAACTGAAATTATGAAATGAAATGCATTGGAAGAAAAAGAATATTAAAGAAATAATTTTAAAGGTACGAAAAATAATTCAATGTTGGAATCTTAAATAAATGTGTAATAATAGAAAGGAAACAACATTAAAATCTCCCTTCTCATTGGGGAGGATTGGCCCTTATTCCTTCCCTTCAATTAGGTTTAGCATCCAAAGTTACAGAGAAAATTTTCCCCTTGAATCTATAATTTTATTGAATTGAAAGAATTTCCATTTACGATGTTAAACTAACTAAACCAAACTTTGAATCTCAATACATTATCTCTTTTATACCAGAGATGTTCTAGTTCTCTCTAGGAGAGAACTAGTTTATTTACAATCGATATCACCTACTTAACTGGACGTTGACTAAAACAATGACTAACTATTCTAAGAATTACAATTGTGGAAGGAGTCTTCTATGATTGAATGCTTGCAACTATAGATGAGGCCCATAATTGACTCCTTTAAGAGATTCAATTGGTGCTGGAAGATATTGCATATCTTGGACTGATTACATAGAATCATGGTGATCATAAATCCATAAGTGTTCTATCTTCATCATGTTTCCAAGAAACTAGAGTTAAACTAGGGGTGACTAGAACTCATAATCTTCATGAAGATAAATTGAGATAGTGGCACACATTTTGTGTTCATGTCATTGTGATGTCAATTGTATCAACTTATAGTTTAACCATCTGAGCTATTCATCTTCACTATGTAAGTTCCTTCTTTCAAGGAAATCTGAATTAATGATCTAGATGAGTCCTATGCGCTCCACAGCGAGCCCTGCGCTAATTCAAAAGTGAGTCATGTGCTATAAGGTAGAACCTACGCTAGTACACCAACAAGTCATGTGCTAGTCTACAATTAAATCTTGTGATGACTCAACACATGATTTTCCAAATAGATTGTTAACACTCATAAAAGAGTTCATTTAGCCATATTTGAAGAAACGATATCAAGATAAAAATAACAAGAATATGCACAACATTTCCTTCCAAAACATAGTAAAGTATTAATTATAAACTGCTAATATTATAATTGTGCAACATGATATCATAATAATATAGGGTTTCACATGGGTTTACACATGAAAAAATAGGGGTTCATCATCAGGTTATCTAATACCCTATTTTGGTATTTTAACAAGAAAATATTAATATCTTACCTGAGAAGGATTCTTAGAAGATAAATCTACCTAGAATTAGGTTATTAAACTTAGGAATCTTCTTGAATCACACCATTGCGAAGAAAAATTTGATACCATTTCGGAGAAAATAATTTTGATCAATGTTATCCATGTGGAGTTAGATCTTGAAGGTGAATAACATGTTCTTGACCTCCACAATGTATTGAGCTCATTACCAAAGACTAATTAAGATTTTAGAAACACTCTTGGGAGGTATGTATTTCTTGAGAGTATGAGATGATTTCTAACATCACCTTCAGTGGATTTGGAACAAAATGAATGCTCCCACAATGTAAATTATTATTCAATATTTATGATGCCTACTTTTTTTCCTCCTAACTCCTTACGGAGCTCTCGGAATTATCCGGAGAAGTCAAGGTTCACAATTTGACTGCCCATTCCATGCACCTGAAAACCTGATGTTGAAAAAACTATCCCTAAATGATCAAAACTTTCCTAAATATTCCTAAACTACTTACAACACCTTAAATTATTTAAAATAATGCTTTTCAATACTAAATAAATTTTCATAACCCTCCCGGAGGATGCACACAGGCTCCAAAATGGCCGAAATTGGCCTTTCTAGGCTTTCCAGAGAATTAGTCTTTTACTGCACTTCTATGAATGTAAAAATGGACTTTGTTAAAACTTTTTGCAAAATTTTACAGGTTCACTAAATCCATTATGAATACATTTAAGGACGAGGTGATCATGACATGGGAGGCAAGCTAGCCCGGAGAGGGATTCAAGAAGATTTGGTAGCAACATTTCACATTGTGGCCTGATTTTCATGGTTTAAGTTTTATATTTTTGGGTTAGTAAATTCACATGGAAGATTCAAAATCCTCCTTGAATGGAATAATATTCAGGATGCTCATATACTTCTTTCTCGTATCCCTCTCATGAGAATAGGTGACTTCTTGATCCTTCACACATGATGGTCTTGGATGCATCAGTAACCTAACTAGCTCATTTTTATTTGTTTCTCAAAGATATTTGGACACAATGGTAGAGTCAGGATATGATGATCATCAATTAACTCCTTGATCCTCACTTTTCACCTTTGAACATGATGATATCTTCTTAATCTCATAATTCACCTCCCGACCCAAGATGTCACTTGGGTGGAAGCATGATTATGATGTATGGACACCCTCTTTCTCAATTTCCCCTCATGTAGATAGGTTTCCTCCCCTTGATAGAATGATTTATCCCTGAATGAAACTTGTAGAAATTTTCGAGAATGAATTCCATGTTCTTAACATCCACATTGTACTAAAACACTGCAAATTCCACCTCCATGACTTGAAAGATGTGATTTCATTACCAAGTATTGATTAAGTGTTTAGAAAGACTCTCATAAAATATGCATTATTTTTTATCCTGAGATGATTTCCACCATCACTCATTGTTAGATTCTCTTATCATGTTCCTAATGTCCATTTCATGTATGATTTGAATCTTGATGAAGCTCTTGATGTTTCAGATCCTTCACAAACCTCATGATTTGTCATATCCTTCACAGACCTCATGATGACCATTCCATTAATTATTTGAATCATAAAAACTTACATATGTGTTTTTATTTATTATGTTTTATAAGGAGTTGCATGATTCCATATATTCGATCAATTGTCACTACCTTTGGGATTTGTGAGGTTTGTAAATTCTAATTTTCACACATCTAACACTCCTAAAAATGCCAGTAAATAATCTAAAAGGCCCCAAAACCTAAACAATGACTATATTATTTCCCAAAATAGACATTGATTGTAGAATTTAAACCCCAAAAGATTTAGGCTGAATGCTAAAATCCTGAAAAATACCTATGTAGTGACCAAATTAGAATATGAAAAACTATCTTCTAAACCGTGACTAATGGAGCTTTGAGACTAGTTCCATACGGTGTAGAGTGACCCTAATTTATTATATTTACTAAAATAATTATAAGAAATAATACAGTATAAAAATTAATAAATGAAAAAATTATACTTAAACCATTTATTTTAGTAAATATATCCCTCCCAAAAGCACATACACTGCATTGCAAATAGGACCATGAGCATGTTATAGCATGAGCACATTATAACGTGCTCACGTTTTAGGATTGGTAACTATTATTGGGTAAGTGTACCAAGTTGGGGAGCCAAAAAGTGGACAAGAAAGCGAAAATGAGCATAACGCGATCGCGTTATGTTTTCTTTGGTTTGGTATTTCATGAACCTGTAACATGTACATGTTATAATGCATACACATTATGTTAAAATATAAAAAAAAAGGGCCCGAGACCTATTCATTTTATTTTCCCCCAAACGCGAGTTTGACAACAAAACCCTGCACTCATATTTTATATGCAGGTGCATCTAGCTCCTAGGATCATCTAAAAAGCATCGTGAAGATCAGAATCGACAATGGTGTCATGGAGAAGAGGTAGGAAAACTTATTTTCTCTAAATTGCATTAAAATTTGGTAATTACATAGTGGAATTAGAATTGAATACATTTTTTTATTTTTTACAGTTGCACCTCAACCACAACCAAAACCTATAATTCGTGTGGTCCCTCTTAGCCCTCCTCCAGTTGTTGAACATCCCCGGGTAGTTAGGAGGATTTATTATCCCATATAGTGGAAAACAAGATTGAAATTAAGGAATTAATCAAAAAATGAGGGATTCCCATTCTACAAACCCCCAGCATGCCTCTCTTGCAAACACATTGGAGGAAATAGTGGCTCAAGTTGACATGGAAACAAGTCAAATTGATCATTAGGCATCTTACAGAGAGCGTTGTATGGAATATTACGCCAACAAATTGTCTTATGTGGATGCAAAGAAAAAATAAATTATAAAATACGTCATATGTGCCTTATTCACAGACCCCCAAACCAATTTTCCTGTTTCATTGTCATGCAAATGGTTTCCAATCCATTGGTGCAATAGTGGTTTGATTAAAAATGTTTTTTGGACCAATGGTGGATGGTGTTTGATTTTCCACCTTGCAATAACAACAAGGTTCCACTATAATTTTTAAGGAAACTCTATTACGAGTTTATCCTCAACAAGATCCTAAACTATTTTTATTTCTGCTATTTCCAAAGCCACAGAAAAGGATCTGTACATGATCAACCAGGTGCACAACGTGCACCTATTCGGTAGGGTAGAGCCCCCGCACAAAATCCCCCTCACCCTGAGATTATCCCTCCAATAATGAAGGAAACAATAGAGATTGATACACTCCATGTGCTTCAAGGGAAATCTGATACTCTTATCTGACATACGAGGGACATTTTTTATCCAGATGTTCATGGAGGTACATAGATTATTCCTTCAGGCAGTACTAGCAAGAGGCCACATCTTTTCTCGTCATGTGGTAGCATATGCTTGGGGCCCAAGGAGGATGATACTTTCATGCATTCTAGTGTTGGTGGAGTTACCATTGGTGGTACACATGATAATGTTGTTATGTTAGACACCTTTTTGAGCAATACATTTGGATTCCAGCCATCGGCGACACCTTCACATGTATTTTTTATTTTTTATTATGTATGTTACAGAAAGATCTGAGTACTTGATTTAATTATATATATTAAATTTTTGAAATAATTGTATTTGTACATCTGTGCATTAATATTACAGCATGTGGGAGGTTGTCATCATCTCAACCATAGGCTGTGAGCACCATGCCTATGCATACATTCACAGAGGTAATTTAGAATGTTAACTGTGTAAAATTTTCACGTATGAAACTAGACTCAACTTTTGAACTCAAATATATGTCTATATATATATATATATATATATATATATATATATATATATATATATATATATATATATATATATATATATATATATATATATGTATGTATGTATGTGTGTTCTTGTATATATATTATATATGTTCAACTAACTTGACGTGATATATGTTTGATAAACTTGATGACCTAACTAGACACACCACCATCTCTACGAGGAGTAGAGAAAGGTATTGCCAATGTGATTTTATCTGCGCAACAAATCACTGAGGTATTCAAACTACATGTATTTTCGTTAAATATTTCATACAGTAATTCATATTATGTTAAATTATGTTTAAAATAATGTTCTTCTTTGTAGAATTATTAAATTATGTTAATAATGTCCTTCATTGTGTATACGTAGGAGTTACCTACGGCTATAACAAGTAGCATCCTTATTCATATTATTCACAGGCATGGTGTGGTAAAAAAGTAGTTGTATATTTATCAAATTAGTTAAAATATTGTCATTATACATACATGTACTTACTTAGTGTAAATTTTTTGATCTGCATTCCAAAAAACTATTTTTAACATAGTTCTATTTTGGCTAATTTTGATGTTTGATTTTGTGATCTTATGTGTATGTAGGGTTCAACCCCTTTCAGTTTTACTTCGATGGCACAGACTCCTCGATCTCATCTTTTTGATACCCCGTTCATGCTCTAGGAGCTTCTGATGACTCATATGAGTGTGAGATGCAGATTGAGTGTGACGAAGAGATTGTGGTAAGTGCAGGTAAATGTAAAAAGTTTCATCAGCATGGTCTTATACATGTTGAAAACTTATATATTAAGTTTTGACAAAAAAAAGTGTTTGCATTTATAGGTTCGACTAAACTTATATATTAAGTTTTGACAAAAAAAGTGTTTGCATTTATAGGTTCGACTACATGTGAGTTTAAAGTGGAAAAGGACTCATAGTATGGACTGCTTGGAGGATCCGATGTCATCTCAGAGATATCCATCTACATCTAAGGGAGGTCCTTCTTCAAGCAAGACCAAGAGAGGGATATATTTTAATGATTAGGATATATATATCTCTTATGAAAAAAAATTGTATGCATATGTGCTTGACATCGTATGGACGTTCGACATTGTATGTACACTTATATGGCATTCACTTGATATTATATGACCTATTCATGCATTTTAATATTTATTGTTCTCATTAATACAATTTGGAACTCGATATTTTTGTATGGGACCTTACATTTTTGAGATTATTCTTGTATGAAACTAATGAGATCTACACTTAACAATATAAGACATTATGGATTATTTTATCATTTATTGGTGTTATATACTAGCATTTTCAATGTATAATATGCATGAAACTTTGGAAATCAATATTCTTTTTATATTGGTTCATATCTTATCATGCACCTGCTACATTCGTCAATTCTTCTTAGTCTTCTCCCCTGTTATAAAACCTCAGACAATCATTAAGACCATCACAATTAAGGTATTCGTAATCAGACAATCATTAGATTCCATAGGAGAGGTATTCGTAATTATGGGATGCTTTAAGGAGTTGTCTCCATCGTGCCACAATAATAAGTGTATTGTCATGAATGAACCTGACGGTGATTTGGTAATCTCAAAAATGTACTTATCATAATAATAGCAAATAAATCCAACTAATAACAATTAATCATCAATAAGTAAATCGATGGCATAACAATCAATGTCTGCCATGTGCCACCTCCAAATTCCAAATTTAATTTCATTTAAATTCACTTATAGAGTGGTTGGGGGAAATGAACTCGCCATTTTCTTCATGCTTTCAGAGGTCCAGAATGTCAATTTGCCCCAAATTTGGCAAATATGGAGAACTTGGAAAGCCAAATTTCCTTACTAAAACTAGCCTTCCTATTGCATCCTGATAAAAACAATTTCCCAGGAGTTGAGGGAGGTTTTAAACTGATCACACAAGCATGGAGAGATCTCTTTGATAATACTAGAAAGGATATCTATGATGCCATGAGAAAAAAGCAACAAGGGCACAACCCCACCTTCCACCAACCGAGTTCCACAGGTACTGTCATTTCCATTGGCGTTGCCAAAAATCTAAATGGAAATAATTATTCAAGTATGGATTCCTTTCTTTAAACTTCCATATCCGATGACCATGACCAAAACTAGAACCAAAAATAGAAACAGGACCAGGAACATGACCTAGACTGGAAATTTGAGGACCATGAGGTTCAATTTTATTTTCCAAGATGCATTACTCCAGACTGGAAATTTGAGAGGATTTTAATTTAGACACTTGGTTCCTTAATTTCTATTTTCCAAGATGACCTTACTCCAATGTTTGAGAATCGTTTCTCCATATGCAACAACATATATTAAATTTTTATGACCTCTAAATATATGATTCAAGTTGTTTGGAATCACATCACAATCCTAGCCATGAGACCACAGTAGTCCTCGATCCTTGGATATAGGGAGACGTTACTTGGCTTCCATTCAGAACTAAACAAGAAAGATTTAGTAGGTGATTGATAACCCTTATGTGTTCTTAGTCATTCCCTAGTTGCTATGATTATTTTTTACAAGGAGACTCAATGATGGTTCTAGGCTAGAATAGTATGGAAGTTAAGATTTCTTATTACTAAGTAGTAGTGCCAAAGTTTTAATTTTCAAGGTACGGTGATTACGTTGATAGGAAGTCGGAAGCCATATTAGTCTTGTTTATTCTTTTTACTAATTAAACAAGAAATATTTACTAGGAATTTCCATAACCCTTGTGTATTGTTAGCCATTTCCTCATGTTTCTATGCTTATTTTGTACAAGCAGACCTCATTATGATGGTTCTAGACATGAGTAGTATGGAAGTTAGGAGTTCTTATTACTCGACCCTGGAAGTGCCAAAGTTCATAATTTTCAAGGTATAATGACTATGTTCAGAGGAATGTCGGAAGGTCATATTAGTCCTTGTTGATTATTAGTACTAATTACCCATGAAATCTTATTCCAAATCTAGATTTTGTTTTCAGAATGGTGAAGCTCATCTTCCACGTCATACTAGAATAGGACAAATTTGAGGGACATAAGTTTCACTATTCATATGGTTTGCATACCGTTTTAAATACTGTTAAAGAAATGATCCTTGAGAGCCAATCGACTTACGCCAACACATTTGGGTGGCCAAGTATAACTCCTTTGTTAGTAATTGTGTTGGACGGTCAATGCTCCCGGTGTTTCTGGGATACTTTATTTGGGTGTAGTCCTTTAAGTTCCATATTTTCTATTATTAAGACTATATACTTCATACGGGTGATATCTGAGAGCAGTGTACATGGTACCTGTAGAGGTCCCATCTAATGGCGAAGACCTCTGCAGTGGTGACTCTCTATGAGAGACCCTATCAGGATTTACTCCATCTTGATTTGGATATAACATTATGCTAGTTTTTGAAATAGTGTGAAATATTGTAGTTTGAGTCAGTGTAAGGTTGTCCAATGTTATTATTTTGCAAATGAAATCTTGTGGCACAAAACCAAACTATGCAAAAACACATCTAAGGTGACCAGGTAGACATTCTAGGGGAGGCATTATTTTTGGATGCCAAGGCTCTTAGATGCTTCTGTGCTACTTCATCTGGGCGTAGTCCCTTAAAAGCCCTTATGACCAAAAGGGGATATAACTTCGTCTGGGTGATTTCTTAGACTTCATGGTACCTGAAGAGGTCTCATGTTGAATCCCACACCTCCATGTGTTAGGTACCCTATATAAAAAACCTATCTTATTTTTCTCCATCTCGATTTGGTTCTCTCGTTGTGCTATTTTTTACAACTATGTCAAAATATTGCAAGTTTGAGTCAATGTAAGGAGGTCCAATGCATTATTTTACAAAGGGAAGGTCGTAGAACCAAACCGATTACATTGTACCAAAAAATCCAGGTGGAAATTTAAATGCTATTGGAAGAATTATTTTTGGAGGCCAATGCTTCTAGTGCTTCCGGGCTACTTCATTTAGGCGTAGTCCCTTAAGAGCCATGAGTCCCAACAAAATTGCTATAACTTCACCAATTGATTTCACGGAATCTCTGTGACATATGGATAGAGGTATAATCTAATCCTACAACTCCGCATTAGGACCCTATATAAAATCCTATCTTCAATTTTCTTCATCTCAATTTTTTTCTCTCGGTATGCTCTTGTTTGCAACCATGCAAAATATTATGGAGTTTGAGTCAGTGTAAGGCTGCCCAATGTTATTATTTTCCAAATGCAAAAGCTCATGGCAGCTGAATCGATTGTGTCAACATGCATCCGGAGTGGCCTAGGTAAATGATAGTGGATGTTTTTTTTTAAGGTTCCAATGCTCTCTCGGTGCTTTCTGGGCTACTTCATCCAGGCGTATAGTCCCTTAAGAGCCTTGAGACCAAAAAAGGCTAGAACTTCACACCGAGTTATTTCTCAGACTTCTGTGGAACCTGGAGAGATTTCATTTTTATCCTAAAACTCTAGTGTTATGAACCTATATGAGAATCCTGTCTCAGTTTTACTACATATCAATTTGGTTCCCTCACTCTGTTTTATTGTTTGCAATCAGTGCAGAATAGTGTACTTTGAGTTAGTATAAGGATGTCCAATGCATTATTTTTCAAGTGGAAGCTCTTGAAACCATGGAACTGAATGTGCCAACACATCCGAGTAGCTAGAAAAATGCTAAGGGAGGATTTTTTTTTGATTCCAACACTCCCAGTGCTTCCAGGATTACTTCATCCAGGCGTAGTCTCCTTAAGAGACCTAATACCAAAAAAGGATATATATTTGCCATGGTTGATTTCTCAGTATCTATTGTAGCACCTGGTGAGGTATCATCTAATCCTAAACCTCTGTGTTGGGACCCTCTACAAATTATGTCTCATTTTTCTCCATCTCCATTCGTTTCTCTCATTGTGTCCTATTGTTTGCAAAAATGAAAAATACTATACTTTGAGTCAGTGTAAGGCTGTCTGATACTAATATTTAGCGAATGGAAGCTCATGGGACAAAAAGCAACTATGTCACACATATTAGGATGGCCAGGTATAAACTAGTTATGAATGTTTTTTTTTGTTCCCTATGATCCCGGTGCTTCTGGGCTACTTTGTCTAGGCATAGTCCCTTAAAATCCCTGAGACCAAAAAAGGATATAACTTTGATGGGTGATATCTCAGTCTTTGTGGCACCTAGAGAGGTCTCATATGATCCTACACCTCTATGTGGTTCAAAACCCTCTATAAAATCCCATATCTCATTTTTCTCCATCTCCATTTGGTTCTCTCATTGAGCTATTGTTTGCAACAGTGTAAAATATTGTAGTTTGAGTTAGTGTAAGGTTGTCTGATGTTATATTTTGTAAACAAAATCTCTTGGCACCAAACCAAAATGACTGCACAACATAGGTCAGGATGGCTTGGTAAATGCTAGGTGAGGATCGTTTTTTGGGTTCCCTACACTCCTAGTGCTTCTGGGCTACTTCGTCCGGGCGTAGTCCCTTAAGAGCCCTGAGACCAAAAAAGGCTATAACTTTGACAGGTGATTTCTCGAATCTTCATATCGCACCTATAAAGGTTCAAGTATGATCCTAACACCTCTGCATTGGTACCCTCTACAAAATCCATCTTGTTTTTCTCCATCTCGATTTGGTTCTCTCGATTGTCCTATTGTTTGTAACAATGCAAAATAGTGTAGTTTGAGTTAGTGTAAGGCTTGTCCAATGCAATATTTTACAAATGGAAGCTATGGGACCAAACCAACTGACTCACACATGTTGATGATGGCTAGGTAAATGCTAGAGGAGGAATTTTTTTGGAGGCCAACACTTCTAGTGCTTTCTGGCCACTTCGTCTAGGCGTAGTCCCTTAAGAGCCCTGAGACCAAAAAAGACTATAACTTCACCGGGTGATATCTCGAGACTCTATGGCACCTATAAAGGTCTCAAGTCATATCCTACACCTCTAGGTCAAGACCCTCTATAAAATCCATTCTCAATTTTTTCCATCTCTATTTTAATTCCCTCTTCGTTGTGCTATTTTTTGTAAAAATGTAAAATAGTGTACTTTGAGTCAGTGTAAGGCTATCTGATGCTATATTTTGGACAAATGGAAGCTTTGGGCACCAAACCTACTATGCACAACATGTTAAGGTGGCTAAGTGTAAATGCTTAGGGGAGGTTTCATTTTAGTAGGGCAATGCTCCGATGGTTCTTCCAAGGCTACTTTGTCTGATTAGTCCCTTCAGAGCCATGAGTCCAAAAAAGGCTATAACTTTGACGGGTGATATCTCGGTCTCCATGGCACCTAGAGAGATCTCGTCTAATCCTACACCTTTGCGTCAGGACCCTCTACAAAATTTGTCTCAATTTTCTCCATCTCCATTCAGTTCTCTTGTTGTGCTATTGTTTGAATAATGCTGTTAAATAAGGCTGTACAATTTGATGGCACTGTATGCACATCAAGGTGGAAGATTTTTTCCTGGTGCTTCCGACAATCTGGGCATAGTCCCGTAAGAGCTGAGACATAAACATGTTATAAATTTCTCAGACTGCGTGGCACCTCGAAAGGTCCTGTCATGTCAATCTATGAAATCCTATCTCAATAATTTTTTTGTAAACATGCCAAATATTGTGATTCAGTGTAAGGCTGTCAAACGTAATATTTTTGGAAGCTCATTCAAACACTACCATACAGTATTTAGGGAGATTCATTTTGGGGGTATCCAGGTGCTTCCGGGCTATATCCGGGCGTAGTCCCTTAAATCCCTGAGAGTAAAAGAATGTTATGAGGTTGATGGGTGATACTCTTGGACTTCACCATGGCACCTTGAAAGGTCTCGTCTGATCCTTACACCTCCACATTGAGTACCCTCTACAAAATGTCGATAGTCAATTTTATCCATATCAATTCAGTTCCTCTTCAATATCCTATTATTTAGCAAAAGCAACCAAATAGTCCAGTCCTAAGTCACAAGTGTAAGGTGTCAATTGTCAACCACGTGAATAATCATAGGTGGTTCATATAATAAGGTGGTGAAAATCTAGAATTTTAATAAGATATTTTTACAATATAGGTGGTGAAATGAGAATTTTTGTTTAATAAATTCCTTTAGCAATATTTAAAGACATCCCCTTAGCTTCACAGAAGATTCGAGAATAATAAATTCTATACTAACAGTGTCAACCACGTGAAGGTGGAAGATTTTTTGGCACCACTAAAACCTACGTAAACAAATGTTAAAATAAGAAATTAAATAGAATTTTAAATCCACGGCACAGAATTTACGTCAAAATCATTAGAAGTCACTTTCTCATATTTTATTCATGAACAAGCATACCTCTTTCAATTTCAATCCAATGAACCCAAGGATCTATTTGTACTCTATGCTCAGTAGCAAACTCTACATAATTCAATTCACATGAACCTTCCACACATTCATATGCAATGGCCTACATCAACCCTTGACCAATTGAATATTTGTTGCAAGAACCACATGTGAATAGTGAAGTATCTTTTAATGTGCTTAAAGAGTCTTTAAACAACCAAGTATTTAATTTTTTTGATAGTACGTCAAAACCATGGCCCAAAACTGACCCATTAACCTAGTGGGATACTCAAGGCCTTCTACCCAATGATGAGGAAGAACACATTTTTCCCCCTCTGACAATATACAAGCAGTATTTTTCAAATTCTGTCGCAATAACTCCAAAAATGTGCCCTACATCAAAATGTAACAAAATTCAAGTCTTAGTGTAGAAATACATCAATACTTCCATCACATAATAATTTATAGAATCTCACAACATGACATACATATATGTACCCTGTTAAACTAAATAAGATACTTGGTTAAAGTCAAGCGATGTTTTCATATGATTTGAAGACACTGCAAGTTGTAATACTCAGTGGAACTTGATATGTGTCGAGTGGAATTAGCGGTCTACAAGTCCATTCGTCTAGCCACAAATTACCATGAATCACATTCATTCCATGTAAAATCAATGCTTGATATACAAAAAAATGCCATGCACCTAGTACAAATATTTCAATCATTTGCATTTGAACTATGCAATGAGTGTATATCACTTGATCCTACAACTGTCATACACTATTCATAGCTTTCCAAATGTTTTTCCTCTATCAACAAGGAACATATCTATAAACCATTGAATTTTCTTGAGATTCGTGGTCCATGTGCTTAATACACTAATCAACAATATTTTTTACACCTCTAAATTTAGCACCATCTTTGAACTTTAACTCTTATCTTGTAAGTGCTCTTTTCATACATGCTCTTGCAGCATCATACTCTCCATTCCAATGTCGTGCCTCAATAAAACTCTAGATATGTTGTACACCTATTTATTTGTGCATCCTTCTTAGCCAATAAGACATCCATGAATTCTTTAATTATGATGTGAAGTTTTCCAACCAAATGTAATGTTGATTTTTTAAAGAAAATTCCTCTCGTTCAAATTCACATAAAACACATGGAAACACTTTTGCACATATATTGTAGAATGTGTCTGATCATCAATGACGTAGAAATGATAGTATCTTAATATTTTTCTATCTTTCTCAGTGATTTTTGGAGAGTGCGTGAATGTTATATGTAGAAAAATAACATCTTGCAATGAGTTATAGTATTGAGACTGAACTTGCATTTTTGGTTGGAATGTGTAATTATCAATGAATTCAAATAATAAAACAATAGTACCTAGTAGGAATGTGTCCTTTCTTGAATTTAATTATTCATCTAACGATCGAGCTCTATGGGTGTGCCTTTCATACTCATAAAAAAATTATTTTCTAAATTTGACCATATATTCTGATACAGGCAATTGTTTTCTAACAAGTTCACACATATTACATTATTTTCAATCTTTTAATAGATATGCCACTAATTTATATATTCTGAAACCAAATAATTATTTTCCTATTGAATATATACTATTCTCATGGATACAACTTTTCAATTTGTGCCAACCACCACATACATTGCACGTTTCATCAAAACATGTTTTGTTATAAAAAAATTGTCTAGTTGGTTTTTTAAAAAATATCATAGGAATAAATTTCTTTACAGATTTTGGTGGGAAATTTAATCCACACTGCTATAACATGATGTCAATATGCAAAACACAACGTATTTCACAAAAAAAACATCATAATTCATTGAAAAGTCAACATGATGCCTCCAGCAACAAGTGGTACATGAAAGATTGATTTTCACATAAAAGGGTTTGTTTATTTCAAAGAATCTTTGGCTAATGTTAATTTGTGGATTTTAATTCTTAAACTTAGAGAACAAATGTGTTTTAGTCATATTGAAGAAAATTTTTGCACATGATTCATGATTATGAGAACTTATTCTTATTTTTACTCTATCTCTTTTATTCAGTGATACCCCTGTGTTCTCATTCAACTACTTTACAAGTAATTACTTTTTAATATCAGATGTATTCTTGTCTTTTTTTGGGAGTCCACTAGAAAATTCCCAATATTCGGTGTTATTGAATGACTCAAGAATTTTTTGTCTCCCTATTCCTTTTGCTAGTGTTTTTCTATTTAGCTTGAAATCTCTTCTTTTTTTTTCTAATCAAGTGATTATTAACTATTTATCACTGACTATACAATTAGTAAGTGCATGCCATGTAACATTACTATCTTTAGTGCATCTATTGACACCTATAGTTTGGTATGCTTTATGTATATTTTCAATAATTGATAGATTTTGATCAGTAACATTAGATGTTCTTAACCCCAGGGTCTTCATTGTAGGTATCATCTTAATTAATTTCATCAATGTAATAAGTAATTTTGTGTGTCACTTAAATTATCAAAGTAATTATCCCAAATTCCCCTAGCTTTTCTTATAGATGTTTTGTTAGGAATTGGTTATATAATATTTTCATCAATTTAAATAAAGTGAATTGGTTTTCTTTGCAAAATAGAAGGATGTGTTCGTAGAGTTGAAGATTCATTAACAAGGTTAATTTCTTCATTTAGTGTTTTCATACAAATTTCAGGATTACCATTTGGATTCCCAGGTAAAGGTTCAACAATTGGATTCTCAAGTAAAGGTTCAACATTTGGATTCTCAGGGAAAGGTTCAACATTTGGATTCATATTGATTTCTTCATCCATACAAAAATTATCATTTAATTCAATATCAATATTCATTGTAAACTCATTATTCTATACATTTTTATTATGTATTTCATCCTCATTTCCTAAAACATTAGGTTCTTTTGATATAGCAGATTCACCTTGCCCTCCATGAATTTTTTGCATCCTCTGCACTTGCTTTATTCTCAACTCTTCCAATTTCTCAGGTCTCTTGTTTTCAAATTTCTTCTTATTCTTACATCATCTTTTGTCACCCATGATTGCAAAAATATATATAATTGGGTAGGGGAAAAGATGAACTACTCAAAATTCGTGAAGAATATACTAGAATTTGTAGACCTGACTAAAAGAGGTGAAAAGGACGTTGGGGGCCCATAATATATGTAAATAATATATGTTCGTGTTATGATATTCCACTTTTTTCAAGTCATTCCTCAAGTATTGGACCTAGTTTAGATCCCCAAGCCTAAGGCATGGACCTACACAATCACAAACAAAATACATTTCTGCCAAAAAATTCTTCCGCCATAATAAATAAAATTAAAATGATCGGTACATTTAATAAAAATATGAATACGATGTAGATCAAGATTACTACTTTTTAAAAATATAATTTTTCAAATTTTATGACTAATATAAGGTTTCCATATTATTTATTTTCTAATTATGCCTTTTTGTATCTATTTTTTGAAGTCTAAACAAGTCTATCTTTCATCATGTATCTATTTTTTAGCTCATTGAAATTGAAAAAAATATACTAGCCAAAACTAGCCTTAATTATATACACATTCAAAAAAATATAATTTTTATATTTTTTAAGGTAGTTAGGGGTTGCGCACGTTCTACGATCCATTATTTTTCAAAATTTAAAATTTATGTACTAGAAAAGTCATAAAAAAATACTCGCTGAAAAACTTTTAAAAAATGGATCCCAAACTAGATGCTCCTAGCTATTTTTCTACCAAATAGTTTTCAAAAATACTAAATGGTGCTCAAAAAATGGTGGGGTGCACAAAATTCACTCTATTATGTTTTTAAAGCAAAAATAGGATCACTTCTTGGTATTTTAGTTATTTGACCCACTTAAATATAAATGTTTTCAATAAAATTTAGTAGTTTAGAAGCTAGACTCAAAATTCTAGGATTTGTGTTCTTACAACATCTTCCAATTTTGAGTGTAACCATTTCAAATAACACGTACAAGTTGAATATTTTTATTTTTTACAAAAAAAGTCCACTTAAGACCCCTTTTTGGCCCCCTAAATTGGTGCACTTACCCTATTCCTAGTAATTTATAACACGAGCGCGCTTTCCAAAACACACTTGTGTTTTTCTTCAAACCAAAAATTTGGTTGCTTTTTGTCCCCCATATCCATGCTCTTTCCCTTATGACTTTAAGGACTATCCTTAATGAGTTATCAATGGATCAACTCAATGCGAGACATGGTTAATAAACCTATACTTAACAACGAATACTACGTTGTGTTAGTTCAAAAGGAGGAACTAAAGAAAGATAATAACTCATGGAGTTACTATTATCCTCTTTTGAGAAACTAATTGTAGTGCCCACACTTTTATAACTCAGTTACTTGTTGCTCATTACTCATGACATGTTTTGACAGAGATTTGATATGTTTATACATTACATTAGAAGATTGGGTCTAATTAGGCATGTATGGACATTTAGGCGTATAGCGCCGATTTAGCTTGATTACTATGTTGTTTGCATTATCTTATGATGTCATGGATACTAATTGATATGATGTTGTTTTGGAACGTAATTATATTGATGGATACTCAGTTTATTGCATGTTGGGATTCTATGGATACATGTCTCTTTATCATTATGACTAACCTATGGTGAAATTATGTATAATTGTGTACGTTGTCGCATTTCTGTTTCCAGAGAGATGATATGTTAGTTTAGAATTCATTGATATTTTATTTAGTAGTTGATTTATATTTTATCAGACAGGTGTGTTTAATGTGTGCAATGAGTGTGCAGGTGATAGGTCACAGGAGAACGTGGGACTCAGGCTAGCTACGCAACTTTGCACAAGCAGCCCATGGGATAAGTCCTAGCCATGTTTATTGCTTCAGACCTTAGCATTAGAATTATTGTTTTGGGCACCATGGGTGACCCTCATTTGTGATGTATTATGTTTTGTAATTATTAATTTTGCTCAAGGTGTTTAGTTTGTGTTGTAAGCTTGTTTTGGGGAATTAATGACCCCACTTGCATTAAGTTTTGAATTATTTTAATGATGTACTTAATTAAAAAGGGTTTAGGGTCACATGTGAACCCTTGGGTGGGCCCCACACCCTCTACCCTTGTGCCAAATTTGTCAAACCCGAAATTGGGTTATTTTGGGCATTTTTAGGGATCCCTTTTCAGTTGGGAGTTCCCTTAACATAAAAATGAGCCCTTGGACCCTACCTAAAAGGTAGGGGGCTTATTTCCAAGGCTAGATGGAGTTTTCCCTCCCTTTTTGCCTCTCCTTTGGTCACATCCATGTAAGGGGTATGGATTAGTGTGCTTGTTCAAAGTTGCACAAGTTTTGTTTTGTTATCATTTAGAGTAATTTGGGAGAAGAGGGCTAAAAGTCATTTTATCCTTTCTCTCATTTATTTTTGGCATCTTTGACCTTGAAGGAGGAGAGGGGTGACACATGTCACCCCCTCATTTGTGAGGATTTTTTATTACTCCTCTTCAAATTCCCCCTCGTGGGAAAAGAAGAGAACTTTTTTTTAGACTTTTTGCTTGGAATCTTATGGATTTGGAGCTAGAGATTACTTGGGTCAAGAAGTGGAAGAGATTAAAGTTTGGAGAGATTTTATTTGAGGTAGGCTTCTTGAGATTCTTGGTATTTGTTATACATACTAGATATTAGTTGTTTTCTTGAAAATGTTTGTTGTTGTATGAAGATTTTGTTTGTTGTTTATTTGATTTTTCTCCCTCCATCATATGACATGATGGAGTTTTGGAGCTTGTGGGGGAAGAGAGGGAAATTTTTCCCTCTCAATCCTTATAGGCTTGATGGGTAAGCCTTGTAGGATTTAGTACTCCCCTCAAATGGTTGAGGTGGAGAAGGTGGGTCATTTGGCATGAACCCCCTTCCCCATTCTTGGTAAGGAAACCCTTTTGGGGTTTGAAAATCCTTACAAGAAGGATTGGTGAAAGGGTGGAGGAATAAGAAGGGCTTGAATAAAAAGGGATAAATAAGGAGGGTATGGAGATCTTGCATTTTTGCATTTAATGTTGGTTATAACTTTTGGAGAACTTCTCTTTTCTCTTCCCCATTTTTAGAGGTAGAACTTGCATTCTCCTCCTTTTCACTTTTATAAATTTGGAGTCTTGTTTAATTTTTACCATGTTTTTGTGTGGATGTGATGTTGTTTGTTCACCCTCTCTCTTATGCATAGTTTTGGATAATTGTCCTCTTTCCCATGGGCTTGGGGGAGGCTAGCATGCATCCCAACCTTGGGAAAGGCATGTAATGATGCCTATGGTTGGGTGGTAAAACAAGATTCTTCTCCTTGGTTGGATTCCTTAAAGGCTTTTGAAGTTGGATCTCATGTTGGGAGTGGTGGTAGTTGGAGTTTTTTTGGCATATTCTCTCTCTTGTGGACTTTACCTCTTAGTATCTCTTTTGGATATGGTTTGGTGGAAGCTTCATTGTTGTAAAACCTCCTTTTTGTATTTGTAAATTTCTTTTAAACTAGTGTAGGTTTTCTTGAGCAATCGCTCTCTTCAAGCTTGCAAGAAATCTTGTAATAAACTTGAGTAGTTATGTATTTGGATATATTTGTATATGTGAGCTTTAATCCTTGCAAAAGAAAAGAAACATTGTAATAGTGGTTCTCTTTGATATGAAATTTTGATTGTAAACTCCTTTTTGAAAAAAGAAAATGTATAGATTGGAATTATGTCTACTCAATATATATATATATATATATATATATATATATATATATATATATATATATATATATATATATATATATATATATATATATATATATATATATTTATAAAGTTGTTGGAGATTCTTACTTGTGTATAAATCTAAAGAAATCATTTGTTTTTACCTTAGAAATGAAAGTAACTACTCCTATTTTTCTTTTTGAAACATTATTGAATGGAATGTAAACAGTTTTGAATCTTTTTTTTATAAAGAAGTTAGTGGGTTATGCTTGGTATTATCATTTGAAGTACTTGTGCTTTCCTTTACCACAAAGTAGATAATTCATTAGTTTGAAGAGTTGAAAATTTTAAGTTTTCTCTTTGCTTCAAAATAATAAAATTAAAAGTTGTTATTTCATCATTATCTATCATTGTGTACAAAAAAAAAATCATATTCAGAATTAAAATATTAATAGTTCTTAGTTTAATTGCTTCCTAAAATAAATTTGTATTGCATATTTAAAAAAGTGAAAAGTATACATATTATGGACTATACAATATTTCCTACAAATATTAATCTAATCATATACTCTTTATTTATCATATTTCAAAAAAAAATAAACATAATGTTTTATAAAATAGTGAATATAAATTTATATATAATATATGCCTATACATAGTATTATATATATAATATTTTATATATATTATATAAATAAATTTATATTTTTATATATATATATATATATATAAACCGAAAAAAACAAACAAATGTTGTTTTTTTTATTTAAAGTTTAAAAGAAACAAAAAATAATAATAAAACCAAATTTCTTGGGGGGAGGCCGAACCCTTCCCCCCATCCGTCTGCTACCCCTGCACAGCATTGTAGTGACCCGCAGATCCCTGCCCCCCCCCCTTGCGATAGTCCCAAATCCCTACCCGCTGACCCCAACCCCCCCCTCTTGTTATTGTCTCCCCCTTGTCCCTTGTCATGCCTGCCCCTCCACCTCTCCCCAACCCTGCGTGCCACCACTCATCTCCTCCAGTGTCACAAGGACAATAAAAAGAAAAAAGAAAACCCGCAGCCAAGCTGTTGTGTCCATTCAGAAAACAAAAAAAGAAATACGGCCTTCACTAAGTTCAGGCTTGCAATAAAATACAAATAGAAGAGGAGTTTGTGGGTAGCCATGAGACCAGCTTTCAAGGATTCTCCATACAAACCTGCACATACAAAAAAAAAAAAAAAAAAGCCAAAACAAAATGAAAAGAAAAAAAGAATGAAAAGAAAGGGATAGATAAGGAAATTTAGGGCAAATTTTAGGGTGAGAAGAAACCAAGGGATAGGATTGGTTTGATCCTAAGGTCCTCATTCAATCCTACACCTTTTGAGTCAAAATCTCTTAATGGGATTTTTAGAATAACAAATGTGGGAGGGAGGGTGTGCATGACTATTAAATAGAAATGAATTTGTGGGATAAAACCAAAGGAGGGTAAGTGATGTTAGTAAAGTAAATTTAAGATAGAGCTATTAAATAAATAATCGAATAAGGGATTTGGTTAGGAGGATCAATAAATAAAATCAATTAAGGGTTAATGATTCAGAAAATAGGTAAAATCAATGCAGATTAAAATATTTTAGTTGTTGGGATAGTGTTAATTTAATTTCAGGTAAATTAAATTAACTATAATCTAATTATTTTAATGGGAAACGGTTAAGCAAAAACATTAGTTACCTTCCAAAAAAAAAATTACCGACCTTCACCAACTTATTGGTCTGTTTTCCGGTGTCCCGAGGTTGGGCATTACACTAATATCATGAAACGATTCATTATAACATATCATAAAGATGAAATTATTTACTTTATCTTTCATAGATAACTAAAAGTTTTAACGAAGCCTAGGTGTTATGTCCCATTTTCCTTTCGATAATATCCTACTAGTGCCAACCTAGGATGGCTATGGGAAGGGTAGTGAGGATGTAATGAAAAATTTCATTACATGGTCATTATCTTTCTCATAGGGATCCTAAGGTGGAATTGATATGATCCTTTCAATTAGAAGGGTGAGTCATGAGTTTTTACTTCTTTAAACCTAAGATTTAATTTATTAAACAATGAAATAAGATCCAGATAACTATATAGAGATGGTTATGCGGCCATGGAAGACAATTTTCATTGACTTGTGTGCGGTCACGAAGCTAATCTTGTAAAGCAATGCTTTAATCTTTGGCAAAAGTAGTGTAACTAGTTAATTACATTTTCTATTCACCATTCCCCTAACTTGTTGTGTCAAATACCAAATGGAATATAGCGTGTATGTTTTCCAAGTAGACAATTAGGAGTTGCACATAGTTCTCATAATATGTTAAAGGTTTGACTAAAAGTATACAAGCTATACACACTCGGGTAGAGTGAATTTAAGGGAGATCGGGAAGATATAGTTGACCCTTATAGATGCACAAGGTTATCATTCGTTATCTGATGGATTGTAAATATTTAATTATGTTGGATTCAATTGCTACAAGATGATATCATTGAAGGCATTAATTTTACTTAAGGGATTTGTTTTAAAAAATCCCTTAATTTGGATAAATCATAACATGGGTGTTACATTTTGGTATCAGATCTATAGGTTTATCAGTTCTTGGACTTAATGGGTTTATAATGCTAACAAGAAATCTTATCCTTATATTAATAACATACAATGGTTAGGAGAAGAGAAAATAATGAGGCTAAAGTTACAATAGCCTAAAAGCTAGATGAAATCCTAGCAGTCCTTCAGGACACCCGTAACCGTATAGTTGTTCTTGAAAAATAGATGATGACTAAGGATAGTGATAGTGACAGTGATGTACAACATGGGAAACCTAAAATAGAAACCTTAATGTTAGGAATCAAAATGTAGAGGATCCCAATGCTAGAAACATAAATCATGGAAAATATAACACAATAGATATTAATGCTTCAAATCATAATGTTAATGCTACAAATCATAACACAATAGATCCTAATGTTGCAAATCCCAAAGTAGGAAACCAACCTGAGAAAAAATATTCCTCTTGGTAGCAAAATTGTCAAGATACATAAAATGTATTAACCCACCAAATTTTGATGGAACAACCTTGGGTAATGGTGATGAGAACTAGTTCAACAAGATAGTAAAATGCTTTGATATTAGATATTTTTCTGAAGAAACCAAGGTAGTATGGGGTGCTTATCTAGCACTCTAATGAGGGATTCCTCCTTGTGGGATAGCCTGAAAGATGGAGTTTAGGTGTTGTTGTAATTCCTCCATAATATGTGTACAGTTCAAGGTTTACGTATCGGTCAAATGTTAGTTACCATAGTTGTACTTATAACCAAGAAAATGTATGAGTTCCAGAATTTTGGCACAAGATAAAATGACTGTAAAAAAGTATTAGGATATGTTTCATTAAGTTGCTAAAGTATGTTCCTCAGTAATCATTAAACTGATGAGAAATTTCAGAATACACAAGTTTTTTCTATGGGACTGAATCCCATCAGTTTTGTAGGAGAGAGTGGATGTTCATGGGCCTTAAACTATGGAAGTAATTTTTGTAAAGGCCATAAGGAAATAGAACATAAGACTGCAAACAATTTCTAGCACACAGAAGATGAAAAGAGATAAGAAAAACTAATTAGCTCACCTTCACCACTAGCACCAAGAAAGACTTGGTGGAAAAATGGAAGGAAGTATAAATGCCAATAATGCCAGAGAATAACATAACAAGCTAAACTTTCAACAAATTTTAAGAAGAAATGGGGAAAAAGTGTTGAAGGTGTAACCAATGACAATAAGTATGAAAGGAAAGGAAATTTCACTGGGTGTTTTTTAATGTGGTGGTGACACTACACCAACAACTATCACTTTAGGGATGAATCATGGAAAACAATCCGCAAGTAAATAATTCATGCTGCAGTGGAAAACCACCAGGATGAGAAACAAAACAACCCCTATTGAAGTAATAAGTAAGATATATTGACATCATACTTAAAACTGTCCTATTTGACACCAGTGGTGAAAATAAATGATATCATTCCAATCAAATTAGGTGAAAAATTAAAAAATAAAGATGGTTATATGAAGAATTCATGGAGTACAATACGATAATGATGTCCAAACTATAAATTAATGTCTTTTTTATGCAACATTAGAACTACCTAGTTTTACCACATGATTAGACCTATACAGAGATCCTTTAGGTTCTTATGATGTTATAATAGGTGTAAAATATATGTATCCAAACAAAAGATCAACTACTAGACTATTTGAAAAATGAATAAAATGCTTAGATGACATGTAGAAAACAACTAGCATTCATGATATAAGAATAGATTTTGAAAGTTAGACATATTTCTATAATGCAGCTTAAGAAAGGATAAAAATAAAGGTTACATATTATATGCAATAAAATATTTCTATTTTAGTGAGGAAGGTAATACTTCCTTGGAGGATATTATCCGTTGTTACAAGATTACAAGGATGTCTTTCTAAAGGAATTACCTAGACTTCCTCTAAACATGAGTTTGATTTACCATTGACATCAAACCTGGAACTGAACCTATATCAAAAGCACCATACAAAATGAAAACAACAGAGTTAGTTGAACTAAAAGCACAACTTTATGAACTTTTGTCTAAAGGATTGATTTGACTTAGTGTGTCTCCTTGGGGAGAACCGATCATTTTTACTTAGAAGAAAGATGGAACATTAAGACTATGCATTAATTATCACATGCTTAACAAGGAAAAAATAAAGAATATGTATCCTTTTCCAAGGATTGATGACCTTTTCGATCAGATGAGAGATGCATCTATTTATTCAATGATTGATTTATGATCCAGTTATCATCATATAAGGATAAAGGATGAAAACATTCATAAGACAATGTTCATAACAAGATATGGGCATTATGAGTTTACAATTTTACCTTTTAGACTCACTAATGCACTTGTTGCATTTATGAACTTATGAATAATATTTTTTAGGAATACTTTAGATAAATTTGTGTTATTTTTTCTAAATGATATTCCGATTTATTCTAATAACATAGAAGAACACAATGAACACTTGAGAATAGTGTTAGATGTGCTTAGAAAAAGAAAATTGCAATATGATAAGATTTCAAAATGTTTATTTTATCAAACTGAAGTGCAGTACCTTGGGACACATAATAAATAAGGATGAGATTTTAGTTGAACCATCAAAATCAAAGCCATAACTGAGTGGCCAATACCTAAGAACGTATATGAAGTAAGAAGATTTATAGGGTTGGATGGTTATTATAGAAAATTTGTAAAAGATTTCTCAAGATTGGTTGGACAATAACTTCTTTACAGAAAAAGAGACAAAAAGTTTGTGTGGACTGATAAGTGTGAAAATGTATTTAATTTGTTGAAGGAAAAACTTACAAAAACACTTGTTTTGAAGGTTTTAGATCCCAAAGGAAGCTTCAACATGGTAAATGATGCCTCAGTGAAGGTTTGGGTGGAATAATTCTTCAAAATGATCATGTAGTTGCTTATAAGAGTAGAAAAATAAAGGTGCATGAGCAGAATTATGTTCCCCACGAATTAGAACATGTCATAGTTCATGCCTTACAAATTTGGAGGAACTACTTGCTAGGAAAATCCTTTTGAACTGAAAACAAACCATTTGGGGCTGAATACATCTTTACGCAACCAAAATTGAACACAAGACAATTGTAGGTGGCTGGATTTTTATCCCAATATGAATTTTAAATTATATTACATTAAAGGAAAAGAGAACCGTGTGGCCGATGTGCTGATTCGTAGGAAGTATATTTTTAGTTATTGTAACCCTTAGAACACAATTTAAGGAAGAAGTAAAGAAACAAATACAAATTGATTTGTATTATCAACATGTAAAAATTGATGTTAGCAGAAAATCCGAATGATAGGAGATACAAAGGATTTAATTTTGATAATGAAGGAGTCTTAAGATATGAAAACAGGGTTTATGTTCCTTTAGGAAATGACCTTAGAATGAAAGTCATGAAGAAATTTCATGATACTCCATATTCCGAGCATCTCGGAGTAACAAAATTGATTGGCTGATGTAAAACAACAATAATTCTAGAAAGGAATGAAGAATGATATGACGGAAATTATGTTGCACATTGTCTTGAATGTCAATGTGTGAAGATGGAGAACTATGCATCCTACTGGTCTATTGTACCCTCACAATATTCCACATTATAAATGACAAGTAATCATTATGGATTTTGTGCAAGGATTACCATTATCCAAGAACAAACATGACATGATTTTAATAGTGGTTGAAAAATTGATCAAAGTAGCTCACTTCATACCGGGTAATCTAAAGGATGATTCAACCTGTATTTGCCAAATGGTTTGTGCATGAAATTTTTAGATTGCATAGAATTCTAGAATTGATAATTTGAGACAGAGATCCTAGGATGATCTCTTGATTTTGGAAAATTTAAACTCGGCATTGGGAATAAAACTAAACTTTAGTTCAACCTACCATCCTGAAAAAAATTGTCAAACATAAAGAGTTAACTATGTTATGGAGGATATTCTTAAAATGTAGTGCATGGATCAACAATACAAATGGAAGGAATATATACCATCGGTTGAATTTTTCTATAATAAGACTTACCAATTCTTCGTTCAAAAATGTCTCCATTTGAAGCATTTTATGAGAGAAAGTGTAGAACTCCTATTAGCTGGGATACACACAGAGGACAAAGAATTAGTATGTACTAGAAATGTTAACTGAAATGGAAAACAAGTAAATCTCATTCGTGAGTGGTTGAAAGAAGCAACTGATATGCAAAAAATCTATGCTGATTTAAAAAGAATTGACAGAAAATTTGAGCAGGGAGACAATTTTTTAAGGGTAAAATCCAGAAAGATATTTATTTTGTTTAGTAAGGCTTCCAAATTGTCACCTAGATATGTGGGACCTTTTGAAATTCTAGAAGCTAGAAGTTCTAGTGGATTACAAATTAACATTACCTCCCGCATTATCTAAAATGCATGATATTTTTCATATTTTCTTTACTTAAAAGTATGTATCAGACATAACACATGTCATAAATTAGAACTCGTTACAGGTTTAGGACCCGAGAATCGTCATTGGTTGAACCAATTAGAGTGCTGAAAACTTGTAGGTTACAATTAAGAAATCATGATATTGCACAATGTAAGGTCTAATGGGACCAATATTCTCAGGACATCGTAACTTGGGATAAACTTGGATGAAATGAAAAATTGTATTCCCTTTTCTGTTCCAGGGAAATAAAATAGATACTTGTTTATTTGTTAAGGATTTATGTTATATTATTTGATATTATTGATAGATTGCAATGAAAGTTTTTCTATATTGCTAACTATTTGGAAATAATTTGTTGTTATGAGGTTGAACTACAACCAAGTTTTATGAATTATGTTTGACTGAAATTATGAAAAATTTAAAATCCTAAGTTTTTATAAAATGATGAACTAATTTTCATTTGACGTTGATGTTTTGAGTTTGTTTTCAATTGATATGTTTGATAATGCTTAAGTTAAATCACCAGGATGTTTTTCATGATTATTTAAGAGAGGAAGTATGTCACACCCCCACAATTTAATATAACTTTCTATTGCAGTGATTAATGGATAATAACTTATTTAATTATAAATGTTAATTTAATGTGTGTGTGTGTGTGTGTGTGTGTGTGTGTGTGTGTGTGAGTGTGTGCATGTGTGTGTATATGTGTGTGTGTGTGTGTGTGTGTGTGTGTGTGTGTGTGAACACACACACACAAGTATGACATAAGCATATATGTATCATTGTTTCATGTTTGAATTGGTATTATTGTTGATTAGACCACCTTTCGATTTGCATCGATGTACGATGCTGATCTATTTGGAATCCATCATTTGTTGAATTGATGAAGGATGTTTTGTGTTTGTTAAGGTTATTTAGTAATGTTTAAGGTAATTTGACCGACATTACGGTTGAAGCTCCACCATTTAAATGGTCTTAGACCATATATCAATGGTAATTGAGGAAAAAAATTAATGATTAATGGTAGGCATTAGACCACATTGCTTGGAGAATCGCTTAGGTTTAATGTTATGAGACTTAGTCTTGGACCATTTGGAAAATAATGTTTGATGTTTGGTTAATGTTGATTCTTTAAACTATGTTCATCAACCCCTTCCTTAGCATTGTTGGCATTGAATGTTTCAATAAAGGTCATAGACCACTTTGCACGCAGGTTAATGCTTGTTGTTGGAAGTTGGTCATTGACCACATGACAGGTGATAAAGTTTATTGTTGTTATTGATTAATATTTGTTTGGAAAATGGTAACATGCATATTGGACCATGCGAATTGCATGCAAATTTAATTAAAAGGATGTTTGGGTTTAAGTTGGTGGCCGCGACGTGGCACTGACAACTTTTAATGAGATTAAATGTGCACGGTTCCTTGGAAACCGATAGCTTGTTGAAAAAGCCAAAACATACAAGTTTCTCCCTCCATTTACATTTTTGGCATTTCAATTTGTTTTGGCTTGAGCTTTGCATGGAGGTTTTGAAGGAGATATTTTTGGAGTTTTGTTTCTTGTATGCACATTCAACTATGAAGCTATTTTTAAGGGCATTATTGTAATATAAAAGCTCTGTTTGGAAAGTTTTATGGGATTTTTGGGAAGCATTCAAATAGCAGATTGCAAGGAAGTATGGAATGGAGAACACGAGTGAACCAGACATGGATTGTCTCTCTTTTATTTTTGTTGTTTTTAACATGAAATTTGGAATACGTTTTGGTTTTAAAAATGGGATTGTTTCTTTGATTCTATTAGGAAATTTTGAAAATAAAACAAGAAGAAAAACTAAGAATTGCTTGAAAGGAGTTTTTGTGTGTTGATGTGAGATCTGGAAATTTTGCTTTAACTTAGCCTAGATCTAGGTATATTTAAGTTAAATTGAATTTTCACATTAAGAATACAAAATATATTTATTTATGTTTAAAAAAATACAACTCGCTGAGAGCTTTTATATTCTTCTCTTTAAATGCATTATTTGTATTTGGGAGACCTCTATTTGAAGATTTTTTTGTTTTCCTAATAATGGAAAACTGAAAAGGTTGTGTGAATGTTTCTTAAATGAAGCAGAATCGTCTATTGAGGAAACCCGAGTTGTCTTCATTTGGGTAATGTTTTGTATCATTGATCTGGGTTGTCTTTGTTATTGGGTTTGGTTGTAGATTGCATGATGAAACCAATTTCTTGGATTCGTGTTAATTGTTGCCATGGAGTGGGTCTTTGACTCATGTTGTTTTGATGTATAAGCTCTTAAGGAGTTGGGCCAATATTATTGTTTATCATAATATATTAGAAGGTTTTGATAACATTGTTTAACTTCAACTCTTGAAGAGTTTGTTAGCATTGTTAAATTCAGTTTAGCTCATATCGAGCTCACTATGTCATTGCTGCATATGTGTAAACATTGTTCTTTGATGAATGCTCTTGGGTAGATCCATTACAATTAAGCTCGTAGTAAGGCTTGGACATTTGTGGGTATTTGATCATTGTGTTGCTAAGTTAGTTTGTTAAGCTCCCTCTGAGCAGGTTGTTATCTACTTAAGAAATTTTACATTGCATCGACATTTGGTTGAGAGATAATGTGATTTCAACCTCTAATAAGACATTGTAGGTACTAATCTTATTAGTTATTGAATGAACATGACTGAAAGACTGTATTTAGTTCATCCTTTGATAGAATGAAATGATTGTTAAAAAGAACCACTTAGGGAAGTAATATAATATGAGGTTTATGTTGGAAGTGTTACTAAACCTTTTAATTTATTGGACTGTTAGTAATGATTATTTGAGGTTTAAAGGACTGTATTGTCTCATTGCTTGCATAATGGAGGAAAGCTAGACAAGTACTGTGGTATTGTATAAATTTCTTGTAAATCTTGATAATGTTTCATGTCCTTTGAATTAATTACAAGAAAAGTAAATATTTAGTAGGGAATGAGAAATGCATTCACTGTTTTGATTGTTGACTGTTAAGTGAATCATTTGTTTAATTAGTTACACGAATGGATAATGAGTTAGTTATGTTCATTTATTTGAATACCAAACAGTTATACTTAGTTTGAAGGATACTTGTTGACATTATTCTTGTGGAATACTCTTAACGGAATTGAAGGATGTTGTTATCAATCCTATTCTTGATTATGGTAATGAATAATTTGTATTAATATGTTACTTTTACAATTTAAAGGTTATACTTATCAGTTGAGTTCTTGGATTCTGTTCGAGAGATAACATTCACTACATCTAGTAACATTTCATTTGAACAATGAGATAGTTAAATTAATAAATAAATTATGAAGTTTATTTGGTTATTAGTTAAGATAACCTTAACATATTCTAATTTATTTCATTCAAATACAACAAGAATTTGAGTTAGAACATTCATGTACAGTTCTTTGAACAGAACCCATGTATAAATTTTCTCTCTCCTATAGTGTGCAAGATGGAATGACATTCATGAAAGTGATTGATTGGATTGTTACGCATGATTACATCATGTGATATTTGTTTAAATCCGATAAGGATTATTGTATTTATTTGTTAAAATCAAATGTATTATCTTCACAAGTTGATTAATGGGCATTTTTCCTAATGTACTATCTTGATGAATTATATATCACTTATTTACGAAAATAAGGAATTATCCTTATTAAGTTTGAATATAATACTTGGTTGTTTTGTAACTTGTTTTATGGATATGAAATTAATTTATATGTTATTTTACAACAAAGTATAATATAATTTTGATTGATAATATGATATGCATTTATTACTGATTTTATTGATTCATTATGAGATGAAAAAATATGTTGATATGACGAACATAGTATGATAAGGAAAACAATATAATGAAAACAACGTTAATTTATTATTGTACCTTACGGAATTAAAATGGACTAATCATATTAAATGATAAACTTATGAGATTAAGGACTATACTTAATTAAATAATGAATGGATCAACTCTATACAAGACATGGTTAGTTAAATTATACTTAACAATTGTACTATGTTATGTAAGTTCAAAAAGAGGAACTAAGAAAGATGGTAACTCGTAGAGTTACTATTATCCTCTTTCGAGAAACTAATATCGTGTAACGATACATTATAACCTATCGTAAAAATGAACTTATTTACTTTATCTTTAATAGATAACTAAAAGTGTAAATAAAGTGTAATTGTACTATGCCCCATCGTTCTTTTCAATAGAATCCTACCCGTTCCAACTTAGGATGGCTACGGGAAGGGTAGTGAGGATGTAATGATAAAATTCATTACGTGGTCATTATCTTTCCCATAGGGATTCTAAGGTGGAATTAATAGGATCCTTTTAATTAGAAAGGTGAGTCATGGTTTTTACTTCTTTAAAACCAAGACTTAATTTCTTAAACAAAAAAAATAACATCTAGATAATTATGTAGAGATGGTTTTGTTGTGACAGAAGACAAGTTTCAATGACTTGTGTGTAGTCACAAACTAATCTTGCAAGAATCTTTGGCCAAAGTAGTGTAACTAGCTGATTACATTGTATGTCACCTTCCCCTAACTTGTTTTGTCAAATACTGGTTGGAATATAACTTGTATGTTTTCCAGGTAGACACTTAGAAGTTGCACATAGTTCTCATAACCTACTAAAGGTTAAACCAAAAATAACCAAGTTATACACACTCGGTTAGAGTGAATATAAGGGAGATCATGAAGCTCTACTTGACCCTTACAGTTGCACATGGTTATCATTTGTTATATGATGGATTGTAAACATTTAATTATGTTGGATTCAAGTGCTACAAAATGATATCATTGAAGGCATTAATTATACTTAAGGGGTTTTTTTATAAAAAACCTCTTAATCTGGATAAATCATAACATGGGTGTTACAGAGAATGTCTTAGCATAAAAATAAGTAAAAAGCCCTATAAAAATTTTGTTGGTTGTTCCTTGTAATTTTATTCATGAAGATGGCCATGCAGAAATATGCTCCTCACATCCATCTCATATGCAATCCATTTGTGTGATGTAACGAGAGGAACTAGAAGGTAAATGGATTCCATCGTGGCAATATGGGAAAAGGTTTAGAGAAGTCAATCCCTTCAAGATGTTAAAACCCCTTATCTACTAGATGATCCTTATCAAAAAATCCCTCAACTATATACTAGGTCCTATTGACCCACTTAAAGTGCACAACTTTTATTCCCTATTCATCATTAAATAAGAATACTTAATTGTCATTGCATCATCCCACTTAGGTCTACCTACTACATCTTTTAAATTATGTGAATGCTCTAAAAAAACATCACTCAAAATATTGATGTCATATTTCTATGATTGGGTACAATGAGGGTAAAAAAGATTAGGTACTAAAGGACTTGCTTCTATATAATAATATGATACCATTTGGGAAAAGTATGCGAGCGAGAGGTGGAGGTGGAGGTGGTGGTGTATGAGAAACAACATCAATGTCATCATCGTCAAGAAGTAAGGAGTCCTGAAAATTATATGAAGAAGGAGAAGAATTGAGGGAGGATGAAGTTGTAGATGTGGGCTATGGTAGGGTAAAGTTTTCATCATCCTTGACATCTCATTAAAAAAAAAAATTCATGAGTGATTGGGCCAAACAAGTGATTATTTTTTACATCCTCATAGTGGCTAATGAAAATGAGTGGTTGGCTCTTATTTTGCATGAATTTTTGCTTTCCATGAATAAATTCTCAATTCTCACTCCAAGAAACTCAAAATGCAAACACATTCGGATTGATATGGTACCAAGCATCTTCATGTTTTATATTCCACACATCCTTGTGGGGCATGTGGTTATGGAGGTAATTGGCGTAATTGACTACCTTGGTCCAAAGTTTAGGTTCCATGTTCCTAGATCGAATTGTGCAATTTACCATCTCTTTCAATTTCTTATTATTCCTCTCAATGATAACATTTTGTTGATGAGTGTAAGGTATTTTGATTTGATGTCATATAACGCACTCAAAAAGAAAAATGCTAAAATTTCTTACTCAAATACTCCCCCCATTATCTATGTGTATCATGTAAAGTCATGCCCTCTTCTAAATAAATTCCTTGATATGTTCAGAGACGTAACTCTTGTACTTTGAAAAGTACACCCATGTTTGGTGTGATAAGTCGTCAATGAATGTGATTACAATCTTTTCCCATGAAAATGATTGAGTGGGAAATGACGTGAGGTTGTTATGAAACAACTTGATAAGAGACTTGGCTCGTGAAGCCTTTCTTTCGGGAAAATTGCCTTGGTGTTGTTGCCAACTACATAATCTCAACAAACACTATCAATACAATACAACTTACGAAGGCTAAGTACTAAGTTCTATGTATTTAAATGTTGTAGATGTATGTAGTTCAAATTTTTAAAACATTAATTTCATAGCTTGCGCACATAATAAACATGACCTGTAAGGGAATGTAATGGAATTACTTGAATATAAATGCAAATATGCAAGAATATATAATATATTACTAAGCCACTTCGAGGGGGAAACCTCCTAAGTCTTACAATAAGACACTAACTCACACTCTTCACACCTATGGGGAGGAATTACTCACCCATATATATAGGTATGATTGTGAAAGGTCATACCCCTTCATTATTATAAGTTTATACATAATGACTAACTAACTAATAAATATAAGTATAAATTTTATATAAGTCATATGTTAGCCCACACTTAGACATATAAATGGTATATGTTAGGGTCATAACATGTTCCTCCCCTTTAAACAAACAGCGTCCTCAACATTTGGTTAATAGGGGAAAAACATGCACTCAACCATTGTCCGCCCATTGCACCGCCTTGTATATATAACAGTGTTCCTTGATGAGATCAATAGTAATCACCTTCATTTATAACCTCTTAAGTCGGGTATGGGTAAGTAACTCTAGTGCTATGATGATTATAACCTGGTGTTACTTTCACATTTGAAGACATATCTTGTGTTTTGATTTTAAAATATGTAGTATCCATTTGCTCATGATAAACACACAACTTTGGCCAAGAAAAATTAATTAGGTGGTGGAAGATTTTCTAGGAGGTAGGGGAATTTCCAATGGAATGGCCTCCATAACCACTATATTGAAGATTTTGACATCCAAAATGTGTATGTTGTCTCTCAATCATCTTAAATATGGTGTGATTACATTTTTCATTTGTAGGCATTTTCCCTATAAAGTTGTCATTGCATCGACCCAAAACAGAGCTCACATAATGTTTCTTGATTTTTCGAAGTTTTGGTTATATCTTTTGTAATTATTCAACATTAAAAAGTTCTTTAGCATCCAACCTAGGATCAAATTTAATTTCCATATCCAAGTTCACCAAACCCTTATCACAATATTCCAGGTTAAGTGTATTGTATTCAATAGATCCATCCCAAACCGTTGTTTTCCATTCTTCATCCATATTTTGTTCAACCTTCTAAATGTGTGAACTTGTCAAATAGGAGTCATAATTAACATGCCCTGTCATGGCGTATTCCATGTCATCAGTTACCAAAATACATGGTTCTTCAAAAACCATGAGATTTTCACCTTGGCTATTAGATACATGTGGAGGATTGATTGAATTCTTCGGAAAATGAATAATGTGATCAAGTATTTTCTCAAGCTCAACTAATTGTTGATTTGTTTTGGTGAAAGAAACTTGCAAGTCCCTCATGGTGGAAGTACCTCCTAGTTCAAAATTAGATTGTATTTTACCTTTATAAGGAGTATCCCATGTTTTGTATGATTTTTTTTCCCATCCTCTAGTTTGTGGACCTAACATAACAAAGGATTTCCCTTACCAATTCAATTTGCCTTGTTTGACCGAATTTGACCTATAAATTTGCCAATGTAGATGACCTATGATGCATCTATCCTATGTTTGAACTATGTCTATACCAAAACATCTACATCTAGAGAGGCTCCAACAGTAATATGAGATATATTGCAATTTGATTGGGAGTTGATAAGATGTTGCCAATGTTTCAAGTGGTGAGTAGCACTTGAATCTAAGATCCAACGATTTTGAGATGCAAGCACAACCCTAGATAATAATGTTTTTCCTTTGTCTTTTGAGGATGAAGGAGCAATATGGTTATGTTGTTTGCATGTTGCTTCCAAGGCTTCAATTTTCTTCCGACACTGTGATTTGGGGTGATTTTTCTTGCCGCAAAAACTAAAAGGCTCAAAAAAATCTTAGGCTTAGATGAACCATTGGAATTAGTGGATTTAGAGGACTTAAAAAGGAAGAATCTATTGGTTTATTAAAGGCTTAGTCTTTGGTTTAGGTATTGATTTTCTCCTAGAAAAATTAGCAAATAATGATTGACTCATAAAACTAGGAAGAACATGAAGAGAAATCAACTTGGTTTGTTACCTAGTAAGATGTTCCCAAAAAATCTCAAAAGTGGGAATTTTAAACTAGTCATGTAAGGCATCAATAATGCAATAAAAAGTAGATGAAAAGATATGAAAATGACCCTTAATTTAGAAATAACCAATAAAAGTGCCTCTTTACCATCTCTATCGTTTTGCAAAAGCTTTCAATTATGAGTGTATGGATTTGAACTTGGCAATATTTTCTTCTTTGGAAAGAAAGTCACTAGGCATGAGGGATGGCATTTCTACATCTGGTTGAAGTCTTCCCAATTTGATGATTTGACCAAACAATTTTTCAAACTTCTCCCATATATTTTTTAGGAGTTTTGGCATTTGTTGTGTGAAATATAAGGTTATCAGATATATGCATTCCCATAAGATCTAAAGCATCATCTTGTTTGCAAAAACATGTATATTTATCTTTTCATAGTGAAGGCTAGAACTAAATATGGGAAAATCTTCCACTAACCTTTTCTTGGAAAACTTGATGTAAGTTTCCATGTGTGAAAATTATGCGAATTTAACAATTCAATAGTTTAAAGATCAGCCAAAATTAAGGAATTAGATAATGCCAAGTGAAAAGACAAGATAATGGCAGTTAAATTGTGCCTTGTGACCCCCAAAAAATTTGTTATTGTGCACCAATTGATGAAAAAAAAAATCATCAAAAGAAATAAGGTAGTACTTTATAAATAGTATGATTACAGCAAATTTTATAGTTATAAATGTGCAAAAGTTACAAGTACAATTTCTAGACACTGCATAACAAATTTGTTGACAAATCTGTAAAGAGTACAAAAAATCATGCACTATCAAAAATAACACATCAATATGAGTTTCCTCTCAAAAATTATAAAGTTTGGCGAAGCAAATTCCCTAATAGTTATGGGAAATAGGTTGCTCAACTTGAAAAAATAATAACACCATTGTATAGCTCTCAGAAAAATGGACACGATAAAAAAAAAGTGACCTAACTAAGATTGTAGGCAAGAAATCAAAATGGCCTCCATAAAGTTACTTTAATAAATGTGAAATTCAAATGGAGGGAAAAAAAATCTATCCCTAGATTTTAAGTTTTAATTATAAAAATAAAATAAAATATTCATAAGAATATCCCCGAACCCCATTTTAATAGCATACTTGTTATTATTATATGGTTACAACTTTAGAACTTATAGAGTTGTAATAAAACTTTACACCTGTATTAATTTTTGTAAAAATATTAACTATATCTCTATATTTGAAGTGGAAACAGGGGATAAAGTTGTTCAAAGGTGTGGACGTCAGCAAGTGGTGGCTGATGGTGAGGAAATCCATTGAATGGTGAAGATTCCTGAGGTGGTTGTTTGTGGTTGAGTGATGAATGTGCTGCCCAAATGATAAGGAATGAACCACATTCAGATTTTCTAAGGGTTGAGGCCTCACTGTTGTTATTTGGAGGAAAAGATAATGTATTGGACAAAGAACATTGTTGTTGTTATTGTTGACATTATCATTTTTCTTGGGTTGGGTGGCACTCATGACATCATTTGTTGTAACATTGTGATTCAAGTTTAAGGTTTTAGGACCTTGGTTATTGTTATATAATTTCCATTATTATAATGTTGGGAAGTAAGTTTACAATTGGGCCCATAGCTTTTTTCATCATTATATATGGCTGCCAAGTCAAGTCAAAAGGTGATGTCTAAGGCATCTTCATAGGATTTAGAGGAAAACTTTTGAAAATCCTCCCGGACTTCTTTGTTAAGGGAGTGGAGAAAGATATCACACAACTCATGTTGGTCCATATGAGGAAAATTAATAGGGGAGTGGAGTATTTGGTGCCATCTCATAACAAAATGGGCGGAAGACTAATCAGGCTCATGTGTAATGTGAAAAAACTCACATAGATGTGTACGCAACAAGTTTTTCATGTCAAATGCTTTCACACAATATGGTATAAGTTTCTTGAATGAATGAATTGAGCCTTCAAGGAGACGATCGTACCAATATAGGGTGACCCCTTCTAGGGTCTTTAGGGAAAAAGTCCACTATTGCATCCCAGGGGAGCAACTCCATGATAGACCTAGCATAGGCCTTGATAGAGTGTTGGGCTCACCTTCCCCTTTATATTTAGAAAACTTAGATAAGGGTTGAAGTAAGATGATGCCTCAAATAATGATCGAGAGGCTCCTTGAGGTACCCTATTCAATTATCCATGGAGGTGCAATTCAATAAGGAGGCATTAGACTAACCTATGGGAGACTGAGGTGAATAAGTTAGAGGCACAAAGACCGTGGGAGAAAACATAGCTCCCTTAGCTAAGAAGGGACAATAATTGTGAGTGTAGTTGTAAGGTTAAATGGATTTGGAATAAATTTGATAATAAGGTGGATATTGACTAGTGTAAGGCATGTTGATAGGAGCATGACCAAGGGCAACAAAAGTGAAGGCGTAACCTTGGTTGTGAGGTGGAAAAGGACAAGTAAAGAAGTGATTACCCTGTTATGGCGGGAATCGATGAGTGGGTGTTGTGAAAGGTTGATTAGGGCATATGTTATTTTAATTAGTGGATTGGTTAACATGTTGCACAATTCCTTTCCCTTTGGGGTCAGGCAGAGACATAGAGTGGCTAGCCTCCAGGTCATGAATATGCCCTACCAAGGTGGTGATGAGGGAAGTTGCAAAACAATCGAATTGTGAATGGAAAAGGTTCTTTTCACCATATATTGTTGGGAATAGTGATGGTACCCCATGATGAATTGATTTTGTCAAGGTTGCTCAATAGGTACTATGTTAGAAGTTTATAGGAGATCATGTTTGTCTCTCATTGGCCACCTCATCCTCCATATTCTTGATTTAATGGTTATAAAGGTTATTCTCAAGAAAAAATCATACTTAATATAGATACTACAACATTTAGTATGAATTTGGTCAATGTAAAGAATCATACTAACTTAAAGTTCTATGTTTCCCTCCAAACATAATGTGATCAAAAAGCATACAAATGAGATGAAAAATTAAAGTTTGTTCCACTAGTTTTAATTAAAAAAATATTTTTTTCTTGTTTTTGTTGTATAGAAACATGTATCTTTATGATAACATCCGACTATTAATGACATAAAATGTTCTCAACATGACTCATAAAAGTCTTTGAACATTATGAATTGCATCCCCTATTAGAATTTTTTTGAAGCTTAGTGTAGTTGTGATTGAAGTTTGTAAAAACAATTCAATTGGCCCACATGAAATTTGGTCTTCACTAATGTTTGCTACATATGCAACTCATGAAAAATGTTTGTAAGTCAGATGCTAACCCTCCTCTCCCCAACATCAATTTATAAACCATATTTTGCACAGTTTTGTAATAGCATATACATGCGATTACAATGTAATATAAATTGCAATTTTACTTCTGCATATACAATTTTTGTTCTCTCTTATCATCAATCTATAGACCTAGTTATGTAATTGTTTCGGCACCATATATGTATGCCGATTACAACATAATAATAATTGTAGCTTTACTTCTGAATATATAAATTTCAATAATTTAATTCTAGCTAAAAACAAGCCAAATGAAATCAAATTAAGTCAAAAAGTAAAAAAGATTGCGAGTTCAAAAACATCTTAGCTCTCCTAAAATGCGAAGGGATATGAAGCAACATAATAAATCTCTATCAATAAGACAAAATCCACATGATCATATATAAATTTGCATACACAATCTAGTATGTGTAATTGATCTCGAACTGCTGACCTGACATAGGCACAAGATAAAACACTCAATCCTGAGAAAAGGTGCATACAAAATGACAAAGGCTGGAGTGAAAGACTGTCAAGAGATGCTGTTCTCATCATCTCCAAGCATTGGATTGATTGTAAGCCCTTTTTCACATTTCCCGCCGACCATGAATCTTTCAATTTTCTTCAAACGTCCCTCTCCATTTGCTTTTTCCCATTCTGCATCTCCTCCAGCTCTTCATTCCAGAGATATGTCACCTTCCTGAAAAACAGTTTGATGTCATGACATCTCCATGGTATTATAAAACAGGGCTTTAACAAATACCCCATCAATATACCTGATTTTATGAAGTCTGGTCTAGATTTGCAAACATTCAGAATAAAAAACACTTTTAGAAACTGGAAATAAAATCAGATCCCTTCTGAATCCTCCATGTCTGACACAATGCACCTTCTTATAGAGCAAGCCTATGTTTTCAGATAAATTCAGTTAGCATCACCAATAACTCTTGAAGAGCACTGCCTCGTTTGAGATGATGGAACTGGTTCACATCTCTCACAGCAAGTTTTTTTGCAACGATCTTTCAGATAAGCTTTTGAATGCAGTGTGGCACTCAACACATACTCGAAGGCTTTTGACAACTCCAGTAGCAGTTCCAGGGGCGTGTTTAACAATCCAAATATTGTCAAGTTCTCATTATGGTGGCAGAGGGATAATTATTTATCCTCATCCTCCACATCATTCAGTACATGTCTTCAATCTGGAAAATACCCTGCTGCTCTTTCTTCATCTCCCAAGACAATTATTCTTACTTCGAATAAGTTTCCTGTTCCTTTGGGTGTGATCTGTCTCCAACACAAAAAGTATGTACCATCTTATGGACTTCAATCCAACTACATCCAGGGATTTTTTCAATTCCTCCATCTATCATCAATCTCCTTATCTTTTGAACTTCACCCCACCTGCCCACTTTCGCATAGATGTTTGACAGAAGAACAAAAGTCGCACCATTTTTAGGATCCAACTCAAAAATGAGAGTTGCCGTAAATACGCCTAAACCTATATCCTTATGTGATCTACAGGCACCAAGCAAACACATCCAAACAACCACCACAGGTTTAATTGGCATTTTGATGATAAAGTTAAGAGTTTCCTCAAGATAGCCAGCACGGCCGAGAAGGTCAACCATGCACACATAACATTCAATCGGTGTAATGCAATAAGAGAGAGTCATGTCATTGAAGTACTTACATCCCTCATCCACCAAACCTGCATGGCTGCATGCAAATAAAACACTAGCATAGCTTACATGGTCAGGGTATGTTCCATACTGCTTCATTAGTTCAAAGAGTTTGACAGCCTCCTTGCAAAAGCCATTTTGTGCATATCCTGTAATCATAGCATTCCATGAAATCACATTTCTTTGAGGCATTTTGTCAAATACTTCACGTGCCTTCTGTATGCTCCCACATTTTGCATACATGTCCACCAGGGCACTTGTAACTATAACATCGGAGAAAAATCCGCTTTCGATTATGCTTTGATGGACGTCTATACCCTGTTCCAAAGCTCCCATTTTGGCACAGGCTGAGAGGATGCTGGCAAAGGTTGCGGAGTTTGGTGTTAAACCTGTCAATTGCATTTGCCGAAAAGTCTCGCAGGCTTTTTCAACAAGTCCATTTTGTGCATATCCAGCAACCATGGCATTCCATGAGATGGCATCTGGTCGAGGCATTTCTTTGAAAAGTCTTAAAGCCTGGTCAAAAACACCACTTAGTGCATATCCTGCAATCATTGAATTCCATGAGACCACATCTCTTCGAGGCATTTTGTCAAACAGCTCACGTGCCTTGTGTATGTTCCCACATTTTGCATACATGTCTATTAGGGCATTGATAACTACAACATCCGAGGAAAATCCGCTTTTGATTATGCTTTCATGGATGTATATACCCTGTTTTAAAGATCCCATTTTGGCACATGCTGGGAGGATGCTGGCAAAGGTAGTGGGGTTTGGCTTAAAACCTGCCAATTGCATTTGCTTAAATGCCTCCAAGGCCTTTTCCACAAACCCATGTTTTACATATCCTGCAACCATGGCATTCCATGACACTACATCTGGACGAGGCATTTCTTTGAAAAGCATTAAAGCCTCGTCAAGAACACCATTTTGTGCATATCCTGTAATCATTGCAGTCCATGAGACCACATCCCTATGAGGCATTTCATCAAACAGTTCACGTGCCTTGTGTACACTTCCACATTTCGCATACATGTCTATCAGGGCATTCTTAACTACGACATCTGACAAAAATCCGCTGCCCATTATGCTTTCATGGATGTCCATTCCCTGCTCCAAAGCTCCTGTTTTGGCACAGGCTTGGAGTATGCTGGAAAAGGTAAACTTATCGGGTTGAACACTTGTTTGTTGCATTTGGTGAAACAGAGTCAATGCCTCGTAAGGATATCCATGTCTTCGGTAAGCTGCAATTATCGTATTCCATGAGAAACCCTCTCGTTCTTTCATGTCGTCAAAAACTTTACGAGCATCCACTAAATTCCCGCACTTGACATACATGTTAATAAGCTTATCTCCAAAAAATGTGCGTGTAGCAAATGCAAATCCCCTTTGAGTGATAAGAGAGTGGATTTGTTGGCCTTGTGAAAACGCAGTCTTGACGATACAGATCTGCAATAGTTGAATATATGTGTTAGAATCTGCACGGGGGTTGTGTGTAGCAAGCAGAATGTGCAGCGCCTTCTTCAACAAACCCTCTCTACATAATGCTGTGATTTTGACATTGAGATGGAGATGGGCTGCGGATGGCATTGGCATTGGCGTTGTCTGCGTATAACTGAAGCCTGGGAAATGTGCATTGTTATTCAATCTACTTATACCACGATTACAATTGCAGAGTGCCAATGGCGAAATTGACCAGATAGACGAAATGGTTCAAAATTGTGGAGCGTATCAATAATCCTGGTTAGCATTGGATTAAAAATGAGGCCAACACAGAGTTAACATGCCAATTCTGGAGGACATTCTTGAAAGTATTAGGAGCATTAATAACAATGGCTTCTTCTCAACAGTAATTGTAGAAGAAATTCAGAGCCAGTCTGAATTAGGATTGTCTGTAAATGCCGACTCCATGATGTGGTAATAAATTGAATATCCCTAATTCGTTGCTTCTATGTATTTATGTTTTTTTAATGTATTATTGGTTTTTTTTTTAAATGTATTATTGGTATTAATTAGGTTTATTATTGTTGTTGTTGTTGTTGTTGTTGTTCAATTTTTGATTTGTTTGTTTGTGTTGTGAGATTTTTGGCATTTTCAATTTTGTCATATTCTTATCCACTCTTTTTTTTAAATTTGAATTCAAAATTTTCATAAGTGCATTAATGTATTTAAGAGATCATATGAACAAAAATAATTTACAAGGAGAAATTAATTGCAAGAGTGATATCAAAGTTGTAAGAGTATAATTTATTGCTTCCAAGAGTATCCATGTCTCAAAGGCAGAATTCAAACACTTTGAGAACATTCTAGCACTTATTAATTGTTTTTTAATCCCTTGAAAGATAAGGGTTGAAACACATGCATACACCTAATTGCTTGTCAATTTGTATTAAGTATTGATTTCAAGACTTTACCCTGAAAAAAGATCTCATTGAGACATGCCCTTGAAATTCAATCCCACTTTTTACCATTTTGTAAGGTATTTAGGCCAAATTAGGGTTTGAAACAAGGAGAACAATTTCACAGTGATTTGCAATAACCGTGATAAAAATGCAGTACCCTAAATCTAGACTAATGGCATTTATCTTAACCCATTTTCTATTATGCACTTAAATAACTTATTGGGATTCCTACACGCATCTCGACCACTTTACACTCCTTGGCCACTAGGTCAAATTTATTACTCACCTATGACTCATCAAAAACCTATTTACTATATACATAACACATCTTTGGATATATGTCCATCTTCTCCAACTATCAAAATAAAAGTTACACCTTTACAAGAAACAATCTCTTGTTAGGGATGAAACCGATCGACGATTTTTTCCTAAGTCAACATTTCGAGAGCATTCTAGCACTTATTAATTGTTTTACATCCCTTGAAACATAAGGGTTGAAACACTTGCATACACCAGATTGCTTGTCGATTTGCATTAAGTGTTGATTTCAAGACTTTACTCCTCAAAGAAGGTCTAATTGAGATGTGCCCCTGAAATCCAATCACATTTTTTACCATTTTGTAATGTCTTGAGGCCAAATTAGGGTTTGGAACAAGGAGAACAATTTCACAGTGATTTTCAATAACCCCGATAAAAGTGCAATACCCTAAATTTGGACTAAAAGCATTCGATAATTATCCTTGGTATTTATCTCAACCCATTTTTTGTTATGCACTTAAATGACTTATTCCTACATGCATCTCAATCAGTTTAGCATTCATTGGTCCCTATGTCAAATTTATTACTCACCTAAGACTCGTTAAAAACTTGTTTACTATATACATAACACATCCTCAGACATATGGCCATTTTCTCCAACCGTCAAAACAAAATTTACACCTTTGCAAGAAAAAGTCTTATGTTTAGGACGAAATCAACCAATGATTTTTTCCTAAGGCCAACATTTCAAGAGCATTATAGCATTTATTAATTATTTTATATCCCTTGAAAGATAAGGGTTGAAACACATGCATACACCAGATTTCTTGTCGATTTGCATGAAGTGTTGATTTCAAGATTTTACCATAAAAGAAGGTCTAATTAAGACATGCCTCTGAAAACCAATTCCATTTTTTACCAATTTGTTAGGTCTTTAGGCCAAATTAGGGTTTAGAACAAGGAGAACAATTTCACGATGACTTATAACAACCCCGATAAAAGTGCAATACCCTAAATATGGACTAATGACATTTGACAATTATGCTTGGCATTTATCTCAGCCTATTTTTTTTTTATGCACTTAAATAACTTATTCCTACACGCATCTTGGTCAATTTACACTCTTTGGCCACTGGGTCAAATTTCTTACTCACCCATGACTCATCAAAGTTCCTATTTACTATATACATAGCACATCTTCAGACATATGTCCATCTTCTCCAACTATAAAAATAAAATTTACACATTTGCAAAAAAGAATCTCCTATTAGGGATGAAACCAGTCGACGATATTTTCCTAAATCAACATTTTAAGAGCATCCTAGAATTTATTAATTGTTTTACATCCCTGGAAAGATAAGGGTTAAAACACGTGCATATACCAAATTGCTTGTCGTTTTGCATTAAGTGTTGATTACAATACTTTACTCCTCAAAGAAGTTCTAATTGAGACATGCCCCTAAAATCCAATCCCATTTATTACCATTTCGTAAGGTCTTTAGGCCAAATTAGGGTTTAAAACAAGGGGAATAATTTCATAATGATTTGTTATAACCCCGATAAAATTGTAGTACCCTAAATCTAGACTAATGGCATTCAAAAATTATCTTTGGCAATCATCTCAACCCATTTTCTATTATGCACTTAAATAACTTATTCCTACATGCAGCTTGAACAATTTAACAATCATTGGCCACTAGGTCAAATTTATTACTCACCTATGACTCATCAAAAACCTATTTACTATATATATATATATAAGTCTGGAAGCTCACCCGAAGCACGCAAAACCATCAAGTCCCTATGTTTGCTTAGAAAGATGTTAGCATGCATGTTCATAATCATAACCATAAAAACCTTTTATTCAAGAAGATTAATCATAACATCACCATTAAACAACACATATAATAAGGAAATCCGATTAAAATAAAGAATAACCAACACTATTTGAATCCCCATAACTCCAGACTCATATACAATGATCTTAGCAATCCATACACAATTGTCCATTACAAACATAGTTCATCGCATAACATATAAGATGAGTATATTACCAACCATTACATCCATGCGCTAGACCATGCATGATCTCATAATGCTTACATATAGACCCAAAAGCTACATAGCCAATACTCCAAAGACTCACTAGCACTATCTTTTTAATACAATGAAGCATCGCCTATATTTATATGTTGGGGACTTTCCCTTCATCGTCTACATGCACCTTTCCTAATAATAGATACACTGTTCACTAAATTTCATGATTTTTACAACTTGTGCTAACAATAGATCAAGCTATAAATACGCCAGATTTTACATGCTTTAATCTTATTATTCGCATGCTCAATGCGTTGTTTTTTCCTTTCCATGCATGTGCTTTCTTAGCCTTTGCTTGGCCGTTAAGTCATCTTGCTTTTGTTTATTTTTGGATCTTAGTTGGACACCACTCCATCTCTCTTTTGCTATTTTTATCCGCGTTCTGGAAAATATACTAAGTCCCAAATCTTGTATGCTCATGCACAGACATTTGCACGCCGACCCTTCTTGCATGTGTGTGCCCCTCCGCACATCCCTTGTAGGTGGTCTCCAACCTCTGCGCAACTTAGCCATTTTCTCCGCTCAACATTTCTCTAGTTCATTAAGGCTTCTTCTCCTTACAAACCTAGGTATCTTTGGAGTACTGGCTATGTAGCTTTTGGGTCTGTATGTAAGCATTACGAGAGCACGCATGGTCTAGCGCATGGATGTAATGGTTGGTAATATACTCATCTTATATGTTATGTGATGAACTATGTTTGTAATGGACAATTGTGTATGGATTGCTAAGATCATTGTATATGAGTCTGGAGTTATGGGGATTCAAATAGTGTTGGTTATTCTCTATTTTAATTGGATTTCCTTATTATATGTGTTGTTTAATGGTGATGTTATGATTAATCTTCTTGAATAAAAGGTTTTTATGGTTATGATTATGAACATGCATGCTAACATCTTTCTAAGCAAACATAGGGACTTGATGGTTGTGCGTGCTTCGGGTGAGCTTCCAGACATATATATATATATATATATATATATATATATATATATATATATATATATATATATATATATATATATATATATAGTACATCTTTGGACATATGACCATATTCTTCAACTGTCAAAACAAAATTTATACCTTTGTAAGAAACAGTCTCCTGTTAGGGATGAAACTGATCAATGATTTTTTCATAAGGCCAACATTTTTGTCCTCTACTCACTTAACTTTCACTTTTTCTACATAAGTTAGCCTAGTCTTCCTAGGGCCAATTGAGCAAGAAAACATTTTGCAATAGTTGCATATACAAGTATTGTCCTGCCAATTCAAAGGCCTCTTCTCTCACATCTTTGGGTTACCTAGGATATCACAACAAAGAACCTAATTGCAAAATCACTCTCTCAAGCACATTATCTAGCTACCAATTTGGAATACATCTTGCAAGGATTCCCTCAATCTTTATCACATGATACATTCTATACCTCAAGTGTCAAGTGTCGAAGGCCATTTTAGGATCTCACTAATACATTGTTTATTGCACATTTACAAACAATCATAGAGAGGTATAATGATGTAAGGCTTGATCCCTCTTCTCAGTATTAGTACATAGTGTCGTACTCATCACACCATAGGGGTGGGTGAGTTTAGTCCAACTTACTTAGTCTAACCCCCTTTCCAAATTTTCAAGAGATACCTAGGTTTGTAAGGAGAAGAAGCCTTAATGGACTAGAGAAATGTTGAGTAGAGAAAATGGCTAAGTTGCGCAGAGGTTGGAGACCAGCTCTACAAGGGATGTGCGGAGGGGCACACACATGCAAGAACGCGTAAATTTCTGTGCATGAGCATACAAGATCTGGGACTTACTATATTTTCCAGAACGCGGATAAAAATAGCAAAAGAGAGATGGAGTGGTGTCCAACTAAGATCCAAAAATAAACAAAAGCAAGATGACTTAATGGCCAAGCAAAGGCTAAGAAAGCACATGCGTGGAAAGGAAAAAACAACGCATTGAGCATGCGAAGAATAAGATTAAAGCATGTAAAATCTGGCATATTTATAGCTTGATCTATTGTTAGCACAAGTTGTAAAAATCATGAAATTTAGTGAAGAGCACATCTATTATTAGGAAAGGTGCATGTAGACGATGAAGGGAAAGTCCCCACCATATAAATATAGGCGATGCTTCATTGTATTAAAAAGAGAGTGCCAGTGTGTCTTTGGAGTACTGGCTATGTAGCTTTTAGGTCTGTATGTAAGCATTATGAGAGCACACATGGTCTAGCGCATGGATGTAATGGTTGGTAATATACTCATCTTATATGTTATGTGATGAACTATGTTTGTAATGGACAATTGTGTATGGATTGCTAAGATCATTGTATATGAGTCTGGAGTTATGGGGATTCAAATAGTGTTGGTTATTCTCTATTTTAATTGGATTTCCTTATTATATGTGTTGTTTCATGGTGATGTTATGATTAATCTTCTTGAATAAAAGGTTTTTATGGTTATGATTATGAACATGCATGCTAACATCTTTCTAAGCAAACATAGGGACTTGATGGTTGTGTGCGCTTCGGGTGAGCTTCCAGACTTATCTAGATGAAGTGCTAGCGCGCATAGCTATATTGGGTAATAAAAGACTAAATTTTGGTTCTATTTTTGGGACCTCTTTTCAATCTGTCTACCAGGATGTTGAATGCAAATGGCGTTCCTACTGTTTTTGGAGAATATTGATAGTTGGATATATGAGGGCTAGGATGTGTTTTCTCAGAGATATAGCACTGGACTTGATTTTAATGGCAAAACTAGGTGGAATACAATCCCTATGACTGCTTATACAATATATTATTCATCTTCTTCCCAGTGGAATTAAACCAGTGGTTGGCAGCTTATGTGGCTAACAAATGTGTTTGGATTAGTAGAAAGAAAAATTAGAGACATGAAGACTATCAAACACCCTCTGATTTGGACAAATCGTGGACAAAAGTTGTAGATCATTGGTGGGAAGGTGTGTTGCACAATTATAATTTAGAGTACGTGATTTCAACATACTCTTCCCTAGAAGAAGCAGAGTTCTAGTTTTTATGCGATCCAAGAGGATCTTATTTGTGTGTGACACCTTTAGTTATCAAGATCTTGATGGTTAAAATAGGAATAGAGAGCCTGTCGATGGAGAGCTAAAACCCCACCGCGCGTAGGGGCATGAAGCATGTTTGGGAAGGATGACGGCGACCCTGGAGGAAGAAATATAGAGAGAGGAAAGACATCTCAAGTATAACAATGCGTGACAGAGGACATTTGATGAGGCGTTGAGGTTGAGAAGAATAATGACTGACAAAAGTGATGAGAGCCCCGCAGAAGGCAAGGGACCGTAGGATCATGTTCTCTCGACATTGGGAAAGCATAGTAGAGATACCCCATCGACATATGATGAGAGTGAGTATGAGGAGAGAATGAGAACTGCGGGCACGCATCTGACCTAGCCTAACCACCTAGCCCTTGCACAAGATGTTTAGAATCCAGAGGTTGTTGTAGAAGAGCATCATAGTTAAGGTGAATAAGAAGGATCTCCACATTGGGTAAGAGATACATGTAGACATATTTTAGTTTCCTCTCAAGGGGTGTAGTAGATTAAGGACGTGGACATGGTAGCGCAACATGCACTAATGTTTGGGACGAGTATTTTGGGGGGTAATTTCACAGGCGTGTCATCAGGACAGAGCATTGGCGCACATCCCGTTGGAAGCAATCTTATAGGAGTTGTTATAACATAGACAATTGGTGTCCATTTTAGTACATCTACTAGGATGCAAGGAATTTCATCTACAAGGCCAAAGGTCACGACGAGAGGCTTAGGAGGATTTGGTCAGGCACCACGCAGAGGAAATCCTAGTGGAGGATCAGGTTCAGGATCTAGCTGCACTCTAGGATAAGGGCCACATCAGGCATCACAATAACCACAACCTCAGTAAACACAACAACAAATACCTCAAATAATCTTTGAGATGTCTCTTCACTTACCATAATATAGGGGTTTCGAAGATACAACTGAACATGTGCATAAGTGTGAGTTATTATGGAGAGATAACAACATAACAAATCATAATAGGAAGGCAAGTCAGTTTGCCACCACACTTTAAGGGTGCACACATAGTTGGTATAGAAAATATGATCCACATCATACTACGGTGGATTATAATGCGCTATGCACTACATTCTTAGTTGAATTTCACATCCCTGAGTTTGAGAAACAAAGTATTAGCATGTTAAAGGACAACAAGTAGGGCTTGTCTTAAAGTGTGAGGGAATATGATGCATGGTTTAAGGCTTTGTTGTTGAAGTTATCCTATGATATTCATCAGAGCCAACATGCGCAATGGTTTGTTGGAGGCTTGGTTACTCCTTTTCGAAGGGATTTATCACATAAAATCTTTACTGATCCGCACGAGGCTTTGGAAGTAGATCTTTGCACTAAAGCAGTTGGGAGTGCAGATACAGGGGTAAATCCCTTTCTTGAGGCACATATAGAGACTATGGCTACATACTTGGAGAATTTTTCTGCCAATTCGGCGCATGAGATGCACAGTGGGTTATGGTGCACCAATTGTGAAGTGGAAGGACATACAAAGGATAGTTGTCCGCATAGGAATGTGCGCGCATTGTTGACATCTTGTGATATTTTCCATAAGAACCATGATGTCTAGAATTGCCCACACTTGCAACACGCGACACAAAAATAACATATCTATGTACTGCAAGATTTGTGACACACATACCCATTATATAGTTGACTTCCAGTTGATAGACCATATTCATAAAGCATGTAATAATGGATTGTGACAGACCATTGTGGCGAGTAGTTCTTAGGCACAAGAAGGATAGGCCAATGAAGGGTGCAACAATGGAGATAGTGGATTTTGAGGTGGATATTGGAGCAGAGACCATGGTGGTAGAGGAATTTTCACACGTAGCACATGTTAAACTTTTGGATCACTAGATCACTATTAACGTGAGTGTCCTAAGAATCAGGTCTACACGTACTGTGGAAAGGCGCACAAGGTCAAGGAGTATCCAGACCTATATGCTCATATGTGTAAGAAGAAAAAAATGACAAAGGAATGGGTATGATTAAAGTGAAGGATGCGAAATATGAGTAGTGGGAACCTAAAAAGATGGTTGATTTGGAACTTCAACCTATGTTAGTCACTACGAGTGTAGAAGCAGTGCGCACACATGAGCCTCTTAAAAAAAAACTCCTTATCAGGAGAGAGGAGGTTATACATGTTAAGTATCCAGATGTAGCTCATCAGAAAGAGGTCTATTATGAGATCATACAAGTCATTGAGGATTTATAGAGTGAGATCCAGTGCCTGAAGGAACAGACATGCAAAAGGGAACACACAAATAATACTAAGCTCTCACATAAGGATGTGGATGATTTCAGGGAATTGTGCAAGATTCTGTGATAGGAGAACATCATTCCCTTGTTAGGGGAGTGGTTGCATGAGAAGATACCACGTGCAAAAGATGAGCAAGAGTGCCAGATCCTTCATACAAACTCAAATCCCTGAGATTGAAACTGAAAAATTGTGGAATTGATAAAAAAGAATCACAGCTCATACTTTCCATCCTTACAAAACTTGGTCCCAACTATTCTATTTTCATCTCTAGCTTTCATGCTACAAAAAGAGGACTTGGTGCAAGTTGGGCTATGCCCTCATTTGATGAGTTTGTCGTTGATTTGACTAAAGAACAAGATAAGCTAATTCAAATGGGTATTTTAAGATCCACACAATCCCATGCTCTCATTGTTGGTCATGAAAAAACTAGGGTTTCAAAAGAGAAGAAACCAAACAACAAGGATCATGAGAATAAAAAGGACCAATCCACCACCAAATCAAAATTTTCCACTTCCTCTTCTAGTTCTAAATTTCCTAAAGAACGAATAAAATGTGGGTACTGTACTAGAAGGCATGACGAAGAAAAATGTTTGAAGAAGAATATTTAACTCCTCACGAGTCTTCTTGAGAAGAATAACATAGGAGTTCACGATTCTCTCAAGCCATCTTCATCAACTCATGAAAGTTCTAAGGAAAAAGAAAATGGAAAGGAGAAAGTGAAAGAAAAAAAAGAATCAACTAAGGAGAAAACAAAGGCAAGAGATTTAGTTAATATTGTATCACCTACTCCTACATAAGTGATTGATTCGAGTGCATCTCATCATATGGGCTCATCTGACATTGAGTTTTTCTTCAATAGAGCCATGTGACGTGTCTTCTATTCAGCTTGGTGCCGATGCTTCTACACCGATTTTCGAGAGAGGGTATGTTGAAGTGAATGGTGGAACTTTCAACAATGTACTTGGTGTTCCTTCACTTTCAACTAATCTCCTTTTAGTGTATCAGATTACTCACCTCAATTAGGGCATGCGAGTTGAGTTCACTCTAGATTATGTTTATGTTAGAGAGCTACACAATGACGCTATCATTGCAGTTGGTATAGTTGATCATCACACTCGGATTTACTCATTTTCTCACTTTTTTCCTTCTTTAGATTCTTCATCAGACTCACTTGAACTTGATGATATTTCCGAGCTCAATTTTGATGATGATGACTTTTCTTTTAGCTTGGGTGATTGCCATAGTGATGGGGACCCACCTCCACCATCCACTTATCATCTACCGCATCTTGAGGAGTTATTTCTTGATCCACCTTCTTCTAGTCCTCTACAAAAATTTTAGGGAACAGGTACTTGGATTCAAGAATCATCGGAATTCAGGAACTCTTCTATACAATTATAGTACATTCCATATTCCTTCTTCGCCACTACTTCAAATTCACTATCCCTTCATAGAGTAGTTGGTATTTTTACCTCACAGATGGAGCATCGTTCCTTGGATAGAAACAACACCTTATCACTTCATGGATCTTCTTCTTCACTTGATACAGGGTGGTCTTCAATAGGTTCTTCGTCTTGAGAGGCTAGGTAATGTTTCTTCATCTCTTCTCTTCTTATAGAAATATTGCAGTTTGTACACGAGTACCTTATAAGGCCTTGAGTTGTCATGACTCATTTGATGCATCTTTCTTAGGTTGTTTAGGAGAGTCTTTTATCTCTTGTAAATGGATGTTTTTCCCTCGGGGTTTTCCTCCATTACTTGAGATCCTTATTGTACATGGGTAGCTCATCAGGCCTAGTTTCTGAGACCCATTTCCTTTCTCTTTTTCTTTTCCAGAAAGATTGTTGTTTGTACATGGGTACCTTATCAGGGTTAGTTATCGGGCCCCATTGACAAATATTTCTTAGTTGTCTAACGGAGTTCTCATTATGGTTAGTTAGGGTTGTGTCCACGTGTCATGCACAAGAGCTACACAACACTCCTATATGTACCTCTTATTTTTGATCCATGAGAATGCTAAACCCTATTTCTTTCATGCTTGATTCTCATTTTGTGATTCGATCTATTACTTACTATGTGGAGTGTTCACGACACCATTGGAAGTGTAACCTCTTCGATGTGCATGAGGTTCTGTATTGATCCTCGTAGAACAATCTGATAGGTATAAGTTTTTCCTCTATTTATTTTGTTTTTCTTGAGAGCAATTAGACTATAAATTATGGACATATTTATCATAATAATTTGTTTGCTTACAACCTTTTCCCAATCTTAAACAACTTTATGATCCTTCCTACTAGTGACAACAAATTGGGTGGGGAATCATAATGGTTAGGTTGCTTATCTAGGTATGATGCACTATCCTTACAAACTTTATGCTATTTTTACACATTTAGGTTGCTAGAAGGTCTCTCACCCAGGTTTCACAAAGCCTAAAGAGTAAGAAGATAACCAACCTCTCATTTATTGCCTTGAATATGCCCCCAATTGGTGAAGAAGTATATAATTACAACAACGTATCCCATCTTCTTCACCTATTTGCACAACATAACAAGTTTTAGAGCCAATAGATTGTCTTATGGGGTCATAATGTTATCTATGTTAGAATTTGCACTTCTACTCATCAATCAAAGAAGTCATGGACCTATATTTTATTTATTGCATGTAAAAATTGGATTTTATAAACTTTGCATTGCAAATCCTAGTGAATGGACTTCACTCCAAATACATGCATTTAGATTTGATAGAATATTTTGTGCTTCCAAGAAACCGTTTTGTTCTCACACGTCCTTGCTCCATATTTTCATTTTTATGCCGAATACAAGATTCTAGCTCATTCTACCCAAATCCAAGTTATCTTAGAGGCCTATGCATTCATTTTGTTGTGGCTTTCACACCCCCGCCTCTATCTTCTCTCATTCTTATTCCATTTCGAACTTTCTCCTTTTCCCTTCTTGTTTCCTTTTTGTACTTTCCAATCTAAAAATACTCAAAAACACCGAAATAATCATATCATACACGAGAGTTGCTCCTCTCAAATGTGAAGAAAAATTATCTGTCCCATGATGATTTCTCCGATATTGCAAGTTATATCATTGTCGTTGGGTGAGTCCATGAAATAAACAAAGAATTTGCAATGACATAAAATCTTGCCAACATGGGGTACCCATGCTTTTCCTTAGTTTTTTGGCCAAAAGCATATATTTTTATATATTAGGAATATTATAGCATTCATGTCCTATTACATATGATATCTCTCGTATTGCATTGTCGGGGGATGTTTACATGTTGCTAGATAACTTGAATACACACATGGATTCTCTCTTCTTATATCAATTTCTATATCTATCTTCCTTATGGAGGATAAGGCCACTCCAAGGTTTGGTGTGTGGCGAACCACAAAGCTTTAAGATTGGAGAAAAGATCACTTCAATGATTCTCTCCTCCCCCCTTGCTCCAATTTGATGGTTTGTGCATAATCTCGACACTAGGCGATTAAGATGCTTCATTTGGTTTTGTATACATGTGATTGCTTCAATGATTCTATCCTCCCCCCTTCTCCAATTCAAAGGCTTGTGCATAATTTCTTCTTAATCTCAACACTTGGTTATCAAGATGGTTCATTTGGTTTTGTATGCCTGCCAAGTGCCACATGATTGAAAAATTTATTTATGCGAATTAGAAATATTTATTGTATTTGTTGCAAATTGATAGAGCTATGAAGTGATGTGCATGTACTTGCATTGTATTCCATTCAATGAAATATATGATTATGGAAAAGTTGTATTAATGAGTTTGGACAAATGAAAGTGACCTTCGTACCTTGGTTAATATAATTTGAAATGCAATAGCGAGTTTAAATATTACAATGATATGAATATTAATTCTCATTTAACATTAATTTGATTATCAATTATAAATGACTTGTTAAAAATAGAAATTCTATTTCTACTTTGAATGTAAATGTTGTGCAATGTTTAGTTTAAGTCAAAAGATCATTATTGCTTTTAGTATTTTGTTGGAACCGCTAGGACTAGGGAACAATATGGATATTGGGTCTCATTTCTCGGTTGGTGAAAACTAGATCTAATTAAAAAAAAAAAAATCTACGTACAATTTTTTGGTATCCACCCAAGAGGTGACTACACCATCACATTATTCATCAAAAGTTCTTGTGATCCTCATCCTCCCAAGTTCCTCCAGTTTCAAGTTTATAGTGGCTATAAATACTTTTCTTTCACTATAGAATCAACTTTACTTACAAATTATTTGCTTCCTTTGTCGTCCATAGCCCTATTATGTTCATGTGTGAGGACCATATGATATTAAACTTTCGTCGAGTCTCCTTCCAGCCCTACTCTTTCTATCATCAATTTATAAACCTCATCATACACAACTTATAAATAACAAATGCATGCAATTACAATATAATATAGAAAGATGGAGAGGAAAGCTACAGATGATGGCAGGGCTGAGGGTACCACTGACACTCAGAAAAACAAAAGGGATTCTGATAGTCCAACTCATTTTTTGCCATGGCAGTTGCTGACAGGGTCTGGGCGTTTATGGAACTATTTGCTAACTTTTTGTTTTTCCTATGTAGTAGTTTGTAGGGTTTCTATATTGACCTAGGTCTATGCTGGTGTTTTTGGGCTGTTATTGACTTATCTGTGCTGTAAAAGGTTACGGGACCTTTCAAAACCCTTATCTATTTATTATATGTATGTATGTGTATTGATTTTACTTCTAAATATACAAATCCTATTCTCTTCTCTCTAACAAAAATTTTGTTAACACAAATTTTTCAAACACCATACACCTATGCCAGTCACAATAAAATAAAAACTGTGCGTTTACTTGTGCATATAGAATTTCTAATAATTAATTCCTCATTTAAAACAAACAAATTGAAATCAAATTGAAACAAGAGATTGCACCTTCACAAACAAGTCAAGTCTCCCAGAAAGCAAAGGGATACGAAGCAATATTAGAAATATCTAACCACTAATGATACCAAATCCACCTGAACATATATAAAATTGCATCAATAATCTGGAATGTATTGTTAATCTCATTTGGCAGACCTGACATATGCACAGGATAATTAACTCAGACAAATGGATCATACGAGTTTATAAAGGTTGGAGTTAAGAACTATCAAGAAATGTTCTTCCATCATCTCAAAACATTGAATTGTTTTTGGTCCTATCACATTTCTTGCCCATTGGGTTGATTGTAAGCGTCTCTCACATTTCCTGCCGGCCAAGCATCTTTCCGTTTCCTTCAAGCAGTCCTCCCCTTTTTCTATTTTCCATTCTCCATCTCCTCCTCCAGCTTTTCCCTTCAGAGATGTGCAGACTACCTGAAAAACAGTTCAATGTCATGACAATTCCATGATATTATAAAACACGACTTCAACAACTACCCCATCAGAATATATAGGCAGTGATGCACATTGGATGCCATAGATTTCATTTTATGAAATCAACAGCATGGTCTGGGTCTCCAAAACACTTGGGAAAAAACACATTTGAGAAACTGAAAATTAAACCCGATCCCTTCTTATCACTGCAGGTTTGACACGATGCACTATGTTATACTGCAAGCCTACATTTACAGATTGCTTCTCTTAACATCGCCAATAAACTCTGAAAGAACATTGGCCTTGTTTGAAATGATGGAACCCATTTGCAACTCTCCTGAAAATTTGTCTTGCAACGATCTTGGAGATAAACTTGGTAGCAGTCTGGCAGTAAACACATACTCAAAGATTCTTGACCACTCTAATAGTTGTTCTAAGGGGCATGTTTAGCAATCTAAATACAATTGCTAAATCTCACTATGGTGGCAGGGGAATAATTCTTTTTTGTCCTGCTTCACATCATTCAGTATATGTCTTATAGTTGGAAAATACCCTGCTGCCTTTATCTCCCAAGACAATTTCTCCAACTTCGCATGGGTTTCCTGCATTTGTGGGTGTCATCTGTCTCCTACACAAAGAGCATGTACCGTTTTATGAACTTCAATCCAACTACATCCAGGTAACATTATAATTCCTCATCTTTCATCTATCTCCTTAACTTTTGAGCCTCACTCCACCTGCCCTATTCTGCATAAATGTTTGACACAGGAACATAGGTAGAAGCATTTTCAGGATCCAGCTCAAAAAGGAGAGTTACTGTAAATACTCCTAGAATCCCAACCCTATATTCTTATGTAATCTACAGGCACCAAGCAAACACATCCACACAACCACCATAGGCTGAGCTGGCATTTTAATGATAAAGTTCAAAGTTTCCACAAGATAGCCAGCATGGCCAAGAAGGTCAACCATGCACACATAATGATCAATGGTTGGCATGATGCAATAAAAAATGCCTTCGAAATATTTACAGCTCTTGTCCACTAGACCTGCTTGGTTGCATGCAAATAAAACATAAGCAAGACTTATATGGACTGAATAAAACCTGACCCCTTCCTATCACTGCAGGTCTGAAATGTCACACCTTATTATACTTTATAGTGCAAGCCTATGTTTACAGACCGCTTCACTTAGCATCACCAATAATCCCCGCAAAAATATTGGCCTTGTTTGGAATTAGGGCACCAGTTTACATCTCGCACAAATATTTATCTTGAAACAATCTTGGAGATAAACTTGGTTAATCAAGTCATACTCGAAGGTTCTTGGCCACCCTAACAGTTATTCCAGGGGGCGTGTTCAGCAATCCAAATGCAATTGCCAACTTCTTACTATGGCGGCAGACGAATATTTCTTTTTCCTCCACCTCCACATCATTCAGTATATGTCTTGAATCTGGAAAAGACCCTGCTTCCTTCATCTCCCAAAATAATTTCTCCTATTTTGCATAGATCTCCTGTGTCTGTGGGTCTGATCTGTCTCGTACATAAAACACATGTACCACTTTATGAACTTCAATCCAACTACATCCAGGTATCTTTTTAATTCCTCTATCTTTCATCAATCTCCTTAGTTTTTTAACCTCAGCCCACCTCCCCAATTCTGCATAGATGTTTGACAGAGGAACACAAGTTGAAGCATTTTCAGGATCCAGCTCAAAAAGGAGAGTTGCCGTAAATACTCCTAACCCTATATTCTTATGTGATCTACAGGCACCAAGCAAACACATCCACACAACCACCATAGGTTTAATAGGCATTTTGATGATAAAGTTTAAAGTTTTCTCAAGATAGCCAGCACGGGCAAGAAGGTCAACCATGCACACATAATGATCAATTGTTGGAATAATGGAAGAAAAGCCACTCATGCCATTGAAATACTTACAGCCCTCGTCCACTAAACCTGCATGGCTGCATGCAAATAAGACACAAGCAAAGCTTACATGGTCAGGATATGTTTTAGAGTGCTTCATTAGTGCAAAGAGTTTGAGGGCATCCTTGCAAGAGCCATTTTGTGCATATCCTGCAATCATAGCATTCCATGAAATCACATTTCTTTGAGGTATTTTATCAAACAGCTTACGAGCCTTCTGTATGCACCCACATTTTGCATACATGTCTAGCAGAGCACTTGCAACTACAACATCTGACAAAAGTCCGTTTTCGATTATGTTTTGATGGATATCCATACCCTGTTCCAAAGCTCCCATTTTGGCACAGGTTGGGAGTATGCTGGCAAAGGTTGTGGAGTTTGGCTTTAAATTTGCCAATCGCATTTTCTTGAATGTCTGCATGGCCTTTTCATCAAGCCCGTTTAGCGCATACCCTGCAATCATAGCATTCCATGAGACGACATCTGGTCGAGGCATTTCTTTGAAAACCCTCAAAGCCTCACCAAGAACACCATTTTGCATGTATCCCGCAATTATAGCATTCCATGACACCACATTTCTTTGAGGCATTTCTTTAAAAAGCCTTAAAGCCTCATCAAGAATACCGTTTTGCGCATATCCTGCAATCATTGCATTCCATGAGATGACACTTCTTTTAGGCATTTTGTCAAACAGTTCACGTGCCTTATGTATGCTTCTACATTTTGCATACATGTCTATCAGGGCATTCACAACCACGACATCTGACAGAAATCCCCTTTCCATTATGCTTTGATGGATCTTCATCCCGTGTTCCAAAGCTCTTATTTTAGCACAGGCTGTGAGTATACATGAAAAGGTGAACTGATCTGGTTGGAAACCTGTTGGTTGCATTCGGTGAAACAGAGCCAATGCCTGGTGAAGATACCCACGTCTTCCGCAAGCAGCAATTATGGTATTCCATGAGGAGACGTCTCGTTCTGTCATGTCGTCAAACACTTTCCGAGCATCGACCAAACTACCGCACTTGGTATACATGTTGATAAGGTTATTTTGTAAAAATATGCGTGTAGCTAATGCGAATTCCCTGTGAGAGATGAAAGAGTGGATTCGTTTACCTTGTGAAAGCGCAGTCTTGGCAATGCAGGTCTGCAATAGTTGAAAACATGTAGAAGAATCTACAGGGGGACTGTGTGCAGTAAGCAAAATGTGTAGCGCCTCCTTCAACAGACTCTCTCTACATAATGCTGTTATCTTGAGATTGAAATGGGCGGCGCATGACATAGGCATAGGCATAGGCATTGGATTAAAGCCTGCGAAATGTACGTGTTATTCATACTGCTTACACATTGTCACCCCTGTTCCACTTAACTTCCCCTCTTTCTATCAGTCTTTCAATGATGAAGAGTAATGTAACTAGCAATTGCACGAGAGGTGCGCAATGTTAATGCCGAAAGTGAAATATTGAGGAGTGAAAAGGAAAAATGAAGCTAAAGTTCCCTTTCTTTTAACGATATCGTGCTTGCTTTTTGGGCAGACCGTTTGTCTAGATGCTGATGTCGCCCTATAGTTAAACAAAATGCATTTCAACCAAATACAATAGTGTAGAGTTAGAAGTGTTGTGACAAAGACATCAATGCGTTGGAGCCGTTTGAGGAAGCTAAAGTTCCCTGTCTTTTAACGGTATCATGCTTGCTTTTTGGGCAGACCGTTTGTCTAGATGCTCATGTCGCCCTATAGTTAAACAAAATGCATTTCAACCAAATACAATGGTGTAGAGTTAGAAGTGTTGTGTATGGTTTAACGAATTAAAAGGACGGTGGCTACACAATATAAAAAATCGTTGAGCTAGTCGAGATGCCAATTGTTTAACGAGAATTTGATCCAAGCTCCATGTGTCGATTGCTCGAGGAGCATTAATTCATGCGCCGTTGTCTAGCATTCAATGAAAACTATGATCAAAGCTTTATCCTAGTAAATTGAGTGGATTTTGAAAGGAAAATCCATTCAAACTCCAAAGGCGTTATCCACGCTGAAACCGTTAACAGTAAGCAGGGGTTAAATTTGACGGCCGTTTAGACGTTTTTTGTGATTTTAGCCGTAAAATACTTGCAAATATTTATAATAACCGTCACATGTAACTTGCATATTTAAAATTTGTCCGTCTTATTTTATATACATTTATATGTAAATTATATAGATATGTATACATATATTTTTAAATAATTCAATATATAGAGAATAATTGGTATAAATAATATTGTTTTGCATTTTTTGAAAGGCAGTATTTAAAAATCATCGTCACCCAAAAAATGTGTGACAGGCATAGGTGACCGTCAAATGTAACCCCTGACAGTAGTAACAGGGAACTGCTCTAAATGTTAAATTTGACGGCCGTTTAGACATTTTTGTGATTTTAGCCGTAAAATACTTGCAAATATTTATAATAACCGTCACATGTAACTTGCATATTTAAAATTTGACTGTCTTATTTCATATACATTTATATGTAAATTATATAGATATGTATACATATATTTTTAAATAATTAAAGGTATAGAGAATAATTGGTATAAATAATATTGTTTTGCATTTTTTTATATGCGGTATTTAAAAATTATTGTCACCCGAAAAATGTGTGACAGGCATAGGTGACCGTCAAATTTAACCCCTGCCAGTAAGTAACATGGAACTGTTCTAAACAGAGCTGTCACTGATAACAACCTAACATCCAAGTTGCCGCATTTGAATTCGTGTTCAAATTCACCGATGATTAAATTCGTGAAAAATTCGCTGGTAAAAAAATCAGCAATTAAATTCGTCATTAAATTCGACTATGAGAAATATAAATTTTTATTAAATATATAAAAACAAAAGATAAATTCACATTTCAAAAGAAAGAGATAATATCACATTTCATTGATTTCATACGTAGTTATTACAATAATGTGATTGAAAGTAAAAACTTCAAAAAACATGTGTGCTCGCAGGTTGCGATCAAGCTGGCAGGTGGGACGACTAGTTTGAGCACGGGAGAATACTCGATGAGTTTTGGCGAGTACTCGCCGAGTTTTGGAAAGCTATCCAATATTTTTAATTACTAATATGTCTACAGGCGATCAAAGCTCATGATTCTTTCAGAAGATTACAAGAAGTTGCTTGGTCCAAAAAGGTACAAAAATGGATTTTATGAAAATAAGAAAAATATTGCCATCAATGCGTAGAGCTCGAGAAAATATGCACTTTTAGAGAAAACAACACTTGAAACGAAGCCACAGAATGAAAGTTATGGCACATGCAATTTTTTGCTACAACATCTTCCCGGACCCTTTCCAAAAATGACAAAAAAATTTCTTGTGTTTTTTTCCACCAAAAATGGAAAACATGCCAAAAAAGGAAAGAATCCCTTCCCTTTAGCTGTCACTCCCTTTAGCCGCCACGTGTATGACTCGTGGTTGACCGTACATGGTCAACCAGACAATCTCGTCCCTCGTTGTCGTCGTCTGTGTCAGAGGGAGGGTGGCCTTCTACCAGTGCAAATGCCTTCGGCGTAAATATAAAGGGTGCCCTCGTGGATTTTTGTGGGACCATGTGTTATTTTGTCACCTCTTGTTATATAACTCTCTTTTATTAAATTAATATATACAACACAACTTCAATAGTAAAAGTAATATACATATTTACATTTGGTATGATAAGAATAAACTGTTTTTTTTTTTAACATGTGATTATAATTAAACACAAAATAATATAGAAAGAGTAATTCCCATCACTCTTAAAATATAAATCATGAGCAATTTGTAGTATATCTAATCCCAATCCCACTATCGAGACTATGCATTATAACTTGAAATTAAAGCTTTTTCAGGATTTTGTAGACACAAAATCTATGCACTTGGGTACATTTCTAGGTCATAAAGCATACTAATATATACATGATTCCTAGGCAAGAAAACTAGTTTTTATTTATCTCTTGCATTATTTATAGTCTTACACATCATACTGTAGACACTAAAATTAGGTCACACTCCCCTTTGGTCCCTCAACAAATAAGCACCCTTCATCACATTCACCTAGCCATGGCCCCCTTTCACCTCACTAATATTAATTTAATTAAATTAATTTATTATCCTCACCATATTTATTATTTAAATATATTAATTTAAATAATATCTACACATACACTTCACCTAGACACTTCATCAAACCAACTCACCCTAAGACCTATTCTTAGTAAGTTGCCATAACTAACTAAGACTTACCAAAACCCTAAAAATCAATGCCTACATTCTCTCTAACCACATTCCCGCATGCTTAAAAGAAGCTTCCATTTTAATCCGCGAGTTAACGACACGAGATCCGAGAAAATCAAGAGGATCTCCCTAGTTTAGTAAACCTAGGAAATCCCACCTTGGCCGACGCTGGTTAGCCTAGCAATCGCTGGTTAGGCCGGAACCGCCATCAGTTACCCTTTTAACCCCCAAAACAACCTTATTTTCAAAGGTTGGCAAAGATTGGAAAAAGTTGACAAACCTTGAGATCTTCCTGAGAGATATCGCATCTTCTGAGATCAAATTCCAGTGAGAACACACATGCAAGGAAGGAGATCAAGTATTTTCTCCTGCACAGCCACCCCAACAATGATTTGATCTAACCAAACAAAGAGGAATGCACATACAGCCCATGTAGAAGCTCTCCTATGATTGGTGATCACCTGCAACCTTCAACCTCTTACCAACACCCCCATCCCTCACTCACAGGCATCCAGGACCAGACTCCAAGTAAGTAAAACATTCTACTTCTCTGGTTCACTTCATTTTGTCATTATATTATCACCTATTGTTTACCTAGCCACCCATTGACCTCCTTCAACATTCCCCCTCCATATACCCATTAAAACCTCGCAAAATCCCTCCCAAATCACCCAATACCTCATCCCGACCAACTAAAATCCTTTGTGCAATCACAAAGGAGACCCCAAACCCATTCTGTGGCATCCCCAAAACCCCACAGTAACTGACACCGGTTACACCTAACCATCATCGGTCACCCTTAACCGGCATCAGTTACTGTATGTGCTCATACAACCCAGAATAGGGATGTATCCACCTAATTTTACATCCCCTTAATCACCTGTGACCTACCTGAGACTTTTGTCAGACCTCCAGAGACCCAGAACCAACTATTTGACCTTCAGATCCTATTCTAACCTAGCTTGTTAGATTAGATCTTTCTTATTGTGTTTTAAGTGAGATACCTAAATCATTTCAAATTACAATAGGATTTACTTCATTTCCCGCATTAAATTGTTTAAAACAGTGGACTGACAGCCGTCGAGGAAGTATCACACTTCCTGGATCTAGCACATGCTAGGTAGTTCACTGCACATATCGTTTAACTCTTTCTGGTGGTCTTGCTTTCATTACAGGTAGTTCCTCCTAGCCAAAAGGAAGCTCTCATGATCAGTTATGGATTTGGAAGTCATACACGCACAAAAACCCATCAACTAGCATTAAAACAGGTATTCCTCCTATGCCAGTTAACCTATCTGTTTCGTCATTACTTCAAAGAAACGTCTAAGAATAAGGTGAAACACATAAATCCTTATAGGTACTTGACTGATATATATTTTATGGCCTCGGACACTAGTGCCTAGTTAGGATAGAAGTACCCAGGCACTCTTGTCCCTTCTGGGTGCTCTTGACCCTCTCTGTCCTTTTTTCACTTTTTAGTCTCTTTTACTTTTTGGGCATCTTTCAGTACTTTGGGTCAGCCTTCTAGATTTTAATTACGAAATTCAAACAATGGAATCATATATATACTTAGTTACTTCTTATAAACTAGGGTCCAAGCACTAAACATCATCTATAATCACCTAAGCTTGCATCAAAGGCACAAGAGCATTTGAAAGGCATGCATCTTACACATCCATATAAGGGAAAAAAGATGCATCACTTTGCATACACAACATATGAGGGGAAGTTCATTTTATTCCATCTCACACATTTGCATACTTGGAGCAATCTAGATCTATCCCACTATCATAGTGAAACTTGCACAAGGGAAACCTAGGGCATCATTACAAACACATACATACAAAACTACATGGATTTTGATATGTAGTGTAGTGATAAATCGTAAGATCACTCTTTGGGTGACCGTCAGGGCAGTCTGACTCCCCATTCCGCATCTTCTTTATTAGATTTGATGTGGTTTGTGGGCATGTGTAGCTAGCTATATATTTTTACAGGTTACAGGTATGACCAATGACATTGGAACAAAAATAGAGTGGAAAAAGAGGATCAACAATGAAGCTCTTCCATCCCAAAAAATATCAGAACTTGTGCATCTGAGTGGACACTAGCACCTAGACCAGCCATTAGTGCCCAGGTGCTATTGTCCTCCTGTGGGAACTTCTATCCTATGTAATTCTGAGTCCTAAAACCCTCAGTGAGCATTGACGACATTCTTCCCAATCCATTTCAACAGTTTCTTGACTCAGATCACTTCCAGATCACTTGAAAATCAACTAAGTCACATTCTCTCTCTCTCTCTCGCTTAGGGTTTCATATTGTATATGCTTATTTCTTACGTCTTACTGTAGTTTATCAATTTTATATCATCAGTTAAAGTAGTTACTCTGAAATAAAGATTTAATTCATTTTAAATTAAATCATTTGGTGAACCCTAACTCTTGATCAAACAACTGGATCCTTATATTACATCTTCTACTGGTTTTTTTCTTCTCCAAATCCTAAACCCTAGTTACATCAAGGTTCATATTTCCATCCATTTTTTATCATGCATCTAATCTGCATGGGTCTTCATAGGGTTTCATCCTTGCTCTTATCTTTCTTGGGATCTTATTTCACACTTTAACTTTTCTTTCATGGCTCCTAAAATTTTGTTGAGTTGGGGAGCTCAATTACTTCATTTTAGCATGCAATTGGAAATTGCTGGAAAGCACAATAACTGGCATCGATTAAGGGTAGACCAGAATCAGTTAAGGGAAGATTGACATCGGTCAGGGAAGATTGGCATCGGTCAAGGGCAAGTAGGAACTGGAGTCGGTTAGGCAGAGCCGACATTGGTTACCTAAATCTCGGGAATTATATCTATTTTTAGCATTAAAATATATTTATTAATTGTAATTGCATGGCTAACTACCCTAAGACTAAAAATGACTATATGAAGTTAAATTTAGGGTTTAGAAGTAAGAGTGTGGATCATAATTACAAGATAATTATGTGAGAGAGAATTCTTGGTGAAAAAAGAAGAAAATCTTGAAGGAAGAAAGTACTGAACATCTGAGAGGTGTGGAAGATTGTAAATATTCATTGTATATCTTGTCAAAGCTTTGGATAATAGATTGAATTGTTTCTTGGTGGACGTAGCCCACACTGGGTGAACCACGTTAAATATGGTGTTGATTTATGTCTCTTGTTTTGTATATTTCTTCTAGAAGAATATATGATTTTATTTGCATGTATGCTTAGATCTGATATATTATCTGTACAACCAGTGTGCTAACCCCAACAACTGGTATCAGAGCTTTGTTTGAGGGTTTTGTGTGTTGACAGATTTACTCACAGAGGGTTTTTTGATTGAGTGGGAGCTACAACAATGGTAGAAGATAATAAATACAAGGTAGAGAAATTTGACGGCCGAAATTATCAATTATGGAAGATGCAGATTGAATATTATCTATATAAAAGAGATTTGTACTTACCATTGGATGAGAAGTCTAGACCTACAAAGATGACTAATGAAGAATGGAAGATTCTTGACAGAAAGACTTTGGGATCTATAATATTGAGCTTGGCAGTATCTATGGTTTCCAATATTATAGAAGCTACTTCTACAATAGACTTAATGAAATATCTTGCTAATTTATATGAAAAACCTAGTGCTTCAAATAAAGTTTATTTGATGAAGAAACTATTTATTTCTAAGATGCATGAAGGTGGATTTACCTCTAGTCATTTGAATGATTTCCGATCTATAGTAAATCAGTTAAAATTGGTTGCTATACCATTTGATGATGAAGTAAAAGAACTTTTATTCTTATGTTCTTTGCCTAATAGTTGGGACAACTTGGTAATGGTTGTTAGTAATACAACATCTGCTAATAATATTTTGAAGTTTGATGATGTGGTTAGTATAATCTTGAATGAAGAAATTCACAGGAAAAGTACAGAGGAAACATCATCTGGAAATGCTTTGAATGTAGAAAGCAGGGGCAGGAAGAAGGAGAGATCTAAGAGTAAGAGTAATGGGAAATCAAAGTCAAGGGATAGTAGATCTAAATCCAGAAGTAAGGGAATTACTTGTTGGAAATGTGGAAAGAAAGGACATGCAAAGAAAGATTGTTGGTCAAAGGATAAAGAGAATCAACAACCAGACAAAGGTAAAGAGGTGAATCTTGCTTCATCAGAGGTAATGCAAGATGCTCTTATTCTTTCTTTAGACAATAGAATTGAATCATGGGTTTTAGATTCTAGAGCTTTTTTCCATGCAACCCCCAATAAGGGTTATTTCAGAAATTATGTCCAGGGAAATTTTGGGCATGTTTATTTGGGTGGTGATGAACCTTGCAGTATTACTGGTAAAGGGGAAGTTCATCTAAAATTATAGAATGGAAATAAATGGGTATTGAAATATGTGAGGCATGTGCCAAGCCTCAGGAGGAATCTTATTTCTGTAGGGCAACTAGGTGAATCTGGTTGCATGGTTACTTTTACAGGAGACTCTTGGAAAGTCACCAAGGGTGCTTTTGTTGTGGCAAGAGGTAAGAAGGTAGGAACATTATATTTATCTACCTGTATTACTGATTCCTTTTTTGCATTATCTACTTCAGATTCAGATGCATGCATGTGGCATAATTGGCTGGGTCATATGAGTCAAAAAGGAATGCAGATCTTAAAGGCTAAGGGTAAGTTATTAGATTTGAAAGATTTAGATCTTGATTTCTGTGAGCATTGTATCTTTGGAAAGTAAAAGAGAGTGAGATTTCTCAAAGTTGGGGCAACTAAGAAGGAGCAGAAATTGGAGCTTGTACACTCAGATGTGTGGGGACTAGCTCAGGTAGCTTCTCATGGAGGATCCCAGTATTATGTTACTTTCATTGATGATGCTACAAGAAAGGTATGGGTTTATTGTATTAAACGTAAATCTGATGTTTTTGAGACTTTTAAAAGATGGAAAGCCTTGTTGAGAATAAATCAAATTCTAAGTTAAAGTGCCTTAGATCTGACAATGGTGGTGAATACTGTAGCAAGGATTTCAATGATTATTGTTCAGTGAATGGGATATGTAGAGAAATAACGGTTCCAAGAACACCACAAGAGAATGGTGTTGCAGAAAGAATGAACAAGACAATCATGGAATGTGCTAGAAGTATGAGGATACATTCTAGATTGCCTTTGCAGTTTTGGGCAGAAGCAGTTGATACAATGGTTTATTTGATTAACCATGGGCCTTAAAGTTCACTAGATGGAGGAATACCAGAGGAAGCATGGAACGGAAAAGAGGTAGATATTTCTTTTCTTAAAGTTTTTGGTTCAAAAGATTTTGTGCATGTTGATAGGGAAAATAGAAAAAGTTGGATGCAAAATCCAAGAGGTGCACTTTTATTGGTTATGGATATGGTGATTTCGGTTTCCATTTTTGGGATTTAGAGATTTCTAAAATTATTAGGAGTCGTGATGTTGAATGGAATGAAAAGAGAATGTACAGGGATCAAATTTTGGTACCCAAGGATGAGAAAATTGAGAAGTTTATTGATGAAAATGAACTCTCAGGTTTTAAAGAAACACCTACAGAAATACACAGTAACCATGGTCAGTTAGTCCCTAACCAACATCGGTCAGATGAACCGCCAACGGTTACAGAGGATCAGAACCAATATCGGTTAGCAGAACTGACGTCGGTTAGAGGTGACCGACATCGGTCACTGTCAGAAGTTGCTACTAATGTTCAGGAGGCCCAGATTGAGCCTCTGGTACCCTAAACTCCTGTGAGAAGGTCACAAAGGGTAAGTAAACTTCCAGAAATATTTACACCTTCTCTATTTTATTTATTATTGACTGATAGTGGTGAACCAGAGAGCTTTGAAGAAGCAATGCAGGATAAGACTCACGTTCAGTGGGAGCATGGCATGGATGAGGAGATGGACTCCTTGGAACAGAACCAGACTTGGGATTTGGTTAAGTTTCCAGTAGGTAAGAGGACATTGCAGAACAATTGGGTTTACAGAAGCAAGGAAGAAGAGGGTGGACAGAAAACGTACAAGGCAAGGCTTGTAGTAAAGGGATTTGCACAGAAAGTAGGTATTGAATTTGTTGAAATGTTTTCTCCTATTGTTAAGATGACTTCTATTCGTACTATATTGAGTTTAGTTGCAGTAGAATATTTGCATTTAGAGAAACTAGATGTGAAGGCAGATTTCCTTCATGGTGATTTGGATGAAGAAATTTATATATAACAACCGCTTGGGTATGAAGTCAAGGGTAAGGAGAAATTAGTGTGTAAGTTGAAAAAGAGCCTATATGGGCTCAAGCAAGCTCCAAGGCAATGGTACATGAGGTTTGATAGCTTTATGCATGAGCATGGTTACTTGAGATGTGAATCTGACCATTGTGTTTATTTCAAGAAGCTTGAAAATGGGAGCTATATTATTTTTTTACTGTATGTGGATGATATGCTTATTGTAGGATCTAGTATGCAGGACATTGGTGAGCTTAAGAGAAAGCTAGCTTACACATTTGCTATGAAGGATTTAGGAGCTGCAAAAAGAATCATTGGCATGCAAATACATAGAGACAGGAAAAACAAGAAATTGTATTTGTCTCAGAAGGATTATATCTACAAGGTGTTAGAAAGGTTCAACATGCAGAATGAAAAACCTATTAGCACACCTATGGTTGGACACTTCAAATTGAGAAAATATCAATGTCATTCATCACATGAGGAGTTAAAATACATGAAACGAGTGCCATATGCTTCAACAGTTGGAAGTCTCATGTATGCTATGGTTTGTACCAGACTAGACATTGCACAGGTAGTGGGAGTTGTGAGTAGATATATGGCTAATCTAGGTAAAGAGCATTGGAAAGTAGTCCAATGGATACTCAGGTATTTGAAAGGAACATATAGCATGTAGTTATGCTATGGAGGTTCAAATATTTCATTACGTGGCTATGTTGATTCAGATATGGCTAGAGATCTGGATGGTAGGAGGAGCACTACTGGATATATTTTCACAGTAGGTGGAATGAAAATTAGCTAGATTTCGAGATTGCAGAAGGTTGTGGATTTGTCTACTACAGAGGCAGAGTATGTTGCAGCTACAGAGGCTAGCAAGGAGATGATATGGATGAGTAGGTTCATGGAAGAGTTGGGAAAGGAGAAAAGTGATTTTAAACTGTTTAGTGACAGTTAGAGTGCAATTCATTTGGCAAAGAACTCAATGTTTCATTTGAGAATTTAGTTGAGGTATCACTTCATATGGTAGGTATTGGAGGATGGACAATTGAATCTAGAAAATATTCATACAAGCAAGAACCCTGTGGATATGCTAACGAAGCCATTAGCAAAGGAGAAGTTGGAGCTACACTCCACTTCTGTTGGTCTTCGAGTTTGAGACTTGAAGAGGAAGAAACAAAGCTAAGGAAGAATCCAAGAATGACATTGTACAGGTATGGTGCAGTAATTAAACTCCAAGTGGGATATTGTTGAGTTGTGGAGCTCAATTACTTCAGTTTAGCATGAAATTGGAACTTGTTGGAAAGCATAATAACCGACATCAGTTAAGGGAAAACCGGAATCGGTTAAGGGAAGACCGAAATTGGTCAGGGAAAACCGACATCGGTCAAGGGAAAGTAGGAACCGATGACGGTTAGGAAGAACTAGTATCGGTTACCTGTGCGATGAAGTTTTAATTAACTCTCAAGAATTATATCTATTTTTAGCATTAAAATAGATTAATTAATTGTAATTGCATGGCTAAGTTCCCTAAGGCTAAAAATGACTATATGAAGTTAAATTTAGGGTTTAGAAGTAAGAGTGTGGATCATAATTACAAGATAATTATGTGAGAGAGAATTCTTGGTGAAAAAAGAAGAAAAACTTGAAGGAAGAAAGTACTGAACATTTGAGAGGTGTGGAAGATTGTAAATATTCATTATATATCCTGTCAAAGCTTTGGATAATAGATTGGATTATTTCTTGGTGGACGTAGCCCACACTGGGTGAACCACGTTAAATATGGTGTTGATTTATGTCTCTTGTTTTGTATATTTCTTCTAGTAGAATATCTACTTTTATTTGTATGTATGCTTAGATCTGATATATTTTCTGTATAACCGGTGAGCTAACCCCAACAAATTCGTCAATTTTCCTTGTATCAATTACTTCAACTATACCCACCTTACAAAGAGGTTCTCCGAAAATCCCTAGAAACTATGTACATCTCTCACAATATGCCACCTTCACAAGTAATTGCCATTTTCAATCATCTCTCTGATGACCCTATCAGTCTTGATACCACAACCAATCAATCCATCTTCGATTCAATTCATGATTTACACCATTTATTTCAAGATAAATTTCATGTTATGGAAGCCACAATTACATCCATCACATCTCAAATTCAACATCTCAAGGCTACTTTTCAGGCCCATGCTAGTTCTTCTACACCTCATCTTGATCCCATGTCCACTGCATGTGCTCATACAAGCAAGGTCAAGTTCTTACCACAACAAGCATGTCTCAAGTTTGATTGAAATTATACACAAGATGATATTATTCCTAGGATCCTCAATCACCAGCTAATCACCTTGCTACCTACTTATTATTACCCTCCTTATCGGCTTACAAAATGCAAAGGTAATCCATTTTATAATTATTATAGAATTAATGGACAATGTGAAATGATTGTTATGCTTTAAAACAAAAAATTGGGCATCTTGAGCATCAAGGATTTATTTCATTTTGTACACAACATTTTGGTGCACACTCATTTGCAATTTCTAAACCCTAATGGGTTCCCAAATTTGATCCCTCAATGTCTAGTGAGCATCATGCCATAATTACTAATGTTCCTTCTCCGATAACTCAAGATCCACCTATCCAACCCAATACCATACCACCTTAAAAAATACTTACCCCATTACCTCCTCCTATCAAGTCATGTATAGTGTTACCAATACCAAATAAGTAACCACCATACAAACAAGAAAAACTAATTCACTTGACACAAGTTGTAATTCCGTCACCTACTTGCATTGCCTCCGTTAGATCTAAAACCTGATGCTAGTCATACTTTTTCTCCTACCTACCATTGTGACAACCATATATCTTCTTATGACACATTTCAAACTCTGCCACCATGGCATAGTCTCTCTCGCAACATTGTATAGACCTCTTATCCCTCACACACTTGGGGGCATCAAACTTTCTCCTCACTTCATTACTATCAATTGTCTCTAGTATCTACTTATTACATTTCACGTTGCACACTTCATGTCTATATTTTTAAGGACTCTTACATCTTTGGTACACACATTGTACCGTTATTACCTGTATTATTTATTTACTACTTTCTTTAACAACCAACCCCAAACACACCAACATATCATCCAGATTGGTTTGGAAGCTCACCTGAGGCATGCACAGGCACCGAGCCCCTCCTTTATGTGAGATGTGTGAGAATGATCACTCTTAGTAAGGGAGTGCTAGCATAAACATGGAATGAAAATACCCATTATGGGAATTGGGATAAAGAAATAGCCCTACTCTAATGCATCCGAGCATGGTATAACATGATAAACTAAATGAAAGTAGATTCAAACTATGAATAATATTAAGAAAACCAGTAACACACACATGAACATAAGGGAAATGTACAGATCAAGACCCATCACATGAGTGCTTCAGAAACTCTTCATTATATTCATTAATCAAATACAATATCAAAGATTACATCAAAAAGGGTTCCATCTCTCGAAACATTCATAGTAGTAGAGATTTTATAAATTACAGAGCTCGTCATTACACATTACACAAAACCTCTATATTTTTATTTCTCTCCTCCTCACATACATCATTCCACATACTAACTTATCTCCTTCTTTTAACCCTACTATAAAACCTTGCATATCAAGAACAAGAAGGAATCTTCTCTTAACCACTCACCATTACCTGCAAAATCCTGAAGGAAACCTCTCATTATTGCTCTCCAGCTACTCAGGAACATGTCAGATGTTATCATGCATTTCCCTCAATCGAGTGCCTTTAGCATGCATGTGCTAGATAATCCTTAACAAACTCAACTCCTGATCCTTTCATGATAACCGTATTGATGCCCTGGAATATCCTTTCCTTGAGCCACAAGTCTCCAAAACTTATCCACATCTGTATCTGGTCACTTTTCCATTCGCTCCCTATGTGTGTCTTTTCTTGTTGTCCAAAACTCACTAAGTCTTGAATCCATCATTCCTAGGTGTGAGCCTTTGTGCCTCTGCAAAAAATATTTCTTCTCATGACTTCATGCCCTACTTCTGCATGCCACAAGGCTTCTTTCCTTAGGTACTTAGATGTTTTAGGGGTCCAACATCACCCCACAATAAACTGGTTTTCTCCTCGACAATCTTTCACGCTCCCTGAACAAAAACTTGTTGACCTAAATCTGCTAAGGCAAGAATTCTGCTCCAAAGAATAAAAAATAGTGGTTAGGAAAGAATCTGAATAAAAAATTGAAGAATGGAGGAATATGTTATGCAACCAATTGGTGGAGTTAGGGGAACTCCACATCTATCCCATCCTTCAACTTTTCCCAGGCCTTCAATTATGATAAGGCCTTTCCTGGTGCTTGTCCTACGATGCTGGACACCTAGTTTGGGATGATCTCTTCCACCTTCCCCTTCATCATGTTGATAGCAACCCCTAACTTAGCGCATACACCTTCGAAATCATCCATTTGTTCAGTGACAAAGTCTCAAATTTTGTTGATTTTGAAGTCCAGCTTCTTGTGTTTTGTCTTTATTTTCTCCTTCTGTGTCGTGGTGTTAACGACCAAATGTGCGTGCTCCACCTTGTTGTTAGGGATGATCTCCTTTAAAACCTTGAGGGTTTCCTCCTCCTCTGTTACCCATGCATCGATAATTGGCTTATATTTTCTATAGCTATTGAAGCCCCTATCTACTAGTATATTTGCTTCCTTGAGTTGGAAGAGCAAGTCTTCAAGCTTAGTGATTTGGGATTCAATGGAGACCTTGTTGTCTTCTTTTCATTTGCGAGCTTTGTAGTTGTGGGGCCTATGCCATCCTTGATGTTAATGAGTAACATCCCCACGAGGTCCTCGAGGTACTCCATTTCATCCCCGTAATCGGTCCTAGCTTGGCTTACCAATGTCAGAGATTGTCCCATAATGCTCTTTACTAGGGCACCAACTCAGTCATATGCCTCCTTGGTTTGCACTTATTCACCCTTCAGTCCTTGGCACAATTTTTCTACTTCCTTTTCCTTATATTTCTTTGTCACGACCAAGGTCTGAACAATGGCTCCTGCATCCAAGCTACGCCAAATCACCTCCTTGGACATCTTCTACAATGCAGTGCATGCCTTCTCATCTATTATGTGGCTAGGATCCACCACCTTAAATACATATCCTCCTTTATTTTTCACATGGATGGTCTCGATCACGTGATCTTTGACCTCAAACTCAATTTCCTCAGGGTGGTAGTGCATGTTCCAGTTGAGCATCTTCCTGGTCCTAGGCACACCCCCATCTTGGTCCATCAAATCCCAACCATGCAACTTTTTTGGTGGGAGGGTGGCCTGGAACCTCATGCACAACACCTTCATGGGGTCATCCACGAAGTCCATATATGGGGACACGGGGATCCACTTCTTCCTCATTTCCTTACACTTGGACCTTTTTTTCTTTAATCATGGGGAAAATCCTTTATCCTCATTTATAGTGAAAGAGTCCCCTTTATCTCCTCCACCTGGGCTAGCAGTTTGTGTTGGGGAGGCATCACACGCTAGAATTTTCTCTGGTTCTAAAAATTTATCCTTCTCTTTCTCACATGCCTCACCCTCAACCCTAGCTCTAGCTTCGGCTTCCTGCTCCTCAAGTTCTGCCTCTTACTCCGCCTTGAAGGGGGCATTGTCATCCTCTTCTCCTTCCTCCGATCCTATAGTGGAGCTCGATGCATCTTGTGTTTTCTACTTCTTTTCTTCAAGCTCCTCATCTTCCTTACCTTCCTCACACCCTGGAAATGAGGCCTCGGTGCTACCTTACGAAGTGTTGTCACCCTTTCTTCCATTTTGGTGTGTGTAGTACTTCCTCTTCCTAGAAGTATCTAACTTTCCCTCATCTTGATCCTATTCTTATTCCTCTTCTTCCTGTATTGATTTCATGTGCGGAATTGGTGTCTCCCATGGCTTTGGAAAGGGAGAGTGTGTAACCTCCACCTTAATCCCTCTTGTGTTTTAGGGCACAGCTACATAAACACCCGATGGACATACCCCTTGATTGTAACAATAAATTGAGGGTGTAAGCCTAGAAAATATGGCTCCAAAACTTCAACGTAAGTAGACCGAGTGCCAATTTTGCATGTTGTGCGTGATGTGTGGACATTAATATCCAATTTTTCCACATTGAAAACCAACTTCTGCACATCCTTTATCCGGTTGATGGCACATTTTCAATATTTGGTAGTAAATGTGAAGGAGAGTTTACACCACGGCCCTATTTCTCCCTTGGCCATTATAAATTTTGTTAGAAAAAAAGTTTGTGTACGAAAAAATTTACCTACTGCCCAACAACTTATGGTAACTTGTGGGGGATGCAGCACTCATTTTCAAAAGCTTCGTGCAATTGCTTGAACCACATGTTCATTTGAGCCTTGTAAATTCTCGAGATGGTCCCATCGCATGTTTAATTTGCGAATTGGACTACAAGGGATGAATGCACGGGTGGGTGAACCAAATGTTCCCAGCTAGTCTGTCTGGGACACCAATCTCTTAGAACATGATCAACAGTAGGATGGAGCCCCATGTGATATTTTTTCATGCCTCATTCTATACTCGTGCTTCCTCAATAATGCCCTTCGTGATGAATTTTGGAAAGTTATAATGTGCCTACTTGGACACTCTTTAGGCCACGTATAAGAACCTTATGTTAATGTCCATCCATCTCTCTGACACACCCAATTTGTAGCTAATGATTTGGGAGGTGACTCTCAATGCTGGGCCTGGGAGATCTGTAATTACCTGTGCCTTACTTCCCTTCTCGTAGTTCAATTTCTTCATCAGCTCCTCAATCTTAGCAGTGGCACATAAATAATGTGCCATGTCCTCTCTGGTGTTTTTCATGCATGTAAATTTCCTAATCAAGTGGCCTTTTATCCTCATCCTTTGCCCCATAAAACAAAATAAGTCCTTGTGAAACTACGACATTAACCACCTGAATAACAGGGTAGGTTTCACAAAGAAAGGCAACTCCCACAACTGCAAGACTCTGGTCTTCTGTAATTCTTGTTGTATTGAGTCACCAACCCTAACATTTGTGAGCTCGTCTACCATCAGAGTTTCTAAAACCAAGTCTGCCCTCATAAGCTTCTCGTTATCACTTGTCATATGGTTATACTTGCTGATTTTTCATTTGTACAACTTCGAGCTCCACTTTTCTACCTTGATAACTCCATGATGGTACTGTATTTCTGAGTAAATTTCCACAAGATCCTCCTTTTCCATCACTAGTCTCTTTGTATGGTCCTTCTTTGGTTCCATCTTCCTCCTCCTTTCCTTCATGCCCTAGGTGCTCTTAACATCTCCTGTGTCTTCCCGAACTCGATGACTTCCATGATTCTCTCACATGTAACCCCTTCCTGCCTTGCTGTCTGCTTTCCCCTCTTGTTTACACCACAAAATTACTCCACAGCTTCACACAATCGTACCAATTCATGATAAGTTCCTTGTTCTCCTTCGCCAAACTCTCTTCACACTTCGAGCTTGTTAGCACACAAATAAATTATCTAAGGAAAAGTAGTCAAAATGACTACCCTTACCCTTCTATTAATACTTTTCCAACACCTTAAAGTTCTTCTAACCACATGTCTCAACATATCTTTTTAATAGAGTACTTTATTTTACTCAACTCAACTTTCACGGCTTCCCTTCACACATCACAACTATAACCTTCTAGCGCTCCAACACTACTTTACTGTCACATACCTCCTTTACACATGTCACCATGCCGAAGTACATAACTTTTGTGCTAACTACCAATTAGGTTTCCATGGTGTTTCCTACCTTATGTTATATTGTGTGATCTTTCTCCTCTTCGTGGTCTTCAAACTTCTCTCAACACACCTTTATAACCTCCCGAATCCAAACACCTTAATCCACCGTACCACCCATTCTTCTATCTTTAGAATGAGTTTCCCAACAATTCCTTGTCAAAGGAATTTTTTTAAACATATCCAAGCATATCTTCCAATACACCCCACACAAAAATGCATCTGCGGTCCTTTGTGCATATAACCACTTCTAATGCGATTAGCTACTGGTGTACCAATGCACAACACAAAAATAAAAAATGACGACAAAGGAAATAACCAAAAGGGGAAAGCATTATGGGAAACCTAATCTAATTGGAAATATTACCTTATTTTATAGACATAGAAGCCTTATTTATAGTAGGGCTTCAACTTACTCCCTTTGAAATATCTTGGAAACCTTGTCCCATCCAACGCTTGTAACTGACATGTGCATGAATCAAGGATATAAGACACAATGTACGACCCTAACCAATGGACTTTGATCTTCCCAGGATGGTGCAAAAACTTAGAATCATATAGTAGAACCATCTACTTAACCTCAAATTATCTATTATTAATGTGACAATCAGGCTATGCCTTTTGTCTCGCTTTCACAGTCTTCTGACTCCATCTAGCAAGTGATCTCCTTTCATCCAATTTCATTAACTTATCCATGTGCTATTGTAATGATTTTTTGTCGGCCAATCCTCCTACACATGCAATATACAGAGAGGGTAGCATAAATTCTACCAGTAAAAAAGGCTTTCTTGCTAAACACCAATTGAAATGGTGTGGCTTTATTCAATCTCTTGTAGGTTGTTCTATACGCCCATAGCATGACTAAGACATTTTCATCCCAATCATGTTTCCCAAAATCAAAAATCTTGGTTAACGTGTGACTTAGTATCTTGTTGAATTCCTTGCTTGTTCCATTAGCCTAAGGGTGATAAGGGGTGGTCTTGTGATGAGCCACCATGAATTTTACCAACAAGATCCTAACGATCTCATTCTTGAAATGTTTACATCTGTCGCTAGTCAAAATCAAAGGGCACCCATACCTATTGATTATATTTTCCCACATTTTGCTGTTGTGGCCACAATGCAATCCCTTGTAGGAGCTACCTCTACCCATAGTGTTAAGTACTCAGTACAAGTAATAAATATAGTGTGAACTAGTCCTCCGTGTGACAGATGAAATAGGGCCTACAAAGTCAATTAACCACTTCTTAAATGACTCAGTGCTACCTATAGACCTTAATGGCATTTCATCTCTTTTCATTGGTTTACCAAGGCGTTGGCAGTGGTCATAGGCCTTGTAATACTCGATATAATCTTCATAAACCATTTCCCACCAAAATCTTGCTAGAAGGATCTTGCGCTTGGTTGAATTCCTTGCATAGTGTCCTCTTGCGATTCCACCATGTGCTTCCTCCATGATTACAACATGCTCATGCTCTAGCACACAACAATGCAAGACCTCATCATGGCCTAGCTTGTATAAGTCTCCACCAATCAACATGTAAGGCACAATGCGTATAACTAACTATTTCCTTTCCAAAGTCTTCATTCCATCTAGCGCCACACCTATTTTAAGAAACACAACAATATCTTCCAAGTCAGAGGGCAAGTGCTATGATTTAAATAGTTGTGCATATGGCATTGTATCCTCAATGCTCTTCCCATCCTCCCCTGAGTCAATCCTTGATAAATGGTCAGGTCCCAAATTACTCTTACCTGGTTTCACAACAACCATAAAATCAAACTCTTGAAACAACAAGACCCACTTGCATATGTGCCCTTGTAAAACGGGCTTGTTTACCAAGTAATTCAATGCCATATGGTCCATGTAAAATATAAAAGGTGTTTCCAGAAGATACTACCTAAACTTGTGTTGCGCGTAGATCATTGAAAACACCTCACACTTAGTAGAAGTATAGTTCTACTCTGTTGGGGTTAACCTTCTACTTATGAAACAAAGAGGGTGGTAAACAGTTCCCTCACTCGAATGTGCCAACACTGCTCTAATTTCCATCCTTGAAGAATCAACATGCACATGAAATGGTTTATCCTAAGAAGGAAAGCATAATATGGGTGCAATAATAAGTCTATTCTTAAATGTATTAAATGCCATCTACTGTGTCTCCCCCCAATGAAATGTACTTCTTTTCTTCAACAAATTTTCCAATGGCATGGTGATCTTGGCATACCCCTTAATAAACTTCCGGTAATACCCCGTATGCCCAAGGAATCCACGTAGCGTGCTCTGGCTGGTAGGTTCCCCCAATCCCATAATAACAAAAAATTTGGCAGGATCCACCAGCAAGACTTCCTTACATATGATATGCCCCAACAAGGTTCCAAATGGAGTAGCGAAAACACATTTCTTAATGTTGAGGGATATCCTCAACTATCGACATCTTTCAAATATCGGCCTCAGATTGTCACAATGGTCCCTCACTAATCCATATACCATCTAGTCATCCAGGTAGACTTGTAGAAACTTATGGATGAAGTCCTAAAACACATGAACCATAATGCACAAAAACACTACAAGCACATTCTTTAGTCCAGAAGACATCATCGTGTAGAAAAAACTTACCCATTTAGTAGTGAAAGTTGTATTTTCTTGGTCCTCCTTTGCAATTATAACCTAATCATATCATGAGAATCCATCTATGAAGGAATATATTTCTGGCCCAACTACTCCTTCTAGGATCTCCTCCGTGAAGGGGGTTCGAAAAGGGTCAATGACACATATCACATTCAAATCTTGGTAAACAATGCAAATCCTTATCCTTCCATCCTTCTTAATGATGATGACCATTGGAATTATCCATTTTGATTCTTCAATAGCCTCAATGATGGTTGATGCGATCATCTTGTCAATCTTCTCCTTGAATTTGAAAAAAAAAATCAGATTCATTTGATAAGGTCTCTTCCTAATTGGGTGTGCTCCCTCCTTTAGTTTGATCCACATCTCCCCTAAAGAGTGGTGAACTCCCTTAAGCTCATGGTACCCACTTGGAAACAAATCTTGAAATTCACACAACAAATCAATGATCTTCGAAACCTCCTTTTTTGTCCAGTAATCTTCAATAGTAGCCTCCTTAGGCTATGCTTTCGAACCATTGTTAACATTCTTGGTTTTCAGGGGTTTATGGTAGGTGCGTGCTTTCTCATCAGTACTATCCATAACCTCCCACATACTCATAGTATGGTTAACATGCAAGTTTTCCACCTCTTTACCATCGATCACACAGACCAACTTCCCTTTCTTTTTTTCTATGCATACGTGCTCAAGTTGTATTTCCTCTGGCTCTTCCTCAGTGAAGCATGCTTCCAAGTCAGGTTCACCTAATAATTCCAGTATTCTATCCTCCACCATGACACTATCTCCCATCGTTAGGTGCTTAACAACTTGTAACACCTCATCTACCAATGGCTTAGTACTCTAATATTTGAAAGCTTGAAGGATATCAACCCTCAACTCCTGTGAGTTTCCTTTCAGATGACACATCTCTAAGTGAGTCTACCATACACACGCGCAACCTTGTAAGGTGGAGTAAATCTTATGCACCCATAAAGAAGTCAGAAAGGCTTATGCGCCTTCCATCCAGGCATTCTCACATGCTTGGACATGAAATGAGGTATGTTCCTTCCCGTGATAATATTGTATGATAGTAGGTGCATTTCTCTGGAAAAACCTAACAGAGACCATGATTCTCACTTCGCACCACTCTAGAAGGTTGTCACAATGGGTCTCCCAAAAATACGCCGTGGTCCCGAGCAAGGTATAACTAAGCATCCTTCTCCTTTCAATCTCACGTCTCCACTGGGTCTCCATTTCTCATAGGAAAACATCAGGGTCATCTCCCCTAGTATAACTTGGCAACTTCTTTCCTCCTAGGCACCTGACTGAGTGCACCTTTGTTACTCTCATCACAGAGCCTCTTAACTGACTTCTGACTAACTCATATGTCCTGTGCACCCAATTTTCACATGCTACACTAGTGGTATCACTTATATATTGAGCATCTTCACATTGAATAATCCCTTTTGTTGGATGTAACTTCAGGGTCTCTGATAGTGCACACATATATTTTGTCTATATCTCCTTCTCCCAAGGGTTCAATATAGGGCGTTGAATTTCCATTTGTCAACAAGATGATAACATGTTCCTCCTTATTCTCAAAACTTATATACCCCTTATTGAAACATAATTCAACATTGTTCTTATATTACCAAGTAACACTGAAAAGTTTTCTACCTCAGCAAGTGCCAAGACTTCGAAGTCTCTAGTGAATTTCACCCCTTGGATAGTGATAACAACATCCTTAAAAAAATGGGAATTTCCTTCATCTTGTTTGCCATATACAATGCATTTAAATATGGCTATAATGGGGGCCTTCCCATTTGATTCCACACATCCAAGTTAAGAATGTTAACTTCGACACCCGTGTCAATTAGGATATTTCTCAGGAGCCATCCATCAACCAAAACATTTAGGGTAATTTATTTATCATAGCCAATGTTGTGAGGAGGTATATTAACATGTAAAACCTACCTTTTGCGCTCTGCTCTAACACTTGCTACTTTCTCTCTTAACCACTCTCCTAGTAAGGGGATGATATTTTGTTGCATCAACATCTTGTATACCTCCTTGACATCATCCATATCCTTCTGTGGGGCCTCAACACTCTTCTTTTGCTCCAGTTTCCACGAATGATACTTCAGCCACTGGATCTCTCCTTGTAGGCTCCAAATCACATCCATGGTCCCATGATAAACTTCCTTTTGATGAGCGGGATCCAGATACTTCCCATGCATCACCTCTTCTCTTATGACTAGTGGTCTCTGCTTTGGTATTTCCCTAGTACGTGCAACCTCAACTTGTGTTGTCACCAGTACAGGTTCTAATTCTGACTCGTGTGCCACCGTTTGCATCCACAATAAGTTTTCTTTCTTCACGCTTACCATCATGATGCCCTTGTCTTTCCATTGTTATTGGCTCATGTGTTCAAATAATTTCAGGTACTCCTCATACTTGTGCTTCTTCCCACACCAAGAACACTGTAACAGGTCAAGGAATTCGTGCTTGTAATGCTATGTGGAACCACAATTATAACAAGTTCCATGAGGGAGTTCATTTCTTCCACCTCTGCGATTTACATGACATCTAAATAGTCTACAAAAGCCTCTTCCATGAGCTCCTCCATCCACGCGACATTCATAGTGATGACCATCATCCTTGGAATTGTTTTCAATACTGGTCTGACACACACCAATATCAATGGAATCATGTATCTGTTCAATCAATCTACAATCCTTGGTGTCTTGATTAGTAGAGGTTTAAATCTTGTAATAGCAAGACAAATTCTTACGGATCCCACGCTGCAATAGTAGACACCTAATTACATCATGATCTCCGTGGAAAATATCACAGTCTACCATGATGGTGTGTAGCAATCTCTTAGGATGAATGTCTTTTGTATGCCCCTCTACCTCACAATTTGTGCACCATAGGCCACTGCAAGTCTCATGTGTTGAGTTCATAGATAACTTCTCCATCTGATTTTCAATGGAAACAATATGAGCTTCAAGAAAATGACTAACATTGTTATCCATGTTTCCCATAGCCTCAGGGAATATGGCAGCCTCCAAGGCCTTGTGCAGGTCTGTGAAAGTCTTCTATGACAATGCTCTCTTAAATGGTGTTATTAACCCTCCAACAAACCATTGAGCATCCTGAGAAGGATGAATATCCTAATACACTTTTGACAAGAGAGTTTTAAAGCATGCATCATACTCCCACACACTCTCTGTCATACCTTGTTGAATCTCCTTCAACATGTTAATGCTCTTCTATTCAAACTTAGAAATATGGAATTCAGCTAAGAAGGCATTACGCAGTGTAATATAATCTACTAGTGTGTACTAAGGATCATAATTATGGTACCAACTATGTGCACACCCTTGCAATGTCATTGCAAACTGACTTGCCTTCTATTCTGGGTTAGTGATCCCCTTCATGTGCCATAGAAAATTACATTTGTGTACATGCTCTGTAGCATCATCAACACCTTTGTAATCTCGTAGATGCAATGACATTTCAAAGAACACTTGCTGAGGTGGTTGAGGCTCTTTTCCACCTAATCAAGAACCTGGATTCCCCCCAGTGTTGCCTCCACCACTAGATCCACCAATGCATGTTCCTCTTGACCCACTAGATCCTCCAAATCCACTAGGTCTATTAGGTCCACTAGTTTCTACTCCACTTGACCTAACAGATCCACCTCCCATAGCTAGTAAAGGTCCTAAAGTGGTTGTGCCTTGTGTTCCCACTGTCGTGCTAAACTACGCGCCAACAATTTGTGATATTACACCACTACCAGATGTGTGTCCTATGCCGCTTCCAGATGTGATACCCAAGCTTTGTGTACCTATACTTTGTCCAAATGTTGTACCAGACAATATACCTCCGAACAGAGGAAATGATTGTGCAGCCATGGATGTACCAAATGAAAAATTATACCTCCTAGGTGCTGATCGGTTACTTCCACCAATACCAACTGGGTTCGTAATACTTATCTCTAGATTTTGAAAGCTAAATGTGAAGGGTTGGTCACTAGGTGGATTCAAATGTGCGTCAATGACTCTCCTCTCTCCAAGTGATGAGATTTCATCGGAAGCTAAGGGGGTTTTTCTCCCACGCTTGCTAAGATGGGGTAACACAGGCTGCTCAGGTTCCATTTCCTCGGCATGAACCTCAATTACTTCCCGCAATGTCTACCTTTATAGTTTTATCACTCCTAAAACTTCATGTTGTCCATCTAAATCCCTTTCAAGAGCTTCATTGTAATTGAGCCATCTCTCTTCCCTCTCCTTTTCAGCTGCAAGGTCCGCCATCTTCCTCCACTCTTACTTCCTCACCCAATTCTCAGAAGAAGCTCAGCCGGCCATAGGAAATTCTTCCAAATTAAGTGTAATGATCAGGATATTTATAACTAAAGGGATAACACACACAAAATATCCTCTTGGCTCCCTCAAGAACTCAAACTCAACAACCTCTGGATAAGAATACATAGAAATCACGTACTCCAAGGTGTAACTTGTCAACACTCTACTCCACCAGTGATCAACAACATGTGTCCAAGTCAGATCAACATCATACAGTCTCTGATACTCATCTTGGGTTCATACGCAAGGTCTATAGTACTAACTTGATCTAGGATCATACACTGAAAGCCTATCATATAACTCCACTAGAAAACAACAAAAAGGGTCTCATACACTTCATGATACAGATGTTTTTCTACCCATTTACGTGCATCAAACTCAAGTCCAATATTAAATATCTGAGAAAACTCATCCTTTGTGCTTTTAAGCCATGCTTAAACACTTTCCAAGGTGAAGCACTCCATCATCATGCACCATTCTCACAAAAAATTCAAAAAGAGGTCCCGACAATGGAACCAAGATGTAGTCTCTATTTACCGATTTCTTTAACAACCAACCCTAAATGCGCCGACATATCATCCAGATTTGTCTAAAAGCTCACCTGAGGCATGTGCAGGCACCGAGCCACTCCTTTATGTGAGATTTGTGATAATGATCACCCTTAGTAAGGGAGTGCTTGCATAAACATGGAATGAACATACCCATTTTGGGAATTAGGATAAAGAACTATTCCTAGTCTAATGCATCAGAGCATGGTATAACATGATCAACTAAATGAAAGTAGAATTAAACCATGGACAATATCAAGAAAAATACTAACATGTACATGAACATAAGAGAATTGTATAGATCAAGATCCATCACATGAGTGCTTTAGAAACTCTTCACTATATTCATTAATCAAATACAATATGCAAGATTACATCAAAAAGGGTTCCATCTCTGGGAACGTTCATAATACTGGAGATTTTATACATTACAGAGCTCACCATTACACATTACACAATACCTCTATATTTTTATTTCTCTCCTCCTCACATATATCTACCCACATACTAACTTATCTCCTTCTTTTAACCCTACTAAAAAACCATCCATATCAATAACAATAAGGAATCTTCTCTTAACCGCTCACCATTACCTGCGAAAGCCTAAAGGAATCCTCTCATGATTTATCTACCACTACCCAAGAATATGTTTGATGTCTTCATGCATTTCCCTCAATTGATTTCCTTTAGCATGTATGTGCTAGCTAATCCTTAACAACCTCGACTCCTTATCCTTTCATGATAACCGTATTGATGCCTTGAAATATCCTTTCCTTGAGCCGTAAGTCTCCATAGCTTATCCACATTTGTATCTGGTCACTTTTCTGCTCACTCCCTAGGCATGTCTTTTCCTATTTTCCAAAACTCACTAAGTCACAAATCCATCCTTCCTAGGCGTGAGCCTTCGTTCCTCTCCAAGAACTACTTCTTCATGTGCTTTCATGCCCTACTTCCGTGTGTTGCAGGGCTTCATGCCTTAGGTACTTAGTTATTTTAGGGGTCCAACATTAGCCGATGATGAAATCTTATTCCAAATTTCATACTTGAATGTTGAGGGTCCACTTCTTAAATGAACCTCACATCATCTATGCTTCACACTTAATTCTTCACAATACATATTTTCTAGCATCTACTCTCAATCGTACACAGTAAATTTATTTCCCAATGACACACTCTAGTTTTATGGCTCATACTTGATTGTTGAGGTGGAATTCCTAAATGATCCTTATCTCACACACATATGCTGGGGGGAAACGTGGCCCCTCCTCTCTTCACACCTTGCACACTATCACATCCATACAACATTTGCATATCTTGGTTATACTTACTATTATTAGTTTATACTATTTATATGTTACACTTTGTTTCCTATGCTAGCTCGATACTTAGTATGCCATTATATTTTTCTCTACACACATGCATGTTCACTTAGTCTCTTGAGGTGAATAGAGGAATTTTACAAATTTTGACACGGTGCATGATGTTTGACACTGCTCTTTACTTGTCCTAGTGAGGCTCTTAGGGGCATTTACCTTTACTATTGTCATACTCTACAAATTACAGGTCCTATAGTTGCAATATTTACTTCTTCTTACTATCACTTTACTTTTCGTTGATCTATATACATGTTTTGACATATTACTTGTCTTTATAACATGCTAATGGGTGCTTCATGTGTAACATTTTATTTTCAATATCTATACTTGCTTGTTATTGTTTACTATTGTTTGTGGGCTATGCCCTATGTCTTGTTTGATCATTATATGCTTTTTTCCACTTTGGCCTTGATTGTCTTGTGACATTATGAGAGATTACCCATGTATGCGACCCATTTTTTGCGGTACCTTTTGTTTTCATAGTAGCTTGTTGCATTGTCTTTTATTTCATGCTAGCTCATTTTCACTAACACTTGTTACTAGCCTATCTTGTTTGCATGTTCCTTGGTTTCTACCATGTACATCCCCTACCCCTTGCAAGTATCCACTTCAGATCAGTATCAAGTACTCTCGTTTGGGTCGCATGCTCCTACAGTTTTTGTATGCACCCCAAACGAGGGGTCATCTATTGGGTGAAAAAATCATCCCTACAATAACTCAAAGCTCCAGAACAACACAACACAATACGAAATTGGCACATAAACACAATTACAAAATGGTCCAGAATCAAACTTGGATCATAGATACAAAGAAAAAACTACCACCCAGTCCAGATAGTAGTGGTGGGCACTTGTGTCCCCTGGACGCTTGTGTTTTGAGGGAAAAGAATTCAATTTATCAGTTTAACACAATCTCCAACAATTTACAATACAATTATTCAGTAGCAACCACTTGCCTCCAGTTACAGAATGTATTCTTCCAGTTATAATCAGTTACAATAGGAAAAACAAGTTAGAAATTAGGGATGTACCATCTACAATGGTACTTATTGGGAAGTGTCACGAAAGGAGAGAAAAACTAGACCTATTTCCCCAATGCTCTTCTCTTGATGTGAGATCGCCCAAAAAACACACTCTTGACACAAGATCACACACAAAAATTGATCTTGGCATTAGATCACCCAAAAACATCACCCTTCAACAACAAGACACTAAAATTTAACAACATCTCCAAAGAAAACATGATAAATTTCTATCCTTTACTCTCTCATACATTAGGTGCACACTTTCCTTTTACTTTTACACACTTGTTATTTACTTATTCATACATTACTCTGATTTTTCACATACGGAACTTTGACTACTTTCTCACTCCTCTTTTACAAGTTTTTCCTTAATACACAACAAGAAGCAACTCACATCAGTAAGCACAAAATCCAACAACAAACTACTACACATACACTTCACCCCTAAGGTCTACTTCCATTTCCTAGTCTCCATGCTTCATATTTCAATCACTTCACGCTTCACTTGTTCGCTCATCATGTTATCAAAACCACTCTTCTCTACACTATTACAAGGTACACATCTTCTATTTACTTTATGTTATTGAGTATTCACTCAACAAAATAAAGTGGGGGGAAATCTAGACAAAAAATCTATGCACTTGGGTACATTTCTAGGTCCTAAAGCTTACTAATATATACATGATTCCTAAGTAAGAAAACTAGTGGTTAAAAACTCCTTTTGGCCTTTTTTCTTTATCTCTTGCATTCTTTTTGGTCTTACAACCTTATCGGTACTTAACGGATTTATATTTTATGTCCTCGTACACTAGTGCCTAGTTAGGATAGAAACACCCACATACTCCTGTCCCTCCTAGGTGCTCCTAATCCTCTCTATCATTTTCTCACCCTTTTGGGTCTCTTTTACTTTTTGGGCATCTTTTAGTACTTTGGGTTAGCCTTTTTGTTGTCAATTACAAAATTCAAAGAAGGGAATCATATATTGACTTAGTTACTTCTTATAAATCAAGGGCCAAGCACTAAGCATTATCTATTATCACCTAATCTTTCATCAAAGGCACAAGAGCATTTCAACGACATACATATAACACATCCATATAAGGGACAATGGTTGCATCACTCTGCATACACAACATAGGAGGGGGAGTTCATTTTATTCCATCTCACACATATGCATACATAGAGAAATCTAGATTTACCCCACTATCGTAGTGCAACTTGCACAAGGGAATCATTACACACACACACACACACACATATAACTACATGGAGTCTAAGATGTAGTGTGACACTCGGTAGTAAGATCACTCTTTGGGTGACTGTCAGGGTTAATCCAACTCCCCATTATGAATCTTATTTATTAGGTTTGATGTGGTTTTGGTCATGTCCAGCTAGCTATCTATTTTGTGGGTTACATGTATGACCAACGACACTGGAAAAAAAACCACAACGATTGAAGATGATCAACAACGAATCTCTTCCAGCCTAGAGAAGATAAAAACTTGTGCATCTGAGTGGAATATAGCACCCAGACCAGTCACTAGCACCCAAGAGCTCATGTCCTCTCATGGGTGCTTCTTTCATGTGTGATTATGAGTCATAGAACCCTCAGTGAGCATTGAAGACACTCTTCCAAGTCTGTTTCAACACTTTCCCAACTCAGATCACTTCCAGATCACTCGGAAATCAACTAAGTCACCTCTCTCTTTCTTAGTGTTTCATATTGTATATGTTTATTTCTTGCCTCTTATTGTATTTTATCACTTGTATATTATCAGTTACAGTAGTTAGTCTGAAATAAAAATATAATTCAATTTAAATTAAATCAAATTTATAAATTGAAGTGATATTGGCTGATGGCCATTTTTCAACACAACCCTTCTTTTGAAAAATTGAACAAAATATCAAACTTTAATTTTTTCAAATGATTAATAAGTTTTGAATTTATTTTTATAAATAAAATTTCAACTTCCCCTTTCTGACGTGTTTGAAACTCTCAGACGGGCTATGACTGGTACAATTATGAACATTGTTACTAATTAAGTACTAAATGTTACAATGTAACAAGATAATTATTATCAACATACATATGAGGGTTTGTAGAGTCATTAAACAATTTCAAGATGCATTGAAGGGGATGTCTGACATCAATAGTGAGGTGCGTAAGGTTTATGGAAATTTCAAAGCAATTTGAAAATGCACCAAAGAGGCATATTTGACTTTGGTAGCAAGGTAATAAACATACATATCTCACAACCAATCAACCATTATGTTAGTAAGAGGGATACCTCCAATAAAACTTCCCCCTATTGACATAAGGATCATAATATATTATTATGGACTAGGGATCCAAGCTAGGCATGTTTGATTTTTTGAATAAATGCATAATTTTAGAGTCATAGAAGTAATTCCAATGCACATTGATTCCGCAACATCACACATGTCCGTCATTTCCGGCTATGGTGACATATTGTATTAGTGAGAGGGCCACCTCGATTACAACATCACTCCGATTAGCATACATATCATGATAAGCTATGACCATGAATAAATATTTGTGACACCAATTGTCCCCTGCCAATAAGGAACTTACAATGAAATTTATTAAATTATTAATATTTATATTTAAACACACATAAACAAATATCAATTCTTGTCAATGTTAAGCATGTGTTGAAGTTGTGGCCACAAAGTCTCTCTCACACTGGACATATCGAACGAACAATCTAAAAAGTCCTGAAATATGATATGGCAGGGACATTAATAAATTTGATACCAATAAGATACATCCTCAAGAAAATTCATTCCCAGTTGTTGTGGATGGACATGCATGAGTAATTTACTCTGGATAACTTACCTCATACCTTTTATTTACTAAAATGGACATGCATAAAATTCATTCCCAGTTGTTGTGGATGGACATGCATGAGTAATTTACTCTGGATAACTTACCTCATACCTTTTATTTACTATGGACATGCATGAGCATCTTTTGAGAGGAAAATTTCTCTCAACTAATATATTATATGGAGGAATTGTTTTTGCAAGTTATTTAAATGAGCAATTGCATCCGTCATAGTGTAATAGAGGCATCGAGAGGGAGGTTTAGAAGACGTTAAAGGATTAAAAATAAAATATTTTAGGCGAATAAGGGTGATGAAGAAGGGGGTGTATAGAGAAAAATTCTTGTGGTGGGGAATTGAATAGATGAAACATGGGCAATATTATTATTTTTTCTGACAAGTCACATATGGATGATATGTTATTTTTTATTATCTCTCAAGGGAGGAAGGGGGTATAGTGATTTAGGAAATAAAAACTAGAGATATATTTGAAAGTAATCCCTTATCGTTCAACACTACCAATGTCAATGATTATTTTTTGTAATGTCAGCCATGCTAATTTATAAAGACCTATTTTTTAATGGATTTGTAATTTTAGGGATTACAGAAATGACATTATTATGTGTTTTAATAATATAAGTGTTGAACTCATAAAGAAACAATAAACATAACAAAAAAATATGGGAATAAATGATGACACATATTTTAAGGGTCACATCAAATTCGAAAACTTTAAATATTATGAATAAAATATACATCAAATACATTGGAACAAATGTGAGATTAATTCCCAAGACACAATAAATAAAAAATAATGCTAATTAACCTTTGATTGACACACTTATGAGGTGGAACAATATGAAGTGGAGATGCCACATGTTGACCATCGTAGTGGTGCCTACAGGAACAAAAAAATTCCAAAAACCACATCGGTGGTGCTTTTAATTTCTTGCATTGCACCTCATGACAAGACCAATCAATGAATTAAACATTCCCTTCTTGTGGTAGTCCACCAATCCATTTTTTGTGAATAGATGCAGAGAGTAGTGAAAATGGATGATTTAGTATCCTGAAAGAAAATAATCTATTTAACATATGAGGGTCTCCAAGTCATTGAAATCGGCCTCTGTGTTTCGCATATTAGCATGTGTTACAAGAAAGAAACATGTGTTGGGTCACTTCCTTGCGAAAAAACCTCACAATAGAAAAACATTGTATATTATGACACATATTGTAAGTGTTACAACAAATTTGACAACTTTAAATATTATTAATAAAATATACACTACTACAAGTAGTAGGAATAACATCATGAATTTTGTCGATTTCACATCATTTTTTGTGTGTGTTTGATTCTCGATTTACAACACAAACATGGCACAAATGTGGCACTTAAGTTGCACCACATTTGTGCCACCAACATGAAAAAGGTAACTCACGTTTCTTGTTTCCATTTAATATTAAATTATGTCTCATCTCTTCTTGTCCTTATTATAAAATTCCCCCAATAAGAAATTAGAGCATCACTAAGCACATAATAAGAAATTAGGGTTTATGGCAATCTATTTTTCTCTAGTTATCATACACTTTGCATTGTTTGGAGGTGGAGGGTTTTTTTTGGACAATAAGGTGATTTTTTTTATTTTGACATGATTTCTTAAAGAAGATATTTTTTTCTTGAGAATTACAAATTTGTTCTTCCAAAATCTTTTTCTAGATTGTGCCTAAAATTTTGAAGTTATTGAATTTTGTTTATAAAAAATGATTTCTTTGGGTTCTTGAGTATGAAATTGGTGATCTTTTGGAAAAATATGCAAACAATAGGAAATGTTAGGCACTTATACTTGCATACATAACATGTTGTAACCAAACAATATTTACAAATCCTGAAGATAGAGTTTCGTGTTCTCTCATCATTCTTGACAACTATCTTTACAATTTTTCATAATTTCACATATGCATTTAATATTAAATTATGGAACATCCATTTTTTCATAATTTTAAAAGTCCACAATACAAAATTAAATCATCTTTAAATACATAAGTAGAAATAAGGATTTGTAACAAATTCAATTTTGCTCTTGCTATCACAATTCACATTTTTGTGTAAACCTACAATTGTTTGAACAAGTGGTTTACTATTTTGCAGATACTATGTCATAATCTAGAAGATATACATCATATCCTATGTAGAGGTATACTTCGGTATATCTAAGTTCTTCATCTGTATTGAGATCTACTTCCTAAGAACACAAATCTTCATCAACGTGTATAGATGTTACGTATGAGTTGGTAAGTAATCATGATTTTGCATAGAAAATTTTAATTTTGTATTGATATAAGTTATTTTTGGTTCTAGTTATTTTAATTTTATGTTAATATAAGTTATTTTATTTTAAATTTATATATAGGGAGAGTCTGTTGGTGTGAGGGGGTATTATTTACCTTCTATTTATTTAATTACCCTCACCCAAGGTAGTCATCTCACTTAGGTGAGTCATAGGTCTTATATGAGTCATTAGGGAGTTATATGATGTATGATCAATTTGATCATAGAATATGTCATATGCGTCACTATGTTAGATGTCATATGAGAGTTACATTCCATTCTTGGATTATAACTCCCCTCTCCCATTTCGGGGGATGACAAGTCCAGACATGGGAGTTAAAAAACACTCCTTTTATATACTTTTCATTTTAGTCTATGAACATGAGTAGACCATTTTTTATATACAAAAGTTCCTTGAGATATTGTTCTTGCTGATTACTTTGAGTTCTTCAAATTTTCATTTAGATTTCAACTCCATCAATGTGCACACATTCTATATGATCTCCATTCCCTCTTTCATGGTATCCGAGCTCAGATCTCAGTAATAGTGTCACTCACTTCATCATTGTTGATTACTCTTGATTTCATGATTTTATTAACTCTTTGCACAAGTTTTAATATGTATTATTTTTGTGCAATATTGTTGTTATTTGGTTAATCTTGTGTATGTGGAAGTTTGTTTGGTTTTTGGGTTTCTTATGTGTGTAAGAACATGGGTTTTGCAGCTAAATTTGGATAGTTACAATTAAATTTGGAGATGTTCAAGGTGCAGTCCTCGAGCCTCCAACTAGGTTATATTGACCCTAGCTTTGCAACTGATCTCCTTGACTTACTATCGAGATATTCTCTTTGTTGTGCACACTCAGATCTATCTTTTCTCACTGATTCGTGCTCTCCTTCTGACTTGGCCATTGCATAGTGACTCAGATGATCCTCGCTTCCTACATTCCCTAGCCAACTTGGCCCCCTAACTCATTTGACCCTGCCTTGGCTCCCCTACATGGACCTCTCCCATATTTCTCACTGTGAATGGTATTTTTCACCATTCTCGCAGCTCAAAATTCCTTACTAACTCATCCCACTCACATTGTATCAAACCCTAACTTGTCATTCTACATTTTCTCTCGTCCCTGCTGAGCCCATCATCTGCTCCAAATCTCAAACATTGGATATGTGTAACTTGCTCGATCCATTACACTGCCTTAGATTTACATCAAGCCATTTGCACCGCAACTCGATGAATGACCTATCCGAGTCACTGACTCCACTCAATCTCACCATGTTCTCTATTCCACTAGCTCACCATTGTACCTTTACCAACCAACCAAGTCATCTCACTGAGTCAACTTAGATTCCCACACAGAATCAATTTTTAGCTTGTCTTTTCGAGTCAGCTCGCAAGTTGATCCTCCTACTTGGTACCTTTCTTGACCCTCTTACACTTAGATCTTTGATTTTACACTTAGTTTTTTTTTTCTTTTTAAAAATAAACCAGCCTAAAATTTAAATCTAGTGCTAAATTAGAATCTAGGGCACATTTATTGGTTTTGGGTACTTTTTGGAGTATTTTCTCCTTTGTGTAACCAAGAAAACCTTTGTAGCCACCTTCCTTTGCTTATGGGTTATTGAGTGCATCCACCACAACCTTACTATAAGGAATCTTATTTTTACAATGTGAGATGCTTTTTTTCACTTAGGGATTAGTTTATTTCCCATTTTCATCATTTTTTCTTGTTACGATGTCGCTTCATTTTATGCACATTAAAACTTATTGTGGTCTCCACTCTTATGTAGATTAATCTAATTTAAAGGTGAGTGGCCAACTGTTTCACACCATAAGGACACACCAGATTGTAATCAACACACTAATTGTAAAGTGCTGCAAACATGGGGTAAAACTATTATTTTGGGGTGTGTTTGTTTCCTTTGTTTTCTGCATTTGTTTTCATCTTCCTTACGATGGGTGCTGCTAATGTTCCTTTGCTCATTCTATTTAATTTTCATGAATGGAAATCCAAAATGATAATTACACTTAGATCCATGCATAGAGTTTTCACTAGTCATGTTCACTTTAGAACACATGGAAGATCACGAACATAACAAGGGTTAGCCGCAACACTTCCAAAAAATAAATGTAGATCAAGATGAAGAGGTATTCACACTCTTTTTACTTGATACTTTGGGGGATGAGGATGAAGATAAATTTCAAGGAAGTTTTCCATTCTCATCAAAGACCATGTTTTATTTCAAATTAATCACATGGTCCACTTTTGTAAGAAAGGGAAGCTACTTCTACCAACCTATCTCAAGTTTTTTTTAGCTTCCCTCACCTTAGATTAGAGTAGGTTAGAGTAGGCTGTTTATTGAAAAACAAGTGCTTGTGCACACTCTGCATGTTTCCTATTGGAACATGTATGATTTTTCATGTTTGTAAATAGTTTTAGTGGCCCTTGTTATTGTTGTACAATCCAATTCAGATCATTTTCCATGGTGAATATCAGAAGGGTTTAGGGTAGTTTTCAAGATTCATTCAAATCTTCAAGTGATCAAATTAAAATTAGGGGATGCGTTATGAAATTTAAGGGACATAATCGAATGTTTGAGATCAGTTTTATTTAATGTTAGGCTTGACTCCATGCCCAATGGATGCTTTAAGGATACTAGTCTACATCATCTAACATGCAGATGTTCCCCAAGAGGTCGTCAAAATGTTGTCAAATAAACACTCATGTTTTCTTGGACAACTTGATTTGAAAATGAGGGATTTTCTCATCTTCCTCTTCTTCCTCTTTTACTCAACTCCCTCTTTTTCTCATCTTTCTCATTTTCTCATCTTCCCCTTTTTACGTGGATCCTTAAAATTCATGGGTTCTTATTTTTCCATGGATCCCTATTTCTTGTGGGTTCCTCTTTTTCTGAAGACCCTTGTTTTCCACTGATTACTTATTTTTTGCAGATCCATGTTTTCCGTGGGTTCTTCTTTTAAGTGGATCCCTATTTTCTGTGGGTTCCTTCTTTTCCACAGATCCTTATTTTCCATGGATTTATTCTTTTCCACAAATCCTTATTTTCCATGCATACATGTTTTCCACAGGTTCCTTTGTTTCTACGGATCCTTATTTTCCGCGGATTCCTTCTTTTCTGCAGATCCATTTTTTTATATGTTCCTTCTTTTTCATGGGTCCTTAAAACCCGCAGATTCCTTAAATTTATCATATCAAAAAGGGATACTTTAAGACCCAATGGGGAGTTGACACATCAGAAGACACAACCTTGAGGTTAAATTTGATGGCCCCTTGGCCGTCAACTGTGTGGATGACATGGGAAACTTCAATGGATCATAAATATTGATCCACAATACCAAATAAGACAAAATGTATACCACCAGAAAGGTCTTGGAGAGTAATAAATGATGGGAGAAAATTTGGATCATGAAAATGTACTTTACTAAGTTGTAATTGGGAAAAATGATCCCATGGTTTTTTTTGGTATGAGCTTTGCAAAAAAATGATAGCACCCATGTTGGGCATGCAATATTTAATGTTGATTAGTCCTAGGTTATTAAAGCAGTGACTGGAATCCTTAATTTCATATTTCCTCTCTCCTCTATTCTTCTTCCATATATACAACTCATTTGTATTGTTATGCAATCCTTCTCCATTTTTTACAAAGGCACCATGCCAAAATGATGTCCAAAACAAAATATGAGTTACAGACCTATGTTTTGGAGCTTGCAATTCTCTCAATTCCTCCCAAATAGATATAACAGACTGTGTATACTCTGAAGTAATTAAATTTGGACATTTTCACTCTTCTCTTACCTTTTCTTGCATTTGGTTTCCTCTTACCTCTTTGTTATTTCATTTTATGTTGTACATGAGTTATATTTACTGGTTTCCCTTTTATTTGTGTTTGCAATGCATGGATTGAGATAGATTTTCTTATTTTGCACCTGTGGCACACTTGTCTTCCCTATCCTACCTTCATTTCTTTGTCATTTCTCCCTCATGGATATTGATCCCACTTTTTTTGGTGTTATCACCTCTTTTCTAGCTTAAGATTTCATTTCCATACATCTCTCTCTCCCTGATCCCTTGGAATTACTTAGATTAGTCTTAGATATTTTTTCTTTCAGCTGTAAGAGTAGTTTTAACATTAGGAATAGGTAGAGGAACCAACCTTCTCTAGATATTTTCCTTGATTTGTAAGTCCCACACTTGGAGACATTCCCATGTTGGCTTAAAATTCTAATCTTCCACAATCATATCTAGGGTGAAATTTTGAGCAACAACAAGTTGTTCTCTCTTATTGTGTGGTCCTTTGGGAGATAGATGCATCAATGATTGCCCCTAACCAGTAAGTTCTCTGACTCACTTTGTCATTTTGTATAGATTAGTTCTTACATTCGATACATATTATATGTTAGCTTAGTATTTTATGTACATACTAGGTTAGCATATTGAATTTCAGTTCTTTACTTTATCTTACATGTTTTCCTTAGGTTAGCATAATTTTTGCATGCTTCGTTTATCTTTTATTACTCCCATAGTGCTAGTGTCTCCATAAAGTTACTTCTTTTTCTTCAACCTAAAGCCTTGGAAACCTTAGTTTTTCCTAGTGTAAGGGTTACTTCCGTTGGGGTATGTGATCATAGCGTTCCCTATACCCCCTTTAATTATATCCATTTGTGTGTCGGTCTTGGTGTGTCCTTTACTCGTTGCCTCAAATACCCTAGTTGAATGGATGATAAGAGTGCATGGTGTCTAGATACATTTTTTTCCATCATATATCCTTGGTGAACCTAAATTGAATCTTATTATGTCCCTTCTGATCAAGTACAACTCGTTAAAAGTGCACAATTTTGATTTTTGATCAAGAATTTCGCACTTGTTACCTGTCCAAGTTAATGTACCAAACTAAACACAAAAACCTTAAAAAACTCAAATGAAATCGATACCTGATGGACAAGATCCGAAGATGTAGACGGATAGGGAAGCCGATGTAGATAAGACGGGCGCACACGAGCGATCCTGCACAGTAGATCCAAGAAACCTGTGAGACACCGATGCTTGACAGAAAAAGACCACGTTAAAAGATATTTAGGTGGACTACCCGAGAAGCGGGTCTGGGAAGCGATAAGCTCCCTCGGCGGATGTCAGTCCACATTTTCAATTAAGTAAAGAAGCATACATGATAAAAGATGTACGTAAAGGACTAGATTTTCTGATCAAAGTAATAAACAGAATCTAAACAGTGGACAGAAAGCAACAGAAAATAGGAAACTGTGAAAACAATGCTGGATTTGTGTTACCTGAGTTCTTTTACCTATCTGCAGGATGATCGGCGTCGATTATGTAAAATCAGCGTCGACTGGTTCAGATCGGCGTCGACTGATATAGATCGGCATCGACTTGTTTTGATCGGCGTCGATCTCCGAGACAAACTGCAAGAAGGTTTGGGAAACAGAAAATGAAGGCAAGATCGTCAATGTCCGCTGGATCTACAGAAGCCGTAGAGATACTGGAAAGGCTCCACCTATGCTGGATGCAGGAACAGAGTCACCAGAAAATCAATGGAGACTCGCGATGTTGATGTGGTAAGAGCAGAGTAACGGTGCTCCTCTCAGGGATTGATTTGGATAGGATTCACTCTCACTTGATAGATAATGCTCAGACTTGATGCTCGAAACTCTCTCATTCTCTCTGTCTAACTCACTGTCTATCTCACCGTCTAACTGTCTCTCTCACAATCTGTGTCTAACCAGAACTGAGTTCTGGGCTTCTATTTGTAATCGGCACCGACCGAGATTAAATCGGGGCCGTTCTGAAAAATCAGCGTCGACCGAGTACCGGTCGGCGCCGATCATGGAACAGACTCCCGAAATGGCCAAAAGGAGTGATTTCTGGAAAGATGAGAGTGATCCCTCCACCTCAAATACAGGAAATATCCCACTGCTTGGTTTGGGAGGAGGAGAAATAGGGGGGATATATGGATAGAATAGATATGGGGTAGATAAGTGGTTAGGATACATGTAAAAAGGTGTAATTAAATAGTTAATATTTAATTACTCACGGGTAAAACATAATGGGGTGAATTAAACTTAGGATAGGTGTTTAAATCACAAATTGAATAATACCCCAAGGGGGCAGTGGTAATGCAAACGTGCCCCAGGTTACCCGAGAGGGTAAACGAATGTGAGGGACACGAAATTGGGTAACCAATTTTAGGTGTCTACATTTTGCCCCTTTTTGTTGAGTAACTTGCGATAAGCAAAGTTGCAAGACAAAAACAAGGAGGTGGAAGAAAGGAAGAAAAAGTGATGATGTGATCCCCCTCAAACTAGGGATGGGATGGGTGATAGAACAAACGATCCCAAGTTTGAAAAAGGTAGATGAAAACGTAGGATGCCCCAGCTAGATGTCTGGAGTAGATCCGATCATTAATAACGCCCAAAAATAAATAAAGAGGCAGCAACCTAAGGAACTCACATTGGTAGGGCAGACTAGACGGTCTCCTCATGAGACGACGTTAGTACCTACAGACCCATGAGTGTAAGGAGGGCTGCAAAATAGTCAGCACCTAAAGAGAGACACATTGGTAGGGACAACCAGACGGTCTGCAAAGTAGACGACATTAGTGCCTACAGACCCATTAACTCTAAGCTGCCAAAAAGTGTGAGTGCCCCATGCAAAGGGAACACACTCGAAATGGATGATAATATCGAAAAAGTATGTGCCAAAAGGAAACACTCAGGGCAGAATAACGACCAGATAAATAAGCCAAGCATCAACACTATGGCAAGAAGATTAGGAGATGGAAGAAAGCGACGTGGAGAAGCAAATCAGCGTCGATCAGACTAATCAGCGCCGACTGAAACAATCAACGCCGACCACAAAAATCGGCACCGACTGTGCCCAGCACATATAAATATGCAAATGGAAAACATGAATGATTTATTTACACCGTGACGATTGATTTAGAGAGAGTCAAAAATTGGATTTGAGCACCATGGAAGCCTCTGGAAGTGGTCAGAAGCGGAGGAGGACACGACCTGGGGTAAGTGGTTCTTCCTGAACTCGTCATTATTTATTTATTTATTTATTTTTTTTATTATTTTTGCTTTTTGGTGGGAGGCCAGAGTGTTTTTGACACGCTCCCTGCCAATCGGCGTCGATTGAGAGAATCGACGCCGATTTAATGAAAGCGGTGCCGATTGAATTCAATCGACGTCGACTATGTATGATCGATGCCGATTGGAATTAATTGACGCCGATTGGACAGAATATGTGGATAAAAATGATAAAATGTGTTTTGGATGTTTGGATTTGGATAAATATGAAGCTAACATTGCTCTTGATGTCGTGGATGCAGGCACGAGAGGTATTACACATGAGGGATGTGATTCCTGAGCTACTGGAGACCATTCTCCCCGATGTCACTGACGCAGATTGGTGCCACTTAGAGTTAGCCGGGCTCGGGGGCTTTCGGTACTACAGACGAGTGCCGCGAGATGTAGAGTTGATGCGAGCACTAGTGCGACGATGGGATAGCCAGACTTGCACTTTTTGGTTCAGGACGGGTGAGATGACCATCACCCATGAGGACATATACAGGATCTTGAGGCTGCTGATCACTGGGGACCCGATAGAGATTACGCCACGAGAGCAGCAGCAGAGGGCCCTAGGTCGATTATATGGAGACAGGGTGGATGATTCAGAGATAGTGTCCGGGGCAGTGAGGATAGCCTCGCAGTATAGACAGGATGATCCCAGGAGTAAATGGATAGTGTTGATTCAGATGGAAATCTCCTACTTTGCTCTACCAGATTCGGGAGGTGGGAGATTCCCATTGTTATTACTAGATTGCGTTTGTGACATCCTGCAGTTTAGACAGGTGTTCGCATTTGCTGATGCCTTGATAGCTCAGATATATTATGAGTTATGGATGTATACCACTGGCCAGAGGATAGGCATTGATGTCAGTTTTGTGCTCCATTGCTGGGCATATGAGCACATAGCAGTGATCAGGCCATCTGGGCTTCCTTGGATGCCAGCAGCAGTGGGGGCTATTGATTACGGATTCCGGTGATGGCGGGCCGATATGGCCCTGGGAGATACAGGGAGATCCACAGATTGGTATACCGAGCGTTTCAGGATGCTGACACCAGAGCAGGTCATCTGGAGACCGTATCAGGTATTTCTGACATGGGCCAGTCAGGATGCTCACCTGGTGGGATTGAGACGGAGCAGGGTGGTTAGGGGCCGCAGGCCTGATATGTGGGAGCGCGTCCCGTTTATATGGGTATTGAGACAGTTCGGCCTAGTACAGACAGTGCTGACTACCTACAAGCCTTACAGGTGAGACAACAGAGAGACTGATTTTCCATTTTGATCCCAACAAGATCCATTGAGGGAGGCCCCACCCTCCACAGACAGTGATGATGATGCCGGAGTGGATGATGGTTATGCAGCATGGTATTCAACAGAGCTACCACAACACCTGCCAGCATCCATAGATGCTGATGAGGAGGATATGGCTACAGTGCTGGAGAGATTGGAGGGAGAGCATGCCACCCTGATGCATACACACCAGGCGGCTCTTGAGGAGATCAGAGATCTGACAAAGGAGAGGGATGCCCTGATATTGGAGAGAGACACCACTCGCCAGGAGTGAGATACAGTGATCCAGCAGAGGGATCACTACCATCGACATAGGGAGGCCCTCAGGGCCAAATATGGTGATACAGGTACCATGTCAGAGTCTGGGACACAGGGCACGACCATAGGAGGGCCACCACCAGCAGCACCAGTAGCGACACTATGAGCACCTGGTACCGTGAGCCTGAGTACATATCAGTCTCTCCTCGCTGAGGTGAGATACTACGAGGATGCCTTAGCACAACATGCCCCTGATGTGCCTCATTACGGGGTGAGGAGGAGATCAGCGACAGCCACAGCGAGCGGGGCATCGGAGGGAGGGAGCACCGAGAGAGACCGAGGTGGACGGAGGCCCCCAGCAGCAAGTGCGTCTAGCTTGATAGGTGGCGGCCAGGAGAGACAACCTAGTCTAGAGGAGGGTGGAGGAGATAGTGTCTTCCACCTATCAGATTTCATGATATAGAGACTGATGTATTTTTGTATCAATGTATTGATGTAGCCTCGATTGGAAGGCATTTTATAGATGGCTTGATTGAAAGCCACCCATTTTTTGTTGTACAGATACTCATGTATATATATAGATCCATCATTTCCTTTGTCATATGATTGTTCTCATGCTTTTAATTTTGATATACATGGATAGATGTAGCGTAATTATGATGGATATAGACATAGACCGATAGATGATGAATAGATGTGATTGGATAGACATAGATGTAGAGGATATAAATAGATGTGATTTGATGTGATTGATGTGTGGATTTAATTTGGATGAGAAATAGATATAGATAGATGTAATGTTACTTGGATGTACAAGTGTTTAGATGATGTGATGGATAGATGGGATTTGATAGTTTTGAGATGTTAATTGAATTTTGATGAAAATAGATAGATAGACCCACATGTGTTCATAATATATGCTATGATGTGTGTTTTGGACAAAGTAGATCGGATGAAATTAGATAAATGATAGAGTTTGATTAAATTAACATGTTAAATGTGAATTTAACCAGATGAAATAAGGGGAAATACTCTCTGCGAGAGCCAAGGACGTAATGAAACGACCTTGATTAGAAATAAAGGAAATACACCCAGATAAGAAAAAGAATGGTGAGCTGGGCTCCTAACCGACCATAAATAGAAACTTTGATAGGAAACCAAAAGATCATGCATACAAGGCCATATATGAGGTTAAAATAAACCTGACACTAACTAGCCGCAAACCAGATCTAGGAGGGAAACGGAAGGAGCAGTAAGTAGGTATCTTGTCAAAATTTACAAGGGACAAAATACATGTTCATACTGGGAAAATAGGATTCTCTATATGATCGACAAAAGGTCCTATATCTCAGCTTCATTATTTCTGGCAGAAAAAACAAACTGATCAATGCGGGAAGTTTGCTAGATATGGAAAGACTGATCAATACAGGAAGTCTTTCAGTGATGCTAAAAAGTGTATAAACTAACTGAAAGGCTGATCAATGCGAGAAGCCTTGGGAATTCCTTTGAGAAACAGCCATCCTTCAAGGGAGCGGTCTGTATTTTGAATTTTAATGATAGCCATCCTTCGAGGGCATGGTCTATATCTTTTGATTCATTTGATAATGCATGGATAGCTGTCCTTCAAGGGATCAGTCTATCTTTTAGGAATTTTGGATAGCATCTCTTCTTCTTCTTTTTTTTTTGTTTTTTTTTTGGAGCTTTTTGAAAGAAGCTGAGTTTAGACCTAGATAGATCAGATAGAGGGGAAGAAAACGTATAAAGAGCACGTACTCATGCCCCGAGTAGATCCGATTAAGATAAACACTTGGGACAGATGAAGCAGTGATTAAGGTATTCCTACCATGAAGAGGAACATATCCATAAGAAAAAATGCTATGAGTAGAGCCACGATACTCATATTTAAGGTAAAAAAAAGACAATACATGGAGAACCACATAGTTTCGAATCACCACGAAAGTATATGACTGGTTGTTAGATGGATGAAAGATCTGATTTGCATCTAAGAACATGTAAGATAGATTTTAACAGTAGAAGGGCCTTAGATGCAAGGCATTAATAGGTTCCATTTCAGGTACTCCATCCATGGAAGATAGATGGTAAGCCCCAGATCCATATTTATGAGTAACCACGTATGGACCCATCCAGTTAGGAGCAAACTTGCCACGCTGACTCCATTCTAGTGTAGTGACATTTTGGTTTTCTTTAAGAACAAGATCACCAACTTTGAAGTCACGGTGCTGCAAGTGCTTGTTATAAGCACGTTTGACACACTCAAGATAGACTTGATGATGCTCAAGAGCATTGAGATGCCACTCATCTAATAATTCAAGTTGTGCTAGATGATTTTGATGATAATCCTCATCAGAGACAAATTCTCTGAGAGAAACACAGAGAGATGGGATTTGGACTTCCAAAGGAAGAACAACCTCAGACCCATAGACGAGAGAGAAGGGAGTAGCACTAGTAGGAGTACGAATGCTAGTCTGATAAGCCCAGAGAGCAAAAGGGATATGTAAATGTCAATCCCTACCAGCTCGACTAGTTACCTTTGCGAGGATATTACGCAAAGTTTTATTGGAAGCTTCAGCCTGGCCATTAGCTTGGGGATAGTATGGAGAAGAAAATTTGAGTTTGATATTGAAAGCATTGCAAAGGTTCTACAAATCGACGTTCTTGAAAGACTTACCGTTGTCTGTGATGAGTTTGTGTGGAACACCAAAGCGACAAATGATGTGTTGATAGACAAAGTCAACAATCGGTTTAGCTTTTGTTGAAGAAAGAGGAATAGCTTCCACCCACTTAGTAAAGTATTCTATGTGGCAGTAATGATAGAATGATGACGCTGTGAAGAACGGGGATTGATAAGACCGATGAGATCAAGACCCCATTGCAAAAAAGGCCACAAATCTGTCACAGGTTGCAAATCTTGACTAGGGATATGCGTAAGATTGGAATGTTGTTGGCATTTGACACATTTCTTAGTGTATTCACAACAATCTCGATTAAGAGAAGGCCAATAATAGCCTAAGCGTAAGATGCATTTAGCTACGGCCAAACCACTAAAATGTCCACCACAGATACCGTCATGGACCTCCTGGATAGCTTTAGATGATTCAGGGGTTTTGAGGCATCGAAGAAAAATACCATCAAAGCCGTGTTTGTAGAGGATCCCGCCTAGAATAGTATAGCAATTAGCGCGTAGGATAAAATATCTTCTACCATTGGAAGTCAGATCTGGAGGAAGCACTGAATGAGATAGATAATCAACGATCTGTTGATACCACTCATCCTGAGTATTGGTTGTGACGGCATTGATTGAAGTTAGTTGCCTAAGATGAGATGGTTGATCTAATCATTGCACAGCCACATAAAGTCGTGAGTCCTCGGTAAAAGGTGGAATAAGTGAGGCTAACGAAGCCATTGTATCTACGAATCGATTCGCAGTGCGAGGAATAGCTTGGATAGTGAATTTATCACAAGATTGGAGTTGAAAGAGAACAACATCATGATATTTTTGAAGGATGTCATTCTTGCATTGATAGACACCCGTGACTTGATTAACAATGAGTTCAGAGTCACCAAAGATGTCGATATGGCGAGCACTGAGATTAATGGCATTTTGAAGACCCAAAACAAGAGCTTCATATTCAGCCATATTATTGGTGCACTCAAAGTTTAATTTGTGTGCGACTGGGATAGGCACACCCCAAGGAGGAATCATCATGAAACCCACACCTCCCCCTTGCTGGCATTTGGATCCATCAAAGAAGAGTTTTACTTTAAATGGAGACAGACCAAAATCAATTTGTTGGATATATTCATCAGGGAATTGAGCAAGGGGGACTTGAGTGTCTAGAAGAGGAGCATCAGCTAATTGATCTGCAATGACCTGACCCTTGATAGAATTTTGCGGGATAAACTCGAGATCAAATTCTGTCATAAGCATGAGCCAACGAGTGATACGATCATTGTGATAAGGCTTCGCATGTATTGTCTTGAGTGGATTGACACTTGTGACAATGTAAGTTTTGTGATTAAGGAGGTAGTGACGAAGCTTAGAAGTTGCGAAGAAGAGAGCACAACACAACTTTTCAGCTTTGGAATAACGTGTTTCATACTCATGGAGAGTACGACTAATGTAATAGATGGCTTGTTCTTTACCACAAGCGTCCCGATGTGAGATCATGGCTCCCAGAGCATGGTCAGTCACAGAGATATAAAGATAGAATGGTTCCCCCTCGCGTGGAGGTGTAAGCACAGGTGGAGAAAGAAGATAAACTTTGAGATCATCAAAGGCTTTTTGGCAACGCTCATCCCATTCAAAATGAACATTCTTACGAAGGAGGTGATGAAAAGGTTGACAACGGTCTGACAGTTGCGAGATAAAATGACGCACTGATTGAAGGCGTCCTTGAAGACTGCAGAGTTGCTTTAAGTTAGAAGGGGGAGGCATCTCAAGGATAGCTTTTATTTTTGCGGGGTCTACTTCAATACCCCTAATAGAAATGATAAAGCCTAAGAGTTTACCAGTGAGAACCCCAAACACACACTTAGATGGATTTAGGTGAAGACAAAAGTGAATAAGCCTTTCAAAGAGAGGTGCAAGAATGAAAAGATGATCCTGACAGCGTTTGGATTTACCGAGGAGATCGTTCGACGTAGTCTTCCACAGTTTTGTGTAAGAGATCGTGGAAGATGTAGGTCATTGCTCGTTGATAGGTTGCTCCTGCATTCTTAAGACCAAAAGGCATGACACGATAATAAAAGGTCCCCCAAGGAGTTATGAAGGAAGTCTTATGTTGGTCCTCTGGTGCGATGAGAATTTGATTATACCCAGAGAAACCATCCATAAGAGAAAGCATCTCATGACCCGCAGTTAAATCCACGAGTTGGTCGATATTAGGTAGAGGAAAATCATCTTTTGGACAAGCAAGATTAAGATCCCGGAAGTCGGTACAAATTCAAATTTTCCCAGTAGCTTTAGTTACTGGTACTACATTGGAAACCCATTGTGGATAATTGATGGGTTGGATGAAGTTAGCCAAGAGCAAGCGCTGCAACTCTTCTTTAACAAGAAGGGCTACTCTAGGGTGCATTTTACGTCATTTTTGTTTAACCGGTTTGATGTCGGGAAGAGTAACGATATTGTGGACCATGATATTGGGATCGAGTCCTGGCATATCCTCATATGACCAAGCAAAGGCTTGACGATGGTTGGAAAGAAAAGTGGTAAAGTCTCCTAACTCCTGTGGATTAAGGGATTGACCGACCTTAATGATGCGAGGGTCTTTAGAAGTCCCTATATTAAGGTCGACCGTGGCTTCATTGAGAAGCATAGACGTGTCAAAAGGAATGGTTTTAGGAAGATAGGAATCCTCTGCCCCCAGATAGGTGAGGACAGAATCATCATCTGCATAGTGGATAGTGTTGATAGTAGGAGAGTCGTCTCCAACTATTTCAGGGAAAATTAACGGTATGGAAGCGGACTTGTCATTAGTCTTATAGGTTAGTGGCCCTAAGGAAATGGTATTGACTAAAAAAAAAGTTAGATGGGATGGAAATGGCGTCATCCACATCAAGTGATGCTTCTGACCTAGCGGGAGAAGATGGTTCCTCAATAGGAAGAGGCTCATCGAGAATAGTGATGGTGGCTTTTGAAAGAGGTTTAAATCCTAAACCAAATTTTTGATGTGGCTTGAGAGTTGGAATGGACGTGAGGTCATGCACACCTTGTTCATATTTTCCCAAGCCAAATCCCTTCCACGCGCATCGATATAAATAAGTTTTTGCAAACGTGGGATTCTGTAGACAATCGAATCCTGCTGAATAGGGCTTGGCCCTAGGAGGAGAATCCGGGTGATAGTGAGGTATATCAAGACCACTGTAAATGAAATTAGTCTGTTGATTGGGCAGACCAATGGTAATGACGCTACCGAGACCTGCTGATATTCAGGTTGTTTTTCTGGTCTACCATACTCATTAGGTTTGAGATGGGCGTCAAAAGAAAGGAGAGGAAGCTCTCCTAGTGAGAAACGCTGCAATGTCTCTTCTAGATTTTGTAAGTCCGGTAGTTTAGTTGCAGGTATGGAAGAGGATGAGGCCTTGTCAGGAGAACAAGCATTCTCCTTTAGAGGGGCAGACCCTGTGGTCATGTCGCATTGTGCAGAAGGAAAAGGATCTCCTGGATGAGTATAGATTTTTCCCTCATATTGATATTTTAAGCATCGATGGAGGGTGGATGGGACACAATGCATTACATGAATCCAGGAGCGTCTGAGGATCATATTGTAGTGGAATTTCCCTTCAACAATGTAAAAGAGTTCGTGAAGCAGCTTCTTACCTACTCGAATGGGCAGGACCACAGTTCCTAAAGTAACTGCTAGCTAATCGTTAAATGATCGAAGAGCGAAAGGCGGGGGTGACACTACGTTCTTTGGTAACTTAAGTTGCTCGAATGTGTACGAGGAGATGACATTGAGTGCAGCACCACTGTCAATCATAGTGCATTTTAATGTAGTGTTGTTGATTTGGACTGTGATAAAGAGGGGAGCCTCCAAATCCTCAGAAGAAAGGGAAGGAATTTCTAAATCTTCAAAAGAAATGGTGGTTGATGGTCTATTCAATCCAACAACCATCTCGAAGGGCTGGGGCTCATCTGAATTCACTGCGATGCGACACAGATTATCAATCAGAGCCTGGCAATGTTGCGGAGAGGATTGAATGAGGTCAAAAAGAGACATTTTGACCGGAGCCTTGGGTGAGTTGTTTCATAACACTCTCCTCAACTGACACGGGAATTTGAGCCCGAGGTGTAGCACGAATAGAGACCCGAGGTCTCGGGGCTAATGAGGAAGGAAGAACTCCTTCGGGGGCTGCAGAAATGACAACCTGTGGTCGAGATGTTGTAGATGATGATGGATTATCATACTGTTGGGTTCTAGTGGCGATATGAATTGTGTCAATTTGAGAAGGTGGAAGACCATCTGGAGTGGAATCACTAGAAGTAGAGGTCTGAGTAGATCGTTGGGGCTCAGATGGAGCTAAGATGATAGGAGATACTTGTTCCTCCTCCTCTTCCAGCAAAATATCACTTTCTTCCAAAAGACTGTTGACGAATAGATTGAAGAGCTTTACATCCCTCGGTGTCATGACCCGGAGTACGGTGGTAAGCACAAATCAAATCATAGTTAAACCAGGAAGGTTTTACTCCTTTAGGGTTATAGGGTTTAATTGGAGGAAGAGATATGGATGAAGATTGGATAAGTTGGTGGAGGATTTCAGTATAGAATCTGGTAGACAAAGATGAGGACAGAGATGATGAAGGTGCCTCTTTTACTTTAACAGACTGCCGAGGTAAAAGAACCTGCATGTTAGGTTTGACAATCTCTTTAGGGATCGTCTTATTTTTTCGGACATCTGGAGGAGCAGCTTTGGGCACTTGAGATGGAAGTAAGTGAGACATGATTGATTTCAATGGAGGAGGAGCCCCTAAAATAGATTTTGAAGATGATGGAGATGTGACAAGTGTTGTGGTCTTCAGAGATAAGGGAGGCTGCTTGGTCAAAACTCATGATGATTTAGATAATGTCGATTTAGATGAGGGAGGAGCTCCCAAAGTAGGTTTGGTTGGAGGAACAGAGGGTGCCCTGGTTTTCGGTAACGAAGATGATGATTCTGATAAAAGAGGTGACATCTTTCTAGTAGGTAAGTCCACTTTTCGAGGTGCTGGTGAAGAATGTGTTGTAGAAGAAGATGATGGTTTTGATAAGTTTGCAGAAGAAGACGTTTTCTCAGCAGACAAATCTAATATTTTATGAGGCGCAGAGAGAGATTTTTGCGGGAAAGCACCAAGATTCTTGATGGTTCGAAATATGGGCTTTCCTTTTTTCAGGGATGGTGACAATTTCAACTGCATAAGGTGATTGTAACCTTTTCGGGGGAAGCAAATGGGGAGGTACTGATGATGCAATGTTAGATTTCAGTTGTCTTGGTCTAAGTTCAGGCACCAAGAGTGTGGGTGTTGGTGCTACTTCTTTAGATTTTCCCTTAATAGGAAAAGTAGCATCGGTGATGGAAGAAGTGAGTGATGAAGAAGCAGTTCCTTGCGAGGGAACTACTTCTGGTATAGTAATTTTGGGTGAGACTACTGTAGGAAAGGAAACCGGAAGAGTCAAAATCGAAGACACTTCCGTTGAAGTTGGTACAACTATAGGTACATTTACTAATGGCATAGTCACAGACAAAAATGGGAGAAACAGAAGTAGATGTATCCACGTGGAAACTCGAAGGGATGTAATTGCCTCGAGCATTGAAAGAATATCTGACGATGAGACAGATGAGGATGATACTAATCTCGGGTATGGATGGAAGATCAGACAAAGAAGTATAGAGAGATGAATCCGTATCTAACAATGTTGGAATATTCAAAGACAGGCTATCTGAAGATGGTGGAATCCCATTGATTAACGAAGCAGAAGGAGGTTCTGATTCAGTCGATGTGTTCGCAGATGGCTTAGGTTTAGAAGAAGATTCTTCAGTAGAGATGAAGCTGATAGTATGAGTGTTTGGTTTTTGAAGACTCTGAAGCATCATGGTTCGGGGAATGATTGGGAAAAGGTTGTTTAAAAACATCAAGCACTTGATTTGGGGGAGCATTTGGGTTATCCAGAATGAGCTCGCCTTTATCAATGAATTTCTGGACAATATTTTTGAAGGTTTGACATCGTTCAATGTCATGACCTTTGGTTCTATGATAATGACAGAAGTCATTTTCCCTATACCAGAATGGACGTTCTTGGCTTTCATCAATATTCCTAATGGGGGGAAGTTCGATCATGTGAACTTCCAACATTTTCTCCAGGATAGAAGCATATGATTCCCCCAACGAAGTGAAAGATCGAGATGACGAGGATCCTTTTCGAGAAGATGAGGAGTCTCTCTGTGGTGTTTGATTAGAAGTGTTATCGACTCGTGATGTTTTTAATACGATAGCATTTGGTGGATCCCTGATTCTTGTCTTTAGAAGTGGAAGGGTTTGATTTGGTAAACCGAGAAAAATCTGGTTTAGTTTTAGAACGAAGTTTTAACTTCCCTTGTTCAATGGCGCGAGATTCAAGTTTGCATGCCATCGTAAAGGCTTCTTCAAATGTGTGAAAGGTCTGGATCCTTAAGGTAGAGGAAATATGATTAGCAAAGGATCGAGTAAATAACTAGATTTGTTGAGATTGAGGAAGGGAGAAAGACAATTGGTTTATTATCCCTCTCCAACGAGTGACAAAGTCTGCAATAGACTCATCATCAAATTGATGAATGTTATAAAGATCTGTAATCGAGATCTTATGTGTGATATTTATCAAAAAAATTTCAACAAACATCTAGGCTAATTGAGAGAAAGAAAACAAGGAATGTTGGGAATGTTATTATACCAGTCTAAAGTAGGTCCTGCGAGAGAGACATAGGGAAAGTATGGAGCATAAGCTCCTGATCCTGGACTATAAGGTAGCAAGTGTGTTTGAATGCTCATAGATGCTGTTGAGGGTCCTCTCGACTATGAAATTTTGAAAATTTAGGAAGCTCCCATTGGGGAGGATAAGGCTTAAAAGCCACTGATGGATGAATCGGTTCATTGCATACTTCTTCAAAAGAGTATAAGGGACGAGCTCCTTTGGTGGAGGCTTCTAAGCCTGTGATTTTCTTGAAAATAATTTGGACCACATCAGATTGAGGAGGAGGCATGGTGGCATGTCCTATATAAGAAGCAAATGGTGGATGTTGTTGAGGCGTCAACGGGGGATTCATCTGTTGATTGACAGGATGATAAGAGGAGTAACCAGGCATTCTGGGTGACACCTGGTGCGGTATTTGTTGTGAAGGAGCCTGTGTATAGACAGGCTATGAGATGACGAGTGGTTGAGAAAAATAAGGTTGGATGACAAACAGAGCCTGTGATTGGTGGACTCCTATTCTTGTTGACTGAATCGGAATGGATTGAGGAACATGGGTGTTGATTTGATTAGACATGGTGGGGAATAAGGTCTGAAAGAGGATTTTTACTACCAGATTAGTTATTAAGGGTGCTGACGCTAGAGGATGGGCGAAGGTCACTGTTGCTGGAACATTGGAAGAAAAACCAACTGGAGGACGAGAAATAGGAACCAACTGAATCGTTGAAGGAGGTTGACTCATAAAGAGGTACTGACCCTAGGATGCAATGGATGGCATAGATGAATTAACAACAATCTGTGGGTGCACAGACGTGCCCATTATAGCCAGAGAAGAGGACTTCTCAGAAGTAGGTTGTGGAATAGTTGAGGTAACTGTGGCATTAGGAATGGGCAAGACTATTTGAGAACTAGTCGACATGGTCGGTGGAAGAGAAAAAGGAGGCACAGGTGCGCCACCCTCCTCCGTGGTTCGAGGTGAAAAAAAGGATGCTAACTATTCTACAAAAGCCTGGGATGGTTCACGAGGGTAATCGTAAACTTGCTGGATTGGTGGTCCCTAATCAGATATTCAAATAGACTTGTGTACTAGGTAGTCCATAAGGGCTACCGGATTGCGATCAAGGAGCTCCTGAAATTCAGGATCCCCGTGAGGAACATACTCCATATCAGAAGCGGATGATATTTCTGAAGGACTAGGGGTAGCTGGACATGATGGGGTTGCTTTGGCCTAATAAAAAGGATTATATGACCAGGATGGGGAACCAACTAACAGCGGTCCTGAGGAAGACCTGGGGGGTGTCGAAACATCCACACTAGTGGTGATCTCGGAGGAAGAAGGGGCCAGTTGAGCCATTCTTCTAGATTGTAATCGAGTGATGACCATCATAAACAAACTGAAATATAGCAAGAAAAGAAAAAAGATTGACCTAACTAATGCACAGACAATTCAAGCAGCGTAGGTGATTATCTCTTTTAAATTTTTATGCTTTTAAGAAAGAAAATGTTAGGGAAGGCTTTTTAGAATAGGAACTACTCAAATAGCCAAACTAAGGATGGTTTGGGGAATGTTTGGTGAGGAGTCTCGAAGGCACTTCAGTAAAAGAACGGTACGTGGCTTGATATAGGGGCCTACCCCTGCACTTCACACACCGCTGCGATAAGGGAGTCGGGTGCTTTGCCAATATATACCAGAACTTCCGTGAATTTATAGCGCGGCCCGAGTACCGCGTAGGCTCTTCCCCTTGGATATCACTTCCAAGTAGGCGAGGCCAGGGGAGGAATTCTTGTTTAAATGCTTTATACCTAGTGATTTTGGCTTTGTGTGCAAGGGTGAAAAATGAAAATCAAATAGTGTCACTACCGATTTTGATAAATTTTCCAACCTAATTAAAACTAGATGAAAACACACAACAGAAATGATGAAGAAAGAGTTCCTTTTAAGCACTAAAAATGAAGTGTTTGATTTCAATGAAGACAAGTCAAACAGATTCTTTCCCAAATGTGATTAAATTCTTTTTAAGCACCAAAATCGAAATGTTCGAATGTGATAGAAAGCAAACAAACAAAGTCTTCTTTTTTTTAGTTCCTAAAAAGGGGAAAACACCATAAAAGAGAAATACCTGTAGATTTAGCTCTCCAAGGTGTGTGGACTTCAAAAAGCACGTTGTTGAGCTCTTCCCCTCAAACAATCCCATGAACAAGCAAAGTGCTCCGCAAGAAAAGGTTAAGCAAACACACAAACCAACCCAGAAAGATATATCCAGATAATAGCAAAATGAAAAATTTCTATTTAAGGGATTAGAAAAATTTCAAAGAAATAACAATTTTGCATAAAGAGATGGATCAAACATGCAATCTTGAAATCAAAATGAAATATTTACTAATTTTATAAATAGAAATTGGAATTGAAATTTGTAAAAAAGAAAGGACCTAACTTTACAAATTCAGAAATGAAAGAAGCAAGACTGAAACAATGAAAGGAACTGCTTAAGCAGAACTGATAAAAATCAGTGAAGAAAAAGAACAAAGCTCAAAACTAGAAAAGAGATGAACTTACCAATAAGGGACTTTGGTTGGGTCCCACCGGGCTGTGCTAGAATGTTGATCAAGAATTTTGCGCTTGTTACCTGTCCAAGTTAATGTACCAAACTAAACACAAAAACCTTAAAAAACTCAAATGAAATCGATACCTGATGGACAAGATCCAAAGATGTAGATGGATAAGGAAGCCGATGTAGATAAGACGGGCACACACGAGTGATCCTGCACAGTAGATCCAAGAAACCTGTGAGACACTGATGCTTGACAGAAAAAGACCACGTTAAAAGATATTTAGGTGGACTGCCCGAGAAGTGGGTCCAGGAAGCGATAAGCTCCCTCGGTGGATGTCAGTCCACGTTTTCAATTAAGCAAAGAAGCATACATGATAAAAGATGTACATAAAGGACTATATTTTCTAATCAAAGTAATAAACAGAATCTAAACAGTGGACAGAAAGCAACAGAAAATAGGAAACTGTGAAAACAATGCTGGATTTGTGTTACCTGAGTTCTTTTACCTGTCTGCAGGATGATCGGCGTCGATTATGTAAAATCGGCGTCGACTGGTTCAGATCAGCGTCGACTGATATAGATCGGCGTCGACTTTTTTTGATTGGCGTCGATCTGAGACAAACTGCAAGAAGGTTTGGGAAACAGAAAATGAAGGCAAGATCGTCAACGTCCGCTGGATCTGTAGAAGCCGTAGAGATACTGGAAAGGCTCCACCTATGCTGGATGCAGGAACAAAGTCACCAGAAAATCAATGGAGACTCACGATGTTGATGTGGTAAGAGCAGAGTAACGGTGCTCCTCTCAGGGATTGATTTGGACAGGATTTGCTCTCACTTGATAGATAATGCTCAGACTTGATGCTCGAAACTCTCTCATTCTCTCTGTCTAACTCACTGTCTATCTCACCGTCTAACTGTCTCTCTCACAATCTGTGTCTAACCAGAACTGAGTTCTGGGATTCTATTTGTAATTGCACCGACCGAGATTAAATCGGCGCCGTTCCGAAAAATCAGCGTCAACCGAGTACCGGTCGGTGCCGATCATGGAACAGACTCCCGAAATGGCCAAAAGGAGTGATTTCTAGAAAGATGAGAGTGATCCCTCCACCTCAAATACGGGAAATATCCCGTTGCTTGGTTTGGGAGGAGGAGAAATAGGGGGGATATATGGATAGAATAGATATGGGGTAGATAAGTGGTTAGGATACATGTAAAAAGGTGTAATTAAATAGTTAATATTTAATTACTCACGGGTAAAACATAATGGGGTGAATTAAACTTAGGATAGGTGTTTAAATCAAAAATTGAATAATACCCCAAGGGGGCAGTGGTAATGCAAACGTGCCCCAGGTTACCCGAAAGGGTAAACGAATGTGAGGGAAACAAAATTGGGTAACCAATTTTAGGTGTCTACACCCAGTCCTACCTATGAAGCTCCATTGTCCTCACCTTTTCCTTATTATCACTCAGAACAAAGTTATTCAGATGAATGCAATATGGTTGAGGTCAAGTAGATAGATTCCAAATCCATCATACATCCTAATAAAGAATCACTCGGTCATGATCATGATTCTCCCTACAAAACTGATCAGAATGAGTCCTCTAAAAATCCCACTAATGAGAATAATAGTTGCAAAAAAGAACCCACATCTAAAGGCCAATATTATTCTATAGAATTTAAGGTAGTGATAATCAAACTCCTAGAGCTAATGACATTATCCCAAGCTACCACCACAACTAACATGATTCAGACACATAATCATATGTTACAGTTAATATCTCAAAATGTGGTGCCTAACATGCCTTCTCATATGCCTCCCCCAATGATAGGTGTGCATGAGAAGCCTATTCATCCTCCACCAGTCTGGAGTGAGATATAAAAAAAGGTAAAAAATGAATGTCATGATTCCTTAGAAATATCTCATTCCAGCTGTCAAAGTTGATGTCATACAAGATCCATGAAAAATATCGTGGGCACCATAAAACATTCATACTATCAACATGCCTTGGATCAAATGAGGTATTCTAGACTTGAAATCAATACCATTGACATATCTTACAACCTAAGAACACATCAATACAATTCTATTCCTCAATGTCAAGTTTTTCAAGACATAAATATCTCTCTCTCAGATGCCATCAACCCCTATGGAAATTCTCCTACATGGCCGATGGTGTCTGGGAAATCTTCCCTGACTACAAATGCCATTGTCCCATGTGGAAATTATCCTACAGGGCTGATGGTGTCTATTATTACTATTACAGATACTATTGGCCTATTGATCAAAGAACACTTGACAAAAAAAGCACACAAGAATTTCGCATGGGAAAACAAGTCATACGTAGAGGTGCAAATGGATAGGAAGAACGCATGCGTGGAACATAAGTTCAGTTTTCGGGACTTTGTCATTTTCACTCATAAGGTCTACTTTTAGAGATGGCTTACAAAGGAAAAAAACAAGGTAGAGACATGGACGCCACACGTTGGATAATTTTGGAGGATTGTATACAAATCACTTTACATGGACACAGACCAGAAATAGATCTGCTACTATCAATTTTCTATTAGTAATGTATTGTTAGCACACTTGCATGTGTCTCTAGTTTTGTAAAGGCACATGGTCAAGAATAACATGTGACCTATTATTGGAAATGATAAGTAGTGAAGGGAAATTCCCCACCCTTATATATATAGTAGACTATGTAATAGATATAAAATAGAAGAGATCATAACAGAGAGGTGATGAGATTGAGACATATAGTGTTATGCTACTATGCGTATACTTGTGATATTGTAATGAAGCTTCTGTAACTTTATGCATTGAATATAATGGAGGATATTTCCTGAATCTAAGTATTAGTTCTATGAGTATCTGAATCTAGTATGCTTTTGATCTCATCATGGTTAGTACTTAGTTTTATTTTTCCTTGGATATAGATATGGCATGATTTGTAGAATGATGTGTTAGTAATGGAACTATATATGTTAAATTCTTCATCATTCTAAAATCCTACAACAACAACCCTAAAGAGGGATCTGGTACCTTGCGCACTTCGAGTGAGCACTTATTCTAGGCTGAGTGATGTGCTAGCATGCATAGGGTTTTCATTGGGTTTGTGTCAATGAATTATAGGATGCATCATTGGTTTCGTTTCTAGGACCTCTTTTTTAGTTGTTTTCAGAATGGTTAGCAATGAAGACACACTAGTTGAACTTAGCAAGTAATGAAGAATGGGTACGTGATTTGGAAGAATAATATGCATGGCAGTTCAACATTGGATTTGAGTTTAACGCATGCACTTGGGTACAAAAAAATATGTATGAAAATTTATATGAGATATTTTTCACTATCTTTCCAGTAGAATTATACGAGTGGCTGATTGTTTATGTATCTAAATGGAATTAGAGGTATCATGTACTTTTTTGGATGCAGGAAGAATTCTAGGACCTTTATGATGCTGATCTAATCTAGACTTGAGCCATGGATACGTGGTTTTGTGGCATCTTGAAAATTTATATCTTGGAGTACTCAATTTCCACATATTGGTGTCCATAGGTGGTAGCTGAATTCCAGTTCTTACGACATCCACAGGGAGCTTACTTACAAGGAATTCCATCTATGATCAAGATCCTGATGGTAACTTTGAGACCTAGAGAGTAAACCAATGGCTAACTAAACCCCACCATGCATGTCGGGCGGGGACAAGATTGATGAAAGATGGACATACTTAGCAGTGGTAAGGAAAAGATAAGAAAGGTGGCTTACAGCATAGTGAGGCACGTGAGAGGGAGATAGAGAAGAAACGTGAAGTTACAGTGCATGGATGGCGTTAAGGAGAGATATGGCTCATGAAGGATTTGGAGCTCACGTAGAAGACATGGAGCTAGGGAATTAGGAACTCACCCATCTATTAAAGCATGATAGGGAACCCTCCTTAGCCTCATAGGGAAGCATGCTAGGAGAGATGACCTAGGCCATGGGATGTGCATCTAAATCCACTTAGTGACCTAGTCCTTGCGCTTGACTTTCCAGTATCTAGTACGATAAGTAATCAACAGGAAATTTTGGAAAGTAAGAAAGCAAAGTACGTTAATGGTAGGAAAATATGAATTCATTGCTATTTGGAGGTGTGTTTTTAGGCACATCGTCCACAAAGAATATGAGTGCATTGAATTTTGGATTCACTTCTGGAACTGGAACTACTTTACAGACCGTAGGGGTTTAGTATAGTACTACTGTCAGAGCATAAGGGAGTATGTCTACAGGACCTATTCCAGCTACAGGTTCATGGGTTCAGGAGGCATGGAAAGTTCTAGTTCAGGTGGATCTGGAGGTTCTAGAGGTAGAGGAAACACTAGAGGTTCTAGATCAGGTGGGCAAGGTCCACCCCAACCCCAGAATATTTATATGGCAATTTCTCTACGTCTTCTAGAGTATGGGGGCATAGAAGATGCTACTAAACATGTGCATATGTGTGAGACATTGTGGTGTGCAAAAGGATTCACATCTTCTGAGTGTAAGGTAAGCCAATTTGTTGCTATGTTACAAGGGCACACACACAGTTGTTATAGGAAGTTTGAACTCTAATCAGAATTGTGTAGATTATACAACTTTAAAGGATGCATTCCTTAAAGAGTTCCATATCCCTGAGTTTGAGTAGAAGAGCATAAGTGCACTCAAGGATATTAAGCAAGGAACTACTAAAAGTGTTAGAGAGTATGATGCATAGTTGAAAAAGTTGTTATCAAATATTTCTTATGACATACACGCAAGCCAACATGCATAATGGTTTGTTGGGGGGTTGATTACACTAGTTAGGAGGGTGTTGTCACATAAGACATATAATGATCTGTGTGAGGCATTGGAAGTAGCCTTACATGCTGAGGAAGTTGGGATTATTGACACTAGTGTTAGCCCATTCTTAGAAGAAAAAATTAAAGCTATGACAAAGCAACTAGAGAAATTATCAATGAATTCAGCCCATGAAACAGACTTAGGAACTTGGTGTATAGATTGTGAAGTAGAGGGTCACATAAAGGATAGTTTTCCTTGTCGAGCTAGTACGATCATTGCTGATGGATTGTGAGATATGAAATTTAAACCATGATGCTAGCTACGTTGCCCATTATTGCAACACACGATAAGAAAGAATGTCTCAAGCCACTATAAAATCTGTAGGTCCACACCACATGACATAGAGGACTGCTAGTTGATTAGATAGATCCATGATGCTATTGATATTGGTGTAAGATCAGACAAGATTTTTAGATAACTCTAAGGGAAAGAATGAGCATCAGGACTGGGAGCACAATCAAGTGCGCACTATAATTGGAATAAGGATCGTTTTGAAGGCAGTCATGGCAGAGGTCAAGGATACCATGGTGGATTCAGAGGACGAGGTTGTTGTGGTGGAAGAAGTGATTTTTCTTGTGGAACATGTTATACATGTGGATATCCTAACCACTATAGGTGCGAGTGTCCTCAGAATATTACATGTTCTTTCTGTGGGAAGAACCATAGCTATGAAGAATTCCCAAACTTATATGAGCACCTGAGTAAGCAACATAAACAAGAAAACAAAGGTGTTGGGATGGTTAGGATACAATGCGTTGTGGATAATCACTGGATGCCCAAGATGGGAGTAGAATATGAGGCACTACAAGTGAAGATCACGACTTGCACTGAGGCAACACATGTCTAGGGAGGCATTATAATAGAAACCTACCATCACTAAGGATGATGTTCTTCATGCACGGTACCCAGATCCTACCTATCAAAAAGAGGTTTATCAGGATAATATGGAAGTGCTAAGGAATATTCAGGGTGAGATACAGATATTTAAAGGAGTAGAAGAAAGCATAAGAGATGGTGCAAACTTGATATAGATGACTTGAGAGAAGTGTGCAAAATGTTGTGCCAAGAGAACATCATTCCACTATTAGGGAGTTGGTTAAAAGGGAACACTTCACGCGTAAGTATTAAGGCCAAATGATAGATCTTACATTCAAATCTCCCTCCTCATAGCATGGATTATGACATGAAAATTACTTTGAATGCTATAGTGGATGGGTGGCTGTTGAGTAATATAATGATTGATATAGGCAGTGGAAGTCAATGTTCTTACTTTGGATGCATGGGTACAAATGGGGAGACCCCCATTGCAACCATCCCCTAATGTATTATTCATGGATAATCATACTAAGGCCACCCCCATAGGAGTTTTAAAAGATGCGTCTATTACCATACAAGGAGCAAAAGTTCACTGGAGACTTTGAATTTTTAGCGTTGGTAGAATCAGATAGCTTCCCAGATTTATTAGGGTGTCCTTGGTGTTATGTACATAATGCTGATCTCAATGGTTCAACAAGGGCTATATCAGTGTTGAAAACAAAGAGGAAAGGGTCATCGTCCCTTTAACATATGGAAATTCTGTGCCCTATGTTGAACCATTAAGTGAAAAATATCTGAATAGGATTTATGTATGCACCATCCGAGATCTAGAGATGATTGAACCAACAAAAGAAGGACTAAATTTGGTGGGATGATACACAATCTATTAGTGATACTACAAGTGTTGCTTGTGATAATTGGGTTCACAACACTTATGAGTTGCTAGGGTGCAAAGTAAAGAGCATATTTCCTTGAGGCACTAAACTGCACGTTATGTAAGGAGGATAGGTAGCAACTCAGTACCTTGTTACACAGGCAAAGGGGATCCCATGGTATTCCTGTGCACGCCATGGAAGAAAAATGGATAGACCCACCGGAGAGGAGAAATATGCTAGCATATACACTACATGGTACAACAACCTACTGGTGGGTGGTCCACAGGGATGATCTAGTCAAATGGAATGAAATTAGGGTTGCTCTTGCTACTAGGTTCTTTAGGAGCAATGCACCTTCACAAATATGAAACTATAATGGTGATCAACCTGTTCAGCACCATGTTCAGAAGTGTGAGAGACTCTATGATAGAAGGGCATAGGAAGCTTTACCTCCTTCACTATGGGTGCACTAATTTTAATTCCACTTTACAAGGCTGCACACGTGTGCTTGGTATGTATACACAGAACTCCATAGAGAGAAATTGGAAAAAGGTAGAATTTAGTTATAGGAATGGACACAAACATTTGACTTCTTCTCTACAAAACCTCTGATAGAAGAAGCAGTTGAAATTTATCAAGTTCTTAACTATGGGGGATAGTGCCAAGGATGAAGAACTCCTCCAGGAATTATTAGATAAAGAGGACTCAAGAGCTCATAATGATAAAGAACCAGAGACTGATGTAATATTAATTCAACATGCTTTCCTTGAGAAGGAGAAAGGAAAAATGGTCTACTTAGTAGATGATGAAGAAGTAGATAATTTGGATGTAAACCATTTAACAAGAAGGTGTGAGGTATTTTCTAGTGTGGATAAGGTCACACATGCGTATCATGAACCTATGAAGACAAAACAAGTGAATATTGGAACATATACTGAGCTTAAGGATGCTATAATTGGGGATTATTGGTCAGACTCTGAAGTGGCAAAAATCATTGAGTTATTAAGGGACTACTAAGACCTATTTCGTAGGGGGTACCATGAACTTAAAGGCATGCATGAGTCATTAGGGGAGATGAAGATAAAGCTTAAAGAGGGGGCACACCTAGTTAGAAAGAGGCCTTACAGAATGAAACCCAATTTGCGTGAAAAAGTCAAAGAAGAGATTGATAACATGTTTAAATCTAGAATTATCAAGCCCCTTGATGAGTCAGAATGGGTTAGTCCACTAGTGATCAATATCAAGAAGGATTGATGAATTAGAATGTGTGGACTACAAGGAGCTGAATGCTACATGTGTAACAGATCCATTTCCTATGCCATTTACTAAGGAAATACTAGGAGTTACAGGGTGTGAAATATATTCTTTTATAGATGGGTTCTCTGGGTATCATCATGTTATAATTACACATGAGGATTAGGAAAATACTACATTTACTATAGAATGGGGTAGCTTTTCCTATACTGTCATACCTTTTGTTTTGAAAAATACACCTGTTGTATTTTCGTGCATAGTCATCCATGTTTTCAAATAATTTATTCACAACTTCTTATAGGTATATTTAGATGATTGGATGATGTATAGATTAGTTAAGGACCATTGTGACTATCTGCGCTTAGTGTTTGAATGGTGTAGATAGTTGAGCATATCTTTGAACATCAAAAAGTGTACATTTTCTACACCATTCGGGATACTTTTAGGGAACATAATCTATAAGGAGGGTTTGTTGGTTGACCAAGAGAAGGTTGCAGTCATAATAGACCTAGGGGAGCCTACCATTCAAAGTGAGGTGCACAGATTCTTGGGACATACAGGATATTATTTTTTTTTTATCAAAGGCTATGCTAAATTTGTTGCACCTTTAGAAGAGTTACTGAAAGGGAAAGGAACATTCTACTGGGGTGAACAACAACAATGCACATTCAAGACATTGAAGGAGAAGCTTATTACCATGCCCATTATATGTTTTACTTTATGGGATAAACCATTCCATGTACATGTTGATTCCTTTGACACGACCATTAGTGTAATGTTGGCTCAACTTGTTGAAGGTATTGTAGATCATCCTATCTTTTTTGCTAGTAGAAAGCTGACTCATGCAGAACAACATTACACAACTACAGAGCATGAAGCTTTGTCTATGATCTATGCATTGCATAAATTTTGTGAGTACCTACTAGCTACACCATTCATATTTTATACATATCACATGTCATTAAATTATTTGGTAAATAAGATTGTCTTACAAGGGTGCATATGTTGATGGGTGCTTCTATTTCAAGAGTTTGATTTCATAATTGTGGTAAAACCAAGGAAAAGTAATTCTAGACTAGACCATCTATCAAGAATATAGTCAAGAGAAGAAGCACAGGTAATTGAGGATACTATGCTAGATGCACAATTATACAGGTTACAATGTGTGCCATCAAAACTAGAGGACATTGCTATCTTTTTACGCACAGGGATGACACTAGAAGCAATGAAATCCTTGGAGAAGAAACAACTTGCTATACGCGCTACACCTTATATGTTAATTAGTGGTGACATGTACAAAATGGGTTGGGATGAAATATTGCACCATTGTGTATTGGAACATGAGTGCATGTGCATTATGGAAGAAGCTCATGGTGGAATTATAGAAGGCAACTATGCAGGTGATGCCACAACACAAAATTATTCTCGCTGGATTATGGTGGGAGACCTTGTATAAAGGTTGTAGGGAATTTTGTAAGGTATGTGATCATTGTCAACATCTTGGAAGACTAGGTTAGTTAGTTGAAATGCCTCTTAGACCTATTACCAGTGCAGAACCATTTGAGAAATGGGCTATAGATTTTGTGGGTCCAATTTCCTCAGCTGTGCACATAACTGAATCACATTATATTATAACTTACACATACTATCTAACATGGTGGGCAGAAGCAACACCTACCAAGGACTGTACAGTGGCTATAGTAGCTCAGTTTCTATGGGAACATATTATTACAAGGCATTGGATGTCCTTTGAGTTTGACCAGTGATAGAGGCACACATTTTCTTAATGAGAAAATTAAAATTTTATTGGATGAGTTCATGATTGCACACCATAAGACTACACCCTATCATCCTCATGAAAATGGGATTACTGAGGATTTCAATAAAATTTTTGGGCCAGACATTAACAAAAATCTGTGAAGTTGGAAGAAAGGATTAGGATGATAAAGTATCTGTAGTACTTTGGGCATATCGAACAACACATGAAAGGTTGAACAAAGCCACACCATTTTAGTTAATGTTTAACATATAAGCCATTCTTCATATGGAGTTGATCTTACCTTCTTTGTGAATTACACACACTGGAGGTCTAGCTGATGAAAAATATTTATAAGAATGGATTGAAAATATCATTCAGCTAGATGAGTGACGAGCCATAGCATGTTGGAGTCATAAGCAAGAAAAGGTTAAGTAGAAAGCATGGCATGATAGAACCATAAGGGATAAGAAATTTGAGATTGGACAAATGGTACTTCTTTATGACTCTAAGTTCTTGCGCCACCCAAGAAAACTTAAGGTACATTGGTTAGGGTCGTATGTTATCACTTACATCCTTGAAACAAGCGCTTTCCAGTTAGAAGCACTTGACAGAACATGGCTGCTTGGTTACTTCAATGAGAGTAGGCTGAAGCCCTACTATAAATAAGTCTTCTTGGTGTTTGTAATAAGGAAGTATTGCCATTTAGATTAGGTTTTCAATTTTTTATTTCCTTAATGTGTTTCCTTCTTTTTCGCTATGCTTTTTCAATTTAGTTGGTGTTGTGAAATAAGCGCACTTGCACACATGAAGCTAATTACTACATGAAGCATATTATGCATAGAGGACTGCACACCCCTTTAGTGTGGGGTGGTTGTTGATATCTAGGAAAAATATTGCGGGAATTGAAAGATGAAAAGAATAAGATACTATGGGTGTTTGTCAAATCAAATGATTGCTTCTAAAAAGTGACAAAAGATGAAGATAAATGAAGAAACAATATAACATGAGGTAAGCAGAGGCCATAACAACTACTAGTAGAAGGTGCAGTGACAAGGTACATGGGTGCAACGAATCACGCTCAAGAGAAGTCTGTGACTAGAGGGTAGGAAGGCGCGCTAAAATGTTATAGCTGAGGCGCGAGGGTGTAACACATGGAAAGGATGGAATTGTTCAATTAATGAGAGGATATTTGGTAGGTGAAGGAGCAATAAATGCATCAAAAATTTTAAATTCTATATAAGGATGGGATGTGACTTCATTTTTATTGTTGCGATTAAGAGTATTTGAAAAGAAGGCAAGTGCGAAGAGCTGAGTGATCGTATTAAGGTGCGAGAGGTGTGTAACCAGTCTTGACGAAGAGATCTATGCACAGAAAGAGCTTGTGTCCCTAGTGGTGAAGGGTTTGAGTGAAGTAAAATGACAGAGAGGAGCTAGGGCACGTGATTTCATGTAACATTCCCATTTTAAGACTTTAGAAACAAGGGAATTTTTTTATACATAATGTGCTCTGTTATAAATAAACATAATTTAGATAGAACACACATTTCATGCCAATCAATCTCATAATACAAAACCATATGCAACTGTAATTGACTCGGTGAACTACCGATCTGTCATTTCATGACTTGGTGAACTACCGATCTGTCATGTTAACTTGAAGTATTGAATACTTAATGTATACCAAGTATACTTGGTTCTCTCACCCTGTTCTGGGTACTAAGTGTTCTGTTTAAGAAACCTATCTAAATATTTATTACCAATATTCATTTGAAATCACATTCCTTAAACTAGGTGACATAGGACAATGTAACCAATAGCTTGCGATACTTTAACCAAAGATTTCCAACATACTGTTCATGTTACTATTCCTAGATGACATACTCGTCTAATCAGAATACGTCCTTCACTCCACTCATCTATTATCTAGAATGGTCTTCACTGACTTTAGTCATTCCACTTGTCCAAGGTTTTACCCTAACGCATGTTAGTGACATAATTTAGAATAGGGAATCACTTGCGATGACCTAGGGTATATAGACATACCCAATTTACCTAAGCAAATTAGATGAGCCTAGTTACCCTAAGTCATTATGAGTCACTTCCTATGTTGAATCATAACTCTAATATAACCTAGAGAGAAAATAAGTTCAAGTCTAAATTTGGGTAGGTCTAGATGAACCAATGCTGAAGGGTGTTGCAAAATCTCAACTATAACCCTGTATCCTCATGAAGACCCTAGTCTTCACGAAGGTACAATTCTACAGTTGGCGTATGCCAACATCTGACAAAACTGCTTCATTACGATGTACACACTTCAAAGAGGTCATTTCCACTTAATTAGTTTAGGATTAATATTCAGATTATAACAACCTTAAATAACCCTAATTCCAACAACCTTTAAGGCTTTCATCCTTATTTGAGTTGGTTAAATAATATGGAACTTCATAGACTAATGATTGCTTTATGTTCAATTAACTTTTTACTTAACGTTTTGTTATTCAAAAATAGAACCAACATCAATCATAAGATTTTATTAAGTAACTCAACCATTCATAGGAGGTGTAAGAACCAAAAAAGGTTCGGTAAGAGTGGACTTCATAGATATGAAGTCTAAATAATTTACGAACACAAACACCATTCATTTGTTTTACATTCTTTTGACAACAATAGATAAGGACTTATAGGACAACAATAGATAAGGAGGAATTATGAAGACGATATGACAACAATAGATAAGGAGGACTTATAGTCACATCCTCATAGAGGTGAGTGAACACATCTTTTGAATGGACAAAGAAGGATTCATCAAGAATCAATTCCAAAAGATGTAAACGAAAGGACTACATGGCTTAGCTAAAGGTTCTCAGTCAGCTTAAAAGAGGATTAAGTTTTCCTTTCATTTTTACCATAAGAGGGCTCAACTGAACACTCATATGAAATCAACGAGACATTCAATTTTTTCCAACTTACACAAGAATCAAATAAATATAACAACTGCACTAATTTGGTTAGATCCAAATAGCATAACCTCCTATTCAAAATTCGAATATCCATTCAACGTATCTTCATGAAGTTACACTAGTAAGACTTTCACAAGTTACTCTAACAAGTTTAACAAGTGGTCTACCCAAATTAGGAATGGGTAGGTTCAAATCAAGAACATATAAGTCCAAAAGCAAAATGGACAAGAATATTTGACCTCAAGTAAGCTCAACTGAGCTACAAAATTAAAATTAAAATATTGACTCGGATAAATCCATTTCCCAAAATATCTTCAAACAAAAAGAACTTCAACTATTTACATATAGCTCAATCTCCCAAAATCTTAAAGGAAGACTCAAACATAATTATTCAGAAGAGAAACTTCATCCAGTGCTGTATTCAAAAAATAATTCTAAAACTATATAAACCCAAAAGCCTTTTTATAGAGTTTCAAAAGAGAGAGCACCAAATCCCAAACAACAAGGTTTTTGAGTCAATACCTTTTTCTTATTTCCACACAGACTAGAAACCATAAAATAGTAAAACTAAAAACCATTACATACTCAGCTTCCATTGAATACAAGGTTCGAAGCAATGAAGGTTTACACAGTATAGATTAAAAACAAATTACCCATTCACTGTTTTCCACACAAGTTCGAGATCGCACAATTATGAATCAAAGTATATTGATACAATATCAAAAGGTGTATTAAAAATTTAACAAAACATGATGCAAAAGAGAAGGGTAACCTTTTACCTTCTATTAAAAATCAGATACAACCAATTCGAATCTTAAAGCAACAAAAAATTTCCTTAAACCCTTTTCGAGCAGGTAAGCAAGAATACAAACTTTATCAACATTACTCAAGTCATGACAAGTTCTAAAGTGTGAATCACCATTAAATCACTCAGGGAAACAACCCAATGAAAATATTATCATGCAGAAGTTCCTCAATCAAAGAACATAGAGATTATTTCAAGCAAGAAATCAAGTAACCATAACAAAATAAACCAACTTGTTTTACAAGAGTAGAGTTGTTTCAATGAAGACATTTAGAGAAAAGAAGAACAACTTAATGGATAGAGCCTATCATGCCTGATAGTGCTTTTGTCGATTCGAAGAAGATTTCTAGCCGAGCCTCCAAAACTCTTTCTTCTCCAAATGAAGTCAACAACAGAAAAAAAATTCCTTCTCAAATGCCTCTTATACTTCTATTGGATTGAAAATAAACCAAGGGAGTTAAAAATAGTAACAAACTGAAAATAGAACTGCTAGTTCGAAGAACCAGATAGCTCCATGTAGAGAAAAAATTAAAATGCTTGAAACACCAAACAACCCCTAATAAATCCACTTGCATGGTTTCCAAGGTGGTTTGTTCACCAAAAATTGATGACCATAAATGTCATTAATTTCCAATCTCCCGCCTATTTCTCCACGCCACCGCCAATTAAAGTTGGTGAGTCTAATTTCAACTTCTACATGCATCACTTATCTCTAGTGATGATTCCACATAGGATTCTGCCAAATTTTCCTGCCTTTAGCTAAACTGACAGTACTCTGTCCATTGAATTCAAAAATCAAATCAAATAAATGACTTAGGAACCGTTTCCATGCATTCAAGGATATCATTAGGTCCCCTTAGGTCCCCTTCTATCCTTGCATTAGTTTAGGATAGATATAATTAGCTTAGGGTATGACCTTAGGGTATGAGGGTATGACCTTAGGTTAGTTTAGAAAATATTTACCTTAGGTTATCTTAATATTGCCTTAGGTAAATTTTCCACCTTAGGATAGGCCATTCTTCATACCAATATAGTATTAGGTATTAGGTTAGAAATATGTCTATCATCACTGTAGGTTGTTTCCAAATCCCTAACTTATAAAACATGTAACTTAGGTTAGGATGAACAAGATTAGAGTACGCATAGATATATGGTAGATCTAATTTACCTTAGGTTAGAATCCTGTTAGGATAGATCTTATAGATCTAGGACTTAGGCTTTATCCTCAATAGTCCTGAAGTAGACCTCTTTCCAACTTACACCATTCAATTTTCTGGAGAAGTTGACAAGAAGATCTGAGCACACAATTACAGCAGAATGCATAGCATGAACTTCCAAGAATATCAATGAAATTGTAAACCTACAAAGGTTCAGTCTTTTATTTCCTTCAACCTATGAATGTTAGTTTTCCATATAGATCAGGTAAGAAGAATTAAAACATACCTTGGATCAATGGAATTGATCCAAGGTTTCATTATTATATAGAGATAAATTTGTAAACAACTTTACCAGTTTACAACCTTACTTATCTCAAACAAAATGGATTCCTTGCAAGCAACAACATTTTAGCAATTGAATCCAAGAAAAGAAATAATTTATCCATGGAAAGCATGATTTCAAATAGTCAAAAGAATACACCTTCTTATGACAAATCACATGTCAATGCTTGCATTGCAAAGAGGAGTAGTTAACAGTTTATCAAAGGTGTTACATACTTCCCTCCTAAAAAGAATCATCATCTCGATGATTAAATTATTTAAACAAATTTGCCTTAAGGACAACCCATTTATTAAATTTCTTTTCACATGTTCATAACATTTCTGGATTCAAAATTTCCAAAATCAGCATTTACATAGCTGTTTATTTTAAACAATGAAATATCTATCCAAAATTGATAGATTTATTGTCATAAAAGAATAAAATCACAAATTTTATCAATAAAGAGAATCAATTATGTTCAAATAAATATGGAAAAGTAGTTTTCATATCTTCCATATTTTCCCAGGTTGCACTTTCCTCGTTAAACTGGTCCCACTGGACCTTACATTGACTTATTTCATGATTTCTTAAGTGCAACTGGAGAGTTTCTAGCACTCGTATGGGTTTAACCACAATTATTCCTAGGTCTTGGACCTGCAAGGAATTCCAATTTAACACGTGATAAATCTGAAACGTATTTCTTAAGAAAAGAAATATGGAAAACATCATGCATTCATGACAAAGCAGGGGGTAATGCTAAATGATAAGCTACATGGTTGATTACTTCCATAATTTCAAAAGGTCCCACATAACGAGGTGATAACTTGGCAGCCTTGCCAAAAGTTATAGAACTCTTTTTTGGTTTTACCCGAAGAAAGACCTTCTCACCAAGTTCAAATTTTCTATCAACCTGCTTCAAGTCAGCATAACTCTTTTTCCTATCTGTTGCTTCTTTCAAGCATTCATGAATAATTTTAACTTGTTGTTCCATTTCCGTAAGGATTTCAGGTCCAATTACCTCTCTATCCTCAATGTTGTCCCAACTAACAGGGGTTCTACATTTCCTTCTGTATAATGCTTCGAAAGGTGCCATCTTTAGAGAGGCATGATATGTGTTATTGTATGCAAACTCAACTAATGGAAGGTACTCTTCCCACTTATACTACTGATCCATGCAATACATTCGTAACATATCCTCTAAAACTTGATTAACTCTTTCAGTCTGTCCATCCATTTCTGGATGATACATAGAACTGAAATTTAGCTTAGTTCCTAGAGCTGCGTTAAGTGTTTACCAAAACCTTGAATTCATTCTTGGATCTCTATCAGATATGATTAATTCAGGTACTCCATGTAATCTGAAAATCTCATGTACAAACCTTTTTGCTAAAATAGGTGAATCATCCTTAAGATTACCAACAATAAAATGTGCTACTTTTGTTAGTTTATCAACAACAACCAAAATAACATCATGTTTATTTCTTGACATAGGCAGCCCTTGTACAAAATCCATGCTTATCACTTGCCATTTGTACTGCGGTATGCTGTGAGGATACAATAAACCAGTTGGATGCATATGTTCAGCTTTAACACGTTGACATTCTAAGCAATGTGTCACAAATTCAATAACGTCCTTTTTCATCCCTTTCCAAAAATATTGTTGTTTTATATCAGTAAACATCTTTGTAATACCAGGGTGTCCATAAAAAGGTGAATTGTGAAATTCAACTAATAATTTCTTTCTTAAATCATTTAGCAAAGGTATGTATACCCTGTTTTCAAATTGTAAGATTCCTTTATTATCAAAGTGAAAACCTTTATATCTCACATCATTTGGATCCGCAACAAGTGTTGTTTTTACTTGCTAAAAATAAGAATCATATTCCATAACACTTTTTACCTCATCCTTAAACTGATTTCTCAACATTATAAGAGCAGAAATGTGCTTCCTACGACTTAGAGCATCCGCTACCCTATTTTCCTTGCCTTTAATGTAACTTATGTCAAAATCATATTGAGAAAAAAACTCTAACCATCTTCACTATCTTGCATTCAGATTCAGCTGAGTGAAAATATACTTCAGCCCAAGATGATCAATTTTTAGTTCAAAAGGTTTACCAAGCAGATAATGCCTCCAAACTTGAAGTGCATGAACAATGGTAGAAAGCTCTAGATCATGTGGAGCATAATTCATCTCATGTAACTTAAGTTTTCTACTTTCGTAAGCTATGACATGATCATTTTGTAATAGAATACCTCTAAGACCTTCCCTGGATGCATCTGTCACAATAGTAAAGTCTCCATTAGGGTCAGGTATAACCAAAATAGGTGCTGAAGTTAACTGATCCTTCAAAGTTTTAAATGTAGATTCACATTTCTCATTCCACACAAATTTCTTATCCTTTTTCTGCAATGAAGTTATTGGTGCAACAACTTTGGAAAAATCTTTAACAAATTTCCTATAGTAACCAACAAGACCCATGAAGCTTCTAACTTCATGTACATTCTTTAGTGCAGGACACTCAGTTATAGATACAATTTTAGAAGGATTTACAACTATTCCATTCTTGCTTATAACATGACCCAAATAGTGCACTTCTATGTCATAGAATGAACATTTAGATAACTTACCAAATAACCGTCTTTTTCTCAAGATTTCTAAAACTATCTTCAAATGCTCATGGTGTTCCTCAATAATTTTGGAGTATATGAGAATATCATCCAAGAATACAAGCACAAATTTGTCCAAGTATTCTTGAAAAATATTGTTCATTAAATTCATAAAAGCTACAGGTGCATTTGTTAATCCAAAAGGTAAAACTGTGAACTCATAATGTCCATACCTTGTTCTAAAAGTTGTTTTATGAATGTCCTCATCCTTAATTCGTAACTGATGATATCTTGATCAAAGATCTATCTTAGAATATACCGATGCTCCACGCATCTGATCAAATAGATCATCAATTCTAGGAAGTGGATATCTGTTCTTAATTGTTGCCTTGTTTAACATTCTGTAATCAATACACAATCTAAGTGTTCCATCTTTATTTTTCACAAAAATTACCAGTGCTCCCCAAGGTGAAACACTCAGTCTAATCAAACCTTTAGACAAAATTTCTTGCAACTGTGCCTTAAGCTCTACCAATTCAATAGTAGTCATTTGATAAGGTGCCTTAGAAATAGGCTCGGTTCCAGGTTTGATTTCAATTGTGAAGTCAAACTCCCTTTTGGGTGGAAGACCTGGCAATTCCTCCAGAAACACATCACTGTAATTTCATAATAGTGGGTAACATTCTAAGAAATCACTATTTTCTTCAGTAGATTCTGAAATTTTTACTGCATATAAGGTACAACCCTTATTTTTGGCCTTTTTAAGTTACATAGCTGACAATTTCCTAACTGAAATTTCACGTTTAACACCCTGAATCTCTATTGTTTTCTACAGGTCATCTAAACAACTAATATGTTTTTCAAAACAGTCCACTTTTTCTTTATGCTCAGCTAGCCAATTAACACCTATGATTACATCATAAGACCCCAAAGGAGCAACATAAAGATCAAATTCTATGGAAAAACTAGGTAAGTCAAGGACTGCTCCAAAAAGACACATACTAACTATATGAACAACATTATTCCCATAATGTACAGTCCATGATTTATCCATTTTCCATCTTTTTTTAATTTAAATGTTAATTTACTAGAAATAAAACATTCAGTAGCTCCAGTATCAAAAATAATAGTTACAGGTATACCAAATAACTTACCCAAAACTTCTATGGGTGTGACTTGCTTTTCAACTTATTTGTCAGCTACTACAGTGTGTATCTTGTGCTGCTGATTACGGTCATCCTTTTTCAAAGGACATTGGTTTGCGTAATGATCTTTTCCACAATTGTAATAGCCTCCTATAGGTCCCTTTTTAGGCTCAAATTTATTTCCAGCCTTAAAGTTATCATTTTGACCTCCATAGGACTTCTGTCCGTTATTATTATTCTTGACAAATTTATTGCGTACATTAGCAACAGGCTTATTTGTTGTTATTTTCTTATTATTATCAGCTGAAAACTTACTTTTCATACCAAACTTCTTCCATGGTCCTTTCTTAGGTGCAAGAGATGATGAAGAGGAGTTTGGAACTTTCTTTCTTACTTCCTCCTTATGAGCAGAAATTGCCTTTAATTTATGTTCCTACCTTATGGATTTTTCAACAACCCCTTCCATAGTGGTTGGGCTATGAACATCCACCTCTCCTCCTATAATGGGATTCAATCCCATGATAAAATTCCATATCCTGAACTTCTCGTTAGTTTGATACTGAGGTACATACTTACAGAGTTTAGTAAACCACTCCATGTACTCGGTTATAGTTAATTTTCTTGGGCTAAGTTCTAGAATTCAATCATTTTATGATCATAATAAAGTTTTGGAAGCTAGCGTTGCCTAAAATAACTTTTAAATTGATACCAAGTAATATTTGTTTAATCGATGTTTAACTCAACCTTATAGCTATCCCACCATGAAGATGCTTCATGGGAAAGATGATATGCTCCCCATATTGCCTTTGTTTCCTCTGAGAAGTTCCTTATTGCAAAGTACTTCTCCATTTCATTGAGCCAATTCTCAGCTCCATCTCCTAATGTGGTGCCATCAAACTTAGGTGGACTTATCCTTTTTATATCATTAGTGAGTTCAACTGCCAGTCTTTCCTTTTTATTTTCTGGTTGATCTGACATGTTTACATTGTTATTATCAACACCCAAAATTTCCCAAATTGGCATTGTCCTACAGGAGGTGGCTGATTGTTATTACCAACATCTTCTTCCTCCTCATTTCCCATTACTTGTTGTTCAAGTACAACCAAATGATCTCTTGTGTCCAATAGGGCAAGTAAGGATCTCATCAGTTTTTGGGCAGTTGTTACTTCTCCACCAGGTGGTGGGTTGTTTGCAACATTTCCTCTTGTTCTAACCATTTTCTGTTAACAAGAAAATTTAAGTTTTATCAGATTATGGACACAATAGGTCCAAGAGTTATAACCTTCAGCTCTGATACCAAGATGTAACATTCCCATTTTAAGACTTTAGAAACAAGGGAATTTTTTTTACATAATGTGCTCTTGTTCTAAATAAACATAATTTAGAACACACATTCCATGACAATCAATCTCATAACAAAAAATCATATGCGGTTGTAATTGACTCGTTTAACTACTGATCTGTCATGTTAACTTAAAGTATTAAATACTTAATGTATACCAAGTATACTTTGTTCTCTTACCCTGTTCTGGGTACTGAGTGTTCTGTTTAAGAAACCTATCTAAATATTTGTTACCAATATTCATCTAAAATCACATTCCTTAAACTAGGTGACATAGGACAACACAACCAACAGCTTGTGATACTTTGGCCAAAGATTTCCAACATACTATTCATGTTACTATTCCTAGATGACATACTCGTCTAATCAGAATATGTCCTTCACCCCACTCATCTGTTATCTAGAATGGTCTTCACTGACTTCAGTCAGTCCACTTGTCCAAGGTTTGACCCTAACGTAGGTTAGTGACATAATTTAGAATAGGGAATCACTCACGATGACCTAGGGTATATAGACATACCCAATCGACCTAAGTTGATTGGATGTGCCTAGTTACCCTAAGTCATTGTGAGTCACTTCCTATGCTAAATCATAACTCTAATCTGACCTAGAGAGAAACTAAGTTCAAGTCCAAATTTGGGTAGGTCTAGATGAACCAATGCTGAAGGGTGTTGCAACATGTCAACTGGCAACCCTGTATCCTCGTGAAGACCCAAGTCTTCACAAAGGTACAGTTCTGTAGTTGGCATGTGCCAACATCCGACAGAACTACTTCATCACGATGTACACACCTCAAAGAGGTCATTTCCACTTAATTAGTTTAGGATTAAGATTCAGATTACAACAACCTTACATAACCCTAATTCCAACAACCTTTAAGGTTTCCATCCTTATTTGAGTTGGTTAAATAATATGGAACTTCATAGACTAATGATTGCTTTATGTTCAATTAACTTTTTACTTAACGTTTTGTTATTCGAAAATAGAACCAACATCCATCATAAGATTTGCTTAAGTAACTCAACCATTCATAGGAGGTGTAAGAACCAAAATAGGTTCGGTAAGAGTGGACTTCATAGAGATGAAGTCTAAATGATTTACGAACACAAACACCATTCATTTGTTTTACATCCTTTTGAGAGGAGAAGAACCTTCCTCTTTATGGTTAAGTGTTAGGGTTTATTATACCCTTTTACCTTTCACACTTCCTTATAGTTTAATTGTATGTTCATTTAACATCCCTTAATAAACCATACTAGTTTAGGTAAAAGAACATCAATACATGCAGCTTAGCAAGTTGCATTCAAGTAAGGGAAATTGTACTATTTCCCATTCATCCAATTCATTAAATGACAACAGAAATAAGGATCCAATCAGATATGAATGATAACAACAAGATAGGATTACAAATTTCCTTCATATAATGCACAAGAGAATTTACACAACAAGTTAAAGTAACTTCCAGACTTTTTCCATTCATTATGATAAAATACACATTTTACAAGACTATGCATTTCAGACATATTGCATGTCAAACAACATCAAGATCATTAAAGATTACAACTTTCCTTCCTTCAATACATCTCAATAATGAATCAGAATTCTCTATAAAAGATCCAGACTTTAAATCAACCAATACATCATATAATTTATTGCCTTCCTTTATCACTTACGAAGTCCATCTGTAAAAATTGCTAGCATGGGTCAGTTCATTGAACTGAGCATGATAAGCACTAAGCATTAAAATGAAGTGCCTTCAACTAACTGTTTCATAAAACCAACTCTACTTTTATGAAACAGAAAGGCTGAGCAGACAATAAATCATAAGTTATAACAACCATAAAAGAAGAACAATTAATCAACCTGAATTAACATTTAAGAAAAGATCATGATATAATCAGTAATCTACAACATAATATCAGATAAGTAATGTTCCAACCAATTACTTATCTATATCAAATAAAAGTAACTAATAATTATTTCCTTCATAATTCAATCTGAATTTGAAATATAGAAACTAACTTTACTATTTATCCAAACAGAGTTACTTTCAGAAGCAAGGGCCTTCTTGCTCAGCTTTACAAAGTTTCATAAAGAGACATGTATAGTCAAGCTCATTCCAGCATCGTAAGGATTTTAGGATGAATCATCTAACAACTGAAATAAATAAGAGTTTCACATTTCAGATGTGACATCCTAATTCCAAAACCAAGACATAGCCTAAGTTCTCAAGTTAGGCCTCACATTAACATTAGAAAAGTATTCATTCAATAAACAACATCTCACACCAATCATTATAACAGATATTAAACACCCTTAATACAAGTTAAGTGAATAAGCAAGTAGTAACAAACAACTACATAATTGCATTCATAAAAGTAATGCAACTTAGCCAAATAAATCCACTACAAGATTTACACAAAAGAAGGATGAATGACTGAAAATAAAAAGTTTAAAACTTCCTTTCCCATTCGGTTAAACCGAATTCCCATTCACAACTCATAAAAGGGAATTCAACACTTAACTCTTATAGTTTCCAAAAAAGGTAGTGGAGAAACTTACCTCAGTTGAAAGAGAAAAGAGTCATTCAAAGTACTCAGAAGTGGATTCTTTCACAAGTAAAGAAATTCGAAAGAGGACTGGTACCGACCCAGTCATAACATCCCTTAAATCTTAAAAATGTAGACATCATGCTCAGAGCTGTTACACTACTCATGCAACTACAAATTCAAGTCGGGATTGAAAATTAAGGCTCACCCATCACCAAACAAAAGTAGTTCAGTATCATTTTCCACATCAAGAGATGCAACAAAAAAGTAGCAAAACATCATACAGGAAAAATAACAGCCTTCAGTAATCATCCAAAAACATCTAAGTTTCAATCAAGAGATAATAACCTGTCCATTCCTACAAGATGATAGTGCAACAATAGATAAGGAGGACTTACAGTCACATCCTCACAGAGGTGAGTGAACACATATTTTGAATGGATAGAGAAGGATTCATCAAGAATCGATTCCAGAAGATGCAAACAAAAGGACTACATGACTTAGCTAAAGGTGCCCAGTCAACTTAAAAGATGATTAAGTTTTCCTTTCATTTTTACCATAGGTGGGCTCAACTAAACACTCCTACAAAATTGATGAGACATTCAATTTCTTCCAACTTACACAGGAATCAAATAAATCTAACAACTGCACCGATTTGGTTAGCTCCAAATAACATAACCACCAATTCAAAAGTTGAATATCCATTCAACGTATCTTCATGAAGTTACAACAGTTAGACATTCACAAGTTACTCTAACAAGTTTAACAAGTGGTCTACCTAGATCAGGAATGGGTAGGTTCAAATCAACAACATCTGAGTCCAAAAGAAAAATGGACAGGAAGATTTGACCTCAAGTAAGCTCAACCGAGCTACAAAATTATAATCAAAATATCGACTCGGATAAAGCCAATTCCCAAAATATCTTCAAACGAAAAGAACTTCAACTATTTACCTATAGCTCAATCTCCCAAAATCTTAAAGGAAGACTCAAACATAATTATTCAGAAGAGAAGACTTCATCCACTGCTGTATTCAACAAATAATTCCAAAACCAAATAAACCCAGAAGCCATTTCACAGAGTTTCAGAAGAGAGAGAACCAAATCCAAACAACAAGGTTTTTGAGTCAATACCTCCTTCTTGTTTCCACATGGACTAGAACCATAAAATAGTAAATCCAAACACCATTACATACTCAGCTTCCATCGAATACAAGGTTCAAAGCAATGAAGGTTTACACAGTACAGGTTAAAAACAAATTACCCATTCACTATTTTCCACACAAGTTTGAGATCACACAATTATGAATCAAAGTATATTGATACAGTCTCAGAAGGTGTATTAAAACTTCAAAAAACAAGATGTGACAGAGAAGGGTAACCTTTTACCTTCTATTAACAATTAGAGACAGCCAATTCAAAGCTCAAAGCAACAACAAATTTCCTAAAACCCTTTTCGAGTAGGTAAGCAAGAATACAAACTTTATCAACATTACTCAAGTCACAACCAGTTCTAAAGTGTGAATCATCATTAACTCACCTAGGGAAATAACCCAATGAAAAAATTATCATGCAGAATTTCCTCAATCAAAGAACACAAAGATTCTTTCAAGAAAGAAATCAAGTAACCATAACAAAATAAAAACCAACTTGTTTTACAAGAGCAGAGTTGTTTCTATGAAGACATTTAGAGAAAAGTAGAACAACTTAATGGATAGAGCCTATCATGCCTGATAGTGCTTTCTATCGATTCAAGAAGATTTCCAGTCGAGCCTCCAAAACTCTTTCTTCTCCAAATGAAGTCAACAACCAAAAAATTCCTTCTCAAATGCCTCTTATACTTCCATTGGATTGAAAATAGACCAAGGGAGTTAAAAATAGTAACAAATTGAAAATAGAACTGCTAGTTCGAAGAACTAGATAGCTCCATTAAGAGCAAAAATCGAAATGCTTAAAAGACAAAACAACCTCCAACAAATCTTCTCGCATGGTTTCCAAGGTGGTTTGTTCACCAAAACTGATGACCATAAATGTCATTAATTTCCAATCTCTAGCCTATTTCTCCATGCCACCACCAGTTAAAGTTGGCGAGTCCAATTTCAACTTCTGCATGCATCACTTATCTCTAGTGATGATTCCACATAGGATTCCCTCCAAATTTTCCATGCCTCTGCCTAAACTGGTAGTACTCTTTCCATTAAATTCAAAAATCAAATCAAATAAATGACTTAGGAACCATCGCCATGCCTTCAACTTGCCATACGACCCCTTAGGTCCCCTTCTATCCTCACATTAGTTTAGGATAGATATCATTAGCTTAGGGTATGACCTTAGGTTAGTTTAGAAAATATTTACCTTAGGTTATCTTAATATTTCCTTAGGTAAATTTTCCACCTTAGGATAGGCCATTCTTCATACCAATATAGTATTAGGTAATAGGTTAGAAATATACCTATCATCACCTTAGGTTATTTCCAAATCCTTAACTTAGAAAACATGCAACTTAGGTTAGGATGAACAAGATTAGAGTAGGCATAGATATATGGTAGATCTAGTTTACCTTAGGTTAGAATCCCATTAGGATAGATCTTATAGATCTAGGACTTAGGCTTTACCCTCAATAGTCCTGAAGTAGACCTCTTTCCAACTTATGCCATTCAGTGTTCTGGAGAAGTTGACAAGAAGATCATGAAGCACACAAAGTTACGGAAGAATGCACAACATGAACTTCCAAGAAGATCAATGAAATTGTAAACCTAAAAAGGTTTAGTATTTTATTTCCTTCAACCTCTGAATGCCAATTTTCCATACAGATCAGGTAAGAAGAATTAAAACATACCTTGGATCAATGGAATTTATCCAAGGTTTCATTATTATATAGAGATAAATTTGCAAGAACTTTACTAGTTTATCACGTTCTTTACTATCAATGGAAAGCTGGAAAAATTATCTACATGATTTTGGGGTCAAGTTTGCAAAATTTGGTTCAGTCTATGGACCTTGAGAGAAAATTAAGAAACGTCATCTGAGCACGTGGTAATGGCCAGAAGTTTTCGTATTCATGGAGAACCAGTTTTAAAGTTGGGCACATGGTGTCGCATTCTTCTTCAGCATGGCCAGAAGTGATGTTTCAACCCACCGATTGGGAACGAAGAATGTGTTTTTAGTCAATGGTTGAACTGCATTACACATTTTCCTACGTTTCTCAGCATCCTTGGGTAATACGTGGATACCATTGCATTGTATAAAGCCAGATTTGGCTCATTTTTTAAAAAGTAGTTCATCTTTTCTGCTCTGCCGACGTGTCCTTCTGACACTTCTCCAGGGTTGAAAATGGAGTTCAAGGGACCTCCTCCCCTTCTCTGTAATGGCATTTTTTCCTTTTACTATTGAAATCCCATGTTCTGTGCAAACTTTTTGGAGACAACAAAAATGTGTTTTGTGATGCATTTGTCCATCCTTGCTCATTCTTTTGCTTGTTATCTTCTTGCCTCGTGCTTCATTGTAGGTATTTGTGCATGTTCTAATGATTCATTACAGGTCTGGAGCTGTGTTCATGGAGTTTTGGGACATTTTACTGTGTGAAATCCTAGGTCCTTGGGTTTGTGAAAGCATCTGTCCGATCCTTCCCATTGCTCACCTCTCCTTGTTCCATGGCAGTTTTGATAGATGTTTCAACATTCTCCTTCTCTAGTGTATCACCGTTTTAGAATTGAAATCAAAGGCTTTTTGTTCTTTTTCTCTTCTCTCAGCTCTCCCTATCTCCTTGGTGGTTAGAGTTAGGATATGAAGATGGATTTTGCCTGCACTGGAATAGCTTGTGGCAGGTACCGGTAGGAGCAGGAGACCATGCCTTCTCCTGGACGATTCCTTTCTTGGCACATTTCCAAAGTCCCACACTTGGAAATGAGGTTTCAACGTTATGCAATCACACGTGGATGCTTCGAATGATCAAAATAGAAATCAAGATCAACATCCAGGGGTGCTGTGATTTTGCAGCTAACAGTAACCATAACAAAAACCGAAAACCAACTTGTTTTACAAGTCAGCATAGCGCTGTTTCTATGGTAAAGACATTTAAGAGAAAATTGCAGGCCCACTCCAATGGATAGAGCCTATCATGCTTGATAGCCCAGATTTTGTTGATTGTGAAGAAGTAAATTCCAGCCGAGCCTCCAAAAATATTTAAATTCTCCAAACATAATGTCACAGCTGTATATTTAAAAAATTCCTTCTTTCAAATGCCTCTTATACGTTCCATTGGATTTTCAAAAATAGACTAAGGGCAGTTTAAAAATAGTAACAAACTGAAAATAGTTTCTTGCTGGTTCAAAGAAGTTACAAATAGCTCCATGCAGAGTCTAAAATCGAAATGGGCTTGAAAGACAAAAACTACCCCCGACAAATCTACTCACATGGTTTCCAAGATAGTTTATTCACCAACTGTAATTTCAAATTGGACCATAAATGTCAATACAATGGTTCCAATCTCCTACCTATTTCTCCACGCCACTGTCAGTTAAATTATGGCGAGTCCAATTTAAACTTTTGCATGCATCACTTATCTCTAGTGATGATTCCATAAAGGATTCCGTTCAAATTTTCCTACACTCTACCTAGAACTTTGAGTACTACAAATTGTGTCCATTGAATTCAAAAATCAAATCAAATAAATAATTCTAGGAACCATCGTCATGCCTTCAAATTGAACAATACGACCCCTATAAGGGTCCCCTTCTATCCATCTGCATTAGTTCCCTAGGATAGATATCATTAGTCTTCTTATGACCTTCGGTTATCTCTTACAAAATATTCTATCCTTAGGTTATCTGATAACTATTACCTTAGGCTTGAATTTTCCACCTTTCAGGATATCAAGCCATTCTTCATACCAATATAGTTTTAGGTAATAGACTGTAGCATTTATACATAGGTTTTTCCCCTGCTTTCAATAAGGGCACCTCTCCCATTAAAGAGGAGGTAATTTCTTGTCCCCTGACTGTGGTTTCATTCCAAGTGCAAATATGAAACCCAATAGGACTTAGGCTTTACCCTCAATAGTCCTGAAGTAGACCTCTTTCCAACTTACGCCATTCAACATTCTAGAGAAGTTGACAAGAATATTTGAGCACACAACTTACAATAGAATGCACAACATGAACTTCTAAGAAGATCAATGAAATTGTAAACCTACAAAGGTTCAATATTTTATTTCCTTTAACCTTTGAATTTTAGTTTTCCATATAGATCAGGTAAGAAAAACTAAAACATACCTTAGATCAATGGAATTGATCCAAGGTTTCATTATTATATAGAGATAAATTTGCAAACAAATTTACCAGTTTACAACCTTACTTATCTCAAACAAAATGGATTCCTTGCAAGCAACAAAATTTCAGCAATTTAATCCAAGAAAAGAAATAATTTATCCATGGCAAGCATGATTTCAAACAATCAAAATAATACACCTTCTTAGGAAAAATCACATGTCAACACTTGCATTGCAAAGAGGAGAAGTTAACAGTTTATCAAAGGTGTTACATTTTACCTTGGGCACACTGAATCGAGCTAGGGTTTGCTTCACACATTTCAAAATTCAAGAAGACAAGGATCTATGGAGTGCAAGGTATAAATGGAATCTAAGAAAGCAGTTGTAACATGAGTGAAGGGAAAGAAGAAGGTGGTAGTAGAAGAAGAAGATATGGCTCCTAAAAGTAACTTTTCTAAGATGTAATATCTAGAAGGGGTTATCATCGGCTAGGAGTGGGATTTTCATATAAGGAAAAGTAAGGTGAGTGAGTAAAATCACCCTACCATAGAGAATAAGAAGGATCTGGGTGCGTTGTTGAACACAAAGACAAATAAATGCATGATGGAAGACATGTCAGTGTATGCCGATGGTGGTCAGAAGCTCTTGCAAAAGATAGGAGTTTACCAACTATATAAGCTCACTTACTATGAGAAATATGTGCCTTTGTACCGATGGCTCATGAGCAGAGTACACAAGGATTTTTTCTACTTTGCATGTCGTAGAGTCAGAATTTCAGCTGCACTCATCTCCACGGTAATGGGGTTGAAAGGAACAGGAGATGATTTGCGAGATGATCTAACAAACAAGACTAAAATATTGGAGACTAGAAAGGAGTTGGGGTACACAAAGGGTTTATGTGGTATGGGCTTCGACAAACTAAAGAAGTATCCAGTTGTGTAAGTGGTCGTGCATCTTGTTACAAGCTAAATGACCAGGAAAGGTGGTCACAAGTGAACACCATGTGGTTGCACATTACCAAAAATATGTTTAAAGGAGTAGTCTACAACATTTCATGTTATATTGTAGAGAAAATTGTTGAGGAAGTGCGCATAGGAGGAAAGATCAGCTTTGGACCTATTTTGTCATCACTGGTGTTCATGGAGATCAGAGTACCTAATGGACCAAAGGAGAAGGTATGGGAGTATCCAACGGAACACAAGTCGCCTAAAAAATGCTTCAAGAAGTACTTGTGTGAGGGATAAATGACAGAGAAGATTAAGAAAAGGGCTGAGAAGTGGTATGATAGGCTCCACGTGTCTTTTGAGGAATAATGTCGCATCCCCAAAGACTTGCCTTTGGTAGTTGGAAAGGTGGTCAATTTCGTTGTATACCAGCATTTCTGTATAACACGGTTTGCCATGAAAGATGGAGCATGGATTTCTTGGTGTAAATTTCCATATGCCTTCACAGCATGGTACTTCTAGGTGTCAGTACATAGGTTTACAAATGTGTGGCTACTAACATTCAATGCGGATAAGGTAGATTGCGACTACCACACACTAAGGAATAAATATGTGTATCTAGGGTAGGGTGCATATTTTGAAAGACTCATTTCAGATGTATTGAGCATCAAACCAATAAGTTTGGTGGTGGGAGATATTGGAGTAGTGCTGGTGTATCTACAACTAAAGCCAAAGATGGAGAATAACAAGTAAGTGGAAGATGAGTTCGCACTTCTAGCACCACCAAAGGCAAAACATACAATGGAGAACATCCCAGCGCCGAAGCCCATAGATCCAATTGAAGTGGAGGATGAGTACGAAGATAGTAGTGGTTTAGAGCATAGAGGTAGAAGACATCCTATGAGTAAGGATGAAGCTGAGCGTGCCACTACACCACCCTGGCCACAAGAGGTGGATGATGAGGACTTGAATGCAGTCCAAGGAGATCACATATTTAAGAGGGTGTTAAGGAGAACAAGGAACCAAGGTGCTACTCCACAAAAAATGGAAAGATCCCCAAAATTCTCTCCATAGAAGGAGACAACCATGCAAAGAAGGAGGAAACTGAAGTTGAATGAGGAGACAAATGATTCATTGGAAAGCACACCTAATTCTCCTACACTTCCAGAGAACATAGAAGAACAAAAGGATGAGGAATCAAAGGAAAGAGGAGAGGAGGAAAAGGGAACAAAGGAGACAGATGCAAAGACTACTCTAGACATGGAGACACAAGTCCCAAATTTGGAAGCTAAATTTCCTAAGCAACAACAATCTAGAAGAATGAGTGGAGAGCACATTCCACCAACTATTGTTTATGCAGAGGACATAGGTAAAATTTTCTACGCCCGTTTCCAAAGAACACTGAAACAAAAAGACTTATATGGCTGGGAGCTCATGGATGAAGATATGGCCACAGTGCGCATGAGGAAGCAATTTTCATGGTCCATGCACACACACATGGATGAGACAAATTTTGATGTATGTGAGGAGTCATATGTATCACGGAGGTTGAAGAAGATGCCTCAGGCCAGACACATGACAGTAAAGCCTACTGTAATGTTGGATGAACATGTGAGTAATGCATTGGTCAAAGTCTCAACATAGGTGGCAAGGTAGAATATGGATAAGGCTACCAAAATAAGGGCACTCCAGGATGAGATTAAAACTAAGGATGGAGAAATAGTGCTCCTAATGTAGGAGAGGGACTTAGCACAGAAGAGGAACACTGTATTTATCAGCATCACAGAGATTGGTGAAAATGTCATAAGGGATAAGCCACACTTGGAGCCAAAGGCACCACAAATGTTTCCCTTAGCAATACATTATGTAGGAAATTCGGTGTACCTGGTACTTGAAGATGAACCTCTGTGCATGCCAACGCCAAAGGATCTAGTACAAGAGGCAAAATGAGAAAAGGCTTCAGTGATGCAAAAGATTGCATCCTATGAAGGAATGCTACAAGTGATAAAAGAAGAATTGAAGAAAGAAGACCAGACTTTAAACATCTGCACAGCTCCAGAGGTGTTTATCAATGTAAAGACCCTGAAGAGCATAATGAGGTCCAGAGAGAAATGAAGGAAAAAACATTGGGCTGCGCAAAAATATTGTCAATGGTTAAGAAAAATCAGGAGGCCCTGGTAGCAACACAAAAACCACACAAGACTCGGCTGGAAGAGCTTGGGAAGCTCATTGCGTAGAAGATGGATTTACTAGAGGGTATGATGACCTCAATGTCCAGCATTTTGTTAGTCTTGCAAAATGAAAAAGGGGAGATTACGAGGGATGAATTGGAGTCCATTGCTATGGAAATTCTAGAAAAATTAGAACAAGCACTCACTGAATGGAAAACCTTGGAGGCTGAAATAAAATAGGAATACCATGAATTGGTTGTTCAGGATGAAGAAGAGACTACCGAGTAAACTTATTCTTTCGTACATTTTTTTATTCTTCCCATTCTTTCCATTCATCTATTCTTTACTTCAGTTGTTGGAAATGACCATCGTCAGGGTGAAAATGAAATTAGTGTGGGGTAATGTTGATCAAAGAAAACTTGACAGAGAAAGCACACAAGAAGTCTGTGTGGGAAAACAAGTCATACGCAGAGGCACGAATGGATAGGAAGAATGCATGCGTGGACAAGAAGTTCAATTTTTGGGACTTATCCGTTTTTACTCATATGGTCTATTTTTAGAAATGGCGTGTAGAGCACACAAACAAGGAAGAGACATGCGCGCCATGCATTGGCTATTTTTAGAGGATTGTATATGAATCACTTTGCATGGACACAGGCCAAAAATAGATCTGCTACTATTAGTTAGCTAGTAGTAATCTATTGTTAGCGCACTTGCATGTGTGGCTAGTTTTGTAAAGGCACGTGGTTAAGAATAGCATGCGACCTATTATTGGAAAGGATAAGCGGTGAAGGGAAAGTCCCCACCCTTATATATATGTAGTAGACTGTGTAATAGATAGAATATAGAGGAGATTGTGATAGAGAGGTGATGAGATTGAGACATACAGTGTTATGCTGCTATGCGCATAATCTTGATATTGTAATAAAGCTTCTATAACTTTATGCATTGAATATAATGGAGGATATTTCCTGAATCTAAGTATTAGTTCTATGAGTATCTGAATCTAGTATGATTTTGATGTCATCATGGTTAGTACTTAGTTCTATTTTTCCTTAGATATAGATCTGGTATGCTTTTTAGAATGATGTGTTAGTAATGGAACTATATATGTTAAGTCTTCATCATGCTAACATCCTGCTACAACAACCCTAAAGAGGGACCTGGAACCTTTACACACTTCGGGTGAGTGATCAGTCCAGGTTGAGTGATGTGTTAGCATGCATAGGATTTCTGTGGGTTTGTATCACAGAATTCTAGGCTACATCATGGCCCCTTTAAAAATGGAACTCGCAGGGCCAATAACTTAAAGACTAAAAAAATGAAGTTTCTGAAGTCTCCCTAACTCAACCTATTTCTTCAGACTATGTTCTTGGGGAATCCCAACACTCTTATCCCACTGTACATCTCAGTAATGATGATCAAGATCCTCTTGAGAAAATTTCCCAACTACCTAACCATGTTTGACCTCTTAAATTCATGTGTATGTCACCTCACCACTGTGAGTGTATCGTGATAGTCATGTTATTTATGAACATTTTATTTTCTCCCTCTTTGGGGTAGAGTCCCACATTGCATATTTCGAAGGAAAGCATCTACCGTTAGTGCAAGATATTTTCTGTACATACCGATCTAATCATGGATGGTCAATCTTACACATATATCACCTCATTATACTTCATAAAAACTCTTGATTATTCCCATACATGTACATCAGTTTGACAACATCATCACAAATACTCTATAATCATTCTTCTCTATTTTTTCTTGACATCTCCTACCGTTGGAATGTCACAATCTTGATTCCACCTATCTTGGCTTCTTTTTCCTTGACATCTCCTACAGTTAGAATGTCACGGTCTTGATTCCACCTATCTTGGCTTCTTTTTCTCTGATATCTCCTACCGTCAGAATGTCGCGGTCTTGATTCTGCCTATCTTGACTTGTTTTTACCTAACATTTCCTATTGTTGGAATGTCATGGTCTTATGCATCCTTTCTTAGGTTCTTGATCTAGCTTGGATTTATATTTCTTTGATAGTGTTGTGACACCCTATTATCATTTTTTTGGCCTCTTTTCTATCTATCTTGGTTTCAATTTGCCTCGAATCTTTACTATGGGATTATCATGATAGTGTGCATCCTAGCTTTGGTTGTTGACCTCTCTTGGATTTAATCATCCCTCTTATTCTTATAGCATCTACCTCATGGTTTTTTGCACTATTCAATGTTGTTATTTCACCCGTTAGGATAATAATACATGTTATCTCTATGTATACCTTTGGTTTTATTTTAGTACCTCTTTCCAAATTCTACCATATGGTATTTTTTGCTTTCCAGCGTTGTTACCCGCTGCTTGGATTTAACACTTTTTGACATCCTATATCTCCAAATTCCAAATCCACAACATCCATCCCATGAGCCCCTAGCTAGGTGATTTACGACTTATTTTATTGATGATCCTCTAGTGTTTCCATTCAATTTTTCTTCTCAAGGGTTCTAGTAGCAAGGATTGCACCTGTATGTAGTAGGAAGACTGACACTATCAAGTATACATTGGTGGGTATATGTCATTTTAGCTAGTCCTTTCTTTACTTCCAACATTCCTTCCAGTTTCAGTGTTATATATAATTCTTTCCACTGAATACCCCATTCTTATCTATTGTGACATGTGGTAATCAATGATTGGAACATATATATACACCTAAATTTTTACGCTTTCTATTTTCATACCTATTAGTAACAATTCTCTTATCAAGTTATAGGTCGCTAATGCATCTATCTCTATAATGGGTTCCTTAAGGGGATTGTTTCAGGATATCAATATGGCTATTCATGAAACCATTGGGTTAGGGATGATACATAGAGAGAGAGAAGCTTTTAGTCCCATCAATGTATTTCTTTTTCTCATATTCCTCTTATTTTTCTTCACATTATTTCGACATATAGCTTGCTCATGATCCCATCTCTTTCATTTTTCTTTATTCTTATCTTTCATGACACCTTTCACATCCCCTTGCATTTTCCTCCTTGGCTAACATCATCTCCCATGGGTGATTATGCTGGTGAAAATTAAAATACCCTGCTGATGCCTTTTCCTAGGGAAGATGGCATTGGTATAAATACCCAAACTCTCACTTTTACATGATAAGGCTTTGACAATTGTAAAAAAGAACCATCCATTAGCTCTAATCTCTTACACCCACTTACACTTGCTCGCATAGCTTATGGAATTATTACATCTTGACTCTTGGTTTGGAGACTCTTCTTGCTTGGATTGGTTTACTTGCATTTTTGGGTCAACTATAGTGCAAGGATAATTTTAGTGGCGAATATTCATAATATGGCAAAAATTTCATTTTAGGAAAATTTGAAAAGGAAATTTTTTCGGAGTGGGTCTGTGTCCTATTTGCCTAAAATTTACAGTATATATATTTTTTGGGGTCAGCTTCACCTACATTTGAAAACATCTCCTATAAAAACCTAGGTGATTCGCCAAGTAGTATACTACGACACTACCACAAGTATCTTACCAATACCGTGAACTCACATACTCTAAGCACCAGAGAATGCTGTTAGCCTATTAGTAGTTTAGATTTGGGTGAAACATGATATTTTCTGACACGCAACAAGGATATAGTTGATGTGTGGCAAGTAGGTATTACAGATGCGTGATAAGGGGGTTAGTTGTTGACGTGTGACAAAGAGGTATTACAGATGCACAACAAGGGGGTTAGCTCTTGACACATGACAGGGATATAGTTGACGTGCGATAAAGATAGTTGATGCGTTGTTGACACACGACAAGGATAGTTGATGCCCTATTGACATGCGAAAAAGGGTGTTAGCTTTTGACATGTGACAGGGATTGTGATAGTTGACATGCGACAGGGATATAGTTGACACGTGACAATGAGGTAATGCAGACGTGTGATAGGAATTTTGTCTTTGATGCGCAACTTGATTCTTTTGCTGACATAGGAATCTGTTCAGAATAATGGAAGTTGCTAGTCCTCATAATGTGAAGACCCTAAAAGTAACTAAGAAATCTCAGAAGTCCCTGTTCAAGTATTTTGGAAACTCTGCTGATACAAATATTGCAACTACCAACAACCATATAGCTGCCACCTGAAAGAATCAGAATACTGACTGTGTGGAAGGTAATATTAAGGTGGACATGCATTCTGCATAGTATCAAACAAATGACACCTAGGATAATATGTCAGATCTCGAAGATATAACTATTGAGATGCTAGATCTTGAAGATATTCTTCTTGTTGGGGTGCAACTAGGAGCGCATCAAGATATCACACATACAAATACTCAACAAAATGGAACATAAAAATCAAATTCAAATCCTGGTTCACGAAAGAGGAAACCAGGTGATTGTGATATTGCTAAAAATTCTACTCAAAAAATTAAAACATTGAAAATGAACAAGAATATGTGGACCATTGGCAGGACATACAAGTTTGATTGGGCAACCAAATTTCCATTTATCGAACCTGTACAATCATCTAATTTAGAAGAGATCCCATCTGAATGTACATGTACAATATGTATGTGGAAATTGGGAAAGTAGCAAAAAATGCAAATGAAGTTGGACACTATAGAAAAACATTATGGAAAACAATATTTGACAGTAACATGGGCGGATGGCCAGAGAATCAAAACACACAGGTGGAAAACTGAAAAAGAATGCATGCATGTTAAATACACAGCAGATTATCAAGTAGAGCAGAAAAAATGTAGACATCTCATGGAAAAGGGAGGAACAATCACATCACAAATTGGTAAGATGAATCAAACAAATCTACATGCAAAACTCATACAATTCTCTACTTTATTTCACATACTAAAGAAAGGAAGACCAATTTCAGATTTCCTTGATTTCAAAGTTTTGTATCAATATAATAGAATGCTGAACGTACCTCAGTCTCATTGGTCTGAAAGTAGTGGATGGGAAATGGAAAAATCCCTTTCGATGATAGAGAAGGAAGATTTGAAAGAGAATGTAAAAAAAAAAAGTTTATCTCTCTTTCAATTGATGAAGTGACAATAGTCGACAACACTGCATGGGTATGTATCCACATCTATACTTTAGAAAATCATATAAGAACACCTCATTTGTTGGGTGTTATGAAAATGGTTGAAAATTGTAATGTTAAAAACCTACATAAAATAGTTGTTTCTCATTTGAAAGATATTGTTGGAATGACTGATTATGAAATTGCTACGAAGTTGGTATGCATCAGAGCAGATGGTGCATCTATCATGCAGGGTCACCGAATAGGGTTGTGTGTTAGATTATAAACAACAGTGGTCCCATATATGCTACCAATTCACTATATGGCTCACAGAATGAATTTAACATATAAAATGGTAAGCAACTATGAAAATGTTGCTAAATTAGAAGACCTTAAAAGAGAAATTCATGCTTATATGGAAAACAACCCAAAGTAATCTCTTGAGTTCCAGAAATTCACAATTAGAATTATAGATGGCAAAAAACTTCTGAAATATGTTGAGACGAGATGGATCTCTTTGTATGAACCTGCATACAAAGTTTGTGAGGAGTATCCTTTGTTGGTTGGTTTCATGTATAAATATCGTCATGAAGTTGATAGGGCAAGAGACTTTTTGTTTCGTTTAACTGATTTGGAGACATTGATTACATTGGTTGGTATTCTTCCAATGTTGTAGGAGATTAATACACTGATGAAGTATGCACAAGGGAGATTAATCTATATTGTGGATTTTATACGGATGAGAAAAATGGTATGTCAAAGTCTTGATATCTTGTACTATCCCCAAGATAGTTTTGATACACCTGTTTTCGAGAATTGGAAAACTTTATTAGATCTTAAAAATCCTAGTAACTATTTGAGATTTAATATCCATGATCACATCTGCATCACTGTTAATGGGAGGGACATACCACTGCACATTTTGTAAAAAAGTCAAGATATTACAGGATTGGAACAAGAAGATGTTCCCATGACACGTAATCTCTTTGAGTCTGTTATAGTTGAAATAAGAATTAAGCTTAATTTTTTTTCAGAATCCTTATCATCATAAATTAGAGAATGTTTCTCCAAAGATAAATTTTTTTAAGCAATGGGTGTGATGAATTCTAATTTCTGGAATATTGAAGGTGGTCATGCAGACTTTATAAGAAAGCATTTCCATAAATCTATGGGTACAATAATGGAACATTTTACAAAGACTTCAGAGTTTAAGGGTATGGAAATCAAAGGTATATTGAATGCTGATTTATTAAAGTTTCAATCAACAAATTTTGCAACAACAATGAGGAACCAATATAAAAATTTAGATGAACCTTCTGAAAGTGGTGCTATTATAAGGCTTTGGTGAGGAATCTATCAAAGTTCTATCTTACAAGAATAAATCAGTGAATATTTAAGATTTTATGAGTCATGCCAAACAATGATTTTGGGGTCAGTGGAGGAGGAAAGGGTTTTCAGTTCATTATCATTTATAAAATCAAAACTCAGAAACAAGTTGGATAAAAATCTGGAAAGTTGCATGAGGTGTTATGTATCTCGATACTCTATGGAAACCTTTCCTTTTGAAAAAGTAATTGCGCATTGGAATTCCCTTTGCGAAAGAAGAGGAGTGAATAATACAGCTACAAGTATAACTTTTCCCAGCATTGAGAGTGGAATTAGTGCATCGTCACACTCTACAGAAGAGAACATCGAGTTTGAAGAAGCTATTGATAATGGATTGTTTCAACTTTAAATAGGTATCTCCTTCACCTTACTTTTATTGTTTGTCACCTTAAATTTTGTTTCAGCTTTTGTTATCATTAAAGATGCTACAGGTATATATATCTACATTTATTTAAATACAATTTTTTTTAAAATGTGGGTTGACATCCATCCAAGGAAGCTGGTACTTCTTGGGATTGACAATGTCAGGCAACTCACCCATCTATCTACTAATCCATTTCTCGTATTGAGTTTTCTTAAAACAAATATCTAGCACACTATGAGGGATGATTTCACAACCATCTAAAACACTAGAGGTAACTTAAACCCTATCATATGACATTTCTTGATTTTTTACAATTATGTTTAATTTATTTTTTATATTTACAAAATGCTTTGATATATTTTTTAAACTTTGTGGGATAAAATCACACAATCAAATTTTACAAAGAGGAAGATTTTTCCATATTATACAATTCATAATCCACGATCCATTATACAATTCATCATCCATGATCGAGCTTGAAGATAAATCTACGTCCACATAGAATTCATCATCATCCATATATATCATATCATGATATTGACACTCCAATTATTATTAAATTCATCATATCATTATCATAATCCTGACACTTCAATTATTATTAAAACAATTATTTATATATTTTAAATGTGCAGAAATGTCTCTGTCCTACCACATTCCATTTTTTTAAAACAATTGTCCATTATCATCATTCATCATCATCTATATCCATTCTAATGTCATCATATCATTACAAGTATAGAGAATAATATTTTGAGAACGTTTAAATGTCTCTGTTGTACTACATTCCCAATTTTCTTAAAACAATTATCCATTATCATCATCCAGATTCCATGATCGTGCTTGAAGCTAAATCTACGTACACATACAATTCATGATAATCCATATCTATGAAACTGATTCTATTATAATGTCATCATCCACATCTAATGCAATCATCATTACAAGTAGAGAAGAAACATAAACACCATATACAATCTAGAAATTCTATACATAATATATAGGAAGTTATGAAATTAAATATTATATAATATTTCAAATTTTCAAAGGCTATAAAATTCAAGTTTCAAGTTTCAAATCTAGATAATAAAATTCAAATGCCATGACCATCACATTCAATGTTTCAAATTTTCAAATATAGATTCTATTTTTCAAGTTTCCACACTCAATAATGAAATTTTTCAACCCTCAATTTTCTGTACCCCTTTCCACTCCTGTACTCCTTTCCCCAATGGCTTCTCCGCCTGTACCCCTTTCCCCAATGGAAAAAATAATCCTAGAACTTATGAGATATTTCACAGCACTGTCTAGATTTTTAAAAATTATTTCTTCTTGCTTTGTTGCATCTTCATGGGATAGAAAATTTGGATCAGCAACTGCCTTGGTTTTGAATAAAATTTCAGGGTCGAAGCCATGCTCTTTAATTATCTGCTTCAGTGTATTTTTTGTTTGCTAACCAAAACAATATTTTCCTTCAAATTCTTTGCTGTGGATAAACTGTTCTTCATTATTTCCAAGTGAACTTGGAATACCTTTGCTTGACTCTTCAAATTTTAATATTTCAATTGCAAAAAAAAAGTGATGTCAATTCAACATATTACTAAAATAAGAAAACTTTAAATTAACAAAAAAATTTATTTGAAAGTGATAATACTTACGATCGCTTTATCTCTCTTGGCATTTGCAACTGCTACTAGATCCTTGTCCTTAGACCATTTGTTAAAATATGCCTAGGCCTCAGCACTAATATTTTCTAATTTGTTTAATGTCTTATCCAAAATGTCATCTTTATAGATGTTGTTATACGTGACAGTCCCACTTCTTAATTGGGTAAGTCAGGAATCCATCTTCACAGGTTGATTCTAGACTGCAACATATAAACTATCCCTTTGCCAATAATTTTCATAACGACTTATTATCTCATTGATAAGTACTTTAGCCCTTCTCTCCCATTTTACGAGATGAATGATATGAGGTAGAATAAACTCATCGACATGGGATTGACAATCATAACCAATTAAGTTATCTAAAGGAAAAGGTAACAACTGTTCACCGTTTGTATCTGATGAAGATGATCTCGCTGGAGAGGTATGGGGTTTTTTGGGTTGATCGAATGCTACTTGTTTCTGCCTTTGGGTGGCCTAATTCTGTTTGTGATAAAATAAATCAATATTCAAACAAATAAATCTAAAGTGAAATGTAATTCAATATGGTAAATTATGTTGAAATAGAAGTATATCTGCTGGCCTTGAACCATATCATGTGTATTGAAAAATCCAGTTGGGTCATTGCTATCAATGCCCAAGTAATCTTCATCTAAATGTATATTATTTAAAACTAATATGCATGTTGCACTGGGAAAGCCACCAAGTGAGAGGGTTGGAATTTGAAATGAGGGGCAATGTTTAGTGTCCCACTAGGGGTCAGAGCAATTGGCATGCATTTACCAATGTTCTTTTTTCTTGATCCTCTGGTTGGCATTTTGAATATTATCGGTGGAGAAGGGGGTAGTGCCGCTGTTTGTACAGAAGGAGGAGGACTGCAATGTGCTGAAAAGTTCAAGAAAAATCATATAAAAAACTAGAAAAATATGTAAAAACTACGAAATTAAACAAAGTACTATTCAAAACTTGTACCTTGTTGTTGAGGGGTAGCTTGTCATGGTGCTTGAGGTGGCCGTGTTGGAGTAGTAATTGGTGGTTTTGGAACTGTCTGTTATTGGGATTGTTGAGGTGGTTGTTGAGAAGACACAAATGCATGCAACTGAACTAAGTGAGTTGGGGAATATGGTTGACTTTGAGAAACACACGTATGGTACAAAGTCCCTACAATGTCATCAACATACAATTGTATGTCAATTCAATAGGGTAAAATTTAAATGGTAAAATGAAAATACAAATTTGGAATTTGTAAATAATAAATGTAAGGGTATTACTTCTCTGGCGTTTAACGAATTCAAACGGTTGGGGGTTCGGAAATGAGTGAGCTTCCATTTTAGATTGTGAATCTCCTGACACCTCATAGTGTAGTCGGCCTCTTCCTCTTGATGCCACATTTTTTTGGGGAAGGGCCTCCATAAAGATTCTCTGCAAACAATAAATAGTTAATACATGTTCTCAGTGTAATGTCGAAATACAAACTTTATAGTTTATACCTATTGTTCTTCAAATGGAATTGACAAATTCATCAATGCTTCATCCGTGCAAGTGGGAATTGGTTTTTCTTTTAAATTTAAAATAGCCTCATAATAAAGGCCAAGGAGATAGTTTATGGAGTAAATGAAAGGTTTTTCTGAAAGCTTTGCATTTGTAATATCAGTTCTTTTTTTTTTTTGATAAAAAGGTGCACCAATCAAATTTTTTGTTTTACGATAGTTGGAACAATGTATGCAATGGCCCAGTTTGGTATATTTGTTTCCTGATCTTGCAAAACTGTTCTGGATTGAAAGAAGGAAATCATAGCAACAAGAAAGTGGTGTGCAATTTCTTGCATATCCAAACCATGTCTGGATTTATTGACATGAGTTGCAAATGCCAAAAATTAGTTGGAATTAATATAAATTTAAATTGTATTAAAATCAAAAACTGAATAAAAAATGACGAATGAAAACATTTTACACTTACAATCAACATGGAAACTGAAAGTCGATTCGAGATATTTCTTATCATCTTTGACGAGTGTTTCCTTCATTGTAACAAAGGGTAAATTTTTAAATGGGATGCCTATAAACTGATGAATATCAGCTAGGTCGATACCAAATTGAAACAATCGGCTGTCATCCATAGTAACATTAAACATGTCGTCCTCTGTATTATACGAGGAGAGAAGTTAGTTCAAAATATCTTTGTCTGTTTTGAAATGGGGCATCTTAACGAGCCCACCAAACTCAAATGCATCAAAAAAATCCTTGTATTCCAAAGTCATTTGTAAAACATTTTGGATGTGGGGGCACAAAGGATTCCTATAGAGTATCTTTCCTGTGGATAGGGCTTATGGGTTGACTGGATTTTCCTCTTTATTTTTGTCTTGAGTTTGGGATGCACTTGTAGTTGCCATTGTAGTTGTCCTTGAGCTTGATTGTACTTAACTTGGATAATGGATTCCTGTATACAAGAAAATTCGAGAGTCGGAAAGTGTAAAAGTGAAAATGACTGGTGGGAGGTTATTTATAGGACAAAACCAGGGTCAACGAGGCTCATTGATGTGCATCAACAAAGCTTGTTGATGTGCATCAACCACGCATTAGTGTCTGCAAATATGCAGTCTCTCTGACTCAAAACAAAGTGGGTGAAAATTTAGTTTTGAAAAATTGGTAAATTTGCCTTTGATTGAAACCAGTTCCGGGGATATTTTCCAGGTATTTTCCACCTCCAATTTCCAAGATGTATCTTAAAATGAACCCTGTTATAGTGACCTAGGACTATGTTTTTTCCTCTTATCCACCTGAAATTTTTAATCTCTTGGTGTATGATCCTTTGGGAGATAGATGTATCATCAACCGCTCCCAATAGCTAAGTTTTCTAACTCACTTTGTTATTTTGTATAGAGAACTTCTTACATTCGATACATGCTCTATGTTACCTTAGTATTTTATGGACATTCTAGGTAAGCATATTGTATTTTAGTTCTTTACTTCATGTTACATGATTTACACAGGTTAATATAATCTTTGCATGATTATTTTATCTTTTATCACCCCCATAATGTTGGTACCTCCATAGGGTTCCTTCCTCTTCTTCCACCTAAGGCCTTGGAAACATTAGTTTGTCCTAGTGTAAGGGTTACCTCCTTTGGGGAATGCAATCATAGTGGTCCTATACCCCATTTAATTCTATCTGTTTGTGTGTTAGTCTTGGTGTGTCCTATACTTGTTGCATCGAATACCCTAGTTAAACAGATGATAAGAGTGCACATTATCTAGAAACATTATTTCCTATCATACAATTTTAACCAATAGTAGACCATATATATCATTTTTTTGGCATTGTGTCTAGATTTATGCAAGAAAATCATGAGTTGTAATGGAAAGCAACAAAGAATATTCTTCATTATGTTAGAGGAACCTACATCAATGGCATACACAACTTGGGGGAAAGAAATTGGCTTGGTTGGATAAATATATTCTGATTGAGCCGGTGATCTAGATCATCAAAAATATACCTCTAGATACAACTTTTCTCTTAGTTTTGGTCCTATCAGTGGGTCAAGAAATAAGTAGAACATGATTACTATATCTTCTATAGAGGTAAAATACATGGGAGCAGTCAACACTACCATCGAAGCTAGTTGATTATAGGGGATTCTGATAGAGTTTGGTATTCAGTTTAGGAGGCCTACCATTATCTATTACGACAACCTCAAAACTATCTCCATCTGTAGAAATGTGGTTCAAATTCAATGGATGAAGCACATTGAGATACACATGCACTTCATCAAGTACTTGATTCTTAGAGACATCATTGATTTGACATTAGATCATATTGAAGACACATTTACAAATCCTTCATTGAATCCAAGTTTCTTCACTTGCAATCACTACTTGGTGTGAGATCTATTACTGCAACACATCTACTTTAGGATTTCTTGTCCCATTCTCCTCTTCTTCTTCCTCTAGAAATATTGTAGTTTGTACATGGGTACCTCCTCATGAATAGTTTTTGAGACCCATATGACCCATATTTCTTAGTTTGTTTAAGGGAGTCTTCTATCTCTTATAAGTGTACCTTTTCCAAATTGGGTTAGCTTCTATTGCTTGAGATCCTTATTGTACATGGGTACCTCATTAGGCATAGCTTTTGAGACCCACCTCTTTTTTTTGTTTTCCATGCCTCATCCTAAGATTTACTGAAGGGGTGTTGGTGTGAGGGGGTATTATTTACCTCTTATTTATTTAATTACCCTCACCTGTGGTGATTCATATCACTTAGGTGAGTCATAGGTCTTAGATGAGTCATTAGGGAGTTATATGATGTATGATGTATTCTATAATATAATCTATTGTATGTGTCAATGTGTCAGATGTCATATGGTAGTTACATTTAATTCTTGTATTATAATCAACTCTCCCATTTTGGAGGTATGATAAGTCCAAGCATGGTAGTTACACATCACTCATTTTATGTACTTTTCATTTTTTGATCTATGAGCATGATTATTTTTGTATGCACAAGTTCATTGAGATATTGTTCTTACTAATTACTTGGATTTCTTCACATTTTCATTTAGAGTGCCACTCCATTGATGTGCATACATTCTAGATGATATTATTTCCATATTTTAGAGTTATCACATCCTCTTGGTTGAGATAGGGGTCAAAATATAAGAAGCGGAAGAGGATGGGGTGTATGTTTCAATTGATGATCGAGCCACACATCTATTTCTTTGAGGTAAATTTAATTTTTAACACGTTGCATTCAAATAAAACCATCATATTATTGATTCTATCTATATGGATATTGCAATAATATTAAATTAATACACAAACATCTGAGACTGAAAATTTAAATAGTGACTATGATGTTTAACGAGTTTGACCAAAGAAAAATCTTAATTACATCTTACCACTATGTCATCCCAATGATGAAATACATCCTAACAACATCACAAGGGCTTATAAAAGATCATATGAAAAGACTTTATTCAAATGAAATGACAGGGATCTGGGTAAAACAAACACCTTTTTCCTAAAATTTTTGATGAATATTTTCCAATGAAAGAGAGCATAGGGATTCAAAACATGGTTCACCATTTATTTGATCATGATGATCATGATCATGTTTGTCATGATCATGAGGATGATGATGAACAATAAAATTATGACATGATAAAGAACAAGAGAGGATGATTTTGAAATTATCTCAAACTCCTTTGTTTATGCTTAGAGATTCCAAAACATCATTGTCGAATGTTATATTAGAATTGATGGAATTAAAATCAAGGTTTGGCTGGTAAAAATTCAATGTGAATGCTTTATTGAGGTTAGACAACAATTCTATAACTATATTTTACATTATATATATATATTTCATATGTTTGACATTATTTTATATTTGACTTTTGTTTGTTTTTATTGTGTCCTACTCAAAATTAGTTTTTTTCCTCAAAAGAACACACTTTCCTCCTCATATAGAGAGGCACAAAAAATATCATCAAATTTAGGGGTTTTCTATGTCAATTACGATGCATACAAAAATGATTGCATTCTATTTAGAAAGGAATAATGAGGTTAGTTGTCTCAATTTCGAGGCACCACGATATCAACAAGGAGTGAGATGGATCACCATTCCAAATACGATACCGAGAAATTTTCTAATAACTCCAAGGATTAGGCATCTTTATCTTACAAGTCACTTGTAGAGTTAATGTCATGGCATCACAAAAATAGAAGAAGTGATGGAGTTGTGTGTGTTACTTACGATTCAAATGTAATGAGGCACATTGAGTAGTTGTGTCCTGAAAAATTTAGAGAGAGGCCACATAGTGTACATTTTGGTTTGGAAATATATGGTGTTGAACCCTTTTCCAATATGTTAACTAGATAATATGTTTGACTAGTATTGTTGATAAAATATAATATTCCTCTACGGTTGATGATTCATTAGGAGAATTTAATGTTGTCATTATTGGTTCATGGTAAACACCAAGTAAAAAATATGGATGTCTTCCTTGAACCCTTAATTGATGAATTGAAAGTATTATTGGATGACATTATAATGTATGACATTTCATAACCCATTGATTAGAGGCAGTTCACATATTGTGGTATCTTATGTTGGACCAAGGTCACATAGTGTACATTTTGGTTTGGCAATATATGGTGTTGACCCCTTTTTCAGTATGTCAACTAGATAATATGTTTGATTAGTACTGTTGATAAACTATAATATTCCTATAGAGTCCACAATTGATTATTCATATGGAGAATTTAATTTTGTCATTATTGGTTCATGGTAAACACTATGTAAAAAATATGGATGTCTACCATGAACCCTTAATTAACGAATTGAAAGCATTATTGGATGGCATTCTAATGTATGACATTTCATAACCCATTGATCAAAGGAATTTCACCTATTATGGTATCTTATGTTGGACTATTCATGATTTTCCTAGGATGGCTGTTTATTAAGGTATTTTTCATTTGTTATAATTATGAAATAAATGATCGTATGTGTGTGTATTTTGAAATATACACTGAGTTTGTTGATCGCTTCTATATATAGGTCTCTCAACAAAATGAAAGTATGCTTGTCCAAGATATGATGATCAACTGTGTATAAGGTCTTCCAAATATCTCAAATATGTTGTATACAAAGGCCATTAAAGGTTATTGCTGATGCAACATGAGTACTGTGTTAAAAATAACAATGTTTGATGGAAAATATTATACTAGAGAACCTCCTAAAATTTTATCACATGGGGATTGATATAAATCCTTCACACAAGCATGCATCATACCAAATCTTAATAATCCTCCATATCGGTGGAGAGATCAAATATAGTTGTCTAAAATTAGACACAAAGTTGAAATGCATGTCAGAATGAAGAAACTATCTATATTCTAAAGTCTCTCATATTGGGAAAATGTATTAGCTGGGCATCTTTTGGATCCAATGCATATATTTAAAAATGTACTGGTTTCTATATGGAATCACATCTCTAACAAAGAGAAATACACTCCAATTTCTAGAGATGATATGAAATTAATTGGTACAAAAAAGTGTCTTAAAAAGGAATAAGGGGCTCCATGGATATTATGTATAGAGAAAGTCAATTTCGTGAATCTAATAATGTGAGAGATTTGCACACCAAATGGATATGGTTACTCTATGAATGTGAATTTACCATTGATGGGTGTATCACAAGCCTCAAAACACATGATTGGAATAACCTTTTGAAGGAAATTCACGTGTTTTTTTTGTCTTAAATTATGAAACATATTATTCTCTTCACATTTAATATTTTAAATTTATTTTTGTAGCATGTTTTTCATTTGGCTTTAAGGGGATCATTTTTTAATCTTCCACATGACCTACTAAATGAAATATATCAGCTTTAATTTTTTAAGGAAATATAATTTTTTTTAAACTAAAAATCCTCCATTTATATGAAAAAAACATTATATTTAATTGCATGACTACCATTGTTTGTAAAATAGGTACTTGTTTTCAAAAGAGATATTATAAGCAGGGATTGAGAAGGAAAAAAAATGCAAATATTATTTGAAAATTGGAAAATAAATTTCCCACCTCTTGTTGATACCCAACACTCTCCATTCCCTTTGGACAAGAAAATGGATTCCCCTTTTAAAACAAGTAAAAACTGGTCTTTCTAGCTTTGAGATGATCATAGACGAGTCTTGAAGGTGGTTACTACTCTCAAATCTTAAAAAATATGATGAAATACCTTTGAAAAAGTTATAAATAAGTTAACTGAGCCATTTTATATTCAAAACTACTTAGATGAAGATTTTTTTTTGTTTGTAGCCTTTAAGTGCCAAAATTCACCTTGTTCATAGCTAGAATGATTTCAAACCATCATTTTATGTCTTTAAAAAATGTCCTCCTAGTGGTTTGAAGTGTTTTTCACACCTTCAAAGTGATAAAGAGTTAAAATCCATGACTTAACCATATTTTATAAAGAGAAATTAGATTAAACATTCGTTTAACAATATTATTTTAAGTTTTTCATTAACCATCAAACATCAACATTTACTTCACTAAGTTCTCTTTATGGTATGTTCATGATTGCCTCGATTGAAGAAAAATTTATCCAAGGAAATGTTGGAAAAATATTTTTCAAGGACAAAATGTCGATTTCATCAACACTTGTGGGTCTAAGTCCCTTCGCTTCAAGATGGGGTGGCTCCCATTTATTAAAAGATGGAAAATTTGTACAGTAAAGTACCTCTCCGGGTGGTCGTAGACCAAGGAATACCCTTGTTGCGACTGCAACAATATATAAGAGAGAGTGGGAAATATAGGCAAGAGAGGAGAGAAAAATGAGGAGGGGAATTATATTAATGAGCTGAACCTAGATTTCATTAACTACAATCAAGTGATTTTTTAGCTCATTAAGAAGACACATGCAATTTATATAAACAATATTAAAAAAAAAAATATTGAAATAAATTTAAAATGATGATTTTTATTCCATTGAAAATGGCACAAATTCCTTTTGTCCTTACAAAATTTCCATACATTCGAATGTGTTAAAGAAGGAGAATGGAGGAAAATTACTAAGTGGGAAGTAGAAGAACTAAATTATGTTATAGAGAGATAAAAAATGACCCCTTAGAATGGAGAGGAGGATCTAATATATAGCCAAAATAAGTGGCCTTTTATATTCCTACATGAATGTCCGTATTCCTTTCCAAATAAGACACTTTTCCTTATTTTAAGAAAAGTTCTTTTAAATAAGTGGAATATGAAGTCATTTAAGTTTTTTTTAAAGTGCATTTCCCAATGAAGAATTAGAAATCACTTAAGTTGCTTTTTGGAAGAATATATTTCTTCATGAGAAAATGGTGGCAAGAAGAAAGAAGAGGGAAAACATCATTGCATGGATGGAGTACGTGAAGATTAAGATCCTTGAATGTGCTGCACTGGAGAGATCCTTTGACTTCTTACCATTGATTTGAACCTGAAAACTACTTTTGGAACTTCTCTTCCATAGGGGATGATGGTATTTATAATGATATCAAGCCAATGATCATCTACCCCTTGAATTATCTTGTAATACTCAAGCCATTTTGGTATCTTTTGAGCTACATCAGAAATGGCTCCTTGTATCTAGGAAACTATGTCCATGAGGTGATCAATGTAGGACTACAGGTAAGATAATTGTCATTTCAAAATGTTCTAGAAGTTCTCAAAGAGTTCATATAATGATGCAAAATAGAATCGTAATGAAAGGAATCTCATATTTCTCAGGTGGTCATTGATCCATTCTTTGATTTCTCAGCCTCAATTTAGATGATATAGGTAATCTTACATGGACTTAGTGAGGCATATCATTTTTCACTAGGTTTTCCTGATCCATGTTAATGAACAATTATCTTTTGGGCTCAAATACACTTTCTTGTCAAGCAACAACTTAGGGTTGGTAGAGCTCATCTTGTGAATGACTGGAAAAATCTTGTTGCAGTGGTAAACTTCCTTCTCGATTGTAGAGAAAACATCCTACACTTTCTTAGTTGACAAAGTGTAAATATTTTATATTCTGATTACTTCAAAGAGAAGGTCATAACCTTTTTTCTTGATGGATTCAATCCATGCTTTGGTCATCCTTCCCATATTTCCAAAATGTCAGGATTATTGAACAACGTGTGGGTCAAATTTTCTTAGGGGAATACTTGACTTGAAGGAAATGAGAGGAGGAGCCTTAGGGTCTAAAAAGGTCTAAATATATGATGTTTATGCGTGTACTTGAATTTCCAATTGCTCTTGAGTTTCTTCACATTTCCTTGTTTGAGCAAGAAATTTGGCATCTTTTTGCTCAAATTTTTGAATATCTCCTTTAGATCCTAGCTCTCTAAGAGGATATCTAGTCATCTCATAATTAGATATATGTATTTAATATTCATCTTTATCAATCCTTGGATGAGAAATTTTGATGAAATGAGACCTTGAGGTATCAATCATGGGTCGAGAATTCATATTGGCTTTCTGAGGATTGGGTGTGAGTTTCCAAATCTTAGGATATATTTCAACCACTAGAAACTTTTCTTTGGAAACAGTACATTAATGATTTTTTATAATATCTTGAACCCATAAGAAAACATGAACTGTAGAGGAATATGAACCATGAATCACCAAACTACTTGTAGGGGAAAAGGAGACCAAAACTTGACTTTGAACTGGAGAAGGTTCATGGTCATTTTCCATGTGAGATTACACTAGGAGTCTAGAGGACCTATGAGGTGATTGCATGATCAACTTATGAGACTTAGACTTGTTCCTAGCCAAAGAGATGATGAATTCTCCTATTTTAAGATTATATTAGTCAACCCTTATCACTAGAAATTTACCATGAGGAAACTCAATGTGATACTTTAGAGATAATTTTTGAAGAAGTTACCTTACTTGAGGGATATCATCATCCTTGGGACCCCTCGATTCTATGACACATATCTTGTTCCATGACTTCTTAGATTGTCTAAAAGAAAGTAAAGGTGTATAGTTGAGTTCACACACCTTCTTAAGAAACCACTTTTTCTACCTTTGAAGGAATACCGCAATAAGGGTTAGGATGTCAATAGGTTCCAAAAATGACTAGTTCATAGGAGAGATAGGTGCGAAACAAACGGACTCTAGATATCTAAGCTCAAACAACTCACTAACATCATCCACTATATCCTCCATGACCCATTCAAGATGATAGTATTTAATTTTCTGAACTTCCATTCTCGAAAAGTCTCATTGTCAAACTTCTATCTCATCAACACAATATTCCGAACAATTATCCATTTTGAGATGATGATAAATGCCAAGATTCTTGTGTTCACCTCCCAGATACTACTTACTTTCAAATGATTTCCTGGAAGAGTAGGCATATAGGTTGAATGGTCATAGGGAATCTTCACTATTACCTACATCTTCTGAATTCTTGTAAGAGTAAATACCTAGATGAATTGAGAATGTTACTCCTTACTTCTTTCTTTCATGACACTTGAGGTGTACTCTAGATAATTTCCAATATAGCTCAATGAAGACCAAATTATTACTTAGATACTGAGGAATATTTATGGGAGCATCATCGAATCCTTCAACATGGATGTAGGATAAATTTTTGAACTAAGTGAAATAACTCTTGTACTTCTTGTTCAATTCACAAGCTTTTGATGACAACTTGCGATTGATATCCCCTTACATTTTCTTGATTAGGGGAATTATGAAGACATTATTGACCTTGGTATAATGCCTCTTATAATACGTTAAAGGGAACTGTGGATATACTTGGTATAATGGTGCCTCTTTCCAGAGGTTTCTTTTAGAATATAATCTATGCCACTTCTACAAAGTTGTAACAACATACTCCATATAAGAAGTCATTGTGAAATTGTTGGTCCTTTCAAGATTTATTAAATACAAATGCAAATTTCCATTAATTATTTGGATCGAATCAATATTTTGAGTTTCTTTAGTGGTAATCAAGATAAACTGAGACATCCATGGATGTAATTCTTTGGTTGATGCCTCTCCCATTATCCTACTGAGCATGAATATGCAATCAGAGACATCCTCAATGAATTCAAAGTGGGAGAGAGTATTGGGAATGTTAGAAAGCTTATAATATGTTTTCATCTAGTTTTCAATTATTACTCCTTGTAGTAAAGAATCCTTTCTTTCCCACTCGAGCAAAGTATCTTCCTTTCTCATGATCATTGCATTCTTGGGTCTTGGAATAAAAAGAATTTTGAGATCCCCTCCAGAGATAGGATAGTAATGATGGAGCCATCATCGAAAGTGATGGTTTGGATTTCCTCTTCATAGTTCTAGGAACCAGGGATTTTTTTAGTGGCAAATATTCGTAATTTGGTGAATATTCCATTTTAGGAAAATTTGAAAAGGTGAATTTTTCAGAACAGGTCAGTGTCTTTTTCACCTAAAATTTATATTATATATTTTTTAGGGGTCAACTTCACCAACCCTTGAAAACATCTCCTATATAAACCTAGGTGATACACCAGGTAGTAAACTAGTAACTTACTACTAGCTTACTGAGGTACCGACATATCAAGTACTATGAACTTACGAAGCACCAGTACACAAAGTGTAAATCATATTTGAATTTGAGTGACAATCCTAAATCAATGATGTGCGACAAGAGATATTTGTTGATGCACAACAGGTGTTGTTTGTAGTCGGGTGATAAGCCTAAACCACTGACGCACGATAAGAGTATTCTACTGACACGTGAAAAAGGTATCCTTATTATGCTGACACACGACAAGGGTCTTTACTGACATGCGAAAAGGGTTATTTATTGATGCAAAAAAATAGAACTCTTCTGACATGTGACAAGGGATCTCTACTGACGCTCAACAAGGGTTTTATAATTTTCTATGATGTACAGTAAGAGTATGTTGATAGACAAAAAATGGATTTTGATGCACAAAACTCTTTTTGTTGACGCATGACAAGGGTTCAACTTTTCCGTTCAGAACAATGGAAAATGCTAGTGCTCAGAATACCCAAAAAGTTACAAAAAATCTCATAAGTCCATGTTCAAGTATTTTGGAAACTAAACTGCTACAAATACCACAACCACTAGCACCCATACAACTTCCATTGTAATCAATCACATTACAAATTGTGTGGAAGGTATTATTGAAGTGGACATGCATTTTACACAGTATCAACCAAATGAGACCTATGATGATACCATGCCAAAGCTTGAAGATATTCCTATTGAGGTACAACTAGGAATGCATCAAGATATCTCAAATACAAATACTCAACAAAATGTTACACAAAAATCAAATGCAAATTTTGGTTCACGAAAGAGGAAACCAAATGATTGTGATATTTCGTAAAATTCTACTCATAAAAGTAAAACATTGAAAATGAACAAGAATATGTGGACACTTGGGAGGACATAATAGTTCAAGTGGGTTGCCAAATTTACTTTTATCAAACCTATACAACCAACTAATTTAGAAGATATTCCATCTGAATGTATATGTATAGTATGTACATGGAAATTAGAAAATCAACAAAAAATGCAACTGAAGCTGGACACAATTGAAAAACACTGTGGAAAACAATATTTTACTGTAATGGGGGAGGATGGATAGAAAATAAAAACACATAGGTGGAAAACTAAAAAATAATGCATGCATGTTAAATACGCAACAAAGTATGAAGCAGAGCAAAAAAGATGCAGACATCTCATGGAAAAGGGAGGAACAATGACATTGAAAATTTGTAAGATGAATCAATCAATTTTTCATGCTAAATTCATATAGTTCTCTACTTTATTCCACATCCTTAAGAAAGGAAGACCAATTTCTAGTTTCCTTGATTTCAAAGTTTTGTATCAATATAATGGAATGCACAACATTCCTCAATCTCATTGGTATGACAACAATGCATGGGAAATGGTTAAATGCCTTGCAATGATAGAGAAGGAAGATTTGAAAGAGAGTGTTAAAAATGCAAAGTTTATCTCTCTATTAATTGATGAAGTGACAATAGTTGACAACATCACATGGGTATTTATCCACGTTTATACTTTAGAAAATCATATAAGGACACCACATTTGTTGGGTGTTCTAAAAAAAATTGAAAATTGCAATGCCAAAAACCTATATAAAATAGTTGTTTCTCATTTGAAAGATATTGTTGGCATGACTGATTATGAAATTTCTACGAAGTTGGTATACATTGGGTCAGATGCTGCATCACTCATGTAGGGTCATCGAACTAGGTTGTGTATTTGATTACAAACCATAATGGCCCTTTATATGCTCGCAATTCATTGTATTGCTCACATAATGAATTTAACATATAAAATGGTTAACAAATATGAAAATGTTGTTAAAATAGAAGACTTTATCAGAGAACTACATGCCTATATGGAAAGCAACCCAAATTAATTTCTTGAGTTTCAAAAATTTGCAATTGGAATTACAAATGGAAAATAACTTCTGAAGGATGTTGAGACAAGGTGGATTTCTTTTTATGCGTCTACATGCATAATTTATGAGGAGTATCCATCGTTGGCTAGTTTCATGCACAAATATCATCATGATGTTGACAGGAGAGGGACTTATTGTTCTGTTAAATTGATTTGGAAACATTACTAACATTGGCTGACATTCTTCCAATGTTGAAGGAGATTAATACATTGATGAAGCATGCATAAGAGAGATTAATCTATATTGTTTATTTTATACGAATGAGAAAAATGGTATGTCAAAGTCTTAATGTCTTGTACACTTCCCCATATAGTTTTGATACACCTGCTTTTGATAACTAGAAATTTTTATTGGATTTTAAAAATCTTAGTAATTATTTGAGATTTAATATCCACGATCACCTATGTATCAATGTTAATGGGAAAGAGATACCACTGCACATTTTACAAAAATGTCAAGATATTACAAGATTAGAAAGAGAAGAAGTTCCTATGACACGTAATTTGTTTGATTATGTTACAATTGAAACAAGAATAAAAATTATAAAAATTGCATAATCTTTATCATCTAAAATTAGAGAACATTTCAGCAAAGATAAAATTCTTGAAGCTATGGATGTGATGAATCCAAATTTTTGGAATATTGAAGGTGATCATGCAGATTTTGTAAGTAAGATTTTCCATAAATCCATGGGTACAATAATGGATCATTTCACTAAGACATCAGAGGTCAAGGGTATAGAAATCAAAGGTATACTGAATATTAATTTAATAAAGTCTCAATCAACTAATTTTGCAATGACAATGAGGTACCAACATAAATTGTTAGCTGAACCTTTTGAGAGTGGTGCTATTACAAGGCTCTGGCAAAAAATCTACCAAAGTAGTGTGTTACAGAAAGACATCAGTGAACATTTTTGATTATATGAGTTGTGCCAAAAAATGATTTTGGGTTTTGTAGAGGATGAAAGGGATTTTAAGTGATTTATCTTTTATAAAATAAAAAATGAGAAACATGTTGGATAAAAATCTTGAAATCTGTATGAGGTGTTATGTTTCTCGCTACTCCTTGGAAACCTTTCCTTTCGAAAGAGAAATTGTGCATTGGAATTACCTTGTGGAAAGAAGAGGTGTAAATAATATAGCTACAAGTACAAATGTTCTCAACAATGAGATTGGAATTGGTGTGTCGCCAAATTTTGTAGATGTGAATATCAACTATGAAGAAGCTATTGAAAATGGATTGTTTCAGGTTTAAATAGCTATCACCTTCACCTTACTTTTATTGTTTTTCACCTTACATTTTGACTGTTGTTAAGCATTCAAAATTTCAATTTCATATTAATATATTCAAATATAATTGTTTATAGTTAAACGTAATACAATTGTAATTCTGCAGCTACAAATATTGACTATGAGGAGGCTTTTTAACATTTTTTAATTTTAGCACTAGTTATCATTGAAGATCTTACATGTATATATATTTACATTTATTTAAATACAATTATTTATAAAAAATATGTTTTCTTTAATTGGTATTTTGGATTTTTCAAATTGCTTTGAATCTTGATGTTGTGTTTATGACATGCATTTTTGGAATAGTAATTTGTAAGGCCTTCAAAGTTCAGATCTGCAGCTTTGAGTTTCTTCCACACTTCTAGTTGATCTACTCTAGTCACCATCGAATGGGCACTGTATTCTTGACACTTGTGTCTTCGTCGCCATGCACAAGTTCTGGTCTGCTTTAATCTACTTAGGTCATATCTACATTTTAATTTATCTTCATTGCATTGATGTTTCTATTTTTTCCTTCATCTTCTCAATCAATATTTCATGTTTTCTTTATCAAAAATGAAGGTTGACATCCATCCAAGGAAGCTCTCACTTCTTGGGAATGATGTTGTCAGGAAAATCATCTATCTATATACTAATCCATTTTTATGTTGAGTTCTCTGGATTTGAAGGTCGTCTAGCTCGCTACGAAGGATGATTTCTCATTTTCCTTCCATATACTTTGGCATCTATCTAGAAGACTAGAGGTACCTTAAACCCTATCATAGCTAGAGTTTTAACAATCATGTTTAATTTATTTTGGTATTTGTAAAATTCTTTGATGTAGTTTTTGTGACATGCATATTTGGAATACTATTTTTTAAATATCGTAATTATACGTAAATAAATAAAATTTCAACATTAAAACAAATGCATTCCATGAGATTTTGAGAAGAAACTGAAACATGCAATTAGGGGTAACGTGAAGAAACATTTTACAGAGGTAATGTGAAGAAACATGTTACAGAGTTTGAATTTTACAACTAGAGAGATGAAGAGAATCATAACATGAAATATTGAATGTACTTAGGTCATTTGAAATCATAAATGAGTGCATCAAATTACATATAAAATATATATTCCCAAAAAACATTGCATTTACAAGTAGAGAGAAGAATATTTTGAGAAGGTTTAAATGTGAAGAAACTTGATATAGAGTTCAAATTTTACAAGTAGAGAGAAGAAGATTTTCATAAGGTTTAAATGTGAAGAAACCTTCTATAGAGTTCAAATTTTACTAGAGAGAAGAAGATTTTACTGTATTAAGATGTCACTGTCATGCCACATTCTAAATTTTCTTAAAACATAATCATTTAAATCCATTATCATCATCCATGATTCTGCTAGCATCTACATCTATGTCCAAATACAACTCATTATCATCCCTATCTACTCAAATGTCATCATCCACATATAATGTTATCATCATTACAAGTAGAGAAAAGAAGATTTTGTTGTATTAACTTGAAGATAATTAATAATTCCTATTGTTTAAATCCATTATCATCATCCATGAATCATGATTATCATCTATCACTATTATATTTGTAACCATCATATCCATATCAAACATAAACACCATATACAATCTAGACTTTCCATATATAATATATAACACCATATAAAAATCTAGATTGCAACATAATACATTTAAAATAATTAGACTACATGAAAATTAAAACCATTGCATCATATATTCAACTCCAAACATTCTTAAAATCAAACAAATATTCAAGTTTCCTTATTCGATATATTAAATATTTCAAGTTTCAACTTTTCAAGTTCCCCACACCCATTGTACTAGTCACTATTTGCTCAATCATTAACAGGTTCCCCATACCCACTGGCACTTTCCTTTTAAGTTTTTGTGGTAACTTTTGTGCCGCTTTCCCTAATGGATTGCACTATTATATTATTTTCTTCAATAATTCCAGAACTAACAAGATCCTCCGTAGAAATGTCTAGATTCTTTATGATTGCTTCTTCCTCCTTTAAAGCATCTATATGGGATGCCAAAAAAGGATTTGCAATTGAATTTTCCTTGAACAAAATCTCCGGGTCGAAGCCATTCTCTTTAATTATCCGCTAAAGTGTATTTTTTTGTTTATTAATCAAAAAAATAGTTTCCTTCATCTTCATTGATGTGGATAACCTATTTTTCGTAGTTTCCAAGTGAACTTGGAACACCTTTTCTTGACTCTTTAAGGTTTCATATTTAAACTGCAACAAAAACATTGAGCTCAATTAAACATATTAATAATACTTACAACATCTCTATCTCTTTCGATATTTGTAATTTCCAACAAATCTTTTTCCTTTGACCATTTGTTGAAATATGCCTGGGCTTAAGCACTAATATTTTCTAATTTATTTAAAAATTTCTCTAAAACATTGTCGTTATAACTCCTGGTATATGTGATAGTCCCACCTTTTGCTTGGATGAGTAAGGCATCCATCTTGGCAGGTTGATTTTGGACTGCAACATATAAATTTTGCCTTTGCCAATGGTTATCATAACAAATTATTATCTTGTTAATTAATAATTCCACCCTTCACGCCCATTCTATGGGATGACTAATATGAGGCATAATACACTCTTTGACATTGGATTCACAATCATAACCAATCAAGCTCTCCAAAAGAAATGATGTCAACTATTCACTATCTATATCTGAAGAGTATGCTGCCAATGGAGAGGTATGGAGGATTTCGGGTCGAACAACATCTACTGCCTCTTTTTGCCTCTAGGTGCCATGATCTTATTTGTGATAAAATAAATAAATATTAAAATTGTATGTGATAAAAATTAAAAAGAGACAAGAAATTGAAATGTATCAATGTTAAATAAAGTAAATCGAAATGGAAATATACCTACGGGCCTTGAATCATATCACGTGTGTTAAAAAAATCTATTGAGTCATTGCTATCAATGCCCAAATAATCTTCATCTAAATTTATTTGATTTGAAACCGATTAGCTTGTTGCGCTAGGAAAGCAACTGAAAGAGATGGTCAAAATTGGAAATGAAGAGGGAATGTTTAGTATCCCCCTAGGGGATAGAATTGACATCATGTGTTTACCAATGGTATTTTTACCTAAACCTCTCGTGGGAATTTTGAATCGTAATTATGTTGTTATTGGAGGATGTTACGGTGACATTGTTTGAATAGACAACAAAGGAATGCTATGTACTGTAAAGTCAAAGAACAAAATCATTACTAACTTATATGAAAATATATTTAAAAATACACAAAAGAAAAAAAATTATACCTTTTTTGAGGGGAAACTTATGGTTGTACTAGAGGTGGCTGTGTTGGAGTTTGAATTGATTGTGTTAAAGTTATGGGTCATAGGTATGGTAGATTAGGGTGTTGTAATTTCTTTGGTTGAGAATCAAAAATTGCACGCGATTTGACTGAGTGAGTGGGTGATACTTGTTGAGAATCATATAGATAGTCCAAATTCCCTGCAAGTGCAACATCTACATGTCAATTCAATATGGTAAATGGTAAATACTAAATACTAAATACTAAATGGTAAGTGTAAAAAAACCTATATTGAATGTTAAGGGTATTATGTCTCTTTCGTTTAACTAATGCAAATGCTTGTGGGTTAGATGATGAGTGAGATTCCATTTCAGATTAGGAATCTCCCGATGTCTCAACATGTTGTTGGATTCTTCCTCTCGATGTTGTTTTTTTTCATGGAAGGGCATTCAAAAATATTCTTTGCATATGGTAAAGATGCAAATAGAAGTACATAATGTTATTAGAGAGAAAAAAATTTGTCACACAAGTGAAAAATCAAGACAATAACCTTACTAACATCGAAATATAATCTATTAACCTATTTTTCTTCAAATGGAATTGACAAATGCTTCATTTTTTCACTTGTGAAAGTAGGAGTTGGTTCACCTTTTAAATTAAAATATGCCTCATAATAAAGACCAAGGAGATAGTTAGTGGAATGAATAACTCGTTTTTCAGCAAGTCCAACATTTGTAATGTCAGCTTTTATCTTATTAGATAAAAATGTGTACTAATCAAATTTTTGCTTTCCAATCGATGCAAGAATGTATCCAATAGCCCAATTTAGAATATCAGTTTATTAAACATGTAGAACAATTATGGCTTGAAAAAAATAAATCATGGTAGCAATAAAGTGGTGTGTAATTCCTTGTTTATCTACTCCTCATCTTGACTTATTGACATGATCTGTTAAAAACTCAATGGAATTAAAATCAAAATAAAAATCTTTCAAATGAAAGAAGGTTACACATACAATCAAAATGGAAACCAAAACAATATTCGAGGTAAATCTTATCATCTTCAGTTATGGTTTCTTTGGTTGTTACTATGGGTGAATCTTTAAACAGAAGGTCTGTCAATTGATGGATATCAGCTGGATCAACATTGAACCTGAATGTACGACCATCTTCTAAAGTAACAGTAAAATGACCATCTTCTGTATTGAATGAGGAGAGAAGGTATCTAATAAGTGATCTATCTTGAATTGGGGCATGTTAATGACCCCTACAAATTCACATGCTTCTACAAAATCCTTTTAATTTTCATTCATTTACAAAACATTATAAATGTGCGGGCACATCAAGCTCCTGTATTGAATCTTTCCCTTAGGTAGGACTTGGGGGGTTTCCAATGTCTATTTAGTTAGATGTTCAATTTGATCTTGAGCGTGAGTATCCATGAGTCCTTGAGCTTGATTCGAGACCCGGAGTTTGTTTTTTGTTTGGATGGTGTGTTGACGTATGGTACTTGTAGCAGTTAGAACTGGGATAATGGAGAAAAAAACTGTAATATGGGAAGTGTGAATGTGAAAATGAGGGCCAAAGGGGTATTTTTAGGTAAAATATTAGGGTTTTTGAGCTGGGGACGCACGAAAATGAGCCTTGTTTTCATGCGTCAACAATTCTCATTTCTGCATGACAACAAGAACTGTTGATGGGCATCAACAATTCTTGTTTTCACACGTAAACGAGAGTTGTTGAAGCATGAAAACAAGGCTTGTTGATGCATGTTATCAATCCTTGCTGTAACGTGAAACCAAGGTTTATTGACATGCGTAAGCAACCCTTTGTTTTCGTGTGATAAAAAAGGGTTGTTAACGCGTGTTAACAAGCCTTGTTATCATGTGACAACAAGGGTTGCTAACGCACATCAACTATGCCTCAACAAAACCTTATTTTCTCTATCAACTTAAATAAAACATAGCCTATCAGGAAACACATGTCACAAACTTGCGTTTGGGCCCTAGCTCTCCCTAAAAAATGTCAAGGGAAAATTTGATTATGAAACCTAGTAAAATTCACCTTTTCGGCGAAAGTGGTTCCAGGTATATTCGTCGGGGATTTTCCACCTCCAATTTACCATAGACTTCTTAAAATGAACCCTGCTAGGAACATGTGAGTACAAATATGTGTCTTGTATTTCCAATGAGAACCTAGCATATGAGTATATTCCACTATGGAAGATCATATCCGCTAGTATAGTGTGGGTTCCTTCTTACATTTTATGTTTTAGGTCCTCAAAGTCCATGTGCTCTAAATTACTATCCCTGATATTTTGATATTTAGAGACCATGATCGAGATGGGTTCATATCTAGAATAATGAAATCTCCTATTTTTAATTTTTTGGATTAGAGGATCTGATAATGTTGATGAAGCTTAGAGAACTAAGAGGAATGAATTTCTAGTTCATTTCACATGCATTCATGGTTTTTAATGATGTTTTTGGATACAATATTGTTTATGACATTATGGGAGAAAAATATATTGAAATTGCATGGGACTTAATTTGTCAAGAATATATTTCCAAGAAGAAGAGATGCACCTATTTTTGGGAATATCTCTATTTGTAAATGGGAGGAAATGACAAAATAATTTTTGGTTGCATTGTGAGTTTTGTAAATGGGTTTTCAATTCAAAACTAACAAAATCATGTGGAATGTGCCACATCCCAAAAATTCAATCTATTTTTTCAAAAGGATAAGTCATAAAATGGTGAAGGGTTTCCAAAGGTGGGGAGAATAAGCCTTGTTGCATAGCTAGGTATGTAGCTACACTTGCATATGTATATCCTGAAAAGGATATACACACTTACAAATAGTTTTATGCATAATAACGAAACAACGCTTGTCACCCAACATTCCTAATGCACTTAGCATTTATGACATATTTTTTTTCTTTGATGTTTGTATGTATTTTCCTTGTTGGGTATGATTTTGCGATGTATTGAAGGAGTGTTTGGCTGTTGTACTTGTAATAAGTATTGTTGTGCACCTTGCTATGTTATAGTACTGAATGGGATGATTTTATTATTGGGTGCTTTGCTTTATTGTTGGACCTAAATTTGACATTATTAGTTTAACTATCCTATTGAAATTAATGGCTTGCAAAATAAGGTGAACCTAAACATAGTTTCAATGTATTATTTTCATTACATGGAAATAATAATAAAAGATATAAGCTGTTAAATTTTCTTGACATGACGAAAATCATTGATCTACAACGATAATATGGCCTTCGATTAGGACATGTAAAGCTATGGTTTCATCAAGGTAAAAGCTAAGTATGTTTAATGATATTGTAATCTACAAGCTCAGTGTAATCCCTTTTGTTGTAAGAAAATATAAACCCGGTTTATTGATCTGATTAGCTACTTGAATGTTTTAATGGGCTTGCTCATTTTGCATAATGTTTGACATGATAAATGTTTATCATGTTATGCATGGGATCGCAAATTGTTTGTATTATTTTCTCCTTTGATAATCATGACTCCTTGGTAAGAGGTCAATGTTGTTTATTAACAAGGTCTTGTTCATACTCATTGGCACTTGATAATCATTAGGGCTTGTTTTCTATTGACCATGCTCAATAGAAAAATTAATTTATAATTGTTTTATAGGATGGACTAAGACTTTGATGAAGGGAATTGAATTTTTAGTATTATAATAGTCTTAGACATACTATTGAATGGTATTTAGAATTAAATTATGTTATTTGGTTTTAAACAAAGTTCTTATGACTTTGCCATGTCAATAATATATATATATATATATATATATATATATATATATATATATATATATATATATGGAATTTGACCATATTTCACTTTAAATGGTTCTAAAATCATTATGATTATGTTCTTGGTCAATTGATCCCATTGTGCATTATAAGGATGTTTTATTTATTTTATAATTTTCTTTGACTGACCAATTAAACATCCATTGCATGTTTGTTTTTAAAGTCCACTATTTAGTGGAGATAACCTTGGTGGGAAACTTAGTTGGTGGAAGAAAAATTTAGAAAGGCAATTACATGGCATGGAAATAAATTAATGCATTCAATGCATTTGCAGCACTCGAAAATATCAGAGCTTCTTTGAGAAGATATTGAGTTAGCATGTTTGGCATTCCATTTTTATCATCCTATTTTTAACTTGAGCTCTTCCTCCATTCGAGTTTCTTTCCCTGATAAATCTGTGCATGATGATTATTAAACTATTTCTATGGATATTTTTTAGGAGAGCATAAAGGGAATTTTTTTAGTTAAATATAAAGTGGAAACATGTTGAGGAGGGAGAGTTCCAATATTCGGGGAAACTAGCTCAACTTGCTAAAATCCTGAAAGGAAGAACAAAGGAGAAGTTGTAGAAAATTTATAGTCTAACATGCATGGTTTATCACTCTTTCTCTGGTTATTTCCTTCTGGTATATTGAATATCTACAGGGTTTATTTCTTTTTAATACATGATTACATCTTTATTTTGGGTCAAAATCATTGGTTATTAACCTATATAATTGACCCAACTGGTTTACTTTATCAATTTCTATCGAATCAATGGTATGCATGAATGATTGTTTACTGAGATGGCTAAATAGTTATAGGATTCTTTATTTTTGGTAAGGTGGTAATGGGTATCAAGTATATGTGTTTATTTAAAACTATGATTAGTATTTTAACCTATGGCATGTACTCTTTGAGACTACATAATTTTGAAAAGGTTCCACCCATAGTTTGATTTTTCTTAAGTTAATAAAACATAGTGGACTAAGTGGGTATGACCTTATTGATACCCATGAAAGAGAGTATTGTTCAACATGATCTGTGTGGGATTAAATGGGATTAGTTTTGTTAATGTCATGACTTTTGAATTCATGGTTTTATGGGATATTTTGGGTATGAGAAAAAATTGGTCGACTAAGCCGACTGTTATGTGCCTTGAAATCGTTTCATGATGACATTTGTGTTCATTCAAAGCATTGTCTTGTGAGGTAGCTAAGATGAACTATGGTTGCTTATACTTGTACTACTCCCCTTTATTATTCTGGTTCATAAACCATCTCATTAATTAGTTTCCTTGATCCTAAGCCACACCCTTCAAAATTAATAGATTTGGTTCTATTAAAGAAACCTCTGACCAAGCTCAACTTAGGATAAGACATCCCCAATGGAATGGAAGTATTTTTTATTATTATGGATGAATGGTGATTATTACCTGTAATAAATTGGTTTTCAGCCTAAATAAAACAAGGAAGACCTGCATGCATTGAATCAATAAGGTTTAGGATAAATCTATTGTTTTTCCTATTGAATAAACCAATGCTTGTATTTTTTTATGTTGAATGAAAAACGTAACCGGTTATGGTGTTTAATGAGTCAAGTATGAAGATAATATTATGAGTGATTTCATAGCAGATTTGGTACAAATGCAACCTACTATTACTTATAGTATTATATAGATCAGAAAGGACTTATGACAGTTAAATCATTCTATGGTGAATTACTTGTTTCTTAATTGGAAACTTGATTGTTTAATTATGAGGAAGTATTGGCCTTACATTATTGGTTTTGTATTGTTTAGAAAGTTATTAACTACTTTATGAACGGTGTACTAACATTGCCTAATATGATGAAATAATATTGTTTATTGACGTGATTAAGATCTATAACTTGTATTAAAGTGAAATGAAATGAAATTGTGGATTATAGAAAAGTAATGAATCATATAGACTTGTTTTACATTATCAGGCCTTGTTTGACTATTTCGTAATGAGATAACTAGGAAAAGAATTATAGTCCATGCCAGTTCTTATGAACTGACCATGTAAAATGTTGAATTTTTATCATGCAGGTTTGTTAACAATTCAAGTTGATTAAGAAGGAAGATGTGGGATGTATTGATTGCTTCATTGTTATGTCTTGAGATCATAATAAATAAACTTGTACTCGTTTAAAAGCAAAAGTAATTACTTTGCATGTTGTAATTTTTAATAGATTGCAATATCAATATGTACTTGTGTAACGAGGTTTTAACCTCCTTTTTAGGAATATATGATGTTGCTTTTACAACATACCTTAATTTTACAAAGTGTTATAATGTCAAAATTACGGAAGAGTATGAAAGTAATATTGCAAGTATAATTTGATGATTACTTTCAATATGATTTGATTATTGTTGTATGTTAACATGAAACATTATAATATGACAAAAATAGTAACACTGTTAAGATATATTTGTAGTTCGTTTAATATGATGACTCATCTAACAATTCTTAAAAGATATATGCAAACTAATTGATCGTATGTTCCATGATTAATAAAATTAAAAAAATCAACAACTTAATGTTGTGAAAACACAATAAGAGATAATCAAGAAAAATGATATCACACTATTATGTTATGAACTTAATTTTTTTATTAGATTAGGTAAAAACAGGGATCGGCTCCTAGAGGCCTTACATAGGAGAATACATCGTGAAAGCACAAAAAAAAAGCAAAAAGTGAGATGGGACCAAGATGAGTTAAATAGAACTTTAACTTAAAAGAAAGAAGGTATAGGGAACCCAACCAAAGAGACAAGACAAACTAAAAAGTCTATGCTACCAGACCATAACAGTTCGCCAAAAGACACCAAAGAAGTTCAAAAACAAAGAACAAAGAAAAATAGTTTATCTTTTGGCATTTGGGGGAATTTCTCGAAGTTTTTTTAGGTTCCACTTGATTATGCTCATGATCTAGACTCCTTTTGGGTCTACCCCACCTTCATCATCATCCTCCGAGCTACTGATGTCTGGGTTAGAATTTCCTTTTCTTCAAGCGCTCTTCCACATGCCTCCAACCGATCCCTCGCATAGCTTTAACCAACTTTTCCAGCTCCATGTGACCTCCCCCTAATGTTCCTTTGAGACATACAGATCTTCTTAGTGGACTCAATGTTGTCAATCATCCCATTCCCTCATATCAAAATTAGCTTCTTCCATGACTTGCACTACCATCTCCATCTGTCTTCATTATTTTACCTAGGTCTTCATAATTTTGACCTATCATCCTCCATGCACTTTCCTTTCCCTTTAGAAGGCCCTTCACTTCCTTTATCCTGATTAGCCCTAATATGCTCGTCATTATCCTCCTCAACTCTGTTAGAGGGATCCTTTACCACATGCATCTTGGTAAGGTACTCAGACAAGGTGATATCATCATCCTCCTTAATAGGACCCACCATCTTAGGTGAAACAAGTTTACCATTCTGGACAAGAAGAAGGATGAGGCCTTCATGAATGGGGTACTCCACTTTACATCCCTTTAAATTTATTACAGAAGCTGATAGAGACATATACAGATAAAAGGGAATACTCATCATAATTTTGTGCCTTGAATATGTTCAACAACGACAAATAGTATGTACATATCTTGCGATACTTTCCTTATAGAGAAAATCACTTCATAATTTAAATACATACTTCTTTCCAAACCCCTGAGATACAAGACCTAGCAATGCCATCTGTGAAAAAATAAGTACCTTTTCCCTTACTGATGAAGAAAGTATTGATTTCATGCTCCTTCTTATTCCTATCTTTGAAAATATTGATCCCCTTCATGTCCATTTTGGTGACCTGGGAAATGAACCTCTTAGTAACCTCCAACTCCATTATCCTTGAACCACAAAATTTCCATCCTCCCACGCCATGCCAAAATCCTTGGACATAGAGAGGGTCATGTCCCAATGGAGCTTGGTGATGTACTTCCTGAAACCCCCAATTTTGAGCATATGCCACATAGAAGGATTGTTGGTGTTGTTGTCATGGCTGGAGGGTTCAAATCAAACTCTATCACCCCCCATGATTTCTCTAATATATTTCCAAAGCAAAAACTAAGTTTCACACTCTACAATTAATGGGATCAAATTAGAACTATCTTGGGAATGAAAACACCACACTTGAAAATTACTACCTTGATAATCATGAAAAATCAATTCATTTGTGTGAGTAAAAAATAAATCATTTATGATCTTTCATGTTGTATGATATCATTAATAGATGTGGGCATAACATCGCCTTTTATCTTTATAACATCACCTTTTTATCCAAACTATTTGAATTAACAGAGCTGCATGAATATGCACCCCTAACTATTTCCTGGCTGCATTAGCAGTGCAAGTAATTCTTTTGGTTATGGTCTTTAACACATTTATTTGACCAGTGGATGTGTTTTATTTGGGGTGTGATTCCCTTCAATATTATACCTATCAAAAAAACATCACCTTTATCTAAACTTTGTGTTCTTTAGTAATATTTTCATCCAAGATGGGGGGTGAAGAATATTTAAAATATTTAATGTGTTCTTGAACATCAAATCCCAATTTTTGAAAATTATTCTTATTGAGGGCATTAACAATGAGAAGTGAGTCACCCTTAATTTGGATATATTTGATCCCTTTCTCTTTGGCTAATTTTACCCCCCATAAAAAGGCTTTAGCCTCTACCACATTCTTGCTTTGAATGCCCAAAGGACTAGCATAAGCCAAGATCCAATCACCCTCATGACTTTTGATGATACCGCCCCCACCAGCCTGCCCTAAGGATTACATTTTGACACACCATAAAAGTTCAGTTTGAAATAGTTCCATTCCCAGTTTGGACCATTTAATTCAGATAGGTCTGGGAAGATTTAACTGGAGGAGGACTAAAGGAGAAATGTTTGAGAACTTCCTCTTCCGTACCCTAAAGAACAGGTAAGCTTTTATCTTTCCTTTGAAGAGTTTAATCATTTTATTTAATGGAAGAAATTAACCTGAGCACTAACCTTCTTGATGTTGGATTTCTAGTTTCTGAAGATAAGAGCATTCGCTTTCCTTCCAAAAGCACCATAGGAAGTGAGGAAGATTCATTCTCCAAGCTTCCACAAGGACATAGTGGAATCTAAAGGGGAAATCCCATTGAAGGATCAAAATCCTCAATATTGTTGGGTTGCATCCACTGAAAATTTGAACAAATCCATAACCAACCGAGAAAATCTGCCAGAGAAAAAGGGCATAATAAAAAGAGTGGTTGACACTTTCCTCATCCCTACCACATAGGGAGCATCTACTGGGTATGACCATGCCCCTCTTCCTCAAATTATCCATCGTGAGAATTTTATTTTGTGCTACCAACAAGTAGAAAATGTTCACCTTGGGGAGAAGATCTTTCACGCAGAGTCTGCTCCAATACTCCTTTTGTTCAAAAATCTTTAAAGTTCAAGAGATAGGAAAATTTAATTGAGTACTCTCCAGATTCCCTCTTCTTTCCAAAAAATAGAGTCCTCTTGGTGTTGAAATCTCGAGGATATGAAAGTTCCTTAATTTGTAGTTGAGGTCAATGAAGGGTTGATACTCACCAATGTAGTTAGGAGGTGGGGTTAGCACCACCCAGTTGGGGACCTTTCCCTAGAAGCCTCCCAATAGTCCTGAGATCTAAACCTTGCCCATATCCTCAACAGTTGTTGAAACACTGATTTATAGGGATCCTCCTCAGCTAAAAGGTTTCTTCTTCTACCCAATAATCCTACCGAAATCTAGATATTGTTGCCTTTGCCAATGTTCCACTTAATTCCTTTACTCATAATGTTCTTGGAAGAAAAATTATATCTCCAAAAAATAGACCCATTAGGTAGATCAATCTGCATAAAGAAACTCTCTATTATGTCTACATTCCTTAATTATTTCTTCCTAATGATTTCCACCCAAAGACCATCTTATTTTATCACCCTCGAACCAGCTTTGGCCACTAGAGATCTTCATTCATGAGTTTCATATTCTTCAGTACTAATCCTCCAAAAATTTTAGGGTCTGGTGACTTGTTACCAAGCCACAAGGGGAAATTTGAAAGTTTCCTTCGCACCCTAGCCCACAATTTTTAATCTTTTTTGATTTTTTTCCAAAGAATCAATGATTTTTGTAGGAAATTTAAAGAGGGACATAACATAAATAGGTTATATCTTGAAGATAAATTTGGAGAAGTTAAATTTTTCTATCCTAGGAGAGGAGGGGTCCCCCTTCCAAGTTGTGAGCTTTTTGTTAACTCTCTCCAGCATAGACTATTCCAGATAGAAGGATCCAGTCTCTTGTGAGACATAAGAGGCATCCATAAGTAGGAATCAAGGAAGATATTTTTCTTGCACCCAAGAATGTCGATCAAATCTAACTTGAAAATTCTCCTCCCCATTTATGAAAAACACAAACACTAATTATGAAAATGTGACAAGCTATCCATAAACCGTCTCATAATCATTCAATACCTTCTTGTAGTTAGAATCTTCCTAGATAGAATATTTCCTCATCATAAATGTTATCATCCCACAAATTGATTAAGACATAAGGAAGGTAAACCATTAGATACCTTTAATCCCCTGAATAAGGTTAAGAGTTAGGGCCTGATTGAAAATTATACTCAAGGATTTGGATAACCATGATGTAAAGAAAGGGAGAGAGAGGGTCCCCTTGCCTCAGTCCCACATGGCCAACTTGAAAGAAATCATTCAGGTTTTCCATTAATGGTAACCAAAAATCTAGAAGAGGATATGCAATTCATCACCATATTAATAAATAAATAACTAAAAACCAACCTTCACCATGATATCCTAGAGGAAAGACCATGAGACCCTGTCATAATCCATTGTGCATATCTAACTTGACTAACATAGTCGACCTACTAGAGTTCTCAACATAGTGGATGGCCTCTTGAATGAAAATGATGTTATCCAGGATTTTTCTACCAGGAACAAAGGATCCTTGATTGGGGGAAATGAAATTAGCAAACACCTTCCTGATTCTGAAAGAACGGATCTTTGTAATCAGTTTGTAGTTGGTATTACATAAGCTAATTGGTCTGAAATATTTAATATCTTTGGCTCTTTTCATTTTGGGAATGAGAACAAGAAAAGTGTTATTGACCATTTCTGATAAAATATTGTACCATTTCAACAACATCTTTATTAATCACCTCCCAAAATTGTTTGAAAAAAAAAAGGGAAACCATCGGGTCCTAGAGATTTATCTAGTTCCATATCAAAAACCGTAAATCTAATTTCTTCCTCATTGGGTATGAGTGTAAGTTATCTATTCTCTTACTGAGAGACGACATTCTGGAAAATCCACAAAACCTTATCCTGAATAGCCACTTCCAGAGCTGGTCCAGAGAGAAAAAGATCCTTGAAGTAGTTGATAACTGTGTATGTGATTTCCTTATCATCAGTAGTTAGTTTGCAATCAGCTCACCTAGTATCGTTGATTTTAAGATGATTGGAATTGGTAGTCGTAGTGAAATGAAAAAACCTGGTATTTTTGTCACCCTCATTTAACCATTTCACTCTGTATTTTTTTCTCTATTACACTTCTTCTTTGGCCAGAATGTAATAGTATTCAATGAGTAGATTTTGTTCCTGATTTTTGAGGGCAGGATTGAGACCATATTCCTCCATCAGTTCTTCAATAGCTCATAGATCCTCAGCAATCCTAATTTTCTCCTTGAAGATGTTCCCAAAAGTATCCTTATTCCAAGATTTAATTTTATTTTTGAAACTCTTCAGTTTGAAACTCAATACGAACATCGAAACCCCATGAAATTTCACATCCAACCACTCCTAGATTCTATTGTGAATATCCAAATGCTCTAGCCACATCTTTTCAAATCTAAAAGGCATAGCTTCCTTCGGAAGTTCCATACCCAAGTTCAGAAGGATCGGGTTATAATAATGTTATGAACTTAAATTATTAATGAATGTCACACATAATGAGAAAAGTGTACCTTTCATATCATGATTATATAATTATGAATTAAATAAGATTGGAGTTATAAGTTACAAGGAAATATGACAGTACTCTTTCCGAGCTAACTTGGAATGGCTATGGGAAGGGTGACGATACACAATGACATAATTCATTGCACATCTGAAACCTTTCCCATAGGTATTCCAAGATGGATCAATCAATGTACTATCATAGGGCTTAGCGGGTCAAAATTGTTGCAAGATTATAAAATAATATAGTTGATTGACAGGCAGTGACTCGTAGATATCATTACATACCTCTAACTTGAATTAGATAACTAAGTGATTGTCAACCGATGGTGGGAAGCATGACGTGACAATCTTGTCATGCGAGACATACTCATACCAGTTCGGGGTGGATATAGGGAGAGGGATGGACACGTAATGACTTAGGTCATTACGTGAATGTACCTTTTACTGTAGGGATCCCAAAGTGGTGTTGGCATGAGCCCCGCGACCAAGATGCCGAGTTTTGATAATTGTGGCTTCAGTGTTTGAAGTTAATAATTAAATACATGATTACCTAAGATGTTTAAGTACAAACTTAACTTAAATAAAGGAAATGAATCATGATGAATATGACCGGAATGGTTGTGAGGTGAAGAGAATAAATTTTTTGTATGCTTTTGCGTGGTATTGGAACTATATTGATAACGCAACGCCAAATAACTATGGCCATAGTAGTGCATGATACTGGATGCATTCTGTTAACAAAGTATTCTTGTTGTGGTGTCAAGATTCAAATGTGTGTTATAGTAGTAGCTTTCCAAAGGACACTAAGAAGACTCAAAAGTTCCCTCAACCTGTAATAATGCTTAACCAAATGATATAGTGGGTATATTGGCTCGTAATGAGTGTTTGACGGGGGGATTGAGTTGGTTCTGTAAACCCTTGGAGTTGCACATGGTTATCATATATTGTCTAGTTGGATTCTAAACATTAATTAATGCTGAATTAATTCAACAGTTGTTGTAAATGAAGTTACTCATTTCAACGTAAGTGAGCTTAAGGGATTCATAACTCTTATATTGTGGAATTTAATTATTGTGAGTTAAATTCATTCAAGGCATTAAATGTATCTAATGAATTGGTATAGCAAAAATTTTCCCTTAGTTTTTTATGAAGAGTAATATATAGGTATTACAAAATGGATCTATTAAACACATAAAATTAGTAAGAGATCAAAATTAATTTTTTTTGGATGAGAAATCATGGGAAAAGTTTCCTATGATTTGGCCTTGGGTTTTGCAACTTATGAACATTTGAATTCTGAGGAAGAACCATGGGAAATAATGGTTTCTAAAACAGAAATTTTCAAGAGAAAGTATAAAAAACATGTTATTACAATCCTTGTGTCTTATATGAGCTTTAAGGTATTTTCATGGAGGGAAAATGCTCAAAATTTCAAAGGGTTTTGTCCATAGGAGCTCAAGATATGAGTAAAACAAGATTTTTCAACACTAGGGAACATAGTTGGTTTCATGGCCATATGAGGAGGAAAACTGGAGTTTCATCATACAATTTATCTAATTTTTAGTTGTGGTTTTTTTTGGGGGAAACAAAACTTTGAAATCGTGACTTAAGTGGAGGAGGAGTTTGGACTTTGCTCCAACAAACATTAAAGTGTGCCATATTCACAAATATCATTTTTAAAGGGTTCTCCAATCAGACTGTGAACATTTTTAAAGTACAAGAAACACTCCCAAGTATTATAATGCAATGAGGAAGATTGAAATGCAACTTGGCCTTTGAGATTGACATTCTACGACTCAAAACAAACACATATTCTAATTTTGAGTTACTGTTTGCTATTGGGATGGAACAATGGGGTGAAGGTGCACTCATGGAGGTGAGGAATCATAAAAAATTGAAAACTTTGTTTTCCTCCTCAAAAAAGGTTGTCATGCTCCAAAAGTGCGCCCAGGCCACTTCAGTTGTTGACATCAACAACTCAACGGAAAATTAGAACATGAAAAACACTTTTTGGGACCAAGACCAAAAATTGACATTTACAGGGTGTATAATTTATAATTTTGACTAGAAATGGGACAAAAAATACAATGGAACCATTTAGAAATATTTAAAATTAATTTTATTTTAATTTTGAGCCAACTTACCTTGTTTGCATAGGAAGGCATGATAGTGAGTTGAGTTGTCATAGGAGATTGTGATGAGTATGAACACAACTAAAATTTAGGCCATGAAGGGAACAAAATGCAATTCAATTTTACAATATTTAGGATATTTTTATCCACATAAGGTTTCTAAACCCTTCCATCTAATATGATCATCCTCTTATGACTGAGAATAGATTTTCCTCAAAAAGCACCAAAGTGAATATGTTTCCAATACTAGTGTAAAGCTCCCAAAATATTATCTAAATAATAATGTCATGAAGTATACTCAAATACCATTCCAATGACTAAAATATATGCTTATAAAACCATAAATAGATCCCAAAACCTTTCACAAAGGTTATCACTTGCAAAGAGACAGTTTTGATAACCTTCTTCGCAAAAATGGTAAAAATTTCCATATGGTTGTCAATTAAAATGCCTAAACATTTTACATGCCAACAAGAAACATATTGTTAAAAATATTTAAGCTAAATACATGAGAAAAAAATTCTTGGAGAGCTCAGATATGTCAATAAAATATAAGTGACATCCATCGACAAGGAAAGCTTAAGTTAGAGAAGAGACTAGACACTGATCCTCACCAAGTGTTATCAATTGGTGACCAAACTATAGAGGAGTTGTCAAAGATAGATAAAGCCTTGTGGTACATGAAAGTGTTGATGTTTTATAATTTTCAATAATTGGTGGACCATGGGTATGATAATTAAGCAAGCAAGAGTTCATGAGACCTTGTCACACTGATGTGCGCCACTTGTTGAATATCAATAACACTTCAAGAAAAATATTTTAAGAGAGACAAGGCCAAAATATTTACAACATGGAATATATCATCAAAACAAAATTATGGAAAGAGGGAAGATCCCAAAGGCATGAGGAATCACTAATGTGTGAAAATTATCAAGCATCGATGACCCTGAAGACACACAAAATGAGACTAGAGAAAGAATACTCTACGAAGCATGGTAAGAATAATGAGAGAAACATGTCTCACATTGGTGTAATAATGAATACAGATACCCAATATCTAAACCTTGATCATTTTGACTGACATGGTGAGACTGGTGGCCCACACATATCAATGATCCAAAGAGGCTAAGACTTTGAGGTAGAAAATTAAGCTTAAAGAGGCTACGTGGAGCTACTCTAAAGGCTTTGTCAGAAAATACTGTTGAAGAAGTATTTAATCAAACATGGACATGTGGAGGAGAGTCATGATCTGCATAAAAATAAATATTCAAAATTTCTAAGTCTATTAAACATGTCAATGAACTAAGTTACAAAGAGGAATGACAGAGACATTTTTTTTCTCATATCTTCTAACTGGAGCATCCTTTTGACATGATACTTGTTTCATTAGGAACATAATTCTAAGGGATATACACATAGATAAGTTTTAGGGAGAATTTTTTTGGGAATATCAATATTTTTCAGGACAATTTTTTTCTAACTTCTTCTTCATTTATCTCAATTTAATGGTCTCAAATCACTTGTCATATGTTTGTAACATATAAATAAAAAAGGTGAAAATGCACTAGAGGGAAAACTTTGACCCCTACCCATGGTTTAATTTTTTTAGCATAAATTGAATTACATATACCTATTCTCTCTTTCTATACCCATTTCTACATTTTACTTTCTCTCTCCAATGATACCCTTTCTTGCAATTTGAGAACGCTTACACACAAGTAGAAAACAATACCCAATGTATTTCATGTTTGATATAATAAATCAATTGAAATAAACCATCAACAAATTTTTAATAAATAAAAGTAATGAATAACTATAATCTACCCCAAAAAATCATCCAATGCATAATCAATTAACGATAATAACTATTTTTAATACAAAAAATGTCATAATGCTAATCAAATAAATCAAAATAGTAATAATATGTTGTATCAAAAGTGACCACTACTACCTAGTTCTCAGAATGTTTCAAAATAATAAATTCACACTTATGAGCTATGGCATTTTTGGACGATCCTTTCATTTGTGGAGATTCCCTAAGCTTAATATATTCCTTCTCAGAACCCACTAAAACATGAAAAGTAGAGTTTTAGATAAAAATGCAATCACAAAGACAACCTTATGACAAATATAAGCCAAAAATCCATCTAGCATCCTGATCTCATGGGATAATTGGGTTCTTCCCACATGGATTGACATTTAAACACAAATTTTGTTTCCCATAGTGATGAATCATAACTTATTCAACTAAAATTTAGAATATTCCTTCATGAATTCCTTTAAAGGCTCTAATTATAATTATTGGTAGTTCAAGAGGATTGATTTCCCACCCCTTTGTAATTTTAGAAGTTATGGATTATTTCAAGGAATCTTCTACCTATAAATACCTCAATCTACATTGTAAATATCATCTTAACAACAAAAATTCAATGCAAAGAGGAGATTTGGAGATTCATATGTTTGAATTATCTCAATGATTGATTTGTGTCTCGATGTTTAAGAACTAGATCAATATTTGTTAATAAGTAGAATTTACATCTTGTTCTTTGGTTTGAATTGGAAGAGTGAGTAGGTTGAGCCTAGATAGTATATATTCACGAGTTATTGTTTCAAAAAACTTGGTTTCTTAGATGTACTAAAGCAGTATTCATTATCAAAGTGATTAGAGATAGTGGTGAGTGGATAATTTCTCTATATTCTTAGTTATGAATTCCCTTAGAATGATTTCCTATATTTGATATAGGAATGAGTTAAACCATTCTTTGTTAGCTCTATTTTTGTGAGGTTTGATTATTACTAAGATGATTATTATGCTTAGTGTCTGGGAAAGATAACCTAGTTCTCATTTTTGCCTTCCCTTTCCCTCTTTTTGAGAATATTTTGATTGGGATTATCATTAATGAAAATAATTTATATTTGCAATAATAAAATGGTGGTTTTACCTAATGATAAGCCATATTAATGCCTATGTAAACCCCCATTTTGAAGTGTCTTCATTTTGTGCTAAGAATTATATTATCATTTTGTAATTAATACTTGTTTATATTTGAAAGGAATTTTTGTGTAGAATCTTGTTATTTTCATCTTGTGTATGTTTCTTCAAATGACTCTAAATGGATCTTTATGTGTATCAAAAATGTGTTTGAAGAACATATCTTAAGCCAATGCAAAATTCATACTTGAACTAGCATAGGACTCACCCATGCACTAATGCAAGACTCTCCCATGCAATAACAGAACACTCACTTTAGAGTGCAGGATTTTGGAGTGTCGGACTCGCCCACACATTGGTACAAGACTTGCGTTATGGAGCCACATGACTCAGGTGAAGAAATAAAGGGGCTCGGATGACAAGAAGGTGAGTTTATCTAGTAGCCCATGATTTGACATGGTGTAAGTGGCATGAAACATGGATTACCATCTAAAACATCATGTAACTTATGTGGATCATGAAATCCCAACTTAACTCCTAGTTGATTAGAGATGTGGAATAAATGAACATAACAACTTATAGGTACCATGACTGTAGTGATTCAACGCATGATCTTTGACATATTTTGGCACTGATAAGTCATCTCATCTATGAGTTAATTAAAGACTCCATCTGTAGTAAAAAATATGAATATGATCTAAGTTTGACATGCACTTGTTCTTCCACAATTGTAATTCTTCAACAATCAACTGTTGTCATAGAGATCTTTCATTTAGGGTAGTAGTTAATTATTTCAAATAATCCATTCTCTTCTAGATTGAAAAGGATTATTCTTGTTATAAAAGGTAATTTGAAGTAGAATTGAAGAGTTATCTAATTGATTACTGTTAAAAGAAATTATTCTATTCAATAAAGTGATTGATTCAGGGATAAATCAACTTTTGTGATTTACATCTCTAAACCAGATCAGAGGGAAGGAGTAAGGGCCACTCCTCCCCAATGTGAAGGGATAATTTCTTGTTTATTTAAGCTCTGTTATTAAACATTTGTTTAAATTACTAAAATTTAATTACTTCCAGTATTTCAATTCTGAATTAAACAATTTCCTATTTTGTCAGTATGATTCAATTCTTAATTTCATTTAGAATAGTATTTGATTGAGTTCATTAGTGAATACATGTTGAGCATGGTTTCAATCATTTTATTTGTTACAAATAGCCATGGAAACCACCTAGGACTGACAATCAATAGATGATTAAGTATGTGAATCAACGACACTCATCACTTTTTGGTGTTGTTGTCATAGAATCTTAAGGTGTCAGAAAAGATTAAGGAACTAAATCCAGTACATCTTGATAGACTAGTAAGTTTCCATTTATAAATATATTTTCCATATATCTTTCTTTTGAAATAAAATACCTTGTAGTGACAACAAGATTCTTTTTTGTTTTGGAGTAGGTGGAACACAAACAATCAATAAGAACTATAGTTAGGGAATTGTTCTTAGTATGATAGGATTATATGTTTAGACCTAGAGACTGTAAAGGTATATTTATTAGAATCAATTTACAAAAATCCCCTCAAAGCCAAATCGTGCAGAAACTTGTTCAACAAGAAAGGATGGTTAATGGAGTGGAAAACCCCAATGGTGTAAATAATTACAACCCTCCACTTGGAAGGAAATTTTTCTATCCCATAGAGTTAGATCCTAATGACCAAGCCCCCACGAAGAATATATCTCCTTCAATTCTAGCAACCTTTAGGGGACTAGTCTCACAAGGTCCTGACCAATTCCTATTTGATTTCAATGTCTTGTGGAAGACCTATGACTACACCTCATACAATCAGAAATTAAAGTTATTTCCTTCAACTATGAAGGATATAACCATGAGGTGATTTATGGGCCTAACCCCCAACTCCATTCATAGTTGGGAGGAGATGGAAACACTATTCTTTGAGAAATACCAAGATTATTGTAGGGTGAGGGACAAGAAGGAAGAACTCTTTGGGATGCAACAAAAGGAGGATGAGAGTGTTGAGGAATATCTTGATCGATTCCTCTTCCTTCACAAGAGATGTGGCAATGGTATTGATATTACTCTTCTTAAAACTCTATTCCTTAAGGGATTGGATGAAGACACACAATAATAATTTAATATTATGGGAAAATGAGATATGAACAAATTGGAATTCATTGATATCATTGACCTTTATAGGAAATACTCTCAAACTCACCCAAACCTTCGAAAATAGAAAGGAAAATTTTACAATGGTGACATATCCAAACTAATAGAGGAAACTAGAAATCTAAGAATAGATCTCTTAGTACATATTAATACAATTGTGGATAGGGAGAAAGCTAGGAACACAGATCCATTGTTCATATACTGTCCAAGATGTAGGGACAAACATGGGCTTAAGGATTGTCCCCTAGACAAAATAGACATATGCCTTGTCTATGATCTAAAGCATGCCACATATCAATGTGGATTGCTACCTTTTCTAAAGAATAATTTAGAATAGAACACACAAAATGAAGTTGATTTGAATTATGTGGCTCAGAGGCGAGGAGGGAATTTTCAATCAAATCATAACTAGTCCTTTGCACTAAAAAATAAATCATTTCCAAACTAGTGGAATACATAATGGTCATACCCTTAACCTTGGGCTCAATAAGTCCCATGGGAATGGAGTCCTCATTGGAATACACCACCAATTTATTATCAACAACCCTAGAATCCAAACTCAAACATTCCATTATTATAATAATTTAATCCTTAATTCCAACAATAGTGGAATGCACCCCAAGGATTGGGTCGATAACATTATAACCCAAGAAGACCATAGGGACAACAAGCTTTATTGACTGGGCCTAACACTGTTGCCCCATCTAAACAACCTGCCCAGACACAAATTATAGCTCAAACAATGGCAAACCCAAAGAATGTGAGGTAAGGTAACCCAACATACACTATGTAATAAATCAAAAACCCCATAATAAACTATGTGGGCTATGTAAATATCTTTCTACGCTCAGGGAAGGTTGCTTCAAAACATCATCTCTAATCATATAGGAAGTCCTTAAAGATAAAGAAAAAATAGAGGAAACATAGCTTGATCATGTTATTAAAAAAACATCTAAACCAAACTCAGGTATTCCATTTCCATATAAATTGTTGGAAAAACATAACACTACAACCCATGAGGAACCAGACTCCGAGCTAATACAGGGATTAAAAAAACTGAGTATTGGAATCCCTCTTTTAAAATATCTTATAGAAATCCCATAGTTAAATAAAACTATTAAAGAGATTTGTGTTAAAAATCCGAGTAGAAGGAAAAATCAGCCTAAAACAATCCATCTTGATGAAAAATTGCCTAGCATATTAGAAGGGAATATGACCCCTCCAAAATATGGAGACCCTAGGAGTCTAATTGTTTAGGTTTGTTGAGGAGATAAAGTATGATAGTTAGCAAAAGGTACACAAAAGGTTCACAAGAATAGGGTGTGTTCAAAGGAACGAAAGGATAGGGAAGGAAACACACGTAAAATATAGGGATAGATTCAGGTTTTAGCCATTTTCATGATTACGGGCTATTTTTGGAGATAGCATGCAGAGGACACAAATTGGATAAAGAATTGCGTAACACACATAGGATATTTTTGGAAGAGTGTCTACTAAGTGCTTTGCATGGGTTCGAGTTAATAATATAATTACTACTGTCAGTTAACCAGAAGAGATCTATTATTAGTGCACTTGCATGTGTGTCTATTATTGTAAAGGCACGTGGTTATTTTCTAGTATGCGACCTATTTCAGGAATTATGTAAGCAGTGAAGGGAAAGAGTCCCCACCCTTATAAATATGTAGTAACCTGCAAAAATTAGAGAGAGTGAGTAGTGAGATATTATGGAGTTATAGTGCAAGAATTGATGTGCACATAATTTTATGATATTGAATATTGTAAGAAGCTTTTGTGTATTTACTGTGTTTAACATAATGGATTGTATTGACTGATTCAAGGTGTTAAACATGATCGTAACTAGTTCTTGCATGGTTGAATTCATTATGGCTATTATTTAAATCCACTACTCTTTAGATCTAGATCTGGAATATGCTTTGTAGAATGTTTATACTATTTATGGATCTGAATGCATCAACTCTTCATCTTGCTAACATCCTACACAAGCAACCCTAAAGAGGGGTCTGGTAGCTTTCCACGCTTCGGGTGAGTGCTCAGTCTAGGCTGAGTGATGTGCAAGCATGCCTGGGCTATTTTCGGTAAATTCTAGGCTGCATCATTGGTTTTTTGCCGGGACCTCTTTTTCAGTTGTTTTCAGGATGGTTCATGATGAAGACATACTGATTGACCCTAGCAAGTGTTGAGGAGTGGATAAAAGATCTAGAAGAAGAGTACGCATGAAGGTTCACCACCGGATCTGAGTTTAACACACGCACATGGGTGGAACAAAATTTTTAGGATTGTTTGTATGAGAGCTTCTTTGCTATCTTTCCGGTTGAGTTGTATGAGTGGTTGGTTTCTTATGCATCTAAACAAAATTGGAGGTATTGCACGCTTGTCTGGATGCAGGAAGAATTTTAGGCCCTCTATGATGTTGATCTGATTTGGACACATGTTGTCGATACTTGGTTTCATGTTGTTCTGAATAGTTATATCTTGGAGTATTCAATTTCCTCTTATTCTTTCCCAGAGGTAGATGAGTTCCAGTTTTTACAATATCCTTGCAAGGCATTCCACTAGCAATCAAAATATTGATGGTAACCCTGAACTTGGAAGACAAACCTATGCCTAGCTAAATCCCACCACATGTGGGGGAAAGAGTAGGTTTGGTGAAAGATGGCAGACCTAGTGGCAGAAAGGCAGAGAGAACAAAGACGGCTTAAGTATAATGAGGTACGCGAGAGGGAGATAGAGAAGTAGCAAGATGTTGTAGAATGAATGGTGTTGCGGAGAGAGATGGCTCATGAAGGATTTTAAGCTCACGTAGAAGGCATGGATTCGAAGCATCAAGAACTCCACCATTTGGGAAAGCATGATAGGGAACCCCCTATGGCCTCACATGGAAGAGTGCCAACAGAGATGACCTAGACCATGGGCATGCATATGAATCTACCTGGCAACCTCGCCCTTGCTCTTGGTTTTCCAGTAACTAGTACAACAGGTATTCAACAAGCTAATTTAGGCAGTGGGAGAGCAGGAGTAAGTCAGGTGGCAAGTGTATGGAAGGCCAAATGTATTCATTATTGTTTGGAGGTACCTTTTCAGGTGCATCATCAGGAAAGAGTTCGAGCGCGCATAATTTTGGACTCACTTCTAGGAGTGGTAACACTTCGTAGACTATAGGGGTTTAGTTCAGTACTACTATTTAGACACAGGGAAGTACATCTTCTGGTCCTCCTCTAACTATAGGTGGAGGATCAAGAGGTATAGGTGATTCTAGTTTCAGTGGATCTGGTGGTTCTAAAGGTAGAGGTATCATAGGAGGTTCTAGATCAGGTGGGTAAGGTCTGCACCAACCCCAACATATTTACATGGAGATGTGTCTTCGTCTTCCAAATTATAGGGGCATAGAGGATGTTACTAAACATGTACAAATGTGTGAGATACTGTGGCATGCGAAAGGGATCATGACTTCTGAGCGCAGGGAAAGTCAATTTTCCACTACATTACAAGGATGCACACATAATTGGTATAGAAAGTTTGACCCTGATCAAACTTGCATAGACTATGTAACATTAAAAGATGCTTTCCTTAAAGAGTTTCACATCCCTGAGTTCAAGCAGAAGAGTATAAGCGCACTCAAGGATATTAAGCAAGGAACTACTGAAAGTGTTTGGGAGTATGATGCCCATTTTAAAACACTTATATCTAAGCTTTCTTATGATATTCATACAAGACAACATGCACAATCGTTCATTAGAGGTCTGATCACACCTTTTAGAAGGGCATTGTCACATACTACATAAACTGATGCACGCGAAGCCCTTAAAGCTGATTTACATGCTGAGGTAGTTGGGAGTATAGACACTGGGGTGAGCCCATATTTCGAAGCATAGATTACAATTATGGCAAAGAAATTTGAGAAACTATCAGTGAACTCAACACATTAGATGCGCACAGGGATTTGGTGTACAAATTGTGAAGTAGAAGGGCACACAAAGGATAGTTGTCCCCGCAGATCAGATTGTTCATTATTACTGGACTGTGAGATATGTCATTTGAAACATGATGCCAGTTGTTGCCCACTATTGCAATGCATAATAAGGAAGAAAATCTCTTGCTATTGTAAAATTTACAGGTCCACGACTCACAATACGGAATACTATTGGCTGATTAGTTAGATCCATGATGTTATAGATATTGGTGTATGACAGATAGGACTATCAGATAACTCTAAAGGAAAGGGTGAGCATCAGGATCACAATCAAGTGTGCTATGATCAGAATGAAGGGCATTTTGAAGGAGGTCGTGGCAGAGGTCGAGGATATTGTGATGGATTCAGAGGTGAGTTTCCTCACATAACATGTTTTACATGTAGATCTCCTGACCACTACAGGTGCGAATGTCCTCAAAATATTACTTGTTCTTTTTGTGGGAAAAATCATAGTTATGAGGAATTCCTAGACTTATATGATAATCTTAGTAAGCATCATAAATAAGAAAACAAAGGCATAGAGATGGTTAGGATATAACGTGCTATGGAAAATCAGTGGATGCTAAAGTTAACACTGTAACCTAAAGCATTACCTGTAAAAATCACTACACACGCTGAAGTGGCACATACCAAAGAAGTGTTACATCTGAAGCCTACCATCACTAAGGAGGAGGTTCTATATGCATGGTACCCAGATCATGCCCAGCAGAAGGAGGTTTATCAAGAAACCATGGAGGTACTTAGAAATCTTCAAGGTGAAATACACTGTTTAAAGGAGCAATCATGAAAGACGGAACAAAAGAAAGCATCAGAGATGGTCCAATCTGATATTGATTACTTGAAGGAGGTGTACAAAATGTTGTGCTAGGAGAATATCATTCCATTAATAGGGAATTTCCTAAAGGGAAACACTACATGTGCAAGTATTGAAACTAGACAACAGATCCTGCATGCAAATATCCCCCCATAGCTTGGACTATGACAAGGAAATCACTCTGAATGCTATTATGGATTGATGGATTTTGAGTAATATATTGATTGACATATGCATGAAAGTTAATATACTTAATTTAGATTCATGCGTACATATGGGGGGACCCCCATTATAACCATCTTCTAATGTGTTGTTTATGGCTAATCAAACCACGGTAACTCCCATTGGAGTTTTAAAGCATGCATCCATTACTATACAAGGGGCCAAGTTCATAGGGGACTTTGAGGTTTTGGCACTTGCAGAAGAAGAAAACTTCTTAGCTTTACTTAGGCGTCCTTTGTGTTATGCATATAATGCTAATTTTTGGTTCAACAAGGGATATATCAGTTTTGAGAAAAAGGAGGAAAGGGTTATTATCCATTTAATCGATGGTAAATATACACCCTATGTTGATCCTTTGAGTGAAGAATATTTGAACTAGATCTATGTACACGCCATCCGGGACCCAGAGGTCCTTTAGCCATCTAAGGAGGGTATCCTTTAGTGGGAATATGTACAGTCTATTAATGACACTAACGAGTTATTTCTTGTGATAATTGGGCCCATGGTACTTATGAACTAGTTGGGCACGAAGTAAGGACCACATTTACATGGAGGATTAGACCTTGTTGTATCAGGAGGATAGGTTACAACTTGGTACCTTGGTAAACTGGAGAAGGATATCCTATGGTATTTCTATGCGCCATGAAGGAACAATGGACAGACCAAGTGGAGAGATGAAATATGTTGACATATACCCTGTGTGGGACAACATCGTGCTCGTGGGTGGTTCACAGAGATAATCTTACAGAATGGGATGAAATTAGGATTGCTCTTTCTACTTAGTTTTTCAAGAGCAATGCACCTACTCAAATCTGCACTTATCATGGTAATCAACCTGTTCAGCACCATTTTCAATAGTGTGACAGACTCTAAACAGAGGGGAAGGAAGCTTTACCACCTTCACTTTGGGTGCACAAATTTTATTCCACTTTACAAGGTTGCACGCGTTCTTGGTATGTATATGTGGAATTCCATAGAGAGACTAAAAATTGGCAAGATTTGATTGCAGGAATGATCTAGAATTTTGACTACTTCTCTACTAAACCTCCAGAAGAAGAGGCATTAAAGGTTATAAAGCACTTAACTATGGGAGATAGTGACAAGGTGGAATAACTCATCCAAGAGATATATGGTGGGATCAGACTTAGAAGCATTATTTGATGAAAAAGAAGGGATAGATGCCACACTACTTAAGCATGTTTGCTTTGAGAAAGAAAAAGGAAAGATGGTCTACTTAGTGGATGATGAAGAAGTATAAAATCTAGATGTAGATCATTCAATAGGTAGGCGTGAGGTTTTGGATAGTGCAAATAGACCACGTGCACCTATCATGAACCTATGAAAACAAAGAAAGTGAATATTGGCTCAGATGTTGAACCTAAGGAGGCGATAATTGGGGATTATTGGTCTGACTCTGAAGTGGCAAAAATCATTGAGTTACTACGATATTTTTAGGACTTATTTCCTAGGGGATGCCATGAATTAAAAGGTGTGCATGAATCATTAGGGGAGATGAAAATCAAGCTTAAGGAAGGTGCATGCCTGGTCAAGAAGAGACCCTACAGGATGAATCCTAATCGTCGAAAATCTTGTTCGCCAGTAAGATGTTCTCATCTGTCTGGCCCATGAGGTGAAGGTCTACGATGCAACTACTGTGCTCTTTATCCATTACCCCAATAGTAAAGGTTAAGGAAGAAATCCGAACAAGATGTTGAAGTCTGGCATCATCAAGCCCCTAGAAAGAATCGGAGTGGGTTCATCCCATGGTTATTCCAGTACTGTTTTCCTGGAGGTTATGAATTTCAAATATGGTCGGATTAGGATTTGACTTATCCACTGGATTATAGAGAAGACACAATAAATGGATTGCATGTGTAACTGATCCCTTTTTTGTCAACCGGAGGTTGCACCCAAGCAAAAGAGGAAGAAGAATCTGCAGGAGAAGCAAGGGGGCCAAGAGACAGGGAGCTCATGACACTCAAGGTCTGTGCAGCTGTTGACTCAAGCTGAGATGTGGGTAGAACACTGGAGGTAATGGCGGTAGAAGAATCAGTAGTACCTGGAAGTTCAGTGCTCTGGACCTCCTTATCTACTGGATTTTCAGGAACACTTGCAGGAGTTGGCATCTCACTTTCTTCACTTTCACTGAGAAAAATGATGTTCTCTGGCCCCATAGGTAACTGTGCCTATTTTCTTGGAGGATCATTCTCTGCAGGCTCCTTCTTTAACTCTCTGAGTTTCTTCTTGTATACCTGGGTAGATAGAGAAGGAGTAGATTCTACAGGCCCCCCGAGCTGTTGAGGCAAGAGGGGTTTTCACTGGTGTTCCAGACTCTGGAACTGATGTCTCTCTTATGGGTGTTGAATCATCCTTGGAGCTAGATTCTCCTGAGTGCCTCTTAAATTCTCGGATCTTCTTACTGAACCAGACCCTAGTTCTGATCAAGACTAGAGCAAGAATCTCAGCCAGATCATCTCTCTCTTTCCTGTTCCAATCTAGGTCCTCCAGAGGAGTGTGCTTAATCACATTTTCTATACTCATAAGAGTACAGCTCAAAATTATCATCTTGAAGACCTTCAGGAACTTGGTACAGACTGAGTTCTTGGATCAATTGCAGGAGAACCTGCCACAATGCCTTCTTCTGGCTTCAAAATCATCTACACAGTCAGCCCAGTAGTCTTCTGTATCTGCCCTATGATGATATATTATCTTGAGGTTCTGTTCAATGAACTTCTTCAAGTCAAAACAGGTTCTAGGCTTGAAGAAATGAACAGTGATAGGGACCAGGGCTCTTTCTATGTCCTGAGCATCCAGAGCTGTTTTGCATGTATAGTTTCCCAGAGAGATGGGAAAGTGCAAGCCAGAAATCTTCTTGTCTCTGCAAGTTCTGTGCAACTTGTCTAGTTGCCTGCATATTTCAATCAGGGCCATTTTATCGTTGCAGAACATGGGGAGCCACAGAGGGGTGCTCTCATAGCCAACCAGCCTGATAATAGGAGAATTTCCTGAATTGAATGAAATAGGCTCCATACTACGATATCAGGTTCATGGCTTCATCTAAAAACCTTCTTGCAGTATCACCTTCGAGCAATCTGACCACGTACATGGTGAAAGCATCATTGACCCTTCTGAAATTGCGGTTGCTGGTCTCCATATACATCAGATATGAAGTCATGTAGAACTTCTTTTTCTACTGAACGTTAAATAGCTGCTCAGCCAAATTCATACTGATGATCTCTGCCCAGTTGATATTTTGTGTTCCCTCGCACACCATGCTAATGAGCGGGCACATCCAGAAATGAAATTCATTGGTGGAGGGCAAACCCATAACCCGAGCCAACAGGATTATGAATTCTGACAGTTCTTCGTTGAAATCTTCCCGGAAGAGGGTTTTGGTCAGACGAGAAGGACCTTTCTTAGGGTTCTTCAACCAAGACTTCACCACTCGAGCTTTATATTTATCACTGTCTTGGTCGAACATGGCCTGTGCTTGATCCCGAGAGGATGACTATAGCATTGTCCATCTCCGGAATCCTCAGAGTAGCTCTAATGGCAGTAGCGTCCAGCTTGGCAATGAGCTCCCCGTGTATGTTTGTCAATTCGCTCGTAGCGGGGTCGAAGTGAGCTCCGCATGAAAGTACAGTATCAGCACACTGCACTGAGATAGGGAATCCTCCGGTGAAAGCTAAACCGCTATCATTAATCATCTGTGCCATTGGCGTAGGGTTTGCATCTGTCATTCTTGACCAAAAAATCACCGAAGTCGAGATGACGAGCTTCACTATCTCCGATATTGCTAACGGCAGACTTAAGTGGAGAAATTTGCTCCTGCCCCTGAAACTTGATCTTCATATTGATAGATTCGGAGCTGCGACCTAGACTCTGGAAGGAATTTGCAAAGGGAAGGGATATTTGCGCAGGGAACTAGATTGCAAGGGTGAGAGCAAACGATAGCAAGGAAGCAATGTGAAAATGCGAAGGTGGTATGCTTGGTTATATAACCGTTTGAGGAGCGGAATGAATTTAATGCGCATTGAATACACAACCACCAATTTGAAAAATATCATACTTGGAGCGAGCGGGAAAAAACTAAGTGTGAATGACACTAGGTACGCTTGGGGACATGTGAGATGCGAATGCGCGAAACACGCGGCTCGGCCGGTTCGGACGAAACAGGGAGAGGACGCACAAATGCATTTGGGACAAATGGGGATGAAAATGTACGAAGTACGTGATTCGGGTGTTTCGGGCCGAAATTGGAACAGCGGGCCCATTTGGACTTGGGACATTCAGGACAAAAAGTTTCGAAGTACGCGACTTGACCGGCTCGGCCGAATTAGGAAAGCTCGCACTTTTTCAAATGGGGCAGTTGGGACAAAAAGTTCCGAAGGACGCGGTTCGGGCAAATCGGCCAAAAATGGGAAAGCTCGCACTTTTTAACTTTGGGACATTTGGGACAGGAAAGTGCGAAGTACGCGGGAAGGATGATTCGGCCGAAATTGGAACAACACGCAAAATAAGTTTTGGGGACACTTGGGACAAAATTTTCCGACGGGCCCGAAAATGGGACAAGCTTCGGGGATTTCGGTCGATCGAGGAACAGAGTGCATTTTCGTACTTGGGACAGATGGGACAGAAAGTTCGACAGGCCCGAAAATCACACAAAAAGACCCAAAACACAATTTCTTTTAACTCCACGACTTAGGCACTTCAGAGAAGAACTCTTCAACTCAAAATTTTGAAATTTTACTCTTATCAGAGCGGGAAATTTTGAGTGAACAACATAGTACAAACAAATATGGTCGGATTAGGATTTTTTTGGATTATAGAGAACTAAATGTTGCATGTGTAACTGATCCCTTTCATATGCCCTTCACAGAGGAGATACTAGAAGGTGTTGTAGGGCGTGAAATCTATTCATTACAGATGGATTCTCTAGGTATCATCAAGTTCATATTACATAGGAGGTTCAAGAGAAAATAACTTTTACCACTGAATGAGGAAATTTTTCTTATACTATGATGCCTTTTGGTCTGAAATGTGATGCCCATTAAACAACCCACTTAAGACCCAAGAAACAACCTAGGGTTAGTTAGGAAAATTATGGAATCATTTTTTTATTATAAGTGCTTGCAACCAGGCTACAAGACAACAGTTGACACTATCAGGTTCTGGAACAATTATAATATTACTATAACATACTTTACACTTATTAATAATTATCAGAGGTCACGTGGTCCAAATATTAGGGTTAGAAGTTTCAATTAGATTCAGGGGTTAAAATATCACCATACCCATTCTCTAACAGGCTCAGAGTTTCAAATTGATTTTTGTCACATTTTATTCATTCAAAATTTCCATAAATCATTTCCATTGGATAGGAAATTTTCTCACCTTTCCAGTGATATAAATAAGTCCTCATAACTCCTTGTAAAACTTCAGTTATGGTCCGACGGAGCTTAGGGGTCAAATTTTCCCCAAGGGGACACATGTCAAACGGGGAAGAAAAGCAATTTTTTGGGTTGGTAGGTCACGAGGTGGAGTTCAGAATTTTTCCTTGCGTGAGAGAAAATTTCAATTTGCACCCACGTCTCTATTGTGCTACCAAGGACACATTTCGGGTCCTAATCCAAAGCGGGAGAGGGTGAGGGAAGGGCGGAGTGGCAGCGGCGATAGGAAGAATTCGCCAGAAGGGAGCAAAGTCTGATTGGTGCCCATGTGCCCATGCATCCACCAGGGACATGTGGCACTCAACCAACAATGTGGGGAAGAAGTAGAGGGATGGGCATGGTGGTGGGAGAGTTTGGGGAAATTCACAGGAGGAGGGAAAAGGGAAGGGTTTGACGTGTAGGTCCGTGCTTCCGCGGGGAGTAACACTGAGGCGATGGCGAGAGTGTGGGGGCCGTGGGGTTTTTAATAAAAATTTTCCCAAAGCCAACAAGGTCGCGAAAGTTCCACCCCCTCCACTAACACCCCATGCTACCATGTGGCAGCCTGTGATTGGCCATGGTCCGACGGGGAGAAATATAAAAATTTTCCCAAAACTTTAAAAAGCCCAACGGTAAAAAGGATGTCGCGCCTTTGCCGTTTCCCCATGATGACACATGGTAGCCTCTGATTGGCTGTGGGCTAGTGGAGAAAAGTTCAAAAATTTTCCCAAGCAATTTTTCAAAAAAAATTCCAAGGATATTTCAATGGGAAATTTTCGGGTCGCGCGCCCGCAGGGAAAATTTTCCCAAATTTTCCCGCCAAGGCAGGAAAACTTCAAAGGGCCATAACTTGAGCTAGAAAGCTCAGTTTTTGGAAAATGAGGACTTTCTAGAAATATCTCGATGTCTTCTTTGCACATGAATCATAATTTTTACATATTGATAAAGTTTAAGGGGTTAATTTTGCAAAAATTATATGTAGGATTTTAAATAGCAAACTGGTAATTTCCAACTTATACTTTTGATTCAATTTGATCTCCTTCCTTACTAAACATTCCAAACAGACATGGAGGATTACTCTATGAAGGATTTAAAGTGTTTTAGGAAGGTAGATTTGCTTATTTTATTTTCAATTCACGTTTTTCTGACAATTGACAGAAAATGACTGTGAAAGGGGATTGGGTTCGATTTTGCAATGTTTAAATTGTTTTCTTAAGTTTTCTTTGTCATTTTGAGTTCATTGATGTCTTAACATGTTAAATCATATCATTTTCAAGTTAATTATTATGTGCAGGTCCGAACTGTACAATTTGATTGAATTTATTTGCTAGTATTAATTTTTGCAATAGAGATCTATTTCTTTTTAAAATGTCTATCAATTTTATCATTCAAGTGTGGCATTTCATTTCTAAACTAATCCATTACATTTAAATGAATTAAATCAAACTATTCCAAACCCAAAATGCAACTCTGATTTCAATTTTGTATATATCCAAAGAGGCAATTTACTGTATTTTCCTTACATACGTTTCTTTCTTTCAATCAGATATTTAATTAACTCTTTTGCCATACAATGAAACATTGAATTCAATCCAACCATGCATATGGGAGAAGATCTTGAAAATTATTTATTGACTTCAATAATAAAACTATACATCTTCCAATGTTTGAATGCAAATGACATAATTCTATTTATTTCTTTCCAGTAACAGAACAAAATATAAACATCCTTCAAAATTTGAATATATATATACACTTTCATAATCAAATACATACATTTTTCCTTCACAAAATACATTACAATTTCATCCACATTGAGTGGGAAAAGATTACAATTGAATTCGTTTCACAAGGACTATCAAAACTGCATTTTCCTTTGTTCCAAAAAAGCAACATGCAAGCTTCTTCTTTTTTATTCAATTTGATCACAACAAAAGTGGGGGAAAGGCAACGCTCTCCACCCAACCAAGACATCGAATGCAAGGAGAAGCCTTCCTTCACCATTGGCCCCCGAGCCCCTACCAAAATACAATAAGAGGTGTGATTCAACCCATGGAAACAACTGGCTTGCACAACACACAAAATTATTTCAACATGCAATTCATTATAAAGCATAGTCCACACAAATATAATAGTTTACAACTACATTTGAAAACAATCAAAACAAAACTCAGGCTTTATCATGCAAGCCAAAGGAGCAAGGACTATGGGGGAAGCTATGTATGCCTCCCAAATGGGAATTGGGCATCCACTAGAAACAAACTGCCAGTAAAATTTCACCACACATATCCTTATGCCCCCCATAATCCATTCTTATGCCCCCCATAGATTTTCTTATGCCCCCCACAAGCTAATAAATGCAAGTTATTTCTTTTCCATGATGGATTCCAAATCCAAACTCCTTCCACAAAATTATGATGCCAATGGCATTCCCTTATGCCCTCCCCCACATGGATTCCCCATAGCCTTCTCCTACACCATTCCTATGGCATTCTACCCAACTAGCCAACAAATAAATCAAAAACATGCACCATTCATTCAACACAACAAGAAAATAACAACATAACATAAGAGTTAAACTCCTACCTCTCCATAGTAGCTTTTGTTTCCAAACAGTAAGCTTCAAAGCCCAAAATACAGTCCCCAAAAATAAATCTACAAGCATGCAAAGTTTCTCCCAAACTCCTTCCAAAGCAAGAGCTCCAAACACCAGAAAAATGCACCCCCAAGGAATTATGCAAAAATATTCAACAACCCCCAAAAAGCAAAGAGTTTGAATTATATAGAAGAGGGAAGAGAAGAGGGTGATGTGGATCCATGTAGGATGCCACCTCACACATCCTTAACTCCAACACAAAAGACAAAATTTCATTCTCCTAAGCACAATAAAGAGGTGGGTGAAAATATGACAAATTACTTGCACACTCCAAAAAGCCCACACCTCAAGGGACTGCAAAATAAATAAGATGTAAGAAAGTGCAATCAAAAACTTGCAACATGATTAATAAAATTCAATTATAAAAGTCTAAAATCACCTCTCCAACCATAAGTATGGTTGGTAATTTAAATTGAGAGGTATGGGACAAGTTTTACTTGTCCCACAAGCCTCCAAAAACAACCCCCAAGGACAAATTCGAATTTCCATGGAGGTGGAGTATTTCATACTCCAAAATTAGACTTACACAACTCTTACACAACTTACATATCCCTTACATAATTAATACAAAAGCCAAAAAATCCTATTATTACTTTCCCATATCCCAATTTAATTTATTTAAATTTTAATCATATGATTTCCCACATTAATTCTCCACAATTTAATTAAATAAAAGAAGGGGACACTTCACTAATAAAATACGTACAAAAAATTAATAATTTTAACCATGTTAATAAAATACACAACCCATGGTCACATATAAATGTGATCACCCCGATGGGAATCCCTAACAAAACAACACACAACATAATAAAACAAGTTACCATGGTGACCTTTTTGAATTCACCTGGAATTCCATTGTGGTTGGTCTCTAATCCCCCAATGTTTGTTGTGATTGTTAACCTGCAAACCACAAATACCTCCTTCGGCCTCGTGGCCATATCAGAACATCCAACGTGATATAAATGAAATCACAAAACCAACTATATAAATGAATCACAACAACATCAAAGTAACAACTACATCATCATCATATAATATCCATTTTCTAGATCTACTCATAATATCTAAAATCACATGTCCGAACAACATCCATAAAACATCCATGTCAAATAGTATATCATCATCCACATATGAGTGTCTCTAATAATCATCATGTATCATATCCAAATCAAGATCAGCCATAATCCATGATCAAAAGTTCTAACAACATACTAAATCAAAACATAGGAATGTTCATAATGAAATCATTCGTATCAAAATAAGTATCAACTAGTGTCAAAGGGAAGTGGGCACTACATGAAAAATGCACTTGCTATATTTTCACACATAGTTTTCCAAGGGTTCAAAGATTTTATTCACAACTTATTGCAGGTTTATTTAGATGAATAAACGGTGTATGGATTTGTTAAGGATCATTTTGACAATTTACACTTAATGTTTGAAAGATGTCAAAAGTTAAGCATATCTTTGAACATAAATAAATGCGTATTTGCTACACCATTTGACATATTGTTAGGGCACATCATCTGCAAGGAAGGTTTTTTGGTTGATGTAGTTAAGGTTGTAGTCATTATCAGCTTGGAAAATCCTACCAGTCAAAGTGAGGTGCTTAAATTCTTAGGTCACATTGAGTATTATAGAAAATTCATTAAAGGGTGTGCTAAGGTTACCGCACCCTTGGAAGAGTTACTAAAAGGAAATTGGACATTTTATTGGGGGGAGTTGCAGCAGCATGCATTCAACACATTAAAGAAAAAACTTACCACAGCGTCAATTTTGTGCTTTCCCTCGTGGGACACACCATTTCATGTACATGTGGACACTTCTGGCATGACCATTGGTGTAGTATTAGCTCATCCTAGAGAAGGTATTATAGATCATCCTATCTATTTTGCGAGTAGAAAATTGACCCCTACAAAGTAGAATTATACAACAATAGAGCGTGGGGCCTTGTCGATGATCTACGCATTGCATAAATTTAGACAATACTTGCTAGTGAAACCTTTTATGTTCTATACTAATCACATGACATTAAATTATTTGGCAAAAAATCCCTTTTTATAGGGGCACATATGTTGATGGGTACTCTTATTCCAAGAATTTGATTTTATAGTTGTGGTAAAACAAGGGAAAAGTAATTCTAGACCAAAACATTTATCCAGAATATAGTCAGGAGAAGATGCACAGACAATTGAAGATACCATGCCCAATACACAGTTATATAGGTTACAACCCAAGCCATCAAAATTAGAGGACATTGATGTATTTCTACGTACATGTATGACACCAGAAGGAATGAAATCCTTAGAGAAGAAACAACTTGCCATTCACGTGTCACCATTTATGTTGATTAGAAATGACCTATACAAGTTAGGCTAAGATGAAGTATTACACCGATGTGTACTAGAACATGAGTGCATAGATATCATGGAATAGGTTCATGGTGGTATTGTAGGTGGGTACTATATAGGTGATGCCACTACACGTAAGATTCTACTAATTGTATTATGGTGGGAGACATTATTTAAGGATTGTTAGCCATATTGCAAGGTCTGTGATTACTGTTAGCACCTTGGCAAACTAGGGAAAAGAGATTAAATGCCTTTACAAACTATTCCTAATGCAGAACCATTTGAAAAATGGGTTATAGACTTTTTGGGTCCTATTTCACCAACTGTGTGTAGGACTGGATCGTGTTACATTATCACTTGCACAGATTATCTGACAAAGTGGGCAGAAGTAGCACCTACAAAGGATTGTATAACATCTACAAGAGTCAGGTTCTTATGGGAGAATGTTCTTACAAGGTATGGATGCCCATTGAATTTGACCAGTGATACGGGCACACACTTTTTGAATGAGACAATCAGAATTCTATTGGATGAGTTCATGATTACACATCATAAGAATACCCCTTATCATCCTAAGGAAAATGGGATTGATGAGGTCTTCAAAAAAAATTTGAGCCAGAAATTGACAAAAATATGTGATGTTGGAAGGAAATATTGGGATGATAAAGTTTCTATCATGATGTGGGCGTATAGAACAACATATAAGAGGTTGAACAAAGCCACACCGTTTCAGTGAGTGTTTAGCATGGAATGAGTTCTTCCTATGGAATTCATGTTACCTTCTTCAGGTATTGCGCATGCTGGAGGTCTAGCTAATGAGAAATCATTAGAAGAACAAATTAAAAAGTTGACCAAACTAGATGAGTGATGATAAATAACACATTGGAGTCAGAAGCAAGAAAAGGCTGGGCAGAAAGCATGGCATGACTGACACATCAAGGACAAAAAGTTTGAGATTGGATAGATGGTGCTTCTTTATGATTCTAAGTTTCTGCACCATCCAGGAAAACTTAAAGTACATTGGTTAGGACCATATGTTATCACTCACATACTTGAAATAAGCACTTTTCAGTTAGAGGCGCTTGATGGAATATAATTACCTAGTTATTTCAATGAGAGTAGGATGAAGCCCTACTATAAATAAGACTTCTTGGTGTTTGTAATAAGGCAGTGTTTGCCATTTAGATTAGGTTTTCAACTATGTAATCCCTTAATGTATTTCATTCTTCGTCACTATGATTTTTCAATTTATGTTGTGTTTTGTATAAATAAGCACGTTTACGTGCCAGAAGCTAATTATCATTTGACAGTATTTTAATGCATAAAGGATTGAACATACCATTGGCGTGGGGTGGATGTTTACAACTAGATACAAATCAAGGAGTAAATTGTTACAGGTTGTATTTGAGTTTGGAAAGGAGTTTGTTAGAAGAGAGATTGCTTTTAAACAATGACCATAGATGGGGATAAATAAAGGAACAATATAACATGAGGTAAGAAATGACTGTGGAGACTACTAGGAGAAGGCACAATGGTGAGGTAATCAGATGTATGGAAGTGCGCTAAAGATAAGTTAAAATGTAGCCAAAAGGTAGGAAGGCATGCTAGAAGGTTGTAGCTGAGGCACGAAAGATGTACTACATAGAAAGTGTGAAAATGGTCAATTAATGAAAGGATTGTTGGTAGGTGAAGGAGCAATAAATTCACTAAATGTTTGAAAATATATATAAGCATGTGATGTGAGCTCCTTTTTACCATTATAATTGCAAGTATTTGAGAGAGCTAAGTGCAATCGAGCTGAGTAACATATATTGAAGTGCAAAGAGTACGAAACTATACGTGGAGAGAAGATTTGTGCATAGAAGAAGCTTGTGTCCCCATTGGTGAAGGGTTTGAGTGAAGAAGACGTGTTGCAAAAGAGCTAGGGCATGTGATTTCAAACTAGGGCATGCAGATTCAAGCTAGGGTTTGGACTTGCTATAAAAAATAGAAAGTGAAGAATTTGCACATTACAAAGGACAAGAAGGTGATATTTTCATATGACACCAAAGAAAATACCTTCCGCAAGAGCCAAAGGAAAGAAGAAAGTGGAAGTAGAAGTTGAGGTTATGCCCGACAAGAATTTTTCAGAGATGGAGTACCCAGAAGGTGTTATAGTTGGGAAAGAATGGGATTCCCACATCCGTAAGTGTAAAATGAGTGATTATAACCACCACACATCAGATAACAATAAGTTAGATGCATTATTGAGCATGAAGACCAATAAGTGCATGATAGAGGACATTCCAGTGTATGATGATGCTGGAGAGAAAATGTTAAAGAAGGTTGGAGTCTATCAGTTGTATGATATCCCTTATTTTGGAAATTATGAACCATTATACCAGTGGTTAATGATTAGAGTCCATGAGGACTTCTTCTATTTCATCAGACAGAGGGTTAAAATCACAACTGCCTTTATTGTAACACTGACAGGATTAAAAGGCAACCATTTTCGGGGTAGTAATGCAGTTTAGTGTGGGGTAATGTTGAGAAGATAAAGTATGACACTTAACATAAGGAACACAGAAGGTTCACGTGTGGTAACATGGCATGTTCAAAGGTGCATAAAGATAGGGAAGGAAACCCATGTAAAAGACGGATAGATTCAGAACTTAGCCATTTTCATGATTACAGACTATTTTTGGAAATAACGTGCAGAGCACAAAAACCGGATAAAGAATTGCACGACACACATAGGATATTTTTGGAAGAGTGATCTACTAATTGCTTTGTATGGGTTCAAGTTAATAATAGAATTACTACTTCCGGTTAACCAGAAGAGATCTATTATTAGCGCACTTGCATGTGTGTCTATTATTGTAAAGGTGTGTGGCTATTTCCAATATGCACCCTATTTTGTGAATTATGTAAGCGATACAGGGAAATTCCCCACCCTTATAAATTTGTAGTAATCTACATATATTACAATGAGTGAGTAGTGAGCTATTATGGAGTTATTCTACCAGACTTGATGCACGCATAAGTTTATGATACTGAATATTGTAAGAAGCTTCTGTGTATTTGCTATGTTTAACATAATGGAGTGTATTGACTGATTAAAGGTATTAAACATGATCGTAACTAGTTCTTGCATGGTTGAATTCATTATGGCTATTGTTTAAATCCATTACTCTTTAGATCTATATCTATAATATGCTTTGTAGAATGTATATACTATTTATGGATATGAATGCATCAACTCTTCATCTTGCTAACATTCTGCACAAGCATCCCTAAAGAGGGGCATGGTACCTTTACGTTCCTTGGGTGAGCACTCAATCTAGGCTGAGTGATGTGCCAATGTGCCTGGGCTATTTATGGTAAATTCTAGGTTGCATCAAGGTTGTATAGGAGATGTATATATCCCAATTATTTTAATCAACTTAGAGGTTGCAATTAATGTGATGACTACAAACACATTGTCCACATTGTCTCTTCTTGAGCCGTAATAAAGTTCAATAGTGTTATAAATGGTTGACCAGTCTATAGCTAATCCTAAAGGAATCATAGAGGACGTGATCATAACAATCAAATCATAGGATTATTCAGTAGATTTTATGGTCATTAAAATGAAGAATAAGAAAATTGGATATCCTTTGATCCTAGGATGCCCTTGGTTAGCCATTGCAGCTGCTCTTATTCATTACAGGACATGAAACATGGTAATTACAAATGGACATGATTCAAATAAGTTATCCATTTTTCTAGCTGCAAAATCCTTTTCCATTGAGGATAAGCAATAGTGGAAGGATGGTACAAGTGAATCAAAAGATGTGGTTTCATCCTTGGTTATGGTCATAATTCAAGAACATGCATAGCATATCCAAAATTGTGATCATGAGTCTTTCATTGGACTATACATGATTCCCACGCTTCAACCAATTGAAATCAAGGATGACATAATGGATGAGAGCTATTAACCTACAATATGTCCTTTTTGCACAAAACATAGATCTGACTGAGTGTGTCTTTCACAATATTATTACAATCCATAGATTTCTTCCCCATAGGTTACCATTGAATTCATTATTAAGAGAGTAATTTGTGGTAAATTATCTCCATCCAAACACCAAGTAGTTACCCATTTTACAAGGAAAAACCCTAGCAGTCAATATTTAATTGACCAGTCAAGAGGAGAATACCCTATTCAAAATTTTATGCTCTCATTCTTAAGCCTTTGCTTTGGAATATAGTGATATGACTGGTATTCATCCTATTATTTTTACACACCACATTTACACACTTGATTTAATACTAGTCATACAACCATAAAGAAGGATAAAACCTACCTTGAGATACATTGTAAAAAATGATATTGAGAAACTTCTTATGGTAGGATTCATCTACCAAATTCCAGATAGTTAGTGGGTTTCTCCATTAGTAATAGTGCCTAAAAATAATGGGAAATTGAGGGGTTGTGTGGATTATAGGGATTTGAATAAGGAAACACATCGAGACTATTTTCCCTTACCTTTTATGGACAAACTCTTGGATAATTTATCTGGAAAAAAGTATTTATCATTCCTTAATGGGTTTAATGGGTACAATCAAATCACAGTGGCACCAAAGGATCAAGATAAAAATAATTTTACCTTCCCATGGGGGACAATAGGGTCTTACCTTTTGGATTATATAATGCTCTTGCTACCTTCCAAAAATCCATGTTAGAAATATTTTCTGATCTCACTCATGATTGTGTTGAGATTTACATGGATGACTTCATTGTTTATGGGGAAACATTCCAAGAGGCAATTGAAAATTTAGAAAAATTCCTCTTTAGATGTGAGAAACATTAGTTATCCTTAAACCATGAGAAATGTGTACTCATGATGGAGCAAGGTATAGTCTTGGGCCATCATAATTCAACTAAGGGAATCAAGGTAGATCCGGATAAGGTTAACATCATTGTAAAACTTCCATCTCCCACAAATAAAACATAAGTAAGAATATTTCTTAGACATGATGGTTATTATAAAAGATTCATTTTAGATTTTAGTAAGCTACCTTCTCCATTGTTTTCCCTTCTAACAAAAGACTCTAAATTTGAGTGGACATATTCATGTTAAAAATATCTTAACACTTGTTATCCCGTAAAATTGACAAGGGCAATTTTACCGATAACCATACCGAAAATTTTGTTTCGATCCCTCGTTAGGGACCCTTCGCGTTCGAAACGTTGTAAAATCCCTTCCCGGGAAATCTAGTTTTCGAACTTAGTTTTTTTGAGCCTTTTTTGGCTGGGCGCATGGATTTTCCTTGTAACACTAGCTTTTGATGCGCCCCCTTAAAAGCCTTTGGCGCATGGTTTTCCATGTTAACACATCTTTCGGTGCGCCAAAGGATGTTGAGTCTATTTTGCGTGCGCCAAGGCACATGCGCCTTATTGTTGACATTGCTTTTGTTGCTCCACTTTTCGGTGCGCTAAATGGCGCACATAATCTCGCTGCAACACAAAGTTTTGGTGCGCCAAAGGGCGCACGCTTTCTCCTGTCGACAGCAGCTTTCATGCGCCATTTCAAAAGTGGTTGGCGCATTGATGACAAGTTTTTCTATATATATCAGTGCGCGCCCAATGTCATTTTCATTCTTTTTGTCGAGCACGTGATCACTCTGGACTTGTCAGCCTCTGCTTCGTCGTTTTCGTCGCCCTGTGGACCCGCTCTCAATTTTGCTATATATCTAAGGTAAGAGGTTCTCCCTCTTCTCCATTTTCGTGCTTTCGGTTCTTTGCATGTTCTTGGTCTGTGTTCTTGGTCTGCGTTGTGGTTTGCTAGCCGGTGTTAAAATAAGATTGGTTTGAGCTAGTTTCCCTCGTGCTGTCCTGTCTTCCTTTCTTCTTTTCCTCCTCCTCCCTCCCTCTTTCCGGATCTACTGGAAGGGAGCTGTTTTGAAAGGGCTTGGTCTGCCAAACTTTTTATATGAAACCTTATATGTCCATGCTATCTTTGAAATGGAAGAAAGAATGAAAATGATTGAGCAATGAGTTTAGTTCTATGGCGCACTGGCGCGTCTTGTCACACTTAAAACAGTTGCGCCCCTTTGGCGCATCTACCGACCATGTTACATGATTAAAACCCGCGCCAATGGCGTAGCCTTTTGTCCTGCTACATCTAGAACTCATGCGCCTTCAAAGCGCGCACTTTTTGCATGCTACAAGTGTAAATCCCGCGCCTTTTACCCATGTTACATCCTGATTCCATGCGCCAAGGAGCGCACCCAGCTTTCATGTAACACAAGCCTTATTCGCGCAAGTATAAAGCTATCAAGGTGCGGGCGCACCCTCCATTGCAGTAACATGATGTTGTGTAAACCCTTCATGCGCCGCGCCAAAGCCTTTGGCGCACCATTTGTTAATGTTACATAATCCATCCATGCGCCAAAGGGCGCACCGAACCTTCATGTAACATACTCTTTCCATGCGCCCTGCTATAAAATGCAACCTGCTTCATCCATGCGCCATGCGCCTTTGGCGCCAGTATAACCTCTGCAACATTCCTTTTCTGTGTGCCTTATCTATTTGGCCTGCCAGTTGCATTTTTCCCATGCCCTGAGCCTTAAATTCTCTAACTCTTTCTTCTGCTAGCATTCCAATGGAAGATCAAATGACTAATTCAACCTTTTTGGATTGGGTCTCACTTCTTCTTCATGCAGATCAGCAGCTGAGTTCGAAAGAACACATGTCTACGTCAAGCAAGAAACCCACCAAACCAAGAGGAAAGGCTAAGCTGACAGAAGAAGAGATGAAATACAAATATCAGAGGGTCAGGATGCCCGAATCACAAGCTGAGTGCAGTATGGATGTCAGAGACTCTGAATTGGGTCACATTGACATGGATGAGTTCTGGGTTAGGACTCAGAAAGTTACAAGAAGTCCATGGATGGACAAGTTAATAGGCAGTGCCCTGCACTTCGCCGGAGGAATCCCCGTCAGCACTGTAAACAACGAATTCATGATGGTGATTGCGCAATGTTACAACAAAGACACAAGATGTGTCGAGAACAGTAAGGGCGAGGCAGTCATAAACCTCACTGCCCGTCATTTTGAGTTAATGCTTGGCATCCCTCACCACCGGAACTACGTGGCTGTTAGCCAACTAGAATGCATCAAGGCCTGGGAAGACAACGAAGACCAATGCATGCAGTTGATGAATGAGGTCTACCTAAAGAACAAGAAGGTGGTGACCCGGTGGCCTCAGACTATCCACCGAAGTGATTTCTCAGAGGAACTCAGTGATACTATCACTTTCCTGAGCAGAGTCTTCGGGCTTTCAGATGCCCACTATTTCCATAAGTGGATGCTGCGGTACCTGGAGACAATGAATAAGAATTTTCCCGATCAGCACTTTTGCTGGGGGGAAATAATAAGCAGCACCATATCTGAGCAGCTACAACAGCTCGCCACAACAGGAGTGTTCCATATGAACTCCTATGTAGTCTACGCTGCAGCATCTGAAAGGGATTATCCGGGGCTGAACCGAAGTGGAGTATGGCCTCAGGCCAAGATATTTGATTACTACCCAGAGCTGAGGCTGGAGAATAGCATCCAACATTTCGCAAAAGTTAACGATGCATTCTTCTATCATGTCATCTGCCTACTGAGGCCAAACATGACTCATAGCCGGACGACCAAAAACATAGTGGCAGTCACAGAGAAATGGGGGGCCTTGTTCACCCAATTTCCCACGTTCACCTATCTGAGGGCTGCCAACTTTTTGGGAGAGCCAACCAGGCTACCAAGGTATGCTGGGCCTAAGCTGATTCTACTAGAACTGTCAAGGCAGCTGGTCACATACCATGAGAAGTGCCTCAAAAGAAAGAAGGGTGGAACTCCTTTCCCCCTCAAAGTGGGCCGATACACATGCTCCACCCACCATAAGGCGAAGGAAATGTTCGCAGAGCTGGAGCTACTCAACTTGAAGCATGACTTCCCAGCCAGGCCTACCTTCGACCCAAGAAGCTGCCTGCCAAAAGCGAAGCTCGATCCGATCCATGTCCCTCAAATTGAGGATATTTACATTGATGTTCTCCATGAGGCGGAACTCAGAAGAAAGGATCACTCTCGCTTAGCATTGGCGGAAATCATCCAATACGGAGTGGCCATTGTCCCCGAAGGCTTCCAGACTACGGAAGATGAAGTAGATAAGGTGTATAATGACACAGATGGGGACAATTGGCCCTTCCCGGCCATTGACAGGAACAAGGCTCCTCAAACAATTGAGGAGAGGGTCAAGGAGACTATGCGGAGAACAGAGCATTGGTGCCGCATGAACGGACTAATCTACCTCGGGGTAGATTTCACAACTTCCCCTTTGGGCAACGCACCTCCAAGGTCAAAGAAGCAGCTGAAAGGCAAAGGTGCAGAAGGTGAACCTAGCACCATTCAGGAGGAAGCCCCTGAAAGTCCTCTTCCCTCAGAGCCAGAACAGGTTATAACTCTTGATGAAGAATTGACAGAGGATAGTCCTATACGCCCATCCACCCAGGATGTCGGCGTCGCTACAACTTCAGAGGTCCCTTCTATCCCTTCTTCTTCTCTTCCTTCCCCTCCTCGAGTGACTCAAGCGACCACCCCTTTGGTCGCGTCCTCTGCCCCTTCTTCTACCCTTTCCCCTGCCTCTTCATCTATCTTCTCCTCCCTCGCTGATTTATCTTCCTCTATTTCTTCCCTCATCTCCGAGCTCCCTTCCCTTCCTATGTCTTCTGCAGTTGCGGTTTCCCTTCCTCCCATGGACACTTCTTCGGCTATTCTTTCCATGCCGCCGCCGCGTGTCTCCACGTTTTTCCCCCTCTTCTACCGTTGCTGCCTCCCCCTCTATCTCTGGTCCTTCTTCTATAGGACCAGCTTGGATCTCTCAGCAGCTGAGCCAACAAAAGAGGAAAGTCCCCATCGCTCCGATGGACTTTTCGGTCATTCCAGCTAAAGGAGCAAAGAAGCACAAGCCAGTTACACGCTTCTCGAAGAGTGCTGCAGGTGAGAGAGTCATGGAAATAGCGTACCCCGACCCCCTCAAAGAGAAAGAAGATCTGTCTCCGATCAGATTTCACCGTGACCCAAGTCACAATGGGGACATCCTCTGAAAGTCTCCAGGGGGAAGCTCTTTCCGCAGTTGATGCACTCTGCAAAAAGCTTCAGGAAACAAAAGAGGAGAAAAGGCTACTGAAGGAGCAGAACAAATACCTGCTTCAAGCCTTACAGAAGATGGGAAGTGCACCTCCCACAATTGCCACCCGAGACTCCTGAGCTGCTCAGTCAGGAGAAGATCAATGAGTATTCAAAGATCGGCGAGCAGGGTATGGCTGTTTCTGCTTGGAGGAGCCAGATCCTCAAGGATAGTGAAAGAGTAATCGCCGAGTATATCAGTTTATACCTAAACATACGAGAAGGCGAATAAGGAACTCCAAGCATTAGCAGGTCCGATATCAGAAGAGTTAGAACATGCTAGACTCCAGCACGAGACCTTCCAACAAATGTTCGACTGTTCAGTCGAAGATCTGGTCAAGTTCGGAGTCTTCGGTCATCCAAGGGCCCTCAACAAAACTATGTCCACTCTAGACTATCAGATAGATCAGCTGGAATTTGTTTTAGAAAAGATAGACAAGGTAAAGGAAGAGGCCCTGGATGCAATGCATCAAATGGAGAAAATTGTCCTCGCCATGACTCCAGGGTTACTCACTCCTTCCCTTACCTTGAGATCAGCTGATGACACTATCCGGATCTTCAAGGAGATAGCTTCTCAAGGGACAGGGCCAGAGGTCACATTCGACACTGAATCTATCAACAACCTACTGGCCTGTAGGGACTTCATCGGGTTCCTTATCGAGGTGGAGAAAGATTATTCCAAACTCCTAGAAAATCTCATAGACTAGCAAGAGACTTGCGAAGCAATCAGTGAACGGCACAAGGATCCATCACAACATCAATTTGGGCCAATGATCAGCAAGTTTTTGGAATACCGCGCTCAGTTCCACATATCATCACCTGAGCAGCATCAGAAACAGGCAACCCCTTTTCGGCCGCAGGATGATGATGATGAGTAGCTTCTTCTTCTTCTTCTTCTTCTTCTTCTTCTTCTTCTTCTCTCTATTCTCCGACTTTCTTTTCGTAATGTCTAAAATGTGTTGGCACAAATGATGACATCATCCATGTTGCATCATGGGATGATGTCATCCATCAAAGTTGTCAAAGTCAACATGACTTTTAGATATTTTGTAAATATCTTTGTAAATAAGTGGTTGGCTCCATTTTGCCTTCTCTCTCCCTCATCTTCTATAAATATGGGAATACTTGTTGTATTCAGAGGTGAACATTTTTTAGATAGAAATAGAAGTGAGGAGAGAAAGACTTTGAGCTTTCTTTTAACAAAAGAGAACAGTAATACAATTATTAAGACTTTGTGCTCAATAGCTGTGTTATACATTAGATCTTTCTTACGTTAGATCTGTATGTGTTTAATCTGTTGGATTCATATCTACTTTTCCGTCATTTGTTTATCAGTATTGCTTTGTTTATTTATGCAAGTAGGTTTGGCTCTATTTACTACCAAACTAAAAACATAAATCTTCTGACCTTTCTGCTTTGGAATTCATTTCTTTTCTCCCTTCGGATCTGTTCTTTCTCTTCTCCCTCTTTCATTCCTTTCTTTTCGTAGCCTAGAACACTCTACTGGGATGAGATCCCAACCCCCGAAGGCAGAATCTATGAGACTTGCATAGGTTCCTGCTAGTAGAAATAACAATAAACCAGTTTCGCTTTGCTGTCTCAAAGAGGGGCTAAGCCCTGCACACTGTTGGCTCGTCTATCCATAGATCTGTCGATGCAATAGATTTTCGGACCAACAGTTTTTGGCGACTCCGCTGGGGAACGGATAGATCTGTCAGATCTATGGTGGTGGTATAATATAAAATCAGAAAAATAATAAAATCGCTGCCAGTTTGCAAATCTGAACTTTTTGTTGAAAATCCAAAAATTTGCAAAAGTGCCCGAAATTGAAAATTTTCTTCTGAGATCCATAGATCGGGCCTAGTTACAGATCTTTAGTTCGCTGAGTTTTTATCAAAATTAGCATTTTTCCGTAGATTTGAGTTTTTGACTGATTTCTAAAAAAGTTTAAAACCCTCTGAAAAAGTAAAAATCAGATCTAAAAATCATCCTGCTATTCTTCCCTGCCATCTTATCCTCGCTACTATTTGTCATTAACCACAATCAGTTTTTCGAAGAGGATAGTTTTAAAATATCTAGAAAAGTGCATGCTGCTGGTTTTTGACAGAAAAACCAGAAAATCAGCAATTACACCCAAAAATAAAGTTTAAATCTGTGCCATAACATCGCAGATCTGGAAGGTACGCTGGTAAGTGAACCTTTTACGTGCAGCAAGAGAGCCCATGGAAAAGTTGATCCCACTTTCGATCTGCTTCAAAGGCACAATTTCAGCGTAACACCGGCACCATTTTTCAGCGCTAAGCTCGGCTAGCCGGTCATCCAGGAGTGTCTCACCTCCACGAAGAAAAATTCTTTTACAAGGAGCATCTACATCCCTTTGTAGTGCCTTGCTGCTCAGTGGAACCACCCTCCTAGCTCGTGTGCTTTTTCTAGTGTTTCAAATGGCGGTACCATGGGGAAATGCTATGGGTCCTCTCGCACTGCCACATCCAGTTCACGCGCTCCCTCACGGAAACCGAAAGAATTTTCCTAAATTCGAAGGGAGCGGAAATCAAAGCATGGATTCCCACATATCTGCTTTCATTATGTCATGTAGTATTTTGGACATGACTCACGAAGATGTGTCGGTTCTCCTTTTTCTGGAAACTCTACAAGGGCCCGCAGTTGAATGGTTTCAGCATTTGCCGGCCGCATCTATCACCAGTTGGGCAACCTTGCGGGAATCTTTTGAAGACAGATACAAGCATTTAGAAGATGCATTTTCAGTGTTATCACGGATCACTCACCTGAAGAAAGAAGCCAATGAGACTATGCACGATTTCGTCACCCGGTTCAATGCATTAATCAACCGTGTCCCTACTACCATGCTTCCAACACCGGAGAATCAGAAGTGTTTCTTCGTGAACACCATGAGCTCAAAAGTCAGCTTCTTTCTCCTTCAAGAGCGAGTAGCTACCCTGCCGCTTGCTTAGGCTACTGCCATTCGGATAGAAGACAATTTGATAATATCTGGCGAGTTGAAAAAGGAATCATCAAAGTCCAAATCTTCAGATCCCTTGCCTGCTACTTCGTCTGATCCGGCATTCCAAAAGATGGTGAATGATCTACTCACATTGAAAAAGCAGTTGGCCCAGGCTCCTAGTTCTTCATACCGAGACGTTCCACGAAGGAGTTTCGTTCCCAACAATGTTTCACAAAGACCGCGTCTACCTGCAACTGCTCCATGGTTGGCACTTGAAGCTCCTTTCGGTCAATGCTTTGGCCGAAATTGAAGAGGAAGAGCAGTACTATGAAGAATCTTCGCCTCAAGGCGAAGATGATCAAGATGTCAGTGAGCCGACTGGCGACTCTACTATTGGATACATGGAATTTGATAAGGATGAATCTGATGAAGAAGAGAGTACTCAGGGCTATGCAAGCGGACAATCCTACAACTGTTTTTACCTGCTCGCAAGGAAAGGAAGCGGAAGTTGCTGCCCATGTGCAGAAGGAGAAGGTCGTCTCAAACGTGCCTCCAACCATTGCTAGAAGAGGTAATCCTCTTCCTACTCAATTCCCAGTTAAGTCTTTTGCAAAGAAGTCTTTTCCGCCCATCTCTCCTCCAGATCAGCCCCCTCATATTCCTATCAAGATCAGTAACCCTATTCCACTATCGTGAAGTGAAAGACTCATTCCCTCACCAACGCAACCCTTGGCCACGTTTGATATTATAGATCACGCTAAGAAGGACCAAGATCTAAATTTCTGAAGCTGAGTACCTTCAGTCAAACCCCGAACAGCTTGTAAGATTAACTAAGTAATATCCAAAGTCAAGTTGTTATATCTAAACAGGTTTCCCCAAAAGGAATCCTTTCCACTCCTCCTGAATCCCACATAAATGTTGCTTCAACATCTGCATCAGGCAAGATAGAGCCTTTCTATCTCTCTCTCCTAATCAATGGGCATAAGTTGAGTAACTGCATAATTGATTTCGGAGCTTCCGATAACGTCATGCCGGCAAAAGTCGCCCATGCTTTAGGCCTCACTCTTACCAAACCTTTCGGCAGATGTTACTCCTTGGAGACCAAGCAAGTGCCATTGATTGGCCAAATCAAAGACGCGCAATTTACGTTCGCAGCATTCCCTGAAAAGAGGGTAAAGATGACCGTCCTCGTTGCTGACATTCCAGCAGCCTATGGAATTCTGCTGGGAAGAAGCTTTTGCAGCGAAGTTGGTGGAGAAATTCACATGGACTGGTCTAAAGCTAGAATACCCGTCAAAGGTGTGATGCAGACTTTAGAACCAGAATCGCAAAAGAAGTACTTGGTTACTAGCTCTAAGGACCCTAAAGCCCAAATCCTTTTTGAATCATCAGGGATGGGGAACTACTTCTTGTCTACCGAGACGGGTACAGAGGGAATTTTTGTTCAAGAAAAGGATCTTAATGAGATCTGGACCTTGCAATTTGATGGCAGTTGCGCGACTAGTGGGTGTGGCGCCGGAATCGTGCTAATATCTCCCGAAGAGGAGGTAATTCCTCTTTCTTTCAAGTTGCAGTTTTTCAATACTAACAATACTGCTAAGTATGAATCTCTGTTACTCGGTATGCAAGCCGCAAAGGAAAGGGGAATTAAAAATCTGAAAGTTCAAGGTGATGCTGAGCTAGTTGTAAATTAGGTCAAAAGGATTTACCAAGTGAAAAATGAGAGGCTCAGGCACTACCGTAACGCAGTATGGGACAGTATTGAGGAATTTGATGCCTTTTCGATAGGGGCAATTCCAAGAGATCAAAATGACATGGCCGATTCATTGGCCATTTCAGCATCTCTCATGCTCCCGCACCCGGGTTTGAAAATGAACAAATACACCATTGAAGTGGTTTTCCGCCCAAGCGTGCCAGACAACTCTCAGCATTGGCAGGTATTCAACGATGATAATCACCTCATTGCCTTTCTAGAAAAATCAGAACATTTTGATGAGTTGTATTTTGAAGGATCCACCTCTACATGCCGTGAATCAATCAACAGTCAAAACCATGAATCAGAGGAGCAGGACGGCATATGTCAGCTCAAAGGAAATAAAATTTTGAAGGGCCTGGTTTCTCTGGAGCGCTTGTTTGATAGGCACGACCGTTTTATGAAAAAGAAGAAGCAAGATGTTCCTGACTCATCCCCAGAAACAGAACCAGTCAATATAGGTTCTGAGGCACATCCGCAATTTGTAAACATTGGCAAATGTTGCACGCCTGAAGAGAAGCGGAAATTTGTCAAGTTGCTAAAGAAATATATGGATGTGTTGGCATGGTCCTATGCCGATCTAAAGTCCTTCAAGCCAAAGGACGTTCAGCATGACATACCGCTGAAAGCAGATGTCAAAGCCTTTCGCCAGAAGCAAAGGCACTATAATCCGAAGATTTCAGGCACCATCCAGGCAGAAATTCAGAAGATGCTGGATGCAAGAATCATCTTCCCTATCCATCACAGCACTTGGGTGGTGAATATTGTGCCAGTGCGCAAGAAGAACGACGAGATACGCATATGCGTAGACTTTCGAAATTTGAATCAAGCTTCACTGAAAGATAACTACCCTCTTCCGATAATGGATCAAGTTCTGCAAGCAGTAACTAGATCAGAAATGCTGTCTATGCTTGATGGTTTTTCAGGCTACAATCAGATTGAAGTCTCGCTTGAAGATCAATTCAAAACAACATTCACTACTCCCTGGGGTACATTTTCCTACAGCAGGATGCCTTTTGGCCTGACTAATGCTGGTGCTACTTTTCAACGGGCCATGGACTTCGCATTTAAAGGTATGATGGGGAAATTCATTGTAGTTTATTTAGATGACTTGACCATGTTCTCTAAACAACGAAGTGATCATTGTGATCACTTGGAGCAAGTACTGGCCAGGTGCTGAGAACATGGAATTTCCCTAAATCCCAAAAAGTCTTTTTTTGGGGTTACGGAAGGGAAGTTGCTAGGGCATGTGGTTAGCAAAGAAGGAACGAGGATAGATATTAAAAGGGTTAAGGCTATTCAGAGCCTTACTCTGCCTACAAGCAAGACTAGTGTTCATTCTTTCTTCGGAAAGGTGAACTTTCTTAGGCGTTTTGTTCCTGAATTTGCCGAAAAGACTCGCCACATATCAAACATGATGAAGGGGTCACCAACTTTCAGATGGAGTGAGGAAGGGAAAAAGTCATTTGAAGAAATAAAAACTTCTGTTGCCCATGCACCGGTCCTGGTATGTCCCGACTTCTCCAAAGACTTCATCATGTATAGCTACGCATCAGAACATACTGTGTCTGCAATCTTAATGCAAAAGAATTCAGAAGACATTGAATCCCCGATTGCATTCATGAGTTCTCCCCGCAAGCCTCACGAGTTGAAGATGACTCAATTGGAAAAGCATGCCTTTGCCGTTGTCAAAGCAGTGAAGAATTTCAGGTATTACATTCTAAACTCACATACGGTGGTGCTGGTCCTTGACACGGCGGTAAAATCAATTCTAACTCAGCAGGAGTTAGGAAGCTTGAGAGGGAATTGGATCGCAAAGGTCCAGGAATATGACCTGGATATTAAACCTACCAAGCTGGTGAGGGGAAAAGGCCTGTGTCAGCTAATGGCTGAAAATGAAAATTTAGAAGGCCCTAAAGGAAAAGAAGATTGTGCCAACGAAGAGCAAAGCCCTCTAAAGGAGCCTGATTCTCTACCTCTGGTTCTATTTGTTGCAACTAGTGACGAGTGGTACTCCGACATCGCTTTCTTCCTTACCTACGGCGAATGCCCAATGCACCTAACTGCGAGGGAGAAGCGCACTATAAATCTCAGAGCAGCTAAATATGTCATCTGGGATGACGGTTTATATAAGCGCGGGATAGACGGTGTCTTCCTGTGATGTGTTGACAAGCCCCAGCAAGTAAAACTGCTGGAAAGTTTTCACAATTCAGCCTGTGGAGGCCATTTTTCTTCTTCCGTGACAGCACACAAGATCATTCGAGCCAGGTACTATTGGCCAATGCTCTTTCAAGATGCGGCTACCTGGGTGGCAAAGTGTGAACCCTATCAGAAATTTGTCGGCAAGCCCAAGTTGGCTGCCCTTCCCCTAAGGCCGGTCATCATCAATGAACCATTCAGGCAATGGGGAATTGATTTTATTGGCACACTCAATCCTCAATCGAGTGCTGGACATAGCTATGTCCTTACAGCAACGGATTACTTCACCAAGTGGGTGGAAGCCATACCTGTCAAGCATGCCACTTCTGAGGTGGTTTGCAGTTTTATCAAAGAAAATATCATTGTCAGGTTCGGCGTTCCAAACAAAATCGTTTCTGATAATGCTTCTAACTTCTCCTCGCGGGAAGTTATTAGTTTTTGCTATGAATATGGGATAACTTTAGCACATGCCTCGGATTATTACCCACAGGGAAATGGTCAGGCGGAATCCAATAATAAGAACTTGGTGACCATCATACGAAAATTAGTAGATGAGAATCAGCGGATGTGGCACAAGTCTTTGTACGATGCTTTGTGGGCGGACCGCATTACTCCCAAGAGATCTCTCGGCATGTCACCTTTTCAAGTGTTATATGGCACTGATGCCGAGCTTCCTATTTCTGCTGAACTTCCTGCTCTGCGCTTGGCACGAGCAATTGAAGATGAAACTTTCCAGAATTCTCTAGAAAAGAGAATCATGTATCTTGCGGAACTTGAAGAAAAGAGAGTAAGAGTGGTCGACAGGATCACTGAACATCAGAATCAAGTCAAGAGGATTTTTGACAAGAAGGCCAGGCAGAGAAATTTTCAAGTGGGAGATCTCGTCCTCTTATGGGACAAGCGAAGAGAGCCAAAGGGCATGCACGGAAAATTTGATTCCCTATGGAGAGGGCCCTTCAAAATCAAGCAACTCAATGGAGAGAATAGTTTCTATCTCTCGTATCTGCATGGAGCTGAACTCCCGCTTCCCTATAGCGGGCAACATCTCAAGATCTTCAGGAAGTAGAGCTTGCTCTCTTCTTTGTACAATTTGCTTTTTGTTGTGTGTTTGCTTTCGTCGTGTGTTTGCTTTCGGTTTGTTTTGTGTTTCCTTTGTTCTCCCTCCGGTCCCCCTTGTTTTTGACTCTGTACCCAATGGATAGGCACAAGTGATCTGGGATTCTCTACCCCTGAGTTCGCTCAGGGATAGTCCCCCGAAGGAGCCAGCTGTTATCCCATAAAATTGACAAGGGAAATTTTACCGATAACCATACCGAAAATTTTGTTTCGATCCCTCGTTAGGGATCCCTTGCGTTCGAAACGTTGTAAAATCCCTTCCCGGGAAATCTAGTTTTCGAACTTAGTTTTTTTGAGCCTTTTTTGGCTGGGCGCATGGATTTTCCTTGTAACACTAGCTTTTGATGCGCCCCCTTAAAAGCCTTTGGCGCATGGTTTTCCATGTTAACACATCTTTCGATGCGCCAAAGGATGTTCAGTCTATTTTACGTGCGTCAAGGCACATGCGCCTTATTGTTGACATTGCTTTTGTTGCTCCACTTTTCGGTGCGCCAAATGGTGCACATAATCTCGCTGCAACACAAAGTTTTGGTGTGCCAAAGGGCGCACGCTTTCTCCTGTCGACAGCAGCTTTCATGCGCCATTTCAAAAGTGGTTGGCGCATTGATGACAAGTTTTTCTATATATATCAGTGCGCGCCCAATGTCATTTTCATTCTTTTTGTCGAGCACGTGATCACTCTGGACTTGTCAGCCTCTGCTTCGTCGTTTTCGTCGCCCTGTGGACCCGCTCTCAATTTTGCTATATATCTAAGGTAAGAGGTTCTCCCTCTTCTCCATTTTCGTGCTTTCGGTTCTTTGCATGTTCTTCGTCTGTGTTCTTGCTCTGCGTTGTGGTTTGCTAGCCGGTGTTAAAATAAGATTGGTTTGAGCTAGTTTCCCTCGTGCTGTCCTGTCTTCCTTTCTTCTTCCTTTCCCTCCCTCTTTCCGGATCTGCTGGAAGGGAGCTATTTTAAAAGGGCTTGGTCTACCAAACTTTTTATATGAAGCCTTATATGTCCATGCTATCTTTGAAATGGAAGAAAGAATGAAAATGATTGAGCAATGAGTTTAGTTCTATGGCGCACTGGTGCGTCTTGTCACACTTAAAAAAGTTGCGCCCCTTTGGCGCATCTACCCGCCATGTTAAATAATTAAAACCCGCGCCAATGGCGCAGCCTTTTGTCCTGCTACATCTAGAACTCATGCGCCTTCAAAGCGCGCCCTTTTTGCATGCTACAAGTGTAAATCCCGCGCCTTTTACCCATGTTACATCCTGATTCCATACGCCAAGGAGCGCACCCAGCTTTCATGTAACACAAGCCTTATTCGTGCAAGTATAAAGCTATCAAGGTGCGGGCGCACCCTCCATTGCAGTAACATGATGTTGTGTAAACCCTTCATGCGCCGCGCCAAAGCCTTTGGCGCACCATTTGTTAATGTTACCTAATCCATCCATGCGCCAAAGGGCGCACCGAACCTTCATGTAACATACTCTTTCCATGCGCCCTGCTATAAAATGCAACCTGCTTCATCCATGCGCCATGCGCCTTTGGTGCCAGTATAACCTCTGCAACATTCCTTTTCTGTGTGCCTTATCTATTTGGCCTACCAGTTGCATTTTTCCCGTGCCCTGAGCCTTAAAATCTCTAACTCTTTCTTCTGCTAGCATTCCAATGGAAGATCAAATGACTAATTCAACCTTTTTGGATTGGGTCTCACTTCTTCTTCATGCAGATCAGCAACTGAGTTCGAAAGAACACATGTCTACGTCAAGCAAGAAACCCACCAAACCAAGAGGAAAGGCTAAGCTGACAGAAGAAGAGATGAAATACAAATATCAGAGGGTCAAGATGCCCGAATCACAGGCTGAGTGCAGTATGGATGTCAGAGACTCTGAATTGGGTCACATTGACATGGATGAGTTCTGGGTTAGGACTCAAAAAGTTACAAGGAGTCCATGGATGGACAAGTTAATAGGCAGTGCCCTGCACTTCACCGGAGGAATCCCCGTCAGCGCTGTAAACAACCAATTCATGATGGTGATTGTGCAATGTTACAACAAAGACACAAGATGTGTCGAGAACAGTAAGGGCGAGGCAGTCATAAACCTCACTGCCCGTCACTTTGAGTTAATGCTTGGCATCCCTCACCACCGGAACTACGTGGCTGTTAGCCAACGAGAATGCATCAAGGCCTGGGAAGACAACGAAGACCAGTGCATGCAGTTGATGAATGAGGTCTACCTAAAGAACAAGAAGGTGGTGACCCGGTGGCCTCAGACTATCCACCGAAGTGATTTCTCAGAGGAACTCTGTGATACTATCACTTTCCTGAGTAGAGTTTTCGGGCTTTCAGATGCCCACTATTTCCATAAGTGGATGCTGCGGTACCTGGAGACAATGAATAAGAATTTTCCCGATCAGCACTTTTGTTGGGGGGAAATAATAAGCAGCACCATATCTGAGCAGCTACAACAGCTCTCCACAACAGAAGTGTTCCATATGAACTCCTACATAGTCTACGTTGCTGCATCTGAAAGGAATTATCCGGGGCTGAACCGAAGTGGAGTATGGCCTCAGGCCAAGATATTTGATTGTTACCCAGAGCTGAGGCTGTAGAATAGCATCCAAAATTTTGCAAAAGTTAACGATGCATTCTTCTATCATGTCATCTGCCTACTGAGGCCAAACATGACTCATAGCCGGACGACCAAAAACATAGTGGCAGTCACAGAGAAATGGGGGGCCCTGTTCACCCAATTTCCCACGTTCACCTATCTGAGGGCTGCCAAATTTTTGGGAGAGCCAACCAGGCTACCAAGGTATGCTGGGCCTAAGCTGATTCTACTAGAACTGTCAAGGCAGCTGGTCACATACCATGAGAAGTGCCTCAAAAGAAAGAAGGGTGGAACTCCTTTCCCCCTCAAAGTGGGCCGATACACATGCTCCACCCACCATAAGGTGAAGGAAATGTTCGCAGAGCTGGAGCTACTCAATTTGAAGCATGACTTCCCAGCCAGGCCTACCTTCGACCCAAGAAGCTGCATGCCAAAAGCAAAGCTCGATCCGATCCATGTCCCTCAAATTGAGGATATTCACATTGACGTTCTCCATGAGGCGGAACTCAGAAGAAAGGATCACTCTCGCTTAGCATTGGTGGAAATCATCCAATACGGAGTGGCCATTGTCCCCGAAGGCTTCCAGACTACGGAAGATGAAGTAGATAAGGTGTATAATGACACAGATGGGGACAATTGGCCCTTCCCGGCCATTGACAGGAACAAGGCTCCTCAAACAATTGAGGAGAGGGTCAAGGAGACTATGCGGAGAACAGAGCATTGGTGCCGCATGAACGGACTAATCTACCTCGGGGTAGATTTCACAACTTCCCCTTTGGGCAACGCACCTCCAAGGTCAAAGAAGCAGCTGAAAGGAAAAGGTGCAGAAGGTGAACCTAGCACCATTCAGGAGGAAGCCCCTGAAAGTCCTCTTCCCTCAGAGCCAGAACAGGTTATAACTCTTGATGAAGAATTGACAGAGGATAGTCCTATACGCCCATCCACCCAGGATGTCGGCGTCGCTACAACTTCAGAGGTCCCTTCTATCCCTTCTTCTTCTCTTCCTTCCCCTCCTCGACTGACTCAAGCGACCACCCCTTTGGTCGCGTCCTCTGCCCCTTCTTCTACCCTTTCCCCTGCTTCTTCATCTATCTTCTCCTCCCTCGCTGATTTGTCTTCCTCTATTTCTTCCCTCATCTCCGAGCTCCCTTCCCTTCCTATGTCTTCTGCAGTTGCGGTTTCCCTTCCTCCTGTGGACATTTCTTCAGCTATTCTTTCCATGTCGCCGTCGCGTGTCTCCACGTTTTTTTCCCTCTTCTACCATTGCTGCCTCCCCCTCTGTCTCTGGTCCTTCTTCTATAGGACCAGCTTGGATCTCTCAGCAGCTGAGCCAACAAAAGAGGAAAGTCCCCATCGCTCCGATGGACTTTTCGGTAATTCCAGCCAAAGGGGCAAAGAAGCACAAGCCGGTTACACACTTCTCGAAGAGTGCTGCAGGTGAGAGAGTCATGGAAATAGCGTACCCCAACCCCCTCAAAGAGAAAGAAGATCTGTCTCCGATAGATTTCACCGTGACCCAAGTCACAATGGGGACATCCTCTGAAAGTCTCCAGGGGGAAGCTCTTTCCGCAGTTGATGCACTCTGCAAAAAGCTTCAGGAAACAAAAGAGGAGAAAAGGCTACTGAAGGAGCAGAACAAATACCTGCTTCAAGCCTTACAGAAGATGGGAAGTGCACCTCCCACAACTACCGCTGAGACTCCTGAGCTACTCAATCAGGAGAAGATCAATGAGTATTCAAAGATCGGCGAGCAGGGTATGGCTGTTTCTGCTTGGAGGAGCCAGATCCTCAAGGATAGTGAAAGAGTAATCACCGAGTATATCAGTTTATACCTAACCAACGAGAAGGTGAATAAGGAACTCCAAGCATTAGCAGGTCCGATATCAGAAGAGTTAGAACATGCTAGACTCCAGCACGAGACCTTCCAACAAATGTTCGACTGTTCAGTCGAAGATCTGGTCAAGTTCGGAGTCTTCGGTCATCCAAGGGCCCTCAAAAAAACTATGTCCACTCTGGACTATCAGATAGATCAGCTGGAATTTGTTTTAGAAAAGATAGACAAGGTAAAGGAAGAGGCCCTAGATGCAATGCATCAAATGGAGAAAATTGTGCTCACCATGACTCCAGGGTTGCTCACTCCTTCCCTTGCCTTGAGATCAGCTGATGACACTATCCGGATCTTCAAGGAGATAGCTTCTCAAGGGACAGGGCCAGAGGTCACATTCGACACTGAATCTATCAACAACCTACTGGCCTGTAGGGACTTCATCGGGTTCCTTATCGAGGCAGAGAAAGATTATTCCAAACTCCCGGAAAATCTCATAGACGAGCGGGAGACTTGCGAAGCAATCAGTGAACGGCACAAGGATCCGTCACAAGATCAATTTGGGCCGATGATTAGCAAGTTTTTGGAATACCGCGCTCAGTTCCACATATCATCACCTGAGCAGCATCAGAAACAGGCAACCCCTTTCCGGCCGCAGGATGATGATGATGAGTAGCTTCTTCTTCTTCTTCTTCTTCTTCTTCTTCTCTCTATTCTCTGACTTTCTTTTTGAAATGTCTAAAATGTGTTGATACAAATGATGACATCATCCATGTTGCATCATGGGATGATGTCATCCACCAAGTTGTCAAAGTCAACATGACTTTTAGATATTTTGTAAATATCTTTGTAAATAAGTGGTTGGCTCCATTTTGCCTTCTCTCTCCCTCATCTTCTATAAATATGAGAATACTTGTTGTATTCAGTGGGAACATTTTTTAGATAGAAATAGAAGTGAGGAGAGAAATACTTTGAGCGTTCTTGTAACAGAAAAGAACAGTAATACAATTATTCAGACTTTGTGCTCAATAGCTGTGTTATACATTAGATCTTTCTTACGTTAGATCTGTATGTGTTTAATCTGTTGGATTCATATCTACTTTTCCGTCATTTGTTTATCAGTATTGCTTTGTTTATTTATGCAAGTAGGTTTGGCTCTGTTTACTACCAAACTAAAAACATAAATCTTCTGACCTTTCTGCTTTGGAATTCATTTCTTTTCTCCCTTCGGATCTGTTCTTTCTCTTCTCCCTCTTTCATTCCTTTCTTTTCGCAGCCTGGAACACTCTACTGGGATGAGATCCCAACCCCCCGAAGGCAGAATCTGTGAGACTTGCATAGGTTCCTGCTAGTAGAAATAGCAATAAACCAGTTTCACTTTGCTGTCTCAAAGAGGGGCTAAGCCCTGCACACTGTTGGCTCGTCTATCCATAGATCTGTCCACGCAACAGATTTTCGGACCAACAACACTATTAAGGACAAATTGACAAATACCCTAGTCTTAAGAGAACCAAATTGGAAGATTCCCTTCCACATAAAAACAAATGCTTCCAATGAAGCAATGGGGGTTGTACTTGGACAACAAGAAGAAGAATAAGAAATGTAAACTATTTTATACATTAGCAAGAACCTCTCCCTTGATGAAAATAGTTACACTACCACAGAGAAGGATTTTCTTACATTTTTATGTAATTAACAAGTTCCTCCATTACATTACAGGATATGAAGTAATTGTTCATAATGATCATTCTACTATCAAGTATCTAATGAATAAACCTTTGGTGCATGGTAGAATTGTAAGGTGGATACTGTTATTACAAAAATTTAACATCAAAATGATTGATAAACTAGGAAAATACAATGTGGTGGCTGAATTTCTCTCAAGGCTGACCATTTCAGGTACTGAGGAGTAGGTCAATGATGGATTTTTATATGAACATCTATTTGCAATCTCAATTGTCTCTCATTGGTTTGTAGACATAGCTAACTACTTGGATATAGGGAAGTTCCCATATTTCCTCTCACATAAACAAAGAAATAAATTAATTAAACAAAGTGTGATGTATATATGGACTAATGGCATGCTTTTCAAATGTGGAAATGATCATGTATTACATAGGTGTGTAGTTAAGGATGAGATCATTAACATACTAAGAGCATGTCATGATGAACCATCTAGGGGACATTATTCAGTCAAGAGGACTATCCACAAAGTCTTAGGAGATGTCTAATTTTCACCTTCATTTCATAAATATGTCAAAAATGTATGTATGTCAATGTGATCAATGTTAAAGAATGGGTAAGCTGACACATACCACTGAAATTCCATTCCAATCCCAAGTTGTTTTTGAGTCATTTGAAATGTGGGGGTTGGATTTCATTGGACCACTTAACCCACCTTCTCAAGGGAAGTAGTACTTAGTTTGTAAAAACTATGTGAAAAGTGGGCTGAGGTCCAGGATCTTCAATATGCAAGAGATGATAAAGTTGCATAATTCTTGTATGAACATATCTTTCAACGGTTTAGAGCACCAAGATCCATTGTTTTAGAATGGGCACAACATTTTATATCAAGTGCAATCATTTCCTTTGTGGAAAAATTTTAGACCAGGCATAAGAAATTATCCCCATACCATCCACTGTCTAATGGTCAAGTGGAAGTCACTAACAAAGAATTAGAGAATATCCTAACTAAGACTATGGATATCTCAAGGAAAAATTAAGTTCAAAAGTTACTAGAAATAGTATGGGCCTACAACACCACTTAGAGGATAACCACAAGATTTACTCTTTATGATTTGTTTTATGGAAAGAAATATGTATTCCTTATAAAATGTGAAATTCAAACATTAAGAATATCTTATGATGTGGAAATTGAGTTATCAGAAGCACAACAAGTAGGGATTATTTAACTAAATGAGTTGAATGAGATGATGTTGTAAGCACTTCATCAAGCTCAAATATGCAACCGTACCAAATCAGATTGACCTAGGGCTTGCGACAACATGGGAATGTCTCCAAGTTGTGGGACTCAAACTAAGACATACCTCCAAAGAAGGTCAACTTCCTCTACCTATTCATAACCATAAGATTAATCCTAGGAACGGAAATGCAACTACCTAACACTAACCTAAAATACCAAGGGACCAGGAAGATTGATGAAATTGAAATCCTAAACTAAGGGAGGTGATAACACCAAGAAAAATGTTGGAGATATTCCTAGTGAGTGAAAATATGAGGAAAATGAAGTAGGAGATGGTAGACACAAGTTCCATAGTCCAAAACAACATTCAAATCTCCATTTTGGTGGAACACAATAGATTTGAGTCCTGCAAGAACAAAGTATGCACAATATATCTACAAATGTAAAGGAAGGCAAGGAATGTAGTATAACACAAGCTAGGGTAGAAAAATTCACAAAACATGAAATTTTATTTCTCAAAAAGATGCACAATCCATTACAAAGTAGACACAAAGAAATAATCCTTTGCAGAATACCAAATTTGAAGCCTGCTACTCACAAGATTTCTGGAATAATTTTGACAGAGTTCCTTTTCTTTTTCAAAATGTCCCCCCTCTAAATTGAGGGGATTTACACATATATATAGAAAATTCACCTTAGCAACCATGCATTAATTTCATGACAGGTAATTGAGATAACCAATACTAAAACAATTAATTCTCATCTCACAGCTGATGTTCTTGTGTTCATCTGGTTGTATGCATTTTTCCCTCAAACAATAGCATTTCATTCCCTGGTGACCGGTTGCATTTTTTCTGTGCTTTGCTACTATCGACCGGTTGTGTATTCATGCAACTAATCAGTCGCATATATCCTTACAACTGAAACCTTACACCCTCATGACCTGAACAATCTATATCCACTACCAGCTAGTAACAAAAAAATATTTGTCGACTGGTAGCATGAATTATGCTATCGGTTGGTAGCATCTATATAATATGCTACCGACATTCATGCGCCTAACCGGTCCTCCTGCCACCTTTGCACTACCATCCAGTAACATTTGTAAATGCTACTGGTTAGTAGCATATGAAATTCTATCAGCCAGTAGCATCTAAGGATGCTACCGATGGCCATATGCTAGTACCTCTGTAACCCCGCCATCATCACTCCACTGCTCACTCCTACTACTAGTCGGTAGTAGGCCACAATGTTGTCAGCCGGTAGCAACATTTCCACCATTTTCTTTTTACCATGACCATCTCGGCCTTCTACCAATGTAACTCGCCCAACTCTCCTATCTAATAAAATCGGTCATGACTTGGCCAAGCTATACACGAGCTACCTTGCATTGTACAAAACATTTCACTCTATTAATTGCCAACACCCAAGCCTACTAGGTTGTCCAATTTGCAAGGGGTACAAAATTGGATGACAATTTGGCAACTCACGGGGTAATTTATCTACTAGATTGCAAATATCAGTGGCCTTGAAGCATCCATTAGGTATGAAGTCAACCTGAAACTAAAACTGATCATATATTTGAAATTTTCACCCTTGGATCCACTTGAAGCACTGTATGGACCTTATATTTGTCTGAAACTGCATGAACTGGTAACTAATTGTTACCATCTTGAGACCCTGCTTGAAACTAGAAAGTGCAATAGCAAAAAAGGCACAACTATGTAAAAAACATGAAAGATCATACATGTCTCAAGTGAGACATATAGAGTGTGCTCAACACTTATTATAAAAACATACAGGTACTACCAGTATATGTGCTAAAATCATTAGGAGGGATTATGAATCTAATCTAATATGTACAATGATGTAACAAGATAACCTAATGAGAATGCTTAAGGTAAATCTCGTTGACTGGGATTGGTAGTGCACCTCCATTAAGGTCAGTCAACTCAAAACAAATTGATTCTTTGTAAGCACTAATGGTATATGGACCACTCTAAATTACATCAAATTTAGAGTGTCTCTCTATGTTGGCTCTGCTAGCATCCCATTTCAAGACCAAATCACCAACTTTGAATATCTAAAACGTAGCCTTTTTATCAAAATGATTTTTGGTTGATTTTTAATGTTGCTCTAAACTAACCATGGAAGAATTACTTAATTCTTCAAGCTCCACCAATTATGTAATCCTAATCTCTCTTTGATCTCACCCTTCAAGGTCCAATTTCTAGGCCAACTCAAGTGAAGGCAATTCCATTGACAAAGGCATCCTTGCTTCTTTTCCATAAAACAATCTGTAAGGTGAAGTGCCAATTTCCTTTTTCATTGTAATCATGTCATCCCAAAGAGAATTCATCACCTTGATATGCCAAAGAGAATCCATTGTTCTTTTCATAATCCTAATTATATTCTTGTTAGTAAATTCCTCTAAGCCATTACCTTACAGTTAATAATTGGAATAAGTCTTCAAGTAAACACCAAGTCCAAGAGCTTAATGTGAAATTTTAGATCCTAGAAAAGCCTTTGCATTATCAAAAATTATGGTTTGTGGGATACCAAACCTTGTGAATATCTCCTCAAGGAATTCAAGGATGATTGATTCAGTTTTTTCCTTCAATAACACAACCTCGGTCCACCTAGTGAAATAATCTATAGCTATTAAGACCAACTTATGGCCAACACTTGACAAAGGATTGATCATGCCAATAAAATCAAGGCCTCACTGAGCAAAAGGATGATCCACCTGAATTAGATGAAGTGGAAGAACTTCCAACCTCTTCTTTCCAGTGAAGAAATCACACTCCTTGCATTTTTTGACCCATTTGTGACAATCAACAAATAATGTGGGCCAGAAGTAACCCGCCTTCAGAATTTTCATTGTTGTGGCTTTGGCTAAAAAATGACTACCAAATAATCCATCATGAAATTTTGTTAAAAATTTCTCCAATTGATTACCTTTAATACACCTAAGAAAAACCTCACTGATATTTATTTTGAATAAAATGCCAACCACCAGTGCATAGGGAATGGACTGCAACCTTAGATGTCTCCTTTTTGTTTTACTTAGACCAAGAGGATATGCACTGGTAGATAGAAAGGTGATCATATTACTCAATCAAATTTGACTATTGGTTGCATATTCTCTATCCTATTTAATCTCAGCATCATGTGGAAGTTATTCATTCATGAAGGAGGTTTCTTTATTATCCTGAGCATCCAAAGAAATATTCTCATAGGGTTCTCTCCCTCTTACCAGTTTTGTGGCCTTAATAGTCACATCGTATTCCATTATTTTAGTTTCCCATCCAGTTATTTTCTCGCTAATATTTCCCCCCATAATAAAGTCTCTCACACTAGAATGTGAGACTAAAACCCTGATATGACTAATGGAGAGCATGGTTTTGAATTTCTTAAGACCTCTCATTATGGAAAATACTTGTTTTTCAATGTGATTATATTTAATTGAAGAAGGCCACTGGATGTTCCATGAATTCTTCATATTACTATGTCAAAATAGAAGTAATACAAGCATCAACTCCATATGCATACAAAATAAAATCTTTACCATAGTTAGGATTGAGAAGTGTAGGGGCTATAGAAATTCCCTGTTCAATCTTAGAAAAACTATCCTTCCTTTCAGATGCCTATTTAAAAGTTGAATCCTTCTTCAAAATCAAAGTGATAGGCTTGACTAATCCTGCAAAAATAGGAATAAATATCCTAACAAAATTAATCTTGCCAAGAAATGATTGCAAGGATTTTTTATGAGTTGGAAAAGAGAGAGAGAGAGAGAGAGAGAGAGAGAGAGAGAAGGCTGAAATTCTATCCGGATCAATGGGAATGCCATCCTTTGAAACAATATGTCCCAAAAAATTACCCCTAGGGACTGAATAATTACACTTTTGGGGGTTAAGAGACACCCTAAATTCCCTACATCTCTTAAATACCTTCTCCAAGTGGCTGATGTGATCCTTGATTTGCTTTGAGAAGATAGTAATATAATCCAAGTACATAAGGATGAACTCATTAATTTAACATTTGAATGTAATATCTATTTCTCTCTTAAATGTAGCATCTGCATTTGAAAAACCAAAAGGTACCTTTTGATAGGCATATGTACCTCATTTGGTTGTAAATGTAGTCTTAAATTGATCTTCTTCCCTAACCTTAATTTGAATAAAACCTGAATACCCATCTAGCATAGAGAACCTTTCAACCCCTGCAACAGTTTGCAAACTCTACTCCATGGAAGGTAAATGGTAGTGGTCATGTTATCCAAATGTGCCCCCTGCTCATTTTTTGGCTAACTCCTTTCATCCTTCCTTCTCTTGTGCCTCAGACATAATTTTTTGCTTTTCAGGAACTCAAAACCTTCTGGAAATGGCACCATTGGATAGAGCTCTTTCTCAACTTTCCAGAAAGGTAAAGTTTTTCTCCTAACTCCATTTATTTTTGAAGTTATGGCTCGGCGGAGTTTTTGTGGGAAATTTTCCCTTTCAAGGCCCGCAGCCAATGAGATGCTGCCACGTGTCATGGAAGTGGCAGGGGTCGAATGAAGACTTGTAATTTTCACCAAGTGTTTGGTGAAATTTCAAATGAAAGATTTTTCCCACAAGCTTGCCGGCGAATCAGGTAACGTCATGTGTCCGGGGGGAAATTTGAAGAATTTGGGCTAAGTGTTGATGCATGGAATTTTTGAGAAGCAAGCCCGTGGCCAGTAAAAAACCCGCCACGTTTCCTAAGGATCCGAAATTGCGGAGCGCGGGAGGAAATTTGGAATTTTCCCAAAGTGTTAGCACAAAAGGAAATATTTGCTCCAAGGGCCCGCGGCCAGTAAAAACCCACCACGTGTCCTGGAGTGGCGGAGCAGGGAAAGAATTTGGGAAATTTTCCAATGGGGAAAACAAAGGAAAATTTAGAGAGTGAAGCCCACCCCCTTATTGCTAGCCAATAGAATCTCACCACGTGTCCAGATGGCGCCAAAAAATCAAAGCAAGCCCGCAAGGAAATTTTGGAAGGTCAAACCCACACCCAATGGGGTTTTGACATGTGTCTAGGATGGAAATGAATCAAACAGCCCATGGAAAAAATCTGGAAGGATAGGCCCGCATACAATCAGCGCATGCCACGTGTCCCAAGCTCATCGGCCTCGCAGGAAATTTTTGGAAAATTTTCCAAAGGAAAAATGAAGGAAAATAGAGCAGGATGGGCCTGTGCCCAATAGAAACGTGCCACGTGGCACCTGGAGTGGCAGAGCGTAGGGAAATTTTGAAATTTTTTCCAAAATGACCAAAAAGGTAAAAATTCAAATTTTTTGCCCACCGCCCGATTTGGCCCTAAAACTTCAAGTCACCATATCTTTCGATCCAGAGATCAGTTTTTCACGTTCTTTATATCAATGGAAAGCTGGTGAAATTCTCTACAAGATTCTGGGGTCATTTTTGCATTTTGATGGATTTTGGAGAGAGAAAATTGAAAAACGTCTCTGGCACGTGGTGATGAGCAGAAATGACGTTTCAACCACCGTTTTTAATGAAGAATGGCTCGCATTCTCTCCCAGCATGGTTAAAAATGTCAGGGAATGGGTCTGTAAGGATGCCCATGCTATTTTGAATGCATTTTGGTCAATGATTGAACCTCTCCCACGTTTTCCCACATTTCTCTCTCCTGGGCTCGTCCCTTGCACTGTAAAAGCTAGATTTGGCTCATTTTCAAAGGGTTGAACATTTTTTGTGTATAGCAGGTCCCCTTTCTCACCTTGGAAGTGATTTTGGTGGAATATCAGACCTTTTCTAAGAACTGCAACTCATTTTTTCCTCTTATGTGTTGTAATGCAAGTGATTTTGATGTTAAAATAACAATACAGGCCATGCAATTAATTTTCCATTCTTTGCTGGTGTTGTTTGACTAATTTCTAATTCTTCATTATAGTTATTAGTTTGTGCATGTTCTTTTGTTGCATTTTATGAATTGTGTCAATCTGCAGAAGTGAAAAATGCTTACCATTCCTTTGGTGTATCATCTATTAGCATTAGCTTTAGTTTATCTACATTCTCTATCTTTGTCTCCTTTGGAATTTAGGGTAGGATTAGGAATATAGACCTCTGCAACTTGTAAGTGATAAATCTGACCAGAGGAATTGAGGAACCAGCCTCTAAACTGGAGATTCCTTTCTCATTTTGTAAGTCCCACACTTGGGGAAAGGATTCAATGTTGTGCAATCACACTGGATGCTAGTATGATCAAACTAGAAATCTTATCAACATCCAGGGGGTGCTGCTGATTTTCCACAACAGTTTTGATGTGCATTTGTTACAAGTTTCTTGCTTTAAAAGAGCTATAAATTACACATCTGGCGACTCCAAGGAAGAAGAATCAACTAGTTTTAGCAATGCAGACTTGAAAAGTCATGAGAAGAATCACTACAAGGTCAAGAGCTGGAGAAGAAGAGGTGTTTTTTGAATATCTGCAGCTATCTCCAAGAATAATGAAAAGTGGGAGGACAATCCAAAGGTCTCCATCTCCACCAAACAAAACTCTCTCAACTCCTCCACCTAGTAGGCCTTTCATTTAATCAACAAGGGTTTTAAGGCCAATCAGAATGGCATAAAACAACCCCTATGTCAATTTCACTGGCAGCAGCCCACTTACCCTCAATGCACAAAATCCAATTCCAGTCGCAGCATTGAAGAACATTCCATACTTCACTGGAGAAAATCAGACCTCACCTGGTGATCATGTCAAGGATATTGCTAACATTTGTGCAATCCATGAGATCAATGAGATGCAAGTTACTATCAAATTGCTGGCATCTTCATTCAAAGGGAAAGCTTTACAATGGTTCAGCAGCCTTGCCTCAGGTTCTATTCAAAATTGGAATCAACTATGTATAGCCCTCCATGAGCAGTTTGGGGAAAAGGGAGACAACTTGTCCCTTTTGGAGCAACTGACAACTATCAAAAGAGCTCCCAATGAGCAGCTGACTGATTTTAATTTCAGATTTCAAAGGACTTGGGAGAGAATTCCAGTGGCAATTAGGCCAACAGTAGAAGGTGCTTTTCTTTATTACCTTAAAGCTTTAAATTCTGATATTTCTATGTTAATTCAGTCCATGGGAGGCACAACTATCCCCATTGCTTATAGCATTGCCATTAGAGCTGAAAATTGTTTGATCTAATCTGGCAAGCTGGCTCCTAGACCTCCAATGCCATTATTTCCAAGTTTAGAGAGCTAAAGTACTAGCCAAGTGCCTAATTTAGCTTCTATTCCCACTCCTAGAAATCAGAATTCAAGTGAAGCTTCCACTTCATCTTCTAGTGCCTCAAATGAACTTCAAGAAGTCATGAAGCAGCTACAAAATCTAGGCAATGAGCTGGTTACACTCAAAAGGTAGCAAGCCCAAGGTTTTAGACCTTCCTTCCAGCCCCAAGCTCAACCTAACAAGCAGCCTAATCAACCCCAAAGACCACCCAATCTAGCTGCAAATCTAAATCAAGCAAGGCCTCCTACCAATAGACCATTTCAGCCCTATAATCCCAATGCTACATCTGACGTCTAAAGCATTAGTGCTAGTATTACAAAATATCTAAAGTCATGTTGAAAACAGAGGAAGAAGAAGAAGAGGAAGAAGAAGAAGCTAGTCATCATAAAAGGGGTCGCCTGCTTCTGATGCTGCTCAGGAGATGAGATGTGGAACTGAGCGCGGTATTCCAAGCTCAACTGAAGTTTGGAATAATCTTTCTCCGCCTCAATCAGTAAGCCAGCAGGTGATTGTATCATCAGTGAGCAACCCTGGATTTCCCATGCAATGAACCTCACAACCAGTCCATGTGCTTCAACGGTGCCTTGAATCAAGCATTAATGGTGACAACAACTGGTGTGGAGGGTGAAGGTAGTCAAAGAAATGACCAACAACAAGAAACACTCCATCAGCAATCAGCTCTGAATGATACCACACTTGTAAACTGACAGGTAGAAGATTTTTGTGGCATAAACTAGACAGTTTCCCAAAGTGTTGCAGCCAACACAAGGTCAAAGAGGAGAAATTTGGGTGAAGAACAGCCATTGGCTCCAAGTAATTCATAACCTCTTGTCATTCCACAAACTATTGGCAAGCAAAATACAATCCCAAGCACACAAGGATTGCCTAAAACAGTTCCTAGGCCAGCCCAAATGCCAGTTGCTAATGTGCCCATGCACAAGGAATGAATGTGCAGGACAAGGGACAGAAAAAGGATACTTCATCCCCATTCAATATCATTGATAAGATGAAGAAGACAAATGTAAACATATCAATGTGGGAATCACTATCTATCCCAGGACAAAGAGATTTGCTACAAGCTGCCATGAAGGACTGGTCAACTTCAAATCAACAAGTCAAAATGCAAGAGAAAGTTCTCACAAATGCTGCCCAGCCTGAGGGGAATCATGGAGGACAGCAAGGTAAAATGTTGAAGCCCCCTCCATTCTATGTTTCATTAATTATTGGAAATCAATTAGTACACAATTGCATGATTGATTCTGGGGAAAGTAGTTCAGTAATGCCCAAGCAAATAGCTGATCAGTTGGGAATTTAGTATGAAACCATATCCAAAGGGGTGGTACAATTGGATGGGATAGTAGTAACAATAGTTAATCATTTAGAGTGATTAAAAACTTGAGTCTTACTTTGCATGCCAAGCAACAAACAGACCCGCTGTCCCAACGTGGTTGTTTTGCAATATGTCTCAGTAATAGACCTTCCTCCACTCTTTGCCCTATGTTTGTCAAGGGATTTCACATCTAAGATTGGAGGTTACTTATCTACTGATTGGTCACACATGTTGTTAAGAACAAGATATGGAACCAAAGCCATAATCAGGTCTGAACCTATTGCAAACTTTCACATTGAGCCTTACACCCCAAGTCAGATAAATGCCAATTGTGCTTCAACGGTCAGCATTTGACCAAGAAGATCACCCAAGCATTGATGAAGCTGACACCAAGGTTGGATGTATCCCAGATCTAACCCTTGATGAATGGGAAAACAAGGTGCATGATTTTTATCCTTATCAAGAAATAGAGGAATCTGAGCTATGAGTCTATTGCTTGCATGAAGAAAATCAGCCTATTCCTAGCATCACCAAGCCAGACCACAAGGATGAAAATGAGGTATGGCAGTTCCCAACGTTTTTTGATGGATAGACCTTCCAAGGAGTAAACAAGGTGTAGGAGGGGGAGATATGCTTGTTTCCCAGCATCAAGGGGTTAAGTATTATTTAGCTTTTAGATTTCAGTTTGCATGCTCTAATAACACTGTTGAATATGAAGCCTTGGTGTAAGGACTGCATTGGGAAATCAAGAGAGGAATAAAGAAATTGCAAGTCTTTGGTGATAGTGAGTTGATTGTCAACCAAGTCAAGGGGCAGCATGCTATCAAGAATGATTTAATCAAGTGCTACAAGAACAGGGTGTGGGACCTCATTGAAGATTTTGAGGGCTTTAGCATAAAATTCATTCCTAGAAAATAGAACCAAGTTACTGACAGGATTGCACCAGTTGGGGCAGCCTTTGACGTTGTTGAAAGCATTCAAAAAGACAAGGTACAGCCAAACATCCATGTGATTGTGAGGCCTTCAGTGCTAGATAACAATGTAAGTTGGCAAGTGTTTGAAAATGATCAGCAAATCATCCATTTCTTGCAAGAAGAGGCTGATTTCTCAGCTAAAAATTAGGAAAAGTTGGAATAGTAGTACGGTGACCAAGCGGTACAGTTGAGAACCAATAAAATACCAAAGGGGCTTATTACTTTGGAGTCCATTTTCAATCCTAATGATCAGTTTAGGAAGGAGAAAGCAAACATCCAAGTGAAGAGAGAAGATTCAGTGTCCATCTCGGTGGAAGAAGGTAAATCACTCCAAGTTGGAAAGATGACAACTGAGCAAGAAAGGTATGAGTTTATACAACTTTGTCAAGAATTCCCTGATGTTTTTGCTTGGAGCTATGAAGATCTGAAAGGTTTCAATCCCGAGTTAGCTTAAAACACCATTGAATTGGATCCGAATACTAAGCCCATCAGGCAATTACAAAGACCAGTCAATCCACACATGGAGCCTCTCATGAGAAAAGAATTGGATAAGTTGATAGAATCAAGAATCATATTCCCTATCAAGCATTCTAGTTGGGTTGCCAACTTGGTTCCAGTCAGAAAGAAGAGTGGGGAAATCAGATTGTGTGTTGACTTCAGAGATTTGAATAGAGCATCTCTCAAGGATCATTACCCACTACCTTCCATGGAGCAAATTTTGCAAGTTGTTGCTGGCTCCGAAAGGTTTTCACTACTTGATGGCTATTCAAGGTACAATCAGATTATGGTGAAGAAAGAGTATCAGTTCAAGACAACCTTTACAACCAAATGGGGAACTTATGCATACAGGAAAATGCCATTTGGGCTGTCCAACGCTGGAGCTACCTTCCAAAGAGCAATGGACATGGCGTTCAAAGGTTTGATTAATAACATAGTGCTGATATATCTTGATGATATCACTGTTTTTTCAAAAAATGCAACAGACCACCTCTCTCATTTGAGACAAGTGTTCCAAAGGTACAGAAGATTTGGAGTCTCCTTGAATCCTAAAAAATGTATTTTCTTAGCTCATGAAGGAAAGATCCTTGGTCACATTGTCTCCAAAGAGGGATTATCAATTGATCCAGAAAGAGTTGAAGCCATAAGAGCACTACCATTACCAAGCCACAAGAAGGCCCTTCAAAGTTTCTTGGGGAGAATAAATTTTGTCCAGAGGTTTGTCCCAAATTTTGTAGCCCTAGTCAAGCCTATCACCAAGATGTTAAAGAAAAGCATGGATTTCAAATGGACAGCAGAAGGCAAGGAGTGTTTTGAAGCAATCAAGAAGCCATCTCTCAAGCCCCAACTCTCATCAACCCAGATTTCTCCAAGGATTTCATCCTCTATGCATTTGGGGGTGATGATACTATCTCTGCAATTTTGGTACAGCAGAACAAAGACAATGATGAGCAGCCAATTACTTTCTTCAGCCAAAGCCTTGAGGACTATGAGGTGAGATATTCTTTCATTGAGAAGCATGTTCTTGCAGTAATCAAGAGCTTGAAGAAATTCAAGCATCTAGTTTCAAACAATAAGGTTCAATTGTTGGTTTCTCATGCAGGAGTTAAAGACTTCCTCCTCAACAAAGACTTGAATGAAAAGAGAGCAGGTTGGATTACTCGTGTCATGGAGTATGACATGGAGATCAAAGTCACCAAGCTGGTCAGAGGAAAAGGATTGTGTGAGCAGCTGATTTTGAGCAAACAAAAGGAAGCATGCAATGAGAAGGAGGCTGTTTTGGCATTGCAAGATAGCCATGAGCAAGGAAGCACTCAAGGAGAAAATAATGGTGTCTCCACTCCTTGTTGGACCAAAGGTATAATGCACTTCCTAAGCACAGGCCTATGTCCTCCCAGAGATGAACAAGACCAAAAGAAGACACTTCAGATTACAGGCTGTCCCATATGCCCTTGTTGATGGTGTTCTTGTTCAAAAGAGATGTGAATGGAGTACTGCTAAGATGCATTGGCACAGATCAAATTCATAGGGCGTTGGAAGAGTTCCATGGTGGACCAGCTGGTAGTCATTTTGCACCAAGAGTGACAGCCCTAAAGATCACGAGGGCTAGTTATTATTGGCCAAAGATTTTCTGTGATTGTTATGCATGGATCAAGAGGTGCAAGAATTGTGCATTCTTCACAGGTAAAGAGAGGCTAGCTTCCCTTCCATTGCATCCAATTTCAGTTGACCAACCATTCATGCAATGGGGTCTAGACTTCATTAGAGTCATTAATCCCAATTCAAGCCAAGGCCAAAAGTGGATTTTAATAGCCACAGATTACTTCACTCAGTGGACTAAAGCAGTAACACTCAAGGAAGAAAATGAATCTCGTATCCTAGACTTCTATGAGGGAATAGTAACGAGGTTTGGCATACTAGCTACAATAATATCAGATAATGCATTAGCATTCATTGGATCCAAGGTGGCTAAATGGGCTGTCAAGAACGGGATCTACCTAAGTACTTCATCAAACTATTACCCTCAGGGTAATGGCCAGGCTGAGTCTACAAACAAGAACTTGTTGAGAATCATTAGAAGGACTCTTGATGAAAATCATAGGTCTTGGCATACTAAATTGAAATCAGCCTTATGGGCTGATAGGATAACTCCCAAGAGATCTACAGGTAATTCTCCATTCAAGATTGTTTATGGAAGAGAGGTAATTTTACCCATGTCTCTTGAGTTGCCAACATTGGAACTCATGAAATAGTTGGAGTTGTTGGAGTTTGAGTCCATGGAGGTTAGATATGCAGAATTGATGGAGCTCCAAGAGATCAAAAATTAGGCATCCCAAGTAATGGAGAATGATCAGGCTTTGATAAAGAAGAACTTTGATAGAAAGGCCAAGAATAGATCCTTCCAAGTTGGAGATCTAGTGCTAAAATGGGATGTAGATAGAGTAAAACCAGGGAGGCTTTCAAAATTTGACGCCATTTGGAGTGGCCCATACATGGTCACAAAGTGTAAGGACAACAATGCCTTCTAATTGTCTTCATTGGATGGTGAATAACTGTAGATTCCAGTCAATGGAATCCATCTAAAGCATTGCTACTAAAGGGAAATTCTCCACCTTGTAAATATTATCTTAGTTTTCATTCCTCCAAGTGCTTGTGCGCATTGTTCTACTGTAGGTTAGTTTTTCTTTCCCTAAGTGCTTTAGCACAAGCTTTTTGCTCCTGGGAATGTGTTGCAGGCCTTGCTCCATCAAGTGATATTCCATCTTCCTCCTTGCAACGTTCTAGTCAGTTGGGGTATCAAATAGAGGAAATGATGAATCCATGCCCAATGGATTACTTCAAGTAACTGGTAACTTCATCCAGTAGGTAGATGATCCCTCTGAGTCGCCAAAATTGTTATCCAAAATGTGCCCCCTGCTCATTTTTTGGCTAACTCCTTTCATCCTTCCTTCTCTTGTGCCTCAGACATAATTTTTTTCTTTTTAGGCACTCAAAACCTTCTGGAAATGGCACCATTCGATAGAGCTCTTTCTCAGATTTCCAGAAAGGTAAATATTTTTTCCTAACTCCATGCATTTTTGAAGTTATGGCTCGGCTGAGTTTTTGTGGGAAATTTTCCCTTTCAAGGCCCGCAACCAATGAGATGTTGCCACGTGTCATGGAAGTGGCAGGGGTCGGAGGAAGACTTGTAATTTTCACCAAGTGTTTGGAGAAATTTCAAATGAAAGATTTTTCCCGCATGCCCGCCGACGAATCAGGTAACGCCATGTGTCTGGGGGGGAAATTTGAAGAATTTGGGCTAAGTGTTAACGCATGGAATTTTTGAGAAGAAAGCCCGTGGCTAGTAAAAACCTGCCACGTGTCCTAAGGAAACGGAACCATGGAGCGCGGGAGGAAATTTAGAATTTTCCCAAAGTGTTGGCACAAAAGGAAATATTTGCTCCAAGGGCCCACGGCCAGTAAAAACCTGCCACATGTCCTAGAGTGGCAGAGCGGGGAAAGAATTTGGGAAATTTTCCAATGGGGAAAACAAAGGAAAATTCAGAGAGTGAAGCCCACCCCCTTATTGCAAGCCAATAGAATCTTGCCACGTGTCCAGATGGTGCCAAAAAATCAAAGCAAGCCCGCATGGAAATTTTGGAAGGTCAAACCCACACCTAATGGGGGTTTGACACATGTCTAGGATGGAAATGAATCAACTAGTCCGCGGAAAAAATCTGGAAGGACAAGCCCGTGTGCAATCAGCGCATGCCACGTGTCCCAAGCTCATCGGCCTCGCGGGAAATTTTTGGAAAATTTTCCAAATGAAAAATGAAGGAAAATAGAGCAGGATGGGCCCGCGCCCAATATAAACATGCCATGTGGCACCTGAAGTGGCGGAGCATGGGGAAATTTTGAAATTTTTTCCAAAATGACCAAAAAGGTAAAAATTCAAATTTTTTGCCTGCCGCCTGATTTGGCCCTATTTTTCCCTAAAACTTCAAGTCACTACATCTTTCGATCCAGAGATCGATTTTTCACGTTCTTTATATAAATGGAAATCTGGTGAAATTCTATACAAGATTCTAAGGTCATTTTTGCATTTTGATGGATTTTGGAGAGAGAAAATTGAAAAACGTCTCTGGCACATGGTGATGAGCAAAAATGACGTTTCAACCACCGTTTTTAATGAAGAATGGCTCGCATTCTCTCCCAACATGGTTAAAAATGTTAGGGAATGGGTCTGTAAGGATGCCCATGCTATTTTGAATGCATTTTGGTCAATGATTGAACCTCTCCCATGTTTTCCTACGTTTCTCTCTCCTGGGCTCGTCCCTTGCACTGTAAAAGCCAGATTTGGCTCATTTTCAAAGGGTTGAACATTTTTTGTGTATAGCAAGTCCCCTTTCTCACCTTGGAAGTGATTTTGGTGGAATATCAGACCTTTTCTAAGAACTGCAACTCATTTTTGCCTCTCAGGTGTTGTAATGCAAGTGATTTTGATGTTAAAATAACAATACAGGCCCTGTGATTAATTTTCCATCCTCTGCTAGTGTTGTTTGACTAATTTCTGATTCTTCATTACAGTTATCAGTTTGTGCATGTTCTTTTGTTACATTTTATGAATTGTGTCAATCTGCAGAAGTGAAAAATTCTTACCATTCCTTTGGTGTATCACCTATTAGTATTAGCTTTAGTTTATCTGCATTCTCTATCTCTGTCTCCTTTGGAATTTAGGGTAGGATTAGGAATATAGACCTCTACAACTTGTAAGTGATAAATTTTACCAGAGGAATTGAGGAACTAGCCTCTAAAATAGAGATTCCTTTCTCATTTTGCAAGTCCCACACTTGGGGAAAGGATTCAATGTTGTGCAATCACACTGGATGCTAGTATGATCAAACTAGAAATCTGATCAACATCCAGGGGGTGCTGCTGATTTGCCACAACAGGTCCTTTAGGGAAGCCTTGTTCAAATCATAGAAATCAACACAAATTCTAATTTCCCCATTATTTTTTCTAACTGGGACAAGATTGGCAACCAATGTAGAGTACTTTATTGGAAAAATTATTTTGGCCTCAATGAGTTTAGATAACTCCTTCCTCATGAGGGGCTCTATCCTAGGGTTGATTGGATTTTGATTTTGCCTAATCAGCCTTAAATTAGAATCAAGATCTATGGAATGTCGTACGATATCTAGATTGAATCCCTTTAGATCTTCATAATCCAAAGAATACCCATCACTAAATTTTTGACACAATGAAAGGAAAGTTTGCTTCTCATTTTCATCACATACCTTTCCAAGTAAAATATATTTTCCTTTTGCAATGGTGATTGGTCAGCAATCATCTTTATTTTCTACAATATACTTTTCATCCCCTTTGAATCCATCATTTGGGATAAACAATTTCTCCAAGGCAACCAATCCCTTTGGCAATCTATTTGTTTTCAGATGAATAATTTGGTCATTGTAGCTATCATGAAAATCATATTGAATTTATGATGAGAATTCAACCTCATTTTCAATGAACTGAATGGTCTGCTAGTCACTTTCAAAAACCTGGCAGCTGGTCTCATTATCTGGAATAGATGAAATTATTATCACCTTGACATGATGCTCATTTACTTTTACAAAATCCTCAGCTGGTGAGAATTGTGATCCAAGGGCTACCATTTTATCTACCTATTTGTTTAACTTCGTTGGTACCACCTATAGCTTGAGAGCATTAAAACCCTTCGAGAGGTACCGAACTCTGTGCTTGTAAGATTTCAATAGCTTGCTCTTTGTGGCACACTTACCTCTCACCCGATGAATCACTAATTCCGTGTTTCCAAAAATCTTTAATGCCTTAATCTTTCTCTTTTCAAAAATTAAAATCCCATGCACTAATGCCTCATATTCTACTACATTATTGGAACATGTAAACAATAATTTGTGAGAGAAGAACAATTTCTCATTCAATGCAAAAATAAGCACAAAACATGCCCCAGCTCCATTTCTGCTTCTTGAAACATCAAAAAAAAAATTCGACAATTCTGAAGCATATTCCTTTTCTTGCTTGATTGGTGCTGAAAAAATAGATCCTTTCTCAAGAATGCAGTAAGTACCAAGTCCTATTTCAAAGGCTTTAAGATCTTCGGCATAAGGATTAAATTTGTAGCGCTTCTTAACCCATTCATGTAGCAATAGATTGGGCATGGGGGAGGAATAGGTTGCTCGTCTGAAACTAAATTTTTGTCATGACCTTCTTAGATTAGGAAATTAGTTGTGAGAGGATTGGGGTGATATGACTCAATATGATACGAAAATGTGTGCTCAACATGTATAGTAAATCCTGTACCATACCTAGTTCTAAAAATCATATGGGTCCAATTTGAAGACAGATAACCACCTACCTTGGCCATAAAGTCTCTTGACAAAAAAATGGAAAACATGGGAGGAAATTCAATGGCTAATACATCATAGGTTATATTTAGGCTTGGGTAGGAATGAAGGGTTAATTTAAAATCTAGTATGACTTCTAACACACCTACGGTTGAGCCATCAAGATGTAAGGCACTCTTTGCAACAGGGTTATACTCAAGACCTAAGACATCAAAAAATTTCTTTGGCATAATAGAGGTACTATCCCCTGAGTCAATCATACAATTATGCACCAAGTGTTTACCCATAATTAATGACAAATAAAATTGTGGGGTCTTGATGAATTTACTTACTTGCTATTCCTTTTCATGACAAACAATTAATGTCGCAAGTGTCTTTTGAATCACTAGGTCAGCTAGGGGAAGCTGATTGAGAGCTTAGCATAAGAGGTCCCTTTGTGATGGGATAGCCAAAGCATCACACATTGTTACATTGACATTATTCCTCTTCATTTTCTCCATAATATTAAAATAGAGGCCTATGGATTTCTGCAAGTGAGGTAAAATATTCTTGTTGATGTCGAATCGCAGCACCCCTGAATGTCTGCAACACGATGGGTTGAGACTCTCGGTGCGATTGCATAACATGGAGATTTTCCCAAGTGTGGGACATTGCGAAAACGGAAAAGCTTTCCGGATGAAGGCCGGTTCCTATTCCTCTATTCAGATGCACACGTAGAAAATGTAGAGGGTTTACTAAAAACCTAATCTAACTTGCCAAGGAGACAGGGTAATAAAATGCATAAAATAAAACCTAAACTAACCGAGGTGATTCACCGAGGAATGAAGAACATATGTCTTGCCAGTAAACACAGATCATTAAAATGCAATGCAAGATCATGCACAGATAGCCAGGTTCACAGTGAAAGATCAGGAGGATGCAAATGAACACAGAGAGGGTTGAGAATCATCCACAATCATGCATTAATTTTCTCCAAAGATTGATACAACACACTGTAAAATGCCAAGAGGCAAGGTTGCATTACAGTTTCAAATGGGAGGTTTTAACTCCACAAGTTCACCTGCCAAAGAGAAGAAGGGAGGGGCAAAACAAGAATGTCCAACGTTTAGAAAGAAGCCCCTCCTTACAATTTATAGGAATAATGAGAGAGGGAGAAGAGAGGAATTCGAAATCTACCCCAACCACCTCCAGACTGCATTTAATTATCTCATTATGGTGGTAGGTGAGAACCCCAGCGAACCCAAAAGTGACGAACTGTATTTTGCATTTTTAAGAATTTTTTCTCACCTAATTAAAGATATCTAGTCGTAGTTGGACAGAGGACCTTGTAAGCTTTCCGAAAATTCCAACCTTGCAAGAATCCGAGCTCCCAGCCAAAATTTATGGCAATCTGAATATCTGCGCCAGGGTCTGCTTCCTGTCAGCGCTCAAAATGTTGCGCCTCCTGAAGGTGTGCCTTGGCGCATCCATGTGTGTGTCGACATCCTCTTCCATGCGCCAAGGGCACATATTTTACCCTGTCGACACTCCGTGTCATGCGCCACTTCTGTGTGCCAAAGGGCGCATTCTTTACCCTGTTGACACTCTGTGTCATGTGCCACTTTTGTGCGCCAAGGGTGCATTCTTTTCTCTGTCGACACTCCGTGTCATGCGCCATTTCTGTGCACCAAGGGCGCATCATTTACTCTGTCGACATTCATTGTTGTGCGCCACTTCTGTGTGCCAAGGGCACATCGTTTTCTCTGCTGACATTCATTGTTGTGTGCCACTTCTGTGCGCCAAGGGCACATTGTTTGCTCTGTCGACATTCATTGTTGTGCGCCACTTCTGTGTGCCAAGGGTGCATCATTTACCCTGTGGACACTCCGTGTCGTGTGCCACTTCTGTGCACCAAGGGCGCATCATTTTCCCTGTCGACATTCACTTCTGTGCGCCAAGGGCGCATCGTTTGCCCTGTTGACATTCATTGTTGTGCGCCACTTCTGTGCGCCAAGGGCGCATCGTTTTCCCTGTCGACATTCATTGTTGTGAGCCACTTCTGTGCACCAAGGGCGCATCATTTTCCCTGTTGACATTCATTGTTGTGCGCCACTTCTGTGCGCTAAGGGCGCATCATTTGCCCTATCGACGTTCATTGTTGTGTGTCACTTCTGTGCACCAAGGTGATAAATGTCAGGGATTTTAGCTTCTTTGATTTCTATAGTCTTCTGCTTGTCTATATATATCCGGGGGGGAAAGATATATACAACAATTCTCCTTTCTTAACTATTGCAATGTTGAAAAGGGGATCTTTGGTTAGGGAGCAATCTCCTTTCTAAGAGCATCACGTAATCTGATTTTATCTGTAGAAAATCCCTTCTCCTGGTTGACAACATTGCCTTGATTATAAGAGGAAGGCTCAGAATCCAACATCCTTTTCTTGGACTTTGTATTATTAAAAATTTCTTGATTTAATACACATAAATCATTAGCTCCAAAGAACATGAGGTTTTTGTCCTAATTGGCTTCCTGAGATCCTTCCCCATTAGGATTTGGTGTTTCTACCAATGGCTCTTGCTGGCTGGAAGAAAATTGAATCATGAGGGTCTAGTCATGCAATGCATATGCACAACCATCTGGACTATGCAATTGATTTCATGTGAAACACCGTTCAACCTCATGTATCGTATTATTTTGCACTGGGACCAGTGCTTGACTAGAACTAACAACGGGAGGTGGTTGAGGAGTAGCAGCCATTACAATGGGAAGAGAAGAATTTTAAGGCTAGCACCTATTATTCTACTAATTTTGTCCATACCTCTCATTGGGCTGTTGATTCTTGTATGGATGATAACTTTGATTAAATCCTTGGTTTGAAGCATGCCCATGATTGGAATTTTTTTTGTAGGAATGGGCTTGCTACTTCTCCAAAGATATAACTTTATTAGAAAATTTTCTAATCAAGGCTTCCATGTCTTCATCCTCCTTTTGTTGTACAGGTGAATACGATGTTGAGGCAATAGGTTGGGAATTTTTCTCAAGAATAGGAGCAATGAAAGGTGAGCAGCTTGAGGTAATTCAGGGTATAAGGGCATGGGTGCTCTAGGTGTTAATTTTCCATCTTGAATCAAACAATTTTTAACCCTTATGGCTCATGCATAGGTGCCAGGAAATATTACAGCCACCATATATTGAATCATGACAACAATATCAAAATTTAATGATTTTAGATAGTAAATAAATGTACCTTCGGGAGTTGGTCTTACCAGGACTGGAATTCTCTCCCAGGTTTTTTGGAATCTGAAATTGAAATCTGCCATGAGCTCATTGGGAGATCTCTTTATGATTTTTAGTTGCTCTAACAAAGAAAGGTTATCTTCCTTTTCTCCAAATTGATTGTAAAGGGATGTCCCTAACTCATTTTAGTTAGTAATTGATCATGTTTTCAAAATTCTGAACCATTACAGAGCTTTTCCCTTAAATGAAGAAGCCAACAACTTCATAGCTACATCTTATTCAATAATATGATGAACAACACAGAAATTGGTAATATCCTGAATATGGTTAGCTAGAGTGGTATGGTTATCCCTAGTAAAGAAAGGGATACTTTTCAGAGCCGCCACTGGAATGAGATTTTGGACATTAAGAGCAAGAGGACTGTTACCTATAAAACTAACAAATCCTATATTTTCATATTGTGACATTATAATAGGCCTGATAACTCTAGTGGAAATTGGGAAGGGCCTACCAAGAATTGGAGTAGAAAGATTCCTATTTGGAGGTGAAGGTGACCTTTGAAATTGTCTTCCCCTTCTTCCTCTTCCTAGTGATAATTTTAGGTACTCAAAAGCTCCTATTTTTGTTGCTTTGGACCTCGTCTGAATTCTTCTCATGAACTTGAGCACTCACACTGTTGAAACCAATTTATTTGAATAGTAGAGTTTTTAGATGTGTAGAACAAGCCTCCAAAGGTTGGAAATTATTGAGTTACAAACCAAAACTTAGAAAATATGAAAATAAATCTTTCATTCATCCCACCGAGAGTGCCAAAATTATTGGAGCTCAAATAGGCACCCGTTTGAAATTCGATTGACCTGGAGCTTGAGACAACATGGGGCTGTCTCCAAGTTGTGATACTCGACCCAAGAAAGACCTCTAGAGAATGTTGAATTCCTCTACTTTTTCCTAACACTAAGAATACTCCTAGAAAAGGAAATACAACTACTTAACACTAACCTAAAATTCCAAGGGACCAGGGAGAGAGGAAGATGCATGCAATTGAAATCCTAAATTAAGGGAGGTGATAAGCACCAAGAAAAGGGTTGGAGAGATTTCTAGTGAGTGAAAATAATAGGAAAATGAAGTAGGACGGGGTAGAAAGAAGTGCCATAGTCCAAAACAACATTCAAACCTCCATTTTTGTGGAGCACAATAGATTTGAGTCCTGCAAGAAGAAAAAAGTATGCACAATATATATGCAAATGTAAAGGAAGGAAAATAACGCAATATAACACAAGCTAGGGTAGAAAAAGCCACAAAACATGAATTTTATTTATGAAAAGGATGCACAATCCATTACAAAGTTGACATAAAGAAACAATCCTTTGTGGAATTCCCAAATTTGAGGCCTGCGACTCATAAGAGTTCTGGAATAATTTTGACAGAGTTCCTTTACATTTTCATAATGTCCCCCCTCCAAAATGAGGGGGTTTACACATATATATAAAATTCACCTTTCCTACCATGCATTAATTTCTTGACAAGTAGTTTAGCTACCCAATACTACGACCATTAATACTCTTCTTGCAGTTGATGTTCATGTGCTCAGACGGTTGCATACATTTTTCCACCGGATGGTAGCATTTCATTCCCTGTCAACCGATTACATTTATTTTCTGTACTTTGCTACTTTCAACTGGTTATATATTCATGTAACCGGTTGGTAACACATATCCTTACAAATGGTATCATGTTCCATCAAAACCCAAACAATCTATCTCCACTACCGGCCAGTAGGGAAAATTATTTTGTTGGCTAGTAACATGAATTATGCTACCAACTGGTAGCATCTGTAAAATCTACTACCGGTGCTCATGCACCCGATCGATCCTCCTATTTCCTTCGTACTACTGACCGATAGCACCAAACATGCTACCAGTCGGTAACATCCATACATGCTATCGGTTGGTAGCATATAAAATTCTACTAGTAGGTAGCATTTAAGTATACTATCAACACCCCTGTGCTAGTACCTTTGCGACCCTGTCATCGTCGTTCTGTTTCTCACTCCTACTATCGGCTGATAATAGGCCATAATGTTGTCATACGGTAGCAACTTTGTCACTCTTTCCTTTTTAACATGACCAAATCAGCCTTCTACCAATGCAACTCACCCAGTTGACCGTATCTAATCAACTCGGTCACATCTCAGATGAGCTATACATGAGTTACCCTGCAATCTACAAAACATTGCACTCCATTAACTGCTAATGTCCAGACTTATTAGGTTGTCCAATTTGTAACATATTAGGACAGGTATAAGAAATCATCCCCATACCATCGACAGTCCAATGGTCAAGTGGAATTCACTAATAGAGAATTGGAGAATAACTTAACTAATACAATGGATATCTCCAGGAAAAATTTGGTTCAAAAGTTACCAGAAGTAGTATGAGCCTACAACACCACTTGGAGGATAACCACATCATTCACACCTTATAATTTTTTTAATGGAAAGAATCCTATATTTCCTATAGAATTTGTAATTAAAACATTAAGAACAACATCTAAAGTGAGAATTGAGTTATCAAAAGTGCAAGAAGAAAGGATTCTTCAACTAAATGAGTTGGATGAGATGAGGTTACAAACACTTCATCAGCCATAACTCATTCAAAATCAAAGTAAATTGTGGCATGATAGTCATATCAAGCAAAGGAAGTTTTAAAAAGGATACTGATTTGTTCTATTTGATTCAAAGTACAAGGAATTCAAAGGAAAATTACAAACAAGATGGATGGGCCCATACCAAATTGAAGAAGTATTTGACAATGGGACCGTACAACTGATTCCAATTGATGCTGAAAGAAGAGTAATGTTGTTTAATGCTAATAAATTGAGGTTATAATAAAATCCAACATCAAAAGAGGAATTCTAAAATATGATACAAGAAAATGCAGCTTTGAATTACTTGGACAAAGTTTCTTTGTCCAAGCACTCAAGGCTAAATTAGTTCTAAAAAAAAGGGATGGTTTAAAACCAGAAATGACAACCATCATCATATGAAGTAATGATTGAAAAGTAGAAATGGCGGTCATTACCTCAAAATAAAAAATAATATATATATATATATATATATATATATATATATATATATATATATATATATATATATATATATATATATAATGTATGTATTTTATAAAAATAATAGTAAATATAATTGGTTGAAAAATAGCAATGTGTAATGTCCCCATTCCTACCTCCACGGTCTAGCGACTAGTTTTCCATCTTAGCCTTGGTCATACCCAAGGGGCTAGTGGCATAGAGAGTTGTTGGGTATGCTTTTCACCTACATTTCACTTAGATGTTATGTTTTGGTGTTATGCATGTATTTTATGATGACTTAAGTGAAAAAGGTGGGGTAAAGTTCTATTTCTTCATTGGGGTCATTTAAGTGGACTTTTTGGCCTATGAGAAATAAAGTCACTTTAAGTGACGATTAAAATATGACATATCTCCAAGGGGGGGTCGAATTAGGGTTTTATGGCCACTTTTATGATGGAAAAATTTATAAAAGGTGGTGTTTGGGGAGGAAAAAATATAGAGGTTCATTTTGCCATCTTATGTTGGAGCTTTCAGCTTGCTTTCCTTGCTTGTGGAGGTGAAATTCCATAGGAACCCTAGCTTCGGTAGTGAAATATCTATCCCTAGCTAGTAGAGCACTCTTTGGTGGTGAGAGATCCAACCCTAGTTTGCTATTGTGGAGTTTATTCAGATCAGGTTGTCAGATTCAGAGTTTTAGAGGCTTGTTGATCCAATTTCAAGTCCAAAAAGAGAAGACAACCATATTCACTAAGAGAGATCATTTATTTTATAAGTGGAACTTCATGTCATTGGATGTTGATGCATGTCATTGCATGTTAATGCATGTTACATACATGTCATTGCATGTTGATGCATGTTACATGCATGTCATTGCATGTTGATGCATGTTACTTGCATGTTGTTGCATGTTAGTTTAATTGCAATAAAAGTGAAGATATTGGTTATTTTCTGATTTTATACCTTGTTGCCTTAACTGTACTTTGTTTTCATATTTTTTCTATTTACTGTTGTCATAAAATCATATTTTTATTTGTGAAAAATTTGGTTGGAAATATCGAATATAAAATAAATCCAAAAAGAGGATATTTCAGTGGTATCAGAGCAGTCTTTTCTACAGCCTGTTGGGTAGTGTATGAAGATTTATTCCAGGAAGAATACACCCAAGAAATAAGGTCCAGAAATGGTGGATAAAGATGGAAAATTAGAGGAACAACTAAATGAAGAGTTTATGAAGAAAATGTTTATAAATATGGTAAAACAACAAGAGACTACAAACCTCTACTTGAGCCAACTCACAGAGAGATTATCATAGGGTGGCATTTGGAACCATATGGAAAGAGGTGAAAGCATTAATTCCGAGCTGCAAACTCACAAAGATGAAAACGGTAGATCAAGGCAGCACACTCCTTCATCCCAAAACACATGGTTGAGCATGTATGAACCAGTTTTCCTGAAAGATCTAGAAGTGACACTGGTTGGGCAATAAGGGGATATTATTGATGAGGAGAATTGTTGGGAAAAGTATGAATCCTTGAATGAAGGGTTCAAAGATAATATGTCTTTCCCAGAGTATTGCAAGATGAAGATCAGTATCCGGCCCAAGTGGGATCACTATCCTCATGTTCCTGAGCTATAGAGGCGATTGGGGCAGATTTCAGTTCCACACTTTGACGGATCCAAGAAGTGTACCATGACATCATGGATTTAGAAGTTAAAAACTTACTTTAACTTGAATCCCATGCACAAAGAGGATGCAATAAAATTTTCAATCCTACATCTTAAGGGAGATGCACATGATTGGTAGCATCATGGCCTTGTCACACAGGGAAAAATGCATATTACAACTTATGCGGATTTCACAGATAGACTGGTGGGTAGGTTTGACAGGAGGGATCTTGACAGATTCTGTAGAGAGTTGACTCATTTGAGACAGACAGGATCCTTGGATTGGTACATTGCATATTTTCAACAGTTTTCAGTGATGGTTACTGATGTTTCTGAGGTGAGATTGACTTCACTTTTTATAGCAAGACTGACAGATTCACTAGCAAGGTTTGTGAAGACATTTGAGCCTTGTTCACTACACGATGCCATCAGGAGAGCCTGAGATTTGGAGTTAGCCACTCCCAAGCCAAGGTTTCCACCTTGAGTTTAACAGAGATGACCACCATCTAGAACAGATGGGTTCCAGCTGAAGGGGCCACCATAAAGACATGAGATGGCTAGAAAGCCGTTTATTTCACGAGAGATTAGGGATGAGATGAGGTGAAAGAAACTTTGTTTTGATTTTCATTCACCGTGGGCCCCGGGACATGATTTCATAGGAAAGGGCAAGGCCCAATTCATTGAGGTCTTTGAGGAGAGAGAGAGAGAAAGAGTGATGGAGATGAGCAGCTAGAGACACATGAAATGGATGATGGAGATGAAGATGCTTTGGATGGTACTGATGAGCAAGAGGAGGAGGTTTTCCCTTAGGAGACTATAGCCACTTTGTTTAGTACCCCGAGGTACAAGGCATTCAGAGTTAGGGGAGTTATGCAGGGGCAGTGTGTTGTTGTACTTATTGATAGTGGGGCTACCCACAACTTTATTGATGCATCCTTGGTTGAGAGATGCAGCCTATAGACAGAGGACTTTGAGGGCTTCAACGTTGTTGTAGCCAATGATGAGTCTATGAGATGCACCCGTAAAGTTCCATAGTTGAGCATCACCATGGGGAACTACACCACTACTGATGATTTCTATATTGTCGGCATTGGAGAGACCAACGTAGTATTAGGAGTTCAGTGGCTTCACTCTCTTGGTGAATTTCGTACTAACTTTCAGACAATGGAGATGAAATTCAATTCTGAGGGTAGGAATGTAACCTTGAGGGGTCTATCTACAGGAGCACCCAGGGTAGTCACAGCTAAGAGGATGGAGAGGATCTTTTGGCACGATGAGGTGGATTGGGTCATTCATTGCTTAGTTTCAACCAAGAATACAGGGAGTGACCATCCAGAGTATCATGTGGATGTCTAAGGCCTATTGGAAAAGCACAAGGTAGTTTTTCAGGACATACCTCTAGGTGTACCACCAGACAGGGGGTTTGAACACATGATTGAGCTTAGGGACAGCAAGCTAGTGGTTACTACTCCTTACTGTCACCCCAAATAGTTTAAGGATGAGATTGAGAGGACTATACATGAGCTTCTAGACATGGGGCATATTAGACCTAGTTCTAGTCATTTTTCTTCTTTATTGGTGTTGGTGAAGAAGAAAGATGGAACCATGCGAATGTGCATAGATTACCATGCACTAAATAAGAAGACAATCAAAAATAAGTATCATGTGCCACGCATTGATGAAATACTAGATGAGCTACATGGAGCAGTCTATTTTTCCAAAATAGACTTGCAATTTGGACATCACCAGATCAAGGCCAGAGAGGAGGATGTGCATAAGACAGCTTTCAGGTGCTAATATGGCCACCTTGAGTTTTTGGTGATGCCATTCGGTTTGTCTAATGCACCAGCCACATTTCAGTCCTACATGAACCATGTGTTCAACCGCCATTTGTGGAAGTTTTTATTGGTTTTATTTGATGACATTTTGGTCTACAGTAGGAAGTGGGAGGATCACATTCAACATCTTGATGAGGTTTTGGGAATTTTGGAAGCTAATTCGCTTTATGTGAAAGCTTCTAAGTGCGAGTTCAGTATGACAGAGCTGCTATATTTGGGCTATGTGATCGGAGAAGGTGGATTCAAGGTGGATAGGGAGAAGATTTATGTGATTTTGGATTGGCCACCACCTAGGACTTTGACACACTTAAGATGATTCTTGGGACTATGCACATATTATAGGAGGTTTGTGAAGAAATTCTCTTGCTTGACTGCACCCTTGACATACTTGACCAAGAAGGGGGCTTTTTCTTGGTCAAATTCAACACAGTAGGTTTTTGATCACCTTAAGGGGGTGATGAGTTCTTGTCTAGTTCTTACATTGCAAGATTTCACTCAGCCATTTGTACTCGAATGTGATGCATCAGGAGTGGGTGTTGGAGTAATGCTCATGCAGGATAGGCATCCCATTGCCTATGAGAGTCAGAAATTGATTCCAATAAAGAGAGGATTCTCAATTTACGACAAGGAGATGTTGGCCATTATGCATGCATTGGTCAAATTCAGACAATATTTAGTGGGCAGAAAAATTGTGGTTCATACGGATCACAATAGCTTGAGGTTCTTTTTGGAGAAAAAGGATCTCAATGACTGCCAGCAAAGATGGGTAAATAAGATTCAGGCTTTTGATTTTGACATAGAATATAAGAAAGGTAAAATAATGTGGTGGCTGATGCACTGTCTAGGAGGCCTTGCTTTGATTCTATGATTTTCTTTATGTCAAATATTTCAGCTGATTGGAAGACTCATATACTTGTTGAGTACTCCAAAAATTAGTTTGCATGTGAGATTATGGATGGCATTATTCAATATGGTCAATACAGAGTGGTGGACGACCTCATCTACTACAAGGATAGAATTTTCCTTGTACCAGAGTCCAAAATGAAGGAGCAGATCCTTCGAGCAGTGCATGATACACCCTTAGCTGGACATCTAGGATATTTTAAGACATACAGGTACATCAGAGAGAGATTCACATGGAAGGGGTTAAAGGACAACGTCCTTAACCATGTCAGGAAGTGTTTGGTTTGTCAACAAACCAAGGCAGAGCACTCTTTCCCAACAGGACTTCTACGACCTCTGCCTATTCCAGAACAGAAGTGGGAGAGTATATCCATGGATTTTATCATAGGTCTTCCCTCATTGTATGGGCATGATTGCATATATGTGGTGGTTGATCAGTTGACTAAATATGCCCATTTCCTTTCTATGCCTTCAGGGCACAAGGCCCCGCAGGTGGCTCAGGCTTTCTTCACAGGTATTTTTAGGCATCATGGGTTGCCTAAGAGTATTTTCAGCAATAGGGATAATATTTTCATGAGTACATTCTAGCAGGAGATCTTCAAGCTTGCAGGTACGGAGATGACGCCTAATACCAACTACCATCCACAAACTGATGGGCAAACTGAGATAGTGAACAAATGGATAGAGGGCTACTTATGTAGCTATGTTGTAGGACATCAGCGTGCATGGGTCAAATGGCTACATATGGGTGAATATTGTTACAATACCATGTACAAGATGAGTATTGGTATGACTCCTTTTCAAGCATTATATGGTTATGAGGCATCCTCATTTGTAGACCTAGTATTATCAGATAGCTGAGCTCCTAAAGCTCGTGATTGGGTACAAGAGAACTAGGACATTCTAAAGGATCTCAAGGAGAACATACAGAAGCTACAAAATCAACAAAAGGTATATGCAGATAGGCACAAAATTGAGAGATCATTTGAGGTTAGAGATTTGGTCTTCTTATGGTTACAGCCATATAGACAATCCTCACTCAAGAAGAGCGGTGCAGAGAAGCTAAAACTGTGATTCTATGGGCCATACAGGATAGTGTGCAGAGTTGGGGCAGTAGCATATGAGTTGGAGCTTCCAGAGCATAGTAAGATTCATAATGTCTTCCATGTTTCATGCCTCAAAAGTCACTTGGACAACATATTGTGCCTTCCATAGATTTACCACCATTGGATGACGACGGGAAGTTGGTCTTAGAACCAAAATCTATTATTGAGGTAAGACAGAGGAAGCTTCAGAATAAGGTAATCACAGAATATCCAGTGCAGTGGAAAGACTTACCACTAGAGGATGCCACTTGGGATGGAGAGAAGATTTTACAGCACCCTAGTTTATGTTCACTTGAGGACAAGTAAATTTTGGAAAGGGCAGACTGTAATATCCCCATTCCTACCTCCATGGTCTAGCGACTGGTTTTCTGTCTTAGCCTTGGTCATACCCAAGGGTCTAGCGGCGTAGAGAGTTGTTGGGTATGGTTTTCACCTACATTTCACTTAGATGTTATGTTTTGGCATTATGCATGTACTTTATGATGACTTAAGTGAAAAAGGTGGGGCAATGTTCTATTTCTTCGTTGGGGTCACTTAAGTGGACTTTTTGGCCTAGGAGAAATAAAGTCACTTTAAGTGATGATTAAAATATGACATATCGCCAAGGGGGTTGAATTAAGGTTTTATGGCCACTTTTATGATGGAAAAATTTATAAAAGGTGGTGTTTGGGGAGGAAAAAATATAGAGGTTCATTTTGCCATCTTATGTTGGAGCTTTCAGCTTGCTTTCCTTGCTTGTGGAGGTGAAATTCCATAGGAACCCTAGCTTCGGTAGTGAAATATATATCTCTAGCTAGTAGAGCACTCTTCGGTGGTGAGAGATCCAGCCTTAGTTTGCTATTGTGGAGTTTATTCAGATCGGGTTGTCAGATTTAGAGTTTCAAAGGCTTGTTGATCCAGTTTCAAGTCCAGAAAGAGAAGACAACCATATTCAGTAAGAGAGATCATTTATTTTATTAGTGGAACTTCTTGTCATTGCATGTTGATGCATGTTACTTACATGTTGCTGCATGTTAGTTTAATTGTAATAAAAGTGAAGATATTGGTTATTTTTTGATTTTATACCTTGCTGCCTTAACTGTACTTTGCTGTCATATTTTTTCTATATACTGCTGTCATAAAATCAGATTTTTATTTGTGAAAAATTTGGTTGGAAATCTTGAATATAAAATAAATCCGGAAAGGGGATATTTCACAATGTTGGTCACCTCCTGAATCATGCAATCAACAAATGGGGATGAAAACTTATGGAGTGAAATAAAGGAGGAGAATCTAAGTTCTACTTACTAGACTTGACAAGTGATAATTAACAAGGTATGTGCAATTAATTCCCTTTTGAATGCTAAAAAGTTTAATTATAAAGTGATAATTAATATTCTTGTGCAAAATGATGACTTCCTTCATTCCCAATATTTTCACATGCACCCCATATTATAATAAACCTATCACTCAAACCCTATTAATATCTCTCATGTGCCAAGTTATTCTCCACGTTTTTGCTGTCTCATCAGAATTAGTTAAATCTTACCCAATTCGTGTTGTTTCCATATAAAACCGTTTCCCCTATTTTTCTCCATTTTCCATTTTTTTTGCACCATTCTTGTGCCATCACTAGTCCCTTTCTTGTGCTCTATCTCCTTTCAGTCCTAAGCCATTACTTTCTCTATTCCAATTACCAACCATGGGAATTTGGCTCCATCATGAACCAAATAGTTCGGTTGAATTTCTCTTTGATAGGAAATTAGTAGTAATTGTTGAGAAAGCAAGATGGTTATACTTCATGTTGTAATACAAAGAATTTAACTCAAAATGACAGAAGAATTCACAGTGAACATGGAGGAGGGAAATTCAAAATTAAAAGGTAAGAAAATCTTGTTTAACCCTTCCATAATTAGTCATAATTTTGGAATTCTAGAGGAATGGAAATTGGTTAATTTCATGAGCCCCTACTATGAAAGTATTAAGAATTTTTCTGTTGGAAAGAAAGAGAAATTAGAATTGATTATTAAAAATAAGGGAAAGGATAAGGGCATAAAAATGGGTACTTTTCCTGAGACATGGGCTAATGTAGCTAAATGGGTGATTAAATAATTTACATGTGATAGTCAATATGAAGTTATTTTAGGCCATGTTTTGAGAATCCTCAATCACCTACGCCATGGTCAGGCCAAAGCCCAAAACAAGCTTAATTTTCCCCAGTTTTTACTTTACCTTTTTTCCTCTACTCTGAGAAATTTCAATGGCTTTCCTCTTACCTCAAATTCTAAGGCCTAATCCACCTCATTTGCAAGCACCATTTCATTAAGAAACATCGTGAGCTTAAAAAGTGGGTTAAATTTCTAAATATTTATGCCTTTGAACCTTCTTTGGTTCTAGAAAGAGGTACCTATACCTCATAGAGGCCAAGGATATGCCTTTGAACCTTCTTTGGTTCTAGAATGAGGTCCCTCTACCTCATAGAGGCCAAGGATATGCCTTAACTCATTAGGTACTACCCAAACCCTTAATGAGAATCAAACATGAAATGTTCCTTCACAAGAGGAAAAAGAAGCATATGCCATCATATAATCCCTACACCATATGCCTCATCCTTCTCCTTCTCACTCTATATCCCCTATATACCCTATTTATGAGAGGGATATTAATAAGGCACCAATCATGGTTGAGGACTCACCCATTCATGACAAAGGAAAAACACCCATGCTTGAAGGTGAGCCTAGCTCACATGTTGATTATGACACAATTATTCCTCAAGTTTTGTCTCTTTCTAAGGTCTAGTATGAGCTCCAGTAAGCTCAAGAGAGTTTTTCCTAGTTTCAACTTCTTTTACAAATAAAAGAGGAAAATTTCTCTCACTCGAAGATAGAGAAGGAACAGAAAATTCAACATCTCTAACAATCAATAGAGTAAAAAGAGGAAGTAATCCAACAACTACACCATAATGCAGAAGAGAGATAATAAAGGATTTAGTACCTTCAGTCTAAAACTAAAGAATTCACTAAAGAACTTATGCTCTAACAAGAAGATAAGAAGGAAACAAATTCTATAGAAACTGTTGATCACACAACTCAAATAGACTTTGTATTTCCCCATATTATTGTGTTGAAAGGTATGGTAAAATGGATGAAAAAAAGTTTCGATATTAGAGGAGTGGAACAAGAAAATAAAGTTTTGAAAGAAGAAAATAAGATACTTCAAAATAACATGCTTTTGATCTGTAGGTTATATGACCAAGCCCTTTTTTGTAGGACACCTTCAAATTTTTAAGCATTATTCCTAAAAGAACAACTCTTCAAGTGGGAAATTTCCAAAGTCTGTTCCACTAAGTCCATAGAATTTTACAATGATAGATAATTTCTTAGGGCATATGTAGCAACTGACACAGTTTTCAAGAATTTGTATGTGAGTTGTATGTACATAAGTTTCTTCTCCTTGAGGAAAAAATAAATTCCCTTCATTTATATGTTGGAGAAGTTCAATTGAGTTCTTTTGTCTCCACTTTGAGACATCAATCTATATGGCATGAGAAAATAGGGGAATATTTGAGAGAAGAAACCAATGAAGGACTCTTAATTAGGTATGATCTCCCAACTCCAATTAGATTTTTATAGGGATATATGTCTCAGGTTTATTATCTTCAGCTTGTAAAAAAGTACAAAGAAAATATTTCAACTTGTGTCTCAGATTTCTGAGAGTATGTGCTCCAAAAATTTAACATGAATTTTCTTGCTTGTCAAATAAGGCATGGAATTATTCCAGAGTTCTGGAAGAATAATTAGGTTATTTCCCCAACTAACCTCTATTGGTCATTAAAAAGGGCCAAGGACCTATGTTAAATTATGATGCAAATGTAAGAGAAATGGATGGGCATGAGATACATACCTCCATTAATATTAGCACATGTTCCATGATGGAACACCACACAGGATCAACATGAAGCAATCTACAAAACATGGAGGGATACAGTGATAAAATTATTTAGTTTTTGTAATACATAACAAGATTACACATGGCTTACTTTTACTAATGAGTACAATTGTACATACATTGTTGAAACCTTGAATAGATAGTAGGAGGACCTATTAAACCTTATGTGTGGGGGAGTGATGAGCCCTGTTAATGCCTATGTAAACCTCTGTTTTGTAGTCTCATCATTTTTTGCTAAGAATTATATTATCATTTTATAATTAATAATTTAGTGTATTTGAAAGGATTTTTTTTACATAATCTTGTTATTTTCATATTGTGTATGTTTATTCAAATGAGTCTAAACAAATCATTATGTGTATTAACAAATGTGTTTAAAGAACATATCTTAAGACAGTGCAGGACTCGTACTTAAACTAGCGTAGAATTCACCCATGCACTAGCATAAAAATCACTTTAGATAATAGGAATCAATTTTGCACTATTGTAGGACTCACTTTGGAGTATAGGACTTGCCCATGCATTCGTGTAGCAGTCACGTTACGAGGGCACATGATTCAGGTGAAGAAACCAAGGGGCTCTGATGGAAAGAAGGTGAGTTAATTTAGCCAGCACATGAGTTGACATGGTGGAAATGGTGTGAAACATGGAATACCATCTAAATCATCATGCAACTTATATGGATAGTGCAAGCCTGACTTAACTCCCAGTTGATTAGAGACGTGGAATAGATGAATAGAACAACTTATAATTATCATGATTGTGGTGATTCAACACATGATATTTGACATCTTCTGGCACTGATAAATTATATCAACTGAGAGTTAATTAAATAATCCATATGTAGTTAACAAGATGAATCTGATCTAAGTTCGGAAGAAACTTGTTCTTCCAAAATTATAACTCTTCAACAATCAATTTTTGTCATAGAGATATTTCAGTTAGGGTGGTAGTTAATTATTATAAATAATCAGTCCTCTTCTAGAGTGAAAAGGAAAGATCTTGTTATAAAAGAGAATTTGTGGTATAATTGAATATTTAGTTTGTCAATTACTATTAAAGAACTTATTCTATTCAATAAAGTGATTGATTCAGGGATAAATCAACTTGTGTGATTTGCAAATCTAAACTAGATTAGAGGGAAGAAGCAAGGGCCACTCCTCCCCAATGTAAAGGGATAATTTCTTACTTATTTAAGCTCTATTATTCAACATTTGTTTAAATTGCCGTAGTTTCATTACCTCTAGTATTTCAATTCTGAATTTATCAATTTCATGTTTTGTCAGTATGATTCAATTCTTAATTTCATTTAGAATAGTATTTGATTGAGTTCATATGTGAATACATGTTGAGCATTGTTTCAATCATTTTATTTTTTGTAAATAACCTTGGACACCCCCTTGGAATGACAATCAAGAGATGATTAAAGTGCAAGTATCAATGACGTTCGTTACCTAACACACTAACCCTCTATAGGTTAACATCAAGATGCATAGCTTCTAACTAAAGGTATATGTCTGGAGTATTCTTTCCTAAAACTACAATTCCAGCTAGGTTATAAAATGAGTGAGGTTGATTCCTATTTCTCAAAGTGTCCCCAAGTGTGGATAAAACACTCAACAAAACTTGTTTTGTGGATTCTCAAACTCATATATTAGTGCATTTTGTCAATGATATTCAAATAGAAAGTGCAATTAAGACACAATGGATGTTTTGACTAGAGAGGTGCATGAAGACCCTAAAGGTATTTGTAAACTATAACACATCCATAGGTTGTATGGTAGAAGGATACATTATCCAGGAAACAAATTACTACATGTAAAAATATCTTGGGGAGGAATTTCCATGAATACCATGCATTTGGGATGTTGAATGTGGAAATGAAAAAATAGAGGAGAACCTTATTAGAGAAATATTTTTTTTGAAACTTGGTATATAATGAAATTCATATCAAACATATATGATGTATTTTCAATGTGTGTGTTTCCGTTGTTGATTGATATTGAACCCTTTACTAAGACGAAGCCCAGAACCTTAGTGAAACATGGAAAGACCTACAAAGTGTGGGAAAATGACACTTTTTGAGGTCAATTTCTAGAGAAGGATGGATCCTTTTACCGTATCTCACTATGACTAACCAACCAACACTATTATACTACTATCTAATCCTATCCTAACATTCCAAGGGACTAGTGTTGAGAAAGGAAAATGTTGTTAATAAAGAAAGGTGACACATTAAACTAGAATATGATTCAATTCTATCTCGAGAGACACAAATATAATAATACATGCAAAGATATAAGCAAATGCACACATAACTTTGGAATAAATAAACAATATAATATTGAAGGCAAGAAGAAGGATTGAAATATTCACATTAAACACTAACACATTCAAATGAAAGAGATCACACTTGCATAAAATATCAATATTTTTTTTATTATTGGTAAATAGTTTTTTGAAAGGGACTATACCCTTGTACCAAAAAGGATCAACAGCCAGATGTTATAATATAAGCATAACAAAAATGATCAAAATCAAGATGTCTCAATAGAGCCCAACTGCAATTAAATAAACTACTTGGAAAAGGGTCAAAGCAACAACAAACTACCTTAAAAACAACAAATAAACAAATACAAAACAACCAATTTGGAGTAATCCTGTACATATCACATCACTCAGATGCCATGTCCATTGCCTACTTCATCTCCTATAAGGCACTGTATAGTGCAATTGTTGTGACCTGTGAGGGCTCATTCTTATCCACATGAGCAAAGGCTTTGTTCCAAACTGATCCTTTACTCCAAATGTTTTCTGAAACATTTCTCAACATGCACACATTCTTGACCTGTTGTTCCATAAAGTTCTAAACAAATTTGATAGCTATGAGAGTATTTTCCTATCTATTTTGCACCCCAAACATTCTATTGTTAAGGGAATTGAGATTTTTGTATATCGCTTGTATCTAATTATCTGCAAGTCTAGGCCCCTCCTCAACTTTCCTCTTCCCTTCATTTATTTTTAGTTGCTTCATTTATTTATTTAAAGCTCCCAAATCCTTCTCACACTCAGCAATCCACTTCTCCATGTCTCCATCCTTCTCCAAAGGAATTTTTCTCTGCATAGGGTCCCCTATATGATGCAAAGTATGAGCAATCTCAATTTCTTTGGTCTTGCTACTGCAAAGAATTTGTAATGTCCCCAATGGACATCATTTTACCCCTAAACAGATTTTAGGCAATCCCAACTTTAAATATGCAAAATACAGATAAATTACAGCCAAACAGAAATCTAATTTTTACAGAAAATTAAATCTAGGGCAGCGAACATAAAATAATGGATAACTCCAAAAATACTTGCTCAAATCTCTTGAAATTTTAAATGGAGCTTGCTAATACAATAACAGATATTATATAACTATTTTTGGAATTTTTCGAATAACAGAATGCTGCTAGAAATTTACAGCGTGCCCTAAACAACTGAAAACTTCTAAAATTAATATCTTTTTCTAGAGAAGGCCAAATGAGCTGAAACTTTGGATCTTGGGCCACAAAATATGAAGAATAATATTCCAAATATAGTTTTCACACAAAAAACACGAAACCCTAATTTTTCCTTAAAAAGTAGGTCGCCCAACACATTTAGGGCATCAATTCAGCTCCAAAATTGACAAGCTAGGGTAGATCTCTCACTACCGAAGAATGCCTTGCTAGCTAGGGATGGATCTCTCACCACCGAAGCTAGGGTTTCTATGGGATCTTACTCCACAAGCTGGATATTTGCAAACAACAGTTGCACATGAAAGAATATGCATAAGCTACAAGCTTAAGACACAAATTAGAAAATATCAAATGGTATGGAATGTGTTTCCCTTCAAATCGACTTCTCCTTATAAAGGAAGAAGAGACCCAAAACAACCTCTACAATATCCAATTAGTTCCCAAAGATTTTCCCTATGCAAGCATTTAATATTTTTCCATATTAAATGTTTTTCCCAACAACTTTTTCCCTCCTAATGTAAGTCACATTTTTCTAGGGGAAATACATAGTAAAATGGGCATTTATCCTTTCTATGTTCCCATTCCCCTTTTTAAGGCAAGTCACCTTTTCACCTAGGATGGACAAGAATTTATATTTGGGCCTTTTCCATCCTTGATTTAATAATTATTAAGTCATATAATTTATTATAAGTGCTCTATATATTTTTTTCTTCTTTTATTAATGGCACTTTATAACAATTAAATATAACTTAAGCCACCCTTATATTTTTCCTTTGGCTGTCGGGTTGACAAAATAGGCCAAAGATCTTCGAATGGGAAGGGGATATTACAATCCCCCCTTCCCAAAATTGCTTGCCCTCAAGCAATAGCATCTTTGTTTTGTCCAAGAGCCATGCACAAGAGACAAAACATGTTGAAGTGTTTTACCATTCGGGCCCCTGTACCTGTTAAGTGAGCTAAAACATGACACCATATATCATCCACAAGATGCTCATATACACCTAGTTGGAGAAATGGTTCAACAACCTCCATAATGAAGACTTCATCATCTACCATATCATGAATCTTATGATGGAAATAAATTGGAATAGGCAGCAATAAATAAGACATGTCCACTTCATACCTTGGAGTATCCTCATCAAGGTTGGTTTCCAGAATGACTTGACTTTTTAGCCACAAATCCTGAGTATTCTGGTCTACAATGGACATTATTTTACCTCTAAATAGATTTTAGGCAATCCCAACTTTAAATATGCAAAATACAGACAAATTGCAGTCAAACAGAAATATGATTTTTGCTGAAAATTAAATCTAGGGCAGCAAACAGAAAATTATGGATAACTCCAAAAATACTTGTTCAAATCTCTTGAAATTTTAAATGGAGCTTGCTAATACAATAACAGATATTATAGAATTGTTTTTGGAATTTTTTGAATAACAGAATGCTGCCAGAAATTTACAGCGTGCCCTAAACATCTGAAAACTTCTAAAATCAATATCTTTTGCTAAAGAAGTCCAAATGAGCTGAAACTTTGGATCTTGGGCCACAAAAATATGAAGAATAATATTCCAAAAATAGTTTTCACACAACAAACACGAAACCCTAATTTTTCCTTAAAAGTAGGTCACCCAACATATTTAGGGCATCAATTCAGCTCCAAACTTGACAAGCTAGGGTAGATCTCTCACTACCGAAGAATGCCCTGCTAGCTAGGGATGGATCTCTCACCACCAAAGCTAGGGTTCCTGTGGGATCTTACTCCACAAGCTGGATATTTGCAAACAGCAGTTGCACATGAATGAATATGCATAAGCTACAAGCTTAAGACACAAATTAGAAAATATCAAATGCTATGGAATATCTTTCCCTTCAAGTTGACTTCTCCTTATAAAGGAAGAAGAGACCCAAAACAACCTTTACAATATCCAATTAGTTCCCAAGGATTTTCCCTATGCAAGCATTTAATATTTTCCCATATTAAATGTTTTTTCCAACAACTTTTTCTCTCTTAATGCAAGTCACATTTTTCTAGGGGAAATACATAGTAAAATGGGCATTTATCCTTTCTATGTTCCCATTCCCCCTTCTAAGGCAAGTCACCTTTTCACCTAGGATGGATAACAATTTATATTTGGGCCTGTTCCATCCTTGATTTAATAATTATTAAGTCATATAAATTATTATAAGTGATTTATATATTTTTTTCTTTTATTAATGGCACTTTATAATAATTAAATATAACTTAAGCCACCCTTATATTTTTCCTTTGGCCGTCAGGTTGACAAAATAGGCCAAAGGTCTTCGAATGGGAAGGGGATATTACAATCCTCCCTTCCCAAAATTGCTTGCCCTCAAGCAATTCTGATCTTGCTTTGTCCAAGTGTCATGCACAAGAGACAAAACACGCTGAAGTGATCCGCAAGCCTGGCACCTGTTCCTGTCAAGTGAACTAAAACTTGCCACCATATATCATCCATAAGATGCTCACATACATATACTTGGAGCAATGGTTCATCAAACTCCATAATATAAACTTTGGCATGCATCTCATGATGAAAATAAATAGGCAACAATAAATAAGACACATTAGTATGCTCTTTATACCTTGGAATATCGCCAACATCCTCGCCAATCTTGGTCTTCAAAATGTCTTGACTTTGCTGCCCCAAAATCTGAGTATTCATGTCTACAATGGGTTGAAATTCTTCATAAATCAGTTTATCATGAGCTGCTAGTTTGGAAATTGCAGCAATGTGCAATTCTACACAAGTGTCCATGTGAAGTTCCTCTTCATGTGCCAACTGCTCCGTAGAGTCTTCTTTCGTAGGTGAAGACTTCCTTGCATCATTCACCCACATCTTTTCCTTGAACTCTTGTAGGTGTTGTCTTCCTTGAGCAACTATCAATTTAGCAGCTCTAGCTCTGCTATTCCACTCCTCACACCTTTTTAGAGTTTCCATTACATCCTCTTTACTTGCATATACAAATTTCTTCTCTTGAGCTGGAATAATTTCTCTAACAAGCAAAGTTTCATTAATGCAATTATTTTTCTCAATGGAAATCATAACTTTTTCTCTAGAAGCTTCTTCTTCTTCAAATGAGTTCTTTTGTAATTCAGGTACCGGCATATGATGACCTCGTTTGGGCTTGCTACCAATCTTCATCATGCAATAATCTGGAAATGGCATATTATCTCTAAAACCTTTACTCAAATATTGGTATTTCCTCCAACAAGAATCCTTATCAATCACCTCTATTGGATGCCCTTTATTTTTGTTCTCGCATTTTTCCTTATTGTCCCAAGGCCTGCATTGATTTAAATTCTGAGTGAGCTCGCTCAAATAAAGGTTAGTGGTTTCCTGTTGTTTCACCATGTTGGTGAACATTTCCTTCATAAAACCCATATTGAAATCTTTCCAATTTGCCATATTTAACCCACACAGGCTGGAGGAACAACAGCTCTGATACCATTTGTAATGTCCCCAATGGACATTATTTTACCCCTAAACAGATTTTAGGCATGTTGGTTGGATATTTTGTCAAACCAAAATATGAGGTTCAACCACAGTACATGGGATTAAATCCCTCCTCAAAGACAGGTGAGGCTGCCTGTTTATTGCTAATCTAAAACACGGTAAATAATATATACAATATTCACACTAATCTAACCATTGGGGGTTGGGATGAAATCCCGAAATCCACATTCACACGATTCAATGATATTGCTTTCGTAAATGAAATAGGTTAGAAACTGTTACAATGAAAGAAGCACGGTAGAAAAGAAATGGGAGAAACATATTTTCTTTCGAGTAAACACAGAGCACGAAATAATCATACGAGTTTTAGATCACAGATATAATGTTTGAGATAATTAGAAACACTGAGATTCTATGCAAAGAATAGCTTTAAGATCATGAACATAAGAACACTGTCTTAAATAAGATATATTTCACAACACAAAGTCTGTAAAACAATATCAACTTCTATTCTTCAAAATGATTGAAAGAAAACACAAAGTTTTTCTCCTTTCCAATAACCCCTTAATGCTCAAAAAATTCTCGACCCTTTTGAATGCAAAGGCATCCCTTATTTATAACAAAAGGAACTAGAGATAAAACAGGACAGATCCTAAAAAGTAGCACTTTAACTGGAGTTCAGTTTTACATGATTCTCACGCAGGAGATCAAGTCAAAGCATGATTAAAAAATATGACAGAACGGAAATAAAAAAGACATGTCAATCTAAAAATAGAAGTGACATGGGACGTTGGGACTTAATCCGAATCATCATCTTTTGCTTCTTCTTCTTTCTCTTCCTCCAGCTGAGACTGTTTGTTCCGAAACTCCTGGAACTTCCGAATAATGCCTTGCATTTCATTCTCATCAGGCGCAGTGGAATGATCATTCCACATTTCGCAGGTTTCATGAACATCGCTGGCAGTGCCGGGAAGTTTCTTCAATCCTTTGCTGAGCTTTCTTAAGGCCTCCAAAGTATGCTCTATCCTTACAAACTGACCAATGACTTCAAGGTCAAATCCGTGTACAGGTTCATGCTGAACAGATTCTTGGACTTGTTTGAAGAGATCATCTGCTGATAGGAAACCTGAGTTCCCAACTGACACCTTTGGAAAAATCTTTAGCAATTCTTCTTCCAGATCACTTTTCCCATCGATCAATTTATCCCTTGATTCTCTCAACTTGCTGCAGGCTTCGTTGAGAATCTTTACTCTGAACCTGATGGCCTTGGTCAGCTGGAAGTGTTTATCTGTATGTGGAAGAACGCCTTCTTCTACCAAGAGATGTGCTAGTATTTTCTTTAGCACTTGGAGAGCTTCACAAGTCAAATCAAGCTGTCCAATTTCTTCAGTGAATTCCTCATCCATCTTATCTCCTTCCTTCTGAATCTCCCCCAAAGACTCATGAACCTTCACCACGTCTTGAATTACTTCCTTCCCCTGTTGGAGCAACTTTTGGATCCATTCATCAACCACCCTTCCTTTTTTAGCAATCTTCTCAATCGTAGGCACCGATGAGAAATCGAATCCGGTAGATACAGAAGAAGATGGTATGGATTCCAGGGGTGTTGAGAGTTTAATCAAAACCTCTGTCAACTGCTCCACTTTTTCCTTAAGCTCATTTCTGCTGTCCTTTGTTTCTTTCAACTTTTGGCACAGCACGTCTATGGAAGCCCGTGCATCTTGTTGCACTCCTTCTGTTGTCACTTTCCTTAGAGCCACCTTTGTTATCTGATAATTAGAAGCTGTTATATCCTCTCTAGTTTTGTCAGCCGAGGGAGTGGCAATCTCTGCGAACTTATCTCTTGAAGCATCTACCAAAACCCTTGAAACTGTTTTGGGCTTCTTGGCCGACTTTGCAGTAGGAGCCTTGAGTGAGCTGAAATCAAAGGCTGGTAGGGGTACAATTACTTTCCTCTTCCTCGGAGTTTTCTCGAGTAGCCATTGTGGCGTATCAGAGGAAATTGCCAATGTTGTAGTAACTGGTATTCTACTCTCAAGGGGAGAAGATTCTACTATTGGAGGGGGAACAGCAGCCAACATGGTAGTAGATGCAACAAAGAGAGGTACAGGTTGGGGCGTGCTGGTGATCACTTGGGTTCTAGCAGAGAGGGGTGAGAGTCCAGAGAAAATACCGGCCATGCTTGAAGAAGTGGATGGGGAATGAGGAGGTTGGAGTGGTTGTTGAGGGGGAGGCATAGATTCAGTTTCCAAAGCCTAGGATGTAAGAGACAAAGTTTCTTCAGTTTGATAATCAACAAATGATGAAGTCAAGAGCTGGCTTCCTCCTTCTTCTAAATTAATTTCTCCTATTTCTGGTGGTGTTGGTGATTCTGGCACAACCACCGTTTCAGCTGGAGAAACAATTGAAGAGATTTGTCTTTCTTTCCTCTTCTTGGGAATCCTGATTTTTATAGGCCCCCCAGGAGATTCTTTGTCCTTTTTCTTTTGGGAGGGCCCCACCTCCGAAGCAGCCAACTTGGGAAACTTGTCATCTTTAAAATTCATGCCCCAAGAGGAGAGCCATTTTTTGGTGCGAGCAAGAATGAGAGCCGACCTATCTGTGATAGAGGCTTTTTCGCTGGCCGACCAATCAATAGGTGGGAAAACGTATCGATCCTCATTAAGCCCATCATAGGACATATCCAACACACTTTCATTGTCAGTCATGCCATCTGGCAAATCAGAAAGCTCCAGCGTCTGAATCTCATTAATAGTCAACCTACTATTATCTTTTCTGCGAACCGCAACTTCGTTACGCAGATCAACCCATATATCCTCAATGTCAGGCCTGTGCAGATGTTGGGCTCCATAGGCTCTAAGCACTCCTCGGATTTCAAAACCATCCCGAGACTTCATATGCTTCTTTAATTTCTCCTGAAGTTCACATTCAACATTTTTGGCCTTTGCCACTGTCGAGCAAGTATATCTCCCAATAGAAATTGGGAAGGATACTACTGCCTTATGCTTGCTTTGTTGGAATTTGTGAAAATCCAACAGCTGTCTGACCAATTCTATCAATATCAATCTATCCCCTGGATAGCGAGGCAGACGAAAAGGCTCTCCCGAGTACATGACTGTTCGAAGATATGTAAACTTCTTGAATTGCAAGAAGATACACCCCCATTTGGATACTTCAGTCCAAGCCTCGTCTGAGACTCTTGTCTTTATTAGTCCCAGGTTCAGCCGGCAGATATTCTCATAGAAGAAGGCATCATTTACCCTTCTAAAATGTTCTTTGGACCCCTTCTTCATCAATTGAGGGAAATATTTATAAACTGGGTTTGTCGTTCTGCTTCCCTTAGTATCCAGCCCGGGATAGTTCCTCATCCCGGCTGCTGCATAAGCCACATATGAAAACATATAAAACCTTCCAGTCGATAAGACCGTCGTCATCTGAGAATCAATTTCATTGCTGATAAGGGTTCCCCGGTTAATCCCTTGCTGATTCTTCTTGATGGTTACCATAAACTGATACATCCATCCATGAAATAAATTTTATTCCGGCAAGCCAAAAACCCGTCTCAGCAAGGTGATAATATCGTTGATTTCTTGTATGAAATCACATCTAGGGATAGTCCTTGGAAATCTAGATACTGCTGGTTTAGCCTTGACCAGGAACTTCTTGTTGACATCCTTAATGCAATTTTCCTGGTTACTGTCCCAGGCCTTCTGAGCCGACTTGATGTTTAGGTCCCCATACTCTTCGAAATTAGGTAGTTTCAGGAGATCATCAAAATAAGCTCCATCTAGTTTGATGACTACCTCACCAGCCTGATTCCTCACGGAACGAGAAGCCGAGTCGTAACTAGATGCACAAGCCAAAACCAATTCTGGACATTGGGTGGATATGGGAAAGCCTGCTGCAAGGGGCAAGCCACTGTTAGCTAAAGCTGTCATCCATGGGGTCTGAGAAGAACTCTTCACCCTATTCCAGAAGTCATCCATGTCTATATTGCCAAGTTCAGTGTCCCTGATATCATAATTGCAATCAATATATGATGGGGATTCTGGCTTCTTGAATTTGTACTTCATCCTGCTAGACTTCTCGGCCTTCTCGTGAGATGGACCAGGGTCCGACATGAAGAATTTTGGAGGGAGAAAGGCTTGAAACTCAGGAGATGTTATCCACACTGAAAATCCCGATTGACTGAATACGCCGGAAGAATAGGAAAATCCGACACGCTTAGGAGGATATCGGAAAACCCTGAGAACCCGACAAGTTTGATATGTCGGAACTTTGGCAATGCCCGACACTTGCTTTTGATGACGGAAACTCAGAGATACCCGGCACTCACTGTCAATGACGGAAACGGGAGGAAACCCGACACCCACTTTTGACGTCGGAACTTTGAGGAACCCCGACACTTGCTTCCAATATACTTCGGACCTTTGACTCTGCAAAACAATCTTCAAAATTCGAGAAGCAAAAACAGAGTCTTTCTTTGAATTCCAAATATACAACTTCCTTTTTCTTTTTTGTTACCCATGCATCATGCATATACATTAGAATTTCAAGAGAATAGAACCAAGTGATAGTTCAGAAGAGAAAAACCCTAAATACCTAAAACCCTTTCCAAAGCAACTCAGAAAGAAGAAGGAAAGAAAACCTTCAACACCCAACAAGAAAATGGGAGGAAAATACGCGCAATCGATCGATAAAAACCCAGAATAAAGAAGGGAAAGAACAATACCTTCAATTCGAGAAATGTAAGATCGAAAACAGACGATCCAATCGAGCAAGATGAGTTTTCGGGTTTTGAAAACGGAAGAGCACGCGCGAATAATCCACGAATTAAAAATATGAATGGTAAGAATGACGTGGAAATCCACGTATTTATAAGAAAATTGGTAATAAATACACTTCAGCTCGGCACGTGCCAACTCACTGACCACTCGGCATGAATGCCATGTCAGCATGTTGGAGGGGTCCGAAAACCTGACACGAGGAGATTTAGTGCAATTCGGGTTTCGGGTTTTGGAAAACATGATGCATAAAGCATGAGGTGCTTAGATGCTACAAAGCCCCGAAAACCTGAATACAAAGGATTGAGCGGACTTCGGGAATCGGAAAGCATGGAGCATAAAACATGTTTTGGATCATGGATGTTCCGATGCTTTGTGGTTCCGAAAACCCGAATACAAAGGATTTTCTCAATACAAGGCGGGTTTTGAGTTTCGGAAGTCAGACGACACAAAACATGTTTTAACTTAGGTATGTTCCGATGCGTTGGATGTCTGAAAACCCGATTTTCACAATATGAGGTAGGTTTCGGGTTTCGGAAGATACAAGACATAAAGCATGTTAAAACTTATGTCAAACTGTTGGTAACACCCAAAAACCTGATTCTCTTTAAAAGAGGCCATAATGCAAAATCACTTCGAAAATTTCGTAGGGGTTATCCGATCATTTTGTCGTGAACTCAAAACGGGGATAACAAGGCAATCCCAACTTTAAATATGCAAAATACAGACAAATTACAGCCAAACAGAAATCTGATTTTTGCAAAAAATTAAATCTAGGGCAGCAAACAGAAAATAATGGATAACTCCAAAAATACTTGCTCAAATCTCTTGAAATTTTAAATGGAGCTTGCTAATACAATAACAGATATTATAGAACTATTTTTGGAATTTTTCAAATAACAGAATGCTACCAGAAATTTACAGTGTGCCCTAAACAACTGAAAACTTCTAAAATTAATATCTTTTTCTAGAGAAGGCCAAATGAGCTGAAACTTTGGATCTTGGGCCACAAAAATATGAAGAATAATATTCCAAATATAGTTTTCACACAAAAAACATGAAACCCTAATTTTTCCTTAAAAAGTAGGTCTCCCAACACATTTAGGGCATCAATTCAGCTCCAAAATTGACAAGCTAGGGTAGATCTCTCACTACCGAAGAATGCCCTGCTAGCTAGGGATGGATCTCTCACCACCAAAGCTAGGGTTTCTGTGGGATCTTACTCCACAAGCTAGATATTTGCAAACAGCAGTTGCACTTGAAAGAATATGCATAAGCTATAAGCTTAAGACACAAATTAGAAAATATCAAATGGTATGGAATGTGTTTCCCTTCAAGTCGACTTCTCCTTATAAAGGAAGAAGAGACCCAAAACAACCTCTACAATATCCAATTAGTTCCCAAAGATTTTCCCTATGCAAGCATTTAATATTTTCCCATATTAAATGCTTTTCCCAACAAATTTTTCCCTCCTAATGCAAGTCACATTTTTCTAGGGGAAATACATAGTAAAATGGGCATTTATCCTTTCTATGTTCCCATTCCCCTTTTTAAGGCAAGTCGCCTTTTCACCTAGGATGGACAACAATTTATATTTGGGCCTTTTCCATCCTTGATTTAATAATTATTAAGTCATATAAATTATTATAAGTGCTCTATATATATATATATATATTTTTTTATTAATGGCACTTTATAATAATTAAATATAACTTAAGCCACCCTTATATTTTTCCTTTGGCCATTGGGTTGACAAAATAGGCCAAAGGTCTTCGAATGGGAAGGGGATATTACAGAACTCTCTTTGGAGGGGAGAGAGGATTACTGGGGTAGTAAGGATTTTTAGATCTAAACTTTCTCTGATCCATAGGATTAGAAGGGGTGGGCATGGAAGGGCCAGAGATAGGGGTGGGGTTAGGAGGGGCAAGGGCTTGACAAAGAGCATGGTTTTTAATAAGAAAATTCTTATGCAGAAGAAATATAATCCTCTGATGGAGGGGAATGGCCCTAGTGTGCTTCTGAACCTCCAAGATTGAGTGCTCAAGAGAATTCAAAATGAAATTCAGAAAGAAGATTTTGAAATTCCTCCTAAAATTGTTCAGAAATACAAGATGATTTAGGGGAACTGTAATGTATCTCCCTTCTAATGAAATATACCTTACCATCATTTTTTCAATCTCGTCAAACAGAGATGGGATTGAGGAAACCTTGAATCCCACTGTGACAAACTACATCTCTTCACCCACCTTGAGGAACTTCTTAGTTTCTACTTACTTGTCTCTTCACCCATATTTCCTTCCATGTGGAGGCCTATTATTTCCCCTATAAGTTATTCATTGATGTTAATGGCTCTGCCCCAATATATCATAGCTCTATTGTTCCTACTTGTGGCAAATTGAATGGAGGCGTGTTGATCATGTCCATGAATCCTTTTAATGAGATTGGAAACCCCACCAATCTGTAGATAGTTCCAAAGCTCAACATTCTCCTTCCATGTCGGGTAATAGGTCAGATCCACTTGGCACGATGTTCCCCCCATATTGTTCCTACAACTAATGGATTTTCCTCTTCACTTTTGGATGGCAATACTACTACCCGAAAACCACCTCTTTTTCCCACCCAAAAAGTGTGTGAAGGATGAGGGTATTTTGTAGTGATGATAAGCTTTGGGAGGAGTGTTATAATTAGTATTACCCTTATAATTATAAAGGATATCTCAACAATATATTTAGATTTCAAGTATATTGTCATTCTTATCATTAATTATAGCCCTTTGTACCTGACTAGGTAATTTCTCATTACTATGCCAAATATGAATTTTTTGATTACTCACCCCATGATTATCAAGGGTGTCTGCAAACTTATTCCCCTCTCTATAGGAATGAATGATTTTACAATTTGTAAAGGACTTGCAAATATTTATGGACTTAGATATAAACTCATTTATTGTCCAACTAGGGGGATGTACCTGATTCAAATGATTTATAATATTCATGGAGTTCCCTTCTATGATGATGTTTGAAATGTTGCAGTCCTTAGCTAGTATAATGCGCCATAATGTTGATAGAGCCTCAACATAGTGATTTGACTTATGCCTCATGTTGTCAGCATAAGCAATAGCTATGCAGCCTATGTGATATCTAATTATACCCCCTACACCAATAGCTCTTGGCTTGCCCTTGGAAGCTCCATCAAAATTGATCTTGAACTAGAGAATAGGAGGTGGTTTCTAATGAATCAAAGTTCTATCTATACTGGTGTAATATTTCCTCTTCAAATATTTAATGTCAATGTTCCAGGTTGATAAAACAACTTCTTCATCCTTAGGATATTTCTTAATATTTGGATGTTTGAATCTTTCTGAGTTATCATTGACAACAATAGCAATGTCCTTTAGTACCTTTTTACATTGTTTCCTATTGTCTCTGAAGATGATCCCATTCATGGCTTTCCATAGTCTCCAAATGGTATGTGTAAATATCAATAAATAATCCATTTGCAATCTAATAGATGCGAGGTATGTAAGAAATTCATAAGTACATTATAAAGGTTTGCAAGAAAAAGATTCAATCTCAAAAGGACATAACTTTAGAAATTAGTATAAAAAAATGACCTTTGCATGTGATTTTGTACTTACATATGTATAGCTTTTGAGAGAGAGGGAGAAGAAAAATATCACATCCCGTGATGAATAAATTCAACCACACTACCAATACTAAAGACCAATTATCATGGATTTCATAGTTCAAGTATGGGATTATGAAATTGCTCCAATCGCATACCATTAGATCTCCAGTGTAGGAGGATGAAGCTGTTCAAAAATTCATGTTGGTTATTAGAGAGGTTGAGCATCTAATCTAAATTAAGTGTGGTTTTGTTTAGTTTCACGGTGTTTTGATGTTCTTCCACCTTGATCTTGTCTTCCATGGTTTTGTATGTGTTTGGTGAACTGATGAATCCCCATTTTTTTATGTTTAAACCCATGTAAAACCCCATATTATTTTGATATCATACTGCATGATGTATAATGTTGATTGTTTATAATTAATACTTTAGTATGTTTTGGAAGGAAATGTTGTGCATATTCATGTTATCTTTATCTAGTTAATGGTTCTTCAAATATGGCTAAATGAACTCTTTTATGGGTATTAACAATATATTTGGAAAAGTATGTGTTAAGTCATCATAGGAGTTAATCATAAACCGGCGCATGACTCGTTGGTGTACCGGCACATGACTTGCCTTATAGCACATGACTCACCTTTGCATTAGTGTAGGACTCGTCGTGGTGTGTAGGACTCATCCAGATCATTAATTCAGACTTCCTTGAGACAAGGAAGTTGCGCAGAAGAAATGGGTAACTGAGATGTCTAGACTATAAGTTGATACAGTTGGCAGCACAATGAAATGAGCATGAAACATGTGCCACTATCTCAACCTACCTTCATGAAGATTATGAGGTCCAGTTATCCCCGATTTAACTCCAGTTCTTAGAAATGTGGTGAAGATAGATTCTTAGGGATTTATGATCGCCATAATTTTCTATAATCAATTTGAGATCTACAATATCTTCCATCGCCAATTCACTCCTTCAAAGGAACCAATTTTGGGCCTCTTCCACAATAACAAGCATTGCATAGAAGACTTCTTCCATAACTGTAATCCTTAAAAATAGTAGCCATTATTTTAGTTAGTGTCCAGTTTAGTAGATGATAATAATTAAAAATAAACTAGTTCTCTCCTAAAATAACTAGGACTCCTCTTGTATAAGAGAGCTAATATATTGAAATTCAGGTTTGGTTCAATTAGTTTATGATTATAAAATGTAGTTATTTCAATTCAATAAATTTATGGATTCAAGGGGAAATTTTGTTGTGTAACTTTGGACAGTAAACCTGATTGAAGGGAAGAAGCAAGGGCCACTCCTCCCCAACGAAAAGGGAGATTTTATTGTTGTTTCCTTTATGTTATAACGCAACTATTTAAGATTCCAAAATTGAATTATTTTTCGTACTATTAATATTTTCTCTTTAATATTCTTTTCTTTCAATGCATTTAATTTTATAATTGCAGTTAGTTACTATTTATTTAATTTTGTCATTAAGTATGTGTTGAGAGAAATGCCTATTATTCCCTTTATTGCAAATAGCCATGGACACTGCCTTGGATTGACAGATATAATATAATTAAATTACGAGCATCAATGACACTCGTCACATTTTGGCGTCGTTGTCAGCAAATTTCAAGGTGTTATCAAGGGTTAAAGGTGCTAGCTATAAGTGTTGACTATTTTTCTTGTAAGTTTCCATTTAGAAATTTTATTTCCATAAATATTTTCTTAATAAGTATAGAAGACCTTATAGTGACAGCAGGAATCATGTATGTTTTGGAGTATGTGGAACATAAATAACCAAGTTGAGCATTGATGGTTAGGGAACTATCCTCAGTATGATAGGATTTTATGTTTAGACCTAGAGACCGTAGAGGTAGATTCATTAGGATAAATTTTCAAAACCCCCCTCAAAACAACCTTCTATGGAACAACTTGCTAACCAAGGAAGGATGGTTGATGAGGTAGAAAATCCTAATGGTGTAGAGAATGGAAACCCTCCAATTGGCAGAACGTTTACCTACCCCATACAACTAGATCCTAATGACCGGGATCCTATGAAAAATATATCCCCCTCAATTTTACCAACCTTTTAGGGATTAGTCTTAGAAGACCCTGACCAATTCCTTTTTGAATTTAAGGTTTTATGTCAAACTCATGATTACACTTTCTATTCCCAAAAGCACAAGTTATTTCCCTCCACTTTAAAAGATACAACTATGAGATGGTTTATGGGATTAACTCCTAACTCCATCCATAGTTGGGAGGGGAGGGAAACAATTTTCTTGGACAAAAATTATCAAGACTACTTCAAATTCTGGGACAGGAAAGAGGAACTTTTTAGAATTCAACAAAATGAAGATGAGAGTGTGGAAGATTATCTATATGGGTTCCTCTTCCTTCACAGGAGGTGTGGGACTCGCCTGGATATTAATCTGGTCAAAACCTTATTTCTAAAATGTTTGGATGAAGAAACACATGAAGCCTTCAATCTTATGGAAAAGGGAGACATGAACAAACTAGAATTTATGAAAATTATTGACCTCTATAGGACTAGTCCCGAACTCACTCTAACTTTTGTAGATAGAAAGGAAAAAAGGCCAGTGGCGATGTATCCAAACTAAGGGAAGAAATTAAAAATTTAAGAACAAACCTTTTGGTTCAACTCGATACCACTATGGATAGGGAGAAAGACAGAAATACAGATCCTTTATTCATCTACTGCCCAAGATGTAGAGACAAACATGGAATTAAGGACTACCCCTTAGACAAGATAGATGTATGTCTTCTTTACGAACTCAAGCATGCCACAGACTATTGTGGGTCGTTTCCTTTGTTGAAGAACCATTTGAAATAGAACACAAGAGACGAGTCTAAGTTGAATTATATGGTTTAGAGGAAAGGAGGAAATATGCAGTCCAACCAAAATCAGTCGTATATGCTAAAATCACAATGGGTCATGTTGGTCATTGAACTTTCACCTGCGTCTCGGATCTAGAAGGATCGAGTCATTTGAGACAACAATGGAACCATCTCCAAGTTGTGGGACCTTGTGCACTTGAGACAGATCTCTGGAGAAGGTTGGTTCCTCTACCTACCTCTAACACTAATGCTACTCCTAATGTTGAAAGCAAATCCTAGCCTAAACATGCCAAGGGACCAGGGATAGAAGGATGTGTAGAAAGGGGAAATCCTAAGCTAAGGAAGGTGATAGCGCCATGGAAAGGGTTGATCTCTCTCTGAGTGGCGAAGGAAATAGAGAGGGCATGGGAGAAGAGGGCGGACAACGCATGCCACAAATCAACATGTGGACTCGGCCTTCCAACACGCACAACACATGAATATGGGGACTTTAAGCGGGAATACACACAGCATGCCAGAAAACGTAGACAGGGAGGCGAGATGCAATAAAAACAAGAAAGGGAAGACAAAAGTTCCACAAAACATGATTTTATTACTTAAGGAATCATAGTCATTTACAGTCATAGCAAGAGGGGAGAATACATTGCAGAGACCATGCCAAGGTCTGAGACCCGTGGGAAGTTGGCCACCATTTTGGCATGGTGTCATTGCAACAAGAAGGGATCCTTTTTTACAAAGCATAACTCTATTATTTATAGAAGGAGAAGGAGACAAGAGAAGGAGAAAGAGAGGGAAACTCATATTCAAATCTTCAACCAACAACAGCTAGTGATAAATGCTTACAAATCCACCTACAAGGCTGTTAGATACGCTTCCCCATGTCTGTTTCACATGTAGAAGAAGGAAGAAAGTAAGATCTGATTGAAATCTAGTGGTTGATGTCAATTAGATGTGTTCACTGATGATCAGAAAGATGTTTCCCTATTTTCTACCTACAAAATCCAAACCTAGATTTAAATTTGAATAGTCCAACATGTAGCTTGTGTCGATAAATTTCAAATGAGATTAGGATGCGCGGGAATCTGAGCACTACAACATAATTTATGGATGCCATAAGTCTACAGATCACTCTAACATGTAATGACACATGGCGTGTGTTGATTGACTAAGGAAATCACTCTGTTCATCTGATTTGTTGTTTTTGCCATGTGTCATAAACTAGTTGGTTGTCAGGATTCGGCACCCTGTTGGCACACTTTGATAGGTTGCGTGTAACACACTCAAGTCTGACATATGATGTGGCATAGTGATTGGTGTAGAAGAAGGTGCATAGGTGCAGAAGTAAAAGGCAGGTACGCGAAAGGGAAATAGAGGGAAGGCATGCACAGAGGTGTGCGCACAGGAGGAATAGGAGAATACTTGTAGGGAACAAGTATAGGGAAGGGGAAATGGAAGGAGATAGCAGAATTCAGAGGGAGAAGCAGGAAGGTTTGTAAGGGCACGCAGAGGAACTGCAATGGTGCCAAGGTATCAAAAGAACAATCTTGAGTGTGTGCAACTTGAATTATGAAACATCAGAGTCATAATGAAATATAAGTTAACCAAGTAACTAGGAGAATTATTTTGATAACATGTCCCAAATCAATGGAATGCACTATGGTCATATCCCCAACCTTGGGCCCAACAAGCCCACAGGAGTAGAGCCACATTAGAATGCACCACCAAGTTATTATCAACAACCATGAGCTCCATATCCAAACATTCCACCATTTAAACAATTAATCCTCAGTACCAACAACAGTGGAATGTACCTCAATGATCTGGGTAGCAGTATTATAATCAAAGAAGATCCTAAAATAAACAAGCCTTGTTGACTGGCCCTACAAATGTTACTCCATTTGATCAACCTACTCAGCCACAGATACCTGCACAAACCATGGAAAATCCCAAAAATGTGAGGTAGGGTAACTCAACGTACATTGTGGAAACATATAAAAACCCCATATTCAATTATGTGGAATGTAAGAATATCTTGTTGCGCTTATGGAAGGTTACCTCAAAACCTTCATCCCCTATGATAGAATAAATCCTTGAGGATATAGAAAATCCAAAAGAAACGTAGCCTAGTCGTGTCATTAAGGAAACTCCTCGACCAAACGTTGACATTCCTTTTCCATCCAGACTCTCATAAAAACATAGTATTGTAGTTCCCAAACAACCAGAGTAGGATTTAATTCGGTGACTAAGGAAGTTGAGTATTGGCATTCCCCTATTGCAAGTTCTTAAGGAAATTCCTTACATAAACAAGACAATCAAAGAGCTTTGTTTTAAGACTCCTCGAAGAAGAAATAACCAACCTAAAACCATCCATGTTGATGGGAAACTTGTTAGTATTCTAAAAGAGAATATGACCCCTCCTAAATATTGAGACCCTAGAAGTTCTATTCTTACAATTTGCATAGGAGATGTCCAAATTCCTAACATTCTAGTAGACCTAGGGGCTGCTATCAATGTTATGACCACAGATACTCTATCCACCCTAGCATTGCCTAAGCCACAATCAACCTCCGTAGTCTTACAAATGGAAGATCATTCTGTAAACAATCCAAAGGGAATTATAGAGGATCTCACTGTTACTATTGAATCCTGGGACTATTCAGTAGACTTCATGATCATAAAAATGAAGAATAGGAAGATTGGATACCCTATAATCCTAGGACGTCCTTGGTTATCCACAACTGGTACCCTCATCGATTACAGGATATGGGTATGGTGATTACAAATGGACAGGATTCAAAAAAATTATCAATATACCCTGCTGCAAAACTTTTGCTACAAACAACAAAATATGGTGTAAGGACAATTCAGATGATTCAGATGATGTCATCTCTTCTCTAGCCATGGTCATAATTCAAGAATACTCTTATCAAATTCAATATGGTGACCATGAGCCTTGTGTTGGACATAGTATAAGTCTTGCCCCTCATTGTTGTGCTAGATTCATTTTGAGTCTTGTGCTTGTGTCCTGCGTTAGATCTAATTCAAGTCCTATGTTGTAACTAACGGAAACAAGAGATGATTTTATGTATGAAAACAACCAACCCATCATCTTCCCCTTTACATGAAATATAGACCTGACCGAGTCCATCTTTCAAAACATCACTATTGTTCCACAAATTACTCCCCCACAGGTGTCCATTGAATGCATTATTAAAAGAGTGCCTTGTTGTAGATTCCTTGCATCCAGGTACCAAACAGTTATCTATTTTCCCAGGGAAGACACTGACATTTAATAGTTGATTGACTAGTTCAGGAGGATAATACCCTATTTGAACTCTTATTCTCTCATCCCCAAGATCTTTTGCTTGGGAATATAGTGACATGAAAGGTATTCATCCTAGTATTTGTACACATCGCATCTATACCACTGATTCTAGACCAGTTAGGCAACCTCAAAAAAGGATAAACCCTACTCTAAGAGACATTGTGAAAACTGATATTGAACAATTTCTAAAGGTAGGATTCATTTATCCAATATCAGTCAGTCAGTGGGTTTCTCCATTAGTCATAGTTACCAAAAAAGAATGGGAAATGGAGAGTTTGTGTGGATTATAGGAAATTAAATAAGGTAATCCATAGGGATTAGTTTCCATTACCTTTTATTAACCAGGTATTAGATAGTATATCTAGAAAAAGGATACTTTTCATTTCTTCATGGGTTTGGTGGGTATAATCAAATAATAGTGGCACCTAAGGACCAAGACAAAACAAATTTCACCTACCCGTGGGGAACGTTTGTCTTATAGGGTATTACCTTTTGGTTTATGTAATGCTCTTGGTAATTTTCAAAGGGCCATGTGGGCAATCTTTCCTGATCTCACCCATGACTATGTATATATTTACATGGATGATTTCATGGTTTATGGAGAAACATTCCGAGAGGCAGTTGACAATCTGAACAAAGTCCTTTCTCAGTGTGAAAAGACATCTATTATCCTTGAGCCATGAATTTTTTTTGTTTATGATGAAATAAGGGATTGTCTTATGACATCACATTTCCGCTGAAGGGATCAAGGTAGACCCAGACAAGGTCAGTATCATTATAACACTCCCATCTCCCACAAACCAAACAGAGGTAAGAAGCTTTCCTTGGCCATGTTGGTTATGATATCGAAGGTTTATCGTCAGATTTTCAGTAAGATAGCTTCTGCATTATTTTCTTTTCTAACTAAAGATTCTGAATTTGAATGGATAGAAGCATGCCAACAAGCTTTTGATGCTATCAAAGGTAAGTTAATAAGCACACCAGTACTAAGAGGTCTAAATTGGAATCTTCCCTTCCATATACAGATAGATGCCTCTAATGAAGTAGTAGGTATTGTCCTTAGATAACAAGAGGGGGGATATTTTATGCATGGTATTTATTACATCAGTAAAAATATTTCCCCTGCTGAAATAAATTACACCACAACAGAGAAGGAATTTATTGCAGTTATATATGAAATCAACAAGTTTCGTCATTATATTATAGGATATGAAGTGGTTTTTCACAATGACCACTCTGCTATCAAATATCTAATGAACAAACCTTTAGTGCATGACAAGATTATAAGGTGGTTGTCATTGGTGCAAGAATTTAACATTAAAATCATTAACAAACCAGGTAAATCCAACATTGTAGCTGATTTTCTTTCAAGACTTACTACTTCACATTGAAGAAGAGCATGTTGATGATGACTTCCCATATGAACATTTGTTTGCAATTTCCATTATTTCTCCTTGGTATGTAGATATGGATAATTACTTGGCTATAAGGAAAGTTCCAACCTTTCTCACACAAAAGAAAAGAAAAGAATTAGTTAAATAGAGTGTGACGTATACACGGCTAAAAGCAATTCTTTTTAAATTTGGACCTAACCATGTTTTACGTAGGTGTGTAGCTGAGAATGAAGTATTTGACATACTTAAAGCATGCTATGATGAACCATCAAGAGGGAATTATTCAATTCAAAGGACCATTCACAAAGTGTTAGGATCTGGTTACTATTGGCCTTCCTTGTTTAAGGATGTCAAAAAGTATATATGGAGATGTGATCAATGCCAAAGGATGGGGAAAAAACCATGGAAACTACTCTGGATCGAAAAATATAATATAATTACGACGCTCGTCATGAACCTCTAATGTCCCATGGCTTCATTTTGATCTTTGTCACTATTCTCTCCCACTATACACTCATCATTCTTTAGTCTACTAATAATACTACATTCTACAGAATTTTTTCCTTCATATGACATTTCCCTTGTATTTCAAATTCTTAGTTATGCAGAATTTCAATTTTGATTCATACCGCGCAGAATTTTGAATTTAATTTTTTCTGCAGGATCTTTCATCTAGTGCAACCTATTTCCCATGAATTTTCTATCACTCTTGTGCTTCATTATCTTCACTCCACAATACCACACGACCTTGTGTCTTGTTGTTCAACATATGTGCCCATGATTTAATTCCTTTATTGTGCAGACTTTAAAAATTCCATGATACATTGTATTTTCGTTTTCCGTGGAGCACTGATTTTTTTAATTCTACATATCTCTCATATGAAGCCACCTAAATGCAGGACTTGAATGAAATTGTCAAAATAACATGGGTACTATTTTGCACAATAGTTTGTTGAATTTTAGGTGACATCTACCTACTAGATGTGTCAATTAGTAGCCTACCATATCCATTGGGTATGAAGTAAACATATAATCTTGAAAATTGGTCCTAAAACTAAGTTGTTTATTTCTCTGTAGATTTCTTAATTTCCTTTCCACTTTGTTACGTGGATTTTCAAACTATGGCATGATATTTAAACTTTAATCCATGACCTCTCTAACCCATGGATTGAAAATGGAACCAACAACACTTGTGCCATAAAGCACTCATTCATGAGATCACCACAAATATTGAGGAAAAAAATCCCAATTTGTGATCACAATGAACAACATGAGGGAACCTCAAACAAGAACAAGGAAAAGGGAAACAAAACAAAAATTATTTACAGGATGTAATAGATAGACCTAATAAGAAGGTTTAAAATTGATACCATTGACTGGGATTTGAAGTTCCTACTCATCAAGCATTAACAACTCAAATGAGTTCTCCTACTTAAATGATGTGATGATAAATGGTCCACTCCAAAGTGCATCAAACTCAAAGTTTCACTAGTTTAGATTCATCAGCATCTGATTTCAGAACCATATCCCATACTTTGATCATTTGTATCTTGTATTTCTTATCAAACAACTATTTGGTTGATCTGTGATGTCCCTATAGCTTGATCATGGAAGATTGCCTCAATTAGTTAAGTCCCACCAACTCCAATATTCATATTTTTCTTTCATCTTCACCTTCCAATTCCAACTGATGTGTCAAATCCAATGAAAGCAACTTAAGAGATTATGGATGCCTGACCTCTCTACCATTTACAAGGATAAAGAGAGAAGTGCCTAGTTCTCTTTTAGATGTGATTATGTTAACCAAAAGAGCATTTTTTATCTTGTTATGCCACTAACTTTGTTTCATCTCCATTTTCCTCTTCATTATTTTAATAAGATTGTTGTTAGTAGACTTAGCTAGGCCATTACCTTGAGGGTAATAATAGGAAGAAGTCTTTAGGTATATTCCATACTTCAAGGCATAGTTAGAGATTTTGTAACCCAAGAAGGATTTAACATTATAGGAAATGATAGTTTTGGGAACCCAAAAACTTGTTACAATATCATCCAAGAAATTTAGGATGGTTGATTCATTCACTTCCTTGAGTTCTATAGCCTCTGCCCATCTTATGAAGTAATCGATCGCTATCAAAACCCATTTGTGGCCCATTCTTGATATTGGATTGATCATACCAATTGATTCAATGACATTTAATCTTAATATGAGAACTAAGATAAAATGAATATAAAAATAATAAACAAGTATAAACAATAATGAAATAGGAGTGACGTAGCTTGAAGGAAGAAGTCTTAAGATATATTCCATACTTCAAGGCCTGGTTAGATATTTTGTAACCCAAGAAGGATTTAACATTATAGGAAATGATAGTTTGGGGAACCCCAAAACTTGTTACAATATATTCCAAGAAATCTAGGATGGTTGATTCATTCACTTCCTTGATGTCCATTGTTTCTGCGCATCTTATGAAGTAATTGGTCGCTATCAAAACCCATTTGTGGCCCATTCTTGATATTGGATTGATCATACTAATTTATTCAATGAAATTTAATCTTAATCAGAGAACTGAGATAAAATGAATATAGAAATAACAAGCAATTATAAACAATATTGAAATAGGAGTGACATAGCTTGAAGGAAGAAGTCTTCAGGTATATTCCATACTTTAAGGCCTAGATAGAGATTTTGTAACCCAAGAAGAATTTAAAATTATAGGAAATGATAGTTTGGGGAACCCAAAAACTTGTTACAATATCTTCCAAGAAATCCACGATGGTTGATTCATTCACTTCCTTGAGTTCCATAGCCTCTGCCCATCTTATGAAGTAATCTGTCACTATCAAAACCCATTTGTTACCCATTTTTGATATTGGATTGATCATACCAATGGATTCAATGACATTTAATCTTAATCAGAGAACAAAGATAAAATGAGTATGAAAATAACAAACAAGTATAAACAATAATGAAATAGGAGTGACATAGCTTGAAGGAAGAAGTCTTTAGGTATATTCCATACTTCGAGGCCTAGTTAGAGATTTTGAAACCCAAGAAGGATTTAAAATTATAGGAAATGATAGTTTGGGGAACCCCAAAACTTGTTACAATAACTTCCAAGAAATCTAGGATGGTTGATTCATTCACTTCCTTAAGTTCTATAGCCTCTGCCCATCTTATAAATTAATCGATCACTATCAAAACCCATTTGTGGCCCATTCTTGATATTGGATTGGTCATACCAATTGATTCAATGACATTTAATCTTAATCTGAGAACTGAGATAAAATGAATGTAAAAATAAAAAACAAATATAAACAATAATGAAATAGGAGTGACGTAGCTTGAAGGAAGAATTCATAAGGTATATTCCATACTTCAAGGTCTGGTTAGAGATTTTATAACCTAAAAAGGATTTAACATTATAGGAAATGATAGTTTGGGGAACCCAAAAACTTGTTACAATATCTTCCAAGAAATCAAGGGTGGTTGATTCATTCACTTCCTTGAGTTTTATAGCCTCTTCCCATCTTATGAAGTAATCGGTCGCTATCAAAACCCATTTGTGGCCCATTCTTGATATTTGATTGATCATACCAATTGATTCAATGAAATTTAATATTAATCAGAGAACTAGGATAAAATGAATATAAAAATAACAAGCAATTATAAACAATAATGAAATAGGAGTGACGTAGCTTGCATTCAAATATTTGGGTTGATTCTAGGCTAGAAGCTGGGCGAGAGAGCAAGTGAGTGAGTGAGAGAGAAAGCAAATGAGCGAGAAAGAGAGCAAGAAAATGAGAAAGCAAGTGAGCGAGTGAGTGAGCAAGTGAGCGAGCAAATGAGCAATCGAGTGAGAAAGCAAGGCTATACCGTTGTAATATGAGCCATAATAGGAGTGTGGATGAGTTGTAGAGATTTCAGGGATATTGTTTAGTCTTATTCTAAGTTTAGTCATGTAGTTGAGCCTCATGGTTTTGGATCAGTTTGACACGACTTAATAATTAATAATACTCTCTGAAATTTCATACATTACATAGGGCTATTAAATAGCCAAGAAGGTAGGTAACAAAACATCCTATAAAATAGGATGTGTTACAAACAATAAACCCGTAAATAGTGATATGGGTATAACCAAATATCCATGTACATAATATTGTTATTATATTTAACAATATCACTTAATTAACTAAATACGACTAACCACCCAATCATATAATGTAAACATTTATTATTAATTTCCTAACATTCCCCCCTTAATGTTTACATGGTAGAAAACAACTTTCACAATTCCTTTGCAGCCCGCCGCCCGTGCTTGCTCATGATCTTGGTACAACACTCGAACTGAAGGTAGAAGAAGGAACACATCAACTTCTTATCAACCATGCACTGTTGGGAACACATTTGACCGACGAGGATGGGAACACGCTCAGGAATCATCTACTTATCAACCAGTCACTTTAGGGAACACATCTGACCTAATAGTGTGGGAACTATAGCAGGAACACATCTGAGTAGCCTTCAATGGTTTTCAAGAGGCTAACCACAAACCTAGGTACGAACTAGAACACATCTAACTGTTGTACCTCATCAAGACTCATGATGTTGCATTTCATTGTGCTATTTTCTCTTCACTATGTTTTTCCATAGGGGAAATAGGAATAGCCACATACACTACTGAAAAACTAGAAATGAAACATTGAGACCATGTTCCCCCCTCAATGTGAAATTTTCACTTATTGAAAATTACAAACTGTAAAAACTGAAGAACACAACTGAAAGCAAACTCACACCATAAAATGCCACCACAACTTTGTGCGGTCCCATCATTGGTGACTGATGAGAGGTCGTTGTTTGACCACTAGCCTCTGATGCCTCCATCCTCCAATAAAAATTATCTAATAGATAAAATCTTCATCACTTTGATTTTATGTATAAGTAGTATTTCCTTCCTCTTCATTTTCTCCTTCGTCATCAACAGCCATGTCATTATCTTGCAGTTTCCCATCAAGTAACCAGATTGTCCGCAGTAATAACAGGTGAGCCACTTCTTTGAATCTTTATAAGATGATCCAAGTTTGAAAGAATATTTAGATCTTCTTTTATCTTGTTTCTTACCATACAAGGATTTTTCCTCTGGTTCCGCAAACATGATTCTCTTTTCTTCATCTAGCAAAGAAGAAATAAGTTCTTCTAAACTTGGATTTATTTTACTCAATGTAAAGACCATGTTAGAATAGCATGGATGCATGTTATTGAGTAATACTACTTTAGCATCATCATTAGACACATCTACACTTATTCCCTCTAGTTGATTGCAAATAAAATGAAACTTACTAATATGTTCCACCATGTTGTCGCCTTCTTCCATCTTGAGGCCGAACAATCTCTGCTTTAAAGATATTGTTGCGCTTTGAGCTTGTGATCCAAAAAAATTGTTCAATGTCTCCCAAATTGTGTGAGAGGACTTTTTAAATTCTATATGATGCCAATAATAATTTGATAGACCCAATCTAATAATCATTGTAGCCTTTTGATCTCTGCTTTTCCATTTTGTTGCTTCATATGCATTTGTCAGTTTCTTCTCTTTTCCATCAACAATATCCCACAAGTATTTGTTAATTAGGAACAACTGAGTTCGTACTTGCTAGGTATGAAAATCTTTACCTTCAAATTTTTCAATGTGACTCAACTTATCCATTATGACTCTTCACAAAAATATTTAAAATAGGTGTCGGCTGAAATCAAAAATACACCTTTTTACAAACAAATAGATAGTAATGACTATAAATTTGATTTGTAATGGACAACTACAAATCTATTGATTCTAATATACATGAACAACTAGGACATAATAACTCCTTTTGACTATATAAGATGGAAATACGAAATAAATGATTAAAAAGTAATTAAAGATTACTTTTAATAAAATTGTTATAATTGTAAACCTAAGACACCATAAATAACAAATATCTATAACAATTAACCCATGGAAATTTTTAAAAACATTTTAAAAACCGTTTGACTAAACCTCAACCGATTTCATCTAAAAACAATTTAATATTGACTAACAAAACCACCTACTTGACCTAATCAAATTCCACGTGGATGATGGAAACTGCAACTGTTAGATGAATATCTGCCTTCCTGCTACGCAGATCTTGTTATGGATGTGTATCGAGAGAACAATATTTTCTGCAAACAGGACACTGGACCTGTCAAGAATCATTTTCAGTCCTCAAGAAAATGTATTGGCAGTTATGAATTCTCATTCAGAGAAGAACGATGGATCACGTCGAGCTTGCATTGGAAAGATGCACTTTGGGAAGAATGAAGGTGCAGAAACATGGAGAGTGTATATGTGGACTATGGATGGAAGTGTATTGCATGCACAGATACATGCAATCATATATGCAGGGCAGATTGTTATCAAATCATCCGACAAAACAATGTAGAAGAGAACATACGCACTTGCAGTTGTTTGAACAAGGATGGTGGCGTGAACTGTATAGAGGTAGATGCAGGCTAATGTATACAAATTAGTTCCACCAAGAATAAATGTAGACCACTTTTAGGGGATCCGTGTTCGCTAAGAATGTAAAAAGATGCCAGGTAATACGAGATCAAGTGTGAGCCAAGATAAATCAAGATGTGAGGTCGATTCTGGCGAAGGAGATGTTAATCCGTAGGTCTAATCATTACTCAAGTTTGAACAATGTTATACTTATCTACAACAAGATGATACGAGGATGTAAACTCCCAGGTGGCTGTATATTAGACTGATATTAGCCGCATGAGTGGACTATGAATCTTTGAATGAAAGGAGTCTAAGTTGTCTCCAGAAATAAATGACTCGAATTAGGTCTAGGCTCGAACTAATAGAATGCTTGCCACAGATTGCTGAGGGAATAAAAATTTACAAGAGCAACACATAATTCGAATGGGATATTTACGCATATGCCACTATGTGTTGTGAATGTCTCTCAAGTAGTTGCTCACATTGATTTACACTCAATGCATCATACTTCTCCATACGTTCCCAAGCCTAGACCATTTGTCCACACCGCTCTTTGATAAGACTCTCATAGCTAAAGGCTAACCTCACTCTATGCCAAATCATGGTTTTGGATCAGTTTGACACAAATTAATAATTAATAAAACTCTTTGATATTTCATATATTACATAGGGCTATTAAATAGCTGAGAAGGTAGGTAACAAAACATCTTATAAAATAGGATGTATTACAAACAATAAACCCGTAAATAGTGATACGGGTATAACCAAATATCCACGTACATAATAATATTATTATATTTAACAATATTAATTAATTAACTAAATATGACTAACCACCCAATCATATAATGCAAACATTTATTATTAATTTCTTAACAAAACCCTCTAGGGAGTTGGATATGCATATGAGAAGGTTAATGTAGAGGAGAGAGGGGAGCTATTCGAGAAATGGAGTCATGGAAGATGATTCAAAATAATGTAATGAAGGCTTGAAATGAATAATAAGATATTATATTGGTGTTGCACATAATAGATCTTTTGGTTTGTATGTTTATTGTTGTCTCATATGAATTCTATTGAACCCTCTGTTCCAGGCCGAGAGGTGAAAGCATAACAGTCACCATGGGAGAGGTTATAGATCTCTTTGAATGCATGGGGAGTTGAAGGAGGATAAAAGAAGTGTCTCCAATTTTTTTTAGCTTTTGAAACATTGAAATTTGTCATGTAGCTTGAATTATGTGCTCTCGGGCCCTAAATAAGGCAAGACATATCTAAAATTCTAACCATCAAATTCTGGTGAAACTTTTGGATCATCTATGTTTTGTCATGGAGTAGAGGTTTGTGAAATATCAAGTTCCAATTCACAAGTGGGTAAAAGTTATAATATGTTTTGTATTGTAGACTGTATAAGCACATGAAAAGGGAAGATTGAGGTGCATGATTGAACAAACCAATGATTCAGGGTTTGAATTTGAAGAGTGTGTGTGTTGAGGACCTCCCAAAAGTTTTCTAACCATTTATCGGGTAATATCATCCCTAGAAGTACCACTATCATAATTGCAAGGGCTAATGAGACCTAATTTGCATGCTCCATTACAAAGGAAGTAGAAATTTATACAAAGGAACGTATAGTGAAGTTTTAGGCATATTTAAGGACCCCATAAAGGGTCTCTAAATAATCTGTTTGCTTGGTTAGTTGTCTCAGTCAAATTGGAGATCCAACTCAATTTTGTGCCTAGAAGCTACAAACAATAAGGGCTTAAATGAGATTGTAGGTAAACCAAAGGGATATGACTATGGAAATGAGTCTAATCATCTTGTTTTGAGTTAGGTGAGATGTCCTAAGAGGCCTAGTAGATATTCAAGGATTTGTATCAAGTTTTGGGCACATTGGTCCTAGTGAGCAAAAGGAAAAACAAGGTAAGTAGGAGTACTCCAAGGTAAAGTTGATTAAGAAGATCCAAGGAAGGTTGAGGGAACATATTAGGGAATGAAACTGATGATTTAGGAGCTGAGAACTTTGTCACAAGTTACACAATTACCTTCCTTCATGTTGCACCCATAAAATGGTCTATTGACTTATGATATTGTAAGGAAAAGGTTGATAGCTAACTTTGTGAATGTGAGTATGTCATTTTACAGGGAATATGTGTGCCTTGGAGATCCTCAGGTGCAGGGGAGGTATAAAATAATGTAAATATGCTTTGAGATTCTTGAAGAGATTAAGGGTATATGAAGAAGGTAAGTGTTCAAATAGAAGGATATAGTGGAATTGAATATAAGCCATGCACCAGTTTGGCACATGACTCACCCACTTCATGCCCTCTTTGTTATAGGTAGACACTTCAGAGTGCAGGCACTTGGGCAGGGGATCCAGAGGATGGCAGACGTACTCGAGAAGACTATCAGAGTAGGAAACATGCCTTCTATGCTTCAGTGACAGATCTAAAGACATTCTGAGAGGCATCATGCATACCTGAGTGGGATAGTGTTATGCATGAGGAATATAATTCCTTAATTAGTAATCACACTTGGGAATTGACTTCACTTCCTAAGGGAAGGAAGATGGTTCAATGTCGATGGATATATCACACAAAATTTTCAACAGATGGGATAGTTGATAAGTACAAGTCTCTGTTAATAAACAAGGGTTTTTCATAGGTAGCCGACATAGAATACTCACAGAAATTTTCACCCGTAGCCAAGATGACTTATATTAGACTCGCACTAGTTTTAGCCGTAACACATGGTTGGAGTGTGCACCAGATGGATGTGAAGAATTATTTTCTTCATGAAGACCTACATGAGGATATCTATATGGAGCAGCAACTAGGGTTTGTTCAGGATTCATCCTTAGTTTGTAGACTTAGGAAATCTATCCATGGCCTCAAACAGTCTCCTAGGGCTTGGTATGCCAAGATGGATTCCTTCCTTCTAGCTTATGGTTTTACTCGGTGTCATTCATATCCCAATGTATATCTATTATGAAGGAATGATTCATTACCGATACTGGTAATTTATGTTGCTAACCTTTTGATCACTAGGAGTACTTCATCGGCTATCTTGGCAGTGAAGACTGTTGGAAGAGTGTGTAAGTTGTGTTATCATTGATGTCAATTGGTCTAAGTTAACTAGGTATGTTGGCTAGGTGATCAAGTCATGATGGCATTGAAATGCTTGGAGCATGTGTATAACACATAAATTAACTCTTTATGAGGCTCAAAAAGTCAAGAAATAGGTTTTAGAGCAAAATACTACTTCTAGCCAAAACTACCCTTTGGGAACCCAACTGTTCTTGCATGAAAATGAGATGGGTTAGAAAATTTCAGAGTTATTATTTTCAATAAAATCATGGGATATTATGGAGGAAGGTGTCCTTGTGCTTCATGTAAAATTTCAGGTCCTCAGGAGGTCATCTGAGAAAGTTGTGTAAGTTTTTACAAAACTGGTCTATTGAAAAGTTCATTTTGAGCTTCCTGGCTTCTTAGCACTCATGAAAAAATATAGTCTCTTTCAGATAAATAATAGAAGTAATTTTTCAATAGGATTCCAAACATGAACTAGTGCAAAAATTTTCAAGTCATTTGGACTTGTCATTGAAAATATATGAGTATTTTTGTGAAGCAATTTTTCTCTCTCCTAGACCATGTCTTGAATCGATAGAAGCAAGAATGGGTGTTAACCTAAAAATATCTATGAGATTACTTCTAATGCTTCTAGGTGGTGATTGATTATGTTTTAAGTTTCACAAGGGGTTAATTCAAGTTGAAGGTCCTGTAGGTGCATGCCGAGCCTTGTCATAGGCCTCAAGTCAAGCCATTCTTCAGGTGTAAACAAAATTGGCAATCAACTTGGGCTAGTTTGTTCTACCAGAAGAATTTATGAATTTCATTTCTCCACTTGAACATCATGGCATGGTTATCTTCAAGTTTCAACGTGCTTGATAGCTGAATTGGTTGTATAATGAAGCAGTTGTTTATGTTGCTTGATTGTTAGGGTTTTAGAAGGAAAATTCAGTGCACAAGCATGTCAAACGAATGAAAGATGTTGTGTGTGTGATCTCGAGGTTTTTTATATTCTTCAAAGTGGATCGCAAGTCTCAAAAAGTGAAGAACCTAGTTGAAATGCTTTTCAAAACAAGTTCTCTTACACTATACCAGGTTGTACAATTTACTTTTTTGACATAGAAGTTCTTCTTGAGAATTCATGCAAGAAAATAGATGAAGAAAGGTTTCATAGTGGTTTACATTTACTCCAAAGTGTATTTGAGATCTCCTTCAAGTATCCATAATAGATCTCGTGATGATTGTTATAACCTTTGCTAAGTTTCAGAGCATTGTAATTGTTTCTCTCCATATCTGGGAACATTTCAAGGTCTTGCAAAAATAGGTTTTCAATGGAGGTTGGTAGAGAATAGTTTCTCAGTCATCATAGAAGTGGAATCATTCAATTTCATCAGTTTTCAAATAAGATATCAAATTTTTGCTTACCCTCTGGCCTCACTGTGGAAGTAACCATGATTTAGGGTTCTGACAAGGCATTTTTGTTCGAATAAAGAGATTTATCCAACCAAATCACTTGAAATTTTGATTATATCTCTGTGAAGGGTTTCAAAAACATTTGCAAGAAGAATTTTATAGTTTGGTTCAGTGTGGAGTGAGTCTTTCGTTGCAAAAGTTTGCAAAAACGTATATGACTGGTAAAATGATTGTTCATCTTCTTTTATGAATCTTTTTCGAATTCTAAGTCAAATGTTTGGTTGAAACAAGATGCAAAGGCAATAATAGAGCCTATGATGGCATTGGTTGAACATGCTCAAGCTCTAAAGACATGAAGTGAAACAACAATCCTCTGCAACAACCATATCTGGCTAAGATAAGTCAAGTTCTTGGTCTGTGAGCAAACATAGATGGTTCTCTCGAAGAGACAAGTGTCAAATATCTGAAGGCCTCCTGGTATTCTTGTGCAACCTTGAAGGTGCTCATGTTGCAAGAAAGATCCATGACAAAGATCAGGTGCATATAAGATTATGTTTGTGGACTGAGGCAGAAGCTTCTCAGACAAAAGGTAAGTCAAAGACAATATATGACAAGTAATGGTTTAATTTTTTTTTCCCATGGTTCTTTGAAGACCAAATGTTTGTTTTAAGAGAACATCTTGACCTTGTAAAATAAGAAGTTCAGTGGAAAGGATGTTGTTCATGAGATTTGATAGTGAATGAAGATGGAAACCTGATTCATTCATCTTGCTCAAATGTATGTGACCTGGAGAAGTTGAAAAGTTGGTTTGGTGAACTCAAAACTGCTCAATCTATTCTTGGCTCGAGGTGGAAGAGCAAGAGTCTTTTTTGTGTTGATGTGAATATTTTTCTCTTGAAGTCTCAAGGTATAAGGTGAAGAGTCATCTATTCTCTCAAGGTTTTGAAATGAATATGAGATGAGTTATAGTTAATTGTAGTTTTATGAAGGGAGGTCAAAAGGCTAATAGCCAGATAACAAGAAGATGAAAAGTCAATTGAATGGAATACAAAAGGGAGATGTTTTAGTCTTGCAAAAAGTAGATGAAAACCCCTTTTTTCTCTTCATATGAAGAAAAATTTTCTGCAAAGCAAAACCTCTTGGGCATATAGCCCAAAACCCGTGGAATTTTTTTTCTAGGTTTGTAGCTGGTTGCGTGGATTGTAGAAAATGAAGTCTCTATAGTATCAAATTTGATGAAGGAGAATAGTCTTACAGTTTTGTAGTTGAATACCATTGAGATCTTGTTTGTATCTTGTAAACTTTTGATCAGGATCAAGGTTTTGTACTTTGTTATGAATAGATCAATAAAAGAAAAGCTCTGAGTTTGTAATGTATGCATGCAATGAAATTGTGATCAAGCACTAGCATAAGTGATTCATAAGGTTATAGGTTCATTGTTTGAAATAGAAAATAAATTTTTTTATTACAGGACTGATTCACTGTAACATCCCCATTTTTAAAACACCAGAACAAGGGAAATTTTAAAACACACGAAATTCAAACACACGTTCAAGTTTTAATAATTGTTCTCTGCCCAAACAACACAGTTTGGATCACACAATTCCTTTTTAAAACGAATGTTCCCTGTTCGCATATTTACAATATGGAACACACATTCAATGCCATTCAATCTTATAACAGATTCTATATGTTGCTGTAAATGACTCGAGGAACTGCCGATCTTCCATTTTCATGGCTCGGAGTTTCAACGATCCTTCATTTCATGACTCGGCAACAACCGATCCTTCATGTTCATGACTCGGCAACAACCGATCCTTCATGTTTGTTTATATTATATTATATATACCTGTTCTCATAACCTTCCCCGGTTATCGAAGTGATCCATTTAAGAAGCCTATCTGAATATCTGTTACTGATATTCATCTGACATCCTGCATCTTAAATTAAGTGATAAGGACAACGCAACCAGCAATTGCGATACTTTGGCCAAAGATTTTCACATGCTTTGCATGATCATATTCCTGGATGTGATACACATCTACGGAATACGTCCTTCACTTCACTTCACCTGTTATCTAGAATGGTCTTTCCTGGCTCCTACCAGTCCTCATCGTTTAAGGTCAGTTTTAAACTTTCAATTCCAGCTAGTAATATGAACGGGTATAGGAAGGCACTCCTGGTAACTAAAGATACGCAGACATACGGTGTCGTTACCCCACGACTCCGTGTGTCTATTTATCTTTAGTATTCCGGAGTCACTCCGTATACCAGATCATACCCTATCCCCTGCTAAGATCTACACATTCAGCCTATATATTCTAGATGTTTTAATTCGGGAGGGCATTGCTATATGTCAGCTGCAACATTGTGTCGTCATGAAGACCCCGTCTTCATGAAGACACCTTGTTGTAGCTGGCGTATGCCAATGTCCTGCAGAATCCACCCATCGAGAATACACATCCTGCTCAAGTGACTTAGCCACGAATTAATAATTAAAATCAACTTTCAACATTCATGTTGATCCCTTGATCCTCGTTTCCGTTGCAGTTGTACAGAGCTAAGAGGGACTAAACCGTCCATTAGTTTGCTATGCATCTTCTCCTTCGTATCGAAGGGCTGCATTTCCCTACTTGGTTCATTTCTTAATCATTGGATTAAGCAGTCCGTGCCGACGGACGTGATAAGTTTAACCTATTAAACTTAGCCAAGATTTTCTCAACTGCAACTAAATTCAGAATATTAACTTATTAGACGTTTCTTACACGAGGCCTAATTCCCAAGAAATTTATTCATTTACTCTCCTTAACGTTATATAGTTAAGGTCCATTAGTTATGGATATATTTATCCTATATCCTTTATTCTGAATTTATCAAACGGGATCATTAATGGAGTTCGAAAGCGAAGTTCGATTACTCCGAAGTTGAATTGATATTCCTTAGCTCCTAAGCTAATCCTGAATACCTTCTAATTATGGAATCATATTCTTCTTAATCCTTTTTAATGTCAATTAAAAATTCATCTTTACCCAAGTATGAACTAATTGCATTTTTCAACTTAAAAGTTGCATTTAAGTAAGAATAGATATCAGTTTCAATTCAGCATCCATCCAAGGACAATGAAACAATTCCAAATCAAGAAATAACATCATATTCCCAATTTAAACAACAATATCAAACTGATATAATTATTGAAAATATCACACTTGTAATTGTATTCAATATTTCAAGTCATAATTTGTACATTTGCCAATCCAGCTGATTGGGCATAGTTTATACAAAACATCCATACAACTCATGGACAGAAGAATATATTTTCTTCTTTTCACAATTCCTCGAAGAGGAATAAAAGCAACAATTACATGTCATTATCAAATCAAAAAGCATCAGAAAACAGCCAAGTCTTCATTCTAATCAAATTCCATCTGCAAAATGAATTGCACGGGTCAGTTCAATGAACTGAGCATATTAAGCACTTATCCTTAAAATAAGATGCTTCAACTAACTGTCTCAATAAAAGAACCCTGCTTTTATGAAACGACAGTTAAACATCAATCACGAAATAGGCACAAAGGAAAGATCAGCATAACAACTGAACTATCAAAAACATCATCACAATCAGCCAAGGAACTGCTGTCCCGTTTCCGCATAATCATTACAAGTATCAATTCACAATATTTGTAAAGTTAGGAATACAAGTAGCTTACTGCATATATAACATACAGTTATCCTTTCCACGCCTTTCATTAATAACGAATGCAAAGGATGAAACTAACTGAAATATAAATTCATTACTTTCCTTTCAGTTCATGTATCATATTAAATTCAAAACATTCAAGTACAGACAAGAAAGCAAACAACAATGCATATAGTTGCTTCCATCTAAGCATTATAAAATTCATTATTCACGAATTGCAGATTTCCAACTGAATGAAAGAAGAAAAGGTCATTTCTCCAAGTCATTCATTCCTATCTCTACTTCTTTCCACATGACTGTCCTAACAGTGGAATCCAAACGAAAGACAATTCAAGATAACAGTTCAGAGTGAAACTTACAAAATCCATTCGGAATTCACTTTCCGGCAGCAAGGATAATTTCATTTATAATCAGCTTTAAATGAAAACAGGAAGAATTCATCATCCATATCCATACTTCATTTGAGTCAGACTCATGTAAAGATCCGAAACAGGTTAGTACAACATTATGTACATCCAAGATCAAACAATATAAGGCTGCATACCTTATATTTACCATAATAAAAGAAACCATATTTCTTTCACTGCATACTAAACAGACCAACAGTATTTCCATCATGCAGTCAATTAATCACATGATTTCCTAATCTTATGAGCATAACCCATTCAAAATAACATTTTATTCATTGTTGTTACCTACAGCAAATTCAATTATAAAGCACAGTAAGCCCCTAATGCTATCTCCAAAATTCAAAAGCAACATAGAACATTTCCTGTCCTTGACCCTTACTAAGAAAACAATCATCTTCTTTGAACTCTTCAAGAATTGTTTAGAAGAAAAGAAAACACCCAAAACGTGCTTACTGCCAACAAGCATTCTGCCCGAATTCCCCTTTGGTTGAGTCCATAATAATATGCAAGACTTCGGAATGCAATATTCAGTTATCAATACCTCTTTTTGAAGTAAACCCGTATAGGGAGCTAAATGCGTAAGTGAGATACAGTTAAGGAAAACCCAACAACAAGACAGAATTCCCATGCATCACTTCTTTCACACAGCAATTTAAAGTCAAATACGCATTCATAAAACAATCCGAACTAGAGGATTGAGCAATCATCATTTAAACACCACAATTCATCTTACCTTCTTCAGCAAGAAAACAGTATATTATACTATAAGTTCAGAAAGAGAAACTATTTCTTTTCTAACTTTCACGAGCACTTATATAAAATTCCAATGCCCATTCTTTTAAAATACAAATGCCAATTCCTTATAATCCAGAAACAGCAGAAGGAAGAGAAAAGTTCTATTTCTTTTAGCAAGAAAACTTCAGCACAGAATCGACATCAAGTCGCACACACAACTTTCACTATCATATCACCAAGTTCATGTGACAAAAGACAATCATACAGCAATAGGATGACCAACACTCCCTGCACAGTTTCCTATCATCTTTTTTTTTTTGCTAGAAAACCAGTTCGAAACCCCGTCTAATCATCAACAACCAACACAGCATGGAGGTATTCTATGCAAGAAGAGCAAGGCAGTTAAACACAGCACAGAGAAACAACTTTCTTATCATTTCAAAAGAAAAGGAACAGCAAGGGTCGACGAACCCAAATCATGGTACACAACCCAACCATATTCAACCTCCATTTTCATGCAAAGGCAGTCCCAGACACAACAGCAAGGAACGATTACACTCAATGGAAAACAGTTACGCTAAAAGGAATGATTACACGGCCTGTTCCACTTCATATAGCATGTACAGAGAATAAAATGTCTATTTTATTCCACAATATAGTCAACAATCACTACAATAATTCACATTCTAACTCGATTCGTGCAAAAACGCATCAAGGCCGAGCAACCAGAAGCCATTTTTCTTATCATTTCCCAAAGAAAGAAAGCAAGAACCAACAAAATCCAAATCGAATCGATTCAACAGCAATCATACAATCCAAACCCAAGAGCAGGGTTGTTTTAATGAAACACTTAATCAAAGCAAGGATTTTTAAAGAGAAGGGCTTAACATGCCTGAAATCTTTTTCCAGAGCTCGAAGAAAACCTTGTTTGCCGCGTTTTTCCTTCCGCAACGACAACACAAACTTCCCAGCACCCCTTTCTTCTTCAGGCTTAACAACAGCCTCCAAATCCCCAAGAAAATGTCAAATGCCAAGAGCTGGTTCGACTGAACCAGACCAAAAAACCAAATGCAGAGCAACTTCGGCCAAAACCAAATCGAACAATGAAAAATCAAATTCCCTCATGCTGTTTCCAAGGCGAGCTGGTCGCGAGGACCAAAAATAATCAATGCAATTAAAGGCTCTGCCTTTTTCCTTACTTCCCACGCCACCGCCACTTGGGTTGGCGAACTTGTAAATTTCAAAATTTCCCATGCAAACTGAATTTGGCTCTATTTCTAAATAGATGCCTCTAATTCCTACCTGCCCCGCCAAAACTGGCGCTGTCCACGTATGGACTGCCTAATAAATGCCAATGAATGCCCTTTCCATCCTTATCCTTTCCTTCCAAGGGTCTGCGTACCCCTTAGATTAGGATTAGTTTAGGTTGCATAAATCATTCAACCTAGGTCTTAGTTTAGCCTTAGGTTTTATTTTCCCCTTTTTTTTTTAATTTAAAAATCCACTAAGGATAGTAGTGTAGGATGCATGTTAGGACTTAGGATTAGTTTAGGTTTTTAATTCATACTAACCACTAACCACTAACCACTAACACTAACAACTTCCATCCAGCCTCCCTACTAACATTCACGTTAATGCAGAGCAGGACGTTCCGTCCTTTGGATCACGTGCCAAGGCCACCCGTGTCCAGGCATTTCTTGCCTCACGAGGTCCCAAATTCGACAGTACAGGGTTCAAGAATCGAACCCCTGTCGTTGGCATCCACGTGCTAGCTGTTCACACCTGCAATCAGGCGCTGCACGTTCATAACAATCTCAGTCCGGTTCAAGTGTGAATCGACACAGAAATCACAAGAGGACCTCAGCATACTTGAATCAATGGAATTGATTCAAGGTATGCTGTCAATCAGCAAAGAGAGTTTAGTAAGTATACGACAATTTGTCGTCACATCAGCAAACACACAAGTAAAATATTTGTTGTCCCATGTAATAAATCACAGTATGCAAGAATCCAAATTAGCAACACATTCTCTTAAGATCAAAACATATCTTAACATGTTTGCTTTCATTTAAGTAGCTATAACAGTATGTAAAACATTCACCAAGTTAACATTCAAAATCAGAGTGTTACATTCTTCCCTCCTTAAAGAATCATCGTCCCGATGATCATATTAACAAATCAAGGAGTTCCTAGGACAAAGTTCAGTTATTATCCTTTCATTCATAAGTTCATACCAAAACAGATTCACTCTTAAAAACAACGTTTTAAGACAACTGTACAATAGACTAATAATTGTCTAAATTTGGTAGAATTTTCTAGTTCTTTGAATTTCAAATTCAATTAAACATGTGTGGAAAAGTAGATCTCATTTCTTCAAGATTCTCCCAAGTTGCACTTTCTTCGTTGAACTGGTCCCACTGGACGTTACATTGGTTCACTTCGCGATTTCTCAAGTATAACTGGCGAGTTCCCAACACCCGAATGGGCTTAACCACGATTATTCCTGGGTCTTGGACCTGCAAGGAATTCCAATTTAGCACATGTGATAAATCTTACGTATTTCTTAAGCAAAGAAATATGAAAAACATCATGCATTTGAGACAGAGCAGGAGGTAATGCTAGACGATAAGCTACATGGTTGATATTTCAATAATTTCAAAAGGTCCACATAACGTGGTGACAACTTGGCAGCCTTGCCAAAAGTTATTGAGCTCTTTTTCGGTTTCACCCGAAGAAAGACCTTCTCTCTAAGTTTATAATGCCTATCAACCCGCTTCAAGTCTGCATAGCTCTTTTGCCTATTGGCAGCCTCCTTTAGATGTTCCCGAATCATTTTGATTTGCATAGCTCTGATACCAAGATGTAACATCCCCATTTTTAAAACACCAGAACAAGGGAAATTTTAAAACACACAAAATTCAAACACACGTTCAAGTTTTAATAATTGTTCTCTGCCCAAACAACACAGTTTGGATCACACAATTTCTTTTTAAAACGAATGTTCCCTGTTCGCATATTTACAATATGGAACACACATTCAATGCCATTCAATCTTATAACAGATTCTATATGCTGTTGTAAATGACTCGAGGAACTGCCGATCTTCCATTTTCATGGCTCGGAGTTTCAACGATCCTTCATTTCATGACTCGGCAACAACCGATCCTTCATGTTCATGACTCGGCAACAACCGATCCTTCATGTTCGTTTATGCATGGTATATTATATATACCTGTTCTCATAACCTTTCCCGGTTATCGAAGTGATCCATTTAAGAAGCCTATCTGAATATCTGTTACTGATATTCATCTGAGATCCTGCATCTTAAATTAAGTGATAAGGACAATGTAACCAGCAATTGCGATACTTTGGCCAAAGATTTTCACATGCTTTGCATGATCATATTCCTGGATGTGATACACATCTACAAAATACGTCCTTCACTTCACTTCACCTGTTATCTAGAATGGTCTTTCCTGGCTCCTACCAGTCCTCATCGTTTAAGGTCAGTTTTAAACTTTCAATTTTCCAGCTAGTAATATGAACGAATATAAGAAGGCACTCCTGGTAACTAAAGATACGCAGACATACGGTGTCATTACCCCACGACTCCGTGTGTCTATTTATCTTTAGTATTCCGGAGTCACTCCGTATACCAGATCATACCCTATCCCCTGCTAAGATCTACACATTCAGCCTATATATTCTAGATGTTTTAATTCGGGAGGGCATTGCTATATGTCAGCTGCAACATTGTGTCGTCACGAAGACCCCGTCTTCATGAAGACACCTTGCTGTAGCTGGCGTATGCCAATGTCCTGCAGAATCCACCCATCGAGAATACACATCCTGCTCAAGTGACTTAGCCACGAATTAATAATTAAAATCAACTTTCAGCATTCGTGTTGATCCCTTGATCCTCGTTTTCGTTGCAGTTGTACATAGCTAAGAGGGACTAAACCGTCCATTAGTTTGCTATGTATCTTCTCCTTCGTATCAAAGGGCTACATTTCCTTACTTGGTTTATTTCTTAATCATTGGATTAAGCAGTCCGTACCGATGGACGTGATAAGTTTAACCTATTAAACTTAGCCAAGATTTTCCAACTGCAACTAAGATTCAGAATTCTAACTTATTAGACGTCATTTAAACGAGGTCTAATTTCCAAGAAATGTATTCATTTGTTCTCCTTAACGTTATATAGTTAAGGTCCATTAGTTATGGATATATTTATCCTATATCCTTTATTCTGAATTTATCAAACGGGATCATTAATGGAGTTCGAAAGCGAAGTTCGATTACTCCGAAGTTGAATTGATATTCCTTAGCTCCTAAGCTAATCCTGAATACCTTCTGATTATGGAATCATATTCTTCTTAATCCTTTTTAATGTCAATTAAAAATTCATCTTTACCCAAGTATGAACTAATTGCATTTTTCAACTTAAAAGTTGCATTTAAGTAAGAATAGATATCAGTTTCAATTCAGCATCCATCCAAGGACAATGAAACAATTCCAAATCAAGAAATAACATCATATTTCCAATTTAAACAACAATATCAAACTGATATAATTATTGAAAATATCACACTTGTAATTGTATTCAATATTTCAAGTCATAATTTGTACATTTGCCAATCCAGCTGATTGGGCATAGTTTATACAAAACATCCATACAACTCATGGACAGAAGAATATATTTTCTTCTTTTCACAATTCCTCGAAGAGGAATAAAAGCAACAATTACAATGTCATTATCAAATCAAAAAGCATCAGAAAACAGCCAAGTCTTCATTCTAATCAAATTCCATCTGCAAAATGAATTGCACGGGTCAGTTCAATGAACTGAGCATATTAAGCACTTATCCTTAAAATAAGATGCTTCAACTAACTGTCTCAATAAAAGAACCCTGCTTTTATGAAACGACAGTTAAACATCAATCACGAAATAGGCACAAAGGAAAGATCAGCATAACAACTGAACTATCAAAAACATCATCACAATCAGCCAAGGAACTGCTGTCCCGTTTCCGCATAATCATTACAAGTATCAATTCACAATATTTGTAAAGTTAGGAATACAAGTAGCTTACTGCATATATAACATACAGTTATCCTTTCCACGCCTTTCATTAATAACGAATGCAAAGGATGAAACTAACTGAAATATAAATTCATTACTTTCCTTTCAGTTCATGTATCATATTAAATTCAAAACATTCAAGTACAGACAAGAAAGAAAACAGCAATGCATATAGTTGCTTCCATCTAAGCATTATAAAATTCATTATTCACGAATTGCAGATTTCCAACTGAATGAAAGAAGAAAAGGTCATTTCTCCAAGTCATTCATTCCTATCTCTACTTCTTTCCACATGACTGTCCTAACAGTGGAATCCAAACGAAATACAATTCAAGATAACAGTTCAGAGTGAAACTTACAAAATCCATTCGGAATTCACTTTCCGGCAGCAAGGATAATTTCATTTATAATCAGCTTTAAATGAAAATAGGAAGAATTCATCATCCATATCCATACTTCATTTGCGTCAGACTCATGTAAAGATCTGAAATAGGTTAGTACAACATTATGTACATCCAAGATCAAACAATATAAGGCTGCATACCTTATATTTACCATAATAAAAGAAACCATATTTCTTTCACTGCATACTAAACAGACCAACAGTATTTCCATCCTGCAGTCAATTAATCACATGATTTCCTAATCTTATGAGCATAACCCATTCAAAATAATATTTTATTCATTGTTGTTACCTACAGCAAATTCAATTATAAAGCACAGTAAGCCCCTAATGCTATCTCCAGAATTCAAAAGCAACAGAGAACATTTCCTGTCCTTGACCCTTACTAAGAAAACAATCATCTTCTTTGAACTCTTCAAGAATTGTTCAGAAGAAAAGAAAACACCCAAAACGTGCTTACTGCCAACAAGCATTCTGCCCGAATTCCCCTTTGGTTGAGTCCATAATAATATGCAAGACTTCGGAATGCAATATTCAGTTATCAATACCTCTTTTTGAAGTAAACCCGTATAGGGAGCTAAATGCGTAAGTCAGATACAGTTAAGGAAAACCCAACAACAAGACAGAATTCCCATGCATCACTTCTTTCGCACAGCAATTTAAAGTCAAATACGCATTCATAAAACAGTCCGAACTAGAGGATTGAGCGATCATCATTTAAACACCACAATTCATCTTACCTTCTTCAGCAAGAAAACAGTATATTATACTATAAGTTCAGAAAGAGAAACTATTTCTTTTCTAACTTTCACGAACACTTATATAAAATTCCAATGCCCATTCTTTTAAAATACAAATGCCAATTCCTTATAATCCGGAAACAGCAGAAGGAAGAGAAAAGTTCTATTTCTTTCAGCAAGAAAACTTCAGCACAGAATCGACATCAAGTCGCACACACAACTTTCACTATCATATCACCAAGTTCATGTGACAAAAGACAATCATACAGCAATAGGATGACCAACACTCCCTGCACAGTTTCCTATCATCTTTTTTTTTTGCTAGAAAACCAGTTCGAAACCCCGTCTAATCATCAACAACCAACACAGCATGGAGGTATTCTATGCAAGAAGAGCAAGGCAGTTAAACACAGCACAGAGAAACGACTTTCTTATCATTTCAAAAGAAAAGGAACATCAAGGGTCGACGAACCCAAATCATGGTACACAACCCAACCATATTCAACCTCCATTTTCATGCAAAGGCAGTCCCAGACACAACAGCAAGGAACGATTACACTCAATGGAAAACAGTTACGCTAAAAGGAACGATTACACAGCCTGTTCCACTTCATATAGCATGTACAGAGAAGAAAATGTCTATTTTATTCCACAATACAGTCAACAATCACTACAATAATTCACATTCTAACTCGATTCGTGCAAAAACGCATCAAGGCCGAGCAACCAGAAGCCATTTTTCTTATCATTTCCCAAAGAAAGAAAGCAAGAACCAACAAAATCCAAATCAAATCGATTCAACAGCAATCATACAATCCAAACCCAAGAGCAGGGTTGTTTTAATGAAACACTTAATCAAAGCAAGGATTTTTAAAGAGAAGGGCTTAACATGCCTGTAATCTTTCTTCCAGAACTCGAAGAAAACTTCGTTTTCCGCATTTTTCCTTCCACAGCGACAGCACAAACTCTCTAACACTTCCTTCCCTCTTCAAGCTTAACAACAACCTCCAAATCCCCAAGAAAATGTCAAATGCCAAGAGCTGGTTCGACTGAACCAGACCAAAAAACCAAATGCAGAGCAACTTCGGCCAAAACCAAATCGAACAATGAAAAATCAAATTCCCTCATGCTGTTTCCAAGGCGAGCTGGTCGCGAGGACCGAAAACAATCAATGCATTAAAGGCTCTGCCTTTTACCTTACTTCCCACGCCACTACCACTTGGGTTGGCAAACTTTAAATTTCAAAATTTCCATGCAAACTGAATTTGGCTCTATTTCTAAATAGATGCCTCTAATTCCTACCTGCCCCGCCAAAACTGGCGCTGTCCACGTAGGGACAGTTTAATAAATGCCAATGAATGCCCTTTCCATCCTTATCCTTTCCTTCCAAGGGTCTGCGCCCCTTAGATTAGGATTAGTTTAGGTTGCATAAATCATTCAACCTAGGTCTTAGTTTAGCCTTAGGTTTTATTTTCCCCTTTTTTTTTAATTTAAAAATCCACTAAGGATAGTAGTGTAGGATGCATGTTAGGACTTAGGATTAGTTTAGGTTTTTAATTCATACTAACCACTAACCACTAACACTAACAACTTCCATCCAGCCTCCCTACTAACATTCACGTTAATGCAGAGCAGGACGTTCCGTCCTTTGGATCACGTGCCAAGGCCACCTGTGTCCAGGCATTTCTTGCCTCACGAGGTCCCAAATTCGACAGTACAGGGTTCAAGAATCGAACCCCTGTCGTTGGCATCCACGTGCTAGCTGTTCACACCTGCAATCAGGCGCTGCACGTTCATAACAATCTCAGTCCGGTTCAAGTGTGAATCGACACAGAAATCACAAGAGGACCTCAGCATACTTGAATCAATGGAATTGATTCAAGGTATGCTGTCAATCAGCAAAGAGAGTTTAGCAAGTATACGACAATTTGTCGTCACATCAGCAAACACACAAGTACAATATTTGTTGTCCCATGTAATAAATCACAGTATGCAAGAATCCAAATTAGCAACACATTCTCTTAAGATCAAAACATATCTTAACATGTTTGCTTTCATTTCAGCAGCTATAACAGTATGTAAAACATTCACCAAGTTAACATACAAAATCAGAGTGTTACATTCACCCCCCTCTCAGTCCTTGTCAATTCTAACAAAGACAACTCTTCAGGATATATTCCCCATGACTAACTTGGGTCTACTGCACTACTTCATTGGCATTGAGATCACATAGTCCGCTTAAGGGATTTCACTTGCACAACCCAAGTACTCTCTCAATCTTCTAGCTCGGTTTCACATGGCTGACTGTAAGCCATCTCTGACTCCTTTGTTATCTGGAGTCAAGCTTGAGGATGATTATTCCACACCCTCGATTGATGTTACTTTGTATCAACAACTTGTTGGAATTCTTATTTACTTGACTTACAACAAACCTAATATCTCCTTGTTATTGGTATTGTTTCAATGTACATGCAATAACCTTATGAGTTGTATTGGAAAGCAACTAAGATGATTTTGCACTACAATTAGGGTTCACACAGATATGGGATTCACTACAAGGTTGGTTCATACATTGACTTGGTCGGTTACTCAAACTCAGATTAGGCTGGTGACATTTAGTGTCATAAGTCCACTTCAGGTTACAGTTTTTCATTGGTTTCTGGTCCTATCAGTTGGTCAAGCAAGAAGCATAATGTTATCGGTCTATCATCCACATAGGAAGAAGATAAGGGAGCTGTAAACGTAACTACTAAGGCTATTTGGCTTGAGGGGATACTTTCTAAGCTTGGAATCTAGATCAAGTAGCCTTTAGTCATCTTTTGTGACAACTAGAGCACCATCTAGATATGCAAAAATCTGGTCATTCATCAGGGGATCAAACACATTGAGATTCACATGGTACGGTCTACATCAGTAGCTTCATCATCTTCAAGGGGGCTTTCTAACCTCTTCACTTCTTCGTGTCTCTCTTTTGGGGGGAGGGGGGTGGGGTTTCCCACTAGGTTTTTTCCTTTTACTCTATCTTATGAAAGATTGCATTGTACATGGGTATCTCATCAGGCCTTGTTGGTGCGACCCACTTTCATTTTTCATTGCCCACCTAGGCTGTGCTTATGGGGGGTGTTAGTGTAGGATTTATTTTCCTCGCTTTATTTGTATTATCTTACTCAGGATATTCCACCTCACTTGGAGTTTCTCTACACTTATGGAATATGTTTTGCTTAGGTGTACACTTGACTACACTATTTTAGGTGATGGTTACTACTTGACTACACCATTCTAAGTGTTGGTTACCTTCATTCTAGGTAGAGATTGACATGATTCTATGAGGAGGTTACACATTCACCTCCTATATGTATATCTCTTATATTATTATATTTGATCGTACTGAGTTGGAGCTATTTATGTGTTATTGCAATTATCTCTCATGTATTTTCGTAATGTGCAGTCTCGTATACTTGCTTTGTTTTGTCTTGGAACAGTTCATGTCTCTCAGTGACGCTTCTCCGATAGTCTTTTTATATATTCTGAAGCAATTATAATTGTTGGGCATGAATGTAGAACACAAATCGGATGTAAGCAGCTGAGACGGAAAGAAAAGAATATTTAATAAAATTTATGCACAGCAATGCTATTTAGAGTAAATACTCTGTTTTTATTTACGTTTTGTTTTAACTCTATTTTGTTGTTTGCTGTTGAAGTCTACTAATTTCTATACACTATTGCAATAATTATTTAATTAGTTTCTTCCTTTCCTCCTGTTACCATTCTTGTCTGAAACGCGACTTATAACATATTTGGAAATAAAGTATGATCGTGCGGAGCATTTGTCTTCTCTGTCGTAGATTTCAGAGTTACGAGTTGACCACGGCTTTTTTATTCGTTTGGTTTGGTTTGATATGATTTATGATGAAAACCAAGGGCGAAGGACTCCAAACGAGTTCTGGAACCACAAATAACTTTTGAGGTGGAAATGGAAGAGACGATTAGGTATCTATCTTCTTCATATTTCCAGGGCCCAGAGAAGGCTTTAACGGGGGCGGGTATATCTATCTATCTATCTATCTATAGAGCGGCACACACGTTGGTCTGTACTTGTTGTGATCCGATAATGCTTTCAAACGTGACAACTGCTCATCTCTTTTTAATTTATCATTATCACGCCTAATCGGAATTCGCACTGTGCACACATTTCTTTAATCTTAAAAGTTCACATTTCTAGTGCTTACAAAAACATTAACAGGTGACGTGCGGGATTCGTCCAAATCTCAATCTCATATGCGTGATCTCATGGGAAGAAACGTCCGACTTCTTTTCTTTACCTACTTTTTACTCATTTCCACCGCAGATAAATCCGATATCATTACCTCGCCGACAAATTAAATTCGTACATTAGGGCTTAAGATTTGACGGTCGTATGAATTCGGTCGTAATATACACTGCAAAAATATTTCAGATCACCCTGGCAGATTTGAAATACGAATAGATTCGACTTTTATTTAAATATATCTTAGAAATTGTTAAAAATAAAATATAGCTTAATATTTGTGTTCTGCTGCTTCTGCACAATTTAAAGGGCGATACTAAAACCTGCCGTCATTGGGGAAATGTGTTTGATGAGCTTAATGAACGTCAAATTTAAACCTGTTTTCGTATAGTAATAATAATAATAATTTTCGCATTTTTTATTACAATTTCCAATTATTTATAAAAATATGAAACCATTTACTGCGATTTAATAAAATGATAAATAATAGTTAAAAGATTTTATGTTTTCACAATCACAAATTTACACTAATTTTTTTTAAAAAAAAAAACTGTATCCAAACATTTTGGTCGAAGCCCCTAAAACATCGACAGGAAAAAATCACAGTGATATTTTATAAATTGTTTAAAATACTTACTAATATGTGCTTCCAAATATCTAAACTATTACTATGTGCAAATTTTAAATTGATAATACCCTATATTTTAAGTGGGGGTTTATTGATTTTTTAATTTTTTTTAACTATTTAAATTGTACATGCTAGGGTGAAACAAAAGCTTTGGGTTTCCGTCACGAAGATTTTTTAAGTTCCACTTTAATTCCCATCAATTTGACGCCCGCCCTCCCGCCCTGTCAGGTTTCCAGGGTTTTGAACCTATTTAAAGTGCGTCAATAAATATGATTTGTTGTTCAAAAATATGTTCCCAACAGATTGTATACATGTCAATTCTTGCTTACCAATTACCAATAATGAAGTTATATTAATCTTCAGAACTTATTTATTGCTATAAAAAGGTATTTAAATTTTATACGTTCGCAATTGTAAAACAAAGACGGGCATTGGAGAAGTTTTGCTGCCCTCAAATTTCCCGACAGGTAAGGTCCAACCGTTAAATCTCGTCCCTGGTCCGTTGTTTGTTCGCCGACATTATTATTTTATGAAGTCGTAGCCTAATTTGTGAAACTCAAACAATCCATCCACAGAACCCCCAAAACCAGAATTTGAAGCAAAAAGCAAACCATTTACCTGCCGTCAGGCTAGAAGCAGAGTTTATTCAATTATCCGTGTGAAAATGTCAAACAATCAGAGCCGCAAAACAATAGTATAAATCCAATGACAGATAAAATTTAAGCGGTAAAGCGAGTATAAAAGCCGCACGTGAAATCAAGTAACCCACGTACGCAGCCGTACAAATATAAAAAATCTATCTCAATCAGATGTAGGCGGGTGAGGATCTAAATGGTGCCACTGCCATGCTGATGAAGAGGAAGACGCGGACTGGGACTCTCCTGTTTGCCCGCTTGACGACTGAGGGCGAGGAAGAAGCATCTCGCCGCCGTCGCCTGCTGTAAACTGGCTCGAATGCGCGGGCAAAGGTGGGCGCTGATGTGTAGGCACATAATACGTCGAAGCCACTTGCTGAGTATGCACGTTGTGTCCGGAAGAGAAGGGCGGCTGCCACCTGGGCTGCTGCTGTGACGATATATATTGCTGAAGGAGAGTCATGGAACCTGTCTGTTGTGGAAGCCCTGGATTCCGCAACAGCTGAGCGTATCCATAGAACTCTGCGGGCATTTGGGAAGCCTGCGCGGCTTCATTCATTTCTGTGGAAACTGAACCAGCGGAAACAGGCCTATCCTGCCAAGAGGCGGCAGGTTGTGGCCTGGCGGCGGCGGCTGTGACGGCGGTGGCGGCGGGGGTGGAGGCGATGACTGGGTTGAGCTGGGCATCTTCCGGAAAGTTCAACTTGGCACGAGTGCCTCTAAAGCGCAAGGCGGCCTCGTCGTAAGCTCGGGCAGCTTCCTCGGCAGTATCGAAGGTTCCGAGCCAGACTCGCGCCGCTTTGTGTGGGTCTCTGATCTCCGCAGCCCACTTGCCCCATGGCCTCTGTCTCACGCCTCTGTACCGCCGCCTTCTCTCTGTAGTTGTCGATGACTCGCTGCCCGTACTCTCCTGCTGCCGCCCAGAAGCTTCCCCTGCAATATTAAATTATACACTTATTCAGACTTCATATATAAAATACAAAAACAAGTGTGTTTAACACTTCGCCCCTTAAGAAGAGAGGGCGATGAGGAAAAACAGGTTGTTATATCTTAATCAACTTCACTGAAGAAAATTATTTTGAAAGGCAAGTTGTTAGAAGAAATGAAAAATAGAAACTAAAGGTGGTCGGAAATTTTCAGAAACACATTTCAAGTGAGTTTGCCTATGATGGAGAATTAATCATGACATGTGGAGTCACGTATTGTTTCACAAGCACGAATAACCTTGCAACCAAAAAAACTGTACAATTTTAATCGTTTAATTGTATCATTTCATTCAGCTGTGTGAGATTAAAATTTAAACAGGACAATATTAAACTCTCTATTCATTCAGCTGTGTGAGATTAAACAGGAAAATATGACTTATAATGTGAACAGTTGGGAATTATGTATTGCATTACAACAGGAAATATCTATTTACAGGAATGGAAGAAAATTATTTAAACGTGAATTTTTAAAAAGGATAAAAGAGCACCAACCTGCAAATGGTGAAGGCGGTGTTATTAACATGGTGGTTGCAGGAGCAGGAGCAGGAACAGGAACAGGAGCAGGCGCATGCATCTGGCCGATATATTGGTGTTGCATCGTTGGATATGAGAATTGCGGGGGCCAGGTAGAATGAGGATGAGGATTGACGTCCATGGATGCAGCAGAGCGTAGCCTGGTGGAGGGCGGTACTGTCTCCTCCTCTGCCTTCACCTCAGTACGGTGTCGCTTAACTCCCGCTGTTCCAGCTACTACTTCACTAAGCGCCGACACCATCACAGACATTTCCGGGTCTTGACTGAGCGCGCTGTAATATTTCGCGAAATCTGCGGCACCCTTCCCCTGTTCCTTGTCTTCATACCCTTCTTCCTCTTTGCCTGCACTTGCTTTCTCTCTCTCTTCTCCCGTACCCGCCACTTTGAAGCACGAGTAAAATCCTTCCGCAAAGTTTCCGTTGTCCAAAACGCTCAGCATATATTAAATTCGGTGATTTACGAAATGAACAATGTCTACTTATCCTTTTTATTAGCATATGCATTTACACACCACATACGACCGCCGACAAACGATGGAGAGTCCGAGTGGACCGTCCTACTCTTAAGCTGAGGAGAGGAGAGGAGAGGAGAGGAGCCCCTGTCACCGACCTCAAACTGGTTGCAGTCTGAAACCTGTCACTTTGACCGACTATATTTATCACATTTATATGGGGTTTAAGCATTGCCGACGTTTCATCTTACATGGTCGGTTCAGCCTTTGAGGTAGCAGTATATGATAATCCGTGCGTTAAATACCTACGCCTTTCTCACTTCCACGCTGTTTCGGCTTCAGCCGTTGGGCAAACAATGAAACGTACCACTTTACAAGTTGGAAAGAGATTTTTACCGCTTCGCCTTCACATCTTATGCCGGTTGCCTTTGTCGGGGCACCGTCATCCGTGCAACTCGCCTCGATCTTTCACGTCTCTCACAAAGAAAAGGTCTTTATATAAAAAAGGAGTTTGGGATTTGTAGATGAGCATATAGCATATACACGTGGTATCCACCACATCGGACACGTTGACCAATCTGAAAGGTTGCGGAAACTTAGCGAGGAGGTCAAAGTAAGTTTAGTCTAATCATAGACGCATTCCTAACTCTAGAGCTTTCTAGGTTACCTCTTTTACCTGTTCCAAAATTAGTGGGATGCCAAATTCATTGAATTTGTCACGCATACGGCACAATGATACCACCAAACTGAAATTCATTTTATATAACTTTGATGAACAAGTTCCTCGCTCGCCCAGGGCCACTCCCTATCCAATATAGGGATCAAGTCAAAATGTCTTGCCTTTTATGGCGGTTATTCGTGAAACATTTGCTATGCAAAATTAAGAAAGATACGAAGATATAGTTATTCATTATTGGTCGATAGGAACGTTAAGACTCATTTCAGAAAATACCAATGTCAGCCCTCTCGTTGATAAAATGGCACATAAATTGTTCTGCCCGCAATAAATTCAAAATAAGACTTTATTGCCCTTGATTATTTCAACGTTGAACAAGGGGAATGCCTTTAAACTCGACGTCGATTGTCAATTACAAAATGCGATCCCAAATTTAGCAGTAGATCTAGTGGAGAATGTTGACATTTTTTTCACTATATTAAAATTTTCGCCATTTAACAGTTGCCTATTCCCTAAATAAATATTAAGCGCCCTCCTCAAAAGGTTCAACTTTTACCTCCAAAACCTGATGAATTCCTTTTTGTTTTTTTCTATAACTGCATTTTCTATTTTAAATATTAGCATCTGCAATATCGTCTATGGAATCTAATATTAATTATTATTTTTTAAAATAATTATATTATTACACATATTTTAAATATGTTTATTTTAAATCGTTTGGTTGGTGAAGTTGTTTGGTTCACATAGAGTCCATTAAAGATCATGTTCTCTAGGTCAATGTCTATACTTAATACTTCAGCATTCAATAAAAAAAATATTAACAAAATTTTTAATTTATTTATTTTAATTAAAGCTTACACAAAAATTATGGGCTTTCCATTTTATCAAATCCCAATCTCATCCTTTGTTATTTAATATTATGTAAGATTTATATCTTAATAAATAGTTGAGTAACATCTTTTATATCATCATACACATTGTTAGATTACAATCCATTTAATTAATTTCAAGGTACCTAATTTAAATTTGTCATATCCTATACTATAATAATTTCATTATTTTTGACAAACTTTTTTATTATTACAAACAAATATCTAAATTTAATTATATTATTACATTTAATTCATAAAAAAATTAGATTTCTAAATTTTATTAGAAGTTTAAGATATACAAATTCACCCAATTTCAAAAAAAAAAAACAACTCCCATATAATCATCAAAACTATCTTACAATAATCGAACAAACATCAAATTTAAAATACTCCAATTCGTTTTCCCCCATTATTAGATAGCAGATTACTCACTAGACGTTAAAATCAATATCATCTACGGTTGACCAATAAAGAATAAAAACTAAGTCAAAAGGCAAATGAGACAAAAAGGGCATACAATGTGGGCGAACAAAATGTTTATGTGGACATTTAAAGGTATACATCTAAATGTATTTGCTCCATGAGCCTCCATCCAAATTTCCCCCAAAAAAGACTTTGAAGCTAAAGTCAAAGGCAATATTATACGGATAATAGATCAACAATCATACGCCACTATGTTTATGTAGTGGGGGGTGTGAGTGAGTTTGAAGAACTTATATTAAGTAAATTGTTTAAATAAGGATGGTTCTTTGTTGTATAAAGTTTTTGTTATTATTATTTTATTTGTTAAAGATATTATTTTCATATTTCATTTAAAGAAGGTCTTTAAATGATAATTGTATATATATATATATATATATATATATATATATATATATAATATATATATATATATATAATATATATTATATATATTATATATATATATATATCAATATTTATTTGTGATATACATAGTTTTCAAGTAAATTTTAAAAAAATAAAGTGAATATTTTTTAACACTACCAAATGTAATAGAAACCGTGATCTCCTTACATAAAAAAGTCAATATATTTAGATGATCTCAATTCATATATATATCTAGGGGTCCTTTTCTCAAGGCCACAATTCAATTTTACACCTACTATCAAGTCTTAACTAAGCAAAGGATATGCTTCCCTAATCATTCTTGAGAAACAATATTTCTAGTTTCACTTTTGACATATTTAGAAAAATTCTCGTCTCTTTCACTCATTCATTAGACCTACTCTTCTTTATGGGGCTGAAACTTGGGGGTCTTATCTTTGAAAAGCCAATCAAAGCCCAAACTAAAAGATTTATTATCTCCATGTTATGCAAACACCTCCATGCTAAAATTTATCAATTCCTAAAGACACCATTATTATTGAATTTGGTTCTTCACTCATTATAGTGATGATATTTCAAGTGATGACTATGTTACACACGCTTAGACATATAGGTTTAACTCTTCAGTTGGATTATTTAGATACGTCATATCAAGCATCCATTTCAACTATGCAAGTAGCACAAAACAACTCTACTTTGGCTCTAGTGTGCCATGAATTCCAATTTGTTGGGTCGTTTACTTATGGGAAATTTTTCCCTGTATAATTTTTCAATTGATGCACCAAATCTATCTAAAAGGGAGATAAATAAATGTGTCACAGATGATATCTATAAAGCCTACCTACATGACAAATAGTCAACCTCAAGAACTTCCTTTCTCAAAGCTTCAACACTACTAGATTATTTATTTTCACACATTTTAACTTGGGTGTGTATGTACGCTAATATGGTCAGTATAATGATTCTCTCAAGCTAATTTAGGATATAAGTAGAGCACCATGGAAGAGAAAACACACCAACACAATATAGCCAAAAGGGAGTGAGTGCAGTGGTTGTATGTGGATTTAAGAGAGATTAATCCACACTTGATATCAAAGATATGGGGATGTGACCACGGGGATTCACATATTATGCAATACCTTAACCCATCCATTCATATTGGGGCTTCTAATATGAATAAAAATATTCCCAATATATTTCCCCTTATTAAAAGGTATAAAGGTTTGAAAAATAATGTTTCTAGAATAAATATTGGGGGTATGATACATGGGCATTTTATTTTCTTATATTTTTTGCAGGATTAGTGGATATTCCTTATGCATCCCTACATTTTTTGGGCACATCATTTTCTCTATATTTTATACCTATTGTCACATGTTACCTACAATAAAAATGGTCTTTAGAAGCTTAAAAAAAGATGAGGCTAGTAGGATATGAAATGGAAATACTAAACAATCATGGTGTGCAAAGAGAAAAGAAAAGAATAGATACATCAAACTAGGTATGTCAAGACCTTTTTTTACTGCGTTTTAGATCACTTTCACCAAAGATTTAACTAATAACATGATTAAAGGGTAATTGCACAAAGATGTGGATCTAAAAAGCGGACATAAATCCATTTTTTGGCCATTTTGGCCATAACGTGCTCGCGTTATGGCTCGGTCGCATTATAATGTGACTGAGGAAATTCAAGGTCGTGTTATAACTTGAGCACATTATGCTTTGGTAAATCTAAGCCATAACACGAGCGTGTAATAACATGCTCACGTTATAGTGCACTTGTGTTCCTGTGTGTATGTGGTATATGTGCTTGTGGCATGCTTCTATTTACAAAACTACATGTTTAGAAAAAAATTTACTTTAAATTTATTTTAGTAAATATAAGATGTTAGGGTCACTCTACATGTTATGGAACTAGTCTCACAGCTCCATCTGTCATGGTTTAGAAGATAGTTTTTCATATTCTAATCTGGTCAATACATAAGTATTTTTCAGGATTTCAGCATTCAGCCTTCAAGCTTTTAGGGTTTAAATTACGCGATCAATATCTATTTTTTGAAAGAATATAGTCATTGTTTACATTTTGGGGCCTTTTGGATTAATTATTGACATTTGTAGGAGTGTTAAATGTGTCAAAACTATATATTTTTAGCCTCGCAACTCCCAAAAGTAGCAACAATTTCTCAATTATATGGACTCATGCAATTCCTTATAACACGTAGTAAATCAAAACACATATGCAAGTTTTTATCGATTCAAATAATAAAGGGAGTAGTCATCATGAGGTCAGTGAAGGATCTGAAACATCGTGAGGTGATGCAGAGCTCTAACACATTTGCATGCATTCATCAACTCATAACAACCAATTTCAATCATTCTCATTATTATCTTGTTTTTAGAAGTCTTTCCAATAAGCTCTATAGGCTCAAATATGCAAAAATGGCACAATCAAGCTAAAACTTACCCTTCCAACCCCCATATCATGCTCTCACATTTTGTACACAAGCCTAATCAACTGTTAAAATGACTCATTTTCTTGTAAAACCTCATTTGATCAGACTTCCACTCTATCCATCTCACTAGCTTTAAGTGTCCTAATTCCAAATCAAGCACAAATTTGGACTTTTCTGCTTCCATTTGCTCCTTTCAACTCTTTATATTGTTTCAGCATGCTCAGACTAACATGAAACCATTCAACTCTTAATATTGTTAAAGATTGTTTACTTGGAGACTGTGTTGTGGTGCTTAGATGATTAATTTCAATGGCTTATTGAATGTTGTATCTCTCTCTTTCTCTCACTCTCTATTTCTCTCTCTTTTTGTCTCACTCACTCTCTCGAATTCTCTCACACTCTAACTCTCTCCTTATCATTCTCTCACTTTCTATTTATCTCTCGCTCTCACTCCCTCTCCCTCTCATGTTTTTTCTCTCTCACACAATCTCAATCTCAATCTCACTCTATTTTCCTCTCGTACTCTCACTAAATATTTCTTTATTTTGAATCAAACAAACTTCAATTTTATTGATGACTCGACTAGGATGGCATGAAAACCACAAGGAAACTTGGAGATTTTCTAAAATCTCTAAGGTCTACAGTAGTGATTACAAATTGAAAACTACTCTTGATCTCTTACAGTACAAGTATCAGAAAACCTCATATATTTCTAGTAGGTCTCCTAAGTGAGTTAATCTTTTGGAATATCAATATTAGGACCATATTTCCTAGCCTCATTCCTAGAACCATCATTGAGTCTCTTTATATAACTACCTTGTTTATGAGGGGTTTAGGGTTCAAGGCTTAGGGATCATGGTTTATGGTTTATGGTTTATGGTTTATGTTTTATGGTTTATGGTTTATGGTTTAGGGTTTACGGTTTACGGTTAATAGCTCAGGGTTGAGGGTTTAGGTTTTAGGACTCATGTTTTAGGGTTTAGGGTTTAAAGTTTAGTGTTTGGGGTTTAGGGATCAAGATTTAGGGTTTATGGTTAAGGGCTGGATATTAAAGGTTACCAGTTTAGGGTTTAGGGATTAATGCTCCAAGCTCAAGATTTAGGGTTTATGGTCTAGGGATCAGGGCTCAATTTTTAGGGTTTAGGGTTTAGGGTTTAAGGTTCAAGGTTTAAGGTTTACGATTTACGGCTTAGGGTTAAGAGTTAAGGGTTTAGGGTTTAGGGTTTAGGGTTTAGGGCTCAGGGTTTATGGTTTAAGGTATAGGGCTTAGGGATTAAGGTTGAGTGTTTAGGGATTAGGCCTTAAGGTTTAGGGTTTAGGGTTTAGTGTTTAGGGATCAAATTTTGGGAATTAGGGTTTAGAGTTCAGTATTTAGGGTTTAGGGTTTATGATTTAGGGTTTAGGGTTTAAAGGGTTTAGGGTTTAGGGCTTATGCCTCAAGGTTCAGGGTTTAGGGTTTAAAGTTTAGGGATTATGGTTTATTATTTAGTGTTTAGTGTTTACGGTTTAGGGATTAGGGTTTAGGGTTTGGGGTTTAGGCCTCAAGGTTTATGGTTTAGTGTTTAGGATTTAGGGTTTAGGGTTTCTGATTTATTGTTGAGGGTTTAGGGTTTAAGGTTTATGGTTTAGCATTTAGGGTTCATAGTTTAGGGTTTATGGCTATGGGTTGAATGTTTAAGGTTTAGGTTTTAGGGTTTAGGGTTAACAATTCAGGGTTTAGGGTTTAGGGTTTAGGGCTCATGGTTGAGGGTTGAGTGTTTAGGGCTCAGGGTTTAGGGTTCACGGTTTCAAGTTTAGGGTTCACGGTTTAGGGTTTAAGATTTAAGGTTTAGGGTTTAGGGTTTAGGGTTTAAGGTTTAGGGTTTAGTTTTTAGTGTTTAGGGTTTAGGGTTTAGGTCTTAGGGTTAAGGATTGATGATTTATGGTTTAGGGTTTAGGTCTCAGGGTTCAAGGTTTAGGGTTTAAGTTTATGGTTTTTGGTTTAGGGCTAAGGGTTCAGGTTTCAAGGTTTAGGGTTTAGTGTTCATGTTAGAAGTTTTGTCACTCAAAAACACAACACGGGGTATTAGGAAGGTGTTTTCAACTCACAAAATTTGGCCCCATCCTCATGAGATGCTCACCCATGGTAAACAATAATCTAATAATAATTAATCATCAATAAGTAAATTGGTGGCAGGAAAATCAATGACTATCACGTGCCACCTCAAAATTCCAAATTTCATTTCATTTAAATTCACTTCAAAAAAGGTTGGGGGAAATGAACTCGTCATTTTCTTCACACTTCCAGAGGTCCAGAATGTCAATTCACCCTAAATTTGACAAATATTGAGAACTTGGAAAGTCAAATTGCATTTATAAAGATAAGCTCGAAGCAAAGGAATGCATTTCGCAAGTAATTTCAGTCAAATTTGTTTCTTTTTTCACCAACTGAATTCCACAGGAACTGTCACTGCCATTAGCATTACTAAAAATCTAGATGTGAATAATTCTTCAAGTGTGGATTCCTTTCCTGAAACTTCCATATTCGATGACCACGACCAGATCCATAACCAAAAACGCTCAATGATTCCTGAATGTCCAATCCTTGCACAGACCCCAATAGTTCTCGATCCTTTGATACAAGGAGACACCGTTACTTGGCTTCCATTTGAACTCTAAATATGTATGCATTTCAAGTTGTTTGGAAATCACATCACACTCTTCACTAGGCTTGATGACTACCCCTATCTTTTTGAAGGATCTTTTGAAATAATCCATGGGTTTATCATAGAAGGAATTATCAATGAATGGAAGGTCACTAAGTCGTAGGCCAGCTGACTCCCATTTAGAACTAAACAAGAAAGATTTATTAGGCGATTGATAACCCCTTTGTGTTATCAGCCATTCCCCTATTGTTATGCTTATTTTGCACATGCAAACTCACTGATGGTTCTAGGCATGAGACTAGGAAATATGGTCCTAATATTGTCATGCCCTCCTAGTCAAGTAGTCAGAATCCATATTAGTCTTGTTGAAACTTAGTACTAATTACCCACTAAATCTAATTCTCTAGCTTTCATTTGCTTTTCTCATCTTCCACGTCATACTGAATAACCAATTTAACAGGGGAGCTGCCCTCTTTGATGGCAATACCATAAACCATAAACCTTAAAAATTAAACCCTAAGCCATTAACACTAAACCCTGAGCCTTCAACCTTGATCCCTAAACCATAATCTCCAAACCCTAAATCCTAAGCCCTGGGCCTTAAAACCTAAAACCTAAATCCTATGCCCTAAACCCTAAACCTTAAACCTTAAACCCTAAACCCTAAATCCTAAACCGTAAACTGTAAACCGTAAATCGTAAACCTTGAGCCCTAAACCCTGAACCTTGAGCACTAAACCGTAAACACTAAACCATAATCCCTATAGCTTGTAACTGAAAGAATTATTTAAAAGAGCTTAAAAATGATCAAATTTTATTATTATCCTAATCCATCGGACCCAAAAATACCACTAGAATTTTTATTCTCAATTTAAGGTTTAGGGTTTAGAATTTAGAGCTCATGGATCAGGGTTTAAGGTTTATGGTTTAGTGCTTAGGGCTCTGGGTTTAGGGTTCAATTTTTAGGTTTTATGGTTTATGGTTTATGCTTTAATGTTTAGGGTTTAGGGCTTAGGGTTAAAGACTAAAATGTTTAGGGTTTAGGGTTTATGGTTTATTTTTGAGGGTTTAGCATTTAGGGTTTAGGTTTTAGGGTTTAAGATTTAGGGTTAATGGCTCAAGGTTGAGTGTTTATGGTTTAGGGTTTAGGGTTCATGGTTATGGTTTAGGGTTTGGGGTTTGGGGTTTAGGGTTTTAGGGTTTAGGGTTAAGGGCTCAGGGTTGGGGGTTTAGTTGTTAAGGCTCATGGTTTAGAGTTTAGGGTTTAAAGTTTAGGTTTTGGAGTTTAGTGATCATGGTTTAGGGATCAATGCTCTAGGCTTAAGGTTTAGGTTCTAGGGATCATGGCTCAATTTTTAGGGTTCAAGGTTTATAATTTAGGGTTTAGGGTTTAAGGTTAAGGATTCAGAGTTTACGATTTAGGGCTCATGGTTAAGGGTTTAGGGTTTAGGGCTCAAGGTTTAGGGTTTAGGGTTTAAGGTTTAGGGTTGATTATTTAGGGTTTAGGCCTCAATGTTAAGGGTTTAGGGTTTAGGGCTCAAAGTTTGGGAATTAGGGTATATGGTTTAGTGTTTAGGGTTTAGGGTTTAGGGCTCAAAGTTTGGGAATTAGGGTATATGGTTTAGTGTTTAGGGTTTATGGTTTATGATTTAGGCTTTAGAGTTTATATTTTAGGGTTCAAGGTTTAGGGCTAGGGCTTAGGGTTGAGGGTTTATGGTTTAAGGCTTAGGACTCAAGGTTTAAGGTTTAGGGTTTGAGTTTTAGGGCTTAAGGTTTAAGGATTAGGGTTTATACTTTATTGTTTAGTGTTTAGGGATTATGGATTAGGATTTAGGGTTTTGGGTTTAGGCTTTAGGCCTTAAGGGTTAGGGTTTAGGGTTTAGGGTTTAGGGTTTAGTGATCATGGTCTAGGGTTTATTGTTTAGGATTTAGGGTTTAGGATTCAATGTTGAGGGTTTATGGTTTAGCATTTAGGGCTCATGGTGTAGGGTTTAGGGTTTAGGGCTTAGGGATCAGGGTTTAGGGTTTAGGGTTGAGGGTTTAGGGTTTAGGGATTAGGGTTTAGGGCTTAAGGTTTAGGTTTTAGGGCTCAAGTTTTAGGGTTGAGGGTTCAAGGTTTAGGGCTCAGGGTTTCGGTTTTAGGGCTTAAGGCTTAGGGTTTAGGGATACCTTTGAGAGTTGTGAGGTTTGTAAATTCTAATTTTGACACATTTAACACTTAAAAATGTCAATAACCAATCCAAAAGGCCTCAAAAACTAAACAATGACTATGTTATTTCAAAAAATAGATATCAATTATATAATTTAAACCCTAACAGCTTGAAGGCTAAAGTTGAATGCTAAAATCCTGAAAAATACATATGTACTGACTAGATTAAAATTTGAAAAACTATCTTCTAAACTGTCACAGATGGAGCTGTGAGAATAGTTTCATAAGATGCAAAGTGAACCTAACATGTTATATTTACTAAAATAAATTTAAAGCATAAGAAATAATAAAATATAAATAATAATAAAAGAAAAACTTAAACATTTATTTTTGTAAATAGAAGCATGCACAAGCACATATACCACATACACACAGGAACACGAGCATGTTATAACGCACTCACATTTTGTCTTCTATGGCTTTGGGAATCCCAATCCATAGGCTTAGAGTTTCCTTGGATATCCTACCCTATGGCTTGGACTATGTAATCCATGAATAAATATGTGATTTACAAAAAATAAACGAAATGTCACGTGTACACCCCGATAAAAAATGTGTTATAACATAATATTCCAAAAAATATATACTACGACGTCAAGCTCGTATTTACCTTGGTGATGATATGATTTTTTCTAAAATACGATTAGTTTAAGGCTTTCATCCATAATTTCTTTTACTACTGCCTTCTTTTCTTGCAAAAACCTAAGAAATCCTTTTTGGTGCACAATTTATGATTTTTTCATCCAAAATTCAAAAACCAAACTCCTCTTCAAAACTCCATCCTACATGCATTAAAAAAAATAAAAATGATTTTTTTCTCAAATTTACGGGGGTGTACACACCGATATTTCTTTTTTGGGATGTGTGCACTTTGAAAATTAATAAAAAATTATATATTTATCCAAAAATTATGAAAAATTAGTGGGACCTCGTACATAGAATTACCTAACTTTATACTGAAGGGATTTGAAAAATAATTCAAAAATCTCAAAAAATGGAGGGGAGGGGCGCACACACAATAGGCTCTTATTTTTTTGACACAAATTATACATACTTTGTGTGCACACCACATTTGAACCTCTTAATCTCCACAATTTTTGAAAAGAATTAGTAGTTTATAAACTAGATTTCGAGATCTACAGTACTTATTCTTATCACTTTGTCAAATTTTGAGCATAGGCATGTTGAATTATTTGATGAAGCTCAGGTTTCACTGATTTCAGGAAAAAGGTGTCCCTTTTTTACCCCCTTTTTGTCCCCCATCTCCATGCACTTATTCTAAACGTTGTGGTGAATGTCAAATATTGAATTCATAATAAAAGGTATTAAAAATGTCATAGAAAAAATACATGTACGTGTGATATCTAGTAAAATAAGAAGGATTTTATAATAGGAATGGTATATTGAGAGGGGGTATTAATAATTGAAGATTGAGAGCTAGAACTACAAATAGGGGTATTATAATATAGTATCCTATGAATGATTGTGATATGCCACAAGTTTACTTAGTGAATCCCACATGGATATGTGTTCTAACAAGCTCCTAATGGTAATAAGCACAAGGAATCCTAGACTAATGGTTATAATGTCATTTGGCAATAAGAAAGAGATATGAAGGAATTATAATGTAAGAGATAGTAATACCTCAATTTTTTTCATGTAGCACCTATAAATATCACTTTGGACATTTATCTTGAAATTATCACCTTTATCTACTTATTGAAAAAACTTAAATCTTTGTGTTCTATCTTGAACAAGATGAGTACTCTAGATTAAATAATTATTTCTTCAACTTAGCACTTCAGGAATCATTATAAACTTTACATTACACATCTTCAGTCTCTCTATAGACTACATATGTTATGTACCTTGGGATATGATATTATAAAGCATATGGGTTGATGTATATGTTGAAATATATCACATATTCCCCTTAGTTAGTTATATTTTTATAATATATGGGGTCACATAGGAATTAGTTATATTGGATAATAGTCGGTCTACATTGGGATTAGGTGTTATCCATCTATTAAGAGTAATGTATGCCTATATAAAGGAGAGAAATATCACTATGAGAGATGTTAAGTCCTATATGTGTGGAGTGTGAACTACTTGGTAGAGGTATATTGGAGGTGTCCCCCTCAAAGTGGAATCCCCATATTGGGATATTATGGAGTTACTCCTTCCTTAAGGGGCATTATATGGTGTTGTCCTACCTTAAGGGTATATTTCTAAATATACTGAATATTTGGGTTTGTTCCACCAATATATGTTGTGTTATATTTTACATATTGTTTAGCGTATTCATTTAGTATATGTGAAGATCTTATCAACATCCTCATATTTGAGTCTAGTTTTATCATAGACAAGTTCATGGGCCCAATATAGATTTGGTCAATGAATTTGTCCCCAAGATGACAAACCTATCCCTTTTACTTGCAACAACCATATTTTCAAATACATGGCCATTTCATTATTCGCTAGTTAAAACATGGGCCACTCGTTCTATTTGGGCCGCCCATATGGATAGAAACTGATTGGAGTGGGCCTGCAAACACCTTTTGCATTTTTTGGCTTTGAAGTTGTGTCAGGCTGACATGTGGCGAGCTCCGTCAGTTCCTTTATACTTAGTTGATTTGGGCCTATTTCCTACTTGACCTATGTTGACCCTTAGACACGTGGAGATTTGGTGCTCATTTGAGTTTCTGTTTTGGAAACGCCTCCTGAAATTACGTCGAGCTAACGCATGTCTCCTTCCACCGGTCTTGGACATTTCAACGGCCAACTTTGTCTCTCCATTGACTTTGACCACATGGCAAGCTGGCGCTCATTTGGAGACTGACCCTTTGATTTCACTTCTGAAATTACGGCGTTTAGGCGCATGGAGACTTCCACCAACCCACCCATACTTAGTCAATTTTAATGATCGGCTCTTTCACTTTTTTGGACCTGGGACACACAAAGGACTGGCGCAAGTTTGAGAGCTATCTCCGACTCTAACTCTTGAAGTTGTGTCGATGAGGCATGTGGCGCTATCCATTGAACCTTCCATACTTAGCCGATTTGAGCTTGTTTTGTCTTCATTTTGAACCTGGGACACGTGGAAAGCCTGCGCTTATTTGAGGATTATCCCTTGGGTCCTACCCCTAGAGTTGTGTCTTTTAAACGCATGGAGGCTTCTGTTGTTGCTTGAAATATGGCCAAACTACATCCAATCAGAGATGCCCACGTAATACCCATGGATTATAGGGCAAAAATGAATGAGGAAGATACCCCTGTCATTCCCAACTACGAGAAGAAAATAAAAAATAAAAATAAGGGAAGAAACTTCACCATTACGCCCGACTTTCAAATTGTTCTCCATGAATGGGAAAACTACAAACAATTTCAGGCTCAACGTGATCCAATACTCCAAGGTACAGACTCAAAATTTTCGAAACTTGACTTCAAAAGAGGGGAATTTTGAGGACGACAGTAGTCCTGAAATGTACTTTGTTTAAAAGGTACTCTATGTTGTTTTCCTACCAAACAATGTTGAAACTTATATGTACCTTTTTTAAGAGGTGGAAAACCCCTAACCATTTCATATCAACAGAGTGTGTTGAGATAGCTGAAACTAATATGACCACGTATTTTATGCCATAGTTGTGTCAATGTTGTATCCTTGGCCACAAGGGCTTGATCATCTCGTTGAAAAAAAACCAACTGAAACATTCTACCCACATTCAAATCTTTTCCTAAAAAAATCGAGCTTATTGATTTATCTCTAATTAGGCACATATTTTTACCTCCTTTACAATCAAAGTTAATTGTAAGATTTTGATCTAATAATTGACTTATAGATAACAATTTTCGGTTAAACCAGGGACATATAAAACATCTATAATTTTCCAACTGTGTTTTCCAATTGGTAGTGAAATTGAACCAATCCCTTGAACATTGTATGATGTATCATCACCCAAAGAAACATGGTTTTTCATGGGTGTGTCACTTCATTGTAAAGAACCAATGTTTCCTTCTTATCATGTGTTGGGTTACACCTGATTTGACATACTTACACCGATTCGACATACAAAATTCCATTTGTAGAGTTGGGATCTTCAATTGATTGTGCAGTATACAAAAATTCATCATATTCATATTGATTTTCTTATTCTACTACATCTCCTTGTTGAGATGGTTTTTTCTTCCACTTTCCCTTATATTGTCCCTATTTACTTTTTTTTGGCCTTGTTTTGATTGTTGGTTATCATTTTTTTTCCACTTTATGATCCTTTTTGGAATGTGTTGTACCAACAATCCTATAACTCATGTCCTTTCGACCACAAATAGGACATTTTTGTTGTGCCTTTTGGCCTTGTTGAGTGTTACCTTACTTTGAAGGTTATTTAGTAGAATTGTCCTATTTCTTTCCTTTTTATTAGAAGAAAGTTCCTTCTCTTCATTTTTAGTATTTGTGAGAATAGCTTCTTCTTGTTGTAGCATATTCACCAATTGTTCAAACGATTAAAATTTGTTTGACTAGTTATTTTTAACGTGGTCACAAAAAATGTATGACAGGAGGCCGAGCTCTCAATACAATGGGCACACGTGATGTATCAGTAACGTATTCTTAAAGTTTGAAGTAATGCCCACAAAGTGGCAACTGTATCTTAGAAAATACTTTACTTTTTTAGTTGGTTACATTTTTAAATTCGATAGTTGACTCTGGATATGAAATATTGTGCTCTTATTTTTCGACTCATATACAGTTTTAATTTGTCCCGAGCTTCTTCTATTATCATGGCCTCATGAATATGAGGTCTAATCTCATCTGAAACACCAAACAAAATTATTAACTTTGTTTTCTAATTTGCTCGATCAAATGTGCGTTGTTGTGTAGCATCATTTTTAGATAGATGTTATTGTACAAAAAATAATAGACCAAATATAATTCTCAAATTCAAGTTATGTGTAAATTTTAGTTTTCACTACGCAGCATAGTTATCAGTAGAACAAGTTGAGAATTACAGTAAAAATAACGTGGGTTTTGTATCTTGTGGGCATTGTGAAAACTAGAAAATGAAAGAAGAGTAGAAAAATTTAACACTTTTCCCTCTTGAAAGTAGTACATACACCCCCCAAAAATGATATTTAATTGATTTTTGGGATTGTTTTTCGGTTGTTTTACAATATATGGCACTATTGACCGATTTACAAAAATCAAAACAAATGGTACTAATGGCCAATTTTACAAAAAAAAAATGTCCTTACAAAATACCTCCTTTTTCGCCTTTGAAAAAATTGAAAATTTTGTTAAAAAAAAAAAAATTTCGAGCTCTATGGCCCTTTTCACTTTTACAATTTTGATAATTTCCCACATAAAACTTGAAAACAATATAACTATGCGAGAAAATAATCAAAGAATGTTGAGTTTTTGAAAAAAATAAAAAATTAGTCCAGTTAGAACTTTCTTCTCCAAATTTAGTGAGTCATAATTGAATTGTTTAGCTGATTGTCCTTTAATTTTTAGTTTCCCAAAAAAACAAATCACTTAGAGGTGATGTTTTTTCAAAACACTAATGTCAGCTACCTTATGGAATGCCTTAAGAGTAATAAAGTCCTAAGATGTATTTAATAATTTTTAATTAGTGCTTTTGTTAATTAAATCAAAATATAACTCATATAGTGCATTGCTCTTAAACTATAAGCCACTTTAATCTTAAATTAGTGATCTATCCAACTCGCCTAATGTTGGAAGCTATTACATCATATGATGTATTTTATAATTAAAGACCATATTTTATGACTGTTTATTATTTTTTAAATAATTGACTTTAGAATTGTGCGAATGGAGTTGGGATTCAAACCAGCCAAGGAGGCCAACCTTATGCTTAGAACGATAAAAAAGTGACTTCATATATTATATTAAAATAAAAAGTAAAAATGCACCAACCTATGTGGCTAAGTAGTTGGGCGAGATTTGCATGTGGAATGGATGGATTTGGTTGTTTGCAGGTTGAATCTCCATCATCTTTAAATGCATTTTAAGATTTAAAGCTCAGCATGGTGATAAATTCTATATCTAGATTCTTCTAATTTTCTTGTCTAAAAGGCCTCCAACACTTCTTTGTAAGAAAATGCCTCTACCCAGGAATGTCAAAGTTTCTACAAGAGGTTAGCAAAAACATGTATTTGTAAATAATGAGGAAATATACATTCTGTTTTAAATGGCAATTAAATGAATTTGTGGACAGCTTCTGATTTAATTGCTTGGAAATGAAATCTAAAAAGGAAATCGATGGATTTTGTATTCTCCTAAGTTTCCTTTGTGTGGTTTTAGCTAAATCTAAAAAAACGCAGATGGGTGTTCCTAATCAATTTCTATTTTATTTAATTTTCTATTTAAATTTGATTTTTGGAAACCCAAATCGATTTTTGCCTCTTGGTTTTATTACAGTCAACAATAAGTTATTTGTATGAGCAAAGTGATTTCTGGGTAGTGTGAAAAATGTTTTTACTAGGTCTTTCATCATTTTGCCTGATATATTTACTTCCGGATTTCAATAATTTCTAAACAGAAAAGAAATTAATGCTGGAATGAACTGATTTGGATATGTATAAGTTGATTTTCCTGTAGGTATAGTTTTATTAGCTAATTGAAAAAAAAATAGTTATTAACAGTCTATGTAAGATGACTTAGTTTTTCTCAAAGGATTTCGTTACTGGAAGTGTTAGAAACTTCTGGTTGTTATTCTATGCAAATAGACTTCAAAATTATCATCTTGTGGTATGTGGGTCAATTTGTTTTGTTGGTCTGTCAGCTACTTGAAAGAACATGTTAAAATGATTTAATAGAGATGTTTTTACACTGTTTAGTTGGATTGTTCCTATATGTATGTATGTATGTATGTATTTTGATTGTTTGAAATAAAGTTATTGTGTGTTTTATAGAGTTGTTCAGTACCTAGAGGGAATATGTCTAATTGGTATTTGGAAATGATGATTTCAGACTATTTAATTAAGTTGTTTGTTGATTGGAAGGTAAGAAAAACAATAGTTGAATCTGTACCATGTGAAGCATGATTTGCTTGTGGTTTAATCAGAATTTGGATGTTGAATGATTATGGTTTGATTATGTCTTGATCCTTGTGATTAGAGTGAAACATAATTGTTGAAATAGAAATTGGTTGTTCTATTGGTATACATTCATAGTTGTATCTTGATGTAGAACAGGTAATAATACATTCTCTGTTGTATTACCATGCAATTGTTGATCAAATAACTTGTATATCGTTTCATATTTTATTAAATAATTGCATCATAAATTAGAGTTAATATTCATGCCAGTTCATTTTGAACTGACAACATATCACTACTCCAGTCTTGCAGGACAATTAGCCATCATGTTTGGATGTGCAGAAACTTATGTCTTGTGAAGTTTAATTGTAGCATGGATCTAAATGAGATCCTTGGATTTCAATTTGTAGAGGGATGATATCCCGGAATTTTGACTAAATTTATTGGGATCTTAGACCCATTGTTAATATTCAAACCTCACTATGTGAGAGTTACCATAATAATTATATATTTCGCCTTAACGGCATATGTAATTTATGATTTTAATAAAGAGATGATTACCTTGTATGAAAGAATATCTCCATATGAGCAAATGATAAAATATTAGAAGTGATAAATCTTACTTATCATAAATTGATATATTAATTTATTTGATATTTGTCAATGAGCCCTTCCTAAGGAAAAATGCGACTTGGGCTTTTTGGGGCTCTTTTGCCTTGGGGAAAATTATATGAGTTGAGAAGAGAAAAGGAAAGGATACATTCTATGCATACATCAATTATTTCTCCTTCATGTGTAGCTGCTGCTTGCAAATCTTACAGCTTGTGGAGTGAAATCCCACAAGAACCCTAGCTTCGGTGGTAAGAGATCCATCCCTAACTAGCAGGGCATTCTTCGGTAGTGAGAGATCTACCCTTGTTTGTCATTTTAGAGCTAGTTTTCAGGGTTGATTTACAGAGGATATTTCCAGAGGTTTCAGAGGATAGTGTTTTGAGGGTTTTTGTAGACATTTTGTGCAGATAAATCAAAGTGAGTTTTCAGATCAGACTTCACGGCAGCGATAAGAACAAGGTTTGACATCATTTGCTGGAGGATTTCCAAAGGGGTTTTGACCATCTTCTAAAAAGGGCGCCTTGTTTTGGAGATTGCAGCCCTTATTTGGAGGGTTTCCAGTTGGCCATTTTCAGATCTGAAGGTTGGAATACCATCTTCTATATTTGCAAATTTTATTTCCAAAGTTTCATATTTTTTGCACTTGTATTCAGAAATATATGAATTTTAGAAGTTTTCCAGCTGTTTAGGGCATGCTGTAATTTTCTGGCAGTATTCTATTATCTAAAAAATTCCAAAAATAATTTCCTAGTGTTATTTTTATTGTTATCAAGCTCTCTATAAATTTTCAAGTGATTCGGGCAAGTATTTTGTGAGTTATAGAATTATTTCTATTCGCTGCCCTAGTTTTATTTTTTGCAAAAATTAGTATTCTATTTGGCTGCAAATTGTCAGTATTTTGTGCTTTTATAAGTGGTATCCCATAAGGGATATTTCAGTGGTATCAGAGTAGTTGTTTCTCTAGCTTGTTGGGGTTAAAAGATGGGAGACAACGACAGTGAAGATATGGGTGTAGATCAGATGAAACAATTGTTCACCAACATGGTAAAGCAGCAGGAGACTACCAATCTCTATTTAAGCCAGCTCACTGAGAGATTAGCACAGGGTAGGATTGATGCTCATATGGAGAGAGGAGAAAATAGCAATATGGGACAACATGGTCAAAGAGGTGAGGATGGACATTCATGGCAACGGTCTCCCCATTCTTCTACCAGGCCTTTGGGGATTCACGAACCTTCTTTCGTGAAGGATCTGGAAGTTTCAAAGGTATGACAGCCAGTGGATATTTTAGATGAGGAGTCTTGTTAGGAAAGGTACCAGACCTTGAGTGACAACTTTCATGACAACATGCCATCCTAGGAATATTGCAAAATGAAGATTGGCAGTAGGCCTAGGAGAGATCATCAGATATAGGTACCAGAGTTGCAAAGGAGATTGAGACAGATTTCCATTCCAGACTTCGATGGTTCTAAGAAGTGTACCGAACAATCTTGGGTTCAGAAGTTGAAGACATACTTCGACTTGAATCCTATGCGTGAGGTAGATGTAATTAAGTTTGCAATCTTACATCTTGACGGAGACACTCATGATTGGTGGCATCATGGATTGATTACACAGGGACACATACACATTACTACTTATGTAGAGTTCATGCAGAGGCTAGTGAGCAGATTTGATAGGAGGGACCTTGACAGGCATTTTAGGGAGTTGAATCATCTGAGACAAATCGGTTCCCTGGATTAGTATATTGCAGATTTTCAGAGGTTATCAGTCATGGTACCTGATGTTACGGAGATGAGGCTGATTTCACCATTCACGGTAGGGTTGATAGATGCTCTTGCTGGGTTTGTGAAGGCATTTGAGCCCTCTTCTTTACATGAGGCTATTAGGAGAGCTCATGATTTGGAGTTATCTACTCCTAAGTTGAGGTTTCCCCCTCGAGTACAGTCTAAGGTTTTCCTTCTAGATCCGATGGTTCACAGCCAAAGGCACCTCCACCTAGGCAAGATGTAGCCAGGAAACAATTCATATCTAGGGAGGATAGAGATGAGTTGAGGTGAAAGAAACTATGTTTCTATTGCCACACGCGTTAGACTCCAGGACATGATTGCAGGGGTAGAGGAAAGGCCTAGTTCATAGAGGTCTTTGAGGAGAGTGATGGCGATGAGGAGCTAGACACACAAGGATTAGAGGAGGAGGATGACAAGGCATTGGATAGTGCAGGTGTTGATCAGGATAACAAGACCTTTCCCCAAGAGACTATTGCCACTTTGTCTAGTACCCTGAGGTACAAGGCATTCAGGATTAGGGGAGTTTTACATGGGCAGTGAGTAGTGGTACTCATTGATAGTGGGGCTACCCATAACTTTATTGATGCCTCATTGGTTGAGAGGCGAGGATTATAGAAAAAGGACTTTGAGGGCTTCAATGTGGTTGTAGCTAATGGAGATTCTAGGATTTGTACATGGCGGGTACCCCAATTGAGCATCACGATGGGTAACTATATAGTTACCGATGACTTCTATATTGTTGGTATTGGAGAGACCAACATAGTGCTAGGAGTACAACGGCTCCATTCCCTTGGCTAGTTTCGGACTAACTTTCAGACTATGGAGCTGAAGTTCAAGTCTGAAGGGAGGAATGTGATTTTGAGGGGCTTATCTTCAGAGGCACCTCAGGTTGTTATAGCTAAGAGAATCGAGAGGATTTATAGGCACAATGGGGTGGATTGGGCAGTACACTATTTGGTTTCGAATAAGAAATCAGAGGATGGAAAACATAAGTATCATGTGGATATACAGGGTTTATTAGATAGGCATAGTACAATTTTTGGCGACATACCTCCAGATAGGGGATTTAAGCATGTGATTGAGCTCGAGGACGCTAGACCAATGGTTACTTCTCCTTACCATCACCCCAAATGGTTTAAGGATGAGATCAAGAAGAATATTCATGAGCTCATTGATATGGGGCATATTAGATTGAGTTCCAGTCCTTTTTCTTCTTCGGTGGTATTGGTAAAGAATAAGAATGGGACCATGCGGATGTGTATAGACTATCGTGCCTTGAATAAGAAGACAATAAAGAAAAAGTATCCAGTACCACGTATTGATGAGTTACTTGATGAGCTACATGGTGCTATCTATTTTTCAAAAATAGATTTGTGATCTGGATATCACCAGATCAAGGTTAGGGAGTAGGATGTGCATAAGACAACTTTCAGATGCCATTATGGTCACTTTGAGTTCTTAGTGATGCCCTTCGGACTATCTAATGCTCCAGCTACTTTCCAATCTTGCATAAACCATGTGTTCAACTGCCACCTGCGGAAGTTTGTATTGGTTTTATTTGATGATATTTTGGTCTACAACAAGACTTGGGAGGACCATATCAGGCACCTTGGTGAGATATTGGGGATATTATAAGATAATTCGCTATATGGGAAAGCTTCTAAGTGTGAGTTTAGCATGAACAAACTTTTATATTTGGGATATGTGATTCGTGGGGGTGTAGTGAAGGTGGATAGAGAGAAGATACGGGCAATTTTGGATTGGCCGTCACCTAGGACATTGACACATTTGAGAGGATTCCTGGGGTTGTGCACATACTACAAGAGGTTCATGAAGAATTTCTCTCGGTTGACTGCTCCATTGACCGATTTGACCAAGAAGGGGGCTTTTTCTTGGTCAGAGGTAGTGCAACAGGCTTTTGATGACCTAAAGGAGGTGATGAGTTCATGTCCCGTTCTCACATTACCAAATTTCTCTTGCCCATTCATTCTACAGTGTGATGCATCAGGAGAGGGTGTTGGGGAAGTTCTCATGTAGGATAGGCATCCCATTGCCTATGAGAGTTGGAAATTGAAACCCATGGAGAGAGGGTATTCAATTTATGATAAGGAGATGTTGGCAATTATGCATGCTTTGGCCAAATTCAGACAGTACCTTGTGGGCATCAACTTCGTGGTTCGTACGGATCACAATAGTTTGAGGTTCTTCTTGGGGTAGAAGGAACTCAATGATCGCCAGTAGAGATGGATGAACAAGGTACAAACCTATGACTTCAACATAGAGTACACTAAAGTTAAGAATAATATTGTTGCTAATTATTTATCTAGGAGGCCTTACCTCACTTCTATGCTTAGTTCTATGTCTAAGATTTCAATGGATTGGAAGGCTCATATACTTGTTGAGTATTCCAAAAATTAGTTTAAATGTGAGATCATGGATGGTATTATACAAGATGACCGATACAGAGTAGTGGATGATCTCATTTTCTACAAGGGTAGGATTTTCCTTGTACCAGAGTCTAAGATGAAGGATAATATCCTTCGAGCAGTACATGATACACCACTAGCTGGGAATCCTGGGTATTTCAAAACATACAGTTTTATCAGGGAGAGATTTTCATGGAAGGGGATGAAGGATGATGTCCTTAACCATGCTAGAGGGTGTATGGTTTGCCAGCAAACCAAATCCAAGCATTCTTTTCTAACAGGATTACTCTAGCCTCTTCCCATTCCCAAATAGAATTGGGAAAGCATATCGATGGAATTTATCACAGGACTTCCCTTGGTGCATGGGCATAGCTACATTTATGTGGTAGTTGATCAATTAACTAAGTATGCTCATTTCTTCTCCCTACCCAAGGGGCATGAGGCAGTGGATGTGGCCTAGATATTCTATACAGGTATTTTTAGGCTACATGGGTTGCCTAAAAATATTGTCAGTGACAGGGACAAGATCTTCATGAGCACCTTTTGGCAGGAGGTCTTCATACTAGTAGGTATGGAGTTGACTCCTAGCACTAGCTACCACCCACAGACAGATGGGCAGACAGAGATAGTCAATAAGTGGATAGAGGGCTACTTTCAGAGTTATGTGTTGGGACATCAGTAGGCCTGGATTAGATGGTTACACATGGGTGAGTATTGATACAATACCACCTATCAGATGAGCATAGGTATGACTCCTTTCTGAGCCTTGTATGGGTATAACGTGATGACATTTGTGGATTTGGTATTACCAGATAGCCAAGCTCCCAAATCTTGAGATTGGTTATAGGAGAACCGAGATGTTATGAAGGCCCTCAGGGAGAACCTTCAGAAGGAAAAAAATCAACAGAAGGTATATGCAGCAGGATAGAGAGGTCTTTTGAGGTTGGGGATCTAGTATTCCTACGTTTGCAGCCATATAGGCAGTCCCCACTGAAGAAAAAGGGTGCAGAGAAATTGAAACCATGGTTTTATGGTCCATACTGGGTAGTTCGATGAGTTGGGGTAGTTGAATATGAGCTAGAGCTACTGGAGCACAATAAAATACATAATTCTTCCATGTGTCATGCCTTAAGAAGGCCCTTGGACAACATATTATACCATCTACAGAGTTACCACCACTGGATGAGGAGGGGAAGCTGGTGTTAGAACCAAAATCCATTATTGAGGAGAGATAGAGAGGCCTTAGGAGCAGAGTGATCACAGAGTATTTGGTGAGGTGGAAGGGATTGCCACTTGAGGATGTGACTTAGGAGGGAGAGCAGATTCTACAGCATCCAAATTTGCATTTACTTGAGGACAATCAAAATTTGGGAAGGGAGGACTGTAATGTCCCCTTTCATACACCATAGGCCTAGGGGCCAACTCGAGTCCAGGACTTGGTCATACCCAAGGGGCTATGGACACTGGGAACTGTTGTGTATGAATATCTAGTCCATTTTGTTATTATTCTTCATTAACATGTGCATAAGTGGTTTTGGAGGGGCTAGATTTTATGTTTTGTCATTAGGGAGGGGCCACATGGTACTTATGTTCTAATTTTGCATTGGGGGTCACTTTTGGACCATGGCGACTTAAAAGGTGAAAAGTAACTTAAGTTACTTTATGTTATTGGCCCATCCTAAGGAAAAATGCAACTAGGACCTTTTAGGGTTCTTTTGCCTTGGAAAAGGTTATATAAGGAGTTGAGGGGAGAAAGGAGAGGATACTTTATGCATACTTAACTATTTCTTTTCATGTGTAACTGTTGTTTGCAAATCTTCAACTTGTGGAGTGAGATCCCACAGGAACCCTAACTATGGTGGTGAGAGATCCATCCCTAGCTAGTAGGGCATTCTTCGGTAGTGAGAGATCTACCCTAGCTTGTCATTTTGGAGCTATTTTCAGGGCTGATTCAGAGGGATATTTTCAGGGGTTTCAGAGATAGGCTTTTGAGGGTTTTTGAGAGGTTTGGCGAAGATAATTAATGAGTTTTTAGATCAGATTTATGACAAGAATAAAGGAAGGGTTTGACATCATTTCCAGGGGATTTCAAAGGGGTTTTGACCATCTACCAAAAAGGGTGACTTGTCTTGGAGATTGCAACCCTTATTTGGAGGTTTTCCAGTTGGCCATTTTCAGATCTGAAGGTTGGAATACCGACTTCTATATTTGTAAATGTTATTTCCAAAGATTCATAGTTTTTGCACTTGTATTCGGGAAGATATGAATTTTACAAGTTTTCTAGCTATTTAGGGCACGCTGTAATTTTCTGGCAGTATTCTATTATCTAAAAAATTCCAAAAATTATTTCTTAGTGTTAGTTTTATTGTTACCAAGCTCTCTATAAATTTTCAAGTGATTCAGGCAAGTATTTTGTGAGTTATAGATTTATTTCTATTCGCTGCCCTAGTTTTATTTTCTGCAAAAATCAAAATTCTGTTTGGCTGCAAAATGTCAGTATTTTGTGCTTTTCTAAGTGAGATCCCACAAGGGATATTTCAGTATGAATCTGATAATTGGGCGATTATTTTAACAATCAATTGTCTTTAATTTCTAAATTAAATAAGCTATTTAGTGGTGTAGCTAATCGAAGGAATAATTAAATATACATGTTTTAATATATATTTAATTCAACTTTTCGGTAAACTTGGTATTAATATGATAAGATTGTAAATCTTGTTGTATAGAGAATGGAAGAGTATCATTGTAAAAGGTAATTTAAGGTTAAAAACCAAGCATCAGGAAAAGAGAAACTAAATGGGAAGATAAATAGATGAAAATATCCATAAGAAATATTAAGGGATAAGTACATGCGAAATGCTGAAATAGATACATTTCAGCATAACGAATGTACTTATCTCATAGTGATCCTAGTTGGCCTTTGGCATTTATATCGATATAAAATCTTGCAAGATAGGTTAAATTGGAAATAAAGTAAATACAAACTATAAGATCTAGATAACTGTGAAAGGGATAGTTGTGAGGTGGTGGAAGACTTAAACTCATAAGATTAGTGTGTTGTCTTGAGTTTAGCCGCAACGTGCACGGCGGAAAACTTTGGCCAACGTAACACATTGATGGTTGTGCATTGTCTGATCACCTAGTCCTCCAATTAAATTAAAATTTCCAGTAACTTGATCATGGGAAGTTGAACACTGAACATGAGGTAGGTAATGGTCGGATACTGGAATATGAAGTTGGAAAAATAGCTTCGTGGTAGACCCAAGGACTTTCTCATGGTTCCCATGACATGAAAAAGGTTGAGCCAAAATGCTAGTAAGCATTTTCACTCGAAGTAGTGGTGAAGGGAGATCGTGGAGATCTAGATATACCCTTCTCAGCCGCACATGGCTTAAACCAATGTTATCAGATAGATCAAAAGAAAAAATTTGATTTAAAGAATTTGATTAAATAAATCTGTATGATTATAGTTGTGTGATCTATTTTTATGTATGTTTAAAAAAAAAATCCTCTTTTTCCAGTTCTAGTAATTTTGAGCGTTACATTTTGGTATCAGAGCCAGAGGCTCAGACACTTGGATATTAATGAGACACACATTCTAATAAAAAGTATCATCTTTTATAAAAATAAGAAACTTTGGCTAGGCCGACAACAAGAGCTAATATGGTGAGTGATAGTGAGGTAAATAATGATGACGTGTCGGATAATACGGCTGCTAAGTTAGAAGAAATCCTCAACCTTTTGAATGACACCCGAAACCGAGTTGCTGCCATAGAACAACAAGGTCAGGGGGTGGTGAAGAAGATGAGGATCATAAGGATGATGAGCAACATAATGATCAACCCGAGCACCTGAATGAAAGGGAAAATAAGAAAGCAAGGCTGGCTACTGAGTTAGTGAGGGACATTAAAAGAATATCCCCACCTAAATTTGATGGTACAACTTTGGGGGTTGGCACTAAAAATTGGCTATCCAAAATGGAAAAGTATTTTGAGATTAGGGACTTTTCAGAGGAGACAAAAGCAGTATGGGGAGCTTACCAATTGTCTTGTGAAGCATCTTCCTGGTGGGATAACCAGAAAATGGAACTAGGAATTTATTCTTGCATGATCACGTGGGAGCAGTTCATGGCCTACTTCCATCAAAGATGGCTACCTCATCTATACTTTGACCAAAAGATGGTAGGATTCCAAAATATGACTCAAGGAAAGTACTCAGTTACAAAATATTGGGAACGTTTTACTCGATTGCTGAAATATGTTCCTATGTATCAAAAGGATGAGAAGTTTAGAGTGAGAAAATTTATAATGGGATTAAATCCTAGCATTGGTGGTGAGGTAGATGTTCATGGACCTACCTTGATGGAAACAATGTTTGAAAATCTATCAAGCAAGAACAAAATTTATGAAATATTTATGCCTCTAAAGAGGAAAATAGAAGGAAAGATAGCAGTTTTCAAACACCAACCACAAGTAAACCCACATGGAAAAAGGGAAACAACAAGTTCAGGCTTGTCAATAAAAGAGGAATAACGGGTAGAACTGTTGTGAATAATAAAAATAATGGGCAACAAGGAACAAGTTTTAGCCAGAATAAGATTGAGAGAAAAGGACCTCTGGGTGGATGTTTTAAGTGTGGTGGCGATCATTTCTCTAAAAACTGTCTGCAAAGAGGAAAATAGAATAACCAACATAAGGGATCTACTGTAGTAAATAAAGAGGGGCAACAACATAAGATTTATGCTGTAGTCCATAATAAGTAAGAAGAAAAGCAAACGAATCCCATTGAAACCTCAGGTAAGCTTTTTGGAGAACCTGTTTCTATTTTATTTGATTCTGGTTCAACAGAATGTTTTGTTTCATCTAAAGTAGTTGATAAACTCAAAATAAGAGCTGGGTACATAGAACACACTTGGATTGTACAGTATGGAAATAATGTTGTACATAGAGTGAAGCAATGCTTGTTTGAGGCACCACTAGAATTACCTGAGTTCACAACAAGATTAAACTTGTATATGGCACCTCTTGAATCCTATGATGTTGTCATAGGTATAAATTGGTTAAGTCAACATAATGCAACCTTGGATTGCTTAGGAAAATGTGTAACCTACTACGATGATCAATAGAAAACAACGATTGTTCAGGGTGTTAAAAGAGAGTTTGTCACTAGGCAGATTTCCGCCAAGCAGTTGAAAAAGGCAAAGTGAAAGGGCTGCCATCTATATGTTGTAAAAATATCAGATTCAGGACAGGAAAATGAGCCTAAAATTGAAGCATTTCCCATCCTAAGGGAATTTAGAAATGTGTTTCCAAATGAGTTGCCCAGACTTCCACCTAAGCATGAATTTGACTTCACAATAGAGGTCAAACCAGCAACAAAACCAATTTCCAAGGCACCGTACAGAATGAAAACAACCGAATTAGTTGAATTGAAATCTCAATTACATGAGTTGTTGTCCTTGGGTCTGATTAGACCAAGTATATCACCATGGGGTGCACTGGTAATCTTTGTGAAAAAGAAGGATGGGACCCTCAGACTTTGTATTGATTATCGAATGCTCAACAAGGTAACAGTGAAGAATCGGTACCCGCTACCTTGAATTGATGATATTTTTGATTAAATGGGGGGAAAAAAAGTGTTTTCCAAGATATATCTCAGATCTGGTTATCATCAAATGTGAATCAAGGATGAATATATCCATAAAACCTCTTTTAGAACAAGGTATGGGCATTACGAGTTTACAGTTTTGCCCTTTAGTCTAACAAATGCACATGTCGCTTTCATGAACTTGATGAACAACATGTTTAGGGAATACTTAGACCAATTTTTACTTATCTTTCTCGATGATATATTAATATACTCCAAGAATGAGGAAGAACATGATGAACATTTAAAGATTGTGCTAGGAATTCTCAGAAAACATAAATTATATGGAAAATTATCTAAGTGTGCTTTCTATCAATACGAAGTACAATACTTAGGCCATATAATAAATAAAGAGGGAATATCGATGGACCCTTCAAATATGAGTGCCATCATGGAATGGCCAACACCGAAGGATGTGCATGAAGTGAGAAGTTTTATGGGTGTAGCAGGCTACTATCGAAAGTTCATAAAGGACTTTTCTAAGTTACCAGGACCTATCACTTCTTTTTAAAAGAATGGTAAGAAATTCATTTGGGACATCAAGTGTGAAGAAGCCTTTAAGGAATTAAAAGGTAGACTCACAAGTGCTTCGATGTTGAAGGTTCCAGATCCAAACGGGAACTTCTCGGTGGTAACTGATGCTTCAAGGGAAGGTTTGGGTAGAGTACTACTACAAGATGGGCATGTGGTAGCTTTGACAAGTAGGAAGTTGAGGGTGCATGAAGTAAATTATGCACCACATGATCTTGAGCTTGCTGCGATTGTTCATATGCTACAGGTATGGAGACACTATTTTCTTGGAAAACCTTTTAAACTCAGAACAGATAATCTTGGGCTCAACTACATCTTTACACAGCCGAATCTAAATTCAAGGCAACGAAGATGGCTAGAGTTCGTAGCAAATTATGACTTTGATATAAATTACATTAAAGGAAAAGAGAATAGGGTGGTTGATGCCTTAAGTTGTAGAAAGTATATTGCTGCTATAATTACATTAAGAACCCAGTTCGAAGATGAAGTCAAAAATGAGTTAACCAATGACCCCTACTACAATCATGTTAAAACAGCTCTAGAAAAAGATCCGAGAGACAAAAGGTATGATGGTTTCAAGCTAGAAATAGATGGGATTCTGTGTTTTAACAGAAAAATATATGTACTAGAGGGTAAAGAACTCAAAAATAAAGTTATGAGAGAATTTCATGATGTTCCCTACTCGGGACATCTAGGAGTAACAAAAATGATGGCGGACATCAAAAAGCAATACTTCTGGAAAAAGATGAAAAGTGATGTGATTCTTTAGGTCTCACAATGCCTAGAATGTCAGCAAGTAAAGGCTGAACATTCACATCCAGTAGGATTATTATATCCTCACAACGTGCCAGAATATAAGTGGCAAGTTATAAGTATGGATTTTGTCCAAGGTCTACCTATGTCCCAAAATAAACATGATGTTATACTTGTATTTGTGTACAAGTTAACTAAAGTGACACATTTTATAACAAGTAATTTAAAGGATAATTCACCCATATTGGCAAAAAGGTTTGTGTAAGAAGTTTTCCGATTACATGGAGTTCCAAAAATAATAATTTCAGACAGGGACTCAAGGATGACTTCCAAATTTTGGTAGACTTTGTATGTTGCCTTAGGGACAAAACTAAACATAAGTTCTGCCTACCATCCTAAAACTGATGGTCAAACTGAAAGAGTAGATTAGGTGTTGGAAGATTTACTAAGAATGTATTGTATGGATCAGCAATACAAATGGGAAGAGTATCTTCCCTTGGTTGAATTTTCCTATAATAACACCTACCATTCTTCCATTCAAATGGCTCCTTTTGAGGCCTTATATGGTCGTAGGTGTAAAACACCAATAAGTTGGGATAATCCTGAAGATAGAATACTAATTGGACCTGAAATGCTATCAGAAATGAAAAAATATCTTAAATTAATCCAAGAAAGATTGAAAGAGGCCTCTAATAGAAAGAAAAGTTATGCAGATTTAAAAAAAATTGACAGAAAGTTTAACGTGGGAGATAAAAATTTTCTTAGGGTCAAACCTAAAAAGAGTTCCATTTCGTTTGGCAGGTCAACCAAACTATCTCCTAGGTTTGTAGGACCATTTGAAGTCCTAGAGGTCATTGGACCAGTAGCCTACAGGCTAGCACTGCCTCTCGCTCTATCCAGCATGTACAATGTATTTCATGTTTCCTTACTTAAGAAATATGTACCTAATTTAACACATGTACTTAATTGGGATTCATTACAGGTTCTGGATCCAGGGTTAATCGCGGTTGAGCCTATAAGGATACTAGAAACCCGCAAGTTACACTTGAAAAACTATGAGGTTTCATAATGTAAGGTCCAGTGGGACCAATATTATGAAGAAAGTGCCACTTGGGAGAATCTGGAAGATATCCAGACTACTTTTCCACATCTATTTGACTAATTTTTAAGAATATATTTTTGTTGTAGTGCTAAATTCAATTTTTCTTTAAAGAGGTAGATAAGAAAATCCTGTAGATAAGCTTACAACTGAATATTGGGACTAAGATACTTTTTGATTAATAGTTACTATTGAAAATTTTGTTAATGAACCCGGAAAATCTGTCGTTTAGGCAGTAATGTATTATGTTTATAGATTATGTGACTGATTTTCTAGATATATAAGGGATGTTGTGACCTTTACGATTCAGCTGAAATAATATTGCTACAAATTCTAAGCTGATTTGAAATATATTTATGCAACAAACGAATAGTGGGTTAGTTTATCTATTTATCTTGAAATCATCGAGACAATGATTATTCTAAGTGGAGTATGTAACACCCAAATTTCTTGTAAGTTAAATTAACTATGGTTAAGTCTAAACATGATTAGACAAGATCATCATTGGGTGTAAAATTCATTTGGTTCATCGTATCATGACCCACAACTTTTGTTGCGGGGCATGACATTGCGGAACGAATAACCCCACACCCACCTTGATGATCCTTCCTAAAACATGATTAAGCCTTAATCATAGGTAAAACGATTCATAAATGTTAGTGAAACTGTGAATCTTTCGGTTATTTGTATTCTGGTTACTTTATTTTAATCAGTTCGGTTATGTGAAGCTTGATTTGCTTGTGGTTTAATCAGAATTCGGATGTTGAATGATTATGGTCTAATTATGTCTTGATCCTTGTGATTAGAGTGAAACATGATTGCTGAAATAGAAATTGGTTGTTCTATTTGTGTACATTCACAGTTGTATCTTGATCAAAAACATGTAATAATACATTCTTCACTGTTTTTTTTATATGTTTGTTGATAAATTAACATGTATATCGTTTCATATTTTATTAAATAATTGCATCAGAAAATGGAGGCAATATATGTCAGTTCATTTTGAACTGACAACATACCACTACTCTAGTCTTGCAGGACAATTAGTCGTCACGTTCAGATATGCGGAAACTCATGTCTTGTGGATTTTTATCGTAGCATGGATTTAAATGAAATACTTGGATTTCAATTTGTAGAAGGATGATATTCCAAAATTTTGACTGAATTTATTGGGATCTTGGACCCATTGTTAATATTCAAACCTCACTATGTGAGAGTTACCGTAATAGTTATATATTTCGCCTTAATTGCATATGTAATTTATGATTTTAATAAAGAGATGATTACCTTGTATATAATAATATCTCAATATGAGTAAATGATAAATACTAGAAGTAAGAAATCTTACTTATCATAAATTGTTAAATTTATTTATTTATTTGATATTTGTCAATGTATGAAGCTGATAATTGGGAAATTATTGTAACAATCAATTGTCTTTAATTTATAAATTAAATAAGCTATTTAGTGGTGTAGCTAATTGAAGGAATAATTAAATATGCATGTTTTAATATATATTTAATTCAAATTTTCGGTAAACTTGGTATTAATATGATAAGATTGTAAATCATGTTGTATAGAGAATGGAAGAGTATCATTGTAAAAGGTAATTTAAGGTTAAAAACCAAGCATCAAGAAGAGAGAAACTAAATGGGAAGATAAATAGATGAAAATATCCATCATAAATATTAGCATGAAATATACATTTAATTTAATTTCAGGAAAATGAGCCTGAATTTGAAGCATTTCCCATCCTAAGGGAATTTAGAAATGTGTTTCCAAATGAGTTTCCCGGACTTCCACCTAAGCGTGAATTTGAATTCACAATAGAGGTTAAACCAGCAATGGAACCAATTTCCAAGGCACCGTATAGAATGACAACAACCAAATTAGTTGACTTGAAAGCTCAATTACACGAGTTGTTGTCCTTGGGTCGGATTAGACCAAGTATATCACCGTGGGTTGCACCGGTAATCTTCATGAAAAAGAAGGATGGGACCCTCAGACTTTGTATTGATTACCAAATGCTCAAGAAGGTAACAATGAAGAATCGGTACCTGCTGCGCTGAGTTGATGATCTTTTTGATCAAATGGGGGGCGCAAAAGTGTTTTCCAAGATAGATCTTAGATCCGGTTATCATCAACTGCGAATCAAGGATGAATATATCCATAAAACCACTTTTAGAACAAGGTATGGGCATTACGAGTTTACAATTTTTCCCTTGGTCTAACAAATGCACCTGTCGCTTTCATGAACTTGATGAACAACATGTTTAGGGAATACTTAGATCAATTTGTACTTACCTTTCTCAATGATATATTAATATACTCCAAGAATGAGGAAGAACATGATGAACATTTAAAGATTGTGCTAGGAATTCTCAGAAAACATAAATTATATGGAAAATTATCTAAGTGTGCTTTCTATCAATATGAAGTACAATACTTAGGCCACATAATAAATAAAGAGGGAATCTCGGTGGACCCTTCAAAGAGCAGTGCCATCATGGAATGGCCCGTATCAAAGGATGTGCATGAAGTGAGAAGTTTTATGGGTCTAGCAGGCTACTATAAGAATAAAAATATTCCCAATTTGTTGCCCCATATTAAGAGGTATAAAGGTTTGAAAAATAATATTTCTAGATTGAATATCTTACATTTTTTGTAGGACTAGTGGATATTCCTTATGCCTTTATACAATTTTCTTGGGAAGATCATTTTATCTTTTTTTTTTTTTTTAGCTACTGTCACATGTTGTAGAAAATAAAAAATAGTCTTGAGATATGAAATGAAAATACTAAACAATCACAGCGAGTAAAAAGAAAATAAAAGAAGAGATACATCAAATTAGGTATGTCAAGACCCTTTTTCGGAGTCGAAGATCAATATGAGTAAATGTTGTGGTGAATGTCAAAAATTGAATTCAAAATAAAAGAGGTACAAATAATAAAGGGTATTAAAAAATTCATAGAAATAATAGGTACATGTGATATCTAGTAAAATAATAGGTATTTTATAATAGGAATGGTGTATTGGGAGTGGATATTATTTATAGAATATTGAGAGTTACAACTACAAATACATGTATTATATAGTATCCTATGAATGAATGTGATATGCCACAAGTTTACATAGTGAATCCTACATGGATGTTATGAGGTCTAAATAGCTCTTAATGGAAATAAACACAAACAATCATACACTAATGATTGCAATTCCATTTGGAAATAAGAAAGAGACTTGAAATTATAATTTAAGAGAAAATAGTACCTAAAAACGGGTCGTCTAGCACTTGGAAATATCATTTTGAACTTTATCTTGACATTATCACCTTTATCTACTTATTGAATAAACTTAAATTTTCATGTTCTATCCCAAATAAGATGAGTGCGCTAGATTATAATTATTTTTTCATCTTAGTACTTTTGGAATCACTAGACATTATACATAACAAATCTTCAATCTCTCTACAAACTACGTCCTCATATTTGATTCTAGCTTTAGCCTAGACAAGTTCTTGGGCCCAAGATAGGTTTGGCTAATGAACTTGTCACCAGACCGACAAACCTTTCCCTTTTACCTGCAATGATCATATTTTCAAATGTATAATTTACCATATTTGTCTTAGGTTTGTTGAGTGGAAAATCATTTGAATAATTCATTTATATAAATATATGCACCCTTATTCATCAAGGGCATATAGCTATCCAATATTAAAGAACACTCTATACAATAATTGAAACATATCTCCCTTTGAGAACACCATAAATAAAAAACTCAAATATAAATAGATATATATTATAGTCCTACACCACATATTTATGTAGTATAATAAAGTCAAACGTCAATATCCAAGTATTGATTGATGAATTGAGGGCTTCATATTTGAAGCTGAAGTCAAATGAAATTTTATAAGGATGCTAGATCAACTCTCATATACCACTAGAGTTAAATATCTATCTCTCTATCTATCTATCTATATGTATGTCTGTCTTTCTATTTGTCTTCCTGTCTATCTGTCTGGATCTATCTATCTATCTATCTATCTATCTATCTATCTACCTATCTATCTATCTACATACCTACCTACCTACCTACCTATCTATCTGTCTATCTATATATCTATCTATCTATCTATCTATCTGTCTGTGTGTCTGTGTGTCTATATATCTATATGTCTATCTTCTGTCTGTCTGTTTGTCTATATGTCTATCTTATGTCTTTCTGTCTGTCTCTCTCTTTGTCTGTCTGTCTGTCTCTATCTATCTATCTATCTACCTAACCTACCTACGTACCTACCTATCTATCTATCTATGGCATAAGTGAGTGAGTGTGGAGAAATTATATCAAATTTTTTGAATAAAGATGGCTACATATTGTACAAAGATTTTGTTATTATTATTTTATTTGTAAAATATGTCATTTTCATATTTCAATCAAAGAAAGGTTCTTAGTGTAGAAATTATGCAGTCTTATACACTGAACAACATAAACTGAAAAATAAAATAACTTGCATAAAAATGAAGTATTTACTCAAACCAACACTGTTGTGTGTAGTTAATTTATTTCTTCAGTTATGTTAGAGCTTCGGCTTATTACAATTAAATCCATGCATGCAACACTCTTTCTTGCATATACCTTCAACTTGTGTTGTGTCTCTATTGTGCATCTACAATAATTATAATTACTTCGCTTATATAAAAATAACCTCTCATAAACTTAACTATGACATGCTCTAAAGAAATATTTCACAAAAATAGAACAATAGTATAAATTCTACAGCATGTCGTGCATACATAAAACAAACTATTTTATTTTATTTTTCTTTTCCTAACAATAAGAAAAAACTAGAGTTATCTAATGCATGGTAAAACTAAACTTATCTTTCCTAAAAATCTATGGGAGAAATTACATTCTGCATACATGCATATTCCAACACCCCCCTTGATTTCAACCTTGTAGCTTTCATTAATCTGGAAGCTAGTTTTTATTTCTAGATCTGCCATATTCAAGATCACAAACTTCCAAACAACTTCATAAATATTCAAAAAATTCCTTTGTAAAATCCTTTGTAAAAATATCAGCAAACTGGTCTTTGGATCTGCAAATTTCAATACAAATTTCTATGTTGTTCACCAACTCCCTGATGAAATGAAACCTCATATCAATATGCTTTCTCCTCTTGTGAAAAATATGATTTTTGGACAATTTTATTGTTGAGTTGTTGTTACAAAAAATCTGCATAGCGTCCTCCTAATTTTGCCTCAAATATTTCAACACTCTTCTCATCCACACAACTTGACATGTTACTGCTATTGCTGCTATATAATATGCCTCTATTGATGATAACATGACAATGGGTTTCTTTTTTGATGCCCATGAAACCACTCTTGTTCCAAAGTGAAAAGTATAACTGGATGTGCTTTTTCTGTCATCTATACTTTTGACACTTTCACTGTTTATATAACCAATGAGCTTGAACTCATCTGATGTTGAATACAAAATTGCATGATTCTTTGTTCAACACACATGCTTCAAAATCCTTTTTCCAACTTTCCAATGTAAATCTTTTGAAGATTCCATAAATATTGATATGAGGCTCACACCATACATAATATTAATCCTTGTGGCCATCAAATACATGAGACTTCCAACAAACCTTTTGAATAATGTTGGATCCACAAATGATCTATTGTCTTCTTTGCTTAACTTCAAACATACTACAACTAGTGTTGGTTTTGGCTTAAAATTCAACATGTTAAACCTCTTCGAAATATCATTTGCATACTTTTCTTGTGAAATAAAAACTCCATCTGCATAAGACCTAGGTTTTTCATCTCAAATTATTTCTTCATGGCTGATTTGAATGACTCTGTAGATAGATTTACAGTAAAGATAAAATCATCTATGTATAAACAAACAATCATAATCTTACCTTTCTCATTTATCTTTGTGTATAAGGTAGGCTCACTACTTCTCCTACTGAAACCATTATGTATCAAATAAAAATCAATTCTTTTGTACCATGCTCTAGGTGCTTGCTTGATACCATAGAGCACTTTTCTCAACCTGTATACCTTTCCTTCATGACCTTTAATCTCATAACCTTCTAGTTGATTCACATAAACTTCTTCTTCAAGAAAACCATTCAAGAATGCTGATTTTACATCCATATGATAAATAGGCCATTTGTTTTGAGTTGTGATTTCTAACACCATTCTTACCATGTCCAAATGTGCTACTGCTGCAAACGTTTCATTGTAATCAAATCCATATTACTGCGTAAAACCTCTTGCAACCAACCTTTCTTTATGTTTATTTACTTTTCCATTAGCATTGTAGTTGGTCTTGTAGACCCACTTCACTCCAACCACGTCCTTTCCTTTTAGAAGATCCATCAACTCCAATATATGATTCTTATCTATAACATCAATCTCATCATTCATGGATTGAATCCAACCTTCATTATTTATAACCTCTTTAAAAAATACTTGATCTGCAGCTTGAGAAAAAAATTAGTTGTATCAACATTACAAATCTCATTAAGACCCCTTATTTTCCATTGAAAAGGGCTATCGTATGATGGAATGTTTTGTGGTGACAGATTTACTTTTGGTGTTATTTTTGGTTTCCCTTGCATGGCTAAGGATGACTGAAATCTTAGAGACCTCTTGACTTCAGATGGAGGTGTATATTGTGCTACAACTTGAGATGCATGTCCAAGATTAGAAGGTATAATACCTTACTGCTCTAAAGTTTCATCTGCCATATCATCATGAGGAATATATGAGGCTATACTGATTGTTTTATCTATACTTCCATTCCATGCCTTATTTTCAGAAAAGTGAAAATCTCTTCTAATCACAACCTTTCTAGCGATTGGATTATACAACTTGTATGCTTTCATATTATCTAAATATCTAACAAATATACACTCTTCTCCTTTTTTTTCTAGCTTCTTCCTTAGCTCATTAGGCACATGTGCATATGCCACACAACTAAAAAATCCAAAATGAGAAATACTATGTTTCTTGTTAGTCTAATATTGTTGAGGAACCATGTTCCCAAAAACTTTTGTTGGACACCTGTTTAAAATGTAAACAATAGTTGCTACTACTTCTTTCCAATAGTCATTTAGAAGATTATTTTCCTTCAACATACTTCTTTCCATTTCCATAATGGTTATATTCTTCCTCTCTGCCACACCATTTTGTTGTTGTGTATACGTGGTAGTAAACTATTTGTGTATTCCATGATATTTGTAAAAATTTAGAACAACATTTGAAACATACGTACCTCTTTTGTCTTTCCTGAGGACTTTGATGTAGTATCCACTTTGCTTCTCCACTAAAGCCTTGAACTTCTGAAATATATCAAACACATCTTATTTATGTCTCAAAAAATAAACCCATGCCTTCCTTGTATAATCATCAATAAATGTCATAAAATATGAACAACCTTCAATAGAAGTTGTTTGCATAGGTCCACACAATTCTGAGTAAAGAATCTCAAGAGGTGCAGTTGATCTTGTTGTTTTGCCAACTGGGAAAGATTCTATGTGTTACTTCCCCAAAATACACCCTTCACATACTGTTTCTAGTTTATGAATCAATGGAAAACCTTTTACCATATTCTTCCCATGTAATAAATTCAAACCTCCAAACTTCAAATGTCCAAACCTGAGATGCCAAAGCAATGATTCATCCTTCATGATTGATTGAAAAGTTGATTGTATTCCTTGAGTACATGAATCAATTGTATTAGCACAAGATTCACTTGCATTAGCACATGCCTCATTTACATTGGTGCATGACTCAACGTAAGACCGATTTGGCTTAGTGTAGGAATTCGCTGTGAACTGAACTACTGATTTGGCTGCAAATAGATCTGATTTTCTCTTTTTTATTGGTTTTAATATCAAGGGAAACATTATATTTCTGCTCATCTTCACTTTTGTAATTAATTGAGTGCTAGGGCATATATCCACAATCACACACTCATTATCTTCCATATAAACATTGTATCTTTTATGTACCAACTGTCTAATACTCGTAATATTGTGTTCCAAACCTACAACATAGTAAACATCATGCATAATAAATTTCCCCCCCTTTTTAGTTAGAATATTGATTGCCCCTTTTCCTTTTGCAGACACATTATTGCTATTCCCAAGAGTAACATCACTCTTTACCGACTCATCCAAATTGGAAAATAAATCTAAGTTACCTAACATGTGATTACTGCAACTAGAATCCATATACCATACATCACATGGACTCTTTTGTGATATATTTCACTCAATATGTGATAAAGAAGGTATTTCTTCAATAATCCTTATGCATGTAATAAACATAGATCTAGGATTAGAACTTCCAACCTAATTTTGATTTTACCTATCCTGATCATATTTTTTCTTCGTGCAATCATAACCATAGTGTATGAAATTCTTTCAATAGTGACACTACACATGAGACTTATCATGTCTCTGACCATGATTGCATTCTTGAATTTGTCCTCTTCTACTTGAGTTTGATGGACCGTTGTTGTGTCCTTTAGATGAACTTATTCCTCTACCTCTAGGGTTGAACCTTCCTCCTCCACTTCCAAAAATTCCTGTTGTCTGAGATGCAAAATATTTATCTACAACTGCATGCGATCTATTCATCCTCTGTTTATGATTTATTAGTGATGTATGCAACTCATAAATAGAAAAATGACTTAGATCCTTAGTTTCTTCAATAACAACAACTAAATGATGAAATTTCATAGGCAAACTCCTAAGAAAGTTTTCAATAATCCTTGTCTTCAATAGTCTCACCATGGGATTTAATTTGATTGACTAGGCCAACTACGAAAGTAAAGAATAATTCTACAGAATCTGAATCTTTCATTGACATATTTTCAAAATCTCTACGAAGTAACTATAGTTTGGCGGTTTTTACTTTCTCCTTACCTTGATATGAAACTTGGAGAGTTTCCCATGCGACTTTTACTTGATTGACTATTAACACTTTGGGAAGGATGCTTTCATGCATGGCTTGATGAATATAGAAAATATATTTTCTGTATTTATTTATGTAATTATTTCAAATATTTCTTTCTCTATCTGAGAGAGTACAGTGTATGTTTTTGCATCTACGAGGTTCTATGTACCCAATTCTCAACAACTATCTCACACATCCTGAGATATGAATAGTGCCTTTCGTGGTTAATGAACATTACTCAAAATTATTTCCATTAAATTAAGGTGTCTGCATACCAGATGTAGAAGCCATGGCTTTCTGCTAATTTAATAACTTGCTAGAAAATAACGCTATGATACCAAATTGTATAAATTATGCAATCTTATACAACGAACAACATAAACAAAAAGTAAAATAACTTGCAAAAAATATATTATTTACTCAAACCAACACTATTGTGTGTGATTAATTTATTTTTTCACTTCTATTAGAGCTTCGTCTCATTACAATTAAATTTTTGCATTCAACACTCTTTCTTGCATGTACCTTTAAATTTTGTTGTGTCTCTATTGTGCATCTACAACAATTACAATTTCTTCACGTATATAAAAATAACCTCTCCTAAAATTAACTACAAATTGCTCTAAACAGATATTTCACAAAAATAGAAATGCAGACTAAATTCTACCACATGCCATGCATGCATAAAATAAACTATTTTATTTTATTTGCCTTACCCTAAAAATAAGACAAAACCGGAGTTATCTAATGCATGGTAAAACTAAAATTATCTTTCCTAAAAAGATACGGGAGAAATTACATGTTGCATACATGCATATTCCAACACTTAGAGACAACTACATATATTAGCATTTATTTTTTCCACACATAGTTTTTTAGTAAATAATGAGAAAAAATTGAATGTTTTTTAACACTACCAGTTATACAAAACATGTTCTCCTTACATATAAAGGTCAGTGTGTTTATATGATCTAGATTTATATTTATATCTAGGTGTTAGAGTAGTCATGTTCACATTGGATAGTCATTTTGAATATTTCCTAACTAACTTGGTTCTAGCCATGTTCACACTACCTATGTGAGTTAAACATGATTTAGGGAATATTTTATATTGTTGGGAGATAAAATAATTGTGCACATATCATTTTGTTGAGTGTAAGAATATAGTAAATTTTCCTATATTTGAGTTGATCACATTAACCACTTGGTTATTATGAAACCAAATCATATGATTATTTATTAGGCTCTTCTTATTGTATTAGATGAGGCAAATGATGCAAATACATTTTGAGACTATTCTACATAGTTCGTTTGATATGTAGTGTGTATAACAATGACGTCACTATGGTAATGATGTACAAGAGAAATCATGATGTTGCATGAGTGCATTGAGTACTTCGATATGGTGTTAGAATTGACTCCTAACATGTGTTACCCAACATCTGGAATGCATTAAATTTACAAATCATATGTAAATTATATTATTTGAAAAAATTCATTTCAAGGGAAAATATTATGCATTATTGTTGCAAATTTTTGTTTTAAAATAATTTTTAGGGTTGTAAGCACTCATACTACATTTGCAGTCCCTGTATAAAAATACATTAAAAAGGATAAAAATTGAAAGATTTACATTGGGTTTGGATTGCTGGGCAAGTTGTTGGTGTATTAGGGATTAACTATACTTTGTGAACTATTTGAGGTGTATGTGAAATAGCTCACAAAATCCTCCTCACAGAATCCAACCTAGATTGTGGAATCTGTATTGAGATCGACCCTTTATAGAGAACTCAGACTGTGTTTATGGTTTTAAATAAATATTGTGTTTGGTTTCTTGATTAAAATGACTCTAACCTCGACATGTATAGAATATTTCTATTGAGATGTGTTTAAAAACCTAGATATAATGAAGGGGATTCAACTTGGCAATCCATCTCAGTCCTACAAGGAAACCCAACTCAAGATTCTGAAACAAACCTACAATTTGTTATAACTAGGTGAACCCCTACTCAAGCCCATGTGGATTCCAAATCGATGCTTGGGTTCCACATCTTGGCTTGCCTAGTCTCATGTTTAGTAAAAAGGAACCTCTCATTTAGACAGTCTACTCACCACTCCTCATGAGTAATTTCTCTCTCAATTTAATAACAGTTATATAAGATAATCTGAAGGACAAGCCCCTAACACAAATGAAACCATAAAAAGGTAAAAACCTTCCATTTAAAAAAGGATCCATGTATTATTTAAAATTTAAAATTAAGTTTTATTATAACATTTCCTGAAGAACTTTGTACCACAAGTAGTGGAACCACTTATAATAAGGAAATTTATTTGAGAGTGTTAAGGGGTTGATTCCCCTTTCCAAAGTCTTTAATTTTGGAATATTGGAAATAAAAAGGGGAGTATTACATATTTTCTGCAAAAAAATTTATGCAAGAGTAATCTTTAAGGGTTTTTTTAAAATGAGGTGTTTTTTTAAAGAAGAAAAAATTGTATTGAAAAGGGGTTTATATTTTTTCCATGAGGGCATTCTATTGGCTAGTTAAAATGTTGTTTCAAATGAAAAATTGTGATTGGTGTGGGGGGCACTACCCCTCGACCCCACCCTAGATTGCAACAGTGAGTATTCCTGGGGCACTACCCCTAAACACTGTAAGGGGCATTGTGCCTTGACCCCAATATGAGTTGCCGCCCCCAAACCCTAGTTGCGTGACCCATTGTACAATAACTTTGGGAGCGCCTATTTCTAGAAATAATTATTCCTTCGTGTGTTGAAGACTGGAGGGTGAGGTTCAATTTAACAGGTGGTTAGACCCCCTTATTAAAAATTGCTCTTAAATTTTTGTGTTTTTGTCCTCAACAATGGCTATCGTGATTTTTGAACAACTTAATGCCTCTAATTATATTGTTTAGAAGAGAAAAATGAATATTATTTTGTAGATGAAAATCTTGTGGAAATTTTTCTCGGTGACATTCAAAATTTTATTGAGGAGGAAGATATTTCTTGGATTACATCCATGCAAAAAATGATCTTACATTGATTCACATTAAAGTTTCAGATACCATGTAGTCTCATATTTCACATGCCACATCACATAAGAAATCTTAGGATGTTATTGAATTTTTTTGGGGGAGGACACTTCCCCTCAAACTATTCCTCTTCCTTCTCTTCCTTCTCCTAGTGAGGATGTAAGTTTCTTGGTGACATTGTTGATGTTACTCCACCACCTTCTCCTCTTGTTTGTGAGGAGTTGCGTCATGATGGTGATATTGTTGAGGAACCTTTGGCATATGCTCATACATTCCTTCTGTAAAGGCATACTTTCTATCACTATAGGAACTAAATAAGAAATTTATGATGTAAAATTTATTTATGCACTACCTCATTCATATTAAGGGATCTCTCATTCACTCTCTATAGAGAAAAAATATTTTGAGTTATTTATTCCTTCTTAGTTGACCTTTGCAGCTTAAATAAACATTAGAATCATATATAAAGAAGTGAAACTCACTTCATTTAGGACCTAACACTCTTATAGACTCCTGTTGCAAAATCTAGCACAAAAGACACCCAAAGCTCCCTACACTCTGTAAATACATTTGCACATTCATTAGAGCAGCACCATCTACACATCTAAAGCTTCCCACTAGATCTAGGGGATTGTTTCCCACATTTTAAAGCACTCAAAGTCACTCATTCAAGTAGATTTGTAAGAGAAAAACTCAAGTAAAAAAAATTCAAAGGAAGGATGTCAAATATGTTTACACTGTAACTAGATATCATATGCTAAGTGGAGAATGATGTGTGGTTTGAGGCCTCTTCGGAGTAGTGGAAATTTTAGGAGGTGTACAGGGTACCTATAACCTAACTAATGGTTATTTTATAGGACTTCTCATCCATGGTTAGGATTTGAAATATTGAGTAGAGCATTCAAAGGCCCACAAATTGTGAGTGAAAGTGATTAACAAAGAGTGACGAGTACATTCAAACAAGAGATAAATCCAAAAAGTTACAGATCATAGTTTTGAGTAGGGTTAATACGGTATATATATGTCAAGACCATACGAATGTTCCTATCCCTACTATACATTTTTTCCTAGGAGAATAGTCAGGCCACAATTTCATCCTTTTTAGATTTGATTATGATTTACACATAACAAAAACAAAATTAAATATAAGCTATAGGGGTTATTCAGATTAATTAAATTCCAAAATTAATCATTCAATATTAGATAAACACATTAATACACAAAAAATGTACATAATATAATACAAGTTCACAAACACAGGGGATTAAGTGCACTTAGCTGATTGTAGATAATATTGGACTGATTTGGGTGATCTGGATGATAGAACATGGAGATCTAGACCCGAGAGTTCCTCGATACTGAAACTGTGATTTGAATATTCTCCCAGGTAGAAATATATAGTAGGGGTAGGAACATCCACATGGTATTTACCTATTTATATGAGCTTTACCCTACTCATAACTATGATTGGTAACTTTTAGGGTTTTTTGCTTGTCTGAATATCTTCATCGCTCTCTGTCGGTCACTGTCAATTACACTACAGTGGTTTTTGAATTATTTACTCAATATTTAAAAATAAATATCATTCTTCACCTAGCATGTGTTATCTAGTTGTAGTGTAATCATATTTGGCATATTTCATATGAAAAAGCTTCACTTGAATTTCTCTATTGCAAATATACTTGAATGAGTGACTTTGAGTGCTTGTAAATATGGTAATAAGCCTCCTATACTAAGTGGGAAGCTTCAAAATTGTATATGGTGCTTCTCTAATGAATGTGTAAAGGTATTTTTAGAGTGTAGGGAGCTTTGGGTTCCTTTTATACTATCTTTTACAATAGGATTTTATAAGAGTGCTAGGTCCTAAATGAGGTGAGTTTCACTTAATTATATATGCTTTTTGAAGGTGATTTAAGTTAGAAAATCCAACTGAGAAGGATTAAATGACCCAAAGAATAATGTGTAACTGAAATTTTGAGATCAAAATGAGTAAGGGAAAAAACATATACTAGGGTCAGGAACGAATGGACATCCATGCCCCTATTATATGTTTTTGACCCTAGAGAGACAATATGAAGTGTGAAGTTTGGAATCTGACCAACAAAATTTATTAATGGATTTCATGCATTCAATTCTCAAAAAAATTGACAGATGAGTGTGTATGATCAAAAAAGATAAACAAAAGACCTAGAGATCTACCAAATGAGAATGGTTAAAGTAAACTTGTTTGAGAAAGAAAGTAATGCTAATACTAGTAGTGTTAAAGAGTAGAATTACCAAATTTGAGTGTCTACATTTCCCCCATTTAAGTATGAAATGAAATCACATGCTTAAAGGATAAGATACCTAAGTGTGTAAGCACACTTTATCTTGGATCGATGTTTGTTTTGCAAGATCCCATTATATTGGTGTTGGAATGCTCCATGAGAAAACCGGTAACATAGAGTGTAGTCAATGTCCATGATAAATAATTGAAATTTAACTCAAATGTAACAATTTAATATAAATAAAATTTGAAATTAAAAAGAGTGAAATAAAGAGATACAAAACGTGGAAGGAATACACCTGATTTTTGATCCACACAATAAACATAATGTGTGTTCCTAGTCATTGCTTCAATCTCTCGGTATCCCTTATTAGAATCTTACATAAAATTTTGATCCTTGCTATCATCATATCATGTTACATGTCATTTTTTGTCCTATTACTACACCCATTTCATTCTGTTTTTCTAGTTCTTTTATCTCTATTACCTTACACTTCGGTCTCCCTTGGCTATTTTCTCTTAAGGCTATCCTGCTATTTATTCACTAGCATATCAATTTTGTTCATGATTAACAAGTTATTACTATTCGAGGTATCCCTATTGAGGATCCTTCCCATAACATGCCTAGTTTCTCTCCCACAACCTATATCCCTATTCCTAGTACACCTACAGATAGGTATTTGGATACACACACTAATTCACATACCTCTAATCCTCCTAGGTATTCTAATAGGTCCTTGGATTCACACACTGATTCACATAAATCTAGTACTCCTAGGTCTTATACTAGGAATTTGGTTGTACATGTTGATTCACATAGTTATAGTTCTCTTACTAGGCCTTTGGTTGAACATGTTGATTCTCATAGCTCTAGTCTTCCTCAACCTCTGACTAGCCCTTCCTCCACACATATTTCCTCTAGCAGATCACATTATTATAGGATTCCCAATTGATCCTTTCATAGGTAATGTCACTCTACATCTCCTTATCAGTCTTCTAGAGATATTTATTCTTCTAGTACAAACATTTAGATCTTATACATCAGATACAATTGTTGCACGACTATAAATAAATTTTCTCCTACCTTCTTTAGAATATATTACTACCACCATTCCATTAGTAGTTGAGTCAAATTATTTAGCACATCTGAGGCCCGGGCCTCTAACATATATGGCTATTTATTCACCTCCTCAATAGGTTCTCATTGAATATATTTCATGTTATCCCCTTTCTTGTACATAGTTATGCACTAACAAATACAAAAATATTGATATAATCACAAAACAACAAAAACATTCAAATAGTTTCCAATAATTGAAAAATCAACATTTGTTTATCTAACATACATTGTTAGTGCTTTTCATTATAAATATTGTTTATCCTTTTGGTTTGATAGATAAAAATTTTATTTACACACATGTATTCACATGGTATATTGAGAACGATGCATGAAAAACAAATCGATACATGATTATCAGAGTTATCATGGTTCCTTACATATTATCTTATGGGGTAATCCCTCCACACAATCTAGGTGTTATTATCTCATTATAGTGCTTTTTCAATTCCTTATCATGCTTAATTACATATATAGTGTATTTTCTATATTTTGAACTAACAGGACTAACACATGTGTCTTATATGGTGTTGACAACTATTGTTTCACATGCTCATATATATCACTTTTTGTGTCATTTCATCGCATTATGATACTCTTATTTTCTATACATGCTTTCTAGTTGTGTGTGTTGTTACTTTTTTGATACTCTAATTATGGCCTAATAACCTTGTTTTTTTTGCAACACTGTGGGTGTCCCATGTTTATGGCATCATGAATTTATTGTTTTACATTGCATATTTTGATTGTAATACCAAGGGCCTTAATTGTATTGCGATAATGTGGGTGTGCCATGTTTGTATCACTATACCTTTTTGTATGACATTGTTTTCATTATTATCTTCATTCTAACATATGCACTACTATTAATGTTACTACTGGTTTTCTTGTTGACATTATTTATGATATTATTCTTGTTGCTATTGTTGCTCTTTTTGTTTGCCATGGTATCCACTATGCACATCCTATTTGCAGGTACATGTTCTTCTTGGTGTCCACAACATAATCCTTTTATGTGTTTTCTACACATATTATTAGACTTATCATACATGGTTACACATCTACTCTTTTGATACTCACGCTAAAACTCTTTATCACACACGCCTAAAAAAGGAGGCATTGATCTGAGTATATCCTACACCTACAACAAACACATACAAAATTATAGGCTCAAACCCAGGTAAGAACATGTAAAAATTACTCAGAAAAAATCAACAAACTAAGCATAAGGTAAAAATGTACAGTACGATCATGACCATACAGATGTTCCCTAACCATTTATATAGTTTTGTCCCAAGGGAAATTACAACACATTTCTTAGTAGTTTTAGATTTTTACCTATAGACATAAATGTTTGGCACAGTTTCTAACTCAGACGACTCAATTAATATCAATTTCAGGGGGCATAAAATGTTGCATTCCTTCTTCTCCATAGCACTCAATTAGAGTTTCAGTTTTAGGGATATTGGTGGCATGTGTTTCCTTTCTATGGATAAATTTTAGTACGTTTCAATTTTTATTCAGTTTCTAATTAGTTTTTTAGCATATGGGGAGAGTATGAGGGCAATTTATTCTTTTTATAAAGTGTGTCCTAATTTGCAAAATTGGTCCTAGATCCACCTGCAGTAGTGTGGTTTGTGGGATCATGGAAGGTATTAAAGTGAATAAGTTATTTGTAGGCATTCCTTCCTCTCCTCTTACACCTAAAGGGAAAGATATCAAAGTTGTTGAATGATTTTGATACATGGTCTTATTCCTTCATGGGGTACTTTGGCTCCTCATTCTTTTTCTCTCTCTTCAGAATTTAGGTGTTTGGTTCCATACACCCAATACACTTCCATCCCCTCAACACAATTGGGGTTTGATCATCCAAATTTTTTTAGCAAATTTCAGAAATCCAAAACTACAAGGATAAGCAAAGAATGTGAAATTATTCCCTCTACAAAAATAGTCATATTCCTTCCACATTTTGCATATCTTTATTTCACTCTTTTTAGTTTCATATTTCATTTACATTACATCATTACATTTGAGTCAAATTTTAATTATTTATGATGGAAATTGACTAAATTTTGTGTTATAGGTTTCATCATGGAGTGTGCCAACACCAATACTACGAGATCTTGTAAAATATACATCAAGAGAAGCCAAAGTGTGATGACATAATCATGTACATATTTTCCTTTAATTATGTAATTTCATTTCATACTTAAAGGAGGGGGAAATGTAGAAAGTCAAATTTGGTAATTCTAATATTTGACACTTCTAGTCTTGACATTACTCTCTTTCTCAAACAAGTGCACTTTACCCATTCTCATCCAGTACATCTATATGTCTCTTGTCTAGCTTGTTTGATCATACACACTCATTTATCGTCAATTTCTGATAATTGAATGCATGAAATCCATTTAGAAACTCCACTTGCCGTCTTCCAAACTTCACACTTTAGATTACCCCTCTAGGGTAAAAAATATACAACAGGGGCAGGAATGTCCATTTGTTGGTGATCCTAGTGTATGATTTTCCCTTGCTCACTTTGATCTTGAACTTTCAGTTACAGATTATTCTTTGGGTCATTTACTACTTCTCAATCAATCTTTGTAACTTAAATCACCTTCAAAAGCATATATAAGCAAGTGAAATTAACCTCATTTAGGACCTAACACTCTCATGGACTCCTATTGTAAAAGTTAGCACAAAAGGCACCCAAAGCTTCATACACTCTTTAAATACCTCTATAAATTCATTAGGGAAACACCATCTACAAGTCTAAGGATTCCTACTAAGTCTAGAGGGGATTGCTTCCCACATTTGCAAGCACTCAAATTTACTCACTCAAGTAGATTTGTAAGAGATAAACTCAAGTCAAGCTTTGTCAAAGGAAGGATGTCAAATTTGATTGCATTACAACTATATATCACATGTTAGGTGGAGATCGATGTATGATTTAATGCCTCTTCAGAGTAGTGCTAATGATGAAAGTGGATGGGGGCTTGCACAACCCAACTAATGTTTTTTGCAGGACTTCTTGTCCATAGTTAGAACTTAAAAGATTGAGTAGAGGATTTAGAGACCTGCACAATGTAACCAAAAAATGACCGATAGAAAATGAAAAATATATTCAGAGAAATGAAAAACCCATAAAGTTACAAATAACAGTTTTGAGAAGGTTTAAGACTGTACAAATAGGCCAAGACTGTACAATGTTCCTGCCCCTAGTGTATGGTCTTTTCCAGTAGAAACGTAAGGTCACAGTTTCAGTATTGAGGCAATCTTAGGTCTAAATCTCACTGTTCCATCATTTGGATCACTCAGATCAGTATCAAATAATCTGTAATAAGCTAAGTGCACTCAATCCCTTGTGTTCATGAACTTATATTATATCGTGTTCATTTATTGCAAGAGCTGATGCATTGTTTTGATATTGAACGATTAATGTTGAAAGTTTGATTAGAATAGCCCCTTGTAGTTTCTATTTCCTTTCTTTTTGGTTATGTTTAAATCTTAATCAAATCTAAAAAGGTTGAAAATACCTAACATGCAACTCAATATTGATGTGTTGGATATTTTACATTGTTGGTGAAGTTTTATGTTGCTGAAATCTGGAGAGGGGACTACACAAATAAACTAGTGCATTTACTTTGTTCTTTCCTTCTACTCACACTCAGCCATTTGTTTTCACCTAGACATCCATAGCCAACGTTCTTGATTTCTTGATTACCAATTATCATCTTCACATCACACGATTAGTATGACTTCATCTCTAGAAAAGGATACAAAACTGATGAGAAAAAAAATGCATCTCACTTCTGAGAAGCTACCACAAAATGGTAGTAACTATGTTGGGGTTTTATTTGAGTACTTGTAAAGAGTTGCATAGTTCTATTTACTATAATTATAATAATTTTATTAGATAAATAAAAGAGGAAGATTTCATCACTTCCTAAATTAATTATTTTTTTTATTGTCATTAAAACATTTCATGTATAAATATTTTGTTGATATTGAGTAACATATGATCTTTATTGCACATAAACTTGGGACTGAAAACCTTGATATTTCATCTTTCATACATGATCACCCTAATACTCATTCTAATGATTTTTTGCTTGCATCTCTTGTGAAATTTGCATATGATCATTTATCTGAATATGCATCCACCATCTGTACCAATCTAGGGTGAATTTATGATCATTCTTGGCAGCGTCAAAATTTACATGGGCACTACAAGCATGAATCCTATGCCATTTCATATTTCCAGTTGACACACCACTCTTTCATCCTTTTGTAAATTATATTAGGATATTCTCTTGGTCTTATTTTATTATTTTTTAGGTGACTTATTATATCACACTAAATTACAAAGTGTCATGAATTTTTTTACTTTCTAAACCTTCATGCACGAGTGATTTTTTTTGTGTGCATTGTCACTTTATTAGTTTCTTGACTCACCCATCACCATGGCCATTTATTTTTAGATCCTTTGGGTTTATATCATGAAAAAAAATTACACTTGACATTCTACATCAATTTTGTAGTATAGATAGTTCTCCTTTTGAAGAGTAGCTAGTTTGGTGAAGTCTAGTGTCAACTTATCAATACTTAAGTAATGGGATTTTCCCACTCATAAATATATATTTTGAGTCACTACACCCATTCAACATTATAGGGGTAGTGTACATACTAATTTAGGTATCATATTCCTTGTTAGCCTTTGGTGGACCACATATTCTTTTTTAAGTAGTTGTTTTTGGTTTTTAGATTTTTGGGTTGTGATTTTAGATTTGAAAGTGTTCATTCAATTGGCATTCCCAACACCTATCGTCTCTTTGGTAGAAAATTTAGACCACATATGTTCTCACTATATATTTTTTCCATTGATTGCACTTATGTTTGATAGGATTCATTCCATCCAATGCACCTACTTAAGCATTGTGGTTAGTATATAAGTTGTGCTTCTTGGGGCACCTTATGGTATACATTTTCTCTCCACTTCTATGATTGTATTACTAGTTTTTTTAGTGCCTTATGGATATACATTTCATCCATGGTAACCTTTTTTCCTATCTATTTGATCATATTTTTAAAGTGATCCTCGCATAGAGTACCAATTCATATATGACGTGATAGTTACAACAACTCAAATTCCATGTATTTCTTTAGATGTATTGGTTGCCATAAAGACACTTAGATTTCACTATGCATTTGTACATGGGTATTTGATCAGAACCTATTTCCAAGACCCATTAGTATCTTCATTATTTTTCTCACTCCCTATTCTGAACTTAATGGAGGGTGTTGGAGTGGTCATGTTCACATTGGCTAGTGGTTTGTCATATTTCCTAACCAACTTGTATCTAGCCATGTTCACACTACATATGTGAGTTAAGAAAGAGTTAGGGAGTATTTTATATTATTGGTAGATAAACTAATTGTGCACATACTAATTTTTGAGTACATAAATATGGTGTATTCTCATATATTTGAGTTGATCGCAACAACCACTTATGGTTCTAAATATTAAATTACACATACTCATTTATCATACTCAAATAATGACTCAGACCATTCCTATTTATTTTCACTAGCATATCATGAAATTTACACTAGTTGATATAGGACATATATGTATTATAATCCCATTAACATTTTCATAGGATATTCCTTTTATCTCTCCATTTTTGACATTAAAATATGTCTACTCTTCTACATAACTTCTATATCAACTTTTTTTTCTTATATTACAATCCTTGAGTTTATATAACTAATTTCAACTTGAACACCTAACTTCAAGTATCAACTTAGACAAGGATATGCATAACCTTGATGATCCTTTAGACACAACTCTTATGGGTTCAGTTTTAGCATATTTTTTAGGGAATCATAATCTAGTTCACTCACTAGTATATCCCCCTTCTTAATTTTTGGGGCTATAACATAGGGGTCTCATAGCCATTGGTAATGTTATAGAATCCAAATTGAAAGATTTGTTACTTTCATGTTTTGCAAGTACCTCCATACAAAAATTTATCAATTCTTAAAGAAATCAAATCCAGGGTTTGTCATGTGACTTTAATATATTCTTATCTCATTACTGTTGTGAAATTTCAAGTTTGTACTATGTTACACATGCTTAAACATATATCTATTTAATCTACACACTATAATAATTTAATGGTATACCCATGAGTTAGTTGCATGATAATTTTTTATCCTAGTGGATACACATACATTAACTTCGGATAGAGTTCCATGACTCTTTTATTCCTGCACCATAGGGAAACCTTCCACATTAGGGGCATGAACTACACTAGGAAAACCTCATAGCATAATATTTGTCATTTTATGCACTTTTTACCAAATTTTTCCATTATTGATATAAATTTTTAATTAGATATCTTGTGTGAAATTATACGTCATGAAATTTACTTTATTCTATATTATGTATTGTGTTACAATATATGACTACACTTAAGGTTTCACAGATGATATTATAGATCCCACCTACATGAAAAATAGTTAGCCTCAAGGAATTCTTTACTATTTATACCATCTTCAATATTAGTATTCAGTTGCATATCCTCTCTTACAGGATACTTATCTAATTATTGTAATATTTGGGATGATATACTAAAGTGCATGTTAGTCTATGCTACAATATTGTAGCTATATCTTTGGAATATTTCATGGTGTGAAAATAAACAGTAGATAGTAACTCAAGAGATCCCACCAAGTGATACTTCACTTGTGAATTAACAAGTAGATGAATTTTGTGCAGAAATTAAAACTTTTCCTCAAAGTGTGGCTGTTAATACTAGAGCTAAGAGAAGAGCTATGAAATAGGTAAAATTAGAAGATTTAGGGCCTTATCATCCTACCATAACACTCCCAAAGGGGAGAAGTCTAAATCCAACCTCTAAAATAGAAGGGAAAACCAAATTATCCTCTACATCATTCAAAATATAAGAAAGGGTGGTTGCAAGTAAGGTCTAGTAAAAAGATAATTCAAATCCCTTCAAAATCCTTAAACAGATGAAGAAGACCCATGTGAGTATCTCAATGTGGGAATCCTTAGTAATTCCAAGATTGAGATATCTCTTGAAATCATCTATGGATAATTTCTCCATTCCAATTCAGCTGCCTAGTCTCATGTGCTCTTCAGGACCAGGTATGGAACTAAGGCTACCATCAAGTCTAAACCAATTGCTACATATCATATAGATCCTTATGTGCCCAACCCCATCAATGAAAATTGTACCATTTTTTTATCAAGAAGATTATCCAAGTGCCCAAGATGCATATACTAAGATTAAGGGAATTCCCTGATTTGATACTTGATGAGTGGGGGAATGAATGTCATGGTTTTGATTCATATTGATAGATTGAAGAAGTTGGCCTTGGTATTTATTGTCTACATGAGGATAATTCACCCCTTCATAGTATTTTCAAATAAAATGATGAAGAGGAATATGAAATTTGACAGATGTTTTTTTATGGATCAAGAAGTAGATAAGGAACATGAAGAGGTGTAGTCCTTGTATCTCCTACTAACATGAAGTATCAATTCTCTTTCAGATTTAAGTTCAGCTACTACAACAACACAATAGAGTATGAATCCCTCATACATAACTTGTAATGGATAAGAAAGAAGAACATAAAAAAATTGTAGACTTTTGGAGATAATGAACTAATTGTAAACCAAGTTAGAGGATCAAATGTAGCTAAGAATGACTTGCTAGGAGCTTACAAGCATTATTGGTGTAAAATTTGAGCTTCAATATCCACACCATTCCAAGGAAAAGTAATGAAGCTACTAATATGATGGCTGCAATTGGCGTAAAGTTTGATGTTGTTGAGAACATTAAGAGAGACAAATTTTATCCTTGTGGAAATGGGGTAATGTGAAAGTGGGCAAGATTAAATTTGACATTTCCATTGAGAGTATATTCACTTCAATGGGCATCCCTGCAGAAGGGGTTATCTGTTTCAAGAGGTCTTTAAAAGTGGAAATGGCGGCATTTCTGGCGAAGACAAAAGAAAGGTTCTATATGTACTAGTTTGGCTATGAATGGGCTTCCCTTAAAGCACGTTGAGATCAAATTGTTGAGCAAGTCATGTGTTATTTCACACTGGAAGGCAAATATAAGCTCATTTTTGGCACTCAAGTCTTCATTGTGGCCCATTTTCATAATGGTATCAAGGTGAAGCTATCCAATTTCTTCAATCCATGTCATGCATATGGTCCCTTTAACCCTTCACGTGTGTCTTAAATTCCTATACCAAGGTGTGGTGATAAGGCAAGAATAAGTCTCATTAATGTATAATAAATTATCTTATTTTACTCTCCTTTTTATCAAGTTTGACTGCATTTTGTGATTTTTTTTTGATCTAATATAAGTTAGGATGTAATTGTCCATCTTTTGTTGATTGTAGTTCTAATGTTTAAAAACTCTTTAATTCCTAACAAAGTGCTTTGGAAATTTAGTGTTGTAATAAAACAGGCCACAATCAGTCAGAAGAACAAACTATGAAGTGGTCAGCATGTTTTTGGAAGCATTAGTTTCAACACGGCTTAGTTTCGGAACTCCATCACGTAGTTACGAGCTCTATCACTTAGTTACGAAACTTTCAGACTTAGTTCTGAAACTCCAGTACTTAGTTCTAGAATTTTTGGACTTAGTTCTGAAACTCCTGCATGTAGCTCAAGAACCCTCACGGTTAGATCTGGAATGATCTCCTTTAGTTCCAGAACTTTTCTAAAGTTCTGGAACCGATGAGAATTTATTTATTCCAACAATGTCCGGTGATTTAGAAATCAATGATCCTTTCAATCAGGAGTAGATTAGAAGATTTCTAATTCTTCATACTCGCAGATCCATGGATAACTATCATACAACAGTACGTCCAGCCATGTTCCAATTCAACATCTATTTTTGGCACGATTCGGTTCCTTCTGAATCAGTAGGAAAACTATGGTTGTAAATGAATCTTTGGAAGGAATATATATATGCAGATCTGTAGATAGATTTAGGATTTGATAATATAGAGATAGATTGATATACATAGATACAAACATAGAGAGATAGAAAGATACAATACGTCTTTGTAATGCAGAACATTTTATCAATAAAATAGCCATTTCTGTTTTGAGAGTTTATTAAGTTGTCAAATATTGTTTCAAGGTGGAGCAAGGGCCCACTCCTCCAAGAACCAAGATATTTATTCTATTGGTATTTATATTTCCAGAGAAAATAGTATAGATCTGTTAATTTTGTAAATGCTTTTGATTACTCAAGTTAAAATCTGTCGTATACTTGTTCCTGCAGGTGTTCTAGATTAGATTCTTATTTCCTTGCAATCATCTTTCAACATTCTCAATTGTGTGTTTATTTCCAAAGAAAGTGTGTTTATTTATGTAACATGTGTTTACTTATAGTAATCTATTTATTTATGTAACGTGTGTTTACTTATAGTAATCTACAAATGTGTGTTTCTTTCTAGCAATTTATTTCTGCAGAGAGTGTTTACTTTGCAATTTTTCATAGTTTTATTCCAATAAGGTTTTGGCTAAGAAGTCCTCCAGACATTGAGAAAATCCCCCATAAAATATTAAAAAAAGAAAACAAATACCTATAGTCAATTACTAGATCACTAAGATTTCTTGTTGCATATAGCTTTGGACACCACCCCTGGTTTGAATATGACATCAACCAAAAGTTGATTAAATGAAGGGAATAACGACACCCATCATTTTTGGCACCATTGTTGGGGAAAAAATAGTTAGAATTGTCTAATTAGGTGTCAATAAGAGAAAAAATCATACATCTAGTAATTGTAGGATCTTCCCTATGTCATCATAAAATTTATGAGTAGACCAAGAGACTCCAAGGGTCGATTCCTCCAAAAAATATTTGAAAAAAAATCATCATCTTCTCAATCAGGAAGTTAACCAAGAATTAGAAGCACCATTGTCCCCTATTAAACAAGAAGAATAATTTTCACATTTGAAATTCTTAAATCAATCACCAGAAGGAAGTATAACCTTTAGAAAGAAGATCATATCCCAAGACCCATTTAGAGAAAGTTTTGATTCATAATTAAGTAGTCAACCTCCTACTCCTGACTTTTCACCTTCCCAAAGGAAAATCACATACCATATTGATTGGGATAAAAGTATAGAAGGTACTGCAGAAATGGCACGAGAAGCTAAAAGAGAACCTGATAAGACCTTTACTTATCTAATTCAATTGGATGACTATGATACACTTATGAAAAATATTTCACCTACACATTTACCCACATTTAGAGGGATTTCATCTAAAGACCCTAACCAATTTATATTTGAATTTAAAGTATTGTGTCAAACTTATGATTACAAAATAGATCATCAGAAACTCAAGTTGTTTCCATCTACCCTAAAGGATGCAACAATGAGGTGGTTTATGGGATTAACATCTAATTCTATTACCACTTGGGCACAAATGGAAGTTGCCTTCCTAGACAAGTATCAAGATTACTATAGAGGGAGGAATAGGAAGGAAGAATTTTTCAAAATCAAGCTGGAGGAGGATGAGAATATGGAAGATTATTTAGATAGATTCCTATTTGTGAGCAAAAGATGTGGATTTGTACTACAAGAAGAGTTAAGCAAAAACATTTTTCTTAAAGGTCTGGATGATGAATTAAGGGAGGCACTTGATCTGATGGGAGGTGGAAACATTGATCAAATAAGAATGAATGATATTAAAGAAATTTGTAGAAGCTATTCATGAACAAGGGGTGAACCTAGAAAAGGAAAAATAGTTAAAAATTTGAACCTAGATATGAACAAATTGATGGATGAATTGACAAAATTTAAAATATTCATTTTAGTTCAATTAACCTCCACTATGGATGGATTGCAAGCTAAGGCAAATGCTAAAACTAAACCATTAGCTATATATTGTCCTAGATGCATGAAGAAGAATGCAATAAGAGATTGTCCCCTGGATAAAATAGAAATGTGTCTTATCTATGAATCTAGGGACCATGAGAGTAATGCATGTTCTCTTCTTCCATTTATTAAAAATCAGTGTAAACAAAGAAGCATTCCATCCACATCATAAGAAGTAAACTTTTTCTAGAGACAACCTAGCTAAGGGAAGTTCATGCCTAGGTCAGTTCCTAACCCCTGGATGATGCAATGGGCATCTCAGACAATGCCACAAAATTAGGGAAAACCACCTTGGGTACCTCAACCAACATGGAATCCTCAAGATTTGGTAGGTCAATCTTGGTATGCCCAAGGACACCAATAACCATGGTCTGGTCAAGGAAACCTGAATGCTTGGTCACAACCTAGGTGGAGCCCTAATAATTATGCTCAAGGGAGGACATATCCCAATCATAATCAACAAGCCATAATGGGCTCCCTAGCACAAAATTCACAAAATGAAAATGTGGTCCAAACCCAAATACCAGCATAGCCAGTAGCAAACCCAAGAAACAAACAAACAACTACTGTCTATGGAACATAACTAGAAAAATTAGTTGATCTGAATGCTATGGATTGTACGAATATTCAAACTAGATCTAGAAAAATAATTAACAGTCCACCTGTTATAATCACTAAGATGACAAAATAAACTGAAACCCCTAGTACAGTTGTTCCCAAGAAGGATGTAAAGAAAAAGATAAGGAGACAAATAACAACTCTACTGAGACTCCATTTCCAAAGAGATTTAAAGAAGCCATAGAGACTAAGGAATCTGAGTTGGTACAAGAACTAAGGAAATTGAATATTGAAATACCATTGTTACAAGCAATTAATGACATTCCAGAATTAAACAAATTAATCAAAATGCTATGTTTAAAAATACCTAGAGGGAAGAAGCAGTACCCCAAGACTATTAAGGTAGATGGGAAACTTGCTGATTTATTAGCAGGGAAACTTTTGCTTCCCAAATACAAAAATCCTGGAAGTCCTATTATTTTTGTCTCTATAGGGAATAAAGATATAGATAATGTTTTGGTTGATTTGGGAACAACTATAAATGTGATGAAAGTGGACACTTTGAAAACATTACCATTAATAGGTATACAACCTACTAACACCATATTGCAGATGGCAAATCAGTCTATAGAAAAACCAGAAGGAGTTATTGAAGATGCGGTAGTTATGGTGGAGTCATGGGAATATCCAGTTGATTTCCTTATATTGCAGCCAAAAGGTAAAACACTTGGTTATCCCATTATTTTGGGCAGACCATGGTTAACTACAGTTGTTTCCTTAATTGATTATAGATCAGGTGATATGACTATCTCAAATGGTAAGAATTCTAAGAAAATTTACTTATATCCTTCTGCACGACCTTCTATTGATAATCAAGAACAATTGTAGGTTGATTCTACAGATACTAATAAGAAAAACCTGTCTTCTTTGGCCATGATCACGTTACAAGATCACATACGTGAGGTAGAAGATATGATTAATCAACCATTGAATGAACACCAATTGTCCTTGGAGCAATCGAGAATAGTTCCGGAACCGATGGACTTAGTTCTAGAACCTACAAACTTTGTACCAGAATCATCAAATTTAGTTCTAGAACCATCACATTTAGTTCCAGAACCACACCAACAACAATTCCTTGTTACTATACATAATTTTTCTCCAGAGGAATGATATTTCTCTTGGAGAAAGGAAGAATTAGTATCTTTAGTTTCAAATATATCAAGAAATGGTGAAGAATTTTTGGAAAGTAGCAGTGACGAGGACTTCAACCTAAAACAAGATAAGTATCATAACTCTTCATATTGTCCTTTTTCTAATATTCTTTCTCAAGGAAATTTTGGAGATGTTACTACATATCATATGTTGTTGTCACATGCATGTCCACTAAATACCTTAATGGAACCCTTTCAACAAATCAGTTCATCACACATTGGAACCAAACATGTTGATATTTAGCCAGGTAAAATTTTGAACATTAACAGCTGGTTAAAGAATGATGAAGAAGCTAAATTGTTTGATGTTATGAAAAATCATACTAGATATTTTTCTTAGGACTACAAAGATATGAAAGGAATCCATCCAAGTATTTGCACTCATCACATCTATACTGAAAACATTATACCAGTTAAGCAACCTTGGAGAAGGATTAATCCAGCCTTAAGAGATATAGTCAAGCAAGAAATTGAAAAACTATTACAAGTAGGTTTTATCTACCCTATCTCAGATAGTCAGTGGGTGTCTCCTCTTGTAATTGTTCCTAAAAAGAATGGAAAATGGAGAATTTCTGTTGACTATAGGGAACTGAACAAAGCCACACTGAGAGATTATTTTCCCTTACAACCTTGCAGGTAAGCAATATTTTTCCTTCCTGGATGGCTTTAATGGATATAATCAAATCAGAGTTGCTGCTGAGGATTAGGAAAAAACTACCTTTACATGTCCATGGGTTACCTTTGCCTATAGGGTATTACCATTTGGATTATGTAATGCTCCAACAAATTTCCAAAGAGTTGTATAAGCAATTTTTGCAAACCTAACAAATGACTGTGTATACATGGATGAATTCACTATGTATGGAGACACATCTGATGATGCTTTGAGGAATTTGGATAGAGTATTAACAAGATATGACCAACACCATCTGTATCTTATTCATGAGAAGTGTTTGATGATGGTTGATGAGGGGATTGTATTAGGACACCACATTTCAAAAAGAGGAATTTAGCTTGACAAAAAAAAATCAAAATTATTTCAGACTTACCTATTCCTCAAACCCCCACAGATATCAAGTCATTTTTAGGGCATGATGGATACTATAGGTGCTTTATCAAGGATTTTAGTAAAATTTCTACCCCCATGTTTAATTTCCTTACCAAGGACTATGAATTTCTTTGGGATGAAATATGTTAGCATGATTTTGAGGAAATCAAAGAAAAATTAATCATTTCCCCAATATTGAGAGGACCTAATTACGAAAAACCTTTTCACATCCAAACATATGCCTCAAATAACTCCATTGGTGCAGTTTTGGGACATAAAGATGAAGAAGGAAAAATGTATGCTATTTATTACCTCAATAAAAATATTTCTCCCATTGAAATAAATTACACTACCACTGAAAAAGAATTTCTTATTGTGATCTATGCAATGAATAAATTCAGACATTATATCACAGGGAACAAAATATTTGTACATACAGATCACTCAACAATTAGGTACTTAATGAAAAAACCAGTGGTTAGAGGTAGGATAATTATATGGTTATTACTTTTACAAGAATTTGATATTACCATAGTAGATAATCCAGGGAAATATAATGTAGTAGTTGATTTCTTGTGAAGACCGACCACTACAGGGGAGAAAGATCCAATTAAAGAAATCTTTCGAGATGAACAATTATTTTCTATTTTAGCTGATACACCATGGTTTGCTGATATGGAAAATTATCTTGCAACAGGGAAGTTTCCTCCTTCTTTCACTAAGAAACAAATGAAAAAGTTGATCAAAACCAGTGCACACTTTAAATGGTTAAATGGAATGGTGTTTAAATGTGGTCCTGATCTGGTTTTACGTAGGTGTGTGAGAGAAGATGAAATATTTGACATACTCAGGGCATGTCATGATGAACCAAGTGGAGGACACTTTTCAGTGAAAATAAAAGCTCACAAGATACTTGGCAATGGATATTATTGGCCATCTCTGTACAAATATGTGAAGATATATATCAAGTGGTATGATCCTTGTCAAAAGATGGGACAACCAAAATTTACCAATGAAATTCCTCTGTACCCTCAAGTGGTGATTGAACCATTTGAAATATGGGGGTTGTATTTTGTTGGTCCCTTTAGTCCTCCTTCACAAGAAAAGGAGTACATTCTTGTGTGTATTTATTATGTGACAAAGTGGGTAGAAGTGCAGGCTTTAACAAATGCCACTGAAGAAGTAGTTGTCGATTTCCTTTGGCACAAAATTATGGTAAATTTTGGTGCACCAAGAAGTATAGTTTCAGACCAGGGGCCACAATTCATGTCTACTATGATCCAAGCCTTCATAATGCATTATCATATCAATCATAGGAATTCATCTCCCTATCACCCATAATCAGATGGACAAACATAAGTAACAAATAGAGAATTGGAAAACATCCTTACCAAAACAATTGAATCAGGCAAAAGAGATTGGGTAAAGATATTACCTGAGGCTATTTGGGCATATAATAAAACTTGGAAGTCTACAACAAGGTTTTCACCATATGAGTTAGTCTATGGGAAAAATCCCTTGTTACCTATTGAACTTGAACTACAAACATTGAGGACAATAACTAAAGTATGTATTGAGTTGGATGCAACACAAAAGGAAAGAATTCTTCAACACAGTGAATTGGATGAGTTAAGGATGGAAGGACTTCATTAGACAAAGATAATCCAAGATCAAAGAAAGAAATGGCATGACACACGTGTCAAGAAGAGGAAATTAAAGGCAGGAGACTAGGCATTACTGTTTGATTCTAAGTACCAACAATTCAAGGGCAAGTTGAGAACCAGATGGTTGGGACCCTATCAGATTGAGAAGATATTTGACAATGGTTCTATTCAGTTACTTCCCATTGATTACAGCAAAAGGACCTTTTGGTCAATGGACATATGCTAAAACTTTATAGGAAGCCTCCTACTAAGGATGAATTCTTGAGGCAGATTGAAGAAGACAAAGAATTTGATCATATGGAAGAACCCAGTTCTTTAAAAATGATCAAATAATCAAATGGATAGATCCATAATAAAGGGAAGAGAATGAAAACCAGTAAATGACATTCTCTTCCTTAAAAAGAAAAAGAAAAAAGGGAAGAGAATGAAAACTAGTAAATGGCATTCTCTTCCCCAAAAAACATTTCTCTTAGAGATCAATTGAAAAACAGTAATGACAGTTGATATCCTCAATAAATGGCTAATCCAAAATAAAAGGAACTTATTTGAAATTCCAGTTGTCTTTTCTAACCATTTTTCCTTTTGTTTCACTTTTAGGAATGATGAGTCATCATGAAGGAGGGATTATATCATCAAGGATGGTAATTATGTCTTTAACTTATTAAAGGTTAGATTAAAATTTCACATGTGTGATTGGATTTGATTTAAAAGTTGGTATGATGAGTTGTCTATTATACATTATAATTAAAAGTGAGTAATCATGAGGATGATGTCAGTGGAACAAAAGTGGCGGCATGTTTATAATGATTAAAAAAAGTGAAGAAGCATTTGCAGAAAACTTTAGGGAAGAAGAAGACGAATTAGATTTGCATTCCGCAGCTAAACACAACAGTTCTATAGCTAAGTAGTGTAGTTCCCCAGCTAAACCCATCCATTCCACAGCTAATCAAAGAGTTTTGGAGCCAATCCAGAAAGAGTAATAATTTGAAGGATAACAAATCTGAATCGCCCTCTTTACCATGGGGATTAAAAAGAAGTCAGAACCTGAGGATGATACCTAGCTTCTTGCAGATGAAGAAGTGGCAGTTTATATTTGAACATGCAAGGTGGTTGGAATTCCTTAAAAATTTCTCTAAGTGTAACGATGAATTGGTAAGAGAATTCATTATAAATTTAGATCAATCCAAAACAAAGGTTAGAAATATTGTAATTCCTTTTTTAATGAATATAATAAGCAATGTATATGGTGTGCTAATTGTGCATGTCCCAAATAAGGTCAAAGGGACTTTAAAAGAACTGGTTGAAACCATACTACAAGAGGGGGAAACTAAACCCCAATATATTTACAACACTAATAAAATCATAAAAGGGGTCAGAAGGGCCAGGTTGCCCAAACCATTTGATAGAGTGGCATTTTGGATAGTCAAGTATTTAACTTGTGATGGTCAATTTGGGTCGGTGGGAAGAGAAGTCTTGGAGATGCTTATATATCTTAGATATGGAGCTATAAAACCAGAATATATAGTAAACCTTCCAAGGTTTCTTTTTGAATCCATCCATATAATGGCCCAGAGGTATTCCTGGGGTGTTGGAATAATCAAACATCATGGGTTAGTTCATTTGGTATGCCAACACCATTTTCTTGCAAAGAAAAATGGAGAAGAAAATGAAATTTCTTAACAAGTTTACACAAAACCCTGATATTATCAGGAGGGCAATACCAACCCATTTTTCTTCTACAACTAATTTGGAAATTGATGCCCTTGCAGAGGAAAAGAAAGAAATACCTGTGGGGAGAATATATCGAAAAGAAGAAGATATGGAAGAAGGATTAAAACTGCAGAACCAACTATACCTTTAAAATAAACTCCTTCCTTTGCAGAAGCTACAGGAGAGCTAATATTTTTCTCTGACAGTGACAATTCACCTCGGAAAGAGCAAGAAGTTAAAATCAAAAGAATATATGTAGTAGGAAACCCACTTTTGGACATATTGAAGCTCCTCAAAGAAGAAGAATTCATAAGAGGTCTAGTGATCAAGGGATCATTTTATAAAGTTCCCTAAACATCCCTAAATGGTATCAGTGCAGAATATCATGTCGATATCTTTCCATCGACTTTAAGAACGAGAAAAACAGACATCAGGAGCTCTAGATATGTCCGGTCAAAGTTCAGACAGCGGGAAACTCAACTCTGGTCAACTGGTCAATTTTGGACCAAGGGCACTATGACACGTGGCGAAAAGGGTGAAAGGAGTTGTTCATTAGTTTTCAATCTCTGGTCTTCAACGGTTGTAAAATATTACTCACAGGCCGCCATGTGGACTATGGTATTATCACTGACGTGGTAGGTCCACAAGCCACCACATGGCTTGCCACCATGAGTCGAATACGATTGATTTTCCTATCAATGGATGACATCGAGCTATTTAGTTGAGTCATGCAAGGACCAAGTTAATTATTTCTATACACATTATCTGGGTTGAAATTATATTATCTTGGTAAGTCCACTTTCCAAATGCCATGCATATATGCCAAATCATTATATATTAATGTTTATAAATTAGTATAACCACATAATCCTCCACTTACCTACTAAACTACCAACTTGTCAAGGACCACGTGGAAGGGAGAAGGTGAAGCAATGGTAGGGGAAGCTTATGCCATGCATGGAAGCTTCCACATGAGGAGAAAGAGGTGGGGGTGGTTATGCCAAAGTGGTCCCATGACCACCTAAAATGCCTGGAAAGGCTTTAATAAGCCTAAAACCTTAACATTCCACAAAATTTGGGATTTAATCCCATTAAACATGCTAATCTACTCATTATTGGGAATATTTTATTCCTTATCAAAATGCTATGGGCTAAGGTTTAAAAAAAGCCTTAGGATATTTTTTAATTGCATTTTATAAGGGCCCTAAATTTGTATAAATAGGGAACCCATTCTATTGTAAAGACATCGGCACAACAGAGAAGCTCATTGCTAGAGCGCAGAAAGGTGGACACACATTAGCCCAAGAAGCTTATTATTTTTTAAGATTATTTGTGGGATGTATCAGAATTAGTAATAAAGAAATTTTAATATAGTATTGTAAACTATATTAAATTCCTAAAAATTACTATAGACAAATATTTTCTATTGGCCTATTATTTTAGGCAATATTAGATGGAATATTTGTGGCTAGGAGTTATTAATACTACCTAGTTGGCCCATAGCACCACACCAAGTTATTATGAATCCTGGAATATCGACCGGAGTGCCATAGGGTGTTACGAAGCGTCTGGAAGGCCAATTGAGAACCAGAGGATTCCGAATAGTGGAGTTGGTGCCATTGAGCTTGCCGAATATGCTAGGAAGGTGGAAGTCAGGTGCTATCCTTCACCCTTGTCATCCAAAAATAATCAAGTTATTACTACCTGATCTCAGACCCTTGTAGGCTTAATTTATTTACCGACAATTTTCTTTTTTTAAGTAATCAATTTAAAATAAATGCAAGACATTAAAGACAACTTCACAAAGCTTGATTACGGAGTTTGGAAATTACCTACGTCTCCAAGTTCATGGTCGAACTATTCCACTAGTCAAAACTTGTAAGTTACAATAGTACTTTCACAAGAAAATCTAATGGAATTTTACTTGCCTATTAGTACACCAGTTCTTTGAAAACTTCCGATGATCAATCAAATTGTTCTTCACCTTCCTGGTGCACAATCTCCTTCGGCTTCGATCGGCCTTCCTGACGCTATCAATGTGACGCTAGCACTCCAGTCAATTTGTATGTGGGAGAAACCCAACTTAATGCATTTGTTTTTTTTCTTCAAAAATAGATTGCATGGAAGGAAAGGGATTCTGAGCATCTATTGAGAGATAGTTCATCTGGTCTCTGCATGAGGGCTCACTATGGTAAACCATCTGCTTTCGTTAAACATTTTAGAATCCATGCCTTTGATAGACGGTTCAAGACACATTATCTTACTAGTTTATAGAAAAGTATTGATGCCTTCACCTCTTATGAGGAGTAAAATTTTGAAGAGATTTATGATGGATGTTTGAAAAGATGGGAGTTTCTTATAGTTTCCTTAAGGAGAAGGGAAGTAATATCTCCCAAAAATTTGATCTGGAGTCTGGAAAGAGAAAAAGATTTACACACACTAATTCCTCATATCAATGAAAATCAAAAGGGTATATGGATGGGAATGAGAACAAGGCCTCCCCTTCTTCTTGCTCCCATGTCTCCTTGGAAAAATAGAGAACCTCAAGATTACAATCAGTTTGAGGAATGGAAGAGGAAACTAGAAAAAGCATCAGGGTATAGTATTTCTGAACTAAAACACTGGGATATTCAGTTTCAGCCATTTGACTTGAGCATTCAATTGAAATGTAGATGACACAACCCAATATTTTAAGAGTAAAGTTTGTAAGAGGACTTACAAACAAGTAAGTACGGGGGAGATGATAAGGCCATAATATGTCTCGTTAATGTATAATAAATTATCTTATTTTACTCTCCTTTTTATCAAGTTTAATTGCATTTTGTGACTTTTGTTTGATCTAATAGAAGTTAGGATGTAATTGTCCATCTTTTTTTTATTTTAGTTCTGACGTTTAAAAAATATGTAATTCCCAACTAAGTGCTTTGGAAGTTCAGTTTTGTAATAAAACAGGTCAGCTATTAGTCAAAAGAACAAAGTATGAAGTGGTCGACATGTTTTTGAAAGCATTGGTTTCAATACGGATCAGTTCTGGAACTTCCATTACATAGTTACAAGCTCTACCATTATGTAGTTACTGGAAATTTCTGTCACTTAGTTCCAGAACTCCAATCACTTAGCTATGAACCTTTCAGACTTAGTTTTAGAAACTCCTAAATGAAGCTCTAAAATCCTCACAGTTAGATCTAGAATGATTTCCTTTAGTTTTGGAACTTCTCTAAAGTTATCGGAACCGATGAGAATTTATTTATTCCAACAACATCCAATGATTTATCAATCAATGATCCTTTCAATCAGGAGCAGATTGGAAGATTTTTTATTCTTCATAATCACAAATCCAAGGATAACTATCATACAACAGTACGTCTATCCATGATCCAATTCAACATCTCTTTTGGGCATGATTTAGTTCTATCTGAATCGGTAGGACAGATATGGCTGTAAATACACCTGTGGAAGAAGTATATATATGCAGACTTGCAGAGAGATTTAGGATGTGATAATATAGAGATAGATAGATATACATAGACATAAAGGGAGAGAGAGATAAGATGAGACATTACATTTTTTGTAATGCAGAACATTTTATCAATAAAATATCCATTCCTATTTTGAGAGTATATTAAGTCGTCAAATCTTGTTTCAAGGTGGAGCAAGGTCCCACTCTTCTAAGAACCAGGATCTTAGTTTTATTGGTATTTATATTTCCAGAGCAAAATAATATAGATCTATTAATTTTGTAAATGCTTTTGATTACTCAAGTTGAAATATGTTTTGTACTTATTCCTACATGTAATCTAGATTAGATTCTTCTTTCTTTGTAATCAACTTTCAGCATTCTCAAATTGTCTGTTTACTTCCAAAGCAAGTATGCTCATTTCTGTAACGATGTGTTTACTTATAACAATCTATTTCTATTTTGCATAAATGTGTGTTTATTTCTAGCAATTTATTTATGCAGAGAGTGTTTACTTCCAACAAGTTCTCATAGTTTGATTTCAATAAGGTTTTAGTCAAGGAAGTCCTCAAGATTTTGATAAAACCCCCTAGAAAATATAAAAAAACAAATACCTACCGTCAATTACTAGATCACTAATATTTATTGTTGCATATAGCTTCGGACACCACCCTTGGTTTGAATATGACATCAATGAAGAGTTGATTAAATGAAGGGAATAATGACACCCATCATGTGGTCTATGATACCATACATTATACATTAGAACTTGAAATAGAAATCAAACTAATATGCTAAGCATTTGAATCTCTACTCTTTAGATCACCAAAAACACTAAATGAACCTAGATAGATCTATGGAAATCAAAGTTTATTGTTTGATCTTAAATGGTTTGGGAATGGAAGATCATCAAAATATGGCTACAAGAACATTTTGATTCTCTCCATATGACCGAAAATATTGGATGAATGAAATGAAAAAATGAGGCTATTAGCTCAAATGAAAGATGCTCTAAGATAAAATGCTTATAGATTAGCTATAAGCATGCAAGGTGTAAAGGTGTTAATATAAAGGTAGGAGGAGGCTCCTTATATAGCCCAATGGATAAAATAATCTCTACATCCCTTTACATGTGGGATAATAACTAGGTTGGGTTAGTTGTGGATAAGGATGGTTGAAAGGGGCTTGAGTCAACCTTAGGAGGGTTTATTGTCCTTTAGTGACTCATGAGGTTTGAGGGGATTTACGAATTAAACCAAGTGATTAATTAATATGTGAGCAAGCTTATATAATATTTTTAGAGGAATAATTAGCATGATTTAGACTATGGGAGGAATTTAATCAAATAAATGATGATTTATTGATTTAATGGAAGAGGAAGCTAATTAATTAGTCTAGATAGAAAGTGGGATTAATTAACAGAAGGTCATTAATTGGCGTATTTTCTAGATAGAAGAGTTAATTAATTAATGTAATGTAACTAATTAATGGTGATAGAAGATAAAATGAGCATTTATTGATGTTATGTCATCAATTTACGGGAAATGATATAATTAGCGTAATTTAGGTATTTGAATTTCTTGAGTTAAATTATAGGTATCTACACATGCAACCTTCCTCACATCATCTCCTAACAATAAAGAGAATTGTAGCTCCCCCTCAAGTTCAGACATCAACACATATCATCACGATCCTTCAATATCATACTGTAGTAAGTACTTTTATGACCTTACACCTCTATTACAAGACCATGAGAAAACTCAAAAATCATACCTCAGAGTTTTATGTCTTTCCACAAAATTTTAGTCCTCCATTAAGTCTCAAATATCCATTCTATACTTGTAAATCCTAGAAAATTATATTGACTACCCATTCATCTATTAGAGGCATCACTACTAGCCCACAATAACCTTATACAGTCTTGCAAACATGTTCACAACTGAAACACTCATCTTTGATCTTCACAGTCTTGATAGTGCCTTACACTTCTTCTTGTAACCTTCATGAATCATAACCATACTTGATATTCCTTATACATGAAATAGGGATGATGAGACTACACATAACATTATGCATCTCATAAGCATACCTGGGAAACATCAATTCTTCTTACACCTAATATTATGATGAAAATACTATCTATTAAAATCAACTTAAACTTCCCTTGGAATGAAGAACACTTATTAGAAATTTGAGACCATTTTCAATTTATGAACAATAACTAGTTTACTCCTTTGATATAATTTTTCTCAGACCTCTATGAAACTCTTTTTTAGAATATGATGAATCACATAGTGAACACAATATTTTCAATTTTCTTAAGTTGATGATGAACACCTACACATATGACCATCTTGTAACACCCTTTTGAAGACCATAGACCTTATGGGTGATCAATGAAACTAACAATGTGATTTTACTATTCACAGGGATGTTACCACATTTGAAATTCACATGTAGACCTTTAGATATGGCTCAACAAAGATCTTGTATGAGAATAAATTATAGGTTTGACAATAAAACTAGGCTTGATAAGATGACCATGAACTCTTAAGATACAGATAAACGTTCTTTGACCGTATTACTTGAATTGATTCAACATGACATAATATTATTATCATATTTTCTTCATACTCAGACTGAGAGCACACATGATTTCTTCATTATTTGATATGAAATAATGAATATCACAACCATACCTCTTGACTACTTGAAATTTCATGTACAAACTTCAAGAATACCCCATAAGAGAAGTATGCTTGAGTAGAACTTTTCCATGATCTCATCTAATCTTTTATTATTGGGGTTACCAAATAACTTGAAAACCAATCATTGTCTGATCCTAAGCTTTACTTCATCTTTCACAGAGATTTGAACTAGCATACTTTTGCCAAGACTTTATAGGACCTGATAAGATTTGTATGTCATTCCATGATCATAGAAGATTCCTGATGAAGAAGGAACTCAACATTTTTCATTGATCCCTTAAGAGCATTTACTTATCCTTCATTAATAAACTCATCATGGGTTTCAACACCTTAGTTTAATCATATAGAAAACTCATAGCATCTGCAATCTTAGTTCTGCATTTGAATTTAGCATACAACTTAACACTTGTCTTCCTTGAACTGAAAATCAGACCATGTACCTTCTAATGAGAGAATCTTGCTAATTTTTTTTGTAATCATGACAAGTACTCATGAAGACTAGGACAAGACTCAGTTAAGACTCAAGCATGTTTGAACCTATAGACCTTGACAATACCTTTGTACTATTCACTTCTATCTAATGAAGTCTATACACTGAATCACGTAGGAAGGATATCATTTCATAGGTCCATAATGACACACTACTAATCAAATCCAGATAGATTAATTGAGAACAAACCTAACAAACTATGTAGATACATGAACTAAAGGAACTTTTATCTTTCTATAATGATTCAACTAGGAGCTTGCAAATACCTTACAACATAGTTAGATCATGCATTTCTTTATATTTCTTAAGAGGGGCTAGACACCAGACATACAGCTTTTTATTCTTCAGCACCTAGGAGCCCTTGTCCAACATCTGTGTGCCATCGACCTATTTGTATCATAATCATACCTAATGGTAATATACATTTTTTGAACACATTGTTTTATTGATGGGTCGGCCTTTTAGATTTATATTATGATCGTTAAACTAGAAGGACTAGATGTAAGTCACACAATGCTTTTTGGATCTTTAAAAAAATAGACCAGTCATCAAAAGAGCTACAAATCACTCTATCTTAGGTTGCATTTATAGGCATTATAAGAGTCTTCAAAGCATTCCTTTTAGAATTTACTTTTAGGGAAAAGTGACTACATTTCTTCTCCTATGTCTCCATATTCTGATTGAAGTCTTGAAAAACATATTTGGCATGCACACATCTATGTATAATTCCTACATCTAGATAATTATGGCTATCAAGTGCATCTTGCACAAGAGATTACATTAGGGCTTTTATTTCTACATTCTTGGATTCATCAGACACTTTTTACATATATTTCTTGAGATGTAGTGTATCTCCTATGGTCGTATACGATTCACTTCTTCTAGGGTGACCGCAAGGGTCACATATAAATCTTCTTTTGCATACTTTTTCCTCTTAGGATTTGACCTAGAATCAGGGTTTCGTTGTATGTCATTTATTTTATAAGTTACAAGAGAACTTTACGATTATGTAGTGACTATATCAGGTACCTACAATGAAGGTTAGACTCATCCTTAGTGATTGGTTTTTGCTTTGAATACATTAGTTATCTAAGGTCCTACTTAGATAGAGGTGTCCAAAAGAATCCTATTGTTGTACCTAGGCACCCCTATTCCATTCCAGGCGCCCTAGTCTCAATACTTCTGTAAAATGTACCAAATCCATGAAACCATTAGTAACAGACAATCTTCTCCTCATGTTCATTAGTCTTCCAAACACTTCGGGATCAATTGAAAATCAACTAAGTTTTCTATTCCATCTCTTTCACCTAGGGATTCATAAAAATTCCTTAGCAAGATGTCTTACACCAATTGTGTGATTTAGCGTTATATTTATCACATGTAACATTCTTACCTCTAGAGCCTTCAGGGTTTCTCCAAATCTGACTAGATGGTTCATATAGGCAGTACTTGTTGAGTGGGCCATCCTTTTCAAACACAATTGGATATAATTGATATTCTACTTTATTTCATCATCTATATTATCCTCTCCACTAATGGTCATATTTGAAAAAATCTCCATACACTCCTTAGCTCTATGCCCAATAATCAGGATTATGTAAGTATAACAATAGATCTTATTTGGCTAATAATTACCTTCATCCTCATACGTTGACCTGCATATAGTGTTTCCTAACTGAGTTAGAACTTCTTGAATTTATTTCTCAATGAAGAGCATCTTACATTCACAACATATGAGTAACTTCTCAAGATGTTATATCATGATCCCACCTTTATATTTAGGGTTGTATCAATAATGTTGGGGTTAAACCGAGACCCGTAGTTGATCATGGATTGGGATTTAAATCTTTTTAATCTCAAAAATTTCTCTCACCAGCTTGGTCTCTAAAAGGCCTCTTTGGCTCCAACTTTCCATACTATTTCTATCAACCTGATTTGAATACTGTTAGTGTGAGTTTGTATTAGTGTGAGTTATCCTATGTGTCCTCCTCTCATGTTAGTGGGTCATCTCACATGGGTTAGGTTTAGGGTTTCATATGTGTCATGCACTAGGGTTACTCAACACCTTATATGTACCCCCTTTTCTATTCATTTATGAGTATGCCAAGACACTCTGATGTCTTTCCTCTATGTAAGCTTTGTTTCTATTGAGAAAGTTCTTCCATTACTGATCATTTTTTTCCTTGCTATCGCTGGAGCTTTCACAATTCCGTTGGAGTGAAACTACTTCGTGTAGCTGATTAACACGATGAGATCCCTCTCCACCATCAGTTTGAGCTTTTGGTGTGATGGTAAGTTGTGTAGCTCTGATACCAGCCAGTTAAGCACATCGCCCCTAGAGTAGTTCTAGGATGGGTGACCTCTCGGGAAATTCCTGGTGTCACTTCCTCTTAATATGTCGTTGGGCCTGATTGGGTGTATACCCGACTCCATCGTGTGGGAGGGTGTTGGCGTAGCAGCTAATTAACACGATGAGATCCCTCTCCACCATCAGTTCGAGCTTTTGGTGTGATGACAAGTCGTGCATCTCTGATACCAGGAAATTAAGTGCACTGCCCCCAGAGTAGTTCTAGGATGGGTGACCTCTCGGGAAATTCCCGGTGTCACTTCCTCCTAATGCTATTGGGCCTGATTGGGTGTATATCTAGACTTTAGATGGAGACGTCGAAAATTTTAAAGTGTGATTATTAGCTAAGGGTTTCTCCCAGATAGTTGGGGTTGATTATACATAAACCTTTGCTCTGGTTGTGAAGATGACTTCTATTCGACTGACCCTAGCCATTGCCGCAACAAACAGATAGAAATTTCATCAAATGGACATTAAGAGTGCCTTCCTTTATGGTGACCTAGAGGAAGAGATCTATATGGAATAACCTCTAAGATTCCTCCCTCGTTTCTAAGTTAAAGAAGTCTCTTTATGGCCTTAAACAAGCCCCTCGGGCTTGGTATGCCAAGATGGACTCCTTTTTACTTACATTAGGGTTTAGTTGGTGTCACTCTGATCCAAATGTTTACATCCTGTGGCAGGACGACTCCATGCTCATTATTTTTCTTTATGTTGATGACTTGTTGATCACGGGAAATTATTCTTCTAACATTGATTCTTTGAAGATCACCTTAGCCAACAAGTTGTCCATGACTGACTTAGGTCTACTTCATTACTTCCTTGGGATCTAGATTTCACAAACTGACTTGGGAATCTTGATTTCATAACCTAAGTATGCTCTTGATTTGCTAGCTCAGTTTCAGATGTCTGATTGAAAGTCTTCTCCTACTCCTTTTCTTTCTGGGGTTAAGTTGGTTTCAGATTGCTCTATTCCCTTGGTTGATGGGGTCCTCTTTACCGACAGTTAGTTAAGAGCTTGATCTACTTGACTCACACTCGATCGGATTTATCATATGGTGTTGGGATCGTGTCCAGATTCATTCAAGAGCCACATGAGCTACATTGGAAAGTAGCTAAACGGATCCTTCATTATGTTCGTGGCACTTATGCTGATGGCATACACTATCATGGAGGGGTTAATATTGACTTGATTGGATTCACAGATTCTGATGGGGCCGGTGACTTAGATCATCAGAAATCTACTTCTGGCTAAAGTTTATCTCTTGGTTCAGGTCCTATTAGTTGGTCTAGCAAGAAGTAGAATGCAATTGCAATACCATCTACAGAGGCAGAATACAGAGGAGCAGTTAACACTGCCACAGAAACTATTTGGCTACAGGTTATTCTGACAAAGTTTGGCATCCACTTTCGGTAGCCTACCATTATCTACTGTGATAACATGAGCACTATCTCTATTTGCACAAATCTAGTTCAGCATCAGCGGACGAAGCACATTGATATCCATATGCACTTCATACGAGAGCTTATTCATGATGGTGTCATCGACATTCAGTACATTCAGATAGCTAATCAGATTGTAGACTTATTCACCAAGCCTTCACTGAGATGAAGTTTCTTCACTTACGGTATCTTCTTGGGGTGAGGTCTTCTATAGCTTCCCATCTTCTTAGGGCTATTTAGTGCTTCTTTTCTTCTTCTTCTTCTTCTTTTAAGAAGATTGTGTTTGTATATGGGCACCTTATCAGGCCTTTAGTTTCCGGGCCCCATTGACACATCTTTATTAGTTGTTTAGGAGTGTCTTCCTCTTCCATCTGACTCATCACAGCTACTACCCCAGCTTTGATGAAGGGGGGGTGTTAGTGTGAGTTATCTTATGTGTCCTCCTCTCATGTCGGAGGGTCATCTCACATGGGTTAGGTTTAGGGTTTCATATGCGTCATGCACTAGGGTTACTCAGCACCCTATATGTACCCCTTTTCTATTCATTTATGAGTATTCCAAGACACTCCGATGTCTTTCCTCTATGCAATATTTGTTTCTATTGAGCAAGTTCTTCCATTGCTGATCATTTTTTTCCTTGCTATCGCTGGAGCTTTCACGATTCTGTTGGAGTGCAACTACTTTGTGGTGCCTCGTTTCCAATTAGATGCTCACAAACTCTTTTCAAAGTGTGTATTAGGTATTATCACACTCCCCATTACTATAGGGCCTTGTATGATCCCTACTCCATGCCATGTGATGCCCAATAATCTTAATTATAACATTCTTCTTTGGAGACCTTGGATCCATGCTATGCATGTAGTTCCTTTTACTCTCACACATGGCTTAAATTTCTTTATCAAGGGGTTGTTTAATACATTCTAATAGACTCATCTCCCTTCACATATTGTAACTCTATTGAGCACTCCACATAAAATATTATCTCTGTTGAGTCCAATCAAAATTTCTCCAAATATGGTTTTGGTTATATGTACCTACTTTGTTATTTTTTTTGTATAATGGTCTAGGTCAGCACTATTAAGGAGTCACTGAACCACTGGCTCTTCCCACTCAATCTAATAAACTAGGAATTGGTTATCATCTTCCCTCCACATCCTCTTTGGAGGCTTATGTTGTTTTACATACTTCATCGCTTCCTCTCTTATATCTGGAACTCATCAATGAATCTATTGCTACTGATTGGCTTGACTCAGAAACTTTTTCTACTAACGGTTCTCTTCTCGAATACTTGGGTACCTACGATCAATTCTCCTCCTTCCATCGCAAGAGATTTTTTCCATTAGTTATCAATGCTACTACCTACTTTAGTGAATCAGATATGCCTAATGACAACACTAATGCTCCTACCATCATTCCTATTGACCCATTTATAGAGGAACAATCCACTCTTTCCAATGAATACACCATCCAATATAATCTTGACACTACTACTAATCCATGAATGGTTTTATTAGCTACTTCTCTTATGCATGTTGAGAAAGATGAGATTACACATGTTCTTCATGAATTCTATGATATATTTGTATGGGACTATAGTGATATACCCTGTATCGATCCTTCAGTAGCCATGCATAATATTTTCCTCCACCCATTGTAAAAATTGTTTAACAAAAAATCCATAAAATACATTTGAAGGTCGCACTACTCATCAAAGAAGAGATACAACACCTATTATATGTTGGATTTATTTTCTCTATGGACTACCCTAAGTGGGTATCTAACATCATCCCATTTACAAAGCCGGATGGAAGGGTATATTCTTGCACAAATTTTCATGATCTTAATAAGTCTTGTCCCAAGGATAGTTTCCCATTGCCGCACATTGATGGCATCATTGATTCCACTATTGGATATGACATCCTTTCGTTCCTAGATGAAATTTTTGGTTACAATAAAATCAAAATCAATCCATCTGATTTAGAAATAACTTCATTTACTATGCCATGGGGAAAATTTTGTTACATCGTCATGCCCTTTGTCCTTTAAAACACCGGGGCCACTTACTAGTGCACAATGACACACATCTTTCATGATTATATTCATAATATCATTGAAGAGTGTGTTGATGATATACTTTCCAAATCATGACATGTTTCTATACATGCTCAAGATCTACACACACTCTTTGAACATTCATGACAATATAAAGTACCATTAAATCTAAATAATTGTTTTTTTGGACTTACAATTGACAATATCCTTGGGTACATTATCTCACAACGTGGAATTGAAATAGATCCCAAAAAAATATGTGCCATTATTGGCATGCGTCTACCTCATAATTTACATCATTATTCTCATAGCAAGGTAAAATCCAAGCCATCCACCATTTTATTACACAACTTACTGATAAAACCCATTTGTTCATGTGCTTAATGAAAAATGACACTAAATTTGTCTAGGATGATCATTTTCAAAAGACATTCAACACTATTAAAACATATCTCTTAAATTATTTTTTCATAATACCTCCCATGGTTGAGTGACCTTTTTTAATATACATTTCTACTACATTTCATGCACTGGGGGCAGTTCTAACACAACACAATAATTCTCAACATGAAAGAGTTGTCTATTACATTATCCAGAATTTACTCTCTTATGAATGCAATTGAAATTACATTGAGAAATTGTGCCTTGGCCTCATCTTTATTGAAGAAAAATTATGACACTACCTCCTTACTAATGAAGTTCATATCATTACCAAATTTTATCCTCTATGATACCTACTATCTCATACACATATTTTGGGACGTCTCGCCCGATGGGTGATGTTACTTACAGAGTTTGAATTAAAGTTCATTCCACATAAATCAATCAAATTCCAAGTCGCTGATGATCAATTAGTTAATGCACCTCTTCCAAATGCCTCACCTATTTATGATTCGTTCTGAGATGATTTCACTGCTTATACCATTGACACTAACACTTGGACTATGTACTTTGATGGATCTCATTGTCTCTTCAAAGCAGGGGCTGGGATTGTGTTCATTACTCCACATGGTGATCATCTACCCTTTTCATATTGCTTAGGGTTCTCCTACATGAATAATTTTTTTGAATATGAGGCCCTCATACTCGGAATCACCGTCGCATGTAAACTTATTATTCACAATATTCACATACATGGTGATTCACATCTTATTATAAATCAAGTTAACAATACATATAAAAAAAAGGAGTGTAACACCCGTAAAAATGACGTTCAAAGAACACGTAAAAACCCTAAACACCTACCCTGAAATTTGCGACTATTTTTTTTATTTAAGTTATAAGAAGGTTACAAGGGTGACAAGCCCTTAGGGTACAGTAAATTAATTTATGTCAAATATTCCCAACCTTATGATAGGGAAACCAGGTCTAGTCCAAAGATTAAATATTTTTTTAATTTATCTCTAAAGTTAATTAATTAACATTCGTCTAGGAAGGTGCAATAATTTAGTTTTCTTGGTTAAATTATTTCTTCTCTTTAATCAATGATTAATCCCAATATGGTAAACCTTAACCTTAGTCATTTTGTTTCATTATCTTTTTAACTTTAATATCTCACATTTCATTAATTTACTAAAACATACTAGGATACTAGGAAAAATACTTGCACACTAAGGTAATTAAATGGCCCCATTCAATCATCCACACATATCCTTAAATTTTAAATAAAAACATTTACAAAAATATATTCCTACCAAACAAAGGTAGGGTTGATCCTCAACCCTTAGATCAAACCAATATTGGCCATTAGATCCTAGGGTTCCAAAATAACCCGAAAAATCCTTATGAATTCTTATTAAAACCTTTCCTTTATTATATTCTTCTCATTTGGTTTATTTTCTTTTGTTAAAAATTATAGGTTGGAGAGAAGGAAGCCATGGGATCAAGAGAGGAAGAACTATGGAGGATTTTCTTCGAGACGATCAAGCTTAGATTTTTTTAGATTGTAAATTTATCTTTGTAGTTCTTTCATTCAAGGATTGAAGGAGGTTTTCAACTTTCCAAATCTGGAGTTATTACCCATTGCCATTTGTATTTTAGGGTTATTTATTTGGGGAAAACCCTACCCCCATTAACATAAATTAAAAAGAGTGATTTTAATTTACCTTTCGAAGATGTTATTGCTTAAAACTATGAAATTTGCCATTGTTTTCTTGTTGGGGAAGTCTTTAGTAAATTTTACATGCTTAAAATTTTATTTATTACAAGTAAGAAATTGTACAAAGTCGCGGAACTAGAAATTTCCACCGTAAGTGACATGACCATCGCTACCTAGAGTAAGCCATCAGCCCTGGGATTGCCACCCCACCTAGGTGACAAACCATGAACTACCACCCTACTGAGTGGTAGTTCTGAGACTACCACCTTTACCGAGTGATAAACTATGGACCACCGCCTTATAGAGTGGCGGTTCTTATACCGCCACTCTACATAGGGGCGGCCATTCTATTTCTTAGAAACAGAACCATCAAACCTAAGTTTTTCCAAAAAACAAAAGTTGCTAAACTGTTTAGAAATACCTTATGAACTTGATTTTATATGCCTAGATTTTCCAGTTGTAACATTTAGATTTCATTAATTCATTCTTTTGTTAAAATTACTTACTTGTGAAATCATTTCTTGTTCAATAGTAAGTAACAACAATGAATCTTTTTGTTCAACTAATTTTCTTTCAATTCCTAGAGTAAAAAGATCTTAATCTACTTTAGTATTGTTATTTTTCCTTACTACAATAATGTAATTTTCCAACATAATAACATATTTCAAATTTGTTGTCTCTTTCAATTTTCACTACAACTTCTTACCGTCAAATAACTGACTATCAACTTAACTCTACATACAAGTTTACTAAACATGCATGTTTTTACATATTACAACTTGTTTATTTCTTCTTTCTTATTTACAATGATACAAATTCACAATACAAGTAAGACTTCCTTTTCCATTGAGCATGTCTCATTTATTTTTAAAAGAAAGAACTTCTTTTCACACAATAGAAGCTAAAACTTCAAAAAAAGATAATAACTTTTCTTTTCTAACTTCACAAGACTAGTTTCTACAACACAATCTTTCTTTCTCTTTTCAACATACAACTACAAACAATGAAGGTAAACATCCTCTTTCCACAATACAACTTTCATCACCAATAATTAAATGAAAGTTTTCTTCACAAGATTACTCACAATGTCTTCCACTTAAAGTGGGAAATAATACAAGAATGTAATCTAAAATAGTAATACATTATAACAAATCTTCCACCTTGAGTGGGAGGAATAAGAAGGCTTAATCATAAGGAAGGGTTTCTTAAAGGCACCAACAAAGCTCCTAACTTTCACACCATTAACAAAATAACTCCACCATGATTCATTTGATCACAACAAAAATGGAAGAGAGGAAAAATTCTCCACCCAACCAAGCATTCTAATGAGGAGAAGAAGCCATCCTCCTCATTGGCCCCCGAGCCCCAACCACATTGTTATGGAAAACTAGATTCAACTCATGGCAACAAACAAGCTTTTACATCACAATCTAATATTTAAAATAATAACAAAGCATAAACAAATCAAAACTTCAATCACAAGAATAACTAACAAAAATATACAAGGCTTCAAAATACAAGAGCCAAAGGAGCAAGAACCTATGGGGATGTCACTTATGCCTCGTAATGGGAAATGAGTTCCCACCTTGAAAACCTCCAATAAACATCTCAAACCCCCACACACTCTTATGCCTCCCTCAAGAACATCTTATGCCTCCCTACAATCTCTTGTCTCCCTACAATCTCTTATGGCTCCCTCAACAAAATAATCAAGTAAGAAATGCAAGTAATTTCTTGTCCAAGGTGGGGCAGTCAACCCAAACTCCCTCCAAAGCATGAAATAAACTCTTATGACTCCCCACATGAAATCTCCCCATATTCCCCTCCTACACCACACTTAGGCAATCTACCCAAGCACCTAATAAGCATATCAAAACACTCAAACAAGCACATATGCATACAAAATAAAAGAAAGTATTTAACAAGAGTTTAGCTCATACCTTTCCATGGTAGAGCTTGATCCAAGAGCATACACCAAGATTCTTCAAGCCCAAAAAAACACCAAGAAGCTCAAAAAATCCAAAAACACTTCCCAAAATCCTCCAACTCCCAAAATGCAAGAGCACACAAGAATGAAGTAACCCCCAATCAAGAAAAAGAACTTGAATAAATAGAAAAAAGGAGAGAGGAGGGTGAGGTGGCTCCATGTAGTATGCCACATCACTCATCCTCAAATCCACCTCAAAAATCAAATTTCAAACTCCAAAGCACAATTTATAATTGGGTGAAGAAATGACATATTACTTGCACACACAATCCAAGCCCATACCTCTAAAGGACAAAATTAATTACAAGAAAGAAAGTTCACTCAACATTTTACCTTTTTGTCTTCCCAAAACACCTAATGGGGTCTAATTTTGACCCCCCAACCCATAGGTAGGGTTGGAATATCAATTTAAGAGGTGTGGGATAAGTTTGACTTGTCCCACAAGCTTCCAAAATTGGCCTCTAAGGCCAAATTATAATTTCCATGAAGGGGTAGAGTGTACAACACTCAAGATCCCCAAGCACTCAACTTTCAACACAAAATACAAGAGAAATCTAGCCTAATAAATAAATTCCTTTGGTCACATCTATAATTAGTTTAGGATAAGATTAAATTATATTTAATTAAGACACTACAACCCATTAATAATAAAGGTTAAAATACATACCCCAAATTCCAAATAATTAATACAATGAATTTCATCACAAAAAAATCACATACTAACATCAATTAAAGGAAGACTAAATAAAAGACAAAACATAACCCCTTGGTCATAATTTCCCCCTAACCATAATTCAAACACATACACAAATACATGTTGCCATGGTGACCCTTGTTGAATTCACCTAGAATTCCAATGTGGTTGGTTTCCAATCCCACCATTGTTTGTCGTGATATATATATTTTCTTGCAAAACACACAATATCCCTCTGGCCTCATGGCCATATTAACGATGTCGAAGTAATAAAACACTTACGTCTAACTATTAATTTCAAACATCAAAAATCATAACTTCTATTGCTAAGACAAAGTAATTTAACAATTATTCTCATTTTCAACATTTTGATTCTACTCATACATCAGTTTGCAACTAAGATCAAAGACCAATTGGATCATCAAATTAAAGCATTAATTTCACTCATTCACAATTTTTCCAATCTCCAATATCAATTAAATCACAAACATAACTTTGAATCGTCATAATAAAACCCAATTACAAAAATGATTTGAAATATCAACATATTTTTATCTTAACAACACATCATTTTCTTCGATACTGAATGTTTATCAAAAGTTAATTAGTTCGGTTATAATAATGTCTATCCTTCAATTATCATATCACAATGTGTTAGTGTCATTCATCTATTATCATCTGCCAGTAATAAATCACAATAGTGTCTATGTGTCCATTCGCAGAGATAAACCAAATACAACAAAACAATATGGAAGAGTAATGCTATCACAATCAAATTACGACAATGCAAACATTCTAGCTAATTGTTTTATCCTTAACTGTCCATCAGGGTCCACAGTACGACATATAGTTAAAATAATAATAATCAAAACACAATGGAGGCATGATGCCCCACACACCTCATTGGTATGATAATTTGAATAAAGCAGAAAGGTTTATGATTATAACAATACGGAAAAGATGATCATGTTTCATTTAGTGTGGACGAGAAGTGGGCATTACAAGGAGCATCTTATTCCATATAACAACTTGGTAAAAACAATTCTCAAAAAAATTGAGTCTTACTCTCTCTCTGGCATTCTATGTAAATACAATCATCATGTAGACGCTATGAATAGTGTAAAATTACTTATCCCTCAGGATATCACTAATGAGAAACCCACATTCATCATATGGAACTTGCAATAACTGTCTACTAATCATTCACCTCTATAATCTTGTGCCATCACATGCAGTAATGACCATCCTAAATGGTTCACTCAAATATACAACTTTATATATCAACAAACTATTCCTCATGACCTCTAACCTCATAAGGCTCATCATCTGCAATGTAAAGCCATGTAATATGTCATCATTAGCGAAAAATTATTTAAAGGATCATTTGATGGCTTTTTTCTATGATTTCTAGGACTCACAGACATCCCCACTGCTGTATCTCATATACATGATAGTCTATGTGGTGACCACTTCTCCAAAAAGACTATGTCAGGGATATTATTGGCCTACTATAGAGAAATATTTCCTATAATAAGCTAAGCACTACGATAAATTCCATAAACGTGGTAATCTTCACCATGCACCTTCATACGACCTTTAGTTGATTACTCCATCATGGCCTTTCTCTTTATGGGGTTTTTATATTATTTGCATGATAAATCCTAAATCAGTTAATGGCCACAATTATATTATTACTGCCATAAGATATTTTACCAAATGGGTCGAAACAACACCACTAAAAAATATCACTGGTCTTGATATATGTTATTTCATCACTACTCACATCATTATGCACTTTGAAATTCCCTCTGCTATTATCACTGACAATGGATCTTCTTTAAAAAATAAGGATGTTAAAAGGCTCTGCGCAAGACTCAAAATTAACCAATCATTTTCTACTCCTTATTACCCATAGGGAAATGGCCAAGCAGAGGCCACCAATAAAACCATTATCAAAATCTTACACAAGACTGTTGATACTAGCAGTGATGATTGGCATAATCAAATCTTGTATGCTCTTTGGGCTTACCACACTAGTGTGCGTACGCCTACCAATGCTACACCATTCTCACTAGTTTATGGTACTGAGGCCGTCATTCCAGTGGAACTCGAAATATCTTCATTACAGGTCTCACTCAAAGGCATCCTAAAAGACAATGAATATCACAAAATCCGCCTACATGAGCTTGAAATTATTGACTCTCTCCACATTTAATCTCTTGAGCATCTTCGAGTATATCAATCTAGCATCGCTCAAGAATACAATCACAAAAATCTTCCTCACGAGTTCAATGTGGGTGATCTTGTGTTAAAATAAACTAAGAAAAACATGAATTGCAAAGCTCCCCAAATGGGAAAATTCGGTCCTTATGTCATCACAAATAGGCTTGGGGTGGTGTATATCACCTTGTCACACTCTCCAGGTTAAGCCACTTAAGAACCCCTTAATGTAATGCATCTTAAACTGATATTACACATAAAGCACATTCATTACCCTATGAATGCACTCTTGTGTCTATGGTTCACACTTGATTGTTGAGGGCATCACTACATCCATGAACCTCATCATACACATGACACATTTCACACTCCACGCATTTACATGACACATCTTACTCAGCATCACATTCTCACACATCACACTACCCTATGACGCACTCTAGTTCCACAGGTTCATACTCGACTGTTGAGGGTCTGAATCTGAAATGAACCTCACCACATTCACACTCATTCACGCTCTATGACTTCATGATCTATCTTTCTAGCGCATATTTCAAACCATTTCCCGATGATGCACTCTTGTTCTATGGTTCATTATTGACTGTCAAGGGGTATTTTATAAATGAACTTCATCTCATCATACAAATCCTCTCGAGTGGCATGCTACTCCTATCACATTCACTTTACATAACATTCCATCTCACTCATTCACAACATACTGCATATCTTGGTCACATATATTCTTGCTCTCTTATACTAGTTACATGCACACTTTGTTTCACACGCTAGACAGATACTTTATATGTCATTATCCTTTCTATATACACATGCACGTTCACTTGTTCTCTAGTTGTGAATGTAAACTTTACATAGATATTTACACACAACATGGATGCTTGGCATTATACCTCTTACTAGTCCCACTAAGGCTCCTAGGGCCATCTACTTTCATACACACTATAGGTGTTATTGTTTCATTTTATACTACTTCCTATTCTTACTAGCACACTACTCTATATCGGATCATACATGTCTTGACATACTTTTTATCTTTCTAACATGCTAATGGGTGCTTCATGTGCAACATTTTCTTTGCAGGAACTATTTTCTACCATGGTTGTCTGACACTTTGCTTGCTACTATTTGTCATTGTTTTCCATTGTATGGCATTATTTTATGGGTTATGCCCTATGTCTTTCTTGTTCATTGTATGTATATGATTTTAGCCTATTTGGCCCTTGATTGTCTTGCGACATTGTGAGTGATGTCCCATGTTTGAAACCCACTTTTTATGGTCTACATTGTCTTCTTGCTTGCTAGATTACACATTGTCTTCTATATGTGTATTTGTCTTGATTGCACTAACACATGTTTCTAGCCACTTTGTTTGCATGTTACCTTGGTTTCTACCATGCAACATTCCCTCACCTGTAGGGTATTAGTTTCAGATCAACATGTTTGGTCCTCTCCTTTGGGCCACATCCTCCTAGTGATGTCACATGCACCCCAAATGAGGGGGGCATACATTGGGTGAATCAGTCACCCCATACAAAAAATCAGAGCTTCAGTACATGCCTACACAATACATGAACAAAACAAAGTTTCAGTAGCACAATAAAAACCTAGATCCTGACTTAGGTCCTTAGTTTAGCACAGACACTAGTGCCTAGATACAGACATGAGCACCTGGGTGCTCTTGACCTTTCCTGGGAACCTATGACCAGGGGGTAGTTACAATAATTTTCTAAGATCACACATTTTTTAGTTGCATAGAAGTTTTCACAACATAGGAACAATCCTCAAGAAATCAAAATGCATTCTATCTTTTTTTTTGTACTTTGATCAAACTGGATCAAACTCGAACAAAGGAGGATCACACCATCTGCAGTGGTGTATAAATTTTGGGAAGCAGTTAGGGATGGAGAATAAAACTAGACCTTTCTCCCCAACACTCTTCTATTGTGGCGTGAGATCACCCAAAAAAATCGGTGTGAGATCACCCAAAAAAATTCACCCGAAAAAATCTTCTTGGCTTGAGATCAAAAAACTTAGTTCACAATATTTCATGATACTTTCTATCCTTTTCACTCATCACAGATCAGGTGCACATATTCCTTTTTACTATTTTTTCACATTTTTACATACTTTGGCATGCTTTTACAGAGTGTTCATAACACTCATGAATTTGAATACTCTTTCACTCTTATTTTGTAGGTCTGTCCTTAATACACAACAAGAAGTAACCCCACATCAGCAAAACACAACAATGAAAACAGGTACAACATGACACAACACATATGCTTCACCCCTAGGGTCACTTCCTCTTCCTTAGCTTCCACGCTTCATTTTTATCACTCCACATTTTTCTTGTCTCCTTGGCACACTTTCACCATCGATCTACATGGTTATCATGTACACATCTCTTATCTACTTTATGTTATCAAGTATTCACTCAACAACATAAAGTGGGGGAAAATATAGACACTAAATCATGCACTTGGGTACATTTCTAGGTCCTAATCACATACCACTATTCATATGATTCCTAAGTGAGAAAACTAGTAATTGACATCTATCTTTGGCCTCTTTTCTATCTTTTTGTTTCCTCTTTGGTCTTACACACTCTACAACCAAGTATGATCTTCATTGCTTTATCTTTATTGACTCTGACACCAGCACCTAGCTAGGATCATCAGTGCCCAGGTGCCCTTGTCCCCTCTGGGTGCCCCCAACCTATTTCTATTTTACTTGCATGTTTTGGGTCTCTTTTATATTTTGGGCATCTTATTTTCTTATGGTTTGACATTTTAGTTGTCAATTACAAAATTCAAACAAGGGAATCATATAAATACAAAGATATGTGACCATAATAAAGGGCCAAGCTCTAAGCATCTACTATCACCACCTAAGGTTACATCCAAAGGAATTCTAAGAGAATCAAAGCATCCATCCAATCTTCACTCAAGGGACAAGGGACTGCATTTTCTACATACACGCATAGGAGGGGACTTTCATTTTTCCATCCACACATCTACTTATATTTCTACATCTAGTTATTTATTGCTATCATGTGCATCTTGCACAAGAGCCTTCTAGGGTATGATTTATGCACACACTTCATAAGTACTGCATGAAGTCTAAGATGTAGTGTGACACTTTGTTGTAAGTTCACACTATTGGGTGACCGCTGAGATAAGTATGACTCCCCATTTACATCTTTCTCTTTTCTATGATTTGATGTAGTTTTGGGGTTTTGAAGGATATCATTAATTTTGTAGGTTATAGGTGAATCTTAGCGATCATACAGTGACACAACAGGTGCACTAAAAAATGAAGGTTAGTGACATTGGTGTGACACAAGAAAAATAATTTTATGAGGTTATGTGTAGACACAAGCACTCATGAAGTAGAATCTAGTACCTAGGAACCCCTAACATGGTCTAGGCACCCCAGTGCTGACATATCCGATAGCTAAAAAAAATTATCAGGCATGGTTGTGAAAAGTTTCCTCCTGCATGTTCATCAATCTTCTAGCCAAACATACTTTGGGATCAATTGTGAAATGAAATAAGTCTTCTACTCTCTCTCTTGCACCTAATGTTTCATATTATTTAGCTTATTGCTTGTGTCAAATTTATTCTTTAATTTTTTATTTATCATACATAACTCTGTAATATCCTAGGATTTTACAAATTTCAATATTTTTTAAATCACGGAGGAGAAAATTTCTAAAGGGTCATGGACATGGCATTTAAATTATTGATCAATACCATTTTTCTTGTGTATCTGGATGGTATCAAAGTGTTCCCAAAGATACAAATGATCATCTACTTCATCTCAGGCAGGTGTTTAAAAGTTGTAGGCAGTTTTAAGTCTCTCTCAAACCCAATAAATGTATATTCCTATCTCATGAAGGTAATCTCCTTGTACATATTATTTTTAAAGAAGGATTAACCACTGATCTAGAAAGAGTTAGTGTCATACTAGCATTGCCATTACCCAACCATAAGAAATCACTTTAGAGTTTCTTACGGAGAATCAAAATTTTTAGGTGGTTCGTCCTAAATTTTACTAACCTTGCTAAGTCATTGACTTTAATTCTGAAGAATAATATGGAATTCAATTGGACTACTAAAGGAAAGAACTATTTTGAGGCTATCTGATTTGGAGGTCATTTTTGGCATCAAAAGTCCCCAAGATATCCCTAGAATAATATGATACAAAATATTATTCTAAGACCTTTCCAATGCCTATTGGAATGCATAAAATGGACATTGTATGGTCAAGTTGTCATTGGTCAAAGTTTGGGTCAAAGTTGGTCAACAAGAAAACGCAGGTCAAACAAGACCCTGGTTCATTTCCAAAACCAATTTACATGCTTTAAGGTTGGACGAGGAAAAAATGTGACTTGTATGTGTTTGTTTTGATTTGTTAGTCTTCGTCAAGTGAGTGCAAAAAAGGGGGTTCAGTAGTGGGGTCCACTTTTGTTTTGGAAGGGAACCCGACCGCCGTGGTATTAGTGTAATTTTAATTTTTTTAGTTAGTATAGTTTATATCACATTTTTTTCCCTCTCGTGTTAACATGTGGCACGTGAGAAGTTTGTCAATTTAGAAAATCAAGGAGAGATCCATTTGGTGCCGAGTTGATACCAACCAACTCCCCAACAACCTACACGAGCTCACGATAGACACTTCTTTCCAACTGACCAATCCACTTACCACTTACCAACTTGAGGATTCGAGCTCCAATTCTCCAACTTCCCAACCGTCCACACAACTTGGCGACGATGTTTATATAATTGGAAATATAGTATAAACATGACTGAATCCATAGTGGGTACAAAGGTGTTAGGATATTTTAATCCTTTTGGCTATTACAATGCAAAGCATGTGGGATTTACCCAAATCTATATGCCAAAACAAACATGTGTTGGAACAAACCCAACCACCATTACATGTCCCAAGAGAAAGCCATGTGGAGTACACCCAAGGGAGAAGGGTTACATGAGATAAGTGCCAGACATATGTAGTCAACTTGGACTACTTTGTCTGAGAAGGGCACCCAAATAAAAACAATTTCAACACTGCTTCGACTATGCATGTGGGATATCATATTCGAAGGGAATAAGTGCAAGTGGATTTTGAAGGATTGAACCCATGACCATCGGGTACTAAAATTATTAACTTGACCGATGTGCCCACACTTGAAACAATTTTGTGGGTCATTTGAACTAAATAGGGGATATATTTTGGACTGTGTATTATTTTATTAAGAGAAGTCTCTAAAGATTGGTAATTTAGGCCATCATAATACCATTTTCAACACTCATAGTGAACTGGAGATTTGTCTAGAATTCATAGATGCTTCATTTGATGCATTTATTTTCTAATTTTTTATTTATTTGATGTTTTTATAAGTATTTTAAGTGACACTTTGACGTAAAATGTTGGGAAAGTGATTGTGCACTTGCTACGGGAAGTTGGGACGATATTTCTGAGTAAAACTAGAGTCTTCCAGAGGTCAATGGGTAGATTTTTGCAGGTATTTTTTTTTCCATTATGGTATTGTAATTTTTTAAATTGTACTTGCAATCTATTTTTAATGGATCGGTTCAAATGAACCCAGAGATGTAGGCATTTTTTCACTGAACTCCGTAAACAATCTTGGTCTCTTGCCTCTAATTTATTTCAGTTTTTAGTATTATTTTAGGCTATATCATATTTAAATTATCATTAATATTTGATAATTAAATATGGGAAATTGATCAAGAAGGCTATTTGAAGATATTAAATATGAACTAGATCTTGAAGCTAAACAATGGATTTGTATGAGTTTTTAATCACTCAAATTCAGTTTTGGATTATATTTTAAAATTTTACATTCAATATTTTAATCAGATCTCAAATTATTTAAATAAGGAATTTGAGATATTAATCAGAATCCATTTTTTAACTATTTAATAGTATGGGCCTACTACATTTTAGGGATCATAAATTTTGGTATCAGATCTGGTTGATTGACCATTTATTGCTCAAAATTTTATAGTTGGTTAAGTTTTGATTAGATAGGTACAAGTGAACTATGGGAAAGTTGCCAAAACTGGAGAATCTTGATGAGCTTGAGGCATACAACTGCCAGATCTAGGAAGACAATGATCTACTAGGATCAATGTATTATTCCTGGGAAGATGAATGTGAAAAATTGAAAACTTAATTGAATTCCAAGGATGAGATCTTAGCATTATTACAAACTGGTGGTGATGTGAAGGGGAAAAACAATTCCATTTATCAATTGGGACCTTCCTCTCCCACTAGTGCACACAATGACTCTGAGATAAGCACAATAAGTATATAACTAGTTATTAAATCTTCCCATTCTAAATCAGTTGAAAATGATTTTCGTAAATTTAAACAACACACTAGAGGGATTGTGATGAAGAATGATGAATCCTCAAAAGGGAAAGTTACAACAGAAGATGATTTTGGGGATCCTAACAGGGGTATTAGGTAAACTAATATGGAGGTCATGATTAACACTCTTCTCAAGATTACTAAACATTTGGTCCAGGACATGAGGGAGTGGTAAATTAAGCCAACCATATAAGAAAAAAGAATCAATAGGATCAAGGTGGATTCTATAATGCTGGAGCAGAGGACCGTTATAATGCAAGATCAAGTTTTCAAGCTAGAAAAACAAAAGAGGGATACACGACTAGATCTTAGTAGCACTGACGATGATGTTGTCAATAAGGATGCATTACAGGAGAAACATCTTGCTCCTTGATAGAATTTTTAAGATTTGAATCTTGGTCTTAGTTCTAGAACTAGGATCAATAACAAAATGAAACATTAGCTGACTATTTGCTGATTGTTTCATGGGTCCTTTTGTTTTTTTTCCTCTTGTCTGGTATGGTCCTCTGGTCTATGTGGGGCATGAAAAAAATTTGTAATTAAGGTTGTATGTTCCTTTCTCTATGTTGGGATTTTGTGTTGGCCAATTTTTTTTGTCCTATCAGAGCCTTGGCTGGTTTTTTGGGGAGTTCTTCTACCTTGGCTTCTTTCGGTTATATATATGTACTGTGTGTTTTTTGGTCCCCCCAAAACATAATATTTACCTAATATAAAAAAAAATTGAGGCATTGGTTCAAAGTTACTTTTTAAAATGGGATTTATTGGAAAAATCCTTGGAAAAGAAGGCCAAGGTATTTCTAACCCCATTCAGGTAGAGGATAGGCCTCATAGTGAAGGTTTAGGATTCAGTCTTGGTGGTTAGAATGAAATAGGTGAATGCTCTAAGAAATTTGAGACAACAAGGGAGAAATCTCTAACACATCCCACAAAAGGTAAAAATAATAATGGGAAAATTTCTAATAGTGTTGATTATAAAAAACATAAATATTACCACATTCATTTTGATTATGGATTAGATACACATAATTTATGGTACATTTATCCATGTAGTTTTTGTGGATTTTCTAACCATTGTGTAGATATGTGTTGGAAAAGGAAATATTTGTTGGATAATATTTTGAAATTTTACTCTCCTAGAAAAAATTATGAGAATGGTAGTTTGGGTACGTTTCTTAAAAAAGTGGACAAAAGATATTGTACCCATTGTAATAGGAAAGGTCATGAGGTTGACAAGTGTTGGCAACTTTTTCTGAAACAACAATGGAAATTTGTTAGGAAAGAAAGCATTTTAAAACCAGTGATTTTTAATCTAACCCATGCAGATACCTAGGTATTTACTAGGGAAATTAAACCACTTAAAAAGGAGAACCTGATAAAGTGGGTTGGTAAATAGTTTGTTAGTTTCATGTTTTCATAGTTGTGACTGATAAATAGCTTGTAATTTTTCAAATCAATTTTGTGGGATTTTATTGTATGTTGAAAGTAATTTTTCCCATATTCATCTTCAACTTTGAATCTGGTTTTTAGAGTCATCTGTAGGGAAGATATGAGTGACATGTTTATCATACTCATAATCTCTTCTCATATTTATGGTTAACTGATGCAGGAGCATCATCAAGAGGACAACCAAATGTAAAATGTTATGGTTATGAACTCAAGTTGAGTATTTTAAGTCATTAGGAAGGGATTCTAAGATGGTTAAGTGGTTAAAAAGATTCAAGTAATATGATTTCCCTCTATTCCTAGATTCAAATTTCTAAAACTTGTAAGGAGAAACAATGGCTTCTTAATGTGCACAAAAGGTGTTTAAGGGTCAAAGTGAGTATAATTTAATCATTAGAGGGTATGTAAATATATAATCAGGTACTAATGAGTCTTAGGGATAAAGGTGAAGTAATGAATGTTACAAATGATGTAAACAAGGGTGTTCTCCTATGTATGGCATATAAGGAAGCATTTTTGAGTCATGTATGAGTCATAAAATAAGGTTAGTTAGGTTAAAATGGAAATGAAAAAGGTGATAAAGGAGGAGGCATTCGAGTTTTTAAGATTTAGTGGAGGGAGAGGGAGAACCTCTTGAGGAAAATGTGAGAGAAAGAACATAGGAAGAAGGGAGAAGAGCATGAAGACCCTCTAGTTGTATGAGGAAATATGAAATGTTAATAAATAAAGGAAATTTTAAAGAAGTAAAATCTGAGATTGTTGTGTTATGGATGATTTCATTATGAAGGAATCTTTCTTTTAGCTAGTATGGTTGATTGAGAGCAATTAGTAGGTATGTATACTCTCTTTTGGTGATGCCATGGATTCTTGATTGTCTCAGTCCCAAGACATGTTTGTAATAAATATTAAAGAGGTACAATAATGATTTTATTAGTTAATTCATGTGGTAGTGTGTGTATATAATGTCACTTCATGATCTTAGAAGGTTTTGAGATTGGATCTTTTATTGTCTTCCTTTGCATGTTTGATTAATCACAAGGAAGTTAGACTATGACTGTACATGCACGTTTTCAACAAGTTCGAGTTAATTTTTTTTGATATGGGTTGTGAAAGGTGATACATCATTAGGAGGGATGTTTATATGTATGACATGGGAAAGAAATATACCTTTTCCTTCAAACAAAGACTAGATACTTCATTATACACCTAAAGGGTTTCATACCATGTTTTCCTCGTGCATATATGGAAATTTTGATGGATAGTAATTTGAAACTAGTTGACATGAGCTAATGGTAAAGGAAACACGTTTTTTGATGATGAATTAGACCCTTGAGACAATTTTTTTAGTTTGAATCAAAGTTTGGAGAAAGATATGCCAACTTTTAGCTTTTAAGGCTAGTTTTTGTCACAGTTGGGGTTTTATAAGTAAAAAAATATTTTAATCACTAAATAAACGAATCCCAACCTATATTTTGGAATAAATAATGTGGAGGGGACTTAACGAGATTCAAAAATAAAAATAAAAATCATTATACGATTTTTGAGATAAGTTTGACAATCTATATGAGGATAAACTTGCACAGTTCTAGGCCTAATGAAGAAGAGTAATTTTCAAAGGAAGTAGGTGTAAATGATGGAAGCCATAAATATTTTTATAAAGAAATAACACTAAAATGGGTACCTATAAATTATTAAGGTGAGTCTTGAATCTCCTTGTGAAGAGAGATATGATGAAAAGGGACTAAAACCAGGGATAGAAGTGCAAGTGAAGACTAGAGGAGGAAAGTATAGGAAAATGATTCAGGTTATAAACCTTAGGGAACATTTTAGGATCCAAAAATAGTATTTGATGATGTTTACACTTCTTGATGGGTAACTATAGATCATTCTTACCTTGATACTAGCAAGAACTAGGATTTGAGAACATTGGAAAATTGGAGCAAGAAAGTGCATAGTAATGGTTTTGATAGTTGTTACTCAAGTTGATAATTGAGATAACACTTGTTTGAGATAATGAAATAGGTTAAGGAGTTGGAAATGAGAAATTTAAATCTAAGGGGAAAAATTTCATGTTTGGTCAAGAAGCTAGTAAAGGGAAAAGAAGGAAAGTTTGGAGATCCTGAGGAAAATAGTTGTTTTGTGATGATGAATCAGTGACAGAGGTGTATTTAACATAAATTAAGGTGTTGGAGAATGGTATATAAATTTGATGAATTATTGCATTTTGAAGCCATAGAGGCATGTTGAAAGATCCTCACACTGTAGAGTTATAGAAGAAGTGGTTATTAAATCTCTTGAATTATTTGAATAAATGAAAAAATGTGTATCCTCTCTGAATCATTTGGTATTATATCAAGGATCTTATTGAGCTTGTATTGATGATGGAAATTTGATTATTTTGTGGCTAACAAGTGAAATTGTAAGTGTGTGTAAAAGTGATAGGTTGAAAGAAGAAGAGTGAGAAGTAGAAGTGTGAAAAAGGGAAAAAGGAGTGAAAAGAGGCTGAGAAGAGAGCGAGAAGACACCAAACCAGGTTGAAATATTTTTTGAGGTGTGGAATAAGCAAGAAGAAAATAATTTGCTTGGGAAGAGAGAGAAAGTGAGTGAGAAGAAGAAAAAGAAAGATATGGATAGAGAAGAGTAGATGATATAGTTGGTCAAGTTGATTAGCCAAAAGAAGAGAGAACAAGATGAGAATGAAAAGAAAATGAAAGAGGAAAGAATGAAGAAGTTAGAGAGAAATAGAGTTGTGTATCTAGCAAGAGATCATAAGGATTAAGAAAGATATAGAGAAACTGATGGAACTCATGGAGAAAAGAGAGAAAAGTCAAGAAACAAGGATTGAATTTTTGTTGAGAAAGAGAGAAAAATGGCCAATCAGGTTTCTTGTGCAAAGGATATAAATAATGCAGATGAAGATAATGATCAAGTAAGAGGAAATAAGACAAAAATATAGGTAAAAAGGGATGAAAAGGATGCAAGAAAGAAAAGTGGTTAAAGAGATAGTGCAGATAAAAGATGAGAATGAAGATGATAAGGTGATAGAGGTGTTTTTGGATTCTCTTAAGATAGAGTAACATGATTATGGAAGAGTTCATGCAGTGAAGGAGGAAGAGAAGTTCAAGAATATACAGGTTAAAGTGATGAAAAGGAAAGAAAAATAACCTAGAGGGGCAAACAAATCTCAAAATTTTGATTCTAATATTGTGTGCAAGTGTGTGAATGCATGTATGAAGAGTAAACAAACATGTGACCAGTTAGAGGAATTGAGTCTTGAGATCAATGATGGAAGAAAGAATACAATGGAACAATAACCATAAGTAATAGGTGAAGAAGAGGTGACACAGGAAAGTGTGTTTGTTTATGAACTCCTTGAGAAATTGGAGATAGAGATAACAACCTTAGAGCATGCCATATATGGATAATAATAATCTAGAACAAAGTATGAAATCAATCCAAAGGAAGAGGAAGAGAAGCATGGTGTGATGGTGAGTGTAAGTAAGAAAGTAATGAGACAAGAACATGTATATTATAACAAAGAAAATGATGATTACAAGATGGAAATAAGCTATATAGAGATGGAGGAGTTGATCAAACAAGAAGAAGAATGTATTTTCTATTATTATGTTTGTGTGTGAAGGTGCCAAAGACGGAAGCATGAAGTTGATGAAAGTAAAGATGGAAATTAGGAAGAAAACACACAATGTCAAGGTAAATAGAAGGAATAAGACAACTATATGGGACCCAGGTTGTCTTAAGGAAAGAAAGGAAAATGGGAGTGAAGGAGGAGAAAGAACAAGCAAAGGAGGTGAAAAATCATTTATGTAAATCAAGTACAAGGAATTTTCTCCACCTTGGGAGTATGATGCAAGAGCATCATCGAGAGGAAAACCAAATGTAAAATTTTATGGTCATGAACTCAAGTTGAGTATGTTAATTCATGAGGAAGGGAGTCTAAGATGGTCAAGTGGTTCAAAAACTTTAAGTAATAGGGTTTCCCTCCATTCCTAGATTCAAATTTCGAAAAGTTATACGGAGAAATAGTGGCTTGTTAAGGTGTGAAAACCATGTTTGAGGGTCAAAGTGAGTATAATTGAATCAGTAGAGGGTATGTAAACATCTAATCAGGTACTAGTGAGTATTAGGGATAAAATTGAAGTAATGAATGTTACAAATGATGTAAATGAGGGTATTTTCCGATGTATGGCATATAAGGAAGCATTGATGAGTCATGTATGAGTCTTAAAATAAATTTAGTTAGGTTAAAATGGAAATGAAAAAGGTGATAAAGGAGGAGGCATTCAAGTTTTTAAGAGTTAGTGGAGAGAGAGGGAGAGCCTCTCGAGGAAAATGTGAGAGAAAACACATAGGAAGAAGGGAGAAGAGCATGAAGACCCTCTAGTTGTATGAGGAAATATGAAATGTTAATATATAAAGGAAATTTTAAAGAAGTAAAATCTGATATTATTGTGTTATGGATGATTTCATTATGAAGGAATCTTTCTTATAGCTATTATGGTTGATTGAGAGAAATTAGTAGGTATGCATACTCTATTTTGGTGATCTCATGGATTCTTGATTGTCTCAGTCTCAAGACATGTTTGTAATAACTCTTAAATAGGTATAATAACTAGTTTATTATTGAATGCACATGGTAGTGTGTGTATAAAATGTCATTACATGATCTTGGAAGGTTTTGAGATTGGATATTTTATTATCTTCCTTTGCATGTCTGATTAATCACAAGGAATTTAGATTGTGACTGTACATACATGTTTTAGACAAGTTTGAGTTCATTTTTGTTGACATGGACTGTGAAAGGTGAGAAATAATTAGAAGGGATGTGTTACGTGTATGACATGATAAATAAATAGACCTTTTCCTTCGAACAAAGACTAGATACTCCATTGTACACCTAGAGGGTTTCATAACCTATTTTCCTCATGCATGCATGGAAATTTTGATGGATGGTAATTTGAAACTCATTTTCATGAGATACTAGTAAAGGAAACACGTGTTTGACTATGAATTATATCCTTGCACCAAAATTTTTAGTCTGAATCAAAGTTTGGAGAAAGATATGCCAACTTTTACCTTCTCGGGCTACGTTTTGTCATAGTTAGGGTTTTGTAAGTAAAGGAAGATTTTAATCCTTGAATAAACAAATTCCAGCCTATATTTTGGAAGGAATAATGTGGAGGAGGTCTTTGAGGGGATTCAAAAATAATTTTATTTTTCATTGGAAGGTGTTTTGGATAAGTTTGATAGTCTATATGAGGGTAAACTTACACGGTTTCAGGCTTAATGAAGAAGAGCACTTTTCAAAGGAAGTAGGTGTAAATGATGGAATCTTTCCATAAATATTTACACATAGAAAATAACACTAAACGAGTACCTAGAAATTATCAAGGTGAGTCTTGAAGCTTCTTTTGAAGATATATATGATGAAAAAGGACTAAAACCATGGCTAGAAGTGCAAGTGAAGACTAGAGAAGGAAAGTACAGATTACAAGTAGAGGAAAATGATTCATGTTATGAAACTTGGGGCACATTTTAGGATCCAAAAAGGTTATTTGATGATTTTCTAAATCCATATATCATCTTGACAATATTCTACAAAATATTGTGGTTCTACCTCATAGAGGGTCATCAAGGAATGATAAGAATGTTGACTATGAGTTACCTTTCTAATACTAATAGAATTAGACTCCTTAACCATATTTTGAGCCCATTTAGGAATATTATGATGCAATACACTTTGAGATGACTCCCCCTCAATCTCCATCATATCTAAATTAGGATAATCAGCCTCTTGAACTATTATTCCCATAACGTTAGGAGAAGGATTATCAAGCTTTATCTCAGGAGAAGAAGAGGAGGGTTCATAAGAAGCATAAAAAAATATCTTTTCTAAGACATGAACATTCATGTTTTCTATTATGGCATGCTTGAAAGGATCATAAAATCTCAATTCTTTAGTTATACATCCATATCCAAAAAAAATGCAAGAAAAGGAGGTTGGATCGAGCTTCTTCCTATTAACTTTAGGAATGAAGGTAAAAGCAGGACTGTCAAGTATTCTTAATTAAGAATTTTTTCTTTGTCCATACTTCATGAGGATTAGCTTGATGAATAAATTTAGTAGGAACTCAATTAAGAATATAGACAACAATATTCATAGCTTCATCCCATTGAAACTTAGGCATATTAGAAACATGAATCATAGTCCTAGCCATTTCTAAGACAGTTCTATTCTTTCTTTCTGCAATGCCATTTTGTCTGAGGAGAAGTAGGGAGTAGTCAAAATCTCTCTTTGAATCCCACATGACACAAAAAACTCATCAAAATTTTTGCTGACATATTCACCTTTATTATTAGTCCTAATTGTCTTAATTTTTAGATTAGAATCATTTTCAACTAAAGCTTTAACTTTCTTCAATTTAGATAAGACATTAGACTTTTTCTTAATAAAATAAGACCAAATCATTCTAGAGAAATCATCAATGAAGAAAACATCATACATAGCACCACTAAGATAAAAAACTTCAAGAGATCCTCTTAAATCACTGTGAATCAAATCTAATAGATGAGAAGAATTAGGATCACGATTCTTGTCGAAATGGTTCAACATGTTGCTTACCACACAAGCAAATTTCACATGTTTCATGATCTGATTTCATCTTTGGAATACCAACAAAAAGATTTAGTTTAGACATTTCATAAATGTTTTTGAAATTAACATGACCTAATATTTCATGCCAAAATTGAATGTCATTCCTAGAAGAGGAAGAAAATTAAAAATCAGACACAAAACCATCAAATACATACAAGACATTTTTCTTAATACTAGAGGTAATACTATTATTGAACTTATCTTTCACATACCACGTATCTCATAGCAAAACAACTTTACAATTTTCACTAGTTAGCTGAGAGCAAGACAAAAGATTAATTTTTCAGTTGAGGAACATACAGGACATTCCTAATTACTCCATTTGAAAGCTTAATATTCCCACAACCTTCAGATCTAATGATGGAATTATCTCCTAGATAGATGTTTTCCTCGTATTTGAAAATATTTAAGAGGATACCTAGAGTACAAGTCATGTGCCTAGATGCACCATTGTCAAAAATCCACTCATTTTCATTTGAGGCTAAAAGGGAAATATACAATGTAATAGACTGCTTAGCTACATTTGCTTGATTTTGATTATGATTTTGACCTTTCTTATTATTGTTAAACTTTTTAGCATTCTTAGAATTCTTGACTAATGTTTTTTTTTACTCTACAATCAGATTCTTTATGCCTAAATTTTCCACATTTATTGTAAATTTTTATTGAACTTGACTGTAAAATTATGACTATTTTTTAGCAAAATTGGGCTTAGGATTTTATTTAAATCTAGATCTCATGTTAGAATTCTTATTAGGATTTCTATTAAACTTGTTTTTAGTTGCCTTATGATTATGATAAAATAAGGCTTGAGAAATAGTCTCTTTTGAATAAAAAATTTCCATTACTCTCTCTTCTTAAATCAACATGGAAGACAAAGTGTCTAAATCAGCAAAATCATTCTCATTCTAACATTTAGAGTTAAGAGTTGAGATGTAAATTCTAAATTTCTCATGAATATTTATCTAAATAATGAAATATAGAAGCTTATCTTGAAATGATTCACCTAGTTACAACCATCTAATTGAGATTTAATGTTATTAATTTTAGCTAAAGAGTTGAAAATTTTCTCATCTCACTTTCACAGGAGTTGTGAACAAATCTAAAACTAGCTTAATTATCTTATACAATCTGATTTCCTTCAAACATAGTGTACTAATTTCTTCCAAGCATATGTAGGCGAGTCCATATGACCTCTATGAATCTAGAATTCATCTTTTGTGATTTGCAAAAGGATGGAAAAATCTTCTTGTGATCTTTAAGAAAAAGAACGAAGGCTTTTAGGGGTAGCTTGTCTCCCTATGGGACATTTTTCTGTACCAGTCACAAGATCCTAGAGCTTTCTATCCATAAAACAAGATTTTAAATGTACTTTCTCCAAATGCTATATTTTGTTCCATTCAATAATAGAGACTAATCTAATCGCAAAACTAGCATAGAACTAGACCATTTTTAATGCTCAGAATGGAAATGGAGACAAATTCAACTAAAAAATGAGTCAAGGAAGACAAATAGAGAGAAAACAATCTAGATAGAAATCCTCTTTTTAGTTATATGCTTGAAAATAAATTAGTAAGGACATAAAAATAGGCACGGAAAGGCCACAAAGGTAAGCTCTAATCTTTCCAAATTTTGGAATCTACAAAACAAAGACAATTAGAGATCCCATAGAACACAGACTTGAAAAGTCGTGGACTGAAGAAAATTTAAAATTCATGAAACAAAGGAAATTTGAAACCTGCAGGATAAAGAAAAATTGATATCCGTAGAACAAATGAAAATTGAAAACCGTAGAACCAAGGAAATAAAATATGACACTAAAAAAGCTAAGAATACATGTCACTTTTCAATTAGCTCACACTTTTGCTATCAAACAAGTCAAAAAATTAATTAATAGAGAAAAAAGACTAGAAAATCATACACATATGTCATTAATTTATTGGTTCACTTTTTTTCACACTCTGACACAATGCAAAATCAAAGTATTAGTCAAACAGAGTCACTTGTTGAAAATCTAATGGCTAAAAAATAGACAATTGGTGGTTTTCCACCAAACTTTAAATAGATTGAAAATGGCGAACTTAAAGTCCCCGAAATAAGCTAAACTTTAAAATAAATTTTGGGTCTAAAATCAAGAGTGATAAATGTAACAATATTAGTGGCTAAGATAAAGCAAAGGTTGACAATGCAAAATAAAAAGTCTAACACTTGTGAAGACTGACATAACTAGGAAGATTAACATACATGTCAACAAATTTAATTAGTTTTCACTTCACAATGCTTACCACAAAGATCTAAGCCATAAAAACTAAGATACATGGAGCATTTGAAATGGCTCGCACTTGGCAAGTCTAAAGAATACTGACAAATGCAAAAGATGGTGGATAATTCAAATTAGATAAGCCACTGTCACAAATAAAAAAATTGGCAAATGTGAAATATGTAAGACAGATAATTGGAGCAATTCTATTGGCTCAACCTTTGCATATGTCAGAAACAAGAAAACAAAGGCCTGACAATGTGAAATACTTAGATAAAATCTTTTGGTTCGCATTTCGCAAGAACTGACAAAGCTACCAAACGAATGAAAAAGTGAAATATGGATCAATATTATTGGCTCAAATTTATCATATGTCAGAGACAAATAACAAGGGACTGACAATGCAAAATATGGAGCAATATCTATTGGCTCAAATTTCACAAAGACATAGAGAAGCTAACACAAGCTCTGAAAATGTAGAATATAAGAAGTGACTTGACACTTCCTATTATTGGATCGGATTTTGTACAAATGAAAGAGGAAAGGTATCCCAAGTTTGACAACACGAAAAAATGTTTAAATCCATTATTGGATCATGTTTCATGATTAACAGTCAGATGAATAAAAGGTTTGATAATGTGAAGCAATATGGATCCTTCTGACTAGCTTGGGATTCGCAAAGATGAAAAGGTTTAATGACAAGTGGAAAATACAAGCCTAACTGGAGCAAAATGTATTGGCTTGAGATTTGCAGTCAATAGAACTTTGTAAAAAAAATGAAAAAATCAATAAATATGAACACAAGTGAAGCTACTTGGCACTTAAGAGATTGGATCATGCTTCACAAAGTCAGAAAGTTGCAAAAAAATGAATATCTAAGAAAAAGGATGATAGATTGAAGCCACTTGGAACTATATGAGTGGATTTGGCTTCGTAAACATGAAAATAAGAATGAAGACGCTATTTTGGAGTAATTTTATTGGTCCAAGATTTGCAAGACCGATAGGATCAAAATAAAAAATGACAAAGTGAATCCATATGGAAAAAAATGATTGGATCAGGCTTTTCAAAGAGTAGATTTAGCCAAAAACTAAAGATTTATAAAGTTATGGACAGATTTAAACACTCCAAAGTAACTCGATCTAACAGCTATCCTTTTAGATCCACATAGACAAAGATAGGCCCTAATGGATATAAAACATGTGAAAACTAAAAATAAGCTACGAAGACGACAAATCTAAGTTGCAAAAATGACTAAAACCAAGATGCAGAAGCACAAAAATAAGCACATAATTCCTCAAACAAAATCTAAGCAACCATTTAGATAATATTTTCAAAAACATATCTAGAGTGGGAATTGGAATTTTAAACTTGATTAGCTCGAAGATGACTACGGAACTTTTAGGGTTTCACATATCCATGAAGAGACTTCAATCTTCTTCATCTCTATCAAATTAAAATCTTCGAAATCAACTCTGCACATGCATAATCACCTGCTCTGATACCATGATAGGGAAATGAAGGGAAAATATAATTGACAAATTATAGATCCACAATTACACTCTTGAAGATTATATATTATAATGTGCAGTTAATTTAAACATCGATTTAGCTTGTTAAAGATAGTGAATTATAGGGCTTAGATAACATTATCGAAAAGCAAATACAGAAAAGTAAAAAGAGACAGAGAACACCATATTTAAGTGGGGAAACTTGAAGGAAAAAACCCCACTAATAAAGAACTATCTGTATTAAGAATTCACAAAAACTTTAACCCAGCACTTCCACTTTGCTCCTCGGTCTCACAAATAACAACAACATACCAATGTCTCATAGTATAACATCTTGACTATATAAAATAGCTTAAGAATCTGTATTAAGATCAAATTTCTTGATTAGTCTAATTGGTACCAATCTCATGACTATATATATGTGATGGGTGAATGATCATACTATTTCACTCTTTTTAAATTTGTGCAAACCGGCTAATCTTAATTAAATAAACTTTTAATAATGGGTCACAAGTAGTGGTCTATCAAATGATATCCCACTTGCCATTATCAACCCCAACAATAGAGAGATATATTGATTGGATTTTTAAGGTGAATTTTATTTAGTAAGGGAGCATGGCCAAACTTAGCATTTTAAAACTACAAACTACCAAAAATTAGTGTTTACATTTTCCTCCCCTTAAGAGTGTAATTAAAAATTTCATACTTAAAGAAACAAAAGGCATGAGTATGCACACACACTTTGTGTTCAATTGATAGTGGTTTTATGATGTGTTGGTGTTGGAATTCTCCATGATGAAACCTGCAACACATAGTGTAGTTAATTTTAATGATATAAAATTAAATTGTGATCTAAAAACATGGATACTTCTTGTAACTTTGAACTTGCATAAAGTAAGTAAAGGATATTCAAAACATGGAAGGAGTACAGATGTTTTTTTTGGGAGGGAGGATCTCTTATTCTTATTGTGATTTGAATAGTTAGAATTGATTTTGAGATTCCAAAGTATTTGGGGTGATTAGTCACCAATTTTCACTAAATGAGAGACCAGACTATTGATTCTAGCCCAAAACTAGAGAGAGAGAGAGAGAGAGAGAGAAGAACCAAGGTTCCCCTTTTAAAACTTTGTAAAATATGAAGGAAAACCTACCACAAACTTAGACACTTTTATACCTTCCACAACGTGGGATCTAGTGAGAGAAGAGGAGGGACAACCTATGAAAAACTCACCCACTTTGATACCTTCTACAATTTGGGATTTAGTGAGAGAAGTGGAAGGATAACCTATGAAGAACTTACCCACTTTGATACCTTCCACAAAAACCATAGACCACACCATTACAAACAGATCTAGGTCTAATTTTTATTTTTATAGCTATTGAATAAGTTAAAACCACAAAATAAATAGACATTTTCATGCACTCAAAAAGTGTTGTATTACTGAAAGTGAATGTATAGATATTGAATTCTCATAGGGGACAAGGAGGCTCATGCCCTCAAACATTTATCTTGTAATTGATTTTTAATATTGTAGAGGATAAGGATCTAAGTACTCATTCCCCATGTATCATGCTCTCGACTGAGTCCTATGTATCTAAGAATATATCAAAATTTTCTAGAAAGTTGATAAAATATGGTGAAAATAAAAAAATATAGAGAATATGCCTCTATGTAGGAACGTTTGTCTTTATCATGGTCTCCACTATACTATATGGTTTTGAACTGCTTTATATTTGTCCACTTTTTAGTATTTGTGACTATTTTTTAGAATCTAAACCTTATAAAACTTTCTCTTATATTCTACAATTTGTTTTTATATGTAATAAATATATCGATGAATACCCCTCTTTTGAGGCACATGTTATAAAGAATTTGATCATGTGGCTCAAAATAATAGATTGTACCCATGTTTAGTAAGTTTGATAATATGCATAGGATCGCATAGGAGGCTGAAATGGTGGCCATCATTGGGAAATTGTACCTATAAAAGGGTCCATACATGGTTGAAACTATGAAATGTAAATAAAGTAACATACAATACACAACAAAAAGAATACACGTATCTAAAAGTAAGAACAATAGATTAAAGTGGAAATCATGTTAGAACCCATAATAATAATATCATAGAAACATAAGAAAAGGAATCAAACATGTCATAAAAAAAATTAGGAATAGTATATCAAATAGAAACATTAATGTAGAGACAAATAATCACTAGTATAGAAACATAGAAACATAGTCACATGGAGGTAAAAACTTGCAAGCATGTGACACCCACATTGTCACAAGACAATCACACTAGGAGGCCCTACAAGACACCTTTAGATAAACAAGTTCATATATCCAATATATACATAATTCCATAAACACGAGACACCCATGATGTCACAATAAAATCAAGGCACTCATGGCGTATAGAAAAACAAATCATATAATTGTAATCAAGAAAGATAATATTCAACCATAAGCAAAGAATTAAACAATGCAGTTGTCAAACAAGGAAATAATCCATATAAGAAATTAGTGACACTAATGTATCTAACAGGTATAGAAAACAATAATAGTAAAATAGAGATAATAAGATAGGTTAACACTGCACAATAAACAATTGTTAGTCTTGTTAGCTCAAAAGATAGGAATAAACACTATGTATATAATCAAACATGATGATAAAGTTGTGAATTCAATGTAATGAAACATAAGCACTTGTATAGTATGGATGGTTTCCCCTAAAGAGTAGTGCAAGGAACCAAACAGACACCTAACATTGTGTGTCGCCTTATGTATATCCTACATCACACTCAATATACCTCATGAGTATATGTGTGTAAAGAGTATTTAAAAATGTATGTTATATATCAAACCAACATGGAAAACACCATGTATCAAGTAATAAACAAGTCGATCAAACCATAAGCTTGTCCTAGTTTTGTGCTTTTACACATATTTACATGTGTTTTGCATTATGTGATTATTTGAATGTTTTCAGATCATTTTGAAAATACTTATGTATGGAAAATGGGGTCGCACCAGAGCTAACCAGTAATAACTTCATCATGAGGCAAGACAATACCTATAAGGGGAAAGAGGCAAAGGCCTCATATGTGTCATAGTAACATAAGGATAACCTATATAAACTGTCAAAAAATTATAGTATGTGCAATAAAAATCAAAGAAAGGTAAACATGTTATAAGTGATATGATTAGAAGACCAAGGATTGAGATTTGTGATTAGAGTAGTATGTCGCATGAGATTACATTCAATTGATAAATATTTGGATTTGTACATAACAGTCATTGTGATTGAATTATTGTGAAATTATCATTGACGAGTGCATAATATGTAATGAATAAAAAATAGATTAGAAGCTTCACCAATACCAAAGTATGCAGGAACATATGTATTATAAGGAAACTTATTATTAGAAAAAAAGGAATGGATATCCACATATACTTCCAATCAGTTAAGAATGGAAGCCACATTTAGGAAATAGTAATGATATTAAGATAATGAACTGCGAGTCGAGAAATCAAAATAGTCTAGCTAAATTAAAAATCTTAAATCAATCTGGATCATAAAGATGCACTTTTGGGAGTGATATGTGATGTACTAGTTGGTGGAATAGATAGGTTTATTAGCATTGATGAAGAATATAAATGATTTTATTTACGTGAGTATTGTGTAGTACAAATTGTTAGTTTTTGGAAACCCATTTGAGTTTAGATTTCTATAATGGTTTATCATTATGAACCCTAACTTGAGGGACATATTTTATAATAGGTTAAGAAACCACCTTTTTTTAGGAGGGACCATAATGGAAGATCACAATTTCTACAAGGAAATGTCACGGAGAAGTGGAAGGATATCTACAAGCATGTTGTGTATCAAAAGAGATAATTATTCATCTTTAAGCCACTTGATTTTATGATTTATCACATAGCAATCATTATCATGATGCCCATTAATACAATGGAAGTTACAAAAAGGTTTCCCTTTGTCATGTTCTAACCAATGGGGAGGATGAGGTGCAGTGGAGGGTATTCGAATCAATCATTTATAAAATAGATTAAGTAAGATATAGATTTCAGTTTTGTGAATATTTTCAATTCCTTATTAATTTTTAAGAGTGTTTAACTATCATACCTAAAAATGATTAAATAATGTTAAAAGTGGATATTTTGATTTAGTTAACTTCCAAAATTAATTGCACAAATCAAAATAACACTTTTCAAAATGAAAATTTATCTAACAATATAACAAAACAAGGGAAAATTACACTTAGTTTATTCTGTGTGGATTTGAAAGAGTCTCGGTGATCAAAATACAAGAATAGGATGATCTAAGGCTAAAAATGATTCATTACAAAAACTAACGCATGAAAATCAACCATGTCAAAATTGTATAATTAGGTCAACATAATCCATATGGTCCTAACCCTTCTATACAGTATTGATTCTACTTAGAATATGGGTCTGCAACTTCCTGAGTTCTTATCCTTCCTGGAAATGAGTCTCATATATCAATCTTCTTCACTCACCTTCAAAATGGCTCTGTAAACTCTGTCCAAACCCTAGAACCTTTTAGAGAAAAGAGTCTTGAAAAAAAGGTTAGGTGGGTTATGGGAACCCTTGTGCACTACTATTATCTCCACTACTCCAAAGAGGGATCAAACTGAACGTCATTCTCCTAGCATGCGATATCTACCATAGTACAATCAGAACTTAACAACCATGTTTTAACAATGTTTTGCTCGAGTTTCACACTTACTAAAATACATGGGAAGGGTCAATTTGCTTTTTTTTTGAAAGAAAATGAAAACTCCTAGACCTAGAATAATAATTTATACTTGTAGAGGGTGTTTCCCTAATGGATTTGCATAAGTTATTTCATAGTTTAGGGAGCTTGGAGTGCCTTTTGTGTTTTCTTGTACATGAGGAGTTCTTAAAGTGTCGGGTCCCTAAATGAGGTACGATTTACCTACTTATATATGCTTAAAAATATTATTACGCCACAAAAGTATTACCAAGTGGATGCATTTCCTCATAAGAATGTGATAGAATCGAAATAATTAGCTCCAATCATGTCATCCAAAAATAGTATAGTAGGGCTGGCTTGTAGATTTGTAAAAAGGGATCAAAAATGGTGATTTTGAAATAGAGAGAAAAAAATATTTTTTGAATTTATGGGTTATATGATGAATGTTTTTAGGTGTGTTTTATGTAGTTAAACTTCAAAAATTGATGACATAGAGGTGTGCAAATATAATCAAGTAATCAAAGAGATATCATGTAACATCCCACTATTTTTAATCATTTCTTTGTGTCAATTTAATTAATCCAAAAAAATAGTAAAGGATGTTTATTCAATTAATAATACGACCGAAGGTACTCATTTATCTAAGTACTTAATTATAAATTAAGTACATGGATAGCTAAATACCGTTGGTTGTTATAATTTAATGTAATATGTCTTGTTTTGATTCTTCCTTTTCTGGTTTTTACCTTTTACAAGTGTTGACACAAAATTTGGGTCACACTCCCCTTTGTTCCCCTTTCGAGCAGCTGACATAGCATGTTCATATAGCCATGAGCCCTTTACCCCACATTCATATTAATTTTATTACTTACAATTCAATTAATGTTCATCCTCACTTTATCTATTAATTTAATTACTTTAATTAAATTAATTTACACCTCACCTAGCCACATCACCTAGACACCTCATCATGGACCTATTCTTAGCATGTTTCTTTTAACTAAGACTCAATTTCTACTTACCTTAACCAACTGAGACTTAGTCTAACCCTAACATTAGATGCCTATTATTTCTCTAAAAATATTCCCACTTATCTAAGCGTTAAATATCATTTTAGATCCATACCAATGGGCAGAACTGGCCAAAAGATAGCTGAGATATGCTATTTTGGAAAACCTAGGATTTCCCACCTTAACTGACGCCGGTCACCCTAACTGTCATCGATTACCATATATTCATTTGGAAATCTTGTTCCAGAGGTTGGCAATTTCGAGTTTTGGGAGAGAGAGAGATTTGTATGCAAGCACAAACTAGAGCCCTTTCGCACATCCCGAAAACCCCTAGCCAACACAAATATTGATATAAAGGAATTGGTATTTACAGTAACATTCCAGGAAGCATTTCCGCGACACTGACCACAAGTTTCACAGATCAACCATTTCTATCTTCCACCAACCAAGCCTGCAAATACAAGTAAGTATGTTTTGATCTGCATCATTATATGTTTACTTAGATTGTAGTTTCTTTACCTTTTTTTATTAGATCCTTTTATCCCTTGCATTCTACCATCCCCACCTTCCTGTTGATTCACCCATCTAACCACCCATAACCCTTTTAGATCCCTATACCTGACTCTTAGACATTCCTGAGCCTTCCTAGCATTTTTATAAACCCAACCATTCTTCCTCCATTCTCTGTGCAATCATAGAGAAGCCCTCAAAACGAAGTTTATTTGATTTCCACCATTCATGCCCTATCGACACCGGTCACCCTAACCATCATCTCTTTCCCCTTAACTGGCATCGGCCACTAGACCGATGCTGGTTATTGTATCTTCTGAAATAATTTCACTAAGTTGATCTTATCACCCCCAAAAAACTCGCAAAACCTTACCCAAGACTGGTACCCCACCTACAATCCCACCACAAGCCTTCCTAACTCTCTGTGTAAACACAAAGAGAGTACACACACCTATTTTTGACATTCTACCATTATCCATCCCAAACCATCATCGGTCACATCTAAACTGTCATCAGTCATACCATGACTGGCATCGGTCTCTGTGTCTGATAACCCAACTCAAAACAACAAGCTAATACCCACTCCCAAACTACCCAAAATCATTTGTAGCCTTTAGCAGATCTCACTAGAAGCCTATACCAGACCTACAACCCAACAACAATCCATCACCCGACCCATTTTGACCTCAATCACCTTTTTTCTTGACCCTTCTTAAACATTTTGCATGAGGTACCTAAATAGTTTCAATTCAAATAAGATTGTTATTTCATGTTTATTTTGAATAACATTAATACTATTATATAAAAGTGGACTGACAGCCTATTTAGGAAGCACCATGCTTCCTGGATCTAGCATCTGCTAGGTAGTCCACTCATTGTTGTGTTTAACTCTATCTAGTGGTATTGTTTTTCACTTTATAGGTAGTTCCTCCTAGCCAAAAGGAAGTATTCGCAATCAACATTGGATCTTGAAGTCAGGATGCATGCATAACCTTCAACCAATATCACAAACATGTATTCTTCCTTGGCCTATCACCCTCTATCCATTTCATTAAATCTTATAAGAATCTAGTGAAACATTTTGGCATGCCCGGTGGGACCCTCTCTTGGGTTTATTACATTTTCTTCATATAGGGAAATCTTGTGTGTCTCTTTCTTTTTGAAAAATACACATTTAATCTTCTCCCTGGTAACATTATTTTCTTCTAATTGTCTAAACGACATTTTTGATTTGGTGTTTAAAATGAATCATTTCTTTCTTCCTGCATTTTCATAGTAGTGAAAGAGCACGTTCTTGACCTATTCATCATTTTCTACATCGAATCTAATTGTCGATTTGGGTTCTAAAAACTATTGCATTTCATCCTTGTATGCTGCATCTTAGCTCACATTAAAAACTGAGGGAAACCTATACGCTGGAAGTCATGCCTAGCTGATGGTTGACATAATTGAATTATAGAAGCACTTTCTCTTCTCTCTCTCTTTTCCAAACTACACAAATATAAATTTACACATCTTCTTAAACAACACCTTACCTAGAAGAGACTGTCAACAATCACATGATCAGAGGATTGACAGTGGGTGCCCAACTGGTTTCTTTGACCAGTCATTATCAGAGAAAGGACTGCCCCCACCAAAACATAACCTGAAACCACCCTTTAGAATTTGCCTCTTCATAGGATGCCTTCCCAAATAAAAAATTTGTTCTGAATTCACAAGTCAGTCTTAAATAGCATAAGCTAAAAACATAAAATTCACTTATAGGATTACATGTTTTTCTTAGCTTTTTCCTAAGTTGTGTTTTGATTTGTGAGGTTATTTACTCCACTTTCCTCTTCCTTTCACACTCCACCATCATAGTTAGATAACTCTGACTATTTTTTAGTGTGTCAAGGTCTAATACTATCATCTTCAGACTTCTAGGTTGATACTCCATCTGACTTAATTCACAAAAACCAATTTTTCTTCACTTCTTCAAATTTCACAGTAACCGGCATCGATCCAGTGACTGTCACTGGTTTCCATCTGACCATCATCAGTTTACCTAACCCATGTCAGTTTCTAGCTCTTTTGGTCATTTTACCCAAAAAATCATTCATCACCTCTTTTGTTCTATTTGAAGTTCTCATGACATCATCATATCCCTAGAATTATAATATCACAGTCAAGTACAATTTCCTTATTTCATTTTCACCATTTTTTCCCTCATTTTCTAAAATTTTTGATTTCTCCACAGTAACCGGTATCGGTTACTGTAACCATTATCAATCATCCTTTAACCCTTATCAGTTAATCTAACCGATGTCAGTCACTTTGTTTTGATATTTAATTAAAACACCGACCAAGTTCACCTTCTGGAATCTATCCTTCTCCATTTATGTTGTTTTCTACTTTATTTACAGAGTACGGTTTACCAAGTATATGCTAATTCACATGGTTTTGATTCACAACCAAGAAAATTCCCTTGTGCTTCACGACAGCCTTCAACCACTTCCACCTAGCCCATCATCACATTTTATCTTGTCGCCTATGGATTCAACTCATCCGATCACCATTAGTATTGGCGATGAGGAGTTTGCAAGACTCCTTGACCAGAATCTCGCTACCCTATAATATTATCTTTCTCACTCATCTACCTGAGACTCCTTAAGATAGTTGGTATACATCATGCCTGTGTCTATCTCTCCTACCCTTGCCCTCACTTCTACGTCAGCTACCACTCGCTCAATGTTTCCTTCATCCACCTTACCACATGTGGTGTCTCAATTGGACCCCAAGTCCTCTATAACTACTGCACCAACAACATCTATCGCACTAGTGGTGTTGACCATTCCTTCACCAACTGCATTAAGCATGGCCCCATTTGTACCTTTTACCTCATATGTACCAGTCACATCACAACCACCCATGGTGTCGGTAACCCACACCCCATTCCAAAACCTCATCCTTTCCATCCCATAGTCTCTACCCCCAATTACCATGAGAGTCGTTATGACTACCCCACCCATTTACACACATCACTCGCAACCACCAATCTTTTCTATCGCTTATTCATGATATCTTCTACCCACATCTATTCCCCCTTCATAGTTCTCATACTCGACACCCCATATACTGGGATTCCATCCACATCATGCATCCATCATCAACCTCCCTTTACTGTAGGAGGCACCCATTCCTCACAACCCACTAATGATCTCATTAGAATGATGATGGAAAAGATGCAAACATTAGAAGAATCAATTTCTGGCTCTCGCAACTCCTTATCTTATGGAAAAATTTGTAATGAATCTATTCATCCATCTATCCCCATTTTCCCATACCCTATACATTGGGAAATGCCCAAGTTCAAAGGTTTCAATATTAAATAAGACCCACAACAACACTTATAGTCATTCAAACATGGGTGCTATCTAATTGCCCATGATGATGATTTACTCATATGGACATTCCCCATGTCCTTATTAGGACCTACCTTAGATTGGTATAGTGGTTTACCCAGAAATTTCATCTGCTCCTTTAACCAAGTGGCTCAAGCATTCTTGGATCACTTCTCAATCAATGTTGTCAAAAAATTCACCATGCCTGACCTATACTTGACACGATAGTATGATGATGAATCTATCACAGATTTCGTTGCTCCCTGGTGAAGCCTTATCAACCAATTAACATTTCAATTACCTAAAATTAAACTTATAGAGTTTTTCACTAGAGTTTGTGCCAAACACATCTCACCAACTCTGCAAGTACAAACCTTATGTACCTTTGATGAAGCATTTACCATGGCATGAAAACTATAAATTCGTGCCATCGAAGAGAAGAAAATTCAGCTATGTAACAAAAACACCGCGTCTAAATCAAATGACACCTCTTCATCTTCGAATCCCCAAAGAAATTATTTAAAATCCAAGGGATCTGCCAACATGGTAGTCTTAAAGTTGGCCCATCTCACCCATCTAATCAAGCCAAATCTTACTCCAATATTTCTCTTGTTCAAACTTTTCAATTCCGGTGGGAACAACAAAAGTACACTCCAATTGGAGAGCCCTATTCTTTAGTCTTGGAAAATCTTCTTAAGGCCGGAGCCATTGCACTTCCCCCCATAAAACCTCATATTGGTTTTGATCCCACTCATCCTATGCCTACATGGTATAAGGAACATGACTATTGTAATTATCATCACGTCAAAGGCCATAGTGATGGTAATTGCATAACTTTTAAGAACATTGTCCAAGAAATGTTAGATAATGGAGATCTTGTCCTGGACATCCCAAACGCACCGGAAAATAAAAACTTGCATATCTTTAATAATTTTTTTCCTAATCATACACAATCATCTAATTAGCATGGGGAATCTTCAACCAATGACAACAATATCCATGAATTCCATGCTATTTTTGATATCATACCAGCCATTCCCAAATTTCCTCATGTTCCCTCCATCAAGGAAATTCTAGCATGAGCTCCTCTACCTACAGAAGAGTCTACGTTATCTACTCCCTCATCCACAAAGGAGTCTTCTTCATCTCCTCCCTCACCTATGAAGGAGTCCACCATTTCTGCCAATGCCATTTCACCACTCACCTCTGAACCCAATGAACATTCAACGGTATTAACTCTCCTACCCATAGGAGAGTCATGCTTGCCTTCCCTTCCACCAAAAGAGGAGCCTACCTCATCTCACCCATCATCTCCCCTACCCATGGGGGATCCTTTAGAAGTGCCACTTCTTGTTGGTGACCATTCCCCATCATCCTTTTAGGATCCTGTTGATCTTCTCTCAGATATCTTATCCATAGAATCCAAAGCCAACAAATTCCCTATATCACAAACATACTTTATAGGGATTACTACTAAATCAACATCGAATCCTCTTACAGTAGTTCCATTTTCATGCTTAGTCAACCACTTGGATTACGTTGATAATTACATGCTTTTGGGATTCCTTCAGCTCCCTTTTTAACCCAAATGCAAATTTCCCTTACTGATACCTCTATGATCTATCTGAAAGTGTTTGAAGTGACCAAATCAACCATGACTATGCCTATTGAAATGACTTCTTATTTATCACCCTTTCCTACATCTGAACCTTTACCCATGACTAAAACCATTTCTATGCCTAAGAACCTACTGGAACCTACATCTTCACCCATATCTAGACCCATCACTACCTTGGGTGTCATGGTGACGTCAAGCCTTGCCCATCCACCCATCAAATTGGATTTAGCCATGTCTTCCCAAACCCGCACAAAAATTATTCCTCCACCTAAAAGGAAGACCCAACCTTCTAGGCCACATACACCAGTCTCACCCACCATGCCTTTGTCACCTTCCCCTTCTTTCCATCCTAAAACCTCACCCATTAACCTTGGCCAAACAACCCCCTACCCGAGGTAAATCAAAAGCAAAGCAACCTACTTCTTCATCACGATATTTTTTTATACCCAAGTTACCTACACAAAAAACACCCCCGCCATCACCCGTATCTTTCCTACCACCTATACCACCACCAGCTACCATAAATCCATCACTTCCTATGAAAATTTCTTCCCTTCAACCCATACCTTCCACCCAGCCTCTACCAACCACTTTCACCGCACCTCCATTATCCCCATGGATAACCCGTCCTCTTCCACCATCTTCTTTCCCTTCTACATCACGTACTCCCACCTCACCTTTACCCAAGAAGGTGAAATCCAAGGACAAGAACCCACTACCCTCCAACAGGGTAGTTAAACAAACAACACCTTCCATTTCTAGTTCATCTACCACATCCTTACCCAAACATGTACCATCAAAACCTAAGACAATACCACCTACCAAACTAGTAGTCAAACCTATTCCACCTCCTATAACACCTCTTCCACCAAAATCATCCACACCTTTACCAAAACCCACACTCACTTCCCACTGTGATCCATTGGCAAGGTCCTACACCAACATTTTAGCCAACCTCTTAGAGACCTCGATCATCGACTCATCACATTACCACCACTTAGACCTTATGACCCCCTCAAACCCAAACCAAAAGGGTTTGATGAAACTAAAATTTGTGCATATGATCGTGTGCTAGGACATGATGTAGAGGGTTTTAAGGCTCTAAAAACCATTCTCCTCCAATTATGCCCCCCTAAAGCAAATTTTGACAATGATGATCTTCTAGATGAGGACTTTATTCCACCTTCACCAATCACCATTCATCTTCATCCACTACCTATCCACCTCTACCCATATCTCCACCTCCATAACCTTTTTATCTACCTCCAACATTCGAGATCAACATTGTCCGTATTCAAGAGTTGGCCAAACCACCACCTAAATGCTAGTGTGCCCTACTTATTTTACAAGGTTCTTACCCCGCATTAGGATTTTTTCCATCATGTTGTTATACTACTCATGATATACCTTCTCCATCCACCTTTTCCCTAATATTAACATGATCCAAGTTGTCACTCATGCCCAAAAGGAAAAAAGGAAAGTAAAAGCAACCATCCCATCTGTTAATCCTGTGCCTAACATACCGAATGCACCCAAACCTAAAATCACCATTCAAGGTACCACATACCCTATTTCTGATGGGGTTGCCCATCGTACAATGATAAAACAATTACACTAATCCCCTTTAAAAATGTATTTGTATGACCTCATCCAAACCTCTAAATCTCACCGACATACCATCATAGAGGTCCTCCAATCCATTAAGGTTTTACCTAATGACCCTATACTCGTGGCCTCCATTATTAACCCTCATCATCTGGCCTCTCTCACCAACTCATCCCCTTCCTCTACACCTCCACCTACTCACCAAGTGGTTGCTTTCAGCTTTTCTAATGATGAAATTATACCTCTCTAATCAGATGACCCTAATCACACCCTTTTCATCTCCATCTATATCAATAATATAAACATACAATGTTTATGATCGATGGTGGCGCTAGCATCAACATCATCTCCTCCCATGAGTACAACCAAATTCACATACCTACCAATACATGCATAATAACCCAGTTATGTTGTGGTCCTTCAATGATGCCATCACTTCCACCCTTGGTACCATCATTCTCCATGTTCATGTGGGCCCCTGTACTATCCCGGAATTTGTCTATGTATTAGAGAGGGAGTTCTAGTATAACTTGTTACTTGGTTGACCTTGGATTCACATCATGGGTTGTATTCCTTTTACTTTAAAACATTTCTGTGTAAAATTTGAACATGAAGGACATAACTACACCATCCCAGTTGACTCATCACCATTCAAATCCTATGTAACATGATGTATCGACCTAATGATGTCCTCATACTAGTTAAGGCATCTACCACTGCTGCCACTTCTCTTTCACCCACAACCCCATCCACCGATGGGGATTGCCCAAACTACCTCAACCTCACGCTATCATCTTCACTTCCCGTATCATCGTTGTTGACCATCCGCTAAAATCTACGTGACAAAAAGGGGCAACCAATGTAGACACAATTGCCTAGTAATTCATCTATTCCCGCTACCCACATATCTACTACCCCCTTAGAAGGATTTTTTCAACGTATCCTTACATATTCAAATACCTTAGCACACTGATAATATGAATAAATTCTTACTCCACAAGAGTATGGTAACCTACACCAACATTCTCGTTACAACCATCACATAGGCAAGGTCTTCCCTTATGGTCCTCACCACATTTGCACCAAATTAACATATGGGGGTCTAGATAATTCCACCTATTCACCTGAACCACCATCCCAAACATGACCATTTTTCATTTGACCTCCAATATCTCACCAACCACTGTTTTGCTCACACTTTCCTTCACCACTATGCATGAAATAGCTCTTTGTCTTTTGTTTTTGACAAACCTAGGTTGTCCCACCATCATCCCGTGTACTACCTATAAACACAAAGACCATGTTGATCAGCTTCACTGAACTATCCTCTAAGAAGGCCCATCAACCTCATAAAGGAAATGCCAGGGGTTGGAACCTTCTCCACCCCGCTCACCTTGTCACCACCTTCATGCAATGGAGTCTAGGGATCTAGAATCCATTCCTCCTAACTTTGTTTTTCATAAACACAATTTCCCTGGGACATTTGACTTATCAACGCAATGGCGAGGCTCCCTCTTCTCTTCCCATCCTATATCCTAACATGAACGATGATGAATTTTTTTAGGACCATTTGGTACAACTTGAGTTATTACATGAATGTCGTCTTAATGCTCTTGATCATCTCCAAATCTACCAAAAACGTATCAAACGTGCCTATGAAAAACATTTCCATGAGCAAACCTTCCAGGTTGGTGACCTCGTCTTAAAGGAAAATCAACATGTAACCAAAGAAGAGAAAAGTAAATGGGGAAAAATTTTATCCTAAGTGGCTTGGACCCTATATCATTGCGCATATCTATAGATTAGGTGCTTATTGTTTGTCTTCACTCAAAGGTAAACCCGAACCTAAACCCCTCAATGCCTTGCATCTTTGACCATTCTATTGTTGAATCACGTCCTATATCACCTTCTTTCTATTTCAATCTCATCCCTTGAACACCCTTCACCTTTCATATTATCTATTCTTGGGGTCAACGAATAAACAAGAATGATGTGATTACCCATCACATTTTAGCCTTATCTTTAATATGAGTACCATGGCTCTAATCATGGCATAGTTTTCATGGATACTTTTCATCTTTTTCAAGATGGAATGCCATGGTCATTCATCACTTGAAACCATCTCTTTCATAGTTAACCTCTGTGTGTTATGGTTTTTTCTTCTAAACAAGAGCCTAATCTTCCTCTATAGTCTTCTACATGACTTAAACGTTCAAAAGAAAAATAATTTCAAAAGAAAAATAGGATTTAACTCCTTGAGTAAAAATTCCAGCAAAGAGATGAATCCCTTAAATCATCTCTTATTCTGAATATCATTAATATCTTATAAATAGATGGCTCCCTTTTAGGAAGGACCAACTATACAAAGCTAGCCATACTACACATAGTCCTATCATAAAAAAGGACTATCCTTGACAAAGACAAAATAAAATGCCTTTGAAAAGCTTCCCTCATCGATCCTTGCCTTCACAAACCTTTACCTCAAGGAGATAATATACCATCCCACATAGACTTCCTACATCTATCATCTATGCCCAAAACAAGAGAAAAAGGGTGAAAAAGACGTAACCTTTTTGTCATGGACTTGTCTATTTTGATTTTAGGTCTCTTGCCAAGTAGGCAAAAATGTTGTCTCACTAAAAGGTTACGCTAAAACCAATCATTTTCATCTCATTGTCTTTTCACCCTAATTTCCTACCTTCTCAAGGGATGTGTCATAAATGTGACATTTCATGATCATGTGACTTTATTCCCCCTTAGAATAGTCAATCACACAATTCCTTTAGGGTATTATGTTCATAAGCCCATATTTAGTATGGTATACTTGTTGTGGTTCTTATCATTTAGACGACACCATACAAGGATGAAATGCAACAAATTTTCCTATACACCTCTTACCATTCACCTTATTCATCACTTTTTGATTTTCTTATACAAGACTAGACCATCGACACCTACATTTTGGAGAACTTCCTCTTTCACCAAAATCAACCTAAAATTCCCCATCACTAAATGACCTAACCTCCCAACAAGGTACCTATCCATGAAAGAACCAACCCTCCAAAATGCCTAAATTACCTAGACTCACTCATGTTTAAAACCTACCAACCCTTTCCTTTGCTTCACCATATTCTTCCCTAGCTTATGGGAGAACTACATTGGCATGACGCCCCTTTTCACTGGGGCTATGTAGGCAGCACTCTGAGGGCATGGGGACCTTGGGGGTTATCTCGACCACTCTTTTCCCTAACCAATTTTCCCCCATTTTTCATTGGCAGGATCCTTGCTAACATTTTACAAACCTCTTGGAGAAGTTAAACCACATATAGAAACATGTGATACCTACCATTTTAAACAGGGTTTGATCAAAACATCCAATTTTTTTCCTACCATTATGACATCAAATATGATGGAAATTTATAACCATATCATAAATATACTCCTCATTTATTTTCCCTGAAGCAAATAACTTTGAAATTAAATCAAACTAGATGAGGACTATATTCCACCTTCACCAATCGCCACACATCTTCATCCACTACCTATTCATCCACTCAAATATCCACCTCCACAACCATTTTATCCACCTGATGAAACATTTGAGATCAACATGGTCTATATCTAAGAGTTGGCCAAACAACCGGGTAAATGCCAGTGTGCCCTACTTATTTCGTAAGGTTTTTTTATCCCAAATTAGGATTTTGTCCATCATGTCATTATACTACTCATGACATACCTTTTCCATCCACCACTTTCCCTCAAATTAACATGATTCAAGTTTCCACTCATGCCCAAAAAGACAAAGGGAAAGAAAAAAACCATCCCATCCACTAATCCTATACCTAACATACCATTTGCGCATGTACCCAAAATCACCATTTGAGGTCCCACATATCCAATTTCTAATGGGTTTTCCCATCGTACAATGCTAAAAAAATTAAACAAATCCCCTTTAAAAATATATTTGGATGACCTCATTCAAACCTATGAATCTCACCAATAGGACCTCATGGAGGTCCTCCAAATCATTGATATTTTACCTAACAATTTCCTACACCCATGGCTTCCATTACTACCCCTCATCCTCTGGCTTCTCTCACCAACTCATCCCCTTCCTCTAAACCTCCATCTACTCACCAAGTGACTGCTCTCAACTTTTCTAATGATGAAATTATACCTCTCCAATCAGACGACCCTGATCCCACCCTTTTCATCTATGTCTATATTGATAATATATGTGTATGATGCATGAATAATAACCTAATTATGTTGCGCTCCTTTAATGATGCCATCACTTACACCCTTGGTACCATCATTATCCATGTTTGTGTCACCCCACATACTGTGCCAAATTTATTCTACATTTTAGAAGGAGAATTCCAGTATAACATATTACCTATTTGATCTTGGATTCATGTCATGGGTTGTGTTCCTTCAACTTTAGACCACTGTGTAAAATTTGAACAAGACATAACTGCACCATCCTAGATGACCTGACACCATTCAAAACTTGCAACATGTTGTACTGACCTAATGATGTCCTTGTAATAGTTAAGGAATCTATCATTGTTTCCACTTCTCCTTCACCCACAACGGTGAGTGGTTTAAGGGGGATCACCTTCACCCACACTTGGGGTAGCCCTAATCTCACCCATACATGGGGTAATCACTTCATGTTTTTTTCATTTTCTCTTTCCAATACAAGCTATGTAACAAAAAGAGGAAAAAGGTAGACACCAAAATTAGGTCGTACCACCCTTATAACCCCATTAATTAAATTAACCATACCTTTCATATTCATATCCCATAATGTACATGATTAATTGAATTAATTTAATTAATATTCTCAGTTGACCACCTCATCTAGCCACATCACCTAGACACCTCACCGTGGACCTATTCTTAGCATGTTTCTTTTAACTAAGACTCAATTTCTACTTACCTTAACCAACTGAGACTATTCTAACCCTAACATTAGATGCCTATTATTTCTCTAAAAACATGCCCACTTATCTAAGTGTTAAATACCATTTTAGATTGGGAAAAACAAGCACAACTATCCAAAAGATAGCCAAGATCTACTATTTTGATAAACCTAGGATTTCTTGCCTTAACCGATGTCAGTTAACCCAAAACTAACGCTGGTCACAATAACCATCATCAGCTACCATATATTCATTTTGGAAACCTTGTTCCAAGGGTTAGATATTTATAGTTTTAGGAGAGGTTGGAAATTTTGAGTTTTGGGAGAAAGAGAGATCTCCATGCAAACACAAACCAAATCCCTCTCGTGCATCTAGATACCCCTAGCAAGCACCAAGACTAATATAAAGGCATTGGAATTTGTGGTAACATTCTGGGAAGAACTATTACAACATTGACCACCAGTTTCATAGATTAACTATTGTTATCTTCCACCAACCAGGCCTGTAGATATAAGTAAGTATGTTTTGATCTGCATCATTCTATGTTTAGTTAGATTGTAGTTTCTTTACCTCTATTTATTAGATCCTATTCTCCCTTGAATTCTACCATCCCCACCTTCCGATTGATTCACCCATCTAACCATCCACAACCCTTTTAGCCCCCCATACCTGACTCTTACACATTCTTGAGCCTTCTTAGAATTTTTATAAACCCAACCATCCTTCCTCCATTCTCTGTGTAGTAAAAAACAAGCCTTCAAAAATAAGTTTATTTTATTTCCACCATTTCGTCCCTACGGATTTCAGTCACGCTAACCGTTGCCAGTTTTCCCTTCTCCAAAATTGGTGACCAGACCGATGCTAGTTACTATATCTTCTGAAATACTTGTACTAAGTTGACCTTATCACCTAAAAAACCTCACAGAATCTTACCCAATATTGGTACCCCACCTATAATCCCACCACAAGCCTTCCAAACTCTCTGTGTAGACACAAAGAGTCTAGACACCTATTTTTTCCTTCTACCATTATCCATCCCAAACCGTCATCGGTCACATCTAAACCATCATCGGTCATACCCTAACCAACATCAGTCTGTGTGTCTGATAACCCATCTCAGGACAACAAGTTAATACCCACTCTCAAATTGCCTAGAATCATTTATATCCTTTAGCAGATCTCACTCAGAAGCCTACACCAAACCTACAATCCAATGCCAGTCCATTACCTTACCCATTTTTACCTCAATCACCTTTTCTACTTGACCCTTCTTATTTGTTTTACATGAGGTACCTAAATCAGTTTCAATAAAAATAATATTGTTGTTTCATGTTTATTATGAAATAACATTAATACTGATATATAAAAGTGGACTGATACAGCCTGTTTAGGAAGCACCAAGCTTCTCAGATCTAGCATGTACGGTAGGAAGTCCACTCATTGTTATGTTTAAATCTATATTGTGGTATTATTTTTCACTTTACAGGTAGTTCCTCCTAGCCAAAAGGAAGTATTCTCAATCAACATCAGATAAGGAAGTCAGGATGCACGTATAATCTTCAACCAACATCACAAACAGGTATTATTCCTTGGCCTATCACCCTCTATTTGTTTCATTAAATCTGTTAAGAATCCAGTGAAACAAAATGAGTTGTGTCATTGGGATAACTATTTCGGATGCATAATCATTTCTGAGATGGATAATAATGGTAATAAATCCTATAAGGCTAAAAACATGGTTGAATTACTTGTAACATTAATGTGGTGGCCTTGTGATAAATATTATTATTATTAAAATAATAATAATGATAGATGGGGGCATAATGCCACACCCATACAATTGATAACCAATGAGGTTTTTAATATTATTTATTTTCAAAAAGGTTGAAGCATGGTGATGGAACACCATGATGGCATGATATTTCTAAGGTTATTATGTTTGTGGAATTCAATGTGGTAATAATTAGGAAAATGCCATAATGTGGCATTGAAAAGAATTTGTTTAATATTTTCAAATGCACTTAAGTGGACATTCACATAGAAGTGGAACTTGGAATTATTGTTGCACATTCTTGTTTTTGTTGATTATCCTCCCCACTTGGTAATTCATCCCCCTCACCATCCACTTGGCATGTTGGAGGGGTATATTGATAGGGTTTTTTGGGATTTATGAGAGGAAAGTGGAGAAGAGGGTAAGTGTTGAGTTTTGCATTCATTTTTACTATCAATTCACTTCTCTCATAGAGAAAATATGTCAAAAAATCTCGGCATGTAGTGAAGTCGATTTTCCTTGGAGATTTATTATGTATTTTGGGAATGCAAAGTTTTGGGTTTTTATTGGAAAATATGGAGGAGGCTTGGAGAAATCGATTCCAGGTAGATTTGAGTAGCAAAAGCAAGGACATAGTTGCATGAAAGGGTTTTCTCCTTGCTCCACTAAGTCCTGGTTTTTAACTAAGATGGGTCCCTCTTTCTTGTTCCATTTTCATTTATTGATGAAATGTGAAGGAAAATACGTGAATCTGATTATTTGTTTGATTTCTTTTTGCTGCAATAATTTTAGAAGTGATGGGTACTTTGATATGGCTATATAAATTTGAATTTCTTAATCTTCAGTTGCATGTTGGAAAGAAATATGTTGTGGTTATGTTGGGATTTATTACTTGAAGTTCAAATCAACATGGGATTTTTCTTCACTTGAAATTTTGGATTAAAAAAAATAGTGTTGGTTGGAATGTGTTGTGTGCTTGTTAAGCAAATTGATTTTGGGGATTTATTGTGTTTTGGCATGAAATGCAAAAAAAATTGAAATGGTTATTTGATTTAGCTTTGAATTTTTTAGTGAAATGGAAAACCTCTATAAAAAAATGTATGGCTGCTCTTAAATTTGGTTTCCAACTGAAAGGGAATGGGTTTGCATTGATTTTTAGGAAGTATGTTAAAAAATTACAGCTAGTGTTTTAAAGAAAATTTATGTAAGTTGCGGGATTTTTCCCTTAAACTAAAGTTTATGTGTTTAAATTGGCATGGATGATAGGTTGGGAAGTATCCTAAAATTTTCTCTGGGGTTTTCTTGTGTGGATCCATTCCTAAAATTTCCTAGTGTTACTTGAGTTCTTTATATATTAGAACTATTAGCAGAAATTTTGAGTAAATAGTTTTGTATTATCTTTATCTTTCCTAATAATTTATTTCAAATATATGGAATGAGTACTTGCGAATTTGAATATTGCATTACTAGATAAATGGAATGCCATGGCTGCCTTGTGATTATTTGTTTTGTTGAGTGTTATTTTTTTACTTGGAGTTGAAATATGGTGCTGCAATGGGATGTTGTTCCCTTGATTGTTGAACTACTGACACTTGAAATATTGGAAAGGAGTTGGGTTAGATTGAATCACTCCAGTTCTAAATGTTAAATGCAACTCAACTTGTTATTTGAATGTGAAGTGAAATAAAATGAAATTCATTTTTTAAGCCAGTCAAGCTAGTAACTCTCTTGCAAGAACAAATATTAATGAAATAAGAATGCTACAAAGGTACAAGTATGCTAATAGGATCAACTGGTTAAATAAAGTTCCTTTCATTAGATAGATTTCATTTTCATTACCTATCCTGATGTTTTTCTATCTTGGAGAGTTGGATCAATTGATCCATACCTTTTATTTTTAAGCATTTATCTTGTTCTTGAATATGTTTGGTTTATTTGGATTGTTGGAAAATTTTAAAAGTGAAAAATACAAGGGGAAACTCTAGCAAAAAAAAATTCAGAATTCTATACTTAGCCATTTTTTGGATAAAAAATTATATGGTTAACTTTGATGGTATGAGAATTAAGCTGAAATCATGGTTAGATGCAAAAAAAATTTAATTTCCTTGATTCCTATAGGTTAAATTCTTTGACTAGACTGTTGTTTTGTTTGCACATTAGCAATGGATCCTACACAATTCAGAAACCGATGTCCTCCATTAATTACACAGTTCACAATTGAAAATGGGAGAAACATATGCAGAGTGTACCTTCGGGGGCACTGCACATATATTTCCCAGGCCTCTTCCTTTGCTAGCTACAAGAGTGATAAAGGATTCCAGTTCCCTAACTGTGGCAGAATCATTTCTACTATAGTGTGGATGAATTTAGATTTGTAGACTAATATTATTTATGAGTCAAAACTTAGTTTATATAGTAGATTAAATCTTTCCAATTCTTTAAACTGAAACCCCCAAACATACAATGTTACACGTTTAATATGGATGATTGGATCATTTCACTCTGGTATGTGGAAGTTGGCGTTGAATGAATGTTTATCCATGGATCTTAGATCCAATTGTAATTGTACTATCATATATATGTATTTTCCTTGGAAAAGTATTCTTGTAATAGTCCTTAGTGGACGTAAATTGTTAAGTATTAATAAAGTGGAGAATGGATTATGTACAAATTCCATGACAGCTTTGTGAATGTAATATATATGAAAATGAAACGATTAATATGTCAAGATAAGGAAACTTTCAATTATATATTTAGTGCTTCAAATGATTATGGTTATGAACTAAAAATGGAATTATTTACCAAGGAATATTTCCATGGATATATATAATTGTTATAATGTAACTCAAAATTGATGGGTAAATCTTAAGATGATTAGACGGATCTCTTCAAATAATCTAAGGTCTTTATAGCCTACTTCATCAAAAATAAAATTGGTTGGGCTAGGTTACTAAGATATGTTATAATAAAAGTACAAACTACTTCCTTATCAATATAATTATGGACACAACATATGAAACAAAAATGTGTATAAAGGTTGAATTAAAATAGGTAACTTGCAAAAATATTAGTCTTATCTCTCAAGTAAGAATTATAAATATGATTGATGTCTTGGTCTTTCCTTAATCTCATTACGAGATGTAAACTTGAAAGTAATTTAATCAAGGAATAAAATGAAATAGTGCATTCCATATATTCAAATTCATTTGGGACTATAATTTAAGCTAAGGGTATGTAGGTCTAACCGAGCTAGGGAAATATCCTTATACAAGAAGTGATTTTAATCTATCCTATACTGAAGAAAGGCTAAGTTCATTACTAATGTTATCCACTCTAAGATGTAAATCTACCTTGATTTATTTTTTGGAGTAAGGATTAAGTCGCACGCACCTTGAACTTTATAGTTGAAATTCTAGTTCAATTTTTAATAGGAAGAGCTCTAAAGTAAAGAAGGGTGATCTTAATGTTTTACGATAATTTACTACTCCTAAGAAATAGGATCGTAACCAAGCTGTTAATTTACCTCACGATGCATGAGTTATACCATGAGCGACATCACCTAACTTTGAATAAACAATGGAAAATGTATAGTCCTAAAGATGTTAAAATTCCCTTGTTTTAAGGGTAAAAACAAGTTAAGTTCTATTGTGATTAATTATGTCTTGTCGGACCTAATGGGAACCTATTTAAGGGTATAATACATCCTTCCATAACAAAATGTTTTAAATGAATTTAGGGGTACATCGAGGTAAAATAAACACTTCGTAACCCTAACCTCCAAACCAAGGTAATGTAATGCTTATACTAATATCCAAACAATAAGGAATTACACATGAATGAAAATGAACCTGACATGAAATTGTGTACTAATGCACGATGTAGGCTACCTATGAATATCCCATTGTCTACTTAATACATAAATTCATTAATCAATGGATAGGCCTCTCGTAGGTATAACGGTTGTTGGGGGTTCCTCAGGTTTGCGTAAATGAACTTTTTAGGATCTGAATGAGTCATAATATGTTCATCTACTTAAGCTTATCAAATCTAGCTAATTGTGATGAGACATTAGTGAGGTGATGAGAAGACAAGTTTAGGCGAGTTGTGCACTCGTCTAATATAAGCATACAAAGTATAGCTAGAAAACTTTGGCCAAAGTAATGTACTTACTAGGTACATTGTGGAATCAACATGATTCCTTAATCCCGAAGTGTAGGATACATGATGGAGTTACTAAGTGAACTTTAGGTAGACACTAGAGGATCAGTCACAAGATCTCACTACCACAGTGTGGTAAAAATAGCGAAGCTAATTATGAACATTCAATTGAATGTTAAGGGTGATCGTGGAGGTTAGGGATATGTAACCCTTAGAGCTGCATAAGTTTTATCACTATGTTATAGGATGGATTAAATTATTAAGACTTTATGCATAAACTAGTTTAACTAATTTCAAAAATAAATTATGTAGAGGAATGTTTGCTCATTGTTAATATATTATGACTTACAACATTAACTAGTTGAAGCTAGTAATTTGATTTGTAATGCAGAGGAATGTTTATATGCTATTATAAAAAAATTACTAATTTGGGGTTGGATTTCAGGGTTGTTACATATTAGGGTGTGCTAAGAAAAAGCGAGGAGAGTGCATTTGTACATACAAGTGTGTAATGTCAATATTACTAGTGTTAAAGGATAGATCACCAAATTTGAGTGTATACGTCCCCCTCATAAGTATGAAATAAAATTACATGTTTAAGGGAAAAGATACCTTAGTGTGTAGACACACTTTTTATTTTCTTACAATAACTTTGTTGTGAAGTATCTCATTGTCTTGGTGTTGGCACACTCCAAAATGAAACCTACAACACAAAGTATAGTAAATTCCCAAGATAGTAAAATGATCTTTAACTCAATATGTAATGAAATTACTATAAATAAATATGCAGTAATAGATTCCAAAAGAGATGTAAAACATGGAAGGAATACACATGTTTGTTTTGTGGAGGGAATGTGTTCTCATACTTGTACCTTAGATATTCTCAATTTTCTGAAATCTAGTGAAGAATTAGGGGCGATCAATCCCTAATTATGTCTAAGAGAGTTCAATTCATTAGGTGTACCAACCCAACACATGAATTTCAAAGAGAAGAACAAAAAATAGGATATGAAACACTCCACCAAGGAAGAAGACCGTGTATCAAAGCCTTTCAACAACTCTGATATCTTCCCCTTGAGTGTAAAGAGGATAAGAGAGTTTTACCTATGAATAACTTAGCCACTTCAATACCTTCCATAAGCCCATAAACCATACAACTGGATATGGTTATAAGACCAATTTTGTAAATTAGGGCATGTGGTAGATAAGAGAAATAAGTGCCCCCATACTATTCCCATGTGTTATAAAACTAAGTAGAAACTGAGCAGAACTAATTGCATGCTAAAATATATGTAGAAAAAGGAGATCCATGCCCCCAATATGCCCAAAACTAAAGATGAAATTGAGTATCGTTGATAAATAGAGAATGAAATACTTCATGCCGCTTGAATCTATGCAAAATTGAGTCAATACGAGAATGAAAGCTTATGAAAATGTTGTAACAAGAATGAAAACCTGAGACTATTGAAATATTTGAAGAAAATTCCCACTGGGAAAATTGTATGATAGGGTCAGAACTGTCTGTACAATCCTAACCACGCTTTACATTTTTGACCCCTGTAGATTTTACTAAATTTTTGTGTCTGAGTCCAATTCTAAGGTATTTATATCTTCCTCTGCATATGTTTGTGCCTAGAAAAATGTATGTGTCTGTTGGAGATGTAGAATAAACCTCAAATGTTTTCCCCCTCTTTTTATGCATGTGGGATGAATAATTTGAGTGTGTGGCTCAAATGAAAGGATGTACATTCATAGTTGGGCATCTCAAAAAATTTATATACCCTCTGAAATGATTGAAGTGGTGGCCACTAAGAGGGAAATGTTCCTGCAAGGGAGAATTCACATGGTAGAAATCATGGCAGAAAACAAGAGCAACTAAAACAAGAAGCATGATAACAAAAATAGTGCCAATGCAATAAAACAATGATAACAAAAATATAAAATGATGTGCTAGTAGAAAACATGTTCATAAAATGTAGAAACAAGTGCAAAAATGGCAATAAATTTCACAAAAAAGGTAAAAAATTCCTTAAAACATGGGACACCCATAGTTTTACAATACAATCAAGGACCTTGAGCCTGCAAACAAGAGATTCTCAACTACACACAAGGTAGGATGTCGTTAACATGTGACACTCATAGTGTCACAAGACAATCAAGACCCTTAGGCCATAATCATAGTAGCAAATAAATTATGTGCACACACACACACACACACACACACACACACACACACACACACACACACACACACACACACACACACACACACACACACACACACACACACACACACACACACACACACACACACACACACACACATTGTAGACACCCTAAAAATGTATACCTATTTCTAGTCATTCTTAATTATCCACATCCTTTGCATAATATACCAAAATTGTTTCTAGAATGCATTTTATACCATTATCCCCTCACATCTCACTAAAAATCATCCACATACCCTTTAGAATTAATTTAATTGATTAATTATGTCATGATTTAAGTATTCACTCACATCCCTTTAGAATTAATTAATTTAATTATAATCATGCTTAAACTATACTCCTATTTCCTGTGGCTAATTTAATTAAATAGTTAATTACCCACTCACATCCTTTGGCTAATTTAATTAGTTATTTAAATAGAAATAAATATTTTTATCTACTCGCACTCTACTTCAACAATCCTAATCACTCAAGTTAAACTACCTCACTCCACTCCACTTATAGAATCCTACAAAGGTGGAAGCAACAATAATGCATGTACAACCACCATCTCGAATAAAACTTATTGCTAACCAAAAATTCATTGCCCCTCAATGGATAATCAATCCATTCAAACTAACATAACCAAATGCATTCGAGATCTCATTAAGAACCTTTATCCACTCCATATCATTTCCTTCCATTATAAATAATAGGCTATATCCTTCACAAAAGAATCCTTGGAATCTTTAGGCAATTGCAACAAAACTCTACTCATTTTTCATTCAAATTCACATACCAAAAGGTTTTCCTTGTGTTCACTCTTGCTTATAGAATTTCTTCTTCATTTTGAGACAAAATTTGGAGCATCTATATTTAAACAATTTCAAGAGATTAAAAAATTATAGTAGCACTTCATCTAATCTCATCTTGAGGTTACAAGAAGAGATTGGAGAAAGGTTTACAATATTTTGTTTTCTTCTCTTTCATTTGCTTGATTTTTTCCTTGTATACATTATGGCATGCCCGGTGGGAGTCATACGCTTATTTTATAGTTTTTAGATTAATCTTTGATAATCTGGTTATTTATTTATTTTCCTTATGTTCATTTATTCTAACTTTTCAAATTTCAGGCTTTTAGGTGAAAGAGAGAAGGATAAAATTAAAAAAAAAGGTCTCTGGCCATATATGATCCATTATGTCCACTTCCAGGTTGCGTGTACTAGTGTTGCACTTGAATTACATTAGCATGCAAATACACATGCTAGCATTATTGTGCACATGTCTACATATAATTTCATGCACCTATGTCTAACTAGTTTTTTCCCTCTGTCTTCCACACACTAGCGTAGTATTCTACGCTCTAGCATCACACTAAAATTTTCTTTCACGCTCTAATGTATTTTTCTACGCACTATCATTACACTAAAATATTGTTTGTGCATACTTATGCTCTATTTCACGCATTTGTGTGTTATTTCATGTGTTCCCGTAGTTATTACGTTAGCGCACCCAAGTGCACGCGCTAGTGTGTTATGTCTATGTTTTATACAATTTTTTATATTTTCCAACATTTAAAATTATTTCTAATCTTTGTTTTTAGTACTTGTGTTAATCATTTTCTTTCAGGGTTTCATATTTAATCAGTTTAAGTCTCTAAATTTCTCTTAAATTTCCTTTAGTCTAATCTTCCAAACCACCACGTATGCTCTTTTCTCGCACCCTTTTGGGTGATCTTGAAAATCAGAAATGGCGAGCTTTCCTCTTGTGTTTTCTATCTTTATTTTACCTCTGGAAAACTACTAACATGTTGTTTACAAGACCATCTCTATCAATATTTTCTTTGAGTTAAAACTACTAGCTGTACATTTCCTTTATTTTGGAATAAATAAAAATTTATTACACATTCTTATTTGACTTTATAAAACACTATTTAATTATTATTTTTAGAGAAGGGTTTATTCCCTCTCCAATTGTAATTATGGGAAGTACATGGCCAGGGGTCATAAACTCAATTTGAGGAGTACCACAGGAACCAAAAAGTAGTTGGCACCTTGAGTGAACTAGTCAATGAAACGGGATCCCCACCTACTTGACTAGTACACCTTTGTGAGGATTAGAGCCAATGTTATCCATAGTGATGGCCCCGGTTTTATTGATCAAGTGGAGTAAAATCTAGCTTTATTAATCAAGGGGGTAAAGTAAAGTCGATAACTAGAAATAGTGTATCATGATTGTTTGAATAAGTACTTCGTATCTAGGGTGATATCTATTCAATAGGAAACCCTACTTGACCAAGCCAAAGTTACTTTTAGAGACCTTCTTTAACAATGTTATTTTCTTCTATGTTACGTGTTATTAAGTTTATGTTCCACACTCTTATCATACACCATCAATCTTAATCCCTTTCTCCAAACATATTTTCTTTTTGGCATCCATTTTGAATTGATTTCATCTAACTTCATTTTAATATTTGGATTCCTTTTTCTAAATTTTAAGCTTCTCTTTCAAGTTCCTATCAAATTATAAATATTGATTTTTTGATACCCACATCCTAACTTAAGCACATTCATTTGAATTTGAGTCTCGACCTTTGGTATTCACTTCATCAAGGTCAAGCACAATCACCATTTCATTCTTTAAGTCTTTTGTTCTAACATTCAATTTGTTAGACTCTCAAAAATTGCCCTATCATTTTTCCTAAGTCTTCTAGTTTAACATCCACATTGTTAAACTCTAATTACTTTCATATTCTACATCTAATAGTTTAACATACAATTTGTTAAATTTGAGGCACTCTCATTTCTAAACACTTCTATATTATCATTCACTTCATTAATTATTGAGTAATCGATCTTATTTCCTAAGTTTCTTCTCTTAACATTCACTTTGTTAAGATTTGAGTAATCAATATTTATTTCTCACATCTCTTATCTTAACATTCACTTTTTTGAGATTTGGACAATTGACCTTCATTGTTAAACCTTTTATTTCAACATTCACTTTGTTGACATTCGAGTCATAAGTTTTTCATTTCCAAACTCTCTTATTTAAAAATTCACTTTGTTTTTATTCGAGTAATCCCTTTTCATTTCTAAACCCTTTATTTTCAACATTCACTTTGTTGAAATTTGAGTAATCCATTTTCACATCCCTAATCCTCTCATTTTAACATTCATTGTGTTTAAATTTGACTGATGTAGGGCATCATTTAAGATAGGAAATTTTGGATTGTTTAGGCTAAGTAGTTGTGTTTGGAGTCCATTTGGACCTTTTTATTTGTAGAAGTTGATTTTGTGAGGTTTCCCTCCAAAATCACTAGTTTAAATTTTCAAATGTGTCTTTTTAGTTGTTTTAGGCCAAAGTGTTACTAATGAGTCACTTGAGGGTGTAAATTGGATACGAAGCACACTCTTCATCTAAAAAAATTCATAATTGATCTTAACCAAGGTGTAAACCATTATAGGCTAGTTCTACCATGGTTGAGGGTAGTGAGGCTAAAACCTAACTAATTTCTAAAACTTCCTTCTGATGAAATGTATTTGAATGTATTCGAAGGGAAGCTATGTATATGCATGAATAAAATAAAAGCTTATTCATTTTGTATAAGTTGTGTAAGATTGAGTATTTGAGATTTGTAGTTTGATTTTCTAGGAATTATTAATGATTTTTCATTTTAAATGTTGTAATAATAAATATTCAGGTGTAATATGGTGGTACAAATCAGAGAAAGGAAATACAATGGTTTGAGGAAGTGATACTAACAAATTTACACAGTTTTAAGCGAAATAAAATAGGAAAATGAATAAAAGGTAAGTGACTCTGGAATGGATGAAATATAAAAAGGTTATAGTGAAAGAAACTTGTTAATAAGGTTATGTCTAATAGTTCAAGATCATGAAAAATAAGGGTTTGATATTATGACTTGCAGGAAGATGTGTTTCAATGCCTTAAGTGGAAAATCTTGTAATAGGCCTTGAATATTGTATTGGTGGGGATTTGTGATTATTTATCTCCTATAAAAGCATGAGATGGTGTTAATGTGTTATCATGTTTATAATAAAGTAAAAAATAACTGAAGGTCCTGAAGGATTTCAAACAAGAAGTAAACTAGGAAATTTGGTCTGTCATGGACTGAGACAACTTTACACAGAATTCTAAGTTTGAATATGTTATATAGGTTGAAGGAAGAAGGTTAAAAACCCTCTCAAGTAATATTAAAGGTATCAATATATGTGATTTCCATTCTTGGTAAATAAGTGCATGCCAAGAGAATAAATCAAGAAAACCTTATTATCCCTAAGCCTACTTTGTTCTGAGACACAAAGACTGAGACAAAAATGTTAAGACAAGGATACTAGAAACTTATGACTTAATAGTGGAAGGCTAAACAATGTATTGACCAAGGGAACTTTATGTTTCAATAAATACTAAGAAGTTAAGGTTATTTGAGGTTGTGAATGAGGATAAAGAAGCTACAAACTCAGAAAATCCGTTGGTGCACAATTTGAAGAGTTAGAATGTAGATATGAATATAAAGAGGTTTTCATGCATGCCTTGAGGATTTATATGGAGGTTAGAGTGTGTAATTAATATAAAGAGGTGTGAGGGGTTCCAAGGATTAATAAAGACATAAAACTGCAAGGTAAAGTGCCATGTATAGTCCTAAGAAATCAAGCATGTACATTCAAGATGACCTAAAAGGGAAAGTGACATAATCCATACAATAGAAGCTTAAGGGAACTCTTTTGATAGTTGTAAGTAGTATCATTAAGATTGATTGAATTTGTAGAAAATTATAATATGTCAAATGAGGTATAGTTCATATGGATATGACTGAAACAGTCTATGGAGTCCAATATGCAAATTAGTCAAGAAGTTTTAGAAGGCCACAAACAAGATGAAGACTTGAGGTAAGATGGAGATAGAAGTAATAAAGAACTAACATGTTTGATGGAGGTGAGAATGTCTTAAAACCTGAGGAGTGAGAAAATATTCTTGGAGATTCAAATACAAGGAATTGTATTCAAGGAAAATACAATATTGTCATATCACAATTAGAAAGCAAATAAGAAGAATAAGGAGTGACAGTGAGCAAGAGATTCTTAGGGAAGGTTTGACTCAATGGAATAGCATAAGAGAGAAACTCAGTACATTGTAGAATGGAGTGACAAGGTCATGACAAGTTTAGAGGGTAAAACCTAGAGTATACCCCATTGAGTACATAGATCCATGAGAATTCTTATGAGTGCAAAAGGTGGAAAAGTGCTAAGAGTCAAGACCTAAGGGAAAATAAGGTGTAAGGAGAATTGAATTTTTTTATTAGAGGTGAAAAAAGAGATCAGAATGATTGAACATGATGGAAAAGTAACAAAACCAATATTTGTGTTGAAACCCTAACCTAGGACTTACTGCATTAGTATAAGGGGTGAAAGTTGAGTTGGGAAAGAAGACATTAGAGATGGTTTATGAAACTCACCTAAAAGATAGAAGACTAAAATGGGTATCCCAAACATATTTTACTTTTGCATGAAGTCACATAGTTTTATTTGGACATGGAGCTTTTTATAAAACCAGGCTTAATTGTACCACTTGGGCAAAAATGGTAAAGTGAGAATAAGAGGAAAAGGGTAAGGATTCATGTAATGAAACTGTGTAGGATGAATTTTGGGATTAATGGGTCCTAAAAAAGATTACCAGCAAGGCTAGATTCATAAAAATGTTTATTTTATGATCAAAAGTGCAATTTAAGAGGGCTAGTAGCATGCTTGAAGGTTTAGAGTGAATTTGAATGAAATTGAACACTTGAAACTTTTCCAAGCATGTGATCATGATTGTATGGTGATTGAAATCATTATTGAGCTTTGAATCATTGTATATAGAAAAATTGTGTATAAGAGCAAGATTTTGGCTTTAAGAAAAAGTGAAAATTTGGGTGACTTTGGAATTTTGATTTCAAATGAATGTTATAAATTGTGTTAGTTGTTCAATGTGATAATATTATGCATAATTTAGTATTAGAGTGGAGAATAAGATGGAATAAATATAAAAGTTGATAAAGAAGATGAGAGAAGAAAAAGAAAGGAAGGAAGAAAAGAAGAGAGATGGCACGAAAGCAAGAGTTGTGGGTTGAACAAGAACTCAAGGAGATCAAGAGAGATGTGGAGAAGTTATGGGAGCTGATATAAGCTACAATCATGAAGATAGAGAGAGAGAGAGAGGTATACTTGTCTTTGAGATGAAGAGAGGTGTAAAGTGGCATATAAAGCTACTTACAGAACAAAGACAAAGAGAATTGAGAAATAAGATAAAAAGGGAAGAAAAAGAGCTAAAGAAGATGGGAAAGAGGACAATAAAACAAGAGAAAGATATTGCTAGAGAATTGGTTCAGAGATTGAATTAGGAAGAGGTGATTTCAATCTTCTTAGCTTGTCTTGAAGAAGAATAAGAAAGTGAAAGAGAGGAGCAACAGGTTGATGAAGGCAAAGAACTCATTGATGGAGCTTTTCAACAGGCTTAAAAGGCCTCAAAGATTTAAATTTTATGGTGTATTTGTATGTGTGAATGCAGGTACTCAAAGAGAAGAAGAAAAGGAAATAAATGATTCCTTGAATGAAGAGAAAAATAAAAAGAGTGAAGAAAAGATAGAAAAAGAAGTTTGTGAGGAAGTACAAGCTCACTATGGACCAGTTAAGAGTAAAAATGGAGTAGTGAGTGTAATGAGAGGATCATGGAGATATCTCACAAGCGTTTGGAAATAGATTAGCAGTGAAGATGAGCTGAAAACAAAATAAAAATCTAGAGAAACCTTGATAAGTGAATAAAAAAATGAAGATGAAAGTGAGATGAATATATAAGGTGAAGAAAACAAGCAAGAACATGATGAGTTACATAAAAATATAGTGATATTTGTAGAGTAAGAGAAGCAATAGAATGAAGAAGTCAAGATGGTTAATTGAGAATACAATAAAGGGACTAATTTTCCTCTATTTTTGCAAAATAAGGTGGCTTTCAACATTGTATGTGCAGGTATAAACCAAGAACTGAAGGTGAAAAATGAAGAAAAGCATGGAATGGATGAGAAAAAGCAAGTGAATGATGAGGAAGGAGATAAAGATGAAGAATGAAGCAAAAAGATGACAAAGCAAGCAAGAAAGGAAGCAAGAAAGAAAAGATAAATCCAAAGAAAGCTAAGTAACATAAAGAAGAGATTGAGAGCATCATAAGAGGAAGAAATTCAAAGAAGCAAAAGAATTGGAAGAAGAGAAGGAAAAAAAAACTAAGCTCAAATCTCTCCTCTTGGGGAGCATGATGTAGGAGCATCATTATAGATAGGAAATGTTGGCTTGTTTAGGATAAGTAGTTGTGTTTGGATTCCATTTGGAGGTGTGTGTGAACTGTGTAAATAGTCCTTTTGGACTCATCTTGTGTGTAGAAGTTGATTTTGTGAGGTTTCCCTCCAAAACCTCATATTTGGATTTTCAAATTGTTTTGTTGTAGTTTTTAATCCTACTTGGTTTTAATAGGGTAATAAACGAGTATACGGGGTCTTGAGACTTGTTCACACCTCATACATACCTTCTTGGACTAAACTAGGCCTTAACTCACTAAGTTGGGCTAATTCTACCAGGGTTGAGGATAGTGATCATAAAACCTAACTAATCTCCAAAACTTCCATGGTCTGATGAAAAATATATTCGAATTTGGAAGAATGTATGAGGGAAGAGGAGAAGGAGGAGGATAGTTTTGGACTGTGGAAGGTTTGTAAATAGAGCCCGTGGCCCAGGAATCCTTGTATTTTTCATGTTTGATCAATGAAAAAAAAAAGCTTCTTTGATAGAAAAATTTGTGTGGAAGAGTGTGTTTATACATTTTATGTTTTGTATGTGAGTAATGATGAATTCTTTGTTTATTAATGTTGTGTGAATCCTGTCTCAGGTGGGAATAAGTTGTATAATTTCAAGAAGAATGTGAATATGCTGTATCAAGATGATTAAATTTGTGAAGTACAGTAACTTGCAGGGTATGCTTCAAATTTGCATGAGAAAAGGTGAGTGTGAGAATTTGAAACCAAGATAAATTTGTATGATGAATGAGTCAGCAATTTACTTAGTGCATAAATGATGAACTTGTTAATATGGTTGTGTCTACTAGCTCAGGATCATGACCACAAATCAGGGTTTGATATTATGACTTGCAGGGTTTGGAAGATGTGTTTCAGTGCCTATACAGTGTACAATGCTTAGTAAGTCATGATTACAAGAAATTTTGAATGTCAAAGGGGTAAGAGTAATAACAATCATGGTTCAAAATTAGGAGAAGTGTTTGAGGGAATGAAGGTTCATATGCTTCCCCCTTATGGTGAAATGTGCAAAGATCATCATTGTTAGGACCTGAATAATTTCAAACAAGAACAAAATTGGTAAATTTTCTTTGTCACGGACTGAGACAACTTTACACATAATTATGGGTTAGTATGAATGTATTGGTAAGAGTGAATGATTTATAGGGGTTGTGTAGGATGTGGAAGATCTACCACAAGATTGTGGAAGCTTGATAATCCTTGGAAATAGTGTAGAAGGGAGCTAGTTAAAAATCAATGTTCTCGGGATAAGTCTCTGCCTAGGCTTTTTGAATGTGAGAAAAGTAGTGTAGACAAAAATGATAAGACAAGGCTAATAGAAACTCATGAATTCATAGTGGAAGGCTATAAAAACTAGGGCATGAGACATAGATGTGACATCATGTTTCAAGAATGACTAAGAAGTTAAGGTTCTTGTAGGTTGTGAATTACGATAAAGAAGCTAAAAACTACAGATATAATCTAATGTGTGTATCAGTGTTTAGAGGGTTTTAGATTAGCAAAATTGTTTTTAGTACCAAGTGAGCCTTAATAAACTTGTGAAGTTGTGTCTCCTGATGAAAGAGGTGTGGTGAGGATAATGAAGGTGAGTTAAAGTGGTGAAGAACTCTATCAGTGGCCAGAAAAAAGGAAACTTAGTCAAAAAAGCATGTACAAATCCCAGTAGAACCAAGCTTGAGACAGTCATAGATGACCTTAGAGATAAAGTGATCTTAGATCCATACAATAGAAGCTTGACTTAACCATTTGGATAGTTGTAAGGAGCTTTCATGAAGACTGCTCATAGTGATAGAAAGGTCTAATATGTCAAATGAGGGTATAGTCCTAGATAAGAATATACTTAACTCAGTGTAGAGCTTCACAATCTAATCAAGAAGTTGGTTATAGCCTTAAGATTGAGGAAGATTGAGAAATGGGAATCAAGGGAGATTGATCCAAAGGTGTGATAGTGTCCATATAGATTGTTAGAGTTTATAAGAGGTGTGAAAATAATCTAGAAGAGAGTCGCTTACAAGCAATTGTACTTCAATGAAAATGACCTGAACTGTGTTAGCAAGAAGCTTGAAGAAGAACATAAGGTGATTAGAGAAGTAAGAGTCGAGAAAGGAATAAAGAAATACATAGGCAGTGTGAATAAAGATGAGGTAAAACAAGTGAGATGATTTTATATTTGAAAAAAGTAAGTAAGACTCAACTAAATCATTGAAAGGTAACCCAAAACAGGGCACTACACCTTTGGAGTAGCATAGATTAATGAGCAAGGGTCTTATGAGTACAAAAGGTGGAAAAGTGCGTAAAAGTCAGGACCTAAGGGAAATGAGCAGGTGTAAGGAGGATCTCAAATACAGTTGGTTTTAGTTAGAGGTGAACAAAGAGGTTAGAATGATTTAACAAATTGGAAAAATAACAAAACCAAGTTTTTGTGTTGAAACCCTAGCCTAGGGCTTATAACATTAGTATAAGGAGTGAACATTGAGTTGGGCAAGAAGAAAGTTGGAGATGATTTATGAAACTCACCTAAAATCTAAAAGACCCAAATGGGTATCCCAAACATATTTTACTTTTGCAAGAAGTTATGTGGGATTCCTTTCGACATGGAGCTTTGCATAAAACCAGACCTAGTTGGACAACTTGGACAAAAATGGTAAAGTGAGAATAAGAGGGAAATGGTAAGGAGTCAAGTAATGAAAGTTGGTAGGACGAATTTTGGGCTTAATGGGTCCTCAAAAATTTTACCGGTGAGGCTAGATTCAAAGTAATGTGTGTTTTATGCTCAAAAGTGCAATTTAGGAGGGCTAATAGCATATATAAAGGTCTAGAGGGTGATTGTATGAAAATGAAGTGATGAATCTTATTAAATCTCATGAACATTGTTGTTTGGTGAAATAGGACAGATTTGAACTATGTTTAAGCTTTGTTTAAGTTGTATATAGCAAATTTGATGAGAAATGCTAGTTTTGAGCTTTGGGAAAAAGTGAAAAATTGGGCGACTTTTGAATGTTGATTTAAAATTAATGTTTTAACTTGTGTTATTTGTTGAATGTGATAATCCTTTGCATCATTTGGTATATAATGATGCACTTTTGCAATACCAAGCAATGAACAATGAAAACTTTACATGGTTCTTACAATGATAACAAAGGATCACAAGTTTGTTTCCTTTCTTAATTCCAGAGAAATAGTTGGTTAGTATTTTCAAACATATCCTAAATAATGAATTATCCTTTCAAATATATATTTGTTGTCTCAAATTTTTTAAAGAAGTCATTGATAAGGGAACCCAAATAGAAAAATATTTTATTGTAAAAGGGATTATTAAAATTCCTTCCAAGGACCACACCAACAATAATTCGCATGACAAACCCAAGTTTATCAATCAAAATAGAAATTCTGTTAATGATGGTGTAACTGATAATCGTAATGTACATAATGTTATAATAATCAAGAAAAATAATCTAAATTAAAAAACATCATGGTGCCAAGTAAAACATTTACTCCCCCTTGTGATAATAAGAAAATATAATTTGCACCATTGGGAGAAATCCTTTCAAATGTCTTATGACAACTAGTGAGTACCAATATAGTCACCTACCCCATTACAAAATATTTTGCAGAAGGAGAAATAAAACCATATTGGTATATAATCCGATGAGTATTGTGATTTTCATTAAATTGACAGAAACCCTTCAAATTGGTGCATGAGAATTCACCACTATATTTGAGATCTTAATGATATCAGAGACATTGCGGTTAAAGACCTATCACATAATAAAATTCCCAATAATTATTTAAATGTGTTCTAAAAACATTTTCCCGAGCATGGTATGTAATGGAAAAGCTCAATAAAAATGCCAATCCTCAAATAATGTCTAACTTTAACTCTATCATATCATTTTTCAAAGAACTACCCAATTCCATTTCCATCATCAAATTCCAAGCTCCTAACTATGTAGTTGCCAAGCATGACAAAACAAGGTTTGGGTTCTTGTAGCAAAGTAACCATCCACTTCCACCGAGCCTCAATCGTTAAATCCTATTGCTCCAAGCAATCTAAAACCTACAACCACAGCTAAATCTTCATATTCTCCCTATGATTTAGTCAAGCATCTGGTAACAACACCCACACATATCTCCCTCATGGAGTTATTAAAATTTTTGCATGCCTTCCAAGATATTATTTCTCATGCTCTGCATGAGGCATGTGTTCTTAAGAATCTCAACACACAAAAATTTGGACACTCATTGCCCATATTTTTTCAAATATACCTATATTATCATTTGGTCCCCAAGACATTCTAAATCCCAATTCTTCATAATAATAACTCATTATACATTGAAACCTACATTACTAATCATAAGATCAAATGAGTTCTTATTAAAAATGGCACTGCTTTGAATATATACTCTATGAAGATGTTGAGATGTCTAGGGGATAATGAAAAGAGCTTGGAATCCAATATAATAACCATCTATGCTTATGAAAACAATGAGCGTAAATACTCTAGAACCGTCACGTTAGCCATATAAGTTGGTCCATGTGTGCTAGATACTCTATGTCAAGTTGTCAATGGTGAAAACATCATGCATAATATCCTTTTGGATCGGACATACATATATGTAATGCAAGTTGTACCTTCCACTTTCCACCAATGTATCAAGTTCCCCCATAGCAAAAAATATTTTACCTTTCTTGTTGATGTTAAGCCTTTTGAATAATATAAGCTCTTGGAAGGCAATGTTTAACCATGTACAAATTATTATCCATCTGAAGATAGATTATCGTGCACCTCATGTCATACCAGTTACATAGTGATAAATGTATTGATCCTGACATGATTTTCCAATTGCTACCATTCTACATCGAATTCTAAATCTACATCTAAATAACCACCTGAAACTAATTTTTCTCATAAAGGTCTTGGTGAATACAATATTGAGAATGATTTTCATGTCACTAAGCCACCATTGTCTCCGTGCACAGTTACAAATGACCCAATGCACTCCATCTAAAATAAGATCATGTTTACTATAGTGGAAAAACTCATTTCAAGACATAATATGGATACTTAGAGAATGAAAAAATTCACAGATTTGATGGCTCTTGGATATATGAGGATCAGATGGCTAATTGCTACAAATCCAAAAACTATAACAAGGCTCATAAAATTATGAAAAACATGAAATTAAAGGGAAAAGGACTTGGTCCACAAGAACAAGGGGCATCTTGAACCTATTCTATTTGAATAAAATCTATAATTCCATGGTCATAGGTTATGAAACCTTTGAAAAGAGTCCGTAATATTCAACATAACGACTAATGAAGAGGACTCTAACTCCAAAGTTGAGACAGTTCCACACATAACCTTTTCAAAGACCTTTTTGAAACCAATCTATTCCTCAAACACCTATCTATCCATACTCTTCAACTTTGATATCATCTACACATATCTTATCCATCAGGGATCATACAAAATCACATTATCACTATGGACCTCTTTAAGAACAATGAGGCCATTAAGAAGTTTCTCGAGACTCGAGACCCTATTCACATCTCAGAATCACAAGAAGGGTTTTGATATAGAGATTTATGACTTCAAATTACTTCAGATGAGGAATTTGAGTGCTCTAATCTATCAAAAAATAAAAAAAAGTAAAAAATAAGAAAAAGAACAATATAATCTCTTATAGTGAATACCTCACTAAGGTACTATTTGTGAAAGTAAAAAACAAGAAAGATAAAAAAAATAAAAAGGAAAAAGATACATCTCTTAGTGAAAACATATCTAAGGCTCCAGATAGAGAAGAATCAATTTTGGATCAACTAGATTATCTACATAAATCTACCACATCTTTTCAAGATAATGGTGCATCAAAAATACTGGTAGAGGATACTATCACAATCAACATTAGAATAAGTGATAACCCCAAATTGTTATAACTTGGTGCAAGCTTGTTTGAATCATAAATAGAGGCATCCACGATACTCATTAAGTTTTAATATGTATTCAAATGTAATATAAGGATATAACATGATTATATCCTTCCCTCGTCATGTAAAATCTTATGTTTCACCTAGAAGTAAAGCTAGTCAAACATAAAATGAGGAAGATACACCCTAAAGTGGCCTTACTTGTCAAGGAATTTTTTTAGAAACTATTAGAGGATTATTCGTAACATCAATAGATTACTTAGATTATATATCTAGCATAGTTCCTATCATAAAGAAGGCACCCAGAATCCATATTTGCACAGAATTTTTAGGATATCAAAAAAAATTGTCTAAAGGATGATTCCCCATTTTTAAACATAAATATGATATTCAGTTCTACAGATGGCCATGAAATTTTATTCCTAATAATGGATATTTAGGTTATAGTCATATTCAAATTGTAGAAGAACACTAATACAAGTCAACATTCACAACACCCTGGGGTCATTTTTGCTACAAGATCATTCCTTTTGGCCTTAAGAACATAGGGGAAACCTAAAAAATTGCAATGAGTGTCATTTTCTATTATCTACTTGATGAAATCATGGAGGAATATTTTGATGAAATTCTTACCAAATAGAAAATTAAATTTGATCATTTAACCATCTTACAACATATAATTGAATGATTACAGGAGCATAAGGTTCTCGTTAAGCCTAAAAAATGTGTTTCTAGTGTAACTTCAAGAAATCTCTTAGGATTCATAGTCTCATGGAGGGGGATTGAATTTGTCCGCATAAAATTAAAAAAAATAATGGATATGCCTCCCTCATAACATCTTTGTCAGTAACTAATACTCCAAGGAAAAATCTATTCTATTCAACATTTTTTCTCTCATTTCATGTTGATGAATGTCATCACTTTAATTAGATGCTCAAGAAAGATGTCTAGTTAAAATGGACATAATAATTCAAATATTATTTCAATAAGTTTAAATAATCCCTATCAACTCCACTGGTCCTCATACCACCTATCCAAGACAATCCTATGATACTATATACATCGGCTACAAAACATCTCATAGGGGTGTTACTTTCTCAACACAAAGACAAAGGGAAGGAACAAGTACTATATTTCCTTAGAAAAAATATTATTTCTCACAAAATCCAATATTCTCATATTGAGAAAGGATGCTTAGCTATAGCATTCACTTTTCACAAAGTTACAAAACTACTTAATCATAGGATAAATATTATTATTAAGGTAGATCATCTAAAGTATCTAATCTTAAGATTTATCTTTACCAACCAAAGGTCTAGCTGGGTTGTATTCCTAAGTGAGTTTGACATGGAATTTTTCAACCAAAAATAAATCAAAGGGAAATCTCTTACATATCAATTGGTCTGCAATGGAACTTCCATGCTCTGAACCAATTCATTTTGAGTTTCTTGACAATAATCTATTATATGTTAATATAGTTCCATCATAGATGTTGTTTTTTAATGGTTCTTTCAACATGCATGGGTCAAGAGCTGGAATTTTGTTATAAAAACCAAATGGAAATGTTATACCACAATCTTACTGAATTGGTTTCCCTTGCACTAAGAACATCATGGAATATGAATCCCTAATAACAAGTTTAGGCTTTGTTATATCTTGGTGGCTCAAAGAGCTCACTGTTTTGGGGGATTATATTTGTATGACCAAGAAAGTGAATGGATAATATTAGGTTAGGTATGATAAAATTGTACCATACAAGTGTATGGTTAACATCCCCAAAATTTACTTCCAGATAATCACATTTGAATATATTCCTCATCTTTAAAACAAAGCAATAGACACCATGGCTACTATCACGTATATTCTTGAATTTGATACTAATCAAACACACAATTAGTTTCTCGTTAAAAATATTTTAGTACCCACAAATGATCTTCCAAAGTTATCTAAGGTGTGTGAGATTTTTGGTCTCAAGAATCCTTGGTTCCATGAAAAATATACCTTTATCCAACATAAAACCTATCTCGCACACATGTATTCTAATAATAATTGAACCTCATCAAAACATGCTTCGTACTAAATTATCCTCACTTACACCTTGTATGAAAGAGGATATGATGTGACTCTCTTAAGATGTGTCAATGAAGATGAATCTAATCAAACACTAGTCAAATTGCATTAAGGAATTTGTGGTGTGCATACATGAGGAATGGTCTTGGCTAAAAAGATCTTACATGGGTTATTATTGGCCCACTATGGAGATGAATGCATGAATTTATTTTAATAAGTTCCAATAATGCAAGTGACATGGTAATTTTATTCATGTGCCTTCCCAATCCCTCTAACCTATCACTTCACCCTGGCCTTTTTCTAGATGGGGGATTGACTTAGTAGTAAAAATAAAGCCTACATCCTCTCATGGTCACACCTTCATCATCACCGCCACTGAATATTTCACCAAGTGGATATAGGCCATGCCTCTCACCTATGTCACAAGGTCAAATATTTCCAAATTCATCTTTAACCACATCATTTTCCACTTTGGGATCCCTGCCTCTCTTTTTATAGACAATGGTACATATTTCAAAAATAATAATTCACCCTCAAGGAGTTAGCTTAAATATTCCATATCCACCTACAATGGAAAACTCTATATTATCCGCAGTGCAATGGCCAATCCAAAGCTTCCAATAAAATTATAAAATAAATATTAGAAAATACCATTGATAAACATGGTCAAAATTGGCACACATAAATGTATCTCACTCTATAGGCTTATCAAACCTCATTTCAAACTCTCTCAACTGGAGCCACTCCCTTCTCCATTGTATACAGTTTTGAAGTAATACTACCCATATAAGTTGAGATCCCTTCCCTTCGCATATCATTACAACACCTGGTGCATGAAGAAGATTACCACCAAGTTCATTTTACAGAACTAGAGCTTTTCTAGATGAGATATGTGTCCATGCCTTAGATCACCTAAAAGTATATCAGAATTGGCTCCATTACAGTTATAATAAATGAATTAAACCAATATAGTTTAATATTGATGACCTTGTGCTTATAGATAATAAGAAGAAAACTTCAAAATAGCTTAAAAAATAAGACAATTTTGAACCTAATTGGTTGGGACCCTACTTTATAACATCTAAGTTTGGATCCAGATCATATAAAATATCCGATGAAGATGGAAAATAGCTCAAAGATCCCATAAATGTAATTCATATTAATAATTTCTACTCCTGAATCCTCTAAGATTATCCCTAGTGATAGGGGCGTGTCAGTGCAAACTGCTAGTTCCAGACCCTCACCCTATTCTATTCATCCTTCATCCATCCAAACTACATTGTGTCACGTGTTCCCCCATATTTAGGATGTGAATCTCATGCTCCATCATTCATGTTCACCCACTTCCATTGTATTCCATCATCTTATATTCACTGAGCTTATTCATTTGTGTCATTATTAATATGATTCAAGAAAAATTTCCTATTTCATTGGCACACGTATAATTCAAAAATGATATCATATAAAGAAATCTAAAAAAAATGCAAAAAATCCAAAATCCCAAAACAATTTAAAATCTGTCAAAATTCTAAAAAATAAAACATGTCAAAATCTAAAAACATTCAGAAAACATGCAAATGTTCCATAAAATCAAAATTGATTAAAAACACATTACTAAGGATTATATTATCTTTTTCATTAGAATCCTAATTAGATATGTTCCATCCATAATCCTATGTTCTACAACTACTCTTACCCTTATTGTCTAAGGATCACTTAGACAACCAGATCATACCAAGCCAATAACATAGATGCTAATCAACCACCACGATCTATAAGATGAAAGCAATTTGCCAGAATAGACTTTACATAAAACCTTTAAAAAAAATGAGAAACAATATCATATATTATTATGGAACTCAATGTAATACATTGAGAATGGGCCTTGCTTAAATAGGAAAGGAATAACAATCTAAGAACCAGTCAAGGTCGTAGATCAAACCATGAATCAAGGAAATAACTAGTCATCAAAGAACTAGTCAAGACCATAGATTTAGGAGAGAACTAGACATCAAGGATCTAGTCAATACCATAGATCAAGGAAAGAACTAGTCAATACCATATATCAAGGAAATAACTATACCTAACAACTAGATAATATCTCCTAATATCTAAATAAGATAAAAGAAATATCCACACACATAAGTGGGTGAGGATAAATACAATAAAGGTAAATAAAGTACCTAGGTGAACATGAGCTAAGGTAAATACCTACTCTAACACCCCCCCTCAAGTGAAGCTAGGGGCCAAAAATAGAAGTGGCATGTCCACAGTATGAGTCCCGGACAACTAGGCCTGATGAGGTACTCATGTACAATAACTGGGAAAAAAGGGACATCACAAGGTACCCACAACCAGTAATAACAAAGTAAAGAGAGGAAAAACCTGCTCCAAGGCATCCCAAGAAGCTCAGCTCAAAAAAATCGTAAAATGCTGAAGAATTTTGGTGTGCACTGTGGTCTGAATCCATTGCTCGATCACAAAACTCAAAAATAACTGACACTGAGCTCCACCAGAATAGCTCCATATAAAGAGACTGTCAACAGAGTGATGTCGAAAGTGCAAAAACACCAAACATAATTCGATCAACAACTGCAAATAGGTGTGCCACGATCCAAGAAAATAACCAAAGCAATAAGGCAAGGACACAAAATTCAGAGTGTCATGATCCAAGAAAAGCCAAGGTAACAAGAGCAAGGACACGAAACCTGAAGTAGAAGGATCAACACCACACCCTCCCATACTGCTGAATGGGTGGAGTGATGCTACAAATATGTATGAGTTGTCAAAACAACTACTCAAACACTGAAAAACTAACACTGGGCTCCACCAGAATAGCTCCCCCATAAGAGAGATTGTCAACATGCCAAAAGTGTCGAAAATATAGATACAAAATCTCTCAACAAACAAGAGAGATACACTACACCTGCTAAAGAAAAATGCTCAAAACAAGAAGCATCATAATGCAGAAGGTATAGAAAGTGGAGCAAGAGGCCGAATGGTGGAGGAGCCACGCCTTGTAGAGTCCTCTCAATGAATGCCTATGTCGCCTCCACGAGTGATAAGATATCTACCCCAAATCAACATGGATGGATGAAGAAGATGCTTGCATATGACTTGGTGAAAAATGCACAATGGGTGCATGTAAAAGAACATCAGAATGTGTGTCAGGTTGATCATGTCTGACAGCTGAAATCTCAGGTTTCTCAAGCCTGAGTGAAGGTGTAAAACTCATGTGTTGCTCATGATCCTCAAAAAGAGTTCGAGTGAACAAAAAAAGGAGCTCTTTTAATGTGTGATCCCAATGAAGTATCTGCTCAAAAACCAATGTCAGGAAGATAATTCCACTTAACATGTGGAATAGAGGAAACAATACCCTGTGAATGTCTACCAATGACTCCACTAGTGAGACCCGTATAATGAAGCATGCGATATCTGAATGTAGTTGTATACTTCTTAAAAAGGCCATGTAGCTAAGTAGAAGTAGGATACACAACATGTGGTACTGTAATAGGCATAGATGTGGAAGAGCATGCAGTAACAAGCTTCATAGGTGTATGAAGCATCAAGAGTAGGAACAAGCTCAAAGACTAGCATATCAATGTCAATGGGTTTAGGAGCAAGAACTGCAATTGGATTAGGAGCATGGATATGGTTTTCCACAATATGATGGTGATGCTATAGGCTAGCAAGTTTGTTCTGCAGGAAGTGCATTATTGTATCCTTATCGTGAATGAGTGATTGCAGAAGATAATTTCTCTTCTTGAGTTATCTATTTTCTTCCAAAAATTTTACAATATCCTCTTAAAGTCCACATACTCCATAGAAAATCATATCATTCTCAAAATCCATGATAGGTACAAACTGCAACTCCTAAAAGTTTAGGACGTTGTGCTCAGTCAAAAATGCATCCACAATTGATTACAACACTCCTCCATATTTGGCAATTTATAATTATAGTGCAAGTCTAAAAATAAATAACTCTAATGGAAAGAGCATGAAAAAACAAGCACTTTTGTAAAAAATAGCACTCAAAACTGATTTAACGATTAAACGTTACAAGCTTTTTACTATTTTGCTCTATTATTTATTATAGGTGCCACTAAAACAAAGTAAATTGTTGTTGCTTTCACCACACAAAGAAAATTAAAGGGGGCTGAAGCTAAGCACCTACTAGGAATCACAAGCTTTAAGCCCTCATATGATCATACCATATGACAAAGGGCTATGGATTTTAATGGGTGTTTGCACAACTTACTATTCTGGGGTGTGTCGCGTGTTTTCGAGAAAGTCACATACAACTAGCTCTTCTGGTAAAAAATACTATTTCTGAAATGTGTATACAGTGACCTTTGCTTTCTGAAAATCCAATAAACCTGAATATTTAAAATCACATTTTTGGGGGGGGGGGGCTCGAATCCTGAGGCACGCCTGTGTGCTTCTTTGCAAAAATAAAAAAATGATTGCCTCTAGAATTGGCCGATTTTACAGTCGATCTTAGGGTGTTCACACCTTCTGGATCCAATGGAAGCCTCTTTTTTACATAAAACTGCATGTAAAAACAAAATACGACCAAATCCCAAATATATGAATACACAAAGATTTTATTTGCAAAATAAAACTTACAGACGGATGTCAACAACAATCTCCTGCTCTAATACCATGAAAGCAACAATAACCAGATCGTACCAAGCCAAGAACACAGATGTTAATCAAACACCATGATCAATAAGATGAAAGCAATTCACCAGAATAGCTTTACGTAAAACCTTTGCAAACAAATGAGCAACAATATCATATATTATTATGGAACTCAATGCAATACATTGAGAATGGGCCTTGCTTAAATAGGCAAGGAATAACAATATAAGAACCAGTCAAGGTCGTAGATCAAGCCATAAATTAAGGAAATAACTAGTCATCAAAGAACTATTCAAGACCATAGATTTAGGAGAGAACTAGACATCAAGGATCTAGTCAATACCATAGATCAAGGAAATAACTATACCTAACAACTAGATAATATCTCCTAATATCTAAATAAGATAAAAGAAATATCCACACACATAAGTGGGTGAGGATAAATACAATAAAGGTAAATAAAGTACCTAGGTGAACATGAGCTAAGGTAAATACTTACTCTAACAATCCAAACTAAAATTTAAATATAGGATGACTACCAAAATATATCCAAATGAGAAAGGTGACCAGTCCATAGAGAGGATCACTAATGGTCACTAAGTGATTGCCACATAGTTTCCCTTCATTGTAAACCCAAGGTCACAAAGGGGTCCAATTCTTCAAACCAAAAGGATGAGTAGGATCCACATAAGAGTGTCTTGAGAGATCGTACGATAACTCCACTCTTAAATCTGATCCAGATCTTCTATCATGTATCATTACTTAAGGGTATTAACATATGCTGTGGTATTTAAACTGTGGAAGAAGAAAATGTGTGCCATTTAGGAGCGTATCATAAGCACTAGTTGTGTTCCTACATCATTGTTGTTATATGTTAACTTTTTATTCCACAGTAATTTTGTTAGCATATCTAGGTGCATACATAATTTCCCCTTTAATGTGTCATGTATTACTGTATGCACATGGGTTGTGTATTGCAAGAGGGTCATTATATGTTGTAGTCTACGTTTGAGAGAAAATATTATATTCGTGAGTTTTAATTATAGAAAGTTGTAAATGTTTCAACATAACTGACATGTTCCTGATACATCCATGAATATAATGATAACCTGTGAACATGGAAGCTAAGTTACGGGTATGCAACCATTCATACCTAATATATAAAATCACAATCATCTTGATACTATGATTATAGGGTAACCATCATGTCCTCATCTATATAACCAAATTAGATAATAATAAAAGGAATCTCTACACCTATTGGTATGAAAACCATGATGTCTCTACTAAATTATTTGGAATAGTCATCCAAAAGACTTGATTTCCATCAAGTGTTAAAATCCCATGTGAAACTGTGTCTAAAAACTTCATGGTTCATGATTTCCTCTTTTGACATGAAGAAGTCATAGGGAATCTATCTAGCTCTGGATGTGCTACTTCATCATTAGGCATATACAGAAATTTATCTAATCTCAATGTATTGATAAAACAATGAGATCCATGTTTTACTCTCTTATACGCTATGACTGATTGGTCTAATCCACTACCATGATCTATAGTAGATTTGAATCTTTGGACTGAACTCTTTAACCTAGATGACCTCTATTATTTTGATGTTAATTCAAGATTGAGCTTCCCTATGACTATAATTTAGAGATCTCTGGCCCCACAGATAGGTTGTTTCCTGCATACAAGGATCTATAATGCACTATGGACTGCCTCATACATGATAAAGCATCTTACATTTTCCATCACAATTGCTTATACTGCCTACTACCACCACATGGTGGCATTTAGACAGATCTGATCACTTAATCTATAAACTATAATAATTGTATGCTAAAGTGGATCCCTCCTTTATTGTCCTCTATTGTCAGCTAGATGTTCTCAATCCATATCCATCTCTGCAGTCCAATAGTCAAAGACATCTATGCATGGTCTGCAATGGTATATCATTACAGAACATCATATCTCTCTAGCTTATAATGGAATATCACTCTCTACCTAAGGAAACATAACAGATAATGGTCATATCCAAAAGGTACTTGTGCTCTTTATAATAACACCTTCATCATCATCTCCTCCACCTAAGACTCCAAATTACCATGATCCAGGTGGCTTTGATGATCGATTCATATAGGTCCTGTATTGATACCTGTAATGGTACCAGAAGCTAAATATGAATTTGTACTGGAAATTTTCCATGCCAGTGAAATATGTAAAGGTCACCTACATCTATGCAATTGGAACATTAGAAATGCAACTTATAAGGGTGCATGTGGTCTGAATAGGATCTACCTATAACTCAACTTAAATTTGTGTTGGCACCTATATATGGAACCCGAGCCACCTAAATCTATCCACCCTACCCCTATCACATATCCTCAGCTTCATTCTTCAAAATAGTCTACCCCTAGATACAAATAGCCATTGTGTACCCATCCAAAAGCAACCATATGGCTATACATGATTTTCTATGAAACCTAATAATAGATTAATCCTATAGGCATAATCAACATCATACTTTATGTTGTGTACTTAGGTGTAGTCTCTTAGATCAATGCATGAAATATACTCAAGAATCCCATGCATGCATGCTTCTTTCTCTAAAGAAATAGACTTTTCTTGGCTGTTAATTCGTCATGTTTTTATCTTTTTCTTGGTTCGTAGTCCAAATTTGCTTTTCTATTTTTAGCCCATGAACTGTAAATTCCGACTAAGTCACTATCAGGTTCTACCTTCTTGGGTGCATGCTACTTCCAGCTAGCCCTATGAGTGCTATACACATGCCCCAATTATATGCTCTCAATATATGACTACAAACACTTGATACTATAGCGGTATACCTTTTTTATGGATCCAACATCTACCCCACACTAATTACATCACTGCCACTTGATAATGGGGTGGTATTAATATCCAGTTCTCTAGGATCCACAAGAATATAGATAATTAAAACCTTTTCTATTAAAAATATATATCAGCCAATGGAAGCCCTATATGACCAGCCCCCACTTGATCTCCCTACTCCTAAACTGGCTGTAAGAGATCCTCATGTTGTCTCTCACGTTTATTATACTCTTTAGTTTCATTCCCATCGTTATCCCAGCCCCGTGACTTTGTCTGCATCTAGGATGTGCGCTGGACTTAAGCTCCTCTACCCTCTGAACATCTATAGTCATATCCTCTCCTTTGTGCTTCATGTATGTGTATAAGTAACTCTAGCCAAACCTGATATCATTCCTTCCATAAAAACCACAATGCATCCCATATAGTGCCCTTTATAAGCTACTTCACTAAGGCCAATCAATGCTCATCTGGGAGTGTGTCCCCATGCTTCTTTGGGATTTATAGATAACCACTCTTAAGAGCTCATAAGGTCGACAGGTAGCCTCATGCCTTCCCTTGGCCATTTGTACCTAATTTTCCTCCTGTATTGTGTACACCTTAAGGATATACCCTCGGATCTGGGAATATTGTCCAGAACCCATATTGTTGTATTTATATGTATCCTTGTATCCATGTTTGCAACATGACATCATATTCCACTAATCTACCATGTATCGACACCCATAAGGATTTGATATTCTTCTTCCAATCTCATCTGACAATGCCTTCCTAAGTCGGTGACTCTTGCATGGTCTAGATTTTCCTTGTAGCCAACAGATCGAACCAAATTTGGTCAGAAAATTACAGTGGTCGATGGTTACGTCTGTCTGACAGTTGTGCTCATCAAATTTTGGACATGCCTGTCAAAACCTCATTTCCAATGTTGGTAGTAAGCTCTAGAATAGTCTCTTTTATCATCACTCATCCTTGTCGTACACTTTATTCAATAGCTCATAGACCATCCTTTTCACTCATAGACATTCTTATGATAACAATATCTCTTGCAATGTTCTGAGTACCACAACCCTTATCTAAATCATCATTTGAGCTACTTCTAACTTTTACATCTTTCTTCTAAGGAACTACTTGCCTTCTCATATGTAAAATCTAGCACACCCATTGATACACTATGTGGATCATTTGATACGCTACCATGTACACTCTTCAATGATAGCACCTGTATAACATGCTTCCTCACTGAGCAAATCAAACTGGCATGCACATCCCCGTAACATCTATGCTCGTTATCTAGCTTAACATTTTCCTTGTAACACATGTTAAGCCCTTAGGGTCTATCATCTCCCACCCATATGCCTGTTCATGCAATGAGTATACATTGGAATCAAACATGACGTTAGATGTATTTGACAGGCTACACTAACATACCCAAGCACATGCGCTAAGATTGGAAATTTTCTTTTATCCTTTTCCTATCTAGTAATACCTACACTTTGGGACACTATGATTTTTTCACGCATGGAAACATACCATATCTCCTTTCTCACCTGACATACCCCCATCCTCAACTATTGGCTCCCCCTCTGCATGATGTTTTTGGTGTTATTTTTGACCTCAATCTCTCTCAGCAATCTTAGCTCAAATGCTCATTGAGTAATTTTGTTTCACGTTGGGTTTCTAATAGAAAAAATGACATATGATCCTCTTTCTAACCTTCTCACATTGATAAGAAAAGATGACCTAGTGTTGTGTAAACTCATCTAACAACTCTCCTTCTTCATTATCATTCTGCCTTCGCAAGACTTGCACCTTCTTCATATTATTCTTCGTGGGCTTGGCTTTGATCATGTTTAGTCCATTGGTGACCTCCTCATCTCTCGTATCAGAGTGGTTATTTACATTTATTGCCCTATGTTTTGGATTTTCTCCTCATGCTTCTCACGTGGTCACTCTAATTCAACTAATTCTTATCCTCTGGGGCTTTCAAATGCTTCATTGGGCCTCCAGGTCAACATTCTTTACCACTCCACTTTCAATTTTTTCCTCAGAGGGGTAGTGCACTCTTTATCTACCTCTTGGTGCTTATAGTCAGTTGTCTTAAATTCAAAACACAAAAAAGCGAGCACATATCAAAAAAACAATCGAAAAAAATCCACATAATAAAAAAATCCTTAAAACTTACATCCTTAGGCTTTTCTTCCAACAAATCATTTGTCAATAGGAGGAGTGAAAATTGAACTCTTGCCTCCTATCTCGACTAGTGATGTTTTCAACCTTAGGTAACTCCTTTGCAAAAATGAATTGTTCACCGCCCAAACTACCTTTTATAGGCCCCAAATATCTTTTACCCAAATCACCAATGATTTGCTAAATCATTAGTGATTCATCCAAAATTTACCGCGATTGGCTTATTCTCTAGCGATTTGACCTGTTTTACACACTTATCAATATTTTTTCAAGATAAAAAACATTACCAATCTTTTTAAGGCATGTCACCTCTTTCAAAATACCCCAATCCTCAAAATATTAAACATCGAACAAATAAATCAACCTTAGATATGTCATACATCTATGGGACGTGAGCCCTTGGGCCTCCCATCACTTAACCTCCATGTCTTTTTTACCTACCTTCACGGATCACATGTCCATAGGTGTTGAACCCCTTGGTTCCCCCTATCACTTGACCCCATGGTAGCATACCTCGTTTTAGATCTTCCCATGCTCTTCAATTTAAGAGAATGGATGCAAAATGGAGAAGCTATTTCAAACAATGAAGAATGTCTCGAGATCAAAACGCCTATAGTTTTCACTGGTGTAAATGAGGTGTAGGAAGAAAGGTAAGGATGAGGGTTCTTAACATAACTTGCATGTTTGGGAAAGTCTAGCAATTTGGTGGATGTGGGATAAATCCCAAAGAGAAAATGAAAAGGATATGCATGTTTAATAAAGGATGTGCACTTTATGGGAGTTGAGAGGGGTTTAATTAATCAAATGTGATTAATTAATAGGTAGATGCAAGCTTGTAAAAGGTAATTAGAGGAAAATTAGTATGATTTGGTGGATATAAGAAAGGAATTTGATCCAATAAATAGTAATTTATTGATTTAGAGAAACGAATGTAATTAATTAATAATAATTAATTTACCCAAGTAGAAGCTGATGTTAATTAACGAAAGGTTGTTAAGTGGCATCCTGAGTGATATGAAGGATAATTAATTAGAGAAATGTAATTACTTAGGAATGAAGAGAAATGTTAGCTAATTAGCGGAAAAGTGCTAATTATTATGGAAATGGCAAGAAAGAGGATAATTAGTGTAATTTTAGTATTAAAACTATGTAAGTGGATTTTAGGTGTCTACATTTTTCCCTCTTTGAGGTGACGTAAGTGATGTGATTTCAAAGATAGTAGACAAGTACATACAAATAAATTTTTAAGGAGTGGAAGAAAAATTAGTAGAATGAAGGATTCCCCCTTGAGTGTAGATGGGGTGATGAAAGAGGTCGATCGACGATCAAAAAAGATGAAGGAAATGGATAGAATAAATGTGAGGGGGAAGGGGGATAAAAGGTGATACCTACTGCCGAAAGTGATTTGGAATAACAGTGTTGATAGAAGAAAATGATAGGGAAGAAAAATGAAGATGAAGATAATGGAAATAGTCTACATCCAACTAATGTAAGAACGACTTTATTTCATTATTTTTCTTTTGATCTACATCATTTGTCTTTTATTATATATGCAATCATACAACAAAAGTGTATAATAACATTAAAATTTATAATACTAACATTTGGTCATTTCCAAAACACTAGCTCAATGTAACATACATAATGTAATGCAATACGAGAAAGTACACAAGCTAACCTAACAGGAAAAAAAGTACAAACACATACTCAAACAAACAATGTTCAAGATAGTTGTACTAATTTTTTTGTTATCTAGATTCATATTCCACCTCTTTGAGTTATACAACAAGGGTTAAAGATGACACCCCAAGAAACAATACATTGCAAGGTGAATAAACGGAGGACAGAGAAGTCCCATGAAAAATTAGGTGTGACCTATGAAACAATACCATGTAACTCATTTGTGCAAGGAAGTACAAACATAGCAAGTGGACCACTTTTGTTAATGAAGGTAGACCAAAATGACCCGCAAGTCATGTGCAAGAACAGGCAAGAACTAAAGAAATATTATTTTCTAGGATGATTTTTTATGTTTGAGGACATTATGTCAGAAAAATTCAATTGAGTAAATGTCGTGTTTACTAATTTTGTGATTTTTTTAAATGTTTAGGGTTTTGTAAATTTTACATATTTTTTGGATTTTCTAGGATTTTATGAATTTTTAGGGTTTTTTTTAAGTTTTTTGAAGCTATGTACATGAAAAATGAGGATGCAAATATGCCCCCAGCAAGACATGGGAATATACAAGGGAAAATGTTTACACTTATACACAAGAAGAAGATATGTTGGATCAAGGCCACGAAGGATAGGTTCAACATTATGATAAACTCAAACCAATGAAGTGCTAAGAAGGAGTGAGCATGCCCCCAATGAAAGCTGGCAAAGAAACATATGATAGAAAAGAAATAAAATATTGTTTTATTAAAAGTGGAAAAAGGTTCCCATAAACATGGTTAAAAGGCAATCTTATACACATGGATGTTCTGAACAAAGCAGAAGAATTGTGTGAATGCTATGGAAGGATATGGAAAATGCAGTTAGAAGCCTTGCAATGAATAGGTGATTAGCGAAAGGTATAAATCGTGAGTCAAAATAAGGACTAAAGTAAGAGTTTGAAAAAGGTCCAAACAACACCTAGTAACATACTAATCCTATTTTCTCATATAGACCGAGTGTGTGAACATGGAAATTAATTACTTCTTGAAGGGAAGACTTGATAGACAACAAGTGAAGACACACTAGCCAATGTGTAGGAATTATTTATTTTGATAGGTGAGTTATGAATGGAGAGTGGAAGGAGAGTCATACATTTCTCCACTGCCAACCAAGTGTCCATAGCCCCAATAGATATTTATTTGATTATATTCGTAGCTTTGCTTTAATGTCAGTTAGGTGTCCATATCCCCGGTAGAGATATTGTAAATACCCCAAGAGAGAGTTATATTTTCTTTTATTTTGATTTTTTTGATTTATTTTTTACTTTCTAAAAATTATTTCAACTCTGTTGATTTATTTTGATAATGGGTTAAGAACCACAGATGGCTTGATGGAAGGATGTGGAAGTGATTGTGATGATGAAATTGGTTAGTGTCAACAAATACGTCCAAAAGGTCTTCGCAACAAGTTTTTTAAATGTATGATACTGATAAGATATCTAAAATGTCAATCTTTCTTTAATTTACCAAGGTGATGACAGACCAAGGTCAAACAGATACCATATAGATAAATGTCACAAAATGAGCACGAATAGACTAATCAAAAGATCAGCAAAGGGATGAAAATGGTGGGTGACTTGCAAAGGAATGGAAAGAAAAGGAAGAAATAAAATCCATGTGTATGCAATACCCGATTACAATGTTTGATCCTTGTACCTTTTATTTTTTTGGTAATGTTTTAATATTTTCTCATTTTTAAATATTTTTTTTAAAAAATATTTTGTTTTGATTTTTGGGAAGTTGGGACCCACAATATCACTCTATGTGATAAGATCCAACAAAAATGTTTTTGATTTATTTTATAAGGGAGAATAGGAGTTTTTTCTTATCAAGAGTGATATTATCTCCAATCTTGATGACCATGGTGAGATCATATTCGATAAGTGACTGTGACTTATCTCGAAACATGGATTTTGTATGTGGGAGATGGAGTTCTTTATCCATATATTTGTACACTTTTTTCCATGCTTGATGTGTACGTCATTCTTAAATCACGTTTGATTTTTTAGATTTTTGGGTGTTGGATTTAGTGGGAGTTTTAGATATCTTTGATCTTTTGATCTTGGCTTGATGAAGAAACTATTGGTGTTTCCTACAAGATAATCTGTGATTTTGTTGATCTTGAGAAGTGGGAGAATTAAATGGATGTTTAGGATTGATGATAGGAATGTTAGGGATGATGGTGGGATTTCCACAATTGTTGATAAAAGGATGATATAATGGACAAAGAGGATATGGTCCAAGAATTGAAGAGGATGGACTACTGGGAGGTGAGCCACGGAAAGAAGATGAAGGGGTACTAGGATGTGGCCCAAGGATAGAAGAGAATGGGATACCAGGAGGTGATCCATAGATAGAAGATGAAGGGATACTAGGATGTGGCCCAATTATAGAAGATAATGGGATTCTAGGAGGTGTCCCATAAATAGAAGAAGAAGGAATACTAGGGTGTGGCCTAAGTATATAATATGATGGGATACTAGGAGATGTCCCAGAGATGGAGGAAAAATGAATATTATGGCATGGCCCAAGTATAGAGGATAATGGCCTACCCAGAGGTGACCCACAAATAGAAGATGAAGGGATACTAGGAGGTGTCTCACATATAGAAGAAGATGACGGGATCCCAAAAGGTGACGAAAGGAGAGATTGTGATTGAGGAATTGTGATATGTAACAAATGATGGGGTGACAATAGGATAGAAGATGGATCAATAATAAACTTGTATATTTCATCATGCAATGAGGACTGAGAATATTGACGAACAAGAAGAGGATCAAGTTTGCTAATCTTAGGATCTTCCTTTGTTTTCTAACAAAAGGAATCAACTTCCTCCCCACAATACGTGAACACATCAAGGTCAAAAGTGAATCCTTTCTCATGATCCTCTAGAGGAATTTCATCATGTAGCCCCATGAATTCTTTGATTTCTTCTTCATACTAAAATAATTGATTGGTATGGGTCGTACTTGGTCGATGATAATAGGTTGATTGGAAGAAAGAGGTCCAAAAAGTGTGGAAGATCTAGAAGATGTTTTATGATGTAGATGAGGGGAAGGTTTGACCTTATTGCTCCCAAAAATGTATTTTACAGTGCTTTGAAAATATATATTAACACATTGTTTCTTGTTAATTGTTCGACATGGATGCAAACATCAGTCTTTAGAAGATTGATAAGGATATGGTAAGATATAGTTAAAAGGGCTCAAGTTTCAAAGAGGGATTGTTTTTTTATTGATATAAGAAGACGACCCAAGAGATGAAGTTTATTTGGATTTGGACATCTCACGAGTTGAAGAAGATGTGGATTTGGAATAGGTTATTATATTTTTACTAGAAGATGACATAATACAGGTAGACAAAGAGGATCACATAGCCAGTTAGTGGATTGTGACATAGGGGTTGACTTGGATGATTGATTAGAGGAACTTTTATTTGCACAAACCTTCAAAGGAGGAAGACATTGTTGAGTTGACTGAATAATGGGGTCCTGTAGAGAAAGGGAGGACCACAACGTGGGAGTCCAATTAGAGGAATGATTAGAAGAATTTTGATTAGCACAGATCTTCAAAGGAGGAATATGTCATTAAGGAAACTGATAAAGGGAGTCCTGCAAAGAAAGGGAGGATTGTGACTCAGGAGTAAAATTAGAGGAATGATGGGAAGAATTTGTGGCAACACAAATCCTTAGAGAAGGAAAACATTATTTAGGAGACTAACTATTCCTTAGAAGAAATTTGATTGGATGAGGCTTAGGAGACTGAGGGGAATCCGAATAATAGTTTGGATTATAATAATTAGGATTCTGTTGGGAATTAAAAGAATAACATGGATTGGAATCATCATAATCATACCACCGACTATGAGATGAAGATGGGGAAATGGGTAACCGAATGGGTTCTCTAGCATGAATAACCAATCGAGGCTTAGTCATGATGGGCATATTTTTATGTGAGTTCCTAAACCTAGGTTCCCTATTGTCATAAGTGTGAGGAACCATGTGATAGTAAGTCATGGTTAGAATTGTTGGGTTCTATTTTCGTACAAATGTGTAACAGGGAAATTGGAGGTTTCCAAGCATGACAACTATACCCCTGTGCCAAATTTTTCATGTTTTATCATTCCTAGGAACCCCAGGTCAAATTTTTCATTCTTTTCACCACTTATTTGATGTCAAATTGGTCCTCTAGGTTATTTAATAAATTCTATTCATTCCCCTTAGGTGATTTTAGGGAGTTCTGAAGAGATCCTATTTTCTGGCAGTATTGGGAAGGGCTATTGTTGGCCTTCCCAGGACTAGATCAAACCCCCTAGATTGGAAATGAAGGGGGAAATTAAACATGGAGGTGAATTGAAGACCTTAAATCATCATGGAAATTATTTTGGAAGGTTTGGGGAATTTTTGAAATACTTGAGGCAATCTGAGTAAAAACAGGGTTCACAAGCCTAGGCAATACACGGGCCTAAAACAACTATTGGGCTTCAGAAAAATATTTTGGGAGCTCTGGATGGAGTTAGGAGTAAAAAAAATATCAATGGAAACAGGATTCCAAGAAATACATTAGGGTGAAATAATATTTTTCACAACACCTTGGCGCATAGGATTGGCAGGTAATTTTTCTCAGGAACTAGTAGAGTCTTAAATAAAAAATCCTATTTTTAGGGATCATATGGCTGAATCAAGACATGAAACCCCCACCATTGGATTAAAAATTCCATTTCCAGTTAGGATAATATAAAATTTTACCAATAAATTCCACTGGGAGCTCAAGTTATCATCATTTCAAGTTACTCTCTCAAAGGCAGTTCAGGACTTAGTCATTTTTCGGGAGGACAAGTGTCAGCACCAGGAGCCTGACAGGATTTCATGTCCATAGTGTCCCTAAGGTCAGGTACACCAACCATTGAAAAATTATCCCAGCCCCCATGTGACCTCTTAGACCCTCATGTGACCTCCAGACTTGACAATTCAACCGTCGGGTGCATTTTTTGAGCATCCAGTCCCTGCCATCGGATCAAACACCACGTGTCAGCTCTAGGACCACCATGGAAACTGGTTTCCCTTATTTACCTGAGGTGATGGAAATCATACCTTAAAAAATTCTCCCATCCCCCTATGGGGATCCTTTTGGACATCCATGTGACCGACTTTCAGCCCCCAGGTGCATTTTTGGAGCATTCATTCCATGTCGTCGGATCAAGTGCCATGTGTCAGCCCCATGACCACCGTGGAAACTAATGTCCCTTATGTCCCTGAGGTGAGAGACATCAGACATGTAAAAATTCAACCATCCCCCTATGGAGATCCTTTTGAACATCCATGTGACCTCCAAACTTGATAGTTCAGCCCCCAGGTGCATTTTTGGAGCATTCATTCCCTGCTGTCAGATCAAGCGCCACATGTCAGCCCCAATACCACCGTGGAAACTGATGTCCCTTATGTACCTAAGGTGAGGGAAATAATACATGGAAAAATGCACCTAGAACCCTATGGGGAGCCTTTTGGACATCCATGTGACCTTTAGACTTGACAGTTCAGCCCCCAGGTGCATTTCTAGAGCATCCATTCCCTGTCGTCGGATTGTCGCCATGTGTCATCCCCTTGACCACCGTGGAATTTTATGTCCCTCACATCCTTTAGGTCAGGTACATCAAGCATGGCAAATTTTTCCCAAGCTTCTCCTCTCATAATTTCAAAAAATCAAAAAATCTAACTGCTGCTTCAGTGCTTCTAGTGCTTCCATCTGCTTCCACTCCACTCGCACAGTTTTCCTCCATTATTCCTCTATAAGTTCTTACCTCCATTACTCCATTGTTGAAGCTCATACCAAAACTACCAAAAAGTTACTCCTCTTCCACCCCAAAAATTCATGTAGGTCCTAAAGGAAAATTGGAATGAAAAGTTGAAGAAATATCCCAAATGGATGCGTGAAACAACAAGATATATTTTTATGTTCATTCCTCTACCCAAGGCCATCAATAATACACCTTTAAACTCTCCCCTCATGCTATAGAGCATCCATAGTGAAGAAATCCCACTTCTGGCTCAATGAAGAAAAAATCCAATTTCCCGTCAAACTGTTGGGCAAAATGAAGTAGAATTGCACGTGAAGCATCAAAAGAAGAAACCTATCACAATCAAATTTATTTCACCTCAAACAGAGGAGAAAACCAGACCTAAAATTTTGAGGACCATTAATGGTTGCCGCATCCAGAAGCACTATCAAGTCCAAAATTTAAAACTTTAAAATTTCTTGGACTATTAAGCGGGCAGGCCCAAAATTTTAGAGGGGTGATATTGGGAAAAAACTCATATAAAAAAAATTTCGTCCCACGTCAATCTGACTCCCAGAAGCCAAATTTCTAAAAATAGCAGGTCTACTACATAAGAACTACTATTTTGGGAAAGTCGTCGACAGAAGAACCTACAAAGGAGAAGAAGTCATTGGAGTTGTACTACAGTTGAGAATTCACCAGAATGGACATTTTTGGCACTTACTAAAAATAGTAAGTGGGCCCTTGAGCACCTGCTAAAAATAGAAATTTGATCCAGAAAGAACGAGGAACACGGGGAGAAAGAGGAAAAATTAGCCGCAACATCCAGTTAAAGAGCGGGGACTTGATTTTTCACACTTACTAAAAATAGTAAGTTGATTTTTCTAAGGGAGACATGAAGCCGAAATAGATGGGTCAGAAGCTGACACAACCCTTTGCCTATGAGTATGATGTGGAAGACAACGATGTATTGTACATAGACCTGAATGACCTTAAGACTTGCATGGCCTCCAAGGACCGAAAGTGGACCAAAGACCAAATATTCACAAGTGGTTTGTTCACCACTGCAGGACACCTAGTGTCTATGCAGAGTCTCGAGCTAGTCCTAGCTTGCTCTTTCCACTACAAGCCCAAGACACGAACCATCCAATCTGACAATGGTACCACAATTGCGGTCATAAGGGGAACAACTCAATCAACTTGGAAAGCATTCATGAGCTAATTTGAAGGAGATTCATAGTGTGCAAGGAGTTTGAAGATTCAAATTTTCACTACATTTGAAGCTTTCCATCAACCAGGATCAACGAACTTCATTGGAAACAACATCTCCTCTTCTTCATCTCTCTCTCTTTATCTCTCCTCTTCCCCCCAACTTTCTCTCACTTTTCAATATTCTAATTTTGCATTGGGATTGCACTTTTTCATTTGTCCTAATGTTCCTAATGTAATAATTCACCATTATGTTATAAAAATGGACTTAAAAGTTTCCTAGGAAGTTGAAATGTTCCTAATGTTTTAAGTTGTGCAAGGACATATGAAAATGCATTAGGAGGTAGATGAGGAGTCATATTCTACTCTCTCAAGTGTAACACCATTCCCATTTCAAAGGGTTGGCGATTGATCTTGTAAACTCAAGAGTGCATTGTACCTAGAGAAATAAAAGGAGATAGCCATTTTCTTCTACTTTCCTCCACTCTCAAATTTCTTTCATTCCCACACTATGTAAAACTTCTGTTTAAGAATCAATACAAGAAGAAGGAGTTTGTATCCTCTTTGATGAGGATATTTTAGAAACTTTGAGTTTGCAATATTATCTCGTCTTGTTGCCATTTGCAGGGTTGTTTCTTCTCATAAATGCATGTGATTTAATTTCCAACTAGTGTAATGCAAGTCTCTGATTTCCTACTTGCAACATTACTTTCTCTTGTCTAGTATTCTCACTCCCTTTCCCACTCTCCTAGAAAATTCTTCTCTTGCATGTATCTTCAATATTTTCCGTAGGGTCAGTGGAGTGTCCCTGTTGGATCCTTAGTCAAAAGGCCACCACAGAAATCCACCTTTTTATGTGCATGCAAATACGGAAGCTGCACCGGTTAAGTAGAGGGACTTAGATTCCCACAATGTTGGCAAGAAATCCACAAGTTTTTCCACCCAACAAATTTTCTCACCAACAGGTCCAAATTCCTAGACCTATATTATATGATTGAACTCCTTCAAATGCAAGGAAGTTCCATGGTGATTCAAGCACCATAATGATGACCAACTAGAAATTTTGAAAACAAGTAGGGGGTGTTTGTGTGATTTTCCAAAGGGGATCTAAGGAAAAAAAACATATTGAAGAAAAAATTTCAACAATCCAATAAGTTTTGGACAACAATTTGCAAGTGTTAATGTTAAAATGGTTGATATAAATTTAGCAACATAATGGTTACAAATAAAAATTTTATAATGTTCATATTGTCTCAAAAGTTTCTTGATAGGAAATATTTTTACTAAGTTTTGAAAAATGTGTACAAGTACTACAATGAACCTAGGAAAAATCAAGCAATGTGATAGTCTACGAAGGTTTCTATGAATGTCAAACAATGGCCAAATAATTTCCAATGGAAAATAATAAAGAACCAAATGATCAAAGGATCGATAGAATTGTCTTGGGAAACAAGTCTGCAAGATGGAAGGTCACAAGGAACAATTATGCAAGTTTGGAACACAAAAAGTAACACTTCATAAATTTCGTGATGAATAACACTAGGCTCAAAATTCAATGGACTCTCCCCTTGTTCGACTAACAAGATTTTGACTTCGAATTTTTTTTGCTTCGTGAGAGCTATTTGAAACACGATTGGTTTTGGTAAATTTGGCTCGTGTACAAAATGGCTTCCTAGGATTTTATCCACAACACTCACCAATTCTTACCTAAAGGAGGTACGTGCATCGATAATTTCTTCTATAGATGTGGACCATAACCTCACAATCAAATTAATGAATGAGGCCCCATACGAGTAACATGAAGCTTATCTCACAAGGGTTTCAACTATTCAAGCAAGTAAGCGGAGTTCTTCCCATTTTGTTTACCAGTTCCCTCAAGGTATGGACTACTTTGGGGTTCTTGGTATAATCCTCATAATGAGTTTTATGGCTTATGTCAAGGAACTTCCCCAATTTAAAATAGACGAGCTGTAGCTCCTAACTAAACCTGCAAATACATTGTTTTGAATAGTGGTGTGTTTTTTATATTTTATCTTAGTTTGGTTTTACACACCATTGGTAACCTACAACAAATTGTATTAGTATTTGTTTAGATCCTAATTCTTTGACAAGCGATTATTGGTCCTACACGCGAAGGTTAATAGTTTTCCATAAGATCAAAACATCATGAAAGAGGGTTAAATTTTGTTTTTGATTCTCAATATCTTCCTAAGACACAAGAGAAGAGCATACACAACAAGTATCCCAACTATATTGAAAATGGAAATGCTTGTAAATCAAAGGACTAGGCAATTCATTTTAACCCATTGTTGTTCATTCCCTTAACCATGAATTTAATGAATTTTTTATAATGCAAGAAGGCCTAGAGTTGTTTCTGATTCCCAATATCACCTAAAATGTGTGAGGGAAGAGCATACACAACCCCATCCTAAGATATGAAATCATGAAATTCATTAAAGATCATCAAACAAGTTAGCAAAATATGATTCAAAACACCTTGCAAATAGAAGTAAACATTAAAAACCTACAAGATGTTACAAATATCCAAGATAAAATTTGATAACCTCAAAAACAAAGCCCAAATTTTAACATAGCACACCATCGTAGGCCTTGAGACAGTAGTGTGGACTTAACAACATCAGCATGCCCCAAAACATAGAAGTGTGGATCTGATATAGAAAATAGACTGGTAGAAGACATACCTACACCAGCACATTCAGAGAGGTGTATATGTTGGCCTAGTGACATATATGTGGGTTTGAGAAAAAAGGAATACTGACAACATAGAATGACATGAGTGCGGCTAGAAAAGCAACATCGTTGGGGGGGTCACACCAACACAAGGGGATACATAGAAGAAACTGACGGATAAAAGCCTCACAATGGCGTGGTTAGCATAATGGTAGCATGCCACTTGCAATAGTAGCACGACCCTTCTAATAATAGTGTGTGGCTTATGACAGCAAAGTGGGGCAGCATAACACCAACGTGGATTTCTGGAATGACATCATAAACATGTGAATCTAACATAGACAAACTCAAAAAGGTCAAATTTTTATCATCTTAGCCCAAAATTAACAGCAGCCCATCTCCTTTAAACCTACAAAAGAGACTCAACACATGTAAAGTTAGCAAAATACATCAAGGAATTTAATTTATTTAACATGTGGATAACAAGGGTTAGCCAAAATTGAGACAAGACTAACAAATCTTGAAATCAAATATTATGGGGTAACTCCCACTAGGCATGCCAAATGTTTACTTGTAAAACTAACTATGCTAAATGAAATGAAACTAGCACCTAGTAGCTTCAAAGTAAATTTAATCAAACAAGAACATCATGATAAGAGCTTAAGATAAAATAACTTCTATAATGCATAAACATGATAAAACCATTAAATACCAAGAAATTCCTACTCTTTATGATTGATACCTAATTAATGAACCTAATTAAATGACCTAGCAATAAAATTGGTGTTGTTTCAATATTTGAAAATGATATCTCACCAAGAAATGGCTACAAGGCCATTTTTGGATCTTCCCATGCTCTTCAATTTGAGAGAATGGATGCAAGATGGAGAAGCTATTTCCAACAATGGAGAATGTTTCAAGATCAAAATGCCTATAGTTTTCACTAGTGGAAATGAGGTATAGGAAGAAAGGGAAGGAGGAGGGTTCTTTATATAGCTTGCATTTTTAGGAAAGGCTAGCAATTTGGTGGATGTGGGATAAATCCCAAAGAGGAAAAGAAGGATATGCATGTTTAATAAAGGATGTGCACTTCATGGGAGTTGAGAGGGGTTTAATTAATCGAATGTGATTAATTAATAGGTAGATGCAATCTTGTAAAAGGTAATTATAGGAAAATTATTATGATTTGGAGGATATAAGAGAGTAATTTGATCCAATAAATGGTAATTTATTGATTTAGAGCAGCGACCATAATTAATTAATAATAATTAATTAACCTGAGTAGAATCAGGCATTAATTAACGAAAGGTTGTTAATCTGAATCCTGAGTGATACGAAGGCTAATTAATTAGGGATATGTAATTAATTGATGGGAATGAAGATAAATGTTAGATAATTAGTGGAAAAGTTCTAATTATTATGGAAATGACGGGAAAGAGGATAATTAGTGCAATTTTAGTATTAAAACTTTGTAAGTGGATTTTAGGTGTCTACACCTAGTGATCATTCCAACCATCTTATGACTATCAAAAAATATTCTTATCCCTTACATTTCGGTATCCTTGCTTGGGGAAATTCCAATCAATCATTTCCCTCACGTGCATCCTCACTTGGGGCAATCTCATCTCTCATTCTCTCTTTTGCATGTTAGAATCATTATTTGGCGGAAATGACCCTTTTCAATCTCATATAATTTTTCATTATGGATCCAACAAAGAGTGTCATGAGGATTTAGTTAACTATTCTCTTTAAGTCTGATCCCATTCCTTTGCATGTCATATCCTTGTTTGGGGGAATCTAAATCTTCTTAATTATCACTATGGAACACATTAGGAGCATAGTTATTTGTCTTTATTTCATATTTTGTTGCATTGTTATTATCATTTATGGACCAATTTTAAGTATTTCATTATCATCTTGGATCATTTATAGCCATGATGCATACTTTTACTATGTATATTGGGTTTGATTTCCTTTTTAACTTTTTTTCTTTGAACTTATTACCAATATTATGTTCTCATTTTGGTTCATTTATAGCCATGGTGTATGCATCTATTGTGTATATTGGGTTTGTTTTAATTTTTATCTTTTGCTTATTATATGTGTGTGTTTGTTTACAAACATAATGGGTTAAACATAGTGATTCTTTCCTAATCATGGTGAAAAATATATTACGCAACAACAAAATAAGGTTGCTCTAACTTTCACTATCTAAATGAAAGGTCATACTACGAGAAAAAACTCACTCCCATTATTATTTTAATCCTTGAATCATCTATCATTTCCTTGTTCCTATCAAGCGGTTGTCCACCTCTTTTTTGCATCACTCATCCACTTAAAGGGGTATCCCCTTATATTTCCACACTCGATTGGGCATCTAAATGCTTCAATGGGACATATCGCACAGGTCCTCCACACTGCTCTGTCTTCCACTCACTAATCTACATGTGTCTACTATCTTTGAAATTTTATTACTTCATAATAACACTTTAAAAATGGGAAAATTTATACACCCTAAAAATACATACCTATTTCTAGACATACTTAATCATCCACATCCTTTACATAATATACAAAAAATTGTTCTAAAATGCATGTTAGACCACTATCCTCCCACATCTCACTCAAAGTCATTCACATCCCCTTTAGAATTAATTTGATTAATTAATTCTAGCACGCTTTCATTATTCATACACATCCCTTTAGAATTAATTAAATTAAATATAATCATCTTAAACTATACTCCTATGTCCTTTGGCTAATTTAATTAAATAGTTAATTAACCACTCACATTCCTTAGTTAATTTAATTAGTCATATAAATATTTAAAAAGTTGTCTACTCACACTCCACTTCAACTATCCTAGTCACTCAAGTTAAACTACCTCTGTCCACTCCACTTCTATAATCCTACAAAGGTGGAAGTAGTAATAATGCACGTACAACCACATTCTCGAATAAAACTTCTTTCCAACCAAAAATTCATTTCCCCTTGATGGATATGCAATCCATTCAAACTGTCATAACCAACTACATTCAAGAACTCATTAATAACTTTGATCCTCTCCATAGCATCTCCTTCCATTATAAATAATAGAATATATCCTTCACAAAAGAATCCTTGGAAGTTTTAGGAAATTGCAGCAAAACTCTTCTCATTTTTTATTTGAAATCACATACCAAAAGGTTATCCTTGTGTTCACTCTTTCTCGTATCATTTATTCTTCATTTAGAGACAAAAATAGGAGCATCCACATCCAAACAGTTTCAAAATATTCAACAAATGTAGTAACACTTCATCTAATCTCAACTTAAGGTTACAATAAGAGCTTAAAGAAAGGTTTGCATTATTTTGTTTGCTTGTTTTTCATTTGCTTGAGTTTTTCCTTACACACACACACACACACACACACACACACACAACTAGAAAGAATGTATGAAAATCAAGTGTATCCAAATGTGATGAAATCCACATAGCATATGATATAAAAGAGTTATCAATAATTATAATCATTGCACAAGAAACATATTAGTCTTGATAGTACAAAAGATAGAAAATACACTATCTATATATATATATATATATATATAACTAAGCATAATGAGGAAAGAAAGGAACTATAATATAAATATAGTACCTAGATGTAGGATGTAAAAGTAGATGCCCCCGAATGTTAGTAGTCTGGGTAAATGACAGGCCAACAACTTTCATCGTGTAACCCTCTGTAAATTTCCTACATCATGCTCAATATACCACATGAATGCATGTATGTAAAAAATAAATGTTATCCATCATACTAAATGAATAAACAACATGTATAATGTAAATTGTAAACAATGTATGTTATAAAAAATGATTTTACATTTTTGTAAATATTTAATTATTTTTTAAGGCCCTCCCTAAGGCCATAGATAAAAATCTACTATCTGAAGATAAGTAAAGGTGATCCAATAATTACCCCATGGAGGGGAATAGATAAAGATTATGTAACTAAAGGTTAGCAGTCTAGGTAAATGACAGGACAACGCCTTTAATTGTGTAACCCTCTGTAAATTACTTGCATCATGCTCAATATACCACATGAACGTATGTAAGAAAAGAAGAAATATTATCCATCAAACTAAATGAATAAACAACATGTATAATGTAAAGTGAAACAATATATGTTATAAAAACTTATTTTATATTTTTATAAATATTTAAATGTTTTTAAGGCCCTCCTTGAGGGCATAGATGAAAATTGATTCTCTGAAGATAAGGAAGGGTGATCCGAGAATTCCCCCATAGATGGGAATAGATAAATATTATGTAACTAAAGGATGGGAAGCAATATTTCTCGTGTGTGTGTGTGTGTGTGTGTGTGTGTGTGTGTGTGCGCGCGTGTGCGTGCGTGCATGCGTGCATGTGTGCACGTGTGTAAAGTGAGGTTCATGTGTGGAATCACTCCCTTAACATCAATTTAAACCTATAAATAGAGTGTGTCACCAAAAGAGATTGATGTCTATTGATATTTATTTTGAGTGGTGTGAAATATGCCTTGTTATTGAAGAGATAACTTGTGGTGACTAGGGATAGTATTAAAAACATTTACAAACATGTGTGAAATGTGACCTTTAACAAAGTACATAGGGGAATGCAAGGAAACTTGTTCTTGGAAAATAAGGAAGAGAGATCTAAATATACCCCCAATTATTGTAGAATGTATAATATCATGGTGTATGTAGATGAATATTGAGTATAAGTAACTCAATTGGTAGGCTTTCTTAATAATAATGAGTGAGAATGCAATGCTAGATGTATCAATGGTTGTGATGTTAAACATGTAGCATAGTGACTCATGGGTTCAAATATAAGTATTTATCAAAGAGGATGATGATGTGGACTCACTGGGGTGTTATATTTTTCCATATGTGTAACTTTATGCTCTGCAACAAGACCTTGAGAAATATGTAAAGATTCTAATGAAATAATGTCCTCTTCTTCATCAATAGGCTCAAGATTGTACAAATATTCATGAGGGTGTTTATAGGAACTACCATCCATGTTTCCCTCAAAGGATATTTTAGAGTCATACATAAGATTTAGACTATAGTTTCCCATTCCTGTAGAGATCCAAAGATCAATAGGAAGGTCATCGATACTTTTTTTTGACAATCTATAATAGATGTTGTCATGCTAATAACAGGTGTAGAATCATTTGTATTGTTATTACAACAAGTATTGATAGGTGGGTTATAATCTATCATAGCCTGATGTGGTGAAGGAGATATATCCATAGAATCATATCAATTTGTTCATCATTATTGCTATCATAATCATGATCATCAACCCATATATCATCTTTGTGCACATGGATCTATGTTGGTAATATGGGTCTAGCTTTGAGATTTTCCTTTGTATGCTCTATGTGCTATGAGGTATTGTGTAATTGGTCATGTTTTATTGGTGATGATTTTGTGGTAGCTTGTAAAATAGTAGGATATAAGTAATCAACTAAGATTGGTGAATTTGAAGGACGTATGTCAATATTATCCTCTTATTGAATATGTGGATCTTGTATTATTCTAGAAGTTACAACATTTGATATTGCATTATGTTCACTAGAAATAGATTGATAAATTTTATGAATATATTGAGATTTGTAAATTAGAGATGAAGATGTAGTAAAATTTCATGTATCAAATGAAATTAATCCCTTATGATCAAGTTGGATTTTTTGATGTAAAGCATAGCAATCATTGTCACAATGTCCATTAATTCCATGATATTTATAAAACGGTTGAGCTTTGAGTTTTCTAAGTCAATATTTAGGGTATGAATGAGTAGGTAACAAAGTAATTAAGCTCTTATCTAGTAACTCATATAGGATATCATGTTGTGTAGCATTTTTGTCAAACTAGATAGGTTGATCTCGTGGAACAAACACATTGTTGCCTCTATGTAGGATTTCAAATTCACTTATATGAGCACATGTAGTAGACATAAAACTTATATCACATTGCACATATTTTTCCTTAGAAATATCATGACATGCATAAAAGGAGAACTAATATGTGAATTGGAAGTATCCTTAAGATGTTGTATCTCATCCTTGAGATATGCAATAGTAGTATTCATAGCTTGAAATTTCTCTTGAAAATCATGGTGTAAATCTTGAATAGATTCTAAGATAACCTTATGGAATGTGTCATCATCGCTAATGGAAGGAGTTGGAATATGACTCAAAATTAAATTCACATGGGAAGGTGTCGTATTGTCAGGGAGATTAATTATGTGCATTAAGTTTTTGAGAGTATCTCTATATACTAGGTGTCACTGGATTAAATGATACAAGGATACTTAACAAATAGTGTTATGGGCCATGATGAATAAAAGATATTTAATACCACAAACAAAGAATGAAACCTTAAGGCCATTAGGGTTAGGGCTATGATGTTCGATTAGAGAGAATTGGGTTCAACAAATGATTTCACTTTTTTTAATCTATTCCATTCATTTTTAAGTTATAAGAGTGTTTAATTATCATACCTAAAAAGAATGAAATAATGTAATAGGTGGATATTCTAATTTAATTAATTTCCAACATTAATTGCACAAATCAGAATAATGCTTTTAAAAATGAATATTTATCTAACGATATCAAAAATACAAGGTAAAATTACACTTATCTGATCATGTGTGGATGTGGAAGAGTTTGGGTGATTTAAAAGTAAGAAGATGTTAATCTAAGACTAAAAATGCTTTTTTACATAAACCGACACCTAAAACTGAACCTGTTCATAACCATACAACTAAGTCGAAAGTATTTGTATGGCCATGACCCTTCTGTATAGCCTTGGACCTACTTGGAATATGGGTCTGAAACTTCTTGAGTGATTTACCTACCTAGAAATGAGTGTCTTTGTATTTTATTCTTCTTTGCTCACCTTTATAATGTCTCTGTAAAATCTGCTCAAACCCTATAACCCTTATAGTGCAAGAAGAAATTCATGTAAAATAAATTTAGGTGGGTTGTGGGCACCATTGTGAACCACTAATTTCATCACAAATCCAAAGAGGGATTAAACCACATGTCATTCTCTTGAAATGTGATATCTACCATAGTACAATAAAAAATTGACAAACATGCTTTGACAATGTTTTGTTTGAGTTTCACACTTACTTAAATACTTGGGAAGGGTCATTGTGTTTGCTTATAGAAAGAAGATGGAGACTCATATACCTAGAAGGAGACGTCATACCTATATAGTGTACTACCCTAATGGATTTGAATGAATTATTTCATAATTTAGGGAGATTAGAGTGCCTTTTGTTCTTACTTTTACATGAGGAATTCTTAAGTTCTAGTTTCTTAAATGAGGTATGATTTACTTGTTTATAAATTCCAAATATTATTATGTCATGAAAGGATGACCAACGAGATGTATTTACTCATAATAATGTGATATAATCAAAATAATTCTCCCAAATCATGTCATTCCAAATCCGTATAATAGGGTCATCTTATAGATTTGTACAAACTGACTAAAAATGGTGATTTTAATCAAGAGGTCAAAAGCATATTTTAACTTTATGAGTCAGAGGATAAATGTTTCTAGGTGTGTTTTATACAATTAAACTTCAAAAATTGATGACAGAGAAGTTTGAAAAGATAAGCAAGGAATTGAACAACTATCAAGGTGTACCAAGCAAGAGTGAGGAGAGTGCATTTGTGCATGCAAGTGTGCAATATCAAGATTGGAAGTGTCAAAGGATAGATTTCCAAATTTGAGTGTCTAAAAATATCATGGGGATGCTCAAGATCCTTATCAAAACACATTGGTATATGTTGAAGAGTAGGATACTTCATAGTATCTATAATTTGAGGTGTAATATGATAGTAAGTATTGTCTTGATGTAAAACCTTGACCTACTTCAAAGTAGAATATGATTCATTTGTAACATTATAATCAGGTTCCATAGATTGAGTAGGAACATGATCATGTTAATGTGCAAGAATGTGTGGGATATTTTAGATGTATGCTACTCTTAATGATTTAATTTTAGTACTCATAGCTTGAATTTGTAGTTGCAAATAACATTGTAACACTTGAATAATTTGCAAGATATATTTATGAAGAATGTCATTGTTATGATCATTGGTAGATGTTGGATCTAGAGTGACAACAACACTAAACATAGTAAGTTTATTTTGAATAACACAAGGAGTGATAAGAGGATTAACATGTTCCATCTTTGATATATTCCTAAAAGACATACTAGTATTTTACACAGGGGCATTTATGAGAGGCATATCAATTTTCATTCAATAGAGAGACAAGTAGTAGTTTATTTATGAATATAAGCATTAAAATGAGTAGGAACATCATTGAGACTAGGAATATTATTATCACGTGAAATATTATGATCAAAATTTTCACCACCATCTCTACAAGTAAAATAATATTAATCATTACTATCATCATTCATGTTGATATCAAAAAGGAAAGTAGTAGTATTATGTTTTGGAAAATGTGTAGGACAAGCCCATATAGTAAAGATGACATCATAAGATAAAATGGAGTCATCTACACCCTTATGAATTTTGTGTCAGGAGGTAGTGCATGACTATGAGATTTAAGCAACTTGGAAGTAATACAGAAGGTTATAAATCGATCCTTAATAATCCAACCACTATCACTAGATGCATATTAAGAACTAAATTCATCATTATAAAATGGATTTGATGATTTTGGAAATTTGGTGTCTCAAACCCAAAAGTATCATCATATCTAATATTATTAGAGTTATTCTTGAGATCGTCATCATAATTGTAACCACCATTAGATTGTATATCATGTACATGTTGAAGACTAGGTATAATTGATAGCTCACTAGTATGGGTTCCTCATGGGGAAGAGGGCCAAAGAATTTAGCCATAAGGCTATCAACAAAAGAGTGTGGATTAGGGTAGGTCTCTAATCATTTACAAACCTGAATCATTTGAATTTGGAATGAAGCATTCATTAGGATGTAGTCATACAAAGATATTGTATCCATAAGAGCGTGGGCCATGACTTTAAAAAAAGAGTAAATCCTCGAAGCAAGTAATAAATAAATCACTAATTAGCAAATGGAAGGCTGGCAAGCAAGAGACCATATAGGATAGAACCTAAAAGTGATGTTTAGATAAAATTGATCACTTTCAAACTATTAAAATGACCATTTGTGAAAATAAACAGTGAATTTAACAAAACAAAAAAGAGGTATTTTATAATTTGAATATGTGGAATAAAACCTCTAGGAAATCTACAAAAAAGTGTATATTTTCTTATTATGCAATTGTTATTAAAATTAGTAATTTTAAATGTTTGAAAATTGTGCAGATAATTAAGTTGAACCAAAACATGATTTTTGTTTAATGTACAACAATAAAGAAAAACCTCCAAGTAATTTTAAAATATAGCCACTACGCTTGAGATATGTGATGAAATGTGATTTAGTAATTACAACACCCTAAAAGATGCCAAAACGGAAGGACCAGCCATGAGACCTTAGGGGAAAATGTGAAAACTAGATTGAGGTTATGTGATAAATGACATTTAGGTTTAGATCTAAATATAGAATGCAAAGATGAAATTCTACGGAAAATAGGGTTTGGAACAAGGTGCAATATTTGATTGTTCATCGGGTTCACCAAATTTTTATTCCTTAATTAAATATATGTTATGGAAGTGCAAAAAAATAAGAGGCTGTAAGCGTTTGTGAAAACATATTATTCTGATGTAATTAGTTCACCGTTAACCATTCATAGCTAGAATAACACATTAATACTTGCAACAATTGATTAAAAAACAATAAATGAAAGCTAAAATATGCAATAAGAGAACAAGACTTGGCTATAAAAGTAAACAAAGAGAGAATTCATAAATGTATGTAGCTGGAAATGTTAGATCAAATATTGTATATGTTTGATTATGCTTTCTATAACTAGAAACTAAGTAGGGGTAGAACTATACAACTATTGTATGACCTAGAATGAAATTGTACAGTCCTGACCTAGGGTTGTATAGTCTTGAAACATTTAAAATTTGGGGTTTGAAACCTCTTGTGTGATTCACTTTCCTATAAATGACCTTTCATGTATGTCTCTCTTGCTCACATAACCTTGGGATGTCTGGTAATCACCCGCAACAATTTAAAAACCTATAGAACCCTTCATTAAAGCATTAGCAAACCAAAAGGATAAATCATGTGTGTGCAATGATGTTTTCCTACCCGTTATGGTCAACACTAGTTTATGAACCAATCTAAATGTTTTCCCACATGACCTTATGTGGGATAAAGTCTCATGTAGTTCTCCTAGGTGTTTTTGTAAGTGTGAGTGTAAGTGTAAGTGTTTTTGTAAGTTACCTTTGAAAGTGGATTTAAATGTAATCTAGGACCTTCTAGTTTTCTTAAGATAAAATATAGGATATATATATTGTTCATTCTTCATAAATATTTTGTTATCTATTTTGTTGACTAATCATATTGATTATTTGGGAAAAGATGCAAAGTCTTGTGTATGCAGGCCATAAAAGAAAGATAATGCTAGTTTTGGAGAAAGTGGAATTGATCATGAACATTAAATTTAAACTTAAATTTTATTTCATATTCAAATTCCTCTCAAAAAATTATGCAATTTCAAAAAAAGAATCATCTCAATCCGAGATCGCATGCAAAAGTTATAGTTGTTTTAATTTAGCACCGATACTCGCAGATTTAGTTCCGGAACTCGCAAGTTTAGTTTCGAAACTCACAAATTTAGTTCCAAAACTCATAGGTTTAGTTATAAAACTCACATATTTAGTTTCAAAACTTGCAGGTTTAGTTCTGGAACTTGCATCAATCGAATAACATTTAGTTCTGGAACTTGTTATTCGTATATTTATATTTTCAAGCAATTAAAACAGTGGATAAAGCTGCAAGGTATAGAATGACAGTTAGTTCCAGAACTTACAATTTGTGGAAAAAATAGATTTAGTTTCAAAACTTGTGGATTTAGTTCAAAAACTTGCATAAAATGAATGATAACTTTAGTTCCAGAACTTGCATAAAAGGAATGACAGCATTGGCTCTGGAATCTGCATCAATGAAATGACAATTTGTGAGGAATTGTGAAAAATTAGAGAATCCAATGGGAATTATGAGAGAGGTTTTTTTTCATAGAAATTTTTTTAGCAAAAACCTCATTCTGATTTTCTACAAGTTTTAGCAATGAAGAGAAATCTAACTTTTAGTGAGCTGCAGTGCGAGGAAAAAGTGTATCAGACGAGCACTAAACGTTCCATAAACAGAAACAGAAAAGTCAAATGGAAAATTTGAAAGATTTTTTTGTTCATAGAAATTTCTTTAACAAAAATCTCATTCATATTTTCTACAGGTTTTACCAATGAAGAGAAATATAACTTTAAGTGAGCTGTAGTCTGAGAAAAAAGCATATCAAATGAGCACTAAAAGTTTCATATACAGAAACAAAAACGTCAAACAGAAAATATGAGAGAGGTTTTTGTTCATAGAAATGTGTTTAACAAAAACCTCATTCATATTTTGTAGAGGTTTTACCAATGAAGAGATATATAACCAAGGAAAAATTTAGAGGTGAATTTTCGTAAATTCGTGAAAATCAAGGATTATGGAAATTCGTAATGGTGAATATTTTGTTGTTTAGAGCTGACTTATTCACCAAAAAATCCAGCCGACATGTCCCTTATACTATTCCTTTTGCCTAGATTTTACACATATATAAGAGGTTATGAATGTAATTCACCACCATTTCGAATCATATAGTGTGCATATTTCCATATTCCCCGAAGTAAGCATATCATCCGCCAACACTGAAGTCTGAAATATGAGTCGTCCAACTGTAAGGCGTCCAACTCTGAGAGTCTAAGTCGTCTAGCCTTGATCTGAAATACTCTGTAATCTTAAACGTCTAACTGTATTCCATCCAACTGAGTCATCCAAGACTCCAACCCCCAACCATCTAACCCTAGCCATCCAACCCTAGCTATCTAACCCAAATCCGTCCAACCCTAGGGCCAGCCGTCTAAATTTTAACCATCCAACCCCTAGCCATCTGACCTATAGCCATCCAACCCTTAACCATCCATTCTCAGAGCTTTGGAACATAAAATCTGCTCATAAGGCCATAAGCAGTAAGCAGTCATGGATACTAGAAATTAGGGTAAAAAGATTACAAATTCTGTCAGTTCAAAAAAGGGTGACAATACTTTGCTTGGTTATTTTGGAAAATCACAAAAGATGAAGTCAGTTTCTGATTCAGCTGAAAATATAGGTATGTGGCAAGTGTTATTCAATGGTTATTTTATCTAACAGAATTTAATAACTATGTTTATAATACTGTTCTCGGAGAGTCAGAACTCTTTGATATTTGTACTCTGTAAAAATTGAACTATAGATAAGATTAATACAATATAAGTAACAATTTTATAAAATTATTTGTAGAATTTTCATAAATTCCTTCACAAAATAATCAATTTATAGATATTGATGATCTGATATATGTTGAGGCAAACATACCGTCCCTTGATGAAATAGAAGTACAAGAAAATTCATCAAACTCCCAGGAAACACCAGCAAAGGAAGCTTCTACTCCAAGGTCTATTTCCAGAAAGAGGAGACATGAGATTCAAATTATTTCTGCTGACAGCCTAGATGCAGTAGTTGAATCCCATGGGAAAAAAAGAAAATATGTTAGAATAAAGATGGAAAACTAGACAATTGGAAGGAAATTCCAATTCGAATGGGCTACAAAATATCCTTTTATTGAACCTGTGCACACTAAAAATTCTAATGATGTTCCAACACAATGTCGATGCAAAATATGTGGTTGGAAACAGGTGAAGGATCACACGATGCAGCTCAAACTAGACACAATTGAAAAACACTGTGGGAAAATATACATTTCCCAAAAGCAAGAGGATGGCAGCATAGTCAGAACTCATAAATGGAAAGATGCAAAAGATTGTATACATGTCAAATATGTAGAAGAGTACGAAAAGGAACAAAAACGTATCAAATATGTAAATGAAAAAGGTGGGACCATAGTAGGAAAATTGAACAAAGCTATGGAAGCAGAAATGCAAGCAAAGGCTATTCAATTTGCAACCATTTTTCATATAATGAAAAGGGGAAGACCAATTTCATATTTTGGAGAAAATAGAATGTTGTATCAAGTTATTGGTTTAAAGAATGTTCCACAATCTCATTGGTCAGATACCAATGACTGGGAGATTTCAAAATGTCTAGCTCTGGTAGAGAAGGAGGATCTAAAAATGTGTGTTCAAAATGAAAATTATATTTCCATTTCATTAGACGAGGTTACCGCAGTCGATAATACATCTTGGATATGTATTCATGTTTACACATTTACTAATGAAACAAGGACTCCACACCTCTTGGAAATTCATAAAATGACATAGAATTGCAATTCTGAGAATATTTATAAATTGGTGGTATCAAATTTGAAGGATATCACCAGAATGGATGACTATGCCATTGCAACAAAATTAGTTTTTGTCGGAACCAATGGTGCAGATGCAATGCAGGGATCCAGAAATGGTCTGTGTGTTATACTTCAAACAACTATTGCTCTGTATATGGTTGTTGTTCACTGCATGGCACATAGAATGAATCTCGCATGCGAAATTGTGAGCACATTTGAAAACGTAGCTAAAGTGGAGGAATTGATACGTGATCTCCATGCCTATTATTCTTGCAGTCCTAAGAGATTTTTAGAATTTCAAAAAAATTCTATTAGACTGACAAAGGGAAAAAAACTTCTAAAAGATGTAGATATGAGATGGATATCTATGTATGAACCTTCCTGTAGAATATATGATGAATATCCTTCACTTACAAGATTTATGTTTAAATATCGGAGGGATTTAGATAAAGCTAAAGATCTATTGTTTCGTCTTACTGACATAGAAACTTTACTAACACTGTGGTATTTTACCCATGTTGAGGGAGCTAAATATTTTAATGAAGCATGCTCAATATCAATCTTTCTACATTACAGACTTTATAAGACTCAGAAGATGTGTTTGCTGGAGTCTAGAAAGTTTATATATTTCTGATGGGAGCTTTAAGGGTGCTGCTTTTGAAAACTAGAATGCCTTAACAGATTTGAAAAATTATAGGTGCTTCTTAAAGTACAATATAAATGATCATCTGTGTATAATACCACATGGAAAAGAGATTCCACTTCATATGTACCAAAACAGAATTGATTTGGCTTACTCAGAAATAGAAGAAGTAAAACTAACACGAAATTTATATGATTTAGTATTAATCGAAACTAGGAATAAGTTGAGAAAGATCTCTAAATCGTTAGCTAAAGAGATCTGGGAGAGATTTAAAAATGAAAAAATACTTGAAGCAGTGGGAGTTGTAAATCCACAGTTCTAGAATTTGTCTGGCTGTAAACCTTATACATCTATCAATCCTTTATTTGTCAAAAACATGGGTGATCTTACTGATCATTTCTGTAAGATTGTAGAGGTAAATGGAGTTTCAGTAGAAGGAATTTTGGAAAGAAAACTACTTAGTTCACAGTCAATGGATTTTGCTAATACAATGATACGACAAGTTTAGCTTCGAAAAAACCCACAGGATTATAGTGCCATGAAAAGGATTTGGAAGGATATCTGTTCTAGTAGTATTCTAAGTGAAGATTTGAGTGAGTATATTAAGCTGTATGAGCTATGTCAAACAATGATTCTGGGTTTTGTCGAAGATGAGACGGTTTTCAATGCACTATCCTTTTTAAAGTCAAAATTTTGAAATAGATTGGATAGGAATCTATAAATTTGTCACAGATTGTATTTATCGATTTACTCAGTGGATTATTTTCCTTATGATAGAGCCCTGGCATTGTGGAATTCACTAGTAGACATAAGAGGAGTAAGTAATATTCAACCTAATCCAGGGGATCTAGACACATGCACAAATTATGTTGCAGTTGATTTCCATGACACAAATGAAAGTGTTGCTCTAGGACTATTAGAATTCACATAGATTTCATTTCTTCTACACATTATTGAGACTACTTATGTACTTTATTCAGTGATTACAACTTTTGATCCTTTATCATTGCAATAATGTCATCAATACATTATTTGTTTCAATAATTCCATTGTTTTTTATGATTGCATTTCAAATTGAGACTAAAATAAGAACATATGTGACATTTGTCTTTTATATCTCTTAATTTATTTATTTTACATCTGCAAGAGTGCAAAAATGTAATGAAACAAAATAGTGTAAATTTAAGCAAATTTTACATAAACAATAGAAAAGAAACATAGTTTGTATTTATATGTAGTTACATTATACAATTCTAACTTCCAAATTTCATATGTATTATAAAATTGATTTCTCATGTGGCAGATTACTTTATGAAAAACTATAAATTCATAAAGCATTTTCGGCCAATACAATTCAAAAAAGGGGTTGTTTTAACATCTCAAAGCTTTTGGAAAAGTTATGTCATATAAGGACACATTACGAGGTCGTCCTCTTTTTTGCCTATGATTCAAAATCATAGTTATCCTTACATCTGCCACACAGAATAAAAGCTAAAAAAGGGCTAGCCACTATCTTTTAATTCATATGCCACTGTCGGAATTGTGAGAACACACCTGTCACATGGTGAACTCAACTAACTTATCAAATTTATGATGAAGGTGAAAGTTTTTCTTTTCTTGCGTATCAGATGGAGCAATAACTCCTGAAACCTAAAGATCTTCTGCTGCAGTGTTGATATTTTCTAGTATACTTAGCTCCTCCCTCGCTACATCTCCTGCAGACAAAAGTGTCACATCTGCATCTTTATTTTCCTTCAGTAAGATTTTTGGATCCATATTATGCTCCTTTATTATCCTTCTCAATGTATTATTTTGTTTATTAATTACAATGAGTTTTTCCTTCAACTGTATAAAAGAATTCAGACTTTTACAGGCATTCTTCAAATGTGCTTCAAAAACAGCTGCCTCTTTCTTTAAATTTTCATATTTTTCCTGTAAAATAGAAATATTAAATGTTTAGTCTATCAAATCATATGAAAAAACTATATAGCAGTGGTAATTATATTAGATAATATTTAGTTTTTCATGTAAAATTTAATGGCCACTTACAACAGCTTTCTCTTTTTCTGCATTTGCAATTAAAACATTAGTCTTATCTTTAGACCATTTGTTGTAGTAAGCCTGTGCTTCAACATTGATATTTTCCAACCTATTTAGCATTATGTCTACAATTTCATCATTGTAATCATTACTATATGAAATTTCCCCCTGATTGAGCTTTGTTTAGCAAAACATCTTGCCATGTCGGTTGGCTCTCTATGGCAGTGAACAATGAATGCCTTTGAGCATGATTATGGTATCTAGAATTTATTTCTTTTATCAAAAATTTTGCTCACCTTTCCCACGACCATACAAAATCCATGTTGGACATTACAACCTCTTGAATTGTTGCCCCCATACTATCTGATATCATATTTTCTAATATAAAGTGTGTTTTTTCATCATCTGTTTGTGGTGTAACAGTTTGGGGAGGAGGAGAGTCACTGCCCTACATTCCTTGCACATTTGGTTGTGGAGGCAGAGTAGACTGAATCATGTCGTGGGTGTCAAAATAGCTACTCTTGGCTGTATCCCCACTTTCAAAGCCTAAATACTCCTCATCAAGGGTGATGTTGTTGAAAAGTTGTGTGGTTGTTACACTTAAAATTCCACCTAGTGATAGCCCGGGAAATTCAGTTGTAGCAGGATGAACTATTCCTTCTGACTCCACATGAAACCTAATATTATTTCCCGAAGTCCTCCTTTGTGTTTGTAATTGACGTGTTGGAGAAAGTGGTGGCCTCCTTGCAAGTGGAATAAGACCTGAAGCCATATTACCTGCATGGAGAAAACAACAAATTATTAGAATATAATGGTTGGTGTTTGTAAATGCTAAAAAATTGTAAAGAAACAAAACATGCGAATAAAAGTACCGTACAATATACCTCGCATAGATGGAGATATAATCGTGATATTTTTTTCTCTAGAGTCTGAATGAGTTTGATCTTCATCATCCATATCAGTAGTTTCTGAATACAATAATTATAGAATAGATCAACAGAAATATTAGAATACATAATTTATAGTAGTTGTTTGAATTTGTTATTTATATATTAAGATAACTTCATTATTCATACTTGTAGTTAAATGTGATGGTAAACATGTTGTGAAAATCGATCCCCTAGGTCACTTTTTAAGAGGTCTTATTGGTGTTGATTCTACTGAATCCATGTCAGAATCAGCAGAGACCTATGGAGGGGCTTTACCTCTAGCAATTGCCTCCTTATGAGAGGCTGCAGCTATAATTTTTCTCTGCAAAATATAATCATACATTTAGTATTTTATTTTAAATATTTAAATTGAAATCTTTACAACAAGAAAACAGTAAATGTAAATTCTACCTGTTGTTCTTCAAGGCTAAGACCAATCATCTTATCATTGATTCCAGTAGGAATCATATGCTGTGTTAATTTGTAGTAAACTTCATTATAGAAAGCTAGAATAAAATTGCAAGAAGAAAATACAATCCTTGATTTATCTGTTTGATTGCATTTGCGGGCATGGGAGATATCTGATTTAATTCGATTGGACAAATAACTGCACCAATCAAATTTTTGACCTGCTAGTGTCCGTAATAAATATTGAACTGCCCAATAGGGAATTTCTGCAGATCTGCCCTGTAATACAATCCTGGCCTGAAAAAGTGAAGCCACTGCAAGAAAGAAATTGTTTGTAATACCTTGTAAAAGAAGGCCTCTTGATGATCGATTAAGAGGAGCTATAATTACAGAAAGGAAATGTTAGATCCTGTGTGGTCGAGTAATGTTAAAAAAAATCATTTGAAAATTATTAACTTACCATCAACCTATACATTGTAATGAGACTCCAAAAACTTTTTGTCTTTGTCTGTAAGGACGGCCTTCGTAGTAACTGATGGCTTATTTTTGAAAGGTAAACCTGTTAGCCGATGCACGTCCTCAGGTTCAACAAAAAAATATATTTGACGATGTTTCGGATGTATGACAAGAACAAAAAAAGTTTGATCTTTTTTGTGTAAGAGACGATTAGGTAATCGAGGATGGATGAATATGTGTTGAATTGGGGTAGGTTCACAAGCCCAGAAAATTCTGATTTTTCCAGCCAATCCTTTGGAGCGTCTTTTAGCTTTAGCAAAGCTAAAATCTGTGGGCACATGAGGTTTTTGTATTGAAATTTGGGTGAAGGAATAGATGTGGTACTAGCCATTGCTAAAATTAGGGAGGAGTGAAATTTGGGTGTAAAATTGGATAGCTCAGAGCACTAGAAGATGAAATTTACAGATAAAAGTGTAAAATGAACCTCAAAATGTTATTTATAGAGTCCAGGGGTATCATTAATGAGCATTAAATACAGGGGTACTCAACCAACCATTTCCCATCTATCCCTTCTTGCTAAATGAACTCCAACCAATCCACCCGTAGAATCACAATCCACCCAACACATTCCATGTCCAACCACTTCCCGTCCAACCATTACACGTCCAATCAACTTGCCTAAACATCATTCATCCAACAAACCTATCCAATCTCTTCCCATCTAACCCCACCATCCAACCTCCACCTGTACAACAACATGTCATCTAACCTCTTACCGTCTAACCCCTTCCCATCCCAACCAAAACCCATCCAACTTCCACCCTTCCAACCTCCACTGACTAATCTCCACCTGTCTAATCCCTCGTCCAACATTCACCCATCCAGCAAACCCGTCCAACCTCCACCCGTCCAACCAACCCATCCTGGTCCAACTCTTTCCCATCCAACCCCTTCCTAACCAACATCCACCCGTCCAACTGACCCATCCAATCCCTTTCCCGACCAACCTCCACCCCCATCCAACCAACTATTCAACCCCTTCTCCCCGACCAACATTTTTCCAACCCCTACTCGTCCAACCCCTGCTCGTCCAACCTCAACTTCTCCAACCTCTCGTCCAACCTAATGCCCAACCCCGCCCATCTAACCCCCGTCCAATCTACTCGGCCAAAAAAGTGAAAAAGAAGGAACCAATCCTCTGTAAAATTGCCTTCACCACGAAATGTTTTTCGGAAATTCACCTACAATTCGAAAGTCATTTTATGAGATTCGCCAAAGATTCTAAAGTAATTTTTTAGAGGGGTCTTCTTAAAATGAACCTTGTTAGCAAATGTTGTATTACTAACAACCATTACCAAGTTGTCCCAACTATCAGGCAAAGAACATAATAATAAAAGTGATTTTACTTCATCATCAAACGGTATAATAACCGATTTTAATTGATTTACGATAGATCGGAAATCATTCAAATGACTAGAGGCAGATTCACCTTCATGCATCTTAGAACTAAATAGTTTCTTCATCAAATAAACTTTATTTGAAGCACTAGGTTTTTCATATAAATTAGCAAGAGATTTTATTAATTCTACCGTAGAAGCCACTTCTGTAATATTGGAAGTCACGGATGCTGTCAGGCTCAATCTTATAGATCCTAAAGCCTTTCTATCAAGAACCTTCCATTCTTCATCAGTCATATTCGTAGGTCTAGAATTCTCATCCAATGGTAACTATAAATCTCTTTGATACAGATAATCCTCAATCTGCATCTTCCATAATTGATAATTTTGGCCATCAATTTTCTATACCTTGTATTTATTATCTTCTATCATTGTTGTATCTCCAACTAAATCAGAAAACCCTCTGTGAGTAAATTTGTCAACACACAAAACCCTCAAACAAAGCTCTGATACCAGTTGTTGGGCTTAGCACACCGATTGTACAGAAAATATATCAGATCTAAGCATACATGCAAATAAAAGTGGATATTCTACCAGAAGAAATATACAAAATAAGAGACATAAATCAACACCAGATTTAACGTGGTTCACCCAGTGTGGGCTACGTCCACCAAGAAACAAGCCAATCTATTATCCAAAGCTTTGATAAGATATACAATGAATATTTACAATCTTCCACACCTCTCAGATGTTCAGTACTTTCTTCCTTCAAGCTTTTGCTCTACCACCAAGAATTCTCTCTCACCAACCTTTTTCAAATTCTTTCTAATTCTTGTTTATCATTACTTCTAAACCCTAGCTTTTGTGCTTATATAATTGTTTATAGACTTATGGCACTTAGCCATGCAATTACAATCAATAAAATCTATTTTAATGCTAAAAATAGATATAATTCCCGAGAGTTAGAGTTAATTAAAACTTCGTCGGACAGGTAATCAACATCGTTTCTGCCTAACCATCATTGGTTCCTACTTGCCCTTGACCGATTTCGGTCTTCCCTTACCGATGTCGGTCTGCCCTTAATTGATGTCGGTTACTGTGTTTTCCAACAAGTTCCAATTGCATGCTAAAATGAAGTAATTGAGCTCCACAACTCAACATTCAAGTATCTCGTAAAGCATCCTGTTGAACTTCACCATGAACTCCCTCATTGGTTCGAAGGGTTCTTTCTTCAGTTGATACCATGGGCCAAAAGTGCATGAGCATTCTTTGTGGGTTTGAATCTGGTTTCAAACTTAGTCTTCATGTCATTCTAGTAAGTTATTAATCTAGCTGCTAAGTGGTAGAACCAGTCCACTACTGCATCTTGCAAATATTCTATGAAAATTCAGATTGATACATATTCATATCCAACTCCAAACACTCCTTAAGAAGTGATGAAGGTTGCGGTGTGGTCATTTGGATGTTGCTTCACATCACCATGGAACTTGGGGAAGTTCTTTCTCAACCCTCTAGGTAGATCATGTAGAGGCGGGGTGAGAGCTAAGGGACCTTTATTTTTCCCCCAAGGTAGCGGTGTTTGTTGAGCCATTGGTGGTTCTTCTTCCTTGGATTCTCCTTCTTCTCCTTCAAATCCTTCAAGAACTACTTAGATTCTTTCAATATCTTCTTTAGCAACTTCCTCTTGTGGAGGAACGTAGTTTAAAGGTTCAACTGTAACCCCGTCAACAGGAGACTCAAGAGACAAAGTAGGATCAAATTTTGGGAAGTAATGTCAACTTGTTCTCCTTGCAATTTGGTTGATAGGGAGTCTAAAATCAGCTTACAATTTTTCTTCAAAGTTAGGATTGTTCACACCACCAGTTCTTGAAGATATTTTATACCTTCTGTCATTCATCTTGAATGTGTAATTCAAATGAGATTCTTCTAGGTTCTCCTCTGCTGGTTCTGAACTTGTCTTGCTCTTTCCAAGGATTTTGCATGTTCTTCTTTGGAATCAAGGAATCTTGTATCATCATGGTAATGGAAGAAGTTTAATCTATTGTGCTAAATGGTTTCCCTAAATTCCAATGGAATATCTTCTTGGGTATGGAATAGAAGTTCAGGCCTCAGGAATGGGGGATTACTAGGAATAGCCATTGGTGGGAGACATAAGGCTCAGTGACTTTTCAAATTTTGATTTATTTTTATTTTTGGAATATTTTATTTTTATATATTTTGTGGAAATATATTGTGGGGCAATAAGAAAAATAGGCCCCACGGTGGGCGCCAAAAATTGTTGGCGAAATAATTTGTCATGAGGAAAAATTGTGATATTTCACCAACGCTTTGGGACTAGGACCCTTTGCTTGAATGGGGAAGCTCCATTGATTGAAATAAAGGAAATGAAAACAATCTAAACTAATTTTTGGGGTGGTCCAAAGATTGAGGATCACACAGGATCCCTAAACATGTGGCAATTGCTTGTACGGAATCCAAGGGAGGAAAATTGCTTAGTGAGAGATAAGAGAGGGAAATATGAGGGGTTTTTTAATCAACAAATAGCATAGCAAAGTTCATTGCATTAAAATAAGAACATTTCACTTGCATCAATGAGAAGAAACTAGTAACAAAGAAAGAGGAATAATCAACAAGAAACACACAGTTTTATTGCACTATGTTGCACAATTTACAATGGTCATGGAGTATAAGTTGAGATGGAGATAGAATAATAATATACAAGAAATAGAGGAAATGAAGGCCTTTTATTCTAGAAAGACAATGAGATCTAGTAAACAAGAAATGTCATCCCTTTAAAATGGGGGCGTCATTCCTATTTATAATATTATGAATTCCCTTTCATCTCCCTCGCATGACTTTTCGCCTTCCTTTATCACCTTTGGCCTTTTGAATTCATGACCCTTGTCCTTTCACATTCCCTCGTGAATTTTTGAGTTCCCTCATCACTCTTTTCATTTCATATTATGAATATTTCAAAAACTAGGAGAATGTGCATTTTCAATAAGGAATTCGAATATAGGAAGAGAGAGATTTACTGCAAATGGGTGTCTGTATCTTGTAGTTGGGCATCTACATTTTACAATTTTTGGACACTCGGTTGTGTCCTCCAGACATCTAAAACTTGTTTTTTGGGCATCTGAATCTTGCATTCGGGCATCTACAACTTGTTTTCAGGCATCTGCTTTCAGGCATCTGCATTTTGCAGGCAGGCTTCATGCATTTTGCAGTCAAGCGTTTGCATTTACCAAACCCACTAAAAACTTGTTTTCTCTTCCCCAAGATAAAAATTTGATGAAAATTAGTTGTCAAATATATGAATCTTTATGGAAAAGGGACAATGAATCCAATGAGCCTATTTAGAAGTCTTGAAATTGAATTCTTTGTCAATTTTTAGTCATATCTTCATTTTTTCCTCAAGTTGTATGCTGGTAGACTGAGTGGAAAGAATAACTTTTGATGAAACAAATACAAAAAAATATGGGTAATAGAGAGAATTAAAAATAACCCCATTTGAAATTTCATTGGGCTCTCAAATATTCCTTGAGTGGTCAGAACATTTTGATCAAGTTTTACCCTGTAAGAGGACTCTTGAGTTGTACTACCAAACAATTTTCCGTATTTTAATATTTCCTTGATAATTCCACATTGAATTAGGATTTGTAATATTTCCAATTCCTAGGGTATGAGCTTCTAACTCTTCTCGAGGCTCCTGAAACTCTTCAAACAAGGTGACTAGCTTTTTTCAGAACATGCATTTCTCAATACCTTGCTCACAAAGACCCGGTTTTACATAACTTGTTCCTAAACCTTTTTTTTCTTCAAGAAATTTCCTAAACTACCTTGGATGATTACCTAGCTCTGTCATACACTGCTTGGAGGCCTTAGTTCTTTTTTATACATCCCTGGGAGGTGTTCATTAGGTGCAAGAGTCCTGAAAATAGGCCTTTTTGGGCCTCTAGGAGTGGTTTCTTCAAAGTGGATCGAAATGAATCCATGTATGTTTTTCCCACCATCTTACCTGCACATGAAACACACTTGAAAAATACATTTGGCACATTTATCTCGGCCATTATGGGGTTTACAGAGTCAGATATTGGCTGGAGGGTGGGTTTACATTACCCAATTCAAGGAGTTTTTGAGTGTGGACTTAGTTGTAATGGAAAAAAAATTCAATTTTTCATGTTATAAATTTATCATGATAATAGCTTGCTCTAGTTTGGGGAATTCTTTTAGATTGAACAAAGTGAATATGGAGTAAGTAGGAATCCCATAATATCAAGACACTAAGAGGGCCAATGCCTTATCCATTGGGCTATAGGGGACACCATTTAACTCACACAAGCAAGGAACAAAACAAACACACAATAGAAAGGGAAACACACAAAGTGGAAAGGAAACACACCATACAACAGGGAAAAACAAGACTTACCTAAATCACCTATGGTACATGCGGATGACAGCTTACTTTATATGTAGTGATTCTTCTTGGAATTTTTTACCCAGACATGGATAACTTTAAATGATGATGCTTTGCAAAACCATTTACTAGTTTGATAAAATAGGTACCCCTCCTCAATAGTTTTGTAATTGTTATTGTTATGAACTCCTATTCTTTATTTGTCCAAGCTGATAATTTTTATCTTTCATCCCATGATTATCATACATATGGTTCTTCATTATATCAACCTCAACACATTTATCATTAGTCTTGTTCTTTGGCATTTGATCTTCACCTATTCGGTGTTCCATGGTCATTACCAATATGGGATGATTCTTGATAGGAATTTTGAATTGTTCTATATCATTAATGGTCTCTTGCTGACTTCTTGGTTGATTAATATATTCTACTTTCTCATACCTTGTCTCAATAAGGATTTCATGGGATGCAATGAGCTCCTCCATGATAAAGACATTATCTTCATACATGACACTATTTATGGGAGATTTAAACATATCATTTTATTTTAATTCATCTTGTATATAATCTTCTTCTCCAAAAGGGAAGGATAAAATTTCATCTCCACATTCATGTGTATCAATGGATGTTTCAAGAGGCTCATTGAGTTCATATTTTTTATTTATCTCATCATGAAACATTTGCATATCAACTAAAAAAAACAGAATTGGCCTCACACCTATCATGCATATCCATGGCTTGAATTAAGAGTTCGAGGCTTATTTGAGGGTCCTTTGTCACCTCTGCAACCTCTAAGATATTTTTCATTGACCTTTTCTTTGGCTCTTCTAAAGACACTTTGAGAACTAGCCTTTATCCTTGTTAATTAGAGAAGAAACTAACTAATTATAATGACAGAGTTGCACCTTGAATATCCACGCATAGAAGGAAAAAGTTTTGTACTTAACTACTTTTACATGGATCAAGCTGGAGTTAGACATGAAGTGATGAACACACATTGGGTAAAGATAGAATACTATTGGATGAGGTAATGGTTATTTTTGGAGCAAGTGGGAGATGAAGTGCCATGCAGATCTGAGCTAATAATAGGATTAAGACTAGAGTTATTTATAAGTGATCTATTATTATGTGAAGCTTGCATGCTTCTTAGTTGTTTATGTAACCGGTGCATGGATATTATTAGCATGCATCCTATTTTGAAATTGCATGAGTAGTGAAGGGAAAGTCCCCACTACCTATATGTGTGTGTGTGTGTGTGTGTGTGTGTGTGTGTGTATTAATTTGCATGGTTTGGGAGATCATATATGACTCGATGTAATAAAGTTATGCTAGTGTACTCACGTGCATGACTTGTGATGACTATTATGATGTATTCAGCTATTTTGTTTTGATGGATTAATATCATGTACCATTATGGTTAGATATTGGTTGTTGACATCTCTGTTATTGGTTATTGTATGGTAAATCTGATCTTGATCCTTGTTTTTTTGATCATGCACTATGTTTGTGTTCTGATTCTTGTGATGCTTTACCTTTAATTACTTTTTATGAATATGGAATACTTGTATGATCATGCTAACACCTTGAAAAAATGGGTATTAAAAGAGGGACCTGGTACCTTCGTGTGCTTTGGGTGAGCATTCATATCTATCTTAGTGATGTGCCAATGCATCTAGGGTTTGAGTAAGAAAAACAAACTACATATTGGTTCCATTACTAGGACCTCTTTTCAAGTTCTTGCAAGGATGTTGCATGATGAAGATGTATCAGTTGACTTTAGACAACATTGAGAGTTGGTTAGAAAATTTAGAGGAAGAGTTTTTTCACATATATAACACCAGACCTGATTTGATGCACGCACATGGGTTGAACAGAATTTGTATCATGAAATATATCAAATGTTCTTTTGTTGTTTTCCTATAGATTTTTATGAGTGATTGGTAGCATACACATCGAAGAGAAATTAGAGGTATAGAACAATTGTTTGAACACAGGAAGATTACCAAACTCTGCATGATGCTGATTTGACTTGGACATGTGATGTAGATCATTGGTGGAGTAGTGTTTTGAATATTTACACATTGGATTACATTATTTCTACTTATTCATGTCCAAAGGTTGCTAATTTCTAGTTCTTGCATGAAACCAAAGGATCTTATTTGCACGGTATCTCTTTATAAATCAATATGTTATTTGTGACTCTGGATTTGGAAGAATGACCTATGGCTAGAAAAACATCCACCACGCGTGGGGTAGGAGTGAGTTTTGTGAAGATGGCAGATCTTACGAAGGAAAAGGAAAGATAAGAAAGACAACTTGAGTATAATGAAGCACTGGAAAGGGAATTGGAAAAGAATCATGATGTTGAGGATTCTATGGAGTTGTGAAAACAGGTGATGTGGGGATTCGAGATTCACATAGAGGACGTGGAACCTGAGCATCTAGTACTTCCCATTTAGGAAATCATGTAAGAGAACCCCCTTCAAATTCAGATGATAGCATGTCAAAATAATAAATGCTAAGGACTGTAGGCGTGCCTATGATCCCACCTGGTGACCTTTCCCTTATGCTTGGTGTTCTAGTTCCTAAGAAAATTATTGAGAAATAAGCTAGTGTTGGTGATAGAGTAGCGACATGTAGATTTCATTTTTCGTTGAGTACAAATGTACATCAGACAACATCTTATTGGACTTCAGTAATTTTTAGTGGTTTTTTCATTAATGTCAAGTGGTATTAATGGCAAAAAGGATTGATTGGTAAAGAGAGGAAGTCATGGACATGAAGGTTGATTGGTAGTGCCCTTTCAAGATAGTTTCCAGGTGCTTGATGATATGTGACAGGTTAGTATAAGTCAGTGTAAGGTCATGTAATCATGGGAGAATCCTAGGAGTATTGTCTATAGCATGTGTGAGCTAAAACAAGGCTCATTTTAGCTCTTGGAGTCAAAATTAAAGAATGCATAGAAAGTGGATTTGAGGATTGGTAATGTTCTTGCATGAAAATGAGATTATTTAGAGCTCCACAAGTAATCCTACGGATAAAAAACACATGGAATGTGTATAGAAATTTCTTGTATTGTTCCATGTTAAATTTTATCAGATTTTGAAATGGGGATTTTGAGTTATTCAAGTTTTTCTAATACTGCCTTCTTGAAAAATGCATTTCGAACTTCTTGACTTCTTGGAACTCAAGAAAAAATATGAGGGATTCTTCAAATAATTCATAAGATACATTTTTGTAGGCAATTGTCCTAGAATTCATGTGCAAAAATAATTTTTTCAATTGGAGGTGTGGTTGAAAAGTTATATTCATTTTAGTAAGGCAATTATTTTTCTTCTCAGATTGGCCATGAAATCAATGAAAGAAAACTTCACTTTTTTGTATAAACTTCACTAGTTTGAGCCTTTGCAATATTTTTTATAGTTTTTTTATGTATTCACATACTCCTTGGTCATTATTTTGTCCTCAAGTCTTCAATCTCAGTTGGTGCTATTAATGGCCACTCTTCTCAAGGAACAATCTTCTTGAGCCTATCCATTCTACTCTTTAATGAGCATCTTAGAGATTGTACAAGGGTCATTATCATGAATGGAATATGGTAAGTTATTTTCCTTCAATAGTTATTCATGAAACAGGTGTAACAGTGGTTTGAAATGGTGCCTTATTCCTTTCACTTAGTTGGTTGGACATTCTTGTTCACTGTCACAACATAAATGAACTGTATATCTATTTTTTTATCCTATCCATGAAGGAAAATGTCTGATGCATGTTTTTTAGCTCATTTCAATGGTGTTTGAATAGTTTATCAGGGGTCTACCTATATCTATCTTCTCACCTAATGATTGCATAACAGAGGTCATTCATTCTTGCATTGTAACAGTCAATTATAAGAGCTTAAGAGCATGTTTTAGAGTTATTCAAATAGATAAAGGGTCAAAGGAAGGTGCAAGTATTATCCACAGGTCCACAGGTAAATGATTCTTCAAATTCCATACACTAGGAAAGAAGAAAATGCAATGTTTTTGCTATCAGGCTCCACAGACTGTCATACCTTGATCTAGGGTTTCTTGTAAATAAATTTTGATGGAATATCCTTGTCATACAAAAATTTGTAGGCATCTCTATGATGGCATCATTAATCATTTTTAAAAATTTTGAATTTAATTCATTAAGTATGGGAAAATTTCTCTATAGAAGAAATTCAAAAATACGTGCACAATTCTATTTGTTCACTGTAGCATGAATGTTTGCAAGCTTTTCAAATTTGTCTAATGCCATTTAGACCTCCCTCATGCTAGAACTCATCCCAAAATGGATTTATCAATCATTTAATACCTCATTTCATGAATGAACAAGGTGAGAAAGCTACATCTGAGGTTCAATGCTCTTGACAGAGGTTTCAGGACTTGATAATTGTGTTAGTATTTACAAAAGGTTGAAAGCATTTGTTTCAAGAGATTTTGATCTTTTGTGTCACTAAAAAAATTTCTCACCCAAGGTAAATAAACACTCCTAAGCATGCACATTTAGGGTAAACATGGTATGCTAGATAATTGTTGAGTTGAGCCAAAGAAAGAAGCACAAGAAACATGTTGATAATGAATAGTTCAGGTTAGTCATCTGAGTACTCTGCTCAATGATGGATTAAACATGTGTTGAAAGTTGAAAGTAAACTTGTGATTTGAAACAGTGAATACCTCATATCAATCTTTTTCTAATTTTATTCTAACCTTGTTGAAAAAATGACCAATGGCTCAGGGTAAATGAATAAGTTTCAGTTAACCTCAGAATAGTTTCCTATATCAAAACTTCCTGCAGGATGATTAACATAGATAAAATTTGTCTAAAAGACATTGGCATGTCATTCTCATGTTTTGAGAACCATCTTAGTTTAGTAATTTGATGTTCTAGAAATTTTTAGAAAGGTAAGGTAGAGAGTCTGAGTTGTTTTTTCTTTTATCAAATGTCTATTGAACTCTCCAAAGAAGTGAAAAACCTTAAGTGCTATTTTTACCTCAAGCCAAGAGGAAGAAGTTGAAAGGTTAAGAAAAACATGATGAAATCAAAGTGAATCAAGTTTGAACCTCTTGATTGAATTTGAAGAGTCATTTGGTCGAGTATGTCTATAAAAGGAAAGTTTAAGATTCATTTTTTAGTATTCCATGGTGTAGCTCAAGTCATTTCTAAGAAGATATACTTGAAAATTCAAGAAGGGTTAGATGCATTAATAATATGGAATCTAAAAGTTGCTATTGTTTGTAACATTCTCATTTTAAGACTTTAGAAACAAGGGGAAAAAAATTGCATAAGGTTCTCTGTTTTAAATTAACATAATTTAGAACACACATTCCAAAGCTAATCAATCTCATAACAGAAAACCATATGCAGTTATAAATGACTCAGTGGAACACCGATCTCTCATTTCATGACTCGATATCATACTGATCTCTCATGTTAGCTTAATAATTTGTATACTGCATATATTTGGTTACTTTACCCTTTTTAGGGTATTAAGTTTTATGTTTAATAGGACTATCTAAATATCTCTTACCGATATTCATATGAAATCTCACTTCTTAAACTAGGTGACATAAGACAATGCAACTAGCAGCTTGTAATACTTTGGCCAAAGATTTTAAACATACTATTCATGTTTATATTCACAGACCACATACACGTCAAATAGAATAAGTCCTTCACCTCACTCAATTTTTTATTTAGAATGGTCCTTATTGACTAGTGTCAGTCCACTCTTTCATAGTTTAACCATAGACAAGGTTAACAACATATATTAGGGTGGAGGACTTCTCATTGTGACTAATGGTACATAGACATAATTAATCAACCTAAGTCAATTGCATGTGTCTATTTATCCTAAGTCATCGTGAGTTGACCCCGACACTAGGTCATGCCTCTAATTTTACCTAGGGACAAAGTGTGATCAAGTCAGAATTTATGTAGATCTAGTTGATTAAACTTTGAAGGGTGTTACAACATGTCAACTGCAACACAATATCCTCGTGAAGACCCAAGTCCTCATGAAGGTACTACACACTAGTTGGTGTGTGTCAACATCCATCGGATTTCTCCTCATCTAGATGAACATACCTTAGAAGAAGTTAATGACGTATTAATTATATCCTTACAGATCAATTACAGTTACCCTACCAAGAAACTAAGTTCATTGAACATTAGGCTTCCAAGTTAAAAACTGCAATAAGAGGTAGGTATGCAGATACATCTTCTCCCTAATCCTTTCATAAGCTATGTGTTTTTTTATACCATTAACATTCTGATTTATATTCTAGATAATAGATCCAGAACACATTAAAGAGATGTCTACTTACTTACTTACCCGAGTCTTAGCTTACTTAAGTTCTGAGTAGGTTCTTTTTATATTAGACTTCATTGGAATGAAATATAATCCCATTTATTTTCTTTTTCTTCATTCCTATTATGGTTAAGTAACTAATCAAGAGGAAGCACACCTTCCACTATCCATGGATAACATTCGGATTCATTCCGAAAAGGTCTTAAAACAAGTCTATATTTCATTGCACGGAAGTTGTCTTCCCTTTTTCTTATAAAGGTTAAATGTTCATTTATAACCCCATAGTATATTATAAGTTATTATCATAGTTTTAATTCATCCACAAAAATTTGATTTAATATAGCCATAGTGATATAGCTGAATATCCATGCACGAATGTCAACTTAATAAGTTGCATTTCACTAGAGATGGTAATACATCTAGTACCCTTGATCTCTTATTCAATCTATTCCAACCCAAAAGGGTATGTTACTAATAGAAAAATTAGAGAAGAACATAACATTTCCATTCACAGAATACCCCAAAAGGATTACACATCAAGTACAATCAAGTCCACAAATATTGTATTCATCAAGATGATTCATACATTATAAGACCAACCACTTCAGACATTTCTAATGTCAAACTACAATAACAAGATCAATTAAAAGTACAAATTTCTTTTTCCATCAAATACATTTCAATAATGAACATATTTCATCATAAAAGATCTAGTCTCTTTGGTAAAAAAATGTAACTTCCTATAAATCTTTTCTCCTTTCATCACTTACAAGGTCCATCTGACAATTTACTAGCACGGGTCAGTTCATTGAGCTGAGCATGATAAACATTAAACATTAAAATGATGTGCTTTTAGCTAACTGTTTCATAAAGAGAACTCTGATTTTTATGAAATAGCCCTGAGCAATTCAGAAAGACATACCAAAGGAGTTACCAAAAACAAATAAGAGAGAGAGAGAGAGAGAGAGAAAAGTGATAAACCATAAGATAAGTAAGAATAGATCATGATATAAATAACTTCAACCTTCCATACTATTGTCTTCATAAAAACAACTAAAACAATAATTCAAAGAAGTAATATTTCATCACAATCTCAATATGATTTTCATACATTAATTTACATGATTCACTTCTCAGTTAAACCTATTTAACATAAGAAGATAACTATCCTAACTATCTTTTAGTAATAGTTCAGCAGAAGATAAAACAACAGTATTTCCATCTCGACATGTCATTCACCTAAATTCATCCTAAAATCCTAGATGTCAATAATAAAATTAAAAACATAAGAGTAAGTTTAGGACAAACCAAACAACATAACTTAAAATGAGTTTCTAATTTAAGTATCCTGATACTCAAATTCAGTATTAGAATCCAATTTAAGTTAAATTTCAGCACTAAACAGATCTCATGAGAGGGTAAGATCAAATTAGCATGCAATTGGGACTAAAACACAATCCCCAAATAGATACAGCAATACCAAAGTTAGTCAAAAGAGTAGAATGGAAGGGTTTAACAATCAACTTCAACTCAATCAACCATCCAGATATTTTATAATAAGCATAAAGATTTACTCAAAACATTTCCAATAAAACTCCTGTTAGCGCAAAATCACAGCACCCCTGGATGCAGATCAGGCTTCTAGGTTGATCACTCAGGCATCCAGTGTGATTGCACAACATGGAAACCTCTCTCCAAGCGTGGGACTTGTGAAACCGAGAGAGGAATCTCCAGAGAAGGCTGGTTCCTGCTCCTAAACTACCTGCCACAAGCTATTCTAGTGCAGGCAAGCTAATCTAATCCTAATCTAACCATGCCAAGGAGACAGAGAGAGAGAGAGAGAGAGAGAAAGGAAAAGAACAAAAGCCTACACTAAAATGGTGATACACTAGAGAAGGAGAATGTTGGACATCTATCAAAACTGCCATGGGACAAAGAGAGGTGAGCAATAGGAAGGATGGACAGATGCATCACAGGCCCAAGGATAGATTTCACACAAAAAATGTCCCAAAACTCCATGAACATAGCTCCAAACCTGCAATGAACATTCAAACATGCACAAATACCTGCAATGAAGAGAGGCAAGAAGAGAACAAGCAAAAACGAGCAAGGATGGACAGATGCATCACAAAACACGTTTTGTTGCTCCAGAAGTTTGCACAGAACATCATTTCAATAGTAAAAGGCAAAAAACACCATTACAGAGCAAGGGAGGAGGTTTGAACTCCATTTTCAACCCTAGAGAAGAAAAGAAGGGAGGGCAGAGCAGAAAAGATGAACAACTTGTTATGTTCTTTTAAAATGAGTGAAATCTGGCTTTATACAATGCATGGGTCGAGCCCAGGAGACAAAAAACATAGGAAAACATGTAAGCAGCCCAACCATTGACAAAAATGCATTCTTCATTAAAATCAGTGGTTGAGACATCACTTCTGGCCATGCTGAAGAAGAATGCGACCCATGTGCATTAAAACTGGTTGTTGAAACATCGCTTCTGGCCATTATCACGCGTCAGAGCCATTTCTCAATTTTCTCTCTCCATACTACACCAAAATTCGAGATTGATCCCAGAATCATGTAGGGAATTTCATAAGCTTTCCGTTGATATAAATAACGTGCAAATCCGAGCTCTGGATCGAAAGTTATGGAGGTCTGAAGTTTTAGGGCACAAAACAGGCGAAAACGGGTTTTGAAATCTTTCCCGCGCTCTGCCACCTGGATGACACGTGGCACGCATTGATTGGTCACGTGATTCTCTCTCCTCTACCTTTCGGTGGGCTTTCTTTTGAAATTTCCTTGTGGGCCCCTTAAACTTGGACACGTGGCATGCATTGATTGGCCGACAGGGGCGCGGGGCAGACCTTGGCTTTTAGCTCTTCGGCCAAAACTCATGCCAAATTCTCTAACTCCTTCCCGAGCTCCGCATTCCCTGTTCCATAGGACACGTTTCCTCTTTTGATTGGCTCGGGCTGACCCCTCAAAATTCACCCTTTGACCTTTGGACTCTTTCCCCTGCGACACATGTCGTGATCTGGTTGGTTCTCGGCCCTTTTGGCTCCTTCACGCCCTTCACGTCTTTATGTCCCGGATGTCCCAAACTGCTTGGGCCAAAAACTTCCGATCCACCCGAAATGGGTTTCCTCATCCCTCATTTGGCTGATGACACGTGGCATTGTTTGATTGGCTTTCGGCTCCTTTGGCGATCTGCGTCCCGCGCGTCCCGGATGTCCCAGTACGAACTTCCTCTGTTTCGGGCGAACGGGCCGGTTCGCGTCATCACGGCCCAAATGTCCCAATTGCTTCTGGACTGTTTGTTCTCATTTCAGCCAATCCAGCCAGTTCACGTACTTATGTCCCAGATGTCCCTTTGCTTCATGGGCCGCCTGGAGGATTTTCGGCCGATCCGCACCTAGATGTCCCAAATGTCCCGACTGCCCCTAGGAGTAGGACTTAGTCATTTTTTATGATTTTTCATGGCTCAATCTACATGCTTGGAACTGCAAAACTCTGATGCATGTTATCGAAATTTACCCTGGGGGGTGAAATTTTGACAACAACTCCATATTCAATCCAATCATACACTACTTCAGCTATACTTCCCTAGCACAACCTGAACTCAATATTACCAAATAGGTCCAAGAGTTGAAATAATGGAACAAATCAAAGAAGGACACCACCTTCATCTAGTTTGAATCAGGAAGAAGATTAGAGAAAAGAGAGAGAGAAAATACTTCATCGTAGTTCAAAGCACGATTAACAGGAAACCAAAAGATAACCAAGAACAATTATTGGCCAGCCCAATCTATACTGTTCCAAAACAAAATATCAAACAGAGAACTAATCAAGGATTAAATTAAATGTACAACAATCCAAGAGAAGAAGAATGATGAACAATAACCATTCCTCTATTCAACGTCATTCAAGAACATGGTATTGACAACCTCAATATCCATAAAGACAGCAAGAAAATTCTTTCCTCTAAGTACACAGAAAGGAAAAAAAAAAGACAACAACAAGACAAGTCTAAAACAAACTTACAAATCTCATATCCTTGAAGAAATTTGTGAGCATAATGATATATCAAATCCCGATAATGTGTTCCTTTTCAATAGAGATACATAAGTCATAGATTGTAAAAGAATTGGAAATGAGTTTAATGGCCCAAGGCTAAGAAACAGACTAACAGTAAACAATATCCATTGAACAACCTAGAAGATCAAATAGACAACAATAACTAAAAGGCAGTAGCCATTACTAAGGGAGTTTTTCCTTCTTAGTGTCAAATTCCCAACTTTCACTAATCACCCAAAACTCAACAGAGTATAAACTTATTACATTTCCCACATGGGATCAAACAGTCAAGCATAGGGACTGAACAATATCATGACAAAGCAGAATTATAAGTTATGGGCTAAAGATAAAAGCCGAAAACACATCAAGAAATGTTAGAACTTTCCAAGTAAAACCCAAAAAATTAACTTCCTCAAAAACCAAAGGAGCAGTCTACTGCAACAATAAATTTAATATCAACACCCAAAATCACCATCATAGAAGGGATAAGAAAAATAGATGAATACTCAAATTTTGATCATTCCAACAGAACCCAGTAGAATAAGCCAAAGCTAGAGTCACAGAAGCTTATTTCCCAAAAGATTCATGTAAGATCAAATGATATTCAAGAAAAACAAACACTAATCCTCTTAAGTGTTCTCACTGTGTGATATAATATTTCCTTAAACAAGTTCCATGAATTTAAGCATTTGAGTTACCTACAGTTTACACAGTTCAACAAGAGTACATACATTTTTTACTACATCTCAGTCTCATGCAGAGGGATAAAAGCATAACCCAGAAAATCAAAACAATAGAAAACAAAACCTAGATCTCACTTTCCTCTTACTAGTGGAGTCGAAACAACATTCATATAAAACAACACCATAAAATAAACACATGCAAATATGATCTAAACAACCATGCAAAACTAGATTGTTCCCAAGAAGAGAAGAGTTCTTTTAATGAATCAATTAAGTAAGAGCAAAAAAAATTAATGGGTAGAGCCTATCATTCCTGATAAATCTTCTCATTAACTGATTTGCAGAATATTTCCAAGAAAAACTTCAACATCCTCTTCTTCTCCATGCAATGTCAGCCAACTTTCAACTCTTCTCCTTCCTTCTTATAATTTCTGTAGAGTCCAATAATATCTGTTTGCAATGTAAAAATAACCAGTCATGTCAGAATTGAACTGGAGGTTTGAAGAATTGAAAAACATCATGCAGAGCCCAAGCTCGAAAATGAATCAAAATATCAAAACAACCAAAACCCTTCATGCATATTTCTAGGCAATTTTACCAATTTCAAAAACATTAAATGCCAAGGACTGTCAGTTCCCTCCTTTTCCCATGCCACCTCCATCTCCATATTTGGCGAAGGCTAATTTAAATTTTTCATGCAACCAAACTCGTTGGAGGTGCCAACTCAGCCTCTCCTACTGTTTCCAATGCCCATGCCAAAGTTGGCAGTAGGAAGAGATAAGAATGCATTAAATTCCAATTAATATCAAGAAACCAATGCCACCGACCACCTAATTTCCATGTCATTCCATAGGCCCCATTTAGGTAAGCCATACTTTAATTTAAGTTAACTTTAGTTTAGGAAATCAACATAGGTCCATAGGTAGGTCCATAGTATTAGTCTTAACATTCTAAATAACAAAAGATCGTAGAGACATAGGTTAGACTTAGCTTTAAGCTATAGTTACTAAAATTTAGACATAGATACATTAGGTTCAAGGTCCTCCAATGACATCTCATCTTAATAATAATAGAAAAGAAGGACCAGAATCATTACTGGATTAAATACGAAGCAAAGATCCATAAAGAGGGTCATTTACAACCCCCACACACTACAGATCCAGAATTCTTCCATCGTTCCTAATTGGAATTCATGTCAACAATACATGAAAATTAGAAACATACCTTGGATCAATGGAATTGATCCAAAGTAATGTTGTTTGATTCCTCTTAAATTATGAAATTTGAAACTCAAATTCATAATCTCATGCAGTGAATTGATCCTGCATAACAGAGATGGATTGCTTCATTTTAATTAAGAAAAAATACAGCATAATGTACCTATTAAATAGATGAATTATTTCTTGCTACAAACATGATTTCCAAAGTCACAAGAGTACACCGTCTTAAAAAAAAATCACCTGTTAACGTTTGTACCTTCTCAAGTAGAATTCATCTTAGGTACCTGTCATGCTAGAGGCATTACATTGTTGTCTTTAGTAAAGAGCTCGAGGTCAAGGTTATATGAGGATTTTAAGGGTTAGATATTGACCATGTCAAGTGCCTCATGCTAAAATAATGATGAGTTAGAATAAGGAAAGGAAGTTGAATAGTTAATAGAGGTTTTTTGTAGTTCGAATTCTTGCCATTGGAAAAAGAGGAGAGTGAATGTAGTGAATAAAATATAGAGAAAAAAGAGAGAACATACACATCACTACTAAATATGATGGTAAAAAAAGCAGTGAACTGAAATTGAAAAAGGTGTGAAAATAGAGATAGCATTCATCAAAAGGTGATTATAAAGGATTTCCATTAAAGAGAATACAATTGTATGAAAAAAGAGAATATTGGATTGTTTACAAAGTGAGTAATACTTGACATCAATGAAAGGTGTGAAAAAAAGGAAAGGCTAATTTGAAAGAAACTTAGAGAATTGAAATTGGGTATGAAATGTGGTGAAGAACAGTCAAAAAAAGAATAAGATACAAAGATATAAGAAAAGTAATGGAGTTTGAGATATAAGGGGTGTGAAAAGAGAACAGTGATATATGCATTACTTGACAAAGAATACATTGAACACAAGAGTACTGTGGTACAAAATAGGGATCAAATTGCTCAAGATGATTGTTGCAAAATCAAATAAACATGTGAATTGTGATTTTTCGAATGAAGAGTGAGTTAGGGATCATGATCTGTTGATGAAGCAACAAGGAACTAAATGATCAAATTGTACATTGTTATTGTATTTTTCATAAGTGGGTGATTGGGTGACAGGATTAGATGTTCCTTGCAAGTTGCATCTGGCTAAACTAGCCTAGTGGGTGTTTGACAACCTTCTAGTGGGTGCTAGAATGACTGTGAAGTAGGTGCTTCTCAGTTTGAGTGGGTGCTCAACCAAATTGGAAATCATTGTATGTTAAGAATGGGTGTTCTTAATAAAATGCCTTGATTTCAACTGGTTTTTCTCCCTCTAAGGGTTTCCCAATATAAATTTTGTGTCTTGTATACTTATCTACTTGCATGCACCTTAATTTTTGTTTATGGTTTGATTGCTAATTCTATTCAAGAAGTTTTAGAAATCGCTAATTTTATCAACACTGATTCACCCCCCTCTCAGTGCTTGTGATATTTAACACATTTATGGTATCCCACGTGACAACATATTTGTTGATTAGAGGACCAATTGGGGGAATACTTTTAGCATGTCATCAAGACAGAGTATGGGTGCATAAAATGTTACAAATATGTATGGAAGTAGCACAAATTTGTAGATTGTGGGAGTTCATTTTAGTACAATAGTTGGGACACAAAGTAGTTCATCCTCTGGTCCAGTGTCTGCTATAGGTGGGGGATCAGGAGGATCATGAGGTTCAGGATCAAGTGGTTCTAGTGGTGGAGGAAACACTAGTGGGGGTTCCGGCTCTGGATTTGGAGGAAAAATCCCACACCCTCATCAACGGAAGTAGATATTTTATGATATTTCTCTTTATTTTCTAGAATGCTTAGGTATTTAGGATACTAGTGTAGATTATAATGCATTGTGTGATACCTTCTTGGCAGAATTTCATATACCTGAGTTTGAATAGAAAAGCATCAGCATGCTGAAGGAAATTAAGTAGTGCATGGTTGAGATCATAAGGGAGTATGATGCATGCTTTAAAAAAATTCTATCAAATTTTTCTTGTGATATACACCCTAGCCAACATGCACAGTGGTTTTTGGTGGTTTGATCACACCTTTCAGAAGGGCACTCTCACATAAGGATTTTACAGATCTGTGTGAGGCTTTAGATGCATCTCTATGTGCTAAGGTAGTTGGTAGTGTAGACACTAGAGTAAGCCCATTCTTGGAGAAACAAATTACATCTATGGAAAATCAGTTGGAGAAACTATCAGCCAATTTAGCACATGAGACATGAAGTGGGATATGCTGTACAAATTGCGAGGTGGAAGGACATACTAAAGATAACTGCCCTCGTAAATCGGTGTGCACTATGTTACTGGATTTCGAGATTTGTCACTTGGATCATGATTCAAGTCAGTGCCCCTTATTGTAGCACGTGATTCAGAAGAATGTGTCTTGTTATTGAAATATTTTCAAGTCCCACACTCATGACAAGGAGAATTATAGGTTGATTTATTAGATTCATGACGCTATTGAGACTGGTGTACGTCAAACTAGTATTACAAATAATTCTAAGGACCAAGATGAAAATCATAATCACAACCAAAATGAAGGGCACTCTAATGGAGGTGGTAGAGGTAGAGGTTACTGTGGAGGATACAGAAGCCGAGGTCACATCGAGAGAAGAGGTGAATTCCCTCGTGGAACTTGTTATACATGTGGATCCCCTGATCATTATAGGCATGAATGCCCTCATAAAGTTATTTTATCATGGTGTAGAAAACAACATAAGTTTGAAGAATGTCCTGACTTATATGAGCATATGATCAAGCACCACAAGTAGGATAAGGGCAAGGGGATGATAAAGGTACACCATGTTATAGAATATTAATGGATGTTGAAGTTAGCACCTGATCTTGAGGTAATACCTATGTTGGTGACTACATGTGCTAAGGCTATGCGTGCTCAAGAGACTCCAAAGCAGAAACTTGCCATTACAAAAAAGAGGTATTGCACGAAAAATATCCCAATCCTTCTGATTATAAGGATTATTTCATCAAGAGACTATGGAGGTTATCATGAAATTACAAGGTGAAATAAAGTACTTAAAGGAGAATTCATAGAAATTGGATTAGGAGAAGAAAGTTGAGATTCCTTAGAAAAATTTTGATGTCTTGAAGGAGGTTTGTAAGATAGTACGCCAGGAAAATATCATTTCTTTGTTAGGATAATGGATGATAAAAAATATCATGTGCTGGATCTAAGTGTGAGAGACAGATCCTGCATGCGAACTTACCTCCTCACAGTCTTGAGCATGATAAGAAGATCACTTTGAATGCATTTGTTGATGAGTGTATTTGTAGTAACATAATGATTAACAAATGTTTAAAAGTAAATGTAATCACTTTGGATGTATAGAATCATATGAGGATGCCACCATTACATCCATATTAAAATGTGTTGTATATGTCGAATAGTACTAAAGCCACACCCATTGGAGTATTGAAGGATGCCACTATTACTATACAAGAGGCCAAGTGTACTGGAGAATTTGAGGTCTTGGCACTTTCTGAGGAAGATAGGTACCCTGTATTACTTGGGCGTCCTTGGTATTACACAAATAATGTTGATATATGATTTAATAAAGGTTATATCAATTTTGAGAAAACATAGGAGTGTGTGATTATTCCTATAGTAGATAGGAAAGCTATGACTTACGTAGAACCCTTGAGTGAAGAGGATTTGAATAGGATATATGAATATACGGTTAGAGATCCTAAATCTCTTGAGCCATCTAAGGAAGTTGTTCTACAATAGAATGATACTCAATGCTATGAGTGATACAACCAGTGTTGTTCATGTGATAAATCAGTGCATGGAACATATGAAATTGTCATAGGGGAAGAAATCAGGAACACAATTACTCACATGATCAGGGTGTGTATGGTTAGGTGCTCTCGGCCATAACCAAGTACCTCGGTATACTAGCTGGAGGAAATCCTGATCATATTTCTACATGCCCTATGGAAGGTCATTTGAAAGAAAAAGTAGAAATAAGAAATATGATAGTTTATATCCTATGTGCAGGAAAGATAATGAGTTTGTGGACTACACAAAGAGATAACATTTTGGAGTGGCTGTGAATTAAGTATCACCTTCTCTACTATGGTTTTTAGGAGACAATGTACCTTCAAAAATCTGACAAATTCCATGGGAAGGATTCTTCTTCGCATCACATTCAGAATTTTGAGAGACTCTAGATGAAAGGGTAGGAGGCCTTGTCTGCCATCACTCTAGGTATATAAGTTCTATGCCATTCTAAGCACTTGTGTGCGCACCATGGTATGCTAATGTAGAGTTAACAAGGGCAAACCATTAATTGGAAGGAGATGACCTCAAGTATAATTTATACCTTTGATTACATTTTCTATTAAACCTCTGGTGAATGAAGCATTACATATTATAAATTTCCTTATGATGGGGGATAGTGCAAAATGTAAGGATCTATTGTTAGATATGTTTGGATAGTTAGACTTATAGGCGTGCTTTGATGAAGAAGAGAAAAGCGAAGTGCATCTTGGTTGCAATCCTTTTTGGGAAAAGAAAAAGGTGAGATGGTATATATGATTGATGATGAATAAGTAGAGAATCTGGATGTTTATCACACTGTAGATATGCACAATTTCTTAGAAAATGTAGATGAGAAATTGCACTTGTATCATGAGCGTATGAAAACAAAGAAGTTCAACATTTTTATAGATAAAGAACCTAAAGAGGCCATTATTAGTGATTATTTGTCTAAACAAAAGGTGTCAAAGATAATTGTGTTGTTGTATGACTTTCTAGGACTTAATTCCATAGAGTACCTATTATGGGTTAAAGACGAGTGCATCACTCTTTAAGGTGAGATGAGGATCAAAGTTAAAGTAAGGTGTGCATTTCTAGTTAGGAAGAGGACATATAGGATGAATCCTAATCTACACATCAAGGTGAAGAAAGAGATTGATAAGATGTTAGAAATTTGGAATCATTGATCCCATTAAGGAATTAGAGTGGGTTATCACCCATGTTGATCAACATTAATAAATATGGTAGGATAAGGATCTATGTAACTACATAGAGTTTAATATTTCTTGTGTTATAAACCCTTTTCCCACACCATTTACAAGGAGATCTTGGAAGGTGTTATAGGGCACAAGATTTACTCTTTCACCATGTGGATTATATTGTTATCATTAGGTGATGAGTGCTAAAGAGGACCAAGAAAAGACAACTTTCACCACTAAGTGGGGAAGTTTTTCATATATAGTTATGCCTTTTGGGTTGAAGAATGCACCTGCAGTCTTTTCCCGCATTGATGTGTAAGAATTTTATGACTTTATACACAAGTTTTTATAATTATTTGGATGATTGGACTATATATGGGATTGTAAAATATCATTGTGACAACTTGAGACTCATGTTTGAGAGATGTGGGCAATTAAGCATCTCTTTGAATATTAATAAGTGTATCTTTGATACACCCTTTGGAACTTTTCTAGGACACATTATATGTAAAGAAGGCTTGTTGGTAGATCCTGCTAAGGTCGTAACTATTTTGGGCTTAGAGGAGCCTAGCAATCATAGTAAGGTGCGTGGATTCTTAGGTCATATAGGTTACTACAGGAATTTCATTAAGGGATATGCTAAGCATTATGTTCCCTTAGAAGAATTGATAAGGAGTAAAGGAAAGTTTCATTGGAATGAGGTGCAACAACTAGCATTTGGTACATTGAAGGAAAGACTTACTTATGTTCCCATTCTGCACTTTACTTCTTGGGATAAACCATTTCATGTACATGTTGATGCCTTTGACATGGCCATTAGCATAGTGTTAGCACAACCTAGAGATGGGATTGACCATCCTATATGTTCCACGAGTAGGAAGTTGACACCAATTGAGTAGAATTATACGACTACTAAGCGCGAGGCTTTATTTATGATTTACATGTTGCACAAGTTTAGATAGTATTTACTAGACAATTCCCTTTATATTTTATACATAGATCACATGGCACTTAATTATTTGGTTGATAAGCCAATTTTTTCAGGGGCACATGTGGCAGTGGATTTTGTTATTTCAAGAATTTAACTTTACAGTGGTGGTTAAGTCAGGAAAGATTAATTTCGGAACTGGATCATTTATCAAGGATTAACTCAGGGAAGGACACACAGAGCATTAATGACAAATGTTGGATGCATAATTGTTTAGGATCAAACGTGTGCCCTATCACTTAGAATTATTGTTGTTATTCTTATGTACTGGTGTGGCGCCTAAAGGGATGAATACCTTAGAGAAGAAATAATACACCATACGCACTACGCCTTACATGTTAATTAGTGGATATCTATACAAACTAGGTTGGGATGAGTTTTTGCATCGGTGTGTACTTGAGCATGAACGCGAAACTATTATGGAGGAAGTTCATGGTGGAATTTTTTGTCAAAATGATATAGGAAATGTTACCTCGTGCAAGCTTTTACTAATTGGTCATTGGTGGGAAACACTATATAAGGATTGTAAGGAGTATGCCATAGTGTGTGATCACTGTTAGTGCATTGGAAAGCCTTAGAATAGAGATGAAATGCCTTTAAGTCCTATTGCGAGGGAAGAAACCTTTTGAGAAATGGGTGATTGACCTTATAGGACCTATTTCCCCACCGAAACTCAGAAGTTGGTCAGTGCTACATTATTATACATGTACAAATTATCTGACAAGGTGGGTAGAAGCAACACCTACAAAGGATTACATGGTAGCTACGGTAGTAAGATTCTTGTGGGAAAACATTATCAACATGTATGGTTGTCTGTCGAGTTTGACAAGTGATGGGGGAACATGCTTCTTAAATGAAACTATCATAATATTATTAGCTGATTTTATGGTGGTACATCACAAGACAACACCCTATCACCCACAGGTTAATGCAACTACTGAGGCTTTTAACAAAATATTGGAACATACATTGACTAAGATCTGCGATGTTAGAATAAAGGACTAGGATGATGAAGTATCTATTTTACTTTGGGAATACATTACAACTTTAAAAAATTAAATAAGGAAACACCTTTTCAATTGGTGTTTGGTGTGAAGGTTGTTTTACCAGTAGAATTTATGTTACCCTCCCTGTGTATTCCGTGCGTAGGAGGATTGGATGATGAGAAAGCACTTAAAGAGTTATAGATAAACTAATGTATTTGGATGAGAGGCACACCATCACACTTTAGAGCCAAAGATAGAAAAGTTTGGGCAGAAGGCATGGCATGATAGGCACATTAAGAATAACTAATTTGAAAATAGACTGATGGTTCTTCTTTATGACTCCATGTTTGCACGCCACCCTGGGAAATTAAAATTGCATTGGTTAGGACCATATATGGTGACATATATACTTGATTCAGGTGTTTTTTTGTTGTAGGCACTGGATGGAACACGGTTTCCCAGTTACTTCAACAAAATTTGTTAACCTAAAACCCCGACAGGATTATAAGGCTTAGGAAATTCGATCTTAGTTAAGGATGTACTCAGGAAATAAACCACATCTACTATAAGAACAAAAATATAAAAGAAAACATATAGCATATTTCATCCCAAACTCCAATCTTTATTTATTTATCAATAATGATTACATTATACATTCTTCTCATTATATCTCATATATTCTATCTCTCATACAAAATATCTCAAGATGGCACTCACACATACATTTCTTGTGATGCACACATATACAATACATTAGTTACAATAAATACACAAAATACAATTGATTCCAAAAGATACTTCTTTTTATTTGTGCCTTTATCGGCTAAGAACCAAGAGGCACGTGTGCATTGGATCAGTAGATAGGAGGGTGCTTAGGGAAAAGTGCGTACGGAAAAGGGGTTTAAGAAGGATTTAAGTGAAACCAGGATGTGCGTGGGAGGTAGAACAAGGTTTTAAAGGAATTATCCATATCCAACATCATGGATTCACTTGAGGAAAAACGTGAGGACCCAACTAGGTGTGATAAGTGGATAAGGTGCCATCCTGGAACCTTAGAGGTCAAAAAAAGGATATTCCATGCAGGGAATATTCCAAAGACATCATTACAGTTAGTGGAAGGTTTGAAAAGAGGATAAGAATTCACCAATGGATGACCACATTAACACTTGGCATCCAATATTCAAAGAAGATAAGTCATAGCGATGGTCGATGATCATATTTAAAGAGGTTCTTGGGTCAGGAGAAGACACACAGATAGAGAGAACATAAAGAGAATACAGGTATATGGCATAGAGAATGCAGAGAAAGAGAAGGAGAGTAACGAAGTGTTGCAGAAATGCTAAGGGTTTAGAGTTCATGGTGCTAGGGTTTAAATTACTTTGTGCTAGAGGGTTGTAAGGGATACCATCAAGCATATGTATGGGTATTGGGATCTGTAACAAGGGATAGAATGGGAAAAATCATAGTTAGGATCTCTGATCATATAGGTTTTTAGGAGTTGAGTCTTTGACATTTGATGTATATGGTCATAGATGACCCTTTTGAATGTAGTATGACTACCAGAGACTCTATTAAATCAATATACATGGATCTATTCTATACAAACTGCTTACAGGTGTAATCCCTCATGTTATATGGCTTATCATGATTTATATTTGGTTTCTTGTACTTCTCACAATGTTATTTAACTTTTGCGATGCATTAATGTGTAGATCTATTAGTTATACCTTCTAACTTTCGAAGTAGATGAATGTACTTCTATTTCTGTAAATAATCCTCCATTAATAGTAGAAATCTCTTTCAAATCTCACATAAATGAGGGGCTCAGTGCCCATGTGTGCCTCTTGTGAACACCCAGTGTATGCTAGATGATAGGTCAGAACACTTGGGGTTAAAAAGAAGTATTAAGGGTAAAATAGTGACTACATCTTGGTTCCATTACCGGGACCTCTTTTGAAGCTATTGTGAGAGGAATGTGTGATGAAAAAGTGTTTTACCTTGGATAGTATCGAAGCATGGCTCAAAAACATGGAGGATGAGTTTTCTCAGAGGTTTAATACTGGATCTGAGTTTGATGCATGAAAATGGGTGGAGGAGAACCTGTATCATAAACTCTATGAGACATTCTTTTGTTGTTTCCCAGTAGAGTTGTATAAATGGATATCAGCATATGCATCAAGGACGAGTTGGTATTATAGACCTCATGTTTAGACCCAAGAGGAATATCAGCAGTTGCATGATATCAATCTGACATGGACCCGTGTTGTTTATCATTGGAGGAGTAGAGTGTTGATTAGTTATACCTTGGAATACGCTATTTCTGCGTATTCTTTCCTAGAGATTGCTAAGTTTGAGTTCTTAAGGGATCCTAGAGGATCATTCTTACATGTTATTCCACTAGCTATCAAGATATTGGTCATTACTTTAAGTTTGGAATCCTTTCCCATGGTTGGTTAAATTCCTACTAGGTGTGAAGTGTAGAAGCTGGCATGGTAGAAGGATGGCAGACCTTGCGGTAGAGGAGAGGTAGATCAAGTATAATGAAGCTCAGGAGAGGGAGTTGGCAAGATAGCGTGAAGCTCTAGGAGTGATGCATTTATGGAGGTAGACATTATGGGAATGATTTGAGATTCACATGGAGGACATGGAACCTGAGCAGTCTGCACTACCCCATCTTAGCAAGCACAGAAGAGAAACCCCCTTGGCTTCTAGAGAGAGCTTGTCATATGAAGAAAGGAGAAGATCCATTAGTGCGCATCTGAATTCACCTAGTGACCAACCCTTGGCACTTAATTTTCCAAATCTAGATATAAGTATTACTAACCTAGCTGGTATTTGTAAAAGTAACCGATCAGCACCTAGAAGGTATAATTTTTCATTTGGTACATCCATGGCTACACAATCATTTCATGTGTTCAGAGGTATATTATCTAGTACAACATTTGGACAAAGTATGGGTACATAAATCTTGGGTATCACATTTGTAAGTGGTGCAGGACACACCTCTTGTAGCCATGTAATATCACAAACTTTTTTCACATAGTTCAATGTGACAGTGGGGTCACAAGGTGTGACAACTTTAGGACCTTTACTAGCTACGGGAGGTGGATCTGGTGGGACCTGTGGAGTAAGAACTAGCAGACCTAATGGACCTAGCAGATTTGGAGGATATGGTGGGTCAGGAGGAACAGACACTAGTGGATCTAGTGGATCTGGTGGGGGAGGTAACACTAGGGGAAATCCAAGTTCTAGATCAGGTGGGCAAGGGCCTTAAACACCTCAGCACATGTTCTTTGAAATTTGTTTGCATCTTCTAGATGACAAAGGTGTTGAGGATGTTGCAAAGCATGTACACAAATATGAGTTCCTATGGCATGCAAAGGGGATCACAACTCCAGAACGGAAGGCAAGTCAGTTTGCAACAATGTTTCAAGGGTGTGCACATAGTTGGTACCAGAATTATGACCCTCATGAGACAGTATTAGATTATACCATGCTACATAATGTCTTCTTAGTTGAATTCCATGTTCCTAAGTTTGAATAAAAGAACATTAGCATGCTGAAGGACATTCAACAAGATATGGGAGAGATTGTACGGGAGTATGACACATGCTTTAAGACTCTCATGTCAAAATTATCTTATGATATTCATCCTTCTCTATATGCTTAATGGTTTGTTGGAGGATTAATAATGCCCTTTAGGAGATCATTGTCACATAAGAATTTCATAGACCCGTGCGAGGCCTTGGAGGCTACCCTGCACGCTAAGGCTGTGGGAAGCATGGATACCCTTGTTATTCCTTTTCTTGAAGCTAAGATTATTGCCATGGAAAATCAGCTCGAAAACCTATTTGCGAACTCGGCATATGAGACTCACAG